>OX459053.1:2877577-5848589 GCA_949775005.1 Orthosia gothica | reverse complement strand
AGGAATACCAATAAACCAAAGTTTGCAAAGTTGAGACCGCTTTTCGATATCCTCAACGAAATATTCCTGAATATGGCTTCTTTAGAAGAAATGGACAGCATTGACGAGGCTATGGTACTTTATTATGGAGGACACAGCTGTAAACAATTTATACGTGGAAAACTGATTGGGGATGGGAGATGTGGACATAAGCTCTGAGTTGGAGTGACTACATTGGGATACGTACTATGGTTTTTGATCCGCACCAAGGCCATAGGTATGGGAGCTCTAGCTGGTGTGATTTTGCGTTTTGCTGATCATTTAGGTACAATTTCGTCACCCAGGTGTGCCTTGTCACTAATTCTTTGACCATTTATTTTCTTCTATTCCACTCTTCAACGAATTGAGTAACAGAGGGCTCAAAGCCACTGGAATAATTCGAGAGGACCGTACAAAAATGTTTCCATTGCCGTCCAATAAAATATTCAAGAAGTCAGTAAGAGGTACATTCAAGTACAGGTATAGCCAACCAGAGCATATTTTAGTTTGCAAGTGGAATGATGATAGTGTGGTGTCAGTAGTATCCAATTCAGAAAACATTGAACCCTTACATAAAGCTAAACGGGTCTTGCAACAGCAGAAAAAATAAGTGTACATCGATCAACCTGCAATTATAAAAAGCTACAAAACATGGGGGGAGTCGATAGGCCCGACCAAAACATTGGTCTTTTTCGTACTTCTATCCGTGGCAAGAAAAGGTTTTTCTCATTCTTTTGTCACTGCTTGAAGATGGTGACTCACAATGCGTGGCAACTTTTCAAAAATAATGGAGGAGAGTACCCTCATCTCACATTCCGGAGAACTATCGCCTGAGGTATCTTGGAATCAAATAAAAAAAAAGTGAGAAACGCGGTCATTGTTGGGACAAGGACCGCGTTTCTCATTTTATCAGGAGTGGGCTCCTATAACTTACAGGGAAACTTCATGCTACGATAGAGATGATCATCTAGTAGAGTACAATGACCCTCTGCTTTGATGTTCGCTTTACAATAAAAATACGAACTTCACTATTCAAAAAAGGGAAATCTATTTGCACCCTAAAACATGTTCTGTTACTTACCATACTCTTATATATACTTGATTGTTAATTAACGTTTATCATTAAGATAATAAAGCCTCTTTCATAGAAATAACTGTGTTTCTTCAATTCAAAATAGGATACAATCGATAAAGTGGTACTTGGCGTTAACCTACCTGCCTATTACTACTGATCGTTAAAACGAGCCGCATTTTCCGAGCTTTCCTGAAAACTCCGATTTTTTTTGGTATTTTTCTATGTTTACTATATGCATCAAGGTAGCAATACTAAAAAATTACTGTGATACGAGATACAAAAAAGTTTCAGTAACAACTGGGTTAAGGGTCTCTTCGGTGCGCATGTTTGTGTGAGTGTGCCGTTTCGAGAGTTTGTAGGTAGTTTCCATACTGTTTGTATATTTATACTGTGACCCCGTCTAGTAAATATTATTGAGCAACTAATATCTAACGGTATAATTACTGTGGAATTTTTTGAAATGAGTATTCGGAGATCAGAACGTTGGCATTGAACGTGTACTTTTAAGCCTAAGTGTGACATCTTTTCAGACTAAAATTATAGTATGATAAATATTAAACTAAAAAAAAACGTTTTGCGCAATTATATTCTAATATACAGATACGTTATACACTCACAAAACAATCTAAAAAAGTGTGCCGCGCAGCAGCGGCAGCACACATACACACTTTTCATTCATCTGACATTAAAAAATATTTATTTTAATCAATAAATAAATAAATTACAAATACATAACTACGATGGCATTTTTTTTTTGTTTTTTTTTTTCAACAAAGCCTATCGCTCTTCGCCATGCGTGACATAAACTAAAGACTAAAGGTCACAATTGTGACATATTCGAATCTTCACAATGCACGCGCTCATAACATATCTGTTTACTAGAAAATCATTGGTTTTGCGGCAAGCCACACCCGATCCAAAGAAAATCAGCCACCCTGAAGATTACGGTAAGGTGTCCTTTTTGGAAATCTGAAAATTTAACCCTGACCACAGGCACCTATTTGAAACATTTCCGATATATTCTTGGTGTTCTCGCAGCAAACAGCTCCTACTCAGTTATCAACTTTTCACCCTGAATATGATTGCTCAAAACCTTGTGACCTTCAAATTCTTAACTCGGACGAAGGTTGTGTGGCATCATTTCAATGCAGGAAGGAGATCTCGTAGTTGAAGTTGAGTATTAATCAAACTCTAAGAAATCCAGTTCCTGCATTCAAATGTCGGCACACAACCACGATTTCTGGGTTAAGAATTTGAAGGTTGGAAGATTTTGAGCAACCATATTTAAGCCGTAAAGTTGATAGCTGAGTAGTAGGTGTTTCTTAAGAGAAAAATAAAAATATATCGGCCATTCAGATAGGAGCCCTATGGTCAGGGTTCCATTGTTAGATTTCCAAAAAGGACACCTTATCGTGAACATCTGCACGGCAAATTTTTGCAAAACGACATTTCCTGTGTTTTTAATTATTTTACTTTTGATCTATTATAAGGTCACTACGGATCTTTGTGTCTCTGAAGTTGTCTCTGCCAACCATTGCGCAAGAAACAGTTTGTCATCGAGTATACTGCATAGAGTAACCGAGATAGGACGATGCGACAAACGTAAGCGAGTGAAAGGGACAGTTATACAATGCTTTCTTCACCTTCAACATTGACACAAAAATTGCAGCCAATTCAGTGATACAAAGATCTGTTGTGAGTATTATACTAGCTTCTGCTAGCGGCTTCGCCTGCGTGAAAAGTGTATTCTTATCCCAAGGCAACATTAGAAAAAAATGAGATTGAGAATAGTTAGAGACATCCACATATTTGTGCCGTTTATGAGTTACCAGGGAAGCCGCATGCGCAGAAGGAGCTAAAGCCAAATTGTTTTATCTTTAACGTAGTCCTTGTTTTTATAATATGCTTTTTTAAAGTTCAAAAATCACATCAAAAGTGTCCTACGTTTGATGTGATTTTTGAACTTTCCATCGGTCAGTTCTATAACTGACTTTGGCAACTTGTTATAAAAGCGTATACTGTTTATAAGAAAAGACTTGCTAGTTTTCGTTAATCTGAATTTGGGTATCACAATTTCGTGTTTACTGCGTGTATTTAAATTATGGAAGTCGCTTCTAGTTTCGAAAAGCCCTCGATTTTTGCGGACATACAAAATACATTCCAAAATATAAAGTGAAGGTAGAGTCAGTATATCGATATTATTTTTATTATTTTATTTTCAGATACCCAAAACGCCGCCTCATCCTCGACGATGCTCTCCAAGAGCTTACTTCACTAGTTAAACAGGGTCACCAATATAGATCGATGGAGGAAACCCAACTGTATGCGCTGTACTCCATACCTGATTCAATATGTCGGCTAATTACTTGATCATCGACATCTACCCCCAGATTATTGAACGAAAATTATCGCAAAATTGAAAGTGTTCAATTGTCAAGAACGTCTGTTACCCGGTCAGATTGGAATTGCATGTCTTCTGCTTCTTGTTACCGTGTTGATACCAAATATGGTCTCTAAAATATTATGTTTGGTCCAGAATGAAGGAGTGGAATTTTGTTTCCTGATAGCCACAACCTTGGGGTATTTAAGTCAAGAGTGAATAGGTTACTTCTAGGCAAGCGTGCTTCACCGTCGACCACATCATCGCTTACCATCAGGCGAGATAGTGGTCAAACGCGAGCTTTCGAGAAATAAATTCTGACACGGCAACACCATTTAGAGAGCAGTGATGGCTCAGTTGTAACGGCCCTGACTTACGTGTCGTAAGTCGTGGGTTCTAACCCAAGCAGTCGCTTTACTTTGTGCAAATTATTTCATCACCACTGCTCTCAAAACGGTGAAGGAAAACTTCGTGAAGAAACTAACCAAAAATTCTAAGACATGTGATATCCACCAACCCGCACTGAGCAGAGAGGAGTGCTGTGTCCCAGCAGTGGGAACATTGAACGGCACCGCCTACTGGAATTCAACTAAACAGACCGTTACAGTGACGTAAGCCGACCTAACTTAGGAAATTAACCCAATATTTTGGGCAAAGGCTATGAATATTGATTTTTATCAAACACACGAAACTGATGTGAAAATTCATGCAAACCAATCACAACCGTTTACAGTACAACTCTTTTCTTCATGTCCCTCGGCAAACTTCGTATTTTGTCAGTCGTCGTATTTAAAGAAAGAAAGAAAGAAAAATATTTATTTGTGACCCGCACAGGAGACACGAGAAAATAAGCATACACTTAAACAATAATAAAATAAAAAACCCTGTGCGAGACCAAAAAGGCTCCTATCTCAGCATGTGCAGCGATATCCAAAAAAGGTAATAACGCTGCGCTGATATTCTGATAGGGCCTACTGTTGATGCCACGGACACACTTACGGAAACAGGACTTATATAATAAAATAAAATAGAAGAATATATAAATAACAAACAAAATAGAATAAAACACTGAAGGTGGGTCAAAGTAAGTGTAAGTATAATACAAATATATAAACGCGATGCTCAATGATCATTTGTCGAAACCATAGACAAACGACAGAGCGCGCGGACCAAAGAGTGATTTATTAAAAATACGAAAATAATCTATGGTCAGCTGTCAAAAGAAAAATATTATGTAAGTAAGTTATGTTATGAAATAGTGTAAACGAATAAGTGTAAATAAACCTGGCGAAAAGAATTGCTAATTGGATAAATCAGAGTGGTGTGGATTTAATATTTCTATCAGTTCCCCTTTGCACTTGGTGCAGACCGGACACTCTCAATCAACTTGGAAGTATATAGAGTTGTTAAGGCGCCGATTCCCTTGAGTAGCTGATTTTAAAATTGCAAGTCGTAATTTTTTGGAAAAAATATATGTTACATAAGACCATTTTTTTAATAATTTGTTCTAAGAAAATGTTGAGTTTTATTCGTATAACATAGTGTAATTAATTTGTAAAGTTATGTCTAAAACCGCTGGGTGTATTTTAATGAAATCGACATCATCTCAAAGACAATTTAATTATTTACATTTTCATCAGAAGCTTTTTTTTTATAATCTTAGAATAATAAGGAAAGTACAAAAACTACTAAATTTTGGGCCGCGCGGGTGTGAAACGAGTTTTGTTCCCTCAAGGTCGTTGGCGTTAGTCGTCGTCTTAATACTCTTTTAACTGAATGTAATTTATTTTGAAAAAGGGCGGACTGCTGAAGTCGATGATTACCGAGGGACATTAAAAAAATAGTTGTACTGTACAATAGTTTGACTATTTCACATGCGATAATTTTCGTTTCAGAAACTGAGATTTAGGTTAGGTACTCTAGTGTTTAGGTTAGGTTAGGATGAATGCCAAATGTTTGTTTTAAGACTGGCGTGATTGAAATGGTGATAATTCAATGATTGATTGTTAACCATCATAGACATTAATAACTGGACTAAGCATTCCCTTTGTGTATTGTGTGAGAGAGACAAAGCGATCGTGCGGCCAGTAGTTGGATTTTTTTTCTAGAATTTTGATTGGTTAAGGTCGCAGGCTCTCAATGCCATACCTTCTTCACTACGATTGATTTACTTCAAGGCACGCGTGCTTCACCTTCGAGCACATCATCCCCACAGATAATATAATACTAGCATACAGATGCCTTATCCCATACAAAGATATCGTGCCGACGTAACTAGCGTTTTTCATCTGATTGTACCGTTTTTTTTTTCAAATAGGTCCCGTTCGGTTCCGTTCCAGGCGATAGATAGATCACCATCTATATCCGTGGAAACGATGTACAAAAAATTATCAGTATAGTACGTCGGGACAGTTTCTTTGTATGGGATGAGACACCACTGTCATCGCTTACCATCAGACGAGATAATGGTCAAGCGCGAGCCTATCCATAATAAAAAAAACGATCTACAGAAAAGCTACAAGTATTGGCGGCAAATTCGCTTTGTCTCTGCCCACAGATAAGTAAATTTTCTGACAGTTATGCTCAGTACAGTTCTCTATGTCTACCATAGATATTTGAATATCTGTGTTAAATATAAAAACATATTAATGTATAAGCATTTAGTTTTTTTTATGAATTTAATTAATTATGTAGGTATATTTATTAAATAATAATAAATATACGGATTGTGTGTGTGATAAAATTTAATTGCAATTTATTTGCATCTATGACGTAACTTTTTTGCGCTAACTACAGCGTGTATTTCGTATATGTTCTAAGTTCTTTTGAAGAAAAATCCCTCAACTCTTCTCGACTCAATCGCCATGGCAACGGAAAGAAAACAATTGTAACGTCGATAAGCTATAACTGTCTAGTTTATTGGGTCGAGGTTGAGTCGAGTCTGTAAAACATTTCGAGTTATTTATTACTACCTTAAAATGTGGTTAACTAAGGAGAAAACTCTCATTTCATCCAGTATTAGAACCAAGGAGATCTTAATAAAATAGGTATACAAGTAAGTAACTACTCTGTAAGCAAAAACGTCAACAATTTGTTCGTTAGAATACAACAACCAGTGTAAACCTTCTATGATGCTGTATGTATAGTTTATCAATCACTTGTGAACTATACTTCGTAAAAGATAGCTTGGTCTCTGCGACAGCAGTCAGTAATAATAGCGATTGACAGGCTAACATGTCAGTTTGACATATGTCGCAGAGATCAAGCTATCTTTTATGAAGTATACTTAATAAATTATCGAGCCATTTTCTGTAATAAATTAAAATATTAGTAGTCTTGGGCATTTCTTATGTAAAAATTACTGAAAAAATAATCTCATATTTTAAATTTTGACCATGACCTTGAAAATATCTATATTACATATGATGTAAAACTTATATGTTAACTATCTCATTATGTATTTACAATTATTATTACGTACATAGAAAACCCATCGAGTTGCCCATTAGGCTCTAGATAGACGGACTGCAATTTAACTGCACTCCGACTGCAAATTTGCAGTTTGAATGCTGTTAGTACAACTGCAATAAAACTGTTTACAAACGACTGCATGACAGTAGATTATATAATTGATTTTTTTTTATTATATAAATTCAAACGGTATAAATGACCAAATATATTTTTTTGTATGCCATGAACGGCAAAACATGTCGATCCTCTTACCAAATGTTATTTTAAGACCATGCAAATCTATTGAATACTCTTGTTTTACAAAAATAAATATCTTTATCTTACTGCAATCAACCGTGCAGTCCGACTGCAGTCGGTGTGCAGTTGGCGTGCAGTTCCAACGACAACTACAGTTATTGCAATAGTACTAACTGTATTCAAACTGCAAATATGCAGTCGGAGTGCAGTTGAAATGCAGTCCGTCTGTCTAGATAGAGCCTTAACTGGTTATGGAGATCTGATAATCAGTGGAATACCTATAGCTAGTAGTTTATTTATATTATTTACGTGTTCGGCGGCAGACATAATGTAGTTTCAATGAGACTTTTCTAAAATTATGTCCGCTAGGTGGCAGCACTATGTCAGGTCCAGGTACCTGTCAGATCGTTTATCTTTACTGACATTAGTTCAATTGACGTCAACGTCATATTGATATTGGAAGTTAAGATTTCCTGGAGGACCTCTCGCCAAAGTGGCGCCAATTGGTGGATTGTCGTGATCGTGAATTTTTGTGACCATCATTACGCAGTTACTTACAAAGTCGGGATGATAAATTAAAATGATACTGTGCTAACAACTTTTAATACGGTGTGTATTTAAGCATTTTACCACTTTGTCTTTTACTTTTGTATTAATTTCATCTATCAACTTGAAAAGTCTTGAGGACCAGTGATGAAATATTTCAAACTATGTCTGGCGTCGCCTTTCAAAATAGCAATATAATATAAGACTTTTTACTACTCGAAACAAAAATGTTCAATACTTGCGTCAGGTCCAAATTTTTGACGGATACACTGTAGTTTCCGACTCATAAGTGACAAAAAAATATTGCGAACTTTACACGCCTTAAAATAATTTTGGATATTCGCTAATAATAATTATCTTTACATATTGTACTTACCAGTCTCATTCACTAAACAACTAAACTTGAAGCTTAATTACTTCAAATAAAATATAATAAAAACTCGGTGTCTTTTTACGCTATGTAAAATACGCATGTCCTTGCTTGACTGTCTAAGAATATTTTTGCCGTTTTTTTTTTATTTGTGAATTGTTGCAACTTGTAGGATATTTCGTGAATAATTTTCATTCCATTGTGCGATTTATTTTCGAACATTTTTATTCCAGTGTGACACATGTGATTTCCGTTGTGCAATTACCTCAAAAATTTGGTCCTGACCCGCTTACCTTAATCTATTCTGTAAGTCAAGTCTTCAACGGAAAGTTACTTATCAAGGGCCAGTAAATACACTTACATGTTATGTAAATGGTTTTTTAATACTAAAACCAAACGAATTTATATTCAAGTTTTTCATTTATTACCTTAATATTCAGTCTTATAATTATAATTTAAACTACACACCAAACAATACAAAATATAATGATTACCACACCAAACAATACAAGTCGGATAATTTAGGTATTCAGTTACAAAAAAAATAACCTATTTGGTTTTACATTAGAAGATTACAGAGACGAAGCGTATCGAAACGTCAACCTAATAAGTTACATAGCATAATATTGAATATTGAACCCCTAAATCCACAACTTTGAAATACAGTTATTTCTCAAGGTAGACATATTCCTGAACATATTCCAGTGGCTCATTTTTTACTAAGATGGGTATCACTTTATTTAATTGAACAATCAATTCTAATATCCAATTTAATAACCAATGTTCAATAGGTATCTAATTTATAAATCGATAATTAATCATATGTTTTAAGATCTACCCTCTTACTAATAAACACGGAATAAAGTTATACCAGGTATAATAAAGGTATACCCATACATTTTCATAGGTTTATACCTGATATAACTTTATACTGCGTTTATTAGTAAGAGGGTTACCCTTAGTTTCTAAGGATTATGTTACGTTGATTTACGTAGATGCGCCTGAGTTCATGTGCCTGCGCGTAGAATTTATATTTATCTCGATACAAAATGTGTGCATCAATTTAAATCTTTCATGTGCCTTGATTACAATCAAATAGTTAATATTAAATAATTTAAACATTTAAATATTGCTATGATGTCAATAAATATTGAATCAAACTAGAAATTTAAAACTGCTGTTGAAAATTCATTCAACCAATCACAGCAGATAACGCGTCTTTGACAATTTGCCACATTAATTCTCCGATAATTTTAAGCTGGGAAACTCGGGGTTAGTGTTCAATTTAGATTCTAAATTTAAATTTCTAGTTTGATTCAATATTTATTGACATCATAGCAATATATGAATGTTGAAATTATTTAATATTAACTAATTGATTGTAATCAAGGTACATGAAAGATTGAAATTGATGCACACATTTTGTATCGAGATAAATATAAAGTCTACGCGCAGGCGCATGAACTCAGGCGCATCTATGTGAACAAAGTAACCATGAGTCAACTTACAACTGCAGGTCCCTACTACTGCTCGTTCAAAACAACTGCATCTGTCGCTGAAGTCACTCGGACGTTCTACTCTCACTATTGAAGCACGAGACGAAAGCGGGACGCCGTGTGGGTAGGCGGGAGTGGGTAGTGCACAGTTATCTTGACCGAATAGTACATACAAGTGCGCAAAGATAAACCAATGCGCATCCTAGAGAATTGAAGTTGGTCGCCTTCGCTGGGCTCCACTTTGTTCGTCATGAAATACACAGCAAGCTACCAATATAGTGAGTGCGGATTCGCTAAGGCAAAGCGACTAGGCGCTTTATCTGCACTCACAAGAAGTTAGGTTTCAAAGGGCTCGTGTTTGCGAGTCACGGTATGGCCTCCACGGGCTCCACTTAGCTCAGTGACCGCTCGCGTCGCCCCCATAAGTAGGCTTGTTCTTACTCGGACACTAAATGGAACGCTCCGAACTAGTACAATCGTTGAAACTAATTCGGTCTTCTAGTACTATTAGTTCATTTTAGTTCACCGTTCATTAAGATATTCTTATGCGACATGTCGGTCATCGAGATCGTACGTAGACCGAGCAAACTGTGCTAGTACTGTAGTACATCGTTCATCAGTCATCACGCTCGCGCGCACGCTTCTCAAATCTCTCAACTCGTTCACTCGGTCAGGCTCAGACAATCGTAGTTCGTACAGTACTAAATCGTTCTGATTCAGCACTCGAGCGTTCCGATGTCGCTTGGATCACTGTACTAGATGAACGATTTAAACGACCGAAACAGAATAGTTCGTTCTCGTTCACCTAAAGGAATTGCTTCCTAATCGTACATGTACTACACAAGCCTACCCATAAGGTAGCGACGCGACTGCCAACGAGAATTGAACGTTTCGCTTTATACAGAGTTTGTATCAGTATGCCTTGACCCTTATAAAAACCTACAAACAGTTAACTTCTTCGATGTCGTCATTCATATTTAATCATTGATAATTACATTTTACAAAAATTATTTTTAACACAATAACTTGATGACCTTCGTTCGGGCGATTAAAAAAAAAGATGATAATAGGTTCATAGAATCAAATGCACGTCAAAGCGTGATAAAAATGTATGCTCTAGACGTGATTCATTTTTTCTTTGACGATCTCAAGAACCAAGAGTCCCGGACCTTTGAAAGGTGTGCGAGGAACCGAAGCCAACTCGCAGAGGCCTTGTTAGTCATGTATCAGGAAATGTGACACCAACCGACGATTATCCCTGTATGCACTACTCAACTGCATCCAAGGACAATCCCCGGTTTTTGCAGGACTATTGCAAAACATGGAGCAAAATGTATTGGGCTGTGGATATTATAGGAGGATTACTGGCCTCTGTTGAACTACCCACTGATCTTGACGTGATTCATAATTATTATTTTATAATTTATAATATTTTTAGTTTTAAAATTCTATCTATGGATAGAATTTTAAAACTAAACCTCCTCTCCTGCCTCTTCCACATAACGATATAAATAGTGATACATGTTTCTCGACTTAGATTTAGCAACGATTTTGATTCTTGCCCATTCGCAACACAAAAATATTCGAGTGCTTTTTTTGAATTTCATCTCCAAGTAAATGCCATCAGACTGTTCGAAAAGTGATCTTGTTTTGAACTTTCTGGTTCTTTAATGACACTGCTAGTAAGTTATCTATATTTTTCTGTTCATAATTTTTCTTACTTTCTTTTTCAACTGACTCCTAGTACTGCCAGCTTATTCTTTACAGTATTTAGTCCACAGCTCACGTGGAACCAGTCTTCTACAAAGTATAAACTCGATCCTCATTCATCTTGAAAATCAAGGGTGCAAAAGTCATATGTACTGGTGGAACACTTGGCAGACTCACTCCGGTATCATAAGTATTACATCGGGGAGCGGTGATGATGATACAGGTGACGATGGAGAGGAACATCGCTATTAATGCCCAGAACATAAGGACTAGGAAGAAGCGGGTACGGCGCCATGTTAGCTCTTGACGGGTGGCCTGGACCTCTTCTGCGGTTAGTGGTCTGAAACAAGGAATTAACACTTCATTTTGGATTTAGGAGATCACACAGGCATCGGACATTTTGCTCTCAAACTTGAAATTTTCATATAGATAACGTCAGTAAAAAAAATGTTGCAAAATGAGCCGAAATGGGTGTTAAATTAAAAAAAAAAACGCCAGCCAAGTGCGAATTGGCCTCGCGCACGAAGGATTCTGTACCATTATCGCAAAAAACGGTAAAAAATCACGTTTGTTGTATGGGTGCCCCACTTAAATATTTATTTTATTATGTTATTAGTATTTGTTGTTATAGCGGCAACAGAAATACATCATCTGTGAAAATTTCAACTGTCTAGCTGTCACGGTTCATGAGATACAGCCTGGTGACGTTAGTAATAGGATCCCGTGTTTACCCTTTGGGTACGGAACCCTAAAAATGGAGTAACTAGGTCGAAATTGTGTATCATTATGAAAGACCTTTCAATGCACATTCAAATTCTTCATTTTATTTTTATCATTTGTTAAGGCGGTCAATATAGCGACGCCTGGGGGAGGCCTATGTCCAGCAGTGGACATCTTTCGACTGAAATGATGATGATGATGATTTGTTAAGGATGGAGGTTTACTTAAATTAAGTAAAATGATGTCACTAACCAACACAGTATTAGAGTTGCTTATACCTCTATCAGTTTTCACATTCCTGTCTCTGTGTTACTGGTCAATCAGTTGACAACCAAACAAATTATATATCATTTGACCCAGAAGTCGCATCTAAACTGATAAAAATACAATTAATTCCAAGAATATTCCAAAATGCTACAAATTAACGTATTTTTATCTTCAATTATCATGTAAGGTTATTTCGGGTCATATAAAATTAGGTGTCATGTCACACGACGCATCCAAATTGTTTTTTTATTATAATATTTCAACTTAAATACCTACCTTTAGAAGTATGATTGTGATAACCTAATCGACACCATGTTTAAAAATAGAATCCATACCATCTTTAGCGCTGATTTGTTAGAGTTTTGTACTCAAAGGGTAAAAACGGGACCCTATTACTAAGGCTCCGCGGTCCGTCTGTCTGTCTGTCACCAGGCTGTATCTCATTAACCGTGATAGCTAGACAGTTGAAATTTTCCTAGATGATGTATTTCTGTTGCCGCTATAACAACAACATAACAGTATAAAATAAATATTTAAGTGGGGCTCCCATACAACAAACGTGATTTTTTTGCAGTTTTTTGCGATAATGGTGCGGAACCCTTCGTGCGAGAGTCCGACTCGCATTTCATTAGGTAGATAAACTTTATCTGAAGGCTAAATATTATATTAGTTTGGGATACATATTTCCTATAAAAAAAATCAACAACGCCATATTTGTTCATCAGAAAAACACGGTTTCAAAAATATTTTTGTACACAAATTTTGATACAAAAATAATTGCATTGTCACGAGAAACAAACCTGTGTGCAAAACTTCAGCTCAATTGGACACTGGGAAGTTGGTTAATATTTAACTTGCATGATTTGTGTACAGACACCATGACAGGTCAAACTACATAAAAGCTTATAAACATGTCTAACTTGAAAAATCAGCCCTTAATCAATGATATTCAAATATACAGATACGTTATTCACTCACAAAACAATTGAAAAAAGTGTTCCGCGCAGCAGCGGCAGCACACATACACACTTTTCATTCATCTGACATTTCACTACAAGTCGAAAGGGATGGCTTGATAAAACCAACAAGAAAAAAAGAGACAGCTAGTGTTTGTCACTTGCATGTGAATGTAAACAAATATTATTCTGACCACCAATGTTTTTTTCTTTTTGTAGCCTCCAATATCAGAATATTAGGAAAAAAAAATGAAATAAATTAGTAAATTGAGGTGTATTGCGTACTTACATATGGTATGAGATCCCTTCTGTTTTATGTAATTTGGTATTATAATTGGTGCACTTTCTAAATACACACGATGGCATTTTTTAATTTTGTTTTTTTTTCAACAAAGCGTATAGCTCTTCGCCATGCGTGACATAAACTAAAGACTAAAGGCTACAATTGTCTCCTATTCGAGTCTTCACAATGCGCGCGCTTATAACATATCTGTTTATTTGAATATCATTGCCCTTAATATAATTTACACCACCGCGTGTTGCCAATAGTGTTAAGTTTGACATAAGCGTCGGCTCACACCGAGATGTGACGCGACGCTGCAAACACTTTTTGAAATAGCGATACGATAAATAACTTTACTAGCTTCTGCGAGGGGCTGCGCTCGCGTGAAAAGCGGTTTCTTATCCCAAAGGAAAATTATACCGGGATGCAAACTAGCCTATGTGCTTTTCTAGACTATAATGTATCTATGTGTCAAACAAATTTCATCCAAATCCGTTCCATCATTCTGGCGTGATTGAGTAACACAGTACAGACAACTATGGCACAGATAATATAATACTAGCATACAGATGCCTCATCCCATACAAAAAAACCGTGCCGACGTAACTAGCGTTTTTCATCTGATTACCTAATCTTGTTATTTTTGTGAGTATATCAATCGCGTTCGATCCCGTTTCACGGCAAAAGATTGTGTTAGCAGCGCCTTGCAAGTAAAAGGGTTTACTAGGTTCGTGAATATTTTTTTCTTTAAATACAGTGAAGGTTCGTTTTATAGTATTTTTTTGCACGTTGTTACAATTTTTTTACACCGAAATGTGTTGAAATACAAATTTTAACAATCCAGTTGAATGCCTCAGAAATTTAAAAATGCGCCATCTATGGCATCAATTTTAAATGATCCGTTCAAATAATCTTTGAAATGTGAATTAAGAGCCCAATATTCCATAATTTTGTACTTAGGAGAGTTTATTAAACAAGAACATACAATGTTTATGTTCAATTCCAGATAATGTTAATTTTACCCACAATTCTATTGAATTGTGTGTACATGTCGCGCCATCTAGTGAGATTTATTTGAACCAAATTTTCTATCTTAGCAATGAGACCCCGTGACTATGGTATGACGATAAACTACAAAAAATGCGTAAACACAAAAACGTAATTTTAGTGAGAGAATGAGTTTAGCCAATCTGTAAATCCCTAAACCGATTGCGGACCTAGGTTGATCGCTGTAAAACGACCTGGCCAAATGGAGTATCATAGACCCATCCAAAACACAGTGCCAGTGTGGGGCTCCTTCGCAAGATTTGGCTCACCTCCTTGTCTGCCCTTCATGCCCGACCGAATGCACCTTACGGGATTTGAACGTGGCAAATGACAGAGCTGTCCGAGTAGCTACATACTGGTCGGACAAAATCTGAATGTTTGAGACTATAGTTCGGAAGGAAGAAGTGAGAGAATTCGTTTCAAACTCACATATTATTATTATTATATACTTTATTGTACACCACAAAATATATACAGGACAAATATTCACAAAAACAAGTGTACAATGGGCGGTCTTATCGCACAGGGCAATCTCTTACAGACAACCTTTGGATGGACTGTACGATAGGAGAAGAATTTAGGGCTGTCAGTGTACAAAAAATAAAAAAATACACACATATTAACCATCAACCATCTTATAGATTAGCTAAAGTACACACATCTTTCATGGGGTACTGTGTTAAATTCTATAACAAAATACCTTGTGAGACATTAAAGTTAAATGAAAGAAAATTTAAAACAATAGTTAAAAGCACACTTTTCAAACAAGCGTATTACAAATTAGATGATTATATTCAAGATAAGAATGCTTGGAAACCTGCTGGTCCTGCTCCATAAGCCTATCTTTGGTGTGGACAAAATCAAAATGGTTAATTTGTATTATATTCATAATTATAGTAACGCTTTGTTTAATAAAAAAAATTCTTCTCTTTTTATTTAAAAAAATTGACTCGCACACTGTTCTCTTGTTGTTGAATTAGGTAATGTAGCTGTTTGCTTAATTTGTAAGTACGTGAGAACCATGTTCCTATTTATCAAGTAAAGGAATTTACCTGTTAGTGCTTGTAATTCTCTCATACCTATATGTAGTATAGTAGTGCTGGGTACATCGTCCTCACGTATATTAATTTATTAATGTATGTACTTATGTAAATATTGTATAAAACTTTTTTTTTTGAAAGAGTAAGTATGGAGTTTCTTGTGCGTTCTTTTCCATAACAAGCTACATTTCCGAATGCACGGTAGAATAAATTTTTATTACTTGTAAATTTTAACGTTCAAAAGTGCCGCATAATGGCCTACTTGAAATAAACACATTTGACTTTGACTTTATTAAAAAAAAAACATTCACATCTATCATTGCAATTTTAACCTACCGTTGTCTCGGTGTGACCTGTGTGTGTGTGAATGATCCACTCTCAAAAAATCGTTGAACTGTATAAAATAAGGAATTTAAAATAAAAATAAAAAAAAAACGAAGCTGTCGGTGGTCTGCTAGAAGAAATGTCTATTGAAATAAAAAAAAAACGGCCAAATGCGATTCGGACTCGCGCACGAAGGGTTCCGTACCATTATCGCATAAAACGGCAAAAAAAACCCGTTTGTTGTATGGGAGCCCCAATTAAAAAAAAAAAAACTAATAAAGCATTATATAAAGCATTATTAAATATTTACTTTATACTATTTTTAGTATTTGTTGTTATAGCGGCATCAGAAATACATCGTCTGTGAAAATTTCAACTGTCTAGCTATCACGGTTCATGAGATACAGCCTGGTGACAGACAGACAGACGGACCGCGGAGTCTTAGTAATAGGGTCCCGTTTTTAGTATTTGTTGTTATTGTATTATTGTATTTTGGGTACGGAACCCTAAAAAACCTTATCTGCCTTTGCGCTTCTTCTATCTCCTAATATTTCCTCTAGTTTTTTTTTGTGTAACTATCTACATATTTTATGTACACAAAAAAAACTTTATTTATAGTTTATTTTAAACTAAATATTAATCAATTATTTTTCATACATGTACCTATCAGTTATCAACTTATCAAAGACACGATTTATGCAAAAATAAAACAATAAAAAAAAAATTCGCTGTGGTACACTACTTCAAAAGGTCCTAAGACTTTCCCCGTATCTCTTATGTTTTCGAATTCTCTCATACCATGCCCAGGTTAAATACATGATCTTTTTTAAATATGACGAGCAAGTAAAAAATAAACACCTTTAATAACCCGGGTAAAGCCGGTAGGCAAAAAAGAATGTTCTTATTAGCAAATGAAACCTTTTCATAATGATACCACACACTTGACGTGATTGCCCCAATTTAAAATTTCAATCCCACTATTTCTATTTCTTATTGCATTTTTTTTTAATCGGACATTTTTTTAATTTTTATACTATATATAATATAATTAGTAGTAGACACGTTTCAACCGACAATCTATCGAACACTTAATTATGACATGATATCTTGCGAAAATCCCAGAATCAAAAAGTAAAATGCGAATTACTTAGAACGGTTGAACCGATTTCAATCAAACATAGCTTAAAAACACTCTCGACAACAACAAAAAAACTAAATCATAATCGGTTCCTCCGTTTAGTATATGCCACAGACAGATACACAGACACACAGATACACAGCAACAGACGTCAAACTTATAACATCTTTCTTTTTCCGTCGGGAGTTAATGAAAATAAAACAATTTTTCATAATATGACAATTAAGTAGGTACCTACTGCGGAGGACAAGCATTACGAATAACTATTCCAAACAAGACAGCCAACTGCCAAGTCGTTCTCCTAGAATTCGTAAGCAAGTGATTGACAGACAGACAAAGTCGCACTATTATAAGGGTTCCTTTTCTATCATTGTCATACGAACCTAAAAAGCCAATCACACATAAGGCGACTAGGGGATCGAACCCGGGACATAACATCAGCTATCGCCTTTGCGGCCACAAAACCAAGAAATCTGTTGAAACTAGCAATAACAAAGGAAAAAATAAAGAAGGTATAAGTACCCAAATCTTCTACATCTGGCATCTGATCCATGTCCCAGCAATGGTTGTCTTTCGGGATCCATTACTTCCAATTTTCTTTAGATCGGTCTTTCTCCAAAATGGACTTCTTGTCTTGCTTCCGATTAACTTCTTGTCTCAAAGCCTCCCTTTTTCAATTATTCGATTAAATCATCCAGTTTGGAAAAATTCTTCAGAACCCGTGATTTTTAGTCACTACACTGAACACTTTACGAACATTCTTTTCAGAACCACGACTTCTTCACGTACGTTCCTATTAAAATGCCTAGTCTTGATGTCTGTTCACATCCACCCACTGGCTCAAACGGAGTTACACTGATTGGGATGCTTTAATTAGCTCTTTAATAGTGTCAATTATTAGTTTGTTGTTTTGTTAATTACATGGCCGCTTATCTGCCCGTCTGCTACTGAGGGCACACGGCGATGTCTCGACATATTAATAACAAAAATGTAGCGCACGCCTGTGTTGTGACCACAGGGGCTATTGTGCGTAAGGGACAGGTGTATCAAGTCATACGTCCGTCCTTTACGCACAATGGAAATAACCAAGCTCATGGTACGGCTCCTGATCACCAACACGCCTCTGTGGTGACTTCCAGAGTTGGGAAACGGCATTGTCAAAACTTTCTTGATTATATATCCAGCTGTGCCAAACAGACAAAGATCACACCTTATATGATCTTTTTTAATCATTTTGGTACGAAGGAAGAGCTCATGGCTAAATTATATAACAACACAGGCTGATATTTAGAGCTAAGCAACGCTTTCCGTTTGCCGCATAGGTGATCATCCATTACCTACATCCCTTCGTGCTTCGGCAAGCACGTTAATCCGGTGATCCCGGCTGCCATTTCTAGACACTTGACAGGCATTATGATTAGGTAGTAGAAACTCGAAAGGCTGACAACCAGTCTTGCTATGAGATGTCCCCAATTATTGGATTCTATAGATAAGCAGTCACTATATACATAATACTGGTATCTAGCTGCATCCAGCTAGACTGGAATGCAAGCTTAACATAGATTGGAAAAAGATTACGCAGATTTGTTAGTAAGGAACCCTAGACTCAGAGGCGTAGCAAGGTGGCCAAAAGCCCTGGTGCAAGAAAATAGGGTCTCTAGCTGAACTGTTTAGGTTCCATCGAGTCTAAATATAAATACTTTAAAGATGCAAAGCTATCATCAGCAAGGTTTTAATTTAGAGGTCTGACCGCCCCAGGCTAACTTTCTTTTTTCGTTCATCTGTCGGTATGGATATATCACAGATGGAAATAAGCCCCTATAATCTTTTAAACGAGTGGCTAAGATTAAAGTACATGTTGCAACCTATTTCATTTAGATTCCGAAGATGGGAGAACTTTTCGCTAGTTGAGGTTTGCTGATCAGGGACCCAACCCAGGGCCCCTAAACTTGGGAAACTCGATGCACAGCACCTTCAGTCAGCCTGCCGGTAGCTACGCTCCTGCCTAAAATATGAAACGATGGCAGGTGACCCTTTATTTTTAAGTGTTCCACCTTATGGATGTCCTCCACCCCGGAGTGAGCGTAGGGGTCTGCCAGACTTTGACTAAAACCACACGGTATTCTTCAGCTACTTTTAGTCGGGGCGCAGCAGCGCTTGCGCATTACGACGGGTGACCCTGTCTGTAAGGATCTAATCCTCAAAGTAGCCAATTTCTCTGTCCCTTACGGTTAGGACTGCATCTTACTGCAAAAATTCACCCAAATGCGAAACGGACTTGGGCACAAAGGGTTCCGAAGGAATCGTAATTTTTTAGCATCGTATTTAAAAATCTTAGACTTCTATTCCTCTAAGTTTTCCTGGATATGTAAGAACTTCTTCGGTTTGCCTTTCTTTTTTTTAATTTTAGGTTCAGTAGTTTCGGAGATAAGGGCGGAATGGTCAATTTTCTTAGTAAACTTTAAAATTATGAAAAATATAATTGAAACCCTCACAATAAGCCCTTTCATCTAATATGTCACACAGATTGAAATACTTTTTTTAAATTTTCTCATTTGTTCCCCAAAAGTGACCCAATATTTTTTATTTATTTATTTATGTTACCCGTCCGTGTTTGGGTTTCAGAACTTCATAGATAGACTGATAGACAGACGAATAATTTCATAAACCTTCAAAAACCTCGTTTTATGCATTAAAACCTGCGTTCTCAAATAAATAATTACAAGTAGATATATTATTAGAATAAAATACACTATTGTTATATTTTCAAACACAATCTATTTATTAAACCAAAACAGGCAGATTAATTTATTTTATTTCTGCTATTATTTTTTGTGTACCTACAATACTTAGTTTCTCTCTTTTTGTTTTCGTCTCATTTGCTCGAACCTTCGTGCGGTTTTTGTTGGTCTCTATAGAGTCTGTAGAAAACGTCCCAGAAAGCCATTCTGTCCTGGAATGGTCTTCCTTCAAGGGTCAGATCGTGATCTAGATTGAGATAAGGCTGAGAGGTCGTCGTGATGGGTTTCCATTTGACAGGCAACAGCTCAGATATTTCGGGTGTAGGATTTCTGTGAAGAAAATATTTTTTTACTTACTGTTATGAAATACCTTCTAGCTATTGCATTTACCTTAGAATACGGTATGCCAATCCAGACAATGCTAAGTTTTATCCAAATCCATACAATATTTGAGGAGCGCTAACAAACATCCAGCTTTAACATTTATATTACTAGTACTTATGAAGTAGGATACAGATCATTACCCAACAATATCAAACTAATAATGCTGGTAGTGATGACTTGAAAGATAAGATCATTCCGTACCTCGAGATGACATTGTCACATCTAAGTACTTCTTATCACTTCAGATATAATCATAAAACGGAAGATGACAAATATAAGTTTGTATCTAAAATTTTCTATCTTCTTTATATATATAAATCAAACCGACTTCCAGAACAAAAAACTACAAAGAAAATTTAAAAACAAAACAAAATTTTATGTATGTAGGTATATTTGTAAGGGTGGTATTTAATACTTTAACTGTAATTCCCCTTTTTTCAATCAAAATATTCGAAATTACTACCAAAAATACTGAATTGCACACTAAATTTGCTCATCAAATAAATGAATTATACTATACTGCTAGATCTTTAAAGCTTTACTGTTTTACTGAATAACTATCTGTTAACTAAAAGTAAATCTAATAATTCTTCGAGTGCAACAAAATATTTAAGTTTTAAGGGAGGGGGGGAAACGAAACAAAGACGACGGAGCCCCGCTGCGCAGGGCTCCTATTTCTGTCTGCAGGGTCTAAAGTAACCTAACATGAAGGAGATGACGGGAGCTGAGTTCGCTCGCTTTGCTCGCTCACTTCAGCTCCCGTCATCTCCTTCGAACCTAACCTATCCGTGTCGGGGTGCCCTAAGCTCCCGAGCTCGCTTCGCTCGCTCTTAGACTAATTCACATTTATTTTATATTTAATTGAATAATTTGTGTGCAAATCAGTATTTTTGTTTTACGGTGAGTAATATTGTTTTGCAGTAGGTTATTAGTGGAGATATTTTGTTTGCTTAAATTTCTAAATAGAGGTGCAGTTAAAAATTCCCCTATTTGTAATAGTAAATGTTGTGACTCTCTGCACGTGTTGGGTAAAACTGTAAGTGCTTTGAGTGATTAAGATAAATAAATAAAGCAAAAAATAAATTTGTTTTCCGAAGTTGGTGTCTTTTGTACCCATTGTTTTAAATTTTTCGACACCGACTTCGGAAAAGAAATGTATTTTTTGCTTTGTAGTTTTTTGTTCTGGAAGTCGGTTTGATTTTTTGTTAAAAAACGTTTTTTGGTTTTGGTAGATACCTCCAATTGACATGATTATCATTTATAGCCAAAGTACATCTCATGGCGATTCCAATAAGCCCAAACACGACTAGGATACATTGTTTTATTTCAGAGTTCCAGTGCCTACCTTCCGGCTTCATCATTAGATCAGTTCGATGGTGCCATTTTCATCAGTACCATTTGTTTATAAGTATTTGCTTCATTATAGTCGGTTAACTATTCGAGATATCTTATGCCCGTGACATACTTAGCATTTAGGAATTCCAGTGGCCATCTGTGATCTTTTTCATCAGTTCTACTCCACCAAATGATACTTTCTGAGTGCAGTTGATTGCATTGTTGATGAAAATACCAAAATCGCTATATGTTTGCCTATAACATTTGAGGAGTTCCCTCGATTTCCCTAGGATGCCATCATCAGATCCTGACTTGATGACTATGGGATTAACTAGGAAGTATACCCTTTCAAACAAAAGAAGAATTTTTGAAATCGGTCCAGGCGTCTTTGAGTAAGCGGGGAACATAAATAAAAAAATAAATAAAAAGATTCCGACGAATTCAGAACCTCCGCCTTTTTTGCAGTCGGTTAAAAAGAGAAAGTATGTATGTATGATCCGTATAGACTCCGAAACGGCTGGACCGATTTTAATGAAATTTTCAGAGAATCTTTAGATTGACCCAGCGGATAATCCTGTAGTTAGTTAGTTTGGTGGCGATCAGGGGGGTAACCACAAGCTCTTAGAGTAAGGTTATTTTGAGATCGAGTAAGTGACAGATGTATACAAGTCAGATACATCTGTCTCTTACTCGATCTCAAAATAACCTTACTCTAAGAGCTTGTGGTCACCCCCCAGAGCATTTTTTTGAACTTTGAACGCGGGCGATGCCGCGGGCAGAAGCCAGTAATGTAATAAATTATAAACGTCCAATACGAAAAATGATCAAAAATAAAATTTGATATTTACCTACCTACTTGATATTTTTTGATACCCAGAAATACTGTTTTTGGGTCATTCTCTACTATTAAGCATAATTATTATAATGCATTCGATTCCATAATCCAATCAAAACTCTTTTCGAAATTTTATTTGAAAACCGATCTTTTTATGTGTTTTAGATAAACTAGTTTAGCTTTTCCAATTTACATTAGCTTAAATTTTGCGTGTGAAGCAAAAGAAGTATGTAAGGATCGTAGCAGGTGGCGTTCTGTAGTTTCTGCCTACCCCCATGGGAAAAAAGGCGTGAGTTTATGTATGTATGTATGTAAATTTTGTAAAAAAAATAGGACACTTACCCGTACTTAGCAAAGTTAGTCCAAAGAGTCGTTATCCTGTCAATCATGAGCTGATCATCAGGAGTGATAGCATCTCCACTGAATATATCATTCTCAAATAAATATCCAAGCTCATCAGCATGAATAGCTCCCGTAGAATTCAAGTTAAATATTACCTTCAATAAATTTCTGCCTCCGCTATATGAGAAAATATATCGGTAAACAGTTTTGGCACCAATATCTAAAAATCTTTCAGCCATTCTTTGCGTTGGGTGGTTGAATAAAAAATCTGATGCAAAGTCCGTAATTTCATCTTTTACATTTTCGCTTACATTCTCATCTCCAATATAAAAGTGTCTGACGTCACTTAAAACATCTTCTAAATTGTCACCGAAATCAAAAGCATCGCTTATTCTTATATCAAAATTATAGTTGGAGAAGAAATCTGCATCTGCGTTTCCATACATGAAGGGCATTTCGTTATCTGTGTTCCCAATTATGATTGGCATATTCTTTACTTTAGAAGAAACCAGATTCACAGGATCCTCTGTGATAAAATGTTCAACGCCATCTATATCCTTTTCAACACAAGGACCTATGAGAGGTAGCTCGGTGCCAACAAAACTTGTTATTTTCAAATCATAAGCTAGCTGGGTTAAAGTATGTGCATTTATAGAGGCGAGATAATCCAGGGCTTCAAGTGAATCGTCGGTATTGAAGTTTAATGCCTCTGCCAGTGCCAAAGGTACCGTGATATTGGATGCCGACTGCAACAAAGGACTTAAAGCAGGGCCGCTCTGAATAATTGCTTTCTGAAATAAGCTTTCATATGGCGACAATAGGTGGAGGTTTACAGACATACCACCAGCACTTTCACCGAACACTGTAATTTGTCTCGCGTCTCCTCCAAAAGCTTCAATATTCTCATTGATCCACCTCAGAGCTAATACTTGATCTTTGAGTCCTTGATTGCCTGGTACTTCTGGAATGTCCAGGCACATGAAGCCGTAAATGCCAAGCCTGTAATTGATTGCTACTACAATGACGTCATTTTTGATCAATGAGTCTGGAGTGCCGTGGCTGCGAGCACTGCCAGTAACAAAAGCGCCACCATGTATCCATACCATCACAGGCAGGCGGTTCTGTGAGTTGGCGACACTTGGCACGTAGACGTCCACGGTGAGGCAGTCGAGGGTACCGAAGACAGCATCGTTCTCTACTTGAGGGCACGCGTTGGACTCGTATGCTTCGAAGGTGTCGTCAAAACCTGGATGCGGTACTGCCGCCTGTAAATTAAATTGTAGTTTACTAAATAACATCGTGTGACTTATGTCTCAGGATTTTGTTATTGGCCTCTTGAATGTTATTACTAACTTTCCGCTTTTTGATTTAGCCTACTTCATCACATGACTGTACCAAGACAACCCGTACCCTTAATCCAATATTGTCACAAAACAAAATATTGCCAAATCAACTTTTTAACGCCATTTAGATATTTCAAAACTACTTTCTCTACATTTTTCATAATGTTTTATGCTATTCTATTCCCGTTCACCGGCGAGGTATCTAAAGAAAAATGGATATATATCAAAATAATATTATAATCTTACCCCAAAAGGATTGTTCTTATCAACCACAGCATATGGCACACCCAAGAACTTAGCGTAGCCCTGGTCAGACCTGAGTCCCCGGATCAGACCTCCCTTCGTAGACACGAGAGGGTCTACTCTAAACAGACCTTGGACCAAACCACACACTGATACAAATAGAATTATTGACCACGTCATGTCCGATGCTTGAGACATTTTCGCAATGACTAAGGTGACTTATCAAAATTATCATTTCGGAACATTGGAGATAATAGATAATAACAGCATCGTACTGACATCGATATCTCAGATATTTATAAAATGGTGAAGTAATTTTTAACTGACTGCAAAAAAAGGAGGAGGTTCTCATTTTCTCATTTTCTCATGGGCTTAAGATATCTCGAATAGTTAACCGACTATAATGAAGCAAATACTTATAAATAAATGGTACTGATGAAAATGCCCCCGTCGAACTGATCTAATGATGAAGCCGGAAGGTAGGCACTGGAACTCTGAAATAAAACAATCTATCCAAGTCGTGTTTGGGCTTATTGGAATCGCCATGAGATGTACTTTGGCTATAAATGATAATCATGTTAATTGGAGGTACCTACCAAAACAAAAAAGAGAAAAAAACTTTTTAACAAAAAATCAAACCGACTTCCAGAACAAAAAACTACAAAGCAAAAAATAAATTTCTTTTCCGAAGTCGGTGTCGAAAAATTTAAAACAATGGGTACAAAAGACACCAACTTCGGAAAAGATTTTTGATTAAAAGTTTTTTTTTTGAGATGAGAATTGATTGTAACAAGTTTTGTTTAAATGATCTATCGGCTTGCGCTTGACCACTTTATCTTTTCTGATGGTAAGCGATGATTTGGTCGACGGTGAAGCACGTTTGCCTAGTAAAAACCAATTCACTCTTGACTTGAAGACCTAGATGTCTTCCAGTCAAGAGTGAATTGTAGCTATCGGGAAACACAGACTACGGCAGGGAATTCCACTCCTTATCTGTAAGTTTACTTTGTTTTCGTAGTATTTTCTCACCAACTGCTGCTACTGCTTTTGACATGGTTCGATTCCCTGCTGATACAAACGGCTTTTCAAAAATGTGTAAATGCAGTTTTGTTTACAGTAGTTACTTTTGCAGTTTTATTTCTGGGTTTCTCTTCAATTTTCCACCATATTTTTATGTTTTAATTAATTATTCATGTGTTTTTATCATAAAGATTGCTTGTACTTAAATATAGATTACTAGCTGTTCCCCGCGGCTTCGCTCCCGTGGGCCACCCCACAGGACCTGTTTTCGGGTTTTAAAAATAGCCTATGTCACTCAGGAATAATGTAGCTTTCTATTGGTGAAAGAATTTTTAAAATCGGTCCAGTAGTTTCGGAGCCTATTCGGTACAAACAAACAAACAAAAAAATCTTTCCTCTTTATAATATTGGTATTGGTATAGATAAAAATATACAGGTAGTTTAGTTACCAGCGGACAAGAACAATAATATGGATAAACAATACCTATACAAGTATACTTACAACAACATCCAACATCCGTAATACTCCTATAGTATTCTATAAATAATACGAAGCTAATCTCGAAATTATGCTCATAAGAGACGGCACAGTATAATTGAAGCGAACTTTCCCATTGTCCCGTCCCGTCCCGTCCGTATAACCTCTGAAGCAAAAAGCGCTATCTCGGTAAAATCGAAAATTTTGTATTTTTACCCGGTGTCTTCAAACATTCAGCGCTCAGAAGACCAAGTCGAAAAACCCGTAACTTTATTGACACGTCAAAAAAATACACCATCCATATTTTTTAGGGTTCCGTAGCCAAAGGGTAAAAACGGGACCCTATTACTAAGACTCCGCGGTCCTGTCTGTGTGTCTTTCTATCTGTCTCCGGGCTGTATCTCATGATCCGTGATCGCTAGGCAGTTGAAATTTTCACAGATTATGTGTTTCTGTTGCCGCTATAACAACAAATACTAAAACCAGAATAAAATAAGTATTTAAGAGGGGCTCCCATACAATAAACGCGTTTATTTTCCGTTTTTTTGCGATAATGGTACGGAACCCTTCGTGCCCGAGTTCGACTCGCACCTGGCCTGTTTTTTAGATTATAAATGCGAAAGTAACTTAGTCTATTTGTTACGTTTGTATGCCACAGCTGAATCGATTTTATGAAATTTTAGATAGATTTACCCTTTTTTTATGGGAAGTCATCCAATGACTTCTCACGCTCTGGGTGAAGCGGGAGGGCGTGTCAGACTTTTACTGACTAAAACCCACCCATGTTCATTCAGTTGCTTGAGCCTGGGCCGCGGTAACTCTTTTTCAAATTTAACCGTGACCCAGACAGGCGTCGGCCCTAGCGGACCCCGTCAATTTGCGGACATCTCTTTGAGGCGCGCGTGAAACACTACACGCCGTCGACTCGGGCCTGGTCTTTATCGGACGGCGAGCTAGATAGGAAAAAAAGTTAATTTAAAAACCAAAAACCCGACTGATTAAGAATCGAACTAAAAAGCTGTTAACAAGAAAAAAACATGCTGTGCAGTCGGGGGATCAGGTGGTCAGCTAGTTCGCGAATATGTTTCCTCCGACTGCACAGCATGATTTTTCTTGTTTACAGCTTTTTTTTGTCTCACTATTCTTAATTTAAATTTATTGAAGTTATTTAAAATTTTTAGTTTGGTTTTCTATTGTAGCGTGTTTTTCGGTTTTTAAACTATTATTGATTCGAAATTCACTAATTCGAGTTACCCCTTTTGGTTTCCGACATCAGTATAATATCGTTCGATGGCAAACTTTTCACATTTATCGGATAATTTAATTGAATAGAAAGTCCCCTTTGTTCTTTGCGTGAAGTTCATAAATTAGTGGGACCATTGAAAGATCGTCGCCGCTTTGAGACAAAGAACTTTTGAGTTCTCCAGGTGAGGCGAATACGGGAGGGTAGTTCTTGCGTTAGCGCTCCGATCTTTCTATTAAATGTTTGAGGGACTCATGGCTAAATTATAATCGAGATTCCACATGGGTCAATATTCGATATTAGAAGAAGAAAGAAGAAAGAAAACCAGTTTATTTGGCATACACAGATAAACACAATGTACAAATAAAAGGAAACGTAATTTAAAAAAACAATTACATACATAGTGTGCCCCGCGGCTGCGCCAAAAAGGTCCAGTTCAGCAAAATGCCAGACAACTGGGAGTTGCCTGACGCTGGTTTTCAACTGAACCTTACGTTGAAGTGAACGGATGTGAATCAGTTTTTACGAGGTTACAATACAGGTAAATAGATATATGTTAGTGTTTTTTATAAGATATACAGATATGTATAATAATTTGGTATGAACCATTAAGCCATGAACAGCTGAGCGAAATAGATGGGTTGCAAGTAATGTTTAATATTAAAAAGTTGTTTTTATAGTCGGGTAGTTTGAGAAATATTGCGATCAGTATGTACGTCACATTTAATATAAGGCAACGTTTACCGAAGTCAGACCGTGGATGGATTACCATCCCATACCTACCTACATATTGAGACTCCTTCGTGCCACGGAAAACAAGTTGTACGATCTTTGACAGTTGTTACTGGTTTCTAGAAGTCAGAAAATCAGACAACAAGTGTTGCTAAAGTGCTGTCCTGATACCCTGATACTGGATCCTGATACTGGATCTTGGAGGTCAGATTGACAGTCGGTTTTTGTTAAATTCTGGTATTCAGCTGCTTCTGGTTCTTCTAGAAATCGACCTCAACATAGTTTCCGTTGTTAAGGGTTAAGGGTAAAAACAAGACCCAATTACTAAAACTCCACTGTTCGTCTATCTGTCTGTCACCAGGCTGTATCTCATGATCCGTGATAGCTAGACAGTTGAAATTTTCACAGATGAAGTATTTCTGTTGCCGCTATAACAACAAATAGAAACAGAATAAAATAAATATTGAAGTGGGGCTCCCATACAAAAAACGTTTTTTTTTGCCGTTTTTTTGCGATAATGGTACGGAACCCTTCGTGCTGGGGTCCGACTCGCACTTGCTTTTTTCGTACATTTAAGTCTAGCTTCCGCCACCGTCTTCGCCCACGTGTATGACGAAACCTATTCCGAGGGAACATATTCTCGGGATAAAAAGTATCCTATGTGCTATTACTAACTATAATATACCTCTGTGCAAAATTTCATCCAGATCCATCCAGCTGTTTGAGCCTGAAGAAGTAAGAAATATACGAACACCCACTCACAAACTTTCGCCTTTTTAATATTAGTGTGATGTTGGACGATGCAGGTCATTTTTCATGTAAAGTCATAGAATAATAAGGAAAGTACAAAAAATTACTATATTTTGGGTCGCGCGGGCGTGAAACGAGTGCGCGTTTTGTTCACTCAAGGTCGTTGGCGTTAGTCGTCGTCTTAAGAGCGGACTCTAGTCAACAGGAATTTGAAAAATAGGTATTTGAAGAAACTATTGCCGTCGCGTCACCTCCAACCTCACCCCGTAAAGTGCGAAAGGGACAACTGCAGCTCAGGCTGATTTTACCTACAAAAACTTTGACTAAAAGACGTTTCGTATTCTGCTGTTTTCTTCATGAAAGCTGGTCTGATCTAAAAAATTCTTATATCAGAGGAAAAGTATATCTATGCTCCTATCATTTCTTTTTTTGTTAAAAACTTATAAATTTTGCCTGAAAGTCTTCTGAACATGGCGGTAAAAACGGGCATTTTTTTCGGATTTTTGGATTGTTACATTTATTTTTGTGATTATGTTTTGGAAAAAAGGAAATGATACAGGCACGTATTAATTAGACCTCGACTTTATGGAAAAAATCATTGCTCTAGAGGCATTATCCACGAAGAAAACAGCAGAATGTGTTTGTATGGAGAAAGTCTCACTAGAGTCCCCTCTTAAGCGATCTAAAATAAATACAGACATATTTGCCAAATTTAAATCCTCAATCAGTAACATCTTTTAAGGACCACCCTTTTATAAACAAACCCCAAGTTGGAGCATAAAACACAGTTATCTGCATGCTATATTTTACACAGTGATAGAATAACCGAAATGGTCGTAATGAAGTGTTTACTCTCAAAAACTTCATTTAAATTTTGTATAAAATGGACCGTCCCGTTTTGTGTGATTGTCCCATTAACGGGGGTGGCACTTGGGAGTGGGGGACTCCCACCCAACTCAGTCATTCGACAGTGATTGCGCGGTTTCATTTGATCAAAGTGATCCATAATACTTTTAGTAGAGATTTATTTTATTTTATTTATATGGGAAAACAAACGACTGCACACTGCAGCAATATATAAAATTTGGGCACAAAGAAAAACAAATGTGCAATCAGTGACATTTTCCACATAATATAAAAACATTTTACAAAATTAATGCGACGTGCGCTTACAATATTTAAATGTAAAATAAACATAATCAAGTGTCAAAGATAGAACCAAACAGGCATGCAAGAAAGAATAAAAAAAATAAAAATAAATCAAATTATCATTATAGAATAAATAAATAAAAAATTATATTACAAAAAAAAACAGTCGGAAAAAGTACGGATTAAAATGTCAGCAGAATCAATTATAATTATCTTACAAACAAGGCGTCAAAACAACATTAATGATTACTAAACAAATCATAAAAATTATTGTATTATCTTTATTATTATTTAAAAAAAAACAAAGGGAAAATAAAAAACTATATATTACAAATTTAAATGTCGGCAGAATGAATTTTCTCACAAACGAGGCGTCTAAATTGTTCTGCTGAGACAGCGAAGATGTCAATATTTATGAAGTTCTTATTATATTGATCAGCAAGGCGGCGCGGCGTAAGGGTGCCCGCAAACCTGCGTTCGTACGACTCGAAGATACGGAGAACAGGGGTCGCCTTGCACGCGCACCCCACGGCTTATGAATTTTGTTTTCACTTGAGCTGGCAAAACAAACCCACAATATTATAAGAAGTAATTTATCATAGAAATATAGGCATTAATTTAGTACATTTTCCCGTAACCTTACAGGTTGACAAAAAGCAAAATGAAATATGTATTACTATTTTTAAAACTCAACCGAAAAAGAGAGGTGCTATAAGTTTGAAGTATGTATCTGTGTATTTGAGTATCTGTCTGTGGCATCATAGCTCCTAAACGGATGAACCGATTTTGATTAAGTTATTTCTGTTTGACAGATGATTTTGTTGAGTGTTCTTAGCTTAGTGTGCTTTAGTTTGATGAAAATCGGTTCAGCCGTTCAAAAAAAATGCGCATATTTCTCTCTTTGAGTCGGAGTATTTTCGTAAGATATCGTGTTAAAAGCATGGGTTAATAAGCCTTGAGGGTTTTTTAAATTTTTAATAAAATTTATCTTGTTGTACTGTGTAGGTAAAATAAAGATCAGCACTTACTAAACTCTGTTTGAGATAACATTAGACATTTAAATAATCCCATTTTACAGCCCCGTGTGGTGTCTGGGCCGTAGAATTACACCACCCCATCTCATCCCGTGGGTGTCGTAAAAGGCGATTAAGGGAATAAATGCCAGAGAACACTTCGGTTTCATTCTGTGCGGTGCGAACATCTCACCCCCAAGCTAAGGTCGCCGTGCCGAGAGCTGCATGGCTAGGAGAGAGCCTAAGTCGCGAGCGTGCCTGCTGTCTGGGACCGGGCGCCCCCAGGCTTTATCCAGCCTTACCTCTACAAGCGGGGCTCTGTAGAGCGTGGACATAGTTTCCCTTGCTATTCGTGGGAACAAAATGAGTCTAAATAATCTACTCGGAGACGGCGGTGATGCTCGCCACACACCACGTCAATTGTTCTCATGGGGCGAAAAACGAGTTGCGGAGTGTCGCTTAGCTACGCTGAATGTGCAGGGAGGGATGATAGATAAGATGGATGAAGTATGTGAAATAGTGAAGGACAAAAGGATAGATGTGTTATGTGTGAATGAGACAAAAAGAAAGGGAGTGGATATGTCTAAACACGGGTCCCTGACCGCTATCTGGTCCGGTGTTCAAGAGACACAGAGGGCCTGTCAGTGTGTGGGGGTTATCCTCTCAGAACGGATGATGAGGTGTGTCAAAGATTACGCTTGTGTGAGCCCTAGGATTCTTTGGGTGAGAATTAAGGTGGGCCTACACCCTATTTTTTTTATTTTGTGCGTGTATGCACCCGATATGGGATGCTCACTTTCTGAGAGAGAAGAATTCTGGGGAAGTCTAGGAGATATAGTGAATGAATGTAGGTCTAACGAGAAGATTGTTATGCTCGGCGACTTTAATAGTTGGGTTGGTGTGAAGAGGAATGGGTTCGAAAGAGTATTAGGGGCATTCGGGGACAATAGAGTGAATGAGAATGGGAGGCATTTACTAGAAGTATGTGTAGAGAAGGGCCTGTGTGTAATGAACACTATGTTTGATCATAGAAAGATCCATAGGTATACGTGGGAAAGCCAAGACAGTAGAAGTATGATTGATTTTGTTATTGTAGATGAAAGATTGAAGAGCAAAGTTGCAGATACAAGAGCCTATCGGGGTGCTAATGTGGGGACTGATCACTATCTGGTTATGTGTTGGGTGGCTGGTCTGTTCAAGCATTGGCGTCATCGAGTTCAAGTACCTGTGTCCGCGTTAGAAAGAATAAAAGTAGAAAGATTACAAGAACTAAAAGTAAAGGAGGAATATAAGAGGCAAGTAAAACAGAAGACGGTTAAGATATTTGATGATATGAATGATCTCAGTTTAGAGGATGTGTGGGAAATAGTGAAAAGTAGTATGGTAAACGTAGCGGCAAAGTTATGTGGTATAGCGAAGAGGAAACGTGGTAGTAGAACGAATGATACTTGGGTAGATGATGAAGTAAAAGAGGTGGTGAAGAAGAAGAAAGAGGCTTGGGTTAATGTGTTAGCCTGTAAAGCCCAAAATAGAATGAATGAGGCAACAAACGTGACGGATGATCTGGCAAGAGTGAAAGTAAAGTACAAGAAAATGAAAGTGAAAGTCAAAGAGGTGGTAAAAATGAAGAAGGATGAAAAGGTAGAAAAATATAACAGGAAGTTCTCCGATAACTTTAGGGCCAATGTTAAGCTGTTCTGGAAACAGGTAAGGTTGGCTCGCGGAGTGACGAAAACATCGAGCATGAATGGAATAAGAGCAGAAGATGGGTGCTTACTGAGTGAAGAATGTAAGGTCTTGGAACGCTGGAAGGGATATTTTGAAAGTTTATTTAGTTGTCAGGATAGTGTGCAAGGAGTGGGTAACTGGGCAGAGGCCAGTTGTCAAGACCCAAACTCGGACGAAGAGCAAAAGAATGAAATAGGAATGGATGAGATTATAAAAGCACTGAGTGGGATGAAGATTGGTAAAGCTGCAGGGTATGACCGAGTATCTGTTGAAATGCTGAAGGGCGGTGACGGGGTGGTAGCAAGCCTGTTGTGCCGGATCTTTAATATGTGTTGGAGATATTGCCGCGTGCCGGATGACTGGTGCAAGGCTGTAATCGTACCACTATGTAAGGGAAAAGGCTCACAGCAGGAGTGTAAAAACTACCGCGGCATTAGTCTTTTGAGTGTTGTCGGCTAATTATATGCGAAAGTTTTAATAAATAGAGTGGTAAAAGTGACGGATCAACAATTATGGGACGTGCAAGCAGGATTTAGAGAGGGAATGGGCTGTATGGATCAGATCTTCTCCTTGAGAAGCATAGCTGAAAAACATCTGGCAAAGCACAAAAAAGTCTTCTGTGCTTTCGTGGACTTGGAGAAGGCCTATGACAGTGTGTGGAGGGACGAACTGTGGTCGACGCTATCCGGGTACGGTGTGGACTGGCGCTTGGTACGGGCACTGAAATCTCTATATAGGGGTTCCAGTGCTTGTGTTAGGATTAATGGGGCGTATACGAACTGGTTAACCATCTCAAGGGGTGTTAGACAGGGCTGTGTTGCGTCATCGTGGCTGTTCAACTTGTACATGGATAGTTGTCTGATAGGTTTGAAAGAGCATGAGTGCGGATTGAGTATGAATGAGTTGTCTGTCAAATGCCTTCTCTATGCAGATGATCAAGTTCTACTTGCATCGTCAGCAGAATAGTTGCAAGACATGGTGACTGTGATGAATGAAGCTTTTAAGTTAAAAGGGATGAGTATAAATGTGAACAAGACTTAGGTAATGGTTTTTGAAAGCGAAGACGATGTATCGAAGTGTGAAGTGAAAATAAATGATAAGAGTGTGGAGCAGGTGAACAAGTTTGTATATCTGGGAAGACAACGTTGTGGTTTAAAAGAAGATGTAGTGACTAAAATTGAAAAGAGTATGTTAAGATGGTTTGGCCATGTTGAGAGGATGAATGAAAGGCGACTAACGAAAGGTATTTACAAGACAGACGTGAATGGAAACGCCGGGAGGGGACGCCCTAGAAAGACATATATAGACCTTATAGGTGATGTTCTTCAGAAAGGCCAAGTGCGCAGTACCCATAACCGGCGTGTGTGTATGACTAGATGTATGAATGTGTGTGAAGCAAAAGAAGTATGTAAGGATCGTAGCAGGTGGTGTTCTGTAGTTTCTGCCTACCCCCATGGGAAAAAGGCGTGAGTTTATGTATGTATGTATGTTTACCTATGTTTACATATGTTTACGTTCAACTATGTTTACATATGTTTACGTTCAACCGATTTTGACGTCTATTGCGTTGTTGATATGACAAATAGCAGCTGTCGAAACAGTTAGTTTTGGTAACCGGTTTATGCTTTTTATGCCATCCTATCATCATCATCATCATTTTTTTTGTCATTCACACGGGATAGAACTCAAAATTGGTTGAACGGACTGTAAAAAGGGGGTTATAAAAATTTCTAATGTTATTTCAAATATAGTATAGGCAAGTGACGTGGGTCAGAAGAAGAAAGCCTTCAACAGGGCTGCCAAGTCCTGCAAGATGGTTTTGCGACGGGCTCGGTTCGACCACATCGGCCGAATAGGGACCAAACTTGCTTCTTACCCAGCAGGTAGTAAAGCGTTTTGGTCCCTGGCTAAATCGGTCGAGTCGAACTTCTGCCGTCCCTCACTACCACCACTGCTGAAACCCGATGGGTCGCTGGCCCACTCCGCTGAGGTGAAGGCAAATTTATTTGCCTCTCTTTTTGCGGAATCTTCACGTCTAAATCCTGGTGATGCGCGGCCCCCTCCTTCTCCTGATGGATTCGAGACGAGTATGTTGGATATTCGTATCCATCAAAAGGACGTCCGTAGGGTGCTGCGCAACCTCGACGTGAACAAGGCTAGCGGTCCTGACGGAATACCAGCAATTGTACTTAGAACCTGTGCGCCTGAACTGTATCCGATCTTGACACGCCTATTCCGCCTTTCGCATGAGGCTGGAAAAGTGCCGAATGCTTAGAAGCATGCTAACGTACAGCTCGTGCCCAAGAAGGGCAGTCGAGCTGACCCGGCCAACTATAGACCCATATCTGTAACCTCCATACTCTGTAAGAGTATGGAACGTGTACGCAATATTAAGCTCCTGGCATACCTAGAAGCAAACGATATCCTTAGTGACCGCCAATATGGCTTCCGCCGAAATCGGTCTACTGGGGATCTCCATTCACATCTGGAGTGAGGCCATCGAGAGGCACGGGGAAACGCTTGCCGTCTCCCTCGACATCTCGAAGGCTTTTGATAGGGTCTGGCACGAAAGCCTTATTGGTAAGCTTCCTTCATTTGGTTTGCCCGGTGGTCTGTGTGATTGGATTGCAGACTTCCTGAGAGATCGGTCCATTCGAGTGGTTATCGATGGCTGCTCGTCAGACCAATTGGATATCAATGCCGGGGTCCCTCAGGGGTCGGTACTCTCAGCAACTTTATTCTTGCTGCACATTAACGATCTGCTTAAACCTTTGCCTTTGGGTATGCAGACGACAGCAATGTTGCTGAGAGATACTTGTCCAACGCTCGTACTACCGGGCCTCAGATTCAGTCTCTCCGGGAGGCCATGGTGGAGCGCTTGAACCTTTCGTTGCAGGCAGTTGCCGAATGGGGCGATGCCAATCTGGTCAGGTTCAATGCTGCTAAAACCCAGGTTTGTCTTTTTTCCGCTAAAAAGAGCTAATTTTACCCGGCTCCAACTTGCCGAGATGCGACCGTCACAATAACTGACCATCTTGAGCTTCTTGGCGTTACGTTGACATCGACTCTCAATTTTGGCCCATACATTGAGGTAAAGGCTCAGCTGGCTGCCAAAAAGCTGGGGATCCTTGCGAAGGTGAGGAGGTACTTCACGCAAGAACAGCTGCTCAGCTTGTACCAAGCGCTAGTTCGATCATGCATGGAGTACTGTTCTCATCTCTGGGACGGATCTGCCAAATACCAGATTGATGCACTAGAGTCGATCGAAAAGCGGGCCAAGAGGCTCATCGGCGATGAAGCACTGGTTAAGTCAAAGCTCCAGATTCTTGAACACCGTCGCCGAGTTGCCAGCTTGTCGGTTTTTTATCGGTTACATTTCTGGGAGTGTGCGATGGAATTGCATGATCTAATTCCGCCCAGCCCGTTTAATCATCGGACTACCAGACGTACGGCGAAGCGCCATCGGTATAAGGTAGACATTCCACCCATACGCACTAAACGTTTTGTGAATACTTTTATTATGCGTACAGCTAAGGAGTGGAATTCCCTGCCGGAGTCTGTGTTTCCCGATAGCTACAATCTAGGGGTCTATAAGTCAAGAGTGAATAGGTTACTTCTAGGCAAGCGTGCTCCACCGTCGACCACATAATCGCTTACCATCAGGTCAGGTAGTGGTCAAGTGCGAGCCTATAATGAAAAAAAAAAAAAAAAAGTATTGACAATGTGACATTCTATCAGCAATAACAATTGTAAAAAGAACCAAAATCTTTGCAATTGTCATTATTTGACATAGGTACACTTCCGAAATCAAGTGGTGAATCAGTATATCCAACTCAGTTTACGCAAATCCAAGTAAATATTACATTTAAAATTTTCCACCAACACTTAGATACTAGATAAAAATAAACAACAATTTTAGAATACGCCTGAAAATCCGCAGGTTTATTACGTATCTTTTGTGAGAGCAAAATGATAGCGATTTTTGCGCAATAATGTTTTTTTTTTTTCTCGCCTGATGTTAAGTAATGATGTGGTCGAAGGTGAAGCACGCTTGCCTAGAAGTAACCTATTCATTCTTGACTTGAAGACCGCTAGATTGTAGCTATCAGGAAACAAAGACGCCGGCAGGGAATTCCACTCCTTATAGCTGTACGCACAATGAAAGTATTTTCAAAACGCATTGTGCGTATGGGTGGAATATCCACCATGTACCGATGGCGCATTGCCGTACGTCTTGTAGTCCGATGATGGAAAGGACTAGGCGGAATCAAATTGTGCAGTTGTTAAGATGCTATCTAGCCGGTTTCGGCCACAGCGACCGCAATCATTGGCCACTCAATGTGGTTGAGAGCTCAGATTTGCTGTTCTTTGTTATGTGTTCTCATGTGACTTGCACATCCAACCTTGGCCGAAAAACTCCGAGCACAAAGCAAACACGTCTGAACACCTTTGACTACGTGATAAACAGTAGCTGTCGGTGGTCTAGCTTTGAGGTCGTCGCGTTTCTGGTCCAATTCCAACCTCCTTCTATCCTCAAAGGCCTGCACCTTATTGCTCTTCAATACAAAAGTGTTAGAGTTGTTGGCGGTTTTTTTTTTATATAAGTGCATTTCACAAACAGCGAGCGATTAGCAAACGATTGGATAGGACCTACCATACCTACACTGCAGGTAATTCCGACTTTTATGACATAAAGCGTTTGATCGCTATCGTGTTCTTGCGGAATATACGTAATAAGCCTGCCGGTATACCCAATCGGGTTGTTAAAGTGTCCTAAATAAACGACGCCACGGAATGGGTCTCGCACTAAATTCCAATTTATGGGCCCTAGTTGGTACGGACCTCAAAATTGTATCGTAGCTTTTCCTGGGGTTAGCGAGTTCCGTTTTCCCGGGATGTGTGTGTATTCACATGTCTATTTTATTAGAAGTTTTAGTAGGTATGCAAGCAAACGGAGGACGATAAGCAGGTGATAAACTACGAATAGTTTGAAATCCATTGCTATATTGAAATAAAAAAACAGGAGGTCTATACGCAATTTGGTCATGCAAAAAACATACAGCGCCATCTAGTGTAATTTACGCAAAGCATTACGATGAGCGGCTATGTCAAACAGCAGACAGCTACTACAGACAAATTAGATAGACAAGTGACGCCATCTACGATCGTCGTGTGTAACTAATCTATCACAGCGCCCCGTTGCAAGTAATCAGAACTACAGCTTCAGACTCATCATCAACAGCAGTAGGATGTAGATCTATCCAACTGCACGCCATTTGCATCGATTTTCAGTAATTCTCTCTCTCACCTTACGAAGATCGTCGCTCCACCTAGCCTGAGAGCGACCTACCTGACTTTTACCAGTTTGCGGCAGTTTCAGACTATACACATGTAAAAGTTTCCACCAGTATAAGCAGAGTTGTCTTTAAAAATACTCTTATTCGAGCCAGCCCCCACTGCTGATGGCGATAAAACCTAGACTGCTTCCATGCCATGGATTGGGCCACCACATTTGGAAAAGAGGTGAGGGAGTTATTAGCTAAAAGTGGGACACTAAAATAATTCTGTTACAAAATTAAGCTCTGATACGTGTTGATTGTATTTTATACTACTCATTTGTTAAAAACAGGTAATATTAATAAGTAACCTACCCACAATGTCACGAGCAAGCTGCCCCAATTCCTAATAGATGATAGATTCCTAATAGAGATTTCCTAATAGATATAGATGTAAAAGAAAATATTTCTTCTTTCTATTTATTGACCGAAAACGATATTTCTCCCACTATACTAAAACAGAGTGTGCTTTGTTACACAAACAAAAACGGGTATCTCATATTTTACCAGAGTTTCACATAAATCCCGGTTTATAATCCCGGTCTATGCCCGCACTAGTGGGTTTACCCACTAACTCCGAAAGAGTGATACAACGCATCAAATGACATTGTAACTCGTGAACACATCGTAGAAAAAAGCCCGCGTAATGTCTTCCGTTTAGTTTGGATTCCCGATTTCATTTGTTAGAATTTTTTGGCAAATTAAGTTTTATAAGTGTCTTTTGTTATTAGAGTGTCTTTTGTTGCGCACTTTTATAAGTGTCTTTTGTTGCTTAAAATATTTTGAAAAGTGTAGGCTGTCACACTTAAATTCTGTCGTTGGTGGATGGGTCCGAAAGTTTATGGAATGGCAACAGTCCACCGGAAGACGCAGCGTTGGATAGCAAATAAAAGACGGACGTATGACTCGGTGAAGGGTGCGAGAAGCCGCTGGATGAGAGAAGTACCGTACCGTGTTGAGAGTAGTAGTAGTGGTGGTGGTGTAGTGCTGATTCCTCAGAGAAGAAGTTTACGCGCATTGACCACGCTTTTCTCCCTTTCAATTCTCCCATCCCTCCTTCCTGTCTTATCTTAATCAGCGTGCATCCAATAATCTCGTCTTGCTTTGTCCGTCTCATACTACTGATTTTGTTCACTCTTCCTTCAATATTCAGTCTATTCTTCTCTGGAACGCGCTTCGTCTCGAGATTAAGACGGGTACAGGTCGTTTTGCATTCAAGCGGAAATTGCGGATTTATTTTCAACACTATTATGGAGATTCATCTCACTTTCTTCTTAATACCTTTAAACAAGCAATTCTTGTATATATATAATCTGAATGGTTTATTCCAGAAATCCCCACCGACAAATCCCCACCAGTGGGGATTGTTACTTTTTTTTCCATCTAGGAAACGGCTCCAACGATTTGCATGAAATTTTTTATGCAGGGCCTTTCGGGCAATATATCGATCTAGTTAGGTTTCATTTTTAGAAAACGTCGTTTTCTCTATTTTCACTCGAGCAGAGCTATGTCGCCCAGGTACTATTTACATAAGTATATTCAACATATAAGTACGTGTATTTCACCTATTTTAGTATGTTATTGACAACTTTTTTTGTTTTTTTGTTTAAACAATTCACCTGCCATGTTATCTCTTCACCACCTATGGTTGACTAATAGAGAATGCCTAAGGCATTAAGTCCGCCTTTGTGCATGAAGTCTAAATAAATAAATAGGTACTACAGGTAATACAGGTTTTCGGGGAGGCCTATGTCTAGCTGTGTGCACCTTTTAGCTGAAATATTGATAATAATCTCCCTTAAATCTTTATGTCTAAAAAAGTAAGTCAAAATTGCTATGATAGAATGCATTTGTGTTGGTATTTTAGATTGAATACTTGGTGAAAAATAGGGTAAATACCTATAAAACGATCAAATAATAAAAACTTAGCGACTTGACTTGAGCTTAGTAACTTGAGCGGTATGAATTAGAGTAAGTGAAAAATTTACTAAACTATCAATCGATATTGATTAATAATAAAATCCAAAACGAGCTTACAAAAAGTGGGTTTTGATTAATCCATTTTAGATATTAAAATTCTAGCAGTGCGACTAAATTACTAAGTTACTAGTTACTAGAAATGCGCGGGAGTTCGGGTGTATTCGTGTTTTTAACGAATTAGTCTAAGAGCGAGCGAAGCGAGCTCGGAAACTTAGGCACCCCGACATGGATAGGTTAGGTTCGAAGGGGATGAAGTGAGCGAGCGAACTTAGCTCCTGTCATCTCCTTCCTATAAGGATACTTTAGTTAGACCCTGCAGACAGAGAAAGGACAAACTTTTATTTTCAAGTCAAATATTATAAAGATTCTCATTTTGTATTTTAAGTAACTCCAATTAATGTTTGTAAGTTTCTGTTCTGTTGATTTCTCGTCACTCGCATAAATAATAAATAAGTTATTTCACTTAAAACTTTAATTTACAGTCACTCGTTTATATACTACCCTTCAAAATATTACTGGCAAATTGTGAGTTTAGTATATCATACGAGTTTTGCTTTTAAGGGATACCTACAAGTCTGATGTCATATTATGTACCCCCAGGATCCTATATCCTTTATCCTTTGGTAATTGCTACACTGTTGATCATCACATGTTATCGTGGGTTAAACAGCTTCATTCTGGTATTAAAAAACTATGACAGAGAGTTTTCTATACCTCATTAATATATGAGAATGTATTTCTTTATCTACAAGTATTTGTGCTATTAAACAAAACAGAAGGTCGTCTGGAAGTTACCCTGCGCTTACGTTACGCCTAATATTAACATAACAAAATTAAATCATAACTAATTAACTTCAGAGTTAAGATAAAACACAAACCAAACGCCAGAATATAATTATTTTCATCTTAGCAGAACAATACTCAAACAGATTCAACGTACTCAAACATTCGCAGCAGGCTTAACTCTCACCAAGTTGAGTATCGCAGAGTAACAAATCAGTGGCAACACGCAGACCTGTGATGTGGCCTGTACACACTTGTGTTATGGCTTGTACAATGGAATTGTATAATAGTGGGGGGTATATGTCTAAAGAAGAGAGCGATTTTTAAGAAGTAAAATTATTATATTTAGGTAATATATTTTACTGGGCACATAAACAGACCAAAAGTCAGACTTTGAAGGTTCCTTTTTATACCATTTTGGTACGGAACCCTTAAAAGGAATGCTTCTATTTTCTTGCTGGTCTTTGCTATGTCAACCGGGCACTAACCTGTGTACTCAGCGGGCTCTTTCTTTGAAACAAACCAAACGAAATTGGACTGGCTCTGTTTGCAAGTCTGTAAGGAGAAAATTAGAAATGATACAAGTAAAATACATCTGACCCTTAAACACACTCAAGATAACCTTACCCTAGGAACTTATGGACACCCCCCTGATGATTGAAATTATGTTAATTATGGATGTCATAAGTTGCAGTGGTTGGGTACAATGTGGCGGGCCTTGTCACAAAAAAAAAATAACAAGACTTCATATAGCGGGTATATATTTCGGCAAAACCCTGACAGTCTAGTCGCTGCTTGATCTAGGGATTGAGCCCACCCCCTGGCGGATTGGCATTGTCTAGGCGGGGGCTCAGTAGCCGTGGCTTGGACACCCACGGTGAAGCGAAGAGGAACCCGAGGAGGGGCCGCTCGTCAGGGCTTTTGCAGACAAGCCGACGACGTAGCGGCCAATAAGTAGCTTGCGGTGCTGCTTGGGTGATATCGCAACTGAGGCGTATTAACCAACGACCATTTCCCCCATGTTTTCCAAGCCTAGATATCGATAAGCCATATATCTATTAGATTGAAGCTACTAATCAACGTTTCTCACGTACTGGACTTGGGTGTGCCACAATATGAGGGCAATCGCGGATGAGGGTTGGAGGTGGCGGCGGGAGAGGAGTGCCAGCCGGTATTGCGCTATCCCTACCTTCTGTGGCCTGAACAGTGAGTTGGAGTCCCACATTACTGCTCTATCTCCCCGTGGTAGCGCAGTATACATGAGCATTTCTCAAAGCAAAAAAAAGCGATTGAGCCCAGCAAAGTAACAACAATCTTCAAGCTTAAATCGCTTCTGATATAAGTTTATACCGTCTTCTCAAGCCAGACCGCAAGAAGTTGCATTCCTACGCCGTTCAGCTGAACATGCCGCAAATAAAACAACGATAACAAGGAACACTGGAATTGTATCTCACGGAATGGTGACAATGTCACATTCGTGGTATTATTTTTAAGAAAGAGTTCGGTAGGTCCTCGTTAGAAAACGGGAAGGATAGTGGTTTTATTGGGTGGTTTTATTCATCGGAGTTTTGAGGGAAAAATACCCTAATCATGAATATGCGCTTCCAGTAAGGGAACAATTCTAAAATCACTAAAAGAATAGGGCTTTTTCCTAGGTAGAAAAATGATAATTCTATTTAGTCAGTGAGATTATAAAATAATATTGTACATGTATTTTTTGATTTATCGAAAAGGTGAATAAAAATTTACAAAGATAAAGCGCATCAAAGTTCTGGAGTGGGTGCTTGTGACGTCACTTTGTCAGTAAAAGTGTAGCACACCGTGACGTCACACGATATTTCCACGCACTAGATATCTTCGTAATTTTTTGTTTACGTGACAAAAAAAGTGTAATCTAACTGACGTACAAAATATATATTTTTTTGTCATCTTCCCTATTTAGATGATCTCAGTTCGAGAGAGATTTTTCGGGAAAACATTTGGTTACAGCACGCCTCTGGCTACGTTAAGAGCTTGCTGGTTAGGTTTGGTTACATCAGCTACCACAATGAGAGAGAAAAAGTCCCCTAAACAGTCCACAGTCTATGCTAACACTTTGCTAGTCACTATGAAGCTATAAGCTAGCACTATTACAGTAATAAGAGGTAGTCACAGTCTCATCGAGCTAAGCTGATTTAACGATAACGGTTATCTAACTTAATTGAATCATCATATCAGCCGAAAGACGTCCACTGCTGGACATAGGCCTCCCCCAAGCGTCGCCACATTGACCGGTCCCGTGCATCTCGCAACCAGCGGATCCCCGCAACCTTCACCAGGTCATCGGCTAAATTGAATAGGGGGACAAAACTATGCTAGTTTTGTGAACAACCAGCTAAACGAGCTTAAATATGACATGACTTGTGCAGTCACTCATGCCATGAGCGAGGAAGCCAGTTTCCCCAAGCAAGCGAGTGGAGCAAGCCTACTTAGCACAGATCATCGCACCACAGATCTGGTAATCCACTGGATTGCCGGCATCACCAGACCGGTTTGAAATCCTTAGCATCAAAACTATATTAAATTAACATTTAGGAACAGGAGGATCCAGCCTTTAAAATAATCACAGTTCGAACAAATCTATGCAGAACCCTAGATTAAACCTTGCATATTTCAGAGGAGGATTTATTAATGATTGCAGAAACTAATTTGTACGCTGTTGAAGCTAGTACTTAGCTCCGGACGATTCTTCTTAGGTTTTTTACGAGCCGACATTTATTTTCAAGAAGTACTTACTTTACCCTAGGCGCGGCGAGCGAATTAAAAATGCATTTGAGCCGTTTACCCCTACTTCTCTCGAGGGAATGTAGGGGCGATGATTGCGAAGTGAAAGGCAGCATTTTATTTTTCACGTAGATATTTAGAACAGATAAGTTAGTTTCGACACTAAAGGTTGTCTGAGCCTTTAGACAAGGTGACATTCTTCTGTCAGCATATCGGCTGTCTAAAAGCCTACCTTTAAGGGTTTAAACATTTCGGCTCTTCTTCTCTGGCGTTTTGCGGTTGTGGTCACGTCGAGGCGTCCACGTCGGTGGTAGATGCGGACACAGCTCTCCGCACGAACTCCCACCATCTCTCCCTGTTGGTGCAGTCAGATATGCGGCCTCCTACTGCGAATTTCACTGGGTCAGTCCAGTGCATAGGTGACCTGCCGCGCGATCTGGTAAACATTTTGGCAGCGCATGTCAATTCCATACATTTTGACTTTTAGTCGATCTTTTTTTGTGTAGTGGCCAAGGTTAGGTATTTGGTAGAGCAGATTAGAGCTGCTGCTGTTGTTAGCTTGCCTGCTGAAACGAACCTTACATCAAGCCGGCTGGCAAAAACATGGTTCTGTCTGAATTTGAACTCTCATGCGATTTTAGAATCAGTATACGAATTTGTAGATAATCTGCATTAGATTATTATTAGTACCTGGACCACCGAGCTCTGCTCGGGTAAAATAGAGAAAACGTCGTTTTCTAATAGTGAAACCTAGCTAGATCGATTTGTCGCCCCCGAAAGTCCCTGCATACTAAATTTCATGAAAATCGTCGGTCGCCATTCCAAAACTTTTCGCCCCCATCGGCCATCCGTTCTGCGAGCAATGTGCCCTGCACACTGCCACTTAAGTTTTGGCAGTGGTAATTAATTATTATATGTATATTATAGACGATTCTAGATTCTACTGTATCACTCAGTCTAACCCATTAGACTTACAAAATTGTACACTGTAGATATTAATTCGGTAGTAAGAAAAACGATTACGATTCCGTATGTTTCCACCACGGACGTTAAGAAAACAGCGGAAAATTAAGTTGTGCTATCAATCATGTCACAGCACGGGACGAAATAATTCCAAGCATCATAAGCGAACTACAATTTCTTCCCGTTTCAATTTATTCCAGTTTAGTAATATAGTGAGTCACAATGCAGGCCAGAATCCCCTAGGGGATCGTAGTGGAACATTGAGTGCTGTATAATCCCCTGGGGGACTGATTTAGGGGATTCTAGTGGGACGAGTGGGCCCATGTGGCCATTACCAGCGGTGGTCCAGTGGTAACGGCCCTGACTTACGTGTCTTAGGTCTTGAGTTAAAACCCAGGCAAGCGCTTTACTTTGTGTAAATTATTTCATTACCACTGCTCTTAAAACGGTGGAGGAAAACATCGCGAGGAAACTGGCATGTCTTAGAACCAAAAATTCGTAGAAATGTGAGATGCACCAACCCGCACTAGGCCCGCGTGGTGGATTAAGACTCATTACAGCTCTCACATAAAGGATGCCTGTGTCCCAGCAGTGGGAACATTATAAGGCTGATGATGAAGTCAATCCAGGGCTGTATTGTCTGTAATATTCCAGTCGAGGCCGTAAATGGAAGCTGTTGAAGTTTCAACACTTCAGAGGCAAATATTTTAAGAAGAAATATAATAATACCTGGTTAGAAAATAGGTACATTTCAGTGTAATTCAGCGCAGGTTCAAATTATTCCAGTGGCATTCTATCGCTGGAACGATTTCCTACTAACATAATGTACACTGGATGGGCCGTCACCCACAGGACTCAACCCATTCTAGTGCATGCTTAAATTATTCCAGTTGCAATCCAGCACTGATTTGGATTGAAAAGAAAGAAAAATAGTTTATTAGCACCAGGTACAACGTATACCATAAAAAGATAAAAAAATACTTAAATACAATCATTACAAAGTATGCATCACAACCACGCAAAACGGTCATCGGTGTCGACTGAGTGACTCCAAACCAACGAAACCTTAGCGGCAAGTGACGGAGCGAAAAATTTTATTTATTAATAAAGTCGAGAAAAAAAACCGACGGTAGTGCCGCGCTTTGCAACAGCTCCGCGTATTTTAATTACTAAAAATAGTTACAACAAAGTTAAGACGAAAATAAATAGTGAAATAGAAATAAAATAGCATTATAACGAAGTGCTAGTGTTATCTTGGCGTTTTATGCAAGTAAAGTGCTCAAATTACTGTTTGCAAAATAAAGTGCAAAGACAGTTTACATTTGAAACTTTCTTTCATTTCAAACTATGTTTGACTTTAATTAAACAACTAGTGCAGTGCAACAAATAACATCAAATCTAAGTGGAAAAGAACTATTAATAAAATAAAGTGTTTTAAAATGTTTTAATTGTATTCATAATAAAAACGGTGACGGTAGCGGAAAAATACAAAAATTCAAAAACGTACTTAACGAGCAATTTTTTATCTTTAAGAAACTTTGTTCATTCAAAACGCTTATTTCAACTTATATTGTAATGACGAGTTGGCTGAATGGTGTCGACGACGCCCTCTCAAACAAGGTGTCACGAGTTCGAATCCAGCATTCAATAATTTGACTTTTGTGATATTTGAGAATTGTTGCTTACAATTTATATGACAAAACCATTATGTTATTATTACAAGATATAAAAAGGAAGAATAATAAAAAAAAATACAAAAATCACCGCTAAGTAGAAGAGTAGAAAAAGGCCAGAAAAAGGATAGTACAAATAAGTAATGGACAGAAATTAAGTTAACCAAAACATTTAATAATTTTGCAAGTTAACACAAGAGGGCGCTAGCACTACTATCATGGAAAACTTGAATGATAATATTACATTTAGAAGAAGAACTACTAATTTAAATACCTCGACAACAAGTTTTGAAGATAATTCTTTCTTATCCACCGACTCTCAAGCCCTGGGTAGAAGTTTACCCGACTTATCTACATGGAATTGCCAAGAAATTACTGATTTACAGGAAACTGTCAGAGATTTAAAGGAAAAGCTAGAAAGTGCTCATAAGGAAATTGAAAACTTGATACTGGAAAAAATTGATTTAGAAAAAAGACTACAGAATCGAGAAACCAAAATTAATAGTCTAACTAAAATATTTTCACCAAAAATTAATACTCCAAAGCGAAAATCAAGAAACTTAAACGAATCAAAAACTTTAACCACCAAACTGCAATATGAACCTGGAATGAGAGGAAAACCTAGCAACACACTACATAATGAAATTCAAAAATCTACTACACTAAAACCGGAGGAACAACCAAAATTTAAGAAGTTAAACGTGGAATGTACCCAAACTACCATGCAACATAGTAAAGAAAAACCTTTAACAACTGATACTTCATATCATGGAAGCAAAAATAATTATCTAAAGAGGAAAATACATGTCCTTGGCACACAGCAAATTACGGGTTTAACTACACGCCTACTTGACTTGAGATCTAATAGCTCATACGAAAGGTATTGCGCAGAAGGAATGTTAAAATACTATGCAACCGCTAAGCAACTGTTAAACACGGAGTTGACATGTAACCCTTGTGATAAAATTATCATTTGTGTAGGAGAAAATGACTATAACCCTACTACTATGCTAAATGAATTATATATGTTTATAAAAAAATATAATAGCTGTCCAATTATTGTGCTAAGTGTAGTGGAAAGTAAATATCTAAATGAAAAGTTACTGAATAATAATTTAGAATTAATATGTAATAATAATGAAAATTGTTACTTCCTACGGACTCATAGCAATACTTGTCATAAACTGAACGTTCTGATAGACACAATTGATTATGAAAATCAATTTCTAATCTTTAACAAAAAACCAATTGCTCAGTCGAAATGCTCCGATTTGTCCACATATTTTATTACAAACCTAGACACAAAACTTAATTACCGACCAACAAAATCATTTAACTTTAAAAGCACCCCAAATAATACGTTTTTTCGCAAATAATAGTAATGCTTTACCTGAAACTAAAACGCTCTGTGATCAACCATTGAAAAACCTGAATGATAATGAATTAAGTAAGGTTAAAGGAGTTGACATATCTGATTGTCACTCAATAAATGTTCTTCATCAAAATATTGCAGGCTTCAGAAGTAAAAAAGAACTTTTAGAAATTACGATCGACTCGTTTTTCAATGAAGGGTATATCGATGTAGTATGCTTGACAGAGACTTTTATTAGAGCAGGTGAGGAGAGCAGTCATATCTTGAATGGTTACAAATTAGGAGACTGGTACTCAAGAAAGAAAAAAAGGCGAGGTGGTGTTTGTATATACTGCCTGAATCACATTGAGTACAAAATACTGACACAATTGAAAAAATATGCGTCTGAAAATGAGTTTGAATGTTGTGGAATTGAACTCTTACAATATAACATTATAATAATAGCCTTATATCGTACGCCAAGCTCAAACCCCTTTGTTTTCCTACGTAACTTAGAAGTAATGTTTTGCAACCTTCGAAATAAATCAAAAAAACAATTAGTCATAGTAGGTGACCTTAACATTGATATTTTGAGTATTAAAACCCATAGAAATAAAAAATGCGTAGACGAATTATCTAGGATTGTAAATAATTTCGGCTTGACACTACATATAAAACAACCAACGAGAAGAAATTCATGTCTAGATCAAATCATAAGTAACTGTAAGGATGCAATATGTGAGGTTTTACCATTGGGACTGTCAGATCATGAAACGGCTCAGATGATATCCATACAAATAGAGAATAAAGTTCCACCTCTACGCTTTCGCACAATTTATAAGCGTGATTTCAGCACAGAAAATAAAGAAAAGTTCCTTAGCTGTATGTCAAATTTAAAATGGACAGAAATATTTTCTAATCAGGAAGCTGACAGTGCGTTTAATCACTTCCACGATACACTTGTCTTGTTCTTTGATTTGTGCTTCCCTAAAATTGAGATCAAAATCAACCTTGTCAAAAAATATACGAAATGGATTTCGAAAGGTATTAAAAAATCAACTAAAACCAAAAGGAACTTGCGCTTTAAATACTATTTCTCATCTGACAAAGACAGTAAATTAAAAAATAAAGTAAAATACCTAAACTATAACAAATTACTTAAAAAATGTATACAAAAAGCACAGAAAATTCACAATACAAGTTATATAACCAGGGCTAAGAATAAATGCAAGGCGTCATGGGACTTAATAAAATATAATTCCAATAATTATCAAATACAGGAATCAAATATTAAGGAAATAGATACTGAAACCGGGCCACTAACAAGCCCCACGGACATTGCCAATTATGTAAATGACTATTTTATCAATTTGACGAACAACGATTTTGACTTATACACCAATAATTATGACATTAATCCTGTAAATTCTAGTATGTTTTTAATGCCCACTAATGATGACGAAATACAAAAAGTAATAAAAACACTCAGGGATACAAATTCAACAGGTTATGATCAAATACCTACAAACATTTTAAAATACATAGGCCCTATTATTACTCCGGTACTTGTACATCTAATAGACTTATCATTATTCACGGGAGTGTTTCCTGAGAAATTGAAAATGACAGCTATTAAACCAATACATAAAAAAGGTAATAAAAAACTTGTTGATAATTACAGACCGATAGCCCTCTTGCCAGTATTAGCGAAAGTTTACGAAAAAGTCATGCATGCGCGATTAATAAATTGTATCGATAAGTTCCAAATTTTGAAACATGAACAGCATGGATTCCAAAAAAGGAAATCGACAACCACAGCGGCATTTAATTTAATTAACCTAGTTACTAAAAATATTGACCAGAAAATCCCGACAACTGTTTTATTTTTTGATATGTCAAAAGCCTTTGACTTTGTATCGCACGAGCTACTACTAAAAAAATGTGATAAATATGGAATACGCGGTAAAGCAAACACATGGTTAAAAAGTTACCTTGCAAACAGATCGCAATTTGTAGAAATTACTGTGGATAAACCAACTCAAAACGGCGAACTCACATTTAAATCCAAATTAGGCTACAATTGCACAGGTGTTCCACAGGGCAGTATTTTAGGCCCCCCACTTTTTCTTATTTATATCAATGACCTGACAGAAGTGACTGAACATCCTTGCATACTCTTTGCAGACGATGTGGCTGTAATAATCCCTAAAACTAAAGAAAACTATAATGAGGAAATAAATAGTACCGTAAGCAAAGTAATAACTTGGATGGAAAAGAATAACCTTAAACCTAACATTGATAAAACCAAATTTGTACAATTTCATAACAAAAGCTGGAATAAAATCGATTTAAACATTACTTATAAAGATAAACAAATACAGCAATCAGATACTATGACTTTTCTTGGGATAGATCTAGACGAGAGGTGTTCCTGGATTAATCATATTGATAAGATTTGTGGTAAACTCAGTAAGTCTGCTTATGTTCTATGGCGTATATCTAACCTAATAAGTAGACAAGCCACATTACAGGCTTATCATGCATATGTTGGGTCAATACTGCGTTACGGTATATTGGTATGGGGAAACTCGGTGCATATCGAAAGAGCTTTCATCGCGCAAAAGAGGTGTATACGTGCGATTTGTAATGTAGACCCACTTACATCCTGTAAACCACTGTTTAAGAAACTTAGAATACATACATTGACTGGTATTTATATTGAAGAAATATGTAAATTTACAAAATCTCACCCGGAGATGTTTGAAAAACTGGGAGATAAATGTAAATTCAGGACTAGATATCCTAATAGATTAATTACTCCTAGAATGAAAACGGAGCTATATAGGCGAAGTTGCTATCCTATGTGTATTGAGATCTACAACAAGATTCCTAACGAAATTAAAGAACTTCCAATGGTCCGCTTCAGAAGGGCTTTGCGCAGGTGGTTAATAGAGAATTCCTTCTATACTTTAAAAGAATTCCTTCAATTTAAATTTAAATGACCTAATTGTATACTTACAAAATATTTGCATGTCATTATGTTATGATTAAATATGTTAAGCTACTATTATACTACCATTGTAAGATCTTTTGTAACCATATTTATCTGCAAATAAATCTTTGACTTTGACTTTGACTTTGACTTTGAAAAAATAAATAAATGAGGAAACATAACTAGGTAAATGAGCGTTTAAACGTTCAGAATAAAAACAAAGGGTTATATTTATTGCAGGAAGAGAGTCCAGCAACGGAAATGTGGTTTTATTGGAATAATTTGAACAAGGGTTTGCAACTAGGATGGTCATCAATCATTATACGTACAGTAGAATCCGTTTATTATGACTCCGCTTATATTGACCAACCGATTATTATGACGTAATTACACTACGAAGTTTGGTTTTCATATAAAATTCTTTATAAAAAAGTCGGATACAATGACTTCCCTTACAGGATATGTCGCTTATTATGACCCATTTTATCATAAGAAACAAAGGAATACCTGTCAGTGGCCCTATGCTACATGAAAAGGCAAATGTTTTTGCCGCGCGTTTTGTTATTCTCGACTTCAATTGTTCTGCAAGCTGGATCAGTCGTTTTAAAGTTCGACAAAACATTGTGGCGGGAAAATTTGTAAATACTTAAGTACATATTTACATAAAAAAGTGTCTTTTTCACAAAACGCTTTGTATGACGTCCGCATATTATGACGTGTTTGTCAATTCCTTTCGATGTCATAATAAACGGACTCTACTGTATATACTTTTCAACTAATATATATGGGATTCTATTAATATATTTTCAGGGATTCACAACGAGCAATTTCCCATACATTTTAAGCTTTTACTTCGTCTTCAGGCTTTTCATTTTACATACAATCAGATCCACTCCTTAGAACCTTGCCTAAATATCAAGTCGACTAGAGACGTTGCGGTCATCTATCTAGAAGCTGCAATCTCGGCGCCATATTGGCTATCTAACGACTATGATCAGGAATTAATGACTATCCCGCCGGCGACGTAACTTTTGATACGATTAGACATTGAATAATGCAGTTTGGAGTGATATTTCAGCTTCTGAAATATTACTGTAACAGGAATTTGAACCTTATTTTAATATAGATACCGACCGAATACATATTTATCTATATATATATATATATGTTTTTTTTTGTAGAATCTTACTCATAACAATATCTGAACTGCACGAGAAAACTGGATGACGTTTTAGCATCAGTAACCAAATTTAACTGTGCTGATATTACCAATAAACTTAATTCGGCTCACTTAGGATACGGTGGCACAAAACAGCCCGTCTTCGTTAATTTTATGTTTGTTTTGGGTGTACCTACTATGCCAAATCGATTGCCAATAAAAAATCTTTTTTGAAAAAAAATACTAGAACTAAAACTTTCAGCTGAAATTATGATAATGCTCTCCCTTAAAACTTTATGTCTAAAAAAGTTAGTGAGAATTGCTAAGATAGAATGCATTTGTGGTGGTATAATAGATTGAATCCTTGGTTAAAAAAAAGATTAAAAAAAGAAAAATACTACCGACTTCCAATTAAGAAAACTACAAAGTGAAAAATACCTTTATTTTTGGAAGTCGGTGTTCATATCGCAAAAAAATGGGATAAAAGAAAGACTGCCAAAACTAAAGTTATTTTTCACTTCGTAGTTTTTTATTTGGAAGTCGGTAGTATTTTTTTGCAAAAGAGTTTTTTTATTTTTCCCTTTTTAGTTGTACTTTCCTAAAATAGGCAAGTTGTTTAGTAAGGTACCTATAACGCCAGAATAGATTACCCGAATAACATGAAACTTGAACATAACCGGTGAAATGAGAGATCTGCGTACCCCTTTATAGTGTACTGGCGTGATGTTATGTTATGAAATGGTATAAACAATAAACAGACATGCGATTGCAGCAATCCCGAATGATTTGCCGTTATTTATTGAAAAGTTCTGTTGTATATCTCCGAAGTTCTTCGTCAGATCTTCACCAAATTAAAATGGGACCAATTTCGAAACATACTCTGTTAAACAAAAAAGAATTTCAAAGAATTTTCAAAATCGGTCCACAATTGACGGAGATATCGGTGAAAGTAAACAAAAAAAAACATACAAGTTGTCGAACATAGAACCTCCTTAAAAAATCTAATATCAATTGATCGACCACTAGGTATAAATCGATCTCCTAAATACTCGAACGTTCTTAATATCGAATAGTTAATAAATCGAACATTCAATATATCGTACACTCAATACATCGAGTGTTCAAAATATCGAATTTTTGTTTGATCGAGCGTTCAACGCTTCACATATTCATTCTATCGAAATATCAATATACAATAGTAGATTGTTACACGAGGGTCGAAAGGAATTGATGTCTTTCACCCGTGTTAAGTACTCTACTTTTCATTTCGATATAAGGAAAGTAAAAAAATCAAAAAACCCGACTGCTTCAAAAGCGAACTAAAAAGTCGTAAACAAGGGAAAAATCATGCTGTGCAGTCGGAGGATACATATTCGCGGGCTGGCTAACCAAAATCTGGTGTATCCTCCGCCTGCACAGCATGATTTTTTCCTTGTTTACGACTTTTTAGTTCGCTTTTGAAGCAGTCGGGTTTTTTGATTTTTCAATTAAGTTTTTTTATTTATATCTTTTAAGTTAGTTTTTTTTTCGAATTAGATACATTTAAACATACAAGTGTTATATATTTATGAAATCACCTCTTAAAATTCTTTATTTTGATACCCCACACGAAGGGTTTGGAAGAAAAAAAAAAATTGGGCCCCCACAATATGGCGCCCAAAAACCGCCATTTTTCTATTGTCCAATTTTAATGTAGCCTACGACACTCGCAGGGTTAAGACGGATCGATTGACGTATGAATCATCAAAATCGGCCAACGCGTTTGGTCTCTGGAACGCCATATAGGAACAAACATACATACATACATAAATACATACATACATACATACATACTTACATATATACATAGACTGATAAACACATTACCCTCCTTCGGCAGTCGGGTAAAAAATAGTAGTTTTTTGTAAATATTTATTGATAATATAGTAACATGAGTAGTACCTATTTAAAATTAATTGAGAAGTTAGAACAATTTGTGAAATTAAAAGTTACATTTTTGTTCGGCATATTTACGCTGTTTGATATGTTATGAAAAATTTGGCTGTGTTGAATTTCTATAAAAGTAGGAGACTCCAGTATTTGATTAGACGGTGGAATCCATGGCGCAGACTCCCTTGAAGTAGTTGGTTGAGGTGAAGGGGCGTACATTTATAGTCTCAGATAATTTGTTTGAAATTTTAGTTTTATGTTTTAGTTATGTTTAGTTGGACAGAATCCTCAATGTAGCCTTCCGCAACTGTGCTAGATTTCCATCCTCCATGTCTTTTAAACATTGTCATGTTCACCCCAGAATTGGCTAACAGTGTCGCTGACGTTCTTCTATAGTAATGCCCAGTATACTGTTCACAATTTGGTAAATTCAAATATGTTGCTATTTGCTTCGGCATACCTGAGATTATATTTTTACCGATCACATGTTTATAAAATTTTACCTTTTGGTAGTTGAGAAAAAAGCGATTCGTTTTTATGTCATTAGGTCTGTTTTTTATATTTATCTTATCTATTTGCGTAAACTCTTCTCGTACAACAAACGTGCGCTCAATATTTGTTTAAGTCAATTTTACGAGTAATAGCTGGCCTTGATTTTCAAAGTCTTTAATTGTTAAATTTGTGAGTTCACTGCTTCTGCAGGCGTCGCTTATACCAAGTATCAACACCACCTATGAAATACATGATTTCCTCATTACTTTTACTCTTTTAAGTACCTATGTAGATAGAATAACAAGCAGAGGTCGTTTACTCCAGAAATGCATGCCTAGCCGTCGTCTTTACTCTCTATTTATCGCAATCTGGTCAGTGTGTTTGATTGATATGATTGCCTTTTTTGGAAACCTATCTTTAATACATATCAGTGTAATGTCGTTGGGTTCGACGTTAATATTTTATTTTATATTTCATTTATAGGTTACCTTCACTGCCAAATATATCTCGTCAGGGGCTTCATTTAAAAAGGTTTCCACTTCGTAAGAGGTGAAAACCTTAGATTTTTTGCTCTTGAACCCCTGAGACTGTCTTTTCAGAAACGATGTTAGATTATGAAATCTTTTCAAATCGACATTGTGTTTTACTCTTGAGCATTGAATACCTGCTCCATAGCGTAGAAGGCTTTATTTTGCCAGATAGTCCATTGAAGTATGTAAGAAATACACTTTCGTAAAATGATTTTATTTTCTTATCGCCACTTCATAAAGTCATTCCTATAGAAAATTCTTGCAAAAGATTTTCTTTACCTGCGTCTGTTTTTCCGAACGCATTCAACCCGAATCTCTTCAAAGTTAGAGTGAACAGGCTTCTTCTGGGTAAGCTCACTCCATCGTAGACTCTGTCTCTGTCACCTCTGACCTAGACTAGAGTCAAGAGCAAACCCATCATAAATAAAATAAAAATAAAAAAATATCAGGGGTCAACATTTCAGAATTACTTGAACTCATTTTTAATAAAATATTAGTTTTAATCCGAGATTTTGATATAACTTACAGAATAAGTATACCGCCAAATTATATAGTCTATTTAGAATTTTAACTATGGAACACACCGCGTCACTGCCGCGGGTGGACGCGCTTAGTTTTGTTTTTTTAATTCACTCTGGACGTTTATACACTCACAAGACCGCAGCATTTTTTTCTTAATTATGTTAGATTTTTCACAGCCGAATAAAAAAGTATAAAATAAAATTATTTATTTGATAACCATATTTTTACAACAAATTTGAGATTGAAGCCTCCTTTAGCAACAGATGACTGGATTAGGAGACACCGCGCCTTCATAAATTTCCTATTTCCTATTTTTTAAAATTTATTCCCACCCTAGGGAGCGAATCAATTACTATGAGTCTTTTCCGCCCAAAGGTGGGAAGCAGCATCTTCCACTACTCGCTACTCGGATCAAATTAACACTACCTTCGAAGTATGAGACATGAAAAATACTTTTTATATAGAATACAAGAAAAACACAAAATTAACTAATAAATCACATTTAAATATTTAATTATTATCTTTTAAAGGTATATTTTAAAATTTTGTGTGAATGCTATTATCGGAAACTTTAGAAAATCCATGTTGTTTTAAATCTTTCCAACCCCGCGTTTGCTTTTTCAATTGTGCTCTTTGTTAAAGCTTGCTACTTAACAAAAAATTATATGATAGCATAAATACCCCGTTTGTGCTTATCAGGCATCGTAGTGCTTATCAGGCATCGTATTGCATCTTCTGTGCCATCCTTCAGTTCCTTCCTTCCTTCTTCCTTGCATTGAGTTTTAGGAAAACCCATTGTAACCCATTTTGAAACACAGACCACAATGAAGGTGGAAACATAAGTGATGAGCTTGCTATATTTAAGTAATTTATTATTTCCCGTCTCACTAGAATGAAAATTTACCCAAACATAATATTTTTCAAACCAGTTGGTGATATCATTTGCCTCATCAGTTTACACTTCTTCTCTCAATCTATCGAAAGCATCTGGTATCTCTTCCTGAGGTAAAGAAGCAAGTGCGATATTTCCTCATAACTTGACAAGCTCGTGGCTAAATAATAACAGCCGCACGGGTCGATCTTCAAGGTTAAGCAACGCTTGACGAGGTTGGTCCGTGGATGGGTAACCGTTTCAACATACCGAGTTGCCTCCGTACCTCGGAAAGCACGTTAAGCCGTTGGTCCCGGCTGTCCTTTGAAGATATTTGACAGTCGTTACGGGTAGTCAGAAGCTTGAGATCTGACACCAGTCTTGCCAAGGGGTACCGTGTTACCTAGTTACTGGGTTGTGGAGGTCAGATAGGCAGTCGCTCCATGTAAAACACTGGTACTCAGCTGAATCCGGTAAGACTGGAAGCCGACTCCAACAAACAATTGTGAAAAGGCTAGGCAGATGATGATGACAACAAACTCAGCATCCTAGCCATATATGTACTTTGCAAACCATTTTGTTGAATTTGGCGCCTTAGATTTTGACTTAAGTGGAATAGACAGTAATTTGTGTTGCGCACCAGGAAATTTTATGTTTATATTTATAGGAACAATGCCAGTAGAACTTGTTATTAATATTTTTATTTAAAGCCATTAATAGCCACCGTGCCACATAGTGTGTAATTGAGTTGTTGGTGTGCCTTGTTAATAAATAAATAAACTGTGTAGTTAGCACCTATTGTGCAGATTCGTATTATTTAATCTGCATAATTGGTGTTATTATAATGATTTAAAGATGTGAATAAAAGAAATAGTTTTCATTCGAAGTTCGTTACGTTGTCAGTTATTTCAATTACAATATTTCCCCATCTACATTAAAATCTCAGCCACACATCACATTTGGAGTCAGATCCATTGACAAGGAGAATGGACTGAGCAATAGAGTCACAAAAATGACCGCTCTTTAGAAAAATACAAGGCGACTGTGCGGCAAGTACACTTTTCTGTACCTCATCGTAATGAACGTTGCAATCCATGAAAAGATATTCAAAACTCTGAGAAAACTAACTAATAACTTCTGACCGCACGATCGTTTTGTCTCTTTCACATTTTTCTACCAATATTTACTTTACAGCTGGATGGGGAACGCTCAGTCTATACCTCCAGTTTGTATCTCCAAAAAACGAGCCGATTGTCACCGTTTTTTGTTCTATTCCAATTTATTCCACAACGAACACGCTGGCCGAAAATCGATTCCAGCTTTTGTTTTTTCTGCCGATTCGTTGTTTTTGCGGGGCATTCGGTCGCATTGACTATTGACCCGGGGTGGGTGGAAACGAGGCCATGCATGTTTACAATATTTAAATGTGTACCAACACTATTTGTGCTGTTTTTTTTTACCTGAAAATCATTTTACTAACATCATCATCATCACCACCACATTCTTTCCATGTTAGTTGAGTCGGCACGTTTTCTTCTTCCATTCCGTACTAAAAAGACAAAAGACAAAAGATATTTATTTCAACTGGGCCACCAAGCGGCACTTTTGAATGTCACAATTTAAATTTAAATGGAATACAAGTTGATTCTACCGTGCATTCGGAAAGTAGCTAGATATGGAGAAGAATGCACAAGAAACTCCATACTTTTTAAATTTACATGGAATAAAAGTTGATTCTACCGTGCATTCGGAAAGTAGCTTGTTATGGAGAAGAATGCACAAGAAACTCCATACTTACTCTTTTAAAAAAAAAAAAAAAGATTCTACCGTGCATTCGGAAAGTAGCTTGTTATGGAGAAGAATGCACAAGAAACTCCATACTTACTCTTTTAAAAAAAAAATGATTTTAACAATATTTAGGTACATGAGTACATACATTAATAAATTCACATATGTGAGGACAATGCACCCAGAATAGCACTACACACTATACTATGTAAAGGTATAAAGTATTAAAAGTACTCACACATGTACTGTGCAGTTATACAATAGGTACTAGAAAAACATCAACATCCGAAGCAGTTGAGTTATGACCAATCCCAACTGACGGCGCCCGTTCACGAACATGACGCATGAATCGGCACCACCCAGCTCAACCATCATGAAGGGAACCGAATGATCCAACACACGCGCCACCATCAGAGAGACATTTGAGAGAGCATGACACACTCAACTGCCAGGGCACACACAAGTCAACGAACGACACATAGGTATAGCAAATGGTAGATTTACAGTTGGGTACATAGTACCCACACACGTGCTGTGCAGCTATACAATACTAAAAGAAATCGAGTCTATACAACACAAGCATAAACATATCATTTGTTTTTGCGCCCTAGTGGTTGTGGAGCAGGACTAGCATTGAGCCAAGCATTTTTATCAGTAATATGATCCCCCAACTTATAATATGCCTGCCTGCATAGTGTGCGTTTTATACAATTTTTAAATTTCGTCTCATTCAGTTCTAGAATATGGGGAGGAATTTTATTGTAACATTTTGTACAGTACCCCATGAAAGATGAGGCCACTTTTGCCAGTCTGAAACCTGGTTGAACTAATTGGTCCCTATTTCTAGTAATGTAATTATGTCTGTCTCCGTTTTTACTAAAAAGATGTAAATTCTTTCTCACGTACATGATGTTTTCATAAATATATTGACAAGGAACCGTCATGATGTTAATGTCCTTAAACAGTTCCCTTAGAGAATCACGGCGGCGAAGATTGTAAATCGCTCTGATGGCTCGTTTTTGCAGAATAAAAATAGACTCAATGTCTGCAGCCCTTCCCCATAGTAAGATACCGTAAGACATTATACTATGAAAGTAACTAAAATAGACTAGCCTAGCGGTATCCACATCAGTAAATTGACGAATCTTTCTGACAGCATAAGCTGCCGAACTCAGCCGCCCCGCAAGTGATACTAAATGAGGACCCCATTGTAACCTTGAGTCTAGCGTGATCCCCAGGAAAACCGTTTTATCGACGAATTCGAGCTTCTCCTTGTTTAATATAATGTCACAATCAGTACTTTTGACATTTGGCAACGAAAATTTTACGCATTTGGTTTTTTTACCATTTAATACTAAATTATTGGCAGTGAACCAATCCTGAACCTGCCGTAGCGCGTTATTTACGTCGTCAACCTGACAAGTACGTCTATTTACTTTAAAAACTAAAGATGTGTCATCAGCAAATAGCACCATATTTAGTTTGCCTTCGAATAAATGGGGTAAATCGTTTATGTATATTAAAAATAAGAAAGGACCTAAAATTGAGCCCTGGGGTACCCCCATTTTCACATTTAACCCCGACGAATTCACACCGTTTATTTGAACTAATTGTTGTCTATCACTCAAATAAGATTTAATCAAACTTAACGCTGATTGACCTAGCCCGTAATGCTCAAGTTTCAGAAGTAATGTTTCATGATTAACGCAATCAAACGCCTTCGACAGGTCGCAGAAGATACCTATGGCATCCTGCGACTCTTCCCACGCATTAAATATGTGTTTTAATAGGGTGACACCAGCGTCAGTTGTACAACGTCCTTTGGTGAAACCATACTGTTTATCATGTAAGATGTTATTCGTATTAAAATGAATGAGCATTTGATTTAGCATTATCTTCTCAAATACCTTGCTGAAAACCGGCAACACGGATACTGGTCTATAATTATTTGTGTCTTTACTGTCCCCGGATTTAAAAAGTGGTATAACCTTACTATATTTCATTAGATCCGGAAAGACTCCTTGATCTACACATAAATTAAAAATCAAAGCTAAGTACGGCGCTATAGTCTGAATAATGGAGGTACAAACTTTGATGGACATGCCCCATAGATCTTCGGTCAGTTTTACCTTTATTTGCTTAAAAGCCTTTATTACTGTTATTGGGTTTATATGTGAAAAGTGAAATTCATTGGGGCAGGCTGAAACGTTAGCGTGTAATAAACCAGAAGCGAGCGACGGCGAAGAATTTAAGGGTTCAGTAGTTTTAATTGGGATGCTGGTAAAGAAATTTACAAATTCTTGAGCAACTTCTTTGTTATCTCTAATAAGTCCACGTGTAGTCTCAAGCGTGTAATCAGTATTATTTCTTTTGTTCCTGTTTGTTTCATCGTTTATAATTTTCCAAACCGTCTTAATTTTATTTTCTGCGAATTTAACCTTATTGCTAATGTATATAGCCTTAGCTAGTTTACACGTATTTTTAAAAATTCTTGAGTAAGTAGCAACATATTTACTAAAAGTTTCAGTGTTAATATAAGGCTTAAGGCCATACAGCTCGTAAAGTCTTTCCCTACTTTTCCTGATTCCTTTTGTCGCCCAGTCACTGAATAAAAACTTAGGGCATATAGTTTTAGTTTTCTTCTTAAAAGTATTATTGAATTCTGTTTGAACAACTGAGAAAACATTCTTGTACAAAATATTACCATCATTCACTGTGAGGTCCTGATAACTTAACTTACCAATTAAAGTGCTGTTAAATTTATTTAATTTACCGGATGTTATTGGTCTGGATTGAATCTGCACTTGTTGTATTGGTATGCTGGACTCAAATGTTACCAGTAGCCCACTATGATCCGAAGGCAGACAATTCATAATGGCTTTGTTTAAGTATTCGCAGCAACAAAAAACATTATCAATACATGTAGCAGTAGTCACAGTTGTTCGGGTTGGTTCCTCAAACACATGCGACAAATTAAATGATTTGAAGAGATTTAATAGTCTACTACTATCTGAATTATTTTCTAAAATATTTATATTAAAGTCACCACAGATTATGACTAGTTTATTACCAGTTGCAAGTTTTGCCAGAACATCTTCCATCACTGACTCAAATATACAGTAGTTTTTATAATTGGGGGGTCTGTAAACGCACACTATAACATGCTTATCCAGCTCAACACAGGACAGTTCAACACTATGTTCAACTGATAGATCTACAATATCTTTACGAGGTTTTGATTTAATACCATTTTTGATTAATATAAGTGAACCTCCACGCAACATAACATTTCTGTTAAAACAGCTACCCACAGTATAATTTTCAAAATTAATAAGCATTGAATATTCCTTCAGCCAATGCTCAGTAAAACAAATAATTTCAAACATTGTCTTTTCTAAAAACAGTTCTATTTCCAATTGCTTTGCAGAAAAACCTTGAATATTTTGATGGAATAATTTCAAAGAATTCTGCTTAGCCCCTTTTTTTAAATTAACTATGTGAGAGCAAGAAGGTACCTTCTTGTTGGTGGATTTACTCCTAACTATTTCGTTATTGGTACCCTCCGTTGTCCTACAAACTAGTTTAAATTATAAATATTAATAGCAGAATTGCTAACGTTATTAATGTTATTGACCTGTAAATTAGTATTACTACTAATATCAACTACAGTACATGACTTCGACATACTATTTATGTCTGAGTTTAAAGTAAATGATAATAGCCTCGCTATTTGACGTCTTAACCTAAGAGGCAGATACACTGTATTGCCTGTCGACTTTAATTTATCAACAAAAATGTTGATGTCAAAAAAAACTAATTTGTCACTGTAATGGCTGACAAGGAAATGAACATGTTTATTCAACATATGAATATAATTATTTTGTCTACTAGTAGATTTTTCCAAATATGGAAAAGCACACAATATGATTTTATTGCAATTCAATTTTATCAACTCAGTTACACACTCAGTGATGTCATCTTTTTTTACATCCAAACTGTTACCTATAAAGACAGTTAAATTGGTATCTGATTTATATGCACTCTTTGTTACAGATTTCATGATATGCTTGTAAGATGACCCAGGCATACAATAATTCAAAGTCAAATGATTCTGATTGCTATTTAATAATTTTCCTAAACCTCTTCCAACACCATCTGTAAACATAACCGAATGAGACCCATGATTACTATCACTAGATGCAAAGGAAGCAGTCTCAGGCTGGTCTACTTGAGACATTTCCTGTGAAATATCAGTTATGTCTTGGTCTTGGTCAAAGACACCGACCTGAGACACCCTCTCAGCCCGGGCCGGGCCCTCCGTTGCCTCAGGCTGGACAGCCTTCAGGTTTGAGACTATCTGACAATTACATTGACACATCACCAACTCATTTGCGGCCAGAATGTGTTCTTTAATTTGTAACTGGGAGCTAACATATTTATTGTAAAGGGAGCCCAGTTTGTCCTCAAGTACCTGAATATCATTTTGTAAACGCTGTGTGTCAATTTCATATATTTTTATGCTGTCTTCTAATTTTATCTGGTAATTGTTTAATTTATTAAGCAGGTCAACACGTTCTTTTCTGAGTGGAATGTTTTTTATGAAAAGTTTGTGTTGTTTCCTGTATTGGGTATAATTTCTAATTATTTTATTAAATTTCGCATACTTTTTCAGTTTTTTATGACTAACTTTATACCTATTTGTCTCATTTAATAAGGAATCTTCAGTCAGGTCAATAGTGGTTATGGAATGAGGTTTACTATTTGATTTTATTAGTTCACTATATAAATGGCATGTTTCCTGTACCTGAGTACATGACTGTTCTTTTTGCAAATTCTCAATTTGACAATTAGCATGAGCCAATTCATCTTCTAGGTCCCTAACTTTACCTAAAGCCTCCTCATACAAATCACTACAACTATGGAAACCATCCGTGACTACCCGCAGTTGGTCGCATTCATCAACAACATTTTGATATTGCTGACTCAGCACCACTAGCTCCCGCTTAAGGCTTGTGTTTTTAGAGATGACATTCTGCACTTCTACTTCACAATCATCTCTCTCCTGCAACATTGCCTGACATTGATGTTGCGATTCTTTCAGCTCTTTGAGTGCTGTTCTTAGTTTCAATTCCAAGTCCTGAGCAGTAGCCTTACGTGTCATCATAGGCATGGTTTCGGGATAGTTTACTGAAAATAGAATTAAAGAACAGGTGAGAACCCAATGAATAGATAAAAGACAGAAAAACTTGGAAATGGAGGGAAGTAACAAATACAAAAAAAAAAAAAAAAGAAATAGGTAATAATAAAATGAAAAAAAAGTTAGTTTAATGCTGAAGCGAAATAAGGTAGGCTGCTGAATTGGCTTGAAAAGTTTTTTGCTTTTGATTGCCTTTCAGCATTACTTTTATTTAATGTGGGTAGCGTGCCCAAAATAAGAATGTATGATTTATTGCAGTTTAATAGTTTAACTATGCAATAATCATAAGCGTTTGGTAAAAGTAGAGGATAAGAATCAGTTAATAAAACTAATTAAATGGGCCTAATGTTGATTTTGTTTCGTTTTCTACGCTGTCAACGAAACGATTTACAAACACTACAGAGTGCTAAATTAGCAAAATTGTTTCGTTAAAAACTAAGGGAGAGCGTATTACAAAGTTAATTAATATTGTGTGCTATAATTATAAAAACGTAAGTAAACAATACTCCCCGTGTAATGCCGTAGTTCGGTCGTCAGCTGTTCGATAGGTTACCGGTCGACATCCGGAGCAAAAACTCTTATTTAACTTGATAGTTCGCCAGGAAAACAATAATCCTAAGTATTTATGCCGTTTTATTATGTTTTTACTTGTAATTACACACTAATTTCACTTAAATAATGTCTTATGTACTGTCAACTGGGCCGTTACGCTATCACTGGCTTCCTTTTATTACATGTCATTCCTGACGCAACCCATGCATCTGTTCATTGGCCTTCTAATTCATATTTTTTTATATATATATATGAGGTGTTAAAAATTATCTATTAGAATTTCGTGAGGATATTCGGTATCGATAAAAATATTTTAATACTTTCTATTTCTACTATTTTTAAAAAATAAATTGACAGATCTATTAATTAGTAAATGTTATTACTCAATTAGCGAATTTCTGACCGATAACAATTTAAATTGATAACATGACATCTCTGTTTTTCTGACTTGTACTTAATAATTTTTTTTACCTGGAACTTGACGAATTTGTAATCCCATTTTATTACGGCAAAACATAGCGGACATGATAATAAACCTAAGATCTTTATGTAAATACCTATGTTTCACAAATAAATATTCTGATTCTGATTCTGATTAAAATTGATATTGCCTATTTCAAATTATTTACTGAATTTCATCTTGACATGGTAAACTTGTATTAATTTAATTGAATGTTTTAATAATATATATTAAATGGGTCTTTATTTTTTATGGCTAAAGCTGTTTGCATGCCTTAGTTAAGGTAGTTAGTATAACGATCATTACATTATAACTTAACATCTGTAACTTGTACCTACTTTCTGTGCAAATAAAGAACTATTCTATTATATTTACAAGAAAACCCACATTCGAACATTACCTACGTATGCCAGTACCTACTGCGCATCTGGGCGTCGGCGTCGCGTTGTATGGTGCTCCAATTCAATCATTTACGCGTAATACAAGTAATTGCGTATCTTTGGAACGCCTGATTTTTTTATCTTCTTTGTGATTATTTTTTAATTATTATATTACACAACTCCTTAAAGTTCTTAGAGATAATTAATTAACACCTTATATAGGTATGTAGTTATAGGGAATTAAGTATTTTATACTGTGTATATCACAGCTATAAATCTAACTAGATGACGCGATGGTATGTACAAAAAACGGATTAAAATTACGATCTCTTCTAGAACTGAATGAGACGAAATTTAAAAATTGTATAAAACGCACACTATGCAGGCAGGCATATTATAAGTTGGGGGATTATATCACTGATAAAAATGCTTGGCTCAATGCTAGTCCTGCTCCACAACCACTAGGGCGCAAAAACAAATGATATGTTTATGTTTGTGTTGTATAGACTCGATTTCTTTTAGTATTGTATAGCTGCACAGCACGTGTGTGGGTACTATGTACCCAACTGTAAATCTACCATTTGCTATACCTATGTGTCGTTCGTTGACTTGTGTGTGCCCTGGCAGTTGAGTGTGTCATGCTCTCTCAAATGTCTCTTTGATGGTGGCGCGTGTGTTGGATCATTCGGTTCCCTTCATGATGGTTGAGCTGGGTGGTGCCGATTCATGCGTCATGTTCGTGAACGGGCGCCGTCAGTTGGGATTGGTCATAACTCAACTGCTTCGGATGTTGATGTTTTTCTAGTACCTATTGTATAACTGCACAGACATGTGTGAGTACTTTTAATACTTTATACCTTTACATAGTATAGTGTGTAGTGCTATTCTGGGTGCATTGTCCTCACATATGTGAATTTATTAATGTATGTACTCATGTACCTAAATATTGTAAAAATCTTTCTTTTTTTTTTAAAAGAGTAAGTATGGAGTTTCTTGTGCATTCTTCTCCATAACAAGCTACTTTCCGAATGCACGGTAGAATCATTTTCTTTTTTAAAAGAGTAAGTATGGAGTTTCTTGTGCATTCTTCTCCATAACAAGCTACTTTCCGAATGCACGGTAGAATCAACTTTTATTCCATGTAAATTTAAAAAGTATGGAGTTTCTTGTGCATTCTTCTCCATAACTAGCTACTTTCCGAATGCACGGTAGAATCAACTTGTATTCCATTTAAATTTAAATTGTGACATTCAAAAGTGCCGCTTGGTGGCCCAGTTGAAATAAATATCTTTTGTCTTTTGTCTTTGTCTTTTGATCAATGATCGTACTTTGAGCTTTCATTTAGCATTATCAGCACCGAAAATCCACCGAAATCTAGAAAAATGCCTAATTATGCCATATTGAGCTGTAAAGACTGCATAGAAAAAGTTGGCCGACGCATTGGAAATGTTTTCTTTCATTGGTAAGTAAATTTGTTATTAAATTGTGCGTGAAAAAGTGGCACGCTTGGTTTTCATACAGATGGAGGGGCTTGCGTTATCTAGTTACATTTATATCTGTATTCTATGGTGTATATAGTTATCTCCCTGAATAAATAAAATTATATTTGATACTTACAGCTGGTATCTAAATGAGTATTTCGGTATATTTCAAGATTCAGTTCTAAGATAAAAGTTAAAGATTGTTATTGCCCGTTATATCCGTTTGATTTCATCATTGCCAATAGGATGAGCTATTAAGTAAAGTCGATTTTGGAACTGAATGCATAAAGTGCCTCTAACTTAGCATATGAAATTGATTAATGATAATATTAAATTGTAATAGGACTTTATACAAAGTCAGTAACTACCCTAATTGCGTAAATGTTGCGATGCTAATACTGTAACGATTCACACTCCCTTTTATTTTGAAACTGTTCGTGTTTTAAGCTGTCAAATAGATGAATTTTTAGCTTATGAAGCAATAACTGCAAACAATGCACGTCTTTGAAGTTACGCAATTAGGGTGCTTGTCAATAAGTAGCGATGATCAATTATTTAAATGAATTATTTTGTATAGGACCGGTAGAACAAAATAAAATACCAAAAATAGTACTTAACAAACACTTTATTTTAACAATAATTATTATCAAAATAACATAATTAACTGTAACGACTGTCGGCGTGCTGTCTCTGTTACAACTAACATTTAACATTGAATGTCATAACTTTAAAAAACATGCATCTCGTACCCTTTGAATATATATTTCTCATATAGTGAACGTACCGATACCTTTCAATGTAAATCGGCAGAATAACGTAGCGTGGAAGACTTTTATATATGCGGAACTGACCAAAAGTATATTCCCGCCAATTGGAAATGATGAACACATAATAACATGTACGTCTATTATGTTTTATACCTATAATACTTATATTATATCATGACATACTGAGATCGAAAACGCACTGACAAGCACCTTGGTTAGCGTTTAGAGCCTGTGTCCTCTCAGTTTTTAAGACACACTAATAGCTGGTCAGTTGATGCATCATGTGTTTCAGATAGCTTAATAATATCTAGGCTGTCCCATCTGTTCTTGAAGACGTTCAGTGTAAGCTGTCCTTACGAGAATCTGTCCTTCTGCTAATCTGTCTTTATGAGAATCTGTCCTTCTGCTAATCTGTCTTTATGAGAATCTGTCCATAAGCGAACAAAGGGTGACATCTACCTCTTAACACTTTCTCCAGAAAGTGTTGTGTGTTTGTAGTATATTATTTATACAATGATTTTACGTTATATGTTTATTTTATTTTTTGTTTATAAGTGTTTATGTTGCTGGCTTGCTAAACGTTTTGTGGAAACTGTTAGTACTTACAGCAAGCAAATGTTATTAAATAAATAAATAATTCCATGTTGTTACAATTCGGTTAGACAGGAATTGCTGCAAAGGCTTCTTCCTTGATGAATTTCCACATAGCTCAAGGCAGTATCCTCGAAAATGCCTGTCTCATCATCAACATAGTCTTCTGTGAGTATTTTGTAAGTCTTTCCTTTTGTCTACACTGTTCCAATGCAATAAGGCCAAGGTCTCAGGGTCTGTTAATGCGTTTTCTGTCAAATGTACACATATCTCTCATGGGGTATCTATGGAGAAGAAAATGTAACTCTTCAAATGTCTCTCTTTAATTTATTGAGTATTTTCTGCTATTCTGTTTCGTAATTGATAAAATGATTTGCAATGTAATTTCCATGCGGCGCAGTGAATTTTTGATCAGCGAGTAGGTAATCCGATTTTTTTTTTTGTAAGGACGATCATTTACATAGTTTCCTGTGATCTGTATTCGAGACTTTGACGATACATTGGAAGGCAACTGTACTTACTTACTAGGGTACTTTACTTTGCATTTAAACTATTTTGCTGTAATATGTATAATATACTCATCCTTTGCATGCCACAGGGCAGCAATTAAAAAATAAATACCCTATCTTGTCTTTACTAGATATTATTATGTGTTTTATACCTCTCATACATAATTCAAGGCTTTTAATAAGTTTTTCAACTGAACTCACTTATGAAGTTCTTGTCAAAGTTGTTGGACTTTTCATTATTAAAAAGAACTAGGGTTCTTGCACGTTGCTTCAAAAGTTATGACATACATACATCTACGAAATAAATACATCCATATTTAGTTTCTATTTATAAGTAGCTAAAGAGATGGAATTTAGTCTAGAGATAAATATGTCAGAAAATAAACGCACATACGAAGTTCAATGCGCGGTCGATTAAGTTTTTTACAGGTTGGTTGTATTTTTGTTTAACAGAAATATTACTATTTAATCTATTTATTGTTCTGTAGATTCAAAAGTGTGTCTACACATACAATGAGGAAAATCTATTTTAATACACAATATTTGACTAACTTATTCAAGTACATGCACCCGAGTAGAAAATTATTAGAGTATCTTTGTCGACCGCGCATCGGATCTAGTAAAGCATAATAGGCCAGTAACTATCTTTAGGAACCATAAATTACAAATAATACATTAATAGGTTCACATGGAGATGTACCTAGGTATCATACCTACTGAAAAATAACTAAATATTACATTTCTGAGCGTTCAATTTGTCCGTTTGCACCAAAAAGAAAAAAAACAAGACCGATTTTGTGAATAGCATTTATATGTCAATTTTCTTTCTAAGTAAAACAACATTTAATTTAATATATCTTTCTTACATATTTAATCAAACCAATACTGTTAAAGTTCCTCAAGCATTCGCATTAAGTCAGCACTCAGTAGATTGCGTAATAGTAATAAAAAAAACATACAACAAATTTGAGAATCAACGTTGCGGTGCAAAGGATCACACAAACGAAAGCGTATCTTTATAGAAAATATTCAAATTTTAACAAAAACAATAGAGGATGAGTAAAGTATCAAAACAATCATTTTTTTTTGGTAAAATATTATCATAACATTCTTTTAATCCAAAACAATCAGTATACTCATTTTTATATACCAAACAGGACAATATAATTTAATTTTTTAGTGAACATACCTACTATGGTACAAGACATTGTATGTTTTTCTTAAAACATAAAATGAATTTGTGTTTCTTACTACCAATCAAAATACTATCCAACAGAGGTGTTTTTGTTAAATTATTCATAAAAGGACAGAACACATACCGCAAATATACGACCGATTTTTCGGGTCACTTACCCATATCAAAATGGAAGAGTGATCCGAAAGATTGGAGTGTAAAATATTCTGATGAAGTCAATCTGTATCTACATAATTTAATGTGATATATTCAAATAAAGATATATTCCAAAAGAAAAAGTTTAAGTGTAAATGGCAATTATTAAAATGTATTATAGGTAAGTTTAAGGTAGTATCAATTGATTAAAAGTAACTTGACATTGATTTTACACAATCATTCCAAAATTATTATCGAATAACTTTGAAATAAAACACGAACAAGCTTTTTATTTCCATTTCTCGGGCGGTATAAAAATAAATTTATATTGGCGTTTTGAATATTTGTTTCTGACAGTTTTTCATGAAATTCGATTGAAAAAGTTGAAATTGAAGTTGTTATTGGAAACGTGTATTAGAATGTTGAGGTGCGCTAACTTTAAATTAAATGGATCTTACCAATGTATTTTTGTGTATTGTACAAGCAAGCAAAAAAAAACTTTCACGGTATATTTTAAAATAACGGACTTCTTTTTCGTTTTACTTTCATCGATAAAACCAAGTTGTTTAACGATATCATTTTCTACACAATCACCCAGTTTCTGAGAAAATATATTATGGCAAAAATCGAATGCGAGTAAATTGCTGCGTTTTGTTGAATAAATTTTCAACAGAGAGTTTTATGATTTGACATGCTTTAATGCGTCGATAACTTTCATGCAAGAAATAATAACTATCACTACTATAAACATATATAATATAATACAGTATCAGTTCGATATAACTACAAAACAAAACACTTATATTAAATTACGATTTAGTAGTATCTGAGGAATCTAAACACGAACGACATTTAGAAATATGAAATTTTGTGTCGATAGTACTGTGCCAAAAGAGACGAATGAAGAAGAAGCGTTGAATTTAAAAGCCAAAGAATTAATCCTTTAAAATATAGAAGAGCAAATTAAAGAAAACAGTGCATCAATACCTAATGATAATGATGGTGCCATCAAGCCAATTTCGGCTACAGCGACAGAATTCTTTGATTCATGGCGCTTGAGAGCTTAGATCTCCTACTCATGTATACAGCATACCCAAATTTATCCGCAAAAGTCTCGTGTCTAAGTCTGAACTCCTTTATTCTTCAAAGCATCAAGACTAGAAAACTAACAAAGCCGTGAACGGGACCTTATTTACTTCAAATGATTGCACAACACACGCGAAGTCACATTGAATCTATTTCAGGAACATTTATTCAGTTTGACAGGTGTCACTTTCATTAATATCAAACTGGGTTTCAAAAGCACATGTCGCATTATATTATGCTAGTCTGGTAAAGGCTACATTATTGAAACCTCCAAAAGGGAATTCCCCTCATGCTTGATTTAATACTTGTTTTTTTTTAATTGTCTTATATAATTTCCTTGAAGGCTGTCGAATCATTCCACTGGGGCTAGACGAATGTTATTGTCTCAGCGCTTTATCTGATTAGTCTTCATAATAAATTTGGATATAAGTTTTGTATGATCACACAATTTTTTTTAAATTCCTGTGTTGACTAGGGAGTGTCCTTAATTAATATTTTTTGTAATCAGTATACCATTGTTGACCCACTACCACCACTATCTCTATATACACTCCGAATAAAATGGCTATGACACATCCGGAAAGACGGACAGTCGGAATTAAATTATAAGTATTCCGTATTTACTATTTGACTGCGTAACAGTAAAATGATCTTTTGGGTCTTATCAGTTTCTTAGATTTCTGCCTTTATCTGAGAATTAAAATATTCCGTCTCTTTGTTTTTTATACCTACATTATCAACTCGTAATTAATATTCATCCCACGTCTTCAAACGAAGCGGAGTCGAAAGGATGTGATTAAAATTAAATTGAGCTACAGTAAAAGTTTTTCACAGACAATTTGTGGTGAAAATCGAAGCAATAAGAAACTTTGATTGTAACTTGAAGTTTAACATTTAAGTTCAGAACTTGAAGAACGTAATTGGCTGGTATTTGGGTCATAAGAAAATTTGAAAAATGATTGAAATTAACAAAAGAGTAAGTATATTGTGATGTTGCATGCATGTTAAAGCAAAAGTGAATAGGTAAGCACATAATGATGCAATAAACCGATTATGTAGGTCTTTACAATGACGACCTTTTTTGAATATCAAATCACTTTGAACACGCAACTGCTATGGGCACAGAACTATCGACAGGCCAATAATAGAACTTTATCGAATATTCATGTAGAATGACTAGTATCGACTTTAAATATAGCTTAAGACATTATATTCTTCGCTATAGTTTGTTCATTTTTATAGTAAAACAGGGAATTTTGATTCTTAGGAAGGATTGAAATATAAATATTAAGTTAGGTAAAATTTTAGGTACGCACCTAGTCGAATGTCAAATTTTAAAAAGGTAGGGTGAAAAAAATATGAAGACCTAAAAGCAAAAGGTAAGGTTAAAAAATTGAGATTGGATGTAAAATAAAGCTATAAGCATAAAATTTTTAAGATAGGTTCTAAAAGAGGTCCAGTGAAAATTTTTAGAAAATCTACTGAAAGCGTAGAAAAAGTCTACTTTAAAATAAATTCGAAAATAACAATATTGGTCCAAAGTCAGGCAGAAATTTTAATATAGAGATTGAAGAAAGTTTAAGATATAGATAGAGGTGAAAAGTAGTAAAGCGTACGATTCATCGACTCGATAAAATTGTCTTATATCGATAATGATACATATTTTAAAAATTACGTGTGATGAAAAACCTACTTCTAACTTATTTGATGATTAGTAAAATTTTTGAGATATATTAAATTGTTGTATGTAGGTTGTTAGTATTTCTTTTAAAACTTTTTCTGAATCTTTTTGTATCAAATCGATATAAGATTTATACCTTTGAAAGGAGTGAAAGCGTAGAAGCGAGTGATACAAAAATAAAATACAAGGGATTTAAAAAAGGTTTTATAACGAAACTCTATATATAATTTCTAAATATATCGCTAATATCTTTTAACACAAGCCATCTAAAAATAAATATCAATGCTTATATTTATGGCAGTACTTAAAACTATCCGATGAACTTCGTAATCGTGCCTTTTAAAACGATTTTCTCGATTGCACCGATTTTATACATGATGTTACTAATTTTTTATACCTGGTAGGCATTATTATTGAGTCGAGATAAAATTTCATTAGTCATAGCATTTTGTAAGATAATGATAAAATCGATTTCTGAATTGATAAGGGACAAACAAAGAGATATGTTTGCGATTGGCAAGCACTGCCGTAATGTGGTCAATTCAATGCCAAACAGTTTTGGACTTTTGACTGAATTGTTACCGCTGATAATATGTTGTCAATTTGTCTAGGCCCCTTATCAATAAACTGGCACTTTGTCTACCTAGGTATTTAATAGGTGCATGTAGTTTTTAGACTTTAGTCTTCATATGCTTTCAAAGCGATATTGATTCATATGTTAAATTAATTCTGTTTATCAATTTCATAGGTATTATATCGGTTACAATATCGTTGGTTTCTCTTAGCGCAGTTATTTCACCAACGCACTGTGCTAGCGTTTCAGCATTGCCAAATATCTAGTAATATATTTCTCCAAAGCATTATCTAATAAATCTGAGATTATTATATTATTTACATAATATTTTCTAAAGTACTACGGTATTATCTTTTATCTTTACTATGATTACTGTGAGTAGCTTTCTTTTATGTCTGACGTGTACTTTGAAGTTGAATACCCAAAATAAATTGTCATTCATCTCCAAAAGATAACATAGGGATTAATCCGATGCTTTTGATTCTTAGAGGTCTTGATTAAAAAAATGTTTTGTCTTGTATTAAAATTACATTTTAACTTAACTTTTGACAAATTTGTATTTTTTCTGCCGCGACTTTGGGTGCTTTTGTTGTTTACATATTCTATTTCAGATTTAGGTCAGTGTGAACATAGTACGGCAGTAATAATGATAAAAAATATTTTCATTTCCCTCTAGAGTAATCACAGTCAAGTCAAACATTTTGAACACTGCGTATTAACTCAAAATATTTCCTATAGTACCTAATTATGTGAGTCTGCAAGTATTTACACCAACAAAACATTTACTAGCGGCAACACACTAAAAATCACCACAATCAAAATAAAAACCTATTTCTAACATATTATTTACATACTCAAATTGGCTTTTATTCAATAATAAAATCATCAACATTGACTGAATGCGATTAAATTATTAAATCGTTATATCGCCAAATATTTTTATCGCTAAACGCTATTGCTATCGCTAAAAACAAACACCAACATGTTCAAATTTCGTTTACTGCGACAAATTCTTAATGAACCTGTCTATACAAAATCTTGGCTCGCATTATTAAAATATCGTCGTCACCTTTCAAATTAACTGCGTTAAATATGTCTGGCAATAATTAAAATGTATAATCTCCTAACATGATGTTTTTATAAAGACATTATTACCACAAGGTGAATTTGTAACTCTTTGGTAATATTTCGGTGGGTCAAAGTCCTTTTTTTTGCGGATCCATCTCAGTCAGTTGTTCCTAACATTTGATCTCCTCAAACGAACAAATATGTCCAGAACAGCTGATTGTATTTTCCAATATCAGGTTTGAACCCATATTAAATGTTGCATCAATTCACCCCTTGAAATATTACCAATCAGTTATATGTCACTTCGTATAATAAACGCGCACACACTGGCAAAGGATGAAGGCGTTGCTACCAAATGAACTTTTTAAAACCTATTTGGAAAATTTAGGAATTCGTTGTTTATTTAAGATTTTCTTAAAATTCTAGACTTTGTTCTACTGTATACTCGTAACGTTCTGATAGTGTTTATTTCAATTGATTCAATAATTTATTTGATGTACAGATATTGCAGTGATTTTTTTGCTATCTTCGCTCAAAACCAAATTTATCATTTGATTGACTTAGGGCGATGGCCCCAAGATCGAATTGGTATTTTATTTTTACAAAAAGTACGCACTATTCAGTGAAATTCTTAGCCAATAATGCGCATTTTTACATAAAAACCTCTACAAATACTACAATACCTCTATAATGACGTATAGAATTCGTTTTTTTTGTTATATATTTTCTTCTATTCATATATCTATACATACCACAGCCTGAAAGGCTACCTTTAAAGATTATTATCAGGTTATTATAAGAGGATCGAAAGAGAATGTTCTAGAAGGAAGAAAAGAGTACATTCGACGTCTAAACTGTACATTTGAGCACATAGATCAAAGAGCGCGTTCATTCGTATACGCAGCTGATTATGAGGCCAGAACCAAAGAATACTAACTAGAACCGAACGGGTTTGTAATAATTTTAAGGGCTTTGCCCCTGCTTCGTACGGATGCAATGGTGACTTTGTTTTGTAATGAGTAAGTTTAGATAGCACAGTTAATTTCGAAAATCGCTAAAACCATAACAAAATTGCAGAAAAGCGTCCCAAAAATTCAGTATGCGGAAAAAGTAGGTAGACTTTAATATACGACTGAACGAATACATAGGTACAATATACCTCACAGCAATTTTTGTTTCTTTTTCATTGATTGAATCACTTTCAGTTATAGCAGTTTTGTTTACTATATTAGCTTTGAAGCTATTCTAATTTAAAATTCATTAAGTTCATCTTTGATGTCACTTTTGGCAAAATCGCTCATCATCAGCTGCTAACACGCCCATCCGAACACGCTGAACGGTACATATTTAGACTATCCTTATTACAATTCACTTCAAACCTTGTATTGTCGTTTACGACCTTCTATCTGGTAATCCCCATACATTTATAAACTACAACGCAAGCAAGAACGTCGCAACCGACAGTACAAAATCAGGAGTTGATTTCTACTATAGTGTTTGCATTTCATGAGCGCGGGTCAACCGTCGCAAATTGAACTGAACTCAATTTGTCAATGACCTAAAAGTCACAAAGCACGCTCGTGATTTGAAACGACTATAACAAGCACTTAATCCATCTATAATACCAGGTTTTGGACATTCAGAAGCTTGGGATGATTTCATAGGCTTCTAAACTGGACATGGTAAGGTAAATCAGCCAAAGAGAGAAGAAGAACATAGAGGTGATGATCTTGATTCTCTTGGGGCCTCCGAGCTCTCCTCCAATGCTCTTCCGTCTTCTGAGGACCAGGACGAGAACAGCTACACAGGCTTCGGAGCAGTACATTGTGACGCTGAAGGCGAGGCTGTGAAAAAAAATGGTGATAAGGATGACGGTGCAAATTCCTCACCAGAGTATGAATAACAGAGCAAGAAAAATTGGCAACTTTAGTTGAGACAAACACATAAACTGTTCTGAGCATTATTTTGGTCAAGTTAAAACTAGAAGGATCCTCCGAAAAATTAACGTCATCACTTTTAAAAATACTAAGGCATTTTATTGAACGATCAAAGAATTCAAGTTATCACCTCTGATCTAAAATTACACGTATAAAAAGAATAAGAGGAAACAGTGCCAATCTAAGTATAATATTTGTCAAAAAGGCCAGAACGAATGTGATAGACATGCACCACCTAAATGTCATTTGATAATGGCCATAAAAATGGCATTTCGACGATCACTATCGCTGATATAGATTGTCACTTTGTCTCGAGTCTAAGGGGTACTTACTTCCCAGGATCAATACTGAATTTTTCGCCCTTGCTCCAGTGGACGATGGCGGCCAGAGTCCAGGCGACTCCGATGCCGAGGAACACGTTGACAGCATTAGACCCCGTGACGTTCCCTACCGACGCGTCTGCGTACTTGTCTTGACAAGCTGCCACTTTGCTTGCGAAGGTGTCTGGGGAGAAGAAGATATTATGTCAGAAGGAAGGAAGAAAGTGGCAAAAATAGATAATGTCTCTAAAGAACATAGTTGAGTAGGTACGAGGGCAGAAGAAAATATTATATCAGAAGATATATTAAAGTGGCAAAAAAAGATATCGTCATTAAAGATCCTATTTAAGTAGGTATCTTAATATGAAGGATCGTTTATCATATTCTAATTATGAAACTATACAATCCAATATAGATAATGAGTCGCACACTATATTTCTATTTTTACTAATTGACGAAATAATAGTGCTAGGTATATAAGTTAAATTGGAAATGAACGATTTTTTTAACCATAACGATTTGTTTGAATAATTGAATCAGGATTAGAAGCAATCTTTTACACTTTTTTTTTTTGGTTTTTCTTTGCAAGCGTGCTTCACCGTCGACCATGATCGTCATCACCTTCTTGACCTTGTCCTCGACTATTGAGAAATAAATACTCACCTTTAGTTTTAATATTTTAGAAGTGTTCCCATAGTGAAAATTATTCTTTTTTATGAGTATATTTCGGGGAGTTTTTAAGTAACCCACTCAATCGTTCAGTGTCAACACACCAAAAATTTGGCGAAGCTTTCGTCGCAAGTCTTCCGAAAATATATCATTACTCATAATGAATGAAACGAGAAGCAGGAAAATGAAAACACATTCGTTTCTCGTGATTGTATTATTTACTGTCAACCTACTCCGGATTCCCGTAATGGGCATTATTCCAAGGATAATGAAAATGGACTCCAACCGTAAGAAAAAGCTATAATTAATTACATTGTCTTATAAATAATATGGCTTCTTCGTTAAGTCTCTAGAATTGAGGTTAAGAAGTCTGGCTTGGCAAAAATATTAGTATGAAGAATAGGATAATATTATGACGATTTTGTCAGAATAATATGGTTTCATCTTGAAGGATAATACCATATGATATATATCCTCTACTAGATTTTGCCTATTACTTAGTTTAGGTTGCGGGCATCCGCTAGATGCGAGACGTACAGGACCGGTCTATTTAGCGACACTTGATAGATCGTTCTATGTGGCGACACTTAGGGGATGCCTATGTTTAGCAGTGGACGTCATTCAGCTGATATTATGATGATAATGATAATTACATTTTGTCAGCTAAATGACGCGAATGGAACAGTTATGTGGTAATCTGCCTGTGTATATGTAATATGGGGCAGAAAAGTTCAGGAGTGGTGACCGCAAACCGGAAGACGTTGAGTTGGAAGGTCTCCTGTTGAAGGTTGCGCGGATTCGCTGGATGCGGGATGCACGGGACTGGTCAATGTGGCGACGCTTGGGGGAGGCCTATGTCCCGCAGTGTGCCAGGTTAATATGATTATGATGATGAAGATATGCAATATGATGCGAAAAGACGAAAATAGCTTGTGGAAAGTTTATAAGAGTAAAGGAAGACCACAAAAAAGAAAGATGGACCTGAGTGTACGTCTACCAACTTTTTTTCAATTAAGACACAAAAGTACCTTATCGAACTAAACTTTTCCACTGGTTCATCGATTTAAAAATGATCTCGCTTCCTAAGAGAAACTTCCAAAGCAAAACAATATTAAAACACGGGCTATCTTCAAAGAGGAGCTTAAATATAAAAATCTTAAAGATTTTTCCTGCACGAGTTCTTTCTCTATAAGCCGTTTGGTCCAGGAGCCTAAGCGGTATTCGCTTAGGACATGGGTACATTGAGTGTATAGCTCGAAGCTGTGTTCCTATCTTAGATAACATGAAAATACGGTTTCTGGAAGCGGATTTAGAAAATTGAATTGGATTGAACAAAAGCCAATATGTGTTTTGAAGTTTAGGCCATGTTTTCTTAAATTTATTATGTACGCAACTATATGAAAGACAAAAATAGCCTCTCCAATTTCTCTTAAAAATTTTAGGTTTTAGTTAGTAGTACTATACGGGGCGAATGTTGGTTGATTTGGCGCCCAACACGGGACTAATCTAAATTTGTCCCGTGTTGGGCGCCAAATCAACCAACATTCGCCCCGTGTTGGACGCCAACTTAGGGTTCTTCTCTTTACACCCTGCGAAATTCGAATACGATGTTTTCGTATTCCTTCATTGAAATTTATACCTTTTTGGATAGTAAACAAAGTTTTTAATTATATGGTTATTTTATAATGTGCGCGCAGTGTCGCGCCAGAATCCCGTCCCTGTGTGAGCTAATTTTAAGGTATTAAGTCCGCCTTTGTTCAGAGAGTCTTAGGTACTTGTGCATAAAGTTTTAATTAATAAATTGATGCTATACTCTTCGTACACTACTGTACAATGAGTTTTCATTGTGAGTAACGTTCCATCATCATCTTCCTGCCCTTATCCCATGTTACTTGGGGTCGGCGCAACACGTTTTCTTCTTCCATACCATATTATCCCCCGATTTTAATACTCTACTCAGAAAAGTTCTGGAGTGGCGACCGCGTACCAGAAGACGCTGCGTTGGAAGGCAGCGCTGCGTTGGATATGGACCGATGACCTCTTTAGGGTTGCGGGAATCCGGTAGATGTGAGACGCATGGTACCGACCGACGTGACAAAGCTTGCCGGAGACTTACCTAGTGGACGTCTTTCGGCTGAAATAATAAAGATGATGACTCTACTCACCAGGTATACTAGTCCCCAAAGCGACAAACACGATAGCTGTCACCGAGTCCTTGATGCCGAGGGTACACCCGAAGTGTGAGGCCACGTCACCGATGACTGCTGTAACCAGGCCAATGCAGATGATGGAGACTACGAAGCAAACGTAGCCACCGCCTATGTCTGCGAACAAAAATGTTTATCAAGATTTATAGGTATTTGTAGCAGGTATCTTTTGCAGCGTAACTTACACAGTGGGATCTCATGTTCTATGATTTTTATATCTTAAAAATCTTCTCATTTACCAAATTGCCCAAATAGACAGGTTTATAATAACATTACCTAATTTACAGTTGAATATTTGTTAAACTGTCCTGTTAAAGTTGTTCAGGTGATTGTACAAAAAATGATAAATTATTCATCATAAAAAGCTATAGAGTTAAAAAGATCCTTATGATAGAGAAAAATTATGGTACCTATTTCAGAGCAAAAGTGCAGGGAGTTAAGAGATTTAAGTTTAAGTTAAGACATTTTAATTATCAATAGTAAAGGAGGCCCAACCCAATAGGGAAGTTGACTAAAAATTATTTTTTAGTCCGTCCGGTAGATTAATAAAAAAATATTGCGCACGCACGTCTTTTTCTTTTGGCACGTAAATAAAAGTGACGTCACAAGACCTCACTCCTGAACTTTCTTGCACTTTATCTTTGTAATTTTTTATTTATTTGATAAAGCAAAAAATATGGGCCCAATATTATAAAACTTTTATCTGTTGATCACAGTTATTTTAATTTTAAAACTTAAAAAACAGCCTTGTGATTAAAAAAAACTATTTTTCTTACCAGTGGGTGGTATCAAAGCGAACACAATCTTCCAGAAGAGAGTGACGACGTGCAGCACGTAGTCGAAGCACGAAGGTGGCTCATCAGGATCATCAGAACCTAGAAGCAGTACCACATTGTAAACTAACATCCCGAGGATCTAGAAAAAGTGTGATATTATCAGAGATACGATTGTCTAAACGGATTGACCACTTGGCTTTTCGGGAGTTCTTGTAATATCCATACAATAGGTCTTTACCTATGAAATTACCGTTCTGCAGTACTGGCCATTTTAAATTCAAAATATGTTTTGTTTTAGAAACGAATAAAGAATTCTAAATTCAAATAAAATTTATTTAAAAAACATGGAATTCTTTTTAAAATTTTAGTTATTTGTTTATTGATTAGCGTTAAGTTTACATCGCATTTGAATATTTTTCGTCATCATGAATATGTTATAATTTCGAGTACCGTCGTCGTTGTAATCAAATAAAGCCGAAAAGATGCTGGTGATGATAGACTGAATAAAAAGAAAACGTGTGAAATGGGACAGTGGCAGAAAGATGGTGATGATTGTAATAACTTACCTGAACTAGCAGTCAGTGCTTCCGAAAACTGTTCTTTCCAAGAAGACGTGCCTATTATTATTGATGCATTTGCTCTTTGCACTAGTTTGTCTACTGTGTTCTGAAACAAAGCAGTATAAGTCAGTACTAGTACAAGTGATACTATGTAACTCGCTTGCTTTATATTTTTTATCATTGTATGTTCTGAAAGAAATTCTGATACAAAATCGTAAAGAGTGCATTGTATATTGTTGACTTTACAAAATGAAAGGCTTTGCATTGGAATTGTTTGTGTGTAATTATTCTGCAGTGCCACTGTCGATGGAGACATACTGAATTGTCTAGACATCACGTTGAACGTGATAAATATAATTGACATCATTCAGTAAAAGTATCAAGATGATGACGTCGGCTTAGTTATTTTTCAACACACTCACTCACCCGAAATGTACCTTTACGAGACTTGCACAGCAATTTATGAATCAATCCCTGCAAGTCAAGACAACAATAACGGTAGCTAAAAGAATTGTAATTATCAACTTTAGTGTTGTATATCTAAGTAGATTTTTAAGTGACCATTTAAAACTATAAGGCCGTTAAAAGTATTGGTTGCAATGGAATTTGAACTTTTTCTTTTATAACATTGAGTTTGTTTTTCCAAATTTTGATAATGATCTCGAATTCTGAATCATATATAATTATGTTATTAACTTACTTTGAACTCCTTGCTCTCCTTAATCCTGAGCTGTGCTCGGGTGATCTCCCCAGCTCTTGGGAGTCCCATCATGGCGACTACTGCCTCTTCTTCGGGCAATGTTGCCAGATGAGTGGCTTCATTGCCAGGATTTACAGGATTGTCGTCATCTGCGACAAAAAGTAAAAGTTAGGGATTTGGAGAAAGAGATGGGTATGGATACATAATTTTGACTGTTATTGTGAATGTCTGAAATTGATGAATGTTAAGATACACCGGTAAATGTCGATAGTGAAAGTCTATTATTATATTATTATTCTGTGATCCTTACATTCAGCGTGTGATTGCTCATAGTTCAACTGTGCTTGAAGGTTCTGAATGCAATGGCTTTGTTACCGCGACTTATTTTGAAACTGTCTGGTGAGACATTTAAAAGAGGCTCATATATTTAAAAAAGTCGGTTATCATTATGAAATTTTTAACACTCGTGCTTTAAAATAACATTTACCGGTGAACGGGCGAAATCTTCATCAAAAGCATGAATAACGGTCATTATAAGCTATCTTAGTGATTGATAACAGTCACCAGTGTATTTCAAGAAACTCTCCGCTTACGAATATTCACAGTAACATCCCAACTGTTATTTTTGCATTTTTAACATTTTTCTTGGATACGCTAAACTTCTATACGGGCTGATATATAAAGGAATTTAGTAGGGGTTCGATAACACAGCTGTCTAGCCTTGGAACCTCTGAATTGTGACTTCAGACTTACCTGTTTTAAATCCAGGTTGGCATAGGACTACCTAACCGTCTCTAGATACAAATGACAAGAGCCAACGTAATACCAAAGTGTCTAGGAGCTCTGGGATCTAAATTGATTGTCTCTTGAACGTGACTTACTTAGTGCGAGTTGCCGGTTTCGTGATCATTAATAAATGTATGTCAGTGGGTATCTGATAAGCTACATACACTTCTCTCAACTGGCATTGATAACGCGCAAATGAAAGTTTACTTTTTAATCCAGGCACACTGTTATTGTCGTATCGCGAACTTTTTTACAAGCTTTTAATTAACTTACAATGTATGTATGTATGTAAGTGTGTTCGGGTCGAATCTTGCAACTGAATTTTAAAGCAGTTATCCTCCACCGATTAAGATGATATTTTGCATCCACGTTTAGTTTGGATGACAATGCTTGGTTATATAAGTGACGTCATTCTAAATCCAATATGGCGGATGGTTCAAGATGGTGGACTAGTTATTTTTAGTGCATTACCATGTTATGGGTATAAAATGAATGCGTTTGCTAAGAAGAAAACGAAATAAGCAAGATTAAAAAAAGAAAAAAACTTTCGAAAAATCCTTTCTTAATACCTATCTTTAATAGCTCAGCCTTATAACACATTTGATTCCCTGCCGAAGTCAATATTTAATTCAAGAGTAAATAGGTTGCTTCTAGTTAAGCGTGCTCCATCCGTATATGCAAATAACAATAACTTAACATGCACTGCGTTTTTTATTCACGCGATCTTTTGCCGCACATTCTGCGAAACATGGAATTGTATGAAGCTGCACGCATTGTGGTAAAAAATCGCGTGGAAATAAAACCGCAAGAAATCCGTGTTTTGCCACAGAATCCACCGCACTGCAGTGCGGAATGAAATCGGGCGAATATTTTGAGCCCTTTAAACAGGAAGAAACAGACAAAAACGTATTAGTTAGATTCAGTACGCGAATAAAATTCGCGCGGCTAAAATTCGCAATGCATGTTAAGCCTTATACGCACTGGGGATTTTTCACACGATTTCCATGGCGACACATGGAATTGTATGAAGCTTCACGAATAGCGGTAAAAAAAAAACGCGCGGCAATGAAACCGCAAGAAATCTGTGTGTGCCACAGAATCCACCACACCGCGGTGCGGATTATATTCGCGCGAACATATTGAGCCCTATGAACAGGTAGAAAGAGACAAAAATCGCGCGGAATTTTTTCCGCAGTGCATGTTAGCTATGATTAAGTACGCGGGCAAAAATTCGCTCGAATAAATTCCGCGCGGCTAATAACCGCATTGCGTGCAGCATGCCTTATTGTCATGTTTTCTGTTCGTGTACCTAGTGATTTAAGCAAAGCTGTGCATTGTCAATTCAGAGAACATTTCGGTCATACATACAACAATAAATGCCACTAGTTCCCAGCTGAAATGGTCCAGATTCCATAAATCAATCCGGTTTATCCTCGTAATTGCGAAACGGATAGTGGCCTTAATTTCCGCAATAGAACATTGGGACAATAGTCTGGCAGATCCATTTATCACTGGCTATTAGAAAATAGTACATTATGGAGCTTGGTCGAGTGGCAGGCCCGTTCATTTGTGATATTATAAGATTTGCGCGATTGAATATAAGATTAATACTTAATTATAATTAGGGGAAATTTCAATTGGTCGTTTAGAAGAATTATGATACGTCAATAACTTTCAAAATCCAACGGAGACAATAATTTTACAGATCTCAGTCAGTGTAGGTAGACTATCGCCAAGAAGTCTTCGATTACTGTTATGAGCATAACCGATAACCAAAGAGATAATATGTAGTATAAAACCGGCCAAGTGCGAGTCGGAATCGCGCACGAAGGGTTTCGTACCATTATCGCAAAAAATGGCAAAGAAATCACGTTTGTTGTATGCCTCAATATTTATTTTATTCTGTTTTTAGTGTTTCTTGTTATAGCGGCAACTGAAATACACCATCTGTGAAATGTCCCGTTTCGTTTGAAATGTCCGAGTAATATGGTCCCGTTCATACCTTTTGGGTACCGAACCCTAAAAATGACTTAATACAAAACTAAAATAAGAAAATGTATTTTTAGAAACATATTTTGAATCATCATCATCATCCTTATAATGTTCCCACTGCTGGGACACAGGCATCCTCTTCGTGAGAGAGGGAATGGGCCTTAATGCACCACGTGGGCCCAGTGCTGGTTGTTGGATGCCAAATAACATCGAATTTTTGGTTCTAGGACATGCTGGTTTCCTCACGATGTTTGCTTTCACCGTTTTAAGAGTAGTGGTGTTGAAATAATTTACTCAAAGTAAAGCGTCTACCTGGGTTCGAACTCGTGACCTACGACACGTAAGTCGGGGCCGTTACCACTGGGTCATCACTGCTATCTCATGAAATCAAGCTTTTAATAAAATAAAATAAAATAAACCGAAAAAACTTTAGTTGGTAAATTATTTAAAAACATGACGACAGTATCAAATCTATATATATAAAAGAAAGTCGTGTTAGTTACTTCACTTATAACTCAAGAACGGCTGAATCGATTTAGCTGAAAATTGGCAGGGAGGTAGCTTAGAACCAGGAGAAGGACATAGGGTAGGGTAGAGAAGGCAAATTTATTTGCCTCTCTTTTTGCGGAATCTTTACGTCTGAATCCTGGTGACGCGCAGCCCTCGCCTTATCCTGATGGATGCGAGACGAGTATGTCGGACATTCGCATCCATCAAAAGGACGTCCGTAAGGTACTGCGCAACCTCGACGTGAACAAGGCTAGCGGCCCGGACAGAATACTAGCAATAGTTCTCAGAACCTGTGCGCCTGAACTGTCTCCGATCTTGACACGCCTATTCCGCCTTTCCTACGAGACTGGAAAAGTGCCCAATGTTTGGAAGCAAGCTAACGTACAGCACGTGCCCAAGAAGGGTAGTCGCGCTGACCCGGCCAACTACAGGCCAATCTCTGTAAAGTCCATACTCTGTAAGAGTATGGAGCGTGTACTTAACACGAAGCTCCTGGCATACCTAGAAGCTAACGAGATCCTTAGTGACCGCCAAAACGGCTTTCGCCGAAATCGGTCTACTGGGGATCTTCTAGCGTATGCCATTCACATCTGGAGTGAGGCCATCGAGAGGCATGGGGAAGCGCTTGCCGTCTCCCTCGACATCTCGAAGGCTTTTGATAGGGTCTTGCACGAAAGCCTTATTGGTAAGCTTCCTTCGTTCGGTTTGCCCGGGCGGTGGTCTGTGTGATTGGATTGCAGACTTCCTGAGAGATCGGTCCATTTGAGTGGCTGCTCGTCAGACCAATTGGATATCAATGCCAGGGTTCCTTAGGGGTAAATGATAAATGATTTTATTTCTGTAAGTTGGTTTGTACAAACGCTTTTACATGTCTAACATATTTTTTTCATAACTAGATGAGGTCGGCGTTTCCTATCTGACTACTCTGAGAAGAAAGGCCGAAACAAACTCAGAGGTCACAGTCTCTTTTAAAGTCCTGACAAAATCTTGGTTCGATCATGTGAAGACCATGGTAGACTGATGTCTGAAATGGTCTTTTGAGGAAAGAACCAGCCAGATTGAGTGGACCTGTCCAGCCAGTGCACGCATTTTTCAATAACCGAGCAGCTCAACTCCGAATTTAAGGAGCTCAACGATTCGACGAACAATACCAAAGAAAGGACATTCGGGTAGGCCGCATAAACTACTCAAACTGCCAGACCATGATTAAAAACTAAGATAAATTAAAAACAAAATAATGATCCATACAGTCTTCACATTCACAATAATTAAAATAAAATAATATAACACTTTAAAAAGTAAATATTCTTGTCATTGCAAGAAAACAAATAAAAATATTTTTTATAAAAAATAACAAAATTCATAGTGCAAAATATTTAAATAAAAAAAACTAAATTAATTGGAGCAGCTCACTCCCAAGCCGTTTTATCCTCAACGTAATCTTTAATGCTATAAAACGCTTTTTGGTAACACTTACGTTTAATGAATGATTTAAATTTATTAAGACTTAGATTTTGTACGTGGCTTGGAAGCATATTATAAAAGCGTACACATTGATATCTAAACGAGCCACCTATTTTCTTGAGCCTTGTTGTAGGTACTACAAATTTGTGTTTGTTCCTAGTATTTATATTATGGATATCACTGTATTTTTTAATCAATTTTATATTTTTATGGGCTTATAAAAGATTTTCATAAATATACTGAGAAGGCACAGTCATTATATTAATCTCCTTAAATTTCTCTCTGAGAGAGTGTCTCGGGCTTAATTTATAAATTGATCGAACAGCTCTTTTCTGCAAAACAAAGATAGTCTGGATGTCGGCGCATTTCCCCACAACAGAATACCGTACGACATTACACTATGAAAATAGCTAAAGTATACTAAACGGGCTGTCTCTATGTCCGTTAAATTACGAATTTTTCTAACAGCATATGCTTAGCTTCTTTGACAATTCATCTATATGTGGGCCCCACTGAAGCTTAGCATCCAAAGTTAAACCTAAGAATACTGTGCTATTTTCAGGATTCAATTCTTCGCCCTTTATCAGCACATCAGTTTTCACCTGCCTAACGTGAGGTAGGGTAAACTTAATGCATTTCGTTTTTTTTTTCATTAAGAAGTAAATTGTTAACATTGAACCAGTGAACTACTTTTGAGATCGCGCTATTTACATCGTCAGTAACCAGCTGCTGACGTTTAAGTTTAAACAAAATTGAAGTATCATCCGCAAACAACACTATATTATGGTCGTGGGTCGGTTCTCTCAGCAACTTTATTCTTGCTGCACATTAACGATCTGCTAAAACCCGGCACCTTTGGGTATGCAGACGACAGCACTGTTGCTGAGAGATACTTGTCCAACGCTCGTGCTGCCGGTCTCTCCGGGAGGCCATGGTGGAGCGCTTGAACCTGTCCTTGCAGGCAGTCTCCGAATGGGGCGATGCCAATCTGGTCAGGTTTAATGCTGCTAAAATCCAGGCGTGTCTTTTTTCCGCTAAAAAGAGCCAATTTTACCCGGCTCCAACTTTCCGAGATGCGACCGTGCCAATAACTGACCATCTTGAGCTTCTTGGCGTTATGTTGACATCGACTCTCAATTTTGGCCCATACTTTGAGGCAAAGGCTCAGCTAGCAGCCAAAAAGTTGGGGATCCTTGCAAAGGTGAGACGGCACTTTACGCCGGAACAGCTCCTCAATTTGTATCAAGCGCAAGTTCGATTGGATCTGCCAAATACCATCTTGACGCACTAGAGTCGATCGAAAAGCGAGCCAAGAGGCTCATCGGCGATGAGGCGCTGGTCAAGTCAAAGCTTGCAGTCTTGAACATCGTCGCCGAGTTGCCAGCCATTCCACCTAGCCCGTTTCATCATCGGACTACCAGACGTTCGGCGATGCGCCATTGATACATGGTAGACATCCCACCCATACGCACAAAACGTTTTGGGAACACTTTTATTATGCGTACAGCTAAGGAGTGGAATTCCCTGCCGGAGTCTGTGTTTCCCGCCCAACTAGCAAAAACGTCATATAATTCTAGTCTTATAAGACTTCATGGTATATAACAGTTGTATAGTGGTATGTAGTAAACTATTTTGATATATAGACGTTTATCTTACGACGGTTCAGTCGCGGGACTGTAATGTCTTAATATAAAGTTGAGTAAACGTTTTCAGGACTAACTTATACAACGTTGTAGAATGGTGTCAGTACATATGTTGAGTAAATGTTTTCAGGACTAACTTATACAACGTTGTAGAATGGTGTCAGTAAATATGTTGAGTAAATGTTTACAGGACTAACTTATATGACGTCGGATAATGGTGCCAGTGCATATGTTGGGTAAACGTTTTCAGGACTAACTTATACGACGTTGTAGAATGGTATCAGTGCATATGTTGAGTAAATGTTTTCAGGACTATCTTATATGACGTCGGATAGTGGTGTCAGTGCATATGTAGAGTAGATGTTTTCAGAACTAACTTATATGACGTCGGATAGTGGTGCCAGTGCATATGTTGAGTAAAAGTTTTCAGGACTAACTTATATGACGTCGGCTAATGGTGCCAGCCGTGACGTTTATTGGACAATGTATTGGTCATATCAACGTTTCGGTTAAATAAAAGGTTTTTGTAAGACAACCATCGTCGTGTGTGAATCTTAACATAACTTTTATATAATTAAAACGCCACTTAAACGTTTGCGTATGACCTTTTTATAACAAAACTATTTTGATCGTATGGAAGACTTACTAAGACTTGTATGCAACTAAAATGTTGAATTTCTACGGTTACATTACTTTAAGTAGACTTTTTAATCATTTAAAGGTCAAATCCACACTTTAATTGAACCATTTCTATTTTGTTTTGTCTTTTAAAAAAGGGATAGAACGAATGAATGTTGCCGAAAAAGATTCCGTATATTTTTATTTTTTAATTATCATTTAATGTAAACAACAACAATAAAATTAAACAATTAACAATGGAACTGTGACAGTTATAACATTTGTTTGAAAAGGTAAAATAAATGCTTCGCCAAGGCCATTTTTCTCTTTTAAGACGTTTTAAATAATTTCAGATCAAAAATTTATCGATGTCCAAGAACACTACCATAGTTCATTCATATCCTATGTTAGACCTGAAAAAAAAACATTTAAATAAATTAATCTGGGCTAAACGTACTATTTGATTAGATAGCCATTGACAAGAAAAGAAGATGAATTTATAATCATAAAGGGTCGAGTTAGTTCTCTGTTCAAGTTATGCAATGTTTATTAGATCTGTAAGTAATGCATAAGGAACCCTAAAGTAAACTGAATATGGCCGCGGCGTCATAGACTCAAGAAAATGTATACGACCTTTTTGTTATATTAGTGTTATATAAAGGTCGCTATACAACGTAAACAAGATGGTTGATGCTTTATTATGAAAACATATTTTGGATAATTAATTAAAACGATTCAAATACAAAGAAATAGAGGAGGGCGTTAAAAACTTCACAAAAACACATATATACATTGTCATAAAACTAAAGTTCCCTGAAAGATTAACACAACTATCATTATCTCACACTCATTTAAATAATGCATAATAAATCGATATTTTGTAATTATGGAAATAGACATTTACTTACCTTTTTTATTTAAACACCGGCACAATATTTAACAAACGAAATAAAACGGTTGCCGTTGAGCAGTCTTTTGAAAACGTCATTGTAACAGCTATGTGACATAAGCGGTCACATAAGAGACTCATCATAACCAGTATTGGACCGTAAAGTCGGTCTCTGTACTTTTATTTAACTTGTATACAACGTTTAAACGGTCATTGGCTGACTTCTACTTAACTACTAAACGACAATATTGTCGTGTAATTTGGGCCTAATTCGCGTTATTTATACGTTTATATTTACGTTTCTGCGACCAATCTTAAAAACTAGACTCAAAGTGTAAAACGTTAAATTGACTATTATAAAACATTGATTTGTTAGTTGGGCGATAGCTACAATCTAGGGGTCTTTAAGTCAAGAGTGAACAGGTTATTTCTAGGCAAGCGTGTTTCACCGTCGACCACATCATCGCTTACCATCAGGTGAGATAGTGGTCAAGCGCGAGCCTAACAGTTATAAAAAAAAAGAAGGTCTGAAAACTGGGCAAACCACAAAAAAAAACATTGTGTGCCGAGAGTTATCTTCGCGCATGACCTTGAATTAATGAAAAATAATAATCAATACATACTTAAGACATTAAAAATAGTGTGACATCCATTAATTTGACAGCTCTTTAATTAATAAGATTGTTAATTTTATGACATGTAATTTAATTCATCTGACAATTTCTTTTATTTATTTTTTTTACTTTTGTAGTATTTTGCATTTATTTTGTTTTCTTTTGTTTTTATTTTTTCAGTGTAATTATTTTGTATTGTTATTTTAATAATTATTTAAATAGATTTTCAATAATATAAATATTTGCACACTTTCCTAGTATGATACAGTGTACTTTATAAATATTTGTAACACCTGTTTGAATCTGCCTGTATTAAGCAAATAAACAATTTGATTTGATTTGATACAAAGCAGAAACACACAAAATTGAAATAAAACGTATTTTCACTCGAAAATCTAACTTGAATTTAGTAGATAAGACTGACATAATTTTAGTAATGATAGCTGATTTGGTATTCCGCTGACTGCCGATCTACGATGCGACAGGAATAGTGAGTGGATGCGTACTATCGTCAAATGTAGTTTGTAACCCATTTGATCAAATGTTTCATAAATAAAATATAGCACAGTAGACCAAAAGTGGCCAAGGTTGGGCCAAAGAAACCAGAGCTGTTCGAAAACGTTGGGTTAAGAGGAAATGAGGGCAGAGAGCTCCAACTGAATTTCCTTAGTAAAAAGTCATAATTTGAGGTTTGGCTCTCCCCTCCTCCGGCAGTGGGCAAATTTAAAAGATTTTCCATAAATTGAATAAAAAAGATATACTAACATTAACATTCGAAACGGGATATTTACCATGTTTACTGTTTGTTGCTGGGTAGACCGATTTGTCTCCTCATAAACACCCACCCGCAAGAACTTCAGTTTATCCGTGATCATGGTGCTAGAACAGCACCGAAATATCGGAAACTCGCAACAAACAGTAAACATGGTAAATATCCCGTTTCGAATGTTAATGTAAGTGTTAGTGACCATGACATTATAAAAAAAACGGCCAAGTGCGAGTCGGACTCACGCACGAAGGGTTCCGTACTTGGTAAATTTCGGTTTACGATTTATGACGTATTAAAAAAAAACTACTTACTAGATCTCGTTCAAACCAATATTCGGTGGCAGTTTACATGATAATGTACATCATATATTTTTTTTAGTTTTATCATTCTCTTATTTTAGAAGTTACAGGGAGGGGGGGGGGGGGCACACATTTTACCACTTTGGAAGTGTCTCTCGCGAAAACTATTCAGTTTAGAAAAAAACTATATTAGAAACTTCAATATCATTTTTGAAGACCTATCAATAGATACCCCACACGTATGGGTTTGATGGAAAAAAAAAATAGTTTCAGTTTCAAGTATAGGGACCCCCAAAAATTATTGTTTTTTTTCTATTTTTTAGTGAAAATCTTAATGCGGTTCACAGAATACATCTACTTACCAAGTTTCAACAGCATAGTTCTTATAGTTTCGGGAAAAAGTGGCTGTGACATACGGACGGACAGACAGACAGACATGACGAATCTATAAGGGTTCCGTTTTTTGCCATTTGGCTACGGAACCCTAAAAAGATATAAGTTGTGCTTCTATGTTTTTGGTTTTTCATTCATAGTTGCCAAATTTACACAGTTAGGCCGAGTTTATCACATCTATATTTTATTGTCAAGCACGCATTATCTGCTGTGATAGGTTGAATGAATTTGCAACAGCCAATCACAGCAGATAATTCGTGCTTGACAATTTGTCACATTAATTCTGCGATAATTTAGAGGTGAGAAACTCGGCCTCAGCCTCTGTTGTCAGCGCAATTTTGAGCATTTTTAGAAGATTCTAGAGCTTTTAAAGATAGAAAACATAGGGACACTGTATATATCTTTCTTTTTCAGATTAGTATATATTTTAAATTTGCCCAATATTAGAGGAGGAAATAGGTGAGAGCCAAACCTCGAATCATGACTTTTTACTTAAGATATTCAGTTGGATGTCTGCAACAGCATTTCCTTTTAAATATACCGTCAAAGTCACAGAAAAACCCTATATGTAGGACACGTAAAGATCACAGTATAAATATGGACGAACAGTACGGAAACTACCTACAAATGGTCGAAACGGCACACTCACACACACATGCGCATCGACGAGACCCCTAAGCGGTTGTCGCGATGCTATCAGTAGTGCGAGCCGCTAAAGTTAGTAATATGTCATGGGAAGGTGAAAAATAATAGCCACTCTAACATAATATATGAAAGAAAGAGAAAAATCTTCTATTCATAAAATTGAAATAGGTGCATGGTGCAAATATATAAAAAAAATCTTTCCGCAGGCTTATTACGTAAGAAACAGCAATCAAACGCTTTATGTCATAAAAGTCGGCATTACTTACACTGTAGGTATGGTAGGTCCTACACAATCGTTTGCTAATCGCTCGCTGTTTGTCAAATGCATTAATTAAAAATAAAAAATAGTTTTTTTTACAAAATAAAGAAAAGAGTTCTGTTGTATATCTCCAAAGTTCTTCATCAGATCTTTACCAAATTTAGAAGGAACAAAAATAAAAAAATATATATATTTATAAACATCTGATTTGAATCTTTTTGGGAAGTCGGTTAGAAAACCGCCAACATCTCTAAAACTTCTGTATTGAAGAGCAATTATTGCGCAAAAGTCGCTATAGTTTTGCTCATGCAAGTACATAAGCCTGTCGGTTGCGTGACCAGCTCTGTTTTTTGAAGTCGAATAAAAACCACTTCGATCGCAATGCACTGCACCCGGTGTGCTTGGACCATTATTTTGTCGAGTTTTAACAAAAAAACAACGAGAACATGAAATCGGCTGACGATGCTACCACTACGGTAGGCCATTCATTTTCAGACTGAAAAGAGTTTTTACAGCAGTGTATGTTGGGGAGTTGTGTTTTATTACGTTTTGTGGGATACCGATGTATTTTTATTCCGTAAAAATATGTTTTAGGCTAAGGTTATTTGGTGTTAGTGAAGTTAGTTATTCTACGTTAAGTATTTTCAGTTATTATAGTTCTAAGTTAACCATGGAACTGACCCGATAGACATAGACTTCATACAAAAATCTGAAACTAAACAGAAGAGCACTTTCAGAATACCCGATTTAATCATTTTCCTAGCATCTGTTTTCTTTTTTGGAGAACTTTACTCGGCCAGTAATTACAAACATTAAAAACAAGTAAAATTTCAATATTTAAAAAACCCCCGACACATTTGTCTTGCGAAAACACCCCGATTCAATCAGTAAAACGCCCATAACTTTTGAACGGCTGAGCCTATTTTATTCAAACATACAAACAAAAAAAACTAAATTGAAATCGGTTCATCCGTTTAGGCGCTATGATGCCACAGACAGACACACAGATACACAGATACAGCAACACACGTGAAACTTATAACACCCCTCTTTTTCCGGCGGGGGTTAATAAATTCAAGTGATACGCTTACCAACGAAAAACTAGTATAGTTATTAAAAGTACAAGTTTGTTAAAAAGCAGAGCGTATTTAGCTAATACTTAGAATGCTCGTAAGTAGGAAGATACTTAACTTTAAATGTAAACAGTATTCTTCAAACTCCAATTCAAACGAGAAATGAAGACACGTCTAAGTCGTAATACTTTATATTCCAAGTACAATAACAATGTCAACAAATGCAATGAAATTGTAATTATTATTTAAGTAATCAAACCATTCAATGATCTAATGAAAAAGCTATGTATTTGAATACAAATTGAGTAATTTAATTGTTTTCATTATATCGCTCACGTGAAATAGATAAATGTACTCAGCTCTTCTTAGAGAAGTCGAATAATGGACTATTATACTACAGTAGATACTAAAACAGATTTCTAAATTACTGATCAATATCGCACAGCCAAAATCTAAAGGTAGAAGAAAAATGTCGAGGGATAGGCAACATTTGGGTTTAGACCCAATTGATGACTGGCGGACTTCGACACCGGGATGTAGACAGTCCAAAGAAGCTTTGCCATCCTTCGATAGTAGGCTTACCAGGCATCTACTACGCCTGGACAGGACTGGCCTGCGCCTGGTGACGGGGACCATCACGGGACACTGCTCACTTAACAAACACTTCCTCACAATAGGCATGATGGAGATTCCTCTGTGCAAGGCATGCATTGAGGCCGAGGAAACCGTTGCGCACGTTCTCATTGTATGCACAGGTGTCACCCAGATAAGAACACAAACCCTCGGGTCACCCAGATCTTACAAAGATGTTCTGAGGAAACCAGGAGCTCTAATTGACTTCTGGAGGGAGGTGGGCTGGTTGGAATAACCACCACACAGCCGCCATGGCCCACGCACAATGATCCACCTGAAGGACTAAGTGTGGAAACCAAATCCCCTAACATACAGATAGACCCAATTGATTGCAGATGTATACATCATGGCATTTTAGCCATCTTACAAAAGCAGGATTTTACTTCAGCCCATTTATGAAGAACTTTCCCCATGAAAGACAGAGGCAATTGACAAAAAATATTTTGATTTTCCATACAAAGTTGTTGCTAGCTGAACAAAATTTGTATGGGAGTTGCTTTTTAGGGTTCCGTACCCGAAGGGTGCAAACGGAGCCCTATTGCTGTCACTCACGTGTCCGTCCGTCTGTCCGTCGTCTGTCACACGGGTTTTACAGCCAAATGGTTTGAGCTACAGTCTTCAAACTTTCACAGTTAAAGTAACTTGTTGACCCAAAACCATGCAAATTGTCATTTTTTTATGTTTTAATTTTTTTAAGTGCAGCTCCCATACAAGTAAAGGAGAGGGGAGTTAGAGCTCGTTAAGTAAACAAATACTGTGTTTTTTGTATTAAAAAATTTTGGTAAACAAATGAATGAGAAGCCACCAAAGTCGGCTACTTTTACAAATTTTGTGCCGAATTATTTTGTAACTTCCCATTGACCTATGAACTTAAAATTTGGTGATAATGTTTATTATAACGAAAATTTTACAATAAATACCAATATATCTCCTTTTTTCCAATTACAGCCAACTTAATTTTGCGGTTTGGTCTTCTTCTTATCCGGATACACTCTTGACTGAGCGGTCGTGATCGCTATGTAGTCGTAATATTAGATGGCAGATGTGATGCACTTCACGACGTTTCGCCACCGCTGCCTATTAGAGGTCATCCTGCTGCACTCATTTAGTGAATCTCCTACGGCAGACTTGATCTGGTCAGTCCAACGCGTAGGTGACCTTCCGCGCGGGCTAGTGCTTTGCTAGTGCACTTTCCCTTGGACGACAAGGCGTTCTATGGACTGATCACCACGCCGACGAGATACGTGTCCGAAGAATGTAAGGATGCGAGATTGTACTGTTGAGAACAGACGCTGCTTAATACCGAGTTCTTGAAGTATCGAGACGTTTGTACGAAACTCGGTCCACGAAACCCCAAGCATTCTTCTCCAGCACCACATTTCCAGAGCGTCTATTTTCTGTCACCACATCTCGCAAGGTCCACGTTTCAGCCGCGTATAGAAATATGGGGAATATAAGTGTTCTCACGAGCCTGGTCTTCGTGGATTTTGTTATACTCCTGTTTCTTCATATTTTGCGCATCTTGTCCATCGCCGTCCTCGTGATGCCCATACGTCGTTTGATCTCATCGATGCATCCGCCACTGTTTGAAATCTGAGCCCCAAGATAAATATAAGATTGGACCACGTTGCATTTCGCGATTTGAGTCACTTGAGGCGACTTATTTCTGGCACGGTCAACAATCATCACCTTGGTTTTGCTGCGATTTATCTTAAGGCCAAACTCATGGCTCACTCGTTCCATCCTTGACAGAAGCTCTTCCAAGTGTTGCGAACTGGATGCAAACAAAGTGGTGTCATCCGCGTAACGCAAGTTCGCAATCCTGCATCCACCAATTGTTACACCGTCTGTCCAGTCTTCCAAAGTGATGCGCATTATTATCTCTGTTATTATTACGACTAATATGCCACGGTGTATAGATTGGGCAAAATATTAGTTAGAAAATTGTTTGGTTTATCCCAACAATCTAGTTTAAGCCTAGTTGATTGCCAATCTCTTATCCTGGCTATAATCTGAAAATGAGTAGTAGAAATGAAAGTATTTTCCAAAACTCAGAGTGGGTCCAAAAGTAGATCGAAATGAAGACTTGAAGACAATACATTTCAGTTTCTACAATTGCATTGCATAACGTCTTTGGCTTCTCAAATCTATACTAAAGCTTAATAAATGCATAGTCTCGTCAGCAATAAAAAGTAAAAATCTCGCAAGAAACTGTGGCTCCTCAAATACCCGCCTACGACCGAATATGTTGAGCTTGCAGAAAAGCTCCCAGAGGGCCAAAACCGGTTACGAAGCCAAGTGGGCCGCTGTAGGCACAACTTAGTCAGATGGGGGTACTCCAATCAGCCACAGTATGACAGTGGAATCACCCCACAGACGATGCTTCACCTCCTGTCCTGCTCCTTATGTAAAAACACCTGCACCATGCAAGACCTGTGCGAGGCCAGCGCTAAGGCTATCGACGTGGCTGAATACTGGTCGAAGAAAATTTAGTGAAGGAATCATCGACACGAAGAAGAAGAAGAAGTAATAAAAATATTAAACCCCAAACATATGTCTGTCAGTTAGATTAACACGTTTCGAACCGATCCGTTTCCTGAGTCCGTAATTTCACGCTTTATGGCAGCGTATATTTGCGAGGCTCGATCTACTAACACGATTTCATCGGATCAACTATCCCGGTTCATAAATTTTCGATAGTGATCTGAATTGGAGACAACGTAATCGTTGTCTCGATAAAATCTTAATAACGTACTTATATTTCTTGTTAAGAGACGATGTTTTGTAAGATGTTGTCGATGTTTGTTGTGCCAAAAAGCGTTTTATAGCATTAAAGATTACGTTGATGATAACACGGCTTGGGAGTGAGCTGCTCCAATTAATTTAGTTTTTTTTTTATATTTTGCACCATGAATTTTGTTATTTATTATATTATTCTTGCAATGACAAGAATATTTACTTTTTAAAGTATTATATTATTTTAATTTAATTATTGTGAATGTGAAGACAATGTGGATCATTATTTTGTTTTTAATTTTAATTTATCTTAGTTTTTAATCATGGTCTGGCAGTTTGAGTAGTTTATGCGGCCTACCCGAAAGTCCTTTCTTTGGTATTGTTCGTCGAATCGTTGAGCTCCTTAAATTCTGAGTTGAGCTGCTCGGTTATTGACAAATGCGTGCACTGACTGGACAGGTCCATTCAATCTGGCTGGTTCTTTCCTCAAAAGACCATTTCAGACATCAGTCTACATGGTCTTCACATGATCTAACCAATATTTTGTCAGGACTTTAAACGAGACTGACCTCTGAGTTTGTTTCGGCCATTCTTTTCAGAGTAGTCAGATATGAAACGCCGCCCTCATTTTTTTTTTAATAAAAATATGTTAGACATGTAAAAGTGTTTGTACAAACCAACTTACAGAAATAAAATCATTTAAGATTTGTTTTTAGCGGGATAGTGTGCATTGCTCTTTGTACACTTACCTTCATATATGTTTGTCCTGTAATTTTATGTGGTGTACAATAAATTATATATAAGCTCGACGCCCTGCACTCGATCGAAAAGCGTGCCAAGAGGCTCATCGGTGATGAGGCACTGGTCAGGTCAAGGCTCCAGAGCCTTGAACACCGTCACCGTCAGTTTTTATCGGTTACATTTCGGGGAGTGTGCATTGGAATTGCATGATCTAATTCCACCTAGCCCGTTTCATCATCGGACTACCAGACGTACGGCGATGCGCCGTCGGTACATGGTGAACATTCCACCCATACGCACAAAACGTTTTGGAAACACTTTTATTATACGTGCTAAGGAGTGGAATGTCCCTGCCCAAGTCTGTGTTTCCCGACAGCTACAATCTAGGAAAAGTCTTTAAGTCAAGAGTGAACCTATTTCTAGGCAAACGAGTCTCACCGTCGACCACATCATCGCTTTATAACAGGTGAGATGGTGATCAAGCGCGAGCAAAAAAAAAGATATATGAATTGAAACAAAAAAAATAACAATGTCGTTTTTCAAGTCCCAAGCTTTACTGTATCTGTCACGAGACATTCGAAAGTCCACTTTATTTTGAACCCCAATTTATATTATTGCTATATTAATAAAATAACGACAAATTGGAGCTGGTAGCTTATTTATTCGGCTAGTCGAATTAAAAATTATTAATTAAATAATAAGTCACACCCAAACCGGAAACTCGCCTATCTAATTAATTAAATTCTGAAAATTTATTAACACAACCTAGAATGTTGGGTCAACGAGTGTGAAATTATGCTCAAGGGCTCGACGTTAGCTCTAAGACAGGACTTTTGAAAATTCATCCCTATATGGGGATACAATGGACTTGTAAAGTATAAATGGTAAAAATATATAGTTTCCTGAGATTTTTTAAAAAGGTAGTATTTTGAATTATTTCGGAAAACTTACCGTCTTAAGCAAAAATAACCCTGAAAATCATAATTCGAATGCTGAATGCGCGTGTTACAGATTAAAATAATGTTTTTTTTACATTAACAAGCTCAATTTAAAGCAGTGTCAGATAGCACTAATGTGTCGCATTCAGTGATAATTTACAATTATATTAATAGGTAGATACGTCACACAAAAATAAAAATAATAATATTAAAAAAAACTCTCTTTTACTTATTTGCTCATCTTTTTTCTGCCACACAACTTTGGGTCTAAAGAGGATAAAAAATAAAGTTTGTTTTGCAACGTATCTACCTATTTTATCATTTGATGCACTACTTAAAGTAACAAACCATAATCTTACTTGTGCACACATAGATACAGTTCCGACGACAGAAAGCAGAAAGAAGAAGAAAGAAGAATATAAAATTAAATAACAAGATTAAGAAGTAGGTTTTTAGGGTGATTTTAAAGTGCAGAAGGTGTTATTCTATAAACTTCAATTCGTAATTCGTATTGGTTTTAGCAGTAGGGCTATTCTATAAAAATCTCCCTGTCAAAGTTTTGGTGAAATCAGCGCTAAGAAAGAAAACTTGGTTCAAATAAATCTCACCAGATGGCGCGATATGCGTTATTGAATGTGTGTAAAATTAACATTTACTGGCATGTGAACATGAAAATTGTATGTTCTTGTTTAATCAACACTCCTAAGCACAAAATTATGGAATATTGAGCTCATAATTCACATTTCAAAGATTATTTGAACGGATCATTTAAAATTGATGCCAGTAGATGGCGCGGTTTTAAATTTCTGAGACATTCCACTCGATTGTTTAAATACGCATTGTAACACATTTTGGTGCAAATAATCTATAAAAACGTGCAAAAAATACTATAGAACAAACCGAGTAAACCCTACTTGCAAGTTGCTGCTAGCACCATCTATCTATCGCCGTGTGGAACGGAACCGAACGCGATTAATGGACAAAAAATAATCGGTTCAGTCAGACGAAAAACGCTATTAGTTACGTCGGCACGGTTTCTTTGTATGAAATGAGGCATCTGTATGCTAGTATTATAATATCTGTGGTGAAGTGAATTTGAAGTCAGTTGTCAAGCTTCAAGTGGGATGACAGTTCACTTCATTGTGAATTTTTTACAGAATATGCTAGAGGCTCTATTCAAGTGACATATCTATCAGCGATGGCGATGATCATAATGCCACAATGTAAGGGACTGGATTTGGGCCATCCAAGACCCACCGCCTATACTGAGATGCAGGTTGTGAGAAAAGCTCACCTACCACCACCCGATTTCTTGAAACCCCAGGAACATCTGCCACCTGGACGTGAACTGCAGTGGCCTATATGGAAAGCACTCAATCTTTTGCGCACCCAAGTAGGCCGCTGCAAACACAATTTGGCTAAATGGGGTTTTATGGCCCAATGCAAAATATGGCACACATGCTGCAGTGTCCCAAGTGGCCATACACCTGCACTTTGGAAGACCTTATGCTCGCCACTGACGCCGCAATCGCGGTTGCCAACTACAGGGCCCAAAATTTATAAAGTTTCCCATCGACTCGAAAAGAAGAAGTAGAAGGGACAGGGGGGGAGGGGAGGACTTGACATTTCTATAGCGCTTAGAGTGCGCGCAAGATAAGTCTGCGCGCGACGGGTGGCGTGCTTAATGTTGCCAACATAACTGATTTTTTTTCCTTCATTTAATGAATAGTAATTTTTCATTACTCGAAACTTAAAGTAATCTAAGTTTAGCATAAGTACCTAATCACTTGCTTTTTCTACTTGCATAGAATATGACGTAAAAAGCTTCAATTTCCATTGAAGTCCTGCTGGTATATTTATGTACCACCCAAAAGCCAATACTGTCAGGCACCGGTAGTACGTAAATTTAGGGAAATTTTAGTCTAGTGGTATCCCTCAAAGTTACCTGTCAAATAAGCAACGCGGGCTCTATCTTTGTAAAACGGTACCGTAGGCCCGTTATTGTCTTGTTCACTTCAAGAATTCATCCCTGTCATCACTTTAAATTACTTTTGGCATAATGATGACGATTATTTACTTCGGAAACGAATAAAAACACGGAAAACAACACACCCTCTTGACACCTGACATAAATGACAAACGATTAGTACCGATTTTGGCCGCGCGCAGACTTATCTTGCGCGCACTCTAGCATTCTCATACATTTTTCATTTATTTCCAATCGCTATGGCAACGCTTTCGTTAATAAAATGTCACTTTTCTAGAGCAGCCATATTGTGTAAGAAATCCCCGATGATTACGTACTTTCGTAAATGAGAAACGAAGATGGAACTTTACAGAATACCACAGGTATTTATATGGTAACATTGATAGTATAGGGAAGACACGTGCTGTGATGGGATTAACCCTCATGCGACCGTCCGTAAAATATAATTTATGAGGTTCAGGGACACGCGATAGTAAAGGCTAGCTTCTCTCACATGGCTTCCACTGGAATCGTGCATTTTACTGGGAAAAATCTCTCTGTGACACTCAACAACAAAGTAGCTTTCTATCGGTTAATGTGGCTGCTTTGGTTATTCTAGATTATTTTAAAATAATGTAGACTAATTTCGGGTTTCACCAACACTAAGCAACAACTAAATTAATTCGAAAATAATATTATACTAACCAATAATTAGAAAGCCACTCAGTGTTAGGGAAAATGGAAATAAGAACAGTGATGTTCAATCAAGGATTGAGGTCTTAAGGACTGAATTATTCTGACTAGTAGATGTTAAAAAATCCAAAGGTAAAAACGAAAAATGTGGTAGAAAGTATCACATTTTAGAACTCAATTCACAACAACATGAAACTATTTAGGGACGTGCTCATTCTTTATTTAACAAGATAAACAATTTAAGTCAAGACTTCAAGGCTCTTGAAAATACAGAAGTTATAAAAACAGAGTCGTTTTGTCCCAATTATTTCAAAACATGACACGCCAGTGAAAATCCAATTATTATAATAAGAGAAGTAAAGATGCCATCCAAAGCAGTAGACATCACAGACACTGGGGACGCTCGCCCTAAATTGTGGCAATCAAATTATGCTTAATACTGCCTCGGTTGCATTCACGGCGCCATCTTTTTGGTATGGAAAACATTTACTTAATATAAGAGGAATAACATAATTTGCCCATTAATGTTTTTGTTTTCTTAGTAAATTGTAAAATCTTGTTAAACCCCTCTGTGTTATTGTCTAAAATCTTTAAATACTCGAAAGAATCATTGAGAGGAGCCAGCCATATTGTTTTTTTGTTATAAACAAGGCAAATATGGTTTGTATGAGGCTGTTCCCATACTGGCCTAATGTATCTCCTATGTTTTCTCCTAATACAGGCATTTTTTGCTTAAAGGGAGGCTCCAAACACGTCTTAATGTATTAAGCTAATTGTGACAATAAACGATTTGTAAACAATTTGTATTTGTATTTGTATCGACAACAGGAGTTTATATTTCCACTTGGTTTTGATTGTGATCGGCAAAATGTTGGCACACAAAACATTTATTATCAAGCGCAAGCTTGCCAAAAAGCTGAAACAAAACAGGCCCATCCCACAATGGGTTAGAATGCGCACTGGGAACACAATCCGCTACAACGCTAAGAGGCGTCACTGGAGGAGGTCAAAGCTTAACTGTAAGCACCTTCATGCTTGTCGTATATCGGTTATTGAGCTAAATAAATTGCCTTATATTGACTATGTTAATCTATAATAATATTTATATCCCCGCATGTTAGTATTATATAACCTGTGTCCCCGCAATATAGAGAAATTACAAGCCTTCCGCTAAACCTTTGCTATCCTGAGGGTAACTAGATTTTCCAAGCAGTTACAGATAATGTAATCAATGGAAAGGACGCGGCACGACCGTAAAAGCTCCACTTTTTTTTTTTTTTTTTTTTTTTTTTTTTGTAAAAGCTCCACTTGCAAGCAGCCCAAGGCTAATCTATACACGTGTGGGTACTTAGCTACTTGGTACAGCGGAATCAGTAACACACAATCAATGACATTTAATGAGTTTCATTTTGACAGTTAATTGCGTTATTTACGTTGTAGAGTATAAGATTTTTAGGGTTCCGTACCTAAAGGGTAAAAAAGGGACCCTATTACTAAGACTCGACTGTCCGTCTGTCTGCAATCCGTACACCTTACTTTACACTATGTTGAACGAAACGCGTAAGCACGTTGTGATCGCAAGTAAACTATACTGTTTATGCGATCTAGCGCTGCATGTTTTAATAGTTTGATTAGACAACATAATATTTTAGCGCTGCAGCGAACTTTAGTTCTAACTCACCATTTGAACATTTTTTTTTTCATGAATGTTCTTGTCTATGGTTAGAATCAGTATCTCTAAGAAGTCTGTGGTTAGAATCTATGTCAATGACATAACTACTTGAAAAATACTTATGAAAGGCTGCTTTTCAACTCTTGACCTTTTTGTTCAGTCCAGTGCTCATAACTCGCACAGGTATGTCAGTGTTTTAAACGTTAATTTATTTATTTTTGCATTCGTTTATCATGCTCAACCATTTTCTAAGTCTACTTTCACTAAGTAGGTATCTAAATGCTTCTAAAGATCATTCGTATAATCCCCGGCACGTAAGTTGGCAAGAATCGTTAGAAGCGCAAAAGTAGTTTTTTTTGGTATCTTTGCAGTAGTGAAGTGGGGCGCGGGGAACGTTTAGAACCGTTCCGAGCGCGCGATTGGTTGTCAGTTGACACAAGGATCGACTGACCAATCGTGTCGCGTCCACGTTCCGTTCGCTCTGTGGTGGTTGGTCAGTTCGCGGAATATGCGCAAACCTACTCCCACTACGTCAAAACCTTGCCAACTTACGTGCCGGGCACTATATTATAAACCAGTACTAAAGAAAAGATTCTGGTTACTATTTTCAACTTCATTGTCATTAATTCTTCTCATGTAAACTATGCCTTAGTCACATTAATATTTAGTTAGAGAAATAGAGTGGATTTTATTCGAAAACCTTGTAATCTTTCTATTCAAATAAATCCACTACTGGATACAAGTTTCTAGAATTCTAGGTATTTCTACAATGAAAAGCATTTACAAATCTAAGGACAAAAATGACTTCAAATACTACTGTAATATTTCGAAGTAAAAACGTCTCATGTGCCTGTGGTTTCATCATCAACCTTATAATGTTCCCACTGCTGGGGCACAGGATCCTCTCTGTGAGAGGGAATAGGCCTTAATCCACCACGCGGGCCCAATACGGGATGTCACATGTCTTTAAATTTTTGGTTCTAAGACATGCCGGTTTCCTCACGATGTTTTCCTTCGCCGTTTTAAGAGCAGTGGTGATGAAAAAAAATACACAAAGTAAAACGCCTGCCTGGGTTCGAACTCACGACCTACGACACGTAAGTCAGGGCCGCTACCACTGGGCCACCACTGCTCTGTCTGGGCCTGTGGTTTTGGTTTTAAAGAAATTCTAACCATCAATTTTCCGGTGTTAAAATATTTTTAAACATCGAAGTCGTTTTGGAGGAGTAGGCGAAAATTGCGCAAAATATGGTGATGTTTTTTTTTTTAAAGCAAACATTTTCATCATATCAGCCGAAAGACGACCACTGCTGGACATAGGCCTCCCCCAGGCGTCGCCACATTGACCGATCCCGTGCGTCTCGCATCCAGCGCCTTCCCGCAACCTTAACCAGGTCATCGGTCCACCCAGTGAGAGGCCTTCGAACGTATCGTCTTCCGGTTAGCGGTCGCCATTCCAGAACTTTTGGGCCCCATCGGCCATCCGTTCTGCGAGCAATGTGCCCTGCCCACTGCCACTTAAGTTTGGAAATTCTTCGGGCTATGTCGGTAACTTTGGTTCTCCTGCGGATATCATCATTTCTGACGTGATCACACAAGGAAATGCCGAGCATAGCCCTCTCCATTGCCCTTTGGGTGACTTTAAGCTTTCTGATAAGGCACATTGTGAGCGACTACGTCTCGGTCCCATAGGTGATCACTAGCAACACACACTAGTCATAGACTTTTGTCTTGAGACACTGCGGTAAATTGGACGAGAAGATACCACGCAACTTCCCGAAAGCCGCCCAGCCGAGTCGGATTCGACGGTTGACCTCTTTCTCCAAGTTGGTCCTACCCAACTGGACCGTTTGTCCCAGGTAGACATAATCGTCTGCAACTTCGAGTGTAGAGTCTCCAATCTCGATAGGAGTGGGTGTTAAATGGGCATTCACCATGACCTTGGTTTTGTCCATGTTAAAAACATGTGTAAAAATATTAGTTAGATGAAAAAAAACATATTTACCAAATTTTGTACTTTCATACTAGCTCTTTTTACCCGACTGCCGAAGGAGGGTAATGTGTTTAACAGTCTATGTATGTAGTATGTATGTATGTTTGTTCCTATGTAGCGTTCCAGAGACCAAACGCGTTGGCCGATTTTGATGATTCATACGTCAATCGATTCGTCTTAACCCTGCGAGTGTCATAGGCTACATAAAAATTGGACAATAGAAAAATGGCGGATTTTGGGTGCCAAATTGTGGGGGCCCAAATTTTTTTTTCTTCCAAACGTATCGTGTGGAGTATTAAAATAAAGGGTTTTAAGAGGTGATTTCAAAAATATATAACACTTATATGTTTAAATGTATCTAATTCGAAAAAAAAACTAACTAAAAAGTTATAAATAAAAAAACTTAATTCAAAAAATCAATAGAATATGTATCCTCCGACTGCACAGCATGATTTTTGCCTTGTTTACGACTTTTTAGTTTGCTTTTGAAGCAGTCGGGTTTTTTGATTTTTTGAATTAAGTTTTTTTTTAACTTAGCCGTTAATGAGCAGTACTTTTTTACGGCACTAATCAGGAGTAAGGCTCTTAACAGAAAACAACTTAAATCCATATATCCTTAAATGCGGAAATAACTCTGTCCGCCTGTTTATAACCATTTCACACCATAACGGATACGAATAAAACTTGGCACGTGGATGGACCATGACCTGGATATAGATTAGCCTGGACACTTTTTAAGCGTTATATAAAGGGAACAAAGCCGTATTCAGAATCTAATGTACACTAGCATTGCATAATCATCCTTTTAACGTGCCCACTGCTGGGATACAGACTTCCACTCTATGAGAGGGAATACATAAAAACCCATTAAAACAAAATCGGCCCCTACTTAGAATCGAAAAAGAAATCTTTCATTTCATTTTCCTACCTTTACGCCTCATTAAGATTTTCACATTCCCCTCATTAAAAGATTCACGGTAATATACATAAATATAAAATACAGAATAAATGTCAAAAGTTATGGACGATCAAAAGCGAAATAATTTTCTCAGAGTGGAACAAAATGTCTGCATAAAGTATTCAGGTGATGGTTTGCATAACAAATTTCAGCCTGCTTTCTTTATTTCCTCATAGCTCCTAAATGTGTTGAATAAATGTTTTTAATGTAGACTGAAGGTGGATTTCTAGGGCAGTCTTGTAAGTGTCTTTTTAGGGTTCTGTACCCAAAGGGTAAAAACGGGACCCTATTACTAAGACTCCACTACCCATGAGCGGGGTACGCGATAGTGGCCGCGTCAGAATGGAGAGAAAGGCACAAAGGGCACAGGACGACATTTATAAAGGAGTCAAGAAGCGACTGCGGTGATAGCACGCCTATTTGGCGGGCTATGTCCGCAGCCGTCTCCTTGAGATTCGGCCCATATGACAAGATTTCGGTGGGGCCATGGGTGGTTGGTGGGATTGTCTGTCTGTCACCAGGGTGTATCTCATGAACCGTGATAGCTAGACAGTTGAAATTTTCAGAGATGATGTATATCTGTTGCCGCTATAACAAAAAAATACTAAAATAAGAACAAAATAAATATTCAAGTAAAGCGTGCATACAACAAACGTGTTTTTTTTTTGCCGTTTTTTTGCTTTAATGGTACGGAAACATTCGTGCGCGGGTCCGACTCGCACTTGACCGGTTTTTTATGTGTGTGAGAGTTGTTTCCATATAAATTAAATGCTGTTCATTGGTAAGCGCATCACATGAGATCGGCTTGTCTATGACATCACCGAAATAAATAAAAAATAATATTTTATTACTAATGGCTCTGTGAGCTGTAGACCTCGCGAGTTTGTATATTTGTCAATTCAGTTTTTTTATTTTATTTTGCATAATGGTCTGCTATTTATTTTTTTAATACAGGATTACCTAGTACAGGCATCTTCTATTATTATACCAACATTAGTTATCTAAGGTTCATACAGTGTTCTTGCTTTTTTTTATTATCTGAATAAAAAGATTATTATCTTTATTTCAAAAATCCATATAATTATCGAACCTGCTCACAAAACTCCACGAGAATCGGTTGAGAAAAGCGACCTGTAGTGGAGAACAGCCGGACATCCGGACATATAAAATATTTTTTGCCCAAGCTGAAACGGAGACGCTTTGTTCGCGCTTCACCCTCACTTGGATAAAAAGTTGCCCGGAAGATCGAAAAAAAAGGCAAAAATAACAAAGATTGACCAACTTTATACATAATCGACTAGCGGATTTGGCGTTCAAATGGCTGACTAGTCTGCCATCTCTTGTCACTCCACATTTACAAAAAATCTAAAACCACTGTCTGCTCTTTTAAGGGAAACAAAAAATAGTAATAACTGTGTGTTGCCATTAACAATAGTTTAGTTAGTTAGTTTAGTTTTTTTTGGTTCAAATAAATCTCACTAGATGACGCGACATGTACACACAATTCAATAGTATTGTCTTAAAAATTAACATTATCTGGAATAGAACATAAAAATTGTATGTTCTTGTTTAATTAACTCTCCTAAGTACAAAATTATGGAATATTGGGCTCTTAATTCACATTTCAAAGATTATTTGAACGGATCATTTAAAATTGATGCCATAGATGGCGCATTTTTAAATTTCTGAGGCATTCAACTCGATTGTTAAAATTTGCATTTTAACACATATTGGTGCAAAAAAACTGTAACAACGTGCAAAAAATACTATAAAACGAACCTTCACTGTATTTAAAGAAAAAATATTCACCAACCTCGTAAACCCTTTTACTTGCAAGGCGCTGCTAACGCCATCTATTGCCGTGAAACGGGATCAAACGCGATTGATGTACTCACAAAAATAACAAGATTAAGCAGATGAAAAACGCTAGTTACGTCGGTACGGTTTTTTTGTATGGGATGAGGCATCTGTATGCTAGTATTATATTATCTGTGCTAGAGGTAAGACAATTAGTTTAACAATGTCATCGATACTAACTCACCGGGTAACCCCGGCCCCGGCACGACCTGACGGTTGGTGTGGGTCGTAAGTTTTGGTGTGTAGAATCTTCTATGTTCAAAATATTATGATCCAGTTATTAGTAAGTTTGTTGAAAATAAATTTATAGAAAGTTTTAGAGCTATAGATAATTATCACATGATAATATTAACGAGCAATAGATTCTCGTCATCAAATTATGTAAAAATAAAATAAATAATAAGTTTCAGATCAAATAAAAAAAAGTAGAATGATTGGGTGGTAGGTACCTATGTGATGTACAACCTCCTACCCAAATAATATCATCTATTGTTATATTTAATTGTCAGTAGAATTGAAGATAAGACTAACGTAAATTAAATACTGTGAGGGGGTAACCCAGGGCGCTCAAATAATAAGCAAAAAGTACTTTTAACTTGTATTGACTCAACAACGTGCCTGTCCTTAGGCGGCTTTTACAGAACTGACCAGCAAAGCTAAAAAAAAACACCTTCAATTGTTTTCCTAGCGTTCTGATTTCAATGACCTTCCAAAACTAAATAGTTATCTGTTATGAGTCTTATAACAGGCAAGGAGATTGCCTCTAAATAGGTGAGAAGTCCTCACATGAGCTACGCCCCTACGAATAGAAGCGCAGAACCATGTGAAGTGCTTCTATTCTACGTTTTGAAAGGTTACATTAATCCTACCCGGCACCTCCACAAATTTGTGAGGGGGGTAGCTCATGGAGCTTAAATAATAATCAAATAATACTTTTAACTTGTATTGACTCAACAAAATGCCTTCACTAAGGCAGCTTTTACAGAACTGACAGCAAAGCTTTACAAAAACATCTTCAATTATTTTCCTAGCGTTCTGATTTCAATCACCTTCCAAAACTAAATTATAGTTATCTGTTGCCAGTCTTATAATAGGCAAGGAAGAAATAGGTGAGGAGTCCTCACAGTACCTAGTTATCACTAGAAAGGTAAGTATGAAACTCTTTACCAAAATACATTAATAATATCACAATTCCCAACTTTTTCCGCAATCCTTATATAATAACATTATTACCTCTTCCCACGAAAATGTTTTATGAACTTCCTAAAAAGTTGCCAATAAAATCCTCACGTCACATTTTAGGGATCCGTTATAAAGTATTCAAGAGACGCGTACGGATAACGGCTACGTGGGTTCCTTACAAGATCAACATAATGTTTTCGGACCTCAGATTTCTGGGTTATTGAGATTCGACCCCGACTTTGATGTTCGGGTCCAGAAGTTTTACTTTTTATGGGGATCCGTGACTGGTTGAGTTCAGAGAATAGTTTATATTGATGGGTTTTGTTTCAACGGAGAAATCAAGTTTAGGTTTTTTTCTTATTTCCATAAGAGTCATCCTTTGACCTCGACCTCGTTTGATGGAAAACAATGGATGAGGTCTGCGTTAGAACAAGCGAGCATAGAAGAAGTATGTTTATTCTTAAGACACAGATCGAGATTTCTACAATAGTACCTAATTTGTGGGTAATAATAATAATCGGATCGAACACTGATGGGGAACAGAGCTCCCACCTCTCTGATGCCTTCATGTGCTGGCTTGAGTGGAGATTCCCAAGAGCGAACATGCTCGGTGGAAGGAAGTTTAACCCAGTATAATGCTGGTGGGACTGTACTGTACTACTGTACCCAAGAAGGGAGATCTTAGTCGATGCGATAACTGGAGAGGTATTACGTTGCTCTCAATTCCCTCGAAGGTTTTCTGCAAGATTATCCTGGATAGGTTATCGAAGGCCTTAGACCCTCTCCTGCGCAAAGAGCAGGCTGGTTTCCGCGCAAACCGCTCGTGTACGGACCAGATCAACACTCTCCGTATCATTTTAGAACAGGCATCAGAATGGCAGAGGGAGATCTATCTCATCTTTGTCGATTTCGAAAAGGCATTTGATACGCTGAAGTGGTCCAGCATCTGGTCCCGCCTACTGGGCATCGGAGTGCCACCGAAAATTGTTCGTCTCTTGGAGAGTATATACAAGAATTATTCCTGTAGAGTAACTCACGACGGCCTCATCTCGGCTGATATTGCAGTACACGCAGGTGTCCGCCAAGGCTGTCTCCTTTCACCGCTCCTCTTCTTAGTCGTTCTTGACGGTATTTTGCTTCGCATTTTCGATAGCAAGCGCCGCGGGATAGAGTGGGGATTATACAGCGTTTTAGAGGACTTGGATTACGCCGATGACCTATGCCTGCTGAGTCATACCCACGCTGATATGCAAGCTAAATTGATAGATTTAAGTCGGGAATCGGCAGAAACGGGACTAAAAATAAACACCCGGAAGACCCAAGAGATGAGATCTGGTGTGAAGAATACTTCACCGTTGCTGATTGGCACGGAGGCAGTGGAACGCGTCCACAAGGTCACATACCTCGGGAGTGTCGTGTCAGAAACTGGAGGCAGTGAAGATGACATCGCTTCAAGGATAGCCAAAGCACGAGCTACCTTCGCGCAGCTGAGACCCGTTTGGCAATCGCGGAAACTGACCCGAAGGATTAAACTCAAAATCTTCGGGTCAAATGTCAAATCCGTGCTGCATTACGGGTGCGAAACGTGAAAGGTGACAAAAGACATCTCACGCCAGATCCAAGTCGTCGTCAACCGCTGTCTTCGTGGCATACTCGGCATTTACTGGCCCGAGACCATCACCAACGTAGAGCTGTTGGAGCAATGCCACGAGAGCCCGATCGACCGCCAGATCAAGCGTCGCAAGTGGAGTTGAATTGGCCACACGCTGCGAAGGGATTCTGATCATATACCGAAGCAAGCGCTGGATTGGAATCCCCAAGGCAAAAGAAAGCGTGGCCGTCCCCGTCAAACCTGGCGTCGCACCGTGCTGGCGGAAGCGACGAGCATCAGTATGACGTGGAGCGAAGTGAAGCGTGAAGCTCAGGACCGATCGCGATGGAGAACTACTGTAGACGCCCTTTGCCCCATCCAGGGGACGTAGGACATTAAGTCAAGTAAGTCAATGCTGGTGGGGATCTTGACTTGACCGGGATTGTCCTGATAGCCTTGGTATACCTCTCCACTCTTTAAGCACCTCCGCATATGTAGCCTCCTTGGCGCTACGTCACTAAAGTGCTCGGGCCTATTCTGGGGGTGGAGTATTAATTGAGTGTGCAAGTCATCTCCTGCCATTTAGTAACTGTAAATCAACAGTGGTCAGGCTGGGGCCAATAGTCCCTGTATAGTTTTAGGTCATCGATCCACGAAAACTCCCAAGCCCATAGCCCAGTCCTGCATCAGCCGGGATTTTTCCTTGGGTGCACTTGCGTAGTACATACAGGGATAATTGTCGGTTGGTGTCACATTTCGTGTTACACGTCTAACAAGGCCTCTGTGAGTTGCCTTCGGCCCCTGGTACGCCTTTCAAAGTAGATAGGGTCCCGAGAATCTCAAAGATATATAAAATAATTTATGATAAACAACATAGGTTATCCTTCCTGAACACAATGAAACTTCTTAAAAATTCATAGGTCTGAAAATAGCGCACGGAAACCAGAATAAAAAGAATTATATGACCTAATCTAGGCCGTGAACTACCAGCGTTCCAATTATTTTCAGAACCGTTAAAGCATGATTGATTAAACAACTTCCAAACAACAAAACTTATACATAAATACATATAATAAAACCGTAGGAAAGTCATTTTTGTACATTGAAAACATTTCCACAAAAAATAGCCAGGGTGTTAAAGGATAACCAACAGACCCATTGCCAGGATTTTTGGAATTTATGACTGTTTTTCGGTATGTCGGTTTGTCTGTTTAGTTGTGCACGCATTACGTAAAATATACGAAACTGATGTAGATAACATTTATACATAAATATTGTGCGTAACTGAAGTTTTAGTAAGTTTTTGTTTCATCACAAACGGTTCACTCTACCAAAAGTTAGATGAATTTAAAGTATTGAAGAAGTCACAACACACGCAATACAGATACTCGGACAGTTGAAATCCATATTCGATAGATGGCGTTGTGCATTTGACGTAATTTTCTGAATGGTGGTGCTAAGATTCTCCGCGAAAGAGTGACTCTAGAAAAAAAAATGGTAGGTAGGTAAGAAGAGTAGGTAGGTAAGTAGGATAGGCACCGCACTACGAGCTCAGCTAGTTTTTAATACAAGTACGATTACCTATACATATACCAGGAAGTAGTAACATTGAAGGATTGAAGAGAGATTCCGATCTGAGTTAAATGAATGGGATAGAAAAAGCTATTTCCTTGCCATTTGATAGATTGATACGATTGCTCGATGCATTGGATCGTGGAACGGTTCAACGATTAGCTTTTTCATGCGAAGTTTTTCATTGGCTGTAAGCTAGCTTGAGATTATTTTTGTATAAGTAGGTACTTATTATTATTTTTGTATCTAAGGGCTGATTTATCAAATGTCAGACAACTTTTATGATAAGATTTATGAAGTATTAAAAAAAAACTACTTACTTGATCTCGTTCAAAACAATTTTCGGTGGCAGTTTACATGGTAATGTACCTCATATATTTTTTTTAGTTTTATCATTCTCTTATTTTAGAAGTTACATGGAGGGGGGGGGGCACACATTTTTACCACTTTGGAAGTGTCTCTCGCGCAAACTATTCAGTATAGAAAAAAAAATTAGAAGCACCTACATTATTTTTGAAGACCTATCGATAGATACCCCACAAGTATGGGCTTGATGAAAAAAAAAATTGAGTTTCAGTACTAAGTATGGGGAACTCCCAAAATTTATTGTATTTTTTTTTCTTTTTTTGTGTGAAAATCTTAATGCAGTTCACAGAATACATCTACTTACCAAGTTTCAACAGCATAGTTCTTACAGTTTCGAAAAAAAGTGGCGGTGACATACGGACGGACAGACAGACAGACAGACATGACGAATCCTTAAGGGTTCCGTTTTTACCATTTGGCTACAGAACCCTAAAAAACGTAGATAAGGTAAACAAAATTGTGAAAGTGACTGACAGACAACGCACAACTTAAACCACTGAAGATAGACCCAATTTAGAAGATTGTTCACAGAGACATGATTTTTCAAATACCAACCTTGAACGGGTCAACAGAAAGTTGAAGTTTATTTGCGGAAAAGAAAGTGTAACTTTGCCATCTGACATAATCCCTTATTTGTTACCAACATGAAAAGGAAAGGTGTTCCAATGTCAATAAATCGTCCGCCAATTTTGGTGAAGGTTTTATTTGACTTTCCTTTGGCCAATTATTGGTCGGTCGACCGAATATGTCATGTGATGTGGGCAATGCTTTGTGACGTTTTGAGGTACGCACGTACCAACTGAATAAAAAAAATATTCAAGATTTTATTGGTGTCAATCATAATGTCAAGCCTTTTTTCCAATGTGGTGGGATCTATCTCATCTATCCCAATATGTTGGTTGGGATAGATGAGATAGATCCCACCACACTATTCCCAAACCACTGCAACTCCTGCAAGCCAGAATCAATAGTGGCGACCACCAGAAAAGCGCCGAGGCGATGAAGCTCGATGAAGTCCTGGCGAATGAATTTAACTGTCTTGGATCCCGCAACGAAATTAAGAATAGAATAACGGAAGAGTAGGAAAAATAACATAATAAAACAACGTTGGGATCAGCTTCATTTACCCATATGCAACGGAATACCAATATTTTACATGGAGCGATTACAACCCAGTAACTGGTAAACACGAAACACCATTGTAAGACTAACTTCTAACTACCCGTAACAATTATTGTCAAAGATCTACGAATTATAACCAGCACCAACGGTTTAAGGGGCTGAAGTGGAACAGTTGTCAATCGACATCTGAGGTTCTAAGCCACGCCCACTGCCATCGATAGCTTATTACGGGAAAACTTAAATTGGTTTGTTGAACCAATTTTTTTTTTGTAAAAAATGAAAAGATCATATATAAGTTTCCATACAAAACTATTTTTAGTTTTTTTTTTTCACTGTAATTACAAAGTAAAATCCAATTGAAAATATATTTTTGTATCCAGTACCGAAAACACCCCGATAGTTTGCCGAACAAATCCGAGCCCGTGTGACGTCACAACGTTCATTTCTACTCATTGTAGCACATAGCTGATACCAGGCTGATACATTGTTTTGACTTTTAACCGATTCCATCTTGTTATTATCGTCAATATATTGATGAATATCGAATATATTGATCATAAATATCGAACCTTAAAAGTTATCGTGCTTGCTTCGTACCATTATGTAGGAATACTACAAAAATATCCCAATTATATGTGTTTCGCGCAATAGCCAAGTACCTAGCAATCTACTAAATTTAAGCAATGTTCTATGTCTAACTAGATTCCAATTATAATGTGTTAATTCTGTTGTTATCTTGTTCTAATTTAGTATTAGATTCGTATTAAATTCTTACTTTGATCATTAAAGACTGATAATAGTAAATTTTTAAGGGAACTTTCGAGCAAGACATTGTTGTATAATTACGTAACTTGAAAATATGATTTTTTGTTTATGGTGATATATTCATTATTTTATACTTAAATGACAGATATAGGCGTAAAACTAACATTTCTGTTTGAATTGTGAGAATCGATCGACGTATTTAAGAGATATTTACTGAAGAATTAGTGTAACGAAAATCTAAGTACCAAGTTAGTATTTTTACGTTTCTGTTCTACAAACTTTTAAGTGTTTGTAAATATATAATATAGACATAAGTGTTCAATATTATTAAGGGATATTGCCAATCTGCCTAGCCCTTAACCCAGTAACTGGGTAACACGGTACCCCTTGGCAAGACTGGTATCAGATCTCAAGCTTCTGTCTACCCGTAACGACTGTCAAAGATCTTCAAATGACAGCCGGGACCAACGGCTTAATGTGCTTTCCAAGGCACGGAGGAAACACGGTATGTTGAAATGGTCACCCATCCACGGACCGACCTCGTCAAGCGTTGCTTAACCTTGATAATCGAACAGTGCGGCTGTTATTATTTAGCCACGAGCTCCTCTATTAAGGGATATGTAAATAATAGGAATTAACAAAAATTTTATGTGTATCATATTTAGTGGTATCTAATGAAGTTTTTTGTTAACCAAAGTCAAAGTTTCGCGCCAATCGTGTTTGTTTACTTTTTATTTTACACCGATATCACCTACCTATATGTAAAAACGATTACATTATGACAATTATGTTTCCTAATGTACCTGGTAAACAACATTATCTAACACCGGTCCACTCTCACGTATTATTTATTACGACTACTTTATTTAAGCTCAAAACTTCCAATTCGTCCATCAGGTGGGTATATTATCGACATTAACCTTTATAAATCCTTTATCACACATGACTAAATAAAATTTGTTGTTTATTAATATTTATGCACTAATTTTCGGATATTTTTAGTCAATCTACGTATAGTTGACACTATAGTATCATGATTTCCTTGAACGTTATGACGTCACCAACATGGCGACCAATAATTGTGGCCCGTTTGTAGTCACGTGGTTCTATTCAAAATTTTATCGATTTTCAATTGCTTATAATAAATTGAAAAAAAATATTTAAGAGTTTTTTGAAACGACAATATAATGTAAGTTATGTAAAGTTTCGAAATAAATTAAAAAAATCGTATTTTTTTTTAAATTCAACAACCCAATTGGAGCGAAAAGTATTTGAAAATTAAATACACAAGGCCGACCACAGAGGCCCATCTTACACAGACTCTTCCGATGTTTTTTCAAACACATTACGGCGACGGCGAAGTCACCAACGATCTTGAGGGAACAAAACACGCACTGGTTTCACACCCGCGCGATCCTAAATTCTGTAGATTTTTGTACTTTCCTTATTATTCTATGACTTTATAAAAAAAAGTCTTCAAATCAAAATGTAGATAGTTAAATTGTCTTCGAGGTGGTGAAAATTTCATCTAAGTACGCTCTGCGGTTTTGGTGCAATTGCCATTTATTGTCCGTGTTAGACATAACTTCACAAATTAATTACACTGTGTTATACGGATAAATCAGAAAATTTCCTTAGATCAAATAATTAAGAAAGTGGTCTAAGTGGTCTGTGCGCTGTTTAAAGTCCCGTCAACTCGCACTAAAGTGTTAAGTTGGCACCAGTGACTCAAGCAGTTAGGATACTGAATAGCGACAATTGCACCAAAACCGCGGGACATATTTTAATCAAATCGAAACCATCTCAAAGACAATTTAAGTATCTACATTTTGATCTGAGGCTTTTTTTCAAGTCGTAGAATAATAAGGAAGGTACAACAACCTACTAAATTTTGGGTCGCACGGGTGTGAAACGAGTACGCGTTTTGTTTACTCAAGGTCGTTGGCGTTAGTCGTCATCTTAACCACGAATCGCTCATACAATGTAACAATAAAATAGTAAAACTTCAATCGCAAACGCACTTCATACAAAATGACCATTCATCCATCCATTTGTTCAATTCTGCACCTAAAGCCCTTACACATGATTAAGCCTTTTGACAAACCACACTCGAATTCAAAAGGACCAATTTAATAGCCGAAACCAAATTAATCAATGGTTTCGTCCACTGCCTAGACATTGTCCATTACGACTGAATTAACACTGTGTAATAGAGTTGGCCTGACTGTGGACTGGACCGGCTCGGCGACTAATCGGCATTCGAATGGCTAGTCGGCGACTATGTTTGGCCGGATAGTCGGTTTTCTCGACTATTCGACAATTAGCCGGTCCACATCTATTATTATAATTATATATTTTTGTTAATATTATGTAGTTATAAAACGTTAAGTTTCGTTGACTCAACTGTGTCAAATAAATTTGATTATTTAATCCAATTTACAAATAATATTTACAGTACGCATACGTTAGTGAGTACGCATCATCCGACAGATTTATTTTTGAAAATATAAAACGTACCTACAGTATGTACTGGCAATTTATCTCCTTTCTTTTCAGTAATTGCTCATTAAGAAAAGTGGCGATTATTCACCGACTATTCGCCGACTATGTGTAGCTCTATTTAATTGGCGACTATTTGCTGACAATTAACCAACTATTCTCCAACTATATGCCGACTATGTGTAGCTCTATTTAACTGGCGACAATTAACCAATTATTCTCCAACTATTTGCCGATTATCTGTAGCTCTATTTAAATGGCGACTATTTGCTGACAATTAACCAACTATTCTCCAACTATTTGCCGGCTATGTGTAGCTCTATTTAAGTGTTATTTTTTATTTTATTAAAAAAAAAGTTGCCCCACACTAGGATTTTTTTCCTGTATCTTGGGTGCATTTACAAACACATAAACTCACATACACAACACCCAGAGCCGGAATAACTCGGTGATACAAATATTCGTTCCATGCGGGAATCGAACCCGCGACACGCAGCGCAGCAGTCAATCGCTCAACCACTGCGCTAACCATGCGCCAATTTAATTGGCGACTATTTTCTGACAATTAACCAACTATTCTCCGACTATTTGCCGACTATATGAAGCTCTATTTAATTGGCGACTATTTGCTGACAATTAACCAACTATTCGCCGACTAATTGGTTATAAATGTTTAGTCCTGTAATTATTTAAGTGGTGTACAATAAAGTATATAATAATAATAATAGTAATAATAAGCCCCCTAAACAACCACACGTCCTGATTGACCATCTAATCACGTGGGGGGCGGACACACGATTGAGAAATTACTGGCGTGGCTAACGTGGCTCTGGAAACCCATTCAACATGGAGACACGTTCAAAAAGAAAACGTATAGGACCGCTGCCCGGGGGCGATCGCCGGGGCACACCTGGAGCTGACGCTGGGTGTCACAGCATGCGAACCGTCAGCGGTCAGGAGCTGAACAGGCGGGCTCCCACCGACAAAGATACTTCAGCCGAAATCATTGACGATGGTGACAGACTGAATAACAGGACAGACACCCCTGTAGAACCGTATAGCCCAAGCACAGTTTCGTACACACCTTCAAGAATATCATCGCCATCTATATCATCGTCACCATCTTTATCATCGTCACCCCCCATTAGTAGTTTAAATACAGTTCCACCCACACCAGTCTTGAATGTTGCGCGGGAAGTATCTCACTTCTTACCTGCGTCCACCAAAGCTGGTAAAGTAAGAGTTCGCATGAGATGGAGTAAAGAAGTAAACCTATTTATCATGCGAACCTACCTATACATTACTAAATTAGAGACCGATATGACCACCTACAGACAACAATTGCACTCACTCTTTACACGACAATATCCAGAAATCACGGTTACGGAGCAGAGAATCTCAGATCAAAGAAGAGCTATAGTTAGGAATAAACTTCTATCTCAAGAAGTAATAGACCAACTAACAGAAGAAGTACGAACACAAATACTACAAGAAGAATCATTAAATTGTTCAGACAATAACACCATCAGTCAAAACATGAGCGAACGGACTCTTGAAGAACAGCCACAAGTGCTCGTTCTATTACAACCTATTAATCCTATTGATTCTCAATCCCAACCACACAACCAATCGCAACCTTACACGTAAACGTCACATATATCCACACAAACTGAATATTTAACTCTTACGCTAGAAAATGATGTTGAAACTTTGGTCGCCGCGGATGAAAACCTTATAACAGATAGGTATATCCAAGAAATATACGATAAATTTAGAACAACTCTAGCCCAATATTCTGGTATGGACCCATTAGTTCGTCCAAAATTGCCAAATCTTCGATACAGCCCTAATCTTTTTCGTTTAGTAAATTTATTTAATGAAAAAATACTAAGTCAATTTATTTCCGATGACACACAACTTTTAGATATTCACACACTTATATATTGCACGGCGGTAGTCATATCTGAAGAACTTAAATTTAAAATAACGCAACACACAGGAAAAACTAGCCCAAAACAGAATATCAAACCTGCATGGCAACAGAGATTAGAAAAAGATATAGAAAAACTTAGAGCAGATTGCGGTAGACTTACACAATACATCAACAATAATAGGTCAAATAAAGTAGTAAAGAGAGTTGAGGCCATACTTAGAAGCAGTTATACACACACTAGGCATGAAGATATTAATAGAAAACCTGAAGAATTTTTAGACACATTAAAACAAAAACTAGCACTCAGAAGATATAAGAAAGCACAACAGCGTAAAGCCGATAACGCTTTATTTGCCACAAATGTAAAGATATTCTACAGAAACCTACACAAACCTGAAACCGATACAAGTGAAGAGAATAGCACAAACTCAGCTGATTTACCTACAAAAGAACAACTAGAAACATACTGGTCTAGTATTTGGGAAGAACCAATACAACACAACGACAAGGCTACATGGATGATGGAAGAAGAAACAAAATGGAGAGCAATAGAAGAAATGGAATTTGTAGAGATCACAGAGTCTGATATTAGTCACATAACAGGCAGATTACATAACTGGAAATCTCCTGGCATAGATAAAATACACAATTTTTGGTACAAAAAATTAACTTTATTATACAAACCTTTAGCAAAAAATTTAACAGAAATCATTTTAGGACAACAAAGTATACCGGAATTTATTGCAACAGGCATAACTTACATGCTGCCTAAAACTAAAAATTCACCGCAACCTTCCCAATATAGGCCAATCACATGCCTACCCACGATATATAAAATATTAACATCATCGATCACAGCAAGGATCAACTCACACACTGAAAGAAACAACATATTGGCAGAAGAGCAGAAGGGATGCAGGCGGGGCCACATGGGATGCAAAGAGCAATTAATTATTGATTCTACAATTCATAAACACGCCACCACTAAAAATAGAAATCTTCATTGTACCTACATCGACTATAAAAAAGCTTTCGACAGTGTTCCACATTCTTGGTTGATTAAAATACTAGAAATTTACAGAATTAATCCGAAAATAATAGACTTCCTACGAAAAATAATGCCACAGTGGAGAACCACACTTCATCTATATAGCAATAACAATAGTGTTATAACGCGACAAATTTCTATTAAGAAGGGTATATACCAAGGTGATTCACTGAGTCCCCTGTGGTTCTGCCTCGCACTAAATCCTCTATCTCACCTGCTGCAAAGCTGTCGTGCCGGATATTGTTTTAAACACACTACAGACCAAACAACAATTTCACATCTAATTTATATGGACGATATTAAACTATATGCACAAACCGAAAAAGATATGAAGAAACTAGTAGAAGCCACAGCAGATTTCAGCCAAGATATTAACATGCAATTTGGTCTGGATAAATGTAAAACACTTCACATCATACGAGGCAAAATACGACCCGGCAGCTATGTAGTAAATAACACAGACACCATAACAGCAATGGAAGCGACTGATTTATACAAATATTTAGGGTATACACAACTAAAAGGATTAGATCATGTTAGAATTAAAGGTACACTTACAACAGAGTTTAAGAGGAGACTTAACGCTCTTTGTAAAACTCAACTTTCGGGTAAACATCTCATCAAGGCCCTAAATACATTTGCAATCCCCATATTAACGTACTCGTTCGGTGTTATTAAATGGACAAAAACAGATACAGAACAATTAGAGCGAACCACACCCACCACACTTACAAAACATAACAACTTACACCCTAAATCTGCAATAGAAAGACTCACGATCAAAAGACAAAACGGAGGGAGAGGCCTAATAGATATCCAGCATCTGTGGAGAAAACAAATCTGTAGACTTAAAACATTTTTTCACTCAAAATCACGTACCAGCAATATTCATAAAACTATAGCCCTAAATGATTCCAACTACACTCCACTTAACTTAATTGAACAGTCAAATCCACTAGATAGCACCAACATTAATCCACAGACACAAAAAATTGAAGACTGGAAGAAAAAAGTACTTCATGGCCGACATCCTCACGACTTGGAACAATCCCATATAAATAAAGTCGCGTCAAACAAATGGCTTAAGATAGGTAATTTGTTCCCTGAAACTGAAGGATTTATAATTGCCATACAAGACCAAATAATTAACACAAAAAATTACCGAAAATATATTATCAAGGATCCTTCAGTTACAAACGATAAATGTCGTACATGCCACTTACAGCCAGAAACGATCCAGCACATAACTGGGGCGTGCACAACTCTCACTCAGACAGACTACACACACAGACACAATCAGGTGGCAAACGTAATTCATCAAAAATTAGCCGTTAAATACACACTTATACAGGACGCAAACACCCCTTATTATAATTATACACCACAAACCATATTAGAAAATGACACACATAAACTTTACTATGACCGCGCCATTCTCACTGACAGGACAATTCATTACAATAGACCGGATATCACTCTGCAGGATAAAATAAATAAAGTTACCTACCTAATAGATATCGCTGTTCCCAACACACATAACATACAGAAAACAATAACTGAAAAAATCAGTAAATATGCAGACTTGAAGGATGAGGTAACTAGAATATGGCGTCAAGAAAAAGTTTATGTTGTGCCTATAGTCCTCTCCACAACAGGCGTTATCCCAAATCATCTTCTTCACAGTTTAAAATTGCTAAGTCTACAAGAAAGCCTCTATATTACTTTACAAAAAGCTGCCATCTTAAATACATGTCGTATAGTTAGAAAGTTCTTGCAAATAGAAGAAAACGAAGTAGGACCACATCAAAACACACCCTCCGCATAACACACCACACGCTGCATTTACTTGGTTTCGGCCCGTAAATGCAGCTTAAACCAGCATAAGAGCTGAGTAGTTAAAAAACTTTACAAATAATAATAATAATAAATGTGACAAAATAGTCGGCTTGCCCTACTATTCGGTTCACCGCTACTACATAAGCAACATCCCTAATTCCCTATACAGGATGAACGTAAAACATTGCAGATAGAACAGTATCCGGATGATTTACTGTAAACCATTTTATTTCGATTCATGGACTTGGGGTGCAATTGTACTCGATTTCCCGGGATAATATATTGAAATTTATGAGGGTTGGTATTTTAAGAAATGATCTAAGGACTTATCCCGCGGCTTGGCTTAGCCTATTCTGCAGAAAACAATAATTTTTCTGGGATAAAAGTATTCAGGGCTTAGCTAGCTGGAATAATCGATTGTGTGGCGTCTTTTGTGAAAAAAATATGTTATCAAAGTCACCAGCCTAATTGCGTAAGTAATTCAACAAGGTAAAAGGTTGGAACCTATGAAAGAGTATGACAAATTCTCTTTAAATAATCTGGTATTGTCAAAAAACATTGGACTCTTTCGAAAAGAGTATCTTCACCAAGGAAACCGTCCAATATTTTTGGCAATGCCTAATTACTTAAAGAGATTTTGTCATACTCTTTCATAGGCTGCTGATTCTTCAGACTTCTTACAAACAGTTTAACCTCTTTATAATTTTGGATTATATAATTTGAAATAATAATGCACTCTTTAAAATTGCCACAGAGAAGAAGAAAATTTCGAAAGGTATTAGTTTTTGAAAGAAACATTCAATGGGTACCAGTAAATATATGAAGTCATTTAAGTACCTTTAATAGCGTAAAGGGAACACAAACACCAGTAAGCTACATAAAAACGAATCTAGAAATACAATAAACAACTAAAACATAAACACAATCACACTAATAAAGCTATAATTTAATACGTGTGTGAAGTTAGCATCTCAAATGTTAGCATCTCACAAATTAACGCCATATATAATGGCATCCCGCATAGTTCTACAGTTCTTAATAAGTTTTAACAATAGTTCCGTCAATTTTACTACCAAAATCGCATTTTGAAAAAATGAGATGCTAACTTCGCAATACATATCATAGCATCTCATCGAATTTCTCTAATGAACAACACACATAAGGGCATTCTGCATAGTTCTACAGTTCTTGATGCGTTTTATGAAAAGTTCCGTTGATTTTACTATAGGTAATTTTGCATATCAGCATTTTGAAAAAATGAGATGCTAACTTCGCAATACATATTATAGCATCTCATCCAATTTCTCTAATAAACAGCACATATAAGGGCATTCCGCATAGTTCTACAGTTCTTGATGCGTTTTATCAATAGTTCCGTCGATTTTACTATAGTAATTTTGCATATCAGCATTTTGAAAAAATGAGATGCTAACTTCGCAATACATATCATAGCATCTCATCGAATTTCTCTAATAACAGGACATTTAAGGGCATTCCGCATAGTTCTAAAGTTCTTGATGCGTTTTATCAATAGTGCCGTCGATTTTACTATCGTAATTTAAAATAACAGCATTTTGAAAAAAATTTATGCTAACTTCGCAATACATATCATAGCATCTCATCGAATTTCTCTAATAAACAGGACATTTAAGGGCATTCCGCATAGTTCTACAGTTCTTGATGCGTTTTATCAATAGTTCCTTCAATTTTACTATAGTTCTTTTGCATATCAGCATTTAAAAAACATGAGATGCTATCTTCGCAATACATATCATAGCATCTCATCGAATTTCTCTAATAAACAGGACATTTAAGGGCATTCCGCATAGTTCTACAGTTCTTGATGCGTTTTATCAATAGTTCCGTCAATTATACAATCAAAATCGCATTTTGAAAAAATGAGATACTGACTTCGCAATACATGTCATAGCATCTCATCGAATTTCTCTAATAAACAGGACGTTTAAGGGCATTCCGCATAGTCCTACAGTTCTTGTTGCGTTTTATCAATAGTTCCGTCGATTTTACTATAGTAATTTTGCATATCAGCATTTTGAAAAAATTAGATGGTTAGCATCTCATTTATATATATATATATATATATATACGCAATACATATGATAGCATCTCATCGATTTTCTCAAAATTGACTTTGTTGTAGTTGGAAGGAAAAGAGTTCTGCATCCTAAACCTATTCTGTTGATAGTTCTGGCGGTTGAATCAATTTAAATCCCTAAAAAAATATAAACGAAATATCCGTACAGTAGTGAGATGCTGAGGTATTGAGGGCGTTCTGGGTCGTATATTTATACAGCCCGGAACGCCCAGTTATAACTGGTTTAACAAAACGTACGCTGCAAAAAAAAAAAAAGTTGTTTACTGCGGCCTCGATCCCTTTGAATTCTATTACAAATGAAACTGGACTTTATAAAAACATACTACAGAAAGCCAGAACTCTCAAATAATATTCTACAGAACCTAGTTGAATATTTAGGTTAGCCAAAATCAAGAAAATTTACAAAGTTCATTACAAACATTTAAAAAAATGTAAAAGGTACTGAGGCCCAGCATCTCATCAAATTCAATTACTCCTATAATAAGAATTTATAAAAACATACTACTGAAAGCCAAAACTCTCAAATAATATTCTACAGAGCCTAGTAGAAAATTTAGGTTAGCTGGAATAGAGAAAATTTAAGGAATTTATTGCAAAAAATTAAACAAAAATGTAAAGAGGTACTGAGGTCCAGCATCTCATCGAATTCTATTAATCTTATAACTGGAATTTATAAAAATATGCCTCAAAAAGCCAGAACACTCACTAAATATTCTACAGAACCTATTTGAAAATTTAGGTTAGCCAAAATCATGAAAATTGTCAGAGTTCATTACAAAAATTTCAAAAAAAAAAATACAGATATTGAAGCCCAGCATCTCATCGAATTCTTTTACTCCTATAACTGGACTTTATAAAAACATACTACAGAAAGCCAGAACTCTCAAATAATATTCTACAGAGCCTAGTTGAAAATTTAGGTTAGCCAAAATCAAGATAATTTTCAGAGTTCATTACGAACATTAAAAAAAAAAAACTAGGTACTGAGGCCCAGCATCTCATCGAATTCTATTACTCCTATAACTGGACTTTATAACTGGACATTATACAGAAAGCCAGAACTCTCAAATAATATTCTACAGAGACTATTTGAAAATTAAGGTTCGCCAAAATCAAGAAAATTTTCTAAGTTCATTACAAACATTACAAAAAATAATTAAAGAGGTACTGAGGCCCAGCATCTCATCGAATTCTATTACTCCTATAATTGGACTTTATAAAAACATACTACAGAAAGCCAGAACTCTCACTCAGTATTCCATAGCCTGGTTAAAGATTTAGCTTAGCTAAAATCAAGGAAATATACTTTGAAAATAGAAATGTTGGAAAGTACAAAGCCCAAACATCTCTCTAGTTTTCAGTACTCCTATGAAACGTCATCACAAAAATATGCTGTATTAAGCCAGAACTCTCATTTAAGTATCTACTGAGCTTTGTCGAAGATTTAGTTGAGCAAAAATCAAGAACATTTTAAGGGTTCATTACAAAAATTAAAAAAAAATAATTAAGAGGTACTGAGGCCCAGCATCTCATCGTATCCTATTACTCCTGAAACAGCACTTTATAAAAACATACAACAAAAATCCAGAACTCTCACTAAACATTCTACAGAGCCTATTTAAAAATTTATGTTAGCCAAAATTAAGATAATTTTTAGAGCTCATTATGAACATTCAAAAAAAAATGTAAGGAGGTTCTGAGGCCCAGAAACTCATCGTAATCTATTTTTCTTGATACAGTACTTTATAAAAACATACAACAAAAATCCAGAACTCTCACTAAATATTCTACAGAGCCTAGTTAAAAATTTAGGTTAGCAAAAATCAAGAAAATTTTCAAAGTTCATTACAAACATTTAAAAAAATGTTCAGAGGTACTGAGGCCCAGCATCTCAACTAATTCTATTACTCCTATAACTAGACTTTATAAAAACAATACAAAAAGCCAGAACTCTCTCATAATATTCTACAGAGCCTATTTGAAAATTTATGTTAGCTAATATCGAGAAAATTTTAAAGGTTTATTACAAAAATTTCAAAAAAAATAAGAGGTACTGAGGCCGAACATCTCATCGAATTCTATTACTCTTGATTCAGCACTTTATAAAAACATACAATAGAAAGCCAGTACTCTCACTAAATATTCTACAGAGCCTATTTAAAATTTAGGTTAGCCAAAATCAAGAAAATATTCAGAGTTCATTATGAACATTTAAAAAAAAATGTAAGGATATTCTGAGGCCCAGCGTCTCATCGTATTCTATTTTCCTTGAAAAAGCACTTAATAAAAACATACAATAAAAAGCCAGTACTCTCAGTTAATATTCTACAGAGCCTTTTTAAAATTTAGGTTAGCCAAAATCAAGAAAATATTCAGAGTTCATATGAACATTAAAAAAAAAATGTAAGGAGGTTCTGAGGCCCAGCAACTCATCGTATTCTATTTTTCTTGATACAGTTCTTTATAAAAACATACAACAAAAATCCAGAACTCTCACATAATATTCTACAGAGCCTATTTGAAAATTTAGGTTAGCTAAAATCGAAAAAAAATTTAAGGGTTCATTACAAAAATTTCAAAAAAAAATTTATGGTTCTGAAGCCCAACATCTCATCAAATTCTATTATTCTTGAAACAGCACTTTATAAAAACATACAAAAGAAAACCAGAACTCTCACTAAACATTCTACAGAGCCTATTTAAAAATTTATGTTAGCCAAAATTAAGATAATTTTTAGAGCTCATTATGAACATTTTTAAAAAAATGTAAGGAGGTTCTGAGGCCCAGAAACTCATCGTAATCTATTTTTCTTGATACAGTACTTTATAAAAACATACAACAAAAATCCAGAACTCTCACATAATATTCTACAGAGCCTATTTGAGTAGAAAAAATCAAGAAAATTTTCAAAGTTCATTACAAACATTTAAAAAAATGTTCAGAGGTACTGAGGCCCAGCATCTCAACTAATTCTATTACTCCTATAACTAGACTTTATAAAAACAATACAAAAAGCCAGAACTCTCTCATAATATTCTACAGAGCCTATTTGAAAATTTATGTTAGCTAATATCGAGAAAATTTTAAAGGTTTATTACAAAAATTTCAAAAAAAATAAGAGGTACTGAGGCCGAACATCTCATCGAATTCTATTACTCTGTATTCAGCACTTTATAAAAACATACAATAGAAAGCCAGTACTCTCACTAAATATTCTACAGAGCCTATTTAAAATTTAGGTTAGCCAAAATCAAGAAAATGTTCATAGTTCATTATGAACATTTAAAAAAAAATGTAAGGATATTCTGAGGCCCAGCATCTCATCGTATTCTATGTTCCTTGAAAAAGCACTTAATAAAAACATACAATAAAAAGCCAATACTCTCAGTTAATATTCTACAGAGCCTTTTTAAAATTTAGGTTAGCCAAAATCAAGAAAATATTCAGAGTTCATATGAACATTAAAAAAAAAATGTAAGGAGGTTCTGAGGCCCAGCAACTCATCGTATTCTATTTTTCTTGATACAGTTCTTTATAAAAACATACAACAAAAATCCAGAACTCTCACATAATATTCTACAGAGCCTATTTGAAAATTTAGGTTAGCTAAAATCGAAAAAAATTTTAAGGGTTCATTACAAAAATTTCAAAAAAAATGTCATGGTTCTGAAGCCCAACATCTCATCAAATTCTATTATTCTTGAAACAGCACTTTATAAAAACATACAAAAGAAAACCAGAACTCTTACTTAACATTCTACAGAGCCTATTTGAAAATTTAGGTCAGCCAAGATCAAAAAAAATTTCATTGTTCATAATGAACATTTAAAAAAAAAATATAAAATAAATAAAGAGGTTCTAAGGCGCAGCATCACATCGAATTCAGTAATTCATATAACTGGAATATATAAAAACATGCTTCAGAAAGCCAGAACTCTCACTAAATATTCTACAGAGCACAGTTAAAAATTTAGGTTAGCAAAAATCAAGAAAGTTTTCAAAGTTCATTACAAACATTTTAAAAAAAATGTTCAGAGGTACTGAGGCCCAGCATCTCAACTAATTCTATTACTCCTATAACTGGACTTTATTAAAACATAATATAGAAAGCCAGAACTCTCACGGAAAATTCTAAAGAGCCTAGTTGAAAATTTAGGTAAGCCTAAATCAAGAAAATTTTATAAGTTCATTACAAACATTACAAAAAATAATTAAAGAGGTACAGAGGCCCAGCATCTCATCGAATTATATTACTCTTAAACTTGGACTTTATAAAAACATACTACAGAAAGCCAGAACTCTCACTCAGTATTTCAGAGCCTGGTTGAAAATTTAGGTTATCCAAAATCAAGATATTTTTCAGAGTTCATTACAAACATTACAAAAAATAATTAAAGAGGTACTGAGGCCCAGCATCTCATCGAATTCAATTACTCCTATAATTGGACTTTATAAAAACATACTACAGAAAGACAAAACTCTCAAATAATATTCTACAGAGCCTGGTTAAAAATTTAGGTTAGCCAAAATCAAGAAAATTTTCAAAGTTCATTACAAACATTACAAAAAAAAATACAGGTACTGAGGCCTAGAATCGAATCATCAATCATCGGATTCTATTACTCCTATATTTATGCTTTAAAAAAACATACTACCGAAATCCAGAACTCTCACTCAGTATTCCAGAGCCTGGTTGAAGATTTAGCTTAGCTAAAATCAAAGAAATATACTTTGTACGCAATAAAAAAAAACAAAAAAAATGTTGGGAGGTACTAAGGCCAGGCGTCTCTCTGGTTTTCAGTACTCCTATAAAAGGTCATCACAAAAACATGCTTCATTAAGCCAGAACTCTCACTTAAGTATCTACTGAGCCTTGTCGAAGATTTAGTTGAGCAAAAATCAAGAACATTTGAAGGGTTAATTACAAAAAACTCAATAAAAAAAATTGGTACTTAGGCCCAGCATCTCATCGTATTCTATAATTCTTGAAACAGCACATTATTAAAAACATCCTACAGAAATCCAGAACCCATTCTTAATATTTTACAGAGCCTTGTTGAAAATTTAGGTTAGCCAAAATCAAGAAAATTTTCAGAGTTTAGATATTCAAAATGGAAATTAAATCTTACCACGTCCCCGTCGTTGGTTCCGGGTAGCGCTAAGAGTAGGAGATGTCATGAATTTTGGTACTTGAGCTATCGGATAGAATTTGATGGGAACTTAAAATCAAATCAATGTCACACTGGGTAAATAATATAGGAATTCACTTCAAAAAGTCACGGTGCCCTAAAGATAAAAAAAAGAAAAAAAGACAAATACTACACGATTGTGTAAACAGGAGTGAGCACGAGCGTTATTGCACTATCATGTAGTCAACTAGCTCTCCACCCGCGACTTCGTCCTCGTGATTTCGTAGTTTATTCTACCGAACTACAGCTGATGACTTTCTTATGTTCAATCAAAGAAGGCAACCAAAAATAAGCTATTGTTAAATCAATAAACAAGTATATACTGTATATACTTGTATCTATGTAAATGAACATGTAAAATTATAAAACATCCGGCACATTTTTACTTCATTTTACATAATTTATCTAGTTGTTGACACGTTTCAATCGACAATCTATTGAACATGTAATTATGACACGAAATCTTGCAAAAACACCCCAATTCAACTAGTAAAACGCACATAGCTTTTGATCGGCTGAACAGATTTTCATCAAACATAGTTAAGACCAATGGAATTATAAATTCAAATATAGATAATTGTTCTACAATGGTTTTGCTATTGGGAAATAGTACTGGGAATACCAAAAAGGTCATATTGGCTGGTATTGACACCTTGTTAGGGTTAAATGTAGAAAAGCTCATGATTTGTGCTTTTCCTTACTCGTATAGATTTTTAGAAGATGAAAACAAGCGGATTTTTAAAATAAATAACATTTTACAATTGTTGACTTGTCATAGTGACAAATTATTGTTTTTTGACACTAATATTTTTATTAGTGGACTACAAGTAACGCAGAGAGCTTTCTCTCTGTCACGTAGATGTAGACGTAAGATTGCAATGTTGATAGCAAAGTCTATTAATGAAGTGATAGCAAATCTATCAAATTTTATATTAATTGATGACCCTGTGTTGCCTAGTTCAACTAGCAACATAAATTTAAACTAGTCCATAAGACAATAGAAGTTACCCTAGCAAATAATCAGTTATTATTAATAAATAGTATGAAGGTATCTTCTGGCAATACATTTAGTGGTACTAAGCTGAGGGGAGAGCAATACTCTTTAAAATTATTAAATCAGAACATTCAAGGTTGCTCTTCCAAATTATTAGAAATATAACTATTTCTAGAAAAAACCAAATTTGATATTATTTGTCTAACAGAACATCCCCCTTCCTTCGGACCGCGCTAGTGAATGGACGTGCGCACTGCTTTCTGTCCAAAATATTGCTAAAGTAAAATCATAAATAAAAATACAATATTAACTCGCCAAAGTACCAGGTGCTTAGATTCCGGTGCAAGTGTTATCGCCGTGTGTGAGAGGGATAGAAGGAAGGTGACAAATATAATTCTCATTGTAGCTATTATTTTTTGCACATACACCGGCTGGCAGCTCATTGTTTGTCGTCCAGTTTATCAAGACCCTTATTAACATTTAAATCGACACTGAACGGAGCTTATATCGTTGGTGAGTTTGTTTGACTACGCAAACTGTGGACCTACATAACCAATCTTTGAAATGTCTACACCGAGTACTCCACTACCTAACAAAGTCCAATCTGAAAATGATATTTCCAAACTTGATCCGGAAAATCCTTTGAATTACGTTGGCAGAAGACAAAAAAGGCTACGAAGCGAAACCGCAGAATCACCAATCCAGTCTACCATCAAGGATGAACTAATGGGTATGCTCACCAACTGGAAAAATGATCTTGACATTGTCCTCAATAAATTGTGCTTGGACATGGCGGAACTTAAACAACAGAACGTCTTGACGTTCTGTTGTTTGTAGATTCGGTCTACTAATGAAGAGATGGATAAATCTATGAAATTTATGTCTAGCAAATATGAAGAAATGAAAGAAAAGATTCTCGGCATGGAACACGAACGAAAAGAAAATCGGAATTACATAACAACTTTGGAAAATAAAATTGATGATCTACAAAAAAGGCAAGTTCACAGTCATCGAGTTCCGTAACTTACCGGCTCAGATTGAGCAGGAGACACAACAGGATCTGTGTGGACTCGTTAAAAAAACTTGTAATGCTTTCGAAACTCATATTGAACCTGCAGACATAAAGGACATTTATAGAATCGCAAGCAAAACAGGTGGATCCACAGTTATAACGGAGTTTACTTCAGTGCTGACTAAAAACAAGATCTTGAACAATGTGAAGTTGTATAATAGAAACCATGTAGACAATAAGCTCTCCACGTCTACTATTGGTTTGCCGGGACCTTCTATACCTATCTATATAACTGAGAGCCTCACAAACAAGGACCGAAAACTGTTTGCCATGGCCCGTGACTCAGCCAAGAACCTGAAGTTTAAATATTGCTGGGCTAATAGAGATATAGATAGAATCTATATGCGTAAAGATGATGGAGGTAAGCGCGTGGAGATTAGAAATGAGGCGGACTTATTGGCTCTCAAAATATGACTAAATACTATTTCACTACTATACTTCCCCAAATTTTATTTTGTAAACTGTGTCACAAATGCACACTTAGCTGAGTGTGTCTCATGCTTTATCTTATCTGTACAACTTTTTAATTTTTTAAGCTTACCCTCAGAAAAACATAATATCTCATGTAAACACACGTACACCTTCCATATTCAATTCCATACCACAGTACATTTTGCATTATACTATCAGATATTATTAAAATCAAACTTTACTTACTACTACACAAACTACATTACAATACCGTTGTTAGCGTACTATAAAAATAACTTTGAACTAGCCCGTATATTATTACCAAATTTGTATACTATTTATAATTATTTTGTTAAAACATTAACTGTTGAAATGTTTTTTGGGTGTGGATCGGGTCACTCCCGCCTTATAACCATGGTTTGTGCCCTGAGAAATATAAGATATATAATTCGCGGCAATAAATGATTTCCTTACTAACTTGGATGGCACCTCTTTCTGTGACGCGCAAACCTGTGACCCTGACGCCTGCACCACTTTATTACCCGTACCAAATACTAACCTTACCGTGTTACTACAAAACATTCGCAGTACTCATGCTAATTTCTCTGGGTTTTTAACTTTAATGGAACGAATTACCATACCTAGTGATGTAATTATATTATCCGAGTGCTGGCTTTCGTGTAATCCCATCATTCCCACTATTGATGGCTACAACTCTTTTAAAACTTTAAATAATTACAACCAAAATGATGGTGTGATCGTATATGCTAAAACGAGTTTGTCTAATATAAAAGTTAAAGAGCCAGTCATTTCTGAAGCTAATTGCCTGGTTATTACTATAGGTACCTACGTAGCTATTGTTGCTATTTACAGACCATATGCCTTTTCTGATCCTTTAATATTTATAGAATCGCTGGACAGTATCCTTAACGATCTTAAATCCTACAGGAACATTGTCCTCATGGGAGACATTAATATTGATATTGCTCACGGTTGTCAATCTAAACATTCTCTAGACTATCTGGATCTTCTAGCACACCAAGGACTTTTCACGGGTCACACATACCCCACCCATGGCTCCACTTGCCTGGATCACGCTAACCTGAAAACTTCTGTTCCGGCAAAAATTCTCGTATTAGAGACCACGATCACCGATCACTATGCAGTTATGCTCGCCCTTTGTAAGAGGAAAACTGACAAAAAGAAACAGCCTTATTTTGTCAAGGTCAATGAGGATGAGCTCGCAAATAATATGGAGAACTTAAATTTTGAGCTTGTATACTCCGCTACGGACCCTAACTTGGCGACTAAATACTTAGTCGAACCAATTATTTCTGCATTAGCTAAAAATACTACAACAATAACTCTGTCTCACCGACGCAGACCTATCAAACCCTGGATAACTCCAGGGCTGTTGAAGTGTATGCGTCATAGAGACAATCTATATAGAAAACTTAAGATCAACCCCACAGATGAAATTCTCAAGGTCTAGAAGGTACAAGAACTATTGTACTAACCTGTTGCGAAAGGCTAAAACAAATTTTGAAAAATTAGAATTTAAAAAAGCTGGTAGGAACTCAAAACAAGTATGGAACGTTATCCAGAATGTCACAAACTTAACTAGGTCGCAGTCGTCCGCATATGAACTTCTAGAATCCTCCAGTGATAAGCAATCTTCCTTAAATGAGGTTAATTCGTACTTCGTCAAAGTGGGCAGTGATTTGGCTGAAAAAATTGTCAAGAGCCCTCGACCCCCTTCTCCTTGGTCAACCTCCTGCTCTCAATCAAAATCCTTTGTGCTATTAAATACCGATGAGTCAGAGGTGGAACATCTTATAACTTCTCTCAAAAACGGTTCAGCGGTTGGTTGGGACGGCATTTCTTCTGAATTTCTTAAGAGGCACAAACAAATAATTGTCCCTCCCCTCACATATATCTGTAACCTAACTTTAAACACAGGTATCTTCCCTGACCTTTTCAAAAAGGCACTACTGCACCCGATTTTTAAGTCTGGAGATCGAGGCCGTGTCGAGGACTACCGGCCTATCTCTGTTCTACCCGCGTTGTCCAAGATACTTGAGAAAATTATTAACTCTAGGCTTGTTGCGTATCTGGAGACACACAGCCTGCTATCACCTAATCAATTTGGCTTTAGGAAAAAAATTGTCAACTGATGATGCTGTACATAATCTAACTGATCTAGTAGTCAAAACACTTGATAAAAAGCAAAAGTGCATTGCGCTGTTTCTGGACCTTGCGAAAGCCTTCGACACGGTTTCCATTTCCATGCTCATTCATAAGCTCGAGTCTCTGGGAGTAAGAGGGGTGCAGCTGTCCCTATTTCAAAGTTATTTAACAAAGAGAACCCAAAGTGTTAAAATTGGGTCCTATACTAGCTCTGATTTACCAATAGATTACGGAGTGCCTCAAGGGAGTATCCTTGGCCCTACCTTGTTTCTGGTCTTTATAAATGACCTCTGCAACCTCCAAGGCGGTAACATATTTTCATATGCCGACGATACAGCACTTATTTTTTCATCCAACTCCTGGCCGGATACCTATCGCCTTGCCCAAATTGGGTTTGATACAGTTAGAGAATGGCTAAATAACAATTTACTTACCTTAAACACAGCTAAAACTAAACTTATGAAATTTTCTATTCGAAAGCCATCGAATTCTTTAGACCCCTCTTTGCAGATATCGGTGAAACCTTTATATCTTACTAATGACTGTGCATGTGATAATGTGTCAGGTGATATTGTGCTTGAACATGTCACATCAGTTAAATACCTAGGGATACTAATAGACAGTAACCTAACATTTAAAGAACACATTGAACAGTTATCAAAGAGGGTGAGAAAGCTAATATACATTTTTAAACAATTGCGTCAATCAGCTGACGCAGATGTCATGAAAATGGTGTATCTAGCATTGTGCCAGTCCATCTTGAGCTACTGCTCAATCACGTGGGGTGGTGCAGCCAAATCCAACCTGATAAAGGTTGAGCGTGCGCAAAGGGCCGTGCTTAAGGTGTGCTGTTTTAAGCCCCGTCTTTTTCCTACTAAACTATTATACGAGTACTGTCAAGTTCCCACTGTCAGGCAACTATTTATTCTAGTTACTGCAATGAAACAACATTCTCTAACACCTTTCGACCCGGATTCCACTACTCGTAACCGTCTGGTAGCGAAATCTACCGCAATAAAAACATCCTTTAGCCGCAGATTCTTTGTCTTCCTTGGGCCATACTTATATAACAAACTCCATAAATTGTTATCCATACATAACTTAAATCGTTGTTTATACAAAACTACGCTACAAAATTGGCTTCTTTCACAATCCTACTCAGAAACAGAAGGCCTCTTGGAGGTCCTCCAGTAATCTCTCCTATATTTTGAATGATTAAATCCTTAATATAGAAATTTTACGCTATGTAATTGCACACACTAGCATAATCACCCATATACACCCCACACACACACACACCACCCCAACACCACTCATACACACTCCCCATACACACACACACACACACACATACTTATACACAGGTACTTCTGTTTTTCCTAATTTATGTTTTTTAAATATTGTAACCCTAGCTTACTCACCAACCGTTTTCTGATCTCTAATCTTGTCATTGTATACTCGTCTATGCCACTATTTTCTGCAATTGTAATTGTTTATAAGAAGCGATGTGAGGTGGAGGCCTGGTGACCTGTAACACAGGTTTTATTTACCTACCACAGGCACCAGCGATCCACAACCAAATTTGTAAATTACAATTAAACATAATATTTTTTTTTTGTTTTGTAATTGGTTTGTGGTGAGAAATAAACGATTTTATTATTTATTGGTTAAAAGATAACCAAGTAAAGTCCATTAATTATGAAAATTTTCGTGTAGTTAGCCATTACTGCAGAAAACGTATGATACATGGCGGATCATTAATACTAATTAAAAATTCTATTAAATGAGATTTAATGAGATGTGTTCAAAATTTTATTAATATAGATGACCCAAATGAGTTCTATGCCGGGTTTTTTAAAGTACACGAAATTCAATGACACTTTTCCACTGAAAGCGAAAAGTATTTACACTAAGTTCTTATTTAGCGATTGGGCGACTCCAGGCATTTTAAAAGCAGGGAAAAGCTTTATGTATTCTGTGGCCTAAAGCATAATATGAATAATACAAGTTTTGATAAATATGTTGCAAAATATTTAAAAACCTTTAAGGCGCAATCCTCACAGAAATGGCATCGGGCGCGGACATGGCACGGGCGGTTTCCTATTCCATTCTAATTTCAAACTAAATGTATGGAAATAAAGCGCAATTAAGCTAGAAATTACAAAGGAAATGGAAGCTGCCCGTGCCATGTCCGCGCCCGACGCCATTTTCATGTGGACTGCGCCTTAGATTGCATGAATAATAGCTAAAGCGCTGTATTAGCAATAAAATAAAATCAGCAGACGATAAAATAAAAAGTACCTGGAAAATAATGAAACAGGTAGGAAAAAACAGCGTAATACTGAATTTAATTTAGCGACTGCACATGGTCCCACACACTCAGATATAGAGGTAGCTCAGAAATTTGAAAACTTTTTCCTTAATATTCCACTTAAAACTACAGCAGCCTTAAACTCTTCACCCGCACTGCCTGCTGCCTTACTAAGAAAGAACGTAAATGCGTGCCCTTCGGAGTTCAAGTTTCAACATACAAGCCCCCAGGCTAGTTTTAAAAGCTTTTAAAGATCTTAAAATAAAATCAACAGAAGATCTTTGGGGACTATCTGTAAAAGTGTGTAAACCAATCATTGAAACTATTGCATCCTATTTGGGTTTCATATTTAACACTAGTGTTGAGCAAGGAGTTTTTCCAGACCTCATGAAACACAGTAAAGTAGTTCCATTGTTTAAATCCGGGGATAGCAAAGAAGCCACTAATTATAGGCCAGTGTCAATACTGCTGATTCTCAGTAAGGCCTTCGAAAAGTAAATGCTCAACCAATTGTTGCGTCATTTTAACAAACATTCCATCTTGTATGATCAACAGTACGGTTTTACCAAAGGGCGTTGCACAACTGACGCGGGTGTCACCCTAATAAAGAACATATTTAACGCCTGGGTGGAAGCACCGGACGCCATTGAAATCTTTTGCGACCTCTCGAAGGCGTTCGATTGCGTTAACCATGAGACACTATTGTTGAAGCTCGAGCACTATGGAATTAGACAAGTCAAAAAAGCCAGACAAGTTTAAGTTCAGTTAAACGGCGTAAACTCACTAGGGTCTGAAATTACAATGGGTGTTCCTCAAGGCTCGATATTGGGTCCTTTCCTCTTTTTAGTTTTTATTAGCGATTTATCCCAATTACCACAAAATCAACCGAATATGGAGTTGTTTGCAGATGACACATCTTTGATATTTAAAATAGATCGGCGGTCACGAAATCTTGATGATGTGAATAACTCCATTCTTTATGTTTATATTGCAAAAGAGAGCTTTCAGAGCCATATATCAGTTATGGCCAATTCATTTATGAAAATATTATGTATGTACGGGCAAATATACATCTCTTTAGTAAAGTCAGTGATAGACAAAATTGTAATACCAGAAATAAAGATAAGTTAGATCAACCATCTTATAGACTAGCCAAAGTACAATCATCTTTCATGGAGTACTGTGTTAAATTCTATATCAAAATACCTTATAATAAATTAAAACTAAATTAAAGTAAATTTAAAACTTTAGTCAAAAGCACTCTTTGTAAACAAGCATATTACAAATTTGATGATTATATTCAAGATAAGAATGCTTGGCAACATGCTGGTCCTGCTCCATAGGGCAATCTTTAGTGTAGACAAAATCAAATTTGTTCATTTATATTCCTATTCATAGTTATTGTATTCATTGTTTTAATTTTTTAGAAATTGACTCACACACTGTTCCGTTGTTGTTGAATTAGGTAATTTACCTATTTTTAATATTTGCAATTTTTGTAAGTATGTGAGAACCATGTTCCTACTTAACAAATTAATTAATTTTACTGTTATTGTTTTTTAATACTTTATACCTGTACGTAGTATAGTGTGTAGAGCTATTCTGGGTGCATCGTCCTTACATATATGAATTTATTGATGTATGTACTTATGTAAACCAAGTTTTTTATAAAGTGCTGAATCAAGAGTAATAGAATTCGATGAGATGTTCGGCCTCAGTACCTCTTATTTTTTTTGAAATTTTTGTAATAAACCCTTAAAATTTTCTCGATATTAGCTAACATAAATTTTCAAATAGGCTCTGTAGAATATTATGAGAGAGTTCTGGCTTTGTGTATTGTTTTTATAAAGTCCAGTTATAGGAGTAATAGAATTAGTTGAGATGCTGGGCCTCAGTACCTCTGAACATTTTTTTAAATGTTTGTAATGAACTTTGAAAATTTTCTTGATTTTTGCTTACCTAAATTTTTAACTAAGCTCTGTAGAATATTTAGTGAGAGTTCTGGATTTTTGTTGTATGTTTTTATAAAGTACTGTATCACGAAAAATAGATTACGATGAGTTTCTGGGCCTCAGAACCTCCTTACATTTTTTTTTAAATGTTCATAATGAGCTCTAAAAATTATCTTAATTTTGGCTAACATAAATTTTTAAATAGGCTCTGTAGAATGTTTAGTGAGAGTTCTGGATTTCTGTTGTATGTTTTTATTAAGTGCTGTTTCAAGAAAAATAGAATACGATAAGATGCTGGGCCTCAGAACCTACTTAATTTTTTTTTTAAATGTTTGTAATGAACTTTGAAAACTTTCTTGAATTTTGCTAACCTAAATTTTTAACTATGCTCTGTAGAATATTTAGTGAGAGTTCTGGCTTTCTGAAGCATGTTTTTATATATTCCAGTTATATGAATTCGATGTGATGCTGCGCCTTAGAACCTCTTTTTTTTATTTTTTTTTTAAATGTTCATTATGAACAATGAAATTTTTTTCGATTTTAGCTAACCTAAATTTTCAAATAGGCTCTGTAGAATATTATGTGAGAGTTCTGGCTTTCTGTAGTATGTTTTTATAAAGTCCAATTATAGGAGTAATAGAATTCGATGAGATGCTGGGAATCAGTACCTCTTTAATTATTTTTTGTAATGTTTGTAAAGAACTTAGAAAATTTTCTTGATTTTGGCGAACCTTAATTTTCAAATAGTCTCTGTAGAATATTATTTGAGAGTTCTGGCTTTCTGTATAATGTTTTTATAAAGTCCAGTTATAGGAGTAATAGAATTCGATGAGATGCTGGGCCTCAGTACCTAGTTTTTTTTTTTTAATGTTTGTAATGAACTCTGAAAATTATCTTGATTTTGGCTAACCTAAATTTTCAACTAGGCTCTGTAGAATATTATGTGAGAGTTCTGGCTTTCTGTAGTATGTTTTTATAAAGTCCAGTTTCATTTGTAATAGAATTCAAAGGGATCGAGGCCGCAGTAAACAATTTTTTTTTTTTTTTGCAGTGAACGTTTTGTTAAACCAGTTATAACTGGGCGTTCTGGGCTGTATAAATATACGACCCAGAACGCCCTCAATACCTCAGCATCTCACTACTGTACGGATATTTCGTTTATATGTTTTTAGGGATTTAAATTGATTCAACCGCCAGAACTATCAATAGAATAGGTTTAGGATGCAGAACTCTTTTCCTTCCAACTACAACAAAGTCAATTTTGAGAAAATCGATGAGATGCTATCATATGTATTGCGTATATATATATATATATATATATAAATGAGATGCTAACCATCTAATTTTTTCAAAATGCTGATATGCAAAATTACTATAGTAAAATCGACGGAACTATTGATAAAACGCATCAAGAATTGTAGGACTATGCGGAATGCCCTTAAATGTCCTGTTTATTAGAGAAATTCGATGAGATGCTATGACATGTATTGCGAAGTCAGTATCTCATTTTTTCAAAATGCTATTTTGATTGTATAATTGACGGAACTATTGATAAAACGCATCAAGAACTGTAGAACTATGCGGAATGCCCTTAAATGTCCTGTTTATTAGAGAAATTCGATGAGATGCTATGATATGTATTGCGAAGATAGCATCTCATGTTTTTTAAATGCTGATATGCAAAAGAACTATAGTAAAATTGAAGGAACTATTGATAAAACGCATCAAGAACTGTAGAACTATGCGGAATGCCCTTAAATGTCCTGTTTATTAGAGAAATTCGATGAGATGCTATGATATGTATTGCGAAGTTAGCATCAATTTTTTTTCAAAATGCTGTTATTTTAAATTACGATAGTGAAATCGACGGAACTATTAATAAAACGCATCAAGAACTGTAGAACTATGCGGAATGCCCTTAAATGTCCTGTTATTAGAGAAATTCGATGAGATGCTATGATATGTATTGCGAAGTTAGCATCTCATTTTTTCAAAATGCTGATATGCAAAATTACTATAGTAAAATCGACGGAACTATTGATAAAACGCATCAAGAACTGTAGAACTATGCGGAATGCCCTTATATGTGCTGTTTATTAGAGAAATTCGATGAGATGCTATGATATGTATTGCGAAGTTAGCATCTCATTTTTTCAAAATGCGATTTTGATAGTAAAATCGACGGAACTATTGATAAAACTTATCAAGAACTGTAGAACTATGCGGGATGCCATTATATGAGGCGTTAATTTGTGAGATGCTAACATTTGAGATGCTAACTTCACACACGTTAATTTAATATATGTGGGATGCAGAACAAACAAAAAAAAACTGGATGAGTGATAATAAAAATATCAATATACTTGAGAGCAATAAAATCGTTTAAAAAAATCAGTATTAAAACAAATTACAAGGGGTGTGCCCCCTTGTAATTTGTTTTAATACTGATTTTTTTATTCAGATTCATGACAAAAACTGCCTTAACAAAAAAAAGTCAAGGTGTGCGATTTTATTGCTCTCAAGTTTATTTATTTGATTTATTTACAAAAATTGTAATATTTACTTACCTGCAGTCTTTTAACCGATTTATTCTGTTAAAATCTTACATTGAAAACATAAGGCGATATATATACGCCCAAATGTTAATGCTGTACTGGTCGTACGTCCGCTCGATGCCAAAATAGCAATATTGAACCTCCTTTTGAACAGTTTTGTTTGCAAAATATCATTTGATATACATATGCTTTGTTAGTTATGAAGAAATGCCAGCCATAAAAGTTTCTGTGTAAAAATCTTTATGAACATCCAAGTCGTTTTGGAGGAGTATCCAAAAGTAGCGAAAAAATAGCGTGTTGTTAATTATTTTTTTAAAGCAAAGCTATTTGTAATACAAAAAAAAAATGTGTTAAAAATAATATACATGATTTTTTTCAAACCTTTTAACCTAGCCGTTACTAAGGAGTATGCTTTAAAAAGTTACATTTTTACGGCACTAAAGCAGATGTAGGCCCTTAAGTTAAGGGACAGAGACATTGAGTAGCATGACACCACACTTCACTTTAGTTTTCAATGTGACAAGTATACAGAATAGACCGGCTGATACCTCCCAATCTAACTTCGTTAACAATATAAAAATACCCTCCAGTAGCGGTACTTTAGATAGGTATACAGCTATATACTAAGCTAAACCCCTACTGACAGTACAGACTCATATTTGTATCACGAATCTTACAGCCAATTCTAACTTTACCAATTCAATCAATCTGCTAGCCTTTTCCCAACTATGTTGGGGTCGGCTTTCAGTCTAATTAGATTCAGCTGAGTACCAGTGTTTTACATGGAGCGTATGCCTATATGACCTCCACAACCCAGTAACTGGGTAACACGGTACCCTTTGGCAAGACTGGTGTCAGATCTCAAGCTTCTGACTACTCGTAACGACTGTCAAAGATTTTCAAATGACAGCCGGGACCAACGGCTTAACGTGCTTTCCGAGGCACGGAGGAAACTCGGTATGTTGAAAATGGTCACCCATCCACGGACCAACCTCGTCAAGCGTTGCTTAACCTTGACGATCGACCCGTGCGTCTGTTATTATTTAGACACGAGTTAACTTTACCAATTCAAGATTTCGAAATCTTAGGTACAATCAGCAAATATTTTTTGGCTGCATCAGGATAAAATCTTTTTCTCATAAAAGTTAGATTCTTCTAGATCTCATCTCGACATATTTTTCGCGTATTCAGAAACCCATTTTCTATAAGAAGTTATCGAGTCGGAAACTCGTCGAAATCGGACGTTCCAATCGTAAAGCGATATCACGGATCATTTAGCAATCACATTTTTTCTTGCGATCTATCTTACGTTTCCGAGGGTAGATTGGAAGGTGTGTAATGACGTAAGTATCTAGGTCAGACAAACAAATAGACATAGAGATCTGGACTGAGCATTACCGTCACAAAATTGTGTACCTACCTCATCTTTAGGAAAAGACAAAGCCAATGTGCGGCCAGTACTAGCTAATAGTACCAGCACAGATAATATAATACTAGCATATAGATGCCTCATCCCATACAAAGAAACCGAACCGACGTAACTAGCGTTTTCAGTCCAATTAAGATGATTATTTTTATAAAGAAAGAAAAATTAGTATATTAGCATTAAAAACAAAAACACCTTAAAATTAAACAAAATATTTTTTTAAACTATTAATGCCAAAAGGGCCTCAGCTCAGCATAATGCCAAATGGTAATACAGGGTATACCACCTGACGTTGATTTTCAGCTGCATCCCACGAGTGTCTTACGGTCGAAAACACCGACAAGCATTTATAATAAGTATACATTTTTTTTGTAAAAAAACTACCTAAAATAAAATTAATTAAAAGTACTTCGATCGCGTTCGGTTCCGTTCCACGGCAATAGATGATGTTAGCAGCGAATTGCAAGTAAAAGGGTTTTTTCGTGACTATTTTTCTTTAAATACTGTGACAATTTGTTCTGTAGTATTTTTTGCACGTTTTTACAGTTTCATTGTACCAAAATCGAGTGGCATACTTCATACATTTAAAACCGCGCCATCTATTGGAATCAATCTTAAATTATCCGTTCAAATAATCGTTAAAATGTGAATTAAGAACCCAATATTCCATAGTTTTGTGTTCAGGAGAGTTGATTAGAAAACATACAATATGTGTGATCAATTATAGAAAATGTTAAAGTTACACACAATTCAATAACAAATCGATGCATATTGCACCATCTAGTGACATTTATTCCAACCAAATTATTAGTAATGGGAACCAGTGGTCATAGTGACGAATATAACACTAACAACGTATAATGATGACTAATCTGAATCTTAAAATAAAAATAACTGGCCGTGCGGCCACTTTGGTTTTCGCCCACTTTTTTTGTGCTTGTTCACTTGGCAGTCAAACAGGGAACGCTTAGTTCAGCAGCCTTATATCATAATAATAAATTCACGGAATCGATCGCAAACTTATTCATTTTGTGAATTCGACAGTATTCATTGCTTGGTAAAAGCTGTCGAATATACGGTATTTTAAACATATGAACCAAAGTATGATATTATTGCGGCAGCTTTGAGTTATCAAAAGAAAATGTTAATTAAAAACATCAAAATACCCGACTGCTTAAGAAGCGAACTAATAGGACGTAAACAAGAAGAAAATTATGCTGTGCATTCGGAGGATTCATATTTGCAAGCTGGCTGACCAAAACCAGATGTATCCACTTTTTAGTTCGCTTGTTAAACAGTCGGTTTTTTGGCTTTTTAGGGTTCCGTACCCGAAGGCTAAAAACGGGACCCTATTACTGAGACTTCGCGGTCCGTCTGTCTGTCTGTCTGTCACCAGGCTGTATCTCATGAACCGTGATAGCTAGACAGTTGAAATTTTCACATATGATGTATTTCTGTTGCCGCTATAACAACAAATACTAAAAACAGAATAAAACAAATATTTAAGTGGGGCTCACATACAACAACCGTGATTTTTGTGCCGTTTTTTGCGATAATGGTACGGAACCCTTCGTGCGCGAGTCGGACTCGCACTTGGCCGGTTTTTTGTATTAACTTTTTTATTTATAAATTTTAGTTATTTTTTTCGAATTATGTATCTACACTTAAACATATAATTGTTGTATATTTATGCAATCACCTCTTAAAACCCTTTTATACCATTCCCCCTATAAAAAGCTTATTTTATTCACTGAAAACAGTGAATAAAAAGCATTTTAATCACTGTTTTGGTGTTTGAATTTGGAACACACCATTGTACTAGACGTCCATCTCAATGCTATGTAACCTCCTTGCGCCTCCTTGCGCAAATAATACTCGATACACAAACTCCTTCTTCGATTTTAATTTTGAGTTTGTTATTTAGGATTTTAATAATGGTTTTGATTTTAATCTAAGATATTTATTGAATACTTGTTTGGATTGTTATTCTAATATTAATTGCAATGGTATTTAATTAATTATAATTATGTCACGTAACGGAGGTGGTTACTGGTCCCTGAAACACAGGTGCTGTTACCTAGCTCAGGGGTCAGGGTTTCACATTACATATAAATTTTGAAGAATAAACCATTTATTTATTACTCGTAATATTCCTTGTGCTTTTCGCTTAAATCTTTCTTTTTCTCGAAGTCATGGTATAAAATATAGTATGCAACTCTTGAATAAAACGGATTTATATCGAGGGCCATGAATCACTCGCGTCGCTCATGATTCTAACACTTGAATCACTCGCTATGCTCGTGATTCAATCATCATGAATCACTCCCTGCGGTCGTGATTCAGTCGTTAGAATCATTCACTTGCTCTTGATTCATCTGTGGCCCTCGCATTAAATCCGTCTTTTATTCACTAGTTGCATAATATACTATTTTATCACCCAACGCGTTTGGTCTCTAGAACACCACATAGGAACAAACATACATACATAGGCAGTCGGGTAAAAAAGTTACACAAGGCCGTACGATTGCTTGGTGCATTTCACTTTTCTGATCGTATTTACTTGGCAGCTGCACCTAAGTATAGGGCATGCTCATTCTAGTTCTCTATATCTATGAGACAAACACAATTTACTAACAATATTAGCGCCTGGCTAAGTGCTTATCACGTCAATCTATTCTCAATGACAAACGGCTGTAGTGGACGCAACGTCGGCGTTATTAACAATAATGACATATTTATGATGCAACGCTTCATAAATATTTGAACGTAGGTACGGTTTCTTGGAACATGACGACCTATTCTCATGGTTGCTTTCTGAATTATGAATTTGATATTGAGTATTTGTCGGTCTTTACTTTAGTTTGAAAACCTGTTCAAGTTAGGCATTATGGTTGAATTTGATACCTTCTTTACTGCAAGTTCTATATCAATACCTACAAGGTACCATTGAGATATATTGTCTCAAGTCTCAACTTGCTAAAATATTAAGTCGGAACCACACTTAAGTGGCGTGGCGCGGCGTGGCGCGGCGTGGCGCGGCGTGGCGCAGGATCCACCAATCAAACGACTCTGATCGAATCTACGTCATAACGCAACGTGTTTTGTAGCCAATCAACTGCGTCAGAAGGCGCCACGCCACGCCACGTAAGTGTGGTTTCGTCTTTAGGAAGTAAATAAAATAATATCGCGCCAACGTAGCTTTTGCACGTTTCTATACGTATAGATATCCGGTTTTTTTTTGTTTTTTCATCTTTCCTCAACCAATATAAACATGTTCGTTTTAATACGCATAGACACATAAAAATAGTCCGTGTGGCTCACACTAAAACTTGTAAATGGAAATGTAACGCAAATTAAAGAAAAATCAAAATGGCGATGCTTGTCTGGCAATTTGATGTAACAAAACTGACAAGACCTTTTTTGCATTGAATTCGTCTTCAGTAGCCATCAATTGCTCATTAGGAGGCTATGCGTTTATTTCAGAGCAAAAGTCTCTGTCTGTTTATCATTCACACTATCAGATATTACAGTTACAAAGAAAGAGACACTAAAAGATAAGACACATAAACAGGACCAATAAGATTTTTTTGTGCATTTTGGATGTGAAATACAAGAAAATAAAAAATGCTGTTTTAATTTCTTCATCGAACGCTTTCACAAAGAGAAGCATGTTGGCTAGTGGTTCATATTTTCCTTGAAACTAACCTACACTAACAAAATTCTCGCTTTACAAAACCGTTGCGTACGTTGCGTCCATTACATAAATTGCTTCGCTATCACTTACCTGGTGAAAGTTGTACCGATACGGATTCCGACGCATCGGGGAGAAACGTTTCGAACACCTCTGCAGAGGGTAGGATTATATCATGCACAAACAAAAAGGAAGAATAAGCGATGTAGACTAATGTATAAGGTTATTGCGTACTAGGGACTCTGAACAACGTGACATTATATCGGCGAAAGCGATTGCTGAAGTCAAACACTCTTATTTATAAAAATCTCGACACATTATTCAGCGATTGTTTGGGCTATAGACTATTCTATAGACTAGAGAATATTCTTCTTTCGTGTCAATTTACTCAAACTGTAGTCTCAACCATTCAGATTTTGTTCAACCAGTATGTCGTTACTCGGACAACTCTGTCATTTTACATCATCACATCATCAGCCTATTAATGTTCCCACTGTTGGGACACAGGCCTCCTCTCTGTGAGAGGGAATGGGCCGTAATCTACCATGCAGGCCCAGTGCGGGTTGGTGGATGTCAGATGTCTTCGATTTTTTGGTTCTAGGACATGCCGGTTTCCTCACGATGTTTTCCTTCACCGTTTTGAGAGCAGTGGTGAAGAAATAATTTACACAAAGTGCCTGCCTGGGCTCGAACCCACGACCTGCAACTTGTAAGTCGCGGCCGATACCACTGGGCCACCACTGCTCTCACTCTGTCATTTGCTACGTTCAAATCCCGTAAGGTGCAGGTGGTCGGGTACAAAGGGCAGACAAGGAGGTGTGCCATATCCTGCGAAAGGGCCCCACACTGGCACTGCGTTTTGGATGGGTCTATGATACTCCATTTGGCCAGGTTGTTTTTACAGAGGCATATCTGGGTCTGAGAATATTGAAATAAAAGAACACTTTCAACACTCGGTTCGTCGCCAAAAGTTGTCAATGAAACAGACTTTGTCTGATATGACTGAGCAAAAGGAAGTTATAACAAATGATATTAATATACCCAGATCTTTACTGACTCGAGAATGAGATAATATCTTTGTTTTACGGTACTAATTTGGATCGCGTTCTTTTGAATATTACTATACCTTTTACCGGAGTGTATTATTAGGTAATCAGGACCACAAATAATGATGAATTGAATACGACACCAAAGGGCCGTATTTATAAAATCTTTGTTAAAATTATCTATAGAAGAATATGGAATATGTTGAACAATTGCAAAACGGTCTTTTTTATATTTATTATTATATTATATTTATAAAAAAAAAACTTTGTGTTCTTCTTTAACAACTGATTACCAAATTCTTTATTCAAACCCTTATGCATAAAAATCTTGACATCGTTTTGCAATTATTCAACATATTCCATATTTTTCTATAGATAATTTCAACAAAGATTTTATAAATACGGCCCTTTGGTGTCGTATTCAATTCATCATTATTTGGGGTCCTGTTTACCTAAACCTGATTACCTAACAATGGGGCTTTTTAAGCCCCATTATAATTGGGAACTCTCACAAAGAGAAGGCTTGTGTCCCAGCAGTGGGAACATTAATAGGCTGACGATGAGGATGTTTGGGATTGACCACGTGATAGTTTGGTAGTGAATCTCAATCACAAACATTTTTGGCTTTTCGACAATCGCTTTTGCTGATAGAATATCACTTTGTCGAGACGCTTAGGACAACGCACAGCAAAACATCTCGAGTTATGTTACGAAACAATAGTGTAACTTTGCTGTGTGTTGAATTAATTTGGTCATATTTCATACTTGTAGGTTTTTTTTTGCAATCTCTCTCAAGTTTCTTTCCATTTATAGATAATAATTATTATTTTGAGTATTGATACTCAAGTAGTTAGATAGTATAATATGTACATGGCCTTATTGTATAAGGTATGTAAAATGAAAATGTACAGATTCAAATTCCAGAGGCCACAAATAATATCATACTTGCATACAGATGCCTCATCCCATACAAAGAAACCGTGCCGATGTAACTAGCGTTTTTCATCTGATTATACCGATTATTTTTTGTAAATCGATCGCGTTCGGTTCCGTTCGACGGCGATAGATAGATCACCGTCTATATCCGTGGAAAGGAACCAAACGCGATCGATGTACAAAAAATAATCAGTATAATCAGTACAGTACGTCGGCACGGTTTGTATGTATGGGATGAGACACCACTGCCAGAGGCTTGCCCCCCGATAGTGAAAACAAAAGCAGGTCCTTTTGAAGGTATCAAAAATATAGGTAAGTAGTATCTAACTGCTCGGGTATATAGCTAACATAATGATTATTTTATCATTTAATGCAAATTATTTTTAAATTGCATGGTATTTCATTGAATCAAAATATAGGTACTGGAATAAAAATAGGAAAAGAAAGAAAACAAGTTTCTTTGGCACACACAGATACACACAATGTAGGTACAAATAAAAGGGAACTTGATTTAAAAACAATTACATCTGGCTGCGCCAAATAGGTCCAATTCAACAAAATGCCAGACAACTGGTAGTTGCCTAATTTAAATTTGCATACAATAACGAATTAACGCTTTTTTAATCTCACGATGAAACACGGACAATTTATAATTCATAAATTACGTAGAAATATGACCAAATTTCAAATTATAATTAGTACAAAATTGACATCTAACTATCCACAAATTTTATGAACTATACAGGTATTCCAACTAAATCCATATCCAGTAGTGGAAAAAATAATTGAATCAACTTTAATTAGTTAAATTTCAGACTATGTATAAACATGCTAACTGTTATTAAATATCATGCTTTTCTAATAATTTTAAAATATTTATTAATATTATAAACATGCGGTAATGGCTGCAAACTAGTAGTTACCTATCTACCTACGAACTAATAATCAAATGCTTTGTAATTTGGCCTGTAAAGTCGGTTTTTTTTTTCATGTTGATTTATACCTCTGATGTTCTTACTCTAACGCGTCAAAACTAGGTACACGGTGAGAGAGAGACGCAGCTTTACAGGACGAAAAGCACAATCCCTTTTTCATAGGAGAATTGATCATGATGCCATAGGACACTTTGCATTAAGGTCTCAGCACATAAATAAAAAAAAAATAAGTATAATATATATGGGAGACTGGGGTGACTTGAATCTACGGGAGACTTGGTATATAAAAAAATACTAGCTGTCCCACGCGGCTTCGCTCCCGTCAACTGGCCACCTAACTACCCATCTACCCTACCTACCCTACATACATGATTGTTGCGTAACTTAAACCGTTTACGGTAGCTCTCAAAAAGGAAATATTTTTCATTTATGCTCCGCTCCTATTGGTCGTAGCGTGATGTTATGTAGCCTATAAACTTCTTTGATAAATGGACTATCCAACACAAAAAGAATTTTTCAATTTCATCCAGTAGTTCCTGAGATTAGCGCGTTCAAACAAACAAACTCTTCAGCTTTATAATATTAATTACTAGCTGACCCGGCAAACTTTGTTTTGCCCTAAAAAGACCAAATATTTATCTACCCTATCCTACCCGACCCTACACTACCCTACCCTACCCTACCCTAACTATAAACCTCACGGAGCCCGAGACCTTTCCAACGAATGCAAAACCTTGGAAATCGGTTCGTGCGTTCTGGAGTTATATCGTCAGCAAGAAACCCGACTTATTTTTATATAGTAGATAATATTAATATATAGTATAGATAGATAAAGGCCCTACACATCTTCGGTTGTTTTAAAAATCAAACCTATTAGTTCTACTTCCCCGGCTTCATTACTTTAGTAGAATGGGAATTACTATTTTAAAACAATTTGAAATGCTACGTAGCTTTATTATATTTATGAACCAAGTCTTCCATAGAATCAAATCTTCCCTGTCTTCCCTACTACTAATATCAAAATTTTAGCAAATTAGGTAAATATACAATGTTATAATTAAATCTTTTTTAGACAGTTTCATACTCAATAATATAAAACTCTACGCAAATTTTATGCAGGGCTCCATATTTTTATATAATTCCCATATCATCAAAATCCGAATAAAAACATCACAAAATACCAATTCTGATCATTCAATTACTTTTAACACTGTCAAACAAAAACAAATCAATCCTTTTCAAACAATCACTGTTGTAAAAGGTAATTCGATATCGCAATCAGTACGACCCATCCTGTTTTTACAGCGATTGAAAAGAATAAAAATTGTCAGAGGCCAATATTTTCGTTCAATATCTGAAGATCTTCACTTCATTTTATCGCGCTCCAAATTGACAGGCCAAATCACGCCGGATAAAATTTTTACAATTCAAATTATTGAAATGTCTATATATTTATTCAATAGAAATTTATCTCTATCTAAATCTACGAATAATATGCAAAGGTGACTTGATTTTTTTAACCTTAAACTTGTGTATGTAAAAATTAAAATGCATAAATACTTTTTGTTACAATTTTGATCACTAAAGCTGATATTGGATCAGCATTACTTTCTTAAAACTTTAAGCTTAGTTAAATTAGTTTGATAGGACTATTATACATACAAAAATCTTAGGCACCTACTTTTTTACAAAATTTTGTACAGACAGCTGCAGAGAAACTTCACCCCCTGTGCCCCACCCCAAAGTGTATAGATTCACTTCTAGGGGGTCAAGTTTCTCTGCAGCTGTCTTTACATTGATCATGAGCCCTAAGGATTGCCACATGTTCTTGTCTATTGATTTTAGAAAATAATTGGCACTAATTGATTCTAATTACGTGAATTTGAATCAATAAATGCTACCGATATTGTATCAATATTTTTTAATTATTATCAGTCAATCAATGAACGTCTACAAGGCAGCAATTGGCCCTCTTGCCTACATGAAACTTACTGATGGACTCGTCCATTCGAAAATAATATTAGGTATAATAATAAAAATATACTTGTAAAAAAAACTTACCGCCGATTAACTCTGGATCGCCAAGGTTTACATAGAACAGCACATCTTTCTCGTAACTGTCTTCTTCAATTATGTGTAGAGGGATGAATTTTCTGTAACAAACGAGAAATAAATATGTTAGTAATGAAAATAAACAACAAAGTTCACTTGCCTCCAAATATGTCTGCGGCACTTTGAGCACCGCATCTCAGGACTATGTCCTCTACCCATTTACGGCAGTATGATACTGCACTGCAATGCACCGCAACTTTGAAGAAAAATCAAAATGGCGATGGGTGACTATGCCAATTTAGTTTTTTCTAGAAATAAATTTATTTTCATCCGTTAATTTATTTCCATATTTAAAAGTAATCTAAAACAATTTGTTTTTTTATATAACCTAACCGATGAAGCGCCTTATCCGAATTTGTATAAAAAACAAAAGCCGTTCCTTTTTCAAACAACCTCAAGAATAACAATGTTCTTTATTTAAACCACCAAGTTAGAGAAGACGCCGTGTAAGTATATCTTGTTGCCGGGTAAAAAGTTGTTCCACTTATGAAGCGGGCGTTTCCTCTTTGCCGCAGATTAAATAATAAATCAGGACGTATACCCGTTTGGAGTGTAAATTCAAACATTTATAATTTTTTAGGGAAAATTATGTTATCAGCCAGTCTAGAAGATGTGCTTTTTAAAGAGAGAATTTTTTGAAGTCACGTACGAATATGTTAGGTATAATTGAGTTCCATAATTTTACTGCATTATAAGAGCAGGAACAGAAATGAGTTTTATGAGATGGGAAGCTCTACTTAGCTTGAAAACCTGACAAAGTTGGACATTGGAGTAAAGTTAAAGGCATCCTTAACTCATATTCATCATCATCATCATCATTTCAGCCCAAAGACGTCCACTGCCGGACATAGCATCCCATAACAATCAATTAAAAAATCGGAGGTAAGGCGAATATGCGTCATGTTCGTGAACGGGCACCATCAGTTGGGATTGGTCATAACTTTGCTGCCTCGGTCTGTTATTGTATTTTTTTATTTTTTTTGTTACTGTAGAAGCTTTTACGTGCACGTCTTTTAACATTGTTCTCACATATATGTATTTTTTCAACAAGAATGATGTAACCAAAAAATTGTAATTAAAACTGGTGGAAAAGAGTGTCCGTGGAGTTTTTTTGCAAATTCTTCTCCATTGAGACCTACTGACGAATTTGCGAATTTGGAACTAGTCCTCTTTTTTTTTGTTTGACAATTCAAAAGTGTCTCTAAGGTTTATTTGAAATAAACTATTTAATTTTGATTTAATAATTATATTTTTACCCGACTGCTGAAGGAGGGTAATGTGTTTATCAGTCTATGTATGTATATATGTATGTTTGTTCCTATATGGCGTTCCAGAGACCAAACACGTTGGCCGATTTTGATGATTCGCACGTCAATCGATTCGTCTTAACCCTGCGAGAGTCACTGGCTACATTAAAATTGGACAATAGAAAAATGGCGCTTTTGGGCGCCATATTGTGGGGGCCCATTTTTTTTTTTTTTTTGAAAAAACAATTGAAAAAGATTTTTTTTGGAAGAAATAAAGGGTTTTAAGAGGAGATTTCAAAAATATATAATACTTTTAAGATTAAATGTACCTAATTCGAAAAAAAACTAACAAAAAAGTTATAAATACTCCTCTCCTCCTCGTTCTCCTTGTTAACGTCTTTTTAGTTCGCTTTTAAAACAGTCGGGTTTTTTGATTTAACTTTTTTTTTTGTTTCAATAAAAGCCAAGATGATACGTGCAAAAACTTTTTGGTTTCCTTCTTTTTGCTACCCAAATGAACTATGATTGAACGATGACGATGATACCTAACAGAAAAGATAGCAGCAAAAAAAAAAACGAAACGCAAAAAAAGAACATCCTTTTCACAAAACTGTATTGTGACAACGTCAGACATTAAAAGCTTTGTCAGATATCGGATTCTTTTGAATCCATTACAAGTTGTCAATGCCAGTCTTATAGATTTTATGAAAAAATAATGCGAAAGAAATAAATTGTATTATAACCGAGTTTGTTCGTTCACGCTTCGGCGATTCGACCAATTCCACTGTCTTACGAGCGTGATGATTTTGATTTTTGAAGTAAAAAGTTCTTTAGTCACTTCGAGCCATTTTTGGTAGGCGAAAAACTTATGGGTTCGCTTCACCAACAAGCAAATGTGCGTATTATTTATTATTAACGGCCAGTTATTTCAAGGTTTTAAGTTTTCTATTCTGTCTTCAGGAGACTCCGTGAGTGTCTTTTTATGTTCACGCATTTTGTAAATTTTGGTTTATAGGACAATTAAAATTACTAAGTAACTACTAGTTGGTACATCTGGGCGCATGTTCACAAGGGATGGAAAGATTGAAGAGTATGTGGAAAGGAGAGTGATTTGGAACAAAGTGAATGGTGCTATACATGCGGTCGTGACCAGCAAGTCGATGTCTCCGGAAGCTCGACTCGCCGTTCACAACAGCGTGCTGGTGCCTACACTTATTTATGGAAGTAAAGGTTGGGTATGGCAAAAAAGATATGAAAGTATGAGTAATGCAGTAGAAATGAGCTCCTTGCGGAGTATGTGTGATGTAAATTTAAATGATAGATTGAGGAATGAGGTAATAAGACAACGTTGTGGTTCAGAACAAGATGTAGTGACTTAAATTGAAAAGAGTATGTTAAGATGGTTTGGCCATGTAGAGAGGATGAATGAAAGATGACTAACGAAAGATATTTACAAGGCATACGTGAATGGAAACGCCACCCGGGAGGTGACGCCTTAGAAAGACATACATAGACCTTGTAGGTGATGTTCTTCAGAAAGGCCAGGTGTGCAGTACTCTAACCGGCGTGTATGTGAATGTGTGTGAAGCAAAAGAAGTATGTAAGGATCGCAGCAGGTGGCGTTCTGTAGTTTCTGCCTACCCCCATGGAATAAAGGTGTGAGTTTATGTATGTATGTATGTAAAATTACTAAGCTAAGCTTACTTCGACTAATACGAATCATTTAACACTATGTCGGACGCGCCTTCTAGCTTAACCGGGCGCAGCTGCATAACTGTATTTCATATGAACCAACTGCTTATCTGACCTTCACAACTTAGTAACTGAGGAACACAAAACCCTTGATAAGACTGTTGCTTTCCGGCACTTCCAGTCTTTGGACTACCTGTAATGACTTTCAAAGATCTTCTTATGACAGCCGAGACCAATAGCTAGACAGACGTACTTTCCGAGGCATATAAGGCTTCTTGATAAGATGGATGAAATTTAGATTAGTGAATAATTGTATTATGTATTCTTTGAACATTTTTTTTTTACTTTTGTTTGTTTTTTTTTCTTTTTTGTATTTTTCTTCATGTTTTTTTGTTATATTGTGTTTTTTATTTGTATCTAGATATATTTAATTAAGCTTATATCTTCTCTGATCCATTAGTATTTTTTATCTCATTGTGTAACGCCTTAGGTGTGACCTGTAATGTTATACATGTATACTTAAATAAATAAATAAAATAAATAAATATATGGTCACCCATCTAAAGGCTGACCTTGGCAATCGTTGCTTAACCTTGGAAATCGAACCGTGATTCTGTTATTATTTAGCAACGAGCCCCTCTGTTATTATTAACTTCACCAGGAGTTATGATGGAATAAATAATCCAACTTTGAACCCTTAACCCCTTATTAATAAATGCGGCATAGAATATTAGTAAATGAGGTCAACGTTTTCGAAATCGATAAGGAGGACTCCTTATCAATTTCGTTAACGGCAACTCTTATAAATTATTTCCTAAGGCGCAGGCCACATAGAAATGGCGTCGGGCGCGGACATGGCACGGACCATTCTAATTTCATACATAATGCATGGAAATAAAGCGCAATTTGATCAGTCACGGGCGCCGAAATGGCGCTTCATAACCACGTCCGAGCAACGACATACCGTGTGTCCTAAATTGCGCTTTATTTCCATGCATTTTGTTTGAAATTAGAATGGAATAGGAAGCCGCCCGTGCCATGTCCGCGCCCGACGCCATTTCTATGTGGCCTGCACCTTAGGAAATAATTTATAAGAGTTGCCGTTTCTGTGTGGCCTGCGCCTTAGGAAATAATTTATAAGAGTTGCCGTTTCTGTGTGGCCTGCGCCTAACGTGTGCTCGCCCTTATTTGATTCGCCCGGCCACAAATAAAGTAAATAGTGACAATCTAAGAAGTCGCATTTGACAGCTAAAAAAATACGTTAAATAAGTTAAACTTGATGCTTGCGATTGATACTTGTAGTTATAATGGTAACATCGGTAACAAATATGAAATTATTCTGGATTATCCGTTTCTTTCGAAGAGTTTCGGTTACGGATACAACACTCTCTCTTAAATTTCTCTCGGATGGTGCCATATGTTTTGGATCATTCGGTTCCTTTCATGATGGTTGAGCTGAGTGGTGCCAATCCATGCGTCCTGTTCGTGAATGGGCGCCATAAGTTTAGTAGTAATTAATTAGGAATTTGATTTTTCGTAGACGTACGTCTACATACAAAGTTATCGCAGTATGTAAAATGAGAAACGTCATCGAACTTCTTAGATTGTCAGGATTATAATGCAATAGATTTGGTTGGAAAGGCTTAGGTTCTGTATATACTAAGTTTCATTACATCAGCCGAAAGATATCATTTCAAGTTCTCATTTCTCGCGTTGATATCCAAGCTCCTTTTTTTTTTTTTTTTTTTTTTTTTTCCGGGGTGGAAAATCCTCTTTGGATGTCCTCCGCCCTGGGGAGGGCGGAGGGGTCTGTCAGATTCTTACTGACTAAAAACCACCCCGGTGTTCCGTCTCACACCTAAACCGGGGATCACGGGAACAACGATACTTCCGCAACCCCCGGCTAGTGCCGGCCCGCCTCTGCGGGCCACGACCTCGAGTTGGGGGGGAGTGAGGTGTTGGACTCCCCCCGCGACGTCTAAGACGGGCGCGCGTGGAACACTACGCGCCACCACCTCGGGTCCTGATATGTGGGGGGCGACGGACGTCCCCGAGTCCGTCGCCCCTGGACCCATTTAGGGGGGCTAGAAGAGGGCGTTGTCTGCCCTCCGCCGACGCCCGGCGCGTCTGCTGCGGATCGGGTTAGCGGATGAGATCTCCCTCTCCCTCTCCGCAGCCTCCTTCTGCGAGACGACTGTTTCGCAGAAGGATACCACCGCGTCCCAGGACTCCGCGCTGCCGACCATAGACTCGACTACAGCCGGCAGCGACAGGTCACTGCCTACTTCAGATATGAGGGCACGGCGTGGCTCCTCCCAAGCGGCACACTCTGCCAGCGTATGCCGCGCCGTGTCCTCCCGGCAGTCGACGCAGTGGTGACACCGGGCGTCCGGCTCCCTGTTTATGCGACACAGGTACTTCCCGAAGCAACCATGCCCCGAGAGCACCTGCGTCACCCGAAACGACAGGGAGCCGTGCCTCCTCCCGAGCCAGCGCTCGAGCACTGGCCGGACCGCCTCGATGGTAATGAGGCCGGCGGTAGGCCTGTCCCGCCATTCCGCCACCAGGACCTCACGAAGCTGAGACTGACGCAACTCCATGTGTCGCTGCATCAGCCTTTCGCCCCGCGCCCGCGCTTCCTCGCGCCACCGATACAGTGACGCGAGTACCTTAGCCTCCAGGTCCCAGGGCGGGGATCCGGCCAGTGCACAAGCCGCCTCGTAGGAGATCGTGCGATACCCCCTGATGACTCTGACGGCCATCGCTCTCTGCGGCTTTCGCAGAACAGCGATGCTGCCGGCCGTCAGGTCAGCCGCCCAGATCGGGGCCCCGTACAGGGCCATCGATCGCACGATCCCCACGTAGAGCCGCCTACAGGCAGCGCTCGGGCCCCCCAGATTGGGAAGCAGCGTTGACAGCGCCCCAGCCGCGCCCAACAACTTGGGCGCCAACCGCCGGAAGTGGGGGCCGAAATCCCACCGGCTGTCGAGCACCAATCCCAGATACTTCATGGTTGACTCGACAGCGATTCGAGCCCCCCCGACGACGATGTGGGCATCGGGTGGTGGCGCCCGCCGGGGGCCATGAAAGACCATGGCCTCCGATTTGTTGAGGGCCACCTCCAGGCCAAGGCGCCGTATGCGGCTCACCACCTGTGAGACCGCAGCCGTCGCCAGATATCCAAGCTCCTGTGCCAACTTCATACAGGCTCAACCCACGATAGCAACATTTTCGTTTGCCAATTTAGCCGCCAAAAAAATTATCTGTCTGCTCGTCACCCTAATATTATAAAGGCGAAAGTTTGTGAGTGTGTTTGTTACTTATTCACGCCAGAACGGCTCGACGGATCTGAATGCAATTTGGCACAGAAATAGATTATAATCAGGAATAGCAAATAGGATACTGTTGATGTTCCCTTGGGATTAGTCTCGACTATCACGCGGGCGAAACCGCTGGCAGAAGCTAGTCGTAGTATATTTGTAAAAAATACTTTGCCTACATGAAATAAATCATTTATTTGCTGATAACATATAAGTTGCAATAATAATAAATTGTCTCAATAGATTTTGCCTTACAGCATGCAAAATATTACATTTGAATTTAATAATATAGTTACAACCATCACAACTATTATTAACACCAGTCAGAATGTCACCAGTTATGTTTACGTAAGTACGACAAAACATTACTTAGATACTTATATAATAATAATGTCAAAAGAGACGCTGTAGACCCCTGGTACGGCCTCTAACAAAATAATCTTCATTTCTATGCCGCGTTTCTTCGCAACAGAAAATCGGCGACTGATTTCGAACAAAATATTGTATGCAAAACTTGTGATATCTTAAGATCATTCAAGACTCCATTACTGAGATGAAACTACATTCATGTTAAGATTCGTAAGCTATTACATAGATGAAGTAGTTAGTCGGAACCAAGATACCGGAACGAAGGTAGGCGCCAAGTTAGCAAAAACTGACATCTGACGTTTGAGTGACAAGAAATTTGACAGCCGCAGCTTTAACAACATGGCCGCGATATACTATCAAAGTTGGAGTGACTATAAAAGGAAATCTTTATACGAGGAAAATATGTATAGCAAGAAGAATTTAGTTTGTGTCTAAAGTTCCTTGTCTTTTTAACACGCTTTTTTAAGGTTCCGTAGTCAATAAGGAACCCTTATAGTTTTGCCATGTCCGTCTGTCCGTCCACAGCTCAGAAACACTTAGTACTAGAAAGCTATAATTTGGCATGGATATTAATAATTCCGACAAAGTTGTAAAATAAAATCTTTAAAAAAAAATATTTTTTCGGGTGCCTCCTATAGACGTAAAATGGGGTTTTTTTCTCTTCTATCCCATAGTGTGGGGTATCGTTGGATAGGCCATCCAAAAATATTACGGGTCTGTTAAAACCATTTTTCGATTCAGAGGTCCGCTTGCGTAAAATTAAGCTTTAAATTGCAAATTTTGTTAGAGTCTTGTGTCCTCCCCCCTGCCAGCAAAATGGTTGCTTTTGGCTATGTGAAGAAATAGTATAGTAGTAGTATATATGCGGCGGTAGTATATATAACGACTAGCTGTTCCCCACGGCTTCGCTCCCGTGGGCCATCCCACAGGACCCGTTTTCGGGATAAAAAAATAGCCTATGTCACTCAGGAATAATGAAGCTTTCTACTGGTGAAAGAATTTTTAAAATCGGTCCAGTAGTTTCGGAGCCTATTCGGTACAAACAAACAAACAAAAAAATATTTCCTTTTTATAATATTGGTATAGATATATAGAAATTAAAAGGAAAACTATCACAACTAAGTAGGCTTCACAAGTTTACGAGTAATAGTCGACTAACTTATAAAATATACTTCGAACAGTAAAAATGTTGTACAAATGCCCCCATTTTAGACGCTGTGTGCCGCTGAAACCGTTTTAATGTTCATATAACAACAAAAAACCCTCCGCATTATTATGCAACTACGGAACCCTATTACTGCGCGTGGCACGACACTTGTTTTTTCCAATTTCCTTTCGTCATTGACAGAATAGACGGCTTTGATTGCAATATAAAAATAAGGAGTTGAATGGCAATATGTTTTTAACAATAAGCTTCCGTTTTTAAATATATTTTTTTAAAAGAGTAAGTATGGAGTTTCTTGTGCATTCTTCTCCATAACAAGCTACTTTCCGAATGCACGGTAGAATAAATTTATTTAAAAGAGTAAGTATGGAGTTTATTGTGCATTCTTCTCCATAACAAGCTACTTGCCGAATGCACGGTAGAATCAACTTTTATTCCATGTAAATTTAAAAAGTATGGAGTTTCTTGTGCATTCTGCTCCATAACAAGCTACTTTCCGAATGCACGGTAGAATCAACTTGTATTCCATGTAAATTTAAAAAGTATGGAGTTTCTTGTGCATTCTTCTCCATAACAAGCTACTTGCCGAATGCACGGTAGAATCAACATTTATTCCATGTAAATTTAAAAATTATGTAGTTTCTTGTGCATTCTTCTCCATAACAAGCGACTTGCCGAATGCACGGTAGAATCAACTTTTATTCCAGGTAAATTTAAATTGTGACATTCAAAAGTGCCGCTTGGTGGCCCAGTTGAAATAAATATCTTTTGTCTTTGTCTTTTGATCACTTCGTGCGCAAGACCGACTCACACTAGGCCGGTTTTTATTTGAAAGCTGGTGCTTTTAATTTGGTGATGAAGAACTTCAGCGATATACAACAGATCTCTTCAATAAACAACGTCATATCTCTCGGGATTGCTGAAAAAAACGAAAATTAACACAAAATCACGATTTGAAAGTTGGGGTCTGTGAAACGATCGTATAAATTTACCCAAAAAGATGTTTGGGTAAAAGAACTTGGCATTTTTACGTTAAAGTCGAGCCGAAATACTGCCAATTACGGTTCGCACGTGATCGTCTTAGCTAACGAACGTTTTAGATTGGACATATAAACTACTTACTAACTTATCCGTTTGCCCCCAGGAAAGAGAACGTTGTGAGAGTGGAAAGAATTATGAGGAGTACAGGAGAATTTTCTGTTAGTATTTGCTCACAGAGCACTGAGACGCCTTGGGGCTGTAAAGACGGCATTGACATAACTTTTCATACCAACCAAGCGCGTCAGTGAGATTGCCATGAGCCGTCAATAAAATTACTATTAGTAAACGGTGAGATACTAATAATAATTGAAGGGCTGTGATAATTAAATTCCTAAGGAGCTACGCTTGACGAGGTCGGTCCGTGGATGGGTGACCATTTTCAACATACCGAGTTTCCTCCGTGCCTCGGAAAGCACGTTGAGCCGTTGGTCCCGGCTGTCATTTGAAGATCTTTGACAGTCGTTACGGGTAGTCAGAAGCTTGAGATCTGACACCAGTCTAGCCAAGGGATACGGCGTTGCCCAGTTACTGGGTTGTGGAGGTCTGATAGGCAGTCGCTCCATGTAAAACACTGGTACTCAGCTGAATCCGGTTAGACTGGAAGCCGACCCCAATATAGTTGGGAAAAGGTTGGGCAGATTGTGATAATTAAATTCCTGTGTCCAAACCAAAATATTAGAATCCCTCATTTTAGCTCCTACAAAACAGTAATAGTTTTTCATTATATCAATTGTTATGTACTGGACAAGCATTATTTTTCAACTCAATACCATTATTTCATACTTCCTGAAATTAGAAATGTTAACATTATTATCGGCAAAGTAACACTATCAGAGAATCTTTTTAACCCTTAAAATATTGCACTTAAGCTACCTTTAACTTAGAGAATTATTCAAAAAATCCGTTTTATGTTGAAATCTAAATGACTAGTCCCTAAATTAAAATAAAGCAGAATAAAAGTGATTTATCCTTCAACAGCTATTTGATCAAAAACTAGTTTACCGATCGATCGTCATAAAGAAAATTACAAAATATGTAATCAGTTATCAGCGCCATTAATATTTTAATAAAGATAACTAACTATTTTGTAATTTACTACGTACTATCCTACTACATAGAATAAAAGCAAAAGTTTGTATATTTGTGTTTCAATGACGCTATACGGCTAAATGCATTTGGATGAAATTTAGACTCTTTTTCTTCCCTTAACTTGGATTAACACATAGGACACTTTTTAACCCCCGCCGGAAAAAGAGGGGTGTTATAAGTTTCACGTGTGTTGCTGTCTATCTGTGTGTCTGTGTATCTGTGTGTCTGTCTGTGGCATCATAGCGTCTAAACGGATGAACCGATTTTGATTTAGTTTTTCTTTGTTTTAAAGGTGATTTGTCGAGAGTGTTCTTAGCTATGTTTGAATAAAATCGGTTCAGCCGTTCAAAAGTTATGGGCGTTTTACTGTTTGAATCGGGTTGTTTTTGCAAGATAAAGGTTTTTTAAATTTTGAAATTTTACATGTTACCCCGATAAATTCGATAAAATAACCCCTTGGGATAATACACTTTTCAGGCGGGCTAGACAGCTATCAGAAGCTAGTATTATTTGTATTACATATAAATATAAAAGACGGAATGCTTTTTAATCAATCATAATTCAACGAAGAATGAAATGTTTTCGGAATACAAATAGACCATGACCTAGATTGGCACATGGGATACTTTTTAAACACCGACAGAAAAAATGGGGTATTATAAGCTTGAAGTGTGTACCCGTGTGTTTGTGTATTTGTTTATCTGTTTGTGGCAGCATAGCTCCTAAACGGATGCACCGATTATGATTTCGTTTTTTTTTGTTTGAAAGGCGGCTTTATCGAAAGTGTTATTAACTATGTTTGATGAAAATCGGTTCGCAAGATATCGCGTCATAATTACGTGTTCAATAGATAGAAGATTGAAGCGTGTCTAAAAAAAAAAGGGCAAATAATGAAAGAACAGAAAAGCTAAGCAAAAATTAATGTCCACTGCTTAGAAAAAACCACTGTTATAATCTAACAAAGCAAGAATAAAAAAAGAAATCGAAAAGGGCAAATAGTGCTAAAACATGCAAAAGCTAAACAAAAATCAAAGTTCACAGCTTAGAAACAACCACTGTTATAATCTATCAAGCAAGTAAACAACAAGTAAAATTTCAAAATTTAAAAACCCCCGACACATTTATCTTGCGAAAACACTCTGATTCAAACAGTAAAACGCCCATAACTTTTGAACGGCTGAACCGATTTTAATCAAACATAGCTAAGAACACTCTCGACAAAATTACCTTTCAAACAAAAAAAACTATATCGAAATCGGTTCATCCGTTTAGGCGCTATGATGCCACAGACAGACACACAGATACACATATACACAGATACACAGCAACACACGTGAAACTTATAACGCCCCTCTTTTTCCGGCGGGGGTTAAAAAGAGAAGAAAAGGGCAAATAATGTTAAAACATGCAAAAAACAATATCCACTGCTTATAAACAACCACTGTTGTAATCTATCAAGCAAGAATAAAAAGGCCAAATAATGCTAAAACATGCAAAAACCAATATCCACTGCTTATAAACAACCACTGTTATAATCTATCAAGCAAGAATAATTAAAGAGAAGAAAAAGGGCAAATAATGCTAAAACATGCAAAAAACAATATCCACTGCTTATAAACAACCACTGTTATAAACTATCAAGCAAGAATAAAAAAGAAAACAAAAAAGGGCAAATAATGCTAAAACCGAATATCACCCGGACATGTCCGCTGGCAAAACGTAGTTACCTAATATATTTTACCGTCAATTTATGGTGTGTGTGGTACCTACGTCTGCACCGTCTTATCGATTTTCAAGCCGGCCCATCGCTTATATTCCAAGTTTAGAATTGTCCTTCATTTTAACGGACGCCATGGAAAATGTATGGCTTAGTTTAATCGAGCGTGCGTCATTGCCGTGCATGTCTTGAGTTTCGTTGGAAATTATTTTATTCAAGGTTATCTATTTAAGTGGATGCACTTATTATATCGCACGTTATTATATATTCGTTGGATATTAGATGTACCTATATTGTATTGTTTTAAAGAAAAAAAAACATTACAATTCCTCCATGACAATAGAATAACTTCCATTAAAACTTAAAAAGAACGTTGTAGATTCCTGTCTGTTACCATGTCTGTCACAAATTTGGATTTTCCAAGAGAGAACTAAATATAATATTCGTTCGTTTCAGCGTGCTATAAAAAGAAGTATGCTAGGCATAAAGCTTAGCAATAAAATCAAGAGCGAAGATATTCGCAAGAAAACAAAATTAATAGACGCAGAACGTCACGCACAACATCATCATCATCATCATCATCATCATATCAGCCGAAAGACGTCCACTGCTGGACATAGGCCTCCCCCAAGCGTCGCCACATTGACCGGTCCCGTGCATCTCGTAACCAGCTAAAATGGAAATGGGCTGATCACATCTTCCGCAGTACAGACAAGAGACTAAACGAGTCACTAAATGGAAGGGACCCAGTGGAAAAAGGAACAGTGGCAGACCTAAAGATAGATGGGTTGAAGAAATTAAAAACACAGCTGGCGTAGATGGATGACGAAGGCGACAAATCGAAAACTAAGTAAACAGTTGGAGTAGGCATACCATAAACACACTTTTATATATAAATATTGTAGTATTATGTTAGTTTAAATTCAATATAATGTGCATGGAAATAAAAATGCTTCATTATATTAGTAATATTATACTGTATTGTATGTATCCTTTTGAGTACAGTTGCTAATGCAGAAGAACATATTAGATTTCCACAGAATAGACTGAATTACAGTTACTCTTAAGTTCAGCCTGTAATTACACTCACCAGCTCAAAAACTAATCATTTAGTGATGACCTAATGCGGTACCGATTCGATTTAGTATTTTATGTTTGCTGAATATTTTGTATTGTTTTGTAGACATACCCAGGCCGTTTAAATGACTATTATTTTTATATATTAAAATGAAATGTTACATTGTATTAAGTTTGAGCTATTTAAATGTTATTCTACATCCAATATTACTGTTCTTCAATATTTAACCTTTGTTAAGTAGGTTATTGATAATTAGATTAATGATCTTATGATAATAAAGAGAACATTTTTTTTTCTGTTTTATTTACTGATACATAATTCGATTCATTTGTGAATTCGAATTCATCGGGTGGAAGATAAATTCTCAAAGGATACGAGTATTTATCCGAAATTGATAAATACTCGTTTTAGCCATTTTAGAGCAGTGGTAGCGGCCGCGACTTACAAGTTGTAGGTCGCGAGTTCAAACTTATTTCATCACCACTGCTCTCAAAACGGTAAAGGAAAACATCGTGAGGAAACCGGCATGTCCTAGAACCAAAAATTCGATGACATGTGACATTCACCAACACGCACTGGGTCCGCGTGGTGGATTACGGCCTATTCACTCTTACAGAGAGGAGGCCTGTGTCCCAGCAGTGGGAACATTAATAGGCAGATGATGATGATGATCCATTTTTTTGGGACATATACAAAAAACGGTGGATAATAGTTATTTGTGCAACAAGAGAGCAAAGTTGGTTTTTGCCGCGTGTGTTGATTTTGAATCCCGAGTAAGCGAAGGATTCTATATTTGAATCACGAGCGTAGCGAGTGATTCTAGGTTAGAATCCTGAGTGCAGCGAGGGATTCAAAGACACGAGATGCAAATAACTTTGGTCTCGTGTAGCAGATACAACTTTTCACTTCAGCAGCGAGAACAAATAATCTAAAGGCAAAAAATACAACTTGGTAATATTTAAACCACATGTATATTTGTAAAAATTAAAAGTTAAAAGTAAAATTATTGCAGTTTTGCAAATTAAAAGTACCTACCAGTTTTATTTGGAACCAATGGAACCGATATTGTTGTTTTAGCGACTTCAGTTTGAGTATTCGCTGATTCGCTTTTTACATACTGCTTCAATTCTTCCGGTGTTAAATTGCAGACATCATCACTGGATTCACTCATATTTATTTATTATTATTTTAATAATATCCAACGTGTATCGCACTTTGTAGCTAGCAAACAGAAGAAGAAAACAATAAAAATTTAAAGCCCGCTATTTTTTAAAGATGCGTTCGGAAATTGCAGTATTACTAAATTATTCTGTCACAATAAAGATTGTTAAAACTTTAAATAATTATGTAGATACATGATAAACTTCGTATTTTTACTTCAACATCTATTTATTTGATTATAAAAAAATATAATTCGATTATTAAGAGAAAAGTATAATAATTACATTTAAACCTTGGTTTGAAATTTTATAGATGACGTGTTTCCGAACGTTTTATTGTTGGTTTCTTGTTTGAGCCTATTATATATGGAATTTGAAAATCGAACTTCGAATCGACTTGTTTCTATCTCTCGCTCTTTTCGTATCGAAGTGAAAGTGACAGAACAAAGTGAAGTTCAAATCTTTCGAATGTTGTGAGTAGACCTAGCACTGACTCGGCATTTAAAAAAAATAATTAAAAAGTTACTTTGTCTCACGCTCGCAGCAAAATCGAATTTTGCTCACTGTCTTTAAGCAGCAAAACCTGCTTGTTTGAGGTGCTGAGGTGAAAATATATTTTGAAGTTTTTTTTAATTTTATAATTATTAACGTGTAACGGGTCACGCTAATGGGGTTTAGGTGTCAACCTAAACCCCATTAGCGTAACATACTTTCGAACAAAATAAATTCCAATAAGAAAAACATTTCTTTTGATTATTTTGTGCAAATTCATCTGTTCAACGACGAAAAAACACAATGAATATTGCTAAACTGACAAAACGAATAGAAATGCGATCGCTAAAGCCATCGTTCATGGGAACTGCGCCGGTAAAGTAGCCGCAAAGACATTCTCACGGAAAGAATTTGCGCAAATCCACTTGCACGCATGAACTTTTACGCGAAAGACTTGGGTCTTTACGGTTTCCGGGATTGCTTGTAACGCGATGGGTGTCATTTTCGTGGTTTTCGATGTTGCTGATAACGAATTTGGACTTCAACTTCAGTTGATTATAGGCTGGACGCTATTAGTAGTCTGTTAGGTATGTCAAAGAGATTTTACTTATCAGGTACCTACATGCAGTTTGCATAACATTTGTTTTTTACCCGACTGCCGAAGGAGGGTAATATGTTTATCAGTCTATTTATGTATGTATTTATATATGTATGTTTGTTCCTATGTGGCGTTCTAGAGACCAAACGCGTTGGCCGATTTTGATGGTTCTCACGTCAATCCATTCTTCTTAACCCTGCGAGTGTCACTGGCTACATACATTATCATCATTCGACCGCTGGACGTTGAGTACAAAGGACGTGTGTCGTTTGCTCGTGCATCATAATCTGTGATTGGCTAATGGTTGTTAAATTCATTTCCTTGTCACACCTAGAGTGATCTTACCTGAGGGGCCCTCCCACTGGGTGGTCCTAGAGAGAGACATTAATAATAGTGTTGTTTACACTTCAAAGTGAATTCGAACAAGTGACTGTGATTCGTCGGACTCGAACCATCGACCAATGTGATTAGTGACCGAACCGCTTACCTGACGCGCCATCGAGACAGTTGCGACAGTTCTCAAAACAACGGTGCGCTACGAGCTGTGTGCGAGTGTGAGTCACCGCTGCTACGCTCCAGCCGCGCGCGCTGCTACGTCGTGCGCCTGTGCTACGACTGCTACGACTGCTACGAACCGACAACGAGAACTATATCGGCTACGCTCTGACGCTGCTACTTGTTTTTGGCGGTGCTGCCCAAGACCGGTTTTGCCTGTGTATTATTGTTTACATTTGCCTTCAACCTATTAATAACTTCGGTTGTAACATGGCAGGGATACATCGTACCCCACCGAAAACCCCCAAGACACCGATTGGTAACATAAGCCAGACTCAAACACGCTCGGAACCGGATATCACCACGGCCATAACAGCGGCGTGCGACTATGTAAATACAAAAAGGAATAAACGTCAGCGTAATAATACTTCACCGCAAGGCGGGTCGGCAGGGATGAACTTCCTAGAACCACAGGAGCTACAAGATATTCTTGCAAAGTGGAAGAGCGAGCAGGATGCTAGAATTGCGGAACTACTGGTTGACCAGAAAACTTTAATGGCTGAGCTCTCTTCGAATATAAAAGATATTAAAACTCAAAACGTTAAAATACAGGCATCTAACTCTGAAATATGTAAGTCAAACGCTGGTATTGTTCAATCAATAGAATTTTTTAATAAACAGTTCGAAGACTTGAAGATGGAAGTAGATACTTTGAGGAAGGAGCGACGCGAGCAGCAAACCCACATTGAGTCTCTCGAACGGAAAATACTTGATCTTCAACATAAAGTGAGATCGTCGGCCATAGAATTACGTAACATCCCGCAAGTAAGCTCGGAAACGGGTAGGAGTCTGTTAGAGACGGTATGTGGCGTAGGCGCAGCTATTGGTGTACGCATTAGCGAAACAGAGCTGCGTGATATTTATCGTCTTCCAGGGAAATCTACCACGCCAACATCGCCGCGCCCGATAATAGCGGAATTCTCGACTGTGCAAACTAAACAGAGCGTCCTGTCGGCTGTGCGTGCGTACAACAAAGGAAAGAGGAATGACGATAAATTAAACACTGCAATCATGGGCTTGCCTGGAGTTCCTCATCCCGTGTACATCTCTGAACACCTACCAGCAAACACCAAAAAGCTTTTCTTTCAAGCCAGAGAATTCGCCAACAAAAATGCCTTCAAGTTCTGCTGGATCTCCAATGGCAATATATTCCTGCGCAAGATAGAGGGAGACAAGCAGATTCTTGTAAGCTCTGAAAAATGCCTCACTAACCCGGATAACCCAATTCACGTCATCTGACCATCACTGTCTGTTCCCATTTTTTATATTTTTTCTTCACTTTTCATTCCAATCTTATTTTTTATTAGAGTTTTAAAATTAACTTTTACACCAAACAATACAATCTTGCCTACGATTATTTTATACACCATTCACAAAACACAACAACGCACACACACTTTCTATACACTAGCCTACATACCAAAATATACAATACTTTATCCCATCACCATACACGCAAATACAATATGCACCTATCAAACGGCTACCTACCATATAATATCGGTGGCTCAAGCATTATTGTTAATAAATATCTTTGTCAATAAGTCTGCTACACAGCATGTAATACTAATCCTTTTACCTGACTACGACGAAGGAAGTAAAGAGGCTTTAATTTTTTACTCACGATCTCCATTGTTTTTCCTTCTTCTTCGTTCAACTCTCTGGCCTTTACTAATAACAAATGGCTAATCTAGATGTGATTAATGATGAAATAGACGCGCTTCACATTTCTAGATCGTTCAAGTGTCAACCTGAGAGTTGCGTGCAGTTTATGAAAGACCCGACAAAAGGTTTAAAAGTATTACATCTTAACATACGAAGCATTTCTAAAAATTTCGATGAGGTTTCTGTGCTTATGCGATTGTTGGGTTTCCAGACCGACGTACTCGTTCTCTCCGAGTGTTGGTTAAGCAAACTTTCACAGTTGCCGACCTTGGATGGCTTCACGTCATACTACACTAAAAACACATACAACCAAAATGACGGGTGTGCTATCTACGTTAAATCTTCCCTCAATGCTGACGTTAAGGAACCACATTTTGCTGACGCGAACTGTCTTATTTGTCGCATAGAGGACGTTACAATAGTGGCTATTTATCGCCCTCCTTCTTTTAAAAACATTGATAATTTTATTGATAGTCTCGATAACGTACTCAAATTAACAACTCCTTCCGTGGTCCTGATCGGTGATATCAACATTGATATTAAGACTGACAACATTGATAGTCACTCAGATGAGTATTTAACCTGTGCTGCCTCTAACGGACTTCTCCCAGCTCATCAGTTTCCAACACGGCTCACAAACTGCTTAGACCACATTTTACTCAAAACAAATAAATCCGCTACGACTTTCGTTATTGAATCATCCATAACAGATCACGAACCGCTACTATTGTTCCTACAAACAAGAAGTGCCAATTCAGATGTGATCCGTACTAGATCAAAAATAAACTACGAGGTCGCGATAGAGAATATCAAAACACATGACTGGTCTCCAATGCTGTCAATCTCAGATCCTAATGATGCTGCAGATGCGTTAATAGGTAATCTCTCATCTATTGTCATAAAGCACACCCAGGAGCAAACGGTTCCAAGAAGAGAACGTAATTTGAAGCCCTGGATTACGCCGGGCCTTCTCCGCTGTATACGACACCGTGACCGCATGCATGGCAAACTTAAAAAGTCGGATGATAATTTAATATTAAAAACCACCTACACTCGCTATCGCAATTTTTGTAATTCCCTTCTGAGAAAGCTCAAACGCTCGTTTGAAAAAGAACAGTTTCGAAATGCAAAAAATAATGTCAAAGCTACCTGGAATGTTATCAAGAAGGTCTCAGATCTTCAAACTCAATCTTCTCCCCCTTTTGACCTGTTACATTCGTTTGATAGCCCTAAATCCTCACTTAATCATATCAACCACTTTTTTGCAAATGTAGGCAGTAGTTTGGCGTCGAAATTTAAATCACCCTCAATAGTGCCCAATTCTGTGTCGAACTCAAACACGTGTAACTCAATGGCCCTCTTCGAGGTAACCGAAGACGAAGTTGACTCCATTATTTTGGGGCTTAGGTCTGACTGTGCAACGGGGTTAGACTGTATACCGTCTAAAATAATAAAGGCCTCGCGATGCGTATTAGTTCCGGTTATTACACATATCTGTAACTTGTCTATAACTACAGGTGTTTTTCCAAAGGCGTTTAAAAAAGCAGTAGTTCACCCCATTCACAAGTCTGGGAGCAAAGATGACGTCAATAACTACCGCCCAATCTCGATTCTAACAGCGATGTCAAAGATCCTTGAACGGATACTAATCAAGAATCTGACCAGTTTTCTCGACGCAAACAACATCTTGGCAAGTAACCAATATGGTTTCAGAAGTGGGGTTAGTACTGAGGACGCAGTCATGGATTTGTCCAGCCACGTGGCTAGAACGCTCGATGGAAAACATAAGTGCCTGGGCATCTTCCTTGATCTGTCTAAGGCATTTGACACCGTTTCTGCCCAGGCCTTATTGAATAAAATGGAAAGTGTCGGAATACGTGGACACGCTCTGAAGATCTTTGCAGATTATCTCAGCGATCGTACCCAAATAGTTAAAATCGGCCCACACGAAAGTGATGAGCTACCAATCACATACGGCGTTCCGCAGGGCAGCATTCTGGGGCCTACTCTTTTTCTCATCTACATTAATGAACTCTGTAAGCTGCCTCTTGAAAATTGTAGGATATACGCGTACGCAGATGACACTGCCCTTGTTGTACATGGTGATGACTGGCCCCTGACATTCCAAAACGCCGAGGCTGCGCTGTCCGCCGTTATGAAATGTTTAGCCGACAACCTGCTCACCTTAAATATAGCTAAATCGGTGTATGTTCCATTTTCCATTCGGTCGAATCTGTGTCCTCCAAACTCCTTTACTTTAAAAGCGCATGCCTGCGGTTCCATGACGCAGTGTAACTGCCTCTTCCTAGCCAAGTCCACTAGCGTAAGGTATCTAGGAGTTCTCATCGATCAGCATCTCAACTGGCACTCCCATATAGACAAAGTCACGTCCCGCATACGTAAGCTAATATATGTTTTCAAGAAGTTACGAAACTCTGCTGACAATGATACGCTAAAATTAGTATATTTTGCCCTATGCCGGTCTATCTTAACGTACTGCTTACCCGTCTGGGGCGGTGCCACCCAAAATGTATTTATCCGCCTTGAGAGAGCTCAGAGAGCTGTCCTTAAGGTAATGCTCTCTCTTCCACGCAGGTATCCCACTGTGCGGCTCTATTCCGGTTGCAAGGTACTCACAGTCAGGCAACTGTATATCCTCCTGTCGACCCTACGCATACACTCTGCCCGCCCTCCAAAGGAACCGCCTGGTAGGCTTAAGCATAACGTTTTTCCCCACGAACGCCATAGAACTGCCTTTGCCAAACGCCAATTCTACGTTAGTAGCACTAATATGTACAACCTCCTAAATAAAAAGTTTAAAATCTATTCGTGCCATAAATACAAATGCAAAAACGTACTTCGTGATTATCTCCAAACACTAAATTATGATGACACTGAGGATCTTGTGCAGGGTAAATTGCAGTGATAATGTACTACTAGTATACCATACATACATAATTATATTAGTCTAAATCTTACCATGAACAAGTTGTGCAATGGTCACCTCATTCTCTCTACACGCGCCCTACACCTACACACCACATACGCACTTACACACACACACCTTACATTTAGTCACTACACACACACATGCACACACACGTACAGACCCTACACCTATTCACCTCAGCACAGTTAAACGTTTTTCATTTTATTTCTCTTTTACATAGGTTATATTCTGTTTTCTTTTACACCATTTGCTAATTGTTTAAACGTCCCGTTGTTATTATACTATGGCTTTGTATTGTTTCTTACGGCGAATCACTGACTCCTAAGACACAGGCACATACACCTAGTTTAGGAGTCAGGGAATTAAAATTATTGTGTCCTAGTTTATAAGCCTTATTATACTCTTGTTTTTGATTCTTGTATTGTGATGGCTTTTGGTGAAATAAAGAATTTATTATTATTATTATTATTAAAATTGGTAAATAGAAAAATGGCGGATTTTGGAGGCCATATTGTGGGGACCCAAATTTTTTTCTTCCAAACCCATCGTGTAGGGTATCAAAATAAATGGTTTTAAGAGGTGATTTCAAAAATATATTACACTTATATGTTTAAATGTACCTAATTCGAAAAAAAAAATAACAAAAAAGTTATAAATAAAATAAGTAAAATCAAAAAACTCGACTGCTTAAAAAGCGAAATAAAAAGACGTAAACAAGGAGAAAATCATGCTGTGCAGGCGGAGGATACACCAGATTTTGGTCAGCTAGCCCGCGAATATATATCCTCCGACTGCACAGCAGGCTTTTCTCCTTGTTTAAGTTTTTGATTTTTTGATTTAACTTCTTTTTTATGTTTGTTACTTCTTCACGCTCAAACGGCTACTGCTGGACGGATCTGGATGAAATTTGGCACAAAGATAGATTATAATCTGGAATAGTTCATAGAATACTTTTTATCCCGGGTTTATATTCTCTTGGGATAATTTTCAAGATACACGAGGGCAAAGCCGCTTACAGAAGCTAGATTATGATTAAAAAAAAACATCAGACGAGATCTTAAAACACAGTCATCCATCATCACAAACCCATGTCAAACAAAGGCGTTGCCTTCAAATGGCTAACCTATTTTGTTTAGCCGAGACAGTCACGACTTGTAAGTCATCCCTCATTTATTCGCAAGGCGACAAGCGAGAGAAGATACAAATAAATCTAAATGAAACATGAATTATTCATGTGAATAATGTCGTTGTTTACCTGAGAAGGAAATGGTGACCGAAAAATATACGAAATGTATTTAGAAGTGGAGATGTCAAGGAAGTTGCGACATTCTTTCGGCTATAAACGATTGTCCAAAAGTCTAAAATATTTGGGAGAACAGACGTTTACGCTGAATATGCAGTCACCGCCAGCATTCACCTCTCTCTCACTCCTAACGCATCCCAAAAATCAAAGAAAAATATCAACGTGGTAATAAAATTTTGGTAGTTGCAAACTATATTTCATCAAAACCAGTTTTGCGGTGCTGTCCCCTTTCTTTCGGTGGTTCATACATAAACTTCATCTATTTATTTATTTAGACTTCATGTAAAAAGGTACAAAGGCGGACTTATGCCTAAGGCATTCTCTGTCAGTCAACCAAAGGTGGTTAAGAGGTAACATGGCAGGTGCATCGTTTAATCCCTTTTTAACCGACTTACCAAAAAGGAGGAGGTTCTATGTTCGACTTTATGTTTGTTTTTTTTTTCGTGTATGTTCACCGATATCTCCCTCAATTGTGGACCGATAAAAAAAAAAAAATTGTTTGAAAGAGTATGTTTCGAAATGGGTCCAATTTTAAAATTGTGAAGGTCTGATGAAGAACTTCGGAGATATACAAAAGAACTCTTCAATAAATAACGGCAAAACTCTCGGGATTGCTGCAATCGCATGTCTGTTTATTGTTTATACCATTTCATAACATAACATCACGCCAGTATGCTCTAAAGGGGTACGCAGATCTCTCATTTCACCGGTTATTTTCAAGTTTCATGTTATTCGAGTAATCTATTCTGGCGTTATAGGGACCTTACTAAACAACTTGCCTATTGGGTAGGTAAAACTAAAAAGGGAAAATTTTTGCAAAAATTACTACCGACTAGTGAAAAATAACTTACGTAACGTACCTACGAAAGACACCGACTTCCAAAAGTTAAGTTATTTTTCACTTTGTAGTTTTTCATTTGGAAGTCGGTAGTATTTTTTTGCAAAAAAGTTTTTTTATAACTTATATATTGTGATAACCTTTTTACATACTACTTACAAACATAGCTGAAACAATGTTGTGAAGGATAAACCCAAGATTTACATACAACAAAGAAAGATGGGTTCACAATTTACACAGGCAGATCTCGATCTACTTAAGGCGCAGATACCCCTCAGTAGTTATTTTTATTTTGAGAATAACGTGTAAACGGCTTGATGTATTTTTTTAGAAAAAATATATTTTATATTAGACCATTTTCTTAATAATTTCATCAGAGCAAATTTTTAATTTTATTCGTATAACATAGTGTAATTAATTTGTAAAGTTATGTCTAACACGGACAAAAACACGACAATCGCACCAAAACCGTCAGGTGTATATTAATGAAATTGTCACTATCTCAAAGACAATTTAATTATCTACATTTTAATCTAAAGCTTTTTTTTAAGTCATTGAATAATAAGGAAAGTACAAAAATCTACAGAATTTTGGGTCGCGCGGGTGTGAAACGAGTGTGCGTTTTGTTCCCTCAAGGTCGTTGTTGACTATCGTCGTCTTAAACATTATTATAGAAAGAGCCTTTCGCTTAGTATCAAAATATTAATCTATCTGAAACGTTTCCAATTTCCTAAGATACCCCACTAATTATAGTTTTCCCTAATCTATCATGATTAATGTTATTTCACATAAATATAACAGAAAATAACTTCAATTTAGTAGTTAATGTGTTATTTACGACGACAAGCGAGCCATAAATGATATTATCACGATGTTAACCTCATTATGGGGTGGGCTGTTTACTGTCATAATGAACTCGAAGCGTTATGATAACGTCTTGGCAGATGGTTTGAAAAATGTCCGAGTAATGTAGTTTTATTATTTATCTAAGACTAGCAACCCGACTGGCTTCGCACGGGACAAATTATAAAAAAAAAACCTTCCTCGTTTATCGCACAGGACCGATCAATGTGGTGACGCTTGGGGGAGGCCTATGTCCAGCTGTGGACGTTTCTCGCCTGAAATGTGTGTTAGCGATCTTTATATTTAATTGAGCACACCAAGTGATATTTCTGTGTTGGCAATAATTTGTTTTTTTTACGCTTGCAACAAAGATGGATTGCTTTTTGTCAGATTGGTAAACGATAAGCTTGTACTTCTCGTTTCTCACCCATTCCGAGGTTATAAGTTCTGTGGCTCATTTCTTCAAAATCAGTCATTCTTTGATCAAAGCGTCATACATAAGTATTAGGGTAAGTATTGCTTTATAAACTGTATTCTATAAACTGTGTTCTGTGTAACTATGTATTTGATATGAGAATACACTGAGTGAGTAAACCCTTTTAAGCATTTTTATTTGCATCGCCATCCCCGTTGAAATACCCACACAAGGTTTTAGTCTTCCAATTATAAGACAACATGATGATGATGATGATTTAGAGGTACTCGTACTTGTACGTTGGATTTTGCGCTCAAAACCTGGAGAGAGATATTTGTCTACAGATTTTTATAAGAAAACTGATTTGCATTCGTTGCAGTAAGCGTAAGGTTCAGTTGAAAACCAGCCGCAGGCAAATACAAGTTGTCTGGCATTTTGTTGAACAGGATGTATTTGACGCAGCTGGAATGCACACATTGTTATTGTATTAGTTAGAATAAAGTTTTGTTATGTTTGTACCTACTTTGTGTGAAAGTACCGATATGCCATAGATGTCTTCCATAGTAAGAAAATTTTGATATCATCAATAAACAAATATTTTTTACGATGGAGATTAACTTTTTCAATAACAAACAAATTCTGAGCTACAAATTGCAATAAATTACGAAAAAATGTGTTTTGCGGGCTATCTCGGCGCATCTGGTAAAGGTACCAACAAGTCTATTTCCACTGTGACTGTACGTGGATAACATTTGTTGCCGACTGTATTTTACCTTCAATAATACTCGTATCATAACGTATTGGGAGGGTGAAGTTGTGTGGTGCAAGTTATGAGATAGAGCGGTTTGTAATACGAATGGTAGAAGGATTTGGATGCAGCATACAGTTATTCGAAATGCCAAAATGTTTGGTTTGTGTTTGACCACGTGACGTTGTGAAGATTAACCTTTTTGAGGTTTGAGATATCTTTATTCTCATAATATTATAATAATTCACTTACATGACAACATTAAAATTTAACATAAATTAGTTATTTGTTGAGAGTAGGTAGTGTCTAACTACAATAAATAGGTAATTTAATTACATTTTGAGGGTAGATAAAAAATAATAAAATTTGGGCAACATATTTTTGCGGGCAAGGGGCAACAGTATTTCTGGCAACGTTTGATGTTGCTTTACTGATACCTACTACTACTCTATTGCTTACTCTTATGATATGGGCCAAAAAGCAATTGAAATGGTAAAACGTTCATATGAAGGAGAGAGGTAGGTCGTAACGATAATTTAGAAAAGTTTCACGGTCCACAACAGAAGGCACTTAAGGCTCAATATGTTACATTAATTGTGATGATATAGGATTTGGATAGATACATGAAATTTAGGTACGTGTTTTCCGAACGCCGGGCTGCTAATTAAAAAATCAAATAAATAACTTTGCCCAACCTGCAAAACGATAATATCATAAAAACAAAAACAAAAGATGTGTTTTTTTGCAAGTACTTACATCGTAAATTTCCTTGACACGAAATTGCACTGTCCAAGACGTCACTACGTCCATGTTTAGACGTCACATCGTATGTTTTAACGCCTAAGCAAAAATATACACAAACACACATAAAATTTGACGTCCGTATTCCCGAAGGGTTGTGCAGAAGCAAAATCAGCCACTCAAATTGGTCGATCCATTAAAATATTCTTTGTTACATAAGCAGGTCCACTGGTATATTGTGACGTCATCAACCAATCAATACTTATTTATTTAGGCTAGCTATTTACTACTGACGCCATGGTAACCCAATTACCGGTCAAGAAACGTTTGGTCTAGACGATAAGACGGCAAACTGTTACCTAGTTTTAGAAAATTCAGTGTTGCCAGTGGCAGATAGTCAAACACTACAAGAGACATCTCAAAATGTTAAATTTTTATGAGAAAAGTTACATTACCATATTTTATGTAGAAAACGACACTATATTTCATAAAAGAAAGCTAAGAACTACGGTAAAACGTACGATTTACCGGTAACATCAATGATTACCACCGGTATTTACCAAGTCTTACAGGTAAAAGTCCGAAATTTTCTATAATAGTCACTAATTACGGCCTTTTACCAGAAATCACACGTTACATCTTAGGATTTTCCGAGAAAATTAGATCAAATTGATATGATTTAAAAAAATATGTAGGTATGCAGATTTTTAGGGTTCCGTAGCCAAATGGCAAAATACGGAACCCTTATAGATTCGTCATGTCTGTCTGTCCGTCCGTATGTCACAGCCACTTTTTTTCGAAACCATAAGAACTATGCTGTTGAAACTTGGTAAGTAGATGTATTCTGTGAACCGCAATAAGATTTTCACACAAAAATAGAAAGAAAACAATAAATTTTGGGGTACCCATACTTGAAACTGAAACAATTTTTTTTTTCCATCAAACCCATACGTGTGGGGTATCTATGAATAGGTCTTCAAAAATGATATTGAGGTTTCTAATATATTTTTTTTCCAAACTGAATAGTTTGCGCGAGAGACACTTCCAAAGTGGTAAAATGTGTGTCCCACCCCTGTAACTTCTAAAATAAGAAAATGATAAAACTAAAAAAAAAATATTATGTACATTACCATGTAAACTTCCAACAAAAATTGGTTTGAACGAGATCTAGTAAGTAGTTTTTTTTTAATACATCATAAATCGTTTACAGCAATTTACCAAGTAGGAATCAGGAATCCTTCGTGCGCGAGTCCGACTCGCACTTGGCCGGTTTTTAAAGATTGCCTGTGAAAATATTTTGCAACGATTTTTAACAAGCGCTATAGTAATATCACTTGGTCAAACACACGCTATCGCTATCGCCAATACAACAATAATTTATCCATCGTCAACAAGTAAAAATATAAAGTGTAAGTAAATTAACTCTAAGAAATTTAAGGAGTTGTGTAAAATAATATTTAAAAACTAATCACGAAAATTAAAAAAAAGACAACTTTGCCAAAGATATGCAATTATTTGTAATACGTAAATGATTGAATTTGTGCACCGTACAACGCCTAGGCAGTCATACAATCTGGCGGTCAGCAACCGGTGAAGGCACAGTGAGCAGTAAGTACTGGAATACGAAGGTAGTGTTCGTAGGTAGATAGGTAGGGTATTTTTGTAAAGTTTAAAAATTTTTTTTTAGGGTTCCGTACCCAAAGGGTAAAAACGAGACCCTATTACTAAGACTCCGCGGTCCGTCTGTCTGTCTGTCCGATTGTCACCAGGCTGTATCTCATGAACCGTGATAGCTAGACAGTTGAAATTTTCACAGATGATGTATTTCTGTTGCTGTTAAATATATAATAAAATAAATGTTAAAGTGGGGCTCCCATACAACAAACGTGATTTCTTGCCGTTTTTTGCGATAATGGTACGTAACCCTTTGTGCGCGAGTCCGACTCGCACTAGCTATAAAAGAATAAAGAAGAATAAATAACAAATCACGGTATCACGGTTAATGAGATACAGCCTGGTGACAGACGGACAGACAGACAGACAGACCGCGGAGTCTTAGTAATAGGGTCCCGTTTTAACCATTGCCTCTGGCCCCTAATCCGTAAAAACACCGATAATCTTAAGAATCTTTTAACAGATAATCTACTTCACAAGTCCCTATCATCTCAAATTCCTTTTATTCTAAGATTTATTCTTACGAAGATTCCGTTAGCACGGATTTAGTATTCTACCCTCACTTTCGGATAATCCCATAATTCAGTTAGAGGCGTTTGTCCAATTAGTTTGGCAACGAAACGGTGGAATGAGATTAAAAACGTGTGCGGAACCTCGTGTGTTATTCCCTACATTTAACTTAGTTATTTGTTTGCGAAACTTTACGCAGAAAACTGAAATATCTAACGACTTTCTTCACACATTAAAAACCGTTGAGTTGTAGGAGAACACCGCAAAAAGCTAATGTTATGCAGTTACTGCCTACCACCTTGTGAAAAATGCGTTAGTGTACAGCCTGGTTGTTTAACACCATCGAACATTTTTCAAGGCATTGTGTGGCCGAGTTTCTCACCACTAAATTATCGCTAATTACGCGTTATCTGCTGGGATTGGTTGAATGAATTTTCAACAGCCAATCACAGCAGATAACGCGTGCTTGACAATTTGTCACATTAATTCTGCGATAATTTAGAGATGAGAAACTCGGCCTCTAAAAATCAAGACATTATTTATGCAAAAATTAACTCTAAATAAAAACCGGCCACGTGCGATTGACTCGCGCATACAGGGTTCCGTATAAACAGCTACATTCACCAAAATAAATATGTAACATTACCAACGTTCATAAACAATGAAAGCACCGAACATTGCTCTAACAAAGGCATAAAATTAACTTTGCTGTTCGAAAACTGTTGTCCCCATACATCAATATACATTTTTTTTACTTTTCGAAGTACATTTTCTATCTTGGTCGACTATTACTCGTAAACTTGTAAAACCTACTTAGCTGTGATAGTTTTCCTTTTAATTTCATTATTCATCCAAGCAGCAACCATTTATCTGGCGGGGGTGGGGTGGGGGAGGGGTTTAAGCAAACGGATCCCTGAATCGAAAAATGGTTTTCACTGATCCGTAATATTTTTGAATAGCCTATCCAACGATACTCCACACAATGGGATAGACGAGAAAAATATATCAATGTATTTAATTACTTTGTCAGCGTAATTAATATGTACGTATATATCCATGCCAAAATATAGCTTTCTAGTACCTACTAAGAGTATACACTCTTAGCTCATACGAGCGAAGCTGCGGACGAAAGGACGGACGGACGGACTGACGGACATGGCTAATCTATAAGGTTTCCTTGTTGTCTACGGAACCCTAAAAACAGGTTCTCGGTACATTTGTTTGAGTAAGTCGACAAAATTTAAATTGAATCCAAGAGCTGAGGTTTTGTTCGCCTTATTTTAGTAAGTACTAGCTGTTCCCCGCGGCTACGCTCCCGTGGGCCACCCCACTGGACCCGTTTTCGGGATAAAAAGCCTATGTCACTCAGGAATAATGTAGCTTTCTATTGGTGAAAGAATTTTTTAAATCGGTCCAGTAGTTTCGGAGCCTATTCGGTAACAAACAAACAAAAAAATCTTTCCTCTTTATAATATTGTTATAGATATTTTTAGGTAGTAGTGAATAGTTTTTGTTTTATGTGTATATGTTTGTAGTCTTAGTTAATTAAGTATTTTATACACTGTATATACTTTTATCTATGTAAAGAAATAAATATAGTTTTCATCCTTAAATTAATCAAATTTATAGAACAGCGGATATTTTTCAGACTCTAGAAGAATTTGTCATGTTTAATTCATGATGTTCATTATTGTACCCTCGTGGATATGTCAGCGCTTCAACACATACCTATACAAGTAAAATTTCAAAATTTTAATAACCCCCGACCCATTTATCTTTCGAAAACACCCGATTCAAACAGTAAAACGCCCATAACTTTTGAACGGCTGAACCGATTTTATTCAAACATAGCTAAGAACACTCTCGACAAAATCACCTTTCAAAAGAAAAAACTAAATCATAATCGGTTCATCCGTTTAGGCGCTATGATGCCACATACAGACACACAGACACACAGATACACGCACACAGCTACACAGCAACACACGTGAAACTTATAACACTCCTCTTTTTCCGGCGGGGGTTAAAAATATAGCTAGGTCTGTTACGTTACTGGAGCTATGAACTGGTCTACAGCAGCTATAAAATTAAATTACTTATAGTAATATTTTAACTCCGCTGCATGCGACAGACATAATTTTAAACTACAGTCCCATGGGTCTTATTCACAATATTAAAGTAGAGAGGAAATAAAATGAAAATGTATGAAGTAAAGACTAAACGGAAATTTGCATCAAATCACGTTATTTATCGAACAATACAGTTTCACTATAAATCAAAACTAATATTATTATTAATTTAATTTCCACCTTTTTAGTTCGCCTTTCATGCAATTAAGTTTTTAAATTATTTAATTAACTGTTTTCGTGATGATTAAATCTAATAATATTATTATTGGTTAAATACGTCCTCATTATCGAAATCGTTAGTGGAGGAAGCTGTTCCTGGCTCCCTCCGACCCCAAGACATTGTCGCAGGGCTAACCAAAGCCTAGACCTTAATCTAACTGAAACCTAAACTTATGCAGTCAAACAAATTTAACTTATACATAATGTACACTCACACTATTATACACACTCACGCACTCATATACTCACACTATTGCACACACCCACTCAAAACCCACTCGCATAAATCGTACAAGCGCGCTCCTTTTTGTATTTCGTATTTTATTTCATTTTTATTTTGTTATTCTGATTACAATTGCACACACTGTATAATGTTAAGTGGAAGAGCGGAGTCACCTAACACAAGCATCTTCTTGCTTAAAAGGTAATCTCCATATCACGTATGTTAATGCTTTATGTATTTGATAAAAACCGTTTTATTTTATTTTTATTTCGCTCGTGGCTAAATAATAACAGCCGCACTGGTCGATCTTCAAGGTTAAGCAACGCTTGACGAGGTCTGTCCGTGGATGGGTGACCATTTTCAACATACCGAGTTTCCTCCATGCCTCGGAAAGCACTTTAAGCCGTTGGTCCCGGCTGTCATTTGTAGATCTTTGACAGTCGTTACGGGTAGTCAGAAGCCTGAGATCTGACACCAGTCTAGCCAAGAGGTATCGTGCTACCCAGTTACTGGGTTGTGGAGGTCAGATAGGCAGTCGCTCCATTTAAAAAAATGGTACTTAGCTGAATCCGGTAAGACTGGAAGCCGACCCCAACAATAATTGGAAAAAAGACAGACAAACAAGACAGTTTAAATTCATTCGCCGGGACTTCGTCGAGCTTCATTGCCTCGGCGCTTTTCTGGTGGTCGCCACTGTTGATTCTGGCTTTCAGGAGTTGCAGTGGTTTGGGAATAGTGCGGTGGGACTGTCCCAAAAAAAAAAAAAAATATTGGAAAAAAGGCTAGGCAGATGATGATGCTGAATTGCACAGTATTTTTCACTCCAATTTTTTTACTACACCATTGTTCAGCAGTTTATATAAAAGATCTGTCCTCTGTATCGTAGTAAATGTGTGTGTGTGTGTTTGAGTATAATGGCGGCATAACATTTGAACGGAAGATGAGGCTAAATATATGGGTTCATTTTGTGCTATTTTGCTACAAAATACTAAAAACATAAGTCCATCTCATTCTCAACTTCAGGAACAAAACATTTATAAAACAAAACATCGATCATTCTTGATCCCAGCTTAACACTCACTTCCCTAAACTCCACGAACTAAAGAATATTCAAATCCCTCTAGAGAAAGCGCTATAAATCTCTTTTTCCGTAAATCATAGTACCTTACTGTCCTAAAAACCGGTCAAGAGCGAGTCGGGTTGGCAAAGTTAGGGTTCCATTACTAAATTACAGTGAGCAGAAATAAACAAAGAGACCCGCTCAAAAAATAACGATAAAGTAATACTTAGAAATTCTTTATTTTGAATTCTGTACCTCATCAGGAAAAAAATAGGAAATAAGGATCAGGGGGGTGACCACAAGCTCTTAGAGTAAGGTTATTTTGAGATCGAGTAAGGGACAGATGTATCTGACTTGTATACATCTGTCACTTACTCGATCTCAAAATAACCTTACTCTAAGAGCTTGTGGTCACCCCCCTGTTTATTATCTATCTATAAAAAAGCGTGGAGGTATCAACTTGAAATACGTTCTTTTCAGCTTTTCTACAGATTCCGTGGAGCAATAGAAATTAAACTTTTTCGTATTTTTTAAATTGATTAATTTAGAAATTAAAATTGACATAACTAGTTCAATTATATTTTGAAAAATATGAATAAAATGCAGTGTTGGCGACTTCACAAAAGAAATTATATTCCCTAATACAATTTTTTTACTTCCATATTTTGGGAGAAAATAAAAAAAAAAACGAGCCTATGAACGCTAAAATGAAAATGGGGTTACTTTTATACCCCATTGTTTTTTCATTGCAATATAAAGTGACCCCAATTTAAAATGTATTTTTGATGAATTCACACTGTACAATTCAAAATATTTTTTCTGCAACAAGTAAACTTATTCTTGCGCCGAGGTTGATGCAAAACATGGCTGACATGTCAGTGTTGCAAATTTAAAATAGAAAATTGATTTGCGTTCCGTTTTCACGGAGTCAGGTTTAAAAAACTAAACACAAATAGGATATCATCAAAGATACCCCAGATCTCAATGTAACCCCATTTAACCGGTACCATTTAATCCGGATTTGAACCTTTTATAATTAAAGCCGTAAGCAGTGGTGGCCCAGTGGTAACAGCCACGACTTACAAGTTTTAGGTCGTGAGTTTGAACCCAGGCAGGCGCTTTACTTGGTGTAAATGTTTTCATCACCACTGCTCTCAAAACGGTGAAGGAAAACATCGTGAGGAAACCGGCATGTCCTAGAACCAAATATTCGACGACATATGACATTCATCAACCTGCACTAGGCCCGCGTGGTGGATTACTGCCCATTCCCACTCTCACAGAGGGAGGGGACATATTCCAGTAGTGGGAACATTAAAATGTCGATGATGATGCTTAAAACTTAAATAAATAAATAATATACAGCCATTTAAGACACATATATTGACACTACCAAATAAATGAAAACCTTTAGTACTTTTCGCTTGACGGGACACGCTGACCAGCTTTTCCGTTTGAGTTACGGATCCCTAAAAAGAATTTAAAAGATGCACAGCTCAGCACGTTTAGACGTCCACCATTTATCAAATGTCACTTTGAGAATTGAGAGCAAAAAGTGGCCTGTCCCACAGATTAGCATACGCCAGGGCCCGTTTAAGGACGGGTGGCAAAAAATTGATGTAGCGGGATTAAGTTGTCTAGGATGGGAGGTCTAGGAGTGGATCTCTTATATGGTTTTCTCAAACATGCATGGAAATACTGTAATTACATTAGAAAAAAAAAACTCGCGAAGTACCGAATTTACGGACAAAGAAAATCAAATCACCCGGCTCAAAATTATCGGCGAATTAATGTGACAGATTTTCAAGCACGCGTTATCTGCTGTGATTGGTTGAATGAATTTTCAACAGCCAATCACAGCAGATAACACGTGCTTGACAATTTGTCACATTAATTCTCCGATAATTTTGAGCCGGGTAACTGGGGGTTACATTGGTATGCCAAGAATGATAAAAGAGATACAATCAAAGAGTATCTAATAACCCCAGCACGCCGTTTCATACAACATTGCTGGAGCGTTGTAATGTTCCAAATTCAAAAAACGCTCCAGCAATGGATTTGATTTTCTTTGTCCGTAAATTCGGTGAGTTTTAAGAAAGAAACTGGGGGTAAGTCTCTTTGCTCAGTACAAATTGTGTTTACGTGGCTGTATATCCATAAATGCGTTTGCCTTTCGGCACAGATGATAAATAGAAAATCGGCGGCAAAGCTGACAATTCGTCTAGATTTCTGAGAATGAAAATGAGTTCCAACGGTTCAGAGAGTGAAATGGAGAGACAGATTTAAGATCAGAAGCCAAATTGACAATGGAAAACGTGCTTCCAGTGAAGTCAAAAGAAAAATACATGAAAATAAGTGAACATTTTATATAAATAGTGAACATTTTCTCCGAAACAGTACTTTCGGCGTATTTTAATGAGATTGCTAAAACTAAAAAGAGCCATCCACATTATGGGCAATTTATTCTATGCTGAAATGCACAGTTCATGTTAAAAACGGCAATAACTTGAGAAATTATGGAAATTTAACTACTTTTTTATTTCCATGCATTCTTTTGAGAAAAGCACCTATATATGTCTCGGTGGAAATGGCAATTGCCTGTCTCGTATTAGTGAAGTCCTCACCTACGGCTCGGCCTTCAAACTCATACTCGACCTGCAATTGTCTATTTTCCGGCCTTTGCAATAAGGTACTATTATCTCACTGTCCCAGAAGAAGCACAAGGTTATGTTTGTACGGTTATTTTTTGGTCCTCAAAATAAAGACACAAAATAAAATCCTAAAATTGTAACCACTCAAAGTGAGTTAGAAATTTCCGAAATTTTTCTTAACTAAATAAGTTATATCAAATCTGATATTGAGCAAATATAACTGCCACAAACTGCTCGAAGAGTGTTCTTTTTTTAAACTTTTAAATTGATTTTGCCATCGGGCTTTTTTGATATGATCTTTTTTGAAATGACTACTTTTTTTTTTTGAAAAGTTAAAGGACTTCTGTAAATTACTTTTGTATGCCTTAAAAATGATTGTGCTGGGGTACATACGCGAAAATTTTGACCTGAAACCTAACCTTACTTTTATATACGTTACTCTGCTATTAGTTATAATTTCACTAAGGGTCGATTTTTCTATGGTTTGATAACTTTTAACTGAGAAAGAAAAATGGCGGTTTGTCAGCTTTTGTATAGAAAATATGTCAAAAGGTCATTTTTATTCCTCAGTTAAAAGTTTTCAGACTATTGAAAAATCGGCCATTACACTATCTTATACCTTCTAACGAGCAATCCTTGTATATATATATATAATCTGAATCTCGGAAACGGCTCCAACGATTTTCATGAAATTTAGTATGCAGGGGTTCCGGGGCGATAAATCGATCTAGCTTTCATTTTTAGAAAACGTCCCTTTTTTCTATTTTCACCAGAGCAGTGCTCGCCCAGGTACTTAGCTATAATTTCACTAAGCCATGTTAGTCTGGTCGAATCTTGAACCGTAAATAACCGACACAACTTCATCTCAGCTGAAATATCAACTTTATACACATACCTCCGTAGGTATGTTGGCACAACGCCCCAATTAGCAGCATCCGTCATCTGCACGAGATGCTAGCAAAGTGTGCACCACTCAAATCTTTCACCGCCATTTTTATGCCCCGTCTTTATAGTTGGCTAGTATGTGGAGGGCCTCGAGATTAAATAATAACAGCCACGTAAAAGAGTGTATTTGCGCAAGGTTAAGCAAATATTGCCGAGGTCAGTCCGTGGATTACTCAAGGGATGTTAACTGAAAATTCGATTTTTGTCCTTCAGGTAGATTAATAAAAAATATTGGACACGTAGACCAACTGGGGAAGATTATAATGCATCGAAATATCGTGTGACGTCACGCCGTTAGTACCTACACTTTATAGTGACGTCACAAGCCCCCACTCCTGAACTTTGATGCACTTTATCTTTGAATTTTTTTCATGATTTCCTGAAGCAAAAAATACATGTACAATATTATTCGATAATCTCACCGACGGACTAAATAGACTTATCATTTTTCCACCCAAGAAAGATCCGTACGGCCGTGTCACGAAAAACACCTCAAGCCTTGGCTGTCATCTGAAGATCTTTGACAGCATTTGCGGTAGCAGTTACTGAGATGAGCATGTCAGACGGGCAGTTCTTCTTCCACGGTATACTCTTGGCAGAGCGGTCGTGGTCATCATGTTGCAGTGAGACTTCGGGTTGCCATAATTTGCCTACCGATGCGACGCCATCCCTCTCTATGGGCTGTTATTCGTGTGCACTCATGCAATGGACCACCCACTGCAAACTTAATCTGGTCAGTCCATCGCATGGGCGACCTACCGCGCGCTCTCGTTCCTTCCACTCTACCCTGAACTATAAGCCGCGCGATAGAGTCGTTGCCTCGTCGGGACACGTGTCCAAAGAACTGGAGTCCTCGAGTTTGAACTATAGCCTATAGACGCTGCCGACAGGCAGTTACTCCATTTCCACAGTAGCTGTTTTTGTGTCAATGTTGAAGGTTAAGACAGAATTGTATAACTGTCTCTTTCACTTGCTTACGTTTGTCGCATCGTCCTATCTCACTTACTCTATGCAGTACACTCGATAACAAACTGTTTCTTGCACAATGGTTCTGCCCAACTTCAGAGACACAAAGATCCGCTGTGACTATTAAAATTTCTAACAAATGACCTTCTTAAATGTAATATAAAATGCAACAATGAAACAACAATACTGTCCCATACCACATAAAATATTTTATCCTTATCGCGGACAATAAGAGCACATAAAATGCACACACGAAATACAATAAAATTATTTATTGCACCTTAGATTACAGCACAATGTCGTTCATTTTATGCACCTCTTACCGAACGGAGACCATGTTATTATATATACGTACTAAAACTCATCAGTGCGAAAACCACGTTAAACCATTGGTGTTGTTGGAGAGGTGGTGGTGTACCTGTATGCTAGTTCGTCACCATTTATTAAGTGATTATTGTTTTATCATTATAATTAAAATGTGATGAATTTTAACCTAATAAGTATAATTGTACTTTAATTTAAATTTATTTTTAATGTAATTCGTTTAATGTTTATGTTTTAATGTATAATGAATTCTTATGTATATTTCTATGTAATTTGTAGTGGAACGGTGAAGGAAAACATTGTGTGGAAACCGGCATGTCCTAGAACCAAAAATTTGAAGATATGTGTCATCAAACAACCCGCACTGGGCCCGCGTGGTGGATTATGGCCCATTCCCTCTCACAGAGAGGATGCCTGTGTCTCAGCAGTGGGCACATTATAAGGCTGATGATGATAATTGTAGTGCTTAAAAAGTTAATATGGGACTAACTGCCTGAAATAAATAAAACGATTATTTAATTGGTCCCGAATATCGTTTTTCTTTTACAGTCGTTACGGTAGTCAGAAACCAAAATATCTCTTCATCTTGCTAAAGTGTATGGTGTTACCCAGTTACTGAGTTGTAGAGACTAAGCAGTCCCTCCATGGAAAATTATGATGCTCAGCAGCTGCATCCAGTTTGTCTGTGTTAGGTTTTACAAAAAAAAAAAAGATATAATTTCTAAGATTATTCGCTATGGCAACATTTTGAAATGGATTCAAATGGTCGATGCTGCGTTTAAAAAAAATGAAGGACAAAAAAAATGAGAGGCGGGGAAAATGTTGGCGGGCTTTTGGAGTTAGTTTGAGCACGGTCCGTTTTTGGATGAAAAACTCTGGAGATTAAGGATTACAAAAGTGTACCTAAGAAATAGTCTATGTTTAATTATAATTTATATTAACTGATTGTTGAAGGAATAAATCGATGTGTGATTTTAAAGTGCGTATTTATTATTTCCTCTGAGTATTCTTCTATCCGCTATTCTTGACCACAATTGGTTGTTTGCTGGTTTATTTATCCAAGCTAGTTGATATCCTGCTAATATTATTATATGTATCAGTAAGACATCCGCGGCAAAGTTGGGAAAATGCTAGGTAGATTTTACATAACTGATACGGCCCTGGACTTTCCTAGGATATTAAACATTGTGGGGATACTTGGGAGTAGGTAATAAGTAAGGCAGTGTAATTCGTTTTCTTTTTCTAAATGTTTGCAATGGTTCCTGAGAGTATACGGCACAGAGATTGCATGTGTCTTATCTGAAGAGTGGAATAAATGCGTAGTGTTATATTGAAAAATATTTGGTAATTAAGTGTTTTTAACCGACTTCCCAAAAGGGAGGAGGTTCTTAATTCAGATGTTAATACCAATTTTTTTTTGTTCGACAGACGTTTATTCCGAAATGGTCCCATTTAAATTTGGTAAAGATCTGATGAAGAACTTTGGAGATATACAAAAGAACTCTTCAATAAATGACGGCATATCTCTCGGGTTTGCTGCAATCGTATGTATAATTCACCCTGGTACACTCTCATTCCACCGGTTATGTTTAAGTTACATGTTATTCGGGTAATCTATTCTGTCATCACTGGGCATTATAGCTACCTAGGAGTTTTTGGCGGGATTTTGTCGAGTGAAGTTCAGCGGCTGTGAATATTATTTGCAAATTGATTCCTAGTGGATATTGTGATATAAAATTGGTGTAGTTTTGTGTCTCAACTGTCTACGCAATTGGACAATATGTGAAATCATTGACAGAAGCGATCTCGGGATAGTGGAGCGGAGTATTATATTGTAGTATTGACTGCCTCTGCAAAGCTTACTGGGAAGACTGACTCGATACAATTTGCTGCCAGATACTCCAAAAAACATTAGAATCTGTTACATCCGCATTCTAATGCATACTAAAGAATATTAAAACCCATTTATGTATCCGACTGAAAGACTTGTATCTATGGTAATGAATTATAATTTAAAAAAATATATAGGTACCTTACTAGAGAACTTCTCCATTATGTACCACAAAAAAGTGAAAAATAAAAACTTTTTTACAAAATCTACAACCGACTTCCAAATTAAAACACTACAAATTGAAAAATAGTAGTAATTTTTCAATTTGTTGTGTTTTTATTTGAAAGTCAGTTGTAGTTTTTTGTAAAAAGTTTGTTTAGTCGGTCTGTTTTAATTGTTCAACAAAGCCTAAGGCTTAGGTACAACGTTTTACAGTTAAATATTTACGAGGAAAAGTTTTGTTTTAACGTAGGTCGATACATGTAAACCATATTTTAAAAGGTACAAGATATTAACACTTTCTTGTTTGTATATATCCTCAAAACCGCAATGTTTTTTTTTAAACAAACCCCTATTTGTTTCCACGTTTACAGGACGTCCCCCCCTCCTCGCGTCGTATTCCTCATTACTGACGGTCGTGATTCTCCTGTCGTCGAGGAAGCAACTTTTCCTTCACTAATTTGTGCCATCTGTGCCTATCTTTTGCGTCGTGGAGAGCATCGTGCAGTTTGGTGTTCAACGATGTGCGGACTTGGTCTGACCATCTTATTGGACTGCGACCTCTACAACGTTTCCCTTCAATCTTCCCAGTAACTATCAGCTGTTCTAGGTTGTTTCCATCCTTTCTGGTGATGTGACCAAAGAACTCCAATATCCTACGAAGGACGTAGTACCGCGTAATATACGGGATATGACCATTCTTCCAGTCTATTCAGCAAAAACGGCACTCATGCGCAAAATTATCGTCTTCATGGCGTCTACTAGGTATATTTATAGTAGACATCCGATCTTTGTGTCTCTGAAGTTGGCTCTGACCTCTGACAATCATTGCGCAAGAAACAGTTTGTCATCGAGTATACTGCAGCGAGCTAGGACGATGCGACAAACTTAAGCCAGTGAAAGGGACAGTTATACAATGCTATCTTCACCTTCAACATTGACACAAAAATAGCTACTGCGCAGGGTCTTGCAGCCAATTCAGAGACACAAAAATTCGTTGTAAACATTATAACATATTGCCGAAATATTGGAAGGAGCTATGGTAGGGCATTCAAACGACAATTCAAAATGTTTCTTTTGCAAAAATATGCAGTGTCTCCGAATTTTTTGCCTAAAAGGTTTTTTTCTATTGAGTAGGTTTGTCTTTTTCCTGAAAATAATATTAAATTTATATTAATATGTAAAGAGAAAACGAGAGAGGAGGCCTAGGTCCCAGCAGTGGGAACATTAATAGGCGGATGATGAGATGTGTGTGATGTAATTTTGACATTATAACGTAAAAATAATTTATAATTTTTCTAATTTCTACTTAAGAGGAAACGGGGGCAGAGAGCGCCGACTGAATTTCCTAAGTAAAAAGTCATAATTCGAGGTTTGGCTTTTCCTTTTTGATGATACATTTTCTTTAGAAGCACTAGAACCCTCAAAAAATGATCAAAATTGCGCTGTCAACAGTGGCTTAGTGTACAAATTTGACAAATGTAAATGAAGAAAGGAAAACATAGAGACATAGTATATATCTTACTTCACCAGTTTATGGAATATCTTTTAAATTGGTCCAATATTGGAAGAGGAAATAGACGAGAGCCAAACCACGAATTATGACTTTTTACATAGGAAATTCAGTCGGCGCTCTCTGCCCATATTTCCTCTTAAATTATAAATTTTGTAAGTGCCTCTTCTAGGTAATTTTTAGATTTTTCTTATTGTTAATTAATTTAGATGTTATGGAAATATTTGTACGACGAAACTTACGGCTAAACATGATTGGGCTTAAATAATATCTTGCATGCTATTGTATGCATAAAATGGTTAAACAAATAATAGTAGTCTATGCAATGGTCATATAATACGGGTTATTAAAACACGAGCGTAGGTTTATCACATGAGGCGAAGCCGAATGTGATAATATTAACACGCGAGTGTTTTAATACCTAATTACATGCCGTTGCATACACTATTTTATCTTCACTCATACAGTTGAAATAAAATCAAAGTGGAAAAGGAAAAAATATGCAGTATGGCGGGCAATTTAGATTCTCAATGTCAATGAGCCCAGCGCCAATAAATTAAAAAGTAAAAGTGTGCTATAAACATTAAAAAGTTATTTTATTATGCAGTTGTTTGAAAATCGAAGGAAAATGTTGAACTGTAATGGTTTTTTTTTTTAATTTTACCTATCCACGAATATAAAGTACGTGTTTATGCAATATTTTTTGAATTCATATTTGGAACATTACGTTGTGAGTGCAGATAAAGACATTTATCTATCTATCTAACGGCTTACAAGGTTATTCGGAGAGGCCCGTGGCTATTAAAATACGTAATTTTGACGAAAATGTAACGTTGGCCACGATTTCTAGGACTGGGCCATAGATGTGAGATCCATATGGAGTTGAAAGGCTTTCATTTGAACACCTTATATACTTGCGAAAACATTAGACATTTAAATTAGCCCATTTTACAGCCCGTTCAACCGATTTTGACTTCTATTCCGTTGGGGATACGACAAATGGTATCTGTAGTAAACAGTTGGTTTTGGTAACAGGTTTATGTATTTTATGTCATCCTTATGTTTACGGGGTAGAACACAAAATCGGTTGAACGGACTGTAAAAAGATTTGGAAACATGTCTGATGTTATTACAAATGGAGTATAGACAGTCTTTACGAGTATTCAGAAGTACGAAATTTTGACAACCATTTTTATTAATTTTTTACTAGGTTTTTGTGTTACCCTGTAAAGTCACCGCCAGATAACAAAAAAAAAAGTCATTGAGCCGACTTGTACCAAAAAGTATACGTAACTTTAAAACATGTTTTTTTGTTTATGGAGATATTTTGGTAATTTTGATCTCAAATGAAAGGTATAGGCGTAGAACCATTTCATCCGTAAAATCATGTTAATCGGTCCACGCGTTTATGAGATATTAACTCATTACTGAATTCAAGGTGAAAGGATCAAGGATGCCCCTTACCGCGATACGTTCGTTTTGATCGTGTTAGCGACACTACCGTTACATTTTTTCCGTATCGTTTTGAAATATAGGAATACATTGGTAGACAGGGGTAAACGACTTTAATTTTTTTGTTATCTGGCAGTGACTTTAGGTAACTGAATTGTAGTAGCAGTAAGATAGGAAGTCGGTCCATGTAAAATACGACTAATCTAGACTGCAATCCGATCCATACAAAGCTAGGAAAAAGCGAGACAGATTGATTGATTTACGTGGTTTTGCGAATCGAATTGTATCCTCTATTGGAAAATTCATTTTTGTATCTGTATTTTGCACACAACATTTTAAACTGGTGAATTTATAATACGTTCCCGGTTACTGAAGCTGTATTTCATAATGCGCTATCCTTGGGATAGGTAGTAAAAAGATAGTTAGCTTATAATATTGTGAAGCGAACCTACTAGCTTTATAAAACGCTGATACTTAAAAATTATTGATGTAATAGAAATTAATTCATAAGGAATAATCACTTTTATGAGGTGATCCGGCAGAGAACCAACGTTGTCGACATAGCTCACAGAATAAGCTAGCTGAAGTGGCAATTTGAGTGTACCTACTATAGGTATACCTCTGGAAAGAAAGAAATAAAGAAAGAAATAATGAAATAACGAAAGAATGATTATTTATTTGTGACCCGCACAGGAGACACGAGAAATAAGCAAAAACAAAAAAAAAAAACAATAATAAAAATAAAACCCCGTGCGAGACCTAAAAGGCTTCTATCTCAGCATGTGCAGCGATATCTAAAAAGCAATGATATTCAAATAAACAGATATGTTATAAGCGCGCGCATTGTGAAGACTCAAATAGGAGGCAATTGTAGCCTTTAGTCTTTAGTTTATGTCACGCATGGCGAAGAGTAATACGCTTTGTTGAAACAAAAACAAAATTAAAAAAATGCCATCGTGTGTATTAAGAAAGTGTACCAATTATAATACCAAATTACATAAAACAGAAGGGATCTCATACCATATGTAAGTACGCAATACACCTCAATTTACAAATTTATTTCAATTTGTTTTACTAATATTCTGATATTTGGAGGTTAGAAAAAGAAAAATACATTGGTAGTCAGAATAATGTTTGTTTACATTCACACGCAAGTGACAAACACTAGCTGTCTCTTTTTTTGTTGTTGGTTTTATCATGCCATCCCTTTTGACTTGTAGTGAAATGTTAGATGAATGAAAAGTGTGTATGTGTGTGCTGCCGCTGCTGCGCGGAACACTTTTTTCAATTGTTTTGTGAGTGTATAACGTATCTGTTTATTTGAATATCATTGCTAAAAAGGAAATAACGCTGCGCTGATATTCAGATAAGGTCCACTGTTGATGCCACGGACACACTTTAGGTAACAGAAAATACTTAAAAAATAAAATATAATATATAAATAACAAACAAAATAGTATATTAACACCCCTCTTTTTCCGGCGGGGGTTAAACATAGAAGGTGGGTCAAAGTAAGTATGTATTATAATTTATAAATAATAGTAGTTTATGCAATGGCCATATAATAGGGGTTATTAAAACACGAGCGTGGGTTTATCACATAAGGCGAAGCCGAATGTGATAATATTAACACGCTCGTGTTTTAATACCTAATTATACGCCACTATCTTATCTTCACATATATAGTTGAAATAAAATAAAATTGGAAACGGAAAAAATATGCAGTATGGCGATTTAGATTCTCATTGCACCATGATGACTGTCAATGTCGATGAGCCCATAAACGCCAATAAATTAAAAAGTAAAAGTGTGCTATAAAAACTAAAAAGTTATTTTATCTACACTCACAACGTACTATTCTACATATGAATTCAAAAAATATTGTATAAACACGTACTTTATATTGCTGGATTGGTAAAATTAAAAAAAAAACCGTTACAGTGCAGCATTTTCCTTCGATTTCCTATTATAAGACCATTGCATAAACTACTATTATGATGCAGTTGTTTGAAAATCGAAGGAAAATGTTGTACTGTAATGGTATTTTTTTTAATTTTTCCTGTCAACGAATACAAAGTACGTGTTTATACAATATTTTTTGAATTCATATTTAGGACATTGCGTTGTGAGTGTAGATAAAACATATTAAATGTAGGTAGACCTTTGTAGACCGACGTCCATGATGCTCAATGATCATTTGCCTAAACCATAGACAATAAGCGACACTCTACACAATCCTCAGAAGTAATGTTTTAAAAGAAAGGGTCTTAAAAAAAAATTGAGAAACAAGAAACAATTTTTAAAACCAAAATCAATTACTACCAGACAACACCAGAAGAAAATCTACTAAAACGCAGAAACGTTATCGCTTCCACGAAAATAGGGTGTAAATCATCAGCCTTATTCTTATGGGTATTTAATGGAGTTATAAGTTAAGATATGAAGGCTCAAGCGTGAAAGTTATGGGCTATTGTTATGGTGGGATCAGACCTTTATGGCAGTTATTGAGTTTGGTAGAATTTAATAAGAAGCGGGATTTGTTTTTGTTGCTGTTTCGGTAACTTATTATTAGGGAATATGGGATTTATGGGAAATATTTGTAGAAAGTTTCATCCTTTTTAACCGACTTACCAAAAAGGAGGAGGTTCTATGTTCAACTTTGTTTGTTTTCTTTTTTTTGTGTATTTTCACGCATATGTCGATAATTTTCGATCGATTTTGAAAATTCTTTTTTGTCTGAGAAAGTATGTTCCGGAATTGGTCCCATTTTAATTTGATAAAGATCAGGGGGGTGACCACAAGCTCTTAGAGTAAGGTTATTTTGAGATCGAGTAAGGGACAGATGTATCTGACTTGTATACATCTGTCACTTACTCGATCTCAAAATAACCTTACTCTAAGAGCTTGTGGTTACCCCCCTGATGAAGAACTTCGAAGATATACAACATAACTCTTCAATAAATAACGGCAAAACTCTCGGGATTGCTGCAATCGCGTATCTGTTTATTGTTTATACCACTTCATAACATAACATCACGCCAGTACGCTCTTAAGGAGTACGCAGATCTCTCTTTTCACCGGTTGTGTTCCAGTTTCATGATATTCGGGTAATCTATTCTGGCGTTAAAGGTTCCTTACTGAACAACTTGCATATTAAGTAGGTACAACTAAAAAGTGAAAAATAAAAGATTTTTTTTTTGTAAAAAAAATCTTCTCTATTAAAATACTACCTTCTTCCAAATAAAAAACTATAAAGTGAAAATTAACTTTATTTTTTAAGTCAGTCTCTTTCTTTTTTCCCATTTTTTTGCGATAAGGACACCGGCTTCCAAAAATAAAGTTATTTTTCACTTTGTAGTTTTTTATTTGGTAGTCGGTAGTATTTTGTTGCAAAAAAGGTTTTTTTCTTTTTTTTAATTTTTACAAATTTACCTGCTTCAGTGGTCACCTTTGTTACAAATAAGGAAAACTTCTGCAAAAAATTCGTGCACCTCGAGCTAGCGGATTAAGCTTTGCGTTGTCTGCCAGTGAATGAATTAATTAATTTAGAATTTTTATTCTCGGAATGACAAAGCTGATTATAAAGAAAATTAAATTAACTATACCTACATTTAATTCTGATAAAAATCTATGTAATTACAGTTAAAAAAGGAATATAAAAAAAAACTTTCGTGCCGTCGAAGTATGCGTCAGCGGTGATTAGGATTATGTGTACGGGATCGCATGCCGCATACTGCTGCGTTGTGCGTTTCGATCAAGAGAACAAAGCTTAAGGGCCTACATACCCTTTAGTGCCGCAAAACGGTAACTTTCTAAAACATACTCCTTAGTAACGCCTTGGTTAAAAAGTATGAAAAAAAATATATACCTATTTATTTTTGATTCATGTACATAATTTTGAACATAAGTTTTTTTCTGTAACTAATAGTTTTGCTTTAAAAAATAATTAACAAGACGATATTTTTTTTTCAAGTTTTGGAAACTCCTCCAAAACGACTTGGATGTTTAAAAATATTTTTACACATATAAATTGATGGTTGGAATTTCTTTATAACTAACATAGCATATGTAAATTAAATAATATTTTGCTAACAAAACTGTTCAAAAGTAGGTTCAATATTGATATTTTGGCATCGAGCGGAGTTACGGCCATTACTGCGATAACATTGGGGCGTCTATAGCGCCTTAAGTAACAAATATAAATGAAAAAACATAAAAAAGGTATCTCTACGAAAAAACTATTCCAAAAAACGATTCATTTAATTTCACCAAAGAAATAACTTAGACACTTAAGGGTATTAAAGCACCAATAACTCCAAATTAATGATACCGCAATCAATACCGGTATCGAAATCGGTACCAGGTAATCGGTACCCACCTGGTAGATAGATGATTTCAATTACGACAATACTTTACGGATTATTAGGCCAATAAAGTATCACACAGGGTGAGTTTCAGGCAGAACTGTGCGAGGTAGTTATGCGGTGCGATGATGTGTGATTATTTTCACCAGAACTATTCGAGCAGCTTGCGCGATGCAAGTATACGTGAAACCTTATAATATATAAACTGCTGTTTCACGCCGAAACAGCTCCTCAATTTGTATCAAGCGCAAGTTCGATCATGCATGGAGTACTGTTCTCATCTCTGGGACGGATCTGCCAAATACCAGCTTGACGCACTAGAGTCGATCGAAAAGCGGGCCAGGAGGCTAATCGGCAATGAGGCGCTGGTCAAGTCAAAGCCCCAGAGTCTTGAACATCGTCGCCGAGTTGCCAGCCTGTCGTTTTTTATCGGTTACATTTCGGGGAGTGTCCGATGGAATTGCACGATATAATTCCACCTAGCCCGTTTCATCATCGGACTACCAGACGTACGGCGATGCGCCATCGATACATGGTAGACATCCCACCCATACGCACAAAACGTTTTGGGAACACTTTTATTATGCGTACAGCTAAGGAGTGGAATTCCCTGCCGGAGTCTGTGTTTCCCGATAGCTACAATCTAGGGGTCTTTAAGTCAAGAGTGAATAGGTTATTTCTAGGCAAGCGTGTTTCACCGTCGACCACATCATCGCTTACCATCAGGTGAGATTGTGGTCAAGCGCGAGCCTATAGGGTATACATACATAACATACATAAAATCACGCCTTTTTCCCATGGGGGTAGGCAGAAACTACAGAACGCCACCTGCTAAGATTCTTACATACTTCTTTTGCTTCACACACATTCATACATCTAGTCATACACACACGCCGGTTATGGGTACTGCGCACTTGGCCTTTCTGAAGAACATCACCTATAAGGTCTATGTATGTCTTTCTAGGGCGTCCCCTCCCGGCGTTTCCATTCACGTCTGCCTTGTAAATACCTTTCGTTAGTCGACTTTCATTCATCCTCTCAACATGGTCAAACCATCTTAACATACCCTTTTCAATTTTAGTCACTACATCTTCTTTTAAACCACAACGTTGTCTTATTACCTCATTCCTCAATCTATCAGTTAAAGTTACACCACACATACTCCGCAAGGAGCGCATTTCTACTGCATTAATCCTACTTTCATGTCTTTTTAAAGTAAATTTAAAACTTTAGTTAAAAGCACACTTTGTAAACAAGCATATTACAAATTAGATGATAATATTCAAGTAAAAGAATGCTTGGAAACATACTGGTCCTGCTCCATAGGGCAATCTTTAGTGTAGACAAAATCAAATTTGTTAATTTATATTCCTATTCATAGTTATTGCATATTTTTTTTTTGTTATGAAATTATCTCACACACTGTTCCGTTGTTGTTGAATTAGGTATTTTACCTATGTTTGCAATATTTGTAAGTATGTGAGAACCATGTTCCTATTTATCAAATTAATGAATTTACTCGTTAATGCTTTTAATACTTTATACCTGATTGTAGTATAGTATGTAGTGCTATTCTGGGTGCATCATCCTAACACATATGAATTTATTAATGTATCTACATAAGTAAATATTGTAAAACATCTATTTTTTTTAAAGAGTAATTATGGAGTTTCGTGTGCGTTCTTCTCCATAACAAGTTACTTTTTCGAATGCACGGTAGAATCAATTTATATTGCTTGTAAATTTTATTTTTATTTGTAATTGTTTGACGTTCAAAAGTGCTGCATATTGGCAGTTGAATAAATATATTTGGCTTTGACTTTGTGTAGTTGAGTGATGAGAGGATGCGTAGCGGAATCTTTTCAGCTGTGCGTGCACACATTTCTCGCTTGCGTGTATCGCACACATTTCTCGCTCGCATCCCTCGGACACATCCCTAGCATTTTTATGTTCACCAGAACGCCACTAAGCCTGGCTAGAAAAATGGGTGATATTTTATCTCGTACTGCCTTCACCCATTCTTTTCGAGTCGACGGAAATCTCTTTAAATACTTTGGGCGATTACTTACAGGACAGAGACGTGGTCGCTCATAACAGGCCTCATCAGAAGGCTTAAAGTTACCTAAAGGGCAATGGAGAGGGCTATGCTCGGCGTTTCCGTGCGTGACCGAATCAGAAATGAAGATATCCGCAAGAACCAAGTCAACCAAGGTTACCGACATAGCCCGAAGAATTGCCAAACTTAAGTGGCAGTGGGCAGGGCACATTGCCCGCGTACCGGAATACGCAGCGTTGGAAGGCCTCCCTCTAGGTGGAGCAATGACCTAGTCAAGACTGCGGGAGTCCGGTGGATGCAAAACGCACAGGACCGATATGTGTGGTGACGTTTGGAGGAGGCCTGTGTCCAGCAGTGGACGTCTTTCGGCTGATATGATGACGATAATGACTGTGGGCCCAGTACGTGGCCACATTAATTGAAGCGTCAGTGGCGTATATAAGTTCCTCCAGTGCAGGTGTATGACCCGCATCGTCTTGCACATATTGTCTAGTGAAAGAGCACATATTTTGTATGTTGCGACTGTAAACTTAACGTTATAAAGGTGTTCATATAGCGTTGCTTGTGGTTTTATAGGCTATAAAGTTAGCAAAGGTCGGGATATATTATGACGTTAAGAAATAGTAAAGATGGCTGAACAGACAGAAAAAACTACAGAAAAAACTGCAAAGCTGAAGTTAAAGATCTGGTTCTTTCAGATCATACGGCTCAAATACTTAAAGTACCTATTAATAAAACTTGTAAACTACAGTATTGGAAAACTAAAAAGCAGGACATAAGCTTGAATAATTTAATAAAATTTAAAACGCACCTTTGCTCTCTATCATTTATACAAGTTTTTGATTCTATGGATGCAAACAATGCTTTTGACAATTTCATGGACGATTTCTCTCTTTTATATAAATTATGTTTTCCGGAAAAAAATTATAACCATCAAAACAAATAAGGAAACGAAATGGATATCTCGAGGAATAAAAATATGCAGTAAGAAACAAAGACAGTTACTTTGGGAATATAGATTAAATTCTGACTCAGTGAAAAAAAAAGTTGTTAAAAACTATACAAAGCTTTATAGAAAAATTATCAAGCTAACACAAAAAGCACAAAATAATCATTATATAAACAACGCCCAAAATAAATCGAAAGCTACCTGGCAAATAATAAATAAAACCAAATTGTGTTTGCCACAGGAGCCTATCATGTGCATTAATAGAGATAATTTGTCGTTTACAAACCCCGCAGACATAGCAAACGAATTTAATAATTATTTTATTGATGACATTGAAAATAATTTAAAAACTGACATTTCATTGAATAATATTAATTTTAATAATCAGACATTGAATTCCTTATTTATGCAACCTGTTACAATTGACGACATAATAAAAATAATATCCAGCCTAAAAAACACAAGCACTGTAGGATACGATGGCGTTTCTACTAAAGTCATAAAATTCATTAAAGACATAATAGCACCTCCATTAGTGCATATAATTAACTTGTGTATTACTGATGGCATATTTCCAGACAGGCTAAAAAAAGTTATAATTAAACCTTTGTATAAAAAAGATGACAAAACAAATTTAAAAAACTATAGACCTATTGCAAAAATTCCAATTTTTTCGAAAATTATTGAGAAGGTCATATATAATTCTCTCTACGCATACTTTGAAAAATATCATTTATTTTGTAATGAACAAAAGGGGTTCCGTAAGAATACTACAGTTAATATGGCACTCTTTGACCTATTAACTAACATCATGTCATCTGTAGATAACAGAAATCCGGTATGTGCAATTTATACTGACATGACCAAGGCTTTTGACTATGTGGACCATGAGATTCTGTTGCACAAGCTACATAGTTATGGTGTAAGAGGGAACATCCTACAGCTGGTGGAGTCGTACTTGAGAGATAGACTGCAATGCGTAGAAGTTTCTAGAATTTGTCCAAAGACTAAGTTAGAGACAATATATGTATCTAAACCGAGGAATATAAAATATGGTGTGCCACAAGGTAGTGTACTTGGACCGCCACCTTTTTTAATATACATCAACGATCTCCCGAAAGTAACAATACATAAAATGGTTCTTTTTGCGGATGACAGTACAGCTGTAATCAAATGTACTAATAAAAATGATTACGAGCAAGACGTAAATACTACTTTACAAAATATAATAAATTGGTTACATAATAATAATTTAGTAATAAACCTAACTAAGACAAAAATAATGCATTTTCATCAACGTAGTGAATACCCAAATGTTCATATTGATTACCAAGGCTGTCATATTGAAGAAGCAAATGAGGCTAAGTTTTTAGGAATAGTGATCGACAGCAAACTTACTTGGAAACCTCATATTGATATCGTTTGCAAAAAACTTAGCAAATCTGCATTTGCTCTCTTTCAACTATCAAAAAAAGTCAACAGTCAGGCTCTGCTAACAGCCTACCATGGACTAGTTGCTTCTGTTCTGAGGTATGGTATTATTTTCTGGGGGCAGTCTACCGATAGGGAACTGGTATTTAGAGTGCAGAGGAGATGTATAAGGTCAATGTTAGGACTAAAAACAACAGATAGCTGTCTTCCCTATTTTAAATCTTTAAAAATTTTAACTTTTCCGTCTTTATATATTTTGGAAATAGCTTTGTTTGTAAAAAACAATCCAAAATTATTTACAAAACTGTCGGAAGTCAGAAGAAATCCAATACGGTCCCAATATCTAAACCAGGTGTGTCATGTGAAATGTAAAACCGCGCTAATGCAGAAAAGTTTTTTTGGTATTGCCCCGCGTATTTATAATAAAGTACCTAATGTAATAAAAAATATGACTGTAATAAAATTTAAAAGGGCGCTTAACGAAATATTAATTGAGAAATGTTATTACAAAATTGAGGACTTCCTCAATGATGAATTGTTGACTGTTTAACTTATTTTATTATTGAGCTACTGCCAAGTATACTGATTGACATACTTATTATTTTGTTTTGACATCATTGTGATAATTTTTACTAGTGTAACCAGTCCGACATTTCTACATAAAATTATTTAACTAAATTTGACATTTATAATTTCTTATGATTTGACATTTATCTCTATTCGTATTGTATTTTAGAATTGAATATTATTTGCATGCCCATGCGACGGTAGAATATGGAGGACTTTATTATGTAAAAAAGAACATCTATGTATCAATTACCCATGTTTGCAAAGAAATAAATGATTTATGATTTTATGATTTATGAACCATCCAATGACCGATCGGCTTTCCAAGGTACTAAACCGTTCTTGCTATGAAAAAAGCGTTCCGGTTGGCGATACGGGTAGTCTCCAGAAAATCTAACACCAGTCTGGTCGAGGGATATCTTACTTAAAAAAAAATTAAAAAGAAAGAAAAAGTTTTTTTACTGGAGAAATGTTATTATTCGGTTAGTGTTTTTTTAAACGACCGACTTTGATCTTTGACATTTTGTTTATTAAATTGATTGTATTCCGACTATTTTGTATTTGACTATGATGATTTAATTTTATTTTGACATTTTTTACTATTACATAATTTATTATGTTATTTCTAAACGATATTTCTTAATTACAATTTGACTTTCTTGATTTTCATTAATAATATTTTAAAATGTAATTGACTGTTTTCAATTTATTTTAATGTATAACTAAATGATTTATTTTTATTTTGACATTTTTTAACTGTTTAAGTTTGTTTTATTATTTACTATGATTTTATTAATTATTTTTTTGACGGTTTTAACCCTAATTCACAAATTGACTGCTTCGAATGTATTTTGTGCAAATTTTAACGGAATCTGACTATTTTTTTTTTAAGTTTTTAAGCTAACATGGTCACCATCATTAGAAGAAAATATCCCGAAACAAATATTAATTCTAATGTTTTTTTTTCTCTCCACCTTATTTTATTCGTCAGCATAAGTTCATTTCATTTATTTATTCTCAAACAATTTACATTGTGTCGAACATTACTTAATTCAAATTAAAAACCGGCCAAGTGCGAGTCGGACTCGCGCACGAAGGGTTCCGTACCATGTATTATATGTACAAACACATAATTGTATAATTATGTGTTTGTTTTATTTGTTGAATTTTTGCCTGCCAAAATTTGGCCAGAATGTATGGCTCAACTGTTCTAACAACCCAACATCTTATTTTGTATACCTGCATTCCAGCAAATAAATAATTTGATTGATTGATATAGTCTCCGCCAGAAAACAAAAAATAAAAGTCATTGTACTGACTTGTACCAAAAAGTATAATCACGTCACTTCGTTTTGAAATATTGGAATACATTGGTAAACAGGTGTTAATGACTTTTTTTTTATATCTGGCGGTAACTTTATCCAGTTACCGGGTTGGCAGTCGCTTTAGACTAGAAGCCTACCCAATATAGTTGAGAAAATGTTAGACAGATCGATTTTCCTTTTAGAAAGTTTTGTTTGTAAAACATTCTTTGATTTACATATTATGCTGTTTTAGTTAAAAAAGTTCTAGCCATAAATTTTTCTGTGTAAAAATATTTTTAAACATCCAAATCGTTTTAAACCCCTCCTGGTTATCCAAAAGTAGCGAAAAAATATCATGTTGTTATTTTTTTTAAAGCAAAACTATTTGTTATACGAAAAGAACATGTTTCACAAAATAATAAATAGTAAGATATAATATTAGTAAGATTGTCCAACATGTAGAAAGCCGAACCAGGAATTTTCACCTTCTAAAAGATAGCTAATGAATATAAAATCCACCCTGTATTATACACTCGTATTCTATGAAGGCATAGACTCATAGAGGTATTTCACCGCACGATGTTGAAATAAACAGGCCAAAACGAGCACACTTAAGGGGAAGTCTGCTATATGCTTTATACCGGGTTGTGAGTATCTCGGTCTGAAAACGACGTAATCTGATCTTTATGGCAGCGTTGGCTGTAATTTATTTATTATTTTCTAGTGTGCACTTACTGGTTTGTTAAAATGGTAAATATCGTTAATTTAATTAACCTATGTTTTAGCATAATATAAGTTTTTTCTTTATCTGGTTTTCATAGTTATTCTTCTGTTCCCAGTTTAGCTGGGATCGAATAGCCTTGTGCATACGTCTGCGCCAAAGAGCTCTATTCTGGGTTGTCTGAGCTCAGCTCATATTACGACTGCTCAGCGACCGTATGTCACTGCAGGGATCCAGCAGAATATCAGCGTCAGGTATATTTACTTGACACATGCTGAGCTGGACTCCCATTTGGTGCAACCTTGAGACGCACACCGCACTGTGTTTTAATTGAAGTAGGTATGTTACTTGTATTTGTATTATGTTGTTTTTTCTTCTTCTTTTTTTTTTGTATTTTGGCACCTTTTTTTTTCCAAATACCCACATGTATGTGATTATGTGTGATGTGCTGTGTCTTTTGTGTGCACTGAATAAATGGTTTATCTATCTATCTATCTATCTCAGGTTCTCTCTCTGGACCTCTTCTTGCATGCTTGTGTGGCAGTCCCCCGGTGTGGCAGTCGGGGTTATTTTGGGCCTTTATGACAGGTTTTTCATCTCCACGTCTCAGAATTTGGCCGTACCAACGCAGTCGCAGTTCTTTGACTTATTCGCCAATCAGTCGGTCGATACTGAATTCATAGCTATGCTATTAAATTAGTAGGTAAATAGATTTCGCGAACCTATATAACTCTATTCCAATTCGTGCCCTAGTCGTATTGTTTTGAGCCGTAAAATTTATATTCTTAGTGCATTTCTCAGTGCCAAAATATACGGCAAAAGACAAAAGACAAAAGATATTTATTTCAACTGGGCCACCAAGCGGCACTTTTGAATGTCACAATTTAAATTTAAATGGAATACAAGTTGATTCTACCGTGCATTCGGAAAGTAGCTAGTTATGGAGAAGAATGCACAAGAAACTCCATACTTTTTAAATTTACATGGAATAAAAGTTGATTCTACCGTGCATTCGGAAAGTAGCTTGTTATGGAGAAGAATGCACAAGAAACTCCATACTTACTCTTTAAAAAAAAAAAAAAAAATGATTCTACCGTGCATTCGGAAAGTAGCTTGTTATGGAGAAGAATGCACAAGAAACTCCATACTTACTCTTTTAAAATAAAAAAAAAAGATTTTTACAATATTTAGGTACATGAGTACATATACATTAATAAATTCACATATGTGAGGACAATGCACCCAGAATAGCACTACACACTACACTATGTAAAGGTATAAAGTATTAAAAGTACTCACACATGTCTGTGCAGTTATACAATAGGTACTAGAAAAACATCAACATCCGAAGCAGTTGAGTTATGACCAATCCCAACTGACGGCGCCCGTTCACGAACATGACGCATGAATCGGCACCACCCAGCTCAACCATCATGAAGGGAACCGAATGATCCAACACACGCGCCACCATCAGAGAGACATTTGAGAGAGCATGACACACTCAACTGCCAGGGCACACACAAGTCAACGAACGACACATAGGTATAGCAAATGGTAGATTTACAGTTGGGTACATAGTACCCACACACGTGCTGTGCAGCTATACAATACTAAAAGAAATCGAGTCTATACAACACAAACATAAACATATCATTTGTTTTTGCGCCCTAGTGGTTGTGGAGCAGGACTAGCATTGAGCCAAGCATTTTTATCAGTGATATAATCCCCCAACTTATAATATGCCTGCCTGCATAGTGTGCGTTTTATAAAATTTTTAAATTTCGTCTCATTCAGTTCTAGAATATGGGGAGGAATTTTATTGTAACATTTTGTACAGTACCCCATGAAAGATGAGGCCACTTTTGCCAGTCTGAAACCTGGTTGAACTAATTGGTCCCTATTTCTAGTAATGTAATTATGTCTGTCTCCGTTTTTACTAAAAAGATGTAAATTCTTTCTCACGTACATAATGTTTTCATAAATATATTGACAAGGAACCGTCATGATGTTAATGTCCTTAAACAGTTCCCTTAGAGAATCACGGCGGCGAAGATTGTAAATCGCTCTGATGGCTCGTTTTTGCAGAATAAAAATAGACTCAATGTCTGCAGCCCTTCCCCATAGTAAGATACCGTAAGACATTATACTATGAAAGTAACTAAAATAGACTAGCCTAGCGGTATCCACATCAGTAAATTGACGAATCTTTCTGACAGCATAAGCTGCCGAACTCAGCCGCCCCGCAAGTGATACTAAATGAGGACCCCATTGTAACCTTGAGTCTAGCGTGATCCCCAGGAAAACCGTTTTATCGACGAATTCGAGCTTCTCCTTGTTTAATATAATGTCACAATCAGTACTTTTGACATTTGGCAACGAAAATTTTACGCATTTGGTTTTTTTACCATTTAATACTAAATTATTGGCAGTGAACCAATCCTGAACCTGCCGTAGCGAGTTATTTACGTCGTCAACCTGACAAGTACGTCTATTTACTTTAAAAACTAAAGATGTGTCATCAGCAAATAACACCATATTTAGTTTGCCTTCGAATAAATGGGGTAAATCGTTTATGTATATTAAAAATAAGAAAGGACCTAAAATTGAGCCCTGGGGTACCCCCATTTTCACATTTGCGACGGCTTAAATGGACGTACTTTTTTTTTGTTACTTGTTGACTTAGAACCTTGATTTTAAACGGCTCTACAGGACCGCAGCATTAATAAATGTATTTGATTTAACTTGATATATTCACGAGTTCCTAAGAAAAATAATCTGGACCGACAGACCAACAACAAAGAGATATTACAAGGATTTCTTTTTCTTTTTAAAGATACAAAAACATAATTACGTCAAGTTATATCTTCTACATAACTTTCATAATAAATAAAGCTATTTAGCAGAAAGCTCACTAATTCTGAGAAACAATACAAAACTCGCAATTAGACGTCAAGTCGAGAATACGGGTATTTAAAACCCAAATATTGACAGGCGAAAGAGGCCTAATATTGTAAGAAAGTTTGAGAGCCTCGGAGCTCTAAGGGTCCTCCACTCCATCGGGGATTCGACTCGAGAGCCTCGGAATGTACATTGTTTTTGAATCCATTGTGAACGTTTATGTACTTATTTTTGGGATAATTGTTTTCTTAATGTTTCTTTAGATTGGCGTCTACGTCTGTATTGTATTGTATATCATACTGTAATGTATAGTGTGTACGTATATGTGTTGTTGCGTAGTTATTTTCTATACGATTAGCAGAGTCGTCTCAATAATACGCCTTTCTTTTACTATATAAAAAATAAATATGAGACAGGTCCAAATTTTTGACGGATTCAGACACTGTGGTTTCCGACTCATAAGTGACAAACAAAATATTGCGAACTTTAAAAGCCTTAAAATAATTTTGGATATTTGCTAATAATCTTTATATATTGTAAACAGTCTCATTAATTTCTTCAAATAAAATATAATAACAACTTGGTGTCTTTTTACGCTATGTAAAATACGCATGTCCTTGCTTGTCTACCTAAGAATGTTTTTGCCGTAATTTTATTTTGAATTTGTAAATTGTTTTTCCATTGTGCGATTTATTATCGAACATTTATACTCCAGTGTGACACATGTGATTTCCGTTGTGCAATAACGTCAAAACTTTGGTCCTGACCCATATTTGAAGTTTATATTAGCTATTTATATATCTACTTTTGTACCCATTTTACTTTAAGATGGTACCCTGACCAAAAAATCAGCACGAGATATGAGCATTCCTATTGGTCTAGCGGCACTGGTGGCGCATGAATTACTGTAGTGAATATGCCCAGATTTAAATCTTTATAAAATCGAATTTTGGTCTTTTGAAATAAATTTTACTACAAAAATGTTCGTTATTAAATTGTCTATCCATTAGTGTTAGTACAAAAAATAATTAATGAACACTTTACGAGGCATGCTATCAATAATTACTTCTCATTTTTATGTTTTTTTTTGGAAGGAGATTAGTGAAATAAATACTTCATTAAAAAAAACTAAATCTACCATTTTAGAATCAATACTATGTAGAAATTTAATGGATTTTTAATAATTGAAATTTCTTTTTAAATAGCGAGTAGATAGCGCCTAAAAACAGCACGAAAAACGGCTTGCGCGGCGTTTTTCATGCTGTTTTCGGGGTACCGCCTTAATATCTATTATTATGCACCTGCCATGTTATCCCAAGCAGCACACAACAGCTGTTACAGTCATTGGACAACCGATTTTTTTAAAACTCGAGGCTGTATGGTTTCTGTACAAGGGCTGTATATCCGGCTACACAGCTCTTATAATTCTAAATTTGGCCCCGAACTAACCAGCCCTGAGCATTGTAGTAGGTAGTTAACAACTGTCCATGAGCACTGTCAGAGCTAGGTAGCTCCCCGCCACCCTTATTTGACGTTTAATTAAAACTAGCGCCTCGCGGTTTCACCTGCGTAGTACCCGTCCCCGTGGGAATACAGGGATAACAAGTAAAATTTCTTTGTAGTTTCTTTTCCCACAATATTACAATCTCAGTACAAAATAAACTTACTACTTAACTTACTTTCTATAAACTTTGTAAAATAATTAAATTATAAGGTTATTAGACTAAAACTATATGACTACTGTTTACAACATATTTATCACGGTAGGATGACCCAACTAACTAAAACTTATAGTTTATACTAATGAGATATGACATCACAGGACAAAATTAACATTACCATTGCAAGTTAGACAACTTACTACTTATTATGTTAGACATGTAAAAGCGTTTATACAAAACAACTTACAGAAATAAAATCATTTATCATTTACTAAATTTTTAAGACTACTATTGACTTATTGCTACCACTTTATCTTAATATGGTATAAAGTGGCTGTAAAAATAAAATATATATAAAAATCAAGGCAGTTAAGGAAGTGTCGACCGATTTGCTTTGGCAGCCTTGGCCAGAACTCCCTCCGCGAAAGCAAAGAAATGGGTCCGGCAGTTGTCATCATCAACCAGCTCCAGGAAGTTATCCACCGAGCGGCCCAGCCCCTGCTCGCAGTCGAACCTTTCACGCACAAATCGGGGGCAGTCCACGAGGATATGCTTCACCGTCTCTACTGTTGAACCGTCACAAACACAGGCTGGGTCACTCGACAACTTAAATCTGAATAGGTATTCGCGCAACCCACCATGTCCAGTAAAGAGCTGAGCTCTAAGGTTGTTAGGCGTGCCTATCTTTCCTAAAACCCTATAAGCCCGTTTAACGTCCACGAAGAATAGTCGGATGCCTCTATCGTGATGAGTACCGGACATGAAGCGCTCCTGCCATATGTCCAGCGTAGTCTCCCTGATCGAGCGCTTTGCGAAAGACAGGGGGAAGTCATCATAGACGGGGCTGGTCTTCCTGTGGAGTGCTGCGTTCTTGGCAAGTTCATCTGCCCTCTCATTGCCGGGTATTCCTGCATGGGACACAAAAAAAAAAAAAAAAAAAAAAAAAAAAAAAAAAAAAAAAAAAAAACATACTAACATATTAAATTACTAACAAATAAACCCCAGATTTACTGGCCCACTTGCACGGGGAACCCGGCTTGTAATGTAAAAATGTAGACAAAACGAGTCGCGTTCTCCATGCAACGTGGCCCAACCAAAGTTAAAATTTTAGAAATAAGTGCCGAATTAAAAATCGGTAATAACATATTAGAGGCAGTGGTGGTTTTTTAGTCGGTAGGCACAGTTGTGAATCCGACACTGCCCAAGCTGGCCCGCTCTGGGCGGGGCAGTTTGGGGCGTCCAAAGAGGATTTTTCCACACCTGCCAAAAAAAAACAAAAAAAAAAAAAAAAAAAAAAAAAAAAAACAAGTAAAATTTCAAAAACCGCCGACACATTTTTATTTCATGCTAAAATAATTTATCTAGTACACAGTAGATACGCTTCGATCGGCAATCTATTGAACACGTAATTATGACACGATTTTGCGAAAACGACCCGATTCAAACAGTAAAACGCCCATAACTTTTGTACTGCCGAACCGATTTTATTCAAACATGGCTAAGAACACTCTCGGTTAAGTCAAAAAAAACTAAATCAAAATCGGTCCACTCGTTTGGACGCTATGATTCCACAGACAGACACACAGATACATAGATACACAGATACACAGACACACAGCAACACACGTCAAACTTATAACACCCCTCTTTTTCCGGCGGGGGTTAAAAAGTAGCCTATGTCACCCGGGGATAGTGTAGCTTCCCAACGGTGAAAGAATTTTTGAAATCGGTCTAGTCGTTTTTAAGTTTATTCGTTGCATACAAGAATACAAATATTTCCTCGTTATAATATTAGTACAAGCAGAGCTCCGCGGCTCCCGTCAAAATTATAGGCTATGTTACTTGGGAATAATGTAGCTTTCCATAGGTGCAAGATTTTTTTAAATCCGTCCAGTAGTTTCGGAGCCTATTCGGTACAAACAAAAAAACTTTTTTTTTATCCTCTTTATAATATTGGTATAGATTAATATAGTATAGATATAGTGTGATTTTACGCTAGCGATAACGATTGTCAAAAATTCAAATATGTATTGTATGCATTAACATGATTGCTTGATGCTGAGATAGGAGCCTTTTTGGTCTCGCACGGGGTTTTTATTTTATTATTGTTTAATTTTATGCTTATTTCTCGTGTCTCCTGTGCGGGTCACAAATAAATATTTTTCTTTCTTTCTTTTTTTTTTATTAGGTACTGTACTGAAATACCACATGGTCCATAAACATTTTTGAAATTTAACAATAATTGCTCTCACCGATAGAATCTCCATTTGCCTAGAGCCGAATTCGTAAAGCATAAGCACTTCGCCTTAACTTAGTAACACTCAATCTGCGCCCCTTTTACGACTGTTTGCGATCCACTTGAGCCTTTCATACTCGTACGAGCAAGCATTCGAAGCCCTGCATTTTGTGACTGTATCATCCAACTGGATGTTCTGTCAAACGAAACTGTATTTATATTTTTAGATTGAAAAAAGGCCGCAAACCGTTTTGGTAAATCAATTTATCGTGAGCGAATTTTTGAAAATCGAATATGTTCTTTGCATTTGATTCAAATTTCATGGTTTTGCTTTGTCCAGCAGTTAGCTAGCCAGTTGCAGTTGTTTTTTTTTCTGCTTTTTCGGTTTTCGGAATTATTTTATAAATAGCAAACTATAGTTTGAAGCTGATTCGATTTAGTTTTTCTTGGACGGTTTCCTCACGATGTTTTCCGTGCAGTGGTGATGAAATTATTTACACAAAGTAATGCTCCTCCGTGATTTTGCAACCACGAACCTCGAGCAAAACGCTAGCCATTTTCATGCTGTTCTTAGGAGCTACCTACTCGTTATTTCAAAAGAAATATCAACTAATAAAAATACATTTAATTTCTACATATTATTGACTCTAAAATGGTCGTATATATTTTTTTTAAAGAGGTTTTGAGGTTAGAGGTATGTTACACTGATCTCCGTCCAACAAAACCATAAAAATGAGAAATAATTATCGATAGCATGCATCTCCTCGTAAAGTGTTCATTAATTATTTTTTGTACTAACACTAATGGATAGGCAATTTAATAACGAACATTTTTGTCGTATTTTTTTTTCAAAAGACTTTTTTTCGATTTTATAATGATTTTATTCTATAATCTGGGCGTATTATGGATGGAGAGGGAGGGGACGGCCAAAGAAAAGATGGATGGACTGTGTGAGGAGTGATATGAAAGAAAAGGGCGTCAGTGATGGAGTGACGGGGGACAGGATGGTATGGAAGAAGAAAACGTGTTGCGCCGACACCAAAGTAACATGGGACAAGGGCAGGAAGATGATGATGAATCTGGGCGTATTCACTACTGTAAATTATGCGCCACCAGTGCCGCTAGGCCAATTGGAATGCTCATATGTCATGCTGATTTTTTGGTCAGGGTACCGCCTTAAGTCACGGCCGTTACCACTGGTCCACGTCCACCACTGCTCATTTACCACAGGGCCACCATCACTAAATAAACCGTCAAGAAGAAGGACCAGAAGATAGGTACAAAGGTGATGCTTACATCTAAATTAGTTTTCGTGTGTAATGACATTAATTGTTAAATAAACTAAACAATAAAATTAAAAATGTTTATCACTTATCTCAAGGTTGACTGTCGTTTTATTGCAGTGACAACAAAAATGACAACATTTCCGCGCTATAGTGTTATTACGGAGCATTTTTACGACAGCCACGCGACTGTAATTCCAAGATAGTTTTCTGTCTCACCGAACAAGTTTCCATTAATGTGGATCCTTCACAAATAACATTAAGGATTATAGGAAAAGACCAAATATAAAAATCCTTCTATCGTTAGCCTACTAATAATGATTATAAATGTGTGTGTTAGTCATTTGAGTACCTACATGTTGATCAATCACACCTCAACGGAACAACGAAATCGATGAAATTTTAAAAAAAAATTCAATATGAACTATTTTTAACCCCCGCCGGTAAAAGCGTTATAAGTTTCACGTGTGTTGCTGTGTATCTGTGTGTCTGTGTATCTGTGTATCTGTATATCTGTGTATCCGTGTATCTGGACGGATCTGAATAAAATTTGGCACAGAGATAGTTTAGTCTGGAATAGCACATAGGACACTTTTTTATCCCGGGAATATGTTTCTTCGGGATAATTATCGACTTTCACGCGAGCGAAGCCGCTGGCAGGAGCTAGTAATATTATAAATGAAAAAACCGGCCAAGTGCGAGTCGGACTCGCGCACGAAGGGTTCCGTGCTTGGTAAATTGCGGTTTACGATTTATGACGTATTAAAAAAAAACTACTGACTAGATCTCGTTCAAACCAATTTTCGGTGGTAGTTTACATGCTAATGTACATCATATATTTTTTTTAGTTTTATCATTCTCTTATTTTAGAAGTTACAGGGGGGGGGGACACATTTTACCACTTTGGAAGTGTCTCTCGCGCAAACTATTTAGTTTAGAAAAAAAATATATTGGAAACCTCAATTTCATTTTTGAAGACCTATCCATAGATACCCCACACGTATGGGTTTGATGGAAGAAAAATTTTTAGTTTCAGTTTCAAGTATGGGGACCCCCAAAATTTATTGTTTTTTTTCTATTTTTGAGTGAAAATCTTAATGCGGTTCACAGAATACATCTACTCACCAAGTTTCAACAGCATAGTTCTTATAGTTTCGGAAAAAAGTGGCTGTGACATACGGACGGACAGACAGACAGACAGACATGACGAATCTATAAGGGTTCCGTTTTTTGCCATTTGGCTACGGAACCCTAAAAAGTATGGCGAAAAAAAACGCGATAGTATGGTTGTATACCAATTTATCAACGCCACAACGTAGTAATAAGTTTTCTAAGATGCGTGGGTCTACGTGATGGCAACTCCTCTTCGGCGAGATGCGACCTTTGGCGAGAGAAACTGAGGCTTCCTGAAAATTTCATCGGGCCATCGGAGAGCTGTTCCGCCTGGGCACTATCTGCCGTGGTTGACCAGGAAAACCCTAAATAGACTCCGCACTTAGGTTGGCCGCAGCACAACCTCCACAGGTGGGGGTTCTCTGATGGTACCAGTCTACAGTGCTTGTGCAGCATCTCTCCGCAGACCATGGCCCATCTCACAGAGTGCGCTGAATGCCCTGTCACCTGTACTTGCGAAGACCTTATGACTGCGTCACCGAATAGTTTTGCCGTGGCTGAAATTTGGTCCAAACACAATATTTAACTTTTAATATTTGCCATCGACACGCTAAGAAGAAGAACCCCACAACGACTGAAAGAATTTGGGTAAAACTTGACTCATGGGTAAACCATATCCTAGATTAAAACATAGTACTTTTAATTGGAGTACCCTTGGATGATTGCCGAATCACACGAGGGCTAAATCACTAGCAGAATCAAGTTTTTGCGTAGTATCATAAAATGACTGTTTTCCTCAACAATCTCATCATCAGAAAGCTTTATCTGTTTTCTAATGTCTGGGGTCTTTAGGAAAAGATAGATTTTTTACGTCTACTTGAATAGGTTACTTCTAGGTAACCTATTCAAGTAGCCTAACCTAGGTAACTAGGTGTTCTTCTCCATAACAATCTACTTTCCGAATGCACGGTAGAATCTTTTTTTTTATACTTTTTTTTTTTTTTTATTACTTTTAAATTTTAATTTTAATTTATGTGACGTTCAAAAGTGCCGTTTATTGGCCTAATTGAATAAATATATTTGACTTTGACTTTGACTAGGCTAGCAAGCTGCATCGTCGACCACATCATCGCTTAACATTCCGTGAGATAGTGGTCAAACGCAAGATATCTTATCTTACTTCTTACTAATCATACTAATATTAAAAAGGCGAAAGTTTGTGAGTGTGTGTGTTTGTATGTTTGTTACTTCTGTACGTTCAAACGGCTGGAAGGATCTGGATGAAAGAACAATGGCGAGATTTTAGCTGACTTAAATTTGAGCGTCTGAAAGTGAGTTATATACGAAAGACGTTCTATTAATTGTCTACATTTTTTAAATATATTATTGGGCTGGTTCAAAACCGATAAAAAAAAAAACATAATAAATAAAAAGTTATTTGACTTTTTAGTTAATTTCTTTAGCTTAGTGTTGCCATTATATATTTTATCTGCTAAGTGACAAGTAGTAACAATATTAATTAATCATCATCATCATCTGCCTAGCCTTTTCCCAACTATGTTGGGGTCGGCTTCCAGTCTAACCGGATTTTAGCTGAGTACCAGTGTTTTAATAATATAATTAATGTACTTATTGCAGTAAATGAGTTAACAATATAGTTTATGTCTAAGTATAGATGTTCCTCGCAGGTAGGTAAGAATATTGTAGTGCAGTAGAAATAAATGAATTACTTTTAATTAATGATTGGCAAAAAGACTAGTATCCAAGTTTAAAAAATATAGCATGGTTATTGACGAGGACGACGACCTTTTGATAAACGTCAAAGTCGCTTAGTTTAAATAAATATACTCTTTCCAAAGAGTATATTATTCATTTCATGCTGAAATTACTAGGTAAGGGAAATGCTAATGCGATATTCCCATTTTACTTCCACGAAATTGAATAATATTACCTATTAAACACATTATTAAAAGTTACCCAGACATAACCTACAAAAGTTTATGACTGAATATCTATTAATCTCGACATTTTCGAACAAAAATTCTTGCACAAATTAATTCAGAACATCACCCTGAGTTAAACCAGATATTTTTCATTTAAAGACGTAGGAATTTAATCTCAGCTAAAAAAATGTATGGGCACCTGCCATTGTTCTTTGTCACAGAGATAGATTATAGTCTGGTATTGCACATAGCATACGTTTTATGCCGTGTGGACGTATGTCTGATACTCAACCACGCCAGAACGGCTGAACGGATCTGGATGAAGTTGGCTCAGAGATTTTTTTCTCGGTATATTGTTTCATTGGGACAATTAAACACTTTTCAACGCGGGGGAAGACGCTAGCAGAAACTATTCATTAACTAATAAAAAAAAGTTAAATCAAAAAATCAAAAAACCCGACTGCTTCAAAAGCGAACTAAAAAGTCGTAAACAAGGAAAAAATCATGCTGTGCAGTCGGAGGATACATACGCGCGAGCTGGCTGACCAAAACCAGATGTATCCTCCTCCTGCACAGCATGATTTTTTCCTTGTTTACGACTTTTTAGTTCGCTTTTGAAGCAGTCGGGTTTTTTGATTTTTTGATTTAACTTTTTTTATTAGTTAATGAATAGTTTCTGCTAGCGTCTTCCCCCGCGGTGAAAAGTGTTTTATTGTCCCAAAGTGTTATATATTTTTGAAATCACCTCTTAAAACCCTTTATTTTGATACCCCACACGATGGGTTTGGAAGAAAACAAAAATTTGGGCCCCTACAATATGGCGCCCAAAATCCGCCATTTTTCTATTAACCAATTTGAATGTAGCCTATGACACTCGCAGGATTAAGACGAATCGATTGACGTATGAATCATCAAAATCGGCCAACGCGTTTTGTCTCTGGAACGCCACATAGGAACAAACATACATACATACATACATACATACATAGACTGATAAACACATTACCCTCCTTCGGCAGTCGGGTAAAAAAGACTCCGTCTTGGCCTTAACTCGACACATTTACCTCCGTTCCCGGGTGTTTACCTACGGCCCTTTCACACGGCTCAACGTGAAGCCTTTACAATTCACTATTTGTAAGTCTCACTTCTCTCCTATTCACTTTTTGATAGTCTATCATTTTGTCAATACTCGTAGAATAGAGATGTTTTTGAAATTCACTTGTTTCCTGTAAATTTGTTTTCATAATTTAGACATCAGTAACAACACTTTTCTGCCTCAGGCAAAAGTTTTGCCTGAGGCAGAAATGGCGATGGGCCGGACATTTAGCAAGATACAAGGACAAGAGGTGGACTCTTCTAACTACTAAATGGATAGGTCCGCTAGGCAAGAGGAGCGTGGGAAGACAAAGGAAAAGATGGACCGACGATATCATAGAGATTGCGGGAAAAAACTGGATCAATATTGCCAAAGACAAATGCAAATGGAAACTGGTGGAGGAGGCTTTTAACCACAAGGGCTCACACATAATGGAATAATAAAATAATTTGAAATGTCAATTTATATGTAGTTGTGTGAGAAATAAAGCTGTAGTATATATATATATAATATAATTACACTTTTTTGCACATTTTCGGCAGTTTTCAAAAAGTTTATAGCCTAGAAATAAATAAAAGATTTGAAGTTTCAAAGTTCAAGATACGTTTTACGCTCTTTCAATTGATAAGTACCCCACACTGAATAGGTAGATACATCTTTGAAAAAAATCTGAATGAGAGACATGTAAATAATCTTGCAAGGGTTCCTTTTGCCTTCTTTTGGAAACCTATAAATGTTAATAAAGATATAAAAGCCGGCCGCCAGCATTGATCGTGATCCTCAATGTTTTTTACTAATGAAATAAGATGCGTAGTGATTTTTCTGGATCCAACGATACCTTATTAGAGGAAACGACGCTGTTCTTTATTATGCTAAAACGAAACCACTATAGGCGTAGTACCTTTTAAAAACGCCAAAGTTTTGGGCCAAAAAATCTGAATGACTAACCAGCGCCAAGAAGAAGAAAAACATTCTTTGATTGTTTTTTATCTATATATATATAAATCAATTGCTGTTCGTTAGTCTCGCTAAAACTCAAAAACGGCTGGACCGATTTGAATAATTCTTTTTTTTGTTTTGTTCGAGGGAAGGTTTAAAAACAAACAAAAAATGGTAGGGTAGGTAGGGTAGGGTAGGGAAGGCTAGGTAGGGTAGGTAAGGTAGGGTAGGCAGAACAACGTTTGCCGGGTCTACTAGTTTATAATACATGCCAGTTTTGTCTGTATAAACTCTGGGGAATTTGAAAACGATCGAATAAAAATTAATTTGAGTTGTCGAAAAAATAACTAAACTAATGACGAATAAAATTGATTAATAATAAAATCCAGAACGACCTTACAAAAAGTGGGTTGTGATTAATCCATTTCAGATATTAAAATTCTTGTGAGTGATATTAGTAAGTGAGACAGAGAGGGCAAACTCAATATTAAGATAGAAACGATTTTTCCAAGAACTCGGGAACTTAGGGCACCCCGACACGGATTATGGTTAGGTTACTTTAGACCCTACAGGCAGAAAAAGGGCTCCGTCGGCAAACTTTTATTTTCAAGTCGCCGAATATTGAAAAAAAAGCAGGACATAACGTTGACACTCAAACAAATATTAGATCGCTCAAATATTATGATTTTCTCATTTTGTATTTAAAATAACTCAAATTAATGTTTGTAAGTTGCTGTTCTGTGGTTTTTCTCGTCACTCGCAGTCTGTCGCTCACTTCGTAATAAAATAACGTAAATACATTATTTTTGTTACTTAAAACTTTAATTTAAAGTCACTCGTTTCAATACTACCCATAAACTCTTAGAGCATACTTATTAAAAAAACCGGCCAAGTGCGAGTCGGACTCGCGCACGAAGGGTTCCGTACTTGGTAAATTGCGGTTTACGATATATGACGTATTAAAAAAAAGCTACTTACTAGATCTCGTTCAAACCAATTTTCGTTGGAAGTTTACATGGTAATGTAAATCATATTTATTTTTTTAGTTTTATCATTCTCTTATTATAGAAGTCCCGGGGGGGACACACACATTTTACCACTTTGGAAGTGTCTCTCGCGCATACTATTCAGTTTAGAAAAAGATATATTAGAAACCTCAATATAATTTTTAAAGACCTATCCATAGATACCCCACACGTGTGGGTTTGATGACCCCCCCCCAAAATTTATTGTTTTTTTTCTAATTTTGTGTGAAAATCTTAATGCGGTTCACAGAATACACCTACTTACCAAGTTTCAACAGCATAGTTCTTATAGTTTCGGAATAAAAATGGCTGTGACATACGGACGGACGAATCCGTATGGGTTCCGTTTTTGCCATTTAGCTACGGAACCCTGAAAACTGTTTTAATATAAATCTCTTATAAGAAACCTCTACGTGGCCTGCAGAGGCGCGATAGCCTTAGAGCAATTTCACGCCCAGTTGCTCCGAACTTGGACAGACGTGTCCAGCTTAGCACAGAGTTGAGGTTTTTTACATAGCATAGGATAGCAGAGATTGGATGTCTTCGATTTAAATTGGAAGCAGACAAGGCAAGTAATTGAAAAGTGCAGCGACCAACAATTTTCAACATCATTGCAATTCAATTATACAATTTGTAGGCATAAGCGATTGCTTCATTTTAAAATATATTTATTAAACAAGATTTTATTTTAATAAATGCTTTGAATTTAATAAAAGTTTTGATTACAGGCACCGGTACCGGTGAAACTAATCAAAAAGCTTGTAAAAAGGAGCATAAAAAAATATCTACAATACTGTTAATGTGAAAAGTGCTCAAAATGCAATGCATAATGTGCTCTTTTGCGCACAGCAAAAGAGTGGAACTCACTGCCTGCGACTGTTTCCGAACGCATACAATCCGAATCTCTTCTTAGTTAGAGTGAACAGGCTTCTTCTGGGTAAGCTCACTCCATCGTTGACGTTGTCTCTGTCACCTCTGACCTAGACTAGAGTCAAGAGCAAACCCATCATAAATAAAAATAAATAAAACATGCTGGCAGCATTGCCGTGTTCAATGGCAATGCTAATTTATTTTTAATTCCTGATATGTCTGCTCTTGACCTCGATACGCAATTTAGCAGCTAGTTAACTATTTGTGAAATATCAATGTATATATTATCTACCATATAATCCATATCCTCATTAAATAACATATGAGGTTATATTACTTATACCGGATCTGGCACTATCACACTAATATTATATAGACGAAAGTTTGTGTGTGTGTTTCTATGTTTATAACTTCTTCACGTACAAACCGGCTGGATGGATCTGAATGAAATATGGCACTTAGATAGATTATAGTATGGAATAGCACATACTTCTTATCCCGGGACAATTTTTCCCTTGGGATAGCGGGCAAAGCCACTGGCAGAAAAAAGTATGGAAATAAACGAATCGTAAAAGGAAAGCCTTTCCATGTACTCTCAATGTTTTTATCAAATGTCATAACCTTGAAGGAAGGTCAAGGTTTGTCTTGGTATATCTTTGTATTGACAAAATTCATGTCAAGGTCTTCGTTAATAGGATTAAGTATATATTGTTTTGTATAATACTAATTGATTTTCATGCGGCTTCGTTGCCGTGGCCTATCCTAGGAATCGTAAATTTTGCCGGGACTGTAAGATTGTTTGTGATATAATCTGTACGTTCAAAAGTAACCAGAGGTGTTTAAAAACAATATACAGCAATTTTAGTTCATTATAATATTAGTTTAGATAATATTAATTTTAGGGTTGGGCCATTACCCAAAACATAAATAACGAAGGTGGAAATGACCCGACCTTTTTCACCATAGCCATTAAATGTTTTAACACAACACAAGATAAGAGGAAAGGATAATTGAAACAAAATAGTAAAGTTAACCAGTGGATTGAATGAAAGTGAATTTCATGCAGTTGAATACGAAGCCGTTAAACGAACCGATAGAAAAAAAGAAAAGAGTGTTTGTAGGAGAGTATACATACTTGGGTCAGCTCATATCTCCTGAAGACTAAACAACTAAAGAAATTAACACAAGAATAGCCAGTGGATGGAGAAAATATGAAATGCTGAAAGAGGTCATGAAATCTGAAGATCTGGGCATTGCCATAAAACGGAAAGTCTTCAACAACTGTATTTTACCTTGTACTTCGTATGGATGTGAAACATGGGCACTCACAAAACACCACAGAAATAATCTACAGTACTGTAAGAAGGACCGAACCAAGAGCCAAAACAAAAGTGATGGACATCTCTTGACCAGAATTGATGAGCAAAAGTGGCGGTGGACTGGCCATATGATGAGAACAAAACAGGTGAAATCGAGCATAATAATTACAGATTGGTATCCCAGTAATGGTAAATGGATCAAGGGCAAACCAGTAAGGAGATGGGAGGATGAGATAAGACTTACAGCGGGCCCTAACTAGAAGAGAGTTGCCCGAGATAGAATACAATGGAAACGGCTAGAGGAGGCCTTCTCCAAAAGGAATGCTGAATTAAGATACATACTTTCACAACACACTTAAACAAAGAAAATTCTGAATAGAAGAGTTTATAAATAAATATATGTATAAGAATATCAAAATAAGTATAAGAGGAGATCGGAAAGTGGCAGCTGTAACTGAAAAGCTGTGTGGAAATCGATTGGAAGGAAATGGAGTTATGAGAAGGAAAAAGTTTTGACTATAATAATAATAATAATAATAATAAATCTTTATTCAGATATTACAAAAGGTAAAAAACAGTTTAAATCTTAGATAACTAATGTAGGTATAATAATGTAAGATGCCTGTACTAGGTAATCCTGTATCACAGGCTGTAGGAGCTCTAAATATATGCTTATCGTAGGACAATAGAATTTTAACAATATTTAACATAATATATAATAAATAAAAATAATTTCCAAACTATGAATTTCGATTACTATAAGAATAGGCAGTAAGCAATAGTACAGTCTCGCATACTGAAATTCTTTGGCCATGTCTAAAGGTGGAATAATCACTCCATTGAGCGCCTGTTGGTGCAGGGCAGAGTGGTCACCGATGAGGTGGACCAACCAAATTAAATCTGAAATTGGAGGTCCAGTAAATTAATGCGCCATACTTTCATCTAACAGAGCCAAATGGAGAGAGATCGTGAGGCGAGTGACAAGAACACCAACGATCGGACAAAATTCTGTCAAACACTGTCAAGAGCGAAACGAATAAGAATAGGGGTAGACCAAAAAGACGTTGGATGGACTGTGTGAAAGAGGCGAGTATCTCAACATAGCATGGCAGCTGAGATGAAAACCAATAAAGAAATATGGAAGAACAAGACATGTTACGCCGACCCCTATAAAAGTTGGAGACACTGCACTCGAAGTTGTGGACGATTATGTCTACCTGGGACAAACGGTCCAGTTTGGTGGGTCCAAGTTCGAGAAAGAGGACAACCGTCGAAGCCGACTCGGCTGGTCAGCGTTCAGAAAGTTGCACGGTATCTTCTCGTCCAACTTAGCACAATATCTCAAGACAAAAGTCTATGACCAGGGTGTGGTCACAATGGGCCTCTTCAGAAGGCTTAAAGTCACCCAAAGGGCGATGGAGAGAGCTATGATCGGAGTTTCCTTGCGTGATCGAATCAGAAAAGAAGACAACCAAGGTTACCAACACAGCCCGAAGAATTTCCAAACTTAAGTGGCATTGAGCAGGGCACATTGCTCGCAGAACGGATCTCCGTTGGGGCCGAAAAGTTGTAGAGTGGCGACCGCGTACCGTGAGACACAGTGTTGGAAGGCTTCTTTCTAGGTGGAGCGACGACCTGGTCAGGCTGCCGGAGTCCTATAGATGCGAAACGAATGTATGTCCAGCAGTAGACATCTTTTGGCTGAAATGATGATGATGACGCCGACCCCGAAATACTGGTATAAGGGTAAGTGATTGAAGGCGACCCAAAAAACCATGAGTTACTTCAGCCGCTCCACCATAACGGATTGCATCAAATCAGATGTCTTACTAACTTAAAATCGATATGTATCAAGAAATTCTAAAGAATAAATATCCGCTAGCAACGTAAGGGTGTAACTTTAAAGTGTCACTTTATTAAAAGTAACTGATACTGTTATGGAATGTTTGAAAACTTTTCAAGTATTTAATGTGAGTAACTGATATTTAAAGTTCCATTAAACTTTATTCGGTTTCAGGCTGTTAATGGAGGAGCTCGTGGATAAATAATAACAGCCGCACTGGTCGATCATCAAGGTTAAACAACGCTTGACGAGGTTGGTCCGTGGATGGGTGGCCATTTCAACATACCGAGTTTCCTCCGTGCCTCGGAAAGCACGTTAAGCCGTTGGTCCTTGGCTGTCATTTGAAGATCTTTGACAGTCGTTACGGGTAGTCAGAAGCTTGAAATCTGACACCATTCTTGCCAAGAGGTACCGTGTTACCCAGTTGATGGGTTGTGGGCGTGAGATGGGCAGTCGCTCCATGTAAAACACTGTTACTCAGCTAAATCCGGTTAGACTGGAAGCCGACCCCAATACAGTTGGGAAAAGGCAATTAGGCAGATTGATTGGTTTCAGGCTGTTAATAATGACAAGGCGTTTTAAAGGTGTTTTGTAATCAAGTAAACGTGGCATTACAATTTTATTTATTAAGTGTTAGGTAGGTAATTTGTTCTTTGAACAGTTTTGAATATTTTATTTCAGTTAGTGATAAATAGTTTTCTCTCTCACATAGTAAATTAATTTTGAAGGAAAATTCTGCTACTCCACTCGACTCAGTCAGCATGACAATGGAAAAACTCTCGAGTCTAAGGATTCATTTCAATAAATTACCAGCTATTATTTTTTGAGGAAAATACTTAGAATATCGAGTGTCGAGTTTGAGTCGAGTGGAGAAAATTAAAAGTTTTATTTATTTATTTATTCTAGTTCTGTCACTTCATCCAAAGGTTGTCTGGTAGATCCAGCTGTTAGAAGACCGCCATTGTACCCGTGAGCTTAAATATTTTTGTGAAAGAATTTTTTTTTTGTTCTTCTTTCTTTAAAAACTAAAACTAACTAACTTAATTATGTAACTAATTTGGTGAACATCTACAAATCTACAATAAATTGCCCAAAAGTTTAAAACAGCAAGCTATACATAAACTTAAACAAACAATTAAATTGTTTTAAGCATAAAAAGTATATTATAATTTAATGCCTATTAAAGTGATATAAATCTTCATTGTGCTAATTGTAATCTGTAATATTGGACAAGGAAAATAAATAATAAATCATTGGATTTTGTTAATAATATAGAATATAAGACGTCTGTTTTATTTGTGAATTAAATGCATGGTTGTAAAATTTTGAAAATCTTTATTCAATAATAATAATTGTACCTAAAATATCCATAGTTACCTAAAATATCACATGGCGTGCATGAGAAATGGCAGACATGTCGTGAGTGACTCTTCTTTAAGATCTTGCATGTATGGATTATTTGAATTCTGTATGAATACACATGTTTGAGCAAATAAAATTTCTAATCTTCTTATCTTATAATAAAGTCTTTTCTAATATGGTTATTACCCTACTGCCGAAGGAGGGTAATGTGTTTATCAGTCTATGTATGTTTGTTCCTATATGACGTTCCAGAGACCAAACGCTTTGACCGATTTTGATGATTCGTACGTCAATCGATTCGTCTGGCTACATTAAAATTGAAAGATGGCGGCTTTTGGGCGCTATATTCTGGGGTACCAATTATTTTTTCTTCCAATCCCGTCGTGTGGGTATCAATATAAAGGGTTTTAATAGGCGATTTCAAAACACATAAATACATCTAGTTTTGGTCAACCAGCTCGGGAATATGTATCCTCCGACTGCACAGCATGATTTTTTATTTTGTTAACGTCTTTTTAGTTCGCTATTTTATCAGTCAGGATTTTTTATTTTATGTTTTTTTTAATTTTTTATTTAACCCTTTTTAGTTAACATTTTTTTCGCATAAGGTCGGGTTTTTTGATTTTATGTTTTCTTTTTTTATTACGTGTATCGTGGATGAAGAAGGCCTATAGCTATGCTAAAACGAAACAAAAACAACCAAAAACATTCTTCAGAAGCAAGAAATATTTTAAATTCAAATAAATTAAACAGTCGACGTTTAATTTTGTACACGTCCTAAGGTTATCGCAAAATACAACTGGAAACGCGAAAAGTTTACAAAACTCATGGTAAAGAACAACTAACTTCTGTTTCAAACATTTATTATGGAGATGGTCTTGCTTGGAGCAATATTCTGGTAATATATACTGCTGAACATACATATAGGTGTCTTAACTAACATTGAGATATAGTACAGACGTTTTTATATGTTTTTAAAAGAAAGTAAGTATGGTACATATCCTATACTTCATAAAAGATAGCATGATCTCTGCGACATATGTCAAACTTACGTATACGTTAGTTTTACGTTATTGTTAGCCTGCCAAGAGCTATTGTTACTGTATTGATACTCGTACTGACAGCTGTCGCAGAGATCAACCTGTAATTATGCAGTATAGGATATGTACCATACTTACTTCCCTTTAAAAACATACAAAAACGTCTGTACTATATTTCACAATGTTAGTTAAGACACCTGTATGTATTTCAGCAGTATATATTACCACAATATTGTTCCAAGCAAGACCATCTCCATAATAAATGAAATATGAAGGAGAATTAGAAACTGATAGAATTCTACAACGCTATCACCAAGTGCCTTCAGCTAGAAAGAAAGAAAGAAAAAGTGTTTCACTATCACAAACTACCTACACAATCTACTTTTTATACAATAAACATTGATGTTTTTTTTTTGCGGGATACGTCAGTGAAGCCGCGAGAAGCAGCTTGTTGTATATTTTGCTAGGGTAACTAGACTATATGAGAAATAATCTAACAAAACTCCTACTTTTTCAAGTCTGTTCAAAATCAAGAGGAAACGGGTGAAATGTCGAACGTGCATTGAGAAACTTACTCAATTCATGTACACAATTTGACCCGATATTATTGTCAGAAAAAGGTTTTTCCATCTCTTATTATAATAAGGGGCATTGAAAAGGAGTTGAAGGACGCCTTTTTCCAGGAGTGGAACAGGACATGCTAATAAATAAAAAAGGGGATATAATTATCGAACGTGACCCTATTACATAAAAAAATTACTCATACTTTTATTCTAAACAATAACAGTAACCACACTGGCCTTCAAAAATAACTACAGACCACGCTTTTGTATCACACTTTTAAAATTGCAGTTTTTCCTAAAATTAATAGAAGTCAGAGGTTTGAAATTTTAGTTTATTATAGGTACATTAGTGATGTTTTCAACTTAAAAATAACTATTTTTAACTTACTGGCAAAAACACCAGCACTATATGTGCTCTCACAGGGACGAGGCCTGTGTCCCAGCAGTGGGAACATTAAAAAGGCTGATGATGAATTATATGTATGTGTTTTTGTTATTTATATGTATGTTTTACGCCATTAGATTTTAATAACTGTATTGCCTCCTCGGGCTCTGATTACAGCTTCGAGCCGACTTGGCATACTGAAACGAGGTTTTCAGGGTGATATTGGGGAATATCCATTTTATATATATTTTTTTACATTTAAAAACGTTACTAATGTAAATAAACTATAATTTCAAAGGAATATAATGTTTTTTTTTATAAAACATTTTTATTTCAATAGTCTGACTTCTATAGTTTAGCAGAAATTGCAATTTCAAAAGTGTGGTACTAAGTTTTGAAGGCCAGTGTAGTTACATCGATAAATGACAAAATGAATGTAAAAGGAAGCATTATTCTGTTACTGTTGCCATAAAATATTGTTCCCAAGCGAAGCGTGCCAAGAAATAAATTGAATAAGGGGGAAAACTTAAAAATGATTTGTCACTACCCTGGGCTTCTCTGTAGCACCCATTTCTGGTTTCGTTGATAAGACATGAAAGTGATAATTCAAAATTAATGGTACAATATCAATCAAGTTTTCATCTCGTTGGGTAGTTAGAAGCTTGATATACAGATTCTAAGTCATTTCCCCACAGACATAAATCTAACTAGATAACGCAAGTCCCACCATCTGTATGAAAACCAAGCGTGCCACTTTTTCACACACAATTTAAAAATAAATTTACTTACGAATGAATGAAAACATTTCCAATACCTGGGCCAATTTTTCTATACACTATTTACAGCTCAATATGGCATAATTAGGCATTTTTCTAGATTTCAGTGGCTTTCCGGTGCCGATAATGCTAAATCAAAATCTCATATTACGATCATTGATCATGATTTTACTCCATTTTTGACACAAGAAGAAAATACAATCGCGTCATCTAGTTAGATTTATATCTGTGCATTTTCCCCACTTGACTCAACCGTGATACTACCATATTTACATGTTTTATTGTTATTTATTGATATTTCAAACTGATTTCGAATCGAGAGAGATTTTTTCTTTGAAATTGCAATACGTGGAGTGGAGTTGAGGTAGTTTCCTCTAAAAGGATTTAGAATATTGGTGTGATTTTCTGATAGCCAGTTTCACCAAAAAAGGTAACGTGGAACCTTGAAACGAATCACGTTTCAAGGTTCCACGTTAGGTCAGATAGGCATTCTATGTAAAATACGGGTATTCAGTTTCGGCCGGTCAGACTGGAGCCAACCCCAACATAGTTGGGAAAAGACTGGGCAGATGATGTTAGCCTATTTGAAAAAAAGCGACAAATGCGAGTCGGACTTCACGCATTTAAGGTTCCGTACCAATTTATCAATATATTGGTATTTGTTAGTAAAATATGCGTAATAATAAACATTATCACAAAATTTGAAGTTCAATGGGAACTTAAAAAAAATCTTCGGAACAAAATGTGTGGCAGATGACGGATAGACGGACAGACAGACTGACACGTACCCCACCCTAAAAAATGGGTCAAGTGCGAGTCGGACTCGCGCACCGAATTTAACTTTGCTGTTCGAAAACTGTTGTCCCCATACAATAATATAGATCGCGGTCAGTTTACCAACTGCAAATAAGTTAAGGGGGAAATTATACGAGCTTAAATAAATTTAAATAATTAAAGGCGTAACAATACTGAATATGGCTAAATGAAATACTAAGTGAGCGACACACAGTAAGCGAATACAAATGTTTAAAACAGCGACTTGAAAATAAAAGTTTGTCGACGGCGTCTGTCTGCAAGGTCTAAAGTAACCTAACGGGGTTCCCTAAGTTCCCGAGCTCGCTTTGCTCGCTCTTGGACTAATTCGTTAAAAACTCGAATACATTTCTGCTATTTTCGAATGAATAGTATGCTGAAATAGAAAAATAGAACCCTAAATACAATTAAAGTATGTATCAATATTATTACCATATCTCACAAAAAATTCCTAAAAGATGAGCCCACTCAGTATATTTTTTACCCGATTAATAATTTCCCATAAGTTAATAATCTGTTAAATTTAGTCTTGTTATACTTTGTATAGATTATTTTACTGATTGTTTTGTAAATGTGTGAACATTGTAAGCCTTCTAGATTTCTAGTTGCTTGTTAACATTTTATCTCGTTTTACTTTTTTTTTTAATTTTTGTTTATTTATTATATAATATATTTTTTTAGTGTCTTACGACTTATTGTCGGGCCTGCGTTGTCCCCCATCTAAGTACTGCTGTAAAATGGAAATATTGTAAATACTTTTTTTTTTAAAAGAGTAACCATGGAGTATCTTGCCGGTTCTTCTCCATAGGAACCAACCCAAAACGTGCACCTTTAGTCGACGTTTTATAAGTGCCCATGTAGGCCTATGTGAAATAAAAATTATTGATTTTGTTTTTTTTTATGTAGGTACAAATTTACAGTATTTAGATTTTTTCCTTTTGGTTCTGGTGTGTTTTATTGACTAACATTTGACTTGAATTGTCCGTGTTGCAGCACGTAGCCGTAATTCCTATATTCTCATATTCATATCAATAATCCCATACCGTCACTAAAAATACCTACACAAAATTCTGACCCCACAAAATTAATGAGCGCCCACCGTAAGAAAAGACATTATTAAAGGCGTGATGATGGCTACACACCCTATTAATACCACATAACTGTGTCGACATAATTAACCATCATTTACCATTGGAATTTCAACCATGGCAGCTGGTTAAAAGGGTTGAAATTCCCTTGTTTTGTTGCCAGCAGTCATTCATCATAGACGCTGGATGGCTTTAGAAAAAAGCGCTTTTCTCTTTATTCGTGAGGGAAGGTATTGTGTGGTGGGCTTCACTTCGGCTTTGTTTATCATCACGCTGTGATCTTGGGTTGAAAGGGATTTAATCGAGGCCGTTTTGTTATTGATGTGTTTATGGGCCATGTTATGGTGACCGTTGGTGGGTCAAGGAGAGGGTGTCAAAGGACGTGTGTAAGAAAGCTGAAGACCCATTCCTGTATCAGATTAAGGCGGTACCCCGAGCAAAACGCCGCGCTAGCCGTTTTTCGTGCTGTTTTTAGGAGCAATCTACTCGTTATTTAAAAAGAAATATCAACTAATAAAAATACATTAAATTTCTACATATTATTGATTCTAAAATGGTCACACTTTTTTTTTTAAAGATGTATTTGTTTCACTAATCTCCTTCCAACAAAACTATAAAAATGAGAAATAATTATTGATAGTATGCATCTCCTCGTAAAGTGGTCATTAAATATTTTTTGTACTAACACAAATGGATAGACAATTTAAAAACGAACATTATTGTCGCATTTTTTTTCCAAAAGACTAAAATTCGATTTTATAAAGATTTAATTCTAAAATCTGGGCGTATTCACTACTGTAATTCATGCGCCACCAGTGCCGCTAGGCCAATAGGCATGCTCATATCTCAAGCTAATTTTTTGGTCAGGGTACCTACCGCCTTAAAAACGTTCAAAATCTAGTCTTATTTCAGCGACCAAGCTGTGCGAGCTAAGTTAACCTATTTTGCCATAGATCTTCATATGCAGCCACATATCCATACAAACTTTCGGATTTATAATATTAATAAGATTCGTGCGAGGTGATTGCACTGTGCACAAGCATCGATTGTTATAGCCATGGTCGGAATTATGAAGGGTCGTCAAGGTATAAGTAAACGGTGACACTCGCTAACACGCTTGGTTTGTGTGGAATGTTTTGACAATGCCATCTCTGGCAATGACCGCAGTAGCATCTCGTTGTCCAACGTGAGTAATTTTAGGTTCTTGGCGCCCAACGTGTTGCCAAGATTAAGTTTTTGGCGCCCAACGAGGGACCAATGTAAGTTTCTGGCGCCCAACGTGGGACCACTGTAAAGTTCTGTGTCGCCAAACATACAGAACTAGCAAGGCAACCTAATTTAATAAAAAATTAAGCCTGACTATTTTTGTATTAAAACCAAAAAGTTTAACACTTTTATTACATCGCCACACCGCGTCATTTTTGCAATGTGTTGCGTCATTCGTTTCGCATTAGGGGCTTGATGTATACTGTAATAATATCGAAATGACGTTATTTGTGTTGTTTCTGAACTCGTTGCTAGACTGGATATGTTATATGATATGGAAGAAGTTAATAGTTTAATTCTAATATTATCGAAGCTTCAAATGCTAGTAAATAAAATCATCATCATCATTTCAGTTGAAAGACGGTCACTGCTGTACCCACTCAAGCGTGGCGGCCATTTTTGTCATTTTGACGGAAACGTGACGGGTCGGCCGGGCGCGATGGCGCGAATTGCCCGCGCGCGTCTAAAACGCCGTTATCTTGAATGTTTTGTATGGGAACCCTTCATGAAACTTATGTTGTTAAAATCGTAATGAAATAAGCTATATTTCAAATGGTTTATTTCAGTTTGGACTTGTTAAATATTGGTTAATAAATTGTAAAGTCAGCAGAAGAGAAATTTTCTCAGGTTTATTTTACAAAAGTAGATAGAAAAAGAAAGTAAACCATTATTATGATTTTTTATTATTTTTTATATATTATTACACCCTATTTTACATAAATCAATCATTAGATCACACTTCCCCATACATTTTTTTAATAATACAAGCTTTCAAAATTACGCCTCATGTCGTTGATCCCGCCACCGATATAAAAATTTGGTGCCTAAAGTAGCGAGCGTTGGGGTTGGCGGCTGTCTGAGTGGTTATTTGTCATCCTCGTCTATTACACTACATGTTGGTACATATACGACTGAGATAGGCATAGTTCTAAAAAAAAAAATACGTCAAATGTTGCCGTCGGTGAAGACATCTGAATCAGTTGGTGTCACGTTTCATGCGAAATGTGACACCAACTGAATCAGTTGCTGTCACGTTCGACTGGGTACATAGGTCTCCCCCAGGCATTCCGTGCGTCGCATTCAGCGGATTCCCGAAATAAAAAAAGGAAAAAACAAAAAAGAAGATAACATAAATAACACAACAAAAAAGAGTAACTCTTACTAATTTTATAAATGTGAAAGTTTGGATGGATGTGTGTGTGTTAGTGTGGATGTATGTTTGTTACTCAGTCACGCCAACACGGCTGAACGGGTCTTTCCCATTGTTTCATACATGATTCAGGTGTCGCGGCCGTTGAGGCATCGCGTTGTAGGAAAATAGGGAGTTAACTTAGGGACTGAAGCTATGCTATAGCTTCTACCAGATTCAGCTGATGTCAGTCACCTGGATGAAGCTCTGGGCCAAGAACACACCGTTGGTCTAGACATAGAGTAGTAGTAGCTATGTGAAGACTTCGGTAACCTGGAATTTGAAATAAGGCCACACAAACGTATCTATCTATACCAATATTATAAAGAGAAAAGATTTTTTTGTTTGTTTGTTTGTACCGAATAGGCTCCAAAACTACTGGACCGATTTTAAAAATTCTTTCACCAATAGAAAGCTACATTATTCCTGAGTGACATAGGCTATTTTTTAATCCCGGAAACGGGTCTTGAGGGGTGGCCCACGGCAGGGAAGCCGCGGGGAACAGCTAGTTCTCTTATAACATGAAGTATGTGTTTCCCGATAGCTACAATCTAGGGGTCTTTAAGTCCAGAGTGAATGGTTACCTTCTAGGCAAGCGTGCTTCACCGTCGACCACATCATCGCTTACCATCAGGTGAGATAGTGGTCAAGCGCGAGCCTATAATTTAAAAAAAAAAAAAAAACTTGATATACTCTGTCGAGTCAGCAGTATTTAGTGAAGCAACGGGTCTGGATGAAATTTAGCACAAAGATAGCACATGTTGTGATAGATTTCATCTCGGTATAATGTTCCCTTGGGAAGAAAACACTTTTCAAGGCGAAGCCCATGGCAGAAACTAGTAACATAATACGCACGAAAAACATTGACCTTTCCAAATAAATACAACGTATTTTCCTTTAAAGGAAAAAAAGTGAGAGGACATTCACAAAGGAGAAAAATATGACATCATTGAGTGTGAGAAACTAAGGAATAAGGAAAAACTGAAGAAATACATTTATGTATGTAAATTATTTTTTTTTATTATTTTTTTTAAAACGTTGCCCCACACTAGAAATTTCTTCCTGTATCGTGGGTGCGTTTACAAACATATAAACAGACACACAGATAGTTGTTCCGGCTCTGGGTGTTGTGTATGTGACACAACACCCAGAGCCGGAACAACTATCTGTAGGTCATACAAATATTTGTTCCGTGCGGGAATCGAACCCGCGACACGAAGCGCAGCAGTCAATCGCTCAACCACTGCGCCAACCGTGCGCCCAAATTAAAGAGCAGTGAAATTGAAGAGCAGTGATGACCCCGTGGTACTTTGTGTAAATTATTTCATCACCACTACTCTTAAAACAGTGAAGGAAAACATTGTGAGGCAACCGGCATGTCCTAGAACCAAAAAATCGAAGACATGTGACATCCACCAACCCGCACAGCCCGCGTGGTGGCTTAGGACCCATTACTTCTCTCACAGAGAGGATGCCTGTGTCCCAGCAGTGGGAACATTATAAGGCTGATGATGATGATAAAATTTTTTTTACCGAGGATTGGAAAAGAAAAAAAGTAGTCTAGCATTTTGAGTTGGCGCTTAACAAATTGATCGTAGCTAGGTTGATCTTCGTTGTTTTTATTTGGCGCCGCCTCAAAATGCTAGACTATTTATTCTATATTATTTTATTCTTTTCGTCGTTATAATTTTTTGTTATGACTTAATTTCCATTTTCAGTTTACATAATTACAACAGAATCGGTTTACAATTGAATATTCTGTGGGAAAATGATAAACTATTTTTTTTAAGACCAACTTTCAGAAATTCAGATATACCTCATTCCAATAAAAAATGATTTTTGAAATCGGACCTCTCTATAAAAAGTAATGCGTGGTCATACATTAAAAAAAACATGTAGAATTGAGAACCTCCTTCTTTTTTTTCGTCGGTAAAAAATTGAGCTATTGCCTATCTGACCATCATGTCTACAAACCAGTAACTGGGTATCAAATCGCTCTACAACAACTAATCGTTGTGAATTAAAATCATCATAAATCATAAGAAGTGACACATCACACGTTATGATGACGTATGCGACCAACATACACATAAAGACGACGGTCGACTGCTATATAGTGTGCAGGGAGAGTAGATCCTGCTTACATGTTATTACTTACTGTATTATAGTTAAAACAGAAAAGGTATGCAGTTCTGAAAATCAAAGCATATTATAGCGTAACATAATTCATAAGTGAAAAAAGATTGAAACTAGCTGTTAATAATGTTTAAAAATAAAAATCGTGTCCGTTAAAGTTTAGTAGATTAGTTTATAATTTTTGCATGCATATTGGTAAAATATGGCTATATTTAATCTCTATATCACCATTGTACTGTACCCATATTTGCAAAATAAAATATATTTTATCTTTATCTTCTGTAATCTTCGTGTTTCCTAATTACAACAATGAAATAACCTCATTCTTTTGAAGTCGGTTTTAAATAAGGTTTGTTTCTGTAGGGATTACAATTGGGCGATCCATTATAACCCCTCAAAACAACCAAAGCTTCTAAGCTTTGAACGAAGTTTTTTAGGATTTGTTACTCGAAAGCTATAAAAAGTTTGTTAAATTTTAAGTACAAAGCGAAATAATCATAAACTTTGTAATCTTGGGTTCACAAAATAGACAAGTACCTACGTTCATTTCAATAACTCTATATTACGAGTAAGTCTCATCATCGCGCGTAATTTCTAACAATAGACGATTGTTTAAGAAGCGCATATTTTTTTGAAATATCTGTATCGTTGAAGCTTATTCGTGGGCAGCTGTAGTGCTTGACGCTACGTAAAAACGACAAGCCTGCTACGAGCTCAGAGGCAAAATAATGCAAATACAATTGGTATCAATATTCGAGCACCAATTTTGTCGAGGGGTATATGTCTAATTTTGATTTGATTGTTATTAAATTTTTGTTTTAATTGTATTTAGATTATTGTTTTAATTATTTTTTTATATATCCTATAGGCTCGCGCTCTACCACTATCTCACCTGATGGTAAGCGATGATGTGGTCGACGGTGAAACACGCTTGCCTAGAAATAACCTACTCTTGACTTAAAGACCCCCTGATTGTAGCTGTCGGGAAACACAGGCTCCGGCAGGGAATTCCACTCCTTAGCTGTACGCATAATAAAAGTGTTCCCAAAACGTTTTGTGCATATGGGTGGGATGTCCACCATGTATCGATGGTGCACCGCCGTACGTTTTGTAGTCCGATGATAAAACGGGCTAGGTGGAATTATATCGTGCAATTCCATCGCACACTCCCCGAAATGTAACCGATAAAAAACCGACAGGCTAGCAACTCGGCGATGATGTTCAAGGCTCTGGAGCTTTGACTTGACCAGCGAAAATCACTCGGGATAGTATGTCTATTTATACTTTTCACCATTTCATAACATAACATCACACCGGTGCGCTCTAAAGGTACGGCAGGTGTGAACAGTACACCCTGGTATACTCTCATTCCACCGGTTTTGTTGAAGTTTCATGTTAATCTATTCTGGTTTCACTTTGGGCATTTTATGTAGCTAGCCCATAGAACTGGTCCTTTATGTACCACAACTAAAAAGTGAAAAATAAAAAAACTTTTTAAAAAAATTACAAAGTTTTTTTTTAATCTCACTGACGGATTAAATACAATTATAATTTTTACCCAGGCAACATCCCTATGGTGAACGAAAAGTCGTCGTTTAAGAATAGTTTTCTTATATTTGAAACCGCAAAACGACCGCATCGTTCAATTCACATTAAGGAACATGTTATGAAGCTTTAGTGCCTTTTCAGACGGAATTTGGTGACATATTGCGTGTTAGCAGTCTTAGTGCAAACACTATTTTTATTTACTTCCCTTTATTGTTCACTGCTGCTGTCGAAAGGAACGATGGATGGACTGTGTGTAAGATGATATAGCACTAGCGGACGCCTCGCGGTTTTACCCGCTGAGTTCCCATTCCCGTAGAAATAAAGGGATAAAAAGTAGCCTATGTCACCCGCGGATAGTGTAACTTCCCAACGGTGAAAGAATTTTTGAAATCGGTCCCATCGTTATTAAGTTTATTCGGTACATACAAAAATACAAATCTTTCTACTTAATAATATTAGTATAGATATAGATGAAAAGGGGGTGGCTGCTGTTATATTGTGGTAAAAGGGCAATGCCCATTTTTGGTCACGAAACGCCCAACAATTTGTTTTAGTTAAAAAAAACGATATTGTTTTATATTTATTATTCGCGGTATTCATTTAACGAAACAAGATTGCAACATTTTTGCAAAAAAAAGTACCAAAAAAATCAAATGAAATAATGTAATCATTGGTTTGTGGGTAAAATAAAAAGTGTTGCCAATTATTAATTTCATTCAAAATATACTGGATTATCTTTTTACCCGACTGCCGAAGGAGGGTAATGTGTTTATTATTCAATAGATTTTTTATGGTGTAATTATTATAATGCCAATATTATTAGTTTTTTGCGATTATTATTATGATGTTATGATAATTAAACAAGCGAATTGCTAGTTGATATACCATAAATTCTTTAGATCATAACAAAAACGCTACTGCATAATTTAACTGTCATTCTTATATTTTTTTCAAAATACATTAAAAACAGAATTATAAAAACTAAAATAAACATAATAATAATCTTTGGGGCGCTTTCATTACTTCGTTAGTTGATTAATTCGTGTATTACAAAAAATCGATATCGATTCATGGATTTTTATGTCTGTTAAGTGGCAACATCGAATCTGACATTATGACAGCACGCAATCTGTCATATGTGTAAATCAGTAAATAACTAAATAATCACAACCCGTTTGCATTTGTATTATTTTGTTTGTTTTGTTTGTTGCTGGTAGAAGTGCAATTAAAAAGTATTGTTGCAATTGTATTCTCGGCCGTCGAACGGTAGGATGCGGTGCCCATATTATGACAGTAATATGGTATTTGGGTTGGGCACGGCATCAGGCTGATATTTTTCCTCCTGCTCAATTTCTGGATGATGTACTAATTGTTTATAATGCAAATGATGTATAAGATCATTAAATACATAATAGATCCAAAAAAACTGGATAATATACGTATGTATTATAGAAAATTGATTGTTAAAAAACTGTATTTGTGAAATAATAGACCTTTTAATATCTTAACAATCCGGACTTTATTCTAAACCAATTCCTATACCATTTAAGTCTTTAAATAGCATATTATCATTTACATATGCTTTTATATGTGGGCACCTAGGGCCAAAGTGTCTATGGACTGTGAGCATTCCCCTTTGCTCGATATCACACTATATATTATTATACGAGTAAAGGTGAAAGTTTGTGGGTGTTGTGTTTGTTACTTCTTGACGCCAGAACGGCTTAACGAATCTGGATGAAAACTGGCACAGAGATAGATTATAGTCAGAAATAGCACTGATACTTTTTATCCATCCCGAAAATAGGTTCCCTTGGGATAATTTTCGACTTTCACGCGGGCGAAGTCACTGGCAGAAGCTAGTCGTCCATAAATCAATTGGTAGAGAAGAAGCCGCAAAAAAAAAAAAAAAAAAATAGTATAAATGAAAGAACCCGATTACTCAAGCAAACTAAAAAGATATAAACAAGAAGAAAATCATGCTGTGCAGTCGGAGGATACATATTCAAAAGCTGGCTGAACAAAACCAATGTATATCTTTTCAGTTCGCTTCTTAAGCAGTTGGGTTTTTATTTTCTTTTAATAACTTCAACTTTTTAGTTATGTTTTGTTTTTAATTACTTTTAAACATATGTGGTATATATTTTTTGTAATCACCTCTAAAAGAAGAAAAGAACCCGCAAAATATGACACCCATTATCTATTATGGCGCCCAAAATCCAAAATATTTGTTTTTTTAACAAAACTTCTATCTATCTAAGAACACTTGGGTTGTCAAGACCTATCTAACGATGTCTTAATTTTGAAAATCCATCTATTGGTTTGAAAGATATGAGTTAATAAAGAATATCACATACATACATACAAGATAAGCGCGAAAAACCTAACCCTGTCCTTGCAATCGGGTAAAAAGAAGGATTGATAGTTTTATCTTGCGGTATCGCTTCAAAGTCAAAGTCAAATTATTTATTTCAAGAAGGCCATTATGCGGCACTTATGAACGCCAAAAATTTAAATGTAATAAATTGATTTTACCGCATATTCATGCCATATCCAACAGGCATAATTCATATTTCCGGAATCAAAATAGCCCACGATACTCGGTACGGCTTTCTATGTAAGAATAATTTCCATAATCGGTGCAATCTTCTAGATGTTAACTATTCACAAACAAACAAATAATGTTACTTCTTCATAATATTATTTTAGATTAAGATGATTACAGCTATTCGCCTTTTCGGGACGTCTGAAAGGGGCGTTAATGTATCAAATCTGATGACGTCATAAAGCTCGATCTCTCTATCTTTACGCACCATTTCCTCTTAGGGATGGGCAGTTCTGTTCGTGGGAGTTATTTTGATATTTTGAGCTATTTCTTTGCCAAACTACCGATTTCTGTATTTGAAGATGAGTATTTTCGATATTCTACTTTTTGCTGAAAACCATGACAAAGTATCAAAGGGACGCGTCAAATTAAGAAATCGGAGTGTACAAGATGCAATTCTATCTATCCTGGAATACGAGGCCATGGGCCCGTTGCATCTCAATGCAAAGAAATCTTCGGCACAGTGAGGTCGCTCCGAGAAGCCTGTGAAGCTCCCAGGAAGCATCTGTGCTTTTGGACGGAGAAAGGCTGGCTATGATAGCCAGTGCCCCCACGCACAACGGACTAAATGGGCGTCTAAGTGCGTAAAAGGAAGTCCTAACCACTACACTACTACTAAGTGCCTTTTCATACGTCCCGGTTGCCGGGTAGCCGCTACCGGGTAACCGGCGGTGTACGTTAGCTTTCACAAGTACCAGCGTACATGGCTATACATTAGCCGTCGGGTACCCGGCAACCGGGGCGTGTGAAAAGGGACTAGTGTAGCTTTCACACGTACCGGCGTCCATGGCTATACATTCACCGCTGGGTACCCGGCAACCAAGGCGTGTGAAAAGGCGCTTACGGTTTTTGAAAATCTATATACTAACTAGCTGACCCGGCAAACTTTGTTTTGCCATAAAAAGACCAAACATTTATCTACCCTACCCTACCCTACACTACCCTACCCTACCCTACCCTACGTACCCTACCCTACCTACCCTACCCTACCCTACCTACCCTACCTACCCTACCCTACCCTACCCTACCCTACATAACTACCCAACCCATAAAAAAAAAAAAAAAAATAGATGTTGACCTATTCTCAGACCTACTGAATATGCATATAAAATTTCATCAAAATCGGTCAAGCCGTTTCGGAGGAGTTTGGCAACGAAAACTGTGACACGAGAATTTTATATTATTAGATAAATATTATGAAGCTGAAGCTGAGTTTGTTTGTTTGAACGCGCTAATCTTAGGAACTACAGGTTGGAATTGAAAAATTATTTTTGTGTGTATAGTCCATTTATCGAGGAATGTTATATGCTATATAACATCACGCTACGAACAATAGGAGCGGAGGATAAATGAAAAATGTTGCAAAAACCGGAAAAAATATTCCTTGAGAGCTTTCGTTGCGTGCGCTGCGCAAGCAGTTATAGTTACGCAACATTCATGTTGGTAGTGTAGGTAGGGTAGGGGGAGTAAAGGGATTGAATCTTTAACGCATTGCTCTGATAAAATGCCATTCTATCTAAAGTGGCATGCGGTTGACTGTGTCGCCAGGTTTTTGTAAAAAAATAAAATAAAAACTTGTTTTACCTCTTCATAGCTAACAAATTTTGAAGTGAAGCACATGAATTTTTCATTATATAAGAATTATTACTGGAATTTACTAGCAAGAGGTTGACCTAATTAAATTAAATAATAAAACTCTGTCGCGACCTCCTCTAACATTATTGCGGTGTCGGCAGTTGAATCTATATGACTTTATATACGATGTTATAAAACTTGGTTCACTCAATAAAAATTTAATGAAATATTATGAATTCATAACCTCCTTTAGTTATATATGTCGCAAGATAATTTGAAGGAACGGTTTATCGCGCAAATACTAGAATTTTTGCAAAAGGCTGTATTTACATAAAATGACGCGTCATTCCTAGAAGGGATAAGGCGGTTAAGCACTTCATCCAATCCGAATCCAAGAAATTTCAGTTCCGAAGTAGTCGTAATACTTCTTGTAGGGACGCTTATTCCCTACATCCTAACTCTATCCGTCATAATTCAGAAGATTTTGAACTCGGAACTCAAATCAAGGACACGGATCAAGGACACGGATCATGGACACGGATCATGGACACGGATCACGGACACGGATCACGGACACGGATCACGAACACGGATCACGGACACGGATCACGGACACGGATCACGAACACGGATCACGGACACGGATCACGGACAGGGATCACGGACATGGATCACGGAAACGGAACACGGACGCGGATCACGGACACGGATCACGGATACGGATCACGGACACGGATCACAGACACGGATCACGGACACGGATCATGGACACGGACACGTATCATATACACGGACACGGACGTGTAGTGCGTAACCGCCCTTAGGCAGAGGTGCACATATTAAGACGAAGATGAGCCTGATGCCATCAACCTGGTATCTACATGTCCTGTTCTAGATGCTGCTGAGAAATTCCTGATGGGAAAACCCGATACCATTTTGACCGACCCGGGAATTGAAACCAGGAGCATAAATTCATCAGTAGCTTTTGCGATCACTAGACCAACGAGGGGACCGGATTATTGGCAACGAATAAAGAATTTTGCAGTAATACCAGCTAATAACAAGATCGCGAAAAATCAACATGCATCATCATCATCAGCCAATAGCAGCCCGCAGCTGGACATAGGCCTCTCCAATTGCACGCCATTTGCTTCGATCTTCAGCAACTCTCATCCATCTGCTACCAGCTACTCTGCGAATATCATCACTCCACCTAGCCTGAGGACGTCCTGCCTAACGTTTGCTAGTTCGCTGTCTCCACTTAAGAACACGTCCTAACGGTTGCGAAAAAACGATTTTTCCAATTATCCCGTAACATGAATAGTACCTAGAGCACTTTGTGTGTGCTTGTCTTGGGAGGTACAACAAAAACCTATTATTCGCGTTAAGCTTTTGCACGTGCAAAGAGGGGCCTATCCTAGTTGTAAGCATACTTTGGGCTATTGAACTAGATCTGTTCGGTCTCCTGCATGATAAGGAGGGTAGTGGAAATTACGTTTCATACCTGGCTTATTTCATAGCGGGCTAATTTCATAGCGGGATCGAAAGCGACAGCAGAAAAAGCGATGCCTTTGGTACTGTGAATGATGTTGCAGTGCCCATTCCCAATCAGGTAGGCTTCTTGCTTGATTGTCAGTATTGTCAGATAGCTTCTCGGCTTGAAAAGATCCTCTTGATTTCTTTATTTCCAAGCCCAAAAATAAAAATACAGACATTTCATTTTGCAACTGAAATGTCGCCGTGATATGGGAATGAAATTATTTCAGCAAAAGGAAGGTATTTAGCGACACGGCACGGAATAATCTTGACAATTTAAGACCTATTTTGCATAAAATCCTAATAAATTTCAAAAGCAATTTTCATGAAGTAGAAACTAATTCACTCTAATGATTTAAGTGTAGTGTTTTTTTGATATCATAGGGAATATGCATGTATTTTTTTTTATTTGCCTTATGGAATACTTATTAATATTTTTTTAAAAATTAAAGATTTTTTTAAATATCTTAGTTACAAAATTTCTTCTAGGCAAGCGTCTCATCGTCGACGACGTCATCGCTTACCATCAGGTGAGATAGTGGTCAAGCGCGAGCCTATCAATAATAAAAAAAAAACCGGCCAAGTGCGAGTCGGACTCGCGCACGAAGGGTTCCGTACTTGGTAAATTGCGGTTTATGATTTATGACGTATTAAAAAAAAACTACTGACTAGATCTCGTTCAAACCAATTTTCGGTGGCAGTTTACATGGTAATGTACATCATATTTTTTTTTTAGTTTTATCATTCTCTTATTTTAGAAGTTACAGGGGGGGGACACACATTTCACCACTTTGGAAGTGTCTCTCGCGCAAACCAAAATTTATTGCTTTTTTTATTTTTGTTTGAAAGTCTTAATGCGGTTCACAGAATACATCTACTTACCAAGTTTCAACAGCGTAGTTCTTATAGTTTCGGAATAAAGCGCCTGTGACATACGGACGGACAGACAGACAGACAGACATGACGAATCTATAAGGGTTCCGTTTTTTGCCATTTGGCTACGGAACCCTAAAAACAGAAACTAAGTAATAAAGTGCCACAGTTTCGAATTAGAAAGAGAAGTCCGACGTGGTATCTAATGTGAGAAACCACGTCGTTGATACAATTACCGTAGAAAACGACTTTTTGAAGAGACATATCAGTAGGATACACTAGAGTCGATCGTAAAACATGCCAAGAGCCTAATCAACATTGAAATACTGGTGAGCTCCAGAGCCTTGAACACAGGCGCCGAGTTGCCAGCCTGTCGGTTTTTTATCGGTTACATTTCGGGAAGTGTGCAACTGAATTGCATGAACTAATTCCTCCTAGCCCGTTCCATTATCGGACTACAAGACGTACGGCGATGCGTCATTGGTACATGGTGGACGTCCCACCCATATGCACCAAACGTTTTGGGAATAGTTCTGCGTTTTTTTATTTTTCCCTTTTTAGTTTTACATACCTAATAGGCAATTTGTTTAGTAAGGTCCCTATAACGCCAGAATAGATTACCCGAATAACATGAAACTTGAATAAAACTGGTTAAATGAGAGATCTGCGTACCCCTTTACAGCGTACTAGTGTGATGTTATGTTATGAAATGTTGTAAACAATAAACAGAAAGGCGATTACAGCTGCCCCGTGTGATTTGCCGTTATTTATTGAAGAGTTCTGATGTATATCTGCGAAGTTCTTCATCAGATCTTGCTGGGAATTAAATGGGACCACATGACAAGCACCGGCTTTCAAATAAAAAAATAATCATCAAAATCGGTTCACCCAGAAACAAGTTCTGAGGTAAAACACATTTAAAAAAAACTGTTGAATTGATAACCTCCTACTTTTTGGGCTGTCGGTTAAAACCTTGTTTTAACTAGGGAAAACCAGTTCTAACAAAAATCGAGTCAAGCTGTGACATATCAAAATTAATTTAATGGTGCTATACATGCAGTTGTGACCAGCAAGTCGATGTCTCCGGTAGCTCGACTCGCCGTTCACAACAGCGTGCTGGTGCCTACACTTATGTATGGAAGTGAAGGCTGGGTATGGCTAAAAAGACATGAAAGTAGGATTAATGCAGTAGAAATGCGCTCCTTGCGGAGTATGTGTGGTGTAACTTTAAATGATAGATTGAAAAATGAGGTAATAAGACAACGTTGTGGTTTAAAAGAAGATGTAGTGACTAAAATTGAAAAGAGTATGTTAAGATGGTTTGGCCATGTTGAGAGGATGAATGAAAGGCGACTAACGAAAGGTATTTACAAGGCAGACGTGAATGGAAACGCCGGGAGGGGACGCCCTAGAAAGACATATATAGACCTTATGGTGATGTTCTTCAGAAAGGCCAAGTGCGCAGTACCCATAACCGGCGTGTGTGTATGACTAGATGTATGAATGTGTGTGAAGCAAAAGAAGTATGTAAGGATCGTAGCAGGTGGCGTTCTGTAGTTTCTGCCTACCCCCATGGGAAAAAGGCGTGAGTTTATGTATGTATGTATGTAAAAGTAATGGTAAATTACCATGAAAATAATTCCAATTTAATAAAATATCACTCTTCACTAATTAAAAAACTTTGTTTTAGTTCCAAAATTAACATATTATACCCCAGGGGTCGACTTTGTCCCCCTAATAAATTAGTCTCCAGACTTTATTAAAAGCGAGTTGAAATTCTATGAAATTAATGCACGGTTTTTCGTTTCATCCCTTTTTTAACCAGACTGAGTAGTTAATCCTGCTATCCAAGGGGATTAGTACAAGCTTTAGGGGGCGTATTCAGTGATAATATGTTCCAGCGTTTTAGGCTTGATCCTGCCTAAAACAAGATCAAGTAAAAATTAAAATTTAGCAAACCCCCGACATTTTTTTTTATTTCATACTTTTACCCGACTGCCGAAGGAGGGTAATGTGTTTATCATTCTATGTATGTATGTTTGTTCCTATGTGGCGTTCTAGAGACCAAACGCGTTGGGCGATTTTGATTATTCTTACGTCAATCGATTCGTCTTAACCCTGCGAGTGTCACTACTGGCTACATTAAAATTGGAAAATAGACAAATGGCGGATTTTGGGCACCATATTGTGGGGGCCCTTTTTTTTCTGCCAAACCCATTTAGTGGTGTATCAAAATGAAGGATTATAGAGGTGATTACAAAAATATAACAATTATATGTGTAGAAAGTAGTACTTGGTGCTATGGTGACCTAACATACCTTTCTTGTAATGATAGGATATGGTAAAAGTTAAAGTCTTGGATTATAACGTCACCGCGGTCTGGTGCCGGCGGGATCCCTCGCCACGATGCCCAGCGAAAGCCTTCCCGAACAAGCAACATCGCCCCGTTCGCCACATCCATTGCGATGTATGGTTTTAATGTCCCTTTCATACTGGTCTGCAAAGCGTGAATTCAACACTCCGAGTAAGTCATTCGCTAGATACCCGATACCGTTGACTAGGCCTCGTCGGCGCCGACCCGTCTTCCCCGTGGCGCGTCACCGTCTAGCGTGGATATCAAAATGCTGTGTTAGCAAAAGTTCATTGTAGTATTCGAGTTCCTGGTAATCGTGCCGGACTTGCTGTATGATCGTATTACAATGGTTTTGTGTTTCTATGGTTGTGTACATTTTTTCTTGGTAATTCGGTATTTTGTTATAAGTGTTTATGCCTGTCCATTTATCCCTGATTACTTGTGCTTTTGAAATAGGGTCTAAATAAAGCGTTTGGTTGTTTCGAAATGGTTTCACGGTGTCTAAACCGTAAGATGGTAAGATCAGCGTAAAAAAAACTCAGTAAAACCGTTGCTACAGTTGCGATTTTTGACCTCGGTTTTCTTTTTCTTTCTGGTAACTTGGTTGTTGGTTTTATATCTGGTTCTGGTATATTTACATTATTCTGGTTAACAGACAAAACTGAGAGTTTCACAATAGTGCGTTTCATGACCCCGTTTAAGGTTTTTAATGAAAATGCTCTGGTTGGACCATCATTTCCTGGATGGGTGTCAACCACACGTCCAAGAGCCCATTTTTCTGGAGGCAGATTCTCATCATGAATCACTGCTAGATCTCCAATTTTGATGTTTTCCTGTGGTTCCATCCATTTACTTCTAGTTGATGGTTGTACTAAGTATTCAGTCTTCCATCGTTTCCAAAGATCTTGGAATAGCTTGTTGGTTAGATGCCACCTGGTTCTAGCATCCTGCTCGGTTTCTATTACCGTTGTTCCTGGTCTTCCTGATAAGAAATGAGCTGGTGGACTGCGTACTGCTCGCTCCCATAGACCGCCGTTATTAGGCCAGCTAGGCACGTTAAAGTGCCATTTTATGCCCATCTCTGCTATCTCGGTTATAAAACTTTCACTGAATACTTCGCGAAGCTGGTTAAATTCTGGTTCTTCCTGTATCATCCTGTTTGCTCCCACGACGTTAGTGCCGTTGTCACTGTACATATGTCGTGGTGCCCTTTTTCTGGCAGCCATTATGATTTTAGCTGCCAAATAGGCGGAGCTGCTCAGGTCTGACACGAGTTCTAAGTGAAAACTAATCCAAAACTGTTGTCGAAGGTTTGCTAACGTTAGACGCGCTACGCCATGGAAGGACAATTTATGAGCTTGATCGATAAGTAATGTGGTTAACGGGTGGTCGTGAGATAAGATGATGGGATGTTTCATCTCAAGACTCATGTGGGCGTTTTCTAATCTCCCACGCACACGTAAAATGCCACGTTTATCTATGGTTGGATTCAAACTCAAAATCTTGCTTTTGGAGTGCACTCTTCCGTGTTTATTTATTGAATCTAGGTCGTTTACAAATTCTGCGCGCTGAACGTTTTTGATTATCAGCTGTTTAGCCCGACGAAGCTCGTATAATTCGAGGTAGGGTCGGCGAACTGGTTTGTTCAAGGTAGGTAATCGCAGTATCCACGCAAAAATACGTATGATTTTTGTTATGGTGCTATATTTGTTTATGAAATGTTTAATATTTTCGGTAGTCAGCGATTCTCTTGGTTGTCCAATGACTACCGCGTTGGTTTGGTTTAAAATAGACGGCTTTACTTCTAAGTTCGTCTCGTATATGGTTAGGTGGATTTCTTGATTGGTGTATGTTGGCAGCCATGACGGCCCTTGCCACCATATCTTGTGGTCTTTGAGTTGCCTGACAGTCAAACCACGACTTGCACAGTCGGCTGGATTATCTGTCGTCTTCACATATTGCCAATGTTTTGATGGTATGGTTTTTATGAGATCGGATTTCAGTTTATTTTCTGCTTCCATTGAATGATACCCTCCGCAAAAATCGTCCCGATAGAAAATATCTTCTAATACTTTTGCTGCGTCAGGAAATTTCTGTCTTTCATCGGACGCTAATTGTTTCAAGCACATCATCGCTAAGAATCCTGCTGGTTTGGTTCCGTATGTAAGCGTGACGAGTTGAAATGATTGTATTGGTTGGTTATTTGATTCTCGCCATAGTACCTTTTGGTAAGCTTGATCTTCTTGGTGCACTCGGATCATTCTGTACATCTTCTCGATGTCGGAAGTATATACAAATTCAAATTGTCTCCATTTCAGGATAAGCTCTTGAAGATCCTTCTGTATATTAGGGCCCCTGTACATGACGTCATTTAGACTGTACCCTGATGAAGACTTTGCTGAGGCGTTAAAAACTACTCTCAACTTGGTAGTGGTAGATTCAGCCCGAATGACTGCATGGTGTGGTAAGTAGCATTCGGGTGCCTGGTTAATGTTGCATGGTATCATGTGGTTTAATGCAAAATATTCATCCATGAATTTTTTGTAATCTATCTTCAATTCGCTGTTCTTCTCAAATTTCTTCTCCAAGTTTCTAAATTGAGCTAATGCTTGTGGTTTAGTTGCGCCCAACTTGTCTTTGTGTTCCGGCTTGAGTGGCAGTCGGACTTCGTACCTTCCGTCCTCAAGCCTCTTAGTGGTTTTAATAAAATATTGTAAGCACTCATGATCATCGTTGGACATCTCTATCTTCTGGTGTATGTCTTCGTTCTCCCAATATTTCAGAAGGTCTTCTGTGTTGTTGAGAACCACGTTGCACTGGTAGTGTGGTACCATGGATCCACAGAGTAGCCATCCTATTTGCGTCTGTTGGGCGATTGGTTGCTTATCGTTGTCTCCTCTCAAGATACCTCCTAACATTATTTTGCTGTAAACATCTGCGCCTAGAAGTATATCTACGGGTCTGCTTACGTAAAACTCTGGATCAGCCAATTGTATCCCTTGGATATGGTTCCACGTTGTTGGTTTGGTAAACGTGTTATTTGGCAATCGCTTGATCAAGTTATTCATAATAATAACGTTCGTGTCGCAGGTAAATTCACTATTTGCAGACTGTAGTGTTACCTGTAACATTCCTTTCGCGTTATTTTCTTTTTCACCGACGCCGAATATTTCACCTTTGAAATGAGCCCTCTTTAATCCCAAGATCTGGGCTGCGTTTTCAGTTATTAACGATAGTTGAGAACCCTGGTCAACTAAAGCTCTCATCTTGTGCTGTATTCCATTAGCTCCCTTGACTTTTATAATAGCGGTGGCTAAAAGTATTTCCGATATGTCATCCCATGACGCGTGAGATGACCTAGATGGGCCCTTTTTGGTTGCAACATTGTTGGTGGTTTCTTCTGCTGACACAGTTGGACTTTGTTTTTCCATTGCTTCGTGAAGTAGCGTATTGTGTGTAGCTAAGCATTTACGACATCGTTTGTTCGATTGACATAGTTTATTGTTATGACTGCATAGGCAGTTTTTGCAGTAATTTAATTGTTCAATCTTATTAAATTTTTGCTCGTGCGTCATTTGTAAAAAATCAGGGCAACGCCACAATCCGTGGTCAGAATTGCACAATGCACAGGTTATCGACCGCGACACGTGTAAGGCATTTGATTTTGTGGTTTCTTTGTTGCCTGATTGATGGTTATTTCGTTGAAAAAGTTTCTTCTGGTTTTGGTTGTGGTTGCTGTATGGGAATGGTTGATGCGGCGTGGTTTTTTGGTTGGCTGGTTCTTGCTTGCGACGAGACGCTTCTAGCGCTGTGAATTTTTTCTCCAAGAATTCCAGGAACTCCTGCAGATCGGGTAGCTCTCTAGGATTCTTGACCGATTCTATGTACTCGGTGAAGGTATCATTATCCAGCTTTAGCGCTAGTAGGTGTACTAGAAGTGGATCCCAAGTAGCTATATCCACTCCCAGATTCTGTATAGCGTGTAACGTCTCCTTGGTTATGTCATGCAGCTTCTTAATCGTAGCCAGCGATTGCTGTTGTATATTGGGCAGCCCAAGCATGATATTTATATGGGACGTGAAAATCAATTTCTTGTTACCATATCTGTGGCTTAAAATTTCCCAACATACCTGATAATTGTCAGAGCTAATCTGTAAATGGTGAATCAGACGCTCCGCTTCTCCAGTCACCTTAGTCTTCAAGAACTGCATTTTTTGCGCATTAGACATCGACGGGTTTTTGTCGATCGCTTCGCTAAACAAATCTTTGAACGGAACCCTCTGGTTGTAAGTTCCATTGAACACGGGGATGTCCATCTTCGGAGCTGACTTCTCTCGGTGCTTCACTGCCCACATCTTTTTGTTGATGTCGTTTATCAACTCACTGTACTTTTCCTCGTGCTTGCAGAATTCCATTTGGTACGTAATATCGTCGCCTCCATCCTCACCTTCAATTTCCCAATGAAGTCTAACAATCTCACCCCATCGGCTATCCAGTGATTTTAGAGCGTTCTCGAATTGCCACTGATTCTCGAACTTATCTACTTCTATATTACTCACAGTTCTCATGAACGCCTTGAAATTGATACTCTGCTTCTTTACTAACCCGTTCAGCTTGCTGGACCCTCTCTCTATATGAAGAAAACTCTCCCGCTGCGAGGACTCTGTATAGCGAGACGACGTACCTAGTTGTGGCTGCGCCGTCTCGTTTTCCGGCCGACGATTGTCAGCGGTTAGCTGTGACCTAGCCCGGATACCTGGTAATGGCTGCTCATCCTCCACTTTTGGTCTACGGGGGCTTTCTTCCTGCAGCTGCGTTGTGCCTAAATGCCTCATGGTTTTATCAATTATCTCCTTTATTTTGAAATAAAGTTCCTGGACTATTTCGAAACATCCCTTTTTGAAGTAAATGTGCTCAACATCCGCCAACTGACACATTTTCTTATGGTTTTGTTGGTACTCGTGCCAGTATGCTTCCAACATATCAGCCTTACGCTTGTAATTTTCGATGGTCTTCCTCTCGGATCCATCCTTCTTTATGTTGGTTAGGAACTTGTCCAGGATTTCATAGAGCTCCGTTTGGTTGATGAACAGAGTATCGGAATCCATATTAAGGGTTGGTTTGAAAAAAAAATGGTAATGGTTAGTTTATATAATGGTTTGATCTGACCTTTATGCTCCAACCGACCGTCTCTGCAATCCGAGGTTCTCCCAATTGCAGCGATCTCCTGGTTTGCGTGGCACTGTATCACTTGGTAGTCACTGGTAATTAAATGCTCGAAGGACCATGTAGAAAGTAGTGCTTGGTGCTATGGTGACCTAACACACCTTTCTTGTAATGATAGGATATGGTAAAAGTTAAAGTCTTGGATTATAAGGGAAACAACTATATTGAAACACTATATAACACTTAGATATACGAAATGGTAAATTATGGTAAACTATAAACTAAATTAATGGTAAAAAGTATGGTAAAATGGTTGTGGTTTTGGTTATGAGTACGTGGTGTCTCTGATAAGATCTAAACGCGAACTGGGCCACATTTTGGTAACCGAGCGAAGGTGCATATTTGCGTTTGATGCAATTATGCATTTTCGCTGCGTGTTCGGTTTAAACTCGAACAATATGTTTAAATGTACCTAACTCTAAAAAAAAAATACTAAAAAGTTATATTAAAAAAAAAACAAAAAAACTAAAAACCCGACTGCTTAAAATGCGAACTAAAAAACGTAAACAATGATGTGCAGTCGGAGGATACATCTGGTTTTGGTCATCCAGCTCGCGAATATGTATCCTCCGACTGCACAGCATGATTTTCTTCTTGTTTACGTTTTTTAGTTCGCATTTTAAGCAGTCGGGTTTTTTTTAAACTTCATTTTTTTATCTAGTAGAAGACTCGCTTACATCATCAATCTATTGAACACGTAATTATGACACGATATCTTGCGAAAACACCCCGATTCAAACAGTAAAACGCCCATAACTTTTGAACAACTGAATCGATTTTGATCAAACATAGCTAAGACCACTGCCGATAATGCAAGCTTTAAAACAAAAAAAAAAAAAACTAAATCAAAATGGATCGGCTTCCAATAGGGTAGTTGACAAAAAAATATCTATCTAGTCCATCAGTTAGATAAAACTAACAATATTGGACACAAATTTTTTCTTTTGCCACGCGTAAACAAAATACTACGACGATAAATTGCGTTGAAATTTCGTTTGACGTCACGGTTTGCTACACTTTATACTGACAAAGTGACGTCACAAGCCCCCACTTCGATGCGCTTAAGACAATTGTTACTTCTATACCAATATTATAAAGAGGAATGATTTTTTTGTTTGTTTGTATGTTTGTTTGTTTGTACCGAATAGGCTCCGAAACCAATGGGCCGATTTTAAAAATTCTTTCGCCTATGGAAAGCTACATTATTCCCGAGTAACATAGGCTATAATTATGACGGGAGCGAAGCCGCGGGGGTCAGCTAGTATTTAATAAAGCAAAAAACGGGTCCAATATTATTTGATAATCTCACTGACGGACTAAATTGAATTATAATTTTTCTACATCATCCCTACAACTTGTAAGTCGCGGCATTAAGGGCCATCACTTCTCACGATCCGTAACTACTCTCAAAGATCTACAGATAACAGCCAGGACCAGCGGTTAAACATACTTTCCGAGGTACGGAGGAATCTCGGTTTAAGATGGTCAACCATCCACGGGCCGACCTCGGCAAGCGTTGTTTAACCTTGAAGATCGACCCGTACGGCTGATATTATTTAACGATGACCTCCTCTTGCAACTAGTATCATCATCTGCCTAGCCTTTTTCCCAATAACTGTTGGGGTCGGCTTCCAGTCTTACCGGATTCAGCTGAGTACCAGTGTTTTACATGGAGCGACTGCCTATCTGACCTCCACAACCCAGTAACAGGGTAACACGATACCCCTTGGCAAGACTGGTGTCAGATCTCAGGCTTCTGACTACCCGTAACGACTGTCAAAGATCTTCGAATGACAGCCGGGACCAACGGCTTAACGTGCTTTCCGAGACACGGAGGAATCTCGGTATGTTAAGATGGTCATCCATCCACGGACCGACCTTGGCAAGCATTGCTTAACCTTGAAGATCGACCTGTGCTACTGTTATTATTTTGCGAAGACCTACTCTTGTTTCTAGTATACTTTCTTAAAATAGCTAATTCCTATGACTCCGCACTGCGGATTCCGTATTCCATTCAATTATAACGGTAATACAGACATTACGTCGGCCATTTTTGTTAACAGCCTGTAATGGCGGCATTAAACAGGAATGTAGCTTATTTTAATAAAATGTTCGGTCTATTAAGTTGAATGTTAGGGAAAATGTTATTTCCTCTGTTCTTAAGAGGGTGTGAGGTTGTTTTGAGTTTAGACTGCTATTAAATGACAATTTTAACTGGCCTATTTCACTTTTGCCTTTGTGTAAGATCGGCAGAGATGTTATTTTTACTACTCGCTTCATCCTTTCAGTCAAAGACGACCACTGTTGGAAATACCCGCCCTGAATGGAATCGCCAGGTCTTCGGGTGACCTTATGCTACTCGTTCGCCACTCCAGAACCTATCGGCCCATATAATGATAAGCAAGGCGGCGTTCGGGAAGTTACGCGGTATCTTCTCGTCCAACTTACCACAGTGTCTCAAGATGAAAGTCTATGACCAGTGTGTGTTGCCAGTGATGACATATGGCTCTGAGACGTGATCGCTCACAATAGGCCTCATTAGAAAGCTTACAGTCACCCAAAGGACAATGGAGAGAGCTATGCTCGGAGTTTCCTTGCGTGATCGAATCAATAATTTAGAGATCCGCAAGAGAAGCCTGGTTGGCTTACTGGCATAGCCCAAAGAATTGCCAAGCTTAAGTGGGCAGGGCACATTGCTCGCAGAACAGATGGGCGTTAGGCAGAAAGGTTCTGGAGTGGCGACTGCGAACCGGAATACGTTGCGTTGGAAGGCCTCCCACCAGGTGGACCGATGACCTGCTGAAGGTTGCAGAGTTCCACTGGATGCAAGACACACGGGACCGATCAATATGGCGACGCTTGGGGGAGGCCTATGTCCAGCAGTGGACGTCTTTCGGCTGATATGATGATGATGATGATGAATGATCAGCTGTTTGGTGATTGCAGTTGATATGTCAGTTATCTTTGTACTCCTGGAGATCTCTTCTTATCTGTTTAGATCGCACAAGGAAACTTCAAGCTTTAGGCAAATAACACTGGCGAAATCTTAGCTGACTTAAATTTGAGCGTTTGAAAGTGAGTTAAATACGAAAGACATTCTATTAATTGTCTACGTTTTTTTAAAGTATAATTGGGCTGGTTCAAAACGGATAACAAAACAACATTATAAATAAAAGGTTATTTAACTTTTTAGTTAATTTCTTTAGCTTAGTGTTGCCATTATATATTTATTTGCTAAGTGACAATTAGTAACTATATTAAGTAAATATATCATTATAGTATTTATTGCAATAAATGAGTTAACAATACAGTTTATGTCTAAATGTAGAAGTTCCTTTCAGGTAGGTAAGAATATTGTAATATTTTGTTGTTGTTTTTTGGTAATATTCTTGGCAAAAAGATTGGCAAAAAGACTAGTATCCAAGTCAAAAAAAAAATATAGGTTGGTTGTTGACGATGACCTTTTGATACACGTCAAAGTCGCTTAGTTTTAATAAATATTATCTTTTCAAAAAGTATATTTTACATTTGATGCTGAAATAACTAAGTAAGGGAAATACTAACGCGATATTCCCCTTTTACTTCCACGAAATTGAATAATATTAACTATTAAACACACTATTAAAAGTTACCCTGACATAACCTACAAAAGTTTATGACTGAATATCTATTATTCTCGACATTCTCGAACAAAAATTCTTGCGCAAACTAATTCAGAACATCACCCTGAGTTAAACCACATATTTTCATTTAATGACGTAGAAATTTAATCTCTGCTAAAACCTGCCATTGTTTTTTATCTACTGGATAGGTGAAAACTGGATTTGTGATTTTTCAGCTGAAAATAATTCATGTCGTCGTCAAGCATATTCTGTTTATTATGGCGTCATTCATCTCTTATTTCCATAAAACTCGTATATCAACTGATTTTTGATTTTCAAATTCGTTCGGCACATATTTTTAAGAGCTAGTCTATCAATCAATATATTTCGATGTCACACAAATGGATGCCGTCTGTTTAGAGCCGCGTTAATCAATCTACCGCATCACATTCAATGATTGATACGAGTAAATGTGGCAGGTGTGGTGACAACTCATATAATCCTGTGTCAGTTATCATTTGTATCTCCTCAATTTTGGTAAACATTTGAGAGTAAATAGAAAGGTATATACATACATTATACACGCCGTAACGGAAAGGTGCGATTATGTTTTAAATACTACTGCTGCCCGTGTGTGTCGCAGAGAAATTAGGATACCAGGAATTCACGAAATCCTTAGGAAAATCAAGATCTTTTTTCCTTTTTTTTTAAACCTTGTCCCACACTAGGAATGTCTCCTGTATCGTGGGTGCGTTTACAAACATATAAGCTCACACACACAAACACTCAGAGCCGGAAAAACTATCTATAAGTCATACTAATATTTGTTCCGTTCGGAATCAAACACACGACACGCATTGCAGCAGTCAGTCGCTCAACCACTGCGCCAACCGTGCGCCCCGAAATGACGGTAGATGTCGAATATTCTTGTTTCTTACGTCTTCTTACATAAATGTTTAGTGATAATATGACAAAATGTTCATAGAATGTCAGTGATATGTCGTTTCACTAAACTAAATCTAGTAAAATAAGAAAAGTGCTGGAATATAAAATAATTTATAGCAAAAATAAAAATGATATATATAGCAATATACTCGATAACAAACTGTTTCTTGCGCAATGGTTCGCAAAGCCTACTTTAGAGACACAAAGATCCTCTGTGACTACTGAACATCTATTCTGTGCCGTGCACGTATCAAAAACCCCTGCCCAGTACCTAAGTACTTAACTAAAATGCATTTGGAATATGAGAAGGGTACAAATCCGCTACCTGCTTGGGGCCTTTACTGTGCATTTTGGAACCAACGACATGCTAAATGGGACTAACCGCGACACCCATGTGCAGGTTGTGTGGGGAACATACGGAACGCATGGAGCACCTTCTGTGCACATGCGATGCACTGGCTGGTAAGCAAATGAGTCTCCTAGGGGTTGGATATCCTAAACCAGAAGACTATAGGCTCATATCTTCTAGTCTCGTAGTTAAACTCATGAAAAGAGTTTTCAACGAGATTGGGGACGAGTACCTAAGTCGCAGATAATAGAATACTAGCATACAGATGCCTCATCCCATACAAAGAAACCGTGCCGACGTAACTAGCGTTTTTCATCTGATTAATCTTGTTGTTTTTGTTAAGTACATCAATCGCGTTCGATCCCGTTTCACGGCAATAGATGGTGTTTGCAGCAATTTGCAAGTAAAAGGGTTTATTAGGTTCGTGAATATTTTTTTCTTAAAATACAGTGAAGATTCGTTTTATAGTTTTTTTTGCACGTTTTTACAGTTTTTTTGCACCAAAATGTTTTTCAATGCAAATTTAAACAATCTAGTGGAATGCCTCAAAAATTAAAAAATGCGCCATCTATTGGCATCAATTTTAAATGATCCGTTCAAATAATCTTTGAAATGTGAATTAAGAGCCCATTATTCCATCATTTGGTACTGAGGTGAGTTGATTAAAAAGAACATACAATTTTTATGTTTAATTCTAGAAAATGTTAATTTTACACACGATTCTATTGAATTGTGTGAACATGTCGCGCCATCTAGTGAGATTTATTTGAACCAAATTTTCTTTGTTAGTAATGAGACCCCGTGCCTAAGTTATCTAGGGGACCACAAAAGATCCCAAGTCGAAGTGTCCGAGTTATTTCTCGGCCCCTCTATAAGATAATATAAGTACTTAACTACCTACTTATCCATTAAACTCGTTATCTAATAAAACGAAAATCAACACTAACAAACTCAATCAAATTATCTCGTGACACTCATCACGCCAATTTGGTCGACGATGACGTGTTAGTGACGTGACGTTAATGACGTCACCAGCGTGTCGAGGCGCTCCTTCACTAGCGTGACTGCAATGAAAGCAGTTATTGTTTATGGTATAATTTGAGGTTTGATTGTACCGGAGTGATTATTTCGGGGATTTGGGGGTAGTTTGAGGCGACAGTAATAATAACTCATAACAGTTGTTGTGGTTTGAATAGGTATTTAAGATTGGAGAAAATTAGAGGGTATAATGAATAATTATTATTTTGCAAGATAAGATTGGGACAGTTTTTTAAGTGAAAGCTTTTGTTAGCCACGTTGAGCGATTTTTGGTAGGGGCAGAACTTTTGGGTTCGCATCAGCGACATGATAATGTGATAACGTCATCGACATGCTAATATGACGTCATCATCTGCCTAGCCTTTTCCCAATTGTTGTTGGGGTCGGCTTCCAGTCTTACCGGATTCAGCTGAGTACCAGTGTTTTACATGGAGCGACTGCCTATCTGACCTCCACAACCCAGTAACTGGATAACACGATACCCCTTGGCAAGACTGGTGTCAGATCTCAAGCTTCTGACTACTCGTAACGACTGTCAAAGATCTTCAAATGACAGCCGGGACCAACGGCTTAACGTACTTTCCGAGGCACGGAGGAAACTCGGTATTTTGAAATGGTCACCCATCCACAGACCTACCTCGGCAAGCTTTGCTGAACCTTAAAGATCGACCCGTGCGGCTGTTATTATTTAGCCACGGGCTCCACATGCAAATGCGACGTGTGACGGAAATACTGTGACCAATTTTTTTTTATCTTCCTATCCCATCATGTTGGGTCAAAATAAAGGGTTTTAAGAGGCGGTTTCAAAAATATAAAACACTTATATGTTTAAATGTACCTAATTCGAAAAAAATGTTTACTAAATAGTGTTAAATAAAAAAAAAAAAAAAAAACCCGACTGCTTAAAAAGCCAACTAAAAAGACGTAAACAAGAAAAAAAAACATGTTGTGCAGTCGCGAATATGTAACCTCCGACTGCACAGCATGATTTTCTTCTTATTTACGTCTTTTTAGTTTGGGTTTTTGATTTTTTGAATAAACTTTTTTATTTATTATTGTCTTTATTTTTTTCGTTTTTAGTATACGTATTTTTTTTAGTATGGAAAACGGAAATTTGGATCCAGTCTCCAATTTCAATAATATTGCAACAATTGAAAGCCCCTCTTGGTGTCCACGAAATTGGAATAATTAATGAATGAAATTGAAGCGACAGAGATTATTATTTTTAATTATACAATTCCATTTGAAATACCCACGACAATATTTGCGACTTACTCTCATCTTTGAACTGGAATTAATTGATGATTGTCTTTTGAGAACCTCGTTGAATGTAACAGACGTACGGCGATAATTTCTGCCAAATTATTAAAGGATTCGGCATTAAGCTTATATCTGAGAGACTGGGCTTAACACCCAGTTTCTAAATAAAAATATGATAATTCTATTAAGTCCGTCAGTGAGATTAGCAAATATTATTGGACCCGTATTTTTTGCTTTATCAGATAAAAAAAAACATTTTTTTTTGAGTACGGGGCTTGTGACGTCACTTTGTCGGTATACAGTGTAGCACACCGTGACGTCACACGATATTTCAACGAACTGTATCGTCGTACTCGTCACTTTATGTTTACGTGTCAAAAGATAAAAACGTGTCCAATATTTTTAATTATTAATCTACCTGACGGACAAAAGACTAATTTTCAGTCAACTACACTATTCAGCATTGGAAGTCAAGAAATTTTTAAACTCATCTTCAATTCCAAACTTTGACAAGTTCTCATGATTAAGACGTAGAGTTTGATAATTTCACTAATCGATTCTCAATTCAAAAATCAATAGTATTTCAACGCACAACAAAACAAAAACCATTCCTGAATTGATGTTTAATAACAACTAGCAGTTGCCTCGCGGTTTTACCCGCGTAGTATCCGTTCCCGTGGAAATACAGAGATAAAAGGTAGCCTATGTCACCCGGGGATAGTGTAGCTTCCCAACGGTGAAAGATTTTTTGAAATCGGTCGAGTAGTTTTTAAGTTTAATCGTTACATACAAAAATACAAATCTTTCCTCTTTAACCCCCGATCGCCGGAAAAAGAGGGGTGTTATAAGTTTCACGTGTGTTGCTGTGTGTCTGTCTGTGGCATCATAGCGCCTTAACGGATGAACCGATTTCGATTTAGTTTTTTTTGTTTGAAAGGTAATTTTGTCGAGAGTGTTTTTAGCTATGTTTGAATAAAATCGGTTTAGCCGTTCAAAGTTATGGGCGTTTTACTGTTTGAATCGCGGTGTTTTCGCAAGATAAATATGTCGGGGGTTTTTTAAATTTTAAATTGTACTTTTTATAATATTGGTATAGAAGTATAATTAAGTACTTGCCTATCTCCTGACTTACGAAAATATTTGCAGCAATTTTATACAGCATGTAAAGCCTTAGGGGTGTATATTAAATTACCCGCCGTGAACCAAGCTGCGAGGGTTATGAACTGGCCCTAATTCTGATTAACTTGTAACGGGTTGACCCTAATAAATATTATTAACATTTAAGTGTTATTTATAACCTATGTCGTAAACATCGGTGGATGAACTCGGGCTTCGCGTAAACGATATGAGGCAATTTTGGAGGATTTCGTCGGTCGTTGGACAAGCGAGCTCGTGGAACATCATATGTACAGGTAGTACTTTTTAGTTTACTCCGTACACTGATTTTCCGTTAGTTGGGCTGGTGAGAGAAAATCGTCTGATCTCTAAAGTTTGTGCGCGAGGTTAAAATACATGCTATCTCATCCGACAACACGTGCGAAAGAGATAGATGCTATGATGAGCAGTAAGAAGCTAGTTCGCGTACGAATTAGCACTTTTGCAAATTTGTTTCGAAATTATTTAGGACGAAAACGAGCGCGCGAAATTTTGGGAGTCTAGATATCATGAAAAAACTACTAAATTTATATTTTCAAAATAAAAGTATTTGCATTGTTGAACTACTAATCTATCCCTGAATGGAGGTTGTTTTGTAATTTTCTTTCTTTTTATGGTATTTATTTCCGCCTAAAGATGCGTTTAAATTAGTGTTGAAATATAGAACTTTCGACGCTCATAACTTTCAAATACATATATATTTTTTTGGACACTTAGGAGACACTTTGGTAAATTGGACGAGAAAATACCACGCAACTTGTCGAATGCCGCCCAGCCGAGTCGGATTCGACGGTTAACCTCGGTTGGATATGAGGGTCCATTTTTATCGGATATTTAAAACATAATTTTGCAATTTTTCCTCGGCAAACCCTAGTAAGAGAATACGAGCAGATATTATCCAGCTTACTTTAATTTGTACATTATATCTGTCAGTCCAGGTAACCGAAATAGCCCGAAGAATTGCCAAACTAAGTGCTAAACTGGCAGTGGGCAGGGCACACCGATGGGGTAGAAAAGTTCTGGAGTGGCGACCGCGAACCGGCAGACGATGCGTTGGAAGGCTTCCTACCAGGTGGACCGATGACCTTTTGAAGGTTGTAGGGATCCGTTGCATGCATCCGCGCATGTGGGACGCACGGGATCGGTCAATGTGGCAACACTTGGGGGAGGCCTATGTCCAGCAGTGGACGTCTTTCGGCTGATATGATGGTGATAGAGAATAGAGAATAATTTATTAAAAAGTAAGTACCTTCACAAAAATGTACATTAGGTGCAGTAGTTTGATTTCTAACAATGTTAATAGAGCTTATATGTAAACTATTTCTAAAATATTTTATTACAACTACAAGATTATTAAAAAAAGAATTTTAGAATTTTGGTAGGGACCTGCCCGATTTAGGTTCTTTCAACCCTGTGTTTCAGGCCATCACTTTACTTAGAACAATAATTGGGCCAGTTAAATTATTGAATAAAATTAATCTATTAACAAACATAAATCTATTAAAAAAAAAACAAATAATAAAAAAACAAAAAAAAAATATATATAAATTTAAGTATGTACAAGTAGGTATGGGTATCTTCAAACAACAATTTCTAGAAGTTTTTCTGTGTCACTATAACTAAGGTCCCTAAATAATAATAAGCAATAAGTGTCCCTAAATAATCTGTTAAGGTAAAGCAACATCGTTTACAATGCACGTCCTCGAAAAGAGCGTTTTCCAAGCAGCCAAACTGTGCGGAAAGTGTAACTTTTTTTCACTAGTGCTTTTTACTTTCCTGTATTTTTTTTTTTTTTTCTCCAACGTCAGCCGAGTTTTTATCATTTGAGAAAAGTTTTATAAATTAGTTATGTACAGATTATCATTAATATAAAAGGTAAAATAAAACTAATACTTCATTTTAGGCGTTTTTAATTACTCTAGATTTAGATTTTGATCAATAAATTAATTTTAAATATTCATTAAATATGTTTGGCAGAACGTATATTTTACTCGTGCCTTATTGCGTTACGATGTGACAGCTATTTGCACATGCGCAGTAGATATGCCCGAGGAACTATTAGTTAATCTGTGGATATGCTGAACATACGATTGAATAAGCCCGCCATTTTATTAATTTCATTTTATTAATTTATTTATTTCCTCGCACAATGCATGGTAAAATGTTGTATGATACACGTACGTAAGATGATTTCCGACTCGTGTCGATTTATCCACTCACTCGCTTCGCTCGCTCGTGAATAAAACCGGCCAAGTGCGAGTCGGACTCGCGCATGAAGGGTTCCGTACTTGGTAAATTGCGGTTTACGATTTATGACGTATTAAAAAAAAACTACTTACTAGATCTCGTTCAAACCAATTTTCGGTGGTAGTTTACATGGTAATGTAAATCATATATTTTTTTCAGTTTTATCAATCTCTTATTTTAGAAGTTACAGGGGGGGGGACACACATTTTACCACTTTGGAAGTGTCTCTCGCGCAAACTATTCAGTTTAGAAAAAAAAAATATTTGAAACCTCTATATTATTTTTGAAGACCTATCCATAGATACCCCACACGTATGGGTTTGAGGAAAAAATTTTTTTAGTTTCAGTTTCAAGTATGGGAACCCCCAAAATTTATTGTTTTTTTTTCTATTTTTGTGAGAAAATCTTAAAGCGGTTCACAGAATACATCTACTTACCAAGTTTCAACAGCATAGTTCTTATAGTTTCAGAAAAAAGTGGCTGTGACAGACAGACAGACATGACGAATCTATAAGGGTTCCGTTTTTTGCCATTTGGCTACGGAACCCTAAAAATGCCACTCATCGGAAATCACGTACCTTCCGCACTTGTGGCATAAATAACTATTATATGTTAAGCTATAAACATAGATATGATTATCTGTCAGTCGATCATGACACTAATTATTTTTACACGATTCATTAATATTATATTCCTGTATTACTTAATTGCCGAGCACTACCAATTAAACGCCTGACTGTTAATAACAATCAAGTTATTATTAAATAATTACGTGCTTCAAACACAGTCTGTGCTCATAATGGCCGGTCAATATTGACATCACCCAGATAATTACAGGTGGGACGTGGTTATTGTCATGAAGTTTGTAAGTAAATTATCATTTTTCATAGAGCATGGAATTCTCGCGCAAGCAGCGTCTGTTGATGACAACACAATAGTAGTTTATGCAATGGTCATATAATGGGAGTTATTAAAACACGAGCGTGGGTTTATCACATGAGGCGAAGCTGAATGTGATAATATTAACACGCGAGTGTTTTAATACCTAATTATATGCCGTTGCTTACACTACTTTATCTTCACTCAAACATTTGAAATAAAATAAAAGTGGAAACGAAAAAAATATGCAGTATGGCGGGCAATTTAGATTCTCATTGCACCATGACTGTCAATGTCAATGAGCCCATAAAGCGCTAATAAATTAAAAAGTAAAAGTGTGCTGTGAAAATTTAAAAGTTATTTTATGATGCAGTTGTTTGAAAATCGAAGGAAAATGTTACACTGTAATGGCACAAGTATTTTTTTTTAAATTTTACCTGTCCACGAATATAAAGTACGTGTTTATACAATATTTTTTGAATTCATATTTAGAACATTACGTTGTGAGTGTAGATAAAATTATTTTATTTTAGTTTTAGTCTGTTATAATATGTTATCTGTGCAAGGAACTGTGTTATGTAACTATGTCCTGTGTCTTTGACGCGATCAACGCGTTTCCATGTGAGTTATAGTAAAGTATTAATAAAACAAGCAACTTGTATCAATTTACCAACCTTAAAACAAGCTACAGTCCGCTTAATCCTTCACCTCATAAAGATTATGGATTTACCTACCTCGAGGTTGAACGATGCTCCAAACAGCCACCGGACAACGAGACAAAATTATTATCATTGATAACCACCGTCGAAAAGTCTAAAAACGTATGCACTAATTGTCACGCACTACCGAAATATCATTTCAAAAATAAAAACACTACAAAGTGAAAAATAACTTCATTTTCGGAAGTCGGTGTTCTTGGTTTCGTTTCTTCGTTTTTTGACACCGACTTCCGAAATTGTTGTTTTTTTTCACTTTGTAGTGTTTATATTTGGAAGTCGGTTGTATTTTTTGTAAAAAGTTTATTTTTATTTTTCACTTTTTAGTTGTGGTACCAAATGGACCAGTTCTATAGGCTAGGTACCAATAATGCCCAAAGTGAAGCCAGAATAGATTAACCCAATAACATGAAACTTAAACAAAACCGGTGGAATAAGAGTATACCAAGGTGAACTTTTTACACCTGCGTACCCCTTTAGAGCGTACCAGTGTGATGTTATGTTATGAAATGGTGAAAACTATAAACAGAAATGCGATTGAAGCTATCCCGGGTGATTTGCCGACATTTATTGAAGAGTTCTGATGTATAGCACCGAAGTTCTTCATCAGATCTTGATGAAAATTAAATGGGACCACATGACAAGCACCAGCTTTCAAGTAAAAATGAATCATCAAAATCGGTTCACCGAGTAACAAGTTCTAAAGTAACACAAATAAAAAAATAAGAAAAATACAGACGAATTGATAACATCCGCCTTTTTGGAAAGTCGTTTAAAAATAAATAGAATGCCACTTCATCTAACCACAGTATAAATATGGACAGACAGTACGGAAACTACCGTAGCTCGAAACGGCACACTCGCACAAACATGCGCAGCGACGAGACCCTTAAGTTTGAACTAGTCGACGGCACGAACTATTTTGTGGGCGGGGTTAGAAAGCATGCTATCTTATTCAACAACACGTGTGAAAGAAATAGATGATGTGATGAGCAGTAAGAAGCTAGTTCGTGTACGAATTAGCACTTTTGCAAGTTTGTATGATTTAGGAGGAAAACGAGCGCGCGATTTTTTTATAAACAGACCTTTGTGAGTCTAGATATTATGTAAAAACATCTAAATGTATATTTTCAAAACAAAAATTATTTGCATTTTTGAAGTACTAATCTATCATTGTATGGAGGCCGTTTTGTAATTTTCCTTCTTCTTATGGTAATTATTTCCTCCCAAAGATACGTTAAAATTAGTGTTGAAATATGAAACTTTCGACGCTCATAACTTTCAAATAGGTATATTATTTTTTTTACATTTTTGTTTCCATACAGGACTAGATAATAATGAGACAAATTGATACCATTTTTTATTTTGAACATACATCGTCAATTAGTGGTGTAATCTCTAGACTACGTTTGTATGGAAGAATTTTCGACTAGTGTAACCTTAAGCGGTTGGCGCGGTGCTGTCAGTAGTGCGTATCGCTTATGTTTTGCGTTTGTAGGTAGTTTCCGTACTGTACATATTTATACTGTGATCTAGCGCCTAAGAGATGCCTTATGGCTCTTTTAGTTTGTACTAGATAATCCAATGTATGCGATTACTACGTACATAATACGATATTAATTATTATATCACCAATTAATGTCAGTAAGTGAGAATCACCCCTCAGACAACCCAATTACTATTATTACACATATGTACAACTAGCACATAAACACATCTAACTATAATCAATAATAGGTATTCAATCTATTGCGCATATTATATTGACTATGGCTTCATATACTTAGTAGTAGATTCACAAATAATAAGTATACAGGGTGGAATTTTGTAATGCCACCTGAAGGGAAAGTACTCTTAATACTGTAGATAGAAAATTTTACTCAAAGAAAACATTCCTTTATTTTGAAAAGAAAGAAAACGGCATTCAAAGATTTTTAAAAATTCGCTTGCCACACCCGGGAATCGAACCGACTAATATCTCTAAAAAATACACCCTGTACTGTTATTGCATCGATCGTTAGGGTCAATTATTAGAATGAAATCTCTCTAACAAGCTTGATAAATTAAATGAAAGGAAAACCATAAAATCTGGGCTTATAAATTCAATGGGTCAAGTTAAAGCACTTTTACTCAAAGTTCCATCTGTATCCTTATGTGAGTAATTAATAATTATCATTGACGTCATTTATTCATTAAAATTACGAATTACTATTTAGATAAGACTAGAATTCGTTGGAAGTATAAATTTGTGTATCCAAGAAAATGGAGCCCAGTTCGAGCAAAGTTAGTTTACCATTTTTTGTAAATAATTAAAATAATTTAAGATTTCATGGTTTTTCTTTCATTTAATTTATCAAGTTTGTTAGAGAGATTTCATCCTTATAATTGAACTTAACGGTCGATGCAATAAAAGTACAGGGTTATAATTTTAATGATTTTATTCTGTTCGATTCCCGGGTGTGGCAAGCGAATTTTCGAAAATCTTTGAATCCAGTTTTCTTTCTTTTCAAAAATAAAGAAATGTTTTCTTTCAGTAAAATTTTCTATCTACATTATTAAGAGTACTTTCCCTTCAGATGGCATAACAAAATTCCACCATGTATAATTATCGAAAAGTATTTAGATGGAATAGAATTCGGAGATATTATTATTTCTTTATTCACGTATGTACACACAAAACACTTAAGTAAGTAGAAAAAGAACTTAACACAAATAGGAGAGCACAAAAGTGCTGCTTTTTCAAAGTGAATTATTGTAGGAATTATAATTTGTTTTAACCATCGACCAGGTTATAACTTAGAACAATAAATAATATTTTTACACGCGTAAGTGGTTTTTAATAGTTTCTGTATGATCATTTTGAAATACTTACAAACTTGACGTTTATAATTCAATTTTAACTAACTTAGTACATCATTTCAAATACTTAATTAAAAATAACTACCTATATATACACTCAAATAAAAATAAAATAAAACTACGAATAAAAGGGCGGGGGTCATAGGGCGTCATAAAATTCGTCCACATCGCTGTCAACGTGAAAAGTGCCCAGAACGCTGGCAGCATTGCCACGTTGGATGGCAATGCTAATTCTCGTATTATATATCTCATATCTCTGCGTAAGTTAGGGGAGCTTGTGGCTAAATAATAACAGCCGCACGGGTCGATCTTCAAAGTTACGCAACGCTTGCCGAGGTCGGTCCGTGGATGTATGATGAAATGGTCACCCCATTTCAACATACCGAGTTTCCTCCCGGCTGTCATTTGAAGATCGTTGACAGTCGTTACGGGTAGTCAGTTGAGATCTGAAACCAGTCTTGCCAAGGGGTATAGTGTAACCCAGTTACTGGGTTCTGGAGGTCAGATAGGAGCGACCCATGTAAAACACTGGTACCCAGCTGAATCCGGTAAGACTGGAAGCCGACCCCAACTTTGGGAAAAGGCTAGGCAGATGATCACATGAGTAAGTTAGTTTTTGTTCATATTTATACCATGGATATTTAAAGCAGAGTTTTTCAATTGTTAGATAACGGTGTTCCTACTTTGCAATTCCTACTAATAACACAAATGTGAAAGTCTGTTTGTTTTGGTCTTTGTTAATCAATCACGCCTCAACGGCGTAACGGATTTGGATGAGACTTGGTACATAGATAGACCATGGCCTAGTCAGGACATAGGTTAATGACCGACATTCAAGCCAACAAATCCGACATTAACACTGGAATAGATGCTGGCAAAAGCTATTTGATGAATACATTAAGCAAGCCGTGGGCTAGACAACTGGGCTTATCCCAGTTGTAAACGACCCTTTGTGCATATTGGCCTTGTTGGTTTCGTCTCCTGCTTGATATGGTGGGAAATTTTTATTTTCTCTGACTCCTCCGGTATTATTTTCTGATTAATTTCGTTGCGGTATCCAAGACAGTTAAATTCATTTCCGGGACTTCGTCGAGCTTCATTCCCTCGGCGCTTTTCTGGTGGTCGCCACTGATGATTCTGGCTTTCCGGAGTGGCTTTGGGAATAGTGTAGTGAGATTGCCCCAAAAAAAAAACTTAAAGCAGTGTGACACATTTCTTACACAAGCCATTTGATATTATCATCTGCAGATTGTTGTATCCAAACTACAATGATCATAAATAAAAAATAAATAAAAAGAGCCTTTATTCTACTACTTTACATAAATATTTCCTATAATTACTTACACTAGAAACTATTTGCTAAATTTTGTTTTTTCTAAATTAATTAAAAATTTTGTTCGAGTGTATATCACGCCTTTAAGCAGTAGTCGCCTCTTTGGCGTAGGCCTCCCCCATTTCCTTCCACTGATTCCTGTCCCTAGCTTTAGTCATCCAACCAGGTCCACCTATCTCCCAAAATATGTCTTCCCACCTTTTCCTGGGCCGACCTCTACTTCTGCTTTGATCTCTTGGTATCCACTCGGTTACTTTTTTGGTCCATCGAGTATTCTCTAACCTGCAAACATGACCAGCCCAGTTCCACTTAAGTAGCCTTATCCTCTTTACGACGTCAACGCCCCCCAAGAGTTAACAATGATCATACAAGCTTTTTATTCGGACTCTACCATAAATAACAAGCCCCCGTATTTTTAACGTCGTTTCCTTAAAAGCTTAGTTCCGCAGTTCGCTCAACTGTCTTCATCAACTCTTACTCTGGGCTCGAAAACTTTTGTTTTTACCCCTCTCGCAAAGTTATGGACTGCCAAATAAATTCTGCAATCTTTTGCGAGATAATTCGCGTTATATACAGAGCACTGTTGTAATCTTTGTATTATATTTCGCCACGTTTCTCTTACTGTGATTAAGAATAATCCAGCTTTTTTTTAAATTCTAACCTACTTAATTCTTAAGGATTTTACTCTTCCACGCAATAACTACTTAACGGATATTATTTATTTAGTTACTCATTATTACAGAACATATATCATATAACTTAACAGTAAGAATTTTGCTTATTCATTTTGTTGAACATATATTATAATGCCACGCTCGCGGAGCCGCTGGTGGTAGCTTGGTTTTTACCTGACTGCCAAAGAAGGTTAATGCGTTTGTCAGTCTATGTATGTATGTTTGTTCCATTGTTTTTGGAAAATAAAAAATGACGGGTTTTAGGCGCCATTTTGTGTGGGAAAAATTTTTTTTTTCCTTCCAAACCCATCGTCTGGGGAATCAAAATAAAGGGTGTTAAGAGGTGATTTCAAAAATATATAACACTTCTATGTTTAAATGTACCTAATTTTAAAAAAAATAACAAAAAAGTATAAAATACAAAAAGTTATTTAAAAAATACAAAAAACCTAACAGCTTAAAAAGCGAACTAAAAAGATGTAAACAAGAAGAAAATCATGCTGCGCAGTCGAAGGATACATCTGGTTCTGGTCAGCCAGCTCGCGAATATGTATCCTCCGACGGCACTGCATATTTTCTTCTTGTTTACGTCTTTCAGTCGAGTTTTTTGTTTTGTTTTTATTAACTTTTTTTAGCTTATGTAAAATATAGGTATGGGTTAATTTTTTAACGGTCTGATAACTTTTATAACAGGTATGGCTATGTGATATTCACCTATACAAAAGCGGGCAATCAGTTATATTAATTCCTCAGACCAAAGTTATCTGACGATTGAAAAATATGCCCTTAGTAAAAAATAAACATTCCAATTCATTATTACCCTAACATTATCATTGGTTAAGGTAATATTAGTGTTATTTGTAATGAACAAACCGACAATAAACCTAAAAATAGAAACACGCTCCCGAGAAACCTTTCACAGTCCGCTATAATTACTTACTCGTAAGGTCGATACCTTCGCTGGAACATACTGGAACGTATCAACTAATTGAGTTATGAGATAAGGATGGCTGTTTTTAACCGACTTACCAAAAAGGAGGAGGTTCTATGTTCGACTTCTTGTATGTTTTTTTTATTTTTTTATTTATGTTCACCTACATCGCCGCCAATTGTGGACCGATTTTGAAAATTCTTTTTTTGTTTGAAAGAACATGTTCCGAAATTGGTCCCATTTTAATTTGTTAAAGATCTGATGAAGAACTTCAGAGATATAGTCAAAGTCAAAGTCAAAGTCAAAGTCAAATATATTTATTCAATTAGGCCAATAAACGGCACTTTTGAACGTCACATAAATTAAAATTAAAAATTAAAAGTAATAAAAAATAAATTTAAAAGTAATAAAAAAAAAAAAAAATATAGATAAAAAAAAAAAAAAAAAAATGATTCTACCGTGCATTCGGAAAGTAGATTGATATGGAGAAGAACGCACAAGAAACTCCATACTTACTCTTTTAAAAAAAAAAATTGGTGTTTTACAATATTAACATACGTACATACATTAATATATGTGAGGACGATGCACCCAGAATAGCTCTACACGCAGGTATAAAGTATTAAAAAGCATTAACAGGAAAATTAATTAATTTGATAAGTAGGAACATGGTTCTCACATACTTACAAATATTACAAACATAGGTAAAATACCTAATTCAACAACAACGGAACAGTGTGTGAGTCAATTTCCTAAAAAAAAAAAAAAAAAAAAACTACAATGAATACAATAACTATGAATGGGAATATAAATTAACAAATTTGATTTTGTCTACACCAAAGATTGCCCTATGGAGCAGGACCAGCATGTTTCCAAGCATTCTTATCTTGAATATAATCATCTAATTTGTAATATGCTTGTTTACAAAGGGTGCTTTTAACTAAAGTTTTAAATTTACTTTCATTTAGTTTTAATATATCACAAGGTATTTTGTTATAGAATTTAACACAGTACCCCATGAAAGATGATTGTACTTTAGCTAGTCTGTAAGAAGGCTGATCTAACTTATCTTTATTTCTGGTATTACAATTGTGTCTATCACTGACTTTACTAAAGAGATGTATATTTTTCCTTACATACATAATATTTTCATAAATAAATTGGCAAGAAACTGTCATAATATTAATATTTTTAAACAGTTCCCTAAGAGATTCACGGTGACTTAACTTATATATGGCTCTGACAGCTCTCTTTTGCAATATAAATATGGATTCAATGTCAGCCGCTCGACCCCACAGTAAAATACCGTATGACATTATGCTGTGAAAGTAACTAAAATAGACCAAACGCGCGGTTTCTACATCCGTTAACTGTCTTATCTTTCTAACAGCATAAGCGGCTGAGCTTAGCCGACCCGCAAGAGATGTTATATGAGGACCCCATTGCAATTTGTCGTCTAGAGTGATTCCCAGGAAAACTGTTTGATTTACAAAGTCCAGCTTTTCGCCATTCAATATGATATCGCATTCGGTACTTCTAACATTCGGCAATGTGAATCTAATACATTTGGTTTTTTTTTCATTTAGTACTAAATTGTTTGCCGTGAACCAATTTTGGACCTGATAAATGGAGTTATTCACGTCATCAAGATTTCGTGACCGCCGATCTATTTTAAATATCAAAGATGTGTCATCAGCAAACAACACCATCTTCGGTTGATTTTGTAGTAATTGGGGTAAATCGTTAATATAAACTAAAAAGAGGAAAGGACCCAATATCGAGCCTTGAGGCACACCCATTGTCATTTCAGACCCTAGTGAGTTTACGCCGTTTACCTGAACTTTAACTTGTCTGGCTTTTAAATATGATCTAAGTAACTCAAGGGCTGTGTGTCTAATTCCATAGTGCTCGAGCTTCAACAATAGAGTCTCATGGTTAACGCAATCGAACGCCTTCGAGAGGTCGCAAAAGATTCCAATGGCGTCCTGTGCTTCCTCCCAGGCCTTAAATATGTTCTTTATTAGGGTGACACCCGCGTCAGTTGTGCAACGCCCTTTGGTAAAACCGTATTGTTGATCATAAAAGATGGAATGTTTGTTAAAATGACGCAACAATTGGTTGAGCATTAACTTTTCGAAGACCTTACTGAGAACCGGCAGAATTGACACTGGCCTATAATTATTGGCTTCTTTGCTATCCCCAGATTTAAACAATGGAACTACCTTACTGTGTTTCATGAGGTCCGGAAAAACTCCTTGCTCGACACTAGTGTTAAATATGAAAGCCAAATAGGGTGCAACAGTTTCAATGATTGGTTTACACACTTTTACAGATAGTCCCCAAAGATCTTCTGTTGATTTAATTTTAAGATCTTTAAAAGCTTTTAAAATAGCCTGGGGGTTTGTATGTTGAAACTTGAACTCCGAAGGGCACGCATTTACGTTCTTTCTAAGTAAGGCAGCAGACAATGCAGGTGAGGAGTTTAAGGCTGCTGTAGTTTTAAGTGGAATATTAACAAAAAAGTTTTCAAATTCCTGAGCTACCTCTATATCTGAGTGTGTGGGGCCATGTGCAGTCGCTAAATTAAATTCTGTGTTACGCTGTTTTTTCCTACCTGTTTCATTATTTATTATTTTCCAGGTAGTTTTTATTTTATCATCTGCTGATTTTATTTTATTGCTAATATACAGCGCTTTAGCTATTTTGCATGCAATCTTAAAGGTTTTTGAATATTTTGAAACATATTTATCAAAACTTGTACTATTCATATGTTGCTTTAGGCCATAGAGTTCATAAAGTTTTTCCCTGCTTTTACGAATGCCTGGAGTCGCCCAATCGCTAAATATGAACTTGGTGTAAATACTTTTTGCTTTCAGAGGAAAAGTGTCATTGAATTGCGTGTTGAGTACTTTAAAAAACTCGGCATAGAACTCATTTGGGTCATCTATATTCATAAAGTTTCATTCATAAACAGAACACTTCAATAAATAACGGCAAATCATTCGGGATTGCTTCAATCGCATGTCTGTTTATTGTTTATACCATTTCATAACATAACATCACGCCAGTATACTGAAAGGGGTACGCAGAACTCTAATTTCACCGGTTATGTTCAAGTTTCATGTTTTTCGGGTAATCTGTTCTGGCGTAATAGGTACTTACTAAACAACTTGCCTATTAGGTAGGTAAAACTAAAAAGGGAAAAATAAAAACTTTTTTGCAAAAAAATATCTACATCGCATGTCCATATCGCAAACAATTGGTATCTACGAAAGACACCGACTTCCAAAAATAAAGTTATTTTTCACTTTGTAGTTTTTCATTTGGAAGTCGGTAGTATTTTTTTGCAAAAAGTTTTTTATAAAACTTTTTGTTTACCATTGTTCCGAGGAACTGTAGCCGTGAAAAATTAACTGAATTGAGAATGAAGTGAACTATCAATTCACATGTTTGAGATTGAAAGCTCACTTCACCTCAATTGATATTGCTTGCTATTTTTGTCGTAACTTGCTTGAGTGTTATAAAAACATGCATTCACATATTGAATGGTTTTTAGGCTCCAGCAGACAGATGCGATGACACACTACGACAACGCGTTTTCAAAGAAAATCTGTAGAACAATTTTATATATGCGTATTGGTGTGAACATATATTGACTGATATTTTTTTACTATAGTCTATGCGAGAAGACCGATATATCTCTGAATTTGTAGAGATATCCGTAGACCTCTTTATCCAAACTCTTTTCAGAATAAAATACGAAAACTATTCACACAAAAAAAAAGTAGTCTTTTATCTTTTTTATCTTTCTTATCAACGTGGCAATCCCACCGCACTATTCCCAAACCACGTCAGAATCAACAGTGGCGACCACCAGAAAAGCGCCGAGGCAATGAAGCTCGACGAAGTCCCGGAGAATGAATTTAACTGTCTTGGATCCCGCAACGAAATTAATCAGAAAAGAATAACGGAGGAATAGGAGATTTTTTTTAATTTTATCAACGTGGCATTTGGCAACGTGGCGTTCTGGGCACGTTTCCCATTGACATCGATGTGAACGAATTTTTTAATGCGCAATGAGCACTTTTCCCTCTCCCATTTGTGTGTATGTTTGTTTTGTTATTAGTCATAAGATTAGAAATGTTCAATTGTATATATTATTTGAATTTTTAATATCTACGTATATCTACATCATTATTTATATTATCACTTACTCATATATTATTAATTACTGTTCGTTTTGTCATTGATTGTGTTAATCTTTAGAGCAACAAAATCGATTTATTTTTATTTTATTTATTTTAATATTCTGTTTTGTTATCATGTAGTTTTGTTTTTTTTAGCCTATGTGTACTCTATGTTAGCCTGTATGTACTCTATGTAATATTATAAAATTTAAATTATGTAAGTGCTGTGCACACCTGTAAGTGACAAGTTCACTCTAGATTTTTTCCGTATTTTTAATAAACCACTCTTTGGTCCGCGCGCTCTGACGTTTGTCTATGGTTTCGACAAATGATCATTGAGCATCGCGTTTATATATTTGTATTGTACTTACACTTACTTTGACCCACCTTCAGTGTTTTATTCTATTTTGTTTGTTATTTATATATTCTTCTATTTTATTTTATTATATAAGTCCTTTCCAGTTATTGTATTATATAAGTAAGTAAGTATGTACCGTATGGTGACGGACGTAAAGAATTTCACCATCCCATATCTTCCCGTGGGTGTCGTAAGAGGCGACTAAGGGAAAAACCAGAGAATGGGCAGCAGCGTTCTCTGTGCACTTTAATAACAAACTGCGATCGCCAACCCGCCTGCCAAGCGTGGCGATTACGGCAAACCCCCCCAAACCATGAATAGCACGGTAAAAAAACGGCCCCGAGTGCCCGGCAGCCCGTCTACCCTCGACTACGGTAGCGGTCGAGGCGATGACGTGGCAAGGGGTGCGAAGAATCTCCGGAGTGGACCCGGCTACCCCAATAAACACCGACGACTGGACCTGGCAACGTACAACACGCGAACACTCCGGACCGACGAGAAGATAGCCGAACTCGAGGAAGAATTGAGCAGGTTACGATGGAGTATTATAGGGTTATCTGAAGTCCGAAGAGAGGGCGAGGACACGATAATCCTCAAATCTGGTAACCTGCTCTATTTCCGAGAGGGTGACCGGCAGTCCCAGGGTGGTGTCGGGTTTATCGTCCGCAAGTCCCTTGTGAACAACGTGGTGAAGATCGAGAGTGTGTCGACCAGGGTGGCGTACCTTATACTCAGAATATCCTCAAGATATTCGCTGAAGGTCATACAGGTTTACGCCCCAACCTCGGCACACACCGACGACGAGGTAGAGACCATGTATGAGGATATCTCTAAAGCCATGCATGGTTTCAAAACTCACTTCACCGTTGTCATGGGGGACTTCAACGCAAAACTGGGCAAACGAGACGAGGATGAGCTGCAAGTGGGGCAATTTGGAGTTGGACGTCGGAACCACCGGGGTCACCTACTGGCCAGTTTTATGGAGAAGGAAGGCCTCTATATGATGAACTCCTTCTTCAGAAAGCGTGAGCACAGGAAGTGGACATGGCAAAGCCCCGATGGTGGAACTAAAAACGAGATCGACTTCATCATGTCAACCAAGAAGCAAATGTTCAATGATGTCTCTGTGATCAATTCGCTGAAAACCGGGAGCGATCACCGTATGGTAAGAGGCACATTGAAAATTCATATCAAGCTTGAAAGGTCTCGACTGATGAAGTCCACGCTCCGTCCAGCACAGATCCAGATCCAAAACCCCAAGAGCTTTCAGCTCGAACTCCAGAATCGTTTCGAGTGCCTAGGGAGCTCCGTGGACGAATACAGCGATGGGTTCGTGGAAGCTGTCCATACGGTCGGGTCTAAGTTTTTCAAGACCCGCCGTACATATAGAAATAAAAAGCTCTCTGATCCTACTCTCAAGCTAATGAAGGAAAGGCGTGAGATGATCCTGCAGTCTTCAGACGATGCGGTGAAATACCGGCAGCTAAATAGACGGATCTCAAAGTCCTTGAAAACCGACCTCCGCCGCTTTAATACCGAAAGCATTAAAGATGCTATCGAGCGGAATAAGGGCTCCAAGGTCTTTGCAAGAGATCTGTCTATTGGGCAGAGCCAGCTCACAAAACTGAAGACCGATGATGGCAGGATTGTATCCGCCAAACCGGAGCTTTTGAGGGAGATCGAGAGTTTCTATGGGCAGTTGTACACGTCAACCAGTAAACCCGTTGCGAATCTAGCAAACGACCCAAGAGCTAGATTGACCCGACACTATACCGAAGATATCCCGGACGTCAGCCTGTACGAGATTAGGATGGCTCTGAAACAGCTCAAAAACAACAAGGCGCCGGGTGACGACGGCATCACGGCTGAACTCCTGAAGGCGGGTGGAAAACCGGTCCTTAAGGCCCTTCAGAAGCTGTTTGATTCCGTCATACTCGAGGGCAAAACGCCACAGGCATGGTGCAGGGGTGTGGTGGTCCTCTTCTTCAAAAAGGGTGACAATGCCCGGCTGAAGAACTATAGGCCTATCTCACTTCTTAGCCATGTCTACAAGTTGTTTTCAAGAGTCATCACGAATCGTCTCGCGCGCAGGTTTGACGATTTCCAGCCTCCCGAACAAGCCGGATTCCGAAAAGGCTTTAGCACCGTAGACCACATACATACGCTGCGGCAGGTTATACAGAAGACCGAAGAGTATAACCTGCCTCTCTGCTTAGCGTTTGTGGACTACGAGAAAGCCTTCGATTCGATCGAGACTTGGGCTGTACTGCAGTCTCTCCAACGGTGCCAGATCGACTACCGGTACATTGAGGTGTTGAAGTGTTTGTACAGAAACGCCACCATGTCAGTCCGTCTTCAGGATCAGACCTCGAAACCAATATTTCTCCAGCGTGGCGTGAGACAGGGAGATGTCATTTCTCCGAAACTGTTCACTGCTGCGCTGGAGGATGTATTCAAGGTTCTGGACTGGAGGGGCCTAGGCATCAATGTTAATGGCGAGTACATCACTCATCTTCGGTTTGCCGACGACATAGTGGTCATGGCTGAGACCATGGAGAGCCTCAATACAATGCTCGATGACCTCAGTAGAGCTTCCGGAAGAGTGGGTCTTAAAATGAACATGGACAAAACCAAGGTGATGTTGAATGCCCATGTTACACCCACTCCTATCAAGGTTGGAGACTCTACACTCGAAGTTGTGGAAGATTATGTCTACCTGGGACAAACGATCCAGTTGGGTAGGGCCAACTTCGAGAGAGAGATAAACCGTCGAATCCGACTCGGCTGGGCAGCGTTCGGGAAGTTGCGCGTTGTCTTTTCGTCCAACTTACCACAGTGTCTCAAGACAAAAGTCTATGACCAGTGTGTGTTGCCAGTGATGACATACGGCTCAGAGACGTGGTCGCTTACAATGGGCCTTATCAGAAAGATTACAGTCACTCAAAGGGCAATGGAGAGGGCTATGCTCGGCATTTCCTTGCGTGATCGAATCAGAAATGTAGAGATCCGTAAGAGAACCAATGTTACCGACATAGCTCGAAGAATTGCCAAACTTAAGTGGCAGTGGGCAGGGCACATTGCTCGCAGAACGGATGGCCGATGGGGCAGAAAGGTTCTGGAGTGGCGACCGCGAACCGGAAGACGTTGCGTTGGAAGGCCTCCCACCAGGTGGACCGATGACCTCGTGAAGGTTTCGGGGATCCGCTGGTTGCGAGACGCACGGGACCGATCAATGTGGCGACGCTTGGGGGAGGCCTATGTCCAGCAGTGGACGTCTTTCGGCTGATATGATGATGATGATATAAGTCCTGTTTCCGTAAGTGTGTCCGTGGCATCAACAGTAGGCCCTATCAGAATATTAGCGCAGCGTTATTAATACCTTTTTTGGCTATCGCTGCACATGCTGAGATAGGAGCCTTTTTGGTCTCGCACAGGGTTTTTTATTTTATTATTGTTTAAGTGTATGCTTATTTTCTCGTGTCTCCTGTGCGGGTCACAAATAAATATTTTTCTTTCTTTCTTTTTCTTTTAGATTTAAGTTTAATTTGTTAAAGTACCCCAAAGAATATATTAGTGAATAAGTCGTTGGAGTATAATAAAAAAAATATAAATAAAACTCCAGTCCTAGTAATCTTGTAAACAAAACTCAGCAAACTCAATTTCCATATCGGACCTACAAAAGAACTAATACATTTAGTTCACTTCAAAGCCGTTCTTTTGACCGAATTTATTCACAACACTAGTGAGTCAGTGATGTAGCTTTGTACCATCAGTTCTTTGGACGCAGATAAATGCCTCAAGTCCTTGATGGAATAGGTACAGATGGGTAGGATAGTATATACAGAAGGTCGGCTTCACACAACGAATGAAAGCAGGCTCACGTACACAGACGAGGTTGACTGGTAGAAAATGCCTGAGGCATTAAGTCCGCCTCTGTACGTTTATGTGCTTAAAGTATTAAATAAATTAATAAATTCGATCGGTGGTCTCAAGGTTCACAAAGACAGGTATGAAGTGACACTGTGACAACGAATCAATGTAAAAACTAGGCTATGGCTTTCCAACGCACACAACACAACGATAAAAATGCTTGGCTCAGCACTAGTCCAGCTCCACAGTCACTAGGGCACAATAACAAGTTATAAGCAGAAAAGTTCTGAAGTATTGCTGGACCTGCTGAAGACTGTATGAATGTATTTGTGTTGTATAAACTCAATTTATTGTTATATTATATAACTGCACAGCACATATGTGAGTACTATGTACCAACTGTAAATCTACCATTTGCTATACCTTTGTGTCGTACGTTGACTTCAGTGTGCCCTGGCAGTTGATAGTGTGTCATGCTCTCTCTAATGTCTCTCTGATGGTGGCACATGGCACATGTGTCATGTTCGTGAACGGGCGCCATCAGTTGGGATTGGTCATAACTTAGCTGCCTCCGCCTGTTTTTAATTACCTATTTATTGTATTTTTAATTGTTTGTTTTACCGTAGAAGCTTTTAAGTGCGTTACTTTTTTTTGTTTTTTTTTACATCGTTCTCACATGTATGTATTTTTTTTTTCAACAAGATAATGTAACCAAATACTTGTAAAACACATTTTTTTTAAAAGAGTATGTGTGGAGTTTCTTGTCCATCCTTCTCCACAACAAGCTACGTTTCCGAATGGACGGTAGAATCAATTAGTATTACAATCAATTTTTTTTTTGACGTTTGAAAGTGCCGCTTAATGGCCTAATTGAATAAATACATTGTGATTTTTTTTTTTACACAACTCCTTGATACGGCCTCACCGTCAAGCGAAACATATGTAGCCTCCAGAAAGCTTCCGTGCTCCTGGGCGGAGCGGAGCTATGCTGGCTATATCAGCCAGGACAAGCACAATGGATTAAATCTGAGTTTAAGTGCGAAAATGGAGTCTACACTACACTAAAATGCAACAATGTTTTTTTGGACCTTGTTCTATCTATAGAGCTAATTGCAACAGTTTCAGTTTTCAGTTTAATGTTTTCTTAAAATGTTTTTTTTACTCTTTATAATGGTGGTACCTCATATTACCATGAAAATCGTTTATAGCCAGAGTACATCTTAATTCAATTTCAATAAACCCGACTAGAATACATTGTTTTATTACGGAGTTCCAGTGCCTACCTTCCGGCTTCATCATCAGATCAGTTCTATGGTACCATTTTCATCAGTAAAACTTGCTTCATCATAGTCGCTGTTCTGTTCGAGATATCATATACCTATGACATACTTAAAGAGTTCCAGTGGCCATCTGCGATCTTTATCACCAGTTCCACTTTCACCAAATGATACTTTCTGAGTGCAAATGCTTGCCATGTTATTAAAAATACCAAAATCGCTATATGTCTGCCTATAACATTTGAGGAGTTCCCTCGATTTCCATCATCAGGTTCTGATTTGGTGATAATGGGACCACCTCAAGAGTTAATCCTTTCAAAAAGAAAAACAAATACGTCTATATATGACGGAGTAATGCCCAAGATATAAATAAAAATAGAAACCGGCCAAGTGCGAGTCGGACTCGCGCACGAAGGGTTCCGTACTTGGTAAATTGCGGTTTACGATTTATGACGTATAAAAAAAAAACTACTAACTAGGTCTCGTTCAAACCAATTTTCGGTGGTAGTTTACATGGTAATTTACATCATATATTTTTTTTAGTTTTATCATTCTCTTATTTTAGAAGTTGCAGGGGGGGACACACATTTTACCACTTTGGAAGTGTCTCTCGCACAAACTATTCAGTTTAGAAAAAAATTATATTCCAAACCTCAATATCATTTTTGAAGACCTATCCATAGATATTCCACACGTATGCGTTTGATGAAAAAAAAAATTTGTTTCAGTTTCAAGTATCCCCATACTTGAAACTGAAACAAAATTTTTTACTTACCAAGTTTCAACAGCATAGTTCTTATAGTTTCGGAAAAAAGAGGCTGTGACATACGGACGGACAGACAGACAGACAGACATGACGAATCTATAAGGGTTCCGTTTTTTGCCATTTGGCTACGGAACCCTAAAAATTGATACATTCGAATTGAGAACCTCTTCCTTTTTGGGAAAACGGTTAAAACTTCGAGAACCTATACTGTAGGTATATGTTATAAAAAAGATATAAGTGCGTGCGTTTTCGCTCTTTATTGAGCTGACCTTCTGTACCTACCTATTCTGTGTACAGATGGAGAGAGGATTAAGTAATTCACCGTCAGCTAATTAGTTAGGATGGATGTAAAGGTATCTCCGTAATTTAATGTAATAGAGAGATATTTAGAATTAGGCTCCAGCAGTTTCATTTGAAAAGGTACGAATAAGGAAATAAGACATCACTATACAGCGTTGGAAGGCCTTCCTCAAGGTGGACTGATGACCTGGGTAAGGCTGCGGTTATCCCATGTGTGAGACGCACAGGACAGATCAGTATGGCGACGCTTGTTGGTTTACGCATTAGTCCCTCAGGTGGACCATTGTGAGCTGGCCATGGCAGCCGTTTGGTTGTTTTTCCAACTAGCCCACCTCCCTCCAGAAGTTAATTAGGGCTCCTGGTCTTCTCAGAACATTTGTGTAAAATCTGGGTGACCCGAGGGTTTGTGTTCTTATTTGGGTGACACCTGTGCATTGATGAGAGCAGTGGTGGCCCAGTGGTATCGGCCACGACTTACAAGTTGTAGGTCGTGGGTTCGAGCCCAGGCAGGCTCTTTACTTTGTGTAAACTATTTCTTCACCACTGCTCTCAAAACGGTGAAGGAAAACATCGTGAGGAAACCGGCATGTCCTAGAACCAAAAATACGAAGACATGTGACATCCACCAACCCGCACTGGGCCCGCGTGGTGGATTACGGCCCATTCCCACTCACAGAGAGGAGGCCTGTGTCTCAGCAGTGGGAACATTAATAGGCTGATGATGTGATGTGTGCATTCAAAGAGCACGTGCGCGACGGTTTACTCAGCACGCTCTGCACAGAGGACTGTCCGTTTTGCCTATTGTGTGGAAGTGTTTGTTAGGTGTCCCGTGATGGTCCCCGTCACCAGGCACAGGCCATTCCAGTCCAGGCGTAGAAGACGCCTGGTAAGCCTATACTATCCAGGTATGGCAAAAAATATGATAAAGACGGTGATACAGTATTGGCTTCTGTCAGCGACTTTGACCTTGTGATACTTGGAAAATAGCCCAATACGTTCCCTTGAGCTTGGACTACTAGGGAAAAATGCACTATGTCCTAACTCTGTGTCGTGCTGGCCTTGTAGCTAAGACCTCGACTCTTGTGCTTGGGGTCGTGGGTTCGAGTGCGGGCAATTACCAATTTGTACTTTTTTAATTCATATGTACTTTCTAAGTTTACAATGGACATCGTTGACAACGGTGAAGGAAAACATCGTGAGGAAACCTGGACATTTAGTCAGTCTATTACAAGATTGTGCTTCATTGATGTAATTGCTGCAAGGCGTTCCAGTGCGAGGATAAACTAAAAAAAATAAAATAAAACTCTGGACATGATCTAGCTCCTAGCCATCGACGTGTGAAGAGTGCGCAAACATATCCTTTCATAGACCAATGGGACGACAATTCAGAACGATCGGCGAAATATCAGGTCTAAGACTTACGGCCTAGCGTGCTGCTGCGAGACTGCTACTAAGAAATTCTTAAAAGAAAACCCATTAACACTTTGATCCCCTGTTTCACAAGACTTCAACATAACGCCTTCCTACCTCCGCGAACGGTTCTCCATCTCCCGTCCTTCCGAGGCTCTGTGCAGGTCGCATCTTAAGCATCTCCTAGAAACCCCTGCCCACACTACCGACTTTTACTCCTGCTCCTTTACTGTGCACGCGGTGCGGTTGTGGAACTCTTTACCGCCTGACATTAGGGACTGCAACACTCTTGCTGTTTTTAAGAAGAGAGTAAAAGAACACTATCTTTCCTTTCCGTCATAGTTGCAAATAACCATTTATTACCAATTATTTACTTATAATATTGTTTACTATTGTAATATTTAATTTATTACTATGCATGTTTATTCATTTTTAATTAGTTATATTTTATAGTGAATTGTTTTGTATGTTTTTCTTTTTATTGCCCCACACACTATATCAACATATCTTTTTTTTCAACTCTTCTCTCGCGGGTAGGCTGGAAGAGTTTTCTTTTGAAATAAGCGTGCCTTTGTACCTATTTTCTGTTCCTTGTTCTTCTTGTCTCTTTATTTTGTGTGTACATTAATGGTTAAATAAATAAATAAACTAAATAACAGCAGAAACGCGATCTTCCCTACTAAGACTCTGTCTACCCCCTCGAGGATGCAGGCGTGACGTTATAAGCTTCTTTGTGAAACTTAAGGGTTGTGTACAAGTAAAGCGTGCACGACTAACAAGATAATTAGCCGTCAGTGGCACGCGAACGTTAATATTAAATCGTGTGTACCCGACTTTATTGTCTTACTATTGTCGTTTGTGATGTCGGAAAATAACAAGGCATTATTGGTAATTTTACTTCGATTACCGCGAAAAGAAATGTAAAGAGGCTTTGAACAGGCAGCTAACTTCAACTTAAAATTAACAATAAATTAAAATGGATAACAAAAGGAGTTAAAATTAGTAGTAACACTAAACGAACATTAAGATATAAATATTATGTAAATAGAACGTATGAAAACATAAAAAACTTTTTTGCAAAAAAATACTACCGACTTCCAAATGAAAAACTACAAAGTGAAAAATAACTTAACTTTTGGAAGTCGGTGTCTTTCGTAGGAACCATTTTTTTGCGATATGGACACCGACTTCCAAAAGTTAAGTTATTTTTCACTTTGTAGTTTTTCATTTGGAAGTCGGTAGTATTTTTTGCAAAAAAGTTTTTTATTTTTCCCTTTTTAGTTTTACCTACCTAATAGCAAGTTGTTTATTAAGGTCCCTACAACTCCAGAATAGATTACCCGAATAACATGAAACTTGAACATAACCGGTGAAATGAGAGATCTGCGTACCCCTTTAGAGCGTACTGGCGTGATGTTATGTTATGAAATGGTATAAACAACAAACAGACATGCGATTGCACCAATCCCGAGAGTTTTGCCGTTATTTATTGAAGAGTTCTGTTGTGTATCTCCGAAGTTCTTCATCAGACCTTCACCAGACTAAAATGGGACCAATTTCGAAACATATTCTTTCAAACAAAAAAAGAATTTTCAAAATCGGTCCACAATTGACAGAGATATCGGTGAACATACACAAAAAAAAAAAAAAAAAAAAAACAAACATAAAGTCGAACATAGAACCTCCTCCTTTTTTTGTAAGTCGGTTAAAAACTAGATTTAAGGTGTACTCGAAAATGTTAAGGAAATGTATTTATAATATGCAATCGTTATGTAATCTTAAGCACATTGCATACTCAAAAAATAAAGGTAAAGCTTCTTGGGATATTGTAAAAAGCTGCACAGGTAACGAACGGTATCGAGAGTATATTAATTGTATAATAGATAATGGTGTTACTGCTACATCAGGTTCAGATATAGCAAATATATTTAATAACTTTTTTATTGATATTGTTGAAAACAGCGCTACTTTACAGAACAACACATGTAACTAAGATTTTAAAAGCAATGACAATAGCATTTTTTTAAATCCTACAAATCCTGCTGAAATTTTTAGTATATTAAAATCATTAAAAAACACAAAATCCACTGGTTATGATGACTTATCTACAGACCTTTTAAAAAAAATATCACCATTCATTGCAGAACCTCTTTCATATATTGTTAATTTATCGCTAGAACAAGGTTGCTTCCCGGAAAAACTTAAATTATCTATTATAAAACCATTGCATAAAAAAGGCTCTAAAACTGATAAAAACAACTATAGGTCTACCAGAATCTCATGGCATTTTTTTTTTTTTTAAATTGTGTTTTTCATATGGCAATGTCAATTGTCACCTGTCAAATCAAAGTACTTGATGTGTCAACCGCTGCTGAAATTTTTTGATATTATCTTGTAAATTTGTTATTTTTGTGAAAATGTCGAAAAACCCACTTCGATCTCAAGCGAGACATATTGTTTTCAATGTGTATCATAAAATAAGGGAAGAAGAAGGCGTAAATCAAACTCAATCTTTGATTTTCAAGTGCGTCGTAGAGTGGACCGGTAAGTTCGACTGACTTGTTCTGATACTTTTAGTTTATTTTATATTTTTCTTACTTAATTTTTATTTCTTTCCATTACTATTATATGGTAAATAATAAGTCAGGGCACATCGAATGATGGCTGGAAGGAAATGGCAACAGTAATGTAACTGTAACTAATTCTTCGACAAGATATTGATTTTAACGGAGATTGAGAATCTTTGACGTAAGAAAAATATTAAGTAATAATCTGCGCCCTGCAGTGGGACGTGTGTAGAGACGGGAGCTTTTGTCGAGTCTTCACTCGACAAAAGCTCAGTTGCTGTTAATATTATTTGCAAATTGATTTCTAGTGGATATTGTGATATTATTGGTGTAGTTTTGTGTCTCAACTGTCTACGCAACTGGACAATTTGTAAAATAATTGACAGAAGCGATCTCGGGATATTGGAGCGGAGTATTTTAATGTAGTATTGACTGCCTCTGCAAAGTTTACTGGGAAGACTGACTCGATACAATTTGCTGCCAAATACTCCAAAAAACATTAGAATCTGTTACATCCGCATTCTAATGCATACTAAAGAATAAATATAAGATCCAAAACTCTTTTCAAAGACGTGGCTAAAAGGTCCTAGCAACCAGGCCATAAAACTTACATAAAAAAAGTATATGTAGACTGATGATGATGAATGACTATAAGTAACATGATACATTTTATTATTTTTTACAGACTTTATACATAAAGGGATTGGTTTTGAATATGTTAAATGCCAATGAAAAAGAACCATTTTGATGGAGAGAGATGACATAAAACTACAAAGATACAAGTTTTTGAAATGCCAGTGGAGTTCATGGAATCGTATTCTAGTTTTGAATGAGGTTTTAAGTTATTAGTATGATTTAAATGATATATAATAAATTAGTACATAAATTAATATTCAATTGATTAATTTTTTCTATGTTAAGAACCCGATGTGTAACAACATTATTCATACACATACCTATAATACTCACAGTGGGTCTTTGTGTCTCTGAATTGGTTGCAAGACCCCGCGCAGTAGCTATTTTTGTGTCAATGTTGAAGGTGAAGATAGCATTGAATAACTGTCTCTTTCACTCGCTTATGTATGTCACATCGTCCTATCTCGCTTACTCTATGCAGTATACTCGATGACAAACTGTTTCTTACGCAATGGTTGGCAGGACCAAGTTCAAAGACACAAAGATCCGCTGTGACTACTATAATATAGGTACCTTCCATGTTCATTAATACTACAGACATAAATAAAAATTAAACAGTATCAAGGTCGTTTAATCCAATTTCCCCAGTATTGCACACAACAAATTTTTATTTCCACGTTTGCCATGAGATTCTGGTAGACCTATACCGACCAATTGCTCTAATTCCAATTCTATCTAAGGTCTTTGAAAGAATCATGTACAAAAGAGTCCTCCCTTTCTTAGACAAATATAATATTCTTGCAAAAGAGCAATACGGTTTTAGGAAAAATAAATACACCTCTCTAGCAGCATTTAGTTTGGTCAAATCTATAATAAATAACATTAACTCTATAAGTGTAACCTCAGCTTTGTTTTTAGACCTTAGTAAAGCCTTCGACTTTGTAAATCATTCCATTCTCATCGATCAATTATGTAGAATTGGTATTAGGGGACCAGCCTTGGAATGGTTTAAATCGTATTTATTAAGTAGAACTCAGACCACACGAATTACTAAATTTGATGACAAAGTTAACAGTCTCATCAACTTCAACTCTCAGCCTCGGCAAAATTACTTTGGAGTTCCACAGGGAAGCATCTTGGGCCCTCCATTATTCCTTGTATATATTAATGATCTTCCTCAAATAATAGAACAAGAGTGTGTTTTATTTGCAGATGACACAACAGTTATCCTAGATGGTAAAAATCATGAAGCACATGAGACTAATATAAATGCCAGTTTGAATAAAATAGTGACATGGTTAGATATAAATGCTTTAAAAGTGAACGTTGATAAAACTAAAATATTAAATTTTAAAACACAGAAGAGTAAAAATATCCATCTTAAAATAAAACATAGGGACCAAATAGTAGAACAGATACATACAACAAAATTTTTGGGTATAACACTAGATGAACATTTCACCTGGAGGGAGCATATTAATGAAATATGCATGAAGATTAATAGATTTTTTATGCTCCAAAAAAAGTCAAAGATGAGGCATCCAAACCAACTGCCCTAATGGTATATCATGCCTATGTTTGCTCCGTCATCCGTTACGGTATCATTGTCTGGGGAAACTCCTCTGAACTTAGTAGAGTTCTGTTGGCACAAAAAAGATGTATCCGCACCATCTTTAATATGGACTGGACTGATTCCTGCAGACCAGTATATAAAGCACACAATCTTCTCACCGTTCCTTGTATGTATATATATGAAATAGCTAAATTTGTAAAAACTAATTATTCACTTTTTAATGCTAAAAATAACAATAATAAACGAAAAGTTACACAGTATGTATTAGAATTGCCTGTACCCAGAATCGAATTATTTAGGCGTAGTTGTGTTTACATGGCCCCTCTTATTTATAATTCTATACCAACCTTTATAACCGATTTCCCTTACAGAAAATTCTGTATAGTTTTAAAAAAGTGGCTCATTTCAGACAGCTTTTATTCTATAAACGAATTTCTAAAAAGATCACCATGTCAATCTTATCATTACAGGAATGCATTGTAGATTATCTTGTTATTAGTTATTGTAATTCCTACCTACTGCCTTTTATGTTGTTTGATTTATATGTTATGTATTGTTAACCATATAATTTCATAGTCTAGTAAGTAAACTAAGTGTTTTGAAGAGTTTATTAAACTTAACAGGTTAAATACCTAATAAAAATAATGTGTTATGTGTTATTAGATTATTAGAGATCTGCTTATTGTAAGCACCTTAACACAATATAATATTTGCATGCCAACTTATGGCGAAATGTGTCATTGTGCTAATAACTTATTTATACCATCTTTTGTACCACATTTAATGCAAATAAATGGCTTTGACTTTTGACTTTTTAACTTTCTGACCAACTGGTCGGTTGGTTGGAAATAGTATTAACTAATTCACAATCGTGTCTGTTTGTAAATTAGTGGTTACTAATTTATAATATGTGAGTGGTTTTCAATACTGTTTTTTTACAGACGATGTAGAGAAAAAAAGAAAGAAAATAAATATTTGTTTTTGACCCGCACTGGAGACACGAGAAATAAGCAAACAATTAAACAATAATAAAACAAAAAGGAACACATAATTTATAAAAATCACTCATCATAACTATTGAGGGCAGTGAACAACTCTTTCGAAATTCAAAAGTTGTGAATATCTAATTGAAATACATGCTTACTCCCGTTTTCTGAATCAATTTCAAGTTGAAAACTTCGCAATTTTTACTTTAGCATGAAAACCGGACAATATTCGGCATTATACTAAAGTTTGACATATGTACTGTTAAATATAGGCCTGCGAATCACAACCAAGGACCGAAGACTGGGGCCCATAGCAGTCAGGCGACTCCTGGATCTGCAGGGCTGTACCCACGAAACCACGGTTCGTGGCAGTGGAAAGCTAGGGGCTTGTTGTTTATGGCTGACTACAAGGGTTGGATGGTACAATTAGTCTCTCTTACTTGAGTTCTCGTGGGGTTCTTCTGCTCCTCGTTCAATCCCGTGCCGTGCGTGGTACAGTTAGAGGAAGGCAATATATATAATAATGTAGGACAATGATGGGATGAGGGACACAAACGCGTTCTGAGTCGGGGTTCAGCTACCAGCAAACACACACGCGCTCCCGTCAAAAGCACTATGCTGCGCGCGAAATATGCACAAAAACCAATTGCACAGACGCCGCACAATACAAATCGCGGATACAATTAGGATGCAGCTGGGTTGATTATTCAACGATTATAATAATCAAAAACGAGAAACCGATTTCGCGGTGCTTGGTCACAATTATTCTCTTGCCAAGTGTCAAGTGTCAACTGACGTCAATTCATAGCTGTCAAAATCGCTGACAGCTAACTGACATGGTGTTGCAACAAAATACCAAAAATAGTAACGGAACGTTTTAGGGACGAAACAGGTACTCTTAACGTCTAATTCTCAATTCTGCTGAAACAGAGTTTGAGGTCATGACCAGCAGTATTTTACTCGCCCCTATTAGATATCAACATGGGAAATAACTAGCGAAAGGATGGCATAGGTCAATTACCATCGCCCTAGCCAATCAACAACAAACATAGTTTCTTGTTAACCCAACCTACTTTTCCAACACTTTTCTGTACCAATATGTACAAAGCTTACAGGCTTAATCAAGATATTCCGAGGCAGACATGCCGTACGCCATGTTACGTCAGGATATGTGATATAACGTCGTTTAGTGACGTCATCGTTTAACATGATTATTTCATGTCTCTTCCTTGTCATGTCAACAGTATTAAACATGTTGCTGATGTAGGAATTTTGGCTGGAAACGGCCTGGTAACTTAATTCTAAGCCATTTTGCTTTTTATCCGACTGCCGAAGGAGGGAGGGAGAATAAACACATTTATCAGTCTATGTATGTATTGTTGTTGTATGTATGTTTGTTCCTATATGGCGTTCTAGAGACCAAACAAATCGCGTTGGCCGATTTTGATAATTCTTACGTCAATCGATTCGCCTTAACCCTGCGAGTCATTGACTACATTAAAATTGGAAAATAAAAAAATGGCGGATTTTGGGCGCCATATTGTGGTGCACTAAATGTTTTTTTCTTCCAAAGCCATTGTGTGGGGTATCAAAATAAAGGGTTTTAAGAGGTGATTTCATAAATATATAACACTTATATTTTTAAATGTACCTAATTCTAAAAAAAAATAACTAAAAAACTATAAATAAAAAAAGTTAATTCAAAAATTAGAAAAATCCCGACTGCTTAAAAAGCGAACTAAAAAGACATAAACAAGAAGAAAATCATGGTGTGCAGTTCGCTTTTTAAGCAGTTGGTTTTTTTTTATTAATTTTTTTTTCAGTATTTTTTATGCTCCACATGTCTCAGTTGCAGTAAATAAAAAGCTGTAATTTTGGTACGGCAATTTGATTGGGGAGAGACTGAGTCGAGTGATGTGTAGAATGGAAGAAATAATGTAAATTTTATGAAAAATCTCCAAAATTGCACTGCGCCACTATACCGTCAAAAATGCTTAAATCTGTTTATAAATGTGTGTAGCATAATAAAGATGAATGAAAATGAAACCTGACAATTTACGACCATTGCAAGCCCATCATATAATACCTTCCATAACCTTAATATATTTTAATATTATTAATTTAATATTTCACGACAAAAACCTGCATTTTACTATTGACTAGCTGCCGCCCGTGGCTCCGCCGGCGTTGTATTAGTACTTCTCCCAATCAATCTACCTAGCCTTTTCCCAATTATGTTGGGGTCGGCTTCTAGTCTTACCGGATTCAGCTAGCGACAGCCTATCTGACCTCCACAACCCAGTAATTGGGTAATACGATACCTCTTGGCAAGGCTGGTGTCAGATCTCAAGCTTCTGACTAACCGTAACGACTGTCAAAGATCTTCAAATGATAGCCGGGACCAACGGCTTAACGTGCTGGCCGAGGCACGGCGGAAACTCGGTACGGACCGAACATCGGATGACTTCTTTTGGCTCACCTTGTACTTCCAGCTTCCATTTGCTCAAGCCACTTCTAGTAGATCTATTTCCATGATTCTCGTCTTCGACAAACATGTCTAAAGAGTGATGACGTAATAATTTCGTTCCACCATGCTCTATCTCTTTTTACCCTACTGCCAAAGGAGGGTTATGTTTTTCTGTGGAATGTCTCTTTCCCTCTGAACGGTTATTAAGTATTAGCAGCGTCGCGCGGTTTTGGTCGCACTTTTTGGCATAATTAACTGGTATAATGTAAAGAAAGAAAGAAAGAAAGAAAGAAAAAGTGTTTATTCGCCACAAAAACGACATACAATTTTTGATTTTTCCTTAAATTAAAACCATCGGTAGTATTAGTAAGTACTTAAATTATGTTAGTGAAGGAAGTTAAAATAAAATACCAGTTTTGAGTACAGTACAAGGTTGATGAGTAGGTAAGTACAAGCAGATGCATGTCGTGACTGTGACAAGAAGGCTTCCACTCAGCATAATGCTGTGCTGTGGGAGACCCACAGCACAGCGCTGATTTTCAGTGGTCGCCTAGGACGTGACGTACGGAAACCAAAGCTTGTTGCGTCTAACATAATAGTAAAATATATAACAAATAAGTATAGAGAGATAATATAAACCACTACGTAAATATGTTGCGACTAAAATTAAAGTAGGTATCTAGACAAAATCAACGAAACACAAAGTGCGGGTACCATTGCTCTGTCCCGCCCTCATCGCGCCCACACTGGCGTGGCGTTCTTAAAAAGCCTTAATGAGAGCCTACGTGACGTCGTACACAAGCGCGCGCGCTGCTTGTCGTGCGTGAGGCAGCGCGAGCCACCCAGACGCGCACCGGCCCATAGATAAATATACTCCTACTACACCGGCCGCGGTTCGTGTCGTATGACGTCAGGCGGTGAACAATTCCTGTACGGTCGCATGCCTTGTGGTTAGCTTGTGAGATACGCGATTGTGATGACAATGTGACGATGCTTGACAACAACCAAGGAAGAAGAGAGAGTGCAGTGCCCAGCGAAGAGTGGCGCACATCGCTGTCTGTGAAAGGGATGCGATGCCGCCGCCTCGAACCACTTGGATATGATGCCCATGGATCACGAACCTCAAGTGAGTAACTGTAAAGGTTAAAAAACATTACTTATAAAATATACTTTGCCCAACCTTCTGTTCTTCTAATAGGATTTTTTTTAAATGAAATTTAAAGCTTTGTTTTGTTTTCAGCGATCTTATGGGAGGTGGTAAATCGTTCCAGCAGCGAGTGGCGGCATACTTAAAGCATCCTCTGAAGGCTGTGGTACCACGACGAGGCAACGAGAGCGGTTTGGACGTGGAACGGGCGGAGTAGCTGTAGTGCTCGTGTCTCCAGCTAAGCTTTTTAAACAGGTATTCCGGTTTGTGTGTTTGTATTACGCCGAACATTAAGACTGCTAAATGTAATTGCCGTCGTGCAGCCATTTTTAACATGTTGTGTTTATTTAAGTACGGTGTGATATGATGCCTACGGGGTACACTGAAACAGTAACGTGCACACCCAGTAAAGGCCTTTTGTTATTTAGTTTGGGTATGATAACACCATAAATAGGTCTTACTATCCGGTCATAAAAAAGCTGCCAAGCACAATAAGCTTAGGACAGGTCATGAATCAAATTTGTCGATAGTACTTACGTAAGGAAATTATTTTTATTTTTTTATTATTGTTAGGCTCGCGCTTGACCACTATCTCACCTGATGGTAAACGATGATGTTGTCGATGGTGTAACACGCTTGTCCAGAAGAAACCTATCCACTCTTGTCTTAAAAAGCCCGAGGTATCGGGACACTTTGACCGGAATTGAGTGTCGATGTCAACGTTATGCCAAGAAGCTCAAGATGGTCCGCTATCGGCACGGTCACACCTCGGAAAGAAGGAGCCAGGTGGAATTGGCTCCTTTTAGCGGAAAAAATACACGACTAGGTCTTAGCAGCATTGAACCTGACCAGATTGGCATCGCCCCATTTGGAGACTGCCTTCAAGGACAAATTCAAGCACCCAACCATGGCCTCCCGGAGATACCGGATCTGAGGTCCAGTAGCAAGCGCGTCGGACACGAATCTCTCAGTAACAGTGCTGTCATCTGCATACCCAAAGGTTTTAGCAGATCGTTTATGTGCAGCAAGAACAATGTCACTGAGAGTAACGACCCCTGAGGGACCCCGGTATTAAGACGGTACCCTGACCAAAAAATCGGCACGAGATATGAGCATTCCTATTGGTCTAGCGGCACTGGTAGCGCATGAATTACAGTAGTGAATACGCCCAGATTTTAGAATAAAATCTTTATAAAATCAAATTTTGGTCTTTTGAAAAATAAAAATCTACAAAAATGTTCGTTATTAAATTGTCTATCCATTAGTGTTAGTACAAAAAATAATTAATGAACACTTTACGAGGAGATGCATAATATCAATAATTATTTCTCATTTTTATGTTTTTTTGGAAGGAGATTAGTGAAATATATACAACATTTAAAAAAAAACTAAATCTAACATTTTAGAATCAATATTATGTAGAAATTTAATGTATTTTTATTAATTGATATTTCTTTTTAAATAACTAGTAGATAGCTCCTAAAAACAGCACAAAAAACGGCTTGCGCGGCGTTTTGCTCGGGGTACCGCCTTAATACCCAGTTGGTCCGACGAGCGGCCATCAATAACCTCAAAAAATATAATATCGCGCGAAATTACTTTTCGTGGCATTTATTTGTTTAAAGAAAACACCTTTTTCCTAATTCCTCAAACAACAATGTTATGAAGATGTGCCTATTCTGTATAAAATCCACCCGATTATCTCACAAAATAAGATATACCCAGTCAATAAAAGTTCTCTGCCTCTGAATATTTAACCCAGTTTAGTGGGTAAACAGGGAAGGAGCTCATTATCCTAATTGCCAGGTACATCCCGTCTCTGAAGTAAGGCGTCGGCTACATTGATAGCGTGGTTCGACTGTAGTAAGTTTACTTTCGATGGCACAAAAATATTTACTTTTAATTCCCGACGGAAAAAGAGGGGTATTATAAATTTGATGTATTTTTAACCGACTTACCAAAAAGGAGGAGGTTCTATTTACGACTTCATGTAAGTTTTTTTTTTTTTGTATGCTCACCGATATCTCCGTCTATTGTGGACCGATTTTGAAAATTTTTTTTTGGATTGAAAAAGTATGTTCCAAAATTGGTCCCAGTTTAACTTGGTGATGATCTGATGAAGAACTTTGGAGATATACAACAGAACTCTTCAATAAATAACGGCAAATCTCTCGGGATTGCTGCAATCGCATGTTTGTTTATTGTTTATACCATTTCATAACAAAACATCACGCCAGTACGCTCTAAAGGGGTACGCAGATGTGTACAGTTCACCTTGGTACACTATCATTTCACCGGTTATGTTCAATATCATAATATTCGGGTAATCTATTCTGGCATTATAGGTACCTTACGTAACAACTTGCCTATTAGGTAGGTACAACTAAAAAGTGAAAAATAAAAAAACTTTTTTACAAAACATTACCGACTTCCAAATAACAAAACTACAAAGTGAAAAATAACTTTTTTATAATAGCCCACCAAAGACACCGATTTCCAAAAATAAAGTTATTTTTCACTTTTTAGTTTTGTTATTTGGAAGTCGGTGGTAGTATTTTTTTAGTAAACAAGTTTTTTTTTTATGAACCAATTTTGATTTCGTTTTTTTTGTTTGACTTTATCGAGGGTGTTCTTAGTTATGTTTGATGAAAATCGGTTTAGCCGTTCAAAAGTTATGGGCGTTTTGCTGTTTGAATCGGGGTGTTTCCGCAAGATATTGTATCATAATTACGTGTTCATTATATATTTTTGATCGAAGCGTGTCTACTTCTAGATAAATGTATGTAGTTTTAAAAGAAAGAAATAAAAAATACTGTCGTGGTTTTTGGATTTTTGGGGTTCCGCACCCAAAGGGTAAAAACGGGACCCTAATACTGAGACTCCGCGGTCCGTCTGTCTGTCTGTCTGTCTGTCTGTCTGTCTGTCTGTCACCAGGCTGTATCTCATGAACCGTGATAGCTAAACAGTTGAAAATTTCACAGGTGATGTATATCTGTTGCCACTACAACAAAAAATACTAAAAACAAAATAAAATAAATATTTTAGGAGGGCTCCCATACAACAAACGTGATTTTTTTGCCGTTTTTTACGAAAATGGTACGGAACCCTTTGTGCGCGAGTCCGACTCGCACTTGGCCGGTTTTTTTTGTTTTTTCTTGTTATTTAAGAGTTTGCTAGAGGCTCCACTAGCATGAAAGTCGAAAATTATTCGAGGAGATTATGCTACCGAGATGGAATTCGGTACCCGTTGTCATAATACATAACTTGGTCTACCCGACAGACGAAGTTACGTTTGCATTAATATTAGTATGAATTTACAAACAACTGGATGGTTTCAACCATAGATATAATAAACAAGGAGATATGCCCGGTAGACGAAATATATCGGCAACCTGTGTCTCCAGTTTGCCCCTACCACACGGCAACTACTACACATGCAGTTCAGAAAAAGCAATAGACACGCAGTCGCGCACACACCCGCAACTCTTAAATCAGAACGTACTACAGAATCAAATATAAACCTTATCTCATCAAACACAGCGTGTATTTACCATGCTCCGTACAACTTACCCACACAAAAACATCTACACAATCACATCACTAACTCGTCGCAAGAAGCAGCGGCCGTACTACGCGATGCATCCGCTTAGTAAAGTATCGTGTTGTAATTTTTACATTGCTTGTCCAGTCACTTAGCGACGAACTTAGCTAGTGGTTAAGGAGCAATGTATTTATTGCAAAAATAGAACAGTCGCAGTGATATTTTGAAATATGATTTTGGACATGGGCACTGTGACCACGTCGCGCGGACACCGACACGCCCCCTTGCCACTTCTCCTGTATTTAATATTTTTATGGTTTCAACTGAAGGAAAGCAATAAATCTAACTAATATTGTAAATGCGAAAGTTTGGATGGATTTATGTTTGTTACTAAATCACGCCAGAACGGCCGAACGGATCTGGTTGGAATTTGGCACAGGGATATATTGTAGTCTGGAATAGCACATAGACTACTTTTCACCCCGATGTAGTGTTTTAATGGTATAACAAAACAGGCTTGGGATTGAGCTGCTCCAATTAATTTTGATTTTTTATATTTTGCACCGTGAATTTTGTTTTTAATTTTGATATGTTTTTTGTTTTCTTGCAATGACAAGAATATTTACTTTTTAAAGTATTATATTATTTTATTATTGTGAATGTGAAGACTATGTGTATTTTTTTTTTGTTTTTTATTTTATCTTAGTTAGTTTTTACTCATGATCTGGCAGTTTGAGTAGTTTATGCGGCCTACCCGAATGTCCTTTCTTTGGTATTGTTCGTCGAATCGTTGAGCTCCTTAAATTCTGAGTTGAGCTGCTCGGTTATTGACAAATTCGTGCACTGACTGGACAGGTCCACTCAATCTGGCTGGTTATTTCATCAAAAGACCATTTCAGACATCTGTCTACATGGTCTTCACATGATATAACCAAGATTTTGTCAGGACTTTAAAAGAGACTGTGACCTCTGAGTTTGTTTCAGCCTTTCTTCTCAGAGTAGTCAGATAGGAAACGCCGACCTCATCTAGTTTAAAAAAATATGATCGACATGTAAAAGTGTTTGTACAAACCAACTTACAGAAATAAAATCATTTATCATTTACTCATCACGCGGGCGAAGCCGCTGGCAGAAGCTAGTAGCAAATAAAGAGTCATAAAAGAGGGCTAACAAGAGTCATAAAAGAAGGCCAACAAGAGTCATAAAAAAGGGCCAACAAGAGTCATAAAAGAGGGCCAACAAGAGTCATAAATTTTCAAATTCTATCAACGAAAGCGTCGTGATATGTAAAAAATAAAAAATGTATGAGAATGTCAAGTGCTATTGAAATGTCACGTGATTAATCCCTTACTTTTTGGCATTTCAACCATTGCTAACGCTAAAAGAATGGCATTTTGTCTAGAGCCACCGGAATCACCACGACGTGTTGTTAGTCATCATTGTTCCCTAACGCAAGAGAAATGAAGCTATACAGACCAAATAGCATTATAATTTTATCACAAAATGATTTACAAATCAGGCATAAATACTTAATAATTACGGCCCTAAGTAGAACAGATGCGTGCACGCACACGTGGCAATGTACGAAGACCTATGGAAAAATCACGGTATGCGCACGCCACAATTTGATGGTTGAGCTGAGTGGTGCCGATCCATGCGTCATGTTCGTGAACGGGCGCCATCAGTCGGGATTGGTCATAACTTAGCTGCCTCGGTCAGTTATTGATCTTTTTTAAATGTTGTTACTTTAGACGCTTTTACGTGCGCCTCTTTTTACATCGTTCTCACATTATACAAGAATGATGTAACCAAAATACTTGTTATTAAAACTAATGGAAAAGAGTTTCCGTGGAGTTTCTTGCAAATTCTTCTCCATTGAGACTTACTGACGCTTGCGAATTTGCAACTATACTTCATAAAAGATAGCTTGATCTCTGCGACATATGTCAAACTGACGTATACGTTATTGTTAGCCTGTCAAGCGCTATTGTTACTTTATTGATACTGACAGCTGTTGCAGAGATTAAGCTATCTTCTATGAAGCAACTCTTCTCATTCGTTGTCTTCATTTCTGAAGGTCGTGCCCGTCTTGAAAAGCTTTGACGGAGTCAACGACGAGCTGCTTCCAAGCCACCCTGTTTTCGGCTCTTCTCATGGCAGTGGTCACCGTGAGTCCCGTTATGGCCCTGATCTGATCAGACCAGCGAGTAGGTGAACGTCCGCGTGGACTTTTTCCATCCACCTTTCCCGATACTACCAGTTTTTCCAGGTTGTCTGGCTGTCTCCGGGCGATGTGACCAAAGTAACTTAAGACTCGTTGGTAGCAGATCGTGGAGAGTCTGGTTTTGATGTTCAAATGGTCGAGAATGGACTTATTCGTGCGCTTGGCTGTCCATGGTATGCGCAACATTCTTCTCCAGCACCACATTTCATACATTTCACTTTCACTTCATTTCTATGAAGCATAGCCATTCTTTTTTGATTGGTTGACAATTCAAAAGTCCTTTTAAGGTTTATTTGAAACAAACTATTTGATTATGAAATCACTCAGCGTACACTCTTTGCACACGCCACGCAAATGCCTCGCACACACGGATTAAGTCTCAAATAAACAGTGACTCACAATACCTACCTGCCAAGATACACATTTGTACCCTTATCTCGATCAGGATTACGCTCAAACTGAGACAGCAATATCTATTATTGTGTACAAAGATTTGCGATGAATAAAAGATTTCTTCAACAATGCTTGCAAGCGATTCCGATAACTTATTAAGAAAGTGCTTCCTAAGACTTAGATATTCTTTTGAAAGAAGTTTAATAGGTATGGCTATACAGACCTATCCTAGCTAAGCAGAGTGTAAAGTTAAATAGAACCTTGAAGGAAGTATCTTAAAACTTAGTACCTAACTCTTTTTACCCGACTGCCGAAGGAGGGTAATGTGTTTAACAGTCTATGTATGTATGCATTTTTGTTCCTATATGGCGTTCTAGAGACCAAACGCGTTGGCTGATTTTGATGATTCTTACGTCAATCGATTCGTCTTAACCCTGCGAGTGTCACTGGCTACATTAAAATTGTTGGAGCCCAATTTTTTTTTACTTCCAAACCCATCGTGTGGGGTATCAAAATGAAGGGTTTTAGGAGGTGATTCCAAAAATATGTTTTATTTATATGTAATGTACCTAATTCTAAAAAAAAAATAACTAAAAAGTTGTAAATAAAAAAATTATTTAAAATAACAAAAACCAGACTGCTTAAAAAGCGAACTAAAAAAACGTAAACAAGAAGAAAATCATGCTGTGCAGTAGGAGGATACATATGCGCGAGCTGGCTGACCAAAATCAGATGTATCCTCCGACTGCACAGCATGATTTTCTTCTTGTTTACGTGTTTTTAGTTCGCTTTTTAAGCAGTCGGGTTTTTGTTTTTTTTTTCTTCTTTATTCAACACTCTTCCAATTTTTACTGTGGTCAGGTCTCCATCCACGTCTGCGCCAGATAGCTCTGTTCTATGTTGTCTGAGCGCTCAGGTTCTCTCTCAGAATATTTTTCTGCTTGCTTGACCATCACATGGCGGGTGGTCGTCTCCTGCCTCACGATTGTTCGGGGACTAAGTAATATTCTACAAAAATAATAGCTGGTAAAGCGGAAAAAAAAACCTTGTTTACTTTGTATTTGTAACAAGTATGGCTTTCAGATCAGGGCGATCACGGGACTCACGGTGACTACTGCCCTGAGAAGAGCCGAAGACAGAATGGCTTGGAAGCAGCCCGTCAATGGATCCGTGAAAGCTTTCCAAGACGGGCACACGACCTTCAGTAATGAAGACAAAGAATACGAAGATGGAATTATACATAATTATACATACTTTGACCCACCTTCTGTGTTTATTCTATTTTGTTTGTTATTTATATATTATATTTTTAATTAACCCCCGCCGGAAAAAGAGGGGTGTTATAAGTTTCACGTGTGTTGCTGTGTATCTGTGTGTCTGTGTATCTGTGTGTCTGTCTGTGTCATCATAGCGTCCAAACGGGTGAGCCGATTTTGATTTAGTTTGTTTTGGTTAAAAGGTGACTTAATCGAGAGTGTTCTTAGCTATGCTTGAATAAAATCGGTTCAGCCGTTCAAAAGTTATGGACATTTTACTGTTTAAATCGGGGTGTTTTCGCAAGATATCGTGTCATAATTACGTGTTCAATAGATTGCCGATCGAAGCGTATCTACTATGTACTAGATAAATTATGTAGCATGGAATAAAAATGTGTCGGGGGTTTTTTATATTTGAATTTTACTTGTATTTTAAGAGATTTTTCTTGTTTTTATTTTTTTAAATATTGTTTTATTTTATGCTTTTTCTCGTGTCTCCTGTGCGGGTCACAATTTTTTTTTTCTTTCTTTCTTTCTTTTCTTTATTCAGTGCTTGACGATAATATCTAAACTACACGGGATGGTACCGAGCGTCTCGCATAACGTTTTTTTTGTTACGTGATGATTTCTACCAAGCATCTCCTACCGCAAGCCTCGTTAAGAAACTTCGTTTCAAAATGTATAGATGACGGAAAGAACAAGATACTGCCGGCTTCATTAAGCATCTTTTCAAACCCGTTATTTATAACCCTATCATGCGTCATATTACGCGCAAGAATCTGTCTAACCCAAAAATAAATAATTCACCTTCCTCCCCAATTTATCGTGTATATTTATACCAATTTTATTCGACCTCGGAAAAATACATCGGAGCGTAGCTTTCGAATAATCTTAAGGATCGCAAAAAATAATTTCGTTCATGATCCGCATATCAAATGTTGTTTAAAAGATTTTCTTCTTTTGTAAGTATTCAATTTTACCTGCGTCTTTTTCCGCGTAGGGATCGGAAAACGGCAAAATAACTTTTAAAATATCCCTTGAAGACCTACAGGATATCCTAAAAAAACCGGCCAAGTGCGAGTCGGACTCGCATACGAAGGGTTCCGTACTTGGTAAATTTCGGTTTACGATTTATGACGTATTAAAAAAAAATTACTTACTAGATCTCGTTCAAACCAATTTTCGGTGGAAGTTTACATGGTAATGTACATCATATATTTTTTTTAGTTTTATCGTGCTCTCATTTTAAAAGTTACAGGAGGGGACACACATTTTACTACTTTGGAAGAGTCTCTCGCGCAAACTTTTCAGTTTAGTACAAAATGACATTAGAAATCTTAATATCATTTTAGAAGACCTATTCATAGATACTTCACACGTATGGGTTCGATGAAAAAAAAAATTAGTTTCAGTTCTATGTATGGGGAACCCCCCAAATTTATTGTATTTTTTTTATTTTTGCGTGAAAATCTTAATGCGGTTCACAGAATACATCTACTTACCAAGTTTCAACAGCATACTTCTTATAGTTTCGGAAAAAAGTGGCTGTTACATACGGACGGACAGTCAGACAGACAGACATGACGAATCCATAAGGGTTCCGTTTTTTGCCATTTGGCTACGGAACCCTAAAAATGGCATAACCGTGTGCCAAATTTAATTTTTTTATTTTTTTTAAACTTTGCTCCACACTAGGAATTTCTTCCTGCATCAACAGTAGGCCCTATCAGAATATCAGCGCAGCGTTATTACCTTTTTGGATATCGCTGCACATGCTGAGATAGGAGCCTTTTTGGTCTCGCACAGGGTTTTTTATTTTATTATTGTTTAAGTGTGTGCTTATTTTCTCGTGTCTCCTGTGCGGGTCACAAATAAATATTTTTCTTTCTTTCTTTCTTATATAAATATTTGTTCCGTGCGGGAATCGAACCCACGACACGCAGCGCAGCAGTCAATCGCTCAACCACTGCGCCGTGCGCCCAAGTGGGGTCCAGGTGCTGCCCAAATTACAATACGGTCGGTAAATAACTGTGCACATCGATCTCTCTCCCGACTGCCCTGCGTTCGTCTCATGCGCGTTTAATGAGAATCGAACATCAGAGTGACGCGCAAACTGCTCAATTATTTTTAACCGACTTACCAAAAAGGAGGAGGTTCTATGTTCGACTTCTTGTATGTTTTTTTTTTTTTTTTTTTTTTTTTTTATGTATGTTCACCGATATCTCCGTCAATTGTGGACCGATTTTGAAAATTAATTTTTTTGTTTGAAAGAGTATGTTTCGAAATTGGTCCCATTTTAATTTGGTGAAGATCTGATGAAGAACTTCGGAGATATACAACAGAACTCTTCAATAAATAACGGCAAATCATTCGGAATTGCTGCAATCGCATGTCTGTTTATTGTATATACCATTTCATAACATAACATCACGCAGTATGCACTAAAGGGGTACGCAGATCTCTCATTTCACGGGTTATTTTCAAGTTTCATGTTATTCGGGTGATCTAATCTGGCTTTATAGAGTACCTTACTAAATAACTATTTTAGGTAGGTACAACTAAAAAGGGAAAAATAAAAAACTTTTTTGCAAAAAAATACTACCGACTTCCAAATGAAAAACTACAAAGTGAAAAATAACTTAATTTTTTAAGTCGGTGTCCATATCCCAAAAAAATGGTACCTACGAAAGACACCGACTTAAAAAATTAAGTTATTTTTCACTTTGTAGTTTTTCATTTGGAAGTCGGTAGTATTTTTTTGCAAAAAAGTTTTTTTAACCAAGTAGTAAGTACATCAAAATCCGTCGAGTTCTCAAGGTTCCCCTAGTCGACGGCACGAAATATTTTGTGCGCGGAGTTAAAATGCATGCTATCTTATCCGACAACACGTGCGAAAGAGATAGATGCTGTGATTAGCAGTAAGAAGCTAGTTCACGTACGAATTAGCACTTTTGCAAATTCGTATCGAAATAGATGATGATTTAGGACGAAAACCAGCGCGCGAAATTTTATAAACAGACCTTTATGATGGTTATCATGAAAAAACTACTAAATATATATTTTCAAAAAATAATTATTTGCATTGTTGAATTACTAATCTATACCTGTATGTAGGCCGTTTTGCAATTTTCTTTCTTCGTATGGTATTTATTGCCGCCCAAAGATGAGTTACAATTTGCGTTGAATTATGGAACTTTCGACGGCTCGTAACTTTCAAATATTTTATTTTTTTACTGTTTTGTTTCCATACAGGACTAGATAATGATGAGACAAATTGATATCATTTTTTATTTTGAACGTACATCGTCAAACAGTGGAGTAATCGCCAGACAACGTTTGTATGGAAGAATGATTGACTAGTGTAACCTTAAGGGCGGCTACGCACTACACGTCCGTTTCCGTGATCCGAAATTTGAGTTCCGAGTTCAAAATATTCTGAATTATGACATTATGACGGATAGTTCGGATGTAAAGCGCAAGCTTCCCTACTAGAAGTACTAAGGCTACTTCGGAACCAAAATTTCACGGACACGGATCGGATGTATTGCGTATTGATTAACATAACAAACATCCATATTCACAAATATACAGACTTTCACTCACACAAATATACCATTTTATTTCCTTCTTTTTTTTTCATAAATTCGCAGCGGGTTCTCCCTCGAAATCTTTTCCGGGATATGTATGATTCGGCTTGAGGATTATTAAAGATTAATAGCGGATTTAACCCACCTGTTTTGGAGAAGACAGCTGTGGCTGGATGAATTCTTAATGTACGGTGTTAGTAAGTACTCATATAACGTTTATGACGTAGTTCATTATGTTGACTAGTTTCTGGCAGCGACTCTGCGTGCGTGAATATCGGTAATTATCACAAAGGAACATAAACACAGGATTAAAAGGACACTATGTACTTCTCCGATGTTCAATCTATCTCTATAGCAAAATTCATGAAACAGGTTCAGCGGTGTTAGGTGACAACGTAACAGACTGTCAGAGTTACTTTCGCATTTAATAATACATATTAGTATGGAGTAAGGATCTAGTGGCTAAATAATAACAGCTGCAAGGGTCGATCTTCAAGGTTAAGCAACGCCGAGGTCGGTCCGTGGATGGGTGACCAGTTCAACAAACCGAGTTTCCTCCGTGCCTCGGAAAGCACGTTAAGTCGTTGGTCCCGGCTGTCATATGAAAATCTTTGACAGTCGTTACGGGTTGTCAGAAGCTTGAGATCTGAAACCAGTCTTGCCAAGGAGTATGGTGTTACCCAGTTACTGGGTTGTGGAGGTCAGATAGGCAGTCGCTCCATGTAAAACACTGGTACTCAGCTGAATTCGGTAAGACTGGAAGCCGACCCCAACAACAATTGGAAAAAGGCTAGGCAGATGAGGCTGATGATGAGTATGAATAGATTGCCTGTCTGGGTCGCGGATTAATTTAGAATAGAGTTACCGCGGCCCTGGCACAAGCAACTGAAGGAACACGGGTGGGTTTTAGTTAGTAAAAGTCTGACACGCCCTCCCACCTCACCCAGAGCGGGAGAAGTCATTGGATGATTTCCAACCCAAAAAAGTATAGATGGATTAATATATTTTGCTAGGTAGATTTTGTATTTATATAAAGGCATAATAATAAGCAAAAATTCATGCCAACTTCCCGCTTGCAGTTTTACTGGATGCATCTGAATGCGAGTAGTTTACCTGAAGCGAGTGACTGTCTGATTTCCACAATCCAGTAGTAATAACTCTGTAAAACGATTGCCCTTGGCAAAACCAGTTCTCCGACTTTCGAGATTCTGGGCAACCGAAACAAATATCACAAATTTACTAATTACAGCCGTGACCAAAAATTTAACAGAGCAGAAATTAAACATTGTGTGTGGTCAAAAGAACGTAATTTTGTGAGTTGTGAATTGCGTCAAATGCGTCGCGGAATTTACGTGCAACTGAAATTCGGTTAGGCTGCCAGAGGGACGGACGTAATATCAGTTGTTATTCAACGTTTGAACGGGTCGCTGACGCTTGCCTAGCACCCCTCCCTCACCTCGAGAGTAATTCGGTTGTAATAATGTGCGTGAGTCACATTATTTATAATTAACAGGACTTTAGTATGAAACCGAATACAGCGTAAATTCCGCAACGCATTTGACGCGACCTACGACTCACAAAATTACGTTCATTTGGCCTCACCCTGAAATAACTATGTTCATAACGAGAATTTGAAGTCCAGTTGTCTTCTGTAAATCACATTCTAAGTATTTTACATTTTTCATTTGTGACGCAATCGTTTGGAAAATCATTGGACCGGAATAACGACATGTTGAGCCAGACGTTTGTTTTTTTTTTAAGTTAAGTGAGCAGATATTTAGAGTTTAGCTGTATTGAAAATTGAGACTTGATTGCAGCTACAGGTCTAGCGCCTAACTGTGTCAGTTCCTGAGGTATGGGAGCGGTACGGGAGGGGTGTGTTTACGAAACGTCAAACGACGCGTAACTTCAGTTGGGCGTCAGGCTTGCTGTCGTCAACACGTGTTAATTGGACAGGTCGCTTCAAGTAAAACGCACACGATATTCGCAACCAATCATATATCAAAGTGGGTTTTAAATCGAGTTTTTTTTACCTGAGTATCAGAAGACGGGCATTAATTCAGATACTTGCATGAATTTTCCGTATTTCTGTCAAATCGTACTTTATTACGAAAATACAACAAGTCCAACCAAGTCAGAGGTCTGTGGGGTTCCCAGAGGCAGCTTAATTTACTTTGACACCAGAGGATGTTGCGTAAGTGATTTCGGCAAGGCGAAGGTTTTGATCCCTTCAATCAACCAATCACATGCGAGATTAATTAAAGACGCGTTGAAGATGTCCGTCTATGTGATTGGTCGACTGATGGGGACAACTCCTTCGCTTTGCTGAAATCACTTACGCAATTAGGCTGCATGTTTTCAAACAAAAGTAGAGTATGACAACTACTGAACTTCAATTTCATAATTCACAAATCGGATGTTACTTAATAGTTACTTAAATAAGAATCTCAATCTTCTCTTTCTTTGGTATTGTTCGTCGAATCGTTGAGCTCCTTAAATTCTGAGTTGAGCTGCTCGGTTATTGACAAATGCGTGCACTGACTGGACAGGTCTACTCAATCTGGCTGGTTCTTTCCTCAAAAAACCATTTCAGACATCTGTCTACATGGTCTTCACATGATCTAACCAAGATTTTGTCACTACTTTAAAAGAGACTGACCTCTGATTTTGTTTCAGCCTTTCTTCTCAGAGTAGTCAGATAGGAAACGCCGACCTCATCTAGTTTTAAAAAATATGATCGACATGTAAAGGTGTTTGTACAAACCAACTTACAGAAATAAAATCATTTATCATTTCTCCAGAATTTCCCTACAGCCATAACTCCGACAAAATTAAAGAAAAAATTTACCTCAAAAATAAAACAGCCCACAAAAACAAATATTCCCCTACTGCTAATATTTCCCTAACACCTTTTTAATCCTTAGCGGAACCGACGGGTTTCAAAGCTGAAAAATATCGCCGTTTATTTTGTGAGTAAACCCTGTCATACATTCCCTTGAATCCCTACGGTACGTGAAACGGCCCCGCCTATTAAGTGATCGGGGATTAGGGTGGGGATTCAGTGACGGCGATATTGTTGAGATAGTAAAATGATAAAGTTTTGATAGGAAGGCTCTTCTTATACTTATAAAATAATAGGTATTATTACAAGCTTATATTTAACTTGCAACGTATGTATGTATGTAAGTATGTTCGGGTCAAATTTTGCAACTGAATTTTAAAGCAGTTATCCTCTACCGATAAAGATGAAATTTTGCTTACACGTTTAGTTTGGATGACAATGCATGGTTAGCTAAGTGACGTCATTCTAAATCGAATATGGTGGACGGGCCAAAATGGTGGACTAGTTATTTTTTGTGCACTGCCATGATATGGGTATCACATGAAACATTTGCTGAGAAGAATACGAAAAAAGATTGTTTAAAAAAAAAAAAAACTCTCCTAAAGTGAAAAGCTTTGCATACATACCCATAATGGTAAGCAGAACGCGACGCTACGATCCTTACAGACTTTTGGTGGAGGTATAAACCATGTCATACATTCCCCTGAATCCCTACGGTGCGTGAAACGGCCCCGCCTATTAAGTGATCGGGGATTAGGGTGGGGATTCAGCGACGGCGATATTGTTGAGAAAGTTAAAATGGGTACTTTTATTATGAAGGCTTTTTATGCCTTAGAGTGGCAAACAAGTAGGCTTTAATGGTAACTAAATGTACAACGCTGCCTTTGGGCATCTGCAATACAAAAGGCATCGCAGATGCCCAAATGCAGCGGTGGCCATGAAATGAAAATTATTACATTTTAACATCTTTGAGTGGAAATTTAGCAGGTGCTCTACTTGATATAGTCAGGTATTTTTATCCTAAAGTGAAAAGTGTTGCATAATATAGTACTTACACATACTAAACTGATACCTTTTTCTATGGGGTTATGCAGAACTACAGCCGCCACCTGCTTCAATTCGTACAATTTTAGACCGTGTCTTACATTCCCTAAAAGTCTCATCGAATTTAGACTAGCACGTGAATTGTGATAACCTCTAAATAAATTATGTTCAGCTATAACGATTGTCGAACATTATGAAATTCGTCGCTGTTTTCCAAATTAGCCGTTTTTAGGGTTCCGTAGCCAAATGGCAAAAAACGGAACCCTTATAGATTCGTCATGTCTGTCTGTCTGTCTGTCTGTCTGTCTGTCTGTCTGTCTGTCCGTCCGTATGTCACAGCCACTTTATTCCGAAACTATAAGAACTATGCTGTTGAAACTTGGTAAGTAGATGTATTCTGTGAACCGCATTAAGATTTTGACACAAAAATAAAAATAAAACAATAAATTTTGGGGGTTCCCATACTTGAAACAAAAACTAAAAATATTTTTTTTCATCAGACCCATACGTGTGGGGTATCTATGGATAGGTCTTCAAAAATGATATTGAGGTTTCTAATATAATTTTTTTCTAAACTGAATAGTTTGCGCGAGAGACTCTGCCAAAGTGGTAAAATGTGTGTCCCCCCCCCTGTAACTTCTAAAATAAGAGAATGATAAAACTAAAAAAAATATATGATGTACATTACTATGTAAACTACCAGCGAAAATTGGTTTGAACGAGATCTAGCAAGTAGTTTTTTTTAATACGTCATAAATCGTAAACCGCAATTTACCAAGTACGGAACCCTTCGTGCGCGAGTCCGACTCGCACTTGGCCGATTTTTATTAGGATTCCGTACCCAAAGGGTAAAAACGGGACCCTATTACTAAGACTCCGTGGTCTGTCTGTCCGTCTGTCACCAGGCTGTATTTATGAACCGTGATAGCTAGACAGTTGAAATTCACAGATGATGTATTTCTGTCGCCGCTATAACAACAAATATAACAGAACAGCTCTCACACAACAAACGTGATGTTTTTGCCGTATTTTGCGATAATGGTACGGTACCCTACGAGCGCGAGTCCGACTGGCACTTGGCCGGTTTTATTATTATTATAATAATGCTAGCTCCTGACAGCGGCTTCGCTCGCGTGAAAAGTGTTTTATCATCCCAAGGGAATATAATACAGGGATAAAAGTAGCATATATGGTGCTATTCCAGACTATAATCAAATTTCATCCAGATCCGTTCAACCGTTTTGGCGTGATTGAATATCAAACATACATCCACTCTTCCACACACACACAGTCATCCAAACTTTCACATTTATAATATTAATAAGAAAGATAAAAAAGTTCAGGTTTTTAGAGTGTGTGCAATACTTTGCCTACCTAAAAGACATTTGCCTTACAGTAGGCAAACGAAATATTACAAAATTAAAGACAGAACTTATCCCATCACCGAACAGCTGTGGGTAACATTAAAATAACATAAATACTTGGAGCCATAATATAGGTACTGTCGACTGCACATCCGTACGTACGTTCAAAACCACCTTACTACACTATTTGCGCTGCAGCATGGTGCGGGTGACAGTTTCAATTACATTTTTACGCATATCCGTATACGCATTTTTTGTAGTTATACCATATACCATAGTTGCCTGTATGACGTTAATAATATTGAAAAATCTCGAAAACTATGGTAAACAGAAAAAGGGCTACAGATATTTGACATCACACAAGTAACATGCGTTGTACAGAGCGGATTCTGGGGTGGTCTTTCAAGAGCTCACGGGGTTCATGTTCTAAGTACTGATGGTGATCACCGGGGTGGTTTAAGTGAGGTAAAACTCCCATACTATCGGTATTTTCCCCAAAAGTCCAGACGACTTTTGAAGGATTTCAGCCCGTAAAATTTTAAATAATAGTGTACCACTACTGGTGTCTTCGCGACACATAGACAGTAGACCCGACGTTTTGCGTGACAAGGATAGAACAAAAACCTAATATAACATTTTTTCTTTTTTTTTTGTTTAAAAACGATTCCTACACTAGGAATTTCTTCCTTTATCGTGGGTGCGTTTACAAACATATAAACTCACTTACACAAACACCCAGAGCCGCCACAACTATCTGTTGCAAAACCCGAAAAACTGCTGAAAAAGTTCGCGAGCGGACACAGTGAGTTTCGTGTATCGGGAACAGAATTGAGTTGTGAGTGACAGTAGTAGCGGTATTGAGTGCAAAACACGAGCAAGAAAGAGGGTAGACCGATTTGTCTCCTCATAAACACCCACCCGCAAGAACATCAGTTTATCCGTGATCATGGTGCTTGCAACAGCACCAAAATATCGGAAACTCGCAACAAACAGTAAACATGGTAAGTATCCCGTTTCGAATGTTAATGTTAGTGACCATGACAGTTTAAAAACTTATAACTATCTGTTGGTCATACAAATATATGTTCCGTGCGGGAATTGAACCCGCGACACCCAGCGCAGCAGTCAATCGTTCAACCACTGCGCCAACCGTGCGCTCTATTACTACTACTGTAACTATTATTACTATAACTCCATTTTTTTAACGTTTTGTTTTTTCACATAAGATTTTGAAACGTTTTGAGAATACTTTTATTATGCGCACAGCAAAAGAGTGGAATTCCCTGCCGGAGTCTGTATTTCCCGATAGCTACAACCTGGGAGTCTAAGTTAAGAGTGAATAGGTTACTTCTAGGCAAGCGTGCTGTATAGGCCACATCATCGCTTACCATCAGGCGAGATAGTGGTCAAACGAAAGCCTATAAGGAATAATAAATAAAAAATCCTACCGCAAAAACAGAGGGTTTCATGTAAATTTTACATTTTGTAGATTTTTTTGGAGGGTTTTAAAATTTTTGTTTTAATTTTAGTAACACCTTTAAAATAAGTATACATTCATGTACGTTTTTTGATTGTAGTAAAATATCTGTAAGTATATTCGTGCGGTTGACTGTACACGGTTTCCAGTGAAGCAATCAGAGGGAACGGAAAGACTCAAGAATTCGCTAATCAAGGGAGCTGTGCTGTAATTGGATTACCAAGTTTAAATTCGTATATTTCAGTGAATTATGTTTAATCTTAAGGAAAATATATTACCTATCTCATTATTGGAGGCGACGAGGAAATTCCTGTGGAAGGTATAAGAAATTCGGCTTATTTACTTGGTACAGGAAAATGTGTGTTTAAATAATACAATGTATTTAAAGGTTTTAAATTATTTTTGGACTATTAGTATTCAGCTATGGGGCTGCACCAAACAGAGCAATATACTAATTATACAACGATTCCAGAACAAAGTGCTAAGGGCAATTGTAAATGCAACTTGGTACATACGAAATGATGACCTCCATCGGGACCTAAAAGTTGAGTTCATCGATAAAGTGATCCAGAAATTTGCAGAAGCTCACGAAAAGAGACTTCATCAGCATGTGAACGTCGATGCAATCCAGCTTCTCGACCACACAAACATAGTGAGAAGACTAAAAAGAACAAAACCGTTCGAGTTAGTGTTTAGTGTTAGTGAATGTTAACAGTGTAACGTACAAAAGTGCTACCAAACAAACACAAGAACGAAATGTAGAATAGAATAGAATATACTTTATTGTACACCATAAAATTATAGACATTTACAAAAAAAAACTTATATAAATGGGTACAAAGGCGGTCTTATCGCTGACAGCGATATCTACCAGACAACCTTTGGATGGACTGAAAAAAGAAAACTTAGAATAAAAAGGGGGTAGTCGGTGTACTGCTATTAGAATAAAACATAAATATATACAAGATTATAATACTATAATAAATGCATAAACCTATATACAAACATACATACATAATATGACAAAAACTTATAGAAAGAGAGAGAAACAAAAAAGTGTATTCGCCTTAATAGAGACAATAAGAAAAGTGCTATTAGACACATTCTTAGTAAATATAATTTAATAGTTTAGGCTATAATTAAATTACTTATTAGTCTATTTATAAGGCTTGATTGTAATAGAATTTGGGTCCATCCATATTGATGAACCCTAGAAAAGGGGAAAAAAAAATCTTCTTTACAAAATAACAAGCTTTTTTACCCGACTGCCGAAGGAGGGTAATGTGTTTATCAGTCTATGTATGTATGTTTGTATGTATGTATGTTTGTTCCTATGTGGCGTTCCAGAGACCAAACGCGTTGGCCGATTTTGATGATTCATACGTCAATCGATGCGTCTTAACCCTGCGAGTGTCATAGGCTACATTAAAATTGGATAATAGAAAAATGGCGGATTTTGGGTGCCATATTGTGGGGGCCTAAATTTTTATTTTCTTCCAAATCCATCGTGTGGGGTATCCAAATAAAGGGCTTTAAGAGGTGATTTAAAAAATATATAACACTTATATGTTTAAATTATCTAATTCGAAAAAAAACGAACTAAAAAGTTATAAATAAAAAAACTTAATTCAAAAAATCAAAAAACCCGACTGCTTCAAAAGCGAACTAAAAAGTCGTAAACAAGGAAAAAATCATGCTGTGCAGGAGGAGGATACATCTGGTTTTGGTCAGCCAGCTCGCGCGTATGTATCCTCCGACTGCACAGCATGATTTTTTCCTTGTTTACGACTTTTTAGTTCGCTTTTGAAGCAGTCGGGTTTTTTGATTTTTTGAATTAAGTTTTTTTTTAAGTAAAAAATTGTATTGTTGTGAAAGGACACACACGCACACACTTGACTTAAATTGATATGACTCTGATAATATAAAAAAGCAAAATGATAAATTAAGGCGTATATATTCCCCAATGTTAACCCGCTCGGAGCCAGAATATCAATATTGAACCTATTTTTGGACAGATTCGTTTGCAAATTATTCTTTGATTTACATATGCTATTTAAGTTATGAAGAAATCCTAGCTATCAATATTTCTGTGTAAAAATATTTACAAACATCCAAGTCGTTTTGGAGGAGTATCCAAAAGAAGCGAAAAAATATCATGTTGTTAATTTTTTTTAAAGCAAAACTATTAGTTACACGAAAAAGCCATGTTTAAAGATAGATGCTGTGATGAGCAGTAAGAAGCTAGTTCGCGTACGAATTAGCACTTTTGCAAATTTGTATCGAAATGGATGATGATTTAGGACGAAAACGAGCGCGCGATATTTTATAAACAGACCTTTGGGAGTCTAGAAACCATGAAAATACGACTCAATGAATATTTTCATTATAACATTATTTGCATTGTTGAATTACTAATCTATCCCTGTATGGAGGCCGTTTTTGCAATTTTCCTTCTTCTTATGGTATTTATTTCCGCCCAAAGATGCGTTAAAATTAGTGTTGAAATATGGAACTTTAGACGCTCATAACTTTCAAATATATTTTTTTTTACTTTTTTGTTTCCATACAGAACTAGATAATTATGAGACAAATTGATATCATTTTTTATTATGAACTTACATCGTCCAACAGTGGAGTAATCTCTAGACTACGGTTGTATGGAAGAATTTTCGACTAGTGTAACCGGCGTAGCGTATCTGCTACGCCGTAGCACGGATAGCAATCAGGAGCTACGCCGTAGCACGGATAGTAAGCAGGATCTATGCCGTAGCACGAATAGCAAGCAGGAGCTACGCCATAGCTATCGGCGCAGCAGTGTATACTAACTAGATCCAACTAACTTAATTCCTTGTAAATCTTTCAGCGGGTGATATTTCTTGTGTAAAAAAACAGCTTTTATTATAAGGCCTATTCCAAAATATGAAAAAATCTGCTGTTTTAACATTTAAATTTATAGACTAAATTCAAGGAAATGCTGTCTTTTTACGCTGCTTTGGTCCCATAGTATAATTTTTCTAATCACGGGTATTTTTACCCTCTGCGAATCTTATCGTGTTTTATCTCTCAATGGGGCTTTTTATACCTCGCAGAAGTCTTTTTATGTTTGTTAGTTTTAATCTCTCTGCCTAGCCTTTTCCCAACTACAGCTGGGATCAGCTTCCAGTCTTGCAGGATTTAGCTGAGTACCAGTGTTTTACATGAAGCGACTGCCTATCTGACCTCCACAACCCAGTAACTGGATAACACGATACCCCTTGGCAAGACTGGTGTCAGATCTCAAGCTTCTGACTACCCGTAACGGCTGACAAAGATCTTCAAATGACAGCCGGGATCAACGGCTTAACGTGCTTTCCGAGGCACGGATGAAACTCAGTATGTTAAAATGGTCACCCATCCACGAACCGACCTCGTCAAGCTTTGCTTAACCTTGATGATCGACCAGTGCGGCTGTTATTATTTAGCCTCGAGCTCCTCATGTTTTTCATTTACTTTTTTCGTATTTCCTGTGCGTGTCCCAAATACTTATATTTTATTTCTTTCTTTCCCCAAAAATATTGCCAATAAATTAACACTCCTCAGCACAGTTAGTTTCTAGACTATATTGGTAAAATTTTAGCATGGAAATAGTATCTGTTGTTCTTTATAATTGGCATTACATTACAGACTAAAGCAATTCATAAAACAGCATCAATCAAGCGGACACTCCACAAGATTGAATAGCTTTGCCCGTTCCAACAAAATCGCTGAAAGCGCTGGATTATTTTAAAATAAAACAGACAATGTGCCACAGAGTAGGGAGACGTCTTGACGGCCATTTCTAGAGAAGGCACTGTCAAAACTTTCCATAGAGACCAAGCGCGTAAGTATCAGTGTCACTTTTACTCTTAGAAATTGATGATCCATAACGAAAGATTAATTGACTAGTGTTAAAAATGAAAATAATAAATTCTTATTTAAGAAATGTAACTAATAAAACGGCAGGGTAGGCAAGGCACATTGCTCGCAGAACGGATGGCCGATAGGGTATAACCTGGTTAAGGTTGCGGGAATGCGCTGGATGCGACACGCACGGGATCGGTCAATGTGACGACGCCTCGGGGAGGCCTATGTCCAGCAGTGGACGTCTTTCGGCTGAAATGATGAACTAATAAAACAGTGAAAAATATATAAATTCGAAGGAATGATGGAGTAGTAATAGTAACGCTTTTGTAATTATTCGTCTATCCTTATAAAGCAAAACGTTGTTCTTTGTGCTAAATTGCGCGAAGTTCTTATTGCGATACTGTCATATGACATCAGATTTATTGAGTGTTGTCTCTGTTTAGCATGGATTTTAAGGTGGCCATGTATTTAAACTGTTAAACATTTTTTTCTTTTGTTTATGTGTTATATTATGTTGTTTATTTTTGTCTTATCTTTTCTATGGACTCAGTACTCAAATGGCCAAAGCTGCGATGAGTAAGCCGACACGTATTTGGCAGGACAGAAAGGTCTCCAATGTCACCAAGATGAGAGTAGTCCGGACACTGGTTTTCTCGATATTCCTTTACGGATCGGAGTCGTGGACGATTCGGGCAATAGAACGGAAAAAGACAGAAGCTTTTGAAATGTGGTATTGGCTAAGAATGCTCCGCATATTATGGATTGCCAAGAGAACGAACAAATCTATCCTTGATCAACTAGGCATAAAGGACAGACTAACCACGCTCTGCTACCAAAGGCTTCTCAGCTACTTTGGTCACATTGCCCGTCGGGAACCAGAAAATCTAGAGAAGTTGGTGGTAATGGGTAAGGTGGATGGGCAAAGACATCGCGGCCGCTCACCTAACCGCTGGTCTGACCAGGTAACCGCCCTCACTGGACTCTCTGATACAACCGCCCTGAGAGAGAAGCTAAGAACCAATTGAAATGGAAGAACATCGTGCTAGCCACGACAGCCTTTCAGAGACACGATCTTCAGTAATGAAGAACTCGACCAAGAAGATCTTTTCTATAGGCTTTGAGTATAAAAATTACAAATACCCTATTATGAAATTGGTTATGACAGCCGGCACTTGTGCGCAAATAATAGTAGTGGTATCTCTAGTCGCTGTACGGCGTTCAGTACTCTGTGTCCAAACTCCTCAGAAAACACGATTTACTAGCTTGCTTAATTAAATTCAAGCGATTTCTTGCCTTTTTAATACTAAAATACGCCATTTTATTTGTGTTTGAGCCAGGACTTTAAGTTTTAAGTTAATTCCTAGTTAAAGCTTAACAGTTTGGCTGCCAGAGAACGAGACACAATAGAAAATGTATTGTTTGTCAGGCATCTGGCAGTTAAGGTGTTAAGTGCGGTTAAGTTAATTGAGTTTTTGTTATGAATATATTTTATTACAAGATTTTAATTTTAATTTGAGTTGGGCTTTTTTAGAAAAATAAGATGAGATTCTTGTTTGAATTTTTCTTGTATTGGTTATGAACCCCAAGTAATTAGAAGGTTGCGAACCTGTAACCTAGGTAGGTACTACTCATTTGCCTATATTCCTAATCAGTTTGAAAGAACTCGACTATACTTCATAAAAGATAGCTTGATCTCTGCGACATATGTCAAACTGACGTATACGTTATTGTTAGCCTGTAAAGCGGTATTGTAGCTGTATTGATACTGAAAGCTGTCGCAGAGATCAAGCTATCTTTTATGAAGTATAAGTGGTTGTGACAACTTGAGGAGCTCGTGGGGCGATCTTCAAGGTTAAACAACGCTTGCTGAGGTCGGTCCGTGGATGGGTCCGTGGATTTCAACATACGTTAAGCCGTTGGTCCCGGCTGTCATTTGAAAACTTTTGACAGTCGTTACGGGTAGTCAGAAGCTTGAGATCTGACACCAGTCTTGCCAAGGGGAATAGTGTTACCCATTTACTGGGTTGTGGAGATCACATAGGCAGATGTCCATGTAAAACACTGGTTCCCAGCTGAATCCAGTAAGACTGCCCCATACCAACCCGAACAACAATTGGGAAAAGGCTAGGCAGATGATGATGATGAAGTGGTTGTGACAACTGAAAAAAACGCCCAATTAATGTAGTATCTTGGGACAAATTACCCTATGGCAAGGCAGCCTTCAACATTTAATGCTTGGTGTGAGCTACTTGACCTTGACATTTTTCATGACCGCTATACTCGACTCAGACGGAAGCTCTTGGAAAGGATAACGAAATAATACTTGTGATTTGTGATATATTTTATTTTACTCTAGTTTCTAATTTATATTTTTTAAATTCTCCAATTGTTTTACATTTAATTGATAATATATTTTATTAAGAAATACATAAAGTTGAACATAGAACCTCCTCCTTTTTGGAAAGTCGGTTAAAAATGAAAATACGATCACTTTTCAAAGTGTTTTTGTTTCAACAATAAAACACTTAGATAAATCAATAAACAACGATATGTCGGGTTTAGTCAATAGTACGGACGTTAAAACAAATGGCAAGCACGCCATCTGGCGGCAAAGCAAGAACAACTACGCTTTAGCGCGCTTTCTCTAACCACTTGCGTGGTGGGGATAGTAGAATATGGCAGTTGAGTACTGAACGCCGTAGAGCTAACACGTAGTAGAATCAGTGTCGATCCGTAATATTAGTAAGCAAGAATGTAACTGAGTTGTGACTATTTAAATAAACCCAGTGTATCGAATAATTTATGTGATTTCATTTGCACGATTGTACCCACCGACCTGCCCACACACGATGTCTTAACTTAAAGGAGTTATATCCTGACTTCCCGATGGTTTACATCTATCGGCCAGCCTTGATGCGACATCAGAATTGGGATTCGGTCGTGCTAATGAGGTCACACGTAAAAACAATGCTAGTGAAAATTGTGGTTACATTCTTGCAAAAAAAAAATCGCGGTGTCAGTTGAGACTACCCTCAGTCTTAAATAATAAAAAACCAGTCTGGAGCGGAGCAGCAAGGAGGCTAGTAGCAACCAAGGAGTTGGACAGGACAAGGAGGAGCGTGTGCACTTGTGGAAAGATCCATACGCTCTGATCTTTATGTCAATCTGGTGAGTCGTTTTCATTTTGTTTTGACTATGGAAAAGTGTGTTCATTATTCAAAATTCTGGTTTTGTGTACGGTATGGTGGTCAGTGGTTCGTCGGGGTAGCCCGTGTTGGATTATAATTTCATGTTAGTTATCGATGGTCAAGTTTTGGAGTTGTTGAAGAGTTATTATTCTACTGGCAATAACCTTTGACTAGCCCTGGCTGACTATTATTGTTTAGAAGGTACGAGGTACGATATAGTGACATTAACGGCCCTACCTTACACTTCAGTCTGGAAATTATGAAAATTCCAAATGAAATATTTTGATTAGTATTCTTCTTTTGTAGTTGGAGGGCCAAACTTTCTAAAAAGTGGTAAACCCTACCTGGTCGTTAATTGCGACTTAAAATTCTATGGCATTTATTTGATTCTCTAAAGCTCATATACCTACCTGGGCACTTGTGACACTGTAATGTGTGGTTCAAGTTTTGGTCAGGGACTCTGTGGTCACATTCGGTGTCCATAATAACACATTTTGCAGGTTTAGGTTAGGTCAGGTACTAGTAGCTCGTGGCTGAATAGTGGCGGCCGCGCGCTGGTCGATCATTAAGGTTAAGCAACGCTTGACGAGGTCGGTCTGTGGATGGGTGACCATTTAAACATACCGGGTTTCCTCCGTGCCTCGGAAAGCACATTAAGCCGTTGGTCCCGGCTGTCATTTGAGGATCTTTGATAGTCAGAGGCTTGGGATCTGACACCAGTCTTGCCAAAGGGTTCCAATCGGTAGACCCAGTTACTGGGTTGTGGAGGTCAGATAGGCAGTCACTCCATGTAAAACACTGGTACTCAGCTGAATCTGGTAGGACGGGAAGCCGACCCCAATGTTGTTAGGAAAAGGCTAGGAAGATTGATTGGTTTTGGTTACTACTCCGCTGCACCAGTTAAATTCCATCAAAGCTGTGTATGGTTAAGATAACCGTGTGAACATATACTCTCGTAATATTTTTCATGTTTCAGATACCGTATTGTGTCGCAGCCTGAAGCCTCTGCTAGAGGCTAGCGATTCAGTTGCTGAGCGCGAAGGTTGACATGTCAACATCTGAGAGGTTAAGATGAACGGCAGGCTAGCAGTTCGCAGGTCATAGCCGAACGGTACGAGCGTGCGCAAGTTTAGAATGGAATACTCGGTGAGTCGCTTCCATGTTATTTCGATAGTGAGGTCGATGTTCTCTAGTGAAGAGATGCTAGTACGATTTTTAAGAGTGTTCATGTATGACCACTGAATTGGTAGTGGTTATACCTAGCACCAACACTAGGTAATTAAGACACACTTAGTAAAAACCAGTAGTCAAAGAGTTTGCTATTGGCGGTAATAGTTTCAATATTTGGTTCATTACGAACTTTAGGATGAGATAGTCCATATGAAGGAGATGAGTTATCTAAAATGAATGAATAACTAGTCGTTTTCAGTGGCAAAGCGAGTTAGTGATGTCGTTGGGCTATCGTAATTGTATCGAGTTAGTAACGGTACTGGTCATTTGCGTGTATTCAGGACGGATCTTGTTGCGTAACGATGTACAACCACCGTCTTCAGATCTGAATTCACTTGCTTACTTTCAAAGTAATATTATGATAGCAGTAGATCTCGCGATTGTTTTCCTTACATGAAAACTGAGATAGTGAGCGACAGTAAAGGGTTGCTGTTGATAATCTGATATTAATGATATTGATCTGACTTGATTCGTAAAGCTCCTTAATATTATCAGGGTTAGTTGTTTCCCTTTTATAAGCCGTCGGTATTTTCCAAGGTCTTTGAGTAAAAGGCGCGAATGTTGTGAGAAGGATCCCCAATCACCAAGTTCCTTGAGAATTGTAAGTCATAGTTGATGACAGTGTAACATGTCTACTCGTAAGACCAATTCTGGACCGCACCTCATGCGTAACATGTGGCGATGGGTTTTTGAAGAGGTTTTATGAATTGGGTATGCATTGCCTTTGAATTGTGGTAAAGAGTAACATAATTGTTACTCTTATTTTAATTACTTTGTTTAGTTGAACTTGTTGATCATCGGACCTTTTTCTGATTAATAGTGTTCTGTGGGAAAGTCTAGAAGGGAAAACTAGATAGGCCCTGTTTTAAATCCGCGATAGGTGATTAAGCCAAGACAGTGATCATTATACACCGAAAGCTTTAAATGCGTACGCTTAAAACCTACAAGTACGCACACTGTAGGTTAAGGAAGATGCCAGCGGGTCAAGTACCAGTCGATGTTGATGTTAAAAGGATTTTAATGATGATGAGCAAGCTTAAAATGTCGAGTAATTGAGTCTATCAGCCGTATTATGTTTGACCGTACCAGTGGATTCTGGCGGAGGTCGGGGTCTTGATAGACCGTTGTGTGAGAGCAATATAATTGCTGTTCGGCTACAGAGCCGTGGCGTTAGAGGTTTTACTCGAGGGTTTCTGTAAGTTTGGCAGTTTTCGCTGCAGAAGAAGTTTTAAAGTTTGATTTGAGCGACTGGTGGTACATGGCCCAGGGTAATGATTTAGTTAAAAATCAGAGTTCTAAAATTTCCCTATTATCACGAACCCAATGATCTAGTTTGGTCAGGAGTAGCCGAGCGTTGTATGTTGGCCTGTGTGGCAACTGTTGGCCTTTATGGCAACTGTTGGCCTTTATGGCAACTGTAGGCCAGTGTGGCAACTGGAGGTCTTTGTAGCAACTGTGGGCCTGTAGGGCACCTGTAAGTCGGTGTAAAAACCATGTTTGTGTAAGGAACCTTACAGAGGATTTGAGTTATGAGGTTAAAAGAAAGTAAACTCGCGTAGTCACGCGAGAGGTGAGGTCACCATTTTATCGTTAATGACGTTCGAATCGTCATACCCTCATTACGAAAACTGAAATAATTTTAGTTTTCTAATTTTGATTACTATGCGTAGATTGTGTTAGTAAGAAACACAAAGCTCAAGTACCAATTGAGATTGAAAGTGAAGTTGAAGATGAATTGACGTAACATAGGACAGACTGAGTGTCTGTGTGAACAGGTTTTTAGTTCAGAGAGTTCAGTTGACTTGACATCGTAGGGCAATTGTGATTGCTAAGAGAGCTATGTGATAGCTGAGAGAGCTATGTGATGGCTAAAGATCGTGAATAAGATACCTGGTGTCTTGTTTCTTTTGTTTCATTAAATTTGACATTAATGACTATCAGTGGTACTTGGACTTTGTAATCACGAAGATTAGGTACTATCAGGTACCGGATCGATGATTAAGTTGCTATTTTCTTTAAATTGGAAATAGAATTACTCGTTCCTTGCAATAGTGAACAGAGAGATTTAAATGATCATGTTTGATTGTTTCGAAATGTTTCCTCACTCTAGAGTATGAGTCAGGATTGGACGAGTGAATACTGTTTGGAAATTTTGTGTTTCAGAAAAACATCCCTTGTATGATGGGAGACTGACGGGTCGGAGTAGACTACGAAGACATGTGGCGCAACACGACATGAGATGGCAGTGAGCAAGGACAAGAAGATGATGCCTGCGGGTGATAGATTTGGGGATCTGTCACCTGAGAGAGGCCCGAGAAGGCGACGTGCTGTGTTCCACGTTCGCCTCTCAAGAGAAATTACGGCCTAAAGAACACCATGTGGTTTTAGTCAGTAGGAGTCTGACAGACCCCTCAGCTTCCCCCAAGGGCTGAGGACATTCATGAGAATTTCCACATGATTCGATACACTGTTAACCCTGACAATGAGGAACAGACGAGGACGCCTGTCTCGCAGGATGGCCGTGTCGGGTTTAGTCAATAGTACGGACGTTAAAACAAATGGCAAGCACGCCATCTGGCGGCAAAGCAAGAACAACTACGCTTTAGCGCGCTTTCTCTAACCACTTGCGTGGTGGGGATAGTAGAATATGGCAGTTGAGTACTGAACGCCGTAGAGCTAACACGTAGTAGAATCAGTGTCGATCCGTAATATTAGTAAGCAAGAATGTAACTGAGTTGTGACTATTTAAATAAACCCAGTGTATCGAATAATTTATGTGATTTCATTTGCACGATTGTACCCACCGACCTGCCCACACACGATGTCTTAACTTAAAGGAGTTATATCCTGACTTCCCGATGGTTTACATCTATCGGCCAGCTTTGATGCGACAGATATATTAAAAAACTATCGTCATCTCCCTCGTACACAGGGGCCACACCATCAAATCTGTCAGAACAAAATATATACTTACGTGCCAAGCCAGAATAAATGGAAGATGTGTGTCATCAAAACGTCTTTTGCAACATCCATCTTTTAAGGGATAATATTTTCTTGTATCTTCCCTAAGATGACCCTTTTTGTATCAAGACTTGGCAGGTTTGTATTATGTGAAAATTTTGCGCTTCAATGTTCAAAGAGGTTGACTTGTAAGGGATATTTTTTTCTAATTTCTTAAATTGATAGGTATGTTAAGGTTTGATTTAACGGCTTTAATAAAGATGGAGATTAATGAAGAGACCCAGGTGGCCCAGTGGTAACGGCCGCGACTTGTTGAGTCGTGAGTTCGAAGCCAGGCAGGCGCTTTACTTTGTGTAAATTATTTCATCACCACTGCTCTCAAAACGGTGAAGGAAAACATTGTGAGGAAACCTGCATGTTCTAGAACCAAAAATTCAAAGACGTGTGATATCCACCAACCCGCACTGGGCCTGCGTGGTGGACTATGACCCATTTCCTCTCATAAAGAGAAGGCCTGTGTCCCAGCAGTGGGAACATTGTAAAGGCTGATGATGATGATGATTTGTGTGGCAGAAAGCAGTAGATGAGTTGAACTATCTATACTCGGCTATTGACATTAGGATTGCTCCATTTTACATGGGACTTATACATGAATGGCAAAATGAAGGTGTACTTACTACATTTCACAAGCAGGCGTGATGTTATGCTATGAGAAGACCAAGATATAAATTTTGCTTTGAAACAGTATTTTTTAGGCCCCACATTGTAGTTAAGAAAAGAGATAAAGAAGAGATAGAAAAGAAAGAAAAGAAAGAAAAGAAAGAAAAGAAAGAAAAGAAAGAAAAGAAAGAAAAGAAAGAAAAGAAAGAAAAGAAAGAAAAGAAAGAAAAGAAAGAAAAGAAAGAAAAGAACGAAAAGAAGGAAAAGAAAGAAGAGAAATAAAAGAAAGAAAAGAAAGAAAAGGAAGAAAATCAAGATAATCAAGAAAAGAAAGAATTAAAACAAAATAAAGAAATGAAAGAAAACATAGAAAAGACAGAACAGAAATAAACGAATGAAAAAGTAAGCACAGAAAGAAAAGAAAGAAGGAGAGAAAAGAAAGAAGACAAAGAAAAGAAAAAAAAGAAGAGAAGAAATAATTGTTTGTGACCCGCACAGGAGACACGAGAAATAAGCAAAAACAAAAAAAAACTTATTTAAAAATAAAACCCCGTACGAGACCATAAATACACACTATCATGCTATGTTAACGAAAAGTATCTACTTACTAAAGATACGTTATAAAACAATATCATAATAATTTTCATTTCGGACTAACTAAAGAAGCAAAAACAAATAGTTTCGAATTTAAATTAACTTTATACAATTTCATCAAACTACTTTTCTCTAAATTAAACTATTCGGACCCTTTTTCCGTGTAGGTCCCTTCTATGCAAATATAAGTTTTCGTTCGACCTACATAATATTAGTATTTAAATTTTACTCACCTGCAGCCCGGGAAGGATGGAAAGAAAAAACATTGTATTAATATGGGAATTTACAAACACTTTTTACTTACTTCACTTGTGAAGTTTGTTTATTTATTTACATAAATTCAGCGGTTTCAGGTTTAGTCAATAGTACGAAAGACAAAACAAATCACAAGCACGCCCCTGGCGGCAATCAAGAGCAACTACGCATTGGCACGATTGTTATAAGCAGTTGCGTGGTGGGGAATAAGGCAGTTGAGTACTGACACCCTTAGAGCTAACACGGCGTAGAATCAGTGTCGATCCGTAATATTAGAAAGCAAGATTGTAACTGTGAATATTTGAATAAACCCAGTGTATCGAATAATTTATGTGATTTCATTTGCACGATTGTATCCAGCGACCTGCCCACACACGATGTCTTAACCTATGGGAATACATCCTGACCCGATGGTTTACATCTATCGGCCAGCCTTGATGCGACATACAAATGTTCATTATTTACAAACTAATATTATGTTAGAACTAAATTAAGAATAAAAATATATGCAATTACGGGGTGTCAAATAATTCGTCCACATCGCTGTCAACAGCAAAAGTGCCTCCGAAGGGTCCAAACGGAGCCTTCGGGTACGGTTTTTTATTATAATGTTTTAAGGGGCCTCCCATACTGCTAAGGAGGGGGGGGGGGGGAAATTGGAAAGCAAAGGAATGAGATGCCACCAATGTCAGCTTTTTTTTTACAAAATTTTGTTCCGAAGAATGTTTTAACTGACCTTATGAACTTGAAATTTGGTGATAATGTTTATTATTACGTATATTTTACCAACAAATACCAATATTTTGATATATTATTTTTTTTCTTTGAAACTTACTCATTTATAAACTCAAAAAATAGTACACACGATTATAAGCCAGGCGCAGAAAGTTTGCCGAAGACTAACCCTCCCGCCTACCCGCGCGGCGCCCCGCGTTCGCCTCGTTTATTCCGCCGTATCCCAGTAGTTCCATTCTCTAGTTCCATTATGGGACTACTGGGATTTTTTTCTCCCAGTAGTTCCATGGAACTGGCATTCTGTTTATGAAAGATAAAATTAGTCTCATAAGTTCCGGTACAGTTAAATCGCGAAATAGCCGCTGTATCCCAGTAGTTCCATTCTCTAGTTCCATTATGGGACTACAGGGATTTTTTCTCCCAGTAGTTCCATGGAACTGGCATTCTGTTCATGCAAGATAAAATTAGTCTCATAAGTTCCGGTACAGTTAAATCACAAGGGAATTGACCGCAATATATTAACAGATCTGAGTATATTAGTACAAAAACGTTACTTAGAATGCTTTTATTATTCATTTTCTTAGTATTATTAACAAAAAAGCTACTTATAATGCTTTTATTTTCTTAGTATTATTAACATAAACGTAACTTAGTTATTATTTTTAATTTTTTACCTCTACATATTACAACTGCGGACGATTCTTCTCCAAGAAATGTGGTACAGTAATTTCTCCACTGAGAAGTTTCATTTGCGAATTTTGTAAAATCATGTCCTTCACAACTTAGAATCTCTTCTGGTGTCAGGATTTAAATTATTTTGTATTTTCTTTGTATGTACTGTATAATAATTAGCGTCATTTGATAAAACATGCAATAATTTATATAGAGTTATTACAGTTTTCTTAAATGACTTATTTAATCCGCCGTGCCATGCCTCTACAAAATTTGTTGTCCTGTGCTGGTCCTGTGTCTTTCGCCGAAAGCACACCATAGGTTAATAAATTCAGCGTCACGCAACCAAAACCGTTCCATGTATAGTTTAAACCTATTTAACTTTAGTTTCTCGGATTCAGGTATGAACTCAATTTCGTGTAATAATTGTATTTCAGACTTAATATACTCCCACCCTTCCATTATTTTATTACTAGGTAGCAAGGGTAGAGCATTACATAAGGCCACGGGTTTTCGAGTGTAATTGGTTGTATTAATGCCCAATTCTTTGGCTTTTCGCCACAAACACCTCGTGTAGGTAATGATAATAACACCCATGGTTTTCTGCTAATGGGAACATATTCTTAAACGCATCTACAGCTGGTAACTCAAAGTCTGTTGTAAATTTGTGGGGTGTCCAATCTGGTATTTGCGACTTAATTAATGAAAATAATAGGCTATACATTATTTTTGTCTTTCCTGATAGCAATGCATAAATCAACGGTACAATTTGAGTTGTGTCTTGAGAGCTACTCATATCGCCATGAATAGTGTATAATTCAACAAATGGAGCCGGACAACTTTGAAAAGTGCCGTCGCCTAAAAAGTTTTTAAGGTTTGACATAAGATGTTTGCCATTGTCAGAACAAAAAATGAGAATTCGTTCATCTACATAGGAGTAGTCTGCAAGCAAGAATGGAATAAACTTCGGTGGGACCTCCACTTCTCGTACGTCATTATAAACTAGTTTATTTACGCCTACTGTACGATTTCGCTTTCTGTAAAAACTTGATTTCACATTCCTGTAATTTGGTAAATCTTGAATAATATCAACGCCCGTACTCTGTGCTTTGGCCACAGTCCGCTTGAAAGCAGATGGAATAGTTTCTTCTCCGTTGATCGCAATTTTCATTTCATTTTCAAAGTGAATGGTTACAATTTCTTTATTTATATTTGGGATACAAGTTTCTAAATGTTGTATATGAGACTTGATTTCACTCTCTTCCTGAAAAGGAATATTTATTATTGTACTGAATATCCAAAATATGGCTTACTGGTTTGCACGCTCAGAGTTTCATATGCACCAGTGACGTGTACCATCAATGGTGCAAATAATACTACTATTAAATTAGTATAATGAAACATTTTTGAGTAAAATAAACAAGCCGCATATTTTAATGTTCCCTAATTAAAATTCAAACAAATTGTATTCTTCTTAACCAAAAAACTCGGTGGTATTTTAGGAATGAGCGTATACCCCACATTAGAAAAGGTACGTATTGGGGGTATTTTAGTACCTACCTATCGGCTTAACAGTATTTTTAACGACTTTAGAACTTCTTTTCAAAGATACAGCATGGAAAAATAAAATTTATTTATTTGATTAATATTGATATATATATTTATAACTTACCGCCAGTTTCCCAGCTCAAAATTATCGGAGAATTAATGTGACAAATTGTCAAGCGCGCGTTATCTGCTGTGATTGGTTGAATGAATTTTCAACAGCCAATCACAGCAGATAACGCGCGCTTGACAATTTGTCACATTAATTCTCCGATAATTTTGAGCTGGGAAACTGGCGGTTACTCTATTGAGCGTTACTGTGCCAGTGCAATGTTGTGTTTTATACATTGAGATAATATGTACTACGTACTAGAGAAGCTATCCTAAGCAAAATACATGCTCCATTTTGTCAATTTTGACAAGAGTTTAAACTAAAAATTCGCTGCAGCGCTAAAACAATAATTAGTCGTCTAACAAAACAATATAAACACGCAGCGCTAGAGCGCTTCTAAGGTGTAGTTTTCTCGCGACCAAAAAGACGGAGGCGCCGTGATTTTCATGGCGCTTACGCGTTTCGTACAACGTTCTGCAACACCTTGTCATTCATATAGACTAATTTCTGACTACAGAAGTGACATAGCTTTATACCTAACAAGCTTCATTAGAATTTTCACTTTTTCAAAATTTATTACATACATACATAAACTCACGCCTTTTTCCCATGGGGGTAGGCAGAAACTACAGAACGCCACCTGCTACGATCCTTACATACTTCTTTTGCTTCACACACATTCATACATCTAGTCATACACACAGGCCAATTCAAAATTTATTAATAGTTGAAATAACCGACTGTTAAAGTATAAGTCAAATGCGCTTACAATAAGTTAAAAAATATCAAATCGGAATAGGGAATTTTACAATTTGCTTGAAACACGAATCTTCTGTACTTTTTATTATAATAATAAACCTTAAATAAACAAAATGTAAATTAAGTCTTACATTATGTAATAATTGTTTTTCATTTTTTATCTTTTTTCATTGAATAACCACAGTCAGTTTTTTTTTGTAAATATTTATTTATTTATTTAAACTTCATGTTCAATGGTGATACATAGACGGACTTAATGCAGTAAGGCATTCTCTACCAGTCAAGCTTTGGGTTAAAAAGAACACAGCAGTGGTAGGTGTCCAAAAAAAAAAATGAACAATAATTAAAATTAGAATGAATGGATGGAATGGATTAATATACCAGGCCCCTCAGAAAGTATTGCGAAAAAAAGTTTTTATATATGGGAGACTGGCCAGTTATAATGTTTTTCGAAAATATGATTATTTATAAGTAAAAATAAGTAAGTTCCAATTTCAAAATTTCCCTCCACATTTTTTGCGAGTTAATTCAAAGTATTGTGTCTCACTGAAATATGGATCTGCGCCGGGAACATTTTAGAGCTATGATTTTATACGATTTCAAGTGTCGCCTGAAACCGGATGAATCGTACGATAGACTTCAAATGGCATTCATGGATGAAGGCCCTTCCAAGGCAACCGTGTATCGTTGGTATAACGAATTCAAGCGCGGTCGACCAACTTTGGGGGATGACGAAAGAAGCGGTCGCCCTTTGACGGCTGTTACCGAAGAAAACGTGCTAGCAGTGAAAAATTTAATCCAAGACAATAGGCGAATTACATATCAGGAGATTCAACACATATTGAAGATTGGATCGGGAAGCGTTCACGAGATTCTACACAGCCATCTTCGCGTGAGGAGGATAGTATCACGCTGGGTGCCGCACAACCTCACCGATGCTCAGAAGCAGGCCCGGGTGGAATGGTGCCGTGATATGCTTAACAAATTTGAAGCAGGCTCGTCTCGGCGTGTTTACGACATCGTTACAGGTGATGAGTCCTGGATTTATCAATACGACCCAGAAAGCAAGCGCCAGTCGACTGTTTGGGTGTTTCAAAATGAGCCAACGCCTACCAAAGTGAAGCGATCTAGAAGCGGGGGTAAGATTTTGATCGCTAGCTTTTTTAATTTGACTGGCCACTTGGTATCAATTCCCTTACGGGATCAAAGAAGCATTAATGCCGAATGGTATACTACCAAATGTTTGCCAGAAGTTTTCTCTGTTATAAGCAACAAGCGACCAAACACAGGGCTCCGCGGGCTACTGCTCCACCACGACAATGCACCTGCGCACACCGCACTCAAAACGAGGGACTTCCTGGACAGCACGCCAGTCAAACTCCTGGGTCACCCTCCTTACAGCCCTGATCTAGCACCGTGTGACTTCTTTTTATTCCCAAAAATAAAAAATCAGCTCAAAGGGATACAATTTTCGTCGCCGGAAGATGCGCTGGCTGCGTTCGAGCAGGCTGTAAACGAGGTGTCTGCGGCGGACTGGAAAAAGTGTTTTGAAAACTGGTTTAGGCGCATGAATCTTTGTATAGAGGCTGGTGGAAAGTACTTTGAAAAGATTTAATAAAAATATATGTACGTATAGAACAATTTTTTTTAGTTTCGCAAAACTTTCTGAGTGTCCCACGTATGTTAGATTATTATTTTCCTCTTTAAAAAGAAACGTCAGCTAATTCTACCTACACTTGTTACACAAATTGTCACATCTTAATTTTTAGTCTATGTGAAAAATGTCACAACATGACGTCCACCAAATATTTTGTTCAAATTATATTTTAAAATGATTATTTAATTACAAACCGATGAAAAGTTATTCCTTTGCACTTCGCCGTATTAGTTGAATTATTAGTGCAATGTCAGTGTGGCAGTATTAATGCGTCTGAACGTTTTTTTCGTTTAAAAACAAAAAAATACTTAAGCTGTCAAGATCTAGCAAGCAAATGAGTGAAATGCGGCTAGAAAACCGCAATTGAACGGCACGCAGTAGTGATGTGTGATGACTTCTCTAGTGCGTAGTACATTATTACCTCAATGGTTTTATATAAACTACATCTCCATATACTATTGCCACTTTTGTAGGTGGTGTGCTGGTAATATTCTCTTCCACGGTAAAGAAGCACTCTACCTCGTCCGCGTTTTATAAAAAATATCTCGCTGTTTTCCATTATTTACGACCAGCAAGCAAAAGTAACAAAGGAAAATAATAGGTATAGCATGGACGTCAAATAAATTATTGACAATAAATGTATATTTTCCTTATAAATCGGCAATCTGCTAAATGCACGTAATATAGGCCAGTTCACTTATTGCACGTAGGTTAATAGGTAAGATTATTGTTCTTACTATATTTAATTACCATTCAACTGTACTTAATGGAACTAATGGGATAAGGTGAAAAAGTATTCTAGTTCCATGGAACTACTGGGAGAAAAAAATCCCAGTAGTCCCATAATGGAACTAGAGAATGGAACTACTGGGATACGGCGGTTTATTCGCCGAACGTCAGAGTGACATCATGACGTCATCGGCAAACCTTCTGCGCCCGGCTACCTACTAAATTAACCGTACCAAGGTGACACAAAAGCAGAAACTAAATGGGTACATTTTTTACCTATCCGTAATCCATATAATTACAAAAACATTCATTCGAAATAACCCTTTAAAAAAAGCCATAAAACTGGTGGAAAGGTATATTTTATGGGCACATTTCCACAGTCGTTTCTTCAACTTTAAATGTCCAACTTAAAGTCATAAACTATACTCTGGAGGCAAGGAATGTGACTGTTTCGATAGGAAGGAATTACGACGCAGAAGAGTAGGTAGGTACTGTGAGGACTCTGAACCTATTTAAAAGCAAACTCCTTGCCTATAATAAGATTAGCAATAGACAACTAAATATTTGTAAAACTAAGTAGTTTGGGCTAGAATATAAATAACAATATAAATAAAACAGAATATAAACAAATAATATTAAAAAAAATATTACATCGAACACCGACTATTTTTACAATAATAATTTTTAAAATTTTTAAATACAACCGACTGTTTTTTGTAAAAAGCTTTTTTTGTAAGGCTTGGTACCAATAATGCCCAAAGTGAAGCCAGAATAGATAAACTCAATAAATTGAAACATAATCAAAACCAGTGGAATAAGAGTATACAAGGTGAACTGTTTATACCTGCGTACCCCTTTAGAGCGTACTAGTGTGATATTATGTAATGAAATGGTGTAAACAATAAACAGAAATGCGATTGCAGCTATCCCGAGTGATTTGCGGTCATTTATTAAAGAGTTCTAATGTATATCTCCGAAGTTCATCATCAGATATTGATGGGAATTAAATGGGACCACATGACAAGCACCAGCTTTCAAATAAAATCATCAAAATCGGTTCACCCAGAAACAAGTTCTGAGATAACAACCAGAAGAAAAAAAACAGTCGAATTGATAACCTCCTCCTTTTTTGGGAAATCGGTTAAAAAGTAATTTCTCACGTCCCTCACAGTACCTAAATACGGCTCATCCACTGCTTGGGTTTAACATAAGAACACTAAAATCTTGATATCTGAAATTTATGAAATACTAGCATCTCCCCGCAGCTTTGCCCGCGCGTTATAATGGTTTTATATTATCCTTAGCTTTAAGGAATCATTATAGCGATTATATCGGTATAAAAAGTAAATAGTAAAGTATTTCAGAGTATATCCTCCATCGCTTTACCAAATTTCATCCAGATTCGTTCAGCTATTTTGGCGTGATTGAGCAACAAACCACCATCAATCCATCTAAACTTTTGTATTTTATAATATTAAGTAAAAATTGCCTGGTTATTTGAAAGCCCTATTGTAATCTGACTACACTCGTGAGATATTATTATCACACAAACCTACACTCGTGTTTTAATAACTCCTGTTATATAAACGTTGCATAAACTACTATTAACTTATTGTTTCTATTTCCACAGAAATTGTTGAAATAAATAATTAGGATCGTACCGATTGTTAGGAGATTCCCTCGGGAGCAATGACCGCCTCGGTAGTTTGGACCGTTCCTGTTACGGTGAACTACTATATTTAATATATAAATATTTACAAATGTTATATATATCATACTTAAATGAGGAAGTAAATAAATATGTAGTCTGGCAGGTTTTTTTTAGTAATTACTGTCTTCATAGATCGCCTGGTATAAAACTTTCAGTATCTGTCCACACGGGTCGCGATTTCTACCATTTATCACGCGAGCCGTCAAGTTGTTTGCTGAACCTTAATAAAAACCACAACTTTTTCAAGGAAAAAAGTTCCATTATGTCATATGCCATTATCAATGTACACAAGAAAAAAAAAAACCGGCCAAGTGCGAGTCGGACTCGCGCACGAAGGGTTCCGTACTTGGTAAATTGCGGTTTACGATTTATGACGTATTAAAAAAAAACTACTTACTAGATCTCGTTCAAACCAATTTTCGCTGGTAGTTTATATAGTAATGTACATCATATATTTTTTTTAGTTTTATCATTCTCTTATTTTAGAAGTTACAGGGGGGGGGACACACATTTTACCACTTTGGCAGAGTCTCTCGCGCAAACTATTCAGTTTAGAAATAAATGATATTAGAAAACTCAATATCATTTTTGAAGACCTATCCATAGATACCCCACACGTATGGGTCTGATGAAAAAAAATATTTTTAGATTTAGTTTCAAGTATGGGAACCCCCAAAATTTATTGTTTTATTTTTATTTTTGTGTAAAAATCTTAATGCGGTTCACAGACTCCATCTACTTACCAAGTTTCAACAGCATAGTTCTTATAGTTTCGGAATAAAGTGGCTGTGACATACGGACGGACAGACAGACAGACAGACAGACAGACATGACGAATCTATAAGGGTTCCGTATTTTGCCATTTGGCTACGGAACCCTAAAAACCACAAAAACCTTAAACATCAAATTTTAATCACAGTATTCATCGCTAACGTTGTACATTTGATATCAATTGACAACGACCATCGCTGCATCGAACAAACTTCCAAGAATTACATTTCCACATTTGAAAATTACTCCAATCATTGGCTCAATCATCCGTCCAACCATCCACAAACAATATTATTGTACAGCTTTGACCATTCGTACTTGCCTGGAAAGTAGCCCTAATTATATATAACCAACCCTACGTTGGTGAATTCGCAGAAGTAGACTCACTGAAATATGAACCAGTGAGTTACGTTGCGATAAGATGCCCAGTTACTAAGGCCTCTACCAGGGTAAGGAGCAAGGGCGGTAGCGATGGCGTTCGCGATTTCGAATGTAACGAGAATATCAAAAGTAAGAAACCGTGGCTGAAGTGGCTAAGACGTCGTATCTTGTGCTTGAGTCTTAAGTTCAAATCCGGGCAAATATCAATGTGACTTTTTCAATTCATATGTACTTTCTGGAAGAGCAGTGGTGTCCCAGTGGTATCAGCCCCGACTTACAATTTGTGGGTTCGAACCCAGACAGGCGCTTTACTTTGTGTAAATTATTTCACCACCACTTCGCTCAAAACGGTGAAGGTAAACATCGTGAGGAAACCGGCATGTCCTAGAACCAAAAATTCAAAGAAATGTGACATCTACCAACCCGCACTGGGCCTGCGTGGTGGATTACGGTCCATTCCCTCACTGACAGACACACAGGCCTCCTCGCCTCTGTCCCAGCAGTGGGAACATTAATAGGCTGATGATGGTGTGCTTTCTAAGTTTATTTTGCACATCGTAGTTATCGGCGAAAGAAAACCTCATGAGAAAATTTGGACTTATACTTAGTATAAGTTGGAAATCGCCAACCCATCTTGAGCAAGCGCGGTAATTAATGCTCGTCCCTTCTCGTCATGAGAAGAGGCCTTGGCTCTATAGCGGCATAGTAGAAGGCTGATATTTATTTATTTATATATACTTTATTGTACACCAAGATAAGACAATACAAAAATAAACATTAAAATTAAAAAAAATATACTAATTATATATTATATTTATATATAATAATCAACCCGTGCGGCTGTTATTATTTAGCCACGAGCTCCTGAATACTTGTAATTAAAACTGATGGATAAGAGTGTCCGTGTTTCTTGCATATTCTTCTCCATTGAGACCTACTAACGCTTGTGAATGTGCAACTATTATAGATTCATCTTTTCTTTTTGTTTAAAAATTCAAAAGTACCTTTAAGGTTGTTAAGAAAAAAAAAATACTGCCGTATGCCGTCAAAATCGTGACGTAACGGAGGGTCCTTGCTATCAAGCGATCGTCTTTTGTTTTACGCTAAGAAACACGTCAGGTCTCTGTTCACTGCTGCCCCCTACAACAACTCACGGTGACCACATAATCACACTCTTCTATCACTCTGGTCCAGTCCTAAGACTTGGATAGGGAGAGGCAGATTTAGGTCGAAAACTTGGAAAAGATTTAGTCTTAAGCTTAAACTTCGTTCGCTAAAGTTGTGATGCAAAAACTTTTGGATTAACCTAAGTTACTTCGTTGGAGTTGAGTGAACGTATCTTGCCATGCCCTGGCATCTTACGGAGGAAAGTTATTCCTATGTTAGAGCACGGATATCCTTATATTAGAAGGAAAATATTTCGGTGTCGAAAATCCTACCAAAAAAACAGTAGACGAAATTATTAAATGCCTGAACTTAAGGTTACACTAGTCGATTTTTCTTCCATACAAACGTAGTCAGGTGATTACTCCACTGTTTGACGATGTTCGTTAAAAATAAAAATTGATATAAATTTGTCTCATCATTATCTGGTATAAAAAAAATTGAAAGTTATGAGCGTTGAAAGTTCCATATTTCAACACTTATTTTAACGCATCTTTGGCCGGAAATAAATACCATAAGAATAAGAAAAATTGCAAAACGGCCTCCATACAGGGATAGATTAGTAATTCAGCAATGCAAATAATTTTGTTTTTAAAATATACATTTAGTCGTTTTTGCATGATATCTAGACTCCCAAAGGACTGTTTATAAAATTTCGCCCGCTCGTTTTCGTCCTAAATCATCATCCATTTCGATACAAATTTGTAAAAGTGCTAATTCGTACGCGAACTAGCTTCTTACTGCTCATCACAGCATCTATTTCTTTCGCACGTGTTGTCGGATGAGACAGCATGCATTTTAACCTCGCGCACAAAATAGTTCGAGCCGGCGACTAGAGGAACCTTAAGCTGTAAACTGCTGTAGCTGTGACAAAGTGATATTCTATAAGAGAAAACAACTGATATAAAGTCCAATATATGCAATTGACAAGTGCCACGAAAATATCAAGTATTCTTTGTCGAACATTTGACTATTAGATGATTGTTATATATTTTACTGACCATCCACCCCGGCTTTGACCGACAAATTATATACAAAAACCTTCCTCGGTTATCGCTCTTTGTATTTGTGAAAACCTTATAACAATCGGCAGGCATATTACGTAAGAAACAGCCCCTTTTTGTTGATATATGCTCATGCATACTGCGCTCCCACGGGGAGATAGCGCAGTTATGTGGGACTCTAACCCACTAAAACTCCACGGTGTTCTCCGGGGTCAAGGTCAATGGCCCCGCCACCTACCATTTTTCAGCCGCAGGGGATAAGGAGAGCGGCCACCGCTATACCAACAATCCTCTTCCCCTGCGGGCCCACCGCGTCCGCCATCAGACGGTGGCGACCCCGTCCAGGCCGCGGAAGGTAGGGAGAGCGGCGCACCGCAATACCGGCACTCCTCTCCCGCCGCGGCCTCCAACCCTCAACCGCGATATCGTATGGGACGTGGGATGCTCCATAAGACATCGCGGCCCGACTCAGTTGTGATGTCGCCTGTTACCAAGCGGCACCGCAACCTAATAGTTGGATCCTACGTCTTCGGCTTAATCGGCAAAAGCCCTGACGAGCGGCCCCTCCTCGGGTTCCTCTTCGCTTCACCGTGGGTGACCAAGCCACGGTTACTGAGCCTCCCCCGCCTGCACCTGCCTGGATGGAAGAAAGAGCCCCTAACTTCTGTATTGAAGAGCAATTATTGCGCAAAAATCGCTTTCTTTTTGCTCTTGCAAGATAAGTATTAAGCATGCCATTGCGCAGTTTAGAAGAAGCGGAGGAACAGAAATGACGTCGACAGACGCGGACAGCGACTTTTGTTTTGTAATATTTAGAGATATTGTAGGTGCTGTAGAAAAACATTAAGTATTTATATATAAACATGATAATAAATCTTATAGTAGGTAGCATACAAAAACGACCTTATTCGTTCCGCCCTCGCCGCCGAGGCCCGCCGCGAAGTACTTGTTAACTCTACAAGCCAGCCCGCGATGCTGCGCATTAGTTAGAATCTAGATATTATTGGAGTTTCTTGTCCGTTCTTCTCCATGTAGGCTTTTCCGAACGGATGGTAGAATCACTCTCTATTAGATCCAGCCTTAGTTGTCCCCCCAGCGACGCCCTGAGCCGAGGTTCGACCCCAACTGGGGTAGCCCTCATCGTAGTCGCTTAGGTTTAGTATTTTGAAGCCTGGCAGGAGGCTAAGAGATTAGTCTCCGCAGGGAAGTCCGGTTAAGCAGCAGTCGGTCACTTGACTGAGCTGTGAGACGCAAAATAGCAAAAAAAAAAAAAAACTTATAGTAGGACAACATTGTTGTTTGACCTTACGTAACATACGAGTCCAAAAGAAAACACGGGAAACCCAAATACATTATTAAAGCAGGACTTAGAATGTTCAATTTGCTGCAGACCTTGATTCGACCTCTACAGATGCGAGGTAATTTAAAATTCTAGTGTTTTCGCAGCAATCTCAAAATGTACGAGCTTTACCAACAGAGAACATGGCCGCCATTTTTTAGTTCCTTGGTTTATACGGGTGGAATAAATTGTGCAATTGGTTTTTGTAGTGCCTGGAAATTGTTACGATGGATGTTTGGTTTCATGGGAATGTGCTATGTAATTGTTATTAATTACTTAAATGATTTTATTTTCAACGTGTTCTCGTCACCCGGACTAAGCAGACCTCTTTGAGTGAAAATTTTGATAGAACTTTTAAAAAAATATCCTGGTGACTAAAATAGATATTTTGTCATGTATAACAGACGGAAAAAAAGTCATCTTATAATGTTTCTCTTTGCTTTTAAAGAACCCTACAGATCAGTGGTTTACTATGAAAATCAACAGAGCCATAAATAGGTATAAATAGTGCGCGGAACGTAACTTGAACAAAAATGTACAAACGTTTTTTTTTTAATTAAACGTTTTAAACCGACTTTTATAACACCTAACAGTTGCCAATTTGTATTTTATCAACGGTTAGGTCATTTATACGAGATTCATTTCGGTTTAAATCGTTTTGTATCAGTACATTTTTGTTCAACTTACGTGCCGCGCATTATAAATAATAGATGTGTGAATGTCTACCTAAAACTGATCTGACTCTTATTCTTAAGACGGTACCCTGACCAAAAAGTCGGCATGAGATATGAGCATTCCTATTGGTCTAGCGGCACTGGTGGCACATGAATTACAGTTGTGAATACACCCAGATTTCAGAATAAAATCTTTATAAAATCGAATATTGGTATTTTGAAAAAAATAAATCTACAAAAATGTTCGTTATTAAATTGTCTATCCCATAGTGTAAGAACATAAAATAATTAATGAACACTTTACGAGGAGATGCATGCTATCAATAATTATTTCTCATTTTTATGTTTTTTTGGAAGGAGATTAGTGAAATTTAAACAACATTTAAAAAAATCTACCATTTTAGAATCAATATTATGTAGAAATTTAATGTATTTTTATTGATTGATATTTCTTTTTAAATAACGAGTAGATAGTACTCTCTCATCTCCTAAAAACAGCACAAAAAACGGCATGCGCGGCGTTTTGGTCGGGGTGCCGCCTTAAGGTTGAACTAGTCGACGGCACGAACTATTTTGTGCGCGGGGTAAAAATGTATGCTATCTTATCCGACAACACGTGCGAAAGAAATAGATGCTGTGATGAGCAGTAAGAAGCTAGTTCGTGTACGAATTAGCGCTTTTGCAAGTTTGTAGCGAAATGGATGATGATTTAGGACGAAAACGAGCACGCGATTTTTTATAAACAGACCTTTGGGAGTCTAGATATCATGAAAAAACTACTAGATGTATATTTTAAAAATAAAATTATTTGCATTGTTAAATTACAAATCTATCCCTGTATGGAGGCCATTTTGCAATTTTCCTTCTTCTTATGGTATTTAGTTCCGCCCAAAGATGCGTTAAAATTAGTGTTGAAATATGGAACTTTCGACGCTCATAACTTTCAAATATATTTTTTTTTTACATTTTTGTTTCCATACAGGACTAGATAATGATGAGACAAATTGATATCATTTTTTATTTTGAACGTACATCGTCAAACAGTGGAGTAATCTCTAGACTACGTTTGTATGGAAGAATTTTCGACTAGTGTAACCTTAAGAAGACTAGAGTATTTTTGTAAGAAGATATTATTATGACTGCTTGTAAATATCTTCGACATCTTATTTTATAACGTACTAAGTCTCGCCAGCAACTTCATCCGCGTGCAAGGCGAAGAGTATCCTACTGTAACATCTTATGTTACTTAATATTATAAATGCGAATGTTTGGATGGATAGATGGGATGTATGTTTGTTATTGTAATACCATTGTTACAATTGTAATACCAGAAATAAAGATAAGTTAGATCAGCCTTCTTACAGACTAGCTAAAGTACAATCATCTTTCATGGGGTACTGTGTTAAATTCTATAACAAAATACCTTGTGATATATTAAAACTAAATGAAAGTAAATTTAAAACTTTAGTTAAAAGCTTTAGTTAAAAGTAAACAAGCATCTTTGGTGTAGACAAAATCAAATTTGTTAATTTATATTCCTATTGATAGTTATTGTATTCACTGCTTTTTTTTTTTTTTTTTTTTGAAATTTACTCACAACTTGAACCGTTGTTGTTGAATTAGGTATTTTACCTATGTTTGTAATATTTGTAAGTTTGTGAGAACCATGTTCCTACTTATCAAATTAATTAATTTTCCTGTTAATGCTTTTTAATACTTTATACCTGTGTGTAGAGCTATTCTGGGTGCATCGTCCTCACATATATTAATGTATGTACGTATGTTAATATTGTAAAACACAAACCAACTTACAGAAATAAAATCATTTATCATTTACCTATTTAAAAAAAAAAGAGTAAGTATGGAGTTTCTTGTGCGTTCTTCTCCATAACAATCTACTTTCCGAATGCACGGTAGAATCTTTTTTTATTTTTTTTTATTACTTGTAAATTTTAATTTTAATTTATGTTACGTTCAAAAGTGCCGTTTATTGGCCTAATTGAATAAATATATTTGACTTTGACTTTATTCAATCATGTCAGAACTGAACGGATCTGGATGAAATCTGGCACAGATATAGATTATAATCAGGTATAACACAAAGTCTACTATAATATTCCCATAGGTTAATAATAAAATACTGTACACGCGGGCGAAGCCGTTGGAAGAAGCTAGTTAATAATATAAGTAAAAGATTATAGTTGAAAACCCAAAGTTTAAAAAAAAACCATTTCCCAAAACAAACAATTTAATATTAATTACTCTATTCTCAGCCAGAATCTCAGCTATTCCACCACTAAATAGTATTCCTCAAATCGCTTGACTACAAACATCAAAGACACGGGTCTATTTACCGAAACAATGTCGGCGTTCAAGTCAAATGGAAACAAAACTGACTTCACAGCGCCGCGCCGCCGGGTTTTCGCCCCGGGTATCGCGGGAATTCGGAGAAATTCCCAGAAACACCTATGGTTTTGGTGCAAGTTATTAGAGAGGAGCGATTTAGGCAATTTTTTTTTTTTTTTTTTTTAAAAAAAACGTTGCCCCTCACTAGGAATTTCTTCCTGTATCGTGGGTGCGTTTACAAACATATAAACTCACATACACAACACCCAGAGCCGGAACAACTATCTGTAGGTCATACAAATATTTGTTCCGTGCGGGAATCGAACCCGCGACACGCATTTGAGAGTCAATGAGTCAGCAAACCCTTTTCTCGTTTATGTTAGGATTGGATTCCAGTCTAATCGGATCCAGTTTCATGGAGCAACTGCAATAAATATGTCAAAAACGGAGGTGGTGCTAATTATCTAGTAAACATAATATTTTTTTATTCCTAAACTGAGTTTTCAAAAAAACTTAATACCCTACCCTACCCCATTCTCTCCTCGTAATCTATTTTTAACCCCCGCTGGAAAAAGAGGAGTGTTATAAGTTTCACGTGTGTTGCTGTGTATCTGTGTGTCTGTCTGTGGCATCATAGCGCCTAAACGGGTGGACCGATTTCGAATTAGTTTTTTTTGTTTGAAAGGTAATTTTGTCGAGAGTGTTCTTAGCTATGTTTGAATAAAATCTGTTCAGCCGTTCAAAAGTTATGGGCATTTTACTGTTTGAATCGGGGTGTTTTCGCAAGATAAATGTGTCGGGGATTTTTTAAATTGTGAAATTTTACTTGTGTAAAAGTTAAATTGTTTTCTTTGTGTTTGTAAAAGCTAACTCGTATTAGTCGTGAGCCAAGAACAAAAAATCTTGACACATTTTTATTTCATGCTACATAATTTATCTAGTAGTAGACACGCTTCGATGGCAAATCCATTGAACACGTAATATGACACGATATCTTGCGAAAACACCCCGATTCAAACAGTAAAAACGCCCATAACTTTTGAACGGCTGAACCGATTTTCATCAAACATAGCTAAGATCTCGATAAAGTCACCTAACAAACAAAAAAAAACGAAATCGAAATTGGTTCATCCGCTTAGGAGCACATACAGATACACAAATAGACAAATACACACATACACTGGTACACACGTCAAGCTTAAAAAACTACACTTCAGCATTGGCTAAAGTGTAGTTTTTAACCCCCGACGGAAAAAGTGGGGTGTTATAACTTTAAAGGTACAAGACGTGTGTACCCGTGTATGTGTGTATTTGTCTATTTGTGTATTGGTATGTGCTCCTAAACGGATGAACCGATTTAGATTTTTTTTTTTTTTTAAGTTTTTTTATTTTTTATTTCTATCATTGGATAGGAATATAAATATTTATGCCTGTAGTTAGGCTACAAAAGCAAAGATGAGATAAAAAAATAGCATGAAATACTAGCAACAACTTCAAATTCGCTGTCCGCTTATCCCTTAAACAACCGATCTTTCACACACACCCACAACACTGCCACACGGAGGGCCTCATCAAATCCGAGCAATTTACTTAACTGTACGAAAACTCGTAAACACACAACAAATGTGCAAATCATTGTTTTTCCCCAATCTTCTCTGAAACACTATTTCATTATGTAAGTGTTGTTTTTCCATTGAGTTTCTTAATAAGCTTTGAGTGAAAGCATACTGATTGAGTGAGCAATGAATTTGCTGAAAGAAATTCATCATCATTCTTTTGTCAGATTCCAATTTATTTCGAGTCGACTTAGTGGGTATATTTTCTTTTTAGGGTTCCGTAGCCAAATAGCAAAAATCGGAACCCTTATAGATTCGTCATGCCTGTCTGTCCGTCTGTCTGTCCGTCCGTATGTCACAGCCACTTTTTTTTCCGAAACTATAAGAACTATGCTGCTGAAACTTGGTAAGTAGATGTATTCTGTGAACCGCAATAAGATTTTGTTTTCCTTAATCCCATACGTGTGGGGTTATCTATGGATAGGTCTTCATAAATGATATTGAGGTTTCTAATATCATTTTTTTCTAAACTGAATAGTTTTTGCGAGAGACACTTCCAACGTGGTAAAATGTGTGCCCCCCCCCCCCCCCCCCTATAACTTCTAAAATAAGAGAATGATAAAACTTAAAAAAAAAATATGTTGCACATTACCATGTAAAGTGCCACCGACAATTGGATTGAACGAGATCTAGTAAGCAGTTTTTTTTTAATACGTCTTAAATCGTAAACCGCAATTTACCAAGTACGGAACACTTCGTGCGCGAGTTTGACTCGCACTTGGCCGGTTTTTTTTTATATTTCTCTATTAGGCGACAACCGACTTCCAAATAAAAACACTACAAAGTGAAAAATAACTTAAATTTCGGAAGTCGGTGTTCTTGTTTTTGTTTTTTGATATCGATTGTATTTTATTGTAAAAAAAAATATTTTTCACTTTTTAGTTGTGGTACATATATAATGGCCACAGCTATGCCTAATAACCTGAAAATGAACCGGTGAAAATAGAGTGTACCAGTGTACACATCTGCATACCCCTTTAGAGCATACTGGAGTTATGTTATAAAATGGTGTAAACAATAAACAGACAGAGAGAGTTGTCGCCATTTATTGAAGAGTTCTGTTGTATATATCCGAAGTTCTTCATCAGATCTTGATCGAATTTAAATTCATAAGCATTTAAATAAAACCAGCCAAGTGCGAGTCGGACTCGCGCACCGAGGATTCCGTACAAACCTCAGCTTAAAGGTATTATAGACCTGAGTATTTGATATGAATTTCAATTTAATACCTCTACGCGTTCATGAGGAAAGGGGTGGAGGAAAGGATGAGGAAAGGGGTAGTAAGTTTAAAATTATTTTTATTATATGATGTAAATAAAAATTTACGGTTTTTTGCAAGTATTTCTTTATCTGTGCTATAAGACGTTGCTTCGTACCAAATTTCAAGATTCTTAGTTCACGGGAAGTACCCTCTAAGTTTTGATTACCTTGCGAGTGTCGAAAAGCGGAAATTTGCGGCATAAACGGCTGTATCTTTTGATTGCGTTGGCTTAGAAGTTTGATTTTTTCACAGCTTTATGGGACAGTAGACTTGATATTTGATATAAATTTCAGCTTGATACCTCCACGCGTTCCTGAAAAAAAGGGTCGTGACAGAGAGACAGACGAACGGATAACGAAGTGATCTTATAAGGGTTCCGTTTTTTCCTTTCGAGGTACGGAACCCTAAAAAAGAATCATAAAAATTGGTTCACCTAGTAAAAAGTTCTAAGGTAAAAACATTAAAAAAACACAGTCGAATTGAGGTCCTCCTCCTTTTTGAAGTCGGTTAAACATCTCCGAACTGGGTAGCAACTGATTATCAGATTCTAAATTAAATTCCCTTTTCACAAAGTTCTAATCTATCGTTTCTTTGGTACTCTAATAACCAGATACTTATACTCAATACTTTTACTACGCCATTTTCATATACGTACTTATTTTACTTTATAACTCTTAGGAAAACTTGCAGCTTATACAATCAATAAGCAGAAACAACATGCTAAAAAAGGCCAACTAAAAGTTTTCAGCCGTATAAAAAAAAAATACATATCAGGGAGAGGTCATCTCCATGTAAGTTTCTAAACAAATTGAACCTTCCTTTGATACTTCATCGCATTATTTTTAACAGCACCTAAATATTTATAATCAGTATTTTTATACTTAGTTGCAATAGCATCAGCAGCCAAATACAGAACCGAAAACATATCTCCATTCCTTCTAAAATCGTATTCCTCTTACAATTGAAATAGCGTTAAGAAAACAAGAACAACAGGATATTTCAATTTGAATACAAAACCCCTTTTCTATGATACTTTAGAAAATACGGCAAGGTTTGAATCTGTGGAAAACCTGCACAAAAGGCATAAGTATTTCTACTTTCAGGTTCACATAGTATGAAAAATATTATTTCAAAGACTTTGAGGTAGGTAAGAAAACACAATGGGTTTTATGGGTCTTTTATATTGTGCTGCTTTTATACATATATGAAAAAACTTTTAAATTACTATAGAATATAGTAAAAGACTGTTTCGCCTCTTAAGTAATGGAATTGCTTTGCAATTTGGCCTGTCACGCGTCTTATTTATCAGACACGGGGCTTAAGTTCGATGTCCCACTTTTTCTTTTTTTTCAGTCTTTCCGAAAAGGAGGGGGTTCTATGTTCGACTTTATTAGGATTTCTATTTGTATGTTCACCAATTTCTTCGTCAATTGTGGACCGATTTTGAAAATTATAAAAGACAAAAGACAAAAAAGACAAAAGATATTTATTTCAACTGGGCTACCAAGCGGCACTTTTGAATGTCACAATTTAAATTTAAATGGAATACAAGTTGATTCTACCGTGCATTCGGAAAGTAGCTAGTTATGGAGAAGAATGCACAAGAAACTCCATACTTTTTAAATTTACATGGAATAAAAGTTGATTCTACCGTGCATTCGGAAAGTAGCTTGTTATGGAGAAGAATGCACAAGAAACTCCATACTTACTCTTTTAAAAAAGAAAATGATTCTACCGTGCATTCGGAAAGTAGCTTGTTATGGAGAAGAATGCACAAGAAACTCCATACTTACTCTTTTAAAAAAAAAAAGAAAGATTTTTACAATATTTAGGTACATGAGTACATACATTAATAAATTCACATATGTGAGGACAATGCACCCAGAATAGCACTACACACTATACTATGTAAAGGTATAAAGTATTAAAAGTACTCACACATGTCTGTGCAGTTATACAATAGGTACTAGAAAAACATCAACATCCGAAGCAGTTGAGTTATGACCAAACCCAACTGACGGCGCCCGTTCACGAACATGACGCATGAATCGGCACCACCCAGCTCAACCATCATGAAGGGAACCGAATGATCCAACACACGCGCCACCATCAGAGAGACATTTGAGAGAGCATGACACACTCAACTGCCAGGGCACACACAAGTCAACGAACGACACATAGGTATAGCAAATGGTAGATTTACAGTTGGGTACATAGTACCCACACACGTGCTGTGCAGCTATACAATACTAAAAGAAATCGAGTCTATACAACACAAACATAAACATATCATTTGTTTTTGCGCCCTAGTGGTTGTGGAGCAGGACTAGCATTGAGCCAGGCATTTTTATCAGTGATATAATCCCCCAACTTATAATAAGCCTGCCTGCATAGTGTGCGTTTTATACAATTTTTAAAGAACAATGGCGAGATTTTAGCTGACTTAAATTTGAGCGTCTGAAAGTGAGTAATATACGAAAGACGTTCTATTAATTGTCTACATTTTTTAAATATATTATTGGGCTGGTTCAAAACGGATAAAAAAAAATCATAATAAATAAAAAGTTATTTGATTTTACAGTTAATTTCTTTAGCTTAGTGTTGCCATTATATATTTGTAACTATATTAATTCATAATATAATTAATGTATTGATTGCAGTAAATGAGTTAACAATACAGTTTATGTCTAAGTATAGATGTTCCTCGCAGGTAGGTAAGAATATAGTAGTGTAGTAGAAATAAATGAATTACTTTTAATTAGTTAATGATTGGCAAAAAGACTAGTATCCAAGTTTAAAAAATATAGCTTGGTTGTTGACGAGGACGACGACCTTTTGATAAACGTCAAAATCGCTTAGTATAAATAAATATACTCTTTTCAAAGAGTATATTATACATTTCATCCTGAAATAACTAGGTAAGGGAAATGCTAATGCGATATTCCCCTTTTACTTCCACGAAATTGAATAATATTACGTATTAAACACATTATTAAAAGTTACCCAGACATAACCTACAAAAGTTTATGACTGAATATATATTATTCTCGACATTCTCGAACAAAAAATATTGCACAAACTAATTCAGAACATCACCCTCAGTTAAACCAGATATTTTTCATTTAAAGACGTAGGAATTTAATCACAGCTAAAAAAATGTATGGGCACTTGCCATTGTTCTTTCGTCTCATTCAGTTCTAGAATATGGGGAGGAATTTTATTGTAACATTTTGTACAGTACCCCATGAAAGATGAGGCCACTTTTGCCAGTCTGAAACCTGGTTGAACTAATTGGTCCCTATTTCTAGTAATGTAATTATGTCTGTCTCCGTTTTTACTAAAAAGATGTAAATTCTTTCTCACGTACATGATGTTTTCATAAATATATTGACAAGGAACCGTCATGATGTTAATGTCCTTAAACAGTTCCCTTAGAGAATCACGGCGGCGAAGATTGTAAATCGCTCTGATGGCTCGTTTTTGCAGAATAAAAATAGACTCAATGTCTGCAGCCCTTCCCCATAGTAAGATACCGTAAGACATTATACTATGAAAGTAACTAAAATAGACTAGCCTAGCGGTATCCACATCAGTAAATTGACGAATCTTTCTGACAGCATAAGCTGCCGAACTCAGCCGCCCCGCAAGTGATACTAAATGAGGACCCCATTGTAACCTTGAGTCTAGCGTGATCCCCAGGAAAACCGTTTTATCGACGAATTCGAGCTTCTCCTTGTTTAATATAATGTCACAATCAGTACTTTTGACATTTGGCAACGAAAATTTTACGCATTTGGTTTTTTTACCATTTAATACTAAATTATTGGCAGTGAACCAATCCTGAACCTGCCGTAGCGCGTTATTTACGTCGTCAACCTGACAAGTACGTCTATTTACTTTAAAAACTAAAGATGTGTCATCAGCAAATAACACCATATTTAGTTTGCCTTCGAATAAATGGGGTAAATCGTTTATGTATATTAAAAATAAGAAAGGACCTAAAATTGAGCCCTGGGGTACCCCCATTTTCACATTTAACCCCGACGAATTCACACCGTTTATTTGAACTAATTGTTGTCTATCACTCAAATAAGATTTAATCAAACTTAACGCTGATTGACCTAGCCCGTAATGCTCAAGTTTCAGAAGTAATGTTTCATGATTAACGCAATCAAACGCCTTCGACAGGTCGCAGAAGATACCTATGGCATCCTGCGACTCTTCCCACGCATTAAATATGTGTTTTAATAGGGTGACACCAGCGTCAGTTGTACAACGTCCTTTGGTGAAACCATACTGTTTATCATGTAAGATGTTATTCGTATTAAAATGAATGAGCATTTGATTTAGCATTATCTTCTCAAATACCTTGCTGAAAACCGGCAACACGGATACTGGTCTATAATTATTTGTGTCTTTACTGTCCCCGGATTTAAAAAGTGGTATAACCTTACTATATTTCATTAGATCCGGAAAGACTCCTTGATCCACACACAAATTGAAAATCAAAGCTAAGTACGGCGCTATAGTCTGAATAATGGAGGAACAAGCTTTGATGGACATTCCCCATAGATCTTCGGTCGGTTTTATCTTGATTTGCTTAAAAGCTTTTATTACTGTTAAGGGGTTTATATGTGAAAAGTTAAATTCATTGGGGCAGGCTGAAACGTTCGCGTTTAATAATCCAAAAGCTAGCGAGGGCGAAGAATTTAAGGTTTCAGTAGTTTTAATTGGGATGTTGGTAAAGAAATTTACAAACTCTTGAGCAACTGTTTTGTTATCTCTAATAAGTCCGTGTGTGGTCTCAAGTGTGTAATCATTATTATTTCTTTTATTCCTGTTCGTTTCATTGTTTATAATTTGCCAAACCGTCTTGATTTTATTTTCTGCTAATTTAACCTTATTGCTAATGTACAAGGCCTTAGCTGCCTTACATGTATTTTAAAAAATTCTTGAGTAAGTAGCAACATACTTATTAAACGTTTCAGTATTAATAAAAGGCTTAAGGCCGTAAAGTTCGTAAAGTCTTTCCCTACTTTTTCTAAGTCCTGTAGTCGCCCAGTCACTGAATAAAAACTTAGGGCATATAGTTTTAGTTTGCTTCTTAAAAATTGAATTGAAATCTTTTTGAACCACTGAAAAAACTTCATCATACAAAATATTACCATCATTCACTGTGAGGTCCTGATCTCTTAACTTATTGATTAAAGTGCTGTTAAATTTATTTAATTTACCGGATGTTATTGGTCTGGATTGAATCTGCACTTGTTGTTTTAGCATAATGGACTCAAAGGCCACCAGTAGCCCACTATGATCCGAAGGCAAATAATTAATAATGGCCTTGTCAAAGTAGTTGCAGCAACAAAAAACATTATCAATACATGTAGCAGAAGTCAATGTAGTTCGTGTTGGTTCCATAAATACATGTGACAAATTAAATGATTTAAAGAGATTTAATAACCTACTGCTATCTGAATTTTCTTCTAGAATATTAATATTAAAGTCACCACAGACAATTACTTGTTTATTACCAATTGCAAGTTTAGCCAAAACATCTTCCATTACTGACTCGAATATAGAGTAGTTTTTATAATCAGGGGGTCTGTAAACGCACACTATGACATGCTTATCCAACTCAACACAGGACAGTTCAACACTATGTTCAACTGATAGGTCTACTATATCTTTACGGGGTTTTGATTTAATACCATTTTTAATTAATATAAGTGAACCCCCATGCAACATAATATTTCTGTTAAAACAGCTGCCCACAGTATAATTTTCATAATTGATTAGCATTGCATAATCTTTCAGCCAATGCTCAGTAAAACAAACAATTTCGAACCTTGTTTTTTCCAAAAACAGTTCGATTTCTAATTGCTTCGAAGAAAAGCCCTGAATATTCTGATGGAATAATTTCAGAGAATTCTGCTCAGACCTTTTCTTGAAATTAAATTTTTGCGAGCAAGAAGTGTTGACGACCATCTCGACTGCCTACAACGCCATCTAGCGGCCGCGCTCTGTACCAGCGCGCTCACCGTGACAACATCAGGTCAATCTTCGCAGGGTGCGGGGGCCGCGGGAGGGCGGACGCCGAAACACTCGTGACGTGCGTCGGCGCTACTTGGATGCGACACAGCAGCAGTACAAACCAGGCTGTGTGGTCGCTGACACCATTCCATTCCATCAGAACATCTCGAAGAACACGCATTGTCGGGATCCAGCTTGTAATACCTACCTTAATTACAAAAATAAATTGTATTGTTCAAGAGTATCACGCATCGTGTCTCCTTTCAAACTTCAACCCTGCCTCAAGCCACCACACGCATACACGCATCAACATTTGGTCCTTCGAGCCGGATATCCGAGAAGCAGCGGCGGCGACGGCAGCACCTTCTGAAGTCCTGGGCGAGCAACGCAGCAACGGTCAGGTCAATCAATCCTTTTTAAATTCCATCCTAAATCACTAAGCTTCAATTTGTGTTAATACCAATCTATAAATTCTAGTGTCTTAATCTATACCGTAAAACCGTAAAGTACCAACATACTTGACTTCTTCCTCTTGCAAGCCGGCATAATGTCGAAAAAGGGTGATGATGTTATTAGTGATTTAGTCAAAAAACGCGGGTTGATTAAACGTAAAGTCACTTTGTTTTCGAAATACGTGCAATCGTTTATTTGTTCAGACGAGCTAACGGACGGACAAAAAGCCGAGTTAGAGTAACGATTCAGTGCTTATAAACTAGTATTCGATCAATACACAAAAATCCAAGATGAGTTGGAATTATTCTTGCCCGACACGCAGCTAGACGAGGAGTTAGTGGATAGGGAAGAATTCGAGAACCGGTATTATTCCATTATAGGCCAGTGTAAATGCATCTTAAAATCAAATATTAATAATAGTAATTGTAACTGTAGTACTCCGATACAGAACGAGCCGAGTCAAATTTGCGTTCCCAACGGTATGAAACTACCCACAATTACGTTGCCCAAATTCGACGGTACGTATGACCAATGGCTCGAGTTTCGAGATACTTACGTATCCATGATACACAATTGCGAAAGTTTAGGAAATATTCAAAAGTTTCATTACTTGCGGTCGGTACTCACAGGCGATGCACTACAAGTAGTCAGGGCGCTAGATTTCACTGCAAATAATTATTTAGTGGCGTGGAGTTTATTACAAAATAGGTATAATAATGACCGTTTGTTACAACAAAATCACGTAAATGCTATCCTGTTCGCGCAAACGCTAATTAAGGATTCAGCCGAGTCTATTCGAAAGCTAATCGATTTAATTCTTAGAAATATACGAGCTTTAAAAACATTAGAGGAACCCACCGAACACTGGGACACTCTACTTATCCTCATAATTGTTCCAAAGCTAGATTCCTCATCGGAATACGAATGGGAACGTTACAAAGGCACGCTTTCGAAAGACAGAAAATTAAAGCTGTCTGATATGATGACGTTCCTCCAAGATCGAGCTGATTTCTTAGAAGCGGTGGGTAAGCCTAACAAAAAACAAACGGCAGATACTTGCAACATAAAAAAACCGTTAGGTGCAAGGTCACACAGTCATGTTATAACGCACAATGATAACAAAAGGAAAACATCCAACAGTTCATAATGTTTTCTTTGAGTAAAATGTTCTATCTACAATACTTCGAGTACTTTCCCTTCAGGTGGCATTACAAAATTCCACCCTGTATATATATTATATGCGGTCGAATTAAGAAATTTCCTCCTTCTCTTGCCAAAAGCCTAGTTGACACTTCGCGTGACCCAAGGGCTGGTTTTTACCTTGGTCAGAGAATTAGATTTGCTACACAACGTGGCAATGCTGCCAGTCTTTTAGTCAGTTTACCAGTGGTCAACGATGGGGAGGAGTTTTTCGACGCCATATTTTAGTTAAGTATATTTTTAGGTTTAGTTAGTGAGTAGTTTTTGGTTAAAGTGTATATGTTTGTAGTATCAGTTAATTAAGTATTTTATACACTGTATAAACTTGTATCTATGTAAATAAATATTTTGAATGCTAAGTTACGTTTAACTCAAAAATGTCAATACCATTAAAAGTTGATGTCGAAATACGAAGCGTTTTGGATCGCCACTTGTCTCCCTCTGCATGGTATATTTGGAAAGCAATCAATCGACTCCGGAGTCAAGTAGGCCGCTGCAAACACGACCTATCAAATGGGGTATTTTTTTTAATTTTTTTTATCGTCTATAGGCTTGCGCTTGTCCACTATCTCACCTGATGGTAAGCGATGATGTGGTCGACGGTGAAGCACGCTTGCCTAGAAAAAGCCTTTTCACTTTTGACTTAATGACCCCAAGATTGTAGCTATCGGGAAACACAGACTCCGGCAGGGAATTCCACTCCTTAGCTGTACGCATAATGAAAGTGTCCCCAAAACGTTGTGTATATAAATATATATATATACGTTAATACGAAGAAATTACCAAAAATTTATTTCTGCCGATGATGACATAAAATACAACTAATGTCAGGAGATTGGCTTATTGTGTCAACACAGATTGCCAAGTTACAGAAGAGAAAAGAAAAAAAAAAGAAATGTTTTGTGCGTATGGGTGGGATATCCACCATGTACCGATGACGCATCGCCGTACATCTGGTAGCGACGATGATGGAACGGGCTAGGCGGAATCAGATCATGCAATTCCATCGCACACACCCCGAAATGCAACCGATAAAAAACCAGACCCCTCCGTCACCTAGTGCGAATGCGGTGCTTCTGATCAAATAATGCCGTGGATTGCCTAAAGTGTATTTCAACCTACACAACAGTGGGCCCTATCAGAATACCAGCGCGGCGTTATTTATAATTTTACAATGCATGTCCTCGAAAAGAGCGGTTTTCCAAGCAGCCAAACTATGCGGAAAGTGTCACTTTTTTTCACTAGTGCTTTTTACTTTCCTGTATTTTTTTTAATTTTTAACTCCAACGTCAGCCCGACGCATAGAGTTTTTATTATTTGAGAAAAGTTTTAAAAATTAGTTATGTACAGATTATCATTCATATAAAAGGTAAAATAAAACTAATACTTCATTTTAGGCGTTTTTAATTACTCTAGATGTTGATTTTGATCGATAAATTAATTCTAAATATTTATTAAATATGTTTGGCAGAACGTATATTTTGCTCGTGCCTTATTGCGTAACGATGTGACAGCTATTCGCACATGCGCAGTAGATATGCCCGAGGAGAGGAACTATTAGTTAATCTGTGGATATGCTGAATGCGCTTGAATAAGCCCGCCATTTTATTAATTTATTTATTTCCTTGCACAATGCATAGTAAAATGTTGTATGATACACGTACGTAAGATGATTTCCGACTTATGTCGATTTATCCACTCACTCGCTTCGCTCGCTCGTGAATAAAAATGCCACTCATCGGAAATCACCTACCTTCCGCACTTGTAGCATAAATAACTATTTGTATATCGCTGCATATGCTCAGATGAGCCTTTTTGGTTTCGCACGGGTTTTAATTTTATTTTTGTTTTATCTCTCGTGATATCTTTCCTGTAAGTGTCACAAATAAATATGTAAGTCTTTCGTTGTTTACACTTTGAAGGAGAAAGGGTGTGACTACTATGTGATTACTTACACAAGTAAAATTTCAAAATTTAATTAAAAACCCCCGACACATTTATCTTGCGAAAACACCCCGATTCAAACAGTAAATCGCCCATAACTTTTGAACGGCTGAACCGATTTTATTCAAACATAGTTAAGAACACTCTCGACAAAATCACCTTTCAAACAAAAAAAAAACTAAATCAAAATCGGTTCATCCGTTTAGGCGCTTTGATGCCACAGACAGACACACAGATACACAGCAACACACGTGAAACTTATAACACCCCTCTATTTTCGGCGGGGGTTAATTATAACACCCCTCTTTTTCCGGCGGGGGTTAAAAAAGTAAAGAAGAAGAAGATATGACCGACCGCAAGAGTTCATGATTTTTTGTTACAAATTGTAAGGCAGCGCTAGAAATTAGTAAATTTGAAACGAATTTATTGGATTAATTGAAAAAGAAACTGGCCTAGTGGAAATCGGACTCGCGCACTGTGGGTTCCGTACAAACAGCTACAAACAGAAGTTTATAAGCTTTGAGGGCACCAAGAATTGGTGGACAAAATTTACTTTGCTGTTCGAAAACTGTAGTCCCCTGCCTCAGATAATATAATACTAGCATACCCCTGCATACATCAAAATAATGTCGCGGTCAGTTTACCAACTGCAAATAAGTTCATAATATTTTTTTAGGTAGGTATTATGATAGGATTTTTAGAATTCCGTAGCCAAATGACAAAAAACGGAACCCTTATAGATTCGTCATGTCTGTGTGTCCGTGCGTCTGTCTGTCTGTCTGTTCGTCCGTATGTCACAGCCTTTTTTTTTCCGAAACTATAAGAACTATGCTGTTGAAACTTGGTAAGTAGATGTATTCTGTGAACCGCATTAAGATTTTCATACAAACAGAAAAAAAACAATACATTTTGGAATATACTATACTACTACTATATACTAGAAACTGAAACTAAAAAAAAATATGTTTTCATCAAACCCATACGTGTTGGGTATCTATGTATAGGTCTTCAAAAATGATATTGAGGTTTCTAAATATCATTTTTTTCTAAACTGAATAGTTTACGCGAGAGACACTTCCAAAGTGGTAAAATGTGTCCCCCCCCTGTAACTTCTAAAATAAGAGAATGATAAAAGTAAAAAAAAATATGATGTACATTACCATGTAAACTGCCACCGAAAATTGGTTTGAACGAGATCTAGTAAGTAGTTTTTTTTTTAATACGTCATAATCGTAAACCGCAATTTACGAAGTACGGAACCCTTCGTGCGCGAGTCCGACTCGCACTTGGCCGCTTTTTTCCTTTATTTTTGCTATAAGACATTGGTTCTTGCCAAATTTCATGATTCTAGGCCGTACCCTGTAGGTTTTTATTCCCTACCGAGTGTAAAATATACGTAATTAACAGATGTATCTCTTGATTGCGTTGATCTAGAAGAAAAAAAAAGAAAAAGTGTTTATTCGCCACAAAAACGACATTTTTTTTTTTTTTTTTTCCCTAAATTAAACCCATCGGTAGTATTAGTAAGTACTTAAATTATGTTAGTAAAGGAAGTTAAAATAAAATACCAATTTTGAGTACAGTACAAGGATAATGAGTAGGTAAGTACAAGCAGATGCATGTCGTGACTGTGACAAGAAGGCTTCCACTCAGCATAATGCTGTGCCGTGGGAGACCCACAGCACAGCGCTGATTATCAGTGGTCGCCTAGGACGTGACGTAAGGAAACCAAAGCTTGTTGCGTCTAATATAATACAAAAATATATAACAAATATGTATAGAAAGATAATATAAACCACTACGTAAATATGTTGCGACTAAAATGAAAGTAGGTATCTAGACAAAATCAACGAAACACAAAGTGCGGGTACCATTGCTCTGTCCCACCCTCATCGCACCCACACTGGCGTGGCGCTCATATTTTCACAGCTGCAAGGGGTTGCAAACTTAAGGCGGTACCCCGAGCAAAACGCCGCGCAAGTCGTTTTTCGTGCCGTTTTGAGGAGCTATCTACTCGTTATTTAAAAAGAAATATCAAATAATAAAAATACATTAAATTTCTACATAATATTGATTCTAAAATGGTAGATTTAGTTTTTTTTTAAATGTTGTATATATTTCACTAATCTACTTCCAAAAAAACATAAAAATGAGAAATAATTATTGATATTATGCATCTCCTCGTAAAGTGTTCATTGATTATTTTTTGTACTAACACTAATGGATAGACAATTTAATAACGAACATTTTTGTAGAATTATTTTTTTCAAAAGACCAAAATTTGATTTATTCTAAAATCTGGGCGTATTCACTACTGTAATTCATGCGCCACCAGTGCCGCTAGACCAATAGGAACGCTCATATCTCATGCCGAGTTTTTGGTCAGGGTACCGTCTTAAGTATACGATAGCAAAATTTCAACTCAATACCTCCACGCGTTGCCGAGATGAAAAGGGTCTTGACAAAAGATGGACAAAAAGACAGACGGACAACAAAGAGATCCTATGAGGGTTCCGTTTTTTCCTTTTGAGGTACGGAACCCTAAAAACACTATAATCAATATCTAAGCAGGATCGGACAATATGTCGGCGTTTGGAGGAGGCCTATGTTCAGCAATGCACGTCTTTAGGCTGATATGATGATGATGATTATCTAATTTATTTTATTAACTGCTAAAAACAAAGGTGTAAATATGTACATACTTAAACAGTAACCAAAGTTAACTATACAAAAAAAACTAAACCTAACTACTTACACTATATACAAAAGAAAAGTACACTTAGGCGTCAAAGTACTCCTCCACATCGCTGTTATCCGGGAACGTGCCCAGAAGACTGGCAGCATTGCCACGTTGAATGGCAATGCTGATTCTTTGCGCAAAGAAAGAGCCAGCCCTCTGGTTACGCACAGTGTCGATCAGACGGCGAGAGATCTCCTTAAAAAGGAGACGTGCACTCGGGCCCCATGACCCAAGCGTTTCGACCCCAAACGGCTCAAAACTGTAATTACCAATTAGGTTACAGTATTTGCGCCGCTATTTATTTTCTTTTACAAAAATTTGCCCCTCACTAGAAATTTCTCCTGTTTCGTGGACGCGTTTATAAACATATAAACTGATAATCACAAACAGCCAGATCCAGAACCACTATCACTAGACCATTCAAATATTTATTCCGTGTGGGAATCTAGCTCGCGAGACGCAGCACAGCAGCCGATCGTTTAACCACTGCTCCAACCATGTCATCAATTTATTATTCGGTATTCCCCAGACTCAATCGTCCTAGTAACGAGTCAGAGAATTAGACGCCAGCAGCACAAAGGAACTAAACCAATTGACGACATTCCGAACTTACCTACTAGTTTACCACACAATATGCACTCACATTACCCCTTGAACAAATCGAAATACGTCCCATTTTCTATTGTCTCCACACCTTTATAACTTTGTCGAGTCAACCACTTCACATTTGCGTTCGTTTCAGTGATGCGTCAGAACGTTTGTTCGGGGTTTTGAGTTTCGGAGAAGCATTTAGTAAGTTTGTGCCGTCAATGCCATTTAGATGATATCGGAAATATCCGTTTTGTTATCGCAATTGTAACCTAGTTTTGTTTATTTATTGGAGTTTGCCTCAGGCTTAGCATTCCGTAATTGCGCTATACATCTGATACGGGGAATCACTACATTGGCTTGCTAGCTAAATATACTAGTACTTGGAACTAGCGATGTCTCTATAGTACTTGGAAGTGTTGTACTATTGAGGTCTATATTTTGTTTGTAAATATTGTCATTTACAGACTTTGATGTCTATATTGGTTTGTAGAATATTGAATATGATTACTACGGCTTGATGTTTACCAAAAGGTTGCTTTACAGATATGTCTACTGTTTGACTCTTTGTTTTCACTATACTAAAGCTGTTTTAACCGACTTCCCAAAAAGGAGGTTATCAATTCGACTGTATTTTTTTTATGTTTGTTTGCTACCCGATTGCTATGCCGTAAAAACTGGCATTGCAATCCCGTTTGATGTAAAATAGTAAATAAATAACGCACTAATTAAATGTAGATTCAATAAATGGGTCTGTACCAAATTTTTGACGTAATTGCGCAACATAAATCACAATGTGTCACACTGGAATATAAATGTTCGAAAATAAATCGCACAATGGAATGAAAATTATTCACAAATTAAAAAAAACAGCGGCAATAATATTCTTAGGTAGTCAAGCAACGACATGCGTATTTTACATTGCGTAAAAAGACACCGAGCTTGTTATTATATTTTATTTGAAGAAATTAAGCTTCAAGTTTAGTTGTTTATTGAATGAGACTGTTTACAATATATAAAGATAATTATTTTTAGCAAATAAAAAAAATATTTTAAGGCGTGTAAAGTTCGCAATATTTTGTCACTTATGAATCGGAAATGTCTGTTTCCGGCAAAAATTTGGACCTGTCCCAAATATCCCTTGTGCTAGAGTGTCTAGTACTATGAGATAAAAAAAAGTTAAATAAAAAAACCCGACTGCTTAAAAAGCGAACTAACAAGACGTAAACAAGAAGAAAATCATGCTGTGCAGTCGGAGGATACATATTCGTGGGCTGGCTGACCAAAATCTGGTGTGTCCTCCGCCTGCACAGCATGATTTTCTTCTTGTTTACGTCTTTAGTTCGCTTTTTAAGCAGTCGGGTATTTTGATTTAACTTTTTTTATTTATAACTTTTCTATTTTATTTTTCTTGAATTAGGTACATTTATACATATAAGTGTTATATATTTTTGAAATCACCTCTTAAAGCCTTTTATTTTGATACCCCACACGATGGGTATGGAAGAAAAAAATTACGGCCCCTTCAATATGGCGTCCAAAACCGCCATTTTACTATTTTCCAATTTTAATGAAGCCAGTGACACGCGCGGGGTTTAAACGAATCGATTGACGTAAGAACCATCAAAATCGGCCAACGCGTTTGGTCTCTAGAACGCCATATAGGAACAAACATACATACATACATAGACTGATAAACACATTAGCCTCCTTCGGCAGTCGGGTAAAAATAGTCTAAAAGTATGAAAATGGCAGCATGGCAACATCGTGTCACGTCGTTACACGAAATGATTGCGTACGTGACACAATCCACGACGTATCGTATGTGTGTTTGACCTTTAACCCCTTAAGTGCCTGAAGCGTGGATCCACGCAAGACATAATGGCTTTTTAATCGTTTCGGCAATAACGGTATTGAACCGGTTAATCCATTTCTTGTCATTTAACTTCAACACGTTACAAGCTAACGCTTTAAGGTTAAGTTCCAACATTTATACCTAAAAAAAATCTTCACAGAAATTCTCCCAATCAACCCAAATTTAAGAGACCTTAATGTCGGTCTCTACTACCGACAAAAATGCAATCGCGTGTCGATTATCAGTACTAAGAGTAACATTTAACTTTGTAGAAAACTATCTAAGTGCCATCTCTCACGAAGGAACTATTTAGTTTCCAGGTGGGATAGAAATATCAACGGTCGCTGCTGAACGTCTGAAAGTTAATGCTTAAAATGTTACACTACACTTGGGCAGTTTGAGAAGTAAAATACAAAAATAATATAAACATCATGACTGTATTCCCTGAGGAGCTCGTGGCTAAATAATAAAAGCCGCACGGGTCGATCATCAAGGTTAAGCAACGCTTGACGAGGTCGGTCCGTGGATGGGTGACCATTTAAACATACCGAGTTTGCTCCGTGCCTTGGAAAGCTCGTTAAGCCGTTGGTCCCGGCTGTCATTTGAAGATCTTTGACAGTCGTTACGAGTAGTCAGAAGCTTGAGATCTGACACCAGCCTAGCTAAGGAGTACCATGTTACCCAGTTACTGGATTGTGGAGGTCAGATAGGCAGTCGCTCCATGTAAAACACTGGTACTCATCTGAATCTGGTTAGACTGGAAGCCGACATCAACAAAGTTGGGAAAAGGCTAGTCAGATTGATTTTTGACTGTATTCCCTGAAGGCTAAGACAGAGGTGTACGTATATACCAGTAAAGAAAGAATGAAAAAAAAAAAAAATTGTGACCCGCCCAGGAGACACGAGATAAGCAAAACACAGACAAAAACAATAATAAAAATAAATAATAACCCCGTGCGAGACCAAAAAGGCACGTCTCAGTAGATGTAAGACTGTGTTTCCTGATAGCTACAACCTAAGGGTCATTAAGTCAAGAGTGAATAGGTTAGTTCTAGGCAAGCGTACTTCCCCCCGGTGGGTTCCCGCATTGTCAAGGCGGGGGGGCTCAGTAACCGTGGCTAACCCATGGTGAAGCGAAAAGGAACCCGAGGAAGGGCCGCTCGTCAGGGCTTTTGCCGATCAAGCCGACGACGTAGCGACCAACATGTAGGTTGCGGTGCTGCCTGGGCGACTTCGCAACTGAGGCAAGCTACGATGTCTTATGGGGCCTTCCATAACCATGTTAGGACACAGGCAGAAAGATGAGCTACATTACGCCTATTATATTTATGTAATAGAGAGCCATCAATCGGGCATTAATCCGAACTCCGACCGTATATTTTAAAATCCCAGATGGGAAAATCCAATCAGATTTTGCCCGACCAGGGCATGGAGCTGAAAACAATTATCTAGTAATTTTTAAATTATACTTTTTAAGTCAATGCATCGTGTTTGTGGGATGGGAAGAGACCAGACGGGATGACCATAATGCCTTGGAAGGTGGGTAGGCCTTTGGTGTGGGATGCAACATGTGTCGACACCCTTGCACCATCCCGTCTTCTTAGCACAGCAAGCTGTGCTGGGGCGGCTGGTGCTGGTGCAGATAACTTCAAACGGTTAAAATATAACAACTTTATTGGATTTTGATTGTTTGAGCCGTTTGGGGTTGAAACATTATCGGTCCATGGGGTCCGAGAGCGCAACGAGTTTTTCGAGACATTTGCACAAAGCTCGTCGACTCTTCATGTGACCAAAGGGCTGGCCTTTTCTTCGGCCAGAGAATCAGCATTGCCATCCAAAGTGGTAATGCTGCCAGCGTTCTGGGCACATTTCCCATTGACATCAATGTGGAAAAAAATTTGGATGCACAATGAGCCCTTTTCCCTCTCCCTTTTGTATTTGTATATAGGATTTTTTTTATTGTTCAATTGAATAAATGTTAATATATTTATAATCTTGTTTGTTGAACTTATATTATTTATGATTAATATACCAGATTACTAACAGTGTGGTCTGCACTTTTACCGTCAGGTTGTGGGTTAATGCTCCTTCAAATAATAATAGAAATCTTTTATTATCCAGATGGTAGCTGGTACACAGTCATACAAAAATTCAAATGACAGATTAGCTTAAACATTACTTACAGCTACATTACATAGGATGATGATACCTAATTTATTAGGATTCCATCAAAAACAAATCACAAATCTGTACTAGTATTGCTAATTAGAATTATATCTATCAATACAAATTTTTGTAGTCAAACAGTAGACCACATTTATTTATAAAGTTTTGCATATCCAACAAATTTTTTCATTAGCACTGCAAATTTGTACAACACAAAACACGAAAACTAAAACAAGCCAGGCCTACCTAAAAACCATAAAATGGTACATCAAAAACTCGTATATCTGAAGTGCTAAAACTACGAGCGGTATTCACGGTCCGTAAACAAAATATCAAATGTATGAAAATTTCGCATTCCCCTGCGGATATGTACGGGGCTACGGGCGGAGTGGGGGAATAAAATCCTTTGCAAACGGCCTCACTTCCCTACTTTTGCTATCTGATTTTGGTATAGGCCTTGGTACTGGCACGAAATAAACCGAGACAGAAGGCCGCCTATATATCGAAAAATAAAGAAAAAATAATGTCAAAGAGGCGTACATATAACGCACGCACACATAGAGATGATACTTCACGTACAGAAAGCGTTCACATACTTTGGACTGATCTTTTTCTAATCCAGGTTTGAAGTAAACACGGGGCAAAAGATTATAAAAGAGATAAAGAAGTCAAAAAAGAGGTCAGTCTTTCTCTAGAATTCTAATTATGCCATCATCGCCACTAGGAACTACAGAAAAGAGATAGGTATTAGCCGACAAGTCACTTTGTCTCTTTCTACTGAGTGGTAAATTTTATGAAGGTGGTTTGTCCATTCTCAATGTCTATTTCCAAGCGCACTTGCGACTGTAATGTGTTTGACATCATTCATTCGTCATTGAAATCACACGAGAAATAAAAGACGATAGCATTCGAAAATTCGAAGATCGAATGCGCCATTGGGCGGCTTTTTCATCATGATAGAAATTTGTGCATTACGTTGAGTACATAGGGGTCAATATGCTTTGTATTATTTTAGCTTAGCCTCTATGTCAGTATGCCTTGGTGTGCGTGCGCCTGTTTTCACTTGTTCCATGGAGTCGACCCTCTGCAATATTCGGTATTGGGAGCCGGGAAAGGTTGAACATTCAAGGTCGAGTTTCTGTGGCTATGTTGATTGGTTAGCCGTGTGAGCCATTTTTGATCGGAACTATTTCTATGCTTAGTTGGATTTTGGGTCGAAGGAATTACCTAGGGAATATGGCATTATGGTATTCAAATTTACTGTTGAAATGTCATATTAATATATTATATAATTTTGCACAAATTGGATAGGCCACATAGGTTAGAATGTTTTTATCTTGGCTTAATCGCGGGGTCCTAACGCTAACAAAGAAAATGTTATTCAAATAAATTCCACTAGATGGCGCAAAATGCATAGATCCGTTATTGAATTTTGTATAAAATTTGTACGTTCGGGTTTAATCAACACTCCAATCCAAGCACAAAATTATGGAATATTGGGCTCTTAATTCACATTTCAAAGATTATTTGAACGGATAATTTAAAATTCATTCTAATAGATGGCGCGGTTTTAAATTGCTGAGGGAATCGGCTCGAATTTTAAAATTTGTATTGTAACACATTTTGGTACAATGAAACTTTGTAAAAACGTGTAAAAAAATACTATAAAACAAAACGTCACTGTATTCAAATAATTAAATATTCACGAACCAAGTAAACCCTTTTAATTGCACGTCACTGCTAACAATGCTACTTAATTCTTTTAATTCTATAACAACACTTGCTTATTACAGAATTAATAAGGGTCATTCTATAGTCGACACGACCATAGAATTACCCTATTTCCACTTACCCAATACCATCAAACAATTTTAACCCAACCCTCAAAAACAAGAAGGTATATTTCACCAAGTAGTCGATAAAATTATCTACAACCAAACATCACGCTATCCTTAAAGCCCGTTACCACTTACAGTTTAAGTAATAGCGAAGCTTGTAATAGCTTGTAAGCATGTTTATCCACCACACGAGCTAACACTACTTTCGAGTACAAGCTATCGCTGCTATACGATGGCACTCCACTTCAAGTTTAGCATTACAAATTGCGTTCGGGCTAAGTTCCATAATGAATGTCGACGGGTGATAGCTTCCCTGTAGCAGATGCAGGGTTAGAGAAGAGGTTTGGATATGTATTTTAGTGTATGTTGCTAAGAATTATGTGGAAATTAAACTCACACATTATATCATTATTATATAATAGTGTTAGAAATTATTTATGTATTTTATTAGATAAGTAGTTTATTGATATCCAACTTTAATTATTGTTCATATTTTTTATTTTGTACACCTACCATTGTTGTGTCCTTTTAAGAGGGGACTCCAGTGAGACTTTCTCCATACAAACACATTCTGCTGTTTTCTTCGTGGATAATGCCTCTAGAGCAATGATTTTTTTCCATAAAATCTAGGTCTAATTAATACGCGCCTGTATCATTTCCTTTTTCCAAAACATAATCACAAAAAAAATATGACAATCCAAAAATCCGAAAAAAATGCTCGTTTTTACCGCCATGTTCAGAAGACTTTCAGACAAAATTTATAAGTTTTTAACAAAAAAGGAAATGATAGGAGCATAGATATACTTTTCCTCTAAATTTTGATATAAGAATTTTTTAGATCAGACCAGTTTTCATGAAGAAAACAGCAGAATACGAAACGTCTTTTAGTCAAAGTTTTTGTAGGTAAAATCAGCATGAGCTGCAGTTGTCCCTTTCGCGGTGACTTTACGGGGTGAGGTTGGAGGTGACGTGACGGCAATAGTTCCTTCAAATACCTATTTTTCAAATTCCTGTTGACTAGAGTCCGCTCTTAAACCGTAGAGAAGGTAGAGAATGCCTTGCTGCATTTAGTCCGCCTATGTATCACCATTGTACATGAATTTTAAATAAATAAATATCACACAGAAAGAAATGGTGTGACGAGTTAAGACTTCTATCTAGAGAATAGGGATGTTGACAAAAATATATATTTAGTCCATCAGTTATAGAACCTAAAAATCGACGTCACAAGCCCCCACTCCTAAACTTTTTGATGCGTTTTATCTTTATTTTTTTTTTTGTTTACTTTATTTGTAATAACAAAATTCTTAATAATGAATTACGATCCAGCCTAAAAGACTAATTAGCAATTTAATTCTTACTTAATATGTAACGTTTTAGATTATGTTAAAACTAAGAATAGTGTCCATTTGCACTTTTACACAAGTCCGTAGCACTTTCTTAGAGTCTGATATCATATATATGGTTATATATGGTTTCATAGATGATCATGTGTGTGTGTGTTTGTTCATGTGTTATCACTATTATTCATTCATTTGTACACTACACTAATTCATAAGGTTTGGTTCTTTTTAGCCTACGCACTAAGTCTGTATTCTCTTGCAGCTGGATAGCCTCAACATTCACGTGTCGACGAAGTCTGTGTTCGTGGGCTTCAGCAAATTTTTGGTTTTATTTATTTGATAAAGCAAAAAATACGGGTGCAAAATTATTTGATAATCTCACTGACGGACTAAATAGAATTATCGTTTTTCTACTCAAAAACAATACGTTATTTTAACTATCTTTTATTGAAAATTACGTCTATCTTAATCCAATAGGTTATTCTGCACATATGTCAAAACGCTTGTTATATAAATGAAGACCGGTAACCGTAGCAACGAATCCAATGACAACATTGTTGATGCAAGATCATTAGTGTTTTACAGCAAAGCAGAGCCTTGAACATCGTCGTCAAGTTGCCAGCTTATCGGTTGCATTTCGGGGAGTGTGCGTTGGAATTGCATGATCTAATTCCGCTCAGCCCGTTTCATCATCGGACTACGGTACATGGTGGACATCCCACCCATACGCACTAAACGTTTTGGAAATACTTTCATTATGCGAACATCAAAGGAGTGGAATTCCGTGCCGGAGTCTTTGTTTCCCGATAGCTACAACCTTGGGATTTTTAAGTCAAGAGTGAATACGTTTCTTCTAGGCAAGCGTGCTTCACCGTTGACCACATCATCGCTTACCATCAGGTGAGATAGTGGTCAAGCAAGAGCCTATAAATAATATAAAACCGGCCAAGTGCGAGTCGGACTCGCGCACGAAGGGTTCCGTACCATTATCGCAAAAACGGCAAAATTATCACGTTTGTTGTACGGGAGCCCCATTTAAATATTTATTTTATTCTGTTTTTAGTATTTGTTGTTATAGCGGCAACATAAAAAAAAAAAAATGTTTGTTCTGTATGTTTTTTTATTATGTGGTGTACAATAAAGTATATAATAATAATAATAATAAATACATCTTCTGTGAAAATTTCAACTCTCTAGCTGCCACGGTTCATGAGATACAGCCTGGTGACAGACAGACAGACAGACAGACAGACAGACGGACCGCGGAGTCTCAGTAATAGGGTCCCGTTTTTACCCTTTGGGTACGGAACCCTAAAAAATACAGTTTATCAAATTATTCAAAATAATATTAATCAAATCTTGTACTGGCTCTAGATTTCATTTATTTTCCGATTGATTTTTAAAAATCTTAATCAATTGCTTCATTTGTTTGAAAAAGCCGTCCGTTCACTATATTATATAGAATTGTCAAAAAAACTTTCTTACAAAAAAATACTACCGACTTCCAAATAAAAAAACCACATAGTGAAAAATAAATTTCTTTTTGGAAGTCGGTGTCTTTGTCAGGTACCAATATTTTGCGTTGTTATGGTGAACTGTACACATCTGCGTACCCCTTTAAATCGTACTAGCCTCAGCAATCGCGAGAGATTTACTGCTATTTATTGAAGAGTTCTGTTGTATATCTTCGAAGTTCTTCATCAGATCTTCACCAAATTAAAATGGGGCCAATTTCGAAACATATTCTATCAAACAAACAAATATTTTTTTTAAATCGGTCCTCAACTGACGGAGAATAGTTTTAAAAAAAAATGTATTTTTTAGGGAAAAAGTTTTTTATTCTGTCTGTATTACCTATGTGAGTCATGTATAAATATTATTATTTCTCTCTCACTAGGCCTTTTCGCACCGTTCTATCCTGAAGCCTACTCTTTTCAAGCAAACGTATTAAGTATATTAAACAAGGCCCTGACACAGTCGTTTCATGGTCTTGAAGGTAAGCCTATTGGTCCCTTGATAGAAATTACTCCTTGTGATGATCCCCAGGAGTGCTGTTCCAGATTAAATATATAAGGATGGATGGCCAGCCACTTGTATGTGCTAAATTACTTTATATGTCGTTAATTCTTTATAATAACGAGTGTAAAAAAAAAAACTTTTTTGCAAAAAGATACTACCGACTTCCAACCTTCTTCCGACTTTCTTTTTCCCATTTTTTTGCGATATGGACACCGACTTCCAAAAACAAAGTTATTTTTCACTTTGTAGTTTTTTATTTGGAAGTCGGTAGTATTTTTTTGCTAAAAAGTTTTTATTCTTTTCCGTTTTAGTTGTACTTTCCTAAAATAGGCAAGTTGTTTAGTAAGGTACCTATAACGCCAGAATAGATTACTCGAATAACATTAAAATTGCACATAAGCGGTGAAATGAGAGATTTGCGTATCCCTTCATACTGTACTGGCGTGATGTTATGTTATGAAATGGTATAAACAATAAACAGACATGCGATTGCAGCAATCCCGAATGATTTGCCGTTATTTATTGAAAAGTTCTGTTGTATATATCCGAAGTCCTTCATCAGATCTTCACCAAATTAAAATGGGACCAATTTCGAAACATACTCTATCAAACAAAAAAAGAATTTTCAAAATCGGTTCACAATTGACGGAGATATCGGTGAACATACATAAAAAAAACATACAAGAAGTCGAACATAGAACCTCCTCCTTTTTGGTAAGTCGGTTAAAAAGCCACTTCACGAAACCGAGATTAACTTCTTCCTGTTCAATGATATTCTAGTAAACAGATATGTTATGAGCGCGCGCATTGTGAAGACTCGAATACGTCCTAATTGGGACGAACAGTCTTTAGTCTATGTCACGCATCGCGACGAGCGATAGGTACGCTTTGTTGAAATAAAAACAAAATTTAAAAAATGCTATCGTGTCGTATTTAGAAAGTGTACCCATCATGATACCAAAGTACATAAAACAGAAGGGATCTCATACCATTATGAAAGTACACAATACACCTCAATTTACTAATATATATAATATTTTTCCTAATATTCTGATATATGGAGGTTACAAAAATATAGATATGGTAAATACATTGGTGGCCAGTATAATGTTTGTTTACATTTACACGCAAGTGACAAACACTAGCTATCTCTTTTTTTCTTGTTGGTTTTATCAAGCCATCCCTTTCGACTTGTAATGAAATGTCATATGAATGAAAAGTGTGTATCTGTGCTGCCGCTGCTGTGCGGAACACTTTTTTCGGTTATTTTGTGAGTGTATAACGTATCTGTTTACTAGAATAACATTGTTCCTGTAGTTATGGTATTTTTTTTGGGGCAAACTTTAACCAACTGTCGCAGTTCAGACCTTTTGATTCAATGAAATTATCCTTAAATGACACTAATGATTTGTGATAGGAAATTGTACTCATTTATAAGGACAACTCGTATTTCATGTGGTGGGATACTGCACAAGCCGTACAGTCAGAAGTCTCCTCCGCCACGCCAATCATCTCAGGCGACTCGCCCTATATGCTCATGTTCGGAAGAGAGGTTGTGGTATTTATTCCACATCTACTTACGATTTTATAACACTGTACAAACCATCTTCATATACGAGTATATTCTTTTTAGTTTTGAATCTGGACTGAACGTCGAAAATCGTTTGAATTCTCAGTACTATAACTACGAAGTGTATTTTTTAATCTGAAAACTCTCAAAATACTGTGAATTACCAGCTTATGTAAGAGTTATTACCAATGATATTCAAATAAACAGATATGTTATAAGCGCGCGCATTGTGAAGACTCGAATAGTAGACAATTGTATGATTTAGTCTTTAGTTTATGTCACGCATGGCGAAGAGCGATACGCTTTGTTGAAAAAAAAACAAAATTAAAAAAATGCCATCGTGTGTATTTAGAAAGTGTACCAATTATAATAGCAAATTACATAAAACAGAAGGGATCTCATACCATATGTAAATACGCAATACACCTCAATTTACTAATTTATTTCAATTTTTTTTCCTAATTTTCTGATATTTGGAGGTTACAAAAAGAAAAAACATTGGTTGTCAGAATAATGTTTGTTTACATTCACACGCAAGTGACAAACACTAGCTGTCTCTTTTTTTCTTGTTTGTTTTATCAAGCCATCCCTTTCGGCATTGTAGTGAAATGTCAGATGAATGAAAAGTGTGTATGTGTGCTGCCGCTGCTGCGCGGAACACTTTTTTCAATTGTTTTGTGAGTGTATAACGTATCTGTTTATTTGAATATCATTGGTTATTACTATCTGAATTGCTCCAATAGAATATATTGTGTGTGATATACTGTGTATCATTTGTCTGTTTACTGCCTCGTATACCTCCGTATCTACAGCGTGTAACGCCACAGCCCTGATTCCTCAACACACCTTGCTGCCTGCGAAACTGTCTTCTCAACTACTTACCAGCCCGATTGCCTGCCTTGACCATTATTCTATTCTAATGTTGCACATGGTGTTATTTATAAAAATGTCGTACACTAAGTCTTAACAACCTTTCAGGGCATACAAATATTGGGTAAATGCAAAGTATGTTGTAGTTTAGGTTACAAAGATTACAAACTATTTTGTTACTGACATCGTTTAAGTATTTGTGCTGTCTGATTTTCTGTGTGCGAATTAAAATCTATAAAAAAAAAAGCTATAATTTTAAATCTTTTCCTTTCTCTGTCATATATTCAATATTTATTAGTATATTAGATATGTAGTATAGTATGTATGTATTTTATGTTATTATGTATAAGTAAGTTATATTATATATTATGATCTATTGTACAAAGACAGCTCTTAATTCTTCACCTATCGTTCAGTCCATCCTAAGGTTGTCTGTAAGAGATTGCCCTGTGCGATAAGACCGCCCATTGTACACTTTTTTTGAAAAATATTTGTTAAGTATGTATTTTTTTATGGTGTACAGTAAAGAATATAATAAATAAAGCTCAAAAGTTATTTTTGTTCGGCCATGCTAATGTCCGGTCGGATTTGAAAATATTTTTGCAATTATTAACACTCCAATTCTCGAAGAAGGTAGGTATACGAGTGGAAAGAAAATAGTTACCATGAAACAAAGGAATAGCGTGAACAGAGCTAATAAACAATAATAATAAGTGTGTTACACGAACTCAGATTGGCTCTTTGAATAAAACCAGGCCCATCCTAAACGCTGTAAATCATATTCGTACGTGAGTGTAGAATTCCAATATTAATAATATTGGAACCGATAGAATTCAACTTGATAAATCATATGTGTCGCTGGTTCAATAACAGTAACTAATATTATGGGTTAATAGTAACCCATGTTACGCTGGGAGGGTTAAACTAGATAACTAAATTAATACATGTTAGCGGTAATATTAGAGTATTTGGTTATAATAGTTATATAATTGTTTTGTATTGATCTTAGGAGATTAAAGCCGAGAGACTGTTGCTAGGACCGGGATCACGGTTCAATATTTAGATTCGAATTGATGATAATAATTTGACAACAATGCGACTACGCTTATTCATAGAAATTGTTTCAAAATCTTGCTTTTCAGATGTAACGTTTATAATGAATCATATTGTCGCATTGTCACTGTTTTGTAGCAATGTCGCACTGTTGTCGCATAGTCACACTATTGTGACATTGTCACTCTGTTGTCACATTGTCATACTGTTGTCGCATTGTCACACATTTGTCAAGTAGTCGCACTATTGTCGCATTGTCGCACTGTTGTCGCATAGTCACTATTGTGGCATGGACACTCTGTTGTTGCAATGTTACACTGTTGTCGCATTGTCACGCTGTTGGTATAATGTCGCACTTTTGTCGCATTGTCACAGTTTTGTCGTATTGTCACACTTTTGTCGCATTGTCACACTGTCGCCGCATTGTCACAATGTTGTTGCATTGTCTAACTGTTGCCGTATTGTCGCACTACTTACGGATTGTCACAATGTGCCTGTCTACGGAAGCCTTAAAGGTACAGCAACAGCCAACTAAATAATAAACTTAGGTTTACAAAGGGTTTACATGTTATATAACAAGTAAAATTACAAAATTTAATAAACCCCCGACTCATTTTTATTTTATGCTACATAATTTATCTAGTACATAGGAGATACGCTTCGATCGACAATCTATTGAACACGTAATTATGACACAATATCTTGCGAAAACAATCCGATTCAAACAGTAAAACGCCCATAACTTTTGAACGTCTGAACAGATTTAATTCAAATATAGCTAAGAACACACTCGACAACACCATTCAAACAAAAAAAAAACAAAATCGGTTCACCCGTTTGGACGCTATGATGCCACAGACAGACACACAGATACACAGCAACACACGTCAAACTTGTAACACCCCTCTTTTTCCGTCGGGAGTTAAACATCAACCTTTATTAACTTAGTTAACCCGTTGTTTGTTTTAACTTTAACATCGTAACTGTAGTTGTATGAGGGTTCAAACTGTAACGTTTAGCTTTGATCCTAAAACAACATAGTTCGGATCTTCTTTGGTCTTAACTAGAGAAGGGCAATCAACCCAGCTTATACCCATCACTAATACTTAGGTATGTAGAAAGATCTACAGAGCTTTGCAAATTAATTCTTGTAATAATTAGAGTTATATTTTATTAGTTGAGCGGTGTCTTCTCGTCCAATTTACCGCAGTATCTCAAGACAAAAGTCTATGACCAGTGTGTGTTGCCAGTGATCACAAGGGACCGAGACATGGTCACTCAAAATGGGCCTTATCCGAAAGCTTAAAGTCACCCAAAAGGCAATGGAGAGGGCTATGCTCGGAGTTTCCTTGCGTGATCGCATCAGAAATGAGGATATCCGCAGGAGAACCAAAGTTACCGACATAGCCCGAAGAAAAACATTGCATTTGCATTGCGAAACTTAAATGGCAGTGGGCAGGGCAAATTGCTCGCAGAACGGATGGCTGATGGGGCCGAAAAGTTCTGTAATGGCGGCCGCGAACCGGAAGACGATGCGTTGGAAGGCCTGCCACTAGGTGGACCGTAACCTGGTTAAGGTTTGCAGGTAGGCGCTGGATGCGAGACACACGGGATCGGTCAATGTGGCGACGCTTGGGGGAGGCCTATGTCCAGCAGTGGACGTCTTATGGCTGAAATGATGATGATGAGTATTTTATTTTAGTTCGCCTACATATTTCGAGTAATTTGAAACCAAATGTTTATCATATTCATTATCTTACCCCCAGAAAAATTGCCGATGAATTAAAAGTCACTCTTTATACCTACATATAAGGAAGTTTCAAGCTCCTATTTAACTCACTTTCCTTGCTCCCTCACTAAGTATATACTTTAAAATATCATGTCTCACAAACGAGGTCCTTTAGGGACGTATATATGTACTTATATGTGTTATTACTGGAACGTGATCACATGTACCCAGCAGATGCGTACGTTTGTTGCTTGCATAAGTGCTGTTTATGGAAAAGGAAAAGGGTATTTTTTAAAGGAGATCACTGCTCTAAATGGGGTCTTAGATATGTTAAATGTACTTCAGTTATATGGAGCATTTTTCGGAGAAGCAGCCTACGTCAAGATATTTTAGGAATATCAAGTCGCTAAGGGCGGTTACACACTACACGTCCGTGTCCGTGATATTTCGATTCCGAAGTAGCCGTAGAACTTCTTGTAAGGAAGCTGACGCATTACATATGAACGCTATCCGTCATAATTCAGAACATTTTGAACTCGGAACTCTGTCGTCTGTTGTTCTTTTGAGGTACGTTAAAACAGCTTCTGCAACTACCGATACGTGTACGAGTACGTCCAGAAAAACTTTTTGCTTTGGAAATCTACATGGATGTCTTCTCCAATTTCAGAAGCACGCACGGGTCTGTCAGAATCACATGATATTCTTCAAATATCTTCGGCCAGGGTGCTGAAAAGTTTGAGTAGTTGAACACGTTCTCGTTCCTCATATCTGGTTGTCGCTACGTGGTTTCAACTGAAATGCAGCGCTGGGTATCAGCAGTGTAGGTAACCCTTCCGGTATGTGCACGCTCAGTGGAATTTATGATTGTACTTTTTTATACTCATGTTCTCTTTTACTTTGTGAGTGGCACTGTAGTGTTGTGTCTTTATCGAATAAACATTTTCTATTCTATTCTATATTTGCAGGGTTACGGAATTGGGGTGTTGATTTCCAAACTTTTTCTCCAACGCCAAATTTACATTACACGTAATTAAATTCCTCGGGTATAACAAATGTAATTTATACAGATTACATTGTAATAAGGTGGAGTCGCGGTACCCCAGTGCGGTGGCATTCCACTTACGCAGCAGATTAAATTGTATATTATACGGCTTCCCTACGGGGCGGTGTAAGCGTAGGAGTCGAATAACACCGCGTCGGTTCGAATCAATCTATGTGACATGTTGAGTTTAAGTAATGATGTGTGTATAAGTGTTTAAAAATGATTCTGATCCACGCGTCATGTTTGTGAACGGGCGATGTCTGTTGGGCTGGCTTATTTTAAATCTTTATATTTTAGGTTATTTGCAACAAGAAAAATGAAATCTGTATTTTCTAATAACTTGATTTTAAAGAGTAAACATGGATCTTAAACTGTGTTTCTTGAGTGTTCTTATCCGCAGGGACTACGATTGAGAACGTACAAATATCTTACTGACTAACTGACTGACTCCTTGGCAATTCGGAAGTGTCTGTGTGTGTGTGTGTAAGTGGCTTAGATAAAACCTTGTTTTTGAGTTTAGAAATGCACACCAAGACTGAGAGATACAATAAAAGGTAAATAACGAAAAATTCAAACAAAATGATATACGTAATGATGAATAATAAATAATACGTAATGATGAATAATAAATAAATAAATATGTGATGTAGTTCAGATCGCAAAATTTTTGGGTTTATTGATAGATGACCAATTAACATGGAAACCACAAGCCGAAGAAGTGTGTAAAAAGCTGAACACTGCAGCATATGTAATTTGGAATTTAGCAAAAAAAGTTGACATAAAAACCGTTTTAGTATCATACCACGGTTTGATCGCTTCGGTTTTGAGATTCGGAATAATTTTTTGGGGTAATTGTAGCCTAAGAGATAAGGTATTTAAGGCGCAAAAACGATGCGTAAGAGCGATGCGTGGTCTTAAGTCCACAGAAAGTTGCGAACCTTTGTTTAGGTCTCTTAAAATTCTTCCCTTTCCATCATTGTATATTATGGAAATGTCAATTTTTGTAAAGACTAATGCACATCTGTATACGAAGGTCTCGGACACCAGAAAAGGCCCAGTTAGAAGTCAATATAAAAACCTTTTGAATGTCGGTAGCTTTAAAACAGCTCTATTAAAAAAAAGTGCTATTTGTATGGGACCAATAATATTTAATAAATTACCAGATCATATAAAAAATAATACAACTCAACTCTTCAAAAAAAAGCTTCAAGATTTTTTACTGGAGAAATGTTATTATTCGGTTAGTGATTTTTTAAACGACCGACTTTGATCCTTGACATTTTGTTTATTAATTTGATTGTATACCGACTATTTTGTATTTGACTATGATGATTTTATTAATTGTATTTGACTGATTTAATGATTTGATTTTATTTTGACATTTTTTTACTATTTGACATAATTTATTTTATTATTTCTAAATGATATTTCATAATTACAATTTGACTTTCTTGATTTTTATTAATAATATTTTAAAATGTAATTGACTGTTTTCAATTTATTTTAATGTATAATTGAGTGATTTGTTTTTATTTTGACATTTTTTAACCGTTTAACTTATTTTATTAATTGTATAATTATGTGTTTTTTTTTAATTTTTGCATGCCAAATTTTGGGCAGAATGTATGGCTCAACTTTTCTAACAACCCAACATCTTATTTTGTATACCTACATTCCAGCAAATAAATAATTTGATTTGATTTGATTTGATTTGATTTGATTTGTAATGTTTAGAGAGCTAGCAAAATATTTTCCAGTACAGAAAAGTGCAGATTTACGCAACGCCAGACCTAATCTTGAGAGAAGTTGAAGTATGCGAACCGAGTCTCAGAAAATAAAAATGTTTAAATTGTATATAAGTGGTTCTCAAGCTTTGCATCTTTAAGTGCACTTAAGGACGCCGATGCTGACGGAAGAAGATATATATTAGATCCGTAGTTTGTATTTCCTGATAACTACAAAATGGGGTCTTTATATCAAAAGTGATGGTTGAGCTGAGTGGTGCCGATCCATGCGTCATGTTCGCGAACGGGCGCCATCAGTTGGGATTAATCACAACTTAGCTGCCTCGGCCGGTTATTGTATTTTTTTTTTTTATTATTCTAGACGCTTTTACGTGTACGTCTTTATACATCGTCCTCACATTTACTTAAGTATTTTTTCAACAATAATGATGTAACCAAAACCGCGTAATTAAAACTGATGGAAAAGAGTGTCCGTGGAGTTTCTTGTAAATTCTTCTCCATTGAGACCTACTGACGCTTGCGAATTTGCAACTAGAGTCATCATTTTGACTGGTCCTCTTTGGCGCAGCCGTAGGACACACAATGTCATATTTATATTGTTTTTTTCTCTTTTTTAGGGTTCCGTACCCAAAGGGTAAAAACGGAACCCTATTACTAAGACTCTGCGGTCCGTCTGTCTGTCTGTCTGTCTGTCTGTCACCAGGCTGTATCTAGTGAACCGTGATAGCTAGACAGTTGAAATTTTCACAGATGATGAATTTCTGTTGCCGCTATAACAACAAATACTAAAAACCGAATAAAATAAATATTTAAGGGGGCTCGCATACAATTAAGTGTTTTTTTTGCCGTTTTTTGCGATAATGGTACGGAACCCTTCGTGCGCGAGTCCGACTCGCACTTGGCCGGTTTTATTATTGTATAGTTTTAAGTTGTCTTTTTGTTTTTTTTTATAATGTGTGCTCTAGTGGCTTGTGACAAATAAATTTATTTCATTTCTTTATTATTATTTTTTTTGTTGTTTGTCAATTCAAAAGTACTTCTAAGGTTTATTTGAAATAAACTATTTTGATTTTGAAAGTGAATAGGTTACTTCTAGGCAAGCGTGCTTCACCGTCGACCACATCATCGCTTATCGACAGGTGGGATGCTGGTCAAACGTTACTGGTGGAAATGGACCATAACGATTTCATAATGTATTCAATTAATTTATGGTTGATAAAGCCAATAAATTTTTTAGAGAGATCCTGACCAACCTTGAATAGGTTCGTTTGATAATTTAAATAATACCACAATAACAATGACACCCCGTATTTTCAAAATTAGCATACTACATGTCTTTTAATTCTTTCGCGGAGGAAATATGACTACAAACAATTTTCATTATGAAAACAACCCTGACATTGCAAAAATAAAACATATTTTTCCCCATTTCGTCGAGGGCCAAAGTATTTTATTTTAATATTTCAGAGTTGACTCAGGAGTTATAATACAAAAAACTTTTTTGCAAAAAAATACTACCGACTTCCAAATAAAAGCACTACAAAGTGAAAAATAACTTTCTTTTTGGAAGACGGTGTCTTTGGTAGGTACTTTTTTTTTCGTTATGGACTGCGACTTCCAAAAGAAAGTTATTTTTCACTTTGTAGGGCTTTTATTTGGAAGTCGGTAGTATTTTTAAACAAAAAACGCACTTTTTTTTGTACCTAATAAGGCATACCTATAATGTCAGAATAGATTACCCGAATACTATGAATCATAAACATAACCGGTGAAATGTGAGTGTACCAAGGTGAACTGGACACATCTGCATCTGCGTACCCTTTTAGAGCGTACTGGCGTGATGTTATGTTATGAAATGGTATAATCAGTAAACAGACATGCGATTTCAGCAATCCCGAGAGATATGCCGTCATTTAATGAAGAATTCTATTGTATATCTCCGAAATTCTTCATCAGATCTTGCGAAATTAAAATGCCAAACATACTCTTTCATACAAAAAAAGAAATTTCAAAATCGGTCCAAAAGTGACGGAAAAATCGATGATATAAATAAAAAAATAAAAAAGAACATACATAAAGTCGAACATAGAACCTCCTACTTGTTGGTAAGTCGGTTAAAAAAGCATTTAATATCTAATTGAGGTGAAGAAATCTTTACCCTGTTCTTTGTTACAATTCAAACAACATTTTACTTGGAAATCAATACAAACCATCGAATGTAAATGCCATCGCGTGCTTCACTGCTGATCCCTAAACGGCTATTGTTTGCAGGGCCAAGGTAATGTCGTAAACTGACTAATTAACGACTAGGAAATGTATATTACCACACCAGTCACCGCTTCAAGTTTGGCAACGGAGTTTTCATCATTCCGGACGTTCATTGTTCAGGCGCTCGGTTCTCTCCAGCAGCAAGCTGCCATGCTAGCGCAGAGCCTGGATAACATGGAGATGCGTGGTAGGCGTAAAATTTTGTTGTTGCACGGAGTGACAGAGCAGCAAGACGAGGACATTGCGCAGGTGGTGGCTCAAGTTGTTACACAACATTTGAGACTTGATTTGGCTGTGTCAGGAATCAAGAGATGTCACAGGATGGGGCGCAGCACATCTAACAAACCCCGGCCTATCCTCTTCAAACTACATGATGTGGTTCTCCGGGATAAAGTCTGGTTTAGTAAAACTAAGCTGAGGGGCTCTGGTATCACAGTGTCAGAGTTCCTCACGAAAACCAGGCACAACGTCTTCATGGCGGCACGGGAAAGATTTGGCGTGACCCAGTGCTGGACCTCACAAGGAACTGTGGTCGTTCTTGATGCCAAGGGTTCTCGACATCGAGTGACCTGCACTGCCGACCTCAAAAGCATCATCCAGCAGTCGGAACAGGTCTCTGGACAGCCTGAGCCGGGCGTCGCTCAACCAGTCGCAGCCGGGAAGGTACCCACAACAAAAATCAAGCGTTCCGTGGCCAGAAAGTGAAGCTCTAAGTTGATGGTCCAAGTATTTGTTGTGTGTTGTAGGTAGTTTAGTTTGTAGGTAGTTATGCAACCTGAACCGCATCGAGTAATCACTGTGAGAGCATGAAATGCACGATTGCAGTTTAGGGTGGCCCTTCCAGAAAGTTCCATGCATTTCTGTTAATTTAGCACTTTAAGTAGCCGTAAGTCGAAACATGTAACCGATAGGATTAGAACATTACATGAGAGCATCCGCTTCTGCTCACACGTATTCATATTCTTTTATTTAAACGTCATAACGCTCCCAAAAACTTGACTGGCGCAGCCGGTACGATCGCCGAATATAAGCTGCGCCGTCCTTCGCGTTTTTTCGGAATAAAACTTTTTCGTGCAACGCGTTCGGGTGGCCTTGAAGGCAGCTGTGGTGATTCTACGAACCAAACAAATTTGTCAAGGCGGAGCTGAAAATGAGAAAGGCGAGCTGGTGAGTCCAAATTTTCACCTTCCTTTCCCATTTCCTTTTTGTTATCTTGCGATTAGAAGTCTCGCGTTATAACGTTATCTGGTTTTGCATAAAATCTGTAAGGCTAGTTTTTTTTTTAATATATAAAAGTTATTTAAAGTGATATTACAATTGAAATATTTTTAATGAATAACAAACATATATTATTCAGACAAATTGTTTAAAGTTCTATTTGATTTATGATTAAAATATTATACTTAAGAATTACTTTTTGTTAAGAAGTGGGAACTTAATACTTTTGCCTTACTATATATTATTTTTGTGTGTTAATTTAAAATTAATAGTGTTAAAAATGGAAGATAATGTAAAAATTATTATGATTCCAAATGAAATGATTAAAATTATTCCGCTTTTTGACGGCGATAAGCGCCATTTAAATCTTTTTATACGCAAAAGTGAATATATTATAAATAAATACAGGGGAAGTGACGAGCAAAACTTGTATGTAATGCATGCCATAACGAGTAGATTAGCGGGGAATGCAGCCGCGCTTATCAGTGAGCGCGAGGATATTGTTACATGGGAAGAGTTTAAGGAGTTATTAATACAACATTTCGGAGACCCACGAAGTGAAGAATGTTTAGCTATTGAATTGGAAACTTTGCGTATAAGAAATGGTGAATCATTTTTGGATTTTTGCAATCGTATTCAATCAGTGCGTAGTATTTTAATATCAAAAGTTAATAGATTATCGAGTAGTATGCGTGAAAGTAAAATAACTATTTATAATAATACGTCATTGAATGTGTTCCTTTATAATCTACCGGAAAATATGGTGCGTATTGTGAGATTAAAAGCGCCCTCCACTTTGGAACAGGCTTTATCTTTCGTGTTAGAAGAGGTCAATTTCCATGACCAATATAATGCCCGAAATAAAACACTGCTGACGTCCTCCAGTAAACATGCTATTCCAAATAATACACAAACGTTTAAATTCGGAACAAATAATTATAATAAGCCTATTAATAATGATACACCTATTTTCACACAACCCAAATTATATTTAGGTAACTCCCAAGGTCAACAATTTGGGACGCATACACCACAGTTTGGATTTCAAGGTCAAACATTTGGTTATCGCCCGCAACAATTTGGGATGCGTCCGCAACAGTTTGGGATGCGTCCGCAACAATTTGGGATGCGTCCGCAACAATTTGGGATGCGCCCCCAACATTTTGGGATGAACCCCCAACAATTTGGCAATCAACAACAATTAAATAATAAATCCTTACAGCCATTTGGCAACCAGAACCAATCGTTCAATAGACCTTCACAGTCGTTCGGTATTCAGCAACCTAAACTTCAATCTAGTGACGTCACAATGCGTACGGCGCCTCCGGCCCAGGGATTTAAATTAAATGAGCTTGACCTTGATCATTACGATGATAGTCAGTTTCCCTGCGATTACCAATGTAACGATGAATATTATCACGATTATTACCCTTTTTCCGATAATCAAGATGAACATTATTTGGAAGAAGTTAACAAAAAAGTTTCAACGGAAAATAATGAGGATTTTCAATCAGTAGCCTTGGAAAACATAGTGAAATGATACAATTAAATTGCGATACATGCCTTAAATTGCCATACATATATATACCCGAAATAGATGCCAAATTTATGATAGATACGGGCAGTACTAAATCATTTATAAACCCTGAAAAGGCCTATAACTATTTTTACGATTATATTTATTATGACCCATTTGAAGTTAGAAGTACTCACGGCACAACCCAACACGAAGAAGTACTTTCAATGCCAGCATTTCCGATTTTTAATGTTAATGAAACTCACAAATTTCATATTTATGAAGTCGACCCTAGCTTCGATGGTTTACTAGGTAATGATATTTTACATAGTGTAGAGGCCCTAATAGATTTGAAAAACGAGGTCTTGAAAACTAAAACCACGGTGATACCAATTATGCGCGATAAGAATAAACATATAATAGACTTGGCACCTCGATCAGAACAAAGAGTTAAAATACCTGCAAATTATCATTCTGGTAATGCTTTAGTGGATTTCAGAGAATTTGCGGAAGGGGTGCGTATGCCCAGCGCTTTAGTTAAATGCAAGGACGGTTACTTTACTACCATAATTCAGAATACCCTTGATAAACCATTTAAATTAGCCGTTACTAAACCATTCGAAGTAGAACCGTATGAAAGTAATATAAATGATTGTGATGTTAATAATTTTAACGAAATTGAAAATATTGAAATAGAAAAATTATTAACAGATAACTTACAAAAGCTTCGTCTGAATCACATGTCAGCTGAAGAAAGTAAAGCCATTAGTGCATTATGTTTAGAATATAAAGATATATTCTACTGTGATGGCATTCCATTAAGTTTCACGAACCAAGTCAAACATTGTATTAGGACAAAAAACGAAGATCCTATTTACGTCAAACCATACAGACAACCCCCTAGTCAGTCGCAAGAAATAAGAAATCAAATCGAGAAGTTACTTAAAGAAAATGTTATTCAGGAATCTCATTCACCTTGGTCAGCCCCAGTTCATTTAGTCCCAAAAAAGAAAGATGCATCAGGAGAAATAAAATATAGAATGGTAATTGACTACAGACGGTTAAACGAAATAACTGTTGACGATAGATACCCACTTCCCAATATCACTGATCTGTTTGATAAATTAGGTAAAAGCACATACTTTACGACATTAGATTTAGCTAGCGGTTACCATCAGATCGAGATTAACGAAAATGATAGAGAGAAAACAGCATTCAGCACTGAAAACGGACACTTTGAATTCTTAAGAATGCCGTTTGGTCTTAAAACCGCTCCAGCGACCTTCCAGCGAGCAATGGACAATGTTCTACGAGGGTTGCATGGAATCCATTGCCTGGTTTATTTGGATGACATTATAATCTTCTCAAATTCACTTGCAGAACATATCCAGAAGTTAAGGGCAGTTTTTGATCGTTTGAAGTCAAATAACCTTAAAATTCAACTTGATAAGTCCGAATTTCTCCGAAAAGAAGTCCTATACTTAGGTCATGTTATAACTGATGAGGGCCTTAAACCTAACGATGATAAGATTAAAGCAGTTCTTAGCTACCCACTGCCAAAAACCGTGACAGAAATTAAAAGTTTTTTAGGCTTGATAGGCTATTATAGGCGGTTTATTAAGGATTTTGCGAAAGTAACACAACCATTAACTAATTGCTTAAAGAAAAGGAATAAAATTATTATAAATCAAGCGTACATAGATTCTTTCCAAAAATGTAAAGAACTTCTTACTAACGCACCTTTACTCCAATACCCCGATGCCGATAAGCCTTACATCCTAACTACCGACGCATCGTCAAATGCCTTAGGGGCAGTACTATCGCAAGGCGTCGTAGGGTCTGACAAACCAATAGCTTACGCCAGTAGAACCTTAAGTGATACAGAGACCAGATACAGTACTATAGAACGTGAACTTTTAGCGATCATTTGGGCCGTAAAACACTTTCGGCCCTACCTTTACGGTAATAAATTCATCATTTATACAGACCATAGGCCTTTAGCCTGGCTCTATTCCCTTAAAGAGCCGAATAGCAAGCTCACTCGTTGGCGACTTCGTCTTCAAGAATATGATTTTGAAATTAAATATAAAGATGGAAAGCAGAATACAAACGCTGATGCCTTGTCTCGTATTAAATTAAATGCATTAGGTGCCGATAAGGACGGATTATCTATGAAAGTTAATGTAGATAAAAAAGAAAAAACTACTCGCAAAATAGAAAAAGTAATTGATTACGATAGTGATGACTCTAGAACAATTTCCATCTCGGATTTGTCTGCTACTCTAACAGCCAGTTCTGAATGTGATACAAATGAACCAATTCCACTTGACCCTGTTATAGATAAAACATCTACAGTACAATCAGCTGAAGACATGGAATCAATTGGTATTCCAATATTACAAGAAGCAATAGACACTAAACCCAACCAGATACTAGTTTTTACATGGCACAAAAACGATATCCAAGTTACAGATCTTTCCCGTGAAAAACAAAAAATTCTTGAAGTATTTTTACCAATAAAGAATGAGGAATTAATTAAACAGTTTTTAAAAGAATATGTTAAATATAAAATTAAATACTTTATATATTTTGAAAGCGCAGAGCATAGGAAACAGTTTAACAAAGTTATTATACAGTTATTTAAAAGGGGAATGGTAGAATTCATGGAATGTTCAGAGCGTGTAGTTTTTGTTGAAGATGAAAACGAACAAAAAGAAATAATCTTACAACACCATGAAGGAAAAACTTGTCATAGAGGTATAAAAGAGACCATGTCCAGGATAAGACGAAATTATTTTTGGAATAACATGCAAGAGACGATATCAGCCGTAATTAATAATTGTGAAGCATGCCGTAAAACCAAGTATGACAGAAAACCCATAAAGCCTTTTCTACAATTAACACAAACACAAAATGCACCATTTCAGGAAATTTTCATAGATATTTTTGCTATAGAATCTGTATATTATCTCACATTAGTCGACGCATTCAGTAAATTGGGACAAGCAATAGAAATATCAAATAGATCTACACCCGAAGTAATACGTGCACTTATTAAATATTTTTCCATTTACGGAACCCCCAAAAAAATTAGTTGCGATCCGGGTAGTGAATTTAATAATGAATTATTGAAGGAATTAATGATAATGTACAATATACAATTACACATCAGTACACCTAATAATCCTAATTCAACAGGCATAGTAGAGCGTTTCCATTCGACTATCATAGAAATATACCGTTTAGCTAAATATGATCGAAAATGCACTGATGCAGCCTCCGTTATGACCTACTCAATAATGGCTTACAATCATACCATACATACAACGACAGGTTTGACACCATTTGAAGTTGTTTTCGGTCATACTGATTCAAATTCTATATTAAATGCAAATTTCGAGAAAAACTATACACAGCAATTATTAAAAGATCATGCCAAGCGTACTAAACGGCTCTATAGTTACATATCTGATCAGATGATAGAAACAAAGCAAAAAATTAGAAATAGCAAGGGTGGTGAGATAAGCAAAAAGTTTGAAATAGGCGACACAATTTATGCAAAAGAGGTTAATACCAGATTAAGTAAAGACAAGCCACGTTATAGGAAGGCAAATGTCAGCGGTGATGTAGAACATAATGTAATCCCTGTTACAATTGGAACTAGAAACACAAAAGTCCCAATTAAAAATGTTAAACGTCCTCCGCAGGTGGTGCCTCACGCTATTGGCAGTAGCGCAAATAACGTGGGCCCTTCAACTTCAAAAGGTTGAGAAAAACCCCGGTATCCTTCCCGTGAAACAAGGGCAGGCGTTTAAACAAGTAGATAAGTGGTTAATTATAAAACTTTTAAATTTAGATAGCTTAGGTAATGATCTAGAATTAAGTTTAATTAAATACAATGAATTCAGTAAATTAGTAGATGTTAACAAACCTTACAGCCATGAGTTTTTAGGCATCCGTACTCAAACGGATTATCTGAAGGATAGGACTATTGAAAAATTTCAGCAACTTGTACCATCTAAAAGATTTAAACGAGGATTAATTGATCCACTTGGATCGATGATAAAAATTGTTACAGGTAATTTAGATCATAGTGACGCAATTCGATATGATTCGCTCATCTCTCAGTTAAAAAACAATCAATTAATATTAGATAATAAAGTAACTTTGGTCTCCAAAATGTTAAATTCTTTTGTTAACAGTACAGAAATCTTACATAACAATACTTTAATTTTAGATGAACGTTTAAAAAGGATCGAGAGATTAGTTAAAAATATGATTACAAAAGAAGAAAATTCTATTTACTCTACTTACATTTTAGGAATGTTTAATATGTTCTTAACTAATTTTAGAACAATTAATATAATTTTAAGTGAGATTGAAACGGCTTTAGCCTTTAGTAAGGTGTCTGTACTGCATCGAGCGATTGTTAATTCCACTGAATTACTGCAAATGTTACAATCTATAGCCAAGACTGAAAATCTGTTATATCCTGTGAATGAAAATAATTTAGTTAAATTTGAAGATTGTTTTACTGTTAAAGCTTTTATTAAACAGAACCAGATCACGTTCATAATAGAGATCCCACTTATTGAAAACAGTACTTATAGTTATTTTAAACTTTACTCTTTACCTATTTTTAACACAGATTTAAACGAAACTGTAATAGTAGTTCCTAAATATCCCTACCTTTTGGTGAAAGACTCAGATTACTTACCAGTCGTGAGAGCCTGTGAACAGATTGCGATATATGACAAATTCTTATGTACCGACGATGATGTGTTGACCCATCTAGAGCCATTATGCGAAGAACAATTGATGAAGTTCCACTCTAATACGAGTGCATGCGAGCAGCATACAATCGACATTGAAGATTTGAAAGTTCAACGAATTGGCCGCGGAAGTTGGATTCTATATACAAAGAACAACATTATAGCAAGTAGAAAATGCTATGATGACACCATGAGCCACGAGTCTCTACGAGGAACATACATAGTTACCCTGGACGATGCTTGTAAGGTTAACGTTGGGCACATACATCTACAAAACTACAAATTTTCTGTTACACACTTGAATTATCCAATAACTCCAATCATTAACCTACCAGAGATGAAGCCTGAAAAACGTACTAATAGTGTCAGTGCAGTGAATATGAAAGGTATAAATCTAGATGAGCTGAAAGAATTAGCTCAAGTAGTGAAAATGAGCAAAGTGAAATACAGTGAAAATGATAGTGCGGTTGACACGAAAAATATTAGTTTAGGTACGGTAATTCTATATGTAATTCTGCCCTTAGGATTAATGATCTTTCTTGTTTTTAGATATAAAATGATATTGTTAAATTGTCTGCGAAATCATCAGAATCCTAACAACTCTGATAATTTCGTTCTTGAGGAGGGAGGAGTTATGCAACCTGAACCGCATCGAGTAATCACTGTGAGAGCATGAAATGCACGATTGCAGTTTAGGGTGGCCCTTCCAGAAAGTTCCATGCATTTCTGTTAATTTAGCACTTTAAGTAGCCGTAAGTCGAAACATGTAACCGATAGGATTAGAACATTACATGAGAGCATCCGCTTCTGCTCACACGTATTCATATTCTTTTATTTAAACGTCATAACGCTCCCAAAAACTTGACTAGGTAGGTATAATTCAATTATTTTACAACACTTTACAGTATACACTCGTTCTTAACTTCTTATTCAATTTCTTTTTTGTTTGTACCGTTTGTTTTGGTTTGTATTGTATTTAATGTCACAATCTGACAGCAGTGACAGCCAAAGTTTGAATGTCAAATGTCAATTGTCAGTCCCAAATACGGTCCCAGACCCAAACAATTTTTAATTTCGTTCCGTTATACGGTCGTATTTTCTATTTATTTTAATATTTGTTTTGTTAAGAAACTTGTATTTATGTACGCTGTTTTATACCTGGACTACTATGTCATCTTTATTTTTAATGTTTGGTTATTTTTATTTTGTATTTTTTTGTTTTTAATTTTGTACACTTAAGATAAGCACAACTGGCAGGTGGACAGAAAATTGTTTACCGCGTTTTTTGTTATTGTTTTTGTAAAATTTGATATTTATTTATATTTTATATTTATGCTCAGCCCTGGTTGTAGCAGTGATTCCGATACTTTTTATTCGTTGGATAGTGATGATGAAAGTTTCGCATGTGTTCCATCTCTAGCCGACACTCTTGTGTCACTTTTTTCCGATGTCTCCAGGAACTTTAATGTAGTCCACATAAATGCCCAGAGTATTCCGGCCCACTTCCCCGATATGCTGGCAAGCTTTGACTGTAAGAATATTCATGCGATTCTTGTTTCTGAATCATGGTTAAAACCTTGTCTTCCCTCTTCTTCCTACTCTCTGCCAGGTTTTAAGCTTATCAGGAATGATCGCGCGGTCGGTGGTGGTGGTGGGGTGGCCATATATCTGCGTAATTACATTCCCTTTTCTATTGTTAACATGTCCACGCAGCCGCCCCCGCCGAGCGCCGGTGAACATCTTTTCCTGGAAGTTGAACTGCATCATTCTAAGATTCTCCTTGGGGTCTACTATTGCCCTTCTCTTCGTATTAATTTCTTCTCTTCTTTCGAACGTATTTTAGAAACTTTAATTCCTTCTTACAGTCATAGCATCATAATGGGCGACTTTAATACTTGTCTCCTTAAAAAAGACTCCCGCTCTTCTTCTCTTCGTCATGTTATTGAATCTGTCAATCTTTCTATTCTCGATCTTGGTGCCACTCACCGTTTTCCTAACTCAGTTCCCTCACTTCTAGATCTGATTGTTGTCTCATCCTTCGATCACGTCGCTAAACATGGTCAATGTTCAGCTGACGCCTTTTCCTATCATGATCTAATTTACACTTCCTATAAAATTCGACCTCCTAAGCATAAGTTTAAAACTCTTCTGCTTCGCAATTTTGATGATATGGACATTGATCGTCTTCAGGAGGATGCCAGTAACATTGACTGGACGCCGTTGGTTACATCCTCGTCCGTCGACGAACAAGTTGAAATCTTGTCTTCTACCCTCATTCAGCTTTACGACACTCATGCACCTATTCGAGCGGTGAGGGTTAAGCATCTGCCAGCGCCATGGCTGACTGATGACATTAAAATTTTACTAAGGAAAAAAGCAGCTGCGAAGTTTAGGTTGAAAATTCGGCCTAACGACGTGAACAGGGAAAAATATGTGTTAATTAGAAATCAGTGCAACAAGGTGTGTAGGAACGCACAACGCCAACATATTCATAATTCAGTTCAAAACGGTGATCCAGCTAAGGTCTGGAAATTTCTTAAATCGTTAGGTATCGGAAAAAAGTCTCATGACTCGTTTCCTAAAGAGTTGGACTTCAACTTACTTAACAGTAATTTTTCTACTTCGCCCATATTGGATATGGCCACCAAAGCTACTACGCTAAGTTATCTTTCAAATCTTCCGATACCTAATTATTCCTCTTTTGTTATAAGTCAATTCACTGCTTGTGATGTTAAAAAGAGTATTCTATCGATTACATCCAATGCTGTTGGTAGTGACTGTGTCAGCCGTAAGATGATCATCCCTATCCTTGATAACATTCTTCCTGTCATCCTTTACATCCTCAACTTTTCTGTTTCTAGTGGTGTCTTTCCACAAGCTTGGAAAGATGCCCAAATTATTCCTTTACCCAAAAAACCACATCCTGCATCTTTCTCTGACTATCGTCCCATTTCTATTCTTCCTTTCCTATCCAAAGTCCTTGAAAAGCTTGTCCACAATCAGCTCAGCACGTTCCTTTCCAAACACAATCTGTTAAATCCTTTCCAATCTGGTTTTCGGCGTGGACACAGCACTACCTCAGCACTTGTGCACATAACGGACGATATCAGGTCGGGAATGGAGGTGGGGAAGTTGACAGTACTTGCTCTGCTTGACTTTAGCAATGCCTTCAATGCTGTTGATTTCGATATTTTGCTTGGCGTCCTTAACTCTTTTAACATATCTCCTCCGGTAGTTGACTGGTTTCATAGTTACCTGTTTGGCCGCCGGCAGCGTATTTGCACTGATGATTTTTTATCTTCTTGGTGCCACACCTCTGCCGGTGTGCCGCAGGGTGGCGTTTTATCTCCTCTTCTCTTCGCGCTCTTCATTAATGCTATTACTCAACGACTTTCTTCTTTCTACCACCTGTACGCTGATGATCTTCAAATTTATACCCAAGCCCCTCTCGGAGAGTTATCTGATGCCATTGGGACAATTAATATGGACCTGGCTCGAATAGGAGACTGGAGCACTGAGTTCGGGCTGAAGATCAATCCAACGAAGACTCAAGTGACGGTTGTTGGTAGTACCCGGACTGTCTCTAGGATCGATTGGTCGACACTTCCCCAGGTTTCTTTCAATAATACCATTATCCCTTTAAATCATATTGTAAAGAACTTGGGGATTTATATCGACAGCACTCTATCCTGGACCAAACAACTGCAGGAAGTCAGTCGAAAACTGTTTGCGTCTGCGGGCTCCCTGAGACGGCTTCGTAATTTTCTGCCCATAACAACTAAAATTGCGATAGCACAATCTCTTCTTCTCCCTATCTTAGACTATGCTGATGCCAGCTATCTTGATCTCAACCAAGACCAATTAGATAAGCTAGAGCGACTTCAAAATCTCTGTATCAGGTTCATATTTGGCTTGCGTAAATATGATCACGTTTCTGAATTTCGTACTAAGCTCAAATGGCTTCCTATTCGCCTTCGCCGGAATGCCCACATACTTTCTATGCTTTATAATGTGTTATTTAATCCTTTTACTCCTTTTTATCTCAAAGAACGCTTTCAGTTCCTCTGTGACACCCATTCTAGGTCCTTGAGATCATCGGAAAATCTAAAATTAAGTATTCGTATGCATTCCACTTCCTTCTTTGACAAATCTTTCACGATTCAAGCAGCTCGGTTGTGGAATGCATTACCTATTGAAATAAGACGTGCTCAAACACTGCCAACGTTTAAGAAAATGGTGAAGGAGCATTATCTTTCACTATAATTTTTCATTCTTCTCCTTTCTCTGTTATATTTGATATATATTAGTATATTTTGTATATTGTATGTTTGTATTTTATGTTATTATGTCTAAGTAGTGTATTATTAATGTTAATTTGTACACTGACAGCCCTAAATTCTTCTCCTGTTGCTCAGTCCATCCAAAGGTTGTCTGTAAGAGATTGCCTAGTGCGATAAGACCGCCCATTGTACACTTGTTATTGTAAACGTTTGTCCTGTATGTTTTTTGTGGTGTACAATAAAGTATATAATAAATAAAATAAATAATAAATAAATAAATTATAAAAAATCGAGGGATTTTTACTAGTACTTTATAGGATATTCGAAAGGAGCTCGTGGCTAAATAATAACAGCCGCACTGGTCGATCATCTAGGTTAAGCAACGCTTGACGATGTCGGTCCGTGGATGGGTGACCATTTCAACATAACGAGTTTCCTCCGTGCCTCGGAAAGCACGCTTGGTCCCGGCTGTCATTTGAAGATCTTTGACAGTCGTTACGAGTAGTCAGAAGCCTGAGATCTGACACCAGTCTTGCCAAGGGGTACCGTGTTACCCAGTAACTGGATTGTGGAGGTCAGATAGGCAGTCGCTCCATGTAAAACCCCGGTACTCAGCTGAATCTGGTAAGACTGGAAGCCGACCTCAATGTAGTTGGAAAAAAGAATAGGCCATAGATAAATAGGATATTCGAAGTAAGGTTTTTTCCCTTTCTTGTTCTCGGTGAGGAAAGTTTTGAGTGTGAATGCAGTATTGATTGTGTCGTGGTGATCCAGTGGCTAAGACCTTGACTTCGACCTCGACCTCGTGCTCGACTGCTCGTGTCCAAAGCCGGGCAAGTACCAATGTGACATTCTCAATTCATATGCAACTTTCTATGTTTATCTTGAACATCACTGAGAACGGTGAATAATAATATCTTGACGAAACCTGGACTGGATTGCTGCAAGGGTTTCCAGTGCGAGCAAAAGCGAATAAAAAAAGTGGCTATTAGAAGCGATGAAAACCTTAAAACGAAGAATGAACTGTGTGCAAAATCTACTATCTTTTTTTGGCTTTTTCTGTTGTCAGGGTGAAACCTTCAAAAGGCGCCTGGACCTTTGGGGAAAAGACCAGGGAATATGACATTTTAACCTCACTAACACCACCCCGGTCATTACCATCAGCACATGGAGGAGGCCCTTATACTTATTGCCTTTGTTCTTGTAATGTACTAATGTTCGTATATCGTTTTGTGGCAATTAAATACTTTTTTTTTCTTTCTTTCTTTTTCTTTCTAAAAATTATATTACAGCTAAAAATAAGGTGACTAGAATGCAAGCGCTGATCTCAAATAATTGGGATAGTGATGATCTTGTTCTTTTTAGATGGGTATTGGTATTTCTAAGATGAGAATGTTTTTTTTCTAGATATTTGAATACTCATCAATACAGCCGATACAGAGATTCGAAATATAGCCGCTATGTAATTTAATTTATTATAAAAATACAACTCCAAAAAAAAACATTTTTTTTATTGCTTCTCAGTTATTATTGCATTCACATACAAAATTGAGGCAGCCTTAGTAAGCAATAAACAATACTTATTACTCGTACCTATAAGTAGGTAAACGTTTGCAATTCGAACTAAACTAAACTACATTAGCTTATTTCTCGATCTGCTATGCTTTAAACTCCACTCCTTCTTCATAAAGAATAATAAAGCAACTCGTTACGTAATCCTTTAGACATAAAAACACTACCACAAATGTGATTTTATGCATAAAATACCTAGTATAAATAACAGCGAATACTCAGCGTATTCGCTGGAACGGTTACTCGTTACAGCGATACCAGCTCGCATATCGGCCGGGGTTAACCGGCTTATCTCCTAAAGCCATAAAAGTGCAGCTCTATCAACGGATCTAGCTTGTGGTACAGTATAGATCGGGTATGATAGAAAGAACACTAGTTTTTTATAGTTGTTACATTTTAGCTAGGCATAGATCCACTTTTTGACGTTCAAAAACGGAAATAAAGAGTTAAAGCCGTCCCAAATCGACATCTTTCGTGATTATCAATATTGTCTACTTGTGAAAAACGGTACATATACAAAAACATTTGTAGTTACTGGTATTTTCGTGTTACTGAGGAAAAATCGTTTAAAAATAAGACTCGTATAGATTTTGTTGCGTTTTTCAATTTGTTTTCTCAGAGTAGTGTGGAAACAGCTTGTCAGTGACTCCTTCAAAGCGTTCCAAGATGGGCACGACCTTCAGAAATGAATACAACGAATAAGAAGAACGTTATTTCCTTTCTTTAGAAAAGTTACTATAATACCAAAAGTGTATTTCCAATAGAATTATACCATATCAGGTCAGATCAAGTTAACCATTAGCAAAAAGACTATCAACAGTCGTGTTATTTGAATATTAACAGTCCCATCTGGTTTCTGCAGCTTATCCCACCGACGCGCGACGTGATCTGCCCGGCTGGGACAGTTCGTACAAAGGCATACACCTATGGAGATATAAGCATACCTATGGACGCAGTCTGTCCGGATTTAGGCAACTATACATATACCTGTCAAATATTATGGTTCATCTCTAAATACCGTACGATGGCTTTGACATTTCCAAGTTTTATAAGAGTTTCGGTGGAAATTGACTAACGTATCGTCGGAACTATTATTGAGACGGAGACGAGTTTTTGTAAGCAGTCTAATATATAAAAATATAAGTTAGTAAGAACATTTTAGAGGGTGTCCTGTCAGTTCACCAAGAATCAAATTACAAATTTTCACTTGACAAGCAACAATTGGCAAAACCATGATTTGTCATTTCATCATTATACAACAACAAGTTTGCCAAATAATTCACATACGAAAATTATTATCTGATAAACCTTTTTTTTACATCGTATTTTTTTTCTTTTTTTTCATTTTTTCTCATAAAACAACGTCTGGAATAAAAACATTTTACATATTGACTTATTATTTGTAAGATCATGAAAAGGAACGTTTTCCGCCATTTTGTGTATCGGTGACCTGATATGACGTGTCATTAATACCGTTCCTCTTGTAGCTCATGACAATAGGTCGAATCTGTTCAAAACCAAATCGAGGTACTCCGACTTCACGTAGTTTTTTGGCTGCTACCCCTAGAGTGTATATAAAACAGGAGGTGCGAAGGGAGAGCAACCCCCGCCCGCTGTACAAGGCACAGGTACCCGTGCATGTTGTAGTGGCTGAGCAAGCCGAAGCTGCAGAGGTGAGAATCGGTGCCTATCCTTTGTTACATAAGGGCGAAGGGGTTGCACTTCCCGCAGCGCTGGAGACGATGCATTAGAAACTTTAAAGTTCAATAAAATTATGTAAAACAATATCGTTATGATCACTTTGACTGGTTTTGTTAATGTATCATAAAGTGATATTTAGTATAAAGGTGATTTTTCCAAAATAATCTGTATATAATAAATGATAAATATCATCTGAAACATGTGTAAAAGTAATGCGAATGTTTACAAAATAAAACGTTTGCGGAATAAGTTGTTGGTGAAATAAATAGTATACAAAACGTTGGCTGTAAACTAAAAATTGGATAATGGTGTTTTGGTGAAACATTAGTGAACCATTATAGAGTGGTTGGAATTAAGAAGTTTGTTTTTGGCTAGATGTTTCAAATTAAACAGTGTGTATGTTTTAAAAGGGTTTCAATGGTGGTAAGTATCAATAATAAAGAATTGTATAAAATTGTATGGTCTTACATCCTATCAGTGTTGTCGATTGTCGAAAAAGCAAAGGGCATTTCGATAGCGCTTGACAAACCCTTTTTAGGGTTCCGTAGCCAAATGGCAAAAACAGAACCCTTTTAGATTCGACATGTCTGTCTGTCTGTCTGTCCGTCCGTATGTCACAGCCACTTTTTTCCGAAACTATAAGAACTATGTCGTTGAAACTTGGTAAGTAGATGTATTCTGTGAACCGCATTAAGATTTTCACACAAAAATAAAAAAATACAATAAATTTTGGGGGGTCCCATACTTCAAACTGAAACTCATTTTTTTTCTCATAATACCCATACGTGTGGGGAATTTATGGATAGGTCTTCAAAAATGATATTGAGGTTTCTAATATCATTTTTAGGGTTCCGTAGCCAAAGGGCAAAAAACGGAACCCTTATAGATTCGTCATGTCTGTCTGTCTGTCTGTCTGTCTGTCTGTCTGTCTGTCTGTCTGTCCGTCCGTATGTCACAGCAACTTTATTCCGAAACTATAAGAACTATGCTGTTGAAACTTGGAAAGTAGATGTATTCTGTGAACCGCATTAAGATTTTCACACAAAAATAAAAATAAAACAATAAATTTTGGGGGTTCCCATACTTGAAACTAAAACTAAAAATATTTTTTTTCATCAGACCCATACGTGTGGGGTATCTATGGATAGGTCTTCAAAAATGATATTGAGGTTTCTAATATCATTTTTTTCTAAACTGAATAGTTTGCGCGAGAGACTCTGCCAAAGTGGTAAAATGTGTGTCCCCCCCCTGTAACTTCTGAAATAAGAGAATGATAAAACTAAAAAAAATATATAATGTACATTACTATGTAAACTACCAGCGAAAATTGGTTTGAACGAGATCTAGTAAGTAGTTTTTTTTTAATACGTCATAAATCGTAAACCGCAATTTACCAAGTAGGAACCCTTCGTGCGCGAGTCCGACTCGCACTTTGCCGGTTTTTTTTTCTAAACTGAATAGTTTGCGCGAGAGATACTTCCAAAGTGGTAAAATGTGTTCCCCCCTTTGTAACTTCTAAAATAAGAGAATGATAAAACTAAAAAAATATATATGATGTACATTACCATGTAAACTTCCACCGAAAATTGGTTTAAACGAGATCTAGTAAGTAGTTTTTTTTTAATACGTCATAAATCGTAAACCGCAATTTACCAAGTACGGAACCCTTCGTGTGCGAGTCCGACTCGCACTTGGCCGGTTTTTTTTTACTGTCGTTGTCGACGTCATCTTAATCGTTATCGCCGAAATGTCATTCCAAGCCTTCTGTTCGCCCTATGAATATTATAAAAAGCTTTCATATTCTTAGGTACCTCCTTTTACAAAAAAAACTCTCTCACTTATCTCCTTTGTCGCCCGTAAATATTACAAAGTGATAGGTTTTCCTCTAAAATGCTGTTACGAGAGCATATTTTATTCAGGCGCCATTATTTGGGTCTGGCAAGCAACATTATTTCGGATAAAACTTTACGTTCGTGTGGAATATTGTGGATACACTTTAGTGATGTCTAGCGTTTGTTAGACATGAGTGTTCTGTTAGGTATACTTCAATAAATTGTTACAAGCTCGTAAAACTTCTTCTGAAACTGATCTGTGTGCGCTAATAAACAATCTACCTAGCCTTTTCCCAACTTCATTGGGGTCGGCTTCCAGTCTAAGTACCAGTGTGTTACATGGAGCGACTGCCATCTGACCTCCACAACCCAGTAACTGGGTAACACGATACCTCTTGGCTAGACTGGTGTCTGATCTAAGGCTTCTGACTACCTGTAACGACTGTCAAAGATCTCCAAATGACAGCCGGGACCAACGGCTTAACGTGCTTTCCGAGGCACGCAGGAAACTCGGTATGTTGAAATCATCACCACCATCTCCACGGACTGACCTCGTCAAGCGTTGCTTAATCTTGAAGATCGACCCGTGCGGCTGTTATTATTTAGCCACGAGCTTTCTATGAAGATTGAAAATTCTAAAATTTCCATTGACATAAGTCACTGATTCAACAAATAATGTACATTGCATTTGTGCTCAGTAAAAATGAAATTGCCTTTTTGTGCAACCGGTCATCTGTCCATCAGACCGAATCGGATTAGAACAATGGTAATTTCTATTGTGTCTGGAAATGGACAGTTGAAGAGAGAAATTTATTATTTATTTATGTACACACAAAACACTAAACAGAGAAAAGAAATAATGCAGATAGAAGAGCACAAAGGTACTGCTTATTTCAATAGAAATTTCTTCCAGCAGACCTGCGACAGGAAAGTTGGATGATATACGAAGACACAGTGTGTAGAAGGAAATAAGGAATCTTAAAATATACTAACACCTTATTACTTATTTATCTGATAGATACGAACCTCTTGTGTAGTCAACACAAGAGTTTCGAATTCTTAGTCTACAAAATATTTAGTCGATATATCTTAAGGATAATATTAACAAAATTTCTTAATACTTACAAAGTTTTATAGTCTTTAGTATCTTAGGATATAAAAGCTAATATCGCTGCTTAAACAGACATAGCCAAAATTACGAAACATCCAAACAATATTGCGATAAGCCAGCCCCTCTCCTAATTGCTACTTTTATAAGATTCGATATAACGGAACTTGATAAGAATTAATTCATAAAGAATAACCAAATTCAAGTATTCAATTTATAATATAGTTTTTTGCGGCTTTGTTCTCTTGGTCTATCCCACAGGGCTTGTGAAGTTTTCGTGGGATTAAAAATTGCATATATGACCCTCAGCTATAGTACGCTATGACTAAGTGTCGTAGGGTACCTTTTAAAAGAAAGCTTTTAATCGGATCTGTACTTTCAAAGATTGAAGCGATATCTTTGCCGGAGGCTTTATTCTTTCGGCCGAAGTCTTTGTTTCCTGATAGCTACAACCTTGGTATTTAAGCTAAAAGTGAATAGGTTACTTCTATCAGGCGAGATAGTGGTCAAATGCGACCCTTACAAAATTAAAAAAAAACATGTATGACGCCACGGCGGATTTGAACAGTCCGAAAAAGAGAGTTGGACAATTGTCCTGACCAGACACTATACCCTACATTATATAAATGGAGTTAACGGAACTTTACTTCCTATTCCGCACACCTCCATGAATAATATAAACAAACAACCGACTTTACCCCTTGATAATATTAATTTAGGTACAAACACAAAAAAAAAAAAAAACAAAATCGTTTATTGTCACAATTAGCATACTACATTAAGACGTGTTTGGAGCCTCCCTTTAAGCAAAAAATGCCTGTATTAGGAGACTCCGATCTTCCATAGCATTGCCGTGTTTACTTATACTAACTGTGAGTTACTTTAAAGGTAAAACCGGAGTCGAAAAACAAAATACCTACACCAATTTTACTATCCCAACGTACAAAATGTACCTAAATTCTTCATCCCATTCTTAGCGGTGCAAACAACGCTGGACTAACACCACTTAAAATTCCACCCCTACCGTGAACAAAAAGTTATTTGAAAAGCTAACAAAAACGTATATTTTGCATGGCAACACGAACTTTGTTAATAAGGGAAGTTTCCTAAGTATACCTAGCTTTGCCAAGTGAGAGAACTCGAATTAATTCAGCGCAGTTCCAATAACTATGCTGTCGCATTCATGAGGGCTCCAAGTTTCTCCTAGGAGGAACCACATCATCATATTAACACATGAACTCTGGGCTTGGTACACGAGCGAATATTGTCTTCAGAAATGTAGTTATTCCCGGCGGTGTAGGTTGCAGGCTGCAGACTTAAATTTAAACTAATTTTGTTAAGCGTAGTTCGCATAGCTGAGGTTATTTTTCACACTTATTAGATACTTTACAGTCTGCACAACACAAATATGAAAATATTACTCAGAAATGCGAGCTAAACAAAACTAACTTAACTTAGCTGTTCGTATGCAAGCAAATTTTGGCTGGATAGATCCCCAGCCAAAATTTCGTTAGGTAAGCAGCAACCCAGAGTCATGCCTGTCAAGGGATTCTGACTTTATACCCAAGCAAGTGTTGGATTGGATTCCCCAAGGCAAAAGAAAGCATCGTCGTCCCCGTCAAACCTGGCGTTGCACCGTTTTGGCAGAAGCGACGAGCATTGGAATGGTGTGGAGCGAGGTGAAGCGTGAAGCTTAAGACCGATCGCGATGGAGGACTACTGTTGACGCCCTCTGTCTCATCCAGGGGGCATAGGACATTAAGTCAAGAAAGTCAAACGTGATCTGGCTTCGATCCCCAGCCGACATTTTATTAGGTAAGTAGCATGACTTCTCCCGCTCTGGGTGAAGTGGAAGGGCGTGTCTGACTCGTGTTCCTTCAGTTGCTTCTGCCAGGGCCGCGGTAACTCTCTTTCAAATTTATCCGCGACCCAGACAGACATCGGGCCTAGCGGACCCCGTAAATTTTTTGCTGATATCTCTTTGAGGCGCTCGTGGAGCACTACGCGCCGTCGACTCGGGCCTGGTCCATATCGGACGGCGAGCTACTCATTACGGGGCGTCTCTTGCGGTGGCTAGGGACGTGCGGGCGTCTCCGAGGTAAGGAGCAGCCTAGGCTGGCATATTGGTAGCAGTCTGGATATGTGTCCAATCAATGGCAATAGGCTTTACCCTTCTCCATGACACTTACCTCTACATTCAGAGACACATACACTTTAAGTCACTTCCAGTCGAATCAATCAAATTGAAAGTAAGCTGGTTATTTATTTACCACTACCACGGGGTCTCATTGCTAAGAAAGAAAATTTGGTTCAAATAAATCTCACTAGATGGCGCATGTCGCGCCACATGTGTACACACAATTCAATAGAATTGTGTAAAATTAAAATTTTCTGGAATTGAACATAAAAATTGTCTGTTCTTGTTTAATCAACTCTCCTATGTACAAAATTATGAAATATTGGGCTCTTAATTCACTTTTCAAAGATTATTTGAACGGATGCTAATAGATGGCGGTTTTTTTTTAATTTCCGAGGCATTCCACCCGATTGTTAAAATTTGCATTTTAACACATTTTGGAGCAAAAAAACTGTAAAAACGTGCAAAAAAATACTATAAAACAAACCTTCACTGCATTAAAAAAAAAAAGATTCACGAACCTAGTAAACAATTTTACTTGGAATTCGCTGCTAACACCATCTATTGCCGTGAAAAGGGATCGAACGCGATTGATGTCCTTACAAAAATATCAAGATTAATCAGATGAAATACGCTAGTTACGTCGGCACGGTTTCTTTGTATGGGATGAGGCATCTGTATGATAGTATTATATTATCTGTGCCACTACCTTCTTCCAGAAGCCGCTTCGCCCGCGAGAATGTCGAAAATTAACCTAAGAAAACATATTCCGTGATAAAAAAAACATATGTGTTATTCCAGACTACAATCTGTCTCTGTGCCAAACTTCATCCATATCCGTTCAGCCGTTTGTTGAAGAAGTAACAAACATACAAACACCTTCACAAACTTTCGCCTTTATAATATTACCCTACCCTACCCTACACTACCCTACCCTACCCTACCCTACCCTACCCTACCCGACCCTACACTAAACTACACTACCCTACCCTACCCTACCCTACCCTACCTATCCTACTCTACCTACCCCACATACATGATTCAGCGCACGCAATGGAAGCTCTCAAAAAGGAATATTTTTGCCCGTTTTTGCAACACTTTTAATTTATGCTCAGCTCCTATTGGTCGCAGCGTGATGTTATATAGGCTATAGCCTTCCTCGATAAATGGACTATCCAACACAAAAAGATTTTTTCAATTCCAACCAGTAGTTCCTGAGATTAGCGCGTTCAAACAAACAAACAAACAATCTCTTCAGCTTTATAATATTATATTATAGTATAGATAAAGAGGATCCCTAAACTGCCAGCTGGCGTCATATTAAGCAGAGGCTTATCATATCGCATAGAGTGACAGCCATTGACCTAAATGATATATTATTATGAGCTAGCATTCCATGGACTAAGCCTAACTTGACGATGCCAAACAATTGAGATTGATTGTTTTTGTTGTTGTGGTTGAGTGATTGACTGCAGCGCTGCGTGTCGCGGGTTCGATTCCCGCACGGAACAAATATTTGTATGACCTACAGATAGTTGTTCCGGCTCTGGGTGTTTGTGTATGTGAGTTTATATGTTTGTAAACGCACCCACGATACAGGAAGAAATTCCTAGTGTGGGGCAACGTTTTTAAAAAGAACGAGAACGAACGAACGAACGAACGAATTACCTACTGGTTTTATTGACATATCATCATACTTATATCCTCCGAAGGAATAGATAGAGGTGCTTCTTTTTAACCGACTTCCCAAAAAGGGAGAGGTTATCAATTCGACTGTTTTTAGGGTTCCATACCTCGAAAGGAAAAATCGGAACCCTTATAGGATCACTTTGTTGTCCGTCCGTCCGTCCGTCTGTCTGTCTGTCAAGACCAATTTTCTCAGGAACGCGTGGAGGTATCAAGCTGAAATGTATATCAAATACTCAGGTCAATCAATAAATACACACTTAATAATAAACACCTTTTCTTAACATAACATCACACTGGTACGCTCTAAAAGGGTACGCAGGTGTGAACAGTTCACTCTTGTGGTTCATTCCACCGGTTTTGTTTAAAGTTCATGTTTAATCTATTCTGGCATCACTTTGGACATTATTGGTACCTAGCCTATAGAACTGGTCCATTAAAAACCACAAGAAAAAAAGTGAAGAAAAAAAAAGCTTTTTTACAAAAAATTACAAACGACTTTCAAATAAAAACACGACAAAGTGAAAAATAGATTTTTTGTAAAAATGTTCTTTTTACAATTTTTGTCTGCTATACTATTCTCAACTACTGCAACCTCTGAAAGCCAGAATCAACAGTGGCCACCAGAAGATCGATGAGTCCCAGAGAAATGATTCAACTGTCATGGATCCCACAACGAAATGAATCAAAAAAATATAAATGACAGCGGAGGAGTAAGCAAAATATTACTGTTGATTGCCCTCATTTCGAGTAGGAGACAGAACAGAAAAAGGCAATAGACACTGAGGAACCCAGAAGTATATATAAAATACACCCACATTTCCCCACAAGATATATCGCCGGGTTAAAGGCAAAACCAACTATCTGCGATTTTTTTCAGTTTTCACTTTAATATACCATTCGAATCAGCATTTGATCCTTCATCTCATGGTAAAACCAACTAAACCACAGGACTCACCGTTCCCGAGTTACCGAATGAAAAAACCGATTATATAGCTATTTGACTGAATTAAAAAACAAATAAATCGAGAAAGTGTATCTTTAGAGAATAAAAAACCAATAATTCGTAATAATTTGACGGAAAAATTTCAAAATATAGATGCAAAAAATACCAAACATTTTTAGTCGGTTTTAATTTCACAATAATGTCAAAGGAAGGTCTTAGTCACTAATGGTAAAAAATAATATATTTGATTAGCACGTTTTTGTTCTTGAACATTCAAACTAAATAAATGTTATATAAATATAGTCGATTTTGGCATTCGGTTTTTTGGTTTCTTTTTATCGAATTACTAGTGAAGTACTAGAAGCAAAACTGATTAAATTATTATAGTCGATACTTCCCCACGCTGCCGCTGTCCCTCTCCCGCTTCACGGGGATTTAGTCAAATCTTGCGCAGACAATTATAGCCGCCACCACCGCTATAAACGAAATCTTTTAGAGAGCTTGGAAAGTTATTAAAACCCAAAAGTCCCTGGTGTATGCCATATGCCAGACCCTTACCACCTGAAAGAGAAATGTAGAAAAAAAAGGAGAATTGATGGTCTCTCTTACATAACAGCAAAGAAATATTGACCGGCTAAAGTACCAAACGCTGTAGACTGCTCAAAATGTAGATTTCTAAGGCACCGTAAACTTCAATGAAACTGATCGTGAGAGATATTGGAGGAAATACTGGGTTCAAACCTATACTGCAAAGAAAAGCATAAAAAGCAGTACTTTTTCCATAAACAAGGTTTAAAATTTCAGATATACCAAAACTTCTTCTGGAAAGCTCTGTGCATTTCTGCTTCAGTTATTATAGAAGCAGGAGAAAGTCGAGATGCGATGGGATTTTATTCTCATGATTGGGATCCGCGAGGACGATATGATTCCCAAAACAAAATGCCACCAGGAAAAGCTGAAGAAATCTGCCGTCATATCAAAGCTTTCCCTTCGATGGAAAGCCATTATGTGCGCAAATATATTTAACAACAATATCTAGACTGTAGTCTGTCAATTACAATAATGTATGCATTCTATATGTAGGAGTGTGAGAAGCAGAGTTTTATGGTGCAGCAAGCAGAGTCTACAGGGGTGTAGAGGCTACATATCAAAATGTATTTTGCACCTAATTCACCTTGTTCCCAAAAAATACCAGTGTCTTTTGTGCACCAAGTATCATCGTTTGTGTACCATCGATACAACTAAAATTTAAGAAAAACATATAAACAGCACATTTAAAGAACAAATACCTGAAATTGCAAGAAACAAAGGGACAAGGAGAGAGCAGAAAAAGAAACGGTCTTCACTTCGGCATCCTTTGTAGGAATTTTTACAAATTCCTAGTGGAGGTGTAGGTCTTTTGTATTATTGCAAGGGACTTACACTATACAACCTGACGATTTATGAGAGCACTTTTCCAAATGAAGCATTTTGTTATGCGTGGACGGAAATTAATGGGAAGAAAGGAAGCTCTGAGATTGGATCGATAGTTTTACATTACTTAAGCAAAATTTTAGAATCGGGTCACACATTTGGAGGTAGATTCTATATACAGCAGCATAGAATCTGCCCAAAAACACTCAAACTTATACCCAATTAGAGAATGGTTGAATATTTGTCGACAGGCCCGATCATCAAGTCAATGCAAGGGAAAAAGTAGGAGCCAAAGGAAAAAATCCTATCATGACTACATGGCCTTCAAAGATCTTAAGAGACTAGCCATCAGTATGATGATAACTAAAGCAAAAACCAGTAATGGACAACGTGAACGTTGAACGTGTCAGGCAGTTTAAAATAAAGTGAATGCGATACATTAAAAGTGAATCAAAAAAAATATTAATTGCGACATGTCTGAAACTTTTTTTATATAGGTCACGGCAATGTAGAACCCTCTTTGGAATCACAGTCAATAACACAAGAACAAATCCCATCCAAAAATTGCCATCGTTACGGTACGCGACTCTAGTCTAAGTACGTCGAGCCAGTCCAAAAAGTTGTGATTGAACCACCACCACAAGCCACAAATAACTCATGTTTTCCACAGATATAACGTTTTCTTTATATAACGGGTACAGTTACCCGTTATATAAAGAACCATTATGCATTTCAAAAGCCAAAAAAGCCGACTTATCGAAACTTTGTGACAAAGGAGTCATGCCCGAAGAATATCATGGATGGTTCCAAAGTTTGAGAGCTGATGGCTAAAAAGTGGATCATATACCTGATGTTACGGTTTTTAAAGAATCAGAGGACTTGGAGAATGACTCTGAGTGATTAATTTTTTTTGAATTATTTTTTATAGACCAATTATTGTTTGTTTAGATTACGAAACTTTTATGTTCATACAAAGTAAGGAATTTAAAAATAAATGCTTCTTCTTGGTACCCGTCAGTTTTATTATTTGTATGTTTTCTTCTTCTGGATGAGATTACACAATTTGAATGATTTAAGCAATACAAAGCAGTAACTTATAATGTTAGTACAATTTTGCATTCTACATTCAAAGACATCTATTAGTAAATAGAAAGGCAAAACCAACTATTTTTTCATATTTTTTAAAATTGTTTCAAAAGGAATGTTTCAACAATCAGACTTACAAGCAAAATATCAAAACAATACTTTAACTCACGTAAATGCAAAGTCTGTAAGAAACAGGACAAGTAGTTTGCCAGATATGCGTGTATTTGTACTATACAGGCAAAACCAACTAAAAGGAGGGGCTTAAAATTAGTTTATTTTTTTTTAGGACAAATGAAGTAAATTTTTGTGTTTAGTATGCAACAGTTTGAAACTCAGATAATTATAGAACACACTCTTAAATTTGCTATAGACATAATTTTATTATTAAGGACTTAATTTTAATATCAAACTTTAAAAATGCGCTTACGCAAAACTTTATATTGACTTTTTTTGACTAAATAATTGGTTTTGCCTTTAACCCGGCGATATATAAATCTTGTAGGGCCACCCTGTTCCCAATAATAATAATTAATATATTTTCAGTTATAAAAATCCTTAATATTACATTTATCCATCCATCACAAAATGATCCATTCCAAATTAAAATAAAATTACATTCATAAACATTAAATTAAAAACAGAATTCAATAAAAATAAAGCCAATACCAATAACGAGACGAGCCTGTTCCAGGTTATTAAGAAATTTCCACTTGAAAACCTTGACCTTACCTAGATATCACGCCCGGCTCAAATAATTTATATTTGAAAACAGACCACATCATATAAAAACTTTCGTCAGGGGACTAGAAAAGGACATAAAGGTGACCTTAATTCGCATTAAAAGGAGATTTCTCGCCAACTGATCGACATCTTGCGTGACTGTTCGTGCTTTGTTCAAATGCTAATTGCATTACCATTTAACGTGGCAATGCTACCAGAGGTACATTTTCGGATGACAGCGGTGTGGTGGAGCACTTTGGCATCTTAAGGTCCACTGACACGAAAAACATTAACTCAGAATACACAGGAAACGAATAATCACGAGGTTAAATTGATAATATTGTATAACATACATACATACATAAACTCACGCCTTTTTCCCATGGTGGTAGGGAGAAACTACAGAACGCCACCTGCTACGATCCTTACATACATACTTGTTTTGCTTCACACACATAACAAAACAATAACAAACAAACAGAAGACAAGAATTGACAGTTTGTATAACAAACTGTCAATTTAATATCATGAACAATAATGTTCCTTTGAGATAATAATTGTTCCTTTTTAACATTTCACGTGACATTTTTGTACTATTTTGTATTCTTTTTCGTAATTGACATTTTTATATATTTTTTTATTTGACATTTTTATTGATATTATTTTATATTTTTCCTTTTGACATTTTGTATTTTTTTTTTGTGTGTTTTTTGTTTGTTTTTATTTTTCAAGAATCTGTGTTTTTTGTTCGTTATTATTTTGTAATTATTAAATCAATGGAATCAATTAATATTTGTGCGCCTTCTGGCATAACATAGCGCGCTTGTTTTTTTTTAAAACAACTATTTTTTTGTACCTATGTTAACAAATGAATAAATGAATTATGATAAGAAAACACTTTTCACGCGGGCGAAGCGGCTGGCAGAAGTTAGTATTATGTGAGTATGGATGTATGTTTGTTACTCAATTACACCAGAACTGTTGAGCTAATCTGGACGATATTTGGCCCAGAGATAGATTATAGTCTGGAAAAGCACATAGGGTATATTTTATATATTAACCGACTTACCAAAAAGGAGTCTTTTTTGTGTATTTACACCGATTTCTCTGTCAATTGTGGTCCGATTTTGAAAATATTATTTTTGTTCTAAAGAGTATGTTCCCAAATTAGTCCCATTTTAATTTGGTGAAGATCTGATTAAGAACTTCGGAGATATACAACAGAACTCTTCAATAAATGACGGCAAATCTCTCGGGATTGCTGCAATCGCATGTCTGTTTATTGTTCATACCATTTCATAACATAACATCACGCCGGTAAGCTCTAAAAGGGTACGCGTATGTGTAAAGTTCACCTTGGTACACTCATAGTTCACCGGTTATGTTCAAGTTTCATGATATTCGGGTAATCTATTCTGGCATTATAGGTACCTTACTAGAGAACTTGCCTATTAGTTACAACTAAAATGTGAGTTCTAAAAATAAAGTTTTTTTTTTCACTTTGTAGTGTTTTTATTTGGACTTCGGTACCTAGTATTTTTTTGAAAAAAGTTTTTTTTTTCGTTTTTGTCACCGATTGCCCAAAATAAAGTATTTTTTTGGTTTTTAGTGTTTTGTTTTAAAAGTCGGTTAAATTATTTTGTTAAAAAGTTTTTCCTGTAGTGTTCTCTACGGGTAATAAAACACTTTCCACGTCTTAGTAAAACATAATTTTAATCATAAACTCTGGCTTTCAAATAATAAATCAGTACAGCAAAAAAATCTTACTGCTACAGATTTCTCAATACCTACTCGTATTTTCCTGACTTACAAACTTGGTCGGTTCGCAGCGGAACAACTGTCAAACTTTGACAGCCGTACGGAAGTCACACTTTCGGAAAATAAGAATTGAACTCGCTAACTCTGCTGTACGGTAACTTTTACTTGGATTTACTTTAAGAAAATTTGTTAGATGTTTAAAGTGAAAAGGCTAATCACTTTTAACTGCTTCTTTATTACCCGACTGCCGAAAGAGGGTAATGTGTTTATCAGTCTATGTATGTATGTATGTATGTTTGTTCCTGTATGGCGTTCCAGAGACCAAACGCGTTGGCCGATTTTGATAATTCATACGTCAATCGATTCGTCATAACCCTGCGAGTGTCATAGGCTACATTAAAATTGGACAATATAAAAATGGCGGATTTTGGGTGCCATATTGTGAGGGCCCAATTTTTTTTTCTTCCAATCCCATCGTGTTGGGTATCTAAATAAATGGTTTTAAGAGGTGATTTCAAAAATATATAACACTTATATGTTTAAATATATCTAATTAAAAAAAAACTAACTAAAAAGTTATAAATAAAAAAACTTAATAAAAAAAACAAAAAACCCGACTGCTTCAAAAGCGAACTAAAAAGTCGTAAACAAGGAAAAAAACATGCTGTGCAGTCGGAGGATACATATTCGCGGGCTGGCTGACCAAAATCTGGTGTATGGTATATATTATCTATATATCACTTTTAACTGTACTCTAACAGAGTAATCTTCGCTGATACCGGGATTGACATTTTTTGCGACAGTTTAGCAAAGCTCAGAGAAAAACTGTTAGAGACTGATTTGTGGTCTACTCCTCCTCACTAGTCATTTCATTTCATAAAATAATCTAGTCAATTTGTCAATAATGTACTTAAATTACCTAATTCATAATTATCTCAATTGTTAACTATTAAAATCTCTCTAAGCGATGTAATTTAATTTATTTTATCGAATATTTTTCAATTATCAACTATTATAAATTTTAATCAAATGTTTTTATTAATTTTGTATATAATCCATAATTAAATAAGTTATATGTTTGTTATTATTAATTTAGAAGTCTTACATCTAATCTAATGAATAACCGAAAATCTAATTAGTATATGTTGTGTTCACCTATAAGTGACATGTTTGCACGGAATGATGTTTTATGTATAATTGTGTGTAAGTTTTTCTGTAAACGTGTAGTTGGTGTTCCTATCAATAAATAATAAATAAATAAACTGCTTCTTTATTTAACAAGCTTCAATTCTCAGATTAGAGAACATTTTTAATCTGAGCTTAAATTTAACTTACTTTGTTACTTATTTATTAGTCGGTATTGGTCAAATCTTGCAACTGAATTTTGAAATAGTTATCCTCAACCAATTGAGATGAAACTTTGCATAAATGTTTACGCACATTTATTTATTTATTTATACTTTATTGTACACCAGAAAATACAGGAACAAAAGAAACTTAAAACTAAAAATATACTATGGGTGACCTTATCGCTTGTCGCGATCTCTTCCAGGCAACCTGGAATGGACAGTGATTGCCTGGACATGACATGGGGTTGTCAGTGGTGTAACAATACCAACAAAGAACTTAAAGATACAATAATACTTATTAAAACACAAATAGATAATCAAATATGCTAAAAATAGATACATGAATACATACATATTTAAATTATAAACAATGATAAAAAAAAAATACGTATGACAATCATACATAGACAAAATATATGTCAACAAACTAAGAGCACGATTACAGCGATAAGTAATGTTCCTTGATGAATCTTTTAAATATAGGCAACGACTGTGCATGTTTAATTGGGTCAGGCAATGCATTCCACAGACGAGCAGCCTGGACAGTAAAAGATTTGTCCATGAAAGTTGAGGAATGCATTGGCATTTTGAGTCGCAAGTTAACTGATGACCTTAAAGATTTCGTGTGGGAATCGCAGATAAACTGAAAATGATCCTTGAGGTAAAGAGGGGTGGAAGGAGTAAAGAGCACATTAAACAAAAGAGAAAGAATATGAGTATTCCGGCGAAGGCCAATTGGCAACCACTTGAGCTTTACACGGAATTCAGAAACATGGTCATATTTGCGCAAACCGAATATGAACCTTATACAAAAATTATGAAGGCGCTCAAGTTTATCGAGTTGTTCTTGAGTAAGGTCAAGATAGCTGGCATCAGCATAATCAAGGATGGGAAGAAGAAGAGATTGTGCAAGCGCAATCTTGGTGGCAGTCGGCAGAAAATTACGTAGTCGCCTCAAAATTGCAGCAGATGCAAACAACTTACGGCTAACTTCTTGCAGTTGCAAGAACAGAACAACAGAACGGATTACCATTGGGGCCGAAAGTTCTAGAGTGTCGACCGCGTACCGGAAGAAGCAGCGTTGGAAGGCCTCCCTCTAGGTGTAGCGACGGCCTGGTCAAGGCTGCGGGCATCAGTGTAGAGACACTTGGGGGAGGCCTATGTCCAGCAGTGGACGTCTTTCGGCTGAAATGATAATGATGATGATACACGTTTGGTTTGAATGATTGTCATAGCACACACGGCATAGCACGGTTAGCTAAGCGACATCATTCTAAATCCAAAAATGGTCCTAAAGATGGCGGACCAGTAATTTCCTATGCACCTGGGGGTGATATGGATAATGAAAGGTTAAATACATAAAAGTCTGTTTGAAACAAGCTTTTTTATATTTATCTTGTTCAACCTACTAAACTACAACTGCAATTAATCACATACACAAACATAGTGCCAACTCAATAACAACATACATACTTAAACTCACGCCTTTTTCCCATGGGGGTAGGCAGAAACTATAGCCACCTGCTACGATCCTTACATACTTCTTTTGCTTCACACACATCCATACATCTAGTCATACACACACGCCGGTTATGGGTACTGCGCACTTGGCCGTTCTGAAGAACATCACCTATAAGGTCTATGTATGTCTTTTTAGGGCGTCCCCTCCCGTCGTTTCCATTCACGTCTGGCTTGTAAATACCTTTCGTTAGTCGCCTTTCATTCATCCTCTCAACATGGCCAAACCATCTTAACATACTCTTTTCAATTTTAGTCACTACATCTTCTTTTAAACCTCATTCCTCAATCTATCATTTAAAGTTACACCAACACATACTCAATAACAAATTACGCCAAATTAAGTCCTCGCCCAAATATTTGCGACATATTGGCAGACCGACCTTTCTAACCACTGTTATCAATCACTCTTTTCTAACCATATGAGTGATAAAGCCAATATTGGGTTCCTCCCTTGATATCCCCTCTGGGCAAACAGTATTTCTTTTATTTCTCTCTCGTGTCCAATGAAAATGTGTCGAAAAGAGTAAGCTACGCCTCTGTTTTCTCACATACGTATTTTTCCCTTTACGAAGTAACAAATTGGGTTTATGACGTTATTGTTTTGAAATGGATTATATATGTTTTTTTTTATGTTGGGAGGAGCTCGTGGCTAAATAATAACAGCCGCACGGGTTGATCTTCAAGATTAAGCAAAGCTTGACGAGGTCGGTTCGTGGATGGGTGACCATTTCACCATACCGAGTTTCCTCCGTGCCTCGGAAAGCACGTTAAGCCGTTGGTCCCGGCTGTCATTTGAAGATCTTTGACAATCTTTGACCAGTCTTGCCAAGGGGTACCGTGTTACCAAGTTATTGGGTTGTAGAGGTCAGATAGGCAGTCGCTCCATGTAAAACACTGGTACTCAGCTGAATCCGGTAAGACTGGAAGCCAACCCCAACATAATTGGGCAAAGGCTAGGCAGATGACGATGCTGTTTTTTCATGTTGAGGATAATTCTGCATACGTTAAATTATGCATTTTCCCGTGGGGATAGGTAGAACCTACAGTATGCCAACTGCTACGATCCTAACATACTCCTGTAGATTATTTTATGTCAAAAGAAAAAAATGTGATTAGGAAAATTATATCAGATGTTTATTTAAAAAAAAACATTTCAAAGTGAAAAATAACTTCAATTTCGACAGTCGGTGTCAAAAAATGAAGAAACGGAAACGAGAAAAGGAACTGTACAAATCTATGCGTACCCATTTAGAGGATACCGGCGTGATGTTTTGTTGTGAAATGGCGTGAACAATAAACAGACATGCGATTGATGCAATCCCGAGAGAATTGCCGTTGTTTATTGTAGAGTTCTGTTGTATATCGCCGAAGCTCTTCATCAGATCTTGATCAAATTTAAATGGAACATGAAAAGCAACAGCTTTCAAATAAAAGAATTATCAAAATCAGTTCATCTAGTGAACAATTCTGAGGCTCCTTGTTCTATATTTTCCCAACACCGAAACATTCCCAATACAGGCTGTCTTTTAATCACTTATTATTTAATATTTAAGGGTGTGAATAATGTACAGTCAAGGGTCAAAAATGCAGTCATACTCTCCCAAAACTCAAATGGCTAGTTTTTGTAGAAAAAGTTAAATTATCCACAACTGATTTAAAATTTTGTATAGAAATTAAAGTATAGATTATTCCTACTAACTCAGATCAAATAAAAAGTCAAGATGGAACGTTGCGAACAACAAGTTGAACCCAGTTAAAGCTATGCCTTGCCGTACAAATACACAATTACACGCGCACAAGTACAACGCTTAGCTTAGCTTAGCTTAGCTTGTCAGTTGAGCTTTATTATTTGATCTGTGAGGTCGAATGATAGGCTAAGGCGTAATTTCGTTGTACGTGAGTGCGTGTAATTGTGTATTTGTACGGCAAGGAAAGTTTGAACCGGCGTCACTTTGTTGTTTGCAACGTTCCATCTTGACTTTTTATTTGATCTGAGCCTACTAATCGCGAAAAGTTGAAATTCTGCTGCCTACAAAAAAATTGTTTTGGTATAGTGTTACTGCACTTTTGACCCTTATTACCTACTCATCGGCAAGTATCCCAAGAAAACTTACTACAAGTTTCCTTGGGCTAATTTCCGATGAATATAACATTTATCCTTTGTTTTAAATCCAGGGCATGGTCTATCCATGTGCTAAGTGTCATCCAAATCCTTTTAGCCATTAATTTGTGAAAAGGTAACAAGCAGACAGTCATAACTACTTTCATCTTTATAATATTAGTATGGAAGTACGGGAGTCTGTTCCCTTGGAATAATTTTCACCGGACATAGCCCCTGGTGGGAGCTAGTACAAAATAAAAAACCGGCCAAGTGCGAGTCGGACTCGCGCACGAAGGGTTCCGTACTTGGTAAATTGCGGTTTACGATTTATGACGTATTAAAAAAAAACTACTGACTAGATTTCGTTCAAACCAATTTTCGCTGGCAGTTTACATAGTAATGTACATCATATATTTTTTTCAGTTTTATCATTCTCTTATTTTAGAAGTTACAGGGGGGGGGGGACACATTTTACCACTTTGGAAGAGTCTCTCGCGCAAACTATTCAGTTTAGAAAAAAAAAAATTAGAAACCTCTATATCATTTTTGAAGACCTATCCATAGATACCACACACGTATGGGTTTGATGAAAAAAAATATGTTTAGTTTTAGTTTCAAATATGGGAACCCCCAAAATTTATTGTTTTATTTTTATTTTTGTGTGAATATCTTAATGCGGTTCACAGAATACATCTACTTACCAAGTTTCAACAGCATAGTTCTTATAGTTTCGGAAAAAGTGGCTGTGACATACGGACGGACAGACAGACAGACAGACATGACGAATCTATAAGGGTTTCGTTTTTTGCCATTTGGCTACGGAACCCTAAAAAAGCACTACCACTTTTAAATAACACTGTACAAACATAAGAGCCTACTCAGTTATTATGTTGTTGCGAAAAGCTAATGTCAAAGTTTTGACGTATTATTATTATCACGCACAAATGAGGGTAGTTGGAAAATATTTTGTGGAAAGTGGGTACTTAAGGTTTAATAAACGTACACATAACACTGATGGCTCTGTCATTGGACAATGTTGCTTATTTTCACTCGACTACGGTATCGCTAAAATAAGGGTATTCTTCTTGTTTTCAGGTGAGGATATGGCCACCTCTGGTATCAGAGTTAATTAAGCATTAACTAGTCCAGGTTTGTGATGTCCAAGATAAACGTAAAAAGCCAGAAAAACCCACAACCTCAAGCATGAAAGACGAGGTCTTAGCCACTGGGCCACTACGACATAAAAAAACCGGTCAAGTGCGAGTCGGACTCGCGCATGAAGGGTTCCGTACTTGGTAAATTGCGGTAATTACTAGATCTCGTCCAAACTAATTTTCGTTGGAAGTTTACATGGTAATGTACATCATATTTTTTTTTATCAATCTCTTATTTTAGAAGTTACAGGGGGGGGGACAACACATTTTACCACTTTGGAAGTGTCTCTCGCGCAAACTATTATTATATATATTATTAATTAAGAAAAAAATGATATTAGAAACCTCTATCATTTTTGAAGACCTATTCATAGATACCCCACACTTATGGGTTTGATGATTTTTTTATTTTTTATTTCAGTTTCAAGTATGGGAACCCCCAAAATATATTGTTTTTTTTCTATTTGTGTGTGAAAATCTTATTGCGGTTCACAGAATAAATCTACTTACCAAGTTTCAACAGCATAGTTCTTATAGTTTCGGAAAAAAGTGGCTGTGACATACGGACGGACGGACAGACAGACAGACATGACGAATCTATAAGGGTTCCGTTTTTTGCCATTTGGCTACGGAACCCTAAAAAGAAGTATAATGGTACCCGACTACAGCGAAGCTTATGGTTATGGTTTTATAACCGGTATGTATGCTCATCTGATTTCTCATAGCTTCTAAAAACTACTTATCGTAATTTGGCGGCTTTTTATAGACACCCGGGTCATACATACATACATACATAAACTCACGCCTTTTTCCCATGGGGGTGGGCAGAAACTACAGAACGCCACCTGCTACGATCCTTAAATACTTCTTTTGCTTCACACACATTCATACATCTAGTCATACACACACGCCGGTTATGGGTACTGCGCACTTGGCCTTTCTGAAGAACATCACCTATAAGGTCTATATATGTCTTTCTAGGGCGTCCCCTCCCGGCGTTTCCATTCACGTCTGCCTTGTAAATACCTTTCGTAAGTCGACTTTCATTCATCCTCTCAACATGGCCAAACCATCTTAACATACTCTTTTCAATTTTAGTCACTACATCTTCTTTTAAACCACAACGTTGTTTTATTACCTCATTCCTCAATCTATCAGTTAAAGTTACACCACACATACTCCGCAAGGAGCGCATTTCTACTGCATTAATCCTACTTTCATGTCTTTTTTGCCATACCCAACACCCGGGTCATCGTTACGTTGCCGTTGTTTAGTATAATAGTAAGTTCCAAATAGTATTGAATGTACAATAGTAAGAAATTATGGCAAGGTGACTTACGACCACGGCTATCCTCTTAAAATATCAGTCAAGTGTATTTTCTTCTTTCATACTTTTCAGTTCGCGGTTTATTAACCGACTTACCAAAAAGGAGGAGGTTCTATGTTCGACTTTATGTTTGTATTTTTTTTTTTTTTTGTGTATGCTCACCTATATCTCCGTCAGTTGTAGACCGATTTTAGAAATTCTTTCTTTGTTTGAAATAGTATGTTTCGAAATTGGTCCCATTTTAATTCGGTGAGGATCTGATGAAGGACTTCGGAGATATACAACAGAACTCTTCAATAAACAACAGCAAAGCTCTCGGGATTGCTGCTATCGCATGTCTGTTTATTGTTTTTACCATTTCATAACATAGCATCACGCCAGTACGCTCTGAAGGGGTACGCAGATCTCTCATTTCACCGGTTAAGTTCAAGTTTCAGGTTATTCGGGTAATCTAATCTGGCGTTATAGGGACCTTACTAAACAACTTGCCTATTAGGTAGGTAAAACTAAAAAGGGAAAAATAAAAAAACTTTTTTTTTCTTTTTTCTTTTTTTTTTCTATTTTTTTTTTCTTTTTTCTTAATTTTTGGAAGTCGGTGTTCATATCGCAAAAAATGGTACCTACGAACGAAAGACACTTGTAGTTTTTCATATGGAAGTCGGTGCTATTTTTTACCCGACTGCCGAAGGAGGGTAATTTGCAAAAAAGTTTTATTTTAATAGTCGGCTTTTAATTTGTAAACTTATTTTTTAATAACCACACCAGGACTATAGGAAGTCGCATAGAGAGAGCGAAACTAGAAAACGACCCACGCCACCCAATGCACAATTACAGCTCATTGCCCCAGCGCTTGAAAAGCCGGAAAAGTTTTCTAGGATGCGTGGGTCTATGTGATGGCAACTCCTCTTCAGCGAGATGCGACCTTTGGCGAAAGAAACTCAAGCCTTCTGAAAATTTCATCGGGCCGTCAGAGAGCCATCCGCCTTGGCACACTCTGCCGTGGTCGACCTGGAAAACCCTAAATAGACTCCGCACTCAGGTTGGCCGCAGCAAGGACAACTTCCACAGATGGGGGTTCTCTGATGGCACTAGTCTTCAGTGCTTGTGCAGCATCTCTCCGCAGACCATGGCCCTGTCACCTTTGCTTGCGAAAACCTTATGACTGCGTCACCGAATGGTGTTGCCAAACACAATATTTAACTTTTTATATTTACCATCGACACGCGAAGACGAAGATTAATCACAGTATTTTTTTTTATAATGTGGTAAGCTTTCCAATTACTATAACGCAATCAAATAAAACCGAGGAGTTAATATTACCGAGGCATCCCTTTTAAATATAAGTAAAAGAGCAACCTTGCATTTGAATTCCGAACACAAATTCCATTCCCCGGTTAACTGGTATAGACAGTAGAACTTAACTATCCAGGAACAAAAAAAGCAAGTCGAGTGACTGTGCCGCTACGCTGGCCCGTCTCACAATGGCGGCAGTGAGCGCCAGTGCCAACACATGCGATGAACGATTCTATGCGATATCGGCGACGATCCTACTAGGAACCGCTACTTATGTTATTTTAGGCGTAAAGTGAGGTGAGATGCTTTCGAGATTAAGACCTTTTATATTTATTTCATCATCAATGCCCCCCAAAACAGTAAAGAAAATAATAATTTCGGAAATATAAAGAAATCTTTGAAATGGTCAGTAAATTTATGTTTTTCTCTCTCGGCAAAATGTAGGGAGCTGATTTTTTTTCCATGGGTCAGATTTGTTCCCTTATCCCGGATTTATGAATTTAGAATTTTGAAGTTGAGTATTAGTTTGTCAAACTCCACATTAGCCAGAAAAACTGTCGAACTTTAGAAGTTAATTCGGTATGTAAAGCATTTTTTTTATACTTTTGTTTTTTCCAAGGTGTAGTTATTTTTAACCCCCGCCGGAAAAAGAGGGGTGTTATAAGTTTCACGTGTGTTGCTGTGTATTTGTGTATCTGTGTGTCTGTCTGTGGCATCATAGCGTCCAAACGGGTGAACCGATTTTGATTTAGTTTTTTTGTTTGAAAGGTGGCTTAATCGAGAGTGTTTTTAGCTATGTTTGAATAAAATCGGTTCAGCACGTTTTACTGTTTGAATCGGGGTGTTTTCGCAAGATATTGTGTCATAATTATGTGTTCAATAGATTGCCGATCGAAGCGTATCTACTATGTACTAGATACATGAAATTTTACTTGTTTATAATTCCTTTATAGGATACTTTATGACGTCATTTAGAGGTTAAGTAAAATTTATGTGATTTAAGTATTTTTGTGAAAATAAATACGATCTTAAAATTTTAAAACCTAAAAATTAAAAAATAAGGCTTACAAACCTAAAACCTCGAAATGGTTTTGGAATCAGCATGGTTAAATTTTAACTTTACATACCAAATTAGTGTTTGACACTGAATTCAGAAACCGGGGCATAATGAAAGTTGTTCATAGTAATCCATTGTCAAAAATCATTTACTGAAAGGAATCATTCCCTCTCACTAATCTTTAAATAAAATATAATCTTCCCAAGCCATTCTAGAACACACAGTAATGCCACTAGAAAACAATTCCAAGGGGTAAAGTTGGCTACAGTCTGCGCTTAATGCCCGGTGCATTGATTATGCATTAGGACCAAAAGCCTCCGAGAAAGAACCGAAGTACCAGGCTTTATTGGAAACGTTTTGTATTACAACCGTATCGAGAAGGTTTTATTAAGCCTTAGGGCGATTTTCCACTAAAGATGTGCGAGGTAGCTAAAAGACGTGGCTAAGGACCCGAGAGCTTCTATGCTGAGGCATCTCATCTTATCGGACTTGAAAAATAAAGATCTTACAAATCATAACCTAAGAATTGTTAAACACAGTCCACGATACCAGTCAGTAAAATTGTTTGACAAGTTGCCTATAGACATAAAAAGTGCTGTCTACAATAGCGGTTTCAAAATAAAACTAAAACATTTCCTATTGAAAGTGTCTATATGCTGTAGAGGAACTGTAATTTTATTTAATTATTTTTTATTTTATTAAGATAGTCAAGTTCGTTCTGATTTATTAAACTAACCACAAATGCATTATTAATAATTAATATTTTATCAATCTATGCTAATTTGTCTTTAATTAATTGTTTTATTGTTATTGTTTTTGATTTTAAGGGGTTGGTCATATTGTTTAATTTACATGAAGAAATGTAAATGTTATTGTTTTAAATTTGTTTATGTAATCTATGAAATTCAAATGTAATCTATTTTAGTTTATTTACTGTATTTGTCTAATTTTGTGTTTAAATTCAGATACAAGTTATATATAATCTTGTAAGTACATGACTCACTAAGTTGTCTATTGTTGTTAAATTTGTAACTAATGCTATTGTGTAAGTTGTAGTATCTAAGATGTTCTCCAACAAAAATGATTCCTATCATCATCATCATCTTTCTGCCCTTGTCCCATGTTAATCGGGGTCGGCGCAACACGTTTTCTTCTTCCTCACCGTCCTGTCCCCCGTCACACCATCACTGACTCCCTTTTCTTTCATATCTCTCCTCACACAGCCCATCCATCTTTTCTTTGGCCGTCCCTTCCCTCTCCATCCATCCACATCTATATTCATAACTCTTTTAGTAACATGCGTTTCATCCCTCCTCATCACCTGACCATACCAGGACAAACGGTTTCCTTTTAACTTTTCTGTCACTGGTTCCTATGTTTTCCCAAATAAAACCAATATTAAATAATGCGGTGCGCAAGTAAACAGTCCATATATGGAATTACATCATCTTCCAAGCTTGGCTTAGCGCAGGTCTGATGGACTTGCTAAGCTATTTATTTATTTATTATATACTTTAGTGACTCAAATATACTGCCAACTCTTTTATACGGATGCCAAACTTGGACTACAACAGATGTAATGAAACAGAAATTAAGATCATTTCAACGAGCTGTAGAAAGAAGCATGCTTGGCTTGAAAATAAGCGATCGCATAAAGAGCAGCGTCATTAGGGCAAAGAACAAAGTCACCGATGTTTTGTATATGGCCGAGAAACTGAAGTGGAACTGGGCGAGCCACATCGCGAGGACCACAGACAACAGGTGGAGCGAGCGCGTCCTGCACTGGTACCCACGAAATGGAAACAGAAGCCGCGGCAGACCATTGCAAAGATGGCGAGATGAGATCGTAGCACTGGCAGGCATAGAGTGGACCAGAACGGCCCAAAATAGACTTAGATGGAAACAGATGGAAGAGGCCTTCATCCAGAAATGGATGACCCCTTAATAGATTAAACTAAAAAAAAAATAGAATTGTAAATTATAGGGAAATAAAGGCTATTTTTATTTTATATACTTTATTGTACACCACAAAAGCATACAGGAAAAACATGCAAGCGAGACGCGAGCAAGTAATGTTTTCGAGGCCACACTGAAAAGAATCCGATACGCGTCCTATTGACAAACGAAACGGTGAAGGAAAACATCGTGAGGAAACCGGCATGTCTTAGAACCAAAAATTCGAAGACTTGTGACATCCACCAACCCGCACTGGGCCCGCGTGGTGGATAAGGCCCATTACCTCTGTCACAGAGAGGATGCCGTGTCCCAGCAGTGGAAACATTATAAGGATGATGATGGCGCGTCCTAGCATTATGCTGAGCGATGAGCGTTTTACGTAGTTGTGACGCATACTTTGTAATGATTGCGTACGTACGGTATGCGTCGTGCCTGGCGCAAATAATCAATGTTTCTTTATTTCTTTCTTTTAGCACCAATCAGCTATACAAAGTTATTCAGCTTCACTTCGCTACGCACGAGAGTGCGGAGCAAAATCCGAGCACAGCATATGTGGAAACAATCTCACATTTTTAAGCACCGCTGCTTTTTTTTTTTTTTTATACTCTATATGCTTGCACAAGACCACTATCGATGGTAAGCGATGATTTGGTCGACGGTGAAGCACGCTTGCCTAGAAAAAACCTATTCACTCTTGACTTAAAGACCCCTAGATTGTAGCTATCGGGAAACACAGACTCCGGCAGGGAATTCCACTCCTTAGCTGTACGCATAATTAATGTGTCCCCAAAACGTTTTGTGCGTGTGCCATACCGCTACATTATGAAAATTCTCGCACCGCCAATGGCTAGCTACCGCAAATCTCTGGTGGAAAACCACCCTTAGTCTAGCACAGACATGGCGAATGCAAATTGAGCAGTAAAGGTTTTTACGGCCGTGTGTTTAGTCCTTGTTGTTATAAGCCGAATCTGGCGTAAACTTTGCTCGTTTAAGGCGGAGGTACTCAACCTACTTTAAGGCAAAGCTGCATTATTCCGAGTTTGGAACAAGACCCATTTTTTTTGGACAAAAAACGCGTGTTTCTTTTTGAAGGGATTAAATTATTAGTACAAACAGCTGGGCACATCTCGCTTCTGACTGAGTTCATTTTCAAATTGTTTTATATTACTTAAGTTATGATAGCATGAACAAACTTGAAACTTAATTACATTGGCTTGGACTGGATAAAACGAGTGCAATTATATCTGTTTGTATAATAATAATATTTTCCTTGCAGGTAAAATATAACAGAGAGGAAAACCAGATCATTTATATCTGCTATCACACTACAAAAGTTAATGAGTGTGTTTGTCACTTCATCACGCTCAAACGGCTGGACGGATCTGTATGAAATTGGCACTCAGGCAGAATTGAATTATTATTGTCACATTTCCGAACAGTATTATGTCGAAGGTATATGCCTTCGAAAAAGAGATCCGTCGAACAAGTGCATATCGAATAAAATCTTTTTTGCAAAAAGATACTACCGGCTTCCAAATGAAAAACTTAAAAGTGAAAAATAACTGAATTTTTGGAAGTCAGTGTCTTTCGTAGGTACTATTTTTTTGCGATATGGACACCGACTTCCAAAAATTAAGTTATTTTTCACTTTGTAGTATTTCATTTGGAAGTCGGTAGTATTTTTTTGCAAAATAGTTTTCTATTTTTCCTTTTTAGTTTTACTTACCTAATAGGCAAGTTGTTTAGTAAGGTCCCTATAACGCCAGAATAGATTACCCGAATAACATGTAACTTGAACATAACCGGTGAAATGAGAGATCTGCGTACACCTTTAGAGCGTACTGGCTTGATGTTATGTTATGTTATGAAATGGTATAAACAATAAACAGACATGCGATTGCAGCAATCCCGAGAGTTTTGCCGTTATTTATTGAAGAGTTCTGTTGCATATCGCCGAAGTTCTTCATCAAACCTTCACCTTTTTTCAAATTCAAATAGGACCAATTTCGAAACATACTCTTACTTACTAAAATCGGTTCACAATTGACGGAGATATCGGTGAACATACACAATAGAAGATTATTAATTGAAGGTGTATGTGGTCGAAATATGTCGGACTAATGCTAGTCAAATATATGTTCTGTCGAAGTAATGAATAGTTGAACTATTGTTTTTCGAAATTGGGACTGTGTTGAAATAATTAACTGTCGAAATTCAGAACACACACAGACTAGCACATAGGATACTTTTTATCCCAGGAATTTGTTTCCTTGCGATAATTTTTGACATGACATTGACGCGGGTGAAGCCGTTAGCAGAAGATAGTATTGTATAATTAAACAATGAACATTTGATTTAATTAAAAACATTCGATTTCCCATGAAAACCTTTTTGGTTTCCGCGAAATCTATTTTGGGTTTTTTTAACTAAATGTTTTATACTAGTGAAGCAGTATCGTGATCCGATGCTCTAAACAAAGTGATATTCTCGTATATCAAAGATAACGATCGTTGAAAAATCCAAAGAACATCACCTATATCTTTCTAGGGCGTCTCTTCCCGGCGTTTCCATTCACGTCTGCCTTGTAAATCCTTTGTTAGTCGCCTTTCATTCATCCTCTCAACATGGCCAAACCATCTTAACATACTCTTTTCAATTTTAGTCACTTCATATTCTTTAACACCACAACGTTGTCTTATTACCTCATTCCTCAATCTATCATTTAAAGTTAAACCACACATACTTTGCAAGAAGCGTATTTCTACTGCATTAATGCTACTTTCATGTCTTTTTTGGCATACCCAACCTTCACTTCCATACATAAGTTTAGGCACCAGTACGCTGTTGTGAATGGCGAGTCGAGCTTCTGGAGACATCGACTTGCGGTCACAACTGCATGTTTAGCACCATTCACTTTATTCTCTGCATTCACTCTCCTTTCCACATCCTCTTCAATCTTTCTATCCCTTGTGAACATTTAAAATAAACGATCAGAAAATCTTTTAGGTCACTTATGTAAGACCTACCTACCTGAAATCTTCTCAATTTCTTTAATCTCGCCAGACCGGGCTAAACGCCTTATCTAGATCATTCGTGACTGGCATTCGATGCCGGACTTTGGCAACGAACGTGCGTACCTTCGGCCATGGAATTTTTTTTTTTTTTTATTTAACCATTTATGCACACACACACATATACAGAAAAGAAGGAGGAACAGAAAAATAGGTACATAGGTGATGCTTATTTCTAATGAAATCTCTTCCAGCATACCTGCGAATGGAAAGATGAAAAAAAGAGATGTAGACATTGTGTGTAGAAGGGAAAAAATAAACACATAACACAATTCAGAGCTAATAATAATCATTAGATACATTTAAAATATACTGTCATAAATATACATACAAATAAAATAAATATTTACCTACCTACAATATACAAAAAAGGTAATAATAATACAGAACTATATGCAACTATGATGGAATGGAAAGGTAGTGTCTTTTCACTTCTCTCTTAAATATTGTAAGAGTTTGGCAGTCCCTTACGTCGGGCGGAAGTGAGTTCCACAAACGCACGGCGTTCACAGTGAAGGAGTAGGAGTAGAAGTCGGTAGTGTGGGAAGGGATATTAAGGAGATTTTTAAGATGCTTCCTGCAAAGAGCATCGGAAGGACGGGAGTAGGAGAAGCGTTCTCGGAGGTAGGAAGGCGTCTTAGGGTTATGAAGGATGTTAAATAATAGACACAAAATCCGAGAGTTCCTGCGAAGTCGAATAGGGAGCCACTTGAGTAACTTGCGAAATTCTGAAACATGATCATACTTTTTAAGGTTGAAAACAAAACGAATACATAAATTTTGTAAACGCTCAAGTTTATCTAAAAGCTCCTCGGTGGCATCCAAATAACAGGCGTCGGCGTAGTCGATGATGGGCTGAATGAGAGTTTGAGCTAGGGAAATTTTGGTTTTCAAGGGCAAAAAGCTCTGGAGACATTTCAGCGAGTGGAACGTATAGTGCACTTTGCGACTGACCTCACCGACATGGGCTGTCCACGACAAATAGGAGTCCATGATTACCCCCAGGTTTTTAGCTGTCTTGGTGTATCCAATCTGAACTCCATTCAACCAGAGTGGAGACAGCGACGCAACATCAAGCCTGTTCCGTAACTGCCTACCGCCGATAACCATGGCCTGAGACTTCTTAGGGTTGATTAGCAGCCCAAAGGACCGCGACCACTCCTCAATCAACTTCAGGTCACTGTTTACGGCGGACACGGCGGCTTCCGCATCATGATTAGAAAAATGATGGTAAAGCTGCAGGTCGTCAGCGTAGAGATGGAAGTTACAGGAGATGACTCTAGTAACAGAGTTAATAAAAATAGAAAAGAGAAGAGGAGAGAGTACGCCACCCTGGGGCACACCCGCAGAAAGAGAGCACCACTCAGAAGAACACTCATCAAGGCGTACCCGCTGCGAGCGGCCTCTGAGATAGGAGTTGAACCAATCAATAGTGGAAGAGGAGAAATTAAAAGATTTAAGGATCCCAAGAAGGATATCGAAGTCAACAGAGTTGAAGGCACTGCTGAAGTCAAGAAGCACAAGTAACGTGAGATTTTTGTGGTCCATGGCCCAGCGGATGTCATCAGTCACCTTCAAAAGAGCCGTGACAGTACTGTGACCAGGGCGGAAACCAGATTGAAAAGGACTAAGAAGATCATTACTAGATAGAAACAGAGAAAGTTGCTGATGAACAATGTGCTCAAGAACTTTGGAAAGATAAGGAAGGATGGAAATAGGTCTGAAATCGGTTAGAGTGACTGGGTTAGGGATTTTGGGTAACGGAATAATATGTGCTAGCTTCCAAGCATCGGGAACAGTGCAAGAAAACAAGGAGTAGTTAAAGATGTGGGTTAAAACGGGCAGTAATGAGGAGAGGATAGGAGATACCATTCTTGAGCATAAATCGTCATTGCCAACTGCAGAGGAGGAGATAGCACAAATCGATTTTTTTACATCATTTTCACTCACAGGACTGAAGCCAAAAGACGAACACCGCGGCACCGGCAAGGCGGAGAGTTTACTTAAAGTAGCTGATTTGACGTGAGGATCTAAAGTGACGGGTGGAAGTGAGAAATGTTTGTTTAGAGCACCCACGTCAGCGACATTACTAGCAACAACAGGGGACTTACCAATGCCGACAGATTTCAGAAACTTCCAGACTTCAGAGGAGTTACGATTGTCAAGAGAATTATGGAAGTAGCGTCTCTTTGCATCTCTACACATACGACTACAGTGATTACGCATCTCACGATACGAACTCTGGTTGCGCTCGGAGGGACGACGCTTTAACCTTCTTTTGGCTCGATCTCTTCTCTCTCTTCGGAATGTTGCCAGGGATGCGACCGGTATTAGGAGACAGGGGATCAGTTAGCGGGGCTATCGAAAATATTGCCACGTAAACACAGTTGTAGAACATGCTATAAGGGAAACTTAATTTGGAATGAATTTGGATTGGATTTCTGTACAAGTAGATAAAATGGACTTACTTGAATATACCAATGCCCCTAAATTTGTTTGGCTTGAATAAGAATTTAGTAAGGAAGTAAATATCATGTAACCTGCATCTAATATCGACGCCGAGTTGCCAGCCTGTCGGTATTTTATCGGTTACATTTCAGGGAGTGTACGACGGAACTGCACAATTTGATTCCGCCTAGCCTTTTCCATCATCGGACTACAAGACGTATGGCCATGCGCCATCGGTACATGGTGGACATCCCTCCCATATGCGCAAAGCGTTTTGCAGGTACTTTCATTGTGCGCATAACTAAGGAATGGAACTCCGTTCCGGGGTCTTTGTTCCCTGATAGCTACAACCTTGGGGTCTTTAGGTCAAGAGTGAATAGGTTTCTTCTAGGCAAGCGTGCTTCACCGTCGACTACATCATCGCTTGACATCAGGCGAGATAGTGGTCTAAAGAGATTCTTAAAATAAATAAATATATACGATGATCATAAAAACTTGAGGAAGTTGGAAAAAGAACCTCCTGGTTTTGGAATGAGGTCACAATAGCTAACTCGCTTCTGACAATTTATGACTTTAATTTTGTTGCAGACGTTATAGAAATTGGGCCCTATTATTAATAAAAGAGTTTTTTTTTTTTTACTTTTCCCCACACTAGGAATTTCTTCCTGTATCGTGGGTGCTTTTACAAACATTTAAGCTTACAAACACAAGACTGAGGAGCTCGTGGCTAAATAATAACAGCCGCACTGGTCGATCTTCAAGGTTAAGCAACGCTTGCCAAGGTCGGTCCGTGGATGGGTGACCATTTCAACATATCGAGTTTCCTCCGTGCCTCGGAAAGCACGTTAAGCCGTTGCTTGGTCCCGGCTGTCATTTGAAGATCTTTGAAAATCGTTACGGGTAGTCAGAAGCTTGAAATCTGACACCAGTCTTGCCAAGGGTTATGGTGTTACCCAGTTGCTGGGTTGTGGAGGTCAGATAGGCAGTCGCTCCATGTAAAACACTGGTACTCAGCTGAATCCGGTAAGAGTGGAAGCCGACCCCAGCAACAAATGGGAAAAGGCTAGGCAGATGATGATGACAAGACACCCAGATCTGGAACAACTATCTGTAGGCCATACAAATATTTGTTCCGTGCGGGCATCGAACAGGCGATACGCAGCGCAACAGCCGATAGCTCAACCACTGCGCCAACCGTGTCGTTGTGTCAATTAACTGAGTTGATTATTATTTATAATGACAGATTTGTTGGTTATCACCGAGTTTTTTAACCCCCGTCGGCAAAAGAGGGGAGTTTCACGTGTGTTGCTGTGTATCTGTGTGTCTGTCTGTAGCATCATAGCGCCTAAACGGATGAACCAATTTTGATTTAGTTTTGTTTGTTTGAAATGTGACTTTGTCGAGAGTGTTCGTAGCGTAGCTATGTTTGAATTAAATCGGTTCAGCCGCTCAAAATTGATTGGCATTTTACTGTTTGAATCGGGGTGTTTTCGCAAGATAAATGTGTCAGGGGTTTTTTAAATTGTGAAATTTTACTTGTTTATTATTTAAAAACAATACATAGACCTATTTATCGGATGTTGGTACCAAGTTATGTTTTTTAATTTATATGCCAACGTAACGAAGCGTTTTTTTTATTGGGAAATCACTTACGTTATCTGGGACTCAGGAAAATAAGTATCCACTTCACCGAGTAAACTCTTAAGAAGGGTGGATGTATACTTATCTCGGATCACCGATCATGAAGTGGGTCTTTATAGGTCAACAAGGAAAATTAAAAGTGCCTACCCCTAAACATTTAATCTATAATTCCTATCTAATATTATATTATTACTTATGTTAGGATACAATGAATTGAGGGTTAAGAAGGAACTGGCACTCACCACATATACATACAAAATATTGAGAGTGCATAATGCATCTGTTTTAGGACAGGTGTGTCTCTGTGTTCCGGACAGGTACGACTTGCGACGCCGGCGGCTGATCTTGTTAGTTGAGCTGCGCTGTCAAACCAACCTGCGCCGCTGACACGGTAAAGATATCTAACAGTATTGTGTCTCGGCCATAACCTTGAAATATGTACCTACAAGCGCGCGTCACCTAAACACGCGTTAGGGCCGCCCGCCTCTACCTAATTGAGTTTCTCTCTCACGGTAAAGATATCTAACAGTATTGTAACTTGGCCTTGACCTTGAAATAAGTGCCTACAAGCGCGCGTCACCTAAACACGCGTTTGTGCCCCCGCCTTTACCTACTTGGGTTTCTTTCTAGTTTTGTGATTGTAAATATCTCAGATTATTTTCTCTGATCTAAGGTAAATATTATATTTTTTTATTTAACTTATTTTAAACCTTACTACTCATAAGTAATCATTTCATAATGATATTTTGTCAAATTAAATAATATATTTTAGTACCTAAGTACATAAGTAAGTAGATAGCCGAGCCTGTGCCCGAGCGTAGGTAGGTGAGTCGTGTGTAAATTTATCACCCTATCCACTTATTTATATTTATTAACCCAGGTAATTTACTCGGTGGAAAAAGCGAAGCTAAGTATACAAAAACATGTTTTACCAAATAATTAATTATGACCGATGCTTATCCGGGGCGGACCGCTAGTTCTGTGTTAAAATAAAACAATAGCTGCATTTTATTCACTGGACGTCCACTCAAGAAGTTTTAATTTGTTTGCTCAACTTTTGCGCAATCTCGTTGAAAACGTACGTAGTCCACTTACACTCTAGCTAGTGTGCGAATTTACAGTCAAACAAAATATTTGGTAGTTAGCTAGCTTGCAATTTGTGAACGTCAATTCGAGTCGTCTTGATGAGTCGATTCTTTCACGGTTTTTTATCGGTCACATTTCGGCGAGTGTGCGATGGAATTGCATGATCTAATTCCACCAAGCCCGTTTCATCATCGGACTACCAGACGTACGGCGATGCGCCATCGGTACATGGTGGACATCCCATCCATACGCACAAAACGTTTTGGGAAAACTTTTATTGTGCGTACAGCTAAGGAGCGGAATTCCCTGCCGGAGTATGTGTTTCCCGACAGCTACAATCTAGAAGTCAAGAGTGAATAGGTTTTTCTACGTAAGCGTGATTCACCGTCGACCACATCATCGCTTACCATTAGGTGAGATAGTGGTCAAGCGCGAGCCAATTCTTCGGGCTAAATCGAAATTGCTATACTGGCCAAATGCATGCGAGCAGCGGCCGGCAAAAGTTTTATGAAAATCCATATCTGCCGTGGTTTAGCGGCCAAATAAATTACATAGAATCTGTCGTGTAATTTAAAAGTGGAACGATCTTTTACTCCGAACCGAACCAGGTAAGGAGGTAACTTATCAAAGGTTTTATTTAAATTTCGAACTGGCTTGCAAATAGAAAGCTGTTTATTAAAGAAAAAAACAAATGAACACTTCAACGCGGGAATAAATATTGTTGTTCAACTTTATTGTATTTGACAAAATGAGTTCTAGGTACTACTTAGTTTTAATTTCGGCACATTATTTGAGAAAAGTACTATACAAGCATTGGCCATAACTAGGCATTGATGGACTTACGTATGACTGTGTTCTTCGGCTTCACCTTGGCCCACATTTACACGTTCGTCCATCAATGCCTCTTTTGCTGGCCGCTGCAGTAATGTACTATTACAGACATACAATGAATTTGGGGAGGCTTCAAAAGAAAATATTTTTCCATCCCCAATTCCTTATTATAACGGAAGATAGAAATTCAGATGCCAACAAAGACATGGACAACACTAAACTCGCCAAACAACACAAAAGCACGTACAAATTACTGTGCGCTTACATTCTACACAATGTCGCTTCGTGGACGTTCGGACATTTATTTTTTGTCCGTCGTCGACTGCCAGTGAAAAGTTAGCCGGCACCTAATACCGGTCGTTCGGCAACATGTGCCCAACATACAAACATCGACACAGCTTCAGAAATAAAAGAAAAATCATAGAACACGGAATCGCAAGACCTGCCGTAGCGAATAGAGACGCAAACGACACTAAATTAAAAAAATACAGACAAGTGCGAGTCGGACTGGCGCACGAAGGGTTCCGTACTTGGTATATTGCGGTTTACGATTTATGACGTATTAAAAAAAAACTACTTACTAGATCTCGTTCAAACCAATTTTTGGTGGAAATTTACATGGTAATGTACATCATATATTTTTTTAGTTTTATTTTCTCTTTTGTTAGAAGTTACAGGGGGTGGGACACACATTTTACCACTTTGGAAGTGTCTTTCGTTCAGTTTAGAAAAAAAATATATTAGAAACCTCAATATCATTTTTGAAGACCTATCCATAGACACGAATCCCCCACACATATGGGGTATCATGAAAATAAAAAAAAAACAGTTTCAAGTATGGCAATCCCCAAAATTTATTGTTTTTTTTTTATATTTTTGTGTGAAAATCTTAAAGCGGTTCACAGAATACATCTACTTACCAAGTTTTAAACAGCATATTTCTTATAGTTTCGGAAAAAAGTGGCTGTGACATACGGACGGACAGACAGACAGACAGACAGACAGACATGACGAATCTATAAGGGTTCCGTTTTTTGCCATTTGGCTACGGAACCCTAAAAACCATAGAACACGGAATCGCAAGACCTGCCGTAGCGAATAGAAACGCCAACGCCACTCAATTTTAAAAATTTGAAAGCAACTGTCTATTTTTTTACGTGTTCGCTAACTAAACTTGATGAATTTTGCTACAGTACAGATTGAAGCTTGGTGGAGGATACAATAAAAATAAAAAAACAAAACTTGTATTAATTCGTTACTATACATGTTTAAAGATGTGTCATTATTAGACAAACGTTGCCTTAAATAAGTTTAGTAAAAAAGTAAATGAATAACTTTGCTTTATATATTTCTTAGTGTTATTTGTTAGTAGGTATTTACTTTGTCTGTCCAAATACTTCCAATTGTCGCGAAGTCTAGCTGTCCTGGCCCAAAGGTGACGGACATAGGAAACTTTTTATCCCGAGAGTAAACTCCTTTATTGATAATATTTCCAACATCCACGCGAGCGAAGCCGCTGGCAGAAGCTACTAGTCACTGGCAGGAGTTTACTAATAATATTAATAATATTCGTGTCTGTGCAAGTGGCTGTCATAACCGTTATAATATACGATTTCCACCGATATATGACCACACCGGAGCGCATCGAATCACATTTTGCAATTTATTGAAGGAAATTGAAACTATTCAAAAGTGTAAGTGGAAATCAAAAGTGTACCCGTTCAGATAGAGATAGCCAGTTATCTACCAATACGACTTTAACTTGCTTCATGATCGCTTAAATTTCCTTTGAAACATTTTGGAATGCGTTCCGATGCGACCCGATGCACGTCGGTTGGTATAAATCGTACATCAGAATGATCAAAATCACAGGTTGACGTCTCTAACCGTGGTTGACAATGCGATTCGAAGCTCTGTGACGAAAATGATGCAGGTTTTCGTCCCGCCAATTGAAATAATCAACGGTTCCGAAGCTGGGGAAAGCGAAATAGGTAAATATCAACTTTTGGAATAGAAAAACAAATGGGAATTGTTAAATCTGCGAACATACAATTTCAAGCTAAATTCCGACTATTTTTTTAGATAAGTGTAGGCACTGTATATTTTATTAGTTAAATGATCTATTTATTTATTATATACTTTATTGTACACCACTTAAATAGTTACAGGACAAAACATTTATAAAGATAAGTGTACAATGGGCGGTCTTATCGCACAGGGCAATCTCTTACAGACAACCTTTGGATGGACCGAACGAGAGGAGATAGACATTAGGGCTGTCAGTGTACAAAAACTATATTAAATAATATTACTTAGATATAACATAAAATACATACATACAAATAAAATAATATACTAATAAATATCAAATAAAGAACAGAGAAAGGAGAAGAATCTAGAAAGAGAAGATAGAAAAGAGAAGATCTAGTTCCTTATTATTAATTTTACTAAATACTAGCTGTTCCACGAGGCTTCGCGCCCGTCAACTGGCTACCTACTTATCTACCCTACCTAACCCCTACATACATGATTGTTGCGTAACTTTAACCGTTTATGCAGCGCACACAACGGAAACTCTCAAAAAGAATAAATTTTCCCCGTCTTTAGAACATTTTTCATTGATGCTCCGTTCCTATTGGTCGTAGCGTGATGTTATATAGCCTATAACCTTCCTCGATAAATGGACTATCAATCAAAAACATAATTTTTCGATTCCAACTAGTAGTTACTGAGATTAGCGCGTTCAAACAAACAAGTAAACTCTTCAGATTTATAATATTATTATAGTAAGTATAGATAGATTCATAGGTTCAAGTTTGACCACAATATCACCTGATGGTAAGCGGTGATGTGGTCGACGACAGAGTATGCTTGCCTAGAAGTATAGTCTGTTCACTCTTCTCCCTCAGGCACAGATTCTGGTAGGGAATTCCACTCCTTCGCCTGCTGTAAGCACAATGAAAGTATTCCCAAAACGTTTTGTGGAACCGTGACACATCGCCATGCGTCTTTGTTGCCTGAGAATGGCTTACAGATACAGGCTTCAAATAGTTTTTGCATTTCTACCAAGCGTCGATGAAAGAGATACAATAGCATATTATAATATTATTTATTATTGCAAGATAATTGTACATAAGCTTGAAACTTGCCAGCATAGTATGGAACGTAGCAAAATTAACATCAAATTAAAAGATAAAATAAAACTATATAATATAAGAAAGCTTACAAGAATAACAGATATTAGCTACTGTATTAAGAAGCTGAAATGGAGGTGGGCAGGAGATATGATAAGGAACAAAAACGACAAATGGTCTAGGGACGTAACAGAGTGGTGCCCAAGACAACACAAAAGATAGAAAGGAAGACAGTGTCGTAGGTGGGAGGACGACATTGGAAAGATAGCGGGTATTACATGGAGAAGAAAAACACAGAGCTGCTCAGTGTGGTAAGCTCTTGGGGAGGCCTATGCTGGCAAGCAAGACGATTTTCACGTAACGATATCAGATAATTTAACTTTTAAAGTAAATGTAATTTGTTTGTAAGATTGTTAATTATAGGGTATTTTATTATTAATATTATCATAAAATAATAAAATAGGGTCCGTGCCCACTCAACCCGAAGAATAATACTTGCGTATTTCTATTTCGATAGGCGTAAAAACAGTCAGGCAGAAAAGTGTTGATTTAACGCTTGCATCAAAGAGAATCTAAAATTAAAAAAAAATGTTTGGATAAATAAATCAATAATTAAACAAGTATTTATTCTTTTTAATATTGTAATCGCGTTTTAGTAAAAATCACAGATTATTGTTAATTATCATTACAATCTTATAGCTAGGGGCACGGTGGTATTTATTTGATCAGTCGTATAAACGTGATTATAATTATTAGGTTAACAAGTAAGCACTAACTTCCAAAGTTAAGAGGAAACGAGGGCAGAGAGCTCGCACTGAATTTCCTAAGTAAAAAGTCATAATTCGAGGTTTGGCGCTCGTCTATTTTCTCCTCCAATATTAAACCAATTTAAAAGATATTCCATAAACTGTGAAAATTAAAGATATATTCTATGTCCCTATGTTTTTCTTTTTGATGAATGAATCTTTAGAAGCACTAGAACCCTCAAAAAATGCTCAAAATTGCGCTCAGCAGAGGCTTAGTGTACAAATTTGACAAATATAAATGAAAAAGGAAAACATAGGGACATAGTATATATCTTACTATACCAGTTTATGGAATATCTTTTAAATTGGTCCAATATTGTAGGAGGAAATAGACGAGAGCCAAACGTCGAAATATGACTTTTTACTAATTAATTCAGTTGGCGCTCTCTGCCTATATTTCCTCTTAAGGCGCTGATTCCCTTGAGTAGCTGATTTTAAAATGAGAATCACGTCTAAACGGCTAGTCGAAATTTATTGGAAAAATATATGTTATATTAGACCATTTTTTAATAATTTCATCTCAGCAAATTTTGAGTTTTATTCGTATAACATAGTGTAATTAATTTGTAAAGTTATGTCTAAAACGGACAAAAACACGGCAATCACAACAAAACCGCTAGGCGTATTTTAATGAAATCGACACCATATCAAAGACAATTTAATTATCTACATTTTGATCTGAAGCTTTTTTTGTAAAGTCATAGAATAATAAGAAAAGTACAAAAAACTACTAAATTTCGGGTCGCGCGGGTGAGAAACGAGGGCGCGTTTTGTTCCCTCAAGGTCGTTGGCGTTAGTCGTCGTCTTAAGTTATTTAGAATATCACTATCACTTTGCCCGACTGTACAAATGGCACTGAATTGGTAGGAAAACTTCTGGTATTATTCTTCGGGTTGAGTGTAATCGGGTTAAGTGGGCACGGACCCATAAATTACTGCTTATAATAAAACTACTTCCAATTTAAATATTTCACAAAAAAAATAAAGTTTCATATCACCACCTCATGAAAACAATATCTGTGGTTTATATTCAGCGTTGCCGAAAATATTCAACATTATATTTTGGGTTCGGTGTATTTGAATTTAATTAAATCAGATCAAAACGAATATTCACAATTTATGGGTAGATTCACAGTCGGGTTTTTTGATTTTTTGATTTAACTTTTTTTATTTATAACTTTTTAGTCATTTTTTTTCGAATTAGATACATTTAAACATATAAGTGTTATATATTTTTGAAATCACCTCTTAAAACCCTTTATTTTGATACCCCACACGACGGGTTTGGAAGAAAAAAAATTTAGGCCCCCACAATATGGCGCCCAAAAGCCGCCATTTTTCTATTGTCCAACTTTAATGTAGCCTATGACACTTGCAGAGTTAAGACGAATAGATTGACGTATGAATCATTAAAGTCGGCCAACGCGTTTGTCCTCTGGAACGCCATATAGGAACAAACATACATACATACATAGACTGATAAACACATTACCCTCCTTCGGCAGTCGGGTAAGAAGAAAATGTCAAAATATGTAGAGAAATTATTTTGTGACAGAACTTTGCTTGAAAGCCTATTTTTTCACTTGTAAACTGAATAAAATAAAATAATACCTTTATTCCAAAAAAGGTTAAACAGAATAGTTAATTGTAACTACCTAATAGCACAAATATAGTTCGGTCAAAATAGACGTTACCCCTTGCATAAATTCCAAAGAAGAATGGACATTTACATGAACGTTAGGAAAAATCCTCATCGATTCCATGTGTACCATTTTTTATATTCAAGGTCAAAGGGCACAAAAACCAGTTTTTTGCTTATATCTCGGCAAGTTATGATTTTACTGCAATTTGTGCTAGGGCAAGTTTGTTCCTTGTTAAATTGTGCACAATACTGTTATATTTAAATGTATTACGTTAATATTCATAAAACATTTATTTACACCAATTAGTAAAATTAAGACGACGACTAACGCCAACGACCTTGAGGGAACAAAACGCGCACTGGTTTCACACCCGCACGACCCAAAATTTTGTAGTTTTTTGTACTTTCCTTAATATTCTTATATACGGTAGAATCATTTTTTATTACTTGTAAATTTTAATTTATGTGACGTTCAAAAGTGCCGTTTATTGCCTAGTTGAATAAATATATTCGACTTTTTTTGACTTTGAATCTATGACTTTAAAAAAAAGCCTTATATCAAAATGTAGATTATAAAATTGTCTTTGAGAGGGTGTCAATTTCATTAAAATACGCCCAGCGGTTTTGGTGCGAGTGTCGTGTTTTTGTCCGTTTTAGACATAACTTTACAAATTAATTACACTATGTTATACGAATAAAACTCAAAATTTTCTTAGATCAAATTATTAAGAAAATGGTCTTATGTTACATATATTTTTTTTAAAAACTTTACGACTAGCCGTTTAGACGTGATTCTCATTTGAAAATCAGCTACTCAAGGGAATTGGCGCCGATTCCCTTGAGTAGCTGATTTTAAAATGAGAATCACGTCTAAACGGCTAGTCGTAAAGTTTTTAAAAAAATATATGTTATATTAGACCATTTTCTTAATAATTTCATCTGAGCAGAATATAAGTTTTATTCGTATAACATAGTGTAATTAATTTGTAAAGTTATGTCTAAAACGGACAAAAACACGACAATCACAACAAAACCGCTGGGCGTATTTTAATGAAATCGACACCATGTCAAAGACAATTTAATTATCTACATTTTCATCTGAAGCTTTTTTTTTTTAAAGTCATAGAATAATAAGAAAAGTACAAAAAACTACAAAATTTCGGGTCGCGCGGGTGAGAAACGAGGGCGCGTTTTGTTTCCTCAAGGTCGTTGGCGTTAGTCGTCGTCTTAACAAGCGATATCGAATGATCATCAAAATCACGTGATCAATTCTTTACGTTTTGGCATTTCGATTATCGCCTTAGCTGGCATCGATTGCCACTTGTCAAGACCCTCATGACCTACTCTGCAGAGCCACTTGTAAATACTAGATTTCATTATATTACATAATGATGATGATGTAGCACGCTTACCTAGAAGAAACCTATTCACTCTTGACTTAAATACTCCCAGGTTGTAGATATCAGGAAATACAGAATCTGGCAGAGAATTTCACTCCTTAGCTGTACACATAATAAAAAAAAAACAAAACGTTTGGTGCGTATGGGTGGGATGTCCACCATGTACCGATGACGCATCGCCGAGGAATTAGATCATGCAATTCCATCGCACACTCCCCGAAATGTAAACGATAAAAAACCGACAGACTGGCAACTTGGTGCCGATGTTCAAGGCTCTGGAGCCTAGACTCGACCAGTATCTCATTGCCGATGAGCCTCTTGGCCCGTTTTTCGATCGATTCTAGTGCATCCAGCTGGTACTTGGCAGATCTGTGCCAGAGATGTGAGCAGTACTCCATGCATGACCGAATTTGCGCTTGTTACATGTTGAGCAACTGTTCTGGCGTGAAGTACCGTCTCACCTTTGCAAGTTAAAAAGTTACATGCACTCTGCAGAAGCTCTTGTAAAATACTAGATTTAATTAGATTACGTAATGTTGATTTAAAAAAGCTCTACCGCTGTAAACAGAAAAGATTAATGTTTGCATGCCTTTTAATGACAGTGTGAAATAAGGCTGCCGGCGCAAACAACTATAATTAACGCGGTTTTAATTAGCGCATTAGATTAACATAATAATGATTGACGGTCTTAAGCGCGTTAATTACTTTCAGTTAATCTAGTTGCTGCTGCTTTTCGTACTTACACAAGTAATATTTATAAAATTAAGATTCTCCGGCACTTTTTTATTGCATGCTATGCAATAAAAAAAATATATATGATAATGACATAAATAATGATAATAATAATGAAAGATAAGAGAGATAAGAAAAAGAAAAAAAAGAAAGAAAGAAAGATAAGCAAATCAAGTATCTTGACTTGGCTCGCGAGGTTGTCGACATGTGGGATGTGGACACAGCGATCATTGTACCGATAGTCGTGTCAGCCAATGGCTTAATAGCCACGAGCCTCGACCTACACCTTAGGAGGCTCTCGTTAGGCGGCTGGGTCAAGGGCCTGATCCAGAAAGCAGTATTGCTGGACACGGCTCGTATTGTTAGGAGGTTCCTCTCTCTGGAGCCCTGACCGCCGGTAGCTTGGACCCTGTTCCCGATACTGGTGGGCCTCTATCTATACCAATATTATAAAGAGGAAAGATTTTTTTGTTTGTTTGTTTGTACCGAAATGGCTCCGAAACTACTGGACCGATTTAAAAAATTCTTTCACTAATAGAAAGCTACATTATTCCTGAGTGACATAGGCTATTTTTTATCCCGATAACGGGTCCTGTGGGGTAGTCCACGAGAGCGAAGCCACGGGGATCAGCTAGTTTTTAATATTATTAATTGTTTTTTTTTTGTGTGTTTTATAAAAATATTTAAAAATGTAGATAATAAGAAATAATATGAATAAAGGAGATAATAATGACAAAACACACAGACACAAAACAAACAAATCAGATAATGAAATGCAATGCAATAAAAAAAAAATATAATGATAATGAAATATATAATGATAATAATAATCAAGTATCTTGACTTGGCTCGCGAGGTTGTCGACATGTGGGATGTAGACACAGCGATCATTGTACCGATAGTCGTGTCAGCCAATGGCTTAATAGCCACGAGCCTCAACCAACACCTTAGGAGGCTCTCGTTAGGCGGCTGGGTCAAGGGCCTGATCCAGAAAGCAGTATTGCTGGACACGGCTCGTATTGTTAGGAGGTTCCTCTCTCTGGAGACCTGACCGCCGGTAGCTTGGACCCTGTTCCCGATACTGGTGGGCCTCTATCTATACCAATATTATAAAGAGGAAAGATTTTTTTGTTTGTTTGTTTGTACCGAAAAGGCTCCGAAACTACTGGACCGATTTAAAAAATTCTTTCACTAATAGAAAGCTACATTATTCCTGAGTGACATAGGCTATTTTTATCCCGATAACGGGTCCTGTGGGGTAGTCCACGAGAGCGAAGCCACGGGGATCAGCTAGTTTTTAATATTTTTAATTGTTTTTTTTTTGTATGTTTTATAAAAATATTTAAAAATGTAGATAATAAGAAAGAATATGAATAAAGGAGATAATAATGACAAAACACACAAACACAAAACAAACAAAACAGATAATGATAATGATTTTAGCGCGCGGAACTAGTTGGCTGCGCCTTACGTGGCGCGTCATCTCACTATTGCAATCTCATTTACGTTTTGTCTAAAGAAGTAGGAGTAGCCATAAACTTTCTTAAGACGACGACTAACGCCAACGACCTTGAGGGAACAAAACGCGCCATCGATTCACACCCGCGCGACCCAAAATTTAGTAGTTTTTTGCACTTTCCTTATTATTCTAAGACTTTAAAAAAAAAGCTTCAGATGAAAATTTAGATAATTAATGAGATGGTGACGATTTCATTAAAATACTTCCAGCGGTTTTGGTGCGATTGTCGTGTTTTTGTCCGTTTTAGACATAACTTTACAAATTAATTACACTATGATATACGAATAAAACTCTAATTTTGCTTAGATGAAATTATTAAGAAAATGGTCTAATATCACATATATTTTTTACATAAATTACGAGTGATTCTCATTTTAAAATTAGCTACTCAAGGGAATCGGCGCCTTAAAAGCGCAATTGTATCAAGAAACGTACAATTTCGTTCGCTACGTACCGCTGTTGTTGTGTAGCTCTCTCACACGGCTAGCTATGACCAAACTTTGTCTCCGATACCGCCACAGATGGCACCAAACGCTCGATGGCACGTATTTAGGTGCAGATGTTGTAGAAATACTAGGAGAACTTCGCAAATTAGACGGGTCTGGACAAGAATCGTATATTAGAATCCTAAATTAAATATTGGATGTACGTATTGTGGTCAGCAGACTGAGAGATATTAGAATATAAATTTGAAATCTTTTATTTTTGATATACAATCACTACAAATACAGAAATATAAAGTATGGAGTTTCTTGTGCATTCTTCTCCATAACATGGTACTTTCCGAATGCACGGTAGAATCAACTTTTATTCTATGTAAATTTTTATTGTGACATTCAAAAGTACTGCTTGGTGGCCTAGTTCATACGTGTACAACACACAATTTATAAACTAATACATACATATTACATAATACAAAAACCTGAAAACTTTCTTTCCAAAAAGTTTTCAGGACCAAAACTCTATTTTCTTTAGGGGGGTCTGCCTCTAAGCACGAAGTCCGTAGTTTCGGCCTTTGTTTCGGGAGTTTCCTACTTCATATCACATACGGACGCTTGATTCGTTCGGTGCCCGAACTTCTAATGAATGACAAAACAATTTGACAGTTGTACCTACTCCTGATGTGTTTGTACCCGTCCGAAAAAAAAATAATCCGGAGTAGTGTTCACTGCAAAGTTTTGGAAAACCTACTTTCGGACGGGCCCGTAACTTCGTTGACGGAGTTAGAGATCACCTGATCTGTGTACTAAGATTTTTCTTTCAATAAACTTTTAGGTATTATGTGTAGTTTTGGAATGACAGCATTTTATTTTCCAACCATTTTTTTATCATCATCAATATCTTGGCAATAATTTACGACTTCCTGACTTCGGATGAAAGCCGTTGTCAGAAGCTAGTTATTCATAAAGAACAGTATAGTTGAAGTTATGAGCACATCAATATTCATAATTCCAAATGAACAACAGCAAATCCCACTGTGAGAAGCTGTCTATTATATTCTTTAATCACAAACCCGGGGAGAAATAAGGAAAATGCAAGAAATCTAGGACACGACGATCCGAACGTGATCTTAGAAAATGTGGAGTCAGGAATATTTGAAACGGTACGTGATATAGAAACTATAAAAGTAGAGGATGCTAAGAATTCCATACATAGATAATGGTTAGCTCACGATCGGCCTGTCCGCTTTATATTTCTTAGAAAATCGAACATCACAAAACCGTAAAAATAATTTCCTGAGCTAAAATAGTAGTTTATGCAATTGTCATATAATAGGGGTTATTAAAACACGAGCGTGGGTTTATCACATGAGGCGAAGCCGAATGTGATAATATTAACACGCGAGGGTTTTAATACCTAATTATATGCCGTTGCATACACTATTTTATCTTCACTCATACAGTTGAAATAAAATAAAAGTGGAAAAGGAAAAATATTCAGTATGGCGGACAATTTAGATTCTCATTGCACCATGACTGTCAATGTCAGTGAGCCCATATGCGCCAATAAATTAAAAAGTAAAAGTGTGCTATAAAAATTAAAAAGTTATTTTATGATGCAGTTGTTTGGAAATCGAAGGAAAATGTTGAACTGTAATGGCTTTTTTTTTAATTTTACCTATCCACGAATATAAAGTACGTGTTTATGCAATATATTTGGAACATTAACGAACGTTGTGAGTGTAGATAAAAATTTTTTAATTAACAAAAAATCAAACCGACTTCCAAAACAAAACACTACAAAGCGAAAAATAACTTTCTTTTCCAAAGTCGGTGTGTTTTAAATTTTTGTAAGAAAGAATGAAAGTTTTTTATTTATCTCTTTTTAGTCTTGATATGTACCTCCAATTGCCATAAAAATCATATATAGCCAAAGTACATCTCACGACGATTCCAATAAGCCCAAACACGACTAGCATACATTGTTTTATTTCAGTGTTCCAGTGCCTACCTGCCGGCTTCATCATCAGATCAGTTCAATAGTACCATTTTAATCAGTACTATTTATTTATATTTGCTATGCTTCATCATAGTCGTTTAATTATTCGAGATATCGTAGACATGTGATAAACTTAGCATTAAGGAGTTCCATTGGCTATTTGTGGTCTTCTTCACCAGTTCCACTTCACCAAATGATACTTCCTGAGTGCAAATGATTGCATTGTAGATGCAAATGCCAAAATCGCTATATGTATGCCTATAATATTTGAGGAGTTCCGTCGATTTCTCCAAGATCCCATCATTAGATCCTGACCTGATGGCTGACAATGGGACCAACTAGGAAGTATACCCTTTCAAACAAAAGAAAAAAAACGGTTCCGACGAATTGAGAACCTCTTCCTTTTTATGAAGTCGATTATAAATTCACGACTGTTGACCCTGATTCTGTCTGACTATTTGAAGACCAAATCGATTTATAATCAAGTTATTTTGTATAGTAAAATAGTCATAATGATCATGGCATTGAAATGATAATTCAACGTCGACTAACTTTAAATAGACATCAATTAAATGTCTAGTCAAACAATACTTATACTGTCATCAACACAATTTACATAAAAACTATGTCATTCATTATTAGGCCCTTGTCCCATCGCCGACAATCAGCGAGAAGCGAGTGTGTAGTGCCGATAGTTTTGTTGCTCGGCTATAAGTGAGTTTTCTTGTGCAACGGGCAATTACTCGCACCACTCGCTCGGTGCAGCCAGTCCTGCGCAAACCTGTACACGCTACGTTTACGAGAGTTCTGACCGCCAAGCGAGCATCGCCTAGCGAGCATCGCCAAGCGAGCATCGCCAAGCGAGCATCGTCAAGCGAGCATCACTGAACGAGCATCACTGAATGAGTATTATCTTTGATAGCTCTTGTCGCTACGACAAACTTGTGTTGAGAGAGTACTCGCAGGCATTGTGAACTTCCAGGGATCAGCTATTAATATGTGTCTCTTTTATTGGCACGGAATCTGTTTATTTTGTTCGTTGCTTTAGCAAGAAAATAGTAGATAGCTAATCGCTTTATCGACGGCGGTGGGACAAGTGCCTAAATGGTGAGCAAGACTTATCAAACCATACATAAGACATTGCTATCACTCACTTCCTAATGAAACAAAAAGTAAAATTAAAAGAAAACACGTCATATTTTTAGGGATCCGTACCCAAAGGGTAAAAACGGGACCCTATTTCTAAGACTCCACTGTCCGTCTGTCTGTCTTTCACCAGGCTGTATATCATCAACCGTGACAGTTAGACAGTTGAAATTTTCACAGATGATGTATTTTTGCTGCCGCTATAACAACAAATACTAAAAACAGAATAATATAAGTATTTAAGTGGGGATCCCATACAACGACCGTGATTATTTTGCCTATTTAATGGTACGGAACATTTCGTGCGCGAGTCCGACTCGCATTTGGTCGGTTTTTATTGCATGCTATATAATTTATCTAGTCAATCTATTGAACACGTAATTATGACACGAAATCTTTCGAAAACACCCCGATTCAAACAGTAAAACAACCAAAAAGTTTAGAACGGCTTAACTGATTTTCATGAAACATTGCTAAAAACACTCACACATAACTTTCAAACAAAAAAAAACGGTATCAAACATCCGTTTAGGAGCTATTTAGGATCCGTTTTCATGAAACATAGTTAAACACGTTCGATAAAGTCACCATTCAAACGAAAAAAACAGAAAACAAAATCGATTCATCCGTTTAGGAGCTATGATGCATATGCACAAATACACAGGACACACGTCAAACTAATAACACCCCTCTTTTTCCGTCGGGGGTTAAAAAGAGATAGAAGATATAAAAGCGATTCCTCTACACCTCTAGTGTTGCCCGCCATCAATCACTCGAACACCTCAATTTTTCCTCTTTTCACCCCGAAATTCCCCAAACTTACGTTCACTTTTCACGGCCTTAAGAAAAACATGGTGAACGTTATTGAAGACCAAAGGAAAGGTCTCGAAGGAATTATTTTATTACCAAAGGAACGTTAGGTAACCTTCTATATAAATGTAGTTATTTTAGATGTACACGCGATGTTTTAATTTGGGCATGGATCAATCATGGGGTTGGTGTGAACAGAAATAAATAACGCCTTTTTATGTGTTTTCTACGTGCTTATGGGAACAGAATTCTTGTAATCGGGTTTTCACGGGTTTTCTGCGACATGGTTAGCATTTTTGGACTTTACTAACAGACTGTCAATAACTCACCAATTATGCATTACATACCTAAATGTATGCCTTTATTATTTTACAGTCAACCTTTTTTTATTCTTTAAATTTTTGACATGAAGGTAATATATATTTTTAGTTTTTAATTTTTAACCTTTAGTTTCGATTTTAAATTTTATGAATATATTATAATCGTGATAAGATTTTGCATGTATTTTAGGCTATACATTATTGTCTATTCTTGAGGGTATAGCGCTTTATAAGTAATGATCTTAACTTATTGTGTAAGGAGTTCTCGATTGATGTGTTTACCACTAAAAGCTTGTCAGTGCGTAAGCAGCTTATCCTTGACTTTTTCAAAATTGCATAGTGTGTGTGTGTCCTTTAGCGTTAGTTATTGATTTTTTCTGATTGTTGTGCCTGCTGCTAGTGATCCCTAAGATCTCTTTTAAATTATTATATCTCTAGCCGTGAGAACCTGTAATTGGCTTAATGTAACATACTAACTTGTGTATTAATTTTATGTATAGCTGTTGGTTTTCCATCTAATAAATAAATAAATAAATAAATGAATAAATAAATAAATAAATAAATACATAAATTAATTAATAAATAAATAAAGAATCCAGGTGGAGGTCTTAGTTCAACTACAAATGTTCCTTTGTAATGTAAACTTAAGGTTCCTCTAGTCGACGGCACGAATTATTTTGTGTGAGAGGTTAAAATGCATGCCATCTCATCCGACAACACGTGCGAAAGATATAGATATTGTGATGAGCAGTAAAAAGCTAGTTCGCGTACGAATTAGCACTTTTGCAAATTTTTATCGAAATGCATGATGATTTAGAACGAAAACGCGCGAAATTTTGGCTTTTCGCTACGGAACCCTAAAAACCTAAAGTTACGTCTGTTTCGTACTTTTTAATTTCTTACTAATTTTGATGAATTTTGGTATCTATAGTACAGCTTGGTGAGGACACAATAAAAATAAAATAGAAATCTTTTATTAATTCGTTACTACATGTTTAAAGTTGTGTCACTATTAGAAAAACGTTGGCTTGAATCTTGTTATATTAACTTTAAAATTTTCGCGTTTCATAATTGAAAACCCGGGACCACGGTCGGTCGTTGCAACACGGCCGAAACGTCGGGTGAAATAGGTAAACAAACAATCGAAATCATCGCGTTAAATTTCCCGTGATAATTATATTGTTTTGAATCTTGTTAGTAAAAACCGGCCAAGTGCGAGTCGGACTCGCGCACGAAGGGTTCCGTACTTGGTAAATTGCAGTTTACGATTTATGACGTATTAAAAAAAAACTACTTACTAGATCTCGTTCAAACCAATTTTCGCTGGTAGTTTATATAGTAATGTACATCATATATTTTTTTTAGTTTTATCATTCTCTTATTTTAGAAGTTACAGGGGGGGGGACACACATTTTACCACTTTGGCAGAGTGTCTCGCGCAAACTATTCAGTTTAGAAAAAAAATGTTATTAGAAACCTCAATATAATTTTTGAAGACCTATCCATAGATACCCCACACGTATGGGTTTGATGAAAAAAAATATTTTTAGTTTTAGTTTCAAGTATGGGAACCCCCAAAATTTATTGTTTTATTTTTATTTTTGTGTGAAAATCTTAATGCGGTTCACAGAATACATCTACTTACCAAGTTTCAACAGCATAGTTCTTATAGTTTCGGAATAAAGTGGCTGTGACATACGGACGGACAGACGGACAGACAGACAGACAGACAGACAGACATGACGAATCTATAAGGGTTCCGTTTTTTGCCATTTGGTTACGGAACCCTAAAAAGTAAATAAAAACTTTGTTTTATATATTTCTTAGTATTGTGTGTTAGTATTAACGTTGTCTGTCCAATTGTCGCGAAGTCTAGCTGTCTTGGGCCAAAGGTGAAGGACTTAGGAAACTTTTTAAAAACTCCTTTTATGATAATATCTCCAAATTCCACGCGAGCGAAGCCGCAGGATTTCACTAATAATATTCGTGTCCGCGCAAGTGGATGCAATAGCCGTTGTAATATACGATGTCCACCGATAAATTACCACACCGGAGATAATCGAATCACATTTTGCTATGTGTTGAAAGAAATTGAAAATATTGTGAAGCGGTCAAAAGTATAAGTGGAAATCAAAAGTGTACCCGTTCAGATCGAGATAGCCAGTTAGCTACCAATATGACATTTACTTGCTTCATGATCGCTTAAATTTCCTTTGAAACATTTTGGAATGCGCTCCGATGCGACCCGATGCACGTCGTTTGGTATAAATCGTACATCAGAATGATCATAGGCACAGGTTGTCAATATCTATGAGTTTACGGTGTCACTCACTGACACATTTGGTTTCTAAGGAAAGTATTGACAGTGACGTCTCTAGCAGTGGCCGGCAATGCGATTCGAAGCTCTGTGGCGAAAACGATGCAGGTTTTCGTACCGCCATTTGAAATAATCAACGGTTCTGAAGCTGACTAAAAGCGAAATAAATATTTCTGTTGACTTGCAAGTTTTGGAATAGAAAAACAAATGGAAATTCTTAAATCTGCTAACATACAATTTTAAGCTAAATGCCGACTATTTTTTTAGATAAGTGTAGGTACTGTATATTTTATTAGTTAAATGATCTAGTTCCTTATTATTAATTTTACTAAATACTAGCTATTCCACGAGGCTTCGCGCCCGTCAACTGGCTACCTACCCATCTACCCTACCTAACCCCTACATACATGATTGTTGCGTAACTTTAAGCGTTTACGGAGCGCACACAACGGAAGCCCTCAAAAAGAATAAATTTTCCCCGTTTCCAGAACATTTTGCATTGATGCTCCGTTCCTATTGGTCGCAGCGTGATGTCATATAGACAAAAAAAAACAAACAACTAAACATCAACAACAATAACAACTATCCATCACAAAAATATTTTTCAATTCCAACCAGTAGTTCCTGAGATTAGCGCGATCAAACAAACAAGCAAACACTTCAGATTTATAATATTAGTATAGATAGATTCATAGGTTCAAGTTTGACCACAATATCACCTGATGGTAAGCGGTGATGTGGTCGACGATAGAGCATGCTTGCCTAGAAGTATAGTCTATTCACTCTTCTCCCTCAAGCACAGATTCTGGTAGGGAATTCCACTCATTCGCCTGCTGTAAGCGCAATGAAAGTATTCCCAAAACGTTTTGTGCAACCGTGACACATCGCCATGCGTCTTTGTTGCCTGAGAATGGCTTACAGATACGTCCTTTGTATTGTTTTTGAATATATACCAAGCGTTGACAAAAGAAATACAATACCGTACATAATATTATTTATTATTACAAGACTTTCGGCTGTCTTGTTAAGAATATCTACCAAGAGCAATATATTATCATAAAATAATAAAATAGGGTCCATGCCCACTCAACCCGAAGAATAATACTTGCATATTTCTTTTTCGATAGGCGTGAAAACGTCGATGTATAGTCAGGCAGAAAAAACGCTTGCATCAAAAAGAGTCTAAAATTTAAATAATGTTTGGATAAATAAATCAATAATTAAACAAGTATTTATTCTTTTTAATATAGTATACGCGTTGTAGTAAAAATTACAGATTATTGTTAATTATCATTACAATCTTATAGCTAGGGGCACGGTGGTATTTATTGGATCAGTCGTATAAACGTGATTATAATTATTAGGTTAACAAGTAAGTACTAACTTCCAAAGTTAAGAGGAAACGGGGGCAGACAGCGCGGACTGAATTTTCTAAGTAAAAAGTCATAATCCGAGGTTTGGCTCTCGTCTATTTTCTCCTCCAATATTAAACCAATTTCCATAAACTGTGAAAATGAAAGATGTATTCTATGTCCCTATGTTTTTCTTTTTGATGAATGAATCTTTAGAAGCACTAGAACCCTCAAAAAATGCTCAAAATTGCGCTGTCAGCAGAGGCTTAGTGTACAAATTTGACAAATATAAATGAAAGTAACAAAGTATATATCTAACTTTACCAGTTTATCAAATATCTTTTAAATTGGTCCAATATTGTAGGAGGAAATAGACGAGAGCCACACGTCGAAATATGACTTTTTAACCCCCGCCGGAAAAAGAAGGGGTGTTATAAGTTTCACGTGTGTTGCTGTGTATCTGTGTATCTGTGTATCTGTGTGTCTGTCTGTGGCATCATAGCGCTTTCGATTTAGATTTTTTTGTTTGAAAGGTAATTTTGTCGAGAGTGTTCTTAGCTATGTTTGAATAAAATTGGTTCAGCCGTTCAAAAGTTATGGGCATTTTACTGTTTGAATCGGGGTGTTTTCGCAAGATAAATGCGTCGGGGGTTTTTTAAATTCTGAAATTTTACTTGTTACTTAGGAAATTCAGTTGGCGCTCTCTGCCTATATTTCGTCTTAAGTTATTTAGAATATCACTATCACTTTGCCTGACTGTACAAATGGCACTGAATTGGTAGGAAAACTTCTGGTATTATTCTTCGGGTTGAGTGTAATCGGGTTAAGTGGGCACGGACCCATAAAATACTGCTTATAATAAAATTATCAATTATAGGAAAAAGACTAATGAAAAAAAAAGTTAAATCAAAAAATCAAAAAACCCGTCTGCTTCAAAAGCGAACTAAAAAGTCGTGAACTAAAAAACATGCTGTGCAGTCGGAGGATACATATCCTCCGACTGCACAGCATGTTTTTTTCCTTGTTTACGACTTTTTAGTTCGCTTTTGAAGCAGACGGGTTTTTTTAATTTAACTTTTTTTATTTATATCTTTTTAGTTATTTTTTTTTCGAATTAGATACATTTAAACATATAAGTGTTTTATATTTTTGAAATCACCTCTTAAAACCCTTTATTTTGATACCCCACACGACGGGTTTGGAAAAAAAAAAAAATTGGGCCCCCACAATATGGCGCCCAAAAGCCGCCATTTTTCTATTGTCCAACTTTAATGTAGCCTATGACACTCGCAGGGTTAAGACGAATAGATTGACGTATGAATCATTAAAATCGGCCAACGCGTTTGGCCTCTGGAACGCCATATAGTAACAAACATACATACATACATAGACTGATAAACACATTACCCTCCTTCGGCAGTCGGGTAAGAAGAAAATGTAAAAATATGTAGAGAAATTATTTTGTGACAGAACTTTGCTTGAAAGCCTATTTTTTCACTTGTAAACTGAATAAAATAAAATCATACCTTTATTCCACAAAAGGTTAAACAGAATAGTTTATTGTAACTACCTAATAGCACAAATATAGTTCGGTCAAAATAGACGTTATAATCCCTTGCACAAATTCCAAAGAAGAATGAACATTTACATGAATGTTAGAAAAAATCCTCATCGATTTCTTGTGTGCAATTTTTTTTTATTCAAGGTCAAGGGCACAAAAACCAGTTTTTTGCTTATATCTCGGCAAGTTATGATTTTACTGCAATTTGTGCTAGGGCAAGTTTGTTCCTTGTTAAATTGTGCACAATACTGTTATATTTAAATGTATTACGTTAATATTCATAAAACATTTATTTACACCAATTAGTAAAATTAAGACGACGACTAACGCCAACGACCTTGAGGGAACAAAACGCGCACTCGTTTCACACCCGCGCGACCTAAAATTTTGTAGTTTTTTGTACTTTCCTTAAAATTCTTATATAGGGTAGAATCATTTTTTATTACTTGTAAATTTTAATTTATGTGCCGTTCAAAAGTGCCGTTTATTGTCTAGTTGAATAAATATATTTGACTTTTTGACTTTGATTCTATGACTTTAAAAAAAAGCCAAAAAGATGGTGTTGATTTAATTAAAATACGCTCAGCGGTTTTGGTGCGAGTGTCGTGTTTTTGTCCGTTTTAGACATAAATTTACAAATTAATTACACTATGTTATACAAATAAAACTCAAAATTTTCTTATATCAAATTGTTAAGAAAATGGTCTAATGTTACATATATTTTTTTAAAAAAACTTTACGACTAGCCGTTTAGACGTGATTCTCATTTGAAAATCAGCTACTCAAGGGAATTTGCGCCTTAACAAGCGATATCGAATGATCATCAAAAACACGTGATCAATCCATTACGTTTTGGCATTTCGATTATCGCCTTAGCTGGCATCGATTGCCACTTGTCAAGACCCTCATGACCTACTCTGCAGAGTCACTTGTAAATACTAGATTTCATTATATTACATAATGATGATGATGTAGCACGCTTACCTAGAAGAAACCTATTCACTCTTGACTTAAAGACTCCCGGTTGTAGCTATCAGGAAATACAGACTCTGGCAGGGGGTGCCACTCCTTAGCTGTACACATAATAAAACTATTCCCAAAACGTTTGGTGCGTATAGGTGGGATGTCCACCATGTACCAATAACGCATCGCCGAGGAATTAGTTCATGCAATTCCATCGCACACTCCCCGAAATGTAACCAATAAAAAACCGACAGACTGGCAACTTGCCGATGTTCAAGGCTCTGGAGCCTAGACTCGACCAGTATCTCATTGCCAATGAGCCTCTAGGCCCGTTTTTCGATAGATTCTAGTGCATCCAGCTGCTACTAGGCAGATCTGTGCCAGAGATGTGAGCAGTACTCCATGCATGATCGAACTTGCGCTTGTTACATGTTGAGCAACTGTTCTGGCGTGAAGTACCGTCTCACCTTTGGAAGTTAAAAAGTTACATGCACTCTGCAGAAGCACTTGTAAACGCTAGATTTCATTAGATTACGTAATGTTGATTTAAAAAAGCTCTACCGCTGTAAACAGAAAAGATTAATGTTAGCATGCCTTTTAATGACAGTGTGAAATAAGGCTGCCGGCGCAAACAACTATAATTAACGCGGTTTTAATTAGCGCATTAGATTAACATAATAATGATTGACGGTCTTAAGCGCGTTAATTACTTTCAGTTAATATAGTTGCTGCTGCTTTTCGTACTTACACAAGTAATATTTATAAAATTAAGATTCTCCAGCACTTTTTTATTGCATGCTATGCAATAAAAAAAATATATAATGATAATGACATAAATAATGATAATAATAATGAAAGATAAGAAAAATAAAAAAAATAAAGAAAGAAAGATAAGCAAATCAAGTATCTTGACTTGGCTCGCGAGGTTGTCGACCTGTGGGATGTAGACACAGCGATCATTGTACGGATAGTCGTGTCAGTCACTGGCTTAATAGCCACGAGCCTCGACCAACACCTTAGGAGGCTCTCGTTAGGCGGCTGGGTCAAGGGCCTGATGCAGAAAGCAGTATTGCTGGACACGGCTCGTATTGTTAGGAGGTTCCTCTCTCTGGAGCCCTGACCGCCGGTAGCTTGGACCCTGTTCCCGATACCGGTGGGCCTCAATTTTTTATATTTTTAAATGTTTTTTTTTGGATGTTTTATAAAAATATTTAAAAATGTAGATAATAAGAAAGAATATGAATAAAGGAGATAATAATGACAAAACAAACAAACACAAAACAAACAAAACAGATAATGATAATGATTTTTTAGTGCGCGCGGAACTAGTTGGCTGCGCCTTACGTGGCGCGTCATCTCACTATTGCAATCTCATTTACGTTTTGTCTAAAGAAGTAGGAGTAGCCATAAACTTTCTTAAGACGACGACTAACGCCAACGACCTTGAGGGAACAAAACGCGCCATCGATTCACACCCGCGCGACCCAAAATTTAGTAGTTTTTTGCACTTTCCTTATTATTCTAAGACTTTAAAAAAAAAGCTTCAGATGAAAATTTAGATAATTAAATTGTCTTTGAGATGGTGTCGATTTCATTAAAATACTTCCAGCGGTTTTGGTGCGATTGTCGTGTTTTTGTCCGTTTTAGACATAACTTTACAAATTAATTACACTATGATATACGAATAAAACTCTAATTTATTTATTTATTTAAACTTCATGTACAATGGTGATACATAGGCGGACTTAATGCAGCAAGGCAATTTTGCTTAGATGAAATTATTAAGAAAATGGTCTAATATCACATATATTTTTTACATAAATTACGAGTGATTCTCATTTTAAAATTAGCTACTCAAGGGAATCGGCGCCTTAAAAGCGCAATTGTATCAAGAAACGTACAATTTCGTTCGCTACGTACCACTCTTGTTGTGTAGCTCTCTCACACGGCTAGCTATGAACAAACTTCGTCTCCGATACCGCCACAGATGGCACCAAACACTCGACGGCATGTATTTAGGTGCAGATGTTGTAGAAATACTAGGAGAACTTCGCAAATTAGACGGGTCTAGGCAAGAATCGTACATTTGAATCCTAAATTAAATATTGAATGTACGGATTGTGGTCAGCAGACAGAGAGATATTAGAATATCAATTTGAAATCTTTTATTTTTAACCGACTTACCAAAAAGGAGGAGGTTATCAATTCGATTGTTTTTTTTTTTATGTGTGTAACCTCAGAACTTGTTTCTGGGTGAACCGATTTTGATGATTCTTTTTTTATTTGAAAGCTGGTGCTTGTCGTGTGGTCCCATTTAATTTCCATCAAGATCTGATGAAGAACTTTGGAGATATACATCAGAACTCTTCAATAAATGACGGCAAATCACTCGAGATAGCTGCAATCGCATTTCTGTTTATTGTTTACACCATTTCATATTATACCATCACACTAGTACACTCTAAACCAAGGTGAAAACACGTACCCCACGCAGGTGTATACAGTTCACCTTGGTATACTCTTATTCCACCGGTTTTGTTTAAGTTTTATGTTATTGGGTTAATTATTTCTGGCTTCACTTTGGGCATTACTGGTACCAAGCATGTGTAACTGGTCCATTATGTACCACAACTAAAAAGTAAAAAATAAAAAAAACTTTTCACAAAAAATACAACCGACCACCAAATAAAAACACTACAAAGTGAAAAAAACTTCAATTTCGGAAGTCGGTGTCAAAAAACGAAGAAACGAAAACCAAAACACCGACTGCCGGCATTTAAGTTATTTTTCACTTTGTAGGGTTTTTATTTGGTAGTCGGTTGTATTTTTAGTAAAAAGTTTTTTTTTCATATATACAATTACTACAAATACAGAAATATAAAGTATGGAGTTTCTTGTGCATTCTTCTCCATAACAAGCTACTTTCCGAATGCACGGTAGAATCAACTTTTATTCTATGTAAATTTTAATTGTGACATTCAAAAGTACTGCTTGGTGGCCTAGTTCAAATAATATATATATGTCTTTTGAATTCAAATACCCATACTACTACTAATACCTACTATGAAATTACTGTACTGTATGTAATTGTTTTACAATTAAGTTCCCTAGTATTTGTACCTACATTGTGTGCCAAATAAACTAGTTTTCTTCTTTCTTCTGTAAATACCTCGCAAAAAGGTAGTCTTTCTTTCCAAAAAGTTTTCAGGACCAAACTCTATTTTCTTTAGGGGGGTCTACTACCTCTAAGCACAAAGTCCGTAGTTTCGGCATTTGTTTCGGGAGTTTCCTACTTCATATCACATACGGACGCTTGATTCGTTCGGTGCCCAAACTTCTAATGAATGACAAATCAATTTGACAGTTGTATCTACTCCCGATGTGTTTTTAACCGTCCGCAAAAAAAAAAAATCCGGAGTAGTGTTCACTGCAAAGTTTTGGAAAACCTACTTTCGGACGGGCCCGTAACTTCGTTGACGGAGTTAGAGATCACCTGATCGGTGTACTAAGATTTTTCTTTCAATAAACTTTTAGGTATTATGTGTAGTTTTGGAATGACAACATTTTATTTCGCAACCATTTTTTTATCATCATCAATATCTTGCCAATAATTTACGACTTCCTGACTTCGTATGAAAGCCGTTGTCAGAAGCTGGTTATTCATAAAGAACAGTACAGTTGAAGTTATGAGCACATTAATATTCATAATTCCAAATAAACAACAGCAAATCCCACTGTGAGAAGCTGTCAATTTTATTCTTTAATCACAAACCCGGGGAGAAATAAGGAAAATGCAAGAAATCTAGGACACGACGATCTGAACGTGATCTTAGAAAATGTGGAGGCAGGAATATTTGAAACGGTACGTGATAGAGAAACTATAAAAGTAGAGGAAGCAAAGAATTCCATACATAGATAATGGTTAGCTCACGATCGGCCTGTCCGCTTTATATTTCATAGAAAATCGAACATAACAAAACCGTAAAAGGAATTTCCTGAGCTAAAATAGTAGTTTATGCAATGGTCATATAATAGAGGTTATTAAAACACGAGCGTGGGTTTAACACGCTGCAGTTGTTTGGAAATCGAAGGAAAATGTTGAACTGTAATGGTTTTATTTTTTTTATTTTACTCATCCACGAATATAAAGTACTTGTTTATGCAATATATTTTGAATTCATATTTGGAACATTACGTTGTGAGTGTAGATAAAAACTTTTTAACAATAAATCAAACTGACTTCCAAAACAAAACACTATAAAGCAAAAAATAACTTTCTTTTCCAAAGTCGGTGCCTTTTATTTTTTTTTAAGAAAGAAAGAAAGTTTTTTATTTATCTCTTTTTAGTCTTGGTATGTACCTCCAATTGCCATAAAAATCATATATAGCCAAAGTACATCTCACGACGATTCCAATAAGCCCAAACACGACTAGGATACAGTGTTTGATTTCGGTGTTCCAGTGCCTACCTGCCGGCTTCATCATCAGATCAGTTCAATGGTACCATTTTCATCAGTACTATTTATTTATATTTGCTATGCTTCCTCATAGTCGTTTAATTATTCGAGATATCGTAGACATGTGATAAACTTAGCATTAAGGAGTTCCATTGGCCATCTGTGGTCTTCTTCACCAGTTCCGCTTCACCAAATGATACTTCCTGAGTGCAAATGATTGCATTGTAGATGAAAATGCCAAAATCGCTATATATAATATTTGAGGAGTTCCGTCGATTTCTCCAAGATCCCATCATTAGATCCTGACCTGATGGACCCTGATGGATGACTATGGGACCATATACCAAAAATTTTCCAAATCGGTCCAGGCGTCTTTGAGTAATCGGGGTAAAAAAAACGGTTCCGACGAATTGAGAACCTCTTCCTTTTTATGAAGTCGGTTATAAATTCACGACTGTTGACCCTGATTCTATCCGACTATTTGATGATCGAATCGATTTATTATCAAGTTATTTTGTATAGTAAAATAGTCATAATGATCATGGCATTGAAATGATAATTCAACGTCGACTAACTTTAAATAGACATCAATTAAATGTCTAGTCAAACAATACTTATATTGTCATCAATACAATTTACATAAAAACTGTGTCATTCATTATTAGGCACTTATCCCACCGCCAATCAGCGAGAAGCGAGTAGAGCTAGTAACTAGATACGAGTTGGCAAGCAGCGAAAAGCGAGTGTATAGTGCCGATAGTTTTGTTGATCGGCTATAAGTGAGTTTTCTTGTGCAACGGGGAATTACTCGCACCGTTTCACTCGCTCGGTGCAGCCATTGCGTAAACCTGTACACGCTACGTGAGTACGAGAGTTCTGATCGCCAAGCGAGCATCGCCAAACGAGCATCGCTAAGCGAGCATCGCCAAGCGAGCATAGCCAAGCGAGCATCACTGACCGAGTATTATCTTTGATAGCTCTTGTTGCTACGACAAACTTGTGTTGAGAGAGTACTTGCAGGCATTGTGAACTTCCAGGGATCAGCTATTAATATGTCTCTTTTATTGGCACGGAATCTGTTTATTTTGTTCGTTTCTTTAGCAAGAAAATAGTAGATAGCTAATCGCTTTATCGACGGCGGTGGGACAAGTGCCTAAATGGTGAGCAACACTTATCAAACCATACATAAGACATTGCTATCACTCACTTCCTAATGAAACAAAAAGTAAAATTAAAAGAAAATACGTCATATTTTTAGGGATCCGTACCCAAAGGGTAAAAACGGGACCCTATTTCTAAGACTCCACTGTCCGTCTGTCTGTCTTTCACCAGGCTGTATCTCATGAACCGTGATAGCTAGACAGTTGAAATTTTCACAGATGATGTATTTTTGTTGCCGCTATAACAACAAATACTAAAAACAGAATAATATAAGTATTTAAGTGGGGATCCCATACAAAAAAACTTGATTATTTTGCCTATTTAATGGTACGGAACATTTCGTGCGCGAGTCCGACTCGCATTTGGTCGGTTTTTATTGCATACTATATAATTTATCTACTAGTAGACACGCTTCGATCGACAATCTATTGAACAGGTAAATATGACACGAAATCTTACGAAAACACCCCGATTCAAACAGTAAAACGCCCAAAACTTTAGAAGGGCTGAACTGATTTTCATGAAACATAGCTAAAACACGTTCGATAAAGCCACCATTCAAACGAAAAAGAAACGGAATCAAAATCGGTTCATCAGTTTAGGAGCTATGATGCATATGCACAAATACACAGGTACACACGACAAACTAATAACACCCCTCTTTTTCCGTCGGGGGTTAAAAAGAGACAGAAGATATAAAAGCGATTCCTCTACACCTCTAGTGTTGCCCGCCATCAATCACTCAAACACCTCAATTTTTCCTTTTTTCACGCCGAAATTCCCCAAACTTACGTTCACTTTTCACGGCCTTAAGAAAAACATGGCGAACGTTATTGAAGACCAAAGGAACGTTAGGTAACCTTCTATATAAATGTAGTTATTTTAGATGTACACGCGATGTTTTAATTTGGGCATGGATCAATCATAGGGTTGGTGTGAACAGAAATAAATAACGCCTTTTTATGTGTTTTCTACGTGCTTATGGGAACAGAATTCTTGTAATCGGGTTTTCACGGGTTTTCTGCGACATGGTTAGCATTTTTGGACTTTACTAACAGACTGTCAATAACTCACCAATTATGCATTACATACCTAAATGTATGCCTTTATTATTTTACAAACAACCTTTTTTATTTCTTTAAATTTTTGACATGAAGGTAATATATATTTTTTAGTTTTAAATTTTTAACCTTTAGTTTCGATTTTAAATTTTATGAATGTATTATAATCGTGATAAGATTTTGCATGTATTTTAGGCTATACATTATTGTCTATTCTTGAGGGTATAGCGCTTTATGCCGTATTATAAGTAATGATCTTAACTTATTGTGTAAGGAGTTCTCGATTGATGTGTTTACCACTAAAAGCTTGTCAGTGCGTAAGCAGCTTAACCTTGACTTTTTCAAAATTGCATAGTGTGTGTGTGTCCTTTAGCGTTAGTGATTGATTTTTTCTGATTGTTGTGCCTGCTGCTAGTGATCCCTAAGATCTCTTTTAAATTATTATATCTCTAGCCGTGAGAACCTGTAATTGGCTTAATGTAACATACTCAACTTGTGTATTAATTTTATGTATAGCTGTTGGTTTTCCATCTAATAAATAAATAAATAAATAAATAAATAAATAAATAAATAAATAAATAAATAAATAAATAAATAAATAAATAAATAAATAAATAAATAAATAAATAAATAAATAAATAAATAAATAAATAAATAAATAAATAAATAAATAAATAAATAAATAAATAATAAATTAATTAATAAATTAATTAATTAATAAATAAAGAATCCAGGTGGAGGTCTTAGTTCAACTACAAATGTTCCTTTGTAATGTAAACTTAAGGTTCCTCTAGTCGACGGCACGAATTATTTTGTGTGTGAGGTTAAAATGCATGCCATCTCATCCGACAACACGTGCGAAAAATAGAGATATTGTGATAAGCAGTAAAAAGCTAGTTCGCGTACGAATTAGCACTTTTGCAAATTTTTATCGAAATGCATGATGATTTAGAACGAAAACGAACGCGTGAAATTTTATAAACAGACCTTTGGGAGTCTAGATATCATGAAAAAACACCTAAATGTACATTTATAAAATAACATTATTTGCATTGTTGAATTACTAATTTACCTCTATATGGAGGCCGTTTTGCATTTGTCATTCTTCTTATCGTATATATTTCCGCCAAAAATTGCCTTAAAATTTATGTTGAAACTAGCTGTTGCCCGCGACTTCGTCTGCGAAGCATTAGTAATTCGAATAGCTTATTTTTTATATCGCAGCATAATGTTGTGGGTTTTCCATACAAACTTCTACCTCTCTTTCCACCCCCTTAAGTATAATTTCCGGGATAAAAACTATGCTATGTCCTGCCCAGCGTCTCAAAATATCTCCGAACCAAATTGCATCTAAATCGGTTCGACGGTTTAAGCGTGAAAAGGTGGACAGAGAGACAGACAGAGTCACTTTCACATTTATAATATTAACTCCGCCCGCGACTTCGTTCGTGTGATGGCAACCAAAAATAAGCTGCTATTAAACCTGAGACAAACGGTCCAGTTCGGCAGTTCCAAATCGATGTAGAGGTCCCCCATCCTAGTGCCATTTGATTCTTCAAAAAAACTTTGACATCCCTAAATCGTCATCATCGTCTGGGGGTAAATCCGAAAAACTAATGATGCCATCCTTTATTATTTTGCCTGAGGAATAAGATTTTTATACAAATAAATGTCTCCCTTTTAACCCTTTAAAAATTTGAATTTCCAAAAACCCCTCCTCAGTGCTCCCCAACGTCATAAAAAGAAGCTATGTGCAGTAAAAGTAATCAAAAATCTTTACCACACTGAAGTTGTATTTTAAGGGTAGTTTCGAAAAACTAATTATTGAAAACCTTTATTGTTTATTTAGGTTGGTATTTATGTCAAGTTTCATGTTTATTGATCCAAGAAATCAGATTCTTCAATTAAATTAACATCCCCTAAGTCGTCTTTTGGGGATAGTTTCAAAAAATAATAAGAGCAACCTTTATTATTCATTTAGGTTAGTATTTATGTCAAGTTCCTAAATTGTCTTTTCGGGGAAGTTGCAAAAAACTAATAATGACAACCGTTATTGTTTATTTAGGATGGTACTTATGTCAAGTTTCATGTTTATTCACCCAAGAAATCAAAATCTTCAAAAACCTAACATCCCCTAAATCTTCTTTTGGAGGTAGTTTAAAAAAATAATAATAGCGACCTTTATTATTCATTTGGGTTAGTATTTGTGGCAAGTTTCAAGTTTATTGACTCAAGAAATCTGATTTTTCAAAAACACTGTAATACCTCCTAAATCGTCTTTTGGGGGTAGTTGCAAAAAACTAATAATTACAAACTTTATTGTTTATTTAAGATGGTATTTATGTCAAATTACATGTTTATTCACCCAAGAAATCAGATGCTTCAAAAAAAATAACATCCCCTAAATCATCTTTTGGGGGTAGTTTCGAAAAACTAACAATGAAAATCTTTATTGTTTATTTAGATTAGTATTTATGTCAAGTTTCAAGTTTTTCAACTGAAGTAATAAGATTCTTCAAAAAAACTTTAACACCCCTAAATCGTCTTTTGCGGGTAGTTTCAAAAAATAATAACAGCAACCTTTATTATTCATTTAGGTTAGTATTTGTGGCAAGTTTCAAGTTTATTGACCCAAGATATCAGATTTTCCATACAAATTTCAACAACCCCTAAATCATTATTTGGGGGTAGTTTCAAAAACTAATAATGTCAATCTTTATTATTTACTTAGAATACTATTTGTGCTATATGTTTCAAGAATTTTGGTCGAAGGAATTAGATTTTTCATACAAACTTTCAACCCCCTTTTTACCCCCTTAGGGGTGAAATTTCCAAAAATCCTTTCTTAGTGCACACTTACGTCACTTGAGGAACCTTTCTGCCAAATTTCATGCTTCTAGGCTTAGCAGTTTTGGCTGTGCGTTGATTGATCAGTCAGTCAGTCAGTCACCTTTCGCTTTTATAGATATAGATATGGAACTTCCGACGCTCATTAACTTTCAAATATATTATTTTTTTACATTTTTGTTTCCATACAGGACTAATGAAAATAATGAGACAGATTGATTTCATTTTTTATTTTGAACATACGTCGTCAAACAGGAGTAATCTCTAGACTACGTTTGTATGGAAGAATTTTCGACCAGTGTAACCTTAAGTATGAGTGTCAGTAAGAATGCTGTAATCTTTTGTGTTGTGTTTGGATAAATAAACATATATTTTTTTATTTATATGTATGAAGGTGTGTGAAGTAAAAGAAGTATGTAAGGATCGTAGCAGGTGGCGTTCTGTAGTTTCTGCCTACCCCCATGGGAAAAAGGCGTGAGTTTATGTATGTATGTATATTTTTTGTTATAGGTTCGCATTTAACCACTATCTCGCCTGATGGTAAGTGATGATGTGGTCGAAGGTGAAGCACGCTTGCCTAGAAGTAACCTATTCACTCTTGACTTGAAGACCCCTAGGTTGTTGTTGTGTTGTTAACATTTTCCTGTGACTGCGTTATTGTAGTCCAACCCAAATGGATCGTACGTTTTACATGGATATAAACCCTATAACACTACGATAGCTACCTAGCTATCTTTCAGTGAAAGATTATCGCAATCACTTCACTACTGAAATAGTTTAATTGTTTCTTCGTAAACTTGCAAAGAAACAATCAATCGAACTGAGGAGTATTGCACACCCATGATTAAAAATAGAGATGGGTATTATGGATTATTTAATGATATTGATAGAAGAGATCGTGGCTAAATAATAACAGCCGCACGGGTCGATTTTCATGGTTAAGCAACGCTTGACGAGTTAGGTCCGTGGATGGGTGACCATTTCAACATACTGAGTTTCCTCCGTGCCTCGGAAAGCACGTTAAGCCATTGATCCCGGCTGTCATTTAAAGATAACAGTCGTTACGAGTAGTCAGAAGCTTGAGATCTGACACCAGTCTAGCCAAGGGGTATCATGTTATCCAGTCACTGGGACATGTTACCCAGTCAGTGGAGGTCAGATAGGCAGTCGCTCCATGTAAAACACTGGTACTCAGCTGAATCCGGTTAGACTGGAAGCCGACCCCAACATAGTTGGGAAGAGGCTAGGCAGATTGATTTTTTAATGAAATCGATGGACAGTTTTAAATCAACTGTCCTAATTGTTTATTTATTAGTAGGTGTTTCAACAACCACTATTGCTATGCTAAAACGAGACTTCTTTTGTAACCTATTTCAAAACTGTGTCATCGGTAAAATTGAGTCATTTTCAACAAAAGATCCCCATCGTTCGTGGGAAATCCTACCCTAGGAACGACCCTTCGATTTATCGTAACCACACGACACCCTCTTCGATATCGACAAGGAAACCCGAGATTCTCCATAGCAGGCAGTGAATGTATATTCAAATAAGCTGAAAAATTTCAGATACCCCAGTATGAGGGACTGCAATCTCAAATATTTCAATGGGAGACAACACATTTCACCCCGATTGTCCCCAACCTCTGCATAAGAGATGCAATATACCCTACGCCCCGTTTCACCCCTCTTCATATTGTTCGTTTACTTTTTATTTAGAAATTCGCGGGATTTCTCGCGGCATTTTTGTAACGCAATCCCCCAAATGTTGTTGAGTGTAATTTATTATGATTGTGTCGTCGCTTTCTGTTTTAGAAAAGAGTAATAAGGGTTGTACGAGAATTTAAGTTATTTTTATTATTTTGTGTTGTTAATTTTGGCGGAACGCTATCTTGGGGATAGATGGAGGAGCTCGTGTCTGAATAATAACAGCCGCACTGGTCGATCTTTAAGGTTAAGCAACGCTTGACGAGGTCGGTCCGTGGATGGGTGAACATTTCAAAATACCGAGTTTCCTCCGTGCCTCGGCAAGCACGTTAAGCCGTTGGTCCCGGCTATCATTTGAAGATCTTTGACAGTCGTTACGGGTAGTCACAAGCTTGAGATCAGACACTAGTCTTGCCAAGGGGTACCGTTTTACCCAGTTACTGGGTTGTGGAGGTCAGATAGGCAGTCGCTCCATGTAAAACACTGGTACTCAGCTTAATCCCGTAAGACTGGAAGCCGACCCCAACATAATTGGGAAAAGGCTAGGCAGAAGATGATATTTAATACGAATGAAAAATGTTCATAGTTTACTGTTCGAGTTCCTATGAAGCCATGACCACTTTTGCTAAGTTCTTCTTCTTCATTTCGAGTCGATGGGAAACTCTTTATAAATTTTGGGCCCAGTAGGTTGCCACACCGATTGCGGCGTCAGTGGCGAGCATAAGGTCTTCCAAAGTGCTGGTGTATGGGCACTTGGGACACACCAGCATAGGCGCCATATCTTGCAGAGGGGCACCGCACTCACACTGGGTATCAGACGGGTCTATAAATCCCCACTTTTCCAAATTGTGTTTGCAGCGGCCTACTTGGGTGCGCAAACGATTGAGTGATTTCCATATGGGCCACTGCAGTTCACGTCCAGGTGGCAGGTGTTCCTGTGGTTTCAAGAAGTCGGGTGGTGGTGGGTGAGCTTCTCTCCACAACCTGCTTGTCACTATAGGCGTTGGGTCTTGGATGACCCGTGTGCATCGAAGAAAACTCTTCCGACTCTTAAGTCTACCCGGGGTTGTAGTGTAAACTCTAACATTGCTAAGTTAAAACGAAAACATACTCAAATATAATATGTATTTTTCATATGCAAAGACTTTTTGCATTTACGTAAACTCTATTAAACTTTTTCGACAGCTCACCTATATAGTACGGCATCGGAATGTCCGCCTCCTATGCTAATCGCTGCAGATTCGATTCCGTAGTAGGCCAAGTATTTACATAGCCTAGATTATACTATTCCTGAAGTAAGTAGTTTCTAGATTTTATTTTTACGGCTTCCCAATCATTGGAATTGTAGCAACTATAATATGTCAAACACTAAATCAAAATCAGTTCATCCGTTTGGGAGCTACGTACGATGCAACGGACAGACAGACACGGTAGATAAATTTGTTAAACTTACAAAACACCTGTTTTGTTAGGGGTTATATTTTTGCGCTTTTTCATAGATTGTGATTTTGCTGAGTTTCCTTGACCTTTCCCGGGCTTCTTGACAAAATATATTGTCACACATATACGGAAACGTAGATACTGGTGAAGGGGGTTGACAAAATTTTGTTGATGCTGCCAACCTTTTGTATACTTTGTAGGATAGTGTAAATTTCGAGTTGTTTTTTATTAAAATATAACCTTCTAAACACGCAACTTTTCAGGAATATCTGTCTTACATTCTTCCAACTCATATTATAATAGTGAAAGTCTACCGTTTGTTTGTTTGTCAATCAATCACGGCTGAATGCCGTGATTGATTGACAAACAAACAAATTGTTTATTAATCAATCACGTCTAACGGCTAAACGGATTTGGATGAGACCTTAATTAGCTCAAAGGATAAATTTGTCTCAGTAGTACGTTATTGTGGGCATATTTTCTAAATTGATGTGAGCAAACGATCCAGTTGGGTAGGATCAACTTCGAGAAAGAGGTAAACCGTCGAATCCGACTCGGCTGGGGAGCGTTCGGGAAGTTGCGCGGTGTCTTCTTGTCCAACTTACCACAGTGTCTCAAGACAAAAGTCTATGACCAGTGTGTGTTGCCAGTGATGACATATGGCTCTGAGACGTGGTCGCTTACAATGAGCCTCAACAGAAAGCGTACTGACACTCAAAGGGCAATGGAGAGGGCTATGCTTGGAGTTTCCTTGCGTGATCGAATCAGAAATGTAGAGATCCGTAAGAGAACCAGGGTTTCCGACATAGCCAGACTAAATAATTTCCAAACTTAAGTGGTAGTGGGCACGGCACATTGCTCGTAGAACGGATGGCCGATGGGGCAGGAAGGTTCTGGAGTGGCGACCGCGAATCGGAAGACGTTGCGTTGGAAGGCGTCCCAACAGGAGGACCGATGACCTGGTGAAGGTTGCGGGGATCCGCTGGTTGCGAGATGCACGGGATTGGTCAATGTGGTGACTCCTGGGGGAGGCCTATGTCCAGCAGTGGACGTCGTTCGGCTGATATGATGATGATGAAAGACGATGGTAAAATCTAGTTTTGTATCAAACTCACAATGAACGTTAACAGACAACCTGGATACTCAGACTATGATTTAATAGTGCAACGTCAGTGCAAAGCTATTATAAATTTGATAGTTGAACCGACTCCGAGACACCTTGAATAATTTGATTCAAATTAAGTAGTTTGATGCCTGCTGGCACGGCTTTACTTCATAACTCTAGACGTATTTTCGTGGTAGAAGTTATTTTGAACCTAAGTTGGTTGTTATTGTAGTTTCGACCTTAAATAGCCACAGATAAAGCAACATTTTGTCGACGACGAGACTTTTCCTCAAAAGACCATTTCAGACATCAATCTACATGGTCTTCACATGATCTTGCCAAGATTTTGTCTGGACTTTAAAAGAGACTGTAACCTCTGAGTTTGTTACGGCCTTTCTTCTCAGAGTAGTCAGATAGGAAGCGCCGATCTCCTCTAGTTTTAAGAAATATGATCGAAATGTAAAATAAATTCATATACGTGAGGACGATGTACACAGCACTACTATACTACATATGGGTATGAGAGAATTACAAGCACTAACAGGTAAATTCCTTTACTTGATAAATAGGAACATGGTTCTCTCATGGTGTCAAAAAATAAATCAAAATCAGTTCATTCGTTTGGGAGGTACGTACAATGCAACGGACAGACAGACACGGTAGATACATTTGTTAAACTTATAAAACACCTGTTTTGTTAGGGGTTATATTTTTGCGCTTTTTCATAGATTGTGATTTTGCTGATTTTATTCCACCTTTCCCGGGCGGTAAAAGTGTTTGTACAAACCATCTTAGAGAAATAAAATCATTTGTCGAAATGTCCAAAATGTAATTATGTTTGATATGCACTACCGAAATGTCAATTGACCAATCAAACATTTTGTCATTTAGTACATCGCCTTCGTTGATAGCATGACACTATATCTAGTCTAGAGCCTAAAGGTGAACGCGCACCTAGACGCACCACGTGCCGCAATCATCGGGCACATTTTACCACTTTGGAAGTGTCTCTCGCGCAAACTATTCAGTTTAGAATAAAAAAATAATAGAAACCTCATTATCATTTTTGAAGACCTATCCATAGATACCCCACACGTATGGGTTTGATGAAAAAAAAAATTTTTTGTTTCAGTTTCATGTATGGGAACCCCCAAAATGTATTGTTCTTTTTCAATTTTTGTGTGAAAATCTTAATGCGGTTCACAGAATACATCTACTTACAAAGTTTCAACAGCATAGTTCTTATAGTTTCGGAATAAAATGGCTGTGACATACGGACGGACAGACAGACAGACAGACATGACGAATCTATAAGGGTTCCGTTTTTTGCCATTTGGCTACGGAACCCTAAAAATGACAAACGTTACAGAAATATCACGTGTTCAATCCCTTACATTTTCGCATCGAACAACACTGACAGAGCCACAATTTGTGTAGCTCAAAATGAATCAAGAAATTAATGAAATCGACTTCTGCGGTAGATGTGCTAAAATTAGTCGTCTTCATGCCAAAAGCAAGTTTAACAACATTTTTAGAGTTCCGTACCTCAAAAGGATAACAGGAACCATTATAAGATCACTTTCTTGTCCGTCTGTCCGTCTAACCGTGTGTCACCACTGATTTTCTCAGGAACGGGTGGACCTAGCTAGTTGAAATTTATACCAGATACTGAGGTCTATAGTCCCTATTAGGTGTGTAAAAATCAAGGTCCTAAGTCAACACGTTAAAAAGATATAAACAAAAAAGTAAAAAACTTGTAAGTACCAAAATTTACCTTAATTTTCAACTTTTTTTATCACTCGTCTTACAGTACAAGTAAGGGAAAAATTCCGAAACAATTACGAACTTTGCCCGTGTCTTCGCTCCCGTTAACTGCCTGCTCTACCCTACCTATCTACCATATCCTACCTACCCTACCCTACCCTACCTATATATTTTCACCTATATATATTCTTTTTTTCTTATTTTTTCTTTCATAAAAACCTTGTCCTAACAATAACAAACACAACAAAAAAAGAATTAGCTAAATCGGTCCAGCCGCACACGCGTGATGCCGTGACCAAGGGAAATAGGGATTTATTTTTATAATATACGAGTATATATAGATAATAATAATTCATACCTATTGTCATTTTCATGTCTGTAAAAATGATGCAGACCCACGTACTGATCTTATAAGCTCCACATTTTGATGCAGCCTTCAATATCATTTAGATAATGTATTCCTCAAGTTATACGTGGGACACTCAGAAAGTTTTGCGAAACTAAAAAAAATTGTTCTATACGTACATATATTTTTATTAAATATTTTCAAAGTACTTTCCACCAGCCTCTATACAAAGATTCATGCGCCTAAACCAGTTTTCAAAACACTTTTTCCAGTCCGCCGCAGACACCTCGTTTACAGCCTGCTCGAACGCAGCCAGCGCATCTTCCGGCGACGAAAATTGTATCCCTTTGAGCTGATTTTTTATTTTTGGGAATATAAAGAAGTCACACGGTGCTAGATCAGGGCTGTAAGGAGGGTGACCCAGGAGTTTGACTGGCGTGCTGTCCAGGAAGTCCCTCGTTTTGAGTGCGGTGTGCGCAGGTGCATTGTCGTGGTGGAGCAGTAGCCCGCGGAGCCCTGTGTTTGGTCGCTTGTTGCTTATAACAGAGAAAACTTCTGGCAAACATTTGGTAGTATACCATTCGGCATTAATGCTTCTTTGATCTCGTAAGGGAATTGATACCAAGTGGCCAGTCAAATTAAAAAAGCTAGCGATCAAAATCTTACCCCCGCTTCTAGATCGCTTCACTTTGGTAGGCGTTGGCTCATTTTGAAACACCCAAACAGTCGACTGGCGCTTGGTTTCTGGGTCGTATTGATAAATCCAGGACTCATCACCTGTAACGATGTCGTAAACACGCCGAGACGAGCCTGCTTCAAATTTGTTAAGCATATCACGGCACCATTCCACCCGGGCCTGCTTCTGAGCATCGGTGAGGTTGTGCGGCACCCAGCGTGATACTATCCTCCTCACGCGAAGATGGCTGTGTAGAATCTCGTGAACGCTTCCCGATCCAATCTTCAATATGTGTTGAATCTCCTGATATGTAATTCGCCTATTGTCTTGGATTAAATTTTTCACTGCTAGCACGTTTTCTTCGGTAACAGCCGTCAAAGGGCGACCGCTTCTTTCGTCATCCCCCAAAGTTGGTCGACCGCGCTTGAATTCGTTATACCAACGATACACGGTTGCCTTGGAAGGGCCTTCATCCATGAATGCCATTTGAAGTCTATCGTACGATTCATCCGGTTTCAGGCGACACTTATAATCATAGCTCTAAAATGTTCCCGGCGCAGATCCATATTTCAGTGAGACACAATACTTTGAATTAACTCGCAAAAAATGTGGAGGGAAATTTTGAAATTGGAACTTACTTATTTTTACTTATAAATAATCATATTTTCGAAAAACATTATAACTGGCCAGTCTCCCATATATAAAAACTTTTTTTCGCAATACTTTCTGAGGGGCCTGGTATTATGTGTATAATTATGTGTGTGTGTGTTATGCGCATTAAAAAAAACATACACATAATATATGAACGTAATTTTTTTTTCGTAAAAGACAATGAGAAAGCATGGGCGATAAACACTAAAAGCCTTTTTCAAAACACCGTTTTTACACCTAACTAACCTTCATTACGGGCTGAAAGAACCCCTGAAAGCCTACAACGGCACAATGCCTACCGCGAAGCCACAAATGGTCTCACAAGGGGCGGAGACTACAGCCACTCCATTATAAACTTGCTAATGTAACGTCCTCTGGGCTCCTGAAGGACCGGAGGACCCGATGAGACCTGCCAAGTGCGAGTCGAGATGATAGGGGTACCGAATTCGTTATGGTATGTTTAAATTAGGTAGCTAAATAGTTGTGATAGCTTTTGTGATTAAACAAAAAAGTTTTTAATAACTTGTTGCTTGTTCGATATCTTTACCCGACTGCCGAAGGAGGGTAATGTGTTTATCAGTCTATGTACATATATATGTATGTATGTTTGTTCCTATGTGGCGTTCTAGAGACCAAACGCGTTGGCCGATTTTGATGATTCTTACGGCAATCGATTCGTCTTAACCCTGCGAGTGTCATTGGCTACATTAAAATTGGAAAAAAAAATGGCGGATTTTGGGCGCCATTTTGTGGGGGAAAAAATATTTTTCTTCCAAACCCATCGTTTGGGGTATCAAAATAAAGGGTTTAAGAGGTGATTTCAGAAATATAAAACACTTAAATGTTTAAATGTACATAATTAAAAAAAAAAAATGTTGAACAACTGGTTTTGGTCAGCCAGCTCGCGAATATGTATCCTCCGACTGCACAGCGTGATTTTCTTCTTGTTTACGACTTTTTAAATCGCTTTTTAAGCAGTCGGGTTTTTTGATTTTTTTAATTAACTTTTTTTACAGTCAATCAATCAGTATTTATTTGTAAACATAAGTAGGTTACAGCAGTGTGCAAGATGTTACAATAAAAAACAGTTTCTATATGTTTTGCCATGTGGCGTACAAATATACAATGAGGCTTTTGCCAATTAGGTAAATTAATTTATAATAATACAAGCTTTTTATTTATTAACTTGGAATGCATGTATGTTTGTTTGTGTCAGCCGCTGTCTTCGTCGCATACTCGGCATTTACTGGCCCGAGACCATCACTAACGTGGAGCTGTTGGAGCAATGCCACGAGAGCCCGATCGACCGCCAGATCAAGCGTCGCAAATGGAGTTGGATTGGCCACACACTACGAAGGGATTCTGATCATATACCGAAGCAAGCGCTAGATTGGCATCCCCAAGGCAAAAGAAAGCGTGGCCGTAGCCGTCAAACCTGGCGTCGCACCGTCTTGGCGGAAGCGACGAGCATCGGTATGACGTGGAGCGAGGTGAAGCGTGAAGCTTAGGACCGATCGCGATGGAGAACTACTGTGGACACCCTTTGCCCCATCCAGGGGACGTAGGACATTAAGTCAAGTAAGTCATTAAAATAAATAGTGTAACAACTGTAGATATGCCAATAAATAAATAAAAAGTACCTCTAACGAGGTCGGTTCTCTACTAAAACCAAAACAAAACTCAATGCCCTAATAAATTTCGCCTAGTCCAGACTCCTTTAGTAAATAATTGAATAACGAGGCTATGTCGGACAAAATCCCTTACAACGCTGTGTACATTTTAAGTTGGTCCTTCGGGATCTAAATTGGTCTTTTGAAGCCCAAAGTCCCGATTGAGTCAACACCACAGAGTTTCGAAACGACACAGCGGTCACTGCTACTGACGGCATTGCCAAAACTTTCTAAACAAACTAAACGCGTCATTGAGGGTCACCGTTTCCACATAGATATTGAAAACTTGTGCTCAACGCATATACCGCAACCACGTATATGATATCGGACTCAAACGCACAAAACATTTTGAAACGATTGTGCATACGAATAAAAACTACGGACTTCTTGGGGCAGTGCCGACAGCGTCAAGGGGTCACTGCTGCGCAATTTGCAGGTTCAATGCAAAATTCATCACAATACAAAGAGCGCTTTTGCAGTCACATCCAAAAACTGTAGATTACTCAAGCGCAAACGCTTGAAATTATCGGTATGTTGTACCTGTCGGAGTCTGTGTACCACATCATCGCTTACCATCAGGTGAGTTACTGGTCAAACGCGACTTAAAAGCATTTACAGAAGATTGGCCTGATGCAAAAATAAAACAAAATCCGGCCAAGTGCGAGTCGGACTCGCGCACGAAGGGTTCCGTACTTGGTAAATTGTGGTTTACGATTTATTAAAAAAAAACTATATACTAGTTCTCGTTCAAACCAATTTTCGGTGGTAGTTTACATGGTAATGTACATCAAATATATTTTTTAGTTTTATCATTCTCTTATATTAGAAGTTACGGGGGGGGCGGGGACACACATTTTAGAACTTTGGAAGTGTCTCTCGAGCAAACTATTCAGTTTAGAAAAAAAAAATATTTATAACCTCAATATCATTTTTGAAGACCTATCCATAGATACTCCACACGTATGGGTTAGATGGAAAAAAAAAATTTGTTTCAGTTTCAAGTATGGGGACCCCCAAAATTTATTGTTTTTTTTCTATTTTAGAGTGAAAATCTTAATGCGGTTCACAGAATACATCTACTTACCAAGTTTCAACAGCATAGTTCTTATAGTTTCGGAAAAAAGTGGCTGTGACATACGGACGGGCAGACTGACAGACAGACAGACAGACATGACGAATCTATAAGGGTTCCGTTTTTTGCCATTTGGCTACGGAACCCTAAAAAGGGAGGGTATGGAGACCTTTGCACAGCTGTGTAACAGTACAGATTGATTAAAAAAAAGTACCATTTACCACTAATAAAAATGGAGATGGCGTCTCAATTTGCGAGGCCTTTCCGTGTTCTATGGTTCACCCTAATCTACTGAGATGTAATAACTGTGTTAGCGACTCAGTCATTTGAATTCGGTTAGTGCGAGGCTGCGGTCAGACATGACAGGCAGTTAGACGTTGTTATCTACTTGTAGTTACGTGGTTAACGGTTTCAGAAAGCAGTGGGGTGAAAAGGGGTGTTCAAGTTTTTGGAAGCATTAGTGAAAGGAACTGTTAGGTCAAACATATAAAATTTCTGTTAGGTTTAGCAAGAATTTAATTTTATAAATGTAATCATTATCATCATATCAGCTGAAAGACGTCCACTGCTGGACCATAGGCCTGCCCCAACCGTCGCCACATTGGCGGATCCCGTGTCCCGCATCCAGTGGATCCCCGCAACCTCCACCAGGTCGTCGGTCCACCTAGTGTGAGACTTTCCAACGCAACGTCTTTTCTGCCCCATCGGCAATCTGTTCTGCGAGCAATTTTCTCTACCCACTGCCACTTAATAAATGTAATTCACGGAAATACTTTCATAGATTTGAAAGTCGCACTATCGCTCGTTATATTCCGAAAAAATCACTTCCCTTATGGATATGTCAAGTGAGCAGAGCAGTAGTAAAAAGTTAGTCGAGATATATATAGAGAGATTTTAAATAAATCAATGTGTATTTTCATCTCATTTTAATACACAAACGAATACGCGCTACGAAAGCTAAGATCTTCTCGATGCGCTACGGCGTAGCGCGTTTTCTGCTACGACGTAGCGCGTTTGATGCTACGGCGTAGCGCATTTGCTGCTACGGCGTAGTGCTTTTGCTGCTACGGCGTAGCGAGTGCTATGATCACCTAGCCTCCTAGCCTAGATCGACAGATCAAAGATGGCAGCGTAATATATATTGAACTCATTTTGAATCCTTCAGGGGGAGAAAGTACTCCTGAATATGATAAGCTGTTTTTTTTTTTATATTTACGTGTTAGTAAAAATCTTTGAAATATAAAAATATACAGCATCTCTGTACATTTATTTATTAGCATAAATCGCTCCACAAAATGTAGGAACAGCTGGGTAAAAGTCACCCCGTAGTAGACATATGAATAATTTTTGAGCTTCATATATAATATTTTTTCTTGTAATTACACAATAGATATAATTATTATCTAGAAGAGCTCGTGGCTAAATAATAACAGCCACACGAGTCGATCTTTAAGGCTAAGCAACTCTTGACGAGGTCGGTCCGTGGATGGATGACCATTGCAACATACCGAGTTTCCTCTGTGCCTCGGAAAGCACGTTAAGCCGTTGGTCCCGGCTGTCATTTGAAGATCTTTGACAGTCGTTACGAGTAGTCAGAAGCTTGAGATCTGACAGCAGTCTAGCCAAGGGGTACCGTGTTACCCAGTTACTGGGTTGTGAAGGTCAGATAGGCAGTCGCTCCATGTAAAATACTGGTACTCAGCTGAATCCGGATAGACTGGAAGCCGACCCCAACATAGTTGGGCAAAGGCTAGGCAGAAGATGATATAATTATTATCTAAGACATGATACTAAAACTTCGTATAAAATATTTAAAGTAAATATCCTTTTTGTTAAAATGAAAACAACAATTTTCAGTAATATTACATTAGTTACAATATATCACTGGCTTAAATCCCTCCGAATGACCAAGACCCACCCAATTTCGACCCGAAACTAATTGGTTGCCCAAACTTATATCGAAAAGCACAAAATAGCCTGTGGAAATTGAAGTAGTATGGCAACACTGAAACCACTTACTGGCGGTTAGTTTGTGAACGTACAACTTTCATTTGGATACCAACAAACATAAACCTTAAGTTAACTTTTAAGTAGTTTAATTGTTGCGAGGTTTTGTTTGGGCCTATTAATTACATACTTTACATTATAGATATTTAAGCATTTATCCTTTTTTAACCGACTTCAAAAAAAGGAGGAGGTTCTCAATTCGTCGGAATCTTTTTTTTAATGTATTTTCCCCGATTACTCAAACACAACTGGACCGATTTCAAAAATTCTTATTTTGTTTGAAAGGGTATACTTTCTAGTTGGTCCCATAGTCATCAGGTCAGGATCTGATGATGGAATCCTAGATAAATCGAGGGAACTCCTCAAATATTATAGGCATAAATATAGCGACTTTGGTATTTTCATCAACAATGCAATCATTTGCACTCAGAAAGTATCATTTGGTGAAGTGGAACTGATTAAGAAGACCGCAGATGGCCACTGGAACTCCTAAATGCTAAGTATGTCACGGGCATAAGGTATCTCGAATAGTTAACCGACTATAATGAAGCAAATACTTATAAATAAATGATACTGATGAAAAAGGCACCGTCGAACTGATCTAATGATGAAGCCGGAAGGTAGGCACTTGAACTCTAAAATAAAACATTGTATCCTAGTCGTGTTTGGGCTTATTGGAATCGCACTGAGATGTACTTTGGCTTTAAATGATAATCATGTTAATTGGAGATACCTACCAAAATTAAAAGAGAAAAATAAACAACTTTTTAACTAAAAATCAAACCGACTTCCAGAAGAAAAAACTACAAAGCAAAAAATAAATTGCTTTTCCGAAGTCGGTGTCGAAAAACGGCAAACAAAATGGGTACAAAAGACACCGACTTCGGAAAAGAAATTTATTTTTTGCTTTGTATATTTTTGTTCTGGAAGTCGGTTTGATTTTTTGTTATTGACAAAATCAATCTGCCTAGCCTTTTCCCAACTTCATTGGGGTCGGCTTCCAGTCTAACCGGATTCAGCTGAGTACCAGTGTTTTACATGGAGCGACTGCCTATCTGACCTCAACAACCCAGTAACTGGGTAACGTACGATCCATCTTGGCTAGACTGGTGTCAGATCTAAGGCTTCTGACTACGCGTAACGACTGTCAAAGATCTTCAAATGACAGCCGGGACCAACGGCTTAACGTGCTTTCCGAGGCACGGAGGAAACTCGGTATGTTGAAATGGTCAACCATCCACGGACCGACCTCGTCAAGCGTTGCTTAATCTTGTTGATCGACCAGTGTGGATGTTATTATCTAGCCACGAGCTCCTCTCCCTCCTCTCTCTCTGACAACACTGTATTATTATCAATTCGTATTTTTTTTGGTTCGGTTTTTTGGCATTGTGAAATGTTCATGCATCATTATGCATGCGCTACCTCCCCTGCGCTATCTCCCCGTGGTAGCGCATTCGCTACCACGGGGAGATAGCGCAGTTATGTGGGACTCCAACCCACTAAAACTCTTCAGTGTCTTCCTATGCTGCTTATGGCGAGAACACGGGCACGCGTAAGCACTCACCGCGAACCCGCCGCACATAAATAACCCTGGGTTTAAGTAATCTACTTTGCCTCAACCTAAGGGAAACTAGGTCAGTAATCACATCAACTCAATTCAATTTACCCACCCATATTCTGTGAACTGCCCACCGATTATCAAATTCACGATGCAAAACTAAAATAGGTGGCTTCTTAGAATCCCACCAACTAGAGGTTGACTTCCGAGCAAAGCGGCTTCAGCGTCACTGTTGTAGCGACGCTGATGCAGTTTAAAGGATTGGTGAACCTCGTGGAGGCTGAGAAAGATAAGAAACCTTATTTATTTATGATATGCTTTATCTATATATCTATATATTATATATACTATTATAAAGCTGAAGAGTTTGTTTGTTTGTTTGAACGCGCTAATCTCAGGAACTACTGGTTGGAATTGAAAAATTCTTTTTGTGTTGGATAGTCCATTTATTGAGGAAGGTTATAGGCTATATAACATCACGCTGCGACCAATAGGAGCGGAGCATAAATTAAAAATGTTACAAAAACGGGAAAAAAAATTCCTTTTTGAGAGCTTCCATTGCGTGCGCTGCGTAAATGGTTTAAGTTACGCAAATATCATGTATGATGTAATTGTTTCTCTTTAAAAGTTCTAAAAAAAAGTCCGTGACTTCATATGTCTATCTTTTAAGGTTGACTCACAATAGCAACTTTTATGTTCTAAATTTTAATTAGATCAACGCTGCCGGTAGAAATGGTTGCATTCGTATAGTAGTATATTATTTCTTATATTCAAATAAATAGTTCAACAAGTTGGTAGGTAGATAGGGTAGGGTAGGTAGGGTAGGGTAGTGTAGGGTAGTGTAGGGTCGGGTAGGGTAGGGTAGGGTAGGGTAGGGTAGGGTAGGGTAGTGTAGGGTAGGGTAGGGTAGGGTAGGGTAGTGTAGGGTCGGGTAGGGTAGGGTAGGGTAGGGTAGTGTAGGGTCGGGTAGGGTAGGGTAGGGTAGTGTAGGGTAGGGTAGGGTAGGGTAGTGTAGGGTAGTGTAGTGTCGGGTAGGGTAGGGTAGTGTAGGGTAGGTAGGGTAGATAAATGTTTGGTCTTTTTATGGCAAAACAAAGTTTGCTGGGTCAGCTAGTTGTATATACACAAACAATGAGCGGCCTTATCGCATTCTGCGATCTCTTCCAGGCAACCTGGTATGGACAGTAATTGTCTGGACATGAAGTGGGGTTGTCATTGGTGGTACAATAACATCACCTTCACCATCACCTTAATATCTTGATCTGGCTTGCGAGGTTGTCGACATGTAGGATGTGAATACAGCAGTCATTGTGCCGATATTCATGACGGCCAATGACATAATAGGCAAGAGCCTCGACGAACACTTGAGGAGACTCTCATTGGGTAATTGCGGTACTCCTGGACATGGCACGTATAGCGCTGGTGGTTAGCTTTCTCTCTCAAGAGCCTTGACCATCAGTGGCTGGGACCCCGTTCCCGATACCTAATGGCATATCAACTTGAGCCACATGCCTCATGCTACCTGTTTACGTAAAGACCTTATGACTGCGTCAGCGGACGGTGTTGTCGTGGCTAAATACCTTGTAAGGAATTAACTTGGAAGGGCCTGTGTTTTTTATCGACACGCTAAGAAGAAGAAGTTAAGCTGGTGACGCTTTTTTGGAAAGTCGACTTAAAAGATCTTAAAATAGTATTCAGATTTGAGAAACTTAGAAAATCTATCGTGGCCTGCTTTATTGGTGCCCAATACATTTCCAAAGTCATCATCTGCCTAGCTTTTTCCCAACTATGTTGGGGTCGGCTTCCAGTCTTACCGGATTCAGCTGAGTATCAGTGTTTACATGGAGCGACTGCCTATCTGACCTCCACAATCCAGTAACTGGGTAACACGGTACCCCTTGGCAAGACTGGTGTCAGATCTAAGGCTTCTGAATACCCTTAACGACTGTCAAAGATCTTCAAATGACAGCCGGGACTAACGGCTTAACGTGCTTTCTGAGGCACGGACGAAACTCGGTATGTTGAAATGGTCACCCATTCACGGACCGACCTCGTCAAGCGTTGCTTAACCTTGAAGATCGACCCGTGCGGCTGTTATTATTTAGCCACGAGCTCCTCATAATTATAAAATCATAATTACCAAAGTGCATAATAATATCTTTCTATTGATGCGTCAGACACCGAAGCCGCTTTGTTCAGAAGTGTACCACACTCAAGGTGACCTCGCCAAGGTAATCACAGAGAATATTCTATTTAGTATTGACCTTCTTCATAAAGGTACCTAAGGCGTGACTAAACCAAATTATGGATGAAGTCAGGGTGGCGCTTAGTTATAAATCTTTAAGTATTAATTAATTTAGGAGCTGTTTCATGATGTGTAGACAGGCACTGACTGTCTTTATCATTGCCTGAGCGATCGTTGAATTGCCAAAAGGTTTGGCATTGTAATTTAATTTATTTTATACCAATTAATAGGTATCGCTGATCAAAATCATTGAATCTAGAGCTTCTTATCCCAAGTTACTTGAGGTCGGCTCAACACATTTTCTTCTTGCATTCTCCTTTGTCTGCCGACAAGTTTCATTCATCATCATCATCATTATCAGCCTATTAATGTTCCCACACTGCTGGGACACAGGCCTACCCTCTGTGAGAGGGAATATGCCTTAATCCACCATGCGGGACCAGTGCAAGTTGGTGGAAACATATTATATACATATTATAAACATATAAACGTAAACAAGGAAAAAATCATGCTGTGCAGTCGGAGGATACATATTCGCCGGCTGGCTGACCAAAATCTGGTGTATCCTCCGCCTGCACAGCATGATTTTTTCCTTGTTTACGACTTTTTAGTTCGCTTTTGAAGCAGTCGGGTTTTTTGATTTTTTAATTAAGTTTTTTTATTTATAACTTTTTAGTTAGTTTATTCGAATTAGATACATTTAAACATATAAGTGTTATATATTTTTGAAATCACCTCTTAAAACCCTTTATTTTGATACCCCACACGATGGGTTAGGAAGAAAAAAAAAATTTGGGCCCCCACAATATGGCACCCAAAATCCGCCATTTTTCTATTATCCAATTTTAATGTAGCCTATGACACTCGCAGAGTTAAGACGCATCGATTGACGTACGAATCATCAAAATCGGCCAACGCGTTTGGTCTCTGGAACGCCACATAGGAACAAACATACATACATACATACATACATACATACATACATACATACATACATACATACTTACATACATACATACATAGACTGATAAACACATTACCCTCCTTCGGCAGTCGGGTAAAAACAGGACCCTATTACTAAGACTCCACGGTCCGTCAGTTCGTCAGTCTGTCACCAAACTGTATCGCATGAACCATGATAGCTAGACAGTTGAACGATATTTTTATCTCCTTTCCCAATTATTTTTTTTTCGAAATTTATGTGGGTACTTATGAAGCAAGAGCAATATTTATACCTACGTCAGACGTCCGTGCATGGTTCAAATTGATCGTTTCTTATGTAGAAAAACCAGAACAAAAATCTTTTGAACCCATCACTCTTTTAGTTGCAGGCACTAAAGTCACCGCAAGACAACAAAAACATAAAAGTCGTCAACACCTGCCTACCAATGTATTCCTATATTTCTAAACGATACGAAAAAAATGTATAGGCAGTGTCGCTAACACGATCAAAACAAACGTATCGCGGTAAGGGTCAAGGACGCCTTGACCGTTACACGTGGCATTCAGTAATGAGTTAATATCTCATAAACGCGTGGATCGATTGACATGATTTAAAATGCATAATATGATTCTATGCCAATACCTTTCATTTCAAAACTATCAAAATATCTATAAAAAATCATGTTTTCAAGTTACGTAATTAAAATTTTTCTTACAACTCGGATCAACGATTTTTATTTTTAGGGTTCCGTACCCAAAGGTAAAAACGGGACCCTATTACTAAGACTCCGCGGTCCGTCTATCTGTCTGTCCGTCTGTCACCAGGCTGCATCTCATGAACCGTGATAGCCGAGACAGTTGAAATTTTCACAGATGATGTATTTCTGTTGCCGCTATAACAAACTAAAAATAGAATAAAATAAATATTTAAGTGGGGCTCCCATACAATAAACGTGATTTTTTGTTGTTATTTGCAATAATGGTACGGAACCCTTCGTCATTAAAAAGTATTCTACTCTTATCTAGGTATTAGGTAGACAGACAGCAAGGTTGCAGAGGAGTTGACTAGGTACTCGGGGTGCGCCGGACGTTCATTTAAGTATCATTCGGATTTTAATGAACCATTGTACAGTCAAGGTCTTTTTACTTTCGTCAGTTTTCCAATTTTTCTTTTATTAAGTCAGGATAAGAATATCTTTTACTGCTGCTTTTAGACCTGCTACTGCATTAATGCACTGATAAACATTATAATAGTTTTTTTTTTAACTACTATATTTTTAATCAGTGGAAGACGTATGTTTTTACCCGTATGTGGCGTTCTAGAGGCCAAACGCGTAGGCCGATTTTGGTGGTTCTTACGTCAATCGATTCATCTTAACCCTGCGAGTGTCACTAGCTACATTAAAATTGTTAAATATGATTTGGATTTATGATGGATTTTAGGCGCCATATTGTGGGGGCCCAAATTTTTTTTTTCTTCCAAACCCTTCGTATGGGGTATCAAAATAAAGGGTTTTATGAGGTGATTTAAAAAATGTAAAACACTTATATGTTTTAAAGTACCTAATTAGAAAAATAAATAAACTAAAAAGTTATAAATAAAAAAAGTCGGAGGATACATCTGGTTTTGGTCAGCCAGCTCGCGAATATGTATCCTCCGACGGCACAGCATGATTTTCTCCTTGTTTATGTCTTTTTAGTTCGCTTTTTAAGCAGTCGGGTTTTTTGTTTAACTTTTTTTTAAATACACTTTAAGCTCGCGCTTGACCACTATCTCACCTGATGGTAAACGATGATGTGGTCGACGGTGAAGCACGCTTGCCTAAAATAACCTATTCACTCTTGACTTAAAGACCCCTAGATTGCAGCTATCGGGAAACACAGACTCCGGCAGGGAATTCCACTCCTTAGCTGCCACGTACAACAAAATTGTTCCCAAAATGATTCGTGCGTATTAAACTTTTCATCAATGCCTACTTCAACATCAAAATTTTATTGAACACATAGCAATTCTGAAATTTTATATTTTGATTTGCAACTTAGTGACATTTTGTGACCATCATGAACCACGATTTGAAAATATTGTACTGGTTGGTAATGCAAATGCTATCATTTGTAAAATATACATTAAGGTTGCCCTAGTCGACGGCACGAACTATTTTGTGCGCGAGGTTAAAATGCATGCTATCTCATCCGACAACACGAGCGAAAGAGATAGATGCTATGATGAGCAGTAAGAAGCTAGTTCGCGTACGAATTAGCACTTTTGCAAATTTGTATCGAAATGTATGATGATTTAGGACGAAAACGAACGCACGTAATTTTATAAACAGACCTTTGGGAGTATCATGAAAAAACGACTAAATGTATATTTTCAAAATAAAATTATTTGCATTGTTTAATTACTAATCTATCCCTTATGGAGGCCGTTTTGCAATTTTCCTTCTTCTTATGGTATTTATTTCCACCCAAAGATGCGTTAAAAATTGATATCAATTTTTATTTTGAACGTACATCATCAAACAGTGGAGTAATCGCCAGACTACGTTTGTATGGAAGAAAAATCGACTAGTGTAACCTTAAGGTGACGAACCTATTTTTTAACCGACTTCCCAAAAATGAGAAGGTTATGAAATCGACCGTTTTTTTTTTATGTGTGTTACCTCAGAACTTGTTACTCGGTGAACCGATTTTGATGATTCTTTTTTATTTGAAAGCTGGTGCTTGTCATGTGGTCCCATTTAATTTTCATCAAGATAAAAGGGTACGCAGGTGTAAAAAGTTCACCTTGGTATATTCTTATTCCACTGGTTTTGTTTAAGTTTCATGTTATTGGGTTAATCTATTCTGGCTTCACTTTGTGCATTATTGGTACCTAGCCTATAGAACTGGTCCATCACAACTAAAAAGTCGGTTGTATTTTTTGTAAAAAGTTTTACGATGACTGAACAAACCTACTAGATAGAAAGTATACCTATAAAAGCTGAAATCTTCAATCAGGTCAGTCAATTTTACAGACAAACTTTATGATATCATAAAAAATCTATTTACGGTATAAGTTACAATTTTAAATGTAAAAAGCACTTAAGCCAAAAAAGTTATCCCTTAGATGTACCTACTTAAGTTGTCTGCAAGCCAAATACTCAGCAGACAGAGGTAATCAAGTTAGAAAGTATAATATTCACAGCGGATCTTTGTGTCTCTGAAGTTGACTCTGTCAACTATTGCGCACGAAACAGATTAATTGCATAGAATAAGCGAGATAGGATGATGCGACAAACGTATGCGAGTGAAAGAGACAGTTTTACAATGCTATTTTCACTTTCAATATTGACACAAAAATAGCTACTGCGCAGCCTCTTGCAGCCAATTCAGAGACACAAAGATCCGTTGTGAGTTGTGAGTATTATAGTTCCATTCGGCAATTCGATTTTAGAATAGGGTTTTTGACAGACTTGTTTTGTTTATTACCTTTCACAAAATTTAGAAAAATAGATCCGAAAAATCGCAATAAAAATATGTTGAAAAATGCACTGCTATCATTTTACGTCACAAGATAAAAACGTCATAGTGACTTCGAACCGTTATTTCCATAAAACGACATTTTGCTTGGGAAGGTCAGAAGAATAATCATAAAAGCGTGATCGTACCCATCACGTTCACACAGAATATCCGTATTTCCATTTTATCCGTTTTTAACGGATCTGTCGCTATGGAGATGATGTTCACACCGTATTTAATGCATTGAGGTAATAATGTACTACGCACTAGAGAAGTCACCACCCATCACTACTGTGTTCTGTTCAGTTGCGCTCTTCTAGCCGCAATTCACTTATTTGATTGCTAGATCTTGGGCGCTTAAGTCATTTTATGTTTTTAAACGAAAAAACGTTCAAACGCATTCAATATGCCGGTCGTGTGTTATAACATTTTGCACTAATAATTCAACCAATACGGCGAAGATCAAAGGAATAACTATTCATAGTTGGCTAACTAGATAATAATTTTAAAATTTAATTTTAACAAAATATTTGCTGGACGCCATGTTATGTCAATTTTCATATAGACTAAAAATTCAGATGTGACAATTTGTATAACAAGTGTAGGTAAAATTAGCTGATGTTTCTTTTTAAAGCGGAAAATAATAAGAACATATCTTTAGAAAAGAACTGACTGTGGTTATTCAATGAAAAAAGATAATAAAAGATAAAAATAATTATTACATAATGTAAGACATAATTTGTTACATTTTGTTTATTTAAGGTTTCTACGTTTGGACCGTAAAGATAGGGAAAAATGGATAAAATTTATCGAAATTACCCGCAGTGAAGATACCAGCAGCCTAATTGTGTAAATGAATTCAGCAAAGGAAACAATCTGTTTCTTTCCCAAAAACGACTTTTCGTATTTCAAAAAGTAGTTTTTGGGAAAGAAACAGATTGTTTCCTTTGCCGAATATACTTACACAATTAGGCTGCTGGTTACCATCCAATCATACTTATGTATGTTCGTTGCATTTTCGCGAAGAGGATAAATATACCACAAAAGCGGGCAGGCGTTTTCTGAATCAGTCTCTCTACTTAATATCATTTCAGTTATATTACTGTTAATACTTTGGAATATTTTATTCACAAGGAAAAATTTACATATTTGCTTCAATATTCTGTTGATCAACCAAGCACTTTAAATCACCTAACATATTTGATACGGGCCATCATAAACAAATACACAAGAATTCGCTTGAAGTACGAAGCTAAAATTAATCAGACTAATAATTATTTATCGAAGCGTCAAAAGTTAACTAAACTTATATTGTTTGGGTATAACTAAATTAATATTAAAAATATACAAAAGATTCGTGTTTCAAGCGAATTGTAAAATTCCCTATTACAATTTGATATGTTTTTAAAGCGCATTTGATTATATATTAAATAAAGAAATACAAAAGCATCATAAACTTTAACAGTCGGTTATTTCAACGAATAATAAATTTTGAAAAAGTGTGAATTCTAATGAAGGTATAATGCTATGTCACTTCTGTAGTCAGTCAGCAATTTAGTCTATATGAATGACAAGGTTGAACGAAACGCGTAAGCGCCATGAAAATCACGACGCTTCCGTCTTTTTGGTCGCGAGAAAACTACACCTTAGAAGCGCTCTAGCGCTGCATGTTTATATTGTTTTGTTAGACGACTAATTACTGTTTCAGCGCTGCAGCGAATTTTTTAGTTTAAACTCTTGTCAAAATTGACAAAATGGAGCATGCATTTTGCTTAGGATAGCTTCTCTAGTACGTAGTACATATTATCTCAATGATTTAATGTACCGTTTTTACGGATCCGTCGCTACTGGGGGTAATGTTCACACCAAATTTTATCAGTGTACCACCAACTTTCAAACAAAACGGATCAGTATTTTAATACTATTGTATGTGAGAACTCGCTCATACAACTACATACGCCATTGCCGAATAAAACTTGTAAAATAAAACGGACCTGTAAAACGGACTGCTGTATATTTCGTCGGATCAGTATTTTTACGGGATCTGGAATACTGTCATGTGTTTGAACGCGCTTGTTAGAATTGGAAGTACGTGTAACGTCATTAAATCATGAATTTTTAAGTCACAATGGTTTGCTACATAATACAAACTGTCATCTCTGTTAAGCACCTACCGACAGATGTTGCTCATACAACTATATACTTCAGTGCCGAATAAAACGTATACAATAAAGTGGACCTGTAAAACGGACCTCTGTGTGAAGGAGCACTTACTTTTCCATTTTTGCGGCGATTTTATTTATTTACTCGCAAATTGTTTAAAAATAAATACACTTAACGTTCCTCACTACATGTTCCTCATTTCCTCACACAACTTTTAAATCAGCGGAGCCACTTTCAGACATCCTTTTTCATACTCATTTTTTATTCTATCCATTTGCGTTATACCACAAATAATTATCACATTCGATAATGCTGTATTCCCAATTAAGACGACGACTAACGCCAACGACTTTGAGGGAACAAAATGCGCCCTCGTTTCACACCCGCTCGACCCAAAATTTAGTAGTTTTTTGTACTTTCCTTATTATTCTATGACTTAAAAAAAAAAGCTTTAGATGAAAATGTAGATAGTGAAATTGTCTTTGAAATGGTGTCAATTTCATTAAAATACGCCCAGCAGTTTTGGTGCGATTGTCGTGTTTTTGTCCGTTTTAGACATAACTTTACAAATTAATTACACTATGTTATAAGAATAAAACTCTTTTTTTTTTACATCAAATTATTAGAAAAATGGTCTTATCAAACATTATCATCATATCCCGAGCCAATCTGTCTATTTGGCGTATCTCGTGGTCAAAACCTGTAAACAAAGGATAGGTCAATAGAAGCTTAGGCTCTTGTTTCAATATATTTATTTTTACTATGTAATACACAATAAAAATAAGCACATACCCTGATTGCGGGATACAAAAGTAACACAAAATGACAAAAAATAAAGAGACTTCTGATTCTGATTGCTGTTTTCAGTACACGCCGGTTATATGTGTGATGGCAGCTGTCTGGATTGCAAAGTCCATGACACTAGTTATGATTACTTGTTGGCAATGTGAGAACTTCTATTTATCTATAAAGGAAGCAGAATCAAGCTGTATACAGCTTATTAAGGACACAAACTGTTCCGGTAAGAAAAACTTGATGACTTTCACATTTTGTTTATAATAGTTTCCTTTCTAATTCGCAATATTTTTATTATTTACTGCAAGTTGTTTTTTTCTTGCAGAGAGTATCAAACATCTCTGCAAGCGCGTACTACAAGCTAACCGGATCTTCAGTAAGGTCACTGCATGTGGTCTGTTTACTATAGACGCCTCTCTGCCGATACCTCTGATTGGACATTTGATTAACTACATTATTGTACTGTTGCAGTTTGTTTTCCTGTAAAATAACTTATTACATGTAACTGTTATGAATCAAACTACTGTAAATCCTAGTATCTGCTAAAGACTAAGGTATTATCTTGAGATGATCGCTAATTTCGAACTGGCACTCACTCGGTGTATCTGTACACAAGCGCTTTTGAAAATTCCCAAATAGATACCCAAGCTACATAAACACTTTCTTTAATCATTCATAATATCGCTCAAATTAATTCAAATACACACATATACACCTATACAGGAAATGGCCTGGGATGGTCTCTTGGTAATTAAATAACTTACCTACTAATTTAAATACTCATGTTATTTACGTATATTTATTTATTGAAAATATATTTACCCCTTGAATGCTGTTAGCAAACACAATAGAAAAACAATTGCTTCTATGTACCTCACATCACACTGTCATAACACCAACATATTACGACTGCTCAGCGACCGTATGTCACTGCAGGGATCCAGCAGAATATCAGCGTCAGGTATATTTGCCTGACACATGCTGAGCTGGACTCGCATTTGGTGCAACCTTGAGACGCACACCGCACTGTGTTTTAATTGAAGTAGGTATGTTACTTGTGTCACTTTTAAGCGCAATACACACTGAGCCCGCGACACAACCCGGCGGTATGAAAATAATCATGTCGGCAACATGCGCCCGCGCGTGTTGCCCGCCGACATGTTGGCGGCTTGGGTACGCCTGCGCTCAGTTGCCCGGCGACGCTCGACCTGTAGTGACGTGCTTGTATTTTTGCATTAAATGTATGGGATTTTGTACAATCAAATCATCTGCTTTCAAATCTCTTAATCTGTTATAATTGCTATAACAATTGCGACTCAGTAAACGAGGTCTAACCCAACAGCTTCGTTCCCTTTGGAGCGATCCAGCAATAAATATTCCACAAGCTGCTATCAACGGATCACTGCCATCGTCCATTTTTAAGATTATTTATATTTGCTAAATTATCGAAGATACACCACCAAAATTATATAACACAATCACACAACCTTTATAGACACGCGGCAATCACTGACTGCCAAATAAATTTCTCATCTCAAGCCGCCGACATGCCGCCGACCAAATTTTCCGACTTCACCTTCAACTGTCCATTTCCAGACACAATAGAAATTACCATTGTTCTTATCCGATTCGGTCTGATGGACAGATGACCGGGTGAAACCGCCAACTAGACCGCCGACAAAAAGTTGCCGACATATGTCGGCGGCCCGGCGGGCTCAATGTGTATTGCGCTTTATTTGTATTATGTTGTTTTTTCTTCTTCTTTATTTTTTTTTGTATTTTGCTCCTTTTTTTTCCAAATACCCCCATGTAAATTAAAATTATTTAATTGTGATTTTGTGTGTTGTGCTGTGTCTTTTGTGTGCACTGAATAAATGGTTTATCTATCTATCTATCTACATATTATATTTTTTCCAAAAAATGACGACCAGCCATTTAGACGTGATTCTCATTTTAAAATCAGGTACTCAAGGGAATCGTCGCCTTAAATAACTCCTCCAATTATAACTGACTACACGCAATTAGGCTTCACGCAGTTAGATAAACTATGTAACTAAGCTTGGTTAAAATTAAGCTCTCAACTTAGATTAAGCAACCTGCGTACACCGCAGCCAATCAAGATTTACGCTTGAACTTAAGCACGATGTTAGTTACTTAGCCACCGTGCAGGTGGGGCGAGCAAACAGAGCAAGAAACCGCCTAAGCCGCCACTGCTTTGTAAAAACATTCAAAGACAAAGATATTTTATTTCAACTAGGCCACCCAGCGGCACTTTTGAACGTTACATTAAGGCGGTACCCCGAGCAAAACGCCGCGCAAGCCGTGTTTCGTGCTGTTTTTATGAGCTATCTACTCGTTATTCAAAAAGAAATATCATTTAATAAAAATACATTAAATTTCTACATAATATTGATTCTAAAATGGTAGATTTAGTTTTTTTTTTATATATTTCACTAATCTTCTTTAAAAAAACACAAAAATGAGAAATAATTATTGATAGCATGCATCTCCTCGTAAAGTGTTCATTAATTATTTTTTGTACTAACACTAATGGATAGACAATTTAATAACGAACATTTTGGTAGAATAATTTTTTTCAAAAGACCAAAATTCGATTTTATAATGATTTTATTCTAAAATCTGGGCGTATTTACTACTGTAATTCATGCGCCACCAGTGCCGCTAGACCAATAGGAATGCTCATATCGCATGCCGATTTTTTGGTCAGGGTACCGTCTTAAAAGGAGAATGCTCATCGATGTATGGAATCCCGTACCAAGCTGCATCAAAATCAAACTTTGTTTTTTATAGACTACACTGACCATGTTAACGCCTACAAAACTTCTTTTTGAAAACAAAACCCGGGTTATGGAGTTATTTCATAAAATCGAGTATAACCTAAAAACTAGGTCTATTTTGTTCGACACTATCAACGAAGTATTTTATCATAGACACGTTATATATGAACGTTATAGTTATTTATTAAACAAAAGAAACCATTACGTACTGGTAAGTATATTCATCAAAAATCGATTCCATTGCATTCTACATATTTATGACTGGATGCTGTGAACGGCCAATTAACCATAGATAAAATAATGACCCCTAATCTTTTATAAATGATAAGATTCTATTCTAGTTTTTTTAATTAATGTAGAATTGGAAACGTATAATTTTTTTACAGTGATCATGACACTTTCAAAAATCAAGGTTACGTTAATCATTTATCATTTGAAACGGAACGTCATTTATAGAGAGTAAAACAATATGCATACTTTTAAACTCAAGAGTAAATTCCCTATTCAAAAATTAAATCCGCGACGCGTAATGTCGTAAAAATACTAATAATAATTACCATAAAAATTTTGTCTTGATGCGTGAGACTTTTTGGTACCACTCTTGATCAATCATTCTCCTTTACAAGGAATAAAAATTGATTCTACCGTGCATTCGGAAAGTAGCTTATTATGGAGAAGAACGCACAAGAAACTCCATACTTACTCTTTTTTTACAATATTTAGGTACTTAAGTACATTCTTTCTTTCTTTCTTTTCTTTTCTTTTTATTTTTTCTTTTTTTCTTTTTTTTTAAAAAAAACGTTGCCCCACACTAGGAATTTCTTCCTGTATCGTGGGTGCGTTTACAAACATATAAACTCACATACACAACACCCAGAGCCGGAAAAATTCAAAAATTCAAAAAAAAAAAAAAAAAGAAATAATATATGTGAGGACAATGCACCCAGAATAGCACTACACACTATACTACGTACATGTATAAAAGTACTCACACGTGTACTGTGCAGTTATATAATAGGTACTAGAAAAACATTAACATCCGAAGCAGTTAAGTTATGATCAATCCCAACTGACGGCGCCCGTTCACAAACATGACGCATGAATCGGCACCACCCAGCTCCAGCATTACATACGAACTAACCGTGTTGAGTGCTTTTTCGCACGCCCCGGTTGCCGGGTAGCCGCTACCGGTTAACCGGTGGTGAAGTGTATAGCCATGTACGTTAGCTTTCACACGTACCAGCGTACAAGGCTATACACACTACGCCGCCGGGTACCCGGTGCCGGGTATTTGGCGGCGAGTGTATAGACATGTACGAGTGTGTCTACGTTATTTCCATAGACATAGGAAACTGGACTAAGCATTCCCTGTCTAGTGAATACGGTCAGAAAAACCCGTGAGAGAGACAAAATTACAATCGTCCAGCCAGTTATTGCGTAATTACTTGGTCTCTTTCTAGAGATTACTCAATTTTGTGCCGGTTAAGTTTAGTCTAATTCTATGGGGTGAAAATTCAGAGCATCGAGACGCCTCCGCGGCCGCTGTTAGGGACGGCATGGTCAAAACTTTCCATATAAAACAAGCATGCCCGTTTTTTTTTTTTTGCTTTGAGAAATGCTCATGCATACTGCACTACCACCGGGAGATAGTGCAGTTATGTGGGACTCTTACCCAATAAAACTCCACGGTGTCCTCTTGTGTCGCTTATGGTGGGAACACGGGCACGCGTTAGCACTCACCGCGAACCCGCCGCGGCTGTCCGTCACCGGACCCTCCTCGGGGGAGTGCCCCCATCACCGGCGCACCAGAGCACACTGTACGCCGTGACCACCCTAGGGACCAAATCAGCACATGGGTGTATGTGTATGGCACCCTTGGTCCCCCTGTGACGGTCAAGGTCAATGGCCCCGCCACCTGCCATTTTGCGGCCGCAGGGGTTAGGGAGAGCGGCTAACGCTATACCGACACTCCTCTTCCCCAGCGGCCCCACCGCGTCCGCCATCAGACGGTGGCGACACCGTCTAGGTCGCGGAAGGTAGGGAGAGCGGCGCACCGCAATACCGGCACTCCTCTCACGCCGCGGCCTCCAACCCTCAGCCGCGATATCGTATGGGACCTGGGACGCTCCATAAGATATCGCGGCCCGCCTCAGTTGCGATGTCGCCTGTTACCAAGCGGCACCGCAACCTACTAGTTGGCCGCTACGTCGTCGGCTTAATCGGCAAAAGCCCTGACGAGCGGCCCCTCCTCGGGTTCCTCTTCGCTTCACCGTGGGTGACCGAGCCACGGTTACTGAGCCCCCCGCCTCGACAATGCGGGAACCCACCGGGGAGGATGAATATTATACCTACGGCATCTCTTTTCGCTTCCGTGTTCTATGTACGTGCAGTAACTTATGCAACACTTCACCGCAGTATTAGGAAAAACCGTCCATTTGAATTTTAAGTATGTGTTGTTTATGTGAAGTATATTTTTCTAGTAAAGTGAGCTATGAAATTGCAATTTAGCGAGGTGGAGGACGTAGTTATCATGCAAATCTATTTAGAAAACAGCGTTGCCATTAGTTGGGAAGTGCATACATATATTTACAAGCTAGGTTAAGCTGCTTGTATAGTTCTTTTTCGAAGATTCTACTAATCTATACTAATATACTAATAATAATAGAATTTATTGTTTGTTTGTTTGTACCGAATAGGCTCCGAAACTGGACCGAATTTAAAAATTCTTTCACCTTTAGAAAGCTACATTATTCCGAAGTAACATAGGCTATAATTTATTTTCAAAAAAATTAGAGATCCTTATGAAAATTGCAATAATGTAACCTAAAGTAGCAAAATTTTGCCCATAAAATTCATTATTTGGCGTGCGCTGAGAAAACTATTGATGATACATAAAAATGATTTACTACATGACTAACCGCCAGTTTCCCAGCTCAAAATTATCGGTGAATCAATGTGACAAATTGTCAAGCACGCGTTATCTGCTGTGATTCGCTGTTGAAAATTCATTCAACCAATCACAGCAAATAACGCGTGCTTGACAATTTGTCACATTCATCATCATCATCATCATATCAGCCGAAAGACGTCCACTGCTGAACACAGGCCTCCCCCAAGTGTCGCCACATTGACCGGTCCCGTGCGTCCCGCATCCAGCGAATCCCCGCAACCTTCACCAGGTCATCGGTCCACCTGGTGGAAGGCCTTCCAACGCATCGTCTTCCGGTTCGCGGTCGCCACTCCAGAACTTTTCTGCCCCATCGGCCATCCGTTCTGCGAGCAATGTGCCCTGCCCACTGCCACTTAAGTTTGACAATTCTTCGGGCTATGTCGGTAACCCTGGTTCTCTTGCGGATCTCTACATTTCTGATTCGATCACGCAAGGATACTCCGAGCATAGCCCTCTCCATTGCCCTTTGCGTGACTGTAAGTTTTCTGATGAAGCCCATTGTGAGCGACCTCGTCTCAGAGCCATAGGTCATCACTGGCAACACACTCTGGTCATAGTCTTGAGATACATTTGTCACATTAATTCGTCGATAATTTTGAGCTGGGAAACTGGGGGTAAGGTACTCATGATTACCTACAAAAAAGGCTAGGAGAGAAAATATCTAACTATCATAGTTAAGTCACGATAGCAGCATTTGTGTTCTAAAATTTAATTAAATCTCCGGTAGAAACAAATTGTATTATAGTATTAATTCTTATTCAAATAATAGTTTAACAAATTGGTAGAGTAGGTGGGTAGGTAGGTAGGGTAGGGTATGTAGGGTCCGGCCAGTGCTCGAGCGCTGGCTTGGGAGGAGGCACGGCTCCCTGTCGTTTCGGGTCACGCAGGTGCTCTCGGGGCATGGTTGCTTCGGGAAGTACCTGTGTCGCATAAACAGGGAGCCGGTCGCCCGGTGTCACCACTGCGTCGACTGCCGGGAACACACGGCGCGGCATACGCTGGCAGAGTGTGCCGCTTGGGAGGAGCCACGCCGTGCCCTCATCTCTGAAGTAGGCAGTGACCTATCACTACCGGCCGTAGTCGAGTCTATGGTCGGCAGCGAGGAGTCCTGGGACGCGGTGGTATCCTTCTGCGAAACAGTCGTCTCGCAGAAGGAGGCTGCGGAGAGGGAGCGGGAGATTTCATCTGCTAACCCGATCCGCAGCAGACGCGCCGGGCGTCGGCGGAGGGCGGACAACGCCCTCTTCCAGCCCCCCATGCGATGAGGATTTTCCACCCCGGAAAAAAAAAAAGGGTATGTAGGGTAGGTTGATAGGTAGAGCAGGTGAGTAGGTTGGTAGGTAGGTAAGGTATGTGGGTAGGTAGCTAAGGGTAGGTGGTAGGTATGTAGGTAGCCAATTGACGGGAGCGAAGCCGCGGGGGACATCTAATATTAAACATAAGTGTGTGTTTTAGATGTTTGGAGACTGAACGAATTCGGATGAGTCCACGGTTAAACCATGGCCTGGATTACAATATACGATACTCATTTGTTATTCTTGTGTGTAGCACGCTCCCGTGGGAGAGTTCTTGAAATGTTTGTATTCTGGTAAAATCAATCTGATAATCCTTATCTGATATTTAGGATAGTCTATAAAGGTATGTTTTTGTCTTTCAGGTATAATTACTTTTGTCGCGAAGGCCCAGTGGCTAAGACCTCACCTCTCGTGCTTGCGGTTGTGGGTTAAAATCCGGGCAAGTACTAATGTGTAATTTTAAAATGCATTTTTACTTTCTAAGTTTATCTTGGACATCGTGAGGCAACTGGACTTATATAGTAATTGTAACCCCCAGTTTCCCAGCACAAAATTATCGAAGAATTAATGTGACAAATTGTCAAGCACGCGTTATCTGCTGTGATTGAATGAATGGTTGTGTGGTGTGGTTGAATGAATTTTCAACAGCCAATCACAGCAGATAACGCGTGATTGACAATTTGTCACAGATTATTTTGAGCTGGGAAACTGGGGGTTAGTCTGAAATTGCAAATTCAAAGGCCTATGAGGTAGTCAGAGGCGGCTTAATTTACTCTGACACCGTGTGTAAATGTGTTAAATGCAATATATTAAATATTTTATGTTATCCTAATTTGGCGAACTATCAGAATGCATGAATTAGAATCAGCAACCTCAACCTCGCATTTTCCTTCTATTGTAATATACACAATACGAGTAGATATACGCTTTTACAGTATATAACATATTATATGTGTGCTATATTATCTGTGGCCTCCTAACGCTACATACCATCACCGCATTATACAGGCTGGTTTATTATTTAGTAGTTATTAAGGAGTGAACCAATAGTGCACCATTTCGCCAGCTACGTGTACATTTTTTTATAATTATTTTTCATGACCATAGATACAAGTCTTTCAGTCGGATATATAGATGATGATGAGGATGTAACAGATTCTAATGTTTTTGGAGTATTTGGCAGCAAATTGTATCGAATCAGCCTTCCCAGTAAGCTTTGCGGAGTTAGTTAATGCTACAATAAAATTCTCCGCTCCACTATCCCGAGATCGCTTCTGTCAATAATTTCACATATTGTCCAGTTGCTTAGACAGTTGAGACATAAAACTATACCAATTTTATATCACAATACCCACTAGGAATCAATTTGCAAATAATATTAACAGCCGCTGAATTACACTCGAAAAAATCCTGCGCAAAAACGCCCAGCTACGTGTAACCGGGCAAATATTGCCAGGGTAAAAAAAATGTCTAGTGATATTCAACGATAGTGTGGCTTCCTATCAGTGAAACAATTTTATGTTTCTACCATATTAGGTATCGTAAGAGAAAAACAAATGAAGAAAGAGGATTTTAAATTTTTCATCTTATTTTCAACCGACTTCAAAAAGGAGGAGGTTCTCAATTCGACTGTATGTCTGTTACACGATTTGCCGCCAATTATGAGTCGATTTTGATAATTCTACTTTTATTGGAAAGCTGGTGCGTCTTATTGTGTCCCATTTAAATGTGGTCCCATTTAAATTTGATCAAGATCGGACCAGTGATTTTTAAGTTACCCTTAATAATGCATATTTTCATGGTTATATAAGGTACCAAAGCTAAAAAGCGAAAAGTAACTTTATTTCGGTAATCAGTGTCAAAAACGTAAAAAAAATGGTAGATAACAAAAGACTAAGGCATTTTCCGCTTTGCAGTGTTCTGATTTGGCAGTCGGTTTTTTTTTTTTTTAATGTTTTTTTTTTATTTTATCCATAATTGTCCAACTACAATGACTGCACATGAATGAGAATCGGTAACCACGGACTCGTATTTTCCTACTATTGTAACACATAATAGATACATACCCACAGGGAGTTTTTGGCGGGATTTTGTCGAGTGAAGTTCAGCGGCTGTGAACATTATTTGCAAATTGATTCCTAGTGGATATTGTGATATAAAATTGGTGTAGTTTTGTGTCTCAACTGTCTACGCAATTGGACAATATGTGAAATCATTGACAGAAGCGATCTCGGGATAGTGGAGCGGCGTATTTTATTGTAGTATTGACTGCCTCTGCAAAGCTTACTGGGAAGACTGACTCGATACAATTTGCTGCCAAATACTCCAAAAAACATTAGAATCTGTTACATCCACATTCTAATGCATAATAAAGAATTTTAAAACCCATTTATGTATCCGACTGAAAGACTTGTATCTATGGTCATGAATTATAATTACAAAAAAAAAAAAAACATACCCACAGATAATATTGTTGACAGTTACGGTAACTGTCACAATATTATCTGTGGCCTTCCAACGACCACTAAATAACATCAACTCATTATACAGCCTGATTTATTTTATAATTTAGTTTCCTACAGGCAGGCGCGGCCATTGAAGCACACTCCACTGCTTTGCCAACGTGAAATATTATTCAACAAATTGTTATATTAATAGGTTTATTTAAATAAACTAGCCCTTACCGCTGGTTTTGTTTGCATTAATTATTTTAATGTCTGTTTAGGTAGAATTTGAAACATACTGTGTTAGTGCTGCATATCATCACGCCTGTATCCACGACTACCTATTCCAAGGCTTTTTTTTTGGGGGGAAACCTTCAAAAGGCGCCTGGACTTTTGGGGAAAAGACCAGGGCGTGTGGGATTTTTACCTCACTAAAACCACCCCGGTGATCACCATCAGCACGTAGAATGGGCCCACCCCGGGACCCCTCTGTGCAAACGCCTGTTAGGGCACATACCTGGGGAGACTGAAAGAGCGCCTCCCCTGAGCCTCGCTGTGCACGGCACCACGTGATCACTGTGCCACCGTCTTTCCTGGAATCACTTGGTGGACGGACAGAGTCCCCAATTTGAACGCCCGTGACCCCGGAGTCCCACTTGCTTATAATGCATGTGGCGTTTCATCGTTTTAGACATCGGGGCGGTTGTCTCCCGAGTGGGATCGACCCTCTCTCGACCTCGATCGGCGGCCTCCTTCCAGACCATCACGGTCTCACAGAAGGAAGCCATTTCCCTCCAGTTTTCTGTCTCTGCCAGCATGGCCCTCACCACTGCTGGCAAAGACAGGTACCGCCCGATCCTAGTGACCAATACCTGCAGCTCAGAGGATCACGCAGGGCACTCCTCGAGAGTGTGCTGGGCAGAGTCAAGGTCGCCTCTGCAGTGGTAGCAATTAGCCGTGGCCTCTCGCCCAATCTTATTCAGGTACTCACCGACGCAACCGTGCCGTGCAGTACCTCAGTACTGACCGGGCACTGTTGCCCGGAACGGGCACTTAGGTGAGCCTGAGCTATTCTAAGGCCTGCTAGCTAACACGGGCCATTATGTGTGATATCATCATCATCATCATATCAGCCGAAAGACGTCCACTGCTGGACAAAGTCATATTTTAATTTATCCTCGTGTTAGTAACCTAACTTTGAGTTAAGTCATATTCAACTTCAAATTAAATATATGCATCCATAATATACAACAAGTGGTAAATATAAGTTACAGAAACAATTATGGACCCTGTCGGGCACAGCAACATTGCAGCAAATTTTTGGTGCTAGTGGAGTCATTTACTCTTGCGCTTATAATTTTTTGACATTGATCTAGGGTTTTTCCACTGCCGTAGCGACTGAGTCAAGAGGAGTTCCTCCAAAAACCTTATGGTCTTTGTTTTTTAATGTATGCCTTTGTGCCGTGTAAAAGGAGAAATATTGCCAGGGTAAAAAGTAGTCTAATTTCACTCAGTAAGTGTAGTTTTCTATAAATAATTTAAGATATATCATCATCATCTTCCTGCCCTTATCCCATGTTACTTGGGATCGGTGCAACACGTTTTCCTCTTCCATACCGTCCTGTCCCCCTTCACGCTATCACTGAATCCCTTTTCTTTCATATCACTCCTCACACAGTCCATCCATCTTTTCATTAACCTTTCTTTCCCTCTCCATTCATTACATTTATTTTCATAACTCTTTTAGTAACATGCGTTTCATTCCTCTTCATCACATGATCATACCAGGACAAACGGTTTCCTGTCAACTTTTCTGTCACTGACGCCACTTTCAAACTTCCTCTAATATACTCATTTCTCACTTTAACTACTCTCGTCACTCCGCACATCCATATCAACATTCTCGTCTCTGCTACATGCAATCTCTTTTTATCCATCTTTTCACAGCCACTCATTCCGATCCATACAGACGACAGGTCTAATCATAGTACAAGTCCGTGATTTTCCCCTTTAACTTGAGGGGCAGCCGTGGGTTGCAATTTTTGCCAGTAAACTGTCGCCATTACTTCCATCCTGAGTTAATCCGGTGCGTTACTTCTCGGTCTACTTCGCCATCCCTTTGGGCAAGTGTCCCTTGGTACAGAAAGTCGGAGCAAGATCGGTATGGGTGTTCCAGTGAGAGTTATAACATATAAGGGCTGAAACAAGCCAGTCAGAATTAAACCGTCGTTTCCAAGCTGGAAGCAAACAACCTTCATAATGCGCACAGCGAATGAGTGGAACTCGCTACCTGCGTCTGTGTTTCCGAACGCATTCGACCCGAATCTCTTTAAAGTTAGAGTGAACAGGCTTCTTCTGGGTACGCTCGCTCCATCGATCGTCGACTCTGTCTCTGTCACTTCTGATTTAAACTAGAGTCAAGAGCAAACCAAACTAAAAAAAAAGAAAAGCCAACTAAGCTCACGGTTTAAGGAGCTTTTAGAAACACGGAGGAGTTTCAGTATGTAATGCATTAAGCATTGCTTAACCTTGAAGATCAACCCGTGCGACTGTCATTACTTATCCACCAGCTCTTCTCATATTCCTTTTACAAACACATAAACAAATAAATCCTCAAACTTTTTTATAACCCAACAATATCAGGTGGTTAATATACCGACAATAAACCCCAAATAAGGTTAAAAATTACGTCGAAAACACGTAACTCAGCCTAAAACAATGTTAATTCTCCGTCGAAAAGGGAAAATAAAATTGTCCCCGTAAAGTACAAAGTTTACCGAAACATAATCAAAACCGAAGTTACGGTTTTTGATACAAGGGTAGACCTACTTGGTAGGGCGGGGAAGTTATGTTTATAAACTGGGAACGTAAATAATGCTGATATTTGGCAGCTGTGTGTTGTTATTGAATTAGGATCAACGGAGTTTTGAAACACGATATCGGGGTTTGGATTTTGTTTTCAGTTAGGCCCAGTTTTTTTAACCCTCGCCGGAAAAAGAGGGGTGTTATAAGTTTCACGTGTGTTGCTGTGTATCTTTGTATCTGTGTAACTGTGTGTCTGTCTGTGGTATCATAGCGCCTAAACGGATGAACCGATTTTGATTTAGTTTTTTTTTTTTGAAAGCTTATTTTGTCGAGAGTGTTCTTAGCTATGTTTGAATAAAATCGGTTCAGCCGTTCAAAAGTTATGGCCGTTTTACTGTTTGAATCGGGGTGTTTTCGCAAGATAAAAGTGTCGGGGGTTTTTTAAATTTTGAAATTTTACTTGTTATCTGTATATAACTCAACCGATGGTTATAATATATGCTAACCTATGGTTTAAAATTTAGTTAAAATTCGCCAAATGCTAGTCTAACAAATGCTCAAATAATTAACGCTTTTGGTGTTTTTGGTGGAATTAAAATACATAAATAATTTCTAAAACAATTGACTAATGAATATTATAAAAAAATACCAAATTCAAATAAGACATTTATTTTAAAATGTAATAACTATGACGAAGACCGAGCTATATATGAGAGGATAAATAATAGTTATAGATTCTACGCTTAAATGAAAATTTACTCTCAGCTTTTTTGACGTTAATGGCAAGCACGTTCCAGAGTTTTATAGTTGAGACAGTCTTAGAATATCTAAGTCGTCTCCCCTAATTCATACACCGCATTAACATGCATACTTAAAACTAACCTTCATGACAATTTCCTCAGTACTCCGCAACACATGAGTAATAAAATCGGTTCATCATCATCATCATCATTTCAGCCGAAAGACGTCCACTACTGGACATAGGCCTCCCCCAGGCGTCGCCACATTGACCAATCCCGTGGGTCTCGCATCTAGCGCCTTCCTGCAACCTTAACCAAGTCATCTGTCTACCTAGTGGGAGGCCTTCCAACGTATCGTCTTTCGATTCGCGGTCGCCTTTTTAGAACTTTTCGGCCCCATCGGCCATCCGTTCTGCGAGCAATGTGCCCTGCCCACTGCCACTTAAGTTTGCCAATTCTTCGGGCTATGTCGGTAACTTTGGTTTGGTTTTGTTTTGGTTTAAGTCGGTTGTAATGGTATATTGCCATTCCATGACTACGATATTTAGCCAATTTTTCATCACTATTCATCTGTTAATCCATATTTAATTAATTTAAAACGATCAAAATGTAGCGCTGGGTCACATGTTCGCCTTATATACATGCCTTATATACTCATATTTTGAACATGCTATAATTTTTCCGAACTTCTCACAGAATAAAATTGTATTAGATGTGTAACTTTTATGGTGTACAATAAAGTATATTCTATTATATTATGGCCTTTATTCATAATATCAAAATGGGTTTTTGGAAATTTGTTTTTAGAATATTTAAAAATGTTATTAAAAAGACAGAAAAGTGAAATTAAAATTTACTGAAAATATTTCATCTGCCTAGCCTTTTTCCAACTATGTTGGGGTCGGCTTCCAGTCTAACCGGATTTAGCTGAGTACCAGTGTTTTACATGGAGCGACTGCCTATCTGACCTCCACAACCCAGTAACTGGGTAACACGATACCTCTTGGCTTGACTGGTGTCAGATCTCAAGCGTCTGACTATTCGTAACGACTGTCAAAGATCTTCAAATGACAGCCGGGACCAACGGCTTAACGTGCTTTCCGAGGCACGGAGGAAACTCGGTATGTTGAAATGGTCACCCATCCACGGACCGACCTCGTCTAGCGTTGCTAAACCTTAAAGATCGACCCGTGCGGCTGTTATTATTTAGCCACGAGCTCCTCATTTACTGAAAATATTTACTGATATAAAAAACAAAAATAAATTTAAAAAAAAACTTCTCATCACATATCAACAAACGGGTAAGAACATAATTGTCTATAGATTATACTTCAAATAGTTCGAGAGAATTTCATTCCATCGCCACCACTTCTAGTATCGACTCTAGCGTTGTGTAATTAAAGTTGATTTTTAAGTGAACATTAAAAAGGCCCTGAAAAGTATGGGTTGCAATGGAATTTGAACTTAGACATTAACGACATAGATTTTGTTGTTCTAAAATTTGAAAACTGTGTCAAATTCTTCGAATACAGACATACAGCACAGATATTTATAATTATCACCTTGAATAAGCTACTGTCTGAAGAAAAGAAGCCTTGATAAATCGTGAAACAATTAAAATAATGAAATAATAACTTCGGACGGTTCGATTGCAATAATTACAAACACACACCTTCGGCAGTCGGGTAAAAAGTCACGGGACCCGGGCAACTCTCTAATAACTCTTCAATAATGATTGTAGAACAGAAACACATTCATTAATCACAATAGAACCGATAACGTTGGTATTATTCTTTATTCACAAAGAAAATAAAAAAAACTCTAACGTTGAAAAAATCTGCGAAATAAAAGTGCTACCTACAGTCTGTTTTTAATAAACCAGCTTCGACAAATAAAGCTGCAAATTGTGCAAACTCTAGAGTATAATAAAATGATAATGATTCGATTTTAACAGAAACCAACCACTTAGTGATCGATTAAAAGCATAAAACCTACTTTTCTATTAGCATAGGCAGGTATACTAGGTATTATACTCATTCAGAGACTCGTTGTGATATGCAGCTATGTATTTAGAATCGATGAATAGAAAATAAATCTAGAAAAGAATATCCTATTCCCTTTTTACCCGACTGCAAGGAAAGGGTTATGTTTTTCGCATGCATCTGGTATATTTGTATATATGTAATATTATGTATTTACCTTATATCTTTAAACCGCTAGATGGATTTTTATAATTACCGCCCAAGTTTTCTTAGATAGGTGAAGTTAAAAAAAACAAATATGGCGGATTTTGGGCGCCATATTGTGAGTCCCAATTTTTTTTCCAAACCCTTCGTGTGTGGTATCAAAATGAAGGGGTTTAAATAGACATTACAAAATTATGTACTACTTATATGCATAAAAGTAATTCGCAAAAAAAAATATAACTAAAATGTTGTAAATAAAAAAAGTTCATTTAAAAATAAAAAAACCCGACTGTTTCAAAAGCGAACTAAAAAGCTATAAACAAGAAAAATCATGCTGTGCAGTCGGAGGATCAGGGGATCAGCTAGTTTGCGAATATGTATCCTCCGACTGCACTGCGTGATTTTGTTGGAGTTGGCTGTAAATCTGACCAGTCGCGACTCAATTCCACTATGCACGAAGCAACCGCTTATTTGATCTGCTTCCAAACTCAATTGACCGAAATCCAGTTTATCTATTTGAGCTTCACTAGCAGACCATGCCACCTTACTCAAAATCTTCCAACTTGATCGAACTTCATTCAAATTAATGTCAAATACACATTTGAATGGAATGAATGTCAATATCGTTCCATTCAATTCAAAATTAGAATGTCGGAAGCATTCCCTTTGGGTTCATTCAATTCCTTCAAAAGGGAAAGGTAATTTTTTAAATGTCAAAGATATTTTCGTCTTGAAGAAATTGCTAATCCGTGAAATCCATATATTTATTATTATAAATGCGAAAGATGTAATTCTGTTCGTTTGTTTTTTTCGTTGTCACGCCTAAACCGCTGAACCAATTTTGAAGAATTTTGTTATGGACCTAGAGGGAGAAGGACATTGGATACTTTTTATCCTGGGAGTAGACATACTACACAATACATGAGTAACTGTTGGACAGAAATTTATCTGTTTAAGACAGTACCCTGACCAAAAAATCGGCATGAGATATGAGCATTCCTATTAGTCTAGCGGCACTGGTGGCGCATGAATTACAGTAGCGAATACGCCCAGATTTTAGAAAAAAATCTTTATAAAATCGAATTATGGTCTTTTGAAAAAAAAAAAACTACAAAAATATTCGTTATTAAATTGACTATCCATTAGTGTTAGTACAAAAAATAATTAATGAACACTTTACGAGGAGATGCATAATATCAATAATTATTTCTCATTTTTATGTTTTTTTGGAAGGAGATTAGTGAAATACATACAACATTTAAAAAAAAAAAAAGTCTACCATTTTAGAATCAATATTATGTAGAAATTTAGTGTATTTTTATTAATTGATATATCTTTTTAAATAACGAGTAGATAGCTCCTAAAAACAGCACAAAAAACGGCTTGCGCGGCGTTTTGCTCGGGGTACCGCCTTAAGTGGTGTGATGTGGGTGGATACTCGGGTCCGATTTGTTTACTTATTATTATGTTAATTACTAAGACATTGTATAATCTGACATTACTTATCAATTTTAATTTATGTCATTGTTTACGTGTTAAAATTTTAACATTAATTTATGACATTGTATACGTACAAATTTTATCTATGACATAGCATACATCAGATTTTTTTAATTTTTGACATCTTATAGTATTTTTATTTTATAATATTGGATATATTTTAATTTTTGACATTGTACACGTTTTTAATTTGAAATTTATGGCATGTTATATCATTTTTGAATTTATGATATTATATGCAATTTTTTAATTTATGACATCGAATACGATTTAGATTGTATTTTATTTTTGTTTATGACATATACAAATTGTAATTGTAATTTAATTCAAATTGTAATTTTAATTTAATTCAAATTGTAGTTTTAATTTAATTCAAATTGTAATTTTAATTTAATTCAAATTGTAATTTTAATTTAATTTATAGCATTGTATTACTTGAATTATTATTGTTACTATAATTTTGCATGCCTAAATTGGTGGAACACGGTTGACTGCGCATTCACCTGACATCTGGAAGTGTATTTTTATGTACTGTGTTGAGCAATAAATGAATTTGAGTAGGTACTTTCCCTAAGTAAATATAGCGATAATCACGCAGGCAAAACCGCTAGCAAAAACTAGTTTAAAAATACGTAAAAAGGCAATTTGGCTCATAAATCACTAAATATATTCATACTTTTTTATATCCTAAAATTCACGATAGCTTTAAACGATCAGAACATTAAGACTTAGCTGACACCGTTGAATCAGCAATTTTTTGTGCCATCACAAAAGCTACTTTATTCTCATGAATATTCGAGTCAAAGTTACGTGCCCTCTTTTAGTGATGACTTTTCGAGGTATATTTCATCCAGGTTGAAAAAAGGGTTCCAACCGTTTGTGATAGCAAAAAGGTTATTATCTATTTCAATTGAATAGGAGCCTAGCGTTTTACCAACTATATTGTGGTTGACTCCCTCTTTTTTTTTTTTTGCGTGGAGAAATTCTCATGCATACTGCGCTACCACGACATCAGACGGTGGCGACTCCGTGCAGGCCGCGGAGGGTAGGGCAAGCGGCGCACCGTAATACCGGCACTCCTCTCCCGCCGCGGCCTCCGACCCTCAGCCGCGATGCCTTTCATACCATGATCGCGGCCCGCCTCAGTTGCGATGTCGCCTAGGCAACACCGCAACCTACATGTTGGCCGCTACGTCGTCGGCTTATCGGTAAAAGCCCTGACGAGCGGCCCCTCCTCGGGTTCCTCTTGGCTTTACCGTGGTTGTACAAGCCACGGCTACTGAGCCCCCCCGCCTCGACAATGCGGGAACCCACCGGGGGGGGGGAGGGGGGGGGGGGGTTGGCTCCCAAACTAACCGAATGCATCTGAACACCATAGAGCGACTGCCTACTATCTGACCGCCACAACCCCGGCAACTGAGCAAAACTGTTTTTCAGATTATCTGGCTTCATACTCCCCGTAACGCCTGTCAAATTCTACAAAAATTACAACCCGGGCCATGATTAACATGCTTAGAGATACAGGTATCTTAGTAGCTGATAGACCGACTTCAGCTAGCGTTGGTTAGCAGATCGACCCTTGTGTCTGTTACAACTTAGCCCAATTTGTATCGGAGCTTTATCATTTTTAGGGTTCCGTAGCCAAATGGCAAAAAACGGAACCCTTATAGATTCGTCATGTCTGTCTGTCTGTCCGTTCGTATGTCACAGCCACTTTTTTCCGAAACTATAAAAACTATGCTGATGAAACTTGGTAAGTAGATGTATTCTGTGAACCGCATTAAGATTTTCATACAAAAATAGAAAAAAAACTACAAATTTTGGGGGTTCCCAAACTTGAAACTGAAACTAAAAAAATATTTTTTCATCAAACCCATATGTGTGGGGTATCTATGGATAGGTCTACAAAAATGACATTGAGGTTTCTAAAACCATTTTTATCTAAACTAAATAGTTTACGCGAGAGACTCTTCCAAAGTGGTAAAATGTGTCCCCCCCCCCCCCCTGTAACTTCTAAAATAAGAGAATGATAAAACTAAAAAAAATATATACGGTTTAAAATTCTTTATTTCTCAAAGATTACAAATCACTTACGAGGAGAAATAAAATATAAAACAAAACTTAAGCAATTTCAAGTACAGATGCGCATAGACGGTAGCTATTGTAAAAAATAAGAATATTACATTTCTGGGTTAGTGGGTAATTTGAATTAACTTTGTCATTCGTGTTAACTAACGACAGCTTTTGAGCAGATAAAAGGAACGGTTTACATGGAGTGAGTACGATAGTAATATTGGACTCGGACTGATTTACTTTTTTGTGATGCCTTTGAAAATATGTTGTTTTAATAACTTTTTAAATAGACATATTGACTTAGTATCTTTTATATGTTTAGGTAAAGAGTTGTAGATCTGTGCTCCTTGATACAAAATACACTTTTTGCCGTAATTAGTTCGCGGTTTATATAGTTGTATATCAAGTGCTCGCCTAGAGCTACGGGTATATATTTGATTGTATGTTGTGAATTTTATTTGTGAAAAAAAATATATGATGTACATTACCATATAAACTACCACCGAAAATTGGTTTGAACGAGATCTAGTCAGTAGTTTTTTTTTAATACGTCATAAATCGTAAACCGCAATTTACCAAGTACGGAACCATTCGTGCGCGAGTCCGACTCGCACTTGGCCGGTTTTTTAATCCAGTGGTCATCAATTTTGTTTTCTACCACGTTGTTCTACTCGTTTTCTGTCCCCATCAGGATATATGTACTCCGCAATTAATCAATAGGAATTAAACTGCGTATCGTCCATTGTACCTACAAGTAATACCATAATGACGGTTACATAAATATAATAAAACAAAAGATGAATGAAAAACCGCTATTCATTTGTTCGGTTCCGATAGAATACAAAACTGGAATATTGATAGGTTTCCTTACATTATTCGAAAACAACAATTTCATGTAATTAATTTTAGCGTCGTGAAATAGAATTTATATACATGGTGTGCCAAAAATCGGGGATCGAAAGAAACAGGCTGATATTTGGGGCTTTTTGCAATAGGTAATTTTTTTTTTCTTTTTTTTTTACTCCTTATCACCACAACTATTGCCCACCCTGTATATTATAAAGTGTAACAAACACTTTTGTATGCCCAAATAGTTTAAATACCTACGTAAAATTTCACAATAATTAAAATATACAGTCCTTGTCAATTTCGGAGTTTCCTTGCGTGATCGAATCAGAAATTTCGAGATCCGCAAGAGAACCAGTGTACCGACATAGCCCCAAGATTTGCCAAATTTAAGTGGCAGTGGGTAGGGCACATTGCTCGCAGAACGGATGGCCGATGGGACAGAAATATTCTGGAGTAGCGACCCCGAACCGGAAGACGTTGCGTTGGAAGGCCTCCCACCAGGTGGACCGATGACCTGGTGAAGGTTGCAATGTGGCGACGCTTGGGGGAGGCCTATGTCCAGCAGTGGACGTATTTCGGCTGATATAATGATGTCAATTTCGATAACTGCAATCCTATGATATTATCTCCTCGTATACCCTATTAAAAAACACCAAGGGTTTAAAAACATTTGCCCTACTACATACCAAAGGTGACAAGACCGCCGGATTATCTAAAAGGGATTATTTCAGAATAACATTGACGTAAAGGGCCGTCGGATCACGCAACGACCCGGCACTAATCGGCCCAACCAATCTATACTTCATTTGCCACTTACACGGCTTCGACGAGAAACCTTATAACATCACTTTTTCGGTCTTGCACATACAGCACAAGAACGGCTTATGAAGACTTCCGTGTCTGGGTAATCACCCATAATGTGACGACCCTCGTTAATATTTCTTTGAACCAGCGGAATTCAGGAATGGCGGAAAAAGGTCATTAAGCTAATTGCCGAAAATTACGATTTTCGAGTCATTTATCAATTTTGTTAATAAGGAAATCGGTTAAATGCGACTTCATGGCAGTTTTTGTTAACAGTTTTTAACGATTAATCAGTTTTGAAAACGTTTCATTCGGTTATACCTTAGAGTATATTCAAATATATAACTATATATATATAACTACGAAAGTGAAGACCCGCTACTTAAACTACTGGTTTAATATTACATGAAACAACTTAAAGTATTAGTACACTTACATTCTGACACCCCCAATTTGTGGGGTGTGGAACGCGCTAATTCCCCGTAAACATGTATACCGACCATAAACTCCTAATTTAGCTCAAATCGATGGAAGTACTTCAACTGAAGTTTATATTTTGAATCATAAAACGAAACATCCATTTGATTATTAAGTATTAGACGTCTACTACAGTCATAAATAATATAGTAGACTCATTCATCACGAAATAAATATGTAAAACAGAGGGATGTTCCCCGAACTTAACCCTGAAAACGTTCAATAAGGACCATAAATAATTTATAAGTGATGAGTACTCACTCAGTTTCGTTGTTTTCGAAGATCACGCTGCCCTGAGCAGACTCGTACTGTGCACCGTTCTTCGCGGTGCCGTCTTCGGTCCAGTATGGTACCCTGACCTTGCCGCGGGCGCCAGCTGTCCTCACGACCCTCAAGTCGTAGGTCCCCACCGACTCCGTCAGCTCGAAATCCCGTTGAGGGAAAGAGAACACACCGGAATGATCATCGTCCAAAATAACCACTGTTGCTGTTGAAGGAGTTGCTAAACAAGCTCCTCTAGGAGACGTTAATCGCAAGTAGAAATGCTCGTCTTCTTCAAACACGTCGTCGTCAATCACTTGAACACTGAACGTCTTTTCTGTCTCCCCGTGCCTGAAGATCAGTGAGCCTGCAGCAGCGACGTAGTCAGACCCGGCCTCTGCTGTGCCATCCTCGGTGGTGTACTGCACTGTCACTTCTCCACTCAAGTCACCAGCTCTCACGACCCTCACTTCGAAGGTTCCGCAGTTCTCCATCACAGTGTAGTGGTCGGGATCGAAGCGGACGTTCGGACCGCGTGACTCTAGTGATAAGGATCCTGACTCTCTCCGCTGTAACTCTGCTTTAACTTCACTCAGATCACTTTGAGCTCGCTCTGATATTTTTTTAGAGAAGTCACCTCCACCTGTCATTTTGCGAGTGGCAGCAACTCTGTAGAATGCCCTCGACTTCGGGCCTCGAGACATCAACGTCTCCAGAGCCATTCTTTCTACAGTCTCCAAATCTTCTTCAGGATGTTGTCTTCTTAATTCTCTTAAGACTGTTACGTATTCTCTTCTAGACTTTTCTTGTTCTCTTCCTTCCTCGTCATCAGACATAAAATCGTCTCCTCCTGGTTTTAAAGCCATTTCGACTGAGCCATCGCCTTCGCCTTCTACAATAACTCCTCTTTCGTTCACTCTGTAGCCTTTCTTTAGATATTTATACATAAGCAACCGACGGTCGGCGATGTATGCTGTTAAGACCGTCGCAGGGAAGAAGAGAAACGTAACAAGACCTTCCCAAACCTCGACTTCGTTGGGTGAGATCACGGCTAGTATGAGATATAGCCACACATACGCGAAGATAGACCACGTCGCTGTCACAAGGAACACTCTCAGATGTTTGATCTTCCTAACTTCGCCATCTGGTATCACGAATACACAGATGGCTATGATCACAAACAAGTTATAAGCAGCTGAACCCACGATGGTACCGGGGCCCAAATCGCCTGCTTCGAAGTTCTTCCCAGCTATTTCAATTACAGATAGTAAGATCTCTGGTGCACTTGAACCTAACGCCATCAAAGTTAAGTTAGCGACGGTTTCGTTCCATACTCTGACGACAACGATCTGTTCGCTGCCGTTCCGTCGCACGCGCACCTCCTTCTCTCTGGACGTTATGACTTCTATGGCAGCCATAAATCTGTCGGAGACGATGGACACTCCGATGAAGAGGTACATGAGGCAGAGGAAGTACATGACGCCTCGGAAGGCGAGCTCGTAGGTAGGTACATCCTCGAGGGGCCGCCAGGCAGGGAGGACGAGCCCGTCTTCACAGTTGAGTTTATGGTGGAAGGTAGTGTTGCGCAGAGCGAGGCGCGCAGACGGCTCGGCGCGTGTCACCGCGCAACAAGCCGCGATCGCGGCGAGCGCGGCCTGCATGCCGCGATACTGGCGGCGACCGGCGCTGCACGAGGCCGGCGCCCGACTGAGCGTCGCGACCAAACGACGCCCCGCCCCTCGCTTTCGCCCTCGCCCGCTGTTTCCGCGTAATACAGTGCCCGAATATACAGTAGGTCGACTTCAAACAAACCGGGACGTGATTCGGTGGACCAAGTTTATGTCAACAATCGAGTTGGAACTTCCAAAGTCTATAACTGTTGTTTATCGGTGGCCTGTAATGCGATACTTGGGTCATCAGTCATAGCAGTGTCACAGTCAGTTTCCGATAAAATTTACTGCCTTATCGAGGAATTTTTTTTTTGAAATTCTGTATTTCTTGGTGTGTTACAGTGGACTCTTAAGCCGCAGAGCTGTTCCCGTACGGGCACGTTCCTTCACCTTACTTGATGGAGTTTTATTGGCGTTGCGGGCCGTAAACTTGACGGTTGAAAAAAGCTTATTAGACGAGGCAACGGGGGACTTATTAAAACTTAGTTTTGGGCACAGTTATGTTTTAGACGTCTTTGTTGAAGTTCATTACAAGTAAAGTTTTGGGGACGCTGAATGTTTAACTTGAGAGAATGTTGGAAATGTGTGACTCGTTAAACAGAAGTTATATATTACAAATTCTAGCTGCCAACGAAAATGATTATGAGGATGGCACAGAAGTAAGTCATCATCATCATATCAGTCGATAGACGTCCACTGCCGGACACAGGCCTCTCCCAAGCGTCGCCACATTGACCGGTCCCGTGCATCTCGTAACCAGCGGATGCCCGCAACCTTTACCAGGTAATCGGTCCGCCTGGTGGGAGGCCTTCCGACGCAACGTCTTCCGGTTCGCGGTCTTCATTCCAGAATCTTTCTGCCCCATCGGCTATTCGTTCTGCGAACAATGTGCCCTGCCCACTGCCACTTAAGTTTGGCAATTCTTCGGGATATGTCGGTAATCCTGGTTCTCTTACGGATCTCTACATTTCTGATTCCTTCACGCAGGAAACTCCGAGCATAGCCCTCTCCATTGCCCTTTGAGTGACTGTAAGCTTTCTGATAAGGCCCATTGTAAGCAACCACGTCTCCCGAGACGAGATAGAAGTAAGTATTCCTTACAAATAAAAAGCGAACTAAAAAGATGTAAACAAGAAAAAAAATATGCTGTGCAGTCGGAGGATACATATTCGCAAGCTGGCTGACCAAAACCATGTGTATCCTCCGACTGCACAGCATGATTTTTTTCTTGTTAACGTCCTTTTAGTTCGCTTTTTAAGCATTCGGGTTTTTTGATTATTTGTTTTTTTTTATTTAACACTTTTTAGTTAACCTTTTTATTCGAATTAGATACATTTAAACATATAAGTAGAATATTTTTAAAATCGCCTCTTAAAACCCTTCATTTTGATACCCCACATGATGGGATTGGAAGAAAAAAAATGGGCCCCCTTAATATGGTGCCCAAAAGTCGCCATTTTCCTATTTTCCAATCTTATTGTAGCCAGTGACACTCGCAAGATTAAGACGAATCGATTGACGTACGAATCATCAAAATCGGCCAACGCGTTTGGTCTCTGGAACGCCACATAGGCACAAAGGCACAAACATACAGACATCATTGACTGATAAACACATTACCCTCCTTCGGCAGTCGGGCAAAATTGTAGTATCCACCTGCATGTGGACAAGGTGTCAAAGATTTGATATCTACGTGGATTTTAAGGGCCAGATAGCACTCGCAATTAGATGATTATTCTGAGTCTAAGAGCGTCCATAGAAGGACTGCTTAGAGCAGCAAGTACCGACAATGTCAAGCGGTCGCTGTTGGGCAGTCAGCAGCTTTTGGATGCGACTTTTTAAAGTTTTCCGGGTAAACTGAATGTCACTTTTGAATGGAAGCTACAGCAGCTCGTCTACGGAACCTCGAAGGTCCAACTGCACCACAAATCACAATATTTATAGTAAGCTAAACTTATTTAAAACATCGTTCTATCTCTGGTATCTTCAAACGATTGACAGAAATAGAACTATACGTTTAAAAATATAAAAAACTGGCACATTTAGAGCAGTGGTGGCCCAGAGGAATCGGCCGCGACTTACAAGTTGTAGGTCCTGGGTTCGAGCCCAGGCAGGCGCTTTACTTTGTGTAAATTATTTGATCACCACTGCTCTCAAAACGGTGAAGGAAAACATCGTGGGGAAACCGGCATGTCCTAGAACCAAAAATTCGAAGACATGTGACATCCACCAATCCGCACTGGGCCCGCGTGGTGGATTGCGGCCCATTCCCTCTCACAGAGAGGAGGTCTGTGTCCCAGCAGTGGGAACATTAATAGGCTGATGATGTGCACATTTTTTATCAGACATTTGAAGTTGTTATATCTCGGAAACTAAATGCCGAGAACTGGACCCTTTCTGCTTGGACGTCCACAAATATTACACCGAGATTTATCCGCATTTGCCGTACCTCATGCCCCATTTTACAGGAAGATAGCTAACTAGCTATTGTCAACCATGCACAGACCACAGAGCGACTTTGGACTGCTACTGACAAATTCCAAATAGTTTTTTTTTTTTTTTTTTTTTAACCTCAATAGGCTTGCTTGAAATATTTAAAACACCTGGCCCAGCCCAAAAATCGAACCCAAATTCTTTGGAATTCCCTTTGACTCCATTCAAGACAGTGATTTTGGATTATAACAAAAGTTAGCCAAATAAAAGTGGTAGTTTTTACAAACATCATTTTTCATACAGTAATATTTTAAGGGTTCCGTACCCAAAGGGTAACAACGGGACCGTATTACTAAGACTCCACTGTCCATCTGTCACCAGGGTGTATCTCATGAACCGTAGTAGCTACACAGGTGATGTATATCTGTTGCCGCTATAACAACCAGTACTAAAAATAGAATAAAATAAATATGTAAGTGTGGCTTCCATACAACAAACGTGTTTTCTGTGGCAATTTTTTGCGATAATGGTACGGGACCCATTGTGTGCGAGTTCAACTCGCACTTGGCCGTTTTGTTAGGGTTCCATATCCAAAGGGTAAAAACGGGACCCTATTACTAAGACTCCGCGGTCCGACTGTCTGTCTGTCTGCCTGTCTTTCTGTCACCAGGTTGTATCTCATGAACCGTGATAGCTAGACAGTTGAAATTTTCACAGATGATGTATTTCTGTTGCCGCTATAACAACAAATACTAAAAACCGAATAAAATAATTATTTAAGGGGGGCTCCCGTACAACAAACGTGATTTTTGTGCCAATTTTTTGCGATAATGGTACGGAACCCTTCGTGCGCGAGTCCGACTCACACTTGGCCGGTTTTTTTAAATTAGTTTATTCATACTCTGTACTGGCTATGATTGAGTGGAAAATTGAACATGCATGCTTTTGTTTGTAATTTATTCTTGGAGGGACACTGAGTTCCAAGATATAGCCTCCCCCCGCCCGACCGTCGCCAACCCAAAAGGGTAAAAACGGGTCCCTATTACTAAGACTCCGCGGTCCGTCTGTCTGTCTGTCTGTCTTTCTGTTACCAGGTTGTATGTCATGAACCGTGATAGCTAGACAGTTGAAATTTTCACAGATGATGTATTTCTGTTGCCGCTATAACAACAAATACTAAAAACCGAATAAAATAATTATTTAAGGGGGGCTCCCGCACAACAAACGTGATTTTTGTGCCATTTTTTTGCGAAAATGGTACGAGATCCTTTGTGTGCGAGTTCAACTCGCACTTGGCCGGTTTTTTTTTAATTAGTTTATTCATACTCTGTACTGGCTATGATTGAGTGGAAAATTGAACATGCATGCTTTTGTTTGTAATTTATTCTTGGAAGGACACTGAGTTCCAAGATATAGCCATGTCCCTTGTTTGAAAGCCAGGGTTTAAAATTTTGTATTTTCGGCTTATACTGTATTTTTTTTTTATTCAAATAATTTAACAAATAAACAAGATCTCTCTACAGCTACGTATGTTAAATTTACAATTCCTTGGTTTTAAAGAATATAACGGCAAAAAATAAACAAGACCGATCTGTAGCTATCTATGTTAAATTTTACAAGTTCTTGGTTCTAAAGAATATAACGGCGAAAAAAATACCAAAAAATATTAAGGGTCAGTCCTAAGATTATTGTGTTCAGGTACCGAAATAATTACAGTTCTTGTAATTACAATTAATTCATCATAACACGTCAATGTGTCCTGTTTGAACACGCAAGTCTTCGATCGACGTCAACAACCTCGCGTTTTGGTCGGTGCTGGTCAAGGGTAAAAAGGAAAACCGGCCAAGTGCGAGTCGGACTCGCGCACGAAGGTTTTCCGTACCATTATCGCAAAAAACGGCAAAAAAATCACGTTTTTTGTATGGGAGCCCCACTTAAATATTTATTTTATTCTGTTTTTAGTATTTGTTGTTATAGCGACAAAAGAAATACATCATCTGTGAAAATTTCAACTGTCTAGCTATCACGGTTCATGAGAAACAGCCTGGTTACAGACGGACCGCGGAGTCTTAGTAATAGGGTCCCGCTTTTACCCTTTGGGTACGGAACCCTCAAGACGTTATTCAGAAACATAAATATAGTAAAATAAAGTTCTGATACGAATTAAGCGTACAATGCCATTTGCGTTCAGTATTAGAATCCTTTCAGGCAGGGGTGCTGACTCCGTGGATGATCGAGGTCTCCAGCACTAGAAGATTTACTTCTTGTGCTGGAGACGTACGTGATTGCGGATTCTTTATAAATACTACTGTACCTACTTCCTCCTCTAACCTGCTGCTCCATAACTTCTTGTCTGTCACAAGGCAATTTAATCTATCTAAATCGGAGTGCCAAATTTTTTGCCAATTATTTTAAAGGAGTCATCAAATGGGTGTTGGTACTTAGCCTTTCGTTCAAAATTAAATGAAATGAAATAAAATTTATTTCACATCACATCATCAGCCTATTAATGTTCTCACTGCTGGGACACAGGCCTACTCTCTGTGAGAGGGAATGGGCCGTAATCCACCACGCGGGCCCAGTGCGGGTTGGTAGATGTCACATGTCTTCGAATTTTTGGTTCTAGGACATGCCGGTTTCCTCACGATGTTTTCCTTCACCGTTTTGAGAGCAGTGGTGAAGAAATAATTTACACAAAGTAAAGCGCCTGCCTGGGCTCGAACCCACGACCTACAACTTGTAAGACACGGCCGATACCACTGGGCCACCACTGCTCTTAAAATTTATTTACTTGCAAGAATATAGGTACTTACATAAAAAAAATGGTAAAATAATTTTAGTCTCACTATATTCAACTTATCAGTCGTGCAAATATTTCAAGTAGGTAGGTAAAAGCATAATAATATCATAAAATTACATCAATGTCACTGATTATTAGTCATACACATCATCATATTAAAATTAACAGTCCTGCTTCATTAATATTAATTAGGCACATTGTATTATAAACTATATTAAATAATTTATTATATGTAAAACAAAGGTGTAAAATTTGTACATACTTAAACACTTAACAAAAGTAAAATATACAAACTTATACTAAACCTAACTACTTACACTATATACAAAAGACAGGACACTTAGGCGTCGAAGTACTCCTCCACATCGCTGTCATCCGGGAACGTGCCCAGAAGACTGGCAGCATTGCCACGTTGAATGGCAATGCTGATTCTTTGCGCAAAGAAAGAGCCAGCCCGCTGGTCACGCACAGTGTCGATTAGTCGGCGAGAAATCTCCTTAAAAAGAAGACGTGCACTCGGGCCCCATGACCCAGGCGTTTCGACCCCAAACGGCTCAAAACTGTAATTACCAGATATGTTACAGTATTTATTAAATTAAATAAAAGAAAAGTTGGTTGAATCTGTTTTAATCGACATCCCAAAAAGGTGGAGGTTCTATGTTCGACTTTATGTTTGTTTTTTTTTATCCTTTTTATATGTATTTGAGGCCCGATCATGAAATTTTTTGTTTTTGAAAGAGTATGTTCTGAAATTGGTCCCATTTTAACTTGGTGAAGATCTGATAAAGAACTTCGGAGATATACAACAGAACTGTTCAATAAATAACGGCAAATCTCTCGGGATTGCTGCAATCGCATGTTTGTTCATTGTTTATACTTTGGGGATATGTGGAACAGGGTGTAAAGTCCCACAAACCTCCATAGAAAAGGGAGGATCCTCCGACCAGACGGGTGTTGTGTCTGGTCCGGGCAACTGCCCAACGGTTGTTGTCGGACTGTTGTATGTGTTCTAATCGCGCCGAAAACTTGCTTGCGCGATGCAGGAAATGTGTGACGTCATTTCATTAGTTCGTAAGTGGCGGCGTCGGTGCCGCTACATTTCATATAACATATATATGTTATGACATCACGCCAGTACGCTCTAAAGGGGTACGCAGATATGTACAGTTCACCTTGGTATACTCTTATTTCACCGGTTATGTTCAGTTTCATGATATTCAGGTAATCTATTCTGGCATTATAGGTACCTTACGTACAACTAAAAAGTGAAAAAAAAAAAACTTTTTTACAAAAAAATACTACCGACTTCCAAATAACAAAACTACAAAGTGAAAAATAACTTTATTTTTGGAAGTCGGTGTCCATAATGCAAAAAAACTACTAAAGCCACCGACGAAGTCGGAAGTATTTTATTGTAAAAAAGTTTTTTTTTAGACACTCGCCCCCGTAAGATCTTGAGAAGTAGCCAATTAAAAAACTCATCAAACACACAGTTTGTGTACAATCAGTAAGGCAGATAAGTCATGTTCATGTTCATTCCCGAAATGGACATGCCCACCGCACTATACCCAAACCACTGCAACTCCTGAAAGCCAGAATCAACAGTGGCGACCACCACAAAGCACCGAGGCAATGAAGCTTGACGAAGCTGTCTTGGAATTGACTGAAAGCAACGAAATAAAACAGAAAAGAATAACGGAGGAGTAGGAAAAAATATAAATTCTCCCTGAAGTATATGGGATTCGCTTGTCAAGTTACAAACCCTAATTAATGTATCTCACACTCATCTACTTGCTGTAAATTAAAGCACCCAACCACTTCCTACTACTGACGTCATTAAAAGTTCAAGTCAAAGTGATCTCGCGTGCTCCGACTACCTCGCGTGCTCCACACAATGTATTTAATAGCTGTGTATCGGACACACCAACTTTATCGCTGGTCTCCTCAATAGCGGGTATTATGACTTTACTTTTTGTGGCCAGTACCGTTTATTAGCGTCACAGAGTATTGAGAAGCCTTGAAGGATACTTCTAGAAACGGCTAGTAGGTACTGTTTATTCCCCCCCGGTGGGTTCCCGCATCGTCGATGCGGGGGGGCTCAGTAACTGTGGCTTGGTCACCCACGGTGAAGCGAAGAGGAACCCGAGGAGGGGCCGCTCGTCAGGGCTTTTGCCGATAAGCCGACGACGTAGCGGCCAACATGTAGGTTGCGGTGCTGCCTAGGCGACATCGCAACTGAGGCGGGCCGCGATGTCGTATGGGGTCTCCCATACCCATACGATATCGCGGCTGAGGGTTGGAGGCCGCGGCGGGAGAGGAGTGCCGGTATTGCGGTGCGCCGCTCTCCCTACCTTCCGCGGCCTAGACGGGGTCGCCACCGTCTGAGATGGCGGACGCGTTGAGTGCTAACGCGTACCCGTGTTCCCGCCATAAGCGGCACAGGAGGACACCGTGGAGTTTTAGTGGATTAGAGTCCCACATAACTGCGCTATCTCCCCGTGGTAGCGCAGTATGCATGAGCATTTCACCAATCAAAAAAAAAAAAAAAGGTTCTGTTTATTGGAATCTCAGAGTATAGAGACGATTCGAACGCTACTGCTAGCATATCAGCATTGTCTAAACTTTTCTATGCTAACCATGTCAGTAAATGTTACCGTTCAGTATTGTAAATCGAAGGCCCACGACAATCCTGACTACTCAAAGCTTGATGAGAATTTAATTCTGATAGGACTCTGTTTTTAGGGTTCCGTACCCAAACGGTAAAAACGGGTCCCTATTACTAAGACTCCGCGGTCCTTCTGTCACCAGTCTCATGAACCGTGAGAGCTAGACAGTTGAAATTTTCACTAATGATGTATTTCTGTTGCCGCTGTAACAACAAATACTAAAAACAGGCACTTGGCAACTACTTGACCATCATTCTTGCAACACACTTACAATCATTGGACACGGGGTCTCATTGCTAAGAAATAAAGTTTGGTTCAATTAAATCTCACTAGATGGCGCGACATGTACAAATAATTTAATAGAATTGTGTGTAAAATTAACATTTTCTGGAATTGAACATAAAAATTGTATGTTCTAGTTTAATCAACTCTCCTAAGTACAAAATTATGGAATATGGGACTCTTAATTCACATTTCAAAGATTATTTAAACGGATCATTTAAAATTTCTGTGGCATTCCACTCGATTGTGTAAAATTTGCATTGTAACACATTTTGGTGCAAAAAACGTGCAAAAAAGATACTATAAAACGAACCTTCACTGAATTTACAAAAAAAAAAAAACACAAACCTAGTAAACCCTTTTACTTGCAAATCGCTGCTAACACCATCTATTGCCGTGAAACGGGATCGAACGCTATTTATGTACTTACGAAAATAACAAGATTATTCAGATTGAAAACGCTAGTTACGTCGGCACGGTTTCTTTGTATGGGGTGAGGCATCTGTATGCTAGTATTATATTGTCTGTGTCATAATAAAATAGTTTTTATGCAGGTGAAGTCGCGGGCAGAAACTTGTGATACATATCCCGTCGGGCGCAGGCACCCAATTAAGTGGTCCTGTGAGGAATTGATGTGCTTTTGATTCAGAGGAAAATGGCGTAACAGGACCGTTCATATTTCTCTGATTGGTTCCTGGTTAATTAAGTGGTCACGACAAAGTGAACATTGCTGGATATCAAAATCCATTAACTTATATAACAAAGACAGGACGGATCGTGCGTTTTTCTGAAGCCACAAATTGAGTTACATACGGAATCATGATGTATTGGCATGTGATAGTAGGATGACAGCACAGACAGAATTCAAACTAGATGACGCGATTGTATGCACCGTTTTTACAGTTTTTTTTTGCACTAAAATGTGTTACAATGCAAATTTTAACAATCGACTGGAATGCCTCAGAAATTTAAAAATGCGCCATCTATTGGCATCAATTTTAAATAATCCGTTCAATCAATCTTTGAAATGTGAATTAAGAGCCCAATATTCCATAATTTTGTACTTAGGTAAGTTGATTAAACAAGAACATACGATTTTTATGTTCGACTCCAGAAAATGTTAATTTTACACATAATTCTATTGAATTGATTGTACATGTCGCGCCATCTAGTGAGATTTATTGGAACCAAATTTTCTTTCTTAGCAATGAGACCCCGTTATTATGATAAACGCTGGAGCGCTAAAAGGGGCATATGATCATAATTATCATCATCAGCCTATTTAGTGTTCCCACTGCTGGGACACAGGCCTCCTCAGAAATCCACCACGCGGGCCCAATGCGGATTGATGGATGTCACATGTATTTGGCATAGCATGGTATATGCACATGGATTTTAAAACAATTATTTTTCTATTTTGTTTGTTAATTAGCGCTCAAAGGGCTAAGAGACCATTATACCGGGATAAAACTATATCTAAATAGATAGGCTTTTTTATTTGTGCCAAATTTCATCCAGATCCGTTTTCCCGTGCTGGCGTGATTGAGTAACAAACATCCATTTATCCATCCATCCAGACATCCATCCAAACCTTCGCATTTATAATATTCACATCAATACATCAATTCCTCACAGGACCACTTAATTGGGTAGCTGCGCGCGACGGTATATGAATCATTATGTCTACCCAGCCACCCAGCTTGCTCCAGTAAGCAATAATTATATTCTGTTAATTTGGTCGTGTTCACATCGGCAGCTCATTAAGGTTCCCCTAGTCGACGGCACGAACTATTTTGTGCACGAGGTTAAAATGCATGCTATCTCATCCGACAACACGTGCGAAAGAGATAGATGTTGTAATGAGCTGTAAGAAGCTAGTTTGCGTACGAATTAGCATTTTTGCAAATTTGTATCGAAAACGAGCGCGCGAAATTTTATAAACAGACCTTTGGGAGTCTAGATATCATGAAAAAACAACTAAATGTATATTTATAAAATAACATTATTTGCATTGTCGAATTACTAATCTATCCCTGTATGGAGGCCGTTTAGCAAATTTCCTTCTTCTTATGGTATTTATTTCCGTCCAAAGATGCCTTAAAATTAGTGTTGAATTAAGGAACTTTCGACGCTCATAACTGTCAAATATATTATTTTTACATTTTTGTTTCCATACAAGACTAGATAATGATGAGACAAATTGATATCATTTTTTATTTTGAACGTACATCGACAAATAGTGGAGTAATCTCTAGACTACGTTTGTATGGAAGAATTTTCGACTAGTGTAACCTTAAGGGTTTGTTTTCACAAGAAAAATGTTAGAAGATGCGTAGCGAGGGATCTTATAGTATCTTATAGTTTAATTTAAGTACCATTATTAACTTGGCATACTGTGTCTACGTTTCTCAACTAACTCTCCTGAAGCTATTCTGATGAAAGCTATTGTAATAAGTAGTACCTTTGTGCTACTCTGACGGATTTGCATGATTTTCTGTCGCTCTGATGGAAAAAGGCTTAGCGGAGGAAGGCCTTTTTTGCAAATGAGATAAAAATGACAAGTAATGTGTGCGAGTAAAACTTGCAATATATATGTACGGTCTGTCTCGAGTCAAAATCATAAAATTTAAATCATTTATTTGCGTCACTAAGGTACATAAAGTTCTTAAGCAATAATTAAAGATCTCTTATTCTGCATTTTATTTCGGCGTGCAAACTAGTCATAGAATTCGTTTGTTTTTAACCTCCGACCGGAAAAAGAGGGGTATTATAATTTTGACGTGTATCACAAATACACCGGGACACGCCTGTGTGTTTGTGTATCTATGGCATTAAAGATCTTAAACGGATGAACCGATTATAAATTCGTTTTTATTATTGAAAGTTATGGGCGTTTTACTGTTTGAATCGGGGTGTTTTCGCAAGATAGCGTGTCATAATTACATGTTCAAAATATAATCAATCGGAGCGTGTCTACTACTAGAAAAATTATGTAGGAAGCATGAAATAAAAATATGTCGATTCTTTTTTTTTTAATTATTGTTTTGTATGAACAACATCGCTTCGCCACGCAGCAGAGTCAATTACGCACTGCTCAGCACATTTCCAACGATTGTTGCCACCACATAGTCGCCGCAAGATATCGAATAGGATCTTTTCTGAAGTCTTTTCGCTGAATTAGGAAAAAGACAGCTTCAAAAAAAAATTAACAGAGTCCTCTCTGAAAAGAATAGACAATGTACTTTTTTTGGAACTGGACTTTGGGGAAAAGACCCGGGAGTGTGGGCTTTTTACGTCACTTAAACCATCCATCCATCCCGGTGATCACTATCAGCACGTAGAAGGAGCCCCGTGACCACTCAATAGGCCACCCTGGAACCCCTCTGTGCAACGCCTGTTAGGGCACAAAGCCGGGGAGACTTAAAAAGCGCCTCCTCTGAGCCGTGGTACCTAACCGTGGTATTGGAGATGTCCAAAGGCGGCGGTGGCCACTTACCCTACCATCAGGAGGGTGGCCTAATTATTTGCCACTCAACGGCATACAAAAACTCGACTCTCTTGTAGGAACTGCTTTGATGTCAAAATTCACACATTTTCACAGCTGAGCTATATCTCCACGCACCACTCAACCTCCTCGTTCATCTCTAATGGACGCACCCTAAGGGGTAATTAGTGGTAATTAAATGTTCAATGATGTGTGTAACGTTGGGGTAGGCACTATGGTCTTTGATTGGATAAGTTTCGGTGGCTGAAACTTTTTGATTCCGATGGGAAACGGGGCATAATGTATTAAAGAGAGCAAGCGCTGTGACTTAGATGGAACTGTTTCCTGCTAAAAGCTAACGGCCATGCTTACTATTTAATGGTCCACGAAATTTACTCAAGTTTTTTGCAATTTGGCGGGTATTACGGTTTATATCATTAAAAAAATGCTTAAAATTACCAATAATTAAAATCTTAACTAATAGATATTATAAAGACAGATCTCGAATTTTGTGAGTTTTTACCTACGTGTAGGGTAATTAATATCTGGAACCACTACACATACATACATACATAAACTCACGCCTTTTTCCCATGGGGGTAGGCAGAAACTACAGATCGCCACCTGCTACGATCCTTACATACTTCTTTTGCTTCACACACATTCATACATCTAGTCATACACACACGCCGGTTAAGGGTACTGCGCACTTGGCCTTTCTGAAAAACATCACCTATAAGGTCTATATATGTCTTTCTAGGGCGTCCCCTCCCGGCAATTCCATTATACATTATTTGAAAAAATCTTTCACCATTTATAAGGTATCTACATAAATACAGATAGTGGCTTTAAACTATTATGAACTAGGCAAAGCCGGGGTGGGCCACAAGCCGTCAATACAACTCTATAAGTTCAAATTACCCGGATCGATTTGGGAAACTTCGTCGAGTCTTCTCGTCGTGAATTCCACAGAGCTCACAGACAAGAGTCTTCAATCAGTGCGTCCTACCGATAATGACTTACATTGCCGAGACACTCACGGTACAGCTGGTCCATCAGCTTAAGGTAGGTAGCTCAACGAGCTATGGAAAGGGTTATGCTTTGGGTTTCTCTGATGAATCGAATCCGAAACGAGGTGATCTGGCAGAGAACCAAAGTTGTCGACATAGCTCAGAGAGTAAGCAAGCTGAAGTGGCAAACCTACCCTACCCTACCCTACCCTACACTACCCTACACTACCCTACTCTACACAACCCTACCCTACCCTACCCGACCCTACACTACCCTACACTACCCTACCCTACCCTACCCTACCCTACACTACCCTACCCTACCCTACACTACCCTACCCTACCCTACCCTACCCTACCAACGACAAAAAATGAAATTAAGGCTGAGGTAAAGGCACAGGCGGACAAACTATACCAGCTCGTCAAAGAGCTGGAAAATGCCAGACAACCCCCAACAGACAAGACCGGGCCCCAAGTCCAGGAGACGCAGAAGACCAGGGAAGCTCCTACCCCTTCTCCAGCGGCCGTCAGAGAGGTGGAAACCGAATCCCTCCGGAAGGCGCTGGAGGAGCACAGTCGGAACTTGGCCGAGAATAGCGCAAAAATGGACAGGCTGAAGGAGGCACTACAAACTGGCCAAGAGCACATGGAGAAGCTCTTCTACGCCAGTGTAGCGGCGGGTCGGCCTGCCATTCAGGTGCCAAAACTTTCATCACTGCATTCTATCGTAGTGACGGCCAAGGACGAGGAGGAATCCGAAGAGCAAGTCCTGGACAGGATCCGGAAAGTAGTGAACGCCAGGGAGGGGGGCATACAGGTTGAAAAAGTACGCAAGGCAAAAGACAGGAAAGTCATAATGGGCTGTCGCACCGAAGAAGAAAGGCGTAAGCTTCGAGAGAGGCTTAGCAAGGCGCCTGAGCTGGAGGCTCAGGACATTAAAAATAGAAACCCACAGGTGGTAATTAAGGAGGTGATGCAGTACCTCACTAACGAGGAGGTACTAAAAGCCCTGCAGAAACAAAATTCTACTATCTTCGCGAACCTCAAGGACGAGCACAGTAAGGTGGAAGTCCTTTATAGGAAGCGCGCCAGGAACCCGCTTAAGTGTCAGGTAGTGTTGAGGGTCGCCACAGAGGTCTGGCGGCGCATGCTCGAGGTTGGATCGGTGCACGTGGACCTTCAGCGGGTAAGGGTCGAAGACCAGTCCCCGCTAGTCCAGTGCTCGCTCTGCCTCGGGTATGGGCATAGCCGACGCACTTGCACGGATACCGTGGCAAAGTGCAGTCACTGTGGCGGACCTCACATGAGGACGGAGTGCGCTGACTGGAGCGCTGGTCTACCACCGACCTGTTGCAACTGCGTAAGGGCTAAGATTGAAAGCACGCATCATCACGCCTTCAGCACAGAGTGCACAATCAGGAAAAGATGGGACGCGATAGCCCGCTCATCCATAGCGTATTGCTAAGGGCGCCCCGGTGACTCCTGCCCAACAAACAGCAAGACCATACCGAGTGGCCCAAGCGAACCTTCAACGCAAGGAACTGGCGACGACCGAACTCTTTCTAGAGGCCAGTGAACGCAAGATCTCGTGGGCACTAATTCAGGAGCCGTATGTGGGGGGAGCACGAGGTATGAAGAGCTACCGTGGAGCGAGAATCTACCAGTGCGAGGTCGTTGGCAGTGGGAGGGTTAAGGCGGCGATAGCCGTCTTTGATCATGACTTGGACGTCATACCCTACCCAAAACTCACCACAAATAACATCGTTGTGGTGGGGATCCGAACCAAAGCCTGGGAAATCGCAGTAGTCTCTTACTACTTCGAGCCAGACCAACCCATAGGGCCATACTTGGACCAGATGACCCGGATCAATGCGGAAGTGGCCAACGGTAGGTTGCTGATAGGTGGCGACGCGAACGCGAAAAGTGCCTGGTGGGGCAGCATCAAAGAAGATCCCAGGGGAGAGGAAATGTCCGCTACCCTGGACGAACTCGAGCTTCAGGTGCTAAACACTGGTGACGCTCCTACCTTTGACACCATCAGAGGTGGTAGAGCGTATAAAAGCCACGTGGACGTCACGGCATGTTCGCTCGACCTTTTTGACCTGGTGGAAGGCTGGCGGGTCGACACAGGAGCCACATCCTCGGACCACAACACGATATTTTTTAATGTCAATATAAAAAGAGAAAAAGGTGTTAGCATCACTAGAACTACTAGGATGTTTAACACCAGAAAAGCAGATTGGGAAGACTTTAAGATCAAACTATAAGAATTTAAAATTAGAGACAATATCAATTTAGAAACAATAAAAGAAATAAACAGTAAAGTAAAATTAGAAGAAACAGTTGTAAATTATATAAATATTATCACAGAAGCTAGTAAAATCACCAAAATAAATATTAAAACTAAACTAACTTGTCCGTGGTGGTCCGAGGAGCTCACTGTGAAGAAGAGGGAGGTTATGACGAAGAAGAACCGCATCCGCTATGCCGCGCCGGTCCGGAGAGCGAAGGTTGTTGGCGAGTACCTGAAAGCAAAAGAAGAGTATGAGATGCAGGCAAAGAATGCCCAAATCGCCAGTTGGAAGGAGTTTTGCCGGAAGCAGGATCGTGAGGGAGTTTGGGAGAGTTTCTACAGGATCATTGGTAGGACCGCCAAAAGGCAAGAAGACCTGACCCTTTGCAGCGATGGTGCATTCCTCAATCCGAGTGAATCGGCCGCCCTACTAGCGGATACGTTCTACCCCGAAGACAGAGTAGACCAGGACAACGCTGACCACAGGCGAATTAGAGAAGCAGCCAGTCGAGTAAATGAGTGGGCCCATGATGAACATCATGATCCCCCATTTACGACGCTGGAGCTGAATTCTGCCGTGGCGGGTTTCAATCCCAAAAAGGCACCAGGAGGGGATGGACTGACTTCTGATATCTGCAGTCGAGCGATCTACCAGGACCCGGACGCTTTCCTTGCCCTCTACAATAAGTGCCTCGAATTGGCACACTTCCCGACCACCTGGAAGGAGGCTACAGTCGTAGTCCTCAGAAAGCCGGGTAAGGATAGCTACACCACCCCTAAGGCTTACAGACCAATTGGTCTACTGCCTGTTCTGGGGAAGGTCCTGGAGAGGATGGTCGTAGCACGTCTAAAATATCAGCTTGTACCGCGGTTTAGTACTCGTCAGTTTGGCTTCATGCCCCAAAGGAGCACCGAGGACGCCCTCTATACGCTAGTGGAGCACGTAAAGGACAAATTGAGGCTGAAGAAGCTAATTGTCCTGGTGTCATTGGATATAGAGGGTGCCTTCGATAGCGCCTGGTGGCCAGCCATAAGGGTCAGTTTGGCTGAGGAAAAGTGCCCGGTTAACGTCAGGAGGCTGATAGACAGCTATCTCGACGGTAGGAAGGTCAAGGTTCGGTATGCCGGGGAGGAATGCACGCGAGAGACTAGCAAGGGCTGTGTCCAGGGGTCGATCAGTGGTCCAATCCTGTGGAACCTCGTTCTCGACCCACTACTGCAGGACCTTGAGCAGCGTGGAATTTTCGTGCAGGCGTTCGCGGATGATATCGTCTTGGTCGTGGATGGGGACAAGGCGACTGAAGTCTCAATTCTCAATTCTCAATTTTTTATTGCGTACCATAATGTATATACATAGTTGGTAGGAAAATAATTATATAAGTCACAATTATGGACCCTGTCGGGCACAGCATATATAAAGTAGGAGAGAGGAGGAAGGACACTGAGTGTTTAATGTGATAAATTAATTGTATTATTGGTAAGTTTAGGTATTAGTAAGTTATAGGTACTGTTTTATTAATATAGAATTTAAGTTAAGAATTATAATTATTGTTTTATTAATTATATACTCCGATAATTAATTATATTAAGTCTCAAGATCTGCCAATGCAGCCCTCGCCCATGTTCAGGGTTGGGGCGTCCGAAATAAGCTGAGGTTTGCACCGCACAAAACCTGTGCGATGACCATAACCAATAAGCTTAAGTACGACACCCCAATACTGAGCATGGCCGGGGTCGACATCGGTATGGTCAAGAAAATGAAGTTGCTGGGTCTAACCATAGACGATAAGCTCACTTTTAATGAGCATGCCGCGAACGTCTGCAAGAGGGCAGCTAACGTATACAAGCGGCTGTCCCGAGCCGCAAAGGTTAGCTGGGGATTAAACACGGAAGTCATGCGCACAATTTACACGGCAACGATTGAGCCCATAGTGACATACGCAGCCGCCGCCTGGGCACCCGCTGCAAAAAAGTTGGGTATACGGAAGAAGTTAGGCTCTGTTCAACGAGGATTCGCTCAGAAGCTCTGCAAATCTTACCGTACTGTCTCTCTGAACTCGGCACTGGCACTGTCTGGGATACTACCTCTAGACCTGCGCATACAAGAGGCAGCCGCCCTGTATAAAGCGAGGAGAGGGTCATCCCGGGTTCTGCCAGGAGACAGGGAGATTGAGAGTGCGGTAAGGTTTGCGGAAGCCCCTCATCCAGCTATGCAAATGCCCCTGGAGTTCATGTGCCTGGCAGACCAAGAGTTACTAGACAGTAACAATGTGCAGGCGGTGCGAATCTTCACCGACGGCAGCAAGATTGAGGGGAAGGTAGGAGCCGCGTTATCCATCTGGGATAATGAAGGCGAAGTCCGGAACCTCAAGCTTAGCCTTGCCGCGTACTGCACAGTCTACCAGGCGGAACTCCTAGCCATTTGTAGAGCGACAGAAGTGATCCTCGCGCGGCAAGAGGGGAGCTATGGTGTGTACAGCGACTCAATGGCAGCATTGCAGACGCTTGCAAACCATGGCTCTCTCCATCCCCTGGCAGTCCGCGCACGTGCCAATCTGGCTCACGCCCTGGGCCAGAGCAAAGTTGTTACTTTGTTCTGGATCAAGGCCCACGCGGGCCTGCCGGGGAATGAGCGAGCGGACGAGCTGGCCAAGGAAGCAGCATTGTCGTCACGGAGGAAGCCGGACTACGACCAGTGTCCGGTTTCATTTATCAAGCGACAGATCCGTTTGGAATCGCTTGATGAATGGAATCGGAGATATGTGTCGGGCGAGACTGCTTCTGTGACGAAAATGTTTCTTCCGGACGCAATAGTGGCTTTCCGTACTGTACAACAGGTGCGGCCCGAAGGCGTCCTCACGCAGGTTTTGACGGGGCACGGTGGGTTCTCTGAATACTTGAATCGGTTCAAGTGTAAGGAGAGCCCATCATGCGTCTGCGATCCAGGCGTGGCAGAGACTGTCCAGCACATACTTGTAGAATGCCCGTTATTTATCAGGGAGCGCTACCAACTTGAATGTGAGCTGGACAGGAAAATCACGAAGGAGAGCCTGCATGGGCTCATGGACAAGAAATATAGGGAAAAGTTTTTGGAATATTGCATTAGAGTAGCCACTGCGGTTATACATCGAAATAAAACCTGAGGCGCACCGTGCTTCATTAATATTTTTGTGTGATATTTAAATGCAAGCACGGAATGCAGCAAGGACATGTATGGCTGGCAATATTTCATGTTAGTACCTAAGTTTATAGACTATGTAATTCATTACTGTGATATTTATTTTTTTAATAACTGTGCTTTTGTGTTTTTATCCCTTTTATGTATCTATCTGTGATAAAAAAGCACCTTTTGTATTTTTTTTGTATTACCTGTGATAAACAGCACCATTTGCACAATTCTGTAATACCGCACTTTTTGTATTTTTGAACTTCTTGTATATTTCCTAACTTTAACTGTGATAATTAGCATTTTTTTGTATTTTATTTTCTGGGATAAACAGAACATGTATATTTTATTGAATTTTAATCTGATTGAAATAAAAATGCCCGTAGTTATTTAAATAAACCCACACAGTATACAAGAAGATGAATGCACGATGTATCATAGTATGAAGAATAAAAGTGCGAGAGGAAAGAAAGATTGAACGGAATGTATGTGTTTGCAATCAATAGGCGCCAATTTCGTTGGTGAAATTAGTGTTAAGAAAAAAAAAAAAAAAAATACCCTACCCTACCCGACCCTACCCGACCCTACACTACCCTACACTACCCTACACTACCCTACCCTACACTACCCTACCCTACCCTACTCTACCCTACCCTAAAAAAAAAAAAAAAAACCCTACCCTAACCTCCCCGACCCTACACTACCCTACACTACCGTACCCTACACTACCCTACCTACCCTACCCTACCCTACCTATAAACCTCACGGAGCCCGAGACCTTTCCAACTAATGCAAAACCGTGGAAATCGGTTCGTGCGTTCTGGAGTTATAGCGTCAGGGAGGAAAGCCCGACTTATTTTATATGGTAAATCAGAGAAAATTAGTAGAAGTCAAACAATGTATCACGCACCGGCGCCATCTTTGTAGTACATTCTATGTATCAGAGATGGCGCTGTATGTGTAAAATTATTTTCCCGCTTGAAAAGGCTTTTTTAAAAAAAATCCTGAATTTTCTTTGCTATAAACCTCACGGAGCCCGAGACCTTTCCAACGAATGCAAAACCCTGGAAATCGGTTTGTGCGTTCTGGAGTTATAACGTCAGGGAGAAATCCGACTTATTTTTATATAGTAGATAAACTCACGCCTTTTTCCTATGGGGGTAGGCAGAAACTACAGAACGCCACCTGCTACGATCCTTACATACTTCTTTTGCTTCACACACATTCATACATCTAGTCATACACACACGCCGGTTATGGGTACTGCGCACTTGGCCTTTCTGAAGAACATCACCTATAAGGTATATGTATGTCTTGTCTGGTCTTGTTTGGCCATGTTGAGAGGATGAATTAAAGGTGACTAACGAAAGGTATTTACAAGGTAGACGTGAATGGAAACGCCGGGAGGGGACGCCCTAGAAAGACAGTAACAATTACAAGCATCCGAAAGCAATGCCGTAGGTACAGCAGAAGTTTATCCCTATATTATTTATTTATTTATTTATTTTATAAAAACAAGTTGTCCTTAGGATTACATAAAGCACACCATAAGACCCCTGGGGTCTGTCCTAGCATGCCATGGTCTGGAGTTTGATCAACGCACTATTAGTAAATTAAGGTGAAATCTGTTCGATGTAGTGTTGTTTCAGCTTGCGCTTCACATTTTTACTGTTCATTGAGTCTCTAATGTCTAAGGGTATTTGGTTTAATAAATTTGGTATTATGGCAGATGCAGTGCGTCTACCATAAAAAATATTTTTGCGTGGTACTTGTAAAGATTTTGATTTTGCTATGACTCAGTATACAGTAGTAGTAGCAGCAGTAGTACAGTTGACTCATGTATACATGTATACGTCTACCTAGGGTATACAACGGCCCCGACTTACGGTTCGTAGGTCGTGGTTTCGAACCCAGGCAGGCACAATTTACTTTGTGTAAATTAATTAATCACCACTACTCTTAAGGCGGTACCCCGAGCAAAACGCCGCGCGAGCCGTTTTTTGTGCTGTTTTTAGGAGCTATCTACTTGTTATTTAAAAAGAAATATCAATTAATAAAAATACATTAAATTTCGACATAATATTGATTCTAAAATGGTGGATTTAGTTTTTTTATAAATGTTGTATATATTTCATTAATCTCCTTCCAAAAAAACATAAAAATGAGAAATAATTACAGTGCAACATAAAAGAGTAGAAGTTTAATATTTGGGAACTAAAAGTTTTCATTTTCTGGCAACATCTAAAATGAGTACTTCAGCTGTCAATTCATCTCGATCGGTTTCGATTTTCGTAAGAATTTTAGTTTTTGTGTGATATTTCTGTGTGTGGATAGAAAAACAGTGGGAAAACGTGAATTCGGTAATTCGTGACGGTGCCCGTGATATAGTTTACAAAGTTTATATGCGGTGTTTAGCCGAATTCCAAGCTAGGAAGTTTCTATCCAACTTAGAAGATGTTTACCATCGTACAGCAGATTTTACTGGTAAGTAACTATTGAAAGTTGCACTAAACGTTAATTACAAACGATTAATACATTCAGGGAGCAAAATTTTCGAACCAAATATCATTCACAATTTATTTGTTTACCATTTTTGAGGTTATGCTAAGATAAACAAATAGCGTTGTAGTTATAGCGCAACAAAAATTAATGTAATTTATTGTGGATACGAAATTTTTTTTTGCTATACGATATTTGTTGATGCAATCGACCTAATGGAAAGAAACAATTTTAAAATATATTCACGTTTATTTACCGCGGAACTTCTTTCATCGGACTGAAAGTGATTTTTTTATTTGCTTGTTTTAGGTGTTTCTGTAAGCACAGTGCGCAGAATCGTGAAACACGGCACTGAAAACGGTGGGCAATTCTCAACACTAGCTAAACACAGAAAGGGTTGTCCCCCAAACATATTGGACGACTTTATATTGAAAGCAATTGATTATTAAAAATACTTATTTTTGTGAAGTTGTTGTTTTATTACTACTACATAATTATCAAATATTTATTAAACATACTTATTTAATATATTTACTCATTATTTATACCCAATAAATAAATAATACTATTCAAGTATCAAGATCAGCTGGATCATACTAACTGGGTTGCTATCTGAGCGATTGTGGCGCCCTCATTTAATTTCTACACTTTTATGTCGCACTGTATTCATATTATGCATCTCCTCGTAAAGTGTTCATTATTTTTTTTTGTACTAACACTAATGGATAGACAATTTAATAACGAGCATTTTTGTAGAATTTTTTTTTTCAAAAGACCAATACTCGATTTTATAAAGATTTTTTTCTAAAATCTGGGCGTATTCACTACTGTAATTCATGCGCCACCAGTGCCGCTAGACCAATAGGAATGCTCATATCTCATGCCGATTTTTTGGTCAGGGTACCGTCTTAAAACGGTGAAGGAAAACATCGCGAGAAAACGTCTTAGAACAAAAAAATCGTAGACCGCACTGGGCCCGCGTGGTGGAATAAGGCCCATTCCCTCTCTCACAGAGAGTAGGACTGTGTCCCAGCAGTGGCAAAAATAAAAGGCTGATGATGAGGGTATACAATTTAAGGAGCAACATCATTAGAAACAGATAGATAGGAATGAGTTTTTGATCTAACGAACATCTCAAAAATATTTTCAGTCCAGCATTGAGCGTGTGTCGCAAAACTGATTCAAACGTAGATAGTAGGCCCGTGCTACTATGAAACATTTTCAGTGCAAATCAACGGAAACACAAATGTAGACATAACAGGTAGGAGTCAAAATCAAAATCAATATTATTAATTTCACACAGGCCTACATGGGCACTTATAAAACGTCGACAAAAGGTGCACGGTTCGGGTTGATCGTTTCCTATGGAGAAGAACCGGCAAGAAACTCCATGGTTACTCTTTTAAAAAATGGTTTAGTTAGACAATATTTCCATGTTACAGCATCACTACTTAGATATGGGGGGACAACGTAGGCCCAAAAATAAGTCGTAAGAAAACCAAAAAAACGATTGTATATTATACTAGCTGACACCCGCGGTTTCGCTCCCGTCAAAATTATAGCCTATGTTACTCGGGAATAATATAGCTACCATAGGTGAAAGAATTTTTAAAATCGGTCCAGCCATTTTAGAGATTAGCCGGCACAAACAGACAGACAGACAAAAATTGTAAAAAATATATTTTGGTGTATGTATAGTATATATATTCATATACATGTAGCAAAAAACGGTTATTTCAATATTACAAACAGACACTCCAATTTTATTATATGTATATAGATAAACAAAAGAAAATAAAATGAATTAAAAACTCAACAAATGTTATCAAGCATCTAGAAGGTCTACAATGTTCACACATTTACAAAACAATCAGTAAAAGAATCTATAAAAAGGTAAAATAAAAATAAATAAAAAAAAGACTAAATTTATCATGTGGCACAAATGTTGTTATCAGTGCTGTAACTATTTTTTTTAGCAAAGGGCTATAAAGAACATTGAAAACCATTGTAAAAAGACTAGTTAAAAGAAGGAAAAAAAAAACAAATAGAATTAATGAGATTAATAATAGTTAGAGGCATCCACATAATTATTTGTGCCGTTTATGAGTTACCAGGGAAGCCGCATGCGCAAAAGGAGCTGAAGGCACAATTTTTCGATAGTCGGCATATACCCGTAGCTGCAAAACTTTTATAACGAGCACACAAAGTTTTTAATGGGCTAAAAAACGCAAAGCGAAAGGAAATACGGGAAAAATTATTAAATCTCGATATTGAGCCAGACCGGTGCAGTGGTGGCCCAGTGGTATCAGCTGCGACTTACAAGTTGTAGGTCGTGGGTTCGAGCCCAGGCAGGCGCTTTACTTTGTGTAAATTATTTCTTCATCACTGCTCTCAAAACGGTGAAGGAAAACATCGTGAGGAAACCGGCATGTCCTAGAACCAAATATTCGAAAACATGTGACATCCACCAACCCGCACTGGGCCCGCGTGGTGGATTACGGACCATTCTCTCAGAGAGGAGGCCTGTGTCCCAGCAGTGGGAACATTAATAGGCTGATGATTTGATTGGGCCAGACCAGACTTTAATATTGAAGTAATTCCTTCAAACTCATATTTTTTGTAAGAAGGCGTCACGCATGTTAGACCGATGACCTGAGGCTCAAGACAACTGACTTTCTACCATCGATTGGGTGGCGATAGCGATTGACATTAAAAATTTTCTCTTTTTAGTTGTACCTACCCAATAGGCAAGTTGTTTAGTAAGGTACCTACCTATAATGCCAGAATAGGTAACCCGAATATCATGAAACTTGAACATAACCGGTGAAATGAGAGTGTACCAAGGTGAACCGTGCACATCTGTGAACCCCTTTAGAGCGTACTGGCGTGATGTTATGTTATGAAATGGTATGAAATAAACAATAAACAGACATGCGATTGCAGCAATCCCGAGAGATTGAGTTCTGTTGTATATCTTCGAAGTTCTTCATCAGATCTTCACCAAATTAAAATGGGACGAATTTCGGAACATACTCTTTCAAACATAAAAAGAATTTTCAAAATCGGTCCACACTTGGCGAAGATATCGGTGAAAATACTAAAAAAAATACACAAAGTCGAACATAGAACCTTCTCCTTTTTGGAAAATCGATTAAAAAAAACTTAATTCAAAAAATCAAAAAACTCGACTGCTTCAAAACCGAACTAAAAAGTCGTAAACAAGGAAAAAATCATGCTGTGCAGTCGGAGGATACATATTCGCGGGCTGGCTGATCAAAATGTGGTGTATCCTCCGCCTGCACAGCATGATTTTTTCCTTGTTTACGACTTTTTAGTTCGGTTTTGAAGCAGTCGGGTTTTTTTGATTTTTTGAATTAAGTTTTTTTATTTATAACTTTTTAGTTGCGATGCGAGACGCACAGGACCGGTCGATTTGGCAACATTCGAGGAGGCTTCTGTACAGCAGTGCAGTAGAAGTCTTTCTTCTAAAACGATGATGGTAAACATTTTACAAGCTTTTATTTATCTTGCAATGTATGTATGTAAGTGTGTTCGGGTCAAATCTTTCAACTGAATTTTAAAGTACACACATCAACACGGTCTAGGGATATTTCATACTCAATTAAATAACTCGAAAAGTACTGGCCGCATTGGAATCTTTTATACACCGATTTGTTTGTAATTTATCTTAGACTAATTCCAAATTCAAATTTTTGAAAATTCTTTTGTTTCGGTGGCATAAAAATGTCTTGATGTGTAGGAGAGGAAATTTTCATTTGGTCGAAATTTAGAAAACAATACGAATTACGTTTAGTTACAGTTTTTTTTCATTTTTAAACGAAAGATAAAGTTAAAATTGAGGTATTGTAGCCATGCAACGCCAACATTTGACGAGGGCGGAGATGTTACGAGCTGTGGGAATGCTGGAAGCTGGGTCTGTTCAGCGTAATGTTGCTGAGGCCATAGGGACCCACCAAAATGTAATTTCAAGATTGTGGACACGCTATCGTGCCACAGGTGAAGTAGCGGAGAGGCACCGGGGGCCAAGTCGCATCACTACCCCCAGACAAGACCGATTTTAGCAAATTACTGCGCGAGCTCAACCAAATGCAACGGCGACTTTATTGGTCCAAAGGCTGCGAGTGGAACACCAAGTGCTTGTGAGTGACCAAACTGTATGAAGGCGACTGCATGAAAACAATCTACGCTCTCGTAGACCACTCCGGGTCCCACCTTTACGGAGAAGCAATCGTGGACGACGATTAGAATGGGTTCGGAACCACGTGGACTGGGGCCGTGAGCAATGGACCAATGTGCTGTTCACGGATGAATCCAGGTTCGGCTTCCATCCAGATTCACGAAGGACGCGTGTTTGGCGAGTTCCTGGACGATGGAGCCGTCTTCAGAACCCTCAGGAAGTTCACCCATACCAAGGAAGAACAATTATGGTTTGGGCTGGAATTCGTCTTGGAGGACGGACGGATCTCGTTTGGGTGCGGGGCAATATGACGGCAGAACGATACGTCCAACAGGTGCTGGGGCCCGTAATCTTGCCCCACAGAACACAAATGGGGCAAGATTTCCTGCTCATGCACTGTCGTGCATTGGCATTGTCATGCCCGGGCACACACGGCGAGAACGGTAGCAGCTTGGTTACATACACACAATGTTAGGGCCTTAGACTGGCCTGCTCAATCGCCAGATCTAAATCCCATTGAGCATGCGTGGGATATGCTGCAAAGAAGAGCTCTGAAGGAAGTTCCTGAAAATCTGGCTACAGAAGATCAACTTTTTGCGCACCTCAGAAGGACATGGGACAATATTCCGCAGCAAGACATTGACAACCTTGTTCTGAGCATGCCGAATCGTTGCCGATGTGTTATGAACATCATGGGCGCTTTCTCAGACTACTAACTTCAAGTTATAAACACAAATTAAATGATTTTTCTATTTTTTTCAGTTTTTACTCATAAAAGTTAATTTATTTACGGTTTCCGTCTATGCTTCATTTTTTTTCCATAAAATCCTGAAATTTTAATCGAAGTACCTTAACCATTATTAAAAAATGCTAGAATATTAAATAACGTATCTTTTAAATATATACATGTCATATAAATAATTAACACATTGATAGTAATTCGCTTTTTTAAAAATATCCCTAGACCGTGTTGATGTGTTTAGTTATCCTCCACCGATTAAGATTAAATTTTGCATACACGTTTAGTTTGGATGACAATGCATGGTTAGCTAAGTGATGTTATTCTTAATTCAATAAGGCGGTGCAAGATTGCGGACTAGTTATTTTTTGTGCACTGCCATGATATGGGTATCAATTGAAAGGGTTTGCTGAGGAGAATACGAAAAAAACTTGTTTTTAAAAAAGATTTTTTATTGAATAATTTTATTTAAAAACAAATTCCCTATAGACAGATGTTTTGTTCTAGCATGACAATACTGATTGACATTCTTAATTTTAAAAAGTAAATGCAAACAGTCTTGCTGAAATTCCAGATGGAAAGAACACATTAACACTTTTCCTGACCGGGGAATCAAACCCTGAACTTCATGCTCAACAGAACCGCAGGCTTATTACGTATGAAACAGCAATTAACAATATTTGCGCAGAGATTGTACAATCATCGCGCGAATATCGCTTGACGTCAAAAAATTGGAAGGCTTATTTTTGCGAAATAATTGCTCTTCAATCGCGAATCCGCATTATATATGAGCTATAGCCACACCATCATAATTTTACGACAGCACTGCTAACAATAAAAATCTTTTAACTGAAATGTGCATTTATCGCAAGGTGATCACGATAATTTCATATTACGTATGGTTTTTGACAGCAGAGCGACATCGATCAGCGAGCAAATGTGGCTGTCAAATTGCAATTACTTTTTCCCTTGTTGTTGGTCGATTGCCAATCGCTCGCTGATGGCTGAGTAGGTACAGAAGTTTTTGAGTTTTTGGCGGCTTTTTTAGTGTGTTATTTTGTGGCTACTTTAATTATCAGCAAATTAGAATAATAATATAAAAATAAATATTGAACTATCAAATTCCTAGTGAATATTGTAAATTTAAATGACAAATTGGTGTTGTTTTGAGTCTCTAATGTGCAACTGGACTATTTGTTGTATCATTGAAACAGAAGTGATCACGGTAAAGTGGAGGATTTTTTTATACTGTAGTGTTGGCTACCTCAGCGAAGCTTATTTGTTTACTACTAAATACTTACAAACACATGAGATTTTTTTTTTATATGGCAAACACCGATGTCGACTATTCTGCCAATGTCTAAATTAAATTTGAAAAATCTTTTTTACGTTTTATAGCTCAAATACGAGATAATGTAGTCTATTAAGTGATGTTCTAATGCGTTATCGATTCGATTTCTTAAAACAATCAACAATTCGAAGAAATTTTAATTGATTTTACACATTGACATTTCTGTAAATAAAATGCAAATATCAAATTTTCACTGCCATATTTTCTTTACACAAATACTTTACATCTGCGAATATTAATTTATCGGAATATTGGAGCTAAATATTAATTAAATTGACTATTGTAAAAAAACAGCTTCCACGAAGTGTTGCTGTTTCATAAGCTGGTTAATTCATCAAACGATACATTTTATAAATCATCGGACAGTTAAAATAGCTTCTGTTAAAAGTGACTGTAAAAAAAAAAGACTTGACTTAAAGGCCTCAGTAGCTAGGTCAATAAACTGATCGCGCAATAATTGTACAATTATCGCTACTTGCTGTTCCTTACGTAATAATCCCGTCGCTCACGACGTATTAGTGGGGTAATTTCGTTCCTTTAAAAACACTTTCAGAAAAATCCTCACCGATTCTAATCATACAAACGAAAGCAATCCATATTTTCATTGAATCCTCTTCCTCCACAAAAACTCCATTAGACGTGGTTTAATAAAGCGGTATGCGGTGATTAATGTCCACTGTCTGCCCGCCTTCTAAAACAAGACATTCACGACTAAACGGAGCTCTAATGGATAGCAAACAATTCTTTCCTTCCACCGAGAAAAACAACCTCGATTATGGAGCGAAGGATGATGTCGCAATGTAGATGGGAACAGAAGGTTAGCTCTATCGTAATATATACTAGCTCTATATACTTGGGATGAATAATTTCTATATCCTTTTCCAAAGTCGAATCCTTCTATATTCCAAAATTCTTGACGGATGAAAAGCCTGGCCGTTATGTTCGCTGGCGTTGGCTACAGCAGTGTCTTCAACATTTTTGGAAGCGGTGGAGTAGCGAGTATTTGCATCAACTCCAACAACAGAATAAATGGTTTCGTGATCGTGGTACCCAAAATTCATCAAAATTGATTCAGCGGTTTCGGCGTTACTTTTTATCATATTACTATTATAGCTTCCGCTGGTGGCTTCGCCTACGTGTATAATGTTTTATCATCGCAAGGGAACATTGTACCGGGATAAAAAGTAGTCCATGTGCTATTCCAGACTATAATCTATTTATATGCCAAATTCCATCTCGATCCGTTCAGCTGTTCTGCAGTGATTGTGTAACAAACATACATCCATCCACCCAAACTTTTGCTTTTATAATATTACCAGCTTCTGCCAGCGGTTTCGCCCGCTTGATAATCGGAGGTTTTCCAAGGAAACCGTATTTTTTTCCGGGATAAAAAGCACCCATAGAAATATTAAATACAGGAGAAGTGGCAAGGGAGCGTGTCGGTGTCCGCGCGACGTGGTCACAGTGCCCATGTCCAAAATCATGTTTCAAAATATCACTGCGACTGTTCTATTTTTGCAATAAATACATTGCTCCTTAACCACTAGCTAAGTTCGTCGCTAAGTGACTGGACAAGCAATGTGAAAATCACAAAACGATACTTTATTAAGCGGATGCATCGCGTAGTACGGCCGCTGCTTCTTGCGACGAGTTAGTGATGTGATTGTGTAGATGTTTTAGTGTGGGTAAGTTGTACGGAGAATGGTAAATACACGCTGTGTTTGATGAGATAAGGTTTATATTTGATTCTGTAGTACGTTCTAATTTAAGAGTTGCGGGTGTGTGCGCGACTGCGTGTCTATTGCTTTTTCTGAACTGCATGTGTAGTAGTTGCCGTGTGGTAGGGAAAAACTGGAGACACAGGTTGCCGATATATTTCGTCTACCGGGCATATCTCCTTGTTTATTATATCTATGAAAGCACCCTATGTGCTATTGCAGACTATAATCAATTTCTATGCCAAATTCCATCCCGATCAGTTCAGATGTTCTGACGTGATTGAGTTACAAGCATACATCCATCTAATCTTTCGCATTTATAATATTAGTATATGATATAGTAAGATTTGTATGGATGCATTAGAAGTGAAAAGCTCGTGCCAAAATGGACAACAACAACACGGATGGGTCTTCAAGATTAAGACAATGACTAACGCCAACGACCTTGAGGGAACAAAACGCGCACTCGTTTCACACCCGCGCGACCCAATATTATAGTTTTTTTGTACTGTCCTTATTATTCTAGGACCTTAAAAAAAGCCTCAGATCAAAATGTAGATAATTAAATTGCCTTTGAGATGGTGTCGATTTCATTAAAATACGCCCAGCGGTTTTGGTGTGATTGTCGTGTTTTTGTCCGTTTTAGACATAACTTTACAAATTAACTACACTATGTTATACGAATAAAACTGAAAATTTTCTTAGATCAAATAATTAAGGAAATGGTCTAATGTAATATATATTTTTTCTAAAAAATTACGACTGGCCGTTTAGACGCGATTCTCATTTTGAAATCAGCTACTGAAGGGAATCGGCGCCTTAAGTAGTGCTTGCCAAGATAATTCCATGACTTGGTGACCGTCCATTGTAAACCAAGACTCTTTCTTGCCTTGGAAGGCACGGCTGTTGGTCTGGGCTCTCATTTATAAATCACACAATACTTACGGGCAGTCAGAAGCCAGACAATCTTACACCAGTCTTGCTAAGAAGTATCGTGTTTCCTTGTTACTGGATTATGCAGATTATACAGGGTGAGGACAAAATCCTGGACAAAACGAAACAGGGCGATAGTTGGGGTTATTTTCAGTAGGTTCCAAAGTAATTTATTTTTCTATAATTGCCTATTTATTACAATCTAGCAGTGGCCGCGGTTTTGCTGCCGTCAACTGCCTACCCTACCCTACTTACCTTCCTATCTACACTACTAACATTCCTACCTACCCTACCTACATATCAACTTTTGTTCTAGGGTCATTCTTTCGCGGAGAATTTTAAACCCATCATTCAGAAAATTACGTCAAATGCACAACGCCATCTATCGTATATGGAGTTCCATGAGGCCATGGTGGAGCGTTTGAAACTATCTTTGCAAGCATTCTCCGAATAGGCCGATGCCAATCTTGTCAGGTTTAATGCTGCTAAAACCCAGGCGTGTCTTTTTCCGCTAAACAGAGCCAATTTCACCCGGATCCAACTTTCCGTGCGTGCCAATAACGGGCCATCTTGAGCTTCTTGGCGTTACGTTGACATCGACTCTCAATTTTGGCCCATACATTTAGGCAAAGGCTCAGCTCGCTGCCAAAAAGTTGGGGATCCTTGCGAAGGTGAGAACGTACTTCAGGCCGGAACAGCTGCTCAACTTGTATCAAGCTAAAGTTCGGTCCTTGACTTAGCCTTTAAGATCGTCCCTTGGTAGGTATGTGTCTTTGTGATAATATTTTTATACCACCCTTTGAACCGCATTTAATGCAAATAAATGGCTTTGACTTTGACTTTGTCCCGTTTGGCTGTTATTGTTTGGCCACGAGCTTCTCCTTGTCATTAGTAATAAGTTGTGTAGAGCCGACCTTCCCTACCTATCTGCGGTCATCATCATCGTCTTCCTGCCCCTTATCCCTTGATACTTTGGGTCGGCACAACATGTTTTCTTCTTCCATACCGTCCTGTCCGCTGTCACGCTATCACTGAGTACTTTTTCTTTCATATCACTTCTCACACAGTCCATCCATTTTTTCTTTGGCTTTCCCCTCCCTCTCCATTCATCCACATTTATATTCGTAACTCTTTATTTTTGTATCATGTGGTATTTTCTTAAATTTATTTTCACTAAAATCAGCGTGTGATAGAGTTGCTAAATGCAGGTTTTTAGTGGTCATGTTTAATTAATTACGGTTTGAACACCCTTCTTCGGATAGATATTTTCATAACCTGCGGTGTTCAGCCTTTTTAGCTGCGTAATTAATTTTAACAAACCATCAGGTATGCGGTTTCAGATGGCAGCAGTTAACCAATTAAATGTAATCTCACTTCAGCCTATTCATGTTCACATTAATTACTTTGAAATAACTACATCACGTAGTTAGATAAAACAAATATAATATTTTAACGTCATTTCTTGTGTATGGCACTCCAGCATATGTGCCATATTCTGCAGAGGGGTACCGCACTCACACTCGATATAATATAAGCCGGGTCTATAAAACCCTCATCATCTGCCTAGCCTTTTCCCAATTTTTGTTGGGGTCGGCTTCCAGGCTTACCGGATTCAGCTGAGTACCAGTGTTTTTTTCATGGAGCGACTGCCTATCTGACCTCCACAACCCAGTAACTGGGTAGCACCATACCCCTTGGCAAGACTGGTGTCAGATCTTAAGCTTCTGACTACCCGTAACGACTGTCAAAGATCTTCAAATGACAGCCGAGACCAACGGCTTAACGTGCTTTCCGAGGCACGGAGGAAACTCGGTATGTTGAAAATGGTCACCCATCCACGGACTGACCTAGTCAAAATTTTGCTTTTTCGTCAAAATGTGTTTGCAGCGCCATGCCTTTTGGAATACCTTATCCTTGCCACTGACGCTGCAATCAGCATGGTCACCTACTGGGCGTTAAATAAAGAGACTTTCATCGACTCGAGAAGTAGAAGAAGATTACTCGTGACAGCGTGACGGTTGACAGGACTTTAGGGCACTCGTTCCACTAGAATCCCCTATTTCAGTCCCCCAGGGGATTATACAGCACTCAATGTTCCACTACGATCCCCTATGCAGTGGATACTTTAAGTACTAATAAGTTCTATTCCTTGTCCTTTCTGAATAAAAAAGCCACCTATAAAATAACAATATTTAAGTAATACATAGATTTAAAAATCGGTCTAAAGAGGGGAATACAATGACGTAAATTATTTTTTCTAAAATAAGTAAGATGTTGAAAAAAAAAGTACCAAAAGCATTGAAGATTTTCGCAAGTTCGATTAGTAAAGCGTCTCGGTGGCGTGGGGTTCGAGTCCCACCTAAGGCGTTCGGTTTTTTTCAATGTTTAGCTTTCTTAAGTACATTTATTTAACGGATTTATTCTTCGTTCGGCCCACTGATTTTCGGCCCAAATGCCAAAATCCTGGTTCGTCCCAAACAATATGCTTCCTTCGTCCCAAAATATAATTTTAATTATTTTATGCCTGCTTCGTCCTATTTAATTTTTTTAATTAATGAGTAAATAAATAAATAATAAATAATTTTATATTCCTTCTACGGCCCATATCTTTTTTGTATGTACCAAACTTACTTGTTTGTACAATCAGCTATTAAAAAGGGTTACGTATTCTGAAATATTTAACATCAATAAACTATTTTAAACCACCGCTCCTCTCTGTCTTCTCCGCGATGGAAAATGTACTCGTATTATTATAATAACACTTTTTAGCCGCTCTTAGTGAGCAAGTTATACGTATAGGTACAGCTGACGTCACCGGAATGTGTTTAAAAGAGCGGGTAAAAAAGGTCCACCCCTTTTATATATTGCGTCCTTTGTTTTTTTTGACTCATTTGGCCAATAGCATTACTTTCCGTTATCAGCAAAACAGGCTTCACGCTAGCTCCTGTGATGCAAAGTGGTGCATTCAATATTAGTACTCATTCGTCACCAGTTTAAAGTGTGTATAAAGAAAGATTGAAAATTGATCGAGTTTGTCATAGCTAAGGATAAATATTTGGGCGTCATACTGGACTCATCGCTACACTTCAGTACGCATATAACTTCCGTGTTGTTGGAAAATAAACTAAACATGGTATTATTTGCTGATGACACATCTTTATTTTATTTTATAATTAGACTTAACAGTGAGGTTGACTGCGTAAATAACTCCCTACGGCAGGTTCAAGATTGGTTCACTGCCAATCATTTAGTTTTAAATGGTGTTGGATGTCTGTGTCTTTTCTGGCTACTTAAAAAAAAACTCAAAACTGGTGATAGATAACAAACTTCTAATATACAAGACCATACTGAAGCCAATCTGGACATATGGCATCCAACTTTGGAGATCAGCCAGCGCCTCCAACATAATTAAAGTGCAACGGGTACAAAATTCTATACTAAAACAAATATCCAACGCCACCATGGTTTATCAAAACAACAGAAATTCATGAAATCCTCAATATTCCTATGGTCAATGAGGAGATAAATGCACATGGCGTCCAGTACAAATCCTGACTGCTCAATAATACGAGCACGCTCGCAGAACAACTTACAATCCCAGAAAGCATCCGCCGATTAAAAAAGCGGCAGGATATTTTCGACCAGAACAGTGAGCCAGAAGAGTGACTTTGTAAAGATGGGGCAGACCCCACTGAGAGTAGAGCCTAACACGCCATCCGAACCATTTCATCTGCTCATAGTGAAAGACTGATCGCAAGATAAAACAAACAAACAAAAAAAAAATACTTTTTGGTAAAAACGGCGACAGACATAATTACGTTAGTAGAAACAGGAAACAATTAATTCAACCAGGTTTCAGACTGGCTAAAGTAGCCTCTTCTTTCATGGGGTACTGTATAAAATGCTACAATAAAATTCCTCCCCCCATTCTATAACTGAATGAGACGAAATTTAAAACTTGTATAAAACGCACACTATGCAGGCAGGCATTGGGCGCTTACATCAAAGATAAAAATGCTTGGCTCAATCATAGCCCTGCTCCACAACCACTAGGGCGCAAAAACAAGTGATATGTAGAACATTATTGTTTTGAAGTATTGTTGGACCTGCTGAAGACTGTATGCATATATTTTTATTGTATAAACTCAATTTCGTTTAGTGATAACTGCACAGCATATGTGTGAGTACTATGTACCAACTGTAAATCTAAGATTTACTGTACTTATGTGTCGTTCGTTGACTTGTGTGTGCCCTGGCAGTTGAGATTGTATCATGCTCTCTCAACTGTCTCTCTGATGGTGGCACGTGTTGGATTATTCAATTCCCTTCATGATGGTTGAGCTGAGTGGCGCCATATCATGCGTCATGTTCGTAAACGGGCGCCATCAGATGGGATTGGCTTACTCGCCAACTCAACGTAGCTGCCTCGGCTAGTTTTTAATTACCTATTTTTTCTATTTTTTATTATTTGTTTCACTCGTGATGCTTTTACGTGCACGACTTTTTACATCGTTCTCACACATGTATTTTTTCAACAAGAATGATATAACCAAATAATAAACTGATGGAAAAGAGTGTCCGTGGAGTTTCTTGCACATTCTTCTCCATAGAGACCTACTGACGCTTGCTAATGAGCAACTAGATTCATATTTTTCTTTGATTATTCTAAAGTACGATGTATTATAAGTCGCAAAAATATATGTATTTTTTTAATTTTACGCTTCAGTGTGCATGTGTGTGTGTTATTTTTATTGACTGTACCTTTAAAGTACTTGTAATATGGGACGAAACAGTACTTCAATGATGATGTGGGACGATCTAAGAATTTTTTGGAATGTGGGACAAAACTTCGGGCCGAACGAAGAATAAATCATTTAACGTTATAAACGCAAAATACTAAAGAAAACCTTTTCTACTTAAAAAAACTAGGTCATCGGTTCACTTAGTGGCAGGCCTTCCAACGCATCGTGTTCCAGTTCGCGGTCGCCATTCCAGCACTTTTCGGTCCCGTCGGCCATTCGTTCTGCGAGCAATGTGCCCTGCCCACTGCCATTTAAGTTTCTCAATTCTTCGGGCTTTGTCGGTAACTTTGGTTCTCCTGCGGATATCCTCATTTCTGACGAAATCATGCAAGGAAACTCTAGTCCTCTCCATTGCCCTTTGGGTGACTTTAATCTTATTGATAAGGCTTATGGTGAGCGACCACGTCTCGGTCCCATAGGTGATCACTGGCAACACACACTCATAGACTTTTGTCTTGAGAGACTGCGGTAAATTGGACGAGAAGATACAACTCTTTCTCGAAATTAGACCTACCTAACTGGACCGTTTGTCCCAGGTAGACATAATCGTCTACAACTTCGAGTGCAGGTCTCCGATTTAAAAAAAATAAGATTATACAAACTTATTTTTTGCATGCTCGGAGTTTCCTTGCGTGATTACGTTATAAATGAGGATATCCGCAGGAGAACCAAAGTCATCAACATAGCCCAAAGAATTGCTAAACTTAAATGGCAGTTGGCAGGGCACATTGCTCGCAGAACGCAGTACTTTTATATTTAGAAAAGGAATAGAACTTATTAGTACTTATAGAATCCCCTGCATAGGGGATCGTAGTGGAACATTGAGTGCTGTATAATCCCCTGGGGGACTGAAATAAGGGATTCTATTGGAACGAGTGCTTTAAGGCCATGCGGAGCAGGGTGTAAAGTCCCACAAACCTCCATAGAAACGGGAGGAACCTCCGACTAGTCGGGTGCTGTGTCTGGTCCGGGCAACTGCCCAACGGTTATTGTCGGGCTGTATGTATTCAAATCGCGCCGAAAACTTTGCTTTCGCGATGCAGGATTTGTGTGACGTCATGTCGTTAGTTCGTAAGTGACGACGTAGGTGCCGCTATAGGATAAAACGTATTGCACAGACCGCATGTAACCACAGACCAGGACAGGGAGATGATAATGATGTTCATCATTAATCATTATTTATTTATGTATTTATTTAGGGACAACAAACAGCCGTGTAATAATAACTATACATAGGTTAGAACTGAATAATAAAGGTAACAATTACACTACTCACAACGTTATCCACATATTGATAAACAGAACTACTAGTTGCTAAAGAGAACTATATAAAAATAAACAGAGTAAAAGTGAACATTAATTAATTGTTAGGGTTCTGATCACTTAAAATAGTAACAATTTCTTTTCTAAATATAGCCTTGCTGAGAAACATAATATCAGCTGAGCCAAACTGCCCATTGTAGGTGTCAACTAATCGATACAGCGGTGAGCGTACGACTGAGTTGGTTCTACAAAAAGGAGTTGCAAACAAGTGTCTTGAGCGAACCTCTCGACCATGTACGGTGCGAGGGATCAGGTAGCACAAACTGTTCACTATATCGGTACAGTCAACTTTATTACGACATATACTAAATAGGGTCATCATCTCAAGTAGGGTGCGTCTGGATTTTAGAGTAAAAAGGTCATATTTTTGTAGAAGTAATTGATAAGAAATTTTCTTTTTAAAGCATCGATAGTGCATTGCTCGAAGGAATTTGCGTTGGACCAATTCAATAATTTCTATATACTTTTTATAATAAGGGTTCCAAATAGGTGCTGCGTCTTCCAATTGCGGTCGTATTATTGTTTTATATAGGTATAAGTAGGTAGAGGGACGGTGGAATTCTCTTGATGCTCTCATAACAAAACCAAACATTTTAAATGCCTTATTGACTATATTATCTACATGGGCATCAAGGTGAAGCTTTGAGTCTAACTGTACGCCTAGATCACGAAGAGAATTAACTTTGTTCAGTGGAGTGTTTCCGAAAGAATAATTGGATTTTGTCACATTTCTCTTCTTGGTAAACGTAATTCTATGGCATTTAGATATACTTAGGAAGAGTTTATTAACAGAACAGTAGTCCAGAAGGCGGTCTAGGTCATTCTGAAATTCTAAACAGTCTGATAGATCGCTGATATTTTTATAAATTTTTAAATCATCTGCATACAGGAGGAATTTGGAATTTTTAAAACAGTCTTTTACGTCATTAATAAATAAAATGAACAAGAGGGGACCTAAAATTGAGCCTTGAGGAACTCCGGAAGTGACTTTAACCATGCGAGACTCATAAAAATTGATAACAACGTTCTGGGTCCTATTGGTGACATATGATACAAACCAACGCAATAAATTTCCTCTAATACCATTGAATACAATTTTGTCTAGAAGTAGTCTGTGATCGACTTTCTTCTTCTTCTTCGATCATTAATATTAATACAATCACGTCCGCTATGCTCGGAGTTTCCTTGCGTGATCGAATCAGAAACGAAGACACAAGCGGACCAAGGCTACCGACATAGCCCGAAGAATCGCCAAACTTAAGTGGCAGTGGCCAGAGCACATTGCTCGCAGAACGGATGGCTGTCAGGGCCGAAAAGTTCTGGAGTGGCGACTGTGTACTGGAAAACGCAGCGATGGAAGGCTTCCTTCTAGGTGGAGCGACGACCTGATCAAGGCTGTGGGAGTCTTGTGCGTACGAAACGCACAGGACCGATCAGTGTGGCGACGCTTGGGAGAAGCTTGTCCAGCAGTGGACGTCTTTTGGCTGAAATTATGATGATAATTATATGCCCATAAGTTCATAAACCCAAATCGATATCACCACTTCGGCATTAATAATATACAGACGTAGTTCTTGCCTCTACTTGATTCCACGTTGACTCAGCCAGCATTTATCAAATTGACCGAAAAGGAGACATAAACATCTTCGAAGTTTTCGAAGAAAAACTTGTCAACTAGACAATATTTTAAAGTAGATTATAAAAGAAGTAAAAAAAATTATTTGCGATCTCCTCAGCACCTCAGCAGCCTAACTGCGTATGTGAATTCAGCAAGGCGAAGGATTTGATCTCATCAATCTACCAATCACGTGCAAGATGAAAGACGCGTTGCGTTTCGGCAATCCGTCTAGGTTTGGTCGAGTCCTTCGCCTTGCCGAATTCGCCAACGCAGTAAGGCTGCAGGAGACATGAGAAATAAGCAAAAATAATAAAAAAACAATTATAAAAAAATAAAACCCCGTGCGACCGAAAATCTTAGCATGTGCAGCGATATCCAAAAACGAAAAATAATTACAACATTCAATTTTATTAAAACATTAATCAAATTGAATGTTTGAAAAACTCAATGTAATATTGTCAAGTTCTCAAGTCGAGTTTGGGTCTAGAAAAGGAAAAAAAACTACATAAAATGTATATTTGTAATATTTGTATATGTCCACCATCACACTATTTGTGTAGGTGCGCTAATTTTTATATCTTAGTTTAAGACGTTCACTTTTCTTATTTGCCTGTTCTCACATATATATCTACATTTCTATTCTATTAAAACCTCTACCAATAAGTCAAAAACTACCTGGAATATAATAAACAAAGCAAAACCCTGTTTCCCTAAGGAACCCATTAGACAGATCAACTTAGATAATAAAGTATTAAATGACCCTCAAGAAATAGCAAACGCATTTAACGACTTTTTTGTAGACAAAATTCAACCGATTCCATGTTCAGGAAATAATTCAGTAAATATTACAAAACTTCGAGATTCAATTTATGTTGCCCCGAGTATACCAATAGACATTAAAAACATTATAAAATCATTAAAAGCCACAAATAGTACAGGATATGACGGAATTTCCACGAAGGTAATCAAGTATGTATCTGACTTTATTTGTAACCACTTGAGCTATCTCATAAACCTGTGTATCTGTTCAGGTGTATATCCAGATGCCTTAAAAGTGTCTATAATAAAGCCGTTATTTAAAAAAAACAATAATGAACACATGGGCAACTATAGACCAATCGCACTCATTCCTATCATATCAAAAATTTTTGAAAAGTATATTTATAAGGAGATGTACTCATACCTTGAGAAGAAACACATTTTAATCGATGAGCAAAAGGGATTTAGGAAAAACAGGACAACCAATATGGCTATTTATGACTTCTTGCATAAGGTAATGATAAAGATGGACGTTAGAATCCCAGTATGCGCTATTTACTGTGACATGACGCAAGCGTTCGATTATGTAAACCATAACATTCTACTGCAGAAACTAGAGGCATATGGCATAAGAGGAAATATACTTAACCTTATAGAGTCTTACTTAATTAACAGAAAACAGTACACGGAAATAACAAAACTAAATATTAAGACAAAAAGAGAGGAAATTTACGTATCTGGCGAACGAACGCCTATTTACGGCGTCCCACAAGGGAGCGTGCTTGCAGCACTATTATTTATCCTATATATCAATGACCTGCCTGATGCTATTGACTACCCCATGACCCTATTCGCAGATGACAGCACAGTGACTATAACATGTAATAATAAGGACGTTTATAAATATGACATTAATGAAACCTTGACATCAATAATAGCATGGTTAGATAAGAATAATCTTAAAATTAATTTAGATAAGACGACAATAATGCATTTTAGTCAACGGATACATGCTGATACTGACATTGAAGCAGTCTACAATGGCACAGTATTAAATAAAGTCGACGACGCAAAATTTCTTGGTGTAATGATAGACGCAAAATTGAACTGGAAAGCGCATATTGAATATATAAGCAAAAAACTGAGCTCGTCCGCGTATGTCATGTACAAACTGTCTTCAGAAATTAACCCAGACGCTTTGGTGACAGCTTATCATGGATTGGTGTCATCACTTCTGCGCTATGGTATAATATTTTGGGGTAACTCTACGGACAGAGAAATAGCGTTTAAAGCTCAAAAGAGGTGTATTCGGGCTATGTTTAAGATACAATCGACAGAAAGCTGCAGACCATTGTTTAAAAAATACAAGTTATTGACTTTACCCTCTTTATATATTTTTGAAGTTGCATCGTTTGTAAAGGCAAACCCCCAACACTTTCCACGACTATCTGACACTTTTCCACGCAACAGACGTGACAATAGTCAACTTTGTTTGCACTCGGCAAAAACTGCCCTCATGGGGAAAAGCTTTTTTTGTATGGCCCCGAAAATATATAACAAAATACCACAGTCATATAAAGCTATGACAACAAATCTATTTAAAAATAAGATTCGAAATTTATTAACAGACAAGTGTTATTATAATATAAATGACTTTTTAACGGACCCCTTTTGAATGTTTATGTTATTGTTATTGATTATGGTACTGTTATTCTTATAAAATTGTATTCTGAAATTCTGGAATGATTGTTTTGTCTTGACATATTGTTTTAATATCTTGTTTTTATTTTTATTATTATTTTGTTATGTTCTGACATTCTATTATCACATCCCTGATTTATACTATTTATTGAAATCTGCACGATTTTTCACGACATTTTCATTTTACACATTAAATATTTTAATATCATGACATTTTTTAATAATTCTTATTGACATTCTAGAATGATTATTTTGAATTTATTTATTATTTTAATATCTTTATTTTTTTATTTTTACTCTGACATTCTATAAGCATAATTTTGACTTGTATTATTTTATTGACATTTACACAACATTTATTTAATCTTTAAATTTTTACTAAATATGATATTCTATTAAGTATTTTGATTTGTATTCTTTATTAATATTTGCATGCCATTTTCCAAGGTAAACATGACGTTCTATCATTCTGTATCCTAACACCTCTTCATGCTGACAATTTGTTATGTATGTATGATACTCATGTTTGAGCAAATAAAAATGATTTGATTTGATTTGATTTGATTTGATTTCTTTTTCATTTTTTCTTTTCGCGGGTCTGCTGGCAGAAATTTCTTAAGAAATAAGCAGTGCCCTTGTACTCTTTTGTCTTGATGTGTTGTCTTTATGTATTATACTGTGTGTGTACATTAATTATTAAATAAATAAATAAAACTAGGTACAGGATAAAGACACATAGGTACCTCATCAAGTGCCAAGAAAAACTAAAGTACTCTTATTAAGGTGAACGCGCACCTAGACGCACCGCACTCGCCGCACGCGCCGCAGTCATCGCATTTTCTCTTGGCCCCGCGCTATCCGCGCCGAACGCATTGTATCCACTTCTGTACATCTTGAACTATATTTTCATACGGATACGGATCATGTTGCCGCGCCGCCCGCATCGCCCGCCGAGTCTGATGACGTCATCCGCATGCGCTGGTGGAATCCGTATACCTACAGCATTTTGCTGAAATGCGGCTTGTGCGGCGCGGATAGGTGCGCGAGGCTGCATACGTTTTCATATAAAGATTTATAAAATGCGATGACTGCGGCGCGTGCGGCGAGTGCGGTGCGTCTAGGTGCGCGTTCACCTTTAAAATCTCTTCTGTACGTATGTCACGGACAGAAGACCCCACCTTGACACCGCACCACGGCCGCACTGAGTAGAAATAAAACAAACACTTTTAAATATATTTAGTTTCAAAGCAGTCTGTTCACTTAAGGTTTTAGCTTTTAACGTGTCAAACCGAGGTTTTGCTTTCAACTTTTTTACAAGTTTGCCGTTCTAAACTTACCTTGCGTCGGTCCAAGGCCAGTGGAAGTCTTTTTCTAGAATTCTAATTTGGTCACGTCATAGACTTACAGATGCAGATGAGCACAAAGGGCCGATTTCACCAATTATATTAATCGTGATTAGTTCGACCAAACTCAGTTTACGCAAATACAGCGTTTTGATTGGTTGAGATCGCCGAGAAACTACCAATCAGAACGCTGTATTTGCTGGCCCTTAGACATAGAAACCGGGTAAAGAGACAGGTGTTGGCAACACATTCATTTTTTCTTTCTATAGAGTGGTAAAATTTATCAGGTTATGAAGAACCATTTTTTTTGTTTTTGGTAATGTTTTACTACATAATAACAGCCGCACGGATCGATTTTCAATGTTAAGCAAAGCTTGCCGAGGTCGGTCCGTGGATGGGTGACCATATTTTCATAGCCAGTTTCTTCCATACCTAGGAAAGCACGTTTAGCCGTTGGTCCTGGTTGTCATTTGAAGATCTTTGATAGTCGTTACGGGTAGTCAGAAGCCTGAGTTCTGACAACCGTCTAGCCAAGGGGTATCGTGTTACCCAGTTACTAGGTTGTGGAGGTCTAATAAGCAGTCGCTCCATGTAAAATACTGGTACTCAGCTGAATCCGGTTAGAGACTGGAAGCCGACCCCAACGTAGTTGGGAAAAATCTAAGCAGATTTATCTCAATGTTTCAAAGCGTCGGTATTGTTTTTGAATAGCTTGCTAGTGACACTTCTCCCCTTGAGTGCCTAAAAATTGGAATCACGCGAGACAAAATGGCTTTATCATTTATTTAGTAATTACGGCACACAACTGGTTAATCGAAAAAATAAATTCTTCAAATAAACCTATGTTTTAATGCTTTTTTACCCGACTGTGCAGAACCCAAAATGAGAGTAGTGGTTTTTGATAATGGCAATACCATTCGCCTTCCTACTACAATTCAAACAACACAATCATGCAGCCTTTATGACTTTAGGATATGACGTACTTTTGGCACATCATTTTTAGAATAAGTTTGGAGAATAGACTTTATGGAACGTCGCCTCATTCACTCAAATCTTAGTGATAGTTTCTTTCTAAAACTTCATCATCAGCCTTTTAAATGTTCCCACTGCTGGGACACAGGCCTCCTCTGCGAGAGGGAATACGCCGTAATCCACCACGCGGGCCCAGTGCGGGTTGGTTTATTAATTAATGTGTCATTCTAACCCTGTATTATAAGAACCCAAAGAATAGTAGGTTCTGTCCAATTCAAATATCATTCATTGTTTGTCACAGGTGGAACACAAAGACAGAATACACAGCTCCATTCCAGTATCAATATTTGTGTATACCTGTAAAAAGTTTAGACAGAAAACAGTATTATTTAATCACCAACGCCAAATGTTTTTGCAGCACCCGGCTTGTTTACAAAAAACGGCCGCCTCCCGTTGTTCCAACGGATAAATTGGAAACGAAGTTTTGATTTTCCACATCGTCCATTTTGTTCAGCAAAACGCGGTTCGAGCTGCGAAATAATCCTATTTGGACGAAACACAGAACACGAATGGCCACGATTGTATGTCATATTTACGAGACGCGAGCTCTGAAATGTGTAAGATTTGCTCGAAATATTACCAACCGTCTAAAGAAGAAGTCTAGCCCGTTCCATCATCGGACTACCAGACGTACGGCGATGCGCCATCGATACATGGTAGACATCCCACCCATACGCACAAAACGTTTTGGGAACACTTTTATTATGCGTACAGCTAAGGAGTGGAATTCCCTGCCGGAGTCTGTGTTTCCCGATAGCTACAATCTAGGGGTCTTTAAGTCAAGAGTGAAAAGGTTATTTCTAGGCAAGCGTGTTTCACCGTCGACCACATCATCGCTTACCATCAGGTGAGATTGTGGTCAAGCGCGAGCCTATAGGTTATATAAAAAAAAAAAAAAAAAATGAGTTCTGTCGTGTTTTGATTATTGACATATCGATCTTCGAGTTAAAGCAACACTTGCCTGATGAACGACAACAGTCCAAGCAAAGCACGCAAGAAACTATGGCTCCTCAAATACCCCCTCTCCAACTAACGTTGAGCCTGTAGAAAAGCTTCCAGCGGGCCATAAACTGACATGGCCCACCTGGAAATCCCTAAACTGGCTGTGACGCCAGGTGGGTCGCTGCAGGCACAGCCTGGTCAGATGGGGGTATTCCGATCAACCACAGTGTGACTGCAGTACAACTCCAATGACAATGGCCCACCTCCTGACCTGCTCTTTATGCGAAACTCCTCCACCATGCGAGAACATTATGAGGCCAGTGAAAAGGCTTTCGACGTGGTCTCTGTATTGGTCGAAAAAAAACATAGTAAGCATAATTGACAAAGTTTGGATAGATGTGTGTGTCGATGAATGTTTGTAACTCAATCACACCAGAACGGCTGAACGGATCTGGATGAAATTTGGCACAGAGATAGATTAAAGTCAGGAATAGGCCTTCCAGATGCTTGTTAACATTTGTTAACTTTTTCGCGTTTTATTTTCTTTTGTTTATATAATATATAATCTTTTTTTGTTTTTGTTACGACTTATTGTCGGGCCTACGTTGTCCCCCCATATCTAAGTGCTAATGCTGTAACATGGAAATATTGGAAAACCAAACCATTTTTAAAAGAGTAACCATGGAGTTTCTTGCTGGTTCTTCTCCATAGGAAACGACCAACCCGAACCGTGCACCTTTTGTCGATGTTTTATAAGTGCCCATGTAGGCCTATGTGAAATAAAAAAATAGATTTTGATTTTGATTTTGAACAGCAGGTAGGATACTTTATATCCCGGGAATTATGTTCCCTCCGGATATTTTTTTTTTACATTCACGCAGGCGAAGCCGCTGGTCTTCTACAAGAAGAAGAAGATGAACGCTTGCCTAGCTCAGTCCGTGAATGGTTTGTTTTTGGTCCCGGCTACCATTCGTACATATTTCTTTCTGGTTTAATTAAGCCGTCTCTGGGAACCCCACAGGCCTCTGACTTAGCTATTTCAGAATAACATTAAGTCCAGGTTTCCTCACGTTGATTTCCTTCACCGTTGACTATGTTGTCCAAGATAACCTCAGAAAGTACATAATTATGAATTTGGAAAAGTCACATTGGTACTTGCCCGGATTTGAACCCACGACCTGAAGCACGAGAGGTGAGGTCTTAACCACAAAATCTAGATGTACACTAAATGTAGATCTTTCACTGTCATGACGGTTGTCAGAAACTAGGAATCCTAACACCAGTCTTAACGCCCTCCCGACTCACCCAGAGCGGGAGAAGTCACTGGATGATTTCTCAGCCCAATTCAGTTACTGAGTTGTGGAGGTCAGATAGGCAGTCGCTCCATGTAATATATTGGTATTTAGCTACATCAGGTTGGACTGCAAGAGAAAGTTAGTATGGAAGAGGAAAAGGTGTTGCGCCGACCCCAAGTAACATGGGATAAGGGCAGGAAGATGATGAGGTTGGACTGCAAGCCGACTCCAATTTAGTTAGGAAAACGTTTGGCAGATTTATTGATATAACGCCTACTGACAGAACTTTTTTTTTAAATTTTTAATTATTTTTTAACTTTTTTTTTTTAAATAATATTTTATTTATTTATTTTAGTACATGGAGGACTTACAGCTAATAAATACAGGTAAACACGGAAACCATAGTAAACAGAAAGCCAATTACAAATCCTCACGTATAGTATTATAATAGTAATTTATGGTGTGAGCACAAAAACAAAAAAAACAAAAAACTTACCGCTTTCATTAAAATAACAAACAAATACTTAGTTAACAATTATATGACTAAAAACAGAAACAATCAATTTAACCTAATGCTACTTGAAAAATTTGAGGCTTAAGCACCTTCTGGCCGAATTAACACTGATTGTGAATGGATCCAAATCATATTCCTTGCATACATCATTGAAGTTTCTGCTTGCGCGCACAATATAACTGTTCTGCCTATAATTCGAAGAAGTATGAGGTACACGTATGGGTGGATTAAACCGAAATGTTTTACATGGCACATTGAAATAAAATTTTGACAATAACTCGGGGTTATCAATCTTATTATTGATAATTTTCAGCAAGAATAAACAGTCAGCGATCTTACGTCGATCTACAAGTGGTAGCAGATGATACTTCTTACAGAGTCCAAGATAATTGGTTGACTGATATGGAATCTTTTGATGAAAGCAGAGATATTTTATGAAACGTCTTTGGATGTTTTCAATGCGGTCAATGTATTTATGATAACGTGGATTCCATATCTGAGACGCATACTCCACCTGACTTCTTACAAAAGTGCAATACAATATTTTAAGTGTTTTAGCATCTGTAAAACACTTAGAGAGACGCATTATAAACCCAAGAAGTTTCGAAGCTTTCTTAACAATTACATCAATGTGTGTGTCAAAAATTAACTTACTGTCTAGATGGACGCCCAAGTCACGAATAGTATTGCACCTTGGCAAGATCTGGCCCGCCAAAGTATAATTTGTGGCTAGGACTGCACGTTTTCTAGTGTAAGTGATCACCGAACACTTAGATGGGTTGAGATCAAGTTTATTAGCCCGACAGTACTCCTCTAACCGATACAAATCGGCCTGAAGTGCTAGTCTATCTTCGGGCGTTGAAATGGTGGCAAAGATTTTCATGTCATCGGCAAAGCATAGTAGTTTGGATGAATGGATGCACAGATCGATGTCGTTCACACAGACTACAAACAATAAAGGACCGAGCAACGAACCCTGAGGCACTCCGCTAGGCACGGTTACCCAACTAGATATATAATTATTGAGTACTACTGCTTGTGTCAACGTAAGAAGAGAACCACCTCAAGAGGTCCCCACGGATACCCATGTAGCTTAGCTTCTTTATCAGCGTATCGTGATCGATCCGATCAAATGCCTTGCTATAATCTGTGTAAACCACATCGACCTGCTTGCCGTTATCCATAGCATCAGTAATGAAATCATTAAACAAAATCAAGTTAGAAGTGGTAGACCGTCCTTTTAAAAATCCGTGCTGAAAGGAGTTGAACGAGCTAGCAAGGGCGGGATATAACTGGTTATAGATAATCCTCTCAAATATTTTAGCTATAAGGCACAGCTTGGATATTGTACTATAATTAGTAATCTCTGTTTTAGCCCCCTTTTTATGTACGGGCGTAATAAAAGCAGATTTCCATATTTTGGGGACAACACCCTGAGTCAAAGACTTGGAAAACAAAATTGAGATAGGTAGGGCAATGGAAGGCGCACATTTAATCAGAAATTTAGACGATATGTTATCAGGGCCTGCACCTTTAGTCGGATCCAAGTTACGAAGTAAACCGGTCACAGCATCAACATTCACTTCTATGTGAGAAATGTCAGATGAAGTTCTGTTAGTATTGAAAGGGAAAGCAGGAGGTGGACTGGGAGTATTAGATGAAGTGGGGTTGAGGAAAGTCGACATAAAATAAGACGAAAATGCCTCACAAATAGAATCTCCAGTGAGTAATGACTCATTGTTATAATTTAATGTATTAGGTATAGTATTTGAATTGTAGCGATTTTTAACAAAGGTCCAAAAGTGTTTAGGGTTATCTTTATTTTCAGTTTGATTAAGATAACTTATATAACATGAAGCTTCCATAGTCTTTACTCTGTCACGTAAATATTTAAAAGTTAACTGGTCAGATTTATTGCCATACGTCTTGAATTTTTTTAGATATTTATATTTTTCTTTAATTGTTTTGACGAGCGAAGAACTGTACCAGACTGGGTATTTTGTATTACTTACTAGCTTTTGTGGTATATACTTGTTTTGTAACTTTTTTATAGTGTCTATAAAGTACTCAACCGACTCATCCAGTGATCGGGTTGAAAACTCATGTTCCCAATTAGTGCCAGAAATCTCGTTATTTATGGATTCAAAATCGCCTTTGTTATAGATATATCGCATCCGCGGCGCATGGTCAAGGGGAGGTATTTCAAATATGTCAACATTGATTAACAACGCAGGATGATAGGGGTCAATAAGCACTAGAGGGTGAACACACTCACTAACACAGGCTAACTTATTTGAGAGGACTAAGTCTAACAGTTTCCCGTACCGATTAGCTACCCGATTATACTGTCCAAAGTCCAGCGTACATAACTCATCCGCAAAAAAACATTCGTCACTAGTGGCAGGGTTCACTGGGACTAACGAAAGGTTATTAGATGAAGCCCACGAGATTCCACTCATATTAAAATCACCAAAAACTAAAAAACAAATCTGTATTTTTATTCAGAGCTGTGTGGTTCAATTTGGTTAGAAAGTTATTTAGCTGTTCCGAAAACGAAAACCCTTTGTTTTGTTTACACAAGTAAACAGTGCAAATATATAAGTTCACGTATTCTCGTGACTTCGAGTTTTTAAGCCGAATTTTATCGTATTGTTCTCAGCAAACCCTTTCATTTGATACATATATCATGTCAGTGCACACAAAATAATCTTGAGCCGTCCGCCATATTGGATTTAGAATGACATACCAATAAGGCTAAACACACATACTAATAAGGCTAACTGCTTTAAAATTCAGTTGCAAGATTTGACCCGAACACACTTACTTACATACAATTTTGCAATTGCATGTTAAATAAAAGCTTTTTAAAATTAAACCAACTTCCAAAACAAAACACTACAAAGCGAAAACTAACTTTCTTGCAGGCTGTCAGTGTCATTGACACTGACTTCCGAAAAGAAAGTTATTTTTTTCATGTAAATACGCTTTATTAAGGATAAATCAAAAACTACTCGTCAGATCTTCTTAAATGGGACCACATGAAAGGCACTAGCTTTTAAATAAAAAAAAGAATCATCAAAATCTGTTCACCTAGTAAAAATTTTTGAGCGGACATACATGAAAAAGAATACAGTGGAATGCAGAACCTCCCCCTCTTTGAATTCATTCGCTCAATGTACGTTTGGTGGTTATAATAGACGATTTATGAAGATGAGAATATGCCAAAATCTTACGTCAATGTCAAAGTAATTAAAATCGTTGGATGATGGATGTGTTAAGTCTGGCATATTGGAAAAACTTAGGCGTCGGGCTTAATTTATGATCTAATTAGGCGCTAATGTAAACCCAGCATCTAATAAATTATACATGAGGCCATTATCTTACGTGCTTTTGAGAAAAACGAGAACAAAATGCATTCCACAACTTTCATGGATACATCTTTTACTGTCCAGGCTGCTCGTCTGTGGAATGCATTGCCTGACCCAATTAAACGTGCTGAGTCGTTGCCTGTATTTAAAAAACTCATCAAAGAACATTACCTATCGCTGTGATTGTGCTCTTTGTTTTTAGACATAATGTGCTATGAATGTCGTACATCATTTATTTTCATTGCTTATATATTTGTATGTATGTATTTATGTATCTTTTATTTAGCATATGTATTTATTTGTGTTTCTAGAAAGTATTATTGTTTCTATATTATGTTCATTGTTGGTATTGTCGCACCAATGACAACCCCATTTCATGTCCAGGTAATCTCTGTCCATTCCAGGTTGCCTGGAAGAGATCGCGGTATGCGATAAAGCCGCCCATTGTATGTTTTAAGCATTAAGTTTCTTTTTTCTTGTGTATTATGTTGTATAATAAAGTGTATATAAATAAATAAATAACTAAACGTAATTTTCATTGCGATGAAAATTTTATTTTCTTTTTCTTCAATTTCCTGTTGAGGAGAATGGTACCTACAGTCACTAGCATAGCATTAAACAAAATATGTATTTTTTTTATTTCTCATCTACATGCGGTGTTTACAAATCTTTTTTCCAACTCTCCTCTCACAAGTATGCCGGAGGAGATTTCTGTAGAATTAAATATACCTTTGTACTTATTTTCTGTTCCTTCAGTCTGTGTTTTATGCGTGTGAACATTAATGGTTAAATACTTAAGTAAATTAAAATAAATTTAAAAACCTTGTGAAACTTAGAGAAAAATCCCATTTAAAAGGTTTGGTTTGAAATCACTGTTTTCTTAACACAGTAAATTTTCTATGACTACCAGGAGATTTGAGTATTATCTGTGGATGTGTAATATCTACTTTTGTGACTGTACACTATGCTCAAATGTTTACGATTTCGGTCCATTTCAATCTAGTCCAATTTCAAAAGTGCCCAGAAGGCCGCCATCTTTAATTTGGAAGCGGACGTGGATGTAACTTTCGGGCTAGCCTTTGAAGTTCTACAATTTACACACGAGCCTTTGTTACTGGTTTCAGATAGGACATGTAACGTATTCGTTAATGACAGTCTTCGATCAATAATATACTATATAAACAATCCCATACAAAACTTATCTTTAAAACTGACGCCAATTGTTTGTAATTCTAAAAATTCTAGTTTGAAATAAATATATATTAATACAATACAAATTCAACCTTAAATGCAATGTTAAAAGTTACAACTATGTACATAAAGCCGTAAATCAATTATGTTGAAGCGAAGCAAGCTCATCAAAACAAATTTAGTCTTACACGCACGTTTTAAAGTCTAATTTACAAAGTTCCAGAATAGTCGATGTTTGTTACAATAGTTGTCGGCGCAAACGTTGGTTAAACAATCATAATACTTGGTAATTGATTCATATTTACAATTCAATTCGGTTTTTACTTTACGAAAAACACTTCGTGACTGAACTTACCAAAAAAAAGATATTCCTGTCAAAATTATGGTTTTACGGTGGTTATTTTAACGGAAAGACAATTTAATAACGAAAATTTTTGTCGTATTTTTTTTTTCAAAAGACTAAAATTCGATTTTATAAAGATTTTATCTAAAATCTGGGCGTATTCACTACTGTAATTCATGCGCCACCAGTGCCATTAGGCCAATAGGAATGCTCATATCTCATGCTGATTTTTTGGTCAGGGTACCGCTTTAACAATATCCACATTCTTTAAACCACTCATCTACGCACATAGATATCACACAACGTACGATGAAATCTCAGCGTCATTACGATCTAGCTCAGACAGTTTGAATGGAGAATTATTGAGTAGTGTAGGTCAGCTTCTTACCATTAGTTAATCCCACGCGAATCACAGTTAACTGGGTAAATGGTTCACTCGCTGCTCAGTATCTAACTTATTGTTTCCGCCCATATAATGTACAGTAATCACAAAGACTGTTGCATAATTCTTTGTAGTTTGTTCAAGTATTGATGCCTATTTTAATAATAATGGCACAATTTCCCTATGAAACTGCAGTTTTACGAGTATAAAACACGTCACTTTGAACTGAAATAACTTTGGCTTGACTTGGAATTCTAAATTCAAATAAATGATAATTTTGTTTTCAAAAAATCATTATTCATTTGTTTCTTTGACTTTTAATTTTTTTATACAACCATAGAATTCTAAATTCAAATAAATGTAATTCTTTCAAAAAATCATTATTCATTTGTTTCTTTGACTTTTAAATTTTTTATACAACCATGGAATTCTAAATTCAAATAAATGTAATTCTACTTTCAAAATCATTTTTCATTTGTTTCTTTGACTTTTATTTTTTTAATTCAACCATATTTGTATGAAATCTAATAAAATGCATGCTATTACAAACCTTTATTTTTTACTTTCACCTGTCCCAGTCATCATAATCATCATCTTCATATCATCCGGTCCCGTGCGTCTCGCATCCAGTGGATCACCACATTGACCGGACCTGTGCGCCTTGCATCGACCGGACTCCTGCCACCCTCACCAGGTCATCTATCCACCTGGTGAGACGCCTTCCAACGCAGCGTCTTCCGAATCGCGGTCGCTCCAGAACTTTTCGGCTCTATCAACCATCCGTTCTGCGAACAATGTGCCCTGCCCACTGCCACTTATATTTGGCAATTCTTCGGGTTATGTCGGTAGCCGTGGCTCTCTTGCGGATCTCTACGTTTCTATTTCGATCACTCAAGGAAACTCTGAGCATGGCCCTCTCAATTGCCCTTTGGGTGACTGTAAACTTTCTGATTTGTCCATCAAGACACAGGCTGTGCCTAGTTTGGAGAACATGGCCATTTCCTTTGTGTCTCAGAGGCATAGGTCCACAATGGTCATAGACTTTCGTCTTGACACACTAATTTGGGGGTCTACTCCCTGTCTCCGTCAACGAAGTAACGGGCCCCGTCCGAAAGTATTCCGAAATTTCGGAGTAAAATAACATGAAACTTAAACAAAACCGGAGGAATTATAGTATACCAGGGTGAACTGTTCACATCTGCGTACCCCTTTAGAGCGTACCAGTGTGATGTTATGTTATGAAATGGTGTAAACAATAAACAGACATGCGATTGCAGCTATCCCGAATGATTCGCCGTCATTTATTGAAGAGTTCTGATGTATATCTCCGAAGTTCACGATGAAAAATACAGTTGAATTAATTACCTTCTTTTTTTGGTCAGTCGGTAAAACACATCGGGAGTAGATACAACTGTCAAATTGTGTTGTCATTCGTTCTTAGTTCGGGCCCCTGAACAAATCATCCGTCCGTAGGTAATATGGAGTAGGAAACGCACAAAACGTTTTAGGGACACTTTCATTATGCGTACAGCTAAGGAGTTGAATTCCCTGCCGGAGTCTGTGTTTCCCGATAGCTACAACCTAGGGGTCTTTAAGTCAAGAGTGAATAGGTTTTGTCTAGGCAAGCGTGCTTCACCGTCGACCACATCATCGCTTACCATCAGGTGAGATAGTGGTCAAGCAAACTTGGTGCTTAGGGAGTGGACCCCCTGTGTAATCAAATCTTGCAAGTTCCATTTGATCAACTGCCCAGTATCCGATTGAGCTGAAATTTGGCACACACGTTAGTCACTTGTGGCATGACAATCTATACTAAACTTTGTTTGCACGCGCTAATCTCAGGAACTACTGGTTGGAATTGAAAAATTATTGTTGTGTTGGATAGTCCATTTATCGAAAAAAGTTATAACCTTTCTCGATATAGAAAGGGCTATATAACATCACGTTACGACCAATAGGAGCGGATCATAAATGAAAAATGTTGCAAAAACGGGCAAAAATATTTCTTTTTGAGAGCTTCCGTTGCGTGCGCTGCGTAATCGGTTTAAGTTACGCAACAATCATGTAGTAGGGTAGGTAGGGTAGATGGGTAGGTAGGTAGCCAGTTTACGGGAGCGAAGCTGCGGTGGACTGCTAGTTTTATTATAAAAGTATAAGTTCAAATGATAGCCTGGACAAACGGCTTAACGTGCTTTCTGAGGCACGGAGGGGAGACCCGTGTGGGTTCAAAGTCAAATATATTTATTTTAACTAGGCCACTAAGCGGCACTTTTGAACTTCAAAAATTAAAATTTACAAGTAATAATAATCGATTCTACCATCCATTCGGAAAAGTAGCTTGTTATGGAGAACAACGGACAAGAAACTCCATACTCACTCTTTAAAAAAAATAAGTGTTTTAAAATATTTACATAAATACATACATAAATAAATTCATATTTGTGAGGACGATGCACCCAGAATAGCACAACATACTATATATACTACGTACAGGTATAAAGTATTAAATGCATTAACAGGTAAATTCATTAATTTGATAAATAGGAACATGGTTCTCACATACTTAGAAATATTACAAACATAGGTAAAATACCGAATTCAACAACAACGGAACAGTGTGTGAGTCAATTCATTATAATACAAAAAAAACCTGTTATTCAAAGCAATTACTTATTGAGCGTCTTTTTGAGAGTCGATTATTTAGCGTATTATTGTTTCAAACTAAGGCGGTTTAATAATGTAAAATATTGTCATACCTCCAGAGACATTGAATTTATGTTAAGTATCGGCAAACCAATTTGCTTGGAGCTGAGCCCAAAATGATAAATTGTGACAAGATGACCTGTGTACCTGAAATTATAGATCCCGCTGTGAATGGCTTTTTAGAAGCGAGACAGAGCGATATTACATGTCCATTTAAAATTCTTACTTCATAATGATGTAATAAAATATTGTAAGTACTTAGTAGCATTCGTTTTTTTTTGGATTTCTTCTCCAAGTTTGTGATGGATGAACTAGAAATGGCTTAGGTGATAGTTCATCAATCATCTATGTAAAACATCATATTGACATTCTATTATTATCTTGGTATGTATGAATCTATGTAGCAGTATTTTTGAACGTGATTTTCAGCCCCTTCAAAACGCCGGATTAATTTGAAACTTTGCACACTTATCAAGGTCCGGCGACAATGCAATGTCCCATTATCCTTACCGGGATCTTCAGGATTAGCGATTAAACTAAAAAGTAAAAAATAAATAGTAGTTGAAAAAAACTAAAAAAGACACGCTTTATAGAACACCAAACTAAAAGTAGAAAATAATCTTCTATATATAAAAGAAAGAAAGTCGTGTTAGTTACACTATTTATAACTCAAGAACGGCCGAATCGATTTGGCTGAAAATTGGTGGGGAGGTAGCTTAGAACCAGGAGACGGACATAGGATAGTAGGGTAGGTAGAGTAGGGAAGGGTAGGTAGGGTAGGGTAGGGTAGGGTAGGTCGATGAATGTTTGGTGTTTTTATGGCAAAACAAAGTTGCCGGGTCAGCTAGTTTTCTATTAATTTAAATTAAAAATAGTGTGATTAACAAAAAAGTTTATTTTATTATTAAAAAGCGTGGGGTGCTTTTTAAGATATTTCCAAAATGTATACTTTTACCAATATCTGTCAATAAAATATTATAAAAAATAACATCAAGCACCCCACGTTTTTTTTTTTTTTTTTAATCACATTATTCATACTTTAAATTAATTGAAAATTGTTTTCTACTTTTTAATTTCGTTTTCTATATTATTTAAGCGTGTTTTTTAGTTATTTAACTATTATTTATTTAAGTCAATGATGAAGTTCTGTCGTGTTGGACTCGTGAAACCACAAACAGAAAATCATGTGACCGACTTTTAACACTCCTACCTTTTTTTTAAGTCGCCGTTTCACAGCTGGGAACTTAGAACACTTTATTTTCCCCGAAACACACGTAGACTACCAACACAATTGTTCAAGTTACATGTTCTTATAATACGTTTCCACGTCAAGTACCCATTTAAAGAACAATGGCGAAATTTTAGCTGACTTGATTTTGAGCGTCTGAAAGTGAGTTATATACGAAAGAAATTCTATTAATTGTCTACGTGTTTTTTAAATATAATTGGACTGGTTCAAAACGGCTACAAAAATCATAATAAATAAAAAGTTATTTGACTTTTCAGTTGATTTCTTTAGCTTAGTGTTGCCATTATATATTTTATCTGCTAAGTGACAAGTAGTAACTATATTAAGTAATAAAATCATTATTGTATTTATTGCAGTAAATGAGTTAAGAGGTTAATGAGGCAAGAATATTGTAGTGTAGTAGAAATAAATGAATTACTTTCAATCAATGATTGGCAGAAAGACTAGTATCTAAGTCTAAAAAAATATAGCTTGGTTGTTGACGACGACCATTTTTTTGATTCACGTCAAAGTCACTTAGTATAAATAAGTATACTTTTCCAAAGAGTACATATTATACAGTTCATGTTAAAATAACTAGGTAACGGAAATACTAATGCGATATTGCCTTTTTACTTCCACGAAATTGTATAATATTACCTATAAAACACATTATTAAAAGTTACCCAGACTTAACGTACAAAAGTTTATGACTTAATATCTATTATTCTCGATATTTTCGAACAAAAATTCTTGCACAAACTAATTCAGAACATCACCCTGAGTTAAACCAGATATTTTTCATTTAAAGACGTAGGAATTTAATGTCAGCTAAATCAATGTATGAGGACCTGCCATTGTTCTTTTCACTCAATAAAACTATAAATCTTTTCGTCCATTTGTCGAATTCAGTCATTTGTCAATGTTGAACACAATTGAATGTTCAAAGACTTTGAATTGAGGAGCAGTCATCAATAAATTGGACTGACGAGAATCGTATTGAAAAGGAAGGAGAATCGCCTCTGTAATAAGAACGGCTGTCGAAAAGTACAATTGGAAGTCACTTTATATTTTCCATTGTAAACCGAGATTGGAATTGTCGGAGAAATATGGCGGAAACATGACGCTGTTTAACTTAACAACGGTTGAAATGAAAATCCTGCTTTTGTTTGTCTGCTAAATTTAAATTAACCGGAGTCACGTTAGTGGTATTTTTACCCGACTGCTGAATGAGGGTAATGTGTTTATCAGTCTATGTATGTATGTTCCTATATGACGTTCCAGAGACCAAACGCATTGGCCGATTTTGAAGATTCATACGTCAATCGATTCGTCTTAACCCTGCAAGTGTCATAGGCTACATGAAAATTGAACAATAGAAAAATCCGGATTCCCCAGATTTTGGTCAGTCATGTCATCAGCATGTTTTTTTTCTTGTTTACGACTTTTTAGTTCGCTTTTGAAGCAGTCGGGGTTTTTGATATTTTGATTTAACTTTTTTTATTTATAACTTTTTAGTTAGTTTTTTTAGGGTTCCGTACCCAAAGGGTAAAAACGGGACCCTATTACTGAGACTCCGCGGTCCGTCTGTCTGTCTGTCTGTCACCAGGCTGTATCTCATAACCGTGATAGCTAGACTGTTGAAATTTTAACAGGTTATGTATATCTGTTGCCGCTACAACAACAAATACTAAAAACAAAATAAAATGAACGTGATTTTTTTGCCGTTTTTTACGATAATGCTTCGTGCGCGAGTCCGATTTGCACTTGGCCGGTTTTTTTTATTTCCTAAGTTTTATTTCATCGTGGACTTAGTTTCGCACTAACATATCCATCCTTCAAGAACTCGGTATCAGGCAGCGTCTATCGGCTATAGTCCAAGCTCGAGTACTCCAGTTCTTTGGACACGTGTCCCGACGAGGCCACGACTCTATCGAGCGGTTCAGGGTAGAGTGGAAGGAACGAGAGCGCGCGGCAGGTCGCCCATGCGATGGACCGACTAGATTAAGTCTGCAGTGGGTGGTCCATTGCATGAATGCACACGAATATCAGCCGATAGAGAGGGATGGAGTATTATTGCAACCCGAAGTCTCACTGCAACATATTGACAAAGACTGCTCTGCCAAGAGTGTACCGACGAAGAAGAAGTTTTATTTTTATATTTGTTAGATTTTTACACTTGTACATACTTTTAACCTTGTGTGTTTTTATACGGTTTTTGTCCTTTTTAACCGACTTTCCAAAAAAGAGGAGGTTATCAATTCGACTGTATTTTTTTTTTATGTTTGTTACCTCATAACTTTTTACTGGGTAGACGGATTTTGATGATTCTTTTTTTATTTGAAAGCTGGTGCTTGTCATGTGGTCCCATTTAAATTTCATCAAGATCTGATGAAGAACTTTGGAGATATACATCGGAACTCTTTAATAAATGACTGCAAATCACTCGGGATAGCTGCAATCGCATGTCTGTTTATTGTTTTTACCATTACATAACATAACATCACAGTAGTGCGCTCTAAAGAGGGTACGCAGGTGTGAACAGTTAACCCTGGTATACTCTCATTTCACCGGTTTTGTTTAAGTTTCATGTTATTGGGATAATCAATTCTGGCTTCACTTTGGACTTTATAGGTACCAAACCTTTAGAACTGGTCCATTATGTACCACAACTAAAAAGTGAAAAATAAAATTTATTTTTCACTTTGTAGTGTTTTTATTTGGAAGTCGTTGTATTTTTTGTAAAAAGTTTTTTTTCTTAATTGTGTCCGTGGCATTAACAGTGGGCCTTACCAGAATACCAGCGCGGCGTTATTAATTATTTTTGAATAGGTAAGTTTCATTTATTTATTCTCAAACAATTTACATTGTGTCGAACATTACAATTTAAAACATTACAATTAAAATTCCAAAAACAAAAATTGAACAACATTAATTTAAAAAAATACCTATCAAACATGAATTACTTTGCAAAGTTAAAACAATAGTCTCAATAAAATTCAATTCAAAATGAATCCAATATTTTATATCACAAATAATAATTATAATATCAGTTAATATATAAAATTACAGGTAACAAAAAAATAAAACAAATTATTCCAAAAATGTCACAAGCAAAAATTCCAATGTCAAGTTAATACAATTTTTTTTTTTTTTCGCTGCAAATGCTGAGGTAGGAGCCTTTTTGGTCTCTTCTTGCCCTTGTCCCATGTAACTTGGAGTCAGCTCACTACGCAACACGTTTTCCTCTTCCATACCGTCCTGTCTGCCGTCACGCTATCACTGACTCCCTTTTCTTTCATATCACTCCTCACACAGTCCATCCAGATTTTTTAGTCGTCCCCTCCCTCTGTATCCATATTCATGGCTCTTTTACTAAGATGCGTTTCGTTCCTCCTTATCACATGACCATATCAGGTCAAACGGTTTCCTTTTAACTTTTCTGTCACTGACGCCACTTTCAAACTTCCTTTAGTATACTCATTTCTCACTTTTCCATTCTTGTCACTCCGCACTCTTGTCAACATTCTCATCTCTGCTACATGCAATCTCTTTTTATCCATCTTTTTCACAGCCCAACATTCTGATCCATACAGGACGATAGGCCTAATCACGGACTTGTAGATTTTCCCCTTTAACTTGAGGGGCATCCGTGGGTCGCAAGTTGTTCCAGCAAACTGTTTCCATTTCATCCATCCTGAGTTATTCCATTTCGTACGACTCTGTCTACTTCGCCATCCCTTGGACAAGCGACTCTAGGTACCGAAAGTTGGAATAGATTGGTATAGGTTTTCCAGCGAGAGCTATTTACATTGAACTGGAGACCAGTCAAAAAAAAAAAAAAACCGGCCAAGTGCGAGTCGGACTCGCGCACGAAGGGTTCCGTGCTTGGTAAATTGCGGTTTAGGATTTATGACGTATTAAAAAAAAATCTACTTACTAGATCTCGTTCAAACCAATTTTCGGTGGTAGTTTATATGGTAATGTACATCATATATTTTTTTTAGTTTTATCATTCTCTTATTTTAGAAGTTACAGGGGGGGGACACACATTTTACCATTTTGGAAGTGTCTCTCGCGCAAACTATTCAGTTTAGAAAAAAATGATATTAGAAACCTCAACATCATTTTTGAAGACCTATCCATAGATACCCCACACGTTTTTATGTTTTTTTTTCTATTTTTGTGTGAAAATCTTAATGCGGTTCACAGAATATATCTACTTACCAAGTTTCAAAAGCATAGTTCTTATAGTTTCGGAAAAAAGTGGCTGTGACATACGGACGGACAGACAGACAGACAGACATGACGAATCTATAAGGGTTCTGTTTTTTGCCATTTGGCTACGGAACCCTAAAAATGAGTATCACTGTTGCAGATACAATTTCATAATATCTCGTAATAATATCTAACTTACTCGTAAATCGACTCAAAGTAAACAACTTCAAACTAATTCGTAAACATTAAGCAAATAAAAGGCCAACGCCGACGGCCGGTCCCGAAGTAACAGCCGCTGAACAAGATGGATCTCGTCACATAGATCAAATAATTACATAAATGTGTTGTATGACCCAAATATGAGGGCTAAATTTTAAGTAGTTATTTCGTTTTTGTGGTCAAGTTATAAGGCTATTTGATCAAAAATACCTCTTCTCTGTAAGAAGTGTTACTCTCTAGATCCGAACTTCATCCGATCGAATTCAGGACATTTTCAATTCGGATAGTACTCGGTACTCAAGTCCGGACTCTGATCGGAGGCAGTGCAAAACCGCTCTTAAGTTCATCCGAATTACAGATGTATTTATTTATAAAATGCCTAACATCCAAAATACTTAAGACCAACTCAAAACTAGTTCGTAAAATTTAACCAAATAAAACGCCGTCCCATCTAGTCAGGCCGGTCCCAAAGCAATCAAAATCCAGGCCGAAACAAGCCAGTGGAATTAAACCGTCGTTTGACGACGACGTCGTGTTTACAGCCGCCGAACAAGATGGCGCCCTCGTCGTATGGATCAGATACTTACTTCAATGTGTTGTTTGTTCGAAATATGAGGGGCTATAGGTTAAATGGTTATTTAGTTTTTGTGGCCAGTTAGGTATAGGGTTACTTACTTATTTGATGGAAAAAGCTAGGGTTAGACACTCACTATCAGCGATAAATACATTGTGGCGTCACGTATTGTGCTTATGTGAACGCACCTTAGAATAGTGATCCATCATCACATCATCATATCAGCCGAAAGACGTCCACTGCTGGACATAGGCCTCCCTCAAGCGTCGCCACATTGATCGGTCCCGTGCGTCTCGCAACCAGCGGATCCCCGCAACCTTCACGAGGTCATCGGTCCACCTGGTGGGAGGCCTTCCAACGCAACGTCTTCCGGTTCGCGGTCGCCACTCCAGAACCTTTCTGCCCCATCGGCCATCCGTTCTGCGAGCAATGTGCCCTGCCCACTGCCACTTAAGTTTAGCAATTCTTCGAGCTATGTCGGTAACATTGGTTCTCTTACGGATCTCTACATTTCTGATTCGATCACGCAAGGAAATGCCGAGCATAGCCCTCTCCATTGCCCTTTGAGTGACTGTAAGCTTTCTGATAAGGCCCATTGTAAGCGACCACGTCTCAGAGCCATATGTCATCACTGGCTACACACACTGGTCATAGACTTTTGTCTTGAGACACTGTGGTAAGTTGGACGAGAAGACACCGCGCAACTTCCCGAACGCTGCCCAGCCGAGTCGGATTCGACGGTTTATCTCTCTCTCGAAGTTGGCCCTACCCAACTGGATCGTTTGTCCCAGGTAGACATAATCTTCCACAACTTCGAGTGTAGAGTCTCCAACCTTGATAGGAGTGGGTGTAACATGGGCATTCAACATCACCTTGGTTTTGTCCATGTTCATTTTAAGACCCACTCTTCCGGAAGCTCTACTGAGGTCATCGAGCATTGTATTGAGGCTCTCCATGGTCTCAGCCATGACCACTATGTCGTCGGCAAACCGAAGATGAGTGATCCATACTAAATACTAATATTATAAATTCGAAAGTAAATCTGTCTGCCTATTTGTATATCTGTTACCTTTACACGCTGAAATTTTGCAAGGAGATATATAGCATCCTGAGAAAGGACATAAGCTACATTTTGGACGAAAAAAAAACATGTTAGGTAGGTAGGGTTGGGTAGGTAGGGTAGGGAAGGTAGGGTAGGATAGAGTAGGTAGGTAAGGTAGAGAGGTAGGTAGGCAGGGTAGGGTAGTTAGGTAGCCAGTTGACGGAAATGAAGCCGCGAGGAACAGCTAGTATTTTAATATTTAAGTTGAGAACGCATGTCTCTCAAGAGGCGATACTAAGCGACGACCCAGGGCGCTACCCATAGCGTCCTTCTTTTGTCAACCGTCACGTGTCACGGACTTAAGGCACCGATTCCCTTGAGTAGCTGATTTTAAAATGAGAATCACGTCTAAACGGCTAGTCGTAATTTTTTGAAAAAAATAATGTTACATTAGAACATTTTCTTAATAATTTGATATAAGAAATTTTTGACTTTTATTCGTATAACATAGTGTAATTAATTTGTAAAGTTACGTCTAATTCGGACAATCGCAATAAAACCGCTGGGCGTATTTTAATGAAATCGACACCATCTCAAAGACAATTTAATTATCTACGTTTTCAGCTGAAGCTTTTTAGGGTTCCGTACCCAAAGGGTAAAAACGGGACCCTATTACTGAGACTTCGCGGTCCGTCTGTCTGTCTGTCTGTCACCAGGCTGTATCTCCTGAACCGTGATAGCTAGACAGTTGAAATTTTCACAGATGATGTATTTCTGTTGTCGCTATAACAACAAATACTAAAAACAGAATAAAATAAAATAAATATTTAAGTGGGGCTCCCATCCAACAAACTTGTTTTTTCTGCCGTTTTTTGCGATAATGGTACGGAACCCTTCGTGCGCGAGTCCAACTCGCACTTGGCCGGTTTTTTTTTAAACTTCGAATTATAAGGAAAGTACAAAAAACTACTAAATTTTGGGTCGCGCGGGTGTGAAACGAGGGCGCGTTTGGTTACCTCAAGGTCGTTGGCGTTAGTCGTCGTCTTAATTACCATAACTAAACTCTTCTACAAGTGTTATAATAAGACTGTGGTATAAATGCACAACCTATGTTCTGTGGTGACAACGAATTAAAATACCATCAACCTTTAATACTCACAACGGATCTTTGTGGCTCTGAATTGGCTGCAAGAGGTTGCGCACTAGCTATTTTTGTGTCAATATTGAAAGTGAAAATAGCATTGTATAACTGTCTCTTTCACTCGCATACGTTTGTCGCATCATCCTATCTCGTTTACTCTATGCAGTTAATCTGTTTCGTGCGCAATAGTTGACAGAACCAACTTCAGAGACACAAAGATCCGTTGTGAGTTATATACAGTTGAACTTGTTATTACCAAAATGTATGTGATTGATATTCCTTACTTTTGAACTTTTCTACATCCGTGTTCGCTAATAGAATGTTATTTTTTCTAGATAGAACGAATAAACTATTAATATCGTTTGAAATTCAAAATAACCTTCATATTACGACTGCTCAGCGACCGTGTGTCACTGCAGGGATCCAGCAGAATATCAGCGTCAGGTATATTTGCCTGACACACGCTGAGCTGGACTCCCATTTGGTGCAACCTACAGACGCACACCGCACTGTGTTTTAATTGAAGAAGGTATGTTACTTGTGTCACTTTTATTTGTATTATGTGGTTTTTCCTTCTTTTTTTGTGTTTTGGCACCTTTTTTCCAAATACCCTCATGTAAATTAAAATTATTTAATTGTGTTTTTGTGTTTTGTGCTGTGTCTTTTGTGTGCATTGAATATAGTTATTTATGCTACAAGTGCGGAAGGTAGGTGATTTCCGATGAGTGTATAAATCGACACGAGCCGGAAATCATCTTACGTACGTGTATCATACAACATTTTACTATGCATTGTGCGAGGAAATAAATAAATTAATAAAATGAAATTAATAAAATGGTGGGCTTATTCAAGCACGTTCATCATATCCACAGATTAACTAATAGTTCCTCGGGCATATCTGCTGCGCATGTGCGAATAGCTGTCACATCGTAACGCAATAAGGCACGAGCAAAATATACGTTCTGCCAAACATATTTAATGAATATTTAAAATTAATTTATATTAATATTTATTTATTAAATTAACTTTTCTCAAATAATAAAAACTCTATGCCTCGGTCTGACGTTGGAGTTCAAAATTAAAAAAATACAGGAAAGTAAAAAGCACTAGTGAAAAAAGTGACACTTTCCGCACAGTTTGGCTGCTTGGAAAACCGCTCTTTTCGAGGACATGCATTGTAAAATAATTTATCTATCTATCTATTCAAAACTAGTTTCACATCAAATTCGTTAACATGGATTTCATATTATTTTTTCGTACAAACCATATCCTTTCCTCCTAAAAGGACAGTTTTCTTGAGATTTGCTAATAATTTGAGTTTCTGTCGCTCCAACAAACAACCGTTTAAACGAAATGTTTATAGACATTAAAAAAGTCCCTTCGAATAAAATAATTCTATTTGATTTAGACTAATAAAGATTTTTTTATTTTTTTTATTTCACACCATTAAGTACAACATCTTACAGTAATCCAAGACGAAGTTATACCCACCTATTACACTATCTTTATCTTATAAAATATAATTAAGAGCGGACTCTAGTCAACAGGAATTTGAAAAATAGGTATTTGAAGAAACTATTGCCGTCGCGTCACCTCCAACCTCACCCCGTAAAGTGCGAAAGGGACAACTGCAGCTCAGGCTGATTTTACCTACAAAAACTTTGACTAAAAGACGTTTCGTATTCTGCTGTTTTCTTCATGAAAGCTGGTCTGATCTAAAAATTCTTATATCAAAATTTAGAGGAAAAGTATATCTATGCTCCTATCATTTCCTTTTTTGTTAAAAACTGCGTACGGGCATTTTTTTCGGCTTTTTGGATTGTCATATTTCTTATTGTGATTATGTTTTGGAAAAAAGGAAATGATACAGGCACGTATTAATTAGACCTAGATTTTATGGAAAAAAATCATTGCTCTAGAGGCATTATCCACGAAGAAAACAGCAGAATGTGTTTGTATGGAGAAAGTCTCACTAGAGTCCCCTCTTAATCAAAAAAATTCAACAATAAAAAAATAGTAAAAATTGCAATATTTTTCAAATTTGTATGCCTCCATCAATGCACCACTGCACATGCTCCTGATAAAAAATTTGGCAGGCTATCGCACACATTTGCGAACGGCATATTATTTATAAGATCTCTTAAAAGATACATAAACGCTTGTATACTTCAAAGCATCATCTTTCTACATCGTTAAAATATCAAATCACTAACTTACAACACAAGCATCTTGTTAAACCACTCCTTAAAAAAGCCGCATACCATCCGCAGACCATTATTTTTTATCAGTCTAAACTCCAACTTACAAAATCGATTCCTACACCGCAGTCCAACTTCAGCGGTGCTTGATAAGGATCCTTACCCATATCCGGTATCCGGGAATTTAAAACGGGACTGGATTGACCTATATTCCGGGATATACCGCGGTTATCTGGAGCAAAACGTTTAACTGCCTTGCTTTTCTAACAATCTTGTGGGTGTAAAAATGGAGTGTTTTTTTCGTGTTGTGAACTAAGTGTTTGTTCTCGATATGACGGTTTGAAGAAGAGATGGAATATCTTTGGCGTCTTTAGTTAAAGGGCTTTAGACATATTGGCACCTATGAGTTGCGTTTCAGAATTATCACGTGACTTTTCAGTAGCTCATACATTTTTACAAGCTTTTATTTAACTTGCAATGTATGTATGTAAGTGTGTTCGGGTCAAATCTTGCAACTGAATTTTATAGCAATGATCCTGCACCGATTAAGATGAAATTTTGCATACACGTTACGTTTGGATGACAATGTCAAGTCAAAGTCAAAACGTTTATTGCGAACTAAGTGTATCATATTGGTGTTATATTATGTTAGTACTTTTGACTTAGCAGCCTTTTACAAGCATTGCAATTATCATTCTCCTGTGCTTATCATTCTAAATTAGCATGCATTAAACATTATCAACATTATCATTACTGAATTGCATGGTTAGCAAAGTTACGTCATTCTAAATACAATATGGCGGACGGCCCAAGATGGCGGACTAGTTATTTTTTGTGCACTGCCATGATATGACTATCAAATTAAAGGGTTTGCTGAGAATAATAAGAAAAAACGTTGTTTATAAAAGATTTTTAATTAATAATTTAGTACCTACATTTGACACGTGATAGAATGTTTTTCCTAGTAGCCTAGAGGGCTATTTTTCATACTTTTCTTTTCCAATCTTTTGGTGTAATACTCGAACTATCAAAAAGTTGATTGTTTTCTTCAGATTTTAACCCCTGCCGGAAAAAGAGGGGTGTTATAAGTTTTACGTGTTGCTGTGTCTGTGTGTCATTTATCATTTGATTTAATTTTCTTTGTTTGAAAGGTAATTTTGTCGGAAGTGTTCTTAGCTATGTTTGAATAAAATCGGTTCAGCCGTTCAAAAGTTATGGGCATTTTACTGTTTGAATCGGGGTGTTTTCGCAAGATAAATGTGTCGGGGGTTTTTTAAATTTTGAAATTTTTAACTTTTACTTGTACTCAATCCAGTCTGTTGACACTACCGAAATACTTAATTTAAACTTTCGTAAAAGAGCCTACAAGTTTTAGTACCTTTCCTTTTACCTCAAAACATTCAAAACCGCCGTGTATTCAAAGTGTCTGACATCTTTTCCTAGCTTCAAAACTATGTAACAGTACACTCACCCTCCCATTATTTCCTCCATCCCGTTCCACCTGCTACAGAAAAACAAAATGTCATCACCGCAAACTTTTCCCTGCCGTAGTGAAATAGTATCTCCTGCACAGAGCACGGAGGCGATTTAGAGGGCACTGCTAGCGACGGCATTGTCAACACTTTCCATAAAAAGCTATTTTAAAATTAAAAAAAAAAAACATTTATTTCGGAACCAGTCCACATGCAAAATTAAAAATATTAGATACATTAAAAATAATTACAACTAATATAATACAAAAAATATTAAATACATTCTGTTTTATCTTATTCTAAATTTAGGTTTGGATCTAGAGTGCTCAACATGCAGCCTGGTCCAGTACCGCATTATTGGACAATCCAGATCCAGATCCATCTTCCATGCAAACAGCTGCAGATAGCTGTTGGAACTGCCTCGTATGCGTCACATCAGAGACACAACTCTCTTACGCCTAATCGCCGCAAAACCATCTATGTATATTTGCGTCCGCAAACATACCAGACGCGCTACAGTAGCGAGGCAGCTTCATCAGCGCCCTGACGGCATTATTGTATAGAACGCGCAGGGTGTCGTATGATTTTTTCGTATGCTTGACCTAAGGCTGCTCATGTAAAACGATTGGCAAAATGACCCTAAACAACGTCAGTATTATGTCAGTGATTACCACCGATTACCCATATGATCTGACGATCTGATAATTTTATGCTAGTGAGAGGTGGAATGGAAACATGGAAATATGTATTCAGAGCACATTGTGCGGCTACGAATATCTTACATCATCATCATCATTAATATTAACAGACTTTTAATGTCCTCACTGCTGGGAAACAGAGCTCCACTCTGTCAGAGAGGGAATGGGCCTTAATCCACCACGCGGGTTGGTGGATGACACATGTCTTCGAATGTATGATTCTAGAACATGCCGGTTTCCTCACGATGTTTTCCTTCACCGTTTTAAGAGCAGTGGTGATGAAATAACTTACACAAAGTAAAGCGCCACAAATAATGTAATATCATACACTTAGCGTCATAGAAATCGCATCCTTTTCTCCTGGCCTCCTTCAAAGTAATTTTAACCATAATTATTAATTCAATGGTAAGAAAATGAGTATGGTACACCTTTTGAAAGACAATTTAATCAGCTCTCAGAAAACGTTAAGAGTTATTGGTTTATTAATGTAAGCATGAAATAAAACAGGTTAAGGGCCTACATACTCTTTAGTGCCGTAAAACGGTAACTTTCTAAAGCATACTCCTTAGTAACGGCTAGGTTAAAAGGTTGGAAAAAATATATATTTAATATTGATTCATGCACATAATTTTGAACATAAGGTTTTTTCGTGTAACTAATAGTTTTGCTTTAAAAAATAATTAACAACACGATCTTTTTTCGCAACTTTTGGAAACTCCTCCAAAACGACTTGCCTGTTTAAAATATTTTTACACAGAAAATTTGATGGCTGGAATTTCTTCATAACTAACATAGCATATGTAAATCAAGTAATATTTTGCAAACAAAACTGTTCAAAAGGAGGTTCAATATTGATATTTTGGCAAAGAGCGGGCGCACGGCCCGTACTCCGTTAACATTGGGGCGTATATAGCGCCTTAACTGAATGCAAGAAAATAAAGTGTAGGGTTGTTTTTCTTGCTGGACTTGTATAATTATGTTCAATTCAAAGTTTGGATGGCGAATGATTCTCATTAGAACTTGATCAGCCGTTTTATACCATTCAAGGAAAGCCGATGATGATGATAATCTAAAGGTAATTAAACATACTTTCAGCAGATACCAATATTTACTGGGTTTAATGCATGCGTTTTAGGCAGGACAAGCCTAAATGCTATTTTCGGGGAGGTGCCATTTTTTATGTTAAGTGTATTAGTGATGGCATCAAAAAAGGGACAATTATGTTTTTTCTTGCTAGAACCAAGACACTCCGGAACTAGTTCAGCTTCAGTACATTGGATCTTTTCTGGTTACCGCCACTGGTGTTTCAAATTTTCAGGATTTGCAGTGGTATGGCAGGTTGTTCCAAAAAAAATGCCTTGTCAATTTTATGCTTGTGATATCTCAAACTTGAGCTCAGCACTACTTGTGCGGATGCGAATATTATTAGCTTCTGCCAGCTGCTTCACCCGCGTAAAAGTGTGAATTTATCCCAAGGGAACGCACACGAAATTCTAATCTTTATTGTTATTATTTTATATATATTTTAGTCGTGTTCGCTAATAAATAATAATGTACTTATGTATTATATAAATTAAATAAATGTACTCATATCCAGATTAATCTAAGGTTAACCTTAAATTAAACAATTAAAGTGAAATTTAATTAAATCCAGATTGAAAAGTAATTGATTTTATTGAAATGGACTGTAGCGCCATCTATCCTATGGATTAATAAACTGCTATTGATCTTTCATTTATTCGATAGATGTCGGTTATTCAATGCACATATTGATTTTATATATCAAGAGAATAATTGCGGTACGATACAACGGGGTAGAACTGCTTATCTTTAGTGTTATCATTCCTCTATAGTCGCTGCCTGTATGTTCTATGGTCTATATTCGTGTAATAGTGTCTATGGGAAGGGTCACCAACTCGCTACGCTGTCAACACCATAGCCTTACCACTACCACAGGGTAGAACTGCTAATTTTTAGTTTTATCATTACTCTCTAGTCTATTAATCCCGTGCTCTATGGTTGTGTAATAGTGTCCATGGGAAGGGTCGCCAACTCGCCTGCTGTCAACACCATAGCCTTACCACTACCACAGGGTTGAACTGCTAATCTTTAGTTGTATCATTACTCTTTAGTCTATTAATCCCGTTCTCTATGGTCGTGTAAGAATGTCTATGGGAAGGGTCGCCAACTCACCTGCTGTCAACACCATAGCCTTACCACTACCACAGGGTAGAACTGCTAATCTTTAGTTTTATCATTACTCTCTAGTCTATTAATCCCGTGCTCTATGGTCGTATAATAGTGTCCATGGGAAGGGTCGCCAACTCGCCTGCTGTCAACACCATAGCCTTACCACTACCACAGGGTAGAAATGCTAATCGTTACTGTTATTATTCCGCATAGTTTCATCTAAATGACTGCGGCTGGCGTTCGCACAAACAGGGGACGTTGTTAGTAGGATGGCAGGCGTTTTTAGTTGTATAATAGAGTTGTTATGGCGTGAATGTTTAGTTATATAATACAATAATAGAGCTGTTACTTTTTGAATGGTTTGTTTATTTTATGGTAATTTCTTGGTGATTGGTATTTGGTTTGGCATTTATTTATTTATTACTAGCGGATGACTCGTGGTTTCACCCACGTAGTTCCCGTTCCCGTGGGAATATAGGGATAAAAAGTAGCCTATGTCACCCGGGGATAGTGTAGCTTCCCAAGCAACGGTGAAAGAATTTTTGAAATCGGTCCAGTTGTTTTTAAGTTTATTCGTTACATACAAAAATACAAATATTTCCTCTTTTTAATATAAGTATAGATATAGATTTATTAACAAGGCACACCAACGACTCAATTACACATCAATATTACAATGAAACATCTAGAAACGATCCTGTTTAAGCAAGTTAGAAGTTGTGAAGAAAATAGTTGAGAAGTAGCCTAAAGTGGCGTGTATGAACTTGAAAAAATGTGTTTATGTTGAGAGAAAATGAAACGATTGGTGACCGAATCCGCTGCTTTGTTAATGGGCCAAGGACTTTCTCTAAAACGGCATAAGTTGCCTACTTGCGCATGCATTTACCTAAATTAAGCCCACAAGACCGAGGGTATATTGAAGATAGCCCTCCTGTTTCCGACTTATATTGTATGTCATTGATTAAATTGCAATTCAACAGTTATTTACCCTAAAAACTAAATAATTGTAAGAGAAAAAGTAAAATGTCTAGTTATATTATTAAAACATTACCAATCCAATATTATCAAAATACATTTTATTAAATTATTTCAATAATATAAGCACACACATACGCACATACCTCCATTAATTAAAATTACAAATAAATTGTATCATATTATTAAAAATATGATACGTATCACTTATCAGATGATCTATTAAAATTATATTGTTTAATATTAACTTTAAAACTTTCGCATTTCATAATTGAAAACAATATAATTATCACGGGAAAATAGGTAAATAAACAATCGAAATCATCGCGTTAAAGGACATGGACAGATTTTGTATGGGCGATTTTGCATAGGTATCGAATTTAATTTACAACAATGGTTCTTGCTGTTTTATATTCGTGAATATGAGCACATTCAATTGCTATAAATAAAAAACTTTAAGAACTCGTCACAACAACATACTAGATGAAAACAGTTTCATTAAACCTATTATTCAGATCGTTGCAATAAGTGTACAGATAATGATCTCGCTATTAAAAAAACGCCAGGCGCTTTAAATTAGCAAACAGGAATACAGTTATCTGATATAGTTTTAGCATTATATATTTCTTATATTCTTTATTGTACACCACAAAAATATATATACAGGACAAACAATCAAAAAAGCAAGTGTACGAAATATAATTATTTCTAATTTTATTTATTTAAATCTAATAAGATATTTTTTATTTTATTTTATTTGGGCGGTCTTATCGCACAGGCCAATCTCATTACTAGTCATTTTAACAAAGTAATGGACTCCCAAGCTGTATAAATGATAAGCATGTTATAAACTGAGTCTGGTTGAGCCGTAAAAATGTGGCATTAATAACAAAAAAATAGCTTAACTATTTTATTTATACTTCTAAAGGTGCCTTATATATTTTTTTTAAATCGCAAAAACAAACTGTTACTGTAAGAAGTGAACGTTGCTTTTGAAGTGTTTGAAGATATAGACTAAAACATTAAGTCTGACACATCGGCTGTCAAACACGTCGCATTCCGTTTTAAGTATTTTATTTTGTGTGAAATAAAAAAAAACTAAATAACTAACGCATCAAAATACGAAAAAATAATACCAATAGAGACAGTTTCGTGCGAATAAAATGTTCTTAATAAGAGAACTTGTCGTACAATTCACGTCTAATAACTTACGTGCGTGGTGAGGAAGGTCCAATAATATATTGTTTTTCTTTCTCTATGGTCTATTATGGCGGAAGGTGATACACGGTACTTTGATTCGTCTTGCAGTACTTTTTATTTTGAAATAAAAACGTCAAGTTCAGAGAGGTAAAAAACTGTGTAATAATTCATTTTTCAATTTTCTTTATACAATATTATTTATTATGTATTTGTAAATAGAATGTACTTTCTGTCCATCTCCTTTCCCGTGATAATTATATTGTTTATATTGTTTACATATCAAATTGTATATTTGTGAATAATATTTTTTGTGGAAGGTACGCTCTGGTTAAAAACATTATATAATTGATAGAGAAGGCTGTCTCTGTGAAATAAAAAACGTAGATACCTATTAGCATAGTAGAATGGTTGAAATAGACCGCGGCGAAGGCGGCGTGATGATCGATCTGATCACGTTTGCAGATTACACTTGGCCAGAGATCGCAAAAAACAGACAGGCTTGGAAGGAGAAATGAAAAGCATTATTCTAGCAGTAGGATAAAGGAGATGTTCCAGAAATGTATGGAGCCTGGGCCAGCTCTATGTACACTTTATGTAAAAATTGCTGTATATTATATTAACTGTTTTTTATTGTTAATTTTCTTTAATTTCACTTCGTGTTAATGTAAACTCAAATTAACTTTGTCAAGTAGAGCAACACAATTTACAATTAAACATGGTGGGTCAGATCAGCAGTAGGCGAAAAAAGTCATTTTGACAATGACAGTATGCAAAGAATGACATTTTGACAGTGACAGTATGCGCAGAATCTCATTTTGACAATGACATTTGTTTGACGTGTCATCTTAATATCTGCGTCAATAAAAACAACACTAATTCAATTGCAATAGAGAAGCAATCAATTAATGTCCGTAGTAGTAAAACAATCACTGAAAATACCGAAACATATCCAATTCAAAGTCAAAGCAAAGAATGACTCAAAGAAGTCACTTCTTAAAACTGTCAAACTCGTCCGACGTCATGTCAAACACAACTGTCATGGCTGCCCTAAAAATATGGTAAACTAATTAAAAAACTATAAATGATCATTTTTGTTACTCCTGTACCCTTCTTCAAATTAATATGTTAGTATTTTTATGGAATTCCCCTATTTTTTTCCTATTTATCTATGTAGTGTACATAGTGATGGCCCAAAATCGAACATCTCCTTTAACAACTAAAACCGAAAACATGATGGTAGACCCCTTATCCAATTTCATCACACGGCGAGGTCGCGACTTTAACTTTTCTCCCTTGGGTCCAAAACTTGTCGGGCAATCCCGAAACAAACACGTGAGGGAAACTATGAACGTGAATCAACGTCCTTTTTTTAAATCTTAGCAAACAAAACAAATATGGCAACGTAGCATTGCTATTTTTTGTTTTGATTCAATAGCGGGAGGTAGGCATTCGCTTCCCGATTTTTCTCTGCAACCATTTGTTTTGAATATTCGTTACCTTGGTGAGTACGTGAATAGCATTCGTCCCTGTTACCTTCAAATGCTGAGATAGAGAAGCCGTTTTACCCGACTGCCGAAGGAGGGTAATGTGTTTATCAGTCTATGTATATTTGTTCCTATGTGGCGTTCTAGAGACGAAACGCATTAACAGATTTTGATGATTCTTACGTCAATCGATTCCTTAAACTTGCGAGTATTACTTACTGGCTAAAACATTAAAAATAGAAAATATAAAAATGGCGAATTTTGGGCGACATTGAGGGCACCAATTTTTTTTTCTTCTATACAAAATAAAGAGTTTTAAGAGGTGATTTAAAAAAAAATATAACTTTTAGATGTGTGTGTGCAGTCGGAGGATACATCTGGTGTTGGTCAGCCAGCTCGCGAATATGTATCATCCGACTGCACAGCATGATTTTCTCCTTGTTTACGTCTTTTCAGTTCGCTTCTTAAGACGGTACCCTGACCGATAAATCGGAATGAGATATGAGCATTCCTATTGGTCTAGCGGCACTGGTGGCGCATGAATTACAGTAGTGAATACGCCCAGATTTTAGAATAAAATCTTTAAAAAATCGAATTTTGGCCTTTAAAAAAAAAAATCTACAAAAATGTTCGTTATTAAATTGTCAGTAAAGTGTTAGTACAAAAAATAATTAATGAACACTTTACGAGGAGATGCATAATATCAATAATTATTTCTCATTTTTATGTTTTTTTGGAAGGAGATTAGTGAAATTTATACAACATTTAAAAAAAAACTAAATCTACCATTTTATAATCAATATTATGTAGAAATTTAATATATTTTTATTAATTGATATTTCTTTTTAGATAACGAGTAGATAGCTCCTAAAAACAGCACAAAAAACGGCTCGCGCGGCGTTTGCTCGGAGTACCGCCTTAAAGCAGTTGGATTATTAAATTTAACCTCGCACAGATCTTTTTATTTTTGTCAGCTCTAACAATTTCTTTATTTTTTGTCTGAGTTTCCTGTGCAAGTCACAAATATTTTTTCTTTCTTTCCCTAAAACTCATTCATTCATTTCAGTAGATCGTTTCTTCCATATTTCCCGGAGAGCAACAAAACAACGTTACCGGCGGCCACGTTGGTATTTCGTGTCCGGTTCCGGTCGCCGCTGGGCCGTCGTTCCGGTATTCTTCGTACAGCTAATTGTTCATGATTTCCTAGCGATATAATTTACGTTATGGTGAGTGAGTTACTTCGTTCCTGTTCTTTCATTCCTTTCATTCGTTCATAACTTTGTGACGGCAGACGGTACGGACCCTTTATTAGCTTACCTCCGACAGCTACCTTACGGATACAAGCATAAAGATCACTTTTATGCTTATTAGAGGTAAAAAAATGTTTTAGCAAAGAAATTAAACCGACCGCCAAAACGAAACACCACAAAGTGAAAATTACCTTTCTTTAAAAGTCGGTTTATTTTTTTTGATAAATAGTTTTTTATTTTTCTTTTTAGCTTTGTGAAATGATACACCTTATTTCAGTTGATTAATTGTCCTTTAATTAGGCACCACAATGCTTAAGTTGTAGACAAAGAGCGATAGGTACTGATTTACACTAGTTCTCAACTTGACCTCTCGCTAACACTGTTAACAAAAAACTTCCAAAGCGGCCATTATGCGTTCGCCGCGGCACTTCCCCGCCATCCCGTTCTTTTTTTCGTTTACCCTCTAATATTTTTTTAGTAAAGTTGCAAATGGCGGTGAATTGTCGTTCAGAATCACTACTTATTTATTTAATACATAATCAAATTACCGTTTTTTAATATCAAAATCACAGCACTTAATCAAATTAACGTTTTTAAATATCAAAATCACAACATTTGGTACCTTATATTTATCATTCATAGCCAGAGGGCTTTTCATAAAAATTCCAACAAGCCTAAACACCACTATACTCTTTGAGCTGTAGCATGGTGCGGGTAACAGTTTCAATAACATTTTTTACGCATATACGTATACGCATTTTTTGTAGTTTAACGTCATACAGGCAACTATGGTATATGGTATAACTATGGTATGATGTTAAACCACAAAAAATGCGTGTAGGTTACTTTGTTTTATTACGGAGTTCGGGTGCCTACCTTCTGGCTTCATCACTACATGTGTGCCTATAAAAATTGAGGAGTTCCCTTGATTTCAATGGAATCCCCTAATCATATCATGACTAGGTGACAATAGGATCACCTCCAGGGTTTAACAAAAAATACTTTTCAAAATCGGTACATAATAGTTGGAATAATCGCGTAACAAACGTACAGTCGAATTGGGAACATCCCCCTTTTTGAAGTCGGTTAAAAACTCTGAAGGGACACCTACCAAAGAGTGCCATAGGTTTTAAGGTAGCATGCTATAAATAATACCGACATGGCATCACAATCTTTACTGAATGAGTTTTAATTAATTAGCTATCTTTCAGGGGGTGAAACATGAACTGCTTTTGCCATGAGACTCATCTTTTAATCAGTTGTAATCTTCGTTTCGTTCCTTCGTAACCTTTGTTGAATGTTTCGACAGATTTTTCATATGTGTAAAGGATTCAGGAGAATAAAACATATTTTCAGTAAATTATAAGGTAGTTCTGTAGAAGAAATTTATTCTATGACATTAAGCGATTCGTTGCTATCGATCAGTAATAGTTATTTATGCTACAAGTGTGGAAGGTAGGTGATTCCCATAAATATAATAAATAATTTTATATTTCTATGGTGATTCCCAATGAGTGAATAAATCGACACGAGTCGGGAATCATCTTACGTACGTGTATCATACAACATTTTACTACGCATTGTGCGAGGAAGTAAAAAAATATATCTGAACGAAGCAAGAAATTAATAAAATTGCGGAATTATTCAAGCGCGCTCAGCACATCCACAGATTAACTAATAGTTCCTCGGGCATATCTACTGCGCATGTGCAAATAGCTGTCACGTCGTAACGCAAAAAGGCACGAGCAAAATATACGTTCTGCCAAACATATTTAATGAATATATAAATTATATCGATCATATATATCGGGATACTTACACTATTGTGTTTACAATCAATTTGTCCCGTGTTATGTTTGGTCATGGTCACATCATTAGAAAGAGACACACTACCAACGGGAGCCCTCTCGCTCGGACCGTTTTTTGCGCCATAGTGCACAGTCTAGTAGTAAGAAGTATAAGGTCTTTGCGCTCAGCATATCCACAGATTAACTAATAGTTCCTCGGGCATATCTACTGCGCATGTGCAAATAGCTGTCACGTCGTAACGCAAAAAGGCACGAGTAAAATATACGTTCTGCCAAACATATTTAATGAATATTTAAAATTAATTTATTGATCAAAATCTAAATCTAGAGTAATTAAAAACGCCTAAAATAAAGTATTAGTTTTATTTTACCTTTTATATGAATGATAATCTGTACATAACTATTTTTTTAAACTTTTCTCAAATAATAAAAACTCTATGCGTCGGGCTGACGTTGGAGTTAAAAATTAAAAAAATACAGGAAAGTAAAAAGCACTAGTGAAAAAAGTGACACTTTCCGCACAGTTTGGCTGCTTGGAAAACCGCTCTTTTCGAGGACATGCATTGTAAAATAATTTTCGTAACCGGACTAGTATTACCAGCGATTACCCTTAAACATAATAACAAAACAAAAAAGGCCTTTGCTATTTTACAGTTTAGTTTTTAACAAGGATGTTTTCAAAATGTAAATTGAGTGCTACATATCCCAGGAAGCGTTTCACCAATCACACACACTCTTGCACCACACACACACTCAACAAGACATACGCCAGCAGCTGATGGAGCTTCCCGAAAGTGCCACAAACTGGATCCTATTTATCATTGAGTGAGTGAGAGCTGGTCACGGACTGTGGATCCATTTTATGATCATCGCAGGCGCGGCGCCCAAACCTATACATTTTATTACTGGGGGTAAGGTTTGAGTGTACGCGGGTTGGAATAGAACATTTTGTGAGATTTGCTTGAAGTTTTTCACAGCTACATAAGAGCCTTTAACTGTAATATAGCTAGTTTAAGGTTGTAATTACCGCTAATGTGCTGCTTGGGTAGAGATGTGATTTCAACACTTCAATCTAGCACACTTATGTATATTCGAAGAAACTTACGTATAATGACAATTCTGGCTAAGCAAGTGATAACTTAAGGCGGTACCCTGACCAAGAAATCAGCATGAGATATATGAGCATTCCTATTGGCCTAGCGGCACTGGTGGCGCATGAATTACAGTAGTGAATACGCCCAGATTTTAGGATTAAATCTTTATTAAACCGAATTTTATCTTTTGAAAAAAAAATACGACATAAATGTTCGTTATTAAATTATCTATCTATTAGTGTTAGTAAAAAAAGTAATTAATGAACACTTTACGAGGAGATGCATGCTATCAATAATTATTTCTCATTTTTATGGTTTTGTTGGAAGGAGATTAGTGAAAAAATACCTCTTTAAAAAAAAGTATACGACCATTTTAGAATCAACAATATGTACAAATTTAATATATTTTTATTAGTTGATATTTCTTTTTAAATAACGAGTAGATAGCTCCTAAAAACAGCACGAAAAACGGCTAGCGTGGCGTTTTGCTCGGGGTACCGCCTTAAGCTTATGGCATGAATATTATTAGCAAGGACCGTTATTGAGTGACACTTCTCTCTGTGGCAAAACTAGTTGTTATATTTTCGGGCTTCAGACTACCCGAAACGATCTCAAAGATCTACAAAAAGGAGCCGGGAGGCGGTTGCCCTAGTCAACGGCACGAACTATTTTGTGGGCGGGGTTAAAATGCATGCTATCTCATCCGACAACACGTGCGAAAGAGATAAATGTTGTGATGAGCAGTAAGAAGCTAGTTTGCGTACGAATACACAGTTTTACAAATTTGAAGTGAAATGTATGATGATTTAGGACGAAAACCAGCGCGCAAAATTTTATAAACAGGGCTTTGGGAGTCTGGATATCATGAAAAAACGACCATGTGTATCAGTTCAGAATACAATTATTTGCATTGATGAACCACAACTCTATCCTTGTATGGTGACTGTTTTGTAATTTTCCTTCTTCATAAGGTATTTATTTGCGCCCAAAGATGCGTTCAAACTAGTGTTGAAATATGGAACTTTCGACGCTCATAACTTTCAAATATATATTTTTTTTAATTATTTGTTTCCATACAGGGCTAGATAATGATGAGAAATATTGATGTCATTTTTTATTTTGAACGTACACCTTCAAACAGTGGAGTAATCGCCAGATTACGTTTGTATGGAAGATAGATTGACTAAATGATTTCCTAGGCACGGAGCTGCGGACTGATCTTCGTCCACAGGCCAACCTTAACAACCATTGCTAAAACCTGGTCAACCCATGCTCTGTTATTACTAAGCCGATATACTAGTATAGTAATTTTATTTTATTTTTTTCCGTTCTCGGTCATATATTCAATATTTATTAGTATATTAGATATGTTGTATAGTATGTATGTATTTTATGTTATTATGTATAAGTAATTTATATTATATTGTACACTGACAGCCCTCAATTCTTCACCTATCGTCCAGTTCATTCAAAGGTTGTTTGTAAGAGATTGCCCTGTGCGATAAGACCGCCCGTTGTACACTTTGTTTGAAAAGATTTATTTTATTTTATTGTAAAAGGAAAACAAACAGTATTAACAACTAACAAATTTAACATCAGATTAACCAACTAGTAACCAATTACATGTTTTCGCATTTAATTTACTTTATAGAGCAAGCCTGTTAGAGAGAAAAAAAATGAATTACAATGATAATATGTATTTTAAACTATAACATACAATCACAATAATACCTCGTCTTGAGGTGCAATAAAAAAACATTTATTGAACCAATTCGAACCAATGTTTAGTAAGTATTCGAATGAATACTTGCGGTTTAGTAGTGAATAAGTCAAATTCAGAAAAGTCAACCAATTTACTGTATGATTAGTAGCGCATCTTATAAAGAACGAATTCTGTCTGTAATTTGTGCAGCAGCGGGGGACGTTAAGAAAAAGAAAGGGTATTCTAGCAGATCTGGTAGGGGCGCGTAAATTGATCTTAGAGAGAAATTCTGTATGTATTTTCTTATGGTGTACAATAAAGAATATAATAATTAAATAAAAATATAGTAATTACACTCGCTGACACTCACACCCCACAAGAAAACTACGAGCCGTATCCTTCCCGCTGTTTTTATCAACTATTCACGGCACAGCGGCTCAGCATTCGATGCCAGCCCATCGCGCCACCCATTACGTTAATAAAATGAAAGCTAGCTTATATTTACACAAATAGGAGGTTCGTTAGCGGTTGCCATGTCAGCCATTTTATCGGCAGTGAATAGTTATTGAGTATTCGCTATTTCAGAGAAAGTAGGACAGTGAACCTACATTTTGGCGTGAAAGTCGCCTGCAGAAAGGAACATTGCAATATGCCCAATGAATGTAGCCCGATCCATCTTTCCCATAAATAACGCGAAGTTTTCGTGGAATAAAACCCTGGATAGGACTTGTTTGTTGATGAATGGAATACGATAATGATCGATTTTTTTTATACTGTAAGATTACAAAAGAAGTATGTAAGGATCGTAGCCGGTGACGTTCTGTAGTTTCTGCCTACCCCCATAGGAAAAAGGCGTGAGTTTATGTATGTATGTAAGATTACAGAGTGACAGGCTTAACTAAATTTAGAATGAATGGCTATTTTTTTGTATAGTTTAATAAATAACTAAATGATATACATGATAATAGATTTATTGATATTTTGAGGGTTCCGTACCTAAAAAGGTAAAAATGGAACCCTATTTCTAAGACTCCACTGTCCATCTGTCTGTCTGTCACCAGGCTGTATCTCATGAAATGTAATAGCTAGACAGTTGATATTTTCACAGAAGATGTATTGCTGCTATGGAGCAGTGGTGGCCCAGTGGTATCGGCCGCGACTTACAAGTTGTAGGTCGTGGGTTCGAGCCCAGACAGGCGCTTTACTTTGTGTAAATTATTTCTTCACCACTGCTCTCAAAACGGTGAAGGAAAACATCGTGAGGAAACCGGCATGTCCTAGAACCAAAAATTCGAAGACATGTGACATCCACCAACCCGCACTGGGCCCGCGTGGTGGATTACGGCCCATTCCCTCTCACAGAGAGGAGGCCTGTGTCCCAGCAGTGAGAACATTAATAGGCTGATGATGATGTGATGTGTATTGCTGTTGCAGCTATAACAACAAATACTAAAAACAGAATAAAATAAATATTTAATTGGGGCTCCCATACAACAAAGTGATTTTTTGCCATTTATTATGATAATGGTACGGAACCCTTCGTGCGCGAGTTTGACTCGTACTTGGCCGGTTTACGTTTTATTCTTGTAAGATAAAAGAGTGATAGAATTAACTTAATTTAGCATGAATGGCAAAATTTCTGAATAATTTAATAAATAACTAAATGACATACATGATAAAAGATTTACTGATATTTTTGACATAGAAACATACATAAATCCCTGTGACTAAGGGCAAAACTCACCTTCTTTGCAGCAGAATACTGACACTGACAACTCATGAACGCACTTAAGGGCCTTCCACCGCTTTAGTGCCGCAAAACGGTAAGTTTCTAAAGCATGCTCTATAGTAACGAGTAGGTTAAAAGATTTGAAAAAAACCGGCCAAGTGCGAGTCCGACTCGCGGACGAAGGGTTTCGTACCATTACCGCAAAAAACGGTTTTTAGTATTTGTTGTTATAGCGGCAACAGAAATACATCATCTGTGAAGATTTCAACTGTCTAGCTATCACAGTTCATTAGATACAGCCTGGTGACAGACAGACAGACAGACAGACAGACGGACCGCGGAGTCTTAGTTATAGGGTCCCGTTTTTACCCTTTGGGTACGGAACCCTAAAAATATATATTTATTTTTGATTCATGTACATTATTTTTAAAACAAGGTTTTTCTTGTAACTAATAGTTTTGCTTTAAAAAAAAATTTACAACACGATATTTTTTCGCAACTTTTGGATAATCCTCCAAAACGACTAGAATGATTAAAAAATATTTTTGGAATTTCTTCATAACTGAAATAGCATATGTAAATCAAATAATATTTTGCAAATAAAACTGTTCAAAAGGAGGTTCAATATTGATGGTTTGGCTCCGAGCGGGCGCACCGCCAGTACTGCGTTAACATGGGAGCGTATATTTCGCCTTAAGATGTACTGATCACGTTCAGTTTCATTCGCAAAATTGACCCCAAGAAGTCAGGATCCTCTGTATCAACAAAAACAAATAGTATTCCCATTCCTACCCCATTACATTTCTGAAGGTGGAATCATCCTTGTACGCACACCGACTCCGTGATGCTCTAAATCGGGTCAATGCAAGCCTTATTACTGAAGCCCTGAAGGTTTTACGACCGCATCAAATGTTTACGATAAGCCCGCAGTACATAGGAATGGCACTAATTTCAAGGGTTCTTGTCAGAACTCTGTCGTGATAAACCGAATTATGTTTCCTTTTTGGAACCCTGGTTAGTGTGCTTTTAAAGATCGTGTTTTTATTTTATCAGTCTGAACTGTCTCGCTCCTAGACAAAGGCCTCCCGTCCAGCGTTGCCAACTCGACGTCTTCTTACCCGACTGCCGAAGGAAGGTAATGTGTTTATCAGTCTATGTATGTATGTAAATATGTATGTATGTTTGTTCCTATATGGCGTTCCAGAGACCAAACGCGTTGGCCGATTTTGATGATACATACGTCAATCGATTCGTCTTAACCCTGCGAGTGTCACTGGCTACATTAAAATTGGATTGGAGTGCCATATTGTGGGGTCCCAAATTATTTTTTCTTCCAAACCCATCGTGTGGGGTATCAAAATAAAGGGTATTAAGAGGCGATTTCAAAAATATGTAACAATTATATGTTTAAATGTATCTAATTCGAAAAAAAAACGAACTAAAAAGTTACAAATAAAAAAAATTAATTCAAAAAACAAAAAACCCGACTGCTTCAAAAGCGAACTAAAAAGTCGTAAACAAGTGAAAAAAACATGTTGTGCAGGCGGAGGATAAACCAGATTTTGGTCAGCCAGCCCGCGAATATGTATCCCCCGACTGCACAGCATTATTTTTATTTGTAACTTTATAGTTCGTTTTTTTTACGTAGATGTACGTGTTTTCTATCAAAATTGTACAAAGCAAAATAACATAATAAATTATCTCTAAATAGGCATAATTTTCGTTACTTTCGCGTAAAAGTTAATAAACGTTCCGTTTCATACTCTTTCCTGCCACACAACACGTGACGTCATTCATTCTAAAAATAAAGTGTCCATTCCATAGAACAATGACTCAAGTGACTGTGAAAAACGAAACGTCTTGTTGCCGTAAAAGAAAAACCTATAATGTTCTGTGAACCTAACCTGAAAATATTTCGCAAAATGATTTATATATTTTTATATTGAATTTTTTGGAAGCTCATAACTAAAATTGTTTTCTATGAATAACCAACCACATGTGTGTAAAAACCAAGATTTATCCGAATCGTACGTATCCGTAGATATATTCGCGGTTATGTCTCTAATCAAAGATTTGTATGCCACATTCAAATTGTCGTTTAATTCAGTTTTACCTACCTTACCCTCTTCATTTTACTCAGAAAAAAAGTACGCAGATCTACGTATTTTTCATATTCAAATTTTATTTATTTCTATTTCTACGTAATTTTGGGCTCTTGCCTTTCTCAAAATCCGAATTGTCAACACTGCTCCTGTCATTCTTTCCACCTCCCTCTGTGGTGTGCTACTTCATGGCAATTCTCGAGGAAGCTACCAAACTCTCTGTGGAAAATAAACCAGATGTTGCCCGCCGTCTTGTTGCCGTGGGCTATCCTATAGGAATAGTGCATTTTCCGTGTTAAAAAGTAGCTGGAATAAGAGTAATCGGAATTAAACTATTTTCTTTCTACAAAAATACGTTTTCCACCGCTCTGGCATAATAATAATATTAATTATAGAAGAGAATCCATCAGACATATTATCTCTGGTTGTTCTCGTCTGGCTAACGGCGAGTACTTACACAGGCATTACCAATCACTACTAGGATTATTCACCAGCAACTTGCATTGAAGTACAATCTTGTGGAATCGGAGGTCCCGTATTACAAGTATGTGCCCGACCCAGTTCTTGAAAATGACCATGTCACGTTGTACTGGGATCGGTCTATCATCACTTATAGGACTATTGTTGCCAATAAGCCAGATATAGTGGTGATAGACCGATTAGCGCGCCGCACAATGATAATCGATGTCACAATCCCGCATGACGAGAACCTCGTGAAAGCTGAGAAAGAGAAACAAATCAAGTATCTCGACTTGGCACACGAGGTTGTCGACATGTGGAATGTGGACTCGGCGATCATTGTGCCGATTGTCGTTACGGCCAACGGCCTGATGGCCAAGAGCCTAGACGACCATCTGTCGATGCTGTCATTGGACGGTTGGATCAAGGGTCTGATACGAAGGCAGTACTCCTCGATACGGCTCGCATTGTGAGGAGGTTCCTCTCTCAGCAGCCCTAACCACCGGTAGCTTGGACCCTGTTCCCGATACCGGTTGGCCTCTACTTTTATATTTTTAAATGTTTTTAAGTTTTCTTTTTTTTAATATTTAAAAATGTACTAAATAAGGCAGAAGCTGAATAAAATAAATAATAATATTAAATTAATAAATTATACCAAGTACTTCTTTTTCGCTTTTCAGTTTATTGTTTTTAGCAGTCGGGGTTTTTGATACTATAACATTTTTTTTAGTATCGGTATTCACTTGGGCGAAGTATCCGGCCGAAAACCATAACATCCTACCCACACTTAACCAACAAAATCAATGTTTTTTCACAGTTCTTTTTTATTCCAACAATTTTATTTTAACAGCCATTTTTAAACGCTTTACCATAATTCATTCTTGATTACCTAAACCGTATTTAATTACCAACGAGGTGTAAAAAATTACAAACATGTACAGTCGTTTTACAGGTACAAATGAAAATAAAATTATGCAGGCCAACATAAAAATAAATTCATAAGTCCGGGGGTACCTAATTGTTCTGTACAAAGTACAGACTACCTGTATGCGAGGTAACTAAAAAAATCGGCCAAGTGCGAGTCGGACTCGCGTACGAAGGGTTCCGTACCATTATCGCAAAAAACGGCAATAAGATCACGTTTGTTGTATGGGAGCCCCACTTAAATATTTATTTTATTCTGTTTTTAGTATTTGTTGTTATAGCAACAACAGAAATACTTCATCTGTGAAAATTTCAACTGCCTAGCTCTCACGGTTCATGAGATACAGCCTGGTGACAGACAGGCAGACAGACAGTCTGTCTGTCTGCGGAAAAGAAAAGAAAAAAAAACGAATTGAAACATTGGTTGAGCACGAATATTATAATTATTATGTGCAGCTACTTCACCCGTGCGAAAGTCAGAAATTTTGCCCAAGAGAAATTCCTTCTTCAAACTCCAATCCATCTATACCAAAATTCACTCAAATTAGTTCAGCGTGTTTGTGTGAAAACTAACAAACAGACAGAGAGAGAGAGCTTTGTATTAATAATACGAGTATATTAGTATGTATGACGTCTCCAACGCTGCGATTAAGTGTTTTAAGACTAGTTCATGTATACAATTCAGGATAGAATCAATAGAATTCAGTCTAGGGAAGTAATCTTGAACATTGTGTTGGTTGCATCGAGCTCGTTATTTTCAGGTTTTAAGTCCATGAGTACTCGACTCTAGTGTCTATACAATACTACGGCGATATTTTTAGCAAGCTCCACGGTTATACAATAAATTAACACAGTCCATTCATAACATCAGATCATTCATTAATAACAAGACAAATATAAAATTATTGCATGGTTGAATGACATGGACTATGAAAAAATGGAGTCTCTTTTTGTTGTAATGGTATGAAATACACACTCAATCACGCACACGCTCACCCACACACATATACATACACACACACACACACTCAATCACGCACACGCTCACCCACACACATATACATACACACACACACACACACAACTACACACACACATTCTTTTTTTTCTGTCTTACTTTTTTTTTGTATTAATGATTTTCTAGTTTTAGTTATATTGAAATCTAGTGATTTATTGTCGTTACTGGTCTAGGATATAAGATAGACTACGTTAAAATTATGGACATATTTTACTTGTATTTAATAACACTTTTGTGAAGGGAAGGAACTGACCTTCAAGATACAGTATTTTACTAGTTTGGAGGTCAGGGTCTCACCTCAAAGATACCCTGTAAGATGTTCATAATAAAGATTATTATTATTGGTATTTTTATTTAAAGGACATGACAACAGATGGAAAGTAGTAAATATTTATAGGGTCTTATCAAATAACCTTTCGAAATTTCGCAGATAAGGGTATCGATTTCTAATGACGATACAAAATTTAATCACAAGACATAATTAAACCAGCCGCGGTTGACCCCGAAATCAGCTGTAGTTTACTTGAAAATAAAGGTTTTTTCTTTATGGTTATTTTTTACATAAACACGTGTTTTGGTCTTCTCTATGTAACTTTTATATTGCACTGAAATTTGTTCTAGTCGGATTTGCGTTATAATTAAACAAATGTATGTGAGTTCTATCACACAGAGCAAGCTTGCAAAAGCGCGTAGACCTCGTAGCCGTAGCGCTGCTACGCCGTAGCACCGTGCTACGAGTGCCTACGCAAGTTACTGAAGAGGCGATTGGCAGCTATTTTTTATTTATTTTGTATTGATGTTATGTTTATGTGTTATATTCTTTTTAACCAAGTCAAACTACATGCATTTTTTGACAATTTTAAAAAGATAAGGCCGGTGTTTATGGCTTGCTTATAATGTAATCTATAAGAATAAGATTGTTTATTAGTTTGTAAGAGGTAATATCTGGAAGTACAAACAAATATTTTACCTATAAATAGCTGCACTATCCCTGTGTCCCATAAAATTTCCAATTAATCTAGTTTTATTTTTAATATTTTGCACCATGAATTTTGTTATTTTTGTTTTTTTTTATTTGTTTTCTTGCAATGACAAGAATATTTACTTTTTAAAGTATTATTTTATTTTAATTATTGTGAATGTGAAAACTATGTGGATGATCCACATAGTTTTCACATTCATATATTTTGTTTTTAATTTATCTTAGTTTTTAATCATGGTCTGGCAGTTTGAGTAGTTTATGCAGCCTACCCGAATGTCCTTTCTTTGGTATTGTTCGTCGAATCGTTGAGCTCCTTAAATTCTGAGTTGAGCTGCTCAGTTATTGACAAGCTTATGCCAGCGGCTTCGCTCATAAGTAAGTAGGAAATTATCCTACGGGGACATACTACTGGGATTAAAAGTAGCCTAGATGTGCTATTGGCAGAGCAATACATGTCGTAGGTTTTGGGTTCGAATTCGAACCCAGGCAGGCGCTTTACTTTGTGTAAATAATTGTATCACCCCTGCTCTCAAAGTGCTGAAGGAAAACATCGTGAGGAAACCGGCATATCTTAGAACTAAAAATTCTAAGACATGTGACATCCACCAACCCGCACTGGGCTCGCGTGGTGGATTACGGCCCATTAACTCTACAGAGAGGAGGCCTGTGTCCAAGCAATGGAAACATTAAAAGGATGATGATGTACTATTCTAGATTAGATTCTATCTCTGTGCAAAAATTCATCCAGATCCGTTCAGCCATTCTGGTGTGTTTGATTAACAAACATCCAAACTTTCGCATTTATAATATTGGTAAGATATGATAAGATGCCTGTGGAATAGGCCATGAGAACGCTGTTATTATAAGTCTAGTTGTGCCCGCGGCTTCGCTCCCTCCAACTGCTCTACTTACCTTCCTATCTACCCTACCTAACAATTTTTTTTCTAATGTCTTTCTTTCGCGGAGAATCTTAACCACGCTCTGCTACCATATTAGAGAATGGGACACGGTTGCAGAAAGAAAATACTTATTTAAAGTGCAACAGAAAAATATATTAATTTTCCGACTTTTATTACCACGGTTGCTAGGAAACGTTAAGCAGTAGACAAGATATAGTTTATAATAAACTTATAGGTTTGCAACCTCTAACACTATTCAGTAAATGACTTCAAATGCACAACGCCATCTATCGAATATGAAGTTCAACTCTCCGAATCTGAATTGCGTGTGTTGTAATAATTTTACTTCTTGAACACTTTAAATTCATCTAACTTTTGATAGAGTGAACCGATTGCGTTGAAACAAAAACTAAGTAAAATTTCAAGTTTCGCACAATTTTACGTATAAAAGTTATTTACTTTGGTTTCGTACTTTTACGTAATGCGTGCACAAATAAATAGACCGACAGACAAAAAATCCAAAAATGCTGCAAATGGGTTCTGTTGGTTATCTTTTAACTAAACTACTTTTTTTGGAAATATTTTCGATGTAGAAAAAAACACTTTTCTACAGATTTATTTTATGTATAGATAGATATTATCTGGATTAGAAGAATAAGAAATGAAAATACTCTATCAAGATGCAAAAAAAAAGAACAAAAAAAATAATGAGCCTAATCTATAGTCAATCGCCGATCGACTATTCTCCAAGAATCCCGCACTATAATGAGTTCCCAAGATCTGGGACTTGATTTAAATTCCGATCGACGACCTAAGTTTCTCGAAACTAGTGCTCCAACTGAAATCTGTGTCTGGAACTCTGGAGCGATTGCTGACACCCTGAGAATCACTTACTGAGTTGACTCCGTAATTACAAGGAGTTGGTACATAGTTTTAGAAATAAGTTTTAGTTTTAAAGTAAATAATTTAGAATTAGTGGCCTGCCCCGGCTTTGCCCGGGTCATGGTCATTTATATCCTACTTGCGGATACCTGGCGTGTGCTATGATAAAAAAATAAATACATTTTGGTTATTTTTAGGATACCGTAGCCAAATGGCAAAAAACGGAACCCTTATAGATTCGTCATGTCTGTCTGTCTGTATGTCTGTCCGTCCGTATGTCACAGCCACTTTTTTCCGAAAATATAAGAACTATGCTGTTGAAACTTGGTAAGTAGATGTATTCTGTGAACCGCATTAAGATTTTCACACAAAAATAGAAAAAAAAACAATAAATTTTGGGGGTTCCCATACTTGAAACTGAAACAAAATTTTTTTTTTTCGTCAATCCCATACGTGTGAGGTATCTATAGATAGGTCTTCAAAAATGATATTGAGTTTTCTATATCGTTTTTTTCTAAACTGAATAGTTTGCGCGAGAGACACTTCCAAAGTGGTAAAATGTGTGCCCCCCCCCCCTGTAACTTCTAAAATAAGAAAATGATAAAACTAAAAAAATATATGATGTACATTACCATGTAAACTTTCACCGAAAATTGGTTTGAACGAGATTTAGTAAGTAGTTTTTTTTTAATTCGTCATAAATCGTAAACCGCAATTTACCAAGTGCGGAACCCTTCGTGCGCGAGTCTGACTCGCACTTGGCTGGTTTTTTTTTATAAATTAGGTCCATGGGTTGCGAGAGCGCAATGAGTTTTTCGAGAAATAAGCACAAAGATCGTCGACTCTTCACGTGACCAGAGGGCTGACCTTTTCTTCGGCCAGAGAATCAGCATTGCCATCTAACTTGGCAATGCTGCCAGCGTTCTGAGTACGTTTCCCGTTGACATCGATGTGGACGAATTTTTTGATGCACAATGAGCTATTTTACGTCTCCCTTTTGTATTTGTATATAGGTTTGTTTTTTTTTGTAAAATAATCAATTGTATATTATTATATGTTAATTACAGTTTGAGAATTAAAAAGAAAGAAAGAAAGAAAAAATATTTATTTGTGACCCGCACAGGACACACGAGAAAATAAGCATACACTTAAACAATAATAAAATAAAAAACCCTGTGCGAGACCAAAAAGGCTCCTATCTCAGCATGTGCAGCGATATCCAAAAAAGGTAATAACGCGGCGCTGAGGGCCTACTATTGATGCCACGGACACACACTAAAAAACACTAAAACTATTTTTACGTGTTTTTAATTTTATTGGTCTAAAACCATCTTCGCATTATTGCCTTTCTAATAACACCAGTTTGGGACACATCGGTTGGATGTTTTCAAAGTCTATAACGGACATAAGTAGATGTTTTTATGTTTTTTATTTAAAACGGACCCCAAATTAAGGTAATTGGTGTCCTGTCCTATACCATAGATTAAATGAGTTGTGAATCATTCACCTACTTCAACAAATAAATTTTAAGCACTTAAATTTTGAGTGATTGAGACTGCACTTCTGACCCGTGACTGTAATCTATACTATATATGATATTATAAAGCTGAAGAGTTTGTTTGTTTGTGTGATCGCGCTAATCTCAGGAACTACGTTTTTGGGAAAGAAACAGATTGTTTCCTTTACCGAATTCACTTACACAATTAGGCTGTTGGTTGGAATTGTAAAATTATTTTTGTGTTAGATAGCCCATTTATCGAGGCTTATAGGCTATATAACATCACGCTACGACCAATAGGAGCGAAGCATAAATGAAAAATGTAGCAAAAACGGGCTTAATTATTCCTTTTTGAGAGCTTCCATTGCGTGCGCTGCGTAAGCGGTTAAAGTTACTCAACATTCATGTATATAGGGTAGGTAGGGAAGGTAGGTAGGGAAGGTAGGTAGGGAAGGTAGGTAGGGAAGGTAGGTAGGGAAGGTAGGTAGACATTTGACGGGAGCGAAGCCACGTGGGACAGCTAGTTTTACTATAAATTCCAGGTGTAACGATATATTTCCATGCATGCAAGCGTTTTTGCTATAGCTATTATTGGAATCAAATATAACAGCTCACAATGTAAGGACCCATTAATATGTATTAATGCTAATTTGACTAACGTTGAGATCCGAAGACGTACGAAGGTTACCGACATTGGAAAGCGAATTTCGGAACTGAAATGGAGTTGGGCGGGACACCTGGCAAGGCGCGGTGATGATAGGTGGAGTATAGTAGTGACTGAATGGCGTCCAAGGACTGGAAGGAGAAGTATTGGTCGTCCAGCGGCGAGATGGGCAGATGACATTGTTGCCATTGCGGGTAGAACCTGGATGAGGTTGGCACGGGAACGTGGTGATTGGTACAAGAAGAGAGAGGCCTATGCTCAGCAGTGGGCGAAGTCGGGCTGTGGATGATGATGATGAATGCTAATTTTTATCCGTGGTGCTAGGCAACTGGGCTTATCCCAGTTGTAAACGACCCTTTGTGCCTATTGGCCTTGTTTGTTCTGTCTCCTGCTTGATATGGAGAGAAGTGGAAATTTAATTTTTTTTCCTACTCCTCCGTTATTGTTTTCTGATTAATTTCGTTGCGGGATCCAAGACAGTTAAATTCATTCGCCGGGACTTCGTCGAGCTTCATTGCCTCGGCGCTTTTCTGGTGGTCGCCACTGTTGATTCTGGCTTTCAGGAGTTGCAGTAGTTTGGGAATAGTGCGGTGGGATTGTCCAATAATATTTCCATGCATGCTGTTATCAAGCATGATGATCAACTGTCGTTTTTCCTCTTTGACCAGAAGTCATTGCCCTCCACAGGGATAACTACACAAAGTAACAATAAATTTTGGAAAACATTCGTGTGTTTCAGCTATAAGGAATAAAAATATAAGAGCGTTGTACTTACATTTTATAGTAACTAAATGGAAGCTAAAAGTATTATATTTTTTATTAGTAGTAACACGCGAGAAATATGAGTTACTTAATTAAGCTAACTGAGTAGGTAAAGTCACAGTAAAATAAAATAGGTTCTTAAGCTTAAGGTCTATTTTTAACCGACTACTGAAGGAGGGTAATATGTTTATCAGTCTATGTATGTATGTATATATGCATGTATGTTCGTATGTGGCGTTCTATCTTCTTCTTCTATCGGCCAGCGTGTTTGGTGTCTCCAAACACGCTGGCCGATTTTGATGATTCTAACGTCAATCGATTAGTCTTAACCTTGCGACTGTTGGTAAAATAGAGAAATGGTGGATTGAAAAATGGAACGAATAAAAAATCTGCCATTTTTCTATTTTCTAATTATATTGTGGGGGCCAAGATTTTTTTTTCTTCCGATAACATCGTTTGGGGTATCAAAGTAAATGATTTTAAGAGATGATTTCAAAAATTTAAAAAAACACTGATATGTATAAATGTACCTAATTCGAAAAAAAAATGTAATCTAAAAAGTTATAAAAAAAAAGGTTATTCAGTCGTGTTTTTGTTTTTTTTTGTTTTTTACATTCGTGATAGAATCAGGAGAGCTCGTGGCAAGCAACATCAGAGGCACGGATTGATTTTCAAAGTTAAGTAACGCTTGTTGAAGTTGGTACGTGGATGGGTGACCATTCGCTACATATCAAGACTCATTCATGCCTTGGAAAGCACGTTTACGTGTTAGAGAAGTCAGAAGAATGCAATCTGACACCAGTCTTACCAAGGGAAAAACCCGACCAAGTACGAGTCGGACTCGTGCACGAAGGGTTCCGTACCACGCAAAAAACGACAAAAAAATCACGTTTGTTGGAGAGGGATGCCCACTGATGACAGATGGGAGCCCCACTTAAATATTTATTTTATTCTGATTTTAGTATTTGTTGTAGCGGCAACAGAAATACATCAACTGTGAAAATGTCAACTGTCTAGCTATCACGGTTCATGAGATATAGCCTGGTGACAGACAGACAGACAGACGGACCGAGGAGTCTTAGTAATAGGGTCCCATTTTTACCCTTTTTTGATCCGTATTTTTTGCGGGTAGATATTCATGATAGAATCTATTTTACTGCTATACCGACTCTGGACTCAGTGTTATCATAATAACAATTTTACAAAATGTCACTCAGTTGCATAGATTGATAAATGAATAATGTAGTCAAGATTAAAAACAAAAACATTACCGTCTTCGAAAACTTCCTGTGTGGGTCACAAATTAATATTTTATATTTTTTTTTCTTTCTTTCTAAAACAAAAGTATACGGAGCGAAAAATAACTTTACAATGCATGTCCTCGAAAAGAGCGGTTTTCCAAGCAGCCAAACTGTGCGGAAAGTGTCACTTTTTTTCACAAGTGCTTTATAGTTTCCTGTATTTTTTTAATTTTTAACTCCAACGTCAGCCCGACGCATAGAGTTTTTATTATTTTAGAAAAGTTTTACAAATTAGTTAAGTACAGATTATCATTCATAGAAAAGGTAAAATAAAACTAATACTTCATTACAGGCGTTTTTAATTAATCTAGATTTAGATTTTGATCAATAGATTAATTTTAAATATTCATTAAATATGTTTGGCAGAACGTATATTTTGCTCGTGCCTTTTTGCGTTGCGATGTGAGAGCTTTTTGCACATGCGCAGTAGATATGCCCGAGGAACTATTAGTTAATCTGTGGATGTGCTGAGCGCGCTTGAATGAGCCCGCCATTTTTTTTTTTTTTTTTTTTTTCGCACAATGCATAGTAAAATGTTGTATGATACACGTACGTAAGATGATTTCCGACTCGTGTCGATTTATCCACTCATCGGAAATCACCTACCTTCCGCACTTGTAGCATAAATAACTATTATTTTTGAAAGTCTGAAGCTTTGAAATCTTTTTATTCCGGTTGACACCGACTTCTGAAAAGAAAGTTATTTATTCGCTTTGTAGTGTTGTGTGAAGAATTGCCAAACTTAAGTGTCAGTGGGCAGGGCACATTGCTCGCAGAACGGATGGCCGATGGGGCCGAAAAGTTCTGGAATGGCGACCGCGAACCGGAAGACGATACGTTGGAAGGCCTCCCACTAGGTGGACCGATGACCTGGTTAAGGTTGCGAGAAGGCGCTGGATGCGAGACGCACGGGATCGGTCAATGTGGCGACGTCTGGGGGAGGCCTATGTCCAGCAGTGGACGTCTTTCGGCTATTATGATGATGAGTGTTTTGTTTGGAAGACTTATTTATTTTTTTCTTTTTAGTTTTGGTACCTTATATTATTACCATGAAAATACGCATTATTAAAGATAACCCAAAAAAACCTCGTCAGATCTTGCAAAGCACCAGCTTCAAATAAAAAAATAATCATAAAATCGGTTCACCTAATAAAAAGTTCTGAGGTAACACAAATAAAAAATACGGTTGAATTGAGAACCTCCTCCTTTTTGAAGCCGGTTAAAAAAACAAGAAAATTTCGTCTAGAAATAACGTCAAAATTATTTTTTTACCAAGAATTTTACTTAATTACAATAATATCAGTTTTTCTATTCGCAATCCTACAATTAACAATGATACACAGCCCTATCAACAACACAATAATTTCATAAAACACCAAGAGAGTACCCACATAATAAATACGTTCAACAGAATTGTTTTCCATTAATTGTGTTGGAAATGTTCGAATCGACTTTGTGGTTCCACATGTGCGTACAAAGTGTGGAACACCAGGAAACCACATGCCAAATGTAACGCCCTTTTTAACACTGGCCTTTGTTTTTAAAAGCCGAAAGAGATTACAAATGAATAAATCTTTTTGAGCTCAATTTTATGTTTTTAACATCTGTATTTTATGTACTCTGAATTTCAGGTGTTTTCTCGTTAAGGGGATGTGTGAAAATATGATGAATGAGTAATGAATGAAAATGAATGAGCTATGAATGATGATGAATTGTAATGCTCTTACGGTGAAGGGCAAAATGCAAAACGGAAGATTATGAGTTCGTTCATTAACTAACATTAACATTTGTAACGGGATATTTACCATGTTTACTGTTTGTTGCGAGGTTCCGATATTTCGGTGCTGTTGCAAGCACCATGACGGATAAACTAAAGTTCTTGCGGTTGGGTGTTTATGAGGAGACAAATCGGTCTACCCTCTTTCTTGTTAGTTTTTTGCACTCAGTACTGCTACCACTGTCACTCACAACTCGATTCTGTTCCCGACACACGAAACTCACTGTGTCCGCTCGCGAACTTTTTCCGGCAGTTTTCGGGTTTTGCACAGCTGAACCACTGGATTCCAAGCTCTCGACAGTTGAAACCCATCCTCCCGGTTGAAATTCTTATATTTGTCTCCTCATAAACACCCACCCGCAAGAACTTCAGTTTATCTGTGATCATGGTGCTTGCAACAGCACCGAAATATCGGAAACTCGCAACAAACAGTCAACATGGTAAATATCCCGTTTCGAATGTTAATGTTAGTGACCATGACAGTTTAAAAACTTGTTCATTAACTGTTGTGATGGGTCATTTAAAACGGTGCGGTTAGCACAATGACTGAAATATGTTGAGGGTTCGATTTCCACGTGGAACTTTCTAATATGATTATTTGTTTTGTAAATTGAAATGATTTGAAACAATACAAATATAGTAGGAGAGAGAGAAAATCTATCGCCATATTAACACCCAGTTTCTTGTTGTGAATCCCCCTCTTGGTATAATTTTTTTAGGCATAATATTGTTCGGCATAACGTTTTCGCATAACTTGTATCAGCATAATAATACTGCGGCATAATAATACTTTGGCATAATGCAAAGGTAAGCATAACTGTCATTTGGTCTAATTTGTTTTGCCATAATTTGGAGTTGCATAAATATTTAAGGCATAATATTTATTCGTCATAATAATTTTATGGGTACATATTTGAACGTCGAACATTAAAATACCTACGGGTAAAATGCAATTTTTCAAAATATTGAAAATTTAAACATCGTATTGAATCGATTGAAAATTGTTTGATCTAAGCTTAAAATGTCTTATTAAATATATTTGATATAAGGACATAAATTAATTAGGTTAAGGTGCAGCGAACATGATTGTTTTATACCAGAAAACATTATGTGTAAATATCATTGTGCGTTTATAAGATTATACCAACAGTATTTATGGCAATATACATTATGGCATAGCATTTATGCCTATTTACATTATGACTAATTATCATTATGCTGAATTTCGTTATGCCAATGTAAATTATTGGAATGTCTTTTATGCTTAACATTAGTAAACCTTTCTTGTTACCTCTCCGTTAAAGTACACAGAACCTCAAACAATACAGGTATTGCACTTTTCAAATAGACAACACGTGAGTCTCAGTTATACCTCAAACTCAAAGAATTTCTTTCAACAATAGTAAGGATCACATTCTCGATAGACAAAGGATCGAAGGGCATGGGCGCGTCCATGCTCCGCGAGGGCATCCTGCTGCAGCAGGATCCTCCGTCTCCACGGGTGCATACTTCCTCATAGTCTGAACCCGAATCGTAATAAGACTTTTTTATTATTTTATATTAAAAACACACGATGACATGAAACTTACAACTACTTAGTTAAGGTTACACTAGTCGATCATTCTTCCATACAAACGTAGTCTGGCGATTACTCGACTGTTTGACGATGTACGTAAAAAATAAAAAACTGATATCAATTTTTCTCATCATAATGATGAGACAAATTGACTAACCTAACCCTATAAGGAAAAAAAAAAAACAAAAAAAAAAAGTTATGAGCGTCGAAAGTTCCATATTTCAACACTAATTTTAACGCATCTTTGGGCGGCAATAAATAACATAAGAAGAAGGAAAATTGCAAAACGGCCTCCATACAGGGCTAGATTAGCAATTCAACAATGCAAATAATTTTATTTTGAAAATATCCTTTTAGTCGTTTTTCAATGATATCTAGACTCCAAAAGGTCTGTTTATAAAATTTCACGCGCTGGTATTCGTCCTAAATCGTCATCCATTTCGATACAAATTTGCAAAAGTGCTTATTCGTACGCGAACTAGCTTCTTACTGCTCATCACAGCATCTATCTCTATAACACGTGATGTCGGATGAGAAAGCATGCATTTTAACCTCGCGCACAAAATAGTTCGTGCCGTCGACTAGGGGAACCTTAAAATGAAGTGATTGAAGCACTAATCAAAGAAATACTGAGACAAGAAGTTTTAAATTGCAAAACGATCACCTTATAACCGATGTCCGATGTCGAACAAATATTTTTACAGGCACTATTGGATTGTCAAGAAGTCCGTCGGTTGAAAAGATGAAGCTAGTTCCACGTTCTAAAGCGAAGTTCTATATGGAGAAAAACGTGCAAGAATCTAGATGACCACATTTAAATCAAGCATAGCTTGGCAATTGATAGTGTGGGCCGGATTCTGAATTGAGTAATTGGCGTTAAAAACGTGTCTACTCTACTTTAATCTCTACGTTTGATTTTTAGTTTGAAATACTCAACTTCAAATAGGTACTAATTCAATAGGTAATTACTATCAATGTGTTAATTATTTATATGACATGTATATATGTACAAGATACGTTATTTAATATTCTACCATTTTTTAATAATGGTTAAGGTACTTCGATTAAAATTTGAGGATTAGAATAGAATAGAATATACTTTATTGTACACCATAAAAGTTACACATCTATTTCAGGATTTTATGGAAAAAAAATGAAGCATAGACGGAAAACGAAATAATAATTTTAATTTATGAGTAAAAACTGAAAAAACAGAAAAATCATTTAATTTGTGTTTATAAACTTGAAGTTAGTAGTCTGAGAAAGCGCCCATGATGTTCATAACACATCGGCAACGATTCGGCATGCTCAGAACAAGGTTGTCAATGTCTTGCTGCGGAATATTGTCCCATGTCCTTCTGAGGTGCGCAAAAAGTTGATCTTCTGTATTACAAACACAGGTAAAATACCTAATTCAACAACAACGGAACAGTGTGTGAGTCAAAATCTAAAAAAATAAATATACAGGAAGTTATACCTATATATTATATTGAGTACCAAATAGCTATGCTTTGCTTACAATTGCAGCTCTGAGCGTGATTTCAAGCGAATATGGAGACAGCGATCGATTTTAGCCTAGGGTTGCTAACTTCTAACTTAGTAATTTCTAACATGAAAAATGAAACACTACAAAGCGAAAAATAATTTTCTTATCGGCAGTTGGTGTCTTTGGTTCTTGTTTTTTAGGGTTCCGTAGCCAAATGGCAAAAAACGGAACCCATATAGATTCGTCATGTCTGTCTGTCTGTCTGTCCGTCCGTATGTCACAGCCACTTTTTTCCGAAACTATAAGAACTATGCTGTTGAAACTTGGTAAGTAGATGTATTCTGTGAACCGCATTAAGATTTTCATACAAAAATAGAAAAAAAAACAATACTTTTTGGGGGTTCCCATACTTGAAACTGAAACTAAACATATTTTTTTTCATCAAACCCAAACGTATGGGGTATCTATCTATCTATCTTCAAAAATGATATTGAGGTTTCAAACATAATTTTTATCTAAACTGAATAGTTTGCGCGAGAAACACTTCGAAAGTGGTAAAATGTGTCCCCCCCCCCCTGTAACTTCTAAAATAAGAGAATGATAAAACTATTAAAAATACATGATGTACATTACCATGAAAACTTCCACCGAAAATTGGTTTGAACGAGATCTAGTAAGTAGTTTTTTTTAATACGTCATAAATCGTAAACCGCAATTTACCAAGTACGGAACCCTTCGTGCGCGAGTCCGACTCGCACTTGGCTGGTTTTTTTATTTTTTTATTCGAAGACATAAAATCCACCAACCCGCACTGGGCCCGCGTGGTGTATTAACGCCCATTACCTCTCACAGAGAGGATGCCTGTGTCCCAGCAGTGGGAACATTATAGGGCTGATGATGAAATCTCCGTCCAAGAAGTATGCGTACGTTCAAAGTATCTACATACTAACAATACTCAATCCCACACTTTTTGTTTAGAAAGCTATGAGTAATGTCTGGGGCGTCTGGGATCTTGGTCCATTATGTAATTATTGGTATAAAAAGATAACTTATTTGTCCGTAGGCAGCCCTGTGACATTCAAGGCTTAGGTCGCAGCACTAAGTGGTACTGACGGAGCATTTAACAAGACTCCAACTTGCACAGCGCCGTACTCAATATACAGAGTGGCCGTTAATTCATTGCCAATCTTTCAGCGAGTAAAACTACTTATAAATATGAACCACTTTCCCAATAGAATATATATTGTGAATATATTTTGTCCTGACCTTTGTGACCTACAACAAGGCTCAAGAAGATAGGTGGCTCGTTTAGATGTCAATGTGTACGCTTTTATAATAAGCTTCCAAGCCACGTACAAGTTCTAAGTCTTAATAAATTCAAATCATTCATTAAACGTAAGTTGTGCCAGAAAGCGTTTTATACTATTAAAGATTACGTTGAGGAAAAAAATAATAATTATAATAATAAATAATTTTGATTTTTATATTTTGCACCGTGAATTTTGTTTTTAATTTTGATATTTTTTTTTGTTTTCTTGCAATGACAAGAATATTTACTTTTTTAAGTATTATATTATTTTATTTTTATTATTGTGAATGTGAAGACTGTGTTTTTTTTTTTATCTTATTTAGTTTTTACTCATGGTCTGGCAGTTTGAGTAGTTTATGCGGCCTACCCGAATGGTATTGGGTATATTTCTTTGGTATTGTTCGTCGAATCGTTGAGCTCCTTAAATTCTGAGTTGAGCTGCTCGGTTATTGACAAATGCGTGCACTAACTGGACAGGTCCACTCAATCTCGCTGGTTCTTTCCTCAAAAGACCATTTCAGACATCTGTCTACATGGTCTTCACATGATATAACCAAGATTTTGTCAGGACTTTAAAAGAGACTGTGACCTCTGAGTTTGTTTCGGCCTTTCTTCTCAGAGTAGTCAGATAGGAAACGCCGACCTCATCTAGTTTAAAAAAATATGATAGACATGTAAAAGTGTTTGTACAAACCAACTTACAGAAATAAAATCATTTATCATTTAGACTTGCACAGCAGAACTCCTTCCGTATCTGCTTCCCCCTGCAGTATAGTCGTGAAGATACACAAATTCGTCACCGCTACCCGTCGCTCGGCTGCAATAAATTTTCGACTACCCACATATGTAGTGCGACGCGAACTTAAAGTTAGTACACATTGGTGAGAGTAAATATTTAAGAGACTCCAGTTGAGACGAGATGGATGGAGTCTGGTTGTTTATTTCTTTACGTAGATATTGTAACCTACTTGTAGGTACTCGTAATCTATATCTATACTAATAATAATAATCTTATATATAAAATTCTCATGTCACAATGTTAGTTACCATACTCCTCCAAAACGGCTTGACCGATTTTTATGAAATTTTAAATGCATATTCAGTTGGTCTGAGAATCGGCTACTATCTATTTTTTAATAGGTAGGGTAGGGTATCGGCCGCGACTTACAAGTTGTAGGTCGTGGGTTCGAGCCCAGGCAGGCGCTTTACTTTGTGTAAATTATTTCTTCACCACTGCTCTCAAAACGGTGAAGGAAAACATCGTGAGGAAACCGGCATGTCCTAGAACCAAAAATTCGAAGACATGTGACATCCACCAACCCGCACTGGGCCCGCGTGGTGGATTACGGCCCATTCCCTCTCACAAAGAGAGGAGGCCTGTGTCCCAGCAGTGGGAACATTAATAGGCTGATGATGTGATGTGTGTGAGGGTAGGGTAGGTAGGTATGGTAGGATAGGGTAGGTGGGGTAGGGTAGGGTAGGTAGGGTAGGTAAGGTAGGGTAGGTAGGATAGGTAGGGTAGGGTAGGTAGGGTAGATGAATGTTATGGTGTTTTTATGGCAAAACAAAGTTTGCCGGGTCAGCTAGTAATATAATAAAGGGGAAAAATTTGCATTTTTATATTTTTGTATATAACGAATTAACTTATAAACTACTGAATAGATTTCAAAAATTCTTTCACCTTTGGGGAGCTACACTATCCCCGGGTGACATAGGCTATTTTATACCTCTGTATTCTCACTGGGACGGGAACTACGCGGGTGAAAACCGCGAGACGTCCGCTAGTCAATACTAATATTATAAAGAGGAAAGATTTGTATTTTTTTAGGTAACAAATAAACTTAAAAACTACTGGACCGATTTCAAAACTTCTGTCACCGTTGGGAAGCTACACTATCCCCGGGTGATATATATAAGCTACTTTTTATCCCTGTATACCCACGGGAACGGGAACAACGCGGGTGAAACCGCGAGGCGTCCGCTAGTCTATTAGAAACAACACATTAAACTAGCTTTTCCCGCGGCTCTACTCCAGTAGCTAGAAACCGTAAGTAGGTACATTTGCTTCTGTTTCATTATTTTACTATTTTGTATGTTTTTTATATATTTTGATCATTTTATTCAGTTTTAGATTCTCGGTATCATGTATGTATCAAAACTACAACCCAAAACCCTACACCTCTCATTACTCCACATTTATACAAAACCACACGTAGGTACACATTCACATTTTCAGTATTGTTTGATTTTAGAACAAATCAAGACATTGCATTTCATACATATGTCTTTTTGCAGGTCTTTTTGGGACAATCCCACCGCACTATTCCCAAACTACTGCAACTCCTGAAAGCCAGAATCAACAGACGCGACCACCAGAAAAGCGCCGAGGCAATGAAGCTCGACGAAGTCCCAGAGAATGAATTTAACTTTCTTGGATCCCGCAACGAAATTAATCAGAAAAGAATAACGGAGGAGTAGGCAAACAATAAAATTTTCCACTTACCTCCATACCAAGCAGGAGACAGAACAAACAAGGCCGATAGGCACAAAGGGTTATTTACAACTGGGATAAGCCCAGTTGTCTAGCACCACGGATAAATATTTTATCATTATATTAATGGGTCCTAACATTGTGAGCTGTTATACTGTATTTGATTCCAATAAAAGGTATGGCAAAAACGCTTGAACGCACGGAAATGTTGCATGTCTATTGGGCTAAATTTAATAAAATATTTCGAGGGTCAGGCGCTGTATTCTGAAATACAGGTCTCGTCCTAGTTCAGCTACAGTTGCATAATGTTGCCCCCATGTTGCAAAATTTTAAGTACGGGCTTGTAATAATACTTTATGTAATTCTTGGTGAAAATAATAATAATAATCCGCAGGGAACCTTTGTGGCGAGCTGGTGGGCAGTGGTGACCCCACTGGACCTGATCTCCAGGGAGAAGTCTTATTCCTCATCTCTGGCTTGCCTTTATTAGCCGGTCGGAGTGAAAACTGACGGGGATCAGAGCTATCACCTCTCACTTGCATTAATTGGCTGGCTTGAGTGGAGATTCGCAAGAGCAAATGTGCTCGGAGGAAGGAAGTCAACCCAATAAGATGCTGGACAGGAACTTGACCGTACTTCGGGGATTGTCCTGATAGCCGTGGTATACCTCACCACACCTCAAGCAGCTACGGAACTAAAGTGCTAGCGACTTTATGGGGGCCCATTAATTGAGTGTGCAACTCACCCCCTGCCATTTTATAGCCGTGTAGTTCGACAGTGTCATAGCAGGGGCCAGTAGTCCTCCTATAGTTCTAGGCAATCGATCCATTTAACCTACCAAACCCATAGCCCAATACATTGTTTCGCCATGTTTTGCAACAATCCTGCACCAACCGGGGATTGCTCTTGGGTGCACTTGCGTAGTGCATACAGGGGTAATTGTCGGTTGCTGTCACATTTCCTGATAAATGCATAGCAAGGCCTCTGCGAGTTGGCTTCAGCCCCTCGCACGCTTTTCAAAGGCCCAGGTCTCCAGGGTCCCGGGATAGAAAAAAACCGCGATAAAAAGAAGCCTTTGGCACTCTGTGATCTGTGATAATCTGTGATGTAGTGTGTAGCTATCTACATGTGAAAGAATTTTCGGAATGCGATCTGTATTACAAAAGGTTACCTTGTTCAGACAAACAATTTTGTCTCATTATAATTTTAGCTGTATTTCGGGTTCAAATAGCAGACACAAAACACTTCAACCAAAATTATTTGCTTACTTAAATCCAAAACGTGAGTGAATACTCTCCCTAACTCAGGTATTCCCACCACAATTATGCGCCCAGGCCATAAATCTGGCAGAATAACATCGAAATAATAACGACTGCATATTTCTGTTCATCTAGCAGAAATACAAAACACACCGGATTGACATGAACACAGAGGTACGTCGTGTAAATAGAGTGGTTTCACAATGAAAATAATTGTATATTTCGATGCAAGTGGGCGAAGTTTGTCTCTCTGTCTATTTGCACTCTCGACTCCATAACCAGCTCTTTTAAACCAATGGTGTTTTAAGAGGTAATAATAAATATTTCACAAACTTCAGAAGTGGCGTATTTGATTTTGCCTGCCGAACAGCATACTATTACATACATACATACATAAACTCACGCCTTTTTCCCATGGGGGTAGGCAGAAACTACAGAACGCCACCTGCTACGATCCTTACATACTTCTTTTGCTTCACACACATTCATACATCTAGTCATACACACACGCCGGTTATGGGTACTGCGCACTTGGCCTTTCTGAAGAACATCACCTATAAGGTCTATGTATGTCTTTCTAGGGCGTCCCCTCCCGGCGTTTCCATTCACGTCTGCCTTGTAAATACTTTTCGTTAGTCGACTTTCATTCATCCTCTCAACATGGCCAAACCATCTTAATATACTCTTTTCAATTTTAGTCACTACATCTTCTTTTAAACCACAACGTTGTCTTATTACCTCATTATTCAATCTATCAGTTAAAGTTACAGCACACATACTCCGCAAGGAGCACATTTCAACTGCATTAATCCTACTTTCATGTCTTTTTTGCCATACCCAGCCTTCACTTCCATACATAAGTGTAGGCACCAGCACGCTGTTGTGAACGGCGAGTCGAGCTTCCGGAGACATCGACTTGCTGGTCATAACTGCATGCATAGCACCATTCACTTTATTCCCTGCATTCACTCTCCTTTCCACATCCTCTTCAATCTTTCCATCCCTTGTGAACACACTTCCCAGATATACAAACTCGTTCACTTGCTCCACACTCTTATCATTTATTTTTACTTCACACTTCGATACATCTTCTTCTCTTTCAAACACCATTACCTTAGTCTTGTTCACATTTATACTCATCCCTTTTAACTTAAAAGCTTCATTCATCACAGTCACCATGTCTTGCAACTGTTCTGCTGACGATGCAAGTAGAACTTGATCATCTGCATAGAGAAGGCATTTGACAGGCAACTCATTTATCCTCAATCCGCACTCATGCTCTTTCAAACCTTTCAGACAACTATCCATGTACAAGTTGAACCAAACACACACACACACACACACACAGCCCTGTCTAACACCCCTTGAAATGGAAAACCAGTTCGTATACGCCCCATTAATCCTACGCAAGCACTGGAATCCCTTTAGAGAGATTTCAGTGCCCGTACCAAGTGCCAGTCCACACCGTACCCGGATAGCGTCGACCACAGTTCATCCCTCCACACACTGTCATAGGCCTTCTCCAAGTCCACGAAAGCACAGTAGACTTTTTTGTGCTTAGCCAGATGTTTTTAAGCTATGCTCCTCAAGGAGAAGATCTGATCCATACAACCCATTCCCTCTCTAAATCCTGCTTGCACGTCCCATAATTGTTCATCCGTCACTTTTACAACTCTATTTATTAAAACTTTCGCATATAATTTGCCGACAACACTCAAAAGACTAATGCCGCGGTAGTTTTTACACTCCTGCTGTGAGTCTTTTCCCTTATATAGTGGTACGATTACAGCCTTGCACCAGTCATCCGGCACGCGGCCATATCTCCAACACATATTAAAGATCCGGCACAACAGGCTTGCTACCACCCCGTCACCGCCCTTCAGCATTTCAACAGATACTCGGTCATACCCTGCAGCTTTACCAATCTTCATCCCACTCAGTGCTTTTATAATCTCATCCATTCCTATTTCATTCTCATACTATTAATATTATAATTATCTGCGTTTGTCGCCCGTGTTACTACCAATCTTACTACCAGTAGTAATAATGGTAATTTTATTCCCTTTCTTACTACTGCAGTAGTAAGTTGTTACAAGGGTAATTACAATTTCCCCTTGTTACTACCAATGATAATAATAAAGAATATGGCGACATGATGCAAGAAGGCCTATATGATTCGATGCCACATACATAACTTATGAAGGTGCTGGAGTTGTATAAAATTGTTGAGATTCTGCGCATCTTCCTGACGTCACGTATGGGGCAGTGACGGACGGTCCTTCTCTATCCAGGATGTCGACAGATTCAGGATAACAGCGAACCTATAAGAATCGAGCGTGGAATATTTCAGGGCGACAGTCTGAGTCCTCTGTGGTTTCGCTTAGCCCTGAACCCTCTTGAGTACACTGCTGGAGGGTTCGGGCTATCGGTTGAGAAGAGGGTCAGGTCATAACACACCTTTAAATGGATGACCTAAAGCTCTTTGCCCCCAACAACTTGCAACTGATGAAGTTTCTAAAGGTAACAGAAAACTTCAGTGACGCCATCAGGGCGGAATTTGGCGTGGAAAAATGTGCAGTCATGCATGTAAAGCGAGGGGAGATTATGGTATCCGTGGGAATACAACTCTCAGATTCTATGTACCTTAGATCCCTTTCCTCAACCGAAACTTACAAGTATTTGGGTATGTCGGAAGCACTAGGCATCAATGCTACTGACGTCAAAAAGTCGTAGCTTCTTTGGTCGCTTGAAAAAAGTACTAAATTTTATTTTATCGACGCTCGATTCTTATAGGTTTGCTGTTTTCCTGAATCTGTCGAGATCCTGGATAGAGAAGGACCGTCCGTCACTGCCCCATACGTGACGTCAGGAAGATGCGCAGAATATCAACAATTTTATACAACTCCAGCACCCTCATAAGTTATGTATGTGGCATCGAATCATATAGGCCTTCTTGCATTATGTCGCCATATTCTTTATTATTATCATTGGTAGTAACAAGGGGAAATTGTAATTACCCTTGTAACAACTTACTACTGCAGTAGTAAGAAAGGGAATAAAATTACCATTATTACTACTGGTAGTAAGATTGGTAGTAACACGGGCGACAAACGATTATCTGAATAGCAGTGCAAGCCGCTCCTATTCTGCACGAGTGCGGATAATTTTAATGCCATAGAAGGATACTGCACGTGCAATACACAACATTGTGAGCCTATCACCCGATTTCCCAGCACTCGATTATCGAAGAATTAATGTGACAAATTGTCAAGCACGCGTTATCTGCTGTGATTGGCTATAGGAGCTTCCTCACTGAGACCATTCACGTGTAATGAGCATTCGACGTCGAATATTCGAGTGGTGTGGACGTTGAGCCGAGCGTTACAAAGCTTACACCCAAGCGCGAACTTCGGCCGGTGTGGACGTTGCAACGATTTTCGCGGAAACGGCTCGCGTTCGAATGTTCACGCAAATAAAACGTTGGAAAGCGAGTACTCAGATAATGAAATAAATTAGTATATATGTAGGAATATTACTGACCACTTGTAAGCAAGGAACAGTTCCTTGATCTAAAGTGTTTGTGACCTTCTTGGTCAATCGTATTATCGAATGAATGACATTTAAGATCGTATTCGAATGCTCCAAGCTCGCAAGGGAATGTTCGACACGAACGTTCATTGGCTCGAAAGTGAATGCTGGGCTCGCTGGGATGCATTTGTTGCTCGCCTACCATTGCTTGTTTACGCTCACGAACGAATGCTCCCAGTGAGGACGTTCCATATTGAAAATCATTCAACCAATCACAGCAGATAACGCTTGCTTGAGAATTTGTCACAATAATTCTGCGATAATTTAGAGGTGAGAAACTCGGCCTAAAAGTCAGTTTCCAAATAAGTGTGAATATAAAATCCGCTTGCAAAAGGCAGTAATATTGTAAGTCCGACTTAAAAGATGAATCCATTTATTACAGGCTTTCAGAAACAAGGTAGCATTCCTAAAATCCTACCAACACCAACCTCTTACTATTAATACCGCAGTCACTAAGGGAATCGCTTGCCATAATTTCCCCGCGCAAAATAACAAAATGGCGACGCGCCTGGCTGTTTGTCATGGCCAACATTATCCGGTAATGCGGCCAAACATTTTCGCTAATGGGCACCGTAGACTAATAAAGAAATAACTTGGCGGTTTTGGTATTTTGAGAAACAGTTTAAGGCATTTTGTTGATGTTAGTCTGTTGTCCTTCTCTGTAGTAAAAACCATTGATGTATTAAAGAAAGAAAGAAAGAAAAAGTGTTTATTTGTCACAACACGACATACATACAATATAAGAACATACTTATGCTAAACCCTTAAAAATATTATTAGTTATTATTAGTTTATTAAAAAGAGGAATATACGTTACGCACTAACATGGCGATAAGAAAACCTGGGCTCGGCGCACGACTACATGCATCGAAACTCACACATCTGTGTTCAGTGTCATCACTAGTCCCAAACTTACAGTTACCGATAGACAAGGACAGAGATATGAGACGGCGCTGTAGTGCAAGCGAAATCGCGTTAGCCGCCGAATGTTGGCCGAATCACCGAATGTTTACTATTATGAATGAAATGATATTGCAATATGTGCGTATCGTGTCCCTCACGCATGTTTGTAATATCTATCTCGCTCTCACAAATATGGCGAAGCAAACATTAAATATTATTGTAATTTTCAACAAATTAACCTTTTTAACTGTACTTACGAGTGGTAAGTGATCCCGTGTGACTTATTTTTCTTCCTGGTATTATTTAAACACTGTTTAGCTACACAAGAAGTCATTTTGATGCGTATTTATTGCAAAAACACTGAAATTAATGAGCTGTCTGATCAACAATGTGCCGTGCGCGACTGAGTACCCGCTACGGGCATTCACTTAGATTAGTAGGACCAAGCGCTGTGAGCAGTCCCGTATCTTCCTATTTTTAATACATCAATGTTAAAAACAAAGATTTTAAGTTTTCCGTAGTGATGAAAAAGGAAGATTTTTGCAATCATCGGAATGCTGACTGTTGATATTAAAATTAAACCGACTTCCAAAGCAAACACATGCAAACAAACGCAAGCAATAAATAACTTTCTTTTTCGAAGTCGATGTCTTTGGTACCTATTGTTTTTTGTTTTTCGACACAGACTTCGGAAAAGTAAGTTATTGTTTGCTTTGCAGTTGTTTTGCTTTGGAATTTATTTTTAACCGACTTACCAAAAAGGAGGAGGTTCTATGTTCGACTCTGTTCGTTTTTTTTTGTTTATGTTCACCGATATCTCCGTGAATTGTGGACCGATTTTGAAAATTCTTTTTTTGTTTGAAAGAGTATGTTTTGAAATTGGTCCCATTTTAATTTGGTGAAGATCTGATGAAGAACTTCGGAGATATACAACAGAACTCTTCAATAAATATCGGCAAATCACTCGGGATTGCTGCAATCGCATGTCTGTTTATTGTTTATACCATTTCATAACATAACATCACGGCAGTACGCTCTAAAGGAGTACGCAGATGTGTACTTACAGTTCACCCTGGTACACTCTCATTTTACCGGCTATTTTCAGTTTCATGATATTCGGGTAATCTATTCTGGCATGATAGGTACTTTACTTTACTTCTTGCTTATTAGGTAGGTACAACTAAAAAGTGAAAAATAAAAAACTATTTTGCAAAAAAATACTACCGACTTCCAAATAAGAAAACTACAAAGTGAAAATAACTTGATTTTTGGAAGTCGGTGTCCAACGCAAAAAAATGGTACCTACCAAAGAAACCGACTTCAAAAAAATAAAGTTATTTTCCATTTGTAGTTTTCTTGTTTGGAATTCGGTTGTATTTTTTTGCTAAAAAGGTTTTTTATTGTTATTTTTTTCTCTTTTTGTTTTAGTAGTTCATATTACCATGAAAATTATTTTACCCAGAGTACATCTCATGATAATTCCAATAAGCCCAAACACGACTGGGATACATTGTTTAATAACGGTGTTCCAGTGCCGACCTTCCGGTTTCATCATCAGATCAGTTCGATGATACCATTTTCATCAGTCCCATTTATTTATATGTATTTGCTTCATCATAGTCGCTTTTTTTATTACCCATACCATACTTGTGACATAGTTGAAATTATCATTAAGTAGTTCCAGTGGCCATCAATCAATCAATCAAAATAAATAAATGATTGATTATCATTCATTTATTTGCAATAAGTATTGGTACAGTGTAGGTGTTTAAGTAAGTTATAAATAGTACTTAAACACCTTCATCAAACTCACACTTCACTCACTTCTTTATTCTTCTTCATCAATTCCACTTCTCATCTTCAAATGATACTTGCCGAGTGCAAAAGCTTGCCATGTTGATGAAAATACTAAAATCGCTATATGGCTGTCTATATTTGAGGAGTGTCCTCGATTTCAATTGGATCCCATCATCGGATCCAGACCTGATGACTATGGGATTAACGGGAAAGTAACTATACCCTTTCAAACAATAGAAGAATTTTCCAAATCGGTCCAGCAGCCTAATTGTGTAAGTGAATTCGGCAAGGGAAACAATCTTCAAAAACGACTTTTCGTATTGCAAAAAGTCGTTTTTGGGAAAGAAACAGATTGTTTCCGTTGCCGAATTTACTTACACAATTAAACTGCAGGCGTCTTTGGCAAATCGGGTAACATACACAAAAACAAGTAAAATTTTAAAAACTCCTGACATCTTTTTATTTCATACTACATAACTTATCTAGTAGGTAGTGTGACGACCCCTCCCGGTGGGTTCCCGCATTGTCGATGCGGGGGGGCTCAGTAACTGTGGCTTAGTCACCCACGGTGAAGCGAAGAGGAACCCGAAGAGGGGCCGCTCGTCAGGGCTTTTGCCAATAAGCCGACGACGTAGCGGCCAACATGTAGGTTCCGGTGCTGCCTAGGCGACAACTAAGGCGGGCCGCGATGTCGTATGGGGTCTCCCATACCCATACGATATCGCGGCTGAGGGTTGGAGGCCGCGGCGGGAGAGGAGTGCCGGTATTGCGGTGCGCCGCTCTCCCTACCTTCCGCGGCCTAGACGGGGTCGCCACCGTCTGATGGCGGACGCGGTGGGGCCGCAGGGGAGGAGGAGTGCCGGTATAGCGTTGGCCGCTCTCCCTATCCCCTGCGGCCGAAAAATGGTAGGTGGCGGCGCCGATGACCCTGACCCGTCACAGGGGGACCAAGGGTGCCATACACTGGGTCGTCTTGCACCCATGTGCTAGTTTGGTCCCTGGGGTGGTCACGGCGTACAGTGTGTTCTGATGCGCTGGTGATGGGGGGTACTCCCCCGAGGAGGGTCCGGTCGGACAGCCCTGGCGGGTTCGCGGTGAGTGCTAACGCCTACCCGTGTTCCCTCCATAAGCGGCACAGGAGGACACCGTGGAGTTTTAGTGGGTTAGAGTCCCACATGACTGCGCTATCTCCCCGTGGTAGCGCAGTAGGCATGAGCATATCTCCTCGCTAAAAAATAGTAGTGTGATGACTCTGCTTAACTAGAAGCCAACCTACTTGCCTCTTAAAACACTGGCAATAAATATTACTTGAAAGGTAAATGAATTTCGAACAAAAAATAGCTGAAGATGTTTTTTGTTAAGCTTGTATGTCAGAATTGGATAGAAGCCGCCTAAAGGCAGGCATATTGTGGAATTCTTGCTAAATATATCAAATATTAAAGTAATTTCGGAGCTAATTCTTTGGCCTCTGGCTACGCCCTATATAGTAGTAATCAATCTATCAATCAGTAAAAAATCTTATGTAGGTATAATCTATAAAAAAACACAATATTTATAATTGAAAAAAAATCTTCGATCGGCAATCTATATTGAATACGTAATATATAAATCATCATTCATCATCATCATTTCAGCCGAAAGACGTCCACTGCTGGACATAGGCCTCCCCCAGGCGTCGCCACATTGACCGATCCCGTGCGTCTCGCATCCAGCGCCTTCCCGCAACCTTAACCAGGTCATCGGTCCACCTAGTGGGAGGCCTTCCAACGTATCGTCTTCCAGTTCGCGGTCGCCACTCCAGAACTTTTCGGCCCCATCGGCCATCCGTTCTGCGAGCAATGTGCCCTGCCCACTGCCACTTAAGTTTGGCAATTCTTCGGGCTATGTCGGTAACTTTGGTTCTCCTGCGGATATCATCATTTCTGACGTGATCACGCAAGGAAATTCCGAGCATAGCCCTCTCCATTGCCCTTTGGGTGACTTTAAGCTTTCTGATAAGGCCCATTGTGAGCGACCAAGTCTCGGTCCCATAGGTGATCACTGGCAACACACACTGGTCATAGACTTTTGTCTTGAGACTCTGCGGTAAATTGGACGAGAAGATACCACGCAACTTCCCGAACGCCGCCCAGCCGAGTCGGATTCGACGGTTGACCTCTTTCTCGAAGTTGGACCTACCCAACTGGACCGTTTGTCCCAGGTAAACATAATCGTCTACAACTTCAAGTGTAGAGTCTCCGATCTTGATAGGAGTGGGTGTTACATGGGCGTTCACCATGACCTTGGTTTTGTCCATGTTCATTTTAAGACCCACTCTTTCGGAAGCTCTACTAAGGTCATCGAGCATTTTACTGAGGCTCTCCATGGTCTCAGCCATGATCACTATGTCGTCGGCAAACCGAAGGTGAGTGATGTACTCGCCATTAACGTTGATGCCAAGCCCCTTCCAGTCCAGAACCTTGAAGACGTCCTCCAGCGCAGCAGTGAACAGTTTCGGAGAAATTACGTCTCCCTGTCTTACGCCGCGCTGGAGAAGGATAGGTTTCGAGGTCTGATCCTGAAGACGGACTGACATGGTGGCGTTTTTGTACAGACACTTCAACACCTCAATGTACCGGTAGTCGATCTGGCACCGTTGGAGAGACTGTAGTACAGCCCAAGTCTCGATCGAATCGAAGGCTTTCTCGTAGTCCACAAACGCTAAACAGAGAGGCAAGTTATACTCTTCGGTCTTCTGTATAACCTGCCGCAGCGTATGTATGTGGTCTACGGTGCTAAAGCCTTTTCGGAATCCGGCTTGTTCGGGAGGCTGGAAATCGTCAAACCTGCGCGCGAGACGATTCGTGATGACTCTTGAAAACAACTTGTAAACATGGCTAAGAAGCGAGATGGGCCTATAGTTCTTCAGCCGGGCATTGTCGCCCTTCTTGAAGAAGAGTACCACCACACCCCTGCACCATGCCTGTGGCGTTTTGCCCTCGAGTATGACGGAATCAAAAAGCTTCTGAAGGGCCTTGAGGACCGGTTTTCCACCCGCCTTCAGGAGTTCAGCCGTGATTCCGTCATCACCCGGCGCCTTGTTGTTTTTAAGCTGTTTCAGAGCCATCCTAATCTCGTACAGGCTGACGTCCGGGATATCTTCGGTATAGTGTCGGGTCAATCTAGCTCTTGGGTCGTTTGCTAGATTCGCAACGGGTTTACTGGTTGACGTGTACAACTGCCCATAGAAACTCTCGATCTCCCTCAGAAGCTCCGGTTTGGCGGATACAATCCTGCCATCATCGGTCTTCAGTTTCGTGAGCTGGCTCTGCCCAATAGACAGATCCCTTGAAAACACCTTGGAGCCTTTATTTCGCTCAATCGCGTCTTTAATACGCTCGGTATTAAAGCGGCGGAGGTCTCTTTTCAAGGATTTAGAGATCTGTCTATTGATCTGCCGGTATTTGCACGCCTCATCTGAAGACTGCATGATCATCTCACGCCTCTCCTTCATAAGCTTGAGGGTATGATCAGAGAGCTTTTTGTTTCTATCTGTACGACGGGTCTTGAAAAACTTAGACCCGACCGTATGGACAGCTTCCACGAACCCGTCGCTGTATTCGTCCACGGAGCTCCCCAGGCACTCGAAACGATTCTGGAGTTCGAGCTGAAAGCTCTCGGGGTTTTGGATCTGGACCTGTGCTGGACGGAGCGTGGACTTCATCAGTCGAGACCTTTCAAGCTTAATATTAATGTTCAATGTGCCTCTTACCATGCGGTGATCGCTCCCGGTTTTTACCGAATTGATCACAGAGACATCATTGAACATTTGCTTCTTGGTTGACATGATGAAGTCGATCTCATTTTTTGTTGCACCATCGGGGCTCTGCCAGGTCCACTTCCTGTGTTCACGCTTTTTGAAGAAGGAGTTCATCATATAGAGGCCCTCCTTCTCCATAAAACTGGCCAGTAGGTGACCCCGGTGGTTCCGTCGTCCAACTCCAAATTGCCCCACTTGCAGCTCATCCTCGTCTCTTTTGCCCAGTTTCGCGTTGAAGTCCCCCATGACAACGGTGAAGTGAGTTTTGAAACCATGCATGGCTCTGGAGATATCCTCATACATGGTCTCTACCTCGTCGTCGGGGTGTGCCGAGGTTGGGGCGTAGACCTGTATGACCTTCAGCGAATATCTAGAGGATATTCTGAGTATAAGGTACGCCACCCTGGTCGACACACTCTCGATCTTCACCACGTTGTTCACAAGGGACCTGTGGACGATAAACCCGACACCACCTTGGGACTGCCGGTCACCCTCTCGGAAATAGAGCAGGTTACCGGATTTGAGGATTATCGAGTCCTTCCCCTCTCTTCGGACTTCAGATAACCCTATAATGCTCCATCGCAACCTGCTCAATTCCTCTTCGAGCTCGGTGATCTTCTCGTCGGTCCGAAGTGTGCGCGTGTTGTACGTTGCCAGGTCCAGTCGTCGGTGATTGTTGGGGTAGCCGGATCTCGTCCGGAGATTCTTAGCACCCCTTGCCATGCCGTAACCTCGACCGCTACCGTAGTCGAGGGTAGGCGGGCTGCCGGGCACTAGGGGCCATTTTTTATTTGTGCTATTCATAGGGGGGGTTTTGCCATAATCGCCACGCTTGGCAGGCGGATTGGCGATCGCAGTATGGTTGTTATAGGAGCACAGAGAACGCTGCTGCCCATTCTCTGGTTTGTCCCTTAGTCGCCTTTTACGACACCCACGGGAAGACATGGGATGGTGAAATTCTTAACGTCCGGCACCATACGGAACTCCGGCACCATACGGAACTATATAAATAATGACACGAAATCTTGCGTAAACAGGCCGATTCAAACAGAAAAAAACCCATAACTTTCGAACGGCTGGAACGGTTTTTGCCTTAAAAACAAAAAAAGATAATTCGGTTCAGCCGTTTAGGAGCTATAATGTGACAGACAAAAACACATATACACAAACACACAGGCACACACATCAAACTTATAACACCCCTCTTTTTCCGTCGGGGTTTAAAAAAAGATTCCGACAAATAGAGAACATTCGTGAGATGGCTGACCAAAACTAAAAATATTCTCCGACTGCACAGCATGATTTCTTCTTGTTTACATCTTTGCAGTCGGGTTTTTTGATTTTATTAACTTTTTTTATTTACAACTTTTTAGGTATACTTTTTTTTTCGAATGACTTTTAAACATATAAGTGGTATATATTTTTGTAATCACCTCTAAAAACCCTGTAGTGATACCCCACTCGATGGGTGTCGAAGAAAAAAATGCAACCCCCACAATATTATGGCGCCCAAAATCCGCCATGTTCCTTTTTTTTAACGGCACTTATCTAAGAACACTTGGACGGCCAAGACCTATCTAACGATGTCTAATTTAATAAAAAAATATTATATAAATCCGTCAAGTGGTTTAGAAGATACTAGGTAATAAAGAATATTACATATATAGAAGATACGCGCGAAAAACATAAACCATTCCTTGCAGCCGGGTAATAATACCGTACTGCATCTAAAGAATGACATTTAGTTCCTCGTCAATATTTCAGGAGGTACCGACATATGCATTCATGAGTAGGTAGTTCTCCTGTAAGATTGCCAACCTTTAGGTGATATGACACACAACATGAACTCATAAATATTTTGCCAAGTTGTACACACATTTTTTGTCACGTGCTTGCTGATTTTGTTATTCGTATTTAAAAATTGACGTCATATAATTTTGTGCTTATAAGGAAGCACAAAATTATATGACGTCAATTTTTAGTCATAAGTTCTTTCACCCTCTGATATATTGCCAATGAAGTATAAATTACCCTATATGTAAACTGTCTTTTAGTTGTATTTAGTAGCACGTCAAGGAATAATCTATTGATTTTCAGCATACAAATAGTGTTGTAGTGACATCTTGAGTGAAGAGCTCCTTATGTTCGAGCGCAAGAGAAAGTAACGGCTTGCAATATTGTTCAGCAGTCTAGAGCGGGTTTAGAGCCAATATATTATATACGTGGGACACTCAGAAAGTTTTGCGAAACTAAAAAAAATTGTTCTATACGTACATATATTTTTATTAAATCTTTTCAAAGTACTTTCCACCAGCCTCTATACAAAGATTCATGCGCCTAAACCAGTTTTCAAAACACTTTTTCCAGTCCGCCGCAGACACCTCGTTTACAGCCTGCTCGAACGCAGCCAGCGCATCTTCCGGCGACGAAAATTGTATCCCTTTGAGCTGATTTTTTATTTTTGGGAATAAAAAGAAGTCACACGGAGCTAGATCAGGGCTGTAAGGAGGGTGACCCAGGAGTTTGACTGGCGTGCTGTCCAGGAAGTCCCTCGTTTTGAGTGCGGTGTGCGCAGGTGCATTGTCGTGGTGGAGCAGTAGCCCGCGGAGCCCTGTGTTTGGTCGCTTGTTGCTTATAACAGAGAAAACTTCTGGCAAACATTTGGTAGTATACCATTCGGCATTAATGCTTCTTTGATCCCGTAAGGGAATTGATACCAAGTGGCCAGTCAAATTAAAAAAGCTAGCGATCAAAATCTTACCCCCGCTTCTAGATCGCTTCACTTTGGTAGGCGTTGGCTCATTTTGAAACACCCAAACAGTCGACTGGCGCTTGGTTTCTGGGTCGTATTGATAAATCCAGGACTCATCACCTGTAACGATGTCGTAAACACGCCGAGACGAGCCTGCTTCAAATTTGTTAAGCATATCACGGCACCATTCCACCCGGGCCTGCTTCTGAGCATCGGTGAGGTTGTGCGGCACCCAGCGTGATACTATCCTCCTCACGCGAAGATGGCTGTGTAGAATCTCGTGAACGCTTCCCGATCCAATCTTCAATATGTGTTGAATCTCCTGATATGTAATTCGCCTATTGTCTTGGATTAAATTTTTCACTGCTAGCACGTTTTCTTCGGTAACAGCCGTCAAAGGGCGACCGCTTCTTTCGTCATCCCCCAAAGTTGGTCGACCGCGCTTGAATTCGTTATACCAACGGTACACGGTTGCCTTGGAAGGGCCTTCATCCATGAATGCCATTTGAAGTCTATCGTACGATTCATCCGGTTTCAGGCGACACTTGAAATCGTATAAAATCATAGCTCTAAAATGTTCCCGGCGCAGATCCATATTTCAGTGAGACACAATACTTTGAATTAACTCGCAAAAAATGTGGAGGGAAATTTTGAAATTGGAACTTACTTATTTTTACTTATAAATAATCATATTTTCGAAAAACATTATAACTGGCCAGTCTCCCATATATAAAAACTTTTTTTCGCAATACTTTCTGAGGGGCCTGGTAACTAGCTGACCCGGCAAACTTTGTTTTGCCATAAAAAGACCAAACATTTATCTACCCTACCCTACCCTACACTACCCTACCCTACCCTACCCTACCCCACCCCACCCTACCCTACCCTACCCTACCCTACCCCACCCCACCCTACCCTACCCTACCCTACCCTACCCTACCCTACCCTACCCGACCCTACACTACCCTACACTACCCTACCCTACACTACCCTACCCTACCCTACCCTAACCTACTCGACCCTACACTACCCTACAATACTCTACCCTACACTACCATACCCTACCCTACGCTACCCTACCCTACCCTACCTATATAGCCTATGTCCTTTCCCAGGTCTCAAACTATCTTCATACCAACTTTCATCTAAATCGGTGCAGCGGTTTAAGCGTGAAAAGGTAACAGACAGACAGACAGACACAGAGTTACTTTCACATTTATAATATTAAGTATGGATTGTGTCGATAAAGAAACACAAAGAGTTTCTTTTCGCATTTTTAAGTATGTATTTCATTTAGAATCGAATAGAAAACATTTATTCGACACAAAAGCAACAATCACTAAGGTTATAGTTCTCGACAATATTCTTGACCGCCCTGAAGTTGGCTATCCGATGCGCAAGACGGATTGACGGATTGGTGCTGTTTTTGTATGAGATTTACTACTGCACAGCCTTTTAGCCAACTTCAGAACGGCCAAGAAGTTCGGCGTGAACTATAACAGAGAAGAATAATTAAGGTATTGTATAATCTAATTAAAAAAACTTTTTACAAAAAATACAACCGACTTCCAAAAAAAACTACAAAGTGAAAAATTACCTGAATTTCGGAAGTTGGTGTTCTTGTATTTGTTTCTTCGTTTTGGACAGCGACTTCCGAAATTAAAGTAGTTTCACTTTGTAGTCTTTTTATGGAAGTCGGTTGTATTTTTTTGTAAAAAATAACTTTTTTATTTTCACTTTTTAGTTGTACTAATGAGCAAGTACCAAGGTACTTACTATACACAAAGTTCTGCTAAAATAGATTACCCGAACAACATAAAACTTTAACATAACGGTGAAATGAGAGTGTATCTCATCTGCGTACCCCTTTAGAGCTTACCGGCGTGATGTTATGTTATGAAATGGCGTAAACAATAAACAGACATGCAGATTGCAGCAATCCCAAGATATTTGCCGTTGTTTATTAAAGAGTTCTATTGTATGTCTCCGAAGTGCCGCACCAGATTTCAAATAGAAAAAAAAATCATCAAAATCGGTTCACCCAGTATAAAGTTTTGAGGTAATTTCATCAAGATCTGATGAAGAACTTTGGAGATATACATCAGAACTCTTCAATAAATGACGGCAAATCACTCAGGATAGCTGCAATCGCATATATGTTTATTGTACACAGTGTAAACTTTACACCATTACATAACATAACATCACACTGGTACATTAAGTACCACAAATAAAAAGTGAAAAATAAAAAACTTTTTTCAAATAAAAGTACAATCGACTTCCAAATAAAAACACTACAAAGTGAAAAAAAACTTAAATTTTGGAAGTCGGTGTCAAAAAACGAAGAAACGAAAATAGAACACCGACTTCCGAAATTATTTTTCACTTACCCCCCAAGAACCCTTTATAAAATGAATAGTCCCACACAACAGAATGCCTCACGTCCAACAGAAATACTCATTATTATTCATGTACGCCTCCTACCTGCCGCCATGACGCCAGTCCCGCGAACGATGTTAACTGATGTCGTGTTCGCCATAATTCGCTTTCCAAATAAACGAGCAATTATTTTTCTGCACTTTGAGTGAATTTTTTGATGAAATTGTGTGAATAAGGATAGTAGTGAATTTTTCAGTAAATTAATTTTTTAAAAGCGAAAAACCTTAAATACAAAAAATGTATAAACATGACAATGTATTTTTAAACATTATAGGTCTATTCGTTCTTGTTGTGTAATGTAATTAACCGACTGCTCCAGAAGGAGGATGTTTCTGGCGTTTGTGTACTATCTCAGTGAATAAAATATAATTTAATATGCAGATAATTAAGTAAATTTAATGTTAGTGAAATCAATATTGCACACAGATTGATGTTATAATGACATGAGAGCGAAGAGCCGCCGAATACCGAAATACGAGCTAGTCTCAGTTCGGGAATCAGTGTGTTATTTATAATTGCCCCACTGTACAATCATTTACCATTACCAGTGTTGCAATGATTAATTTATTGTACTTTTTGAAAGAAATAAAAATTTATTGAAAATGTATTATATCCTTTATTTAATTATTGTACATAGCTTTTACATTTTTAAATATTAGCTTATAAAATAAAAAAATAAAAATTTTAAAAATATAAAAATTAGCTGCCCACCGGTATCGGGAACAAGGTCCAAGCTACCGGTGGTTAGGGCTGCTGAGAGAGGATCTTCCTAACGATACGCGCCGTGTCCAGAAGTACCGCTTTAAAGAACAATGGCAGGGGCCCAAACATTTTTTTAGCTGAGATTAAATTCCTACGTCTTTAAATGAAAAATATCTGGTTTAACTCAGGGTGATGTTCTGAATTAGTTTGTACAAGAATTTTTGTTCGAGAATGTCGAGAATAATAGATATTCAGTCATAAACTTTTGTAGGTTATGTCTGGGTAACTTTTAATAATGTGTTTAATAGGTAATATTATTCAATTTCGTGGCAGTAAAAGGGGAATATCGCGTTAGCTTTTCCCTTACCTAGTTATTTCAACATGAAATGTATAATATACTCTTTGGAAAGAGTATATTTATTTAAAATAAGCGACTTTGACGTTTATCAAAAGGTCGTCGTCCTCGTCAACAACCAAGCTTTATTTTTTAAACTTGGATACTAGTCTTTTTGCCAATCATTAATTAAAAGTAATTCATTTATTTCTACTGCACTACAATATTCTTACCCACCTGCGAGGAACATCTATACTTAGACATAAACTGTATTGTTAACTCATTTACTGCAATAAATACATTAATTATATTATTATTTAATATAGTTACTACTTGTCACTTAGCAGATAAAGTATATAATGGCAACACTAAGCTAAAGAAATTAACTAAAAAATCAAATAACTTTTTATTTATTATGATTTTTTTTTATCCGTTTTGAACCAGCCCATTAATATATTTAAAAAATGTAGACAATTAATATATAATTATATATATATATAATTGTTATTGTTATTGTTAATTGTAACGCTCAAATTTAAGTTAGCTAAAATCTCGCCATTGTTTTTTTATTATTATTATTATCTGAGCCTAAAATGAAGGATTTTTTTAACAAATGAGATCATTCGATTTTGATTTGACACCATATTTTTTGTTTTTACCTTGTAAGTATGCTCATGCATGTTGCGCTACCACGGGGAGACAACGCAGTTATGTGGGACTCCAACCCACTAAAACTCCACGGTGTCCTCCTATGCCGCTTATGGCGTTAGCACTCACCGCGAACCCGCCGCGGCTGTCTGTCACCGGTCCCTCCTCTGAGGAGTTCCCGTCATCACCGGCGCACCAGAACACACTATGCGCCGTCCCAGGGACCAAACCAGCACGTGGGTGCCAGACGACCCCGTGTATGGCACCCTTGATTTGACAGCCCTGAGTGGTGGAAAAACCCGATTGCAAAAACAACTAAAAAAACTCTAAAAAATTCACCGTTGAAGCAGTGATGCAGTTGATGGCAGTTATTTTAATTCTATCTCCTTTTTAGTTCTTTCCAGATGGATTTTTAATAACTTATATTTCGCTCTAGCTCCAGCTACTTTATTCAGAACACAGCAGTATTTCTTGATAAAAGTAGGCATACTGGAGCTAGATACTGTCATCGAATCACCTTTATCTAATAATAACGTTCCAAAAACATTTCGTCAGTACAAAAATCAAAAACTACACACTTTCGAAATTGGCCCAGAGCAAACGTAAACGAATTTCATAGTTTGTACAGCGAGCCTCGCGGGGTCTGACTCAATAAGGACTGGCCTGAATAAACAGGACAAATGTATTATATTTTTATATTAAACTCTGCCCTAGTCGGAATGTACCCAATATGGGGCTGAATGAAAATACCAGACGTGTACAGAAATAGCGAATATGTTTTAATCTTTATTGTGACCTTTTGTATCTACCTATTAAATAGGTGCTCAAGACGATCTTCAAGGTTTAGCAACGCACGGAACCGACAAGCAATATTATAAAAAAAAATCGGCCAAGTGCGAGTCGGACTCGCGCACTAAGGGTTCCGTACCATTATCGCAAAAACGGCAACAAAATCACGTTTTTTGTATGGGAGCCCCCTTAAATATTTGTTTTATACAGTTTTTAGTATTTGTTGTTATAGCGGCAACAGAAATACATCATCTGTGAAAATTTCAACTGTCTAGCTATCACGGTTCATGAGATACAGCCTGGTGACAGACAGACAGACGGACCGCGGAGTCTTAGTAATAGGGTCCCGTTTCACCCTTTGGGTACGGAACCCTAAAAAAATATATTTATTTAATATAACCCTAAAAAGATTTGATTCCAATTTTTACTTGTCTGTGGCAACGCCCGCTTTAGGCACGCACTGTGATTTTTATTCCACGCGATTTTTGTCTATCAATAATAACAAGGTTAAGCAACGCTTGACGAGGTCGGTCCGTGGATGGGTGACCATTTTCAACATGCCGAGTTTTCTCCGTTCTCCGCACGCTAAGCCGTTGGTCCCGGCTGTTATTTGAAGATCTTTGACAGTCGTTACGGGTAGTCAGAAGCTTGAGATCTGACACCAGTCTTGCCAAGGGGTACCGTGTTACCCAGTTACTGTGTTGTGGAGGTCAGATAGGCAGTGACTCCATGTAAAACACTGGAACTCAGCTGAATCCGGTAAGACTGGAAGCCGACCCCAACAACAATTGGGAAAAGGCTAGGCAGATGATGTTACCTTTCTTATAGGCGCTCGGGACGATCTTCAAGGTTCAGCAACGCTTGTCGGTTCTGGCTGAGGATGGGTGAATCTACATTACAACGGGGTTCCGACGCTAAGAAAGAAAATTTGCATCAAATAAATTCTACTAGATGGCGCAATATGCATCGATCTGTTATTGAATTTTGTGTACAATTAACAATTTCTATGACTGATCATAAAAAGATTATGTTCTTATATAATTAACTTACTAAGCACAAAATTATAGAATATAAGACTCTTCATTCACATGTCAAAGACTATTTGACCGTTGACAAATAAATAATATACTTAATTCAACCAATCACAACAGTTTACGCGCGTTTGGCAATTTGTCACATATTATTTTCGTACCAGAAACTGGGTATAAGGGTCTTCGGAAAATTTTAGAGCTATGTTTGTCATTAGACGCTAATCCATACACACATAAACTCACGCCTTTTTCCCATGTGGGTAGGCAAACTACAGAACGCCACCTGCTACGATCCTTACATACTTATTTTGCTTCACACACATTCATACATTTCAAATAAAATTTTACCAATTGTAACTATTCAATTTTATTTTTGTTTTCTGTGTGGGTCTGTACTTCTGCCTTTATGCAAATCTGTCCTTCTGCTAATCTGGGATTTTGCTATTCCGGGATTTTGCTTATCTGTCCTTCTGCTGCAGAGGGATCTAGTTATACACACACGCCGGTTATGAGTACTGCACACTTGTCCTTTCTGAAGAACATTACCTATAAGGTCTATGTATGTCTTTCTAGGGCGTCCCCTCCCGGCGTTTCCATTCACGTCTGCCTTGTTACCTTTCGTTAGTCGCCTTTCATTCATCCTCTCAACATGGCCAAACCATCTTAACATACTCTTTTCAATTTTAGATACTACATCTTCTTTTAAACCACAACGTTGTCTTATTATCTCATTCCTCAATCTATCATTTAAAGTTACACCACACATACATACGCTAATCCGTACGTTAAATAAAGCTAAATAAATCGTTAATTGTTTCATAAAGAGTGTTGCAGTATTCAGATGTGACACTGGATCCTGCACTAGGATACCCTATGAATAAGCACACAGCTTGCAGCACCAATCCCTATCAAGAATTTGCGGAAATCTTACTTCTCATCACGAAACATAATTCTCGACACACAATATTCATCTCACCCACAATTACCAATATTCTAAACCAGAATATTGTTCATAACCTCGCGATTTTACAAACTAAAATACCTCTATGAGTTAGCTTCGCAAACAATGGTGCTGTATCTGGCCGTGTTCCAAAACCATGTTCCAACATGTCTTTGCTTAGATGCCAATATCCTCGAACCTCCTTCAACACCCGTATTTCAAGGACTTAAGGTCTTAATTCTGTTAGCACTCTCCTTGGGTAAGTTTGCAATGATAATGTTCAGACGTGCTGTATTTCGCAGGCGACGAGCCGTTGTATGAAAGAAGTGTTTTCAGAATTACGTTTTATTAGAAAGATAGATAGAAGCATTTTAATTTAATTTTTACCCGTCTGCGGCAGAGTAATGTTTTTTTTGTTTTTGTATGATGTATGTCCATTGCTATAGCACGCTCTACAGCCCAAACGGCTTGACAGATTATGACATATGAGGTGTCGTTGGATTTGTCTCAATTGTGGAAGTGACATAGGCTATATATTTTTTGAAAATGGCGCCCACCCCCTAAAAAAAGGGGATGATACAATTTTTATAAATGCGCCACCTGTACATGGTGGACATCCCACCCATACGTACAAAGCGTTTTGCTATTACTTTCATTGTGCGCACAGCTAAGGAGTGAATTCCCTGCCGGAGTATTTGTTTCCTGATGGCTACAACCTTGGGGTCTTTAAGTCAAGAGTGAATAAATAGGTTACTTCTAGACAAGCGTGCTTCATCGTCGACAACATCATCGCCTGATGGAGGCGAGATAGTGGCCAAACGCGAGCCTATCGATAAAAAAAACAAAAAAAACCTTTTTTTTTGCTAGCCTCCATTGCCGATTTAACCAGCCAGGTTTTTTAAACTGCCCATTTCATAACCTTTTAGTGGGTAAAATACCACGTAAAATATGTTACTTTTCTTCATTTTGTTTAAAAATAAGCCTTAGTTATCAGAGGAGGTGTTGGGCTCGAAGCGGCCCTTTCCCTGGGCACCGCTCTGATTAACACTGCCGATTACCTTATCTGGCCTTGTAAACAGGAGCGGGCTTCTAAATAGGCGGATTGTGATGAGTGGAGGCGATTTGTCTGATGAGATGTGATATCGATAAGAGAGTTGCAAGTAATTTAGCGTCTCAATTATTCTATTAGTACTTACCTACCTCTGGTAGAAACGCCTGCGACAATTTGAGCAGCGGCTACGGGTTCTTTACTATTTACTATTACGGACGTTTTTTTTATATAAATATATTTAAAAAGGTCTGTTTTTTATTATAAAGTTAGTCGCATTTGCAACGCGCTACAGAAGAGATGCGAGCGCGCTACTAACGCGATACAGCATCGCGACTGTATCGATGCAAACGCGCGCGCGTCCGATGTCGGACGTCATCGGGGAGTGAAGAACGAGCATCAGTGCAACATAGACAGGTCGAGAGACCAAAGACAACGTGAACATTAGTCACGTAGATGCCAATATCCTCGAACCTCCTTCAACACCCGTATTTCAAGGACTTAAGGTCTTAATTCTGTTAGCACTCTCCTTGGGTAAGTTTGCAATGATAATGTTCAGACGTGCTGTATTTCGCAGGCGACGAGCCGTTGTATGAAAGAAGTGTTTTCAGAATTACGTTTTATTAGAAAGATAGATAGAAGCATTTTAATTTAATTTTTACCCGTCTGCGGCAGAGTAATGTTTTTTTTGTTTTTGTATGATGTATGTCCATTGCTATAGCACGCTCTACAGCCCAAACGGCTTGACAGATTATGACATATGAGGTGTCGTTGGATTTGTCTCAATTGTGGAAGTGACATAGGCTATATATTTTTTGAAAATGGCGCCCACCCCCTAAAAAAAGGGGATGATACAATTTTTATAAATGCGCCACCTGTACATGGTGGACATCCCACCCATACGTACAAAGCGTTTTGCTATTACTTTCATTGTGCGCACAGCTAAGGAGTGAATTCCCTGCCGGAGTATTTGTTTCCTGATGGCTACAACCTTGGGGTCTTTAAGTCAAGAGTGAATAAATAGGTTACTTCTAGACAAGCGTGCTTCATCGACAACATCATCGCCTGATGGAGGCGAGATAGTGGCCAAACGCGAGCCTATCGATAAAAAAAACAAAAAAAACCTTTTTTTTTGCTAGCCTCCATTGCCGATTTAACCAGCCAGGTTTTTTAAACTGCCCATTTCATAACCTTTTAGTGGGTAAAATACCACGTAAAATATGTTACTTTTCTTCATTTTGTTTAAAAATAAGCCTTAGTTATCAGAGGAGGTGTTGGGCTCGAAGCGGCCCTTTCCCTGGGCACCGCTCTGATTAACACTGCCGATTACCTTATCTGGCCTTGTAAACAGGAGCGGGCTTCTAAATAGGCGGATTGTGATGAGTGAAGAGATGCGAGCGCGCTACTAACGCGATACAGCATCGCGACTGTATCGATGCAAACGCGCGCGCGTCCGATGTCGGACGTCATCGGGGAGTGAAGAACGAGCATCAGTGCAACATAGACAGGTCGAGAGACCAAAGACAACGTGACTAATGTTGCCTCAACCAAAGACCTTATACGTAGTAAGAACAATACACTCTTATGGGAGTGTATTCTTTGGCAGAATGAACGTAATATTATGTTGAATAATGTACAGGCTGCATCAGGAGTTGTTTACTATACGGACCTTGTGGAAACTAGAACAAATTTCCGTGCGTTCAAGCGTTTTTGCCATACCTATTATTGGAACCAATTATAACAGCTCACAATGTTAGGACCCATTAATATGTATTAATGCTTATTATTTATCCGTGGTGCTAGGCAACTGGGCTTATCCCAGTTGTATATGACCCTTTGTGCCTATTGGCCTTGTTTGTTCTGTCTCCTGCTTGATATGGAGGGAAGTGGAAATTTACATTTTTCCTACTCCTCCGTTATTCTTTTCTGATTAATTTCGTTGCGGGATCCAAGACAGGTAAATTCATTCTCCGGGACTTCGTCGAGCTTCATTGCCTCGGCGCTTTTCTGGTGGTCGCCACTGTTGATTCTGGCTTTCAGGAGTTGCAGTGGTTTGGGAATAGTGCGGTGGGATTGTCCCAAAATTCATACGTAGTAAGAAGTATAAGGTCTTTGGCCTCAACGGAGTCCATCTTGCAATTGTGGCATTTTTGTGCCGTTACTGAATCGCGTTGCATCGCGACAGAAGCGCGACAGTATCGCGTTTGCATCACGGCTAAGAATCGTGGTGTGGGTGAGGAGGACAAACAGCTAGCGACCGCATCGCTACTGTATCGATGCGAACGCGCGACATCATCGCTACAAAAAGTCGCCGTGGGCGAGGGGCCTTATACTCAATAGGTACTTTTCTGACGACATTTCAGCCTACACAGTAAACTACATATTTTATGGGATCATGAGAAACTTTATAATAAAAAACAGCCGCTTTTTAGGGTTCCGTAGCCAAATGGAAAAAACGGTACCTTTATAGATTCGTCATGTCTGTCTGTCGGCGAGGGTCTTTAATGTTGTTGATTAGGAAAGTAGAAAAGAAGAAATAAACAATGGATGCATTGTGCAAAAAAAAAAATGTAGTTTAGATAGGGGATGACCACAGAGATGACGATATAGAGAAGTATGGAAGAACAAATATTGTTTAAAATCTATAAAACCAGTTAGAAATAAAACTAAATCAAAATCAATTCATCCGTTTAGAACCTATAATGCCAACACTAACACACAAATACACACGTAAAATTTATAACAACCCACTTTTGCCGTCGGGGGTTAAAGACATGCATATATTGCACCAACTCTAAATAAATTAGGATAAAATTAAGAGATTTATTATGAACTAGCTGTGCCCGCGACTTCGTTCGCGTGGTTGTCGAGAGCAAAACAACGTCGTTTAGATAAGAGTATATCACCTTTTTGATGATTTAGATAAGAGTCCTGACTTTGGTATAGTTGATTACGTTAATGCTTCTCTATATACTATGTTAGCGGTGGAATTACCCGGAGCATATACAAAAAGGTTGTTTGGGTTGCTAACACGTGATAGAGAAACATAGAGTTGGCCGTGTGAAAAACAATCAAAAGTAAGGTCTACACCCGCAACGGATAACGTCTGGCCTTGGGCTTTATTAATAGTCATAGCGTAACAGAGGCTTACAGGAAATTGCACACGTTTGAAAGTAAACGGAAAATTATTGGGGATAATGGGTATCCTGGGAATGAAAACAACATCACCGGAGCCGCAACCTGTTAAGATTTCGGCTTCGATGACATTTCGTTGGAGATTTGTTACTCTCAACCGAGTTCCATTGCATAGTTTTGGTGGGCTTAAATTTCTGAGTAGAATGATTGGTACTCCGACTTTTAAATAAATTTTGTGTGCTGGAAGACCTGGTGTATTTAGAGAGTCTAAAAACTCTACTGGATAGTGGGTGGCATCTCCTTCTTCTAAAACCGTGTTAATAGATAAATATTCCCTACTTTCTCCAGAAACATGTACCAATATTTGAGAATTTATTGCTGCTGCTTGGTCGTTGCGAGGTGCCAAAATAGCTCGTTGGCATAGCCAAGCAGCGTCATGGTTCGAGATCTCTGATGGATCTCCGTATACAGAGGAAATGAGTTCCTGCTGTGAGGCAACAGAAGAACACAGGCTTTCGACTAAAGTTACTTTACCTCCTTCTTGAGTCGGGTATGTGCCGTTACCAATTTGAAGTAGTAAATTTGAGAAAACCTGCGCGTTTGCGTCACCTCCCAAATATGCTCGCATATTAAAGCTCAAATTAGTTAATATGACACTACGCCATAAAATAGAGCTCTTTAAACAGGCACCTATTTCATCGGCCCTCGTTCCTCTGGGTATTATAGGGAGTGTCTGCCTGAAGTCTCCACAGAATAGCACCGTTAAGCCTCCCATCGGTCGGTCATTTTGTCTTATATCTCGCAACGTTCTATCTACAGCTTCCACAGCTTTACGATTTGCCATCGTACACTCGTCCCAAACGATAAGGGCGCAATCGCGTAAAACCCTTGCTTTATCACTATTGCGAGACACGTTGCAAACAGGGTTTTCTGTGCGGTCCAAGTCGATTGGTATTTTAAATGTTGTATGTGCAGTTTTTCCTCCTGGTAATAAAGTGGCAGCTATTCCTGAGGAAGCGACGGCAAGGGCAATTTTGTTTTGGCTCCTTATTTGAGCCAAGATAACTTTAGTGAGGAAAGTTTTACCTGTTCCACCAGGTGCATCTAAAAACAGCATTTCTCCTAATGAATGTTCTACACTACAGCATACTCTATCAAAGATTTGACGTTGTTCTGACGTCAAATTTGAACAGCCATTTCGCAATATTTCTGCTAACTCTTCGGGGTTGTAATTTATTTCAGATGTATACTCCCTATTAATTCGTTCCCCACCAACTGTCGGTGTCGGCAAGCCGTATTGACTGAGGGGGTTCCCTCCTATACTTGTAACTATATCTTGTATAGCCAGCAAAGCCCTATTATGGCAGCTTTCACGTACTTGGTCAGAAGTTTCACTATTTATATTTTGCTGTCTCAAAAAATCTTCGGCAAACGCGTCTTTATATTTTTGCCACAACTGCCCAGCGTCCGATAGGCCACAAAATGTCAACAAAATGGCAAATAAATGGCGCAAACGATGTGGACTATCACTGACGCATGCTTCGGCTAAAGCATCATCCCAATGCTGATCGCCATCTAATAAATGCCGTGCGCGGCAAGCAGCTTGAAATGTGGGATATTCTATATCGTCCACTTTGCGGAGCTCAGCAAAAGAAGTAGGTCCTCGCACTGTGTGAAGAAGAAGGCGTAAATAATAACACTCTGCATTATTTGGGTGCACCGTGTATACTCTTCCAATCACGTGTTCTTTAAAAATGCCGGACTCGCCTTCTACAGCAGTTCCACGTCTCCTGCGATTAAAAACACCTTGCTGCTTGTTATAAGTATAATAATGTGGCACTTCATTGTACAACAGAGACTTAGCGAAATTGTCTCTTTCGCAAAGGCGAAAGAATGCGAGCAAGGTGGTTTGTCTTGGGTTGTTCATTCTTTCTGCCACATTTTCTGGCTGAAAGTAAACTCGCTGCCCGCCTTCCAGGTGCACGTCAAGATGGATGACTGGCGGATACCTTTCATGAATAGGGAAACTCAAAATGCGCCAAACTGCCTCCGAAGAGCTTATGTATCGGCCAGATTGATACCTTGTCACTTCATCAAATTGGTTGTTATTTCTTAGTGCTATCATGGCTTGATCACTACCTTTATTAACATATTTACATATATATTTTATAGATTCGACGCTATTACAAATTTCAACATTAATGTGTGCTTGAAAAGCGTTTGACAAAACTGGAGAATACGGTACCACCCAACTATTATTTAGAATTATTTCTTGTCCACGGAATCTGACAGTAGCTGTGAAACCACCTTGTGACGGTGATCTTCGCCGGTATTGCGGATACCCATTTTCCCCAGCCATAGTTAGTTCTTTCAGTGCTCTGGGGTATTTTTTTGAGCATTGACCATCTTTCATGCACGGTGATTCCCTGTTTAAGAGGCCACATGGCCCGTGAACCATATGTGTTTTTACTATGTCATGCAAAATCGGATCTGCATTATAGTCCGGAAATTCTGCACTTATGACACTGTCTATAGCATCGGGACGAATTTTTTCTTCCAGCCACAGAAGAATGTGCGCGTGGGGTAAACCACGCTTTTGCCACTCGACGCTATACATAAAACAAAGAGTTGAACCGAAAACTTTCTCCTTTGTAAGTAGATTAATCAAGACTTTGAGTTTTAAATGAAAAATCCTAGCAATAATGTCATGTCTGTCGTATGACGCCTGTCCTGTGAGAAGTGCCTGGCAAATCTCCGTCCACTTTGGATTTGTTGTAAATGTTATAAAAAGGTCCGGCCGGCCGTATTTACGGACGTAACAAAAAGCATCTTGCGTTCGTTCGTGCATATACCGCGGACCGCCTGTGAAACTGGATGGCAAAATAACCAATCGACCCAAGTTTTCGACGTTATTATCTGATTGCATGGCGTCCCGCAAGTGCACGTATTCTTCAGCGCGTAACCGTCGCTGGTTAGTGCGAATATACACTAAACGTTCAGTTTCTATTTTTGCGTACATGTCCACAATAAATTGGCTGAACAAACCACGAAATCGTTGCAAATATACGAAACTGTTTTGCCTTATTTGTAAAAGGTAGGAATAGTATTGTTGAGCAGATATTTTTTTTTGATAATTAGTGACTCTCGTAGTAGGGTTCACTTGGTACAGCCCAAAATTGTACCCATCTTCACCATGACAATAGATTAGTGGATATTGCAGGGCGTCGTAAGCTCGGTGGGTTTCCAAAATGCGTTGAAGGCGATCGTCGCGTGTACGCAACACGATATCACGTCTCTCACACTCCTGGTCGACTAAAACAACTGCAACTTCATCTGCGACGGGTGCATTGTGTCTTCCACGGTGTTCACCCACAGGACGTCTATCGGCACTTATAACAATTTTGAAATCATTGCTGCCTTGTGGAATTGACTCCAATGCAGCTTTGAATTCACGAACGTACTGGTTAACGCGATGCAGCAATTCTTGAAGTTGACCCAAAAGCTCAGCATTGAGCTGGGGAAAATTGTGATTTCTAACATTGAGCTGTTGCGTGTAATCGGATACAAAATAAATTTGGAGAAATTTGGGTTCATTTTCTGGCAGCAAAGATCCAATAAGGTGATAAACTTGACCTTGTACTTTGAAGGTTGGCATGAACGGTCCTTCCGTTATTTGTTTTGCCCCAAAGGAAGTCATTTGGAAAGCACTGTTATATAAACGAATATTATCCAAAAAACGTTTCGACTGGGGATGATCGCCATTCAGGAGACTTATAAGTAAGTGTGGTGGATCTTGGAAATTTGGAAGAACAATTTTTCCATTTGAGCAGCACATTCCATCTGTCTCTTTCCTCCATTTCAAAGCATGACAAAAATTACAAATTTCTCTCATGTCACCCACGAAAGTAAAGCCAGCATAATTAATTCTAGACGAATATGTGAACCCTGATTTTTCCCTATTGTCCCAAGGTAATAAAATATTTGCATCGTCATTTTCCATGGACTCATCAGCTCCGCTATTTGTTTCTCTATTCATATGGTATCGAGCTCGTTCTATTTCTAGGCGAGATTGACGTTGTTCTGCTGTTTCTGCTCGTCTTAGTTCATCTATTCTTTCCCTTTCAGATGCAAGATAACTTTCATTGTTTCTTTGTACACCTACATAGTTATGTCTAGCTATTTCTAATCGTTCTTCTCTTTGGGAGAGAGATTCAGACTCGCGCGAGAGAGCGTGTCGCTCTCGGTCAGATGACAGACGTGCTTGGCGTTCCTCGATACTCTCTTGAGAACGCAAAGTCGCGGTCCGAGTTCTTTGCGAACTTAAGCGCGACTCCCTTTCTGTGAAAGTCTCTGACTCGCGTGAGAGAGACTGGCGCTCCCGATCAGCAGACAGCCGAACTTCGCGTTCCTGGATATTCTCTTGAGAACGCAAAGTCGCGGTCCGAGTTCTTTGCGAACTTAAGCGCGACTCCCTTTCTGTGAATGTCTCTGACTCACGTGAGAGAGAGTGGCGCTCCCGATCAGCAGACAGCCGAACTTCGCGTTCCTGGATATTCTCTTGAGAACGCAAAGTCGCGGTCCGAGTTCTTTGCGAACTTAAGCGCGACTCCCTTTCTGTGAATGTCTCTGACTCACGTGAGAGAGAGTGGCGCTCCCGATCAGCAGACAGCCGGTCTTCGCGTTCCTGGATACTCTCTTGAGACCGCAAAGTCGCGGTCCGTGTTCTTTGTGAACTTAAACGTGACTCCCTTTCGGTGAACGTTTCCGATTCACGTGAAAGAGCGATGTGCTCTCGGTTAGCAGATAACCGTGCTTCACGATCTTCTTCCGATTCCTGAGACCTACAAAGTCTCATCCTTTTCGCATTTCGGCTACGCAGCGAAAGGTTAGTTTTTTTTCTTTGAGGCATTTTCAAGGAAAATTAAAGCAATAAACAAAACTAACAACACTTATGACTGAATAGCCTACAAACTTAAAAGAACGGTGCGTCGAACAGTCTAGTGTGACAACGTATCGTCTGTTCGTGGTCGTGACTCAACGAATTGGCAACACTAACTTACTGTATAACGATTGGCACTATTGGATTCAAACTACGAAGTAAATCAAATACAATCTTAACTTCGTACTTCAAACCAATGACCAAAGTTGACCAAACGAAACCAATAAGATAAGCAAATACTTTTTTTTCGACCAATTTAGAAAATCGATAAACCAAGCAACCAAAGAACTTTTACGACACACGCAAGAACTTTTAAGACACCTAACGAAACCCAATTTGCCTAGTAAACACGGTGGACGTCATCCTCGCGCGGAAAATCTTAACACCGCGATTCAGAAAATGACGTCATTTGCACAACGCCATCTATCGGATTTAGATTTCAACTATCAACATTAGTTCTATTTTTAGTCTTAAGATGTCGTTGCAAGTACTATACTTAATTGCGTAACGTAATATTTTACTTCTTGAACTCACTAAATTAATCATATCTTTTGATAGAGTGAACCGATTTCGATGAAACAAAAACTAAGTTAAACCTCAAGTTGCGTATAATTTTTGTATATAAACATTGTCAGCATTGAATTCGTAGATTTTACGTGATGTGCGCACAAACAAACAGACAAACAGACAAACAGACAAACAGACAAAAATTTCAAAAATGATGGAAATGGGTTCTGTTACTTATCTTTTCACACGCTGGCTATTTTTTGTTTCAATTTCTTCAATGTACAAAAATGACTTTTCTACAGATTTATTATATGTATAGATATAGATGATAATAATATGACTTTCTGTTGGACATTATCTAAGTACATTCTTATTCTTATGACAGATCGTGCCTTTAGTACCGCGCTAACTTCCTGCCCCCACATCTTCACCACCAGAGGGTGCAACGCGAACAGAATACAAAGGGGATCTTACCGCTAAATATACACGATATTGAAGACATCTTGGCGTTTTATCTACTAAAACATTAGCCTATATAATGGTCCCATTGGGACGAAAGTTTTAGTCATTCTTATACATTTATATTTTGTCCGTTTGTTGTATTCTTCTTGGCTATTTTACCGGGTTATGACCCCGGCTTAGGGTATATATGTTCTGTGGTTATGACTGTAGCGGAATGACAGTGACAAAATAAAATAAAGTCTATCATAATGGCAGTACTCTATGAGTGTCATGCGAGCAAGAAATACGTATAAGGCAGTATAAGGTCTTTGCACGCGAGTGACTTTTGCATATCATTTTTAACCAATTTTCCAAAAAGGAGGAGGTTCTATGTTCGTTTATGTTTGTTTTTTTACTTTTTGTGTATGTTCTACACCACTTCTTTCAAAACGGTGAAGGAAAACATCGTGAGGAAACCGGCATGTCCTAGAACTAAAAATTCGAAGACATGTGACATCCACCGACCCGCACTGGGCCCGCATGGTGGATTACGGCACATTCCCTCTCCCAGAGAGGAGGCCTATGTCCCAGCAGTGGGAACATTAATAGGCTGATGATGTTATGTTATGTGTATGTTCACCGATATCTCCGTCAATTATGGACCGATTTTGAAAGTTCTTTTTAAAGTATGTACCGAAATTGGTCCCATTTTATTTTGGTGAAGATCTGATGAAGAACTTCGGCGATATACAACAGCACTCTTCAATAAATAACGGCAAATCTCTCGGGATTGCTGCAATCGCATGTTCGTTTATTGTTTATGCCATTTCATAACATAACATTGCGCCGGTAAGAGGTACGCAGATGTGTACAGTTCACCCTGGTACAATCTCATTTTACCGGTTATGTTTAGTTTGCATTGTTTTGTAGTCAGGGGTATATTTTTGGTAAGTTTATTATAAAGGCAAGGGCCCACAAAACTTAAAAATTTTTTACCAAAATTTGTTTTAAATCTGGTTAAATTTTAAATAATTTAAATTCTGGTTAAGACGTCTCTGTAATAACATTGGGTTTTAATGTGCTATTTGTATTTCTTCTTCCATACCGTCCTGTCCCCCGTCACGCCATCACTGACTCTCTTTTCTTTCAAATCACTCCTCACACAGTCCATCCATCTTTTCTTTGGTCGGCCCTTACCTCTGCATAAAAAAATATTAAACATCCAAGTCGTTTTGGAGGAGTTTCCAAAAGTTGCGAAAAAATATCGTGATGTTAATTATTTTTTTAAAGCAAAACTATTAGTTACAGGAAAAACGTTGTGTTCAAAATTATGTACATGAATCAATAATAAATATATATTTTTATCAAACCTTTTAACCTAGCCTTAAGGAGTATGCTTTAGAAAGTTACCGTTTTACGGCACTAAAGGTTATGTAGGCCCTTAACGCTGCAACAAATATACTTCGTTTTATCAACGTTTAAGTTAAGTACGTTTTGCAGCCATCCTTTAGTCGTATCAAAGCCATTTTGTGCGATAGTGAAGACCTCTTTCCAACTATCACCCGCAAATACCAGCGCAGTAGGTTAGAATTGGGGGTTCTGAATCACCTGTTCTCGCTGCGCTCGAACCATGATTCAGAACCTCCAATTCTAAAAGCCATGATTCAGAACACCTACATTATTTTTTCAATCCTCATCTCAGCCGATGTTGGACTAGGGTTTACTTTTGAAAAAATAAAAATAAAATAGAAATAAAATAAATTTATTCATTAACTTAGGACTAGATTACATAGCAATAAAAGTTAGACAGGTAATACTAGGAATAACATTCAGAACTGTATAGTAGAACTGAAACGGTGATGGTGGCCCAATTTATATGAAACATATTTCGTTTCCTGGCAGTATCTGATAGCAATCAATATCTTCTAAAGCAGGCAAAACTAACTCATGGGCTGAATCACTCTCCTGATGAACTAAATCATCTGTTGCTGTCGATATACTACTCCCTCTAGTATTTGATGAACTTAGAATAGATTTTTCATGATTAGCCTGATTGTTGCTAACTCTTACGAATGGGCGAAGATCCTCACCAGGTCCGCTTTTGAGTTTTAGGTAGTGAATATTGCTCAAATTAGATTTCACAGAATCTTCCAACTTCTGGTAAACTAAATCTTCTGTTTGGGTTATATCATTATCCTGGTGTTTTATTTCACCTGTGCTCGATGTCTTTTTTCTAGGGTGCATATCTTGAATATATATTATCTCACCCCTAGCATTCTTGAAAATCATTTTACGAATGCCAACTAAATCAGATTTCGCTGAGTGAAACATTATAGGTAATAAAAATAATTTTAATTATTTATTTAAGAATTAGATGATGGTGCCTCTATAATATATACACATAATTTGGTTATTTTTTTAATGCAATATGTCATCGTATACATATACATTCTAATAAGGTAAGATTTTCAATTTTTTTTGTAATTTATCTATAATCCCTTCACCGTGTTTATCGTGAACCATAGATCAAAGTAAATCTCTCAATCTTCTAAAACATCTCCACATGAAAAAACATGCTGCTTTATCATTAACACTGTTTCGATAATAGTAGAATAGTTGTAGAATTTCATGATGGTTAAATCCATTTGAATACAAGTACATACGATTACCTTATAAAAATTTCGTCTCAGTTTTCAGCGACAGCGCGGCGCCGTTTAATATATCCTCCTAAAATGGTAAGTTAGGGCAACTTTACAATTGAGTATGAATGATGAGTAAGAAATAAATAATTATAAATCTTATGTACAATGCGCATAGGGATTATAATGAAATGGCAATATTGACACCTAATTTTAAATATATTATATCTAACAAAGATTATTTAAGTGTGTATACCGTTTTACAATTTATGGATATAAAAGCAGCGTCATCTGACAATTATCTCACAGAATATTGTTCAATCAATCAGTGCATCGTGCAGTGATCTTCGTATAACTTAACATTGTTTAATTAGTGCGTTTAACAAATAAAGCAGCAAGTATGTACGTATCATTTTAAATCTATTAATTTAGTTAACAGTATAAGGGCAGTGCAGTGCAGTTATGTGTGGAGTATATGGGGTATGACTGGGTGTTTTTTTAATATATTTTATTTTAGGTCTTATACTATGATCAATTTTATCGAAGGTATTGCAGGTTCAGAGGTCACTGTTGAGAGCGAGTTTATAAGTTAGATTTCCTTGAAGGCAAATAGCTAGGCGTGCCAGGAACCTAATGTATAGTATCATGAATGATCTATGTGATAAAAGTTGTAACTAAACGTATGAATGTTTGCAAGTAGACCTGCTTTATAAAATGTTATAATCTTGTTTTGTTTTCAGGTTTTCCAATCCATTTGACTCTGACACTGAAGTGATTCCTGTATCACAAAAGAAGAAGCCAAGTAAGCCTTTAACACCTAAACCCTCGAAGCCAAAAAGAAAAAATAAAAAGCTACTCCAAGAACAGCCGATCGGTAGCGGGTCTGAGTCAGAGGCCGACCTTTCAACCGCATCTGCATTTGCGTCTACATCGGCTAAAAAGAAACGAAAACTTAGCATCTACCCTGATTCCGAGGTAAGTTGAGATAAAATTGTCAATTATTAATTATATTTAGACGGATCGATAGGCGCAGGGGCTGAACGATTGTCAGCTGCGCTGGGTGTTGTGGGTTCGATGCCTGCACGGAATAAATATTTAATGGCCTATAGACTCATATTTATTGGTGTTAAGCTTACTGATTATTATAAGGTCCTATATTCAATTCTCAGGTCTGACCAAGTGTAGATAATTGTGTCAATTTTGAATAATTTTATAGTAGGTGGAGCGGTCGAAAAATACAGGCGTGATGTTAACGTTTACTTAGCAAACGTTAACTCGTGATTGTGTGAAGGGATTGATTTAAATAAATACATGAAGAAGAATACATATGTCCTATGATATTATTGTGATGGTACCTTAATAATAGCAGAGGCTGAAGATCATTGTGAATCATCAGAATATAATGATAACGAATAAACCTAATTTGTTTTTTGTTTTTTCCAGGATGAAGAGCAACGTGAATCAATTCGTGCCTCGATACTGAAGAGCTACCTAACGCGTCGAGTTGGTTCTGGATATACTATGCAAAGCAACCCCGCAAGGCGAGGCGAATATTATATTGAGCTTCGAATATCGAATTGTCAGGAGTTGGAGGCCATAACAACCGATCGCTGGAAACATTCACTGGTGTGTTTAAAAACAGCAGTGAATGACGATAGCCCAACTTGGAAGGCGGTTACTCAATTGGTTGCAGCAGTTAAAGAGGATTACTCCTCTATCCAACCAATTCTGTACCCCCAAAATTATAAGTAATTTTTTTCTTTTTATTTCTATTTAAAGTAAGATTTTAGTTAAGTTTAACACATTACTTAACTTTATTAAATTGCATAACTTTACTTAATTTTCAGTATTAAACTTGGTTTAATCCTTTATAATATTGGACATAATCGATATTAGCACCCATGTTTTAAAATATTTTTAATTTGGATAGGTATCTATAACTAACTTATATTTTTGCATTGTTCTCTTACAGAATCTACTAAGTAGATAAGACAAAAATCTAAATAAAAATCTAAATGAAAATCTAAATAAAAGTTTAAATAAAAATCTAAAATTGAAAATAATACAATATTCATAATATAATTATTATCTAATATACATAATTATAATTTATATGAGTACCTAGATTATAAAATATTTTTTAATCTGATTAAAATATCTACCAACCATGTAACTTATATTTTTTAATTGTTCTCTTACAGAATCTACTTAGTAGATAAGACAAAAATCTAAATAAAAATCTAAATGAAAATCTAAATAAAAGTCTAAATAAAAATCTAAATAAAAATCTAAAATTGAAAATAATACAATATTCATAATATAACTAATATACATAATTATAATTGATATGAGTACCTAGATTATAAAAATATATTTTAATTTGATTAAAAATATCTACCAACCATGTAACTTATATTTTTAAATTGTTCTCTTACAGAATCTACTTAGTAGATAAGACAAAAATCTAAATAAAAATCTAAATGAAAATCTAAATAAAAGTTTAAATAAAAATCTAAATAAAAATCTAAAATTGAAAATAATACAATATTCATAATATAATTATTATCTAATATACAAAATTATAATTGATATGAGTACATAGATTAAAAAAATATTTTTTAATTTGATTAAATACCTACCAACCATGTAACTTATATTTTTGCATTGTTCTCTTACAGAATCTACTTAGTAGATAAAATAAAATAAAACCTAAAATTGAAATAATGCAATATTCATAAATCAAATTTAACTAAGAAATAAAGATTTTCTAAAATTATTCAAAATGGTTTTCTGTCAAGCTTGTAACATTAACGTTCACAATTATTCTTCTCACAAAAAAACTAACATCCATAAATCTAATAACCTCATAAAAACTCAATTTGATAATGTTCGTATAATAGCTTGTGCTTTTAAAAACAAAATAGTCAGTTACAAAATAAATCCTCAAAGTTTTACTATTACACCTGAAAAGTTTTTAACTGAAGCTTCAGACACATGTTACTATCTAATTAAAGAATTATTAAAACAACATGTTTCTTTGAAAGTCAATTTCGAACTTTTTGTTTCCAACACTTTACCTAAAAATAACGAAATCAGTCTTAAATCTTTTAACACAAGATATGTAATTATACTTCAAAGTACAGATATATTATCCATATATCATGCATTTGCAGAAAAAATCTTAAATAAATGTTCCGAGTTCGAACTAAGTGAGTCAGGGTGGGCAATCGAATCGATAAGTCATTTAGAAATTAATTTCGTTAAATACAGTCCTTTGAGAGCAGGTTCTTATTTAGAATTACCTAAACGAATTCAAAATACGAAATCATGTCTAAACATAGTCAATAAAGATAATCACTGTTTTCTTTGGAGCATTGTGGCATATTTGTATCCAGCAAAGAATAACCTCAATAGAGTTACATCATATCCGCACTATTCTAAAGTGTTAAACATTTCTAATATGACATTTCCCCCCAGTATAGACGATATAAAATTATTTGAAAATTTAAATCCAAACATAAGTATTAACGTCTATGGTTTGGAGCAGAATTATGATGTAACAGGACCGTTATATAAAACGTTAAAAAGAAAACTTTATCATGTAAATTTACTTTATTTCAATAATAATGGTAAAAGTCATTTTTGCTATATTAAAAATTTCGGTAAGCTTGTACACAGACAACTTACAAAACATAAGTCTAAGATATATTTATGTGACGAATGTTTTGTGTATTTTGACTCACCAGAAAAACAATTAAATCATAGCTGCGCAAGAGTGCAGACTATACTCCCCGAAGAAAACTCGAAACTTTGTTTTTCAAATTTTAATAGGACTCAAAGAGTTCCAATTGTTATTTATGGCGATTTTGAAAGTCTATTACACGAATATTCAGACAAAAATAAATCCACATGTGTCGAAAATATACAAATCCATGTGGCAAGTTGTTATGGTTATTACATATTTTGTCAGTCTAAACCTGAATTAAATGAATTTAGATCCTATAGGGGGCCAGACTGCTCAAAAAAGTTTGTCGAATCTATTAGTCAAGATGTAATAAGACTTCATAGTGTTAAAAACTTCCAGATATAAGAATTCAAAGACTGTACTTCATCAAATAATTGTAATACTTTGTTATCGGCTTTACAGAACATCTCCAATTTTTCTGACTCTCATGATCCACAATCTTTTATAGCTCAATGATGACTGATTGTGATTGGCTGTCCTTTCCTCGTTGACACCGATGTAAAAGACCAGCATCAGCCAATGGAAAATAAACACGACATTTTGTCCGGAAGTCAGCATTGAGCTACTTACAATGAAAAATATCAAAAATTATAACAAACTAAAAATGTAAACATATTCAGAAAATCCACATAAAATCAACATGTTTTATAGTATTAATTTAACAGTAATTAATATTAGTTTTAATACAAACTTCCGAAACAACCAAAACATTTCAATAGAATTCAAGACTTATTTTATTTAAACAGCGCAAAATAACTAAACATATTATGTGCAATATTTATTTTAAATTAGAACATGAATTTTCAGGAAGCTAACATTCGTCCATCCTGATAAATTTCGCGTCCCCGCGAATGACATTTTTTAAAAGTAAATTCTGATTTTATTCAAAATAAACGCAAGACAACAATTTTAACTGAGTGATTGAAATCAAAAATGTATTTTATAAAATACAAATTTCGTTAATAGAAACTACACACAAATCAAGTACTGTTTACATGAATTGTGTATATAGAGTATTTCAAAAACTTCATTTATCAGAATCATAAAATATAGTTTTATTTCAATGATTGTGCACTTTGCACTTCAAAACTTATGTTCGCTCATAGCTACTTAATTGTACATTGCACTAAAAGGTAGTTATCTACCTTCACGCTCATAGCAGTTTATTAAAAAAAAAGAAAAACTACACCAACACTTATAGAATCATAGATGAACTAAAAAAAACATGGTCGCTCATAGCGAATAGTAGTTATCAACACCTTATGCTCATAGCAGTGTAGAATAACTATAAAAATAGGGTCGCTCATAGCGAAATAGTAGTTAACTACACGCTCATAGCAGTGTAGGTTAACCATAAAAACTTGGTCGCTCATAGCGAATAATAGTTATCTACATCTTACGCTCATAGCAGTAGTGTAGAATAACCATAAAAACAGGGTCGCTCATAGCGAAATAATAGTTAACTACACGCTCATAGCAGTGTAGGTTAACCATAAAAAAACTTGGTCGCTCATAGCGAATAATAGCTCAACAACAACAACAAACAAACACCAACAACAACAACAACCAACAATTAACAACAACAACAATCAATCAAGCATGATCAACAATTTGTGTAATTCATACTATTTAGCTAATTATGAAAATTGGATAAACTCAAACATTATTCTCCATCTAGTATGATATCTGATCACATTTATTTTACATAAATGGTTATGTAATATTTTTACAAAAAAAAAAGTAATCTGCATGATAAAATATGTACTTCATTAATTTCTAGACACACAAATAAATATTATTGGCAAAATAAATTATCTAAATCATTATTTAAATCATCATCGGTTTCGCTAGTAGGCTATTCGCTATCTTTGTTATTGAAACAAAGGCAAGGATGTATTTTATCAACAGAAAATACACCTATATACTTTGACGTCCCTTTTCTAGTAAATATCTACAACCCATAATACCTATCGTGGTTCAAAACTTTAGTTACTCTGTACGGCCCTGAAATATAATCTGACCAAAAACAAATGCATAAATCTATGAACGAAACTGTATGTGTGTCCCTTTTATTTCACTACACTACGATACGTAATACTTTCTGGTCTTTGAATTTTAAGATGATATTTCATTTTAATCGTATTTTATAAAAATTTGCATCATTCGTTCACCGACGCCATTAGTCATCACAATTTATTTGTTTTCGGCAAAATATTTTTTTTATTCAATAGGAAAGAAATCTGAAGCAATCGCGTTTTCGTGCCCCTAATTTCACATCTGGTGATATTTTAATTCTATGTGACAAAGTCACAAAATATAGAAATGTCATAGAACATTTTCTTTGTCATCAGAAAACAACATTTCCCTTACACTGATTAACGAATATCTCGTTAACGCGTGGACCGATTTATCTATACCAATATTAAAAAGAGGAAAGATTTTTTTGTTTGTTTGTATGTTTGTACCGAATAGGCTCCGAAACTACTGGACCGATTTTAAAAATTCTTTCACCTATGGAAAGCTACATTATTCCCGAGTGATAATTTTGAAGGGAGCGAAGCTGCGGGGGTCAGCTAGTTTATTATAAACTTTATTGTACACCGCATAAAAATTTACATTATTTAAACGGTCAAAACAGTTCTACATTAATACTTACCTCTCATTTGAAACCAACAACATTAAAATATAAACAAAAAAAAACATGTTTTCAAGTTACTTGTTCTATTCTGATAATTATTACACTAACCCAGGACTTAGCGACTTAAGTCTCCTACAACGGCGGGTTAAATATTTAAGTAAATTTATAAGTTTAACTCTAGATTTACTTCTAAGTCTTGGTGGAGCAAGACGATTTATCTGATTAACGCTGAACTAGTTCTTAACAAGGGGTTTTTAGGATAAACCAGGAACGCGCAAGTGGCTCTTAACCGCCTTAAATAAAAATACTCTACAATCACCTAAATGTAAGAATTCTTTCTTTTTGATTTTACAAATGTACAGACATGGTTCATATGTATGATGTGAAAGAGTGCAATTTTCTTAGGAATAGGTTGCAGAGGCCTTACTTCTTTCACGCTGATAATTTATTGAGAGCACATTCTAAATCCAAACACGAATTTATATAATTCCTGGTAAACTTTCGCATGCGAGGCAGCCAATAATGTTTTAACTAATGTTTTATCAAACGTGGCCTATTTCGTCGCAACTTTTCTGGGGAACCTGCCACCTACAGCCCTTTAACACCACGTATCTTATTCCGTCCTCATTTACTTTATAAACCTTCTCGCGCTTAATGACTTCACTCTTATGTATCTCTCATAAGTCATCAAATTTTGTATAATATTTAAACACCCATATGTGAGGTTGCTCAGTAGCAGTCTATCCAACAGATATCATAACTTAGAACAAATTTCAGTGACATTGATCTCAACGCCAATCTTAACGTTATCAATCACTAACAAAATCTTAGTTTTACCTAAAACGCTCACGATTGTACTACCAAAGCTTTTGAGAGTAGGCAAATTATTTACTATCCATTTTGCGTGGAACAACTCCTTTCATAGCAGATTCTTTTACCAAGGTACACTGACTACCAAAATCTACGCACCCTATCAAAAGTTCAGTATTAACATGTATACTCTTGATAAATTTGTCGTCTTGTCTCTAGCCCGCGCTGTTAACCAGTCATAAAGTCTTAACTTCGGCACACTTACCCAAACACTCTTACTGCATTTAGGATCTTCATGACCAATGCGTTTACACTTAACGACAGGCTTTTTACATGCTAATACTACATGACTCGTTTCGCGACAGTTACAACACCTCAAGAGTCTATCCAAATAAATTTTACAAGTTTACGCATTTCACTTACTGAACGTTCTAACGTACGAAAACTTATCTAATCTGTCACATTTGACATCCCTCAGATAACCAAACAATTTTTCAGCTTCCTCAAAATTGCCTCTGCCCCGTGCCGAACTAATCTATCCTCTACTCCATAAACAATGCAATCAATAGCGTTCCCACCTACTATACCACCCCGATTCAAAGCTATTATCTTATCCCAATAATACTCTTCTATACCATCGCCAAACTTAGCTATTTAACAAACATTAAATGTACGTAAGTAAATGGTCATAGATTTCGTAAGACGGAAAAGCAGATTTATGTTTCAACCCATTCGTCCCAAGCTAGCTAGCTTTTTACCACTTTTTCACAGTACCGACTAGCTTAGGTAGAACGTAGTGGGCAATCTGTTTACTGTCCCACCCATAGATCTCTGAGCATTCTTTAACTTTATTCAACCAAGTAACCATTGTGTAGTTTTCAATTTAGGATCAAACTTTCGATCTACATTATTATGCGCACATCATTCTTAAGTATGTGAATTTACAGCTTATATCAATTGTAAGGACTCTTTGATTCATTTGAGTAAATAATAATTATTACTATATCGGCAGATGAATGCAGTGGGCTCACAGACAGAAATCTTTCATTATTACAAGATTGACAGATTTCCTGACTTATACTTTATGATTTTTTATTTATTTATTGTTTCACTGTATTGACCTAAAACATGACGAATTTGTAATCCCATTTTATTAAAATTCACATTGTTTATTGTATCGCCTATTTCACATTATTAACTAAATTTCATCTTGACATGATAAACTTGTACCTACTTTCTGTGCAAATAAAGAACTATTCTATTCTATTCTAAGAACGGACTATGCGATCTAAAAATAAAACTCGCAAATCTCTAGTCTAATGTTTTCTACGCGAGGTATCTGTAACCTGTGAATCCATTGCCCTCTGATGACCCCTTATGACCGTCCTCCCTCCTCCTTCTTGCCTGCAACACCACCCTTGAAGGTGATCTTCTGGATCTGCACCGCTCGGAGTCACGACCACTGCTGCGGGGGTGCTGACGAGCGCCGACTCCGCCTCGAACCTCGAACACTGCTGCGGAGGGGCTGCTGACGAGCGCCGGCTCCGCCTCGAACCTCAAACACTGCTGCGGAGGGGCTGCTGACAAACGCCGACTTCGCTTCGAGCCTCGACCACCGCTGCGAGGGGGCTGCTGACGAGCGCCGACTTTGCCCCGAGCCTCGACCACGAGTCCGGGATCGGCTGCGTCTCGAGAATTGTCCCAGTACCACACTGGAATGCTTCCCTGCCGACCTCCGTCTTCCCTCGGACTTATCGTTAGGCATCTTCATGCGTCCAATGATCTGGAATAATTTGAACGACGAGTATCTGGTTTCTTTTGTGTGCCTACTTCTTTGTTTCAAAATTGTCTATACGCGGCATAAAGTTCAAGCTATCTCAATTTCTCAATTCAATTTACAAGTATACAATAATTCAAAATGAATAACTGTTGTTTGGTACACGTACATAAACTCACATCTTTCACCTTGGCGTTAGGCAAAATCAACAGAACGCAGCCGGCTACAGTCCTTACATACTGCTTTTGCTTCATTGATTATATCTGCATCTAGTCTAGTGAAGTCGAACTGTCTCAGTATGTGTCGTGTGTCCATATTGACGGGAAGCCACCCATGCACACATTATGTACATGCGTGCACAAATGCATACCCGTACATGCCATATATTATACAGATAGATATTCTATACAGAAAAAGAAAATAGACACAAATAAAATTCACATTAAATAATCAAATTGACTTTTAATATACCTTATTGTGGGCGTATGATCACACCAAGGTGGTAGCGATACACCAGAATTCCTTGGTGCTATTCCGCTTCTGATTTGTTAAAAACTTCCAGATATAAGAATTCAAAGACTGTACTTCATCAAATAATTGTAATACTTTGTTATCGGCTTTACAGAACATCTCCAATTTTTCTGACTCTCATGATCCACAATCTTTTATAGCTCAATGATGACTGATTGTGATTGGCTGTCCTTTCCTCGTTGACACCGATGTAAAAGACCAGCATCAGCCAATGGAAAATAAACACGACATTTTGTCCGGAAGTCAGCATTGAGCTACTTACAATGAAAAATATCAAAAATTATAACAAACTAAAAATGTAAACATATTCAGAAAATCCACATAAAATCAACATGTTTTATAGTATTAATTTAACAGTAATTAATATTAGTTTTAATACAAACTTCCGAAACAACCAAAACATTTCAATAGAATTCAAGACTTATTTTATTTAAACAGCGCAAAATAACTAAACATATGTGCAATATTTATTTTAAATTAGAACATGAATTTTCAGGAAGCTAACAATAGACTTATGCCAGAGATAAAACCCATAATTATTAGTAAAGATCAGCAAATGTCTTTAAACAACGCTAAACAATGTCATTTATGTAGGAAAACATTTTCTGATACTGACCTCGTTGTTGCTGATCATGATCATTTCACAGGAATGTATAGAGGACCAGCCCACAATGCATGTAATTTAAATGCAAATTCTTGCCCATTTATACCTGTCATATTTCATAATCTTTCTGGTTATGATTGTCATTTGTTTATAAAGGAACTTTCAGCTCTTTGCGGTCGTATAAATCTTATTCCTAAAAACAAAGAAAAATATATATCTTTTACAAAATTCGTCCCGATTGACAAAAAAAATGTAGCTCAGTTAAAGTTTATCGATTCTTTTAATTTTTTAAGTTCAAGTCTAGATAATTTAATAAAAACGATGAAAACAGATGATTTTAAAAATTTACGAAAGTTTTATAATGATGATTATTTATTTAATTTAGCATGCAAGAAGGGTGTTTACTGCTATGATTACATTGATTCATGGGATCGTTATAAAGATACTAAATTGCCAGATTCATCTAAATTTTATAATAAACTCACATCCCAATCTATTTCGGATGAAGATTATAATCATGCTTTAAATGTCTGGAATGCATTTGATATTTCTAATTTAGGGGAGTACACAGACTTATATTTGAAATGCGATGTCCTTCTTTTATGTGATGTTTTTGAAAAGTTTAGAACAATGAGTTTAAAGTATTATAACCTTGATCCCTGCTATTATGTATCATCTCCTTCGCTGAGTTGGGATGCAATGTTATTATATACTCAAATTAATTTAGACTTAATTTCAGATATTGATACGTATCAAATGTTAGAACAAGGCATTAGGGGAGGACTTGCTCAATGTTCTTTAAGATATGCGAAGGCAAATAATAAATATCTGCCAAATTATAACAATAAGGAACCTGACAGCTATTTAATTTATCTTGATTGTGTAAATTTATATGGCCACGCCATGATGCAACCGCTTCCTACTCGAAACTTTAGGTTTTTAAACGAAGATGAAATAAATAATTTTAATGTAATGTGTATTTTAAATGATAGTGACACAGGATTTATTTTAGAAGTTGATTTATGTTATCCTCATAAAATTCACGAAGCTCATTCAGATTTACCATTTGCCGCTGAAAAGTTTGCTCCACCAGGTAGTAAAAATGTTAAATTAATTGCTAACCTGTATGATAAACATAAATATATCATTCACTATGTTCATCTTAAAGAATGTGTAAAAAACGGGCTTCTTTTACTTAAAATATATAGAATACGACGAGGTCGCTGCCATTGTTTCTTCTCTCAAGCGCGACTGTGCCGTGGGCAGCGACAATATTTCTTCAAATCTTCTTATTGCACATAAAGACCTTTTAGTACCAGCCATTGCTCACGTCTGCAACTTGGCGATAGAATCTGGTACCTTTCCACTTGCGTTTAAAAAGGCACTCATCCATCCCATTCACAAGAGTGGGGACCGACACTGTATTAATAATTATAGACCAATAGCTATTCTGCCTACCTTATCAAAAATTCTGGAACGGCTATTGAACAACAGATTAGTGAAATATCTAGAGTCAAATAACCTGCTGTCCCAGCATCAGTTCGGTTTTCGTGCTAAGAAATCGACGGCCATGGCGGTGCACGAACTGACAAACTTTATTGTATCAAACATGGATGATAAAAAGAAGTCCCTAGCCATCTTTTTAGACCTAGCCAAAGCCTTTGATACAGTGTCGGTTCCAATCTTGCTGCGTAAGCTTGAAAACCTCGGCATACGTGGCAATCAGCTTTCACTCTTCAAAGATTACCTAGCTAACCGCACGCAGTTTGTTAAAATTGATAACCACTTCAGTGACACCCTTCCCGTAGCTTTTGGTGTCCCTCAGGGTAGCATCCTTGGGCCCACGTTATTTCTTGTCTATATTAACGAACTCTGCAATCTCTCTCTTCAAAACGGACGCATTATTACCTTTGCGGATGACACTGTGCTTCTTTTCAGTGCTGACTCATGGGAAGAGGTATATAACTATGCCCAAGTCGGATTTAACACTGTAAATGGTTGGCTGAGAACTAACATACTCACCTTAAATTCCAGTAAAACCAAATATATTGCCTTTACCCTAAGGAACAGCCCGCAGTCATCTCTCCAGCCATACTCCATTCTCGCTCACAACTGTACATTCCCGCACAACGGTAATTGTTCTTGTCCTAAGTTGCAGAAAGTCGACAATATTAAGTACTTGGGGGTCACCTTGGATTCTAAAATGAACTTTTCGGCACACATAAATTCTCTAACTAACAGAATACGGAAATTTATTTTTGTGTTTAAAAATCTCCGGTCTATCCTTAATCCAAAGCAACTACTATCTGTTTATTGTGCGTTGTGCCAATCGCTTCTGACATATTGCATCACCTCATGGGGTGGAACATTTAAAACTAATCTTTTAACACTTGAGAGGGCTCAAAGGGCAGTCCTTAAAGTTGCACTTTTCCTTCCTTTCCGTCATCCCACGGTAGAAGTTTATAAGTGCTCCAAAGTCCTCTCAATTCGTCAGCTTTTTATCTTCCATGTTGTTTTGAAACAACGTTCTCTTATTCCTTTTAAAAATACCCATCATAATACTGATATGAGAAGAAGAAGAAGAGATATATGCCAACCTTTATCAGTAAAAACCAAATTTGCCCGAAATTACTTCTCTTTCCTTGGCCCATTTCTATACAACAAACTGAATAATCTACTCTCAATTCATGCCCTAAATAAAACAACTTTTAAAAGAAAAATCACTAACTGGCTTATCACTTTAGATTATACCCAAATTGAAGATCTTTTCAAAACCATCCCCTAACAAAATGTTCCCGTTCAACATACACACAATTTCCCCATTCCACACACTCACTCAACATCACACACACTCACCCCCACACGACATACTTCCTCCCTCGCATGTATCCTTATTAAATTACTTTATTTCACTATATTATTATTATTTTTGTTTTTGTAAATTGTATTTTTATGAGCGAAATTTTTGCAATGTTATATAATGCATGAGATTATTTTAATATTTATGTGATTGAGTTCGTTTCCAGTCGACAATTAATATGTAAAACTTTGTTTTAGGGGGTCTGGTGACCTAACATACAGGTTTTGTAAAAAACTTAGTTTAGGCACCAGTCTTCCACAAATTAATTAGACAATTAAAAAATTAATTAATACTAGCGTTTGAACAAAGTTCATTTTTGGCTCCGTATATCTTGTTGAATACTACTCTCAGACAAAGAGCTTCTTCCGATTTTGAAAGAGACTTTTTTAAAAAACAAAACAATTCTATATTTGGCAAAACTATCGAAAACAAAAGAAAACAAGTTGATGTCAAACTGGTTAATGTATGGAAAGATATTCATAATAAAACTAACAAACTTTGTGGAGCTGAAAAATATGTAAGTGCTCCAAACTTCAAAGATTTATCTATATTTTCCGATACTTTAGTGGCAATCCAGTTAAAACAAACGAAAATTGTTCTTGATAAACCAATTTATATTGGCTTTACAATATTGGAATTGGCTAAGAGTCATTTGTATCGTTTTCATTACTCTGTGATGAAACGTCTATACGAAAATGATATTCAACTTTGTTATACTGACACTGACAGCCTTTTGTATTTAATATATACAGAAGATTTTTATGAGGATATGAAACAGAATATAAAATACTTTGATACGAGCAACTTTCAAACTGGAAATCAATTTAATATACATAAAGCAAATTGTAAAATACCAGGTTTTTTTAAAGATGAAATGGGTGGTGATATTATATCTGAATTTGTAGGTTTAAGAGCGAAATTGTATTGTATAGACTCGCTAGCTTCTTCAATCATCAGAGCAAAAGGTGTTAAAAAATCAGCGGTGAAAAACTCGATATTAAAAAATATAAACGAGCTTTACGGTACAATGAATGCATAAGAGATGACATGTGTATTATAAAGTCAAAAAATCATAAGATTTTTACTCAGAAGATTAATAAGCTTGTTCTTAGTAGGGATGATGATAAAAGACAAATAATGGAAGATGGTTGTAATACTTTGCCTTGGGGGCATCATAAAACTGTATTTTAATTAAGTGTTCGATGAGATTACAATGCAAAAATTTAAGGTATCTATCAAAAATTAATAAAGTAAAATGTATTGATTGAAATATTATATAATATGAAATAAATCATTTGTAATCAAATAAGTGTGTTTGAATGTGATATACCCACTTCCTATTTAACTAAGTAAACAAAGAAAAATGAAACCCAGAATAGTTGATAGTCATAACATTTATTTAATTTACACTTAAATGTATTTTTTTTATCATAATCTATATATATAAAAGAAAGTCGTGTTAGTTACTTCACTTATAACTCAAGAACGGCTGAATCGATTTAGCTGAAAATTGGCAGGGAGGTAGCTTAGAACCAGGAGAAGGACATAGGGTAGGGTAGGGTAGGGAAGGGTAGGGTAGGGTAGGGTAGGGTAGTGTAGGGTAGTGTAGGGTAGTGTAGTGTAGTGTAGGGTAGTGTAGTGTAGGGTAGGGTAGTGTAGGGTAGGGTAGTGTAGGGTAGTGTAGGGTCGGGTAGGGTAGGGTAGTGTAGGGTAGGGTAGTGTAGGGTAGCGTAGGGTAGTGTAGGGTAGCGTAGGGTAGTGTAGGGTCGGGTAGGTTTTTTTTTTTTTTTTTTTTTTTTTTTTTTTTATTTCTTAGTACTAATCCCACCAACGTAGTCGGTGCCTATTTTGTGCTTTACTTCATTCATACAAGTTCTCGCTTCTATGCCTCTCGTACTTTTATTCTGCATCCTATATCTTTCTGTCATACATCACCTTACATTCTAGTGGGTGGGATGCCCACTTTAATTAATACTATTCTAAGGGCAAACTTTATTTAAAATTTGGGGAAATAACAAGATGTCGCAATTTATTTTTACAGTTTCTTAGTCTACTTATAATTTATATGCTTACTCTATACAATATACTTAGGTACTATCTCTTAATATACTACTTAATTGCAGTTTTGTGCTACTTTCTATGCTTCCGAGTAGATATTATTACAATATTAATGAAACACAGAATAAGCTTCAGCTTTTGTTTCGTGCAATTACCGTGGTGGCCACATTTTCGCAGTATGCTAGGAACTTTTCCCTATGTTTCTTACCCATAAACACGTGTAGACTCTCACACGACAGTCTCATGTCCCGCTCACATTGAAGTTGATAGCGTTCCCTGGTAAAAATCGGGCAATCTATGAGTATGTGCTGGACACTCTCTGACATGTCGGGATCGCAGGCGCACGCTGGGCTCTCCTTACACTTGAAACGATTCAAGTATTCAGAGAACCCACCGTGCCCTGTCAAAACTTGTGTGAGTAAGCCTGTAGGCCGCATCTGTTGTATAATACGGAAAGCTGCTATGGCGTCGGGAAGAAACATTTTCGTCACAGAGGCCGTCTCGCCAGTCACATATCTCCGATTCCATTCATCAAGCGATTCCAAACGGATCTGTCGCTTGATAAATGAAACCGGACACTGATCATAGTCCGGCTTCCTCCGTGACGACAATGCTGCCACCTTTGCCAACTCGTCCGCTCGCTCATTCCCCGGCAGGCCCGCGTGGGCCTTGACCCAGAACAAGGATACAACTTTGCTCTGGCCCAGAGCTTGAACCAAGTTGGCGCGCGCGCGAACTGCCAGGGGATGGAGAGAGCCATGGTTTGTCAGCGTCTGCAATGCGGACATTGAGTCGCTGTACAAACCATAGCTCGCCTCTTGCCGCGCGAGGATTACGTCTGTCGCTTTGCAAATAGCTAGTAATTCAGCCTGGTAGACGGTGCAGTACGCGGCGAGGCTAAGCTTGAGGTTCCGGACTTCGCCATCATTATCCCAAATGGATAATGCGGCTCCGACCTTCCCCTCAATCTTGCTGCCGTCAGTGAAAATACGCACTGCCTGCACATTCTGGCCGTCCACAAGCTGTTGGTCTGCCAGGCACATGAATTCCAAGGCCATTTGTTTGGCAGGGTGAGGAGTCTCTGCAAATCGCACCGCACCCTCAATCTCCCGGTCTCCTGGCACGAACCGAGACGACCCTCTTCTTGCTACATACAGGGCGGCTGCCTCTTGTATGCGCAGATCTAGAGGTAGTATCCCGGATAGTACCAGCGCCGAGTTAAGAGAGACAGTACGGTAGGACTTACAGAGCTTCTGAACGAATCCTCGTTGGACCGAGCCTAGCTTCTTCCGTATACCTTGCTTTTTCGTAGCAGGAGCCCAGGCAGCGGCCGCGTACGTGATTATGGGCTCGATTGTTGCCGTGTATATGGTACGGATTATTTCGGCGTTTAAACCCCAACTAACTTTAGCAGCGCGAGACAGCTGCTTATAAACATCCGTTACCCTCCTGCAGACGTTCGCGGTATGCTCACTGAAAGTGAGCTTCTCGTCAATGGTCAGACCCAGCAACTTCATTTTCTTCACCATACCGATGTCGACCCCGGCCATGCTCAGCATTGGAGTGTCGTACTTAAGCTTGTTGGTTATGGTCATCGCACAGGTCTTGTGCGGTGCAAACCTCAGCTTATTTCGGACGCCCCAATCCTGAACATGGGCGAGGGCTGCATTGGCGGTTCTCGAGACTTCAGTCGCCGTGTCGCCATCCACGACCAAGACGATGTCATCCGCGAACGCTTGCACAAAGATACCCCGTCGTTCCAGGTCCTTTAGGAGTGGATCCAGAAGGAGGTTCCACAGTATTGGACCACCGATAGACCCTTGAACACAGCCCTTGTCAGTCTCTCGAGTACATTCCTCCCCGGCATAACGAATCTTAACCTTCCTACTGTCGAGATAGCTATCTAGCAGCCGCCTGATGTTGACCGGGCACTTTTCCTCAGCCAGCCTGACTTTTATAGCTGGCCACCAAGCGCTGTCGAAGGCCCCCTCTATATCCAATGACACCAGGACAATTAGCTTCTTCAGCCTCAACTTGTCCTGTACGTGCTCCATTAGCGTATAGAGGGCGTCCTCGGTGCTCCTCTGGGGCATAAAGCCAAACTGGCGGGTACTAAACCGCGGTACAAGCTGCCATTTTAGACGTGCTACGACCATCCTCTCCAGGACCTTCCCCAGAACAGGCAACAGACCTATTGGTCGGTATGCCTTGGGGGTCAGATAGTTGTCCTTGCCCGGCTTCCTAAGGACCACGACCGTAGCTTCCTTCCAGATCTCCGGAAAGTGTGCTAGTTCGAGGCACTTGTTGTAAAGGGCAAGGAACAATTCTGGGTCCTGGTGGATCGCTCGACTGCAGATGTCAGACGTCAGTCCGTCCCCTCCTGGTGCCTTTTTGGGATTGAAACCTGCCACGGCGGTCTTCAGCTCCAGTGTCGTAAATGAAGGGTCATGATGTTCACCATAGACCCATTCATTCACTCGACTGGCCGCTTCTCTAATTCGCCTGTGGTCAGCGTTGTCCTGGTCTACTCTGTCTTTGGGGTAGAACGTATCTGCTAGTAGGGCGGCCGATTCACTTGGACTAAGGAATGTACCATCGCAGCATAGGGTCAGTTCTTCCTGCCGTCTGGCAGTCCTACCGATGATCCTGTAGATCCCCTCCCAGACCCCTTCCCGATCCTGCTTCCCGCAGAACTCCTTCCAGCTGGCGACTTGGGCATTCTTCGCTTGTATCTCATACTCTTCTTTGGCTTTCAGGTACTCATTGACGACCATCGCTCGCCGGACCGGCGCGGCGTTGCGGATGCGGTTCCTGAACCTGGTGACCTCCTTCTTCTTCACAGCGAGCTCCTCGGACCACCACGGAAAGGTAAGTTTCACATTATTATTTACTTTGGGAATGGCCTTATTACATGCTTCTATTATTATGTTTCTATATTTAATAATTTCATCCTCTAATTTTTGCTTACTGTCAAGTTTCTTAGTATTTTCTAAATTTAATTCCCTTTCTATTTTTAGTTCCCCCAGTTTATTATCAAATTTTTCCCAATCCGCTTTTTTGGTATTAAACTTTCTTGTAGTCCTAAGAATACTAATCCCCTTGTCTCTTTTTATTTTAATATTGAAAAATATAGTGTTGTGGTCCGAGGATGTTGCTCCTGTGTCGACCCGCCAGCCGTCCACCAGGTCAAAAAGGTCAAGCGAACAGGCCGTAACATCCACATGGCTTTGGTACACCGTACCACCTCTGACGGTATCAAAGGTGGGGGTGTCACCAGTGTTGAGTATCTGAAGCTCTAGCTCCTCCAGGGTGCCGGACATTTCGTCCCCCCTGGGGTCCTCTCTGATGCTGCCCCACCAGGAACTCTTCGCGTTCGCGTCGCCGCCAATCAGCAATCTACCGGTGACCACTTCCGTTTTGATCCGGGTCAGCTGGTCCAGGTATGGCCCTATGGGTTGGTCTGGCTCGAAGTAGTAGGAGACTACTGCGATTTCCCAGGCTTTGGTCCGGATTCCCACCACAACGATGTTGTTTGTGGTGAGTTTCGGGTAGGGTATGACGTCTAAGTCATGATCAAAGACGGCGATCGCTGCCTTTACTCTCCCACTTCCATCAACCTCGCACTGGTAGACTCTCGCTCCACGGTAGCTCTTCATACCTCGTGCTCCACCCACATACGGCTCCTGGATCAGTGCCCACGAGATCTTGCGTTCACTGGCCTCTAAAAAGAGTTCGGTGGTAGCCAGTTCCTTTCGTTGTAGATTCGCTTGGGCCACGCGGTATGGTCTTGCATGTTGCTGGACAGGAGTCTCCGGGGTGCCCTTAGCAATATGCTATTGTTGAGCGTGATATTGCTTCCCATTTTCTTCTGATTGTGCACTCAGAGCTGAACGCGTGGTGGTTTGCGTTATCGATGTTCGCACGCGCACAGTTGCAACAAGACGGCGGAAGGCCTGCGTTCCAATCCATGCAGTCCACCCGCATGTGAGGCCCACCACAGTGTCCGCACTTCGCCACAGTCTCCGTACAGAGCCTTCTACTGTGACCGTAGCCTAGGCAGAGCGAGCACTGTACCAGCGGTGACTGGTCCTCAACCACAACTCGCTGCATGTCGATGTGCAACGCTCCGACATCGAGCATGCGCTTCCAGACTTCTGTGGCGACCCTCAACACTACGTGACCTTGGTGCGGATTTCTTGTACGCTTCCTGTATAACAGCTCAACTTTGCTCTGCTCTTCGTTAAGGTCCCTAAAAATGTTACCGTTTTGGTTCCTAAGGGCCCTCAGTATCTCTTCATTATTGTTATAACTAAATACACCCTTTAGCACCACCTGCGGGTTTTTATTTTTAATATCTTGCACGCTTAGCTCTGGTGCTTCCCCTATTTTGTCCCTTATCTTTTTCCTATCTTCCTCGGTGCGACAACCTACAATAACCCTGCGATCCTTCGCCTTTCTAATCCTTTCCACACATATTCCTCCTTCCTTAGCGTTCACTACCTTGCGTATACTATCCAGTACATGCTCTCCCGATTTCGATTCGTCCCTGGCCGTTACTACGATGGAATGTAGTGTTTGGTATTTAGGAGCTTGTTTGGAAGGCTGACTTGCCACGACGTTGGCATATGAGAGCTTTCCCATATGTTCCTGGCCAGCTAGTAGCGCCTCTTTCAACCTTTCCATATTCTCATTATTTACGGCCAGGTTTCGCGAATGCTCCTCCAGGGCCTTTCTGAGGGAGGCTACCTCGACCTCTTTGATAGTCTCCGGAGAAGGGGGAGGGGCCTCCTCAGCCCTCAGCTTTTCCTGGACTTGTATGCCCTTGGTAGCATAAGTCTTTTTCGTAGGGGGTTCTCGCCCTTTCTCCTGCTCGTATTCTTTGATGATCGAGTAAAGCCTGTCCGCTTGAGCCTTAACATCCGATTTTATCTCGTTCTTAGTATTCCTCGAGGTGGTCATGAGGGTTTTGATCTTGACAAGGCATATTCTGGCCTCGGCTACTCTACATTTCTGAGCTGGCGGGCTCCCTATCTCGAAAGACACAGATCCTCTTGCCATTATTGGCATTGTCTTAACAGGCTTTGTGGGGGAAGGTCCCTTTTTGTCAGTTTTACCCGCTTCCCACTCTCCCACACTCTTCCTCACGCTTTGGGTGGAAGGCCCTGCCTCCTCTGGCGCCTTCTGTGGGCTTTTATCTTTCGGGTTAACTGTCTCCTTCCTCTGGATAGGTGGGGTACGTATACCTATTCCGCTCATTGTGATGGTTTAAAATGGGATTTGACACGGATTAGTACTGCGTCAATGGGGTATTGTATAAGATACCCCAGTTATGTAAAAATTGTATATATAGGTTAGACCAAAATTTTAAATAAAATAAAAACAAAGTAAAAATAAAATTGAAATTCCCAGGAATCCTGTCCTTAAGATGCGTTCCTGCGAGAATGTGGTCACGTTACGGTCACAAATTACGATACCTACAGGAACGGAATTAAACCAATAACAGTTTTAGCAAGTCCTTAGTCTAATTTTAAGCTAAAATATAGTACACAAAAGTGATACTATACGTCCTTATTCTAAATTATAAACTAAAATTTTGTAGAGTCTGGTAACTTCTCTATGTAGAGAAGCTAGTCTCTCTATCTTGCTCTGTCAGATTTGAAAGTAACAGTAAAAGTTTTAACAAAAGGTCCTTAATCTAGTCTTAACCTAAATATAGTACACAAAAGTGCTACTTTATGTCCTTATTCAATTTTTTTTTTTTTTTTTTTTTAAACTAAAATTTTGTAGAGTATTTTTAACCTCTCTATGTAGAGAAGTGGGTCTCCCTTTCTTACTCTGTCAATTTTACAAAATTAATTTAAAAAATAAAATTTTGTAGAGTCTTTTTAACTTCTCTATGTAGAGGATTGGGTCTACCTATCTTACTCTGTCAATTTTACACAAAATTTCAAAAAGTATTTTTTAATTTAGCTCTATGTAGAGTCACAGGCCTTAGACTAACTTATCTCTATTGCTCGCCTTCTTAAAAATGTTATATTTAAAATTTTGAAGAAAATTTAAAAGTTACGGGTAAAATCTGAAATTTGCTCTATGTAGAGCCCGTGTCTAGAATATATAAGATTTATGAAATGACTCAACTCTTATATGTCTCAACTATAGAATATTTTTTTTTTTTTTTTTTTTTTTTTTTTCAAAATTAATTAAATAAATCCCAGGAAATTGGGTTTTTTGTCCCAAAACACGATTTTAAAACCCCAATGACTCTAGCAAGAGACTACCTCACCTCTCTGAGGAGACACCAACTCCTGCTCCACCGATTACGGTAAACCGCTTTCGATTCGGGCAATTGGTCTCCGAGTTATAAATAATTTCCTGAGATAGTACTCTCACCCCTAAACGTCTATGTCAATGTACGATTTTAGGGGTTGGGGGTTGAAATTTTGCCAAAATGTCCGGAGGGGGTTCAAGACTTTCTCTCTGTGAGAAAGTGTGGGGGGGGGTCAGGGGGGGGGTACCCGAGAAAAAATGTCAAAAATGGTCTAGGACCCTTAGTTTTCCCGGAAAATGGAAACACAGTTACCGTGCGGTCGGTCGGCAAGTCCGCGTCCCACTAATAATTTTACAATTTAATAAATGCCCGCCAAAAAATTTAGAAAAAATTAATGTAGGTTCACAATTAACCACGCTTAAATTATATTTAAAAATTAAATATGTTATAATAATTAATATTGGTGAAAAACTACTTCAAAAAACGGAAAACGATTACCAAGAACCGCAAAAAAATCGTTTTTTCCCGTTTTTCCGGGGGAAAACGACCTCTGACGGTATTGAAAATTTTTATTTAGACTGGGGGTTCAATTACACGTCAAATGGGGTAATTCACCCCTCGGTCAGGGCCGTAGTTATGTTTGGGTAAAAGTTTAGGTATTCCTGTAGGTATTTTTAAAATCTTATAACTAGGAAAATACAAATGGGAAAAATCTAAAATTTGGCAAGCGTATTACCAAAGACTAAAACTATCTAAAACAAAATTAAAATATAGGGGTAAAAGATCGTTCCCAGGAGCTGGATTCATCCGAAGTTGGGCGATTTTTCAAAAAATTCCAGCTTCGCTCCCGGTTGTCTTTCCAACAAACGGAAAACGGTACCGGGTTTCTTGCTTGGTCCCCTTCAGGATGTGATGGTGATTGTAGTCCTGGCTGCACTGGTTCCGATGTCAGGTTGCATGCGGTTTTCAGTTTTCCTCATATAGCTCCGCGGGGGGCGGCGGGAAAAATCTGAAACTTTGCCAAGATGTGCGGCAAAGTTTTCCTCTCCTGATAGCAGTTTCAAAATATGGGCTTGCGCCGATGGTTTCGGCGCCGCACGCAATAGTAGGTTTTCGGCAGCGTGTTTTTCTGTATTTAACCTCCAAAAACTCTGTTTTCGGGATTTCCTGGGAAAACCAGCGGGTTTCTCACCGGAACACTGCGATCCTTAAACACAAGGCACGAAAACACACACTTTGATATAATTTTCACTATAACTTTTGCACTTCGTACTATTTTCGTGATTTTTCGAGCGTGGAGTAGCTTTAAAACGATCCGCTCGCGGCTAGGGGTGCCGTGCAACGGGGGTCGGGTAGGTTAGGGTAGGGTAGGGTAGGGTGGGGTGCGGGTCAGGTAACCTCCACGTTGGCCTAGTTGGTTGCTGGTCTCTTTCGGATACGTCCGGGGGGAAGAGCAACCCGTTGGGCTGGTGCACCCTGGGCACCGTCAATAACTTCCCATTCGTGGGTTCTTGTTGGCGGTGGCGAATATCTGACGGGGGGGGGGAGGGGTACGCGTCGCTCTGGGTGTTCCCCTGATTAGCAGGGGACACTCCAGACGCGGCACAGGGGTAGGCTGGGTAGGTAGCGGTAGGTCAGCGGTGGGGCTCACTTCCAGGCCTCTGGGCGGGCCGCCTTCCCCTGCGGGGGGGGAACGCCCGGGGCACCCCAGCTCTGCACCCTGCACTGCCCGGCTCTGCAGTGACCGGCTCTGCCCGCTCTGCACCTGGCTTTGCACTCGGCGCTCGTGCGGTTTGAGCTCCCCGAGTGCACTGACCAGCTCTGCACCCTGCTTTGCCCGGCTCTGCATCCGGGTTTTGCCCGCTCTGCACCTGGCTCTGCAGCCCGGAATCTTTCCTGCGGGTGGGGGTGGCCGCGGCTCGGGGGCGGGAAGTGGGCCCACGAGGAGGAAGTGACTTGTCGTTGCCGACCCTCCTTTGACGTGGGATGGTCGGCAGGGACAAGTCAATGGTTGGAGGAGGCGGCGGAGTGTCGGTCTCGATGCTTCGCCGCACACGCGGAGGGCGGCGTCTGGCCTTCGCGGATTCTGGCCAGATGCCGCATAGGAGGGGACCGTTAGGTCCAGTGCGGTGGAGGGTACGGCGCGGCACACCGTCTAGGTGTGCCCAGCGGGGGCGTAGCTGCGCCGTGCCCTGAGGAGGAGGTTGTGTGGCAGGTCCTCTCGCTTCCCGGTGTGGTAAATCCATGCTGGGGAGCGGGGAGGCCTGGGCGGCGGTTGCCTCCTTTTGCGAGGACGCCATGTCGCAAAAGGAGGCAGCGATGGGGGTGGGAGAGGGCGGTTGTACGATCGCCTGCGCCCACCCCCTGGTGGTGATTAGCGGGCGGCAGGTGCGGGGGCGCCTGTCGTCTGCATTGCACAATCACCACCCTCGTCGGGCGGGAATGGCCGAGCACTCACGGTCATTCCCGGGCCCCTCCACTGAGGGAGGGGCGTGCGGGGCCCGCCATTATGGTGAGCAATCGTCGGCGGAGGACTGGGCGTAAAGGCTGTGCCGGTTTCCCAGTCCTCCTCCACACAGACGATGCGGGAGTGCGCTGGTTTATTTTAGTGGGTATACCGGGCTTGCCCGGGGAGTCCCACATAGCCCGTCCATTCCCCCGATGGGCGGGTATGCGTAATGCATTTTTTTCCAGCGTTATCAAAAAAAAAAAAAAAAAAAAAGGGTAGGGTAGGGTGGGGTGCGGGTCAGGTAACCTCCACGTTGGCCTAGTTGGTTGCTGGTCTCTTTCGGATACGTCCGGGGGGACGAGCAACCCGCTGGGCTGGTGCACCCTGGGCACCGTCAATAACTTCCCATTCGTGGGTTCTTGTTGGCGGTGGCGAATACCTGACGGGGGGGGAGGGGGGGACTTGTCGCTCTGGGTGTTCCCCTGATTAGCAGGGGACACTCCAGACGCGACACAGGGGTAGGCTGGGTAGGTATTGGTAGGACAGCGGTGGGGCTCACTTCCAGGCCTCTGGGCGGGCCGCCTTCCCCTGCGGGGGGGAACGCCCGGGGCACCCCAGCTCTGCACCCTGCACCGCCCGGCTCTGCAGTGACCGGCTCTGCCCGCTCTGCACCTGGCTTTGCACTCGGCGCTCGTGCGTGCGGTTTGAGCTCACCGAGTGCACTGACCAGCTCTGCACCCTGCTTTGCCCGGCTCTGCATCCGGGCTTTGCCCGCTCTGCACCTGGCTCTGCAGCCCGGAATCTCTCCTGCGGGTGGGGGTGACTGCGGCTCGGGGGCGGGAAGTGGGCCCACGAGGAGGACGACTTGTCGTTGCCGACCCTCCTTTGACGTGGGATGGTCGGCAGGGACAAGACGATGGTAGGAGGAGGCGGCGGAGCGTCGGTCCCGACGCTTCGCCGCACAAGCGGAGGGCGGCGTCTGGCCTTCGCGGATTCTGGCCAGATACCGCATAGGAGGGGACCGTTAAGGTCAAGTGCGGTGAAGGGCACGGCGCGGCACACCGTCTAGGTGTGCCCAGCGGGGGCGTAGCTGCGCCGTGCCCTGAGGAGGAGGTTGTGTGGCAGGTCCTCTCGCTTCCCGGTGTGGTAAATCCATGCTGGGGAGCGGGGAGGCCTGGGCGGCGGTTGCCTCCTTTTGCGAGGACGCCATGTCGCAAAAGGAGGCAGCGGTGGGGGTGGGAGAGGGCGGTTGTACGATCGCCTGCGCCCACCCCCTGGTGGTGATCAGCGGGCGGCAGGTGCGGGGGCGCCTGTCGTCTGCATTGCACAATCACCACCCTCGCCGGGCGGGAATGGCCGAGCACTCACGGTCATTCCCGGGCCCCTCCACTGAGGGAGGGGCGTGCGGGGCCCGCCATTATGGTGGGCAATCGTCGGCGGAGGACTGGGCGTAAAGGCTGTGCCGGTTTCCCAGTCCTCCTCCACACAGACGATGCGGGAGTGCGCTGGTTTATTTTAGTGGGTATACCGGGCTTGCCCGGGGAGTCCCACATAGCCCGTCCATTCCCCCGATGGGCGGGTATGCGTAATGCATTTTTTTCCAGCGTTATCAAAAAAAAAAAAAAAAAAAAAAAAAAAAAAAAAAAGGGTAGGGTAGGGTGGGGTGCGGGTCAGGTAACCTCCACGTTGGCCTAGTTGGTTGCTGGTCTCTTTCGGATACGTCTGGGGAGAAGAGCAACCCGCTGGGCTGGTGCACTCTGGGTACCGTCAATAACTTCCCATTCGTGGGTTCTTGTTGGCGGTGGCGAATATCTGACGGGGGGGGGGGGGGGGGGAGGGGTACGCGTCGCTCTGGGTGTTCCTCTGAATAGCAGAGGACACACCAGATGCGACACAGGGGTTGGGTAGGTTAGGTTGGGTAGGCTAGGTTGGTTAGGCTAGGAGGTGGTGACTTGTCGTTGCCGACCCTCCTTTGACGTGGGATGGTCGGCAGGGACAAGTCAGTGGTAGGAGGAGGCGGCGGAGCGTCGGTCTCGACGCTTCGCCGCACACGCGGAGGGCGGCGTCTAGCCTTCGCGGGCCAGATGCTGCAATGGCGGGGACCGTAAAGGTCCATTGCGGTGGGGGACACGGCGCGGCACACCATCTAGGTGTGCCCAGCGGGGGCGTAGCTGCGCCGTCCCCTGAGGAGGTTGTGTGGCAGGTCCTCTCGCTTCCCGGTGTGGTAAATCCATGCTGGGGAGCGGGGAGGCCTGGGCGGCGGTTGCCTCCTTTTGCGAGGACGCCATGTCGCAAAAGGAGGCAGCGGTGGGGGTGGGAGAGGGCGGTTGTACGATCGCCTGCGCCCACCCCCTGGTGGTGATTAGCGGGCGGCGGGTGCGGGGGCGCCTGTCGTCTGCATTGCACAATCGCCACCCTCGTCGGGCGGGAATGGCCGATCACTCACGGTCATTCCCGGGCCCCTCCACTGAGGGAGGGGCGTGCGGGGCCCGCCATTTTGGTGGGCATTCGTCGGCGGAGGACTGGGCGTAAAGGCTGTGCCGGTTTCCCAGTCCTCCTCCATAAAGACGATGCGGGAGTGCGCTGGTTTATTTTAGTGGGTATACCGGGCTTGCTCGGGGAGTCCCACATAGCCCGTCCATTCCCCCGATGGGCGGGTATGCGTAATGCATTTTTTTCCAGCGTTATCAAAAAAAAAAAAAAAAAAAAAAAAAAAAAAAAAAAGGGTAGGGTAGGGTAGTGTAGGGTAGGGTAGGGTAGAGTAGGGTAGGGTAGTGTAGGGTAGGGTAGGGTAGGGTAGGGTAGGGTAGGGTAGTGTAGGGTAGGGTAGGGTAGGGTAGGGTAGGGTAGTGTAGGGTAGGGTAGGGTAGTGTAGGGTCGGGTAGGGTAGGGTAGTGTAGGGTCGGGTAGGTAGGGTAGATAAATGTTAGGTCTTTTTATGGCAAAACAAAGTTTGCTGGGTCAGCTAGTTATTATATAGATCATTCACAGTCGACTATATAAAATAAAAATAATCTTAAAACAGTAATAAAACAATAAGTAACTAAATACAATAATTACTATCTTATTAACTAAAGTACACATATTTTGATAGTGCAAACTATTTATTATTAACAAGGTATATAAAAATAGTCTAAAACTGTTCAGGGTCACTCAATTTTTTCCCAATTTTTTAATGAGGGTCTCTGCTGCTTCCATCACGTCGTCATAAGTTTCACGCGCCACATATTGCACAGTTACACATGCATTGTCACTATCACTATAATCATTTTCGTTCTTAGAGTCTTTAAGTTTATGCACTTCTAATTTAATTAAATGCCCTCGATTATCGCTTTCTCCTCGGCGAACAATATATGATGTTGTTGATCCTAATGGGCATTTCCTCTTTTTTGAAGACTTTTTAGAGGATTGGACTTGGTCATCTCCAGTGAGCAACTTTTCAACTTTAGCGTTCTGATTTAAGCCTTCAAAATATGGTTCGTAGTTGCCCTGAGAGTAAAAAAATGAGCTCATAACTGGATTTCCATTGAGGACCTCAGAGTTCCACTGCAAAAAAAAAAAAAGAAACGTAATTAGCATGTGAACAAAATAACAGTAGCGTAAGAAAAAAGAAAAACAACTCCTATGAAATATTAAACCAAAGACTACCTCATGAAAACTAGGTTGCTCCTGCTCTGCAGAAATAACATTATCATTGTCCAATATGCTAGGGCTGTAGGATGCCGGTGGTGGAGTTGCTTGAGACATTATTCTGAAAAAAAATATACTATCTATGAATAAAATTTAAACAGATATTATATTTATAACTTTTTGTTTGATTGGTTATCATTCAAACACTTACCTTTAGAATAAAAACAATATTTAAATCGCGAACAACAGCCTATGGTCCTACTTCAAGTCAGCTACTGCAATGAAGTGTAGTGTTTAATTACTTTTACATATCTAGAATATTCTCCTTTCAGTTATTAGTCATAAATACATTCATGTAAGACGAGAACATCAGTTTGAGAACGATACAAGTCCAAACCTGTTGTTTAAATACTGCACTCACATATTCATATATAAACGTTAGTAAGTAATGAAAATAAATATTAGTAGAAATAAATATTAATCAAACAACCCCTATCCCTGAACGTGAATAATATCAATTTCAATGACTCTGCTCGCCAGATAAGGCATAGTGCTCTATTGCCTAATACGATTCGTTGCATAATATGTGGACCCTCGAACTGTGGCAAAACAAACGCTATGATCAGTTTATTGTTGCATGAAAATGGTCTTAAATTTCAAAATCTTTATCTTTACTCAAAAACTACTTTCCAGCCAAAATATCGTTACTTAAGTGAAGTATTAAGAAGAGTGCCTCAGATTAATTTCAAGGAGTTCAATGACAATAAAGAAGTCATATCTCCCGGTGAAGCTTTGCCAAATTCTATATTTATATTTGATGATGTTGCCTGTGAAAAACAAATAAATATTCGTAATTATTTTTCTATGGGTAGACATAAACAAATTGATTGCTTTTATTTATTGCAAACCTACTCAAAAATACCGAAACAGTTGTTACGGGATAACACCAATTTTCTTATAATATTTAAACAAGATGATGTAAACTTAAAGCACATCTATGGAGAACATGTCAACTCCGATCTACCATGGAATCAGTTCAAAGATATTTGTAAAACTGTTTGGAGTAATCCATATCAATTTCTTCTTATTAGCAAAGAATCACCATTAAATAATGGAAGGTACAGACAGAATTTCGATATTTTTTTAAAATTTGATTGACTGTGTATAAATATAAGTAAATAACACGCAAAAAGAAAAATTAGTATTATTTGTTCTTCAGCTGAATACAGTTGTTACAACATGGAGAAAAATATTAAAATAGAATTAATTAAGTCTGTAAACTCTATAAAGAATAAAATAAAACAAATGAAGAACAAGGAAAACTCAATGAACTTGTCACTCGATAAAATGCTAAAACCTGTCACAGATCCGCTTAAAACTCTAGTTGATTCTAATAAATATATGGAAAAAATAAAACATTTAGAAAATACAGCACTCACTAATTCTGAAGGCAATGAATTGGATGACATCAATACTAGCTCATTTACAAGTTTTGAGGATTGCTACGATCCAAAACTAAATTCTACCCAATCCCCTAAAAAGTCTAATAAAATGGAATTACCAGATGATTTAGAAATTTCATTAGAGGGCCGCGATATCCATGATATTTATGATGGTGTAAATATACCGTTTGGAATAAGAAGTGTAAACAAAACTTTATTGATGGGTAATTCAGCAGTATCATTTTCTAAAATTGATAGTTTAAATGACGATAGTGACATTTTAATTAAAATCGATGACAAAACCTATAATTTAACCCCTGGCCTGAAGGAACTTTTACTTCGAAGAAAACCTGATTTAAAATTAATTTCGAGCAAAGATAAACTTGTCTATAAGGATATGCTGCATTTTACAAATGCTCATAAGAGAGATTTTAATCCTAATGGACAAATACGAGGCGATAAAGGAATAAAATATCGTGAAATAATTAAACCACTCTTTTCCGAATCGTCAAACGATAATAAACTTGTTCACACTAAACTTGGAGGAAACTTGCCCATGCTAAAAAAATACAAAAAAAACACTGACTTGGTATATTGGGATGATCCTAACGAATTGGTTGAGAGATTGAAACTATTAGTTGCTTCAAGAGATGCTGGCAATACAAACCATGATAATGAAATTTTATCGATAATTGAAGAATTAAAAGAAGCTGACATAATTAAAGAATAAATAGTGATAATAATATGCTTTTCATTCAGTATTATAGATGGATTCAAGACAAATGTACTAAATTCTAAAAATGAGCAAAGCTGACGTAGTAAACGAAATACATAAAAATGTGAGGGTGAACTTTCCACGAAGACATGTTATTATGAAAGATGTAGATGACCTGTGGCAAGCAGACTTAATGGATATGCAATCAATTTCAAAAGAAAATAAAAATTATAGATTTATTCTTACCGTTATTGATACATTTTCGAAATATGCTTGGGCCTTCCCTCTGAAAAGTAAAACCAAAGATGATGTATGCAAATCTTTCAAAACGTTGCTAGCTACAGGGCGTGTTTCGAAAAATCTCCAAACGGATAATGGTACAGAATTTTATAATAATAAATTTCAAAAGCTTATGAAATCTAATCATATCAACCACTACTCAACCTTCTCAACAAAAAAGGCTTCAATAGTTGAACGATTTATCAGAACATTGAAATCTAAACTGTATAAAGAATTTAGTTTAAAAGGCAACTATAATTGGATAGACAATACCCTTAATAATGTTATTCATAAATATAATCACACTTACCATCGGACAATTCAGGAAATCCCTGCTAATGTGGATAACATTAATAAAAAACGTATATTAGAAAGGTATTTAAGACTGGTAAAAAACGAAAGAATAAGAAGCAAGTATAAAGTTGGTGATTATGTCCGTATCAGTAAGTACAAAGGAACATTTGAAAAAGGATATACCCCCAACTGGTCGATGGAAATATTTAAAATTCGAAAAATACAAAATACAATTCCTATCACCTACTTAATTGAAGATACGATCAGAGGTCAGCCTATTTTAGGGGCATTTTACTTACAAGAGCTGCAAAAGACAAAACATCCCCATGTTTATCTAGTTGAGAAAGTTCTTAGAAGAAAAGGAAACAGGGTTTTAATAAAATGGTTAGGTTTGTCATCTGCTGAAAACAGTTGGATTGATCAATCGAATATTTTATTATAAATAAAATTAACTTTACTAACTTAACAACAAATACATTAATGAATCGAACTTAACAACAAATACATTAATGAATCGAATAAGTATTTATTATAGTGTTCATTCAAGATTCATTAGTCTTATGATGTGTATTGGAGAGAGTAGTCTTCTCAATTGGCTTATAAACAATTTACCGTTTGAATTACACTTACCAGGATACAATTATTGTGGTCCTGGTACGAAATTAATTAAAAGGCTTACACACGGAGATAAAGGTATTAATAAATTAGACGAATATTGCAAAGAACACGACATTGCCTATCAGAAATCATCAAACTTAAAGGATCGTCACAACGCTGATTTCGTTTTGTTAAAAATGGCGAAAGAGCGAGCGGCTGCCTCGGATGCGAGTGTAAGCGAAAAACTCGCAGCACACTTAGTAAGCAAGACAATGTCTGCAAAAATTAAAAGTGGTGCTGGCCTAAAAAAAAGTAGCAAAAAGTGCTCTCAAAAAGTTACATCTGGAAAAGGATTAAAAAATAAATTTAAAAATGTTATAACTAAAACAAAAAGACACATGAAAAAATTAAAACCTAAATGCAAAAAAGTGGCAATAGAATATGCTATGGCCGCAGCCAGAGAATTAGCTAGTGATTTATCCATTAAACTTCCTCGAGTTATTCCTATACCAAAAACTGGCGGTGTATTACCTTTGATTCCTATTTTTGCTGGATTATCAGCGGTGGGAGCATTAGCAGGCGGTGCAGCTGGTATTGCCAAAACCATAAATGAATTCAAAATGGCTAGAAAGCTGTTGACCGAATCGAAAAGACACAACGAAAAAATGGAAGCTCTCTGCATTGGGAAAGGACTACACCTTAAATCACATAAAAACGGTCTTGGAATTTTTTTATCGAATAAAAAAAACTAAAATATCGGCTACCCAAACGAGCCTTAACTAACTTTGACATTTTGAAGTATGGAAATAGTATTCCCTATTTTAGAGGAGTCTTTATGAGAGACGAGCTTCCTAAAAGTCCGTTTAAAAAAGAATGTGGAGTTATTAATTTAGATAGTTCTAAAGATCCTGGCTCTCATTGGGTAGCCTATGCAAAATATAACGAATATATTGAGTACTTTGACAGTTATGGAAATCTTAAGCCTCCAAAAGAATTTATAAAATACATAGGTTCTCAAGTTCACTACAATTATGATAATATACAACGCAATCATCCTTTCAATTGCGGCCATCTCTGTTTAAATTTTTTAAAGAATTTTTGGAGTAGTCAAGGGATAAAATAATGAGGATCTTCTTAACGAGTTCAGTATGCAAGCATGTCTACAACGGTTACCATCTCTGGAAATAAATCTGAATTGGTGTCATACTTTCAACCATCTCTGCATTTAACCAATCAATACGAATGCGGTTTGTTATACTTTTCAGTGTTAAATTCAAGACCAAATGTACCCATCAATAACAGCAGTCTATCTGTAATCAGAATCGAGTGTGATCTTGTACATGGTTCGTACTGCAACGGATTACCAACTCATTTTATTCATGAATTTATATTTGATACTGCTCCAAGTCATCAGTACGTAGAAATACCGCGAAACGTTATTTACTTTCCAGTGAACAAAAATATAATTTCATCCATATCTATTAGGATTGTTGATCAATTTGGTTATTGTATTAACTTTGGTGAAGAACTTAATATTCAACTACGTCTTCATTTAAGAAAAACAAAATGATAGTATATTATAAAAACACTCCTGTGAAAATAAAACGTCTTATTCCTTCTACGGCCTCTACGGAGCATAGACGTAAGAAAAAAGTTAAGAAATTAACTGAAGGAAATAAAGATTTTCTTAGAGCCCTAGGTTTTAAAGTATGAATATACTACAGATTACCGAATTACCACACTTCGATAGTTCGATCGAAAGTTATGAAATCCATTCATATAATCCCTACAATAACAGCTTTAGAGAAAACGATGAAATCAGAATCCCCATACATCAACAAGACATATACGTGCTACCATCAGCCAGTTCAATTTACATCGAAGGCCAAGCAAAACTGTTCGGTAAAGATGGGAATCCAATCAAGAAAAATGTTACGTTCACTAATAACCCTATTATGTCTTTGTTTCAAGACATCAGGTACGAAATGAATGGTATTGAAATAGATCGAATAAAAAATTCTGGAATAACTTCAACTATAAAATCATACATCTCATTAAATGAAGGTGAAAATAAAGTTGCTGCATTATGGGGTTGGAAGTTAAACGGATTCGAAAATGATGGTCATTTTAGTATTGTGTTACCGTTAAATAAGATTTTAGGGTTTGCAGAGGATTACAATAAAATCGTTATAAATTGTAAACACGAGCTTATATTAAATAGAAGTAACTCTAACTTAAACAGCGTTATTCTTACTGATGATGTTGTCAATTTTCAAATAGATATGCAAAGAGTTCAATGGAGGATGCCACACATAAAAGTGTCAGATCGAGAACGATTAACACTTTTAAAGCATTTAGAAAGAGATAAATCCATTCAAATGGCTTTTAGAAATTGGGATTTATATGAATATCCTTTACTACCTAAAACTACAAAACATTCTTGGTCAGTTAAGACTGCTTCACAATTAGAAAAGCCTAGATATGTAATATTTTGCTTACAAACTAATAGAAAAAATAATAAAACGAAAGACAGTTCACTATTCGATCATTGTGAGGTGACAAACGTTACGCTCTTTTTAAATTCACAATATTATCCTTATGAGCCTTTGGGTTTAAAGTTTTCTGACAGCAAATACAGTATATTATACGAAATGTATGTAAAATTTCGTCAGTCGTATTACAACTGTCCAGCAGACCCGTTGCTCGGCCTAAAGGACTTCAAAGAAAAAGCTCCCCTCTTTATCTTAGACTGTTCAAGGCAAAACGATAGTCTAAAATCAGGTCCAGTGGATGTCCGGTTAGAAATTGAATGTTCAACGCCAATACCTGATAAAACAACTGCATATTGTTTGATTATAAACGATCGACTTGTGGAATACAAACCTCTTAGTAACATTGTACGCAGGTTATCATGATTGCTATTGTAGATATTCAAGGCTTTCGAACAGAAACAGATGAATTTATAATAAAAGAAATCGCTATATTGTATAATAAAAAAATTCAATGGTTTTTAATTAAGCCACCATTTCCATTTTACTATTTGACGAAAGCAGAAAGAAAGCAAGTTAGTTGGATTGAACGTAACAGAAAGATATATTGGCGTGAAGGATTTGTATCATATTCCAATTACCAGAATACTATTGTTGACATTTTAAGAGATAAATGTGTCTATGTTAAAGGTTTTGAAAAAGTATTGTGGTTAAAAAATATATTAGAAAACAGTAATAGTAATATATTTAATTTAGAAGACAAAGGTTGTCCTAGTTTGTTAAGTCTGTACAATCAATATAAAAATTCTCAAGATTTGTATAGTTGTACTTATCATGACTCTGTATGTGCTTTAAAAAATGTATTGTGTTTAAATAAATGGTGCAATGATAATAAAAAATAAAATTACATTTTCTTCTTTAATTTCTATACTACGGTAAAACGCTTCCTATCCCTCCCAATCACGATAAGGTCGTCAAATCATTAAAAGCTGCTGTCTGTAGCTAGACGGTGTCATTATCCGTTTACCTGTAAAACGGAACATGTCTCAAAATAACTACAAACCTCGTTATGACATGTATAATACTTATAAAATGCGTGAATTTTCATTTAATTATTACTGGGCAACGGCTGACTCAAAGAAAAGATTAGTGATGGAAATGGCTGACTCTGGATTCTTTTATTGTGGAAACAGTATAAATGATAAAGCAGCATGTTTCTCATGCGGAGGTGTTATAGAAGATTGGGAGATATATGACGATCCTTGGATGCAACATGCTATACATTTCCCACAATGTTTTTATTTAAATGCTGTGAAGGGGAGAGAGTTTATATTTAATACGCGATGCAAAATATGAATCGAGCATTGCTTATTTATCGAAATAGAATTATGGTTCTGAATCACGTCTATAGAATTGGGGTTTCTGGATCATGGTTCGAGCGCAGCGAGAACAGGTGATCCAGAACCCCCAATTCTATAGACGTGATTCAGAACCCCCAATTCTAACCTACTCAGCGCTGTGTCATACGCAAAAAAAAATCGCCTTTGGTAAATTTAAGACTAGTAAGCTTATTTATGTACATGAGGAATAGGGTCGGCCTCAGTATACTTCCCTGAGGCACGCCATGTGTAACTGGGAGATATGTACTTTTTTGTTTATCTTCTCAGACACACTGAGTTCGGAGAGGGAGCTATTGAAAAGTTTAAGCTGGGTGACCCTGATACCCAGCGCCTCCAATTTGTTTAGTAAGAGGAAGACAGAAATCGTATTAAATGCCTTGGCTAGGTCGAGAAAATTAGAAAGACGTTTCTTTCTCTTTGTCCAGGTTGCAACTAATAAATTCTATAAGTTTGTTCACAGCTTGTTCTGTAGATTTTCCTTTCCTAAACCCGTAATGGTTTACTGATAGCAGTTTATTTTTTTCGAGATATTTTACTAGACGGATGTTTATAATTTTATATCTAAAATTTTGGATATTGCGAGTAGAATGGATATAGGCCTATTGTTGTTTATACGACTTCTGTCGCCTTTCTTATAGATTGGGCATAGTTCTGACCGTTTTAGGGAACAGGGAAACCTGTTCCCACTCCAGTTTTTGAACAATCGTTAAAAATCTTTACGAGTGGTTGTACAAGAATATTTTTGTGTTGTTTCAGGAATCTACTGCTGATATTATCACATCCTGGTGCACTATCTGTTTTTAGACCCATGATAAGATGTCCAACCTCGTATTCGTCTGTCTCGGTTAAGACTAAAGAATTGGGGACATTATCTTGAGTATTTCTTAGTAATGGCAGAATCCGGGAATTAATATTTTCGGTATTTATCAAGAGCTAGTGTTCTGCTACCGTTACTTTTTTATAGCTAAACCAATAATTTTTCATAGCATAAACCAAACTTAAGTGGCAGTGGGCAGGGCACATTGCTCGCAGAACGGATGGCCGATGGGGCCGAAAAGTTCTGGCATGGCGACCGCGAACCGGAAGACGATACGTTGGAAGGCCTCCCAATAGGTGGACCGATGACCTGGTTAAGGTTGCGGGAAGGCGCTGGATGCGAGACGCACAGGATCGGTCAATGTGGCGACGCCTAGGGGAGGCTTATGTCCAGCAGTGGACGTCTTTCGGCTGAAATGATGATGATGATGATGAAACTAGGTTTGAGGGTCGAGAAAAAATGTGAGCTATTTTCACAGCTTATACGCTAATAAAGGCATGGCTACAATAAGTCCAAATAATAAAAAATAAAAAAATTGTACACACACAACCACTATTGGTTGACTGGTAACTGGTAGATGTTTGTGATGCATGCAGTTTAAATAAATGTAGGAATTTTTCGTTCCACATGTGTCAAACTAAGAGACCGCGACGCACGGATCAGGATTTACTAAGTGGGTAGCTATTAAAACCGTGATGATGCAACTCATGCAACAATACAAAACAGTATGGCTGCAAATCTTTATTACTCAATAATAAAGCAATCCGTACTCGACGTCGTAGTCAAGAATCTTAGGCTTTTCCTTCTCTGACTCTAGCTTTTCCATCTCCGAGCTTGGCTCTAACTCCTCCACACCTGGTTTCAAATTTAACCCTGTCCGCCTGTGCTTGAAAGCCTTCGCCAATTCCGGATGCGCTCTTAAGAAAGTCCTCAATTTCTCCTTATTAACCGTTCCGTTGACAACTATGTCTCTGAACGTTTCGTTGGCCATATAAGCTTCGTTCACACCTTTGATTTTATCCAACTTCGCTTTCAGTTTCTCGTCTATCTTTACCAGTTCATACTCGTGAACGTTCACAACAGCCTTGCGATCCTTCCGGTATTTCTTCTTCATCTGTTCTATGAACTTCTTCAACTCCTTCGTCTTCTTCTTGCGTTGAGCTGTTCCATTTCTATAAGCTTTCATCAATATGCTTCTGATTTCGCTTACTATTCTTCGGATACTCTTCGCGATTTTTTTCTTCCTCCTGTCTCGTTCATCTTTGCGTTTCTTTTTTTTAGAATTCTTTTTTTTATTTCGGGACTTCTTGCCTTCATGGTTCTTCTCGTTGGAGTCGGTTTCGAAACTGCTGCCTTCGAAAGAGATGTCTAGTCCTTGGTACATGTCATAGTTGGTGACTAGGAGGGCGCAGCAGATGTATGCGGTTCTACCACAGAAGTAGTCACCTCGATATATTCGATACTCTGAGTCGCATTCTGCTGAGAGCATGCAGTTGCCCCAAGGTGCGTCGTGTTGATTGGGGTCGCCGCAGGGAACGCCCCAAGGCCCTTAAAGAGTAAATAAATTTCACAAATGAGGTTAAAGCTATATGCTGAATTTTATTATTACTGGCTAACGGTACGTTCACACGGCGTCGAGTTTTTCTCTACCGAATCGGTTTTTTGCAGGATTCGGTTTAGTGGCATAAGTATTTCAATGAAGGAGTTCACACATGCATTCGGTTTCAAGACACGGCAAAAAAACCGAATCTTGCTGAAGTTGACATCCGATTTTGCGACTAAAAACCGATCCGGCCGTACTGCAAAATGTAAGATCCGGTGCAGTGGTATAGCGCATTCAATACATGCGTTCATACGATACACGCAGGGGTAGATTCGGTTATTAGATTTTATCTCGATACGAGGCCGTCGGATACGGCAATGCAAGATGTGCTGTGTGAATACAACATTCGGTTTTTCCAGATCCGATGAAAATAAGATTCGGCAAAACGTGGCTCCGTGTGAACGTACCGTTAGTGTTCAGGAAAAGATCAAGATGGCTGTTAGGTACCGCTTTTTAACCCCTGCCGGAAAAAGAGGGGTGTTATAAGTTTCACGTGTGTTGCTGGGTATCTGTGTATCTGTGTGTCTGTCTGTGGCATCATAGCGCCTAAACGGATGAACCGATTTCGTTTTTTTCGAAGTTTTTTTTTGTTTGAAAGGTAATTTTGTCTAGAGTGTTCTTAGCTATGTTTGAATAAAATCAGTTCAGCCGTTCAAAAGTTATGAGCATATTACTGTTTGAATCGGGGTGTTTTCGCAAGATAAATGTGTCGGGGGTTTTTTAAATTGTGAAATTTTACTTGTTAATTTTCAACCGTGCATTATTTAATAATCTAGACACAATAGTTTGATTTCTATAAGAGTATGCAGTTATACATGCTTCTACACTTATTGGATTAGTTCTTATCTACTACTACACTGTTAAGAAATCGATACCAGAGCGTCTCTGATAGCTATATTTTTGACGGTATCCTTCTTTTTATATATAATAGTATATTTAAAATACTTACTAGCTGCCACCATATTGACGACATCGCCTCTGTGTACCGTCGAGTTCAACGCCTCGAATTTCTTCTGCATCCAGTGCTCATCCCATTCATCCATCCAGAACTGCTCCGCGTCACTAGAAGTGGAGTCATCAGCAGCTCTTCTACGCCTTAACTCATTCAATACTGGATCCATGTGGAAGTATTCTCTCCCTATCTTGTCTTGCATGCCGGTAAATTTTGAGGAAGGTAAGTCCTCTCCAATGTTTAAGCTTTGCTCGTGGGTTCTAACACTTCTCAGAACTCTGGCCTTACTCTGAGCAGCTTTCTTATCTTTTGCGTCCTCTTGTTTTCTATGATGTATATTCTTGATACCATCTCGACGTTCAGGGGTGAGGAGTTGCAAGTTAGGTCGGAGCTCTTTCAGGAATTTTAATAGATTTTTATCGTCATCCTTGTTAGCATGAATAGCGCTGAGAGACAGAACAAATAACGTTAAGTGAAAATAATGCATTTTATTTCGACATACTTAACATGGCTTCTAGCAGAAGTTTTCCGTCAAAAATGTAGTTAGGTTTTGAGTGAATTTGTTATCGAGAAGTAATGCAATAAATATTTAAACCATTAAATATTTATAGCTAAACTTTTTCACTTTGACAGTTTTGATAAATTCTGGCTCAACCATAAAAAATCGGCTATGTGTGCGTCTGAATTGCGAATTAATGGTTCCGTGCTATCAAAACGGTTTTTATTATGTCAAAGCGTGGTGAACGTGTAGGAGGCCCGCCTGGTCGTCATAATACGTGGTCACCGCTGCCTATGGATACCAATTGGTGCTCTTCCTACCCTTTTTCAAAAGGTCCCTCTTCAGTTTTTTTATTGATGCTGTCTTAGCTCACAAGCAGGGCTGGATCTAGGGCAGGGCGAGCCGGGCAAATGCTCAGACCCCAGACAGAGTCCACAGGGGTGGCCAAACTGAACTAACAGTTGTCGTTACTAACAGCAACGTAGTCAGTTAACTTTAAATTTCATCAGAAAACCTAACTTATTCGTGGTGTGGTGCTCAAATTTTCAAGCTCGGTAATCGGTCGAATGTTATTGGTTCTTGATGTAAACCCACCGTTAAATAACATTCATAATTTTGGGAAAATTCTTAGGTGAAATTTTCGCGCTCACTTGGCTCGAAGTTTGTTTCAATAGACAAACATAAGAAACATTTCCTCCTTATAAGGCGTCATTTTGCCCGAATGACGACATTGCTAGATCGGGCCTTGCACACGATCCAGTCCAAATGTTAAACCACGTTTTTACGTTGTAAGTTCTACAATGTCACGGGTTCTCATTGCTAAGAAAGAAAATTTGGTTGAAATAAATCTCACTAGATGGCGCGACATGTACACACAATTCAATAGAATTGTGTGTAAAATTAATATTTTCTGGAATTGAACATAAAAATTGTATGTTCTTGTTTAATCAACTCTCCTAAGTACAAATTTATGGAATATTGTGCTCTTAATTCAAATTTCAAAGATTATTTAAACGGATCATTTAAAATTGATGCCAATAGATGGGGCATTTTTAAATTACTGACTCATTCCACTCGATTGTTACACATTAACACATGTAACACATTTTAGTGCAAAAAAACTCTAAAAACGTGCAAAAAAAAGTACTATAAAACAAACCTTCACTGTTTTTAAAGAAAAATATTCACTAACTTAGTACCCTTTTACTTGAAAGTCGCTGCTAAGACCATCTATTGCCGTGAAACGGGATCGAACGCGACTGATGTACTTACAAAAATAACAAGATTAATCAGATGACAAACGCTAGTTTCGACGGCACGGTTTCTTTGTATGGGATGAGGCATCTGTATGGTTTTATATTATCTGTGACAATGTATAGGTGAACTTTCTCGCAATGGCGGAACGATCTGTGGCAGAAGCCCAAAAGAGGGATGGTGTTGCACAGTTCTTCAGAGCTGTGTAGTAAATATAATTCTAAATCCTTCTCTGATGAGCTGTATAAAACATATGGTTTAGCAAAACTTAGTACAACTTAAACAAAATGATTTGATTTCTGTTGAACTCTAAAATGAATCTCAATATTTATTTGTGACCCGCACAGGAGACACGAGAAATAAGCATACAATTAAACAACAATAAAATAAAAAAACCCGTGCGAGACCAAAAAGGTTCCTATCTCAGCATGTGCAGCGATATCCAAAAAAGGTAATAACGCTGCGCTAATATTCTGATAGGGCCTACTGTTGATGCCACGGACACACTTACGGAAACGGGACTTATATTATATACAATAAAATAGAAGAATATATAAATAACAAACAAAATAGAATAAATCACTTAAGGTGGGTCAAAGTATGTGTAAGTATAATACAAATATATAAATAAAATATACTAAATATAGGTAGACCTAGAAACCGACGTACACACGCTACACTTGCTGCATAAGCCATGCATGCCATACCTATGTGTAACATGATGGGCGTCAGAAATAAAATATCACACGCATCTTCACCAATCAATCCAGACGTCCACTCATAGGCAGGCTTCTCGCCTCCAGAATTTTAAATCCTGCTTATTAACATGCCCTAGTCGGCACGAACTATTTTGTGCACGGGGTTAAAATGCATGCTATCTTATCCGACAACACGTGCGAAAGAGAAAGATGCTGTGATGAGCAGTAAGACGCTAGTTCGCGTACGAATTAGCACTTTTACAAATGTAGCGAAATGGATGATGATTTAGGACGAAATAAAGCGCGCGAAATTTTGTAAACAGACCTTTGGGATTCTGGATATCATGAAAAAACGGCTAAATGTATATTTACAAAATAAAATTATTTGCATTGTTGACCTACTAATCTATTCTTGTATGTTGGCTGTTTTGAGAAGAAAGAAGAAGCTCGACTCGCCGTTCACGACAGCGTGCTGGTGCCTACACTTATTTATTTATTTATTTAATACTTTATGCACAAACAAGTACAGAGGCGGACTTAATGCCTTAGGCATTTTCTACCAGTCAACCTTTGGGTGATGGAGAGATAAACAGTGGTAGGTGCAATATTGAAAGTTACATGGATTATTTAAATATACATATAAACTATAAATACAATATAAATATACCATATATATTCAAAATAATAAACTAAATACATAAACATTAGTAGTAATAGATACATAATTGAAAAACATTAGCGCTGCTACGATACTACTGCCAACTTCTTACGGATATGCTCGCGAACTTTAACTTTGAAGGTTAACCGGTTGGTTGCCATCCTGATTTCCTGGGGGAGCGCATTCCACAGAGAAATAGACTGAACGAAGAAGGAACGATGAATGAAGTCAGTGCGGTGAGTGGGACATTGAAGAAGGCGGTTATGTGATGACCGTAGATTTTTACTGTGGTTGGAGCAAATGTATTGAAAGTAAGGGGCCAGATAACTAGGGAAATTGGAAGAATCGAGAAATGAGAACAAGGTAGTTAGTGCCCTTTGCTCTCTGCGCTGGCGTATGGGGAACCACTTTAGAAGTGATCGATGCGCAGAGACATGATCATATTTACGCAAATTGAAAACAAATCGAATGCAGTAATTTAGAAGGCGGTCAAGTTTATTGAGTAGATCTGCATTCAGGTCGTAGTAGCACACATCACCATAATCAATGATAGGAAAAATTAAGGTCTGCACAAGCATTGCCTTCGTGTTGATTGGTAATACATTTTTCAAACGATACAGTGCCCGCAGCGTTCCAGTGACCTTCTGACTCACACTAGTGATTTGAGTACGCCAATTTAGAGTATTATCGATGTGCAAGCCCAGGTCCTTTACATCAGTGCTGAATGGATTAATCTTACTGTCAAATAAAACAGGCGGCAAAGTTGCACCATCTACTTTAGCAATGTTTCGATGACTCCCAATGATGACTTATGTATGGAAGTGAAGGTTGGGTATGGCAAAAAAGACATGAAAGTAGGATTAATGCAGTAGAAATGCGCTTCTTGCGGAGTATGTGTGGTGTAACTTTAAATGGTAGATTGAGGAATGAGGTAATAAGACAACGTTGTGGTTTAAAAGAAGATGTAGTGACTAAAATTGAAAAGAGTATGTTAAGATGGTTTGGCCATGTTGAGAGGATGAATGAAAGGCGACTAACGAAAGGTATTTATAAGGCAGACGTGAATGGAAACGCCGGGAGGGGACGCCCTAGAAAGACATACATAGACCTTATAGGTGATGTTCTTCAGAAAGGCCAAGTGCGCAGTACACATAACCGGCGTGTGTGTATGACTAGATGTATGAATGTGTGTGAAGCAAAAGAAGTATGCAAGGATCGTAGCAGGTGGCGTTCTGTAGTTTATGCCTAATCCATGGGTATCCTAAAATTAGTGTTGAAATATGGAACTTTCGACGCTCATAATATTATTTTTACGTTTTTTGTTTCCATACAGGGCTAGATAATGATGGGACAAATTGAATATTTGTTTTTATTTTAAACGTACATCATCAAACATTGGAGTAATTGCCAGACTACGTTTGTATAAACGTAACGTAAAACGCGAAAGTTTGTGAGGATGGATGTATGTAATTATGTTTATTACTATTTCACGCAAAAACTACTGAACGGATTTTGATGAAACTTTACAATAATATAGGATACACATCAGAATAACACATAGGCTATAATTTATTAAGATATTGAGATAAGTACTTATTTTAAGCGGGCGGAGCCGCGGGCTATTACGAATGCGAAATTATGGATAGATTGTTGCTTTATTTTACTCTTTAACACGCCAGAAGGGATCTGGATGAAAATTTGCAAAGAGATATGTTATGAGCGCGCGCATTGTGAAGACTCGAATACGTCCTAATTAGAACGTATAGTCTTTAGTCTATGTCACGCATGGCGATGAGTGATACGCTTTGTTGAAACATACATACATACATAAACTCGTAGGCAGAAACTACAGAACGCCACCCGCTACGATCCTTACATACTTCTTTTGCTTCACACACATTCATACATCTAGTCATACACACACGCCGGTTATGGGTAATGCGCACTTGGCCTTTCTGAAGAACATCACCTATAAGGTCTATGTATGTCTTTCTAGGGCGTCCCATCCCGGCGTTTCCATTCACGTCTGCCTTGTAAATACCTTTCGTTAGTCGCCTTTCATTCATCTTCTTAACATGGCCAAACCATCTTAACATACTCTTTTCAATTTTAGTCACTACATCTTCTTTTAAACCACAACGTTGTCTTATTACCTCATTCCTCAATCTATCAGTTAAAGTTACACCACACATACTCCGCAAGGAGCGCATTTCTACTGCATTAATCCTACTTTTATCTTTCACTAGCTGACCCGGCAAACTTTGTTTTGCCATAAAAACACCAAACATTTATCTACCCTACCTATCCTACCTTACACTACCTACCCTACCCGACCCTACACTACCCTACCCTACACTACCCTACCTTATCCTACACTACCCTACCCTACACTACCCTACACTACACTACCCTACCCTACACTACCCTACACTACCCTACACTACACTACCCTACCCTACCCTAAGCTACACAACCCTACCCTACACTACCCTACCCTACCCTACGCTACACAACCCTACCCTACACTACCCTACCCTACCCTACGCTACAGTACACTACCCCACCCTACCCTACACTACCCTACCCTACACTACACTACCCTCCACTACCAAAAAAAATATAATATATACTTAAAAACCATCTTTGAACTTCAACGAACATTTAAAAAAAAGAATTGGCCAAATTGGTCCAGGCGTTGTTGAGTTATGCGATTACCAACACATTTTGCGATTCATTTTTATATTATAGATTATAGTCTGTTAAAACAAAAACAAAATTTAACAAGTAAAATTTCAAAATTTAAAAGGCCCCGCAACATTTATCTTGCGAAAACACCGCGATTCAAACAGAAAAACACCCATAACTTTTGAACGGCTGAACCGATTTTATTCAAACATAGCTCAGAACACTCTCGACAAAATTACCTTTCAAACAAAAAAAAACTAAATCAAAATCGGTTCATCCGTTTAGACGCTATAATGCCACAGAAAGACACACAGATACACATATACACAGCAACACACGTGAAACTTATAACACCCCTCTTTTGCCGTCGGGGGTTAAAGACATGCATATTTTGCGCCGACTCTAAATAAATTAGGATAAAATTAAGAGATTTATTATGATAATATGACTTTCTGTTGGACATTATCTAAGTACATATATCTTATTCTTATGACAGAAAAATCGTATCTTGAGTCCTCCGCTAACTTCCTGCCCCCACTTCTTCACCACCAGAGGGTGCAACACGAACAGAATACAAAGGGGATCTTACCGCTAAATATACACGATATTGAAGACATCTTGGCGTTTTATCTACTAAAACATTAGCCTATATAATGGTCCCATTGGGACGACAGTTTTAGTTATTCTTATACATTTATATTTTGTCCGTTTGTTGTATTCTTCTTGGCTATTTTACCGGGTTATGACCCCGGCTTAGGGTATATATGTTCTGTGGTTATGACTGTAGCGGAATGACGGTGGCAAAATAAAATAAAGTCTATCATAATGGCAGTACTCTATGACTGTCACGCGACTGACTTTTGTACATAATTTTTAACCAGTTTTCCAAAAAGGAGGAGGTTCTATGTTCGTTAATGTTTTTTAGGGTTCCGTACCCAAAGGGTAAAAACGGGACCCTATTACTAAGACTCCGCGGTCCGTCTGTCTGTCTGTCTGTCTGTCACCAGGCTGTATCTCATGAACCGTGACAGCTAGACTGTTGCAATTTTCACAGATTATGTATTTCTGTTGCCGCTATAACAACAAATACTAAAAACATAATAAATTAAATATTTAAGTGGGCTCCCATACAAAAAACGTGATTTTATTGCCGTTTTTGCGGTAATGGTACGGAACCCTTCGTTCGCGAGTCCGACTCGCACTTGGCCGGTTTTTTTACTTTTTTGTGTATGTTCTTCACCACTTCTCTCAAAACGGTGAAGGAAAACATCGTGAGGAAACCGGCATGTCCTGGAACTAAAAATTCGAAGACATGTGACATCCACCAACCCGCACTGGGCCCGCATGGTGGATTACGGCACATTCCCTCTCCCAGAGACGAGGCCTATGTCCCAGCAGTGGGAAAATTAATAGGCTGATGATATGTTATGTTATGTGTATGTTCAACGATATCTCCGTCAATTATGGACCGATTTTGAAAGTTCTTTTTAAAGTATGTACCAAAATTGGTCCCATTTTGATTTGGTGAAGATCTGATGAAGAATTTCAAAGATATACAACAGAACTCTTCAATAAATAACGACAAATCATTCGGGATTGCTGCAATCGCATGTCTGTTTATTATTTATGCCATTTCATAACTTAACATCACGCCAGTAAGCTCTTAAGGGGTACGCAGATCTCTCAATGCACCGGTTATGTTCAAGTTTCATGATATTCGGTTAATCTATTCTGGTGTTATAGGTACTACCTTACTTAACAACTTGCCTATTAGGTAGATACAACAAAAAAATTAAAAATATTTTTTTTTTGCAAAAAATACTACCGACTTCCAAATAAGTTTTGGAAGTCGATAGTATTTTTTACAAAAATGTTTTTTTTTTTATAAACATACTTAACATTTACACCCTTATTCCCCGAAGGGTTAGACAGGGGTCCAGTTATAGTACTTACACCCAAATTTAGACAGTTTTTAACCGACTTCCAAAAGGAGGAGGTTATGAATTCGATTGTATATTATTTTTTTGTTTCACCTCAAAACTTTTTACTAGATGAACCGATTTTGATGATTCTTTTTTAATTTTAAAGCTGGTGCTTCTCATTTGGTCCCATTGAAGACTGAAGATCTGATGAAGAACTTCGGCGATATACAACAGAACTCTTCAATAAATAACGGCAAATCTCTCGGGATTGCTGCAATCGCATGTTTGTTTATTACGCAGATGTGTACAGTTCACCCTGGTACACTCTTATTTTACCGGTTATGTTTAGTATGCATTGTTTTGTAGTCAGGGACATATTTTTGGTGAGTTTATTATAAAGGCTAGGGCCCAGAAACCTTACAAATTTTTTACCAAAATTTGTTTTAAATCTGGTTAAATTTTCACATAATATGATGTTAAGACGTCTCTGTAATAACATTGGATTTTAATATGCTATTTGTTGTGTTCTTGCAGGATCATCATCATCACCTTCCTGACCTTGCCCCATGGTAATGGGGTCGTCGCAGCAGTATTTCTTCTTCCATACCGTCCTGTCCCCCGTCACGCCATCACTGACTCTCTTTTCTTTCATATCTCTCCTCACACTCCATCCATATTTTCTTTGGTCATCCATTCTCTCTGCATCCATCCACATTTATATTCATAACTCTTTTAGTAACATGCATTTCATCCCTCCTCCTCACATGACCATACCAGGATAAACGGTTTCCTTTCAACTTTTCTGTCACTGGCACCACTTTCAAACTTCCTCTAATATACTCATTTCTCATTTTATCCATTCTTATCACTCCGCACATCCATCTCAACATTCTCATCTCTGCTACATGCAATCTCTTTTCATCCATCTTTTTCACAGCCTAACATTCCGTTCCATACAGTACGACAGGTCTAATCACGGACTTGTAAATCTACATAAATTTATTTTCGTACTTGTTCTTTAAAGTTAGGGTTCTTGTCTAAAGTCATACCAAGGTATTTTAAAGTATCAACGCGTTCCAGAGGTGAACATGCGCAACAATCCACAGTAATGCAATCGTGTGTAATTCGTAGGTTGCCGCGGATACTCACCGCCTGCTTAAGGCGCTCTATACACCCCAATGTTAACGCAGTACTGGCCGTGCGCCCGCTCTATGCCAAAATATCAATATTGAACCTCCTTTTGAACAGTTTTGTTTGCAAAATATTATTTGATTTACATATGCTATGTTAGTTATGAAGAAATTCCAGCCATCAATTTTTCTGTGTAAAAATATTTTTAAACATCCAAGTCGTTTTGGAGGAGTTGCCAAAAGTTGCGAAAAAATATCGTGTTATAATTATTTTTTTAAAGCAAAACTATTAGTTACAGGAAAAACGTTGTGTTCAAAATTATGTTCATGAATCAATAATAAATATATATTTTTATCAAACCTTTTAACCTAGCCTTATTAAGGAGTATGTTTTAGAAATTTACCGTTTTACGGCACTAAAGGGTATGTAGGCCCTTAACGCTGCAACAAATATACTTCGTTTTATCAACGTTTAAGTTAAGTATGATTTTCAGCCATCCTTTAGTCGTATTCTAAGCCATTTTGTGCGATAGTGAAGACCTCTTCCCAACTATCACCCGCAAATACCAGCGCCATACGCAAAAAAAAATCACCTTTGGTAAGTTTAAGACTAGTAAGCTTATTTATGTACATGAGGAATAGGGTCGGCCTCAGTATACTTCCCTGAGGCACGCCATGTGTAACTGGGAAGTATGTACTTTTTTGTTTATCCACTCGGACACACTGAGTTTGCCCAGAGAGGTAGCTATTGAAAAGTTCAAGCTAGGTGACCCTGATACCCAACGCCTCCAATTTGTTTTATAAGAAGGAGACAGAAATCGTATCAAATGCCTTGGGATCGAGAAAATTAGAAAGAATTTTTTTTCCCTTTTTTCCAGGTTGGAACTAATAAATTCTATAAGTTTGTTCACAGCCTGTTCTTTAGATTTACCTTTCCTAAACCCATCTTGGTTTACTAATAGCAGTTTATTTATTTCGAGATATTTTACGACGGATGTTTATAATTTTATCTGAAATTTTGGATATTGCGAGTAGAATGGATATCGGCATATAGTTGTTTATACGACTTCTGTCTCCGTTCTTATAGATTGGGAACACACTTCTGACCGTTTTAGGGAACAGGGAAACACTCGTTTTTAAACAATCGTTGAAAATGTTTACGAGTGGTTGTACACGAATATTTTTGTGTTGTTTCAGGAATCTACTGCTGATATTATCACATCCTGGTGCACTATCTGTTTTTAGACCCATGTTAAGATGTCCAACCTCGTATTCATCTGTCTCGTGTAAGACGAAAGAATTGGGGACATAAACTTGCATTGTTGTTGTTAGTAATGGTAGATTGCGGCAATTAATATTTTGTTGGCAAATCTTTTCCGCCATTGAGCTACCCACATTTATAAAATAGATGTTTGCTTCGTGAAGTGATTGGTCAGTAGAAGATGAGAGAGTTAGTAGGTCTTTATGGTCTTGTGTTATTTTTGTATGTGATGTTTTTGATGGCTTTCCATATTTTTTTAATGTCGTTCTGTGCGTCCAGAATTGTTCGGATGGAGGATGTTTCGCATGCAACGTAGTAGTCCTGGAGGTATCCAGGGCTTAATGATTTGGCGTCTAGAAAGTATTACGACGATTTTTGTACATATTTTTTTTCTATTTCTTTTTATATGCATTGTGTTATTTAATTTAGACTAGCGTTTGGGTTTTCTGTTTGATAAATGGGGTCAAAATTAATATGTAAAATGTCTTGTGTTATAGATATTTAATACCTTTAGAAATAATTATAGAAAAGAATACCTATAGAAATAATAAAATAGAGAAAAAGCACAGTCCCCGCTCTGGCTTAATCCGGCACTATCATTAAAGAAAGAGAAAAGAAAGAGTCCCTCGTGCCTTTCCCAGAAATGAATCTGGATCTGGATCCACCCCTAGGTTTCCCAACGGGTAAAAATGCATTTATTTTCACAACGCACGTTATTCTGAACGGTTAAAACACGCAGAATAACACTATACACACGCATGCATTATGCAAAAGGCTTTTTCCGAGGATTTATCAAAAGCTAGTGTTCAGCTACCGTTACTTGTTCACAGCAAAACCTATAATTTTTCATGGCATAAATTAGGTTTGAGGGTAGAGCAAAAATAAGGGATATTTGCACAGCATATAACAATGTTTAAGCACGCTAATAAAGGCATGGCTACAATAAGTCCAAATAATAAAATAAAAATAAAACCAGCCAAGTGCAAGACGGACTCGCGCACGAAGGGTTCCGTACTTGGTAAATTGCGGTTTACGATTTATGACGTATTAAAAAAACTACTTACTAGATCTCGTTCGAACCAATTTTCGGTGGAAGTTTACATGTAATGTACATCATATATATATTTTTTTTTTTTATTTAAACTTCATGTACAATAGTGGTACATAGGTGGGCTTAATGCCACAAGGCATTCTCTACCAGTCAACCTTTGGGTTAAAAAGGACAACGTTGTGAATGGGTACAAAATAATATTTAAAAAAACAACTTGTATTCGAAAATGTATATACTTACATATAATAATACACATATACAAATAAAATAGACTAATATATACCAAAAAAAAAAAAAATTTTTTTTTTAGTTTTATCATTCTCTTATTATAGAAGTTACTGGGGTGTCTCTCGCACAAACTATTCAGTTTAGAAAAAAAAATATTTTAGTAACTTCAATATCATTTTTGAAGACCTATCCATAGATACCCCACAAGAACGGGTTTAATGAAAAAAAAATTTTGGGTTTCAGTTGTAAGTATGGGGTACCCCATTGATGTATCAAAAAGAGGGTACCCCCAATTTTTTTTTTCTATTTTTGTGTGAATATCTTAATGCGGTTCACAGAATACATCTACTTACCAAGATTCAACAGCAAGTTCTTATAGTTTCGGCAAAAAGTGGCTGTGACATACGGACGGACAGACAGACAGACATGACGAATCCATAAGGGTTAAATTTTTGCTATTTGGCTACGGAACCCTAAAAATATAGAACACACACAACCACTATTGGTTGACTGGAAACTGGTAGAGAATAACTAAGCATCAAGTCTGCCTTTATACCTTTTGTGATGAATGTAGTTAAAATAAATGTTGGCATTTTTCGTTCCACATGTGTCAAACTAAGAGACCGCGACGCACGGATCAGGATTTACTAAGTGGGTAGCTATTAAAACCGTGATGATGCAACGCATGCAACAATAAAAATAATATTCTGCTAAAACCCGGCACCTTTGGGTATGCAGACGACAGCACTGTTGCTGAGAGATACATGTCCAACGCTCGTGCTACCGGACCTCAGATCCAGTCTCTGCGGGAGGCCATGGTGGAGCGCTTGAACCTGTCCTTGCAGGCAGTCTCCGAATGGGGCGATGCCAATCTGGTCAGGTTTAATGCTGCTAAAACCCAGGCGTGTCTTTTTTCCGCTAAAAAGAGCCAATTTCAACCGGCTCCAACTTTCCGAGATGTGACCGTGCCAATAACTGACCATCTTGAGCTACTTGGCGTTACGTTGACATCGACTCTCAATTTTGGCCCATACATTGAGGCAAAGGCTCAGCTGGCTGCCAAAAAGCTGGGGATCCTTGCAAAGGTTAGAAGGTACTTCACGCCAGAACAGCTGCTCAGCTTGTATCAAGCGCAAGTTCGATCATGCATGGAGTACTCATCTCTGGGACGGATCCGCCAAATACCAGCTTGATGCACTAGAGTCGATCGAAAAGCGGGCCAAAAGGCTCATCGGCGATGAGGCACTGGTTAAGTCTAAGCTCCAGAGCCTTGAACATCGTCGCCGAGTTGCCAGCTTGTCGGTCTTTTATCGGTTGCATTTCGGGGAGTGTGCGATGGAATTGCATGATCTAATTCCAGCAAGCCCGTTTCATCATCGGACTACAAGACGTACGGCGATGCGCCATCGCTACATGGTAGACATACCACCCATACGCACTAAACGTTTTGGAAATACTTTCATTATGCGTACAGCTAAGGAGTGGAATTCCCTGCCGGAGTCTGTGTTTCCCGATAGCTACAATCTAGGAGTCTTTAAGTCAAGAGTGAATAGGTTACTTCTAGGCAAGCGTGCTTCACCGTCGACTACATCATCGCTTACCATCAGGTGAGATAGTGGTCAAGCGCGAGCCTATAATATATAATAAAAAAAAAAAAAAAAAAAAAACAGTATGGCTGCAAATCTTTATTACTCAATAATAAAGCAATCCGTACTCGACGTCGTAGTCAAGAACCTTAGGCTTTTCCTTCTCTGACTCTGGCTTTTCCATCTCCGAACTTGGCTTTAACTCCCCCACACCTGGTTTCAAATTTAACCCTGTCCGCCTGTGCTTGAAAGCCTTCGCCAATTCCGGATGCGCTCTTAAGAAAGTCCTCAATTTCTCCTTATTAACCGTTCCGTTGACAACTATGTCTCTGAACGTTTCGTTGGCCATATAAGCTTCGTTCACACCTTTGATTTTATCCAACTTCGCTTTCAGTTTCTCGTCTATCTTTACCAGTTCATACTCGTGAACGTTCACAACAGCCTTGCGATCCTTCCGGTATTTCTTCTTCATCTGTTCTATGAACTTCTTCAACTCCTTCGTCTTCTTCTTGCGTTGAGCTGTTCCATTTCTATAAGCTTTCATCAATATGCTTCTGATTTCGCTCACTATTCTACGGATACTCTTCGCGATTTTTTTCTTTCTCCTGTCTCGTTCATCTTTGCGTTTCATTTTTTTAGAATTATTTTTTTTACTTCGGGACTTCTTGCCTTCATGGTTCTTCTCGTTGGAGTCGGTTTCGAAACTGCTGCCTTCGAAAGAGATGTCTAGTCCTTGGTACATGTCATAGTTGGTGACTAGGAGGGCGCAGCAGATGTATGCGGTTCTACCACAGAAGTAGTCACCTCGATATATTCGATACTCTGAGTCGCATTCTGCGGAGAGCATGCAGTTGCCCCAAGGCGCGTCGTGTTGATTGGGGTCGCCGCAGGGAACTCCCCAAGGCCCTTAAAGAGTTAATTAATTTCACAAATGAGGCTAAAGCTATAAGCTGAATTTAATTATTACTGGCTAAGTGTTCAGGAAAAGATCAAGATGGCTGTTAGGTACCGCTTTTTAACCCCCGCCGGAAAAAGAGGGGTGTTATAAGTTTCACGTGTGTTGCTGTGTATCTGTGTGTCTGTCTGTGGCATCATAGCGCCTAAACGGATGAACCGATTTCGATTTAGTTTTTTTTGTTTGAAAGGTAATTTTGTCGAAAGTGTTCTTAGCTATGTTTGAATAAAACCGGTTGAGCCGTTCAAAAGTTATGAGCATTTTACTGTTTGAATCGGGGTGTTTTCGCAAGATAAATGTGTCGGGGGTTTTTTAAATTGTGAAATTTTACTTGTTAATTTTAAACCGTGCAATATTTACTAATCTAGACACAATAGTTTGATTTCTATAACAGTATGCAGTTATACATGCTTCTACACTTATTGGATTAGTTCCTACCTACTACTACACAGTTAAGAAATCGATACCAGAGCGTCTCTGATAGCTATATTTTTGACGGTATCCTTATTTTTATATATAATAGTATATTTAAAATACTTACTAGCTGCCACCATATTGACGACATCGCCTCTGTGTACCGTTGAGTTCAACGCCTCGAATTTCTTCTGCATCCAGTGCTCATCCCATTCATCCATCCAGAACTGCTCCGCGTCACTAGAAGTGGAGTCGTCAGCAGCTCTTCTACGCCTTAACTCATTCAATACTGGATCCATGTGGAAGTATTCTCTCCCTATCTTGTCTTGCATGCCGGTAAATTTTGAGGAAGGTAGGTCCTCTCCAATGTTTAAGCTTTGCTCGTGGGTTCTAACACTTCTCAGAACTCTGGCCTTACTCTGAGCAGCTTTCTTATCTTTTGCGTCCTCTTGTTTTCTATGATGGATATTCTTGATACCATCTCGACGTTCTGGGGTGAGGAGTTGCAAGTTAGGTCGGAGCTCTTTCAGGAATTTTAAAAGATTTTTATCGTCATCCTTGTTAGCATGAATAGCGCTGAGAGACAGAACAAATAACGTTAAGTGAAAATAATGCATTTTATTTCGACATACTTAACATGGCTTCTAGCAGAAGTTTTCCGTCAAAAATGTAGTTAGGTTTTGAGTGAATTTGTTATCGAGAAGTAATGCAATAAATATTTAAACCATTAAATATTTATAGCTTAACTTTTTCACTTTGACAGTTTTGATAAATGCTGGCACAACCATAAAAAATCGGCTATGTGTGCGTCTGAATTGCGAATTAATGGTTCCGTGCTATCAATACGGGTTTTATTATGTCAAAGCGTGGCGAACGTGTAGGTGGCCTGCCTGGTCGTCATAATACGTGGTCACCTCTGCCTATGGATACCAATTGGTGCTCTTCCTACCCTTTTTGAAAAGGACCCTCTTCAGTTTTTTGTTTGATGCTGTCTTAGCTCACAAGCAGGGCCGGATCTAGGGCAGGGCGAGCCGGGCAAATGCCCAGACCCCAGACAGAGTCCACAGGGGTGGCCAAACTGAACTAACAGTTGTCGTTACTAACAGCAACGTAGTCAGTTAACTTTAAATTTCATCAGAAAACCTAACTTATTCGTGGTGTGGTGCTCAAATTTTCAAGCTCGGTAATCGGTCGAATGTTATTGGTTCTTGTTGTAAACTCACCGTTAAATAACATTCATAATTTTGGGCAAATTTTTAGGTGAAATTTTCGCGCTCACTTGGCTCGAAGTTTTTTTCAATAGACACAACACAACAAACAATCATAAGAAACATTTCCTCCTTATAAGGCGTCATTTTAAAGGGCGCCAAAGGCGGCAAATATTGTCTAAGCCCAAATGACGACATTTCTGGATTGGGCCCTGCACACGAATCATTCCACATTTTCAACCACGTTTTTACGTTCTACGTTCTACAATGAATAGCCCAAGTAACACATCAAAGCAGTATTAGGCCGACTTACAGCATTTCTGTATCGTTTTCGCATTTAGTGTTAGTTCTATAGTAGCATTAGAAACGATTATACGGCTACTGTAATGCTTATTTGGGCACAAATTATACGGCTTTAGATCCTAAATAGGTTCACAAGACTTGTTTAATTGCATTACAGAAGCATTATATTAGCATTATTGTGGTCAATGAAGTTGGCAATCGCATTACAGAAGCATTAAACTAGCAATATTATTGATGATGAAGATGTTAATTGCATTAAAAAAGGCATAACACTAGCATTAGAATGTAGTAAAATAATTATTGGAGCTTTTTAAGTGTTTACAGTTGGAACTTAATTTAACCCTACATCATTGCAAAAACATCTCTAATACCACGGTACAAATGTTGTAATACAATTATCGTTGTAATTTAACTAATTTGTCTCGCAATATATTATTATTTATTTATTTTTTGTGTCCACGGAGTATGTGTGGTGTAACTTTAAATGATAGATTGATGAATGAGGTAATAAGAGAACGTTGTGGTTTAAAAGAAGGTGTAGTGACTAAAATTAAAAGAGTATGTTAAGATGGTTTGGCCATGTTGAGAGGATGAATGAAAGGCGACTAACGAAAGGTATTTACAAGGCAGACGTGAATGGAAACACCGGGAGGGGACGCCCTAGAAAGACGTACATAGACCTTATAGGTGATGTTCTTCAGAAAGGCCAAGTGCGCAGTACCCATAACCGGCGTGTGTGTATGACTAGATGTATGAATGTGTGTGAAGCAAAAGAAGTATGTAAGGATCGTAGCAGGTGGCGTTCTGTAGTTTCTGCCTACCCCCATGGGAAAAAGGCGCGAGTTTATGTATATGTATATATATAGGAAAATTGCAATATATAGGGTATTTATTTCCGCCCAAAGATGCGTTAAAATTAGTGTTGAAATATGGAACTTTCGACGCTTATAACTTTTTTTTTTACTTTTTTGTTTCCATACAGGGCTAGATAATGATGGGAAAATTTTTTTTTTTTTTTTTTTTAAACGTACATCATCAAACATTGGAGTAATTGCCCGACTACATTTGTATGGAAGAATGATCGACTAGTGCAACCTTTACTATGTACAATCGTACAAACGTACTTCGAACTATAATACTTCGTACTATCTTACTAATCCTACTACTATTAAAAACGTGAAAGTGGATAGATGGATGTAATTATGTGTATTACTATTTCACGCAAAAACAATTGAACGGACTTTGATGAAACTTTACAGTAATATAGTATACACATCAGAATAACAGATAGGCTATAATTTATTAAGATATTGAGATAAGTACTTATTTTAGCGGGCGGCGCCGCGGGCTTCAGCTAGCTGCAGCCCGCTTTCATACTAATACCTATTACGAATGCGAAATTATGGATAGATTGTTGGTTTTTTTTACTCTTTATCACGCCAGAAGGGATCTGGATGAAAATTTGCAAAGAGATAGATTATCAATGATATTCTAATAAACAGATATGTTATGAGCGCGCGCATTGTAAAGACTCGAATACGTCCTAATTAGGACGTATAGTCTTTAGTCTATGTCACGCATGGCGATGAGTGATACGCTTTGTTGAAACAAAAACAAAATTTAAAAAATGCCGTCGTGTGTATATAGAAAGTGTACCAATTATTACACCAAAGTACATAAAACAGAAGGGATCTCATACCATATGTAAGTACGCAATACACTTCAATATAATCTTTTTATTCAATTTATTTCCAAATATTCCGATATTAATTGGAGGTTAAAAAAAAAAAAAAACATTGGTAGACACAATAATGTTTGTTTACATTCACACGCAAGTGACAAACACTAGCTGTCTCTTTTTTTCTTGTTGGTCTTATCAAGCCATCCCTTTCGACTTGTAGTGAAATGTCAGATAAATGAAAACTATGTATGTGTGCTGCCGCTGCTGTGCGGAACACTTTTTCCAGATGTTTTGTGAGTGTATAACGTTTCTGTTTACTAGAATATCATTGTAGATTATAGTCTGGAATAGCACATAAAGTAGGTATATGGGTATCCATATAGTAAGTGCCCGTGGGATAATTCCCGACATCCATCGGAATAGTATATGTAACATTATTTACATAGTGTACTGGTGATTGGCTGGCGAAAACTACATGGGAAGCTATAGGCTTTTGCACAGTAATAAAAATAAAAATATATACGAAAACATACTAAAAATATTTATTTATCATCCCGTGGCATTTTAATCCAAACATGCCAAAAAGCTGGGGATCCTTGCGAAGGTGGGGAGGTACTTCACGCCAGAACTGCTGCTCAGCTTGTACCAAGCGCAATTTCGATCATGCATGGAGTACTGTTCTCATCTCTGGGACGGATCTGCCAAATACCAGCTTGATGCACTAGAGTCGATCGAAAAGCGGGCCAAGAGAAGCACTGGTTAAGTCAAAGCTCCAGAGCCTTGAACACCGTCGCCGAGTTGCCAGCTTGTCGGTTTTTTATCGGTTACATTTCGGGGAGTGTGCGATGGAATTGCATGATCTAATTCCGCCCAGCCCGTTACATCATCGGACTACCAGACGTACGGCGAAGCGCCATCGGTATATGGTAGACATTCCACCCATACGCACTAAACGTTTTGAGAATACTTTTATTATGCGTACAGCTAAGGAGTGCAATTCCCTATCGGAGTCTGTGTTTCCCGATAGCTACAATCTAGGGGTCTTTAAGTCAAGAGTGAATAGGTTACTTCTAGGCAAGCGTGCTCCACCGTCGACCACATCATCGCTTACCATCAGGTGACATAGTGGTCAAGCGCGAGCCCATAAAGAATAAAAAAAAAAAACGTCTTAGAAAAGCCACACCAGGCCCACTTCATGCATCCAATGACTACTAAACATTCATAAAAGAAAATTGTTCTTCAATAATTTTAAAAATGATAATAATATGACGCATGACGTTGCTTAAATTTGAATACTATACCGAGCGCGGTACGAGCCTTCCAAAGGGCGGCGGAATCTTTATCAAAGAAAATTCAATGATTTCGAAAGGAAGGAAACGCCCATCTGAACATTTTATAGAAACCTTCTTATTACAAGCAAAAATAGCGACATATATGATAACTCATAGGAACTAAGTGAGTGCCGCGTTGCGTAGGTCGTCGACGTAACCTTGTACGCGCGTACACGTTTTACCACACAACTAGGCATTATTATGACAAGCAAATACTCGCTCACTCCCGCACACGGACCACTGTCGCGTTGGTCCCTAAACTGCAATTAGGGCCAGCGCGCTGGTGCCATTTAGTCGCGCAGTTGACCTGCCCGGCGAGCATGGCCTACTGTGACATCGCTTAAGTCACACTTTTAATCACAGTTTGGGCGATAAACTCATTTTGTCTTAAATGCTAGCACGGCGGCGTGAGATATTTTCTTGACTTGTGGCATAAACTTCTTGACGTTAATTTTTTCTTTTTCGGAAATTTTCCAATTTTATTGTAGTTTCGGTTTAACCTTGGCCATAAAAACCATTTATGTTCTGAGAAGCATAGCCCTACGACGCACTGTTGCCGAATTAATGGGCCTCCGTATCTTATTTTATTTAGCATATTTCCAAAAAGATATCTCGAAACGGTATGTCTTAGGCCAAAAATAACCAAAACTTAGGCCCCCCCCTTTGCCTACCCCCATGTTAGCAGCATCCCAACATGAATTACAAGTTTTTTTTTTTTTACATTGCTTGGTTTTCGACTCGGGCTTGACAAGTTATGATAAAATATGTCATGTCTTACAATTTGTCCTAAATGCTAGCACGGGGACCAACATGTGACATAATTTACAGGCGCGACTTGCTTTTCTTGTTGTTGACTTCATAGTGCGACATAATTTGAATATACGTCCAAATAAAATAATACGTAAAAAAGTATGCCGTTCATACAGCTAAACAACTTTTTAATTTTGTTAGGAATAAATTAATATTTGACCCACGACCATAGACTTATGCACACTTTATTTTTCTTTGTTTGTTTGATAACATATGAAGTGCTTGTTAGAAAGATATATTTATTGTGAAAATTTAATAATTACTAAAAAATATAATAGCTTGGACCAATACTGGTGGGCCCCTATTTTTTATATTTTAAATGTTTTTTGGGGATTTTATTTAAGAAACATTTAAAAATGTAGAAAGCAAGAAGAATGTGGTATAAAAGAAAATAATTATAAAAAAATAATCATAATTAAAATAAGAACAACAATAAAAAAAAATACAATTATGAAAAAGTAATAATATAAAAATAATTAATAATCTTGTAACATTTCAATTAATTAATAAGCATTGATCACCAATTCACCATACACACAAAATGAATTTATTGCCATTTGGTGCCGTAATTAGAAGGCAAATATATTTTTTTCAACTATAAAATTTTATCACCACCTCCGAACGAAAGTGATACATTTTTCTAAATCATCTGTCAAAATGTGACATTTGTGACAAAATGGGTGCGCCCGTATTAGCAATTAAGACCCGATGAGTCCCAAACAAACGACAGGAAATTTTCTCACGCCGCCGGTGCTATTATTTAGGACAAAATGGCGTTATCGCCATCGCCCAAACTGCGATGAAATGTGTGACTCAAGCCATGTCACAGTAGGCCGTGCTCGCCGGGCAGCAACAAGAAAGGCATGTTGCGCCTTTAAAATATGTCACATGTTTGACCCGTGCTAGCATTTAAGACAAATTGTAAGATATGACATAATTTATCATGTCATGTCACAAATATCTTGGGTACGCCCATGCTCGCTAGGCTGGTCCTTACGCAAGGACCAGGTATAGTATATATGTCAATGGTTTTATTGCAATCGTTACGTTCTCAGTATGTAACAGTTTGTAAAAGCCTATCTTAGTTAATAGTTTTTTCGTAAATCGCCTCTAGAGTTAGACTTTTGTCGGATACATTGAGGGGACCATCCTTGTAATAAGACTAAAATATCACGTTGTTTATTCGTTACACAACTATAAGACCAAAACAATACCTAACATCGGCCTCAAAACAGTTATTTGAAATAAATTCACCCATAAATATTTAATGGTTTCAATATATATTAAAATAGCACCCGATAAAAGAACACGTTCGACGGTAATTCTCAAATAGACGACATATGAAATATGTCGAAATAAAATGAATGATTCTTACTTATTACTATTGTTGGTTTTGTCTTCTGACGCTGTTAGTGATTCTGTGTTTTCGAATCGCAAAGAAAATGTACGATCTTTGCTGGACACGTCAGGAGTTGAATCTGAAAACTTACAGCGAGGTTTAAAATTAAAAACCTTGCTCCACGAAGAAGGCGATGCGAATCTAGCCCAGAAAAACAATGCTCAGAAAACTGTTAGAACACACGACCAAAAAATTCAACGAGATAAGTCTGTTTCAAAAATGACTACAGGGCACAAAAGCATAGGAAGATCTTATATCCAGGAAGATCCCGAATTTGATTCGTTACAGAATAGAAGGTTATGGCAAACGTCAATATTTAAAAAAAGTAAGAGCTTGAGTGCTAGTTCTGAGATCGAAATGCAGTTCTGGATGGAAGATTGGGAAGAGCTTAGAGAGAATGAAAAAGCTAAGGCCTTCAACGCTTCACAATTGCAAGCACGAGAAGAGCTCAACATGAAGATGGCTAGTAAGTAAACTATCTTAAAGCTGGACAAAGCCGGGGCCATAATAGGTAATTTAAAGCCTACTTGCCCGCGACTTTCTACACAATCAACAGCATTTTCTTTATATCGTGCAGTAATATTGTAGGTGTATGGGCCGCCTTTCTTGACAATTTATTAGTTCACCATACATACTTATACTTCTACAACCCTTTCCATCCCCTTAAGGTTACACTAGTCGAATAAATTCTTCCATTCAAACGTAGTCTAGCGATTACTCCACTGTTTGACGATGTACGTTCAAAATAAAAAATTATATCAATTTTTCACATCATTATCTAGCCCTTTATGGTAACAAAAAAGTAAAAAAGATATACAGGGTGTTTGGAAGGGAGCTGTACATACGCCTAGGGTAGAAACTAGGGATAGTCTGCTACCTACCCCCGCCCATTATATTGACCTTGGCCTCAAGGTTTTTTTTTAATTTATTATTATTTTTTATTTGACTTTTTTATGATTTTTTGACTAAAACTACCTGTAGCTCAAAATCTATCCATGGGACCGGTCGGCTAATGGTCTTGTTTTAATCGTTAGAGTCTTAGGGTCCTGCAAAAAAATATTTTACACCAGAAAATTGTGGAGAAGAAAAGTTATGGGGCCTGAAGTACCGTAGTAAGTTGCGGAAATTAATTAATAACTTTAAAACTAAAAGTGATAATTACACTTTTAGCATATCGTTAGAAAGGGCATGGACTGAGGATGTTTTAAAAAAATCAGAAGAACTCCAACCCTGTTAGTTTTTTTTTAAACCCCATAGAAAGTTGCCCTTAAAATTATTTCTTTACCTTACTACGGTACTTCAGGCCCCATAACTTTTCTTCTCCACAATTTTCTGGTGTAAAATATTTTTTTGCAGGACCCTAAGACTCTAACGATTAAAACAAGACCATTAGCCGACCGGTCCCATGGATAGATTTTGAGCTACAGGTAGTTTTAGTCAAAAAATCATAAAAAAGTCAAATAAAAAATAATAATAAATTAAAAAAAAACCTTGAGGCCAAGGTCAATATAATGGGCGGGGGTAGGTAGCAGACTATCCCTAGTTTCTACCCTAGGCGTATGTACAGCTCCCTTCCAAACACCCTGTATATTTGCATTTATGAGCGTCGAAAGTTTCATGTTTCAACACTAATTTTAACGCATCTTTGGGCGGAAATAAATACCATAAGAAGAAGGAAAACTGCAAAACAGCCTCCATACAGGGATAGATTAGTATCTAATTATATTTTGAAAATATACATTTAGTCGTTTTTTCATGATATCTAGACTGCCGAAGGTCTGTTTATAAAATTTCGCGTGCTCGTTTCCGTCCTAAACCATCATCCATTTCGATAAAAAAATTGCAAAAGTGCTAATTCGTACGCGAACTAGCTTCTTACTGCTCATCACAGCATCTATCTATTTCACACGTGTTGTCGGATGAGATAGCATGCATTTTAACCTCGCGCACAAAATAGTTCGTGCCGTCGACTAGGGGAACCTTAAGTATGATTTACGATCCTATGTCCATCCCAGAGTTTAAAACTATCACCATACCATATTTTATCTTAATAGGTTTAGCGGTTTAAGCGTGAAAAGGTAACAGACAGACAGACAGAGTTACTTTCGTCTTTATAATATTACACTCTTTGCGCTGCAGCATGGTGTGGGTGACAGTTTCAATAACATTTTTACGCATGTACGTATACGCATTTTTTGTAGTTTAACGTCATACCATAGTTATACCATATACCATAGTTGCCTGTATGACGTTGAACTACAAAAAATTAGTATACGTATATGCGTCATTTTTTTATTGAAACTGTCACCAGCACCATACTACAGCGCAGAGAGTATAGTTATGATAACCATCTGGGCGAATGAAAAAAACCGGCCAAGTGCGAGTTGGACTCGCGCACGGAGGGTTCCGTACTTGGTAAATTGCGGTTTACGATTTATGACGTATTAAAAAAAAACTGCTAACTAGATCTCGTTCAAACCAATTTTCGGTGGTAGTTTACTTGGTAATGTACATCATATATTTTTTTTAGTTTTATCATTCTCTTATTTTAGAAGTTACAGGAGGAATACATCTACTTAGGTACCAAGTTTCAACAGCATAGTTCTTAGTTTCGGAAAAAAGTGGCTGTGACATACGGACGGACAGACAGACAGACAGACAGAAAGACAGACAGACAGACAGACATGACGAATCTATAAGGGTTCCGTTTTTTGCCATTTGGCTACGGAACCCTAAAAACAGAAATTACCTACACGTAGGAACTTATAAAATTCGGACTCTCTCTTTAATATAAGTTAAGATTAAGATAATTATATTTTATCTCATTCAGATAATTTGGGTATAAATGTGATTCCATAGGAAAAATCGGATAGAACACGGGGAAAAACCAGTAATTTTACAGGTGCTTGCATTATCAAAACTCGTTTTTTTTTAGATACTCTGAACTTAGGATAAAACCCAAACGAGACTTTATATTTATATTAAAAATTAATGCATCTAGGAAATTAAAAAGTTTTAACAGCAATTCGGTATGTAAAGTATTTTTCAAGTACTTTTTAGGGTTCCGTAGCCAAATGTCAAAATACGGAACCCTTATAGATTCGTCATGTCTGTCTGTCTGTCTTTCTGTCTGTCTGTCTGTCTGTCCGTCCGTATGTCACAGCCACTTTTTTCCAAAACTATAAGAACTACGCTGTTAAAACTTGGTAAGTAGATGTATTCTGTGAACCGCAATAAGATTTTCACACAAAAATAGAAAAAAAACAATAAATTTTGGGGGTTCCCATACTTGAAATTGAAACTAAAAAAAAAATCATCAAAACCATACGTGTGGGGTATCTATGAGTAGGTCTTCAAAAATGATATTAAGGTTTCTAATATAATTTTTTTCTAAACTGAATAGTTTGCGCGAGAGACACTTCCAAAGTGGTAAAATGTGTCCCCCCCCCCCTGTAACTTCTAAAATAAGAGAATGATAAAACTAAAAAAAATATATTATGTACATTACCATCTAAACTTGCAACGAAAATTGGTTTGAACGAGATCTAGTAAGTAGTTTTTTTTTAATACGTCATAAATCGTAAACCGCAATTTACCAAGTACGGAACCCTTCGTGCGCGAGTCTGACTCGCACTTGGCCGGTTTTTTATATTCTTAATTTATAGTTTTAGTTATTTTAAAGCACTAATTTCATTATTTCGTTTTACTGAGCTGTAGTTATTTTTTTATATTTTTTTAAAGTTTTGTTCGTGCTGATGAAAGTCCAGGGATTTTATGTAAAAATAAATACGACCTTAAAATTTTAAGACTGAAAGAATAATAAGGTTTGGAAACCTAAAATCTCGAAATGGTTTTAGAATCGGCACAGATTAATTTTTACTTTACATACCGAATTTGGGTCTTCACATATTTTGACGTTAATATTCCATCTAACATAATAAGCCATGGCAGTAGATGCTTATATGTCAGCTTAACTTTATTTATAACTTCCGATTAATATTCTTTTAGGGCCATCTGGAGTTCCATGCGGTGATCCTAACCAACATGACCTACCATGGGGCATATGCTTACTACCCGCGGAATGTGCAGACGAGTATCGAATATACCGAGGTGACTCCAACTGCGGTAGAAGCCGGTACGTCTGCTGCGCTATCATAGACACTGCCTATGACTTGTATGACGCACCAGACTTATCCTTCGAACACGACAACAGCTTGACCACAGACAGTGACTTAGAAAATGTTGATACACGGGAAGAACAACACCGAGCAATTTTACTACACAAACACGAAAAAAGTAAAGGAAAACGAACGAAGACTCTGTTAAAGAAAAAAATCCGAAATAGTATTGCAAATATAATCAACGAGCTCACCAGGTTGGTGCAGAAAACGTATAGGAATGCGACTTCTCAGCGAATATTGAAGACGCAAGAGTTGATGGCGTTTGTAAAACAAATGAAGAAGCAGTACCGACATGACAGGCAGTCTCTTGTAGACGTGCATGAATTTGACCTCATGAAATACGACTTGGCATTGCAAGCTAGTTTGAATAATATCCACGGTGTGAATGTGAACTTTATGAACAATGAGACGTTCAGAGATATAATTGTCAACGGTACGGTAAATAAGAATGAGTTGAAGAGGCTGCAACAAACGCATCCTGTGTTGTCGCTGTTCTTCAAAAACCGCCGTATGGGCGGCGACTTAGAGTCAGAACAGAAAAGGACAGAAGAACCAGAGGCAGAGAAGGAACGGGCAGTGAGAGAGGAAGAGGAACCAGGGATAGACGAAGATGCCCCAAGGACAGAGGAAGATGGGCCAGAGACAGAGGAAGATGAACCAGAAACAGAGGAAGATGAACCAGAAACAAAGAAGAAACCTCCTAAACGTCTTGACTATGATGTCGAGTTCGGCTTGCTTTATTATTGACCAATAAAAGTTTTCATCCAACATTTCATTTTAATTAGGTACTCCACGTACGCACACTACGCACCAAACATTTTAAATTCGTTTTGTTTATGGTTCCGGAGATAAACATCCACATAAACACAAATTGGCAAAATTCGGTAGATATTCTTCACACAACAATTTAGCAACAGCTTACAGAGTATCACTGTAATCCGAAGTACAGGTCGATTCAAATTTAAAGGCGGTTGTGAAATTAGTTTCTCGCTGCGCAGTACCCCATATTCCTCACATCTCTTTCACATGCAATTCCTACAGCGCAGCGACTCGAGGGAAGTTCCGAGCCGCATTTAAGTTTGAATCTACTTCCAATGAAGAACGTAGCTCACAGAGCGTCACTAATAATCTGATCTGAAGTACCTTTACAGGAACAGATACTGCCTCATCCAGTTTTAGTTCAAAGCACAGTTTGCAAAACAAGGGGCAAGTTCGTGTGTTATAATCAGACGCTTGAAGCCATGTGTAACATCGAATGGCTGGAAGCTTGCCAGCTTAGCTCGGAGCAGCTTCTTTGATTTTACGTTATCAGAAGAAGGTTGGTTGTGAATATTGTTCAGTCAGGGAAATTAATTATTTATCGCAAAATCTTGAATCATCATCATCATCATCATATCAGCCGAAAGACGTCCACTGCTGGACATAGGCCTCCCCCAAGTGTCGCCACATTGACCGGTCCCGTGCGTCCCGCATCCAGCGAATCCCCGCAACCTTCACCAGATCATCGGTCCACCTGGTGGGAGGCCTTCCAACGCATCGTCTTCCGGTTCGCGAAATCTTGAATGTTACTTGAAAAAAACTTTTTTGCAAAAAAATACTACCGACTTCCAAATGAAAAACTACAAAGTGAAAAATAACTTAACTCTTGGAAGTCGGTGTCTTACGTACGTACCATTTTTTTTCGATATGGACACCGACTTCCAAGAGTTAAGTTATTTTTCACTTTGTAGTTTTTCATTTGGAAGTCGGTAGTATTTTTTTGCAAAAAAGTTTTTAATTTTTCCCTTTTTAGTTTTGCCTACCTAATAGATACGCAAGTTGTTTCCTAAGGTCCCTATAACGCCGAATAGATTACCCGAATAACATGAAACTTGAACATAACCGGTGAAATGAGAGATCTGCGTACCCCTTTAGAGCGTACTGGCGTGATGTTATGTTATGAAATGGTATAAACAATAAGCAGACATGCAATTGCAGCAATCCCGAGAGTGTTGCCGTTATGTATTGAAGAGTTCTGTTGTATATCTGCGAAGTTCTTGATCAGACCTTCACCAAATTAAAATGGGACCAATTTCAAAACATAATCTTCCAAACAAAAAAATAATTTTCAAAATCGGTCCATAATTGACGGAGATATCGGTGAACATACACACAAAAAAAAAAAAAAAAACAAACAAAGTCGAACATAGAACCTCCTCCTTTTTGGATAGTCGGTTAAAAATCATAAACCGGCAACCTTAAACTTGAATTTATACTTCGTGATAAGAAACCAACCATCGCCAACAAATCAAATTTCGACTAGCGTTGTGTATTTAAAATTCATTATTAAGTCCATTTGTATAGAGACTCTAAAAAGTACGAGTTGCAATCGAATTTGAACTTTGCCGTGAATTCATAGAGTACTCGTACCTACCTATTTTATTTTCGAATGAGAAAATGATTTCCATTAAATATCGTATTTAAATAAAACAATATATATAACAAAGTCGTGTTAGTTACACCACTTATAACTCAAGAACGGCTGGACCAATTTTTATGATTTGGATTTATCTTCGTCCGGAATATCCTAGTTATTCCGGACGAAGATAAATCCAAATCACATATTAAGTAATAAAACATCGAAAAAATTAGTGATAAAAAAACATTTTCCCATAAATTTTGCGAACACAGTGCCATCTCTGATACATGATAGAAACAAAGCACACACAAAAATGAACATGGCATTGTATGCTGGTTCCGGTATTGCCAGTAGATGGCGTTGAAGATTTTTCTGAAATTCATCCTATAATTCTAATATATGTCGCATCATGGCTGGCCGATAGAGATGTAAACCATCGGGAAGTCAGGATGTATTCCTTAAGGTTAGACATCGTGTGTGGGCAGGTCGGTGGGAACAGTCGTAAAAATGAAATCACACCAATTATTCGATACACTGGGTTTATTCAAATAAACACAACTCACCGTTACAATCTTGTTTACTAATATTACGGATCGACACTGATTCTACGACGTCTTTGCTCTAAGGCTGTCAGTGCTCAACTGCTATAACGTAGTTTTATTTTCTCTATGCTCAACTGCTATATTCTGCTGTTCCCACTACGCTAGTGGTTAGGAAAAGCGCGCCAATGCGTAGTTCAATTCAATTTCAATTCAATTTATTCATTCATCAAGCCATACAAACATTGTTTATAAAGAAGAAATACACGAAAAGGCGAAATACAAATGATGGAATCCTGACTTCCAAACTAGGCGAATGCCTGTATCTTAGAAGTCAGTGTCCCTCCAGGAAAGAAAATTACAATATTTATAATAGAGCATGCATGCACTTACAATTTTCACTCAAAAATAGTCAAGGTCATTCCAGGAAATAGAGTTAAAATTAAATCCAAGTTATGCATAAATTAAAGAATTAAATTAAAATAAATTAAAGCATTAAAATTAAACTCAATTTAAGTATTAAAATTCAATTCAATTCAAGAATTTCAAGAATTAATTAATATTTCCATTAAAAGGGGACTCTAGTGAGACTTTCTCCATACAAACACATTCTGCTGTTTTCTTCGTGGATAATGCCTCTAGAGCAATGATTTTTTTAGTTGTTCTTGCTTTGCCGCCAGATGGCGTGCTTGCGATTTATTTTGACGTCCGTACTAATGTGTCTATCTATGTCCGTTATAGACAGAGCGAATCAATGTAGCGGGAAGCCTTCGTCCATTGTTAGAGGTTCTACCACAAGGTTTGAGGTTTTTAGTTAACTTAATATTGCACTTACAGGTGTTAAACACTGGAGACCGTGCGCATGAATTAAACTTTTTAGGGTAGTAAAGGCTGGAAAGACTTTTGTATGAACTCTGTTTGGATCTTAACCAATACTCACCATCAATCGGTTTCGGTCAAGAGAAGGTTCATGGGATCAGAAATTTAAAAAAGAGGGCATTTCTATCAGAGTGCTAAATAAAACACAATATTACTTACAACAATTTAATTAATTACTTCGACAACTGCTTTCGGATTTTCTAACCATATTGTTTGTTCTAGATTCTTTTTGGCGGGAAAATTCCGCTTAGCGCCACAGGTCTTGCATGACCACTCTATTATTTTTGATTTGTCTATTCTTTTGATTTTCATAATGGCTGTCTTTTTGTGAATGAGTATGCATCGGCACTTCTTGCAAAACTGCCTTTTAATGTCAGGATGTCTGAAAAGTTAATTAATATCTATTAATTCCTATTTATTTTAGGAGTGGTCTTTACCCAGTAGAACAGCCTCATCATCATTTCAGCCGAAAGACGTCCACTGCTGGACACAGGCCTCCCCCAGGCGTCGCCACATTGACCGATCCCATGCGTCTCGCATCCAGCGCCTTCCCGCAACCTTAACCAGGTCATCGGTCCACCTAGTGAGAGACCTTCCAACATATCGTCTTCCGGTTCGCGGTCTCCATTCCAGAACCTTTCTGCCCCATCAACAATCCGTTCTGCGAGCAATGTGCCCTGCCCACTGCCACTTAAGTTTGGCAATTCAAAGTCAAAGTCAAATGTGTTTATTTCAAGTAGGCCATTATGTGGCACTTTTGAACGTTAAAATTTACATTTAATAAAAATTGATTTTACCGTGCATTCGGAAATGTAGGTTGTTATGGAGAAGAACGCACAAGAAACTCCATACTTACTCTTTTAAAAAAAAGTTTTATACAATATTTATATAGGTACATACATTCATAAATTCGTATACGTGAGGACGATGTACCCAGCACTACTATACTACATATAGGTATGAGAGAATTACAAGCATTGATAAATGATAAATGATTTTATTTCTGTAAGTTGGTTTGTATAAACACTTTTACATGTCGATCATATTTTTTAAAACTAGATGAGGTCGGCGTTTCCTATCTGACTACTCTGAGAAGAAAGGCCGAAACAAACTCAGAGGTCACAGTCTCTTTTAAAGTCCTGACAAAATCTAGGTTATATCATGTGAAGACCATGTAGACAGATGTCTGAAATGGTCTTTTGAGGAAAGAACCAGCCAGATTGAGTGGACCTGTCCAGTCAGTGCACGCATTTGTCAATAACCGAGCTCAACGATTCGACGAACAATACCAAACCATTAACAGGTAAATTCCTTTACTTGATAAATAGGTACATGGTCCTCACGTACTTACAAATAGTGCAACAGTGTGCGAGTTAATTTTTTTAAACAAAAAAAGAAGAAAAAATAAAAATAAAGCGTTACTATAATTATAAATATAATACAAATTAACCATTTTGATTTTGTCCACACCAAAGATAGGCCAGCATATGGAGCAGGACCAGCATGTTTCCAAGCATTCTTATCTTGAATATAATCATCTAATTTGTAATATGCTTGTTTACAAAGTGTGCTTTTAACTATTGTTTTAAATTTTCTTTCATTTAACTTTAATATCTCACAAGGTATTTTGTTATAGAATTTAACACAGTACCCCATGATCTAACTTATCTTTATTTCTGGTATTACAATTGTGTCTATCACTAACTTTACTAAAGAGATTTAATTTTTTCCTTACATACATAATATTTTCATAAATGAATTGGCAAGAAACTGTCATAATATTAATCTTTTTAAATAGCTCCCTAAGAGATTCTCGGTGACTTAACTTATATATGGCTCTGACAGCTCTCTTTTGCAATATAAATATTGATTCAATGTCAGCCGCCCGACCCCACAGTAAAATACCGTATGACATAATGCTGTGAAAGTAACTAAAATAGACCAAACGCGCGGTTTCTACATCCGTTAACTGTCTTATCTTTCTAACAGCATAAGCGGCTGAGCTCAGCCGTCCTGCCAGAGATGTTATGTGAGGCCCCCATTGTAATTTGTCATCTAGAGTGATTCCTAGGAAAACTGTTTGATTTACATAGTCCAGCTTTTCTCCATTCAATATGATGTCACATTCGCTACTTCTAACATTCGGCAATGTGAATCTAATACATTTGGTTTTGTTTTCATTTAGTACCAAATTGTTTGCCGTGAACCAAGTTTGGATCTGATGAATAGACTTATTCACATCATCAAGATTTTGTGATCGTCGATCTATTTTAAATATCAAAGATGTGTCATCAGCAAATAACACGATCTTCGGTTGATTTTGTAATAATTGGGGCAAATCGTTAATGTAAACTAAAAAGAGGAATGGACCCAATATAGAGCCTTGAGGAACGCCCATTGTCATTTCAGACCCTAGTGAGTTTACGCCGTTTACCTGAACTTTAAGTTGTCTGGCTTTCAAATATGATCTAAGTAATTCAAGGGCCGTATGCCTAATCCCATAGTGCTCGAGTTTTAACAATAGTGTCTCATGGTTAACGCAATCGAACGCTTTCGAGAGGTCGCAAAAGATTCCAATGGCGTCTTGTGCTTCTTCCCAGGCGTTAAAGATGTTCTTTATTAGGGTGACGCCAGCGTCAGTTGTGCAACGCCCTTTGGTGAAACCGTATTGTTGATCATGAAAGATGGAATTTTTGTTAAAATGACGCAACAATTGGTTGAGCATTAACTTTTCGAAGACTTTACTGAGAACCGGCAGAATTGAAAATGGCCTATAATTATTGGCTTCCTTGCTATCCCCGGATTTAAACAATGAAACTACTTTACTGTGTTTAATGAGGTCCGGAAAAAATCCTTGATCGACACTCGTGTTAAAAATGAAAGCTAAATAGGGTGCAATAGTTTCAATGATTGATTTACATACTTTTACAGATAATCCCCAAAGATCTTCTGTTGAGTTAATTTTTAAATCTTTAAAAGCTTTTAAAATAGTCTGGGGGTTTGTATGTTGAAACTTAAACTCCGAAGGGCACGCATTAACATTCTTTCTAAGTAAGTCAGCAGAGAGCACGGGTGAGGAGTTTAAAGCTGCTGTGGTTTTAAAAGGAATATTAACAAAAAAGTTTTCAAATTCCTGAGCAACCTCTACATCTGAATGTATGGGACCATGTGCAGTCGCTAAAATTCTTCGGGCTATGTCGGTAACTTTGGTTCAACCTCTCCTGTATGATATCCAAACCAATCATGTATGCAAAATTTCATCTAAATCTGTTGAAGATAACTGCTTTAAAATTCATTTGCAAGAATTGACCCAAACATGCATAAATTGCAAGTTAATAATATATTAAATGTCATCCCGGCAGATCATCTGCCAACGCTGGTACCCTGTTAGGGCCCGCTGTGCCCACGCATAATGGTCCTCCTGAAGGACTAAGTGAGGAAACCAAACCCCTTAACATAGAACATAGGGCTGCTGTGATGTCATGGACATACTCACAGGACATTTGCTAAATTTAAGGAAGGATTCCTTCCCATGAAGACCCAGGTTTGCTGCTGTCAAGTATGGAGCCCCTACACTGGATATGCATTATTTCCTTTCCTGTCCAGCATACACAACCACTGGTTGCGGGACGCATGGGACCGGTCAGTGTGGCGACGCTTGGGGGACGCCTGTGTCCATCAGTGGATGTCTTTCGGCTGATATGATGATGATACACAACCAGTAAGACCTTACATGATTTACACATTTCCAATTACAGATCTTTCCAGGTGGCTACATACTGCTTTGCCATCGTCGGGTATAATATGGTGTCTGTAAATGTCTTTCCTATGAATTGTTTGTGCCTCATAGCTTCTTCAAATAAAATTTTATTAATTTGGTTTGCTCATGTGTCCTAGTTATAAACTACTTGGTCTTAACAGTACATGATATGAATAAACAAGTAAATTTTCAAATTTTTTAAAACCCCCGACACATTTATATTGCGCAAAACACCCCGATTCAAACAGTAAAACATCCATAACTTTTGAACTGCTGAACCGATTTTATTCAAACATAGCTAAGAACACTCTCGACAAAATCACCTTTCAAATAAAAAAAACTAAATCAAAATCGGTTCATCCGTTTAGGAGCTGGAGTCAAACCTGCCATGATATTAGCGTTTGACAAACAACAGAAGCTGGCTATGGTGACATAGACAAAAAATTCTCTTTTGTCCTTATTATTTACATGGGGCTGCCAATTAGTGATCTCGGTCTATCAATCAAGCTCATTTTAAGGCTAAATCTATAGGTACTTTATCTAAGGTCCATAGCCAAATATTTAGTTTTAAATGCCGCCATGTTAAATTTCGCTACCAAACTATACAGGATCACTTTGCCTGAAAATTTCATTAAAATCGCTCCAGCCGTTTTGGAGCCCCTAAATGATAGGGAACATACATACATGCACACATCGATTTTATAGATAAAGATAAGAAACACTTACATCTTCAAAACGTTTTTCTTGGCAACATTTACAATCAGGTTGCCATAATAAGAAGACAAGGTTGGATTATTGTCGGCTATGTATTTACTGATCTGAAAACAAGTATAAATAGGTATTTTTTTCATAAATTGACGGAAAATTGCATCAGTTTAGCTTGCAGTATCTTTTGCACATTGAATTATGATTGGAAACTCACTTGGTACAGGTAATTCATTCGCTGAAACGAATCATTTCCATGGACCTTTTTCATTATGCATTAACTCCCGGGCTTATAACTTCTGATTTGTGATTTTAGGAAGAGAAAAGCGAACTTCTGTTTTGGTATCAACTTATCAACAATCAAAAAATCAACTGACAGCCAGTGTTGCCAGGGCCCTTAAGTCAAAAGATACGTTTTATTTCCTGAAATGTAACATTTTTGGTACAAAAGTTACAAAAAAAAAAAAATTTTTTTAAGTCGGAGGCAAATTGATGTTAGCAAATTGGCGGAATATATGATATACAATAGTGTATTTAATCTTATGATAAAACAAACTAGTTTATAATAGTAATCTTTGCTCTAGTTTCATTTGTTCGCAGCGCCATCTTCACAGTTGTTACTATCTAGTCCAGCACCTAACTTATTCTATTACTTTGAACCAAATCCACGAGTGGTGGTGCATCTGGTAGTTTTACACTGAACTAACCATTCATATTTGATATGTATCGAACCCTCTTATCGTATTTTTTAACCATAAATATGTTCTTAAGAGGGCTGTTAATAAAGGGCAAAATCGCCCCAATTCAAAAAAAAAAAAAAAAACTTTCATTATCGATGATGATTTGTCATCTCTCTTTATTTTGTATTAAATTGAGTACTAGTGAATCGCTTTCTGTGGTTTAAATCCACACTTTCTACATAAATTTTGCTTGCACCTGCTTATTAAAATATTTATGCTTAAGATATTTTTATTAGTTAAAGTTGCAAACTTAGACGTATAGGTACTTATTAATACATTAAAGATAGGCAATAGAATCTCGATAATTTGAGAAACTTTGACGCCAAACTTACTTATCAAACAATAAATGTAAGTAATCACCGGCACACTAGTACGAAACCGCGCGAACTCGCAAAGTAGGAAACGTACACGCTCAGGCAAAATCAAGTTTTAATAAATGTAGAATAGGTTTCATTTTGTCATGGCGCGTTTCATTCAGAGCCATCTCTGAGTATGATAATATGGAGTGAAATACTTTCTATACGCGCCAGTTTGCTTTAAGGTGATTCAATTTGGCAACAGCAACAATTCGTTTACGAACGCATGTTCGTAAACTGTTTGCAATATAAATCTGGTATTTACAAATCTCGTTCTCAAAAGTTACGAAAATTGCATTAAATATAAAAATTACTTACATGTTACGCGAGGGGGTCAAAAGTTACGAAAAATGTAAGAAATGTAACCTTCTGGCAACGCTGCTGACAGCTCACTGACAGTGACAAGACAAACAAAACAGCTGTTTTTGTTTCCCAAGTGGACCCAAGTTTTAAAAAAAGTCTATGATAAATGACAATGACATTATCACTTTTCGTTTTTGAATTACAAGATTATTTTATAAAAATATTTTTATAAAAATACTGAATCTAAGTAGGTATTTAGTTTCTATAAATAATAAAATCCACAATGGTAGTGCAATAGAGCCTTTCTTTTAATTCGGGCGCCTAAACGTAGTGTCTTGTACTCTTTGCGTGAGCCCACGGGCCAATGAAATGAAAAGAATTTAAGAATCATATTTCTGAACGACCATAAACATTCCAGTGCTTTAGAAAGAGATGTTATTATTCATTATTAATAGGCGTAACCTCAGTCTGAGGGCGTAACGAAACAGCGATTATTTTATGCATCTTTCAACATATTCATCACGCCTGTCACGACCCTGGAATGCATATTCTTGTTGTTTTCTTGTGAAATCGCAGTAAATTCACAAAAAAGAAAACTCTAACCAAAATTTTCATCAATTTATTGCCTTAAAAGTAACGTGCTTAATCTATTTAAAAAAATAATAATATACCGAATTTAATAGGAAACCACCGCTTTTCGTGTGTCGTAATTTCTTATTTGCCCTTTTTTTGACCCCTCCAAAATTGCAGCAATACAAGATGTTATTATTGAAAAACTTAACTTTATCAAGAATCACGAGAAATGGAAGCTCTCTTAAATATTTTGCGACAAAATCAGACGTTGCAGAAACCGATGTTCAGTTTACAAATGGGTAAGTTTGAGGTTATGTTTTGAAAGGTTATAGTTAATACCAGTCTACTGTCTCACTCAAAGGCCTCTTCTCCTACAGAGAATGCATGAGCATTTATCACTATGCTTGCTTAATGCAGGTTGGCGGTTTCAGACTTATATTCACTATAAGTATTCCCTGTGATAAGGCAAAAAGGAAACTGGAAGACATCTACTGGCTTTTAGGTACACAGTCATCACTCAGGTTGGAAAATAAACTATTGATCTACAAATGTATTCTAAGACCCATGTTCTATGTTAGGGGGGTTTGGTTTCCGCACTTAGTCCCTCAAATGGACCTTTGTACGTGGGCCATGGCGGCCGTTGGGTGGTCATTCCAACCAGCCCACCTCCCTCCAGAAGTCGACTAGAGCTCCTGGTTTCCTCAAAACATCAGTGTAAGATCTGGGTGACCCAAGGGTTCGTGTTCTTATCTGGGTAACAACTGTGCATTCAAAGAGGACATGCGTAACGGTTTCTTCAGCCTCCATGCATGCCCTGCACAGAGGACTGTCCGTTATGCCTATTGTGTGGAAGTGTTTGTTAAGTGAGCAGTGTCCCGTGATGGTCCCCGTCACCAGGCGCAGGCCATTCCTATCCAGGCGTAAAAGACGCCTGGTAAGCCTACTGTCCAAGGATGGCATAGCTTCTTTGGATTGTCTGCAGCCCGGTGTCGAGGCCCACCAGTTCTCTGCCTGTGTCTGGGTGAATTCCTGTAGCCACCTGCGTATTTGGTTGAAGGGGATGGGCACAACAGGTTCAGGCCCATAGACCGCTGAGCTGGATCCGCGTCTCGCAAGCTCATCAGCGTCGTTGCCCAGCGATCCGCTGTGACCCTTTATCCATTGTAGTGTCACCGTGTTACGACTAGATACAGTAATTTGTTCCAGTGCGTTGTGACATTCTAGTATTAAACTTGATGTAATGTATTTTTTTCGTAAGGATTGGAGTACTGATGCACTGTCGGAGAGTATCCGTATGTGAGTGTCCGTAACCCTCCTATCTTCTAGGGCATGGACCGCTTGTATAATGCCCACACATTCCGCCTGATAGACGGTGTTGAACTCTCCTAGCGGTCTGGATATATGTATATTGAAATTGTGTGAGAAGACTCCGACTCCGGTACCGGAGTCCGTTTTCGATCCGTCGGTGTATACTCTCATCTCTTTCGGGCCTGAGTAGTCACATCGTTCTACTGTGAGTACTATGTTATAGTGCCTATGAAAGTGATGTGTTTTGGGGGCTCTGTCGCATGGTGATGCTAACATTGGTTTACGCTTGATCGCATCTTCCTTTATGCGTGTGTGCTTAATTCTGGAGTCTTTGTTTAGGGTACCTGATAGATGGAGTCTGAAAGTGGCCAGGGCTGCCTCCTCCCGCACAATAAGGTGTAGTGGTGGCAGTCCCAGCATTGCCTGTAAGGCGGCAGTGGGTGTGGTTCTCATACTGCTAGTGATTGCAACGCAAGCAAACCGCTGCAGTTTTTCGAGATCTCTTTGGGCTGTGCTGAGGTCTGTCCTGGGCCACCAGACCAACGAGCCATATGTGATGATTGGGCGGATGACTGTGGTGTATAGCCAGTAAGTGATCATGGGGCTAATTCCCCAGTTCCTGCCTAGCAGTCGCTTACACTGCCACAGGGATATGCTGGCTTTTGTGGTGATATGGTTTATGTGTTTAGCCCAATTCAATTGTTTGTCCAAATAGATGCCCAGGTACTTGGTTTCGGTTGAAAGGCTTAGGGTTGTTCCGAAGAAACGTGGCAGTTGCAGTGTCATTGGTTTCCTCTTTTTTGTGAAGAGAATTAGTTCAGTTTTTGTGGGGTTCACTGAGAGTTGGTGCTCGCTGCACCATTCCTCTACTATTTAAGACTAAGACCCATATGGATGTATTTTATAGAACTCTGGGGTTTGGCAAGACACTCAAACATGGAGATACTACAACGCTTCCAAAACAAAGCACTAAAATTATTGAAATTCGCTCCTTGGTTCATGACAAACACATGAAGTACATGAGTACTTGCAAATCCCTACTATCAAAGAGTTTGTGGAATGTCGTACAAGTACTAGGAAAGACTAAAATCGCAGAAGTCACTGTTGCACTACTGGTTTCCTCGGACTCTACCTACTGATTGAAAAGAAAAAGCAAAGCATCTATTTAATTTTGTTGGTGATACATCAAATCAAATCAAATCAAATCAAATCAAATCCATTTATTTGTCAATGTAGGTGTCGTTAATTACAGGTGTTAACAAGCTTAGGCCATATCTTTAAAGTATCACTACATTCTACCCACAGGGCGTACAAACAATACGTTACAATAATATTAGTCATTAGATTAAATTATACAATAACAGATTAAATAAAATAAGTTATTACATTAAATTCAATATTTGTCTATCATGTCAAAATCATTATATTAAAATCCAAATCAGTCAAGTAGGTATGTCACAATGTAAAGAAGATTAATATAAGAACATCCTGATATTTTCAATTAGTATTAAATAATTATATTAAAATTGTCAGATAGGAACTCGTCTATTGTATAATACGTTTTATCTACCAGTAGTTTAAAAAGAGCTTTTTTGAAATTACTTATGTCGTCCAGTACTTTTATTACTGTAGGCATCTTGTTATAGATCTTCGGTGCCATTCCCAAAAAACTTTTTGAGTAGAGTGCAGTGTTATGTGGCGCAGCACATATATCGTTGTTGCGTCGTTTCGATCTAAATGTTTGAAATAAGTGAAGGTTACATTTCACAAATACTGCTGTCTCATATATATACAAACATGGCAGGGTAAGAAGCTTATATTTTTTAAATAACGGAGCACAACTATCAGTCTTTTTCAGTCTGAACATAGCACGTACACATTTCTTTTGCGCCCTAAATGCAATTAGTTTATCAGTACTATTACCCCAGTATATTAGTCCGAAGCGTAATGTTGATGTAACATAGGCTTTGTATGCTGTCAGAACTATGGACTCATTTACAATTTTAGATAAATTATACAGCGCATATGAGTACTGGTTTAGTTTCCTACAAACATTTTCAACATGACACTTCCAGTCAAGTTTACTGTCCAATTGGAGTCCAAGAAATCTAGCAGTATTGGTTTCAGCTATTCTTTGGTTTTCATACAATATATTTAATTTAACCTGTCTTGTTCTTTGTTGAAATAGCATGATCTGTGTTTTGTCTAAGTTTATTTTTAGTTTATTTTTATGTAGCCATTTTATTATGCAATCTATTGAATAATTTATGTCATATTCGAATGATTCCAAACATTTACATGGGATAATGAGTGTACTATCATCGGCAAATAAAACAGTTCGATACTTAATGCATCCTGGTAAATCATTAATGTAAATGAGAAATAACAAAGGTCCAAGGACACTTCCCTGGGGTACACCACACACTGTATATCTTACTGTAGACTCATGAGCAACTTCTATCTTAGATGTAGAGGAAATCCTATTTATGATTGTGACTTGTCTTCTTCCACTTAAATAACTTTTTATTAGTTTTAATACATTTCCCCTAACACCGTACCGTTCCAACTTTCCCAGCAGTATTTCATGGTCCACGTGATCAAATGCTTTGGACATATCCATGAATACTGCTGCGATCGGGTTTTTTTGGTCAACATTATTGAGTATGTCAGATATTAATACATAAATTGCCTTATTAATATTTTTGTTTTTTCGGAAACCATTTTGTTCTTCGGCAAGTATATTGTTTACTTCAAAAAATGAGTAGAGAGAATTGAAAATCACCCTCTCAAAGACCTTAGAAATGATTGGTATTAATGCTATAGGACGATAGTTTGCAATATTTGCTTTATCGCCTTTCTTGTAAAGTGGCTTAATAACAGTCATTTTCAATAAATTTGGAAAGTGACCATGCTCTATGCAAAGGTTAATTATAAAACTAAGTATTGGTGCAATCAAATGTGACACCGACTTGAGTATCTTAGTAGTAATCGCGTCGTAACCTGCGCTATTGGTATTTTTCAATGAATTAATAATTTTAAATACTTCGTTCGGATCGGTTGGTGCCATAAATAAGGATTTAGGATGATAATCAATATACGATATAGCATTATTGTTCTGATTCACTGTAGCACGTGCTGAATCTATAAAATAATCATTAAATGCTGTGGCTATTTCTTTAGGAGCATTTATATTTTTATCATTAATGAGTAAATGACTAATAGACTCAGACGGAAAGTTCAATTTACATCCATTAATTACTTTCCACGTAGCTTTAGTTTTGTTTTCTGCATTATTAATGACATAACTGTTTTGAGATTTTTTTGTCAATTGTATAACTCTTTTTAGCCGTCGTGAATATTGTCTCAGTAATTGCTTATTTTCAATATTAGGTTTCCGTCTGTATTGCCATAACATTTCTCTTTTCCGCTTACTGCAACTTCTGATACCTTTAGACATCCATTGGGGGGTTTTCCGAGCGCAAATCTTTTTTCTTATGGTGGGAAAGCACAAATCGTAAAAAAGTATAAATAAATCGTGGAAAGAATTAAATGCTATTTCTGGATCGCTACTATTGAATACTTCAGAAAAACTAAGATTACTCATAGCTTCAATAAATTTATGTATGTTCTCACAGCTGTAATCACGACTTATAACATACCAATGATCAATAGAACAAGTCTTTTTTACAGGACACTTAAAAAGTTGGGCTGTGTGGTCTGATAGTGCCAATTCCAAAACTTCAGCTGTACCACCCCTTAGATTATGTATAATGTTATCAATACATGTTCCACTTGATAAACGCGTAGCTTGTTTTATACTCGGTTTAAGATTATAGCTCAAAAGGAGATGTTGAAATTGAATTGACAAATTTGTATTTAATAAAATATCAATATTAAAGTCACCACACATCATGACTTTTTTTTTTAAATTACGTCCGCAATAGTCTAAAACATGCTCAATTTTTTCAAAGAAAATGTTTGTATCTGCTTTGGTGTATTTTGGAGGTCTATAAATGCATATGACTATTATTTTGTGTGCGACTAGTTCAATGGCACAGCATTCGATAATATTAGGAACACAAAACTCTTTAATATCTATAATTTTATACTCGTATCTATTTCTAATTAATATACACGTTCCTCCATTTCTTGTGTTTCTTGTCGAGCATGTTGCGAGTTTAAAATTAGGTATATCTAAATGCATGCAATCGTCATCTTTCATGTTGTGCTCGGTAATACACATTATATCTAATTTTTTCCCTTGCCGCAAAAGTTCATTTACATGAATACTTAACAAATCTGACTTGCCTATCAATCCGTTTATATTTTGGTGCAGGATATATAAATGGTTATAAACGAAAAAGCTCTTGTTCGGTTGGGTAGCCAGTGTTTTCAGTTTGGGTTGATTGATCTGTACGTTTACAAATGTTAAACGACCGATTAATTGGTTCGATAACAGGATTATCAAGACAAGGATGAGAAACAGACTCATAAGAAGATGCCGGTTGTGCACCTAAGTCCTCTATATATAGCATTAAGTTTTTTAGGATCATGGCAACTGCTCTATTATTTACCCTTGCATCATATTTTCGGAACATTTGATTTGTGTATTCCAAGTAATAGTTGGAATCAAAGAGATATGCATATTCATGTAGTTCATTATCCAAATACATCAAGTGATTAAACATTTCAATTCGTTTGTTAAATATTGAAAATTGGTTACTTATCTTAAAATTCGGCGAACATATTATAATGTTAGTATTTGTCACATTTTTAAGCTGATTTTTCATGCAGTTTATTAAAAAACTATAGTTATTAGAGTTTTCAAAATCTCTTTCTCCTATATAGATAATACAATAATCATCATGAGTAAAGTTATCGAGTTTCTTATCTAAATTTGTAAACAACTGTTTTACACCGCCACCTGGTACGATATAGTGACAGAACTTATACCCTGTAAATGTATTTTCTCCTATACCCAATATATCATTCATATTATTGCTAGAAATCATACATAATTTATAATTTTGATTTCGTGTCTCTGATGTTGTATTTATATGACAATTAATCGTGGTAATAGTTTGTGTTTCCAGTGTTAAGGTATTATTTTTAAGCGTTTCTTGAGGTTCTTGAGTACAGTCGTTCTGTATATTCTTGGTATCATCTACGGCTGATGCAGCAACATTCATCATATTGATTGATGCAGGTCTTTCAAGCTCTAGAGAGAATTTACGAGGCATGTTTATATCTTCTACTATCCCTTTTTGTTTCAATTTTTGTGTCAAATACTTTAACGGAGTTGAAGACTTTGTTGTCTTAGAAGTTGGTGACCCTATGTCACTAGTTAATTTTTTAGTCATTTTTTTTAAGAAGTCATATTTATTGGTAATAGCATCTAATGTTGATTTCAAATTACTGTTCTCAATTGATAACTGATTAATCTCCTCATGGGCAGAAGATAATTCTAAGTTAAGTCGCCCTATTTGGCTTTTTAAATTTTGCATTTCTTCACATTCATCGTCGGATATAGTTGGCAGACTATTTGTGGTGCCATCTAACGTCAAATTGTTGGTACTATATTCTTCCATCGTGGTATTTGTAAGTGACTGAGTTCGTTTTCTACGAAGCGTGATGTTCTCGAAAAAATTCATTTCGAAAATTAAATTTCGCAAATATGATAAATGGAAAAAGTGATACTCATATGTGGGGTTCGATCTCACGACCTTTTGACTGTGCGTGTTTCCAACCAGGCTGTACAACCACTAGGCCAAACGAGCATTAACTTTGGTGATGAAATTTTAGATCTTATTCCGTGCTCGGCTCACTAGTGAGACAAGTGGGGTCCAAAGAGCATTTCTTTGTTCTACTGACGATAAACCACGACGGTTAAAACATTTGAATTTTTGTTCAAATGTTTTTGTTATGTTTGCTCACAATCACTTTTAACTTATAACATTCACTTTAGTACACTTCAATTATGTTTTTTGTTTGTTATTGTCACTGTTTTGTATCTTATTATGATGAATTGTTTTAGAATAGCACTTTAAATGGTTTTCGCAACGAAACTAATAATCATTTTCCACTTTTGCTATTTTTATGTTCTTAAAGGTCCAAATCATGGGATAACATTAACACGGGGTTATTGCACTTTTATTGATATTATTATACTAATTATAGCACTGATTAGTTAATTGAACAATTTAATAACATTTAAGTTGCCGCGAGCGTTGAACTTGCGAGCGTGTCCAAGTACCCACGCGATTCCTCCCCGATAATAAGATAACTCATCGCAGGATGTGAAGAATGGCATTTTGAGCTTCATTTGGCAGTTCTCAAACTGCCAAATGAAGCTCAAGGAACAATCAATCTAATTATAACTCAGAGGCTGATTGCATATGGACAGAAATAAAAAAATATTGTATTCTCTATGGCAGCGATGTCCAAGATAAAATTAGAAATCACGTATGAATTTAAAATAGTCACATTGGTACCTAATTGCCTAAATTTGAACACAAAACCTCATGTTAAGGTTATAGTTATACTTCAAAATATCTTACAAACTATCTGCATTGTGAATTTTCTTATAAGAAATTGACAGTATTTTTAACCCCCGCCGGAAAAAGAGGGGTGTTATAAGTTTCACGTGTGTTGCTGTGTATCTGTGTGTCTGGCATCATAGCGCCTAAACAGATGAACCGATTTGGACCGAACAAACAAAAAAATCTTTCCTCTTTATAATATTGGTATAGATAAGTGTCAGTGCGATGGTGGGTTGAAGAGTTCTAGGCTGTAAAAGCCATAGTTCTGCCCGCCCTTCTCCCATGTTACTTGGGGTCGGCGCAACAAGTTTTCTTCTTCCATACCGTCCAGTCCTCTGTCACGCTATCACTGACGCCCTTTTTAATCCCTGCCGGAAAAAGAGGAGTGTTATAAGTTTGATGTGTGTTGCTGTGTATTGGTGTGTCTGTCTGTGGCATCATATCTCCTAAAAAGATGAACCGATTTTGATTTAGTTTTTTTTTGTTTAAAAGGTGATTTTGTCGAGAGTGTTCTTAGCAATGTTTGAATAAAATCGGCTCAGCCGTTCAAAAGTTATGGGTGTTTTACCGTTTGTATCGGCGTGTTTCCGCAAGATAAATGTGTGGGGTTTTTTTTTAATTTTGAAATTTTACTTTTGTCATGTTGAATTCTAAGAACTCACTGTAGAATCTTTTCAAAGAGCTTCTCTACACAACTTGCCTTTAACTAAAATGTTCTTTACTTCAGGACCACACTAAACCTTAGTTCAGGCCGCTACGCAAGGTTTGCAGATGGAGCCTGCGTGGCAACGCTGGGAAACACTTCTATCCTAGCAACGGTGGTCTCGAAGGCCAAGCAAAGCACTGCATCCTTCCTTCCGCTTGTGGTGGATTATAGACAGAAGGCAGCAGCTGCTGGACGAATACCCACTAATTTTCTCAGAAGAGAATTAGGTATGATTTTATTTTTACCCTACCCTACCCTACCCTACTCCCTACCTACCCTACCCCACACACATGATTGTTGCTTAACTTAAACTGTCACACTCTAAGAAGTCCATTGACGTTTCTCATTTTACATGCCGCAATAACTTTCTACATAAGAAATTGAAAAATTAAATTCATAATTCTAATTAATTACTATGTTACCTATACACTATAACAACGAGTATCATTCGCAAGCATCAAATTTGATTATTAATAAGTATTTTTATAGCTGTCAAAATGGGCCTTCTATTTTTTGACAACTTTAATATTTCTTTTTTTCTTCCAGGCCCAACGGAGCGTGAAATCCTAACCTCACGCTTGATTGACCGGTCTCTCAGGCCGCTGTTCCCACAGAACTACTACTATGATACTCAGATAGTGTGCAATATGCTTGCGGTTGATGCCACAAATCCTCCGGAGACTGTTGCCATTAACGCAGCTAGTGCGGCTTTAGCAATGTCCGATGTGCCTTGGAATGGGCCTATTGGTGCTGTAAGGTATTATATTTTATTTGAGTTTGCCTGTTATATTGTAAGTTATTATCTGACTGTTATTGACATTTATTATTAACATTTATGCCCATTGACATTGATGTGGACGAATTTTTTTTATTTTTTTTTTGTTGTGTTTGTTATTGATAGGAGAAGGATCTAATGAAAAAAAAAATGTTTCCTTATCTACATAGGTAGGGTAGGTAAGGTAGGGTAGGGTAGATGAATGTTTAGTGTTTTTATGGCAAAACAAAGTTTGCCGGGTCAGCTAGTTATGTATAAATAAAGGTCTACCTCGTTGGACTAGCAGTCGCATTATGGCCGACCATGAGTTCCCGAGTTCGATCTTGGATCGGTCCAAGTTTTATCGTGTTTTTCCATCTGGAATTTCTCAGTATGACGCCATTGCGCGTCTAAATACGCCAGGCTGACGCCTAAATTTTGGCCTTGTGGTGTTGTACTGTAGGTAAGGTCCGCATCTGCCTAACGCTTGAGTGCTCATTTCTGGAGGCGCGGCGCGTTGGGCGTCGCGTCAAACGTTGTGACTAGCACTAAATTCAAATTATGGCGTTGTATGCGAGTGTTTATGGTGAAGCGATACCCAAGGCGGCGCTCGAGGCCGAACGTTTTGTTTGGAAATCGCACAACGCATACGTGAGCCATTGACAGCAATGCCATCTGTAGTGACCGGTTAATGGGGCAATTCACAGGCTCGTTCACGCACTAAACACTTCAACACGTCTACTCAGGCCAGCGGCTCGCGTAATACTACGTGGTGCGCACGAGATTGTGTATGTCTGTGTGGGGGAAAGTGGGGATGGCAAAGTGAACTTGTGAGTGAGACAGATACACTACACCATCGACATTTTGTTAGAAGATAATTCAATGCCCGCCGCTGGCGCAGTGGCGGGCACTGCTACTCTTCAAGCCCCGTACTATTCAACATACACACATCAACACGGTCTAGGGATATTTTAAAAAAAGCGAATTACTATCAATGTGTTAATTATTTATATGACATGTATATATTTAAAAGATACGTTATTTAATATTCTACCATATTTTAATAATGGTTAACAGTTTGGCTGCCATACAATAAACACAATAGAAAATGTATTGTTTGAGGGTCACCGGTGACCGATGTGGCAGTCAACCTGTTAAGGTACTTCGATTAAAATTTCAGGATTTTATGAAAAAAAAATGAAGCATAGACGGAAACCGAATTTTCAAAAATTTGAATTTGGAATTAGTCTGAGATAAATTACAAACAAATCGGTGTATAAAAGATTCCAATGCGGCCAGTACTTTTCGAGTTATTTAATTGAGTATGAAATATCCCTAGACCGTGTTGATGTGTTTAGTACATTTCCATGTTTGTGCTTGCGCGTGTGATGACGCGGGCCGCTGCATGCGCCGCCACTCTGTAAACAGAAAAAAAAAACTGGCCAAGTGCAATTCGGACTCGCGCACGAAGGGTACGGAAACCACTATCGCAAAAAACGGCAAAAAAACACGTATGTTGTATGGGACTGGGCCCCACTTAAATATTTAATTTTATTCTGTTTTTAGTATTTGTTGTTATAGCGGCAACAGAAATACATCATCTGTGAAAATTTCAACTGTCGAACATTCACGGAGTCTTAGTTCTTGGTCGTAGAGTCTTAGTAATCATACAAACGTAGTATGGCGATTACTACACTGTGTACGTTCAAAATAAAAAAACAATTTTTCTCATCATTATCTAGCCATGTAAGCAAACAAAAACAGTAAAGAAAAATATATATTTGAAATTGTGAGCGTCGTAAGTTCTATATTTCAACGCATCTTTGGACGTAAACAAATACGAAAGGAAAATTTCAAAAAAGTCACCACAATAATTATGAATAGATTAGTACATTCAGTAGCTTTTTCATGATATCCATATTCCCAAAGCTCTGTTTATAAAATGTTCTTCAATGAAATTGCGCATGTATTCGTCACACAGCGTTAGGAGTGTGTATACGTACGCGCACATAGCTTCTTACTGCTCATCACAGCGTCTATCCCTTTCGCACGTGTTGTCGGATGAGATAGCATGCATTTTAACCCCGCCCACAAAACAGTTCGTGCCGCCGATTACGGCACCCTTAACAATGGGATTGGTGTTTGTTTATTCTGGATCCAATTCCGAAAATTCTTTCACTGATGGAAAGCTTGATAAAATAATAAAGATAGCAAAGATTAACAATTAAATTTTCCACAGAATAGGCCAAATTGATAATGAAGTGATAATCAACCCGACTCGCAAGGACCTTACGAAGTCGATCCTCAACATGGTGGTTGCCGCAACCAGTCGCAACATGGTCGTGATGATGGAGGGGAGCGCGCAGGACATCCTGCAGCAGGATTTGCTGAAGGCCATCAAATTAGGTATGAAAGTAAGTCCAGAATTACTGTAATTTTCTTTAACAATAAAAAAAACATAGAATACTCATTATTGTACCCCATTTAAATTCATTTGCCTCCTTAAAACCAATACGTCTTTATTTATCTGTCGATATGTCAGTAGTCAAACGAAAAAAAAAAAAAACCACCTATTGTATTTTTTTTTGTTCTATCAGTTTTAATTTTGTAAGTTGCTGTCACAGACATACATCTAACTAGATAACGCAAATCCCTCCATCTATATTAAAACCAATCGTGCCACTTTTTCACAAACAATTTAAAACCAAAGGAGATGTTTGATTTTGGGCCATCACTATGTACGCAGTACATAGATTAATAGGAAAAAAATAGGGGAATTACATAAAAATACTACCAAATTAATTTGAAGAAGGGTACAAGCGTAAAAAAATATCATTTGAACAGGTTTTTAATAAGATAACCCTATTTTAGGGCAGCCATGACAGTTGTGTTTGACATGACGTTTGACGAGTTTGACAGTTTTATGAAGTGACGTCTTTGACGGTCTTTGAGCCTTTTTTTGCTTTGATTTTGAATTGGATATGTTTCGGAGTTTATAGTGATTGTTTTAGTTTTGCAACCCACTTTACTACTACGGACATTGATTGATTGCTTCTCTGTTGCATTTGGATATGTGTTGTTTTTATTAAACGCAGATTTTCCTTAGACCCGTCAATCAAATGTCATTGTTAAAATGACATTTTTTGCATACTGCTGATCTGATCTGATCCGCCATGTTTAAATAAATGTTGTGTTGCTCTACTTGACAAAGTTAATTTGAGTTTACTTTGAAACGAAGTGAAATTAAAGAAAATTATCAATTTAAAACGGTTACTATTTAATTATATAGTGATTTTTACAAATAGTGTACATAGAGCTGGCCCAGGCTCCATACATTTCTGGAACATCTTCACTTACCAATGAAAGAAAACCATTTCCAATGCCTTGGCCAACTTTTTCTATACATTCTATACAGCTCAATATAGCATAAGAGGCATTTCTGGATTTCTGGTGCCGATAATGCTACATGCTCAGATTACGATCATTGATCGTAACTTCACTACGTTTTTTAACACGCGAAGTACATACAATCGCGTCATCTAGTTAGATTTATATCTGTGGTTATTTTCCTAATTTATATAAAACTTCATATGTATCTAGTGCTGTTGTCCTTTTTGGTTCTTTAAATTTTTGTTAGACCAAATTTTTTTTTGCCGGAATTATTTGTGAGATTCGCTATGTTATCTTTCTATTTGTCGGCCAACGCTATCGAGTGACACACTCTTTCGTTTCGTTAATGTGAAAGATACGGTCTGTTCCCGGCACTTATCCCGCTAGATGGCGCTGAAATCATAATTTTAGTTTATTTCGTTTGATGTGAAATCGGAGCATTACTAAGTCGTAGGAGTAGTGTTTGCGACACTCGGTCATTACCCTTCATTGAACTTGATCATAACAATGCCTCAAAATCCACCCAATTCGACACATAATCCCAAAATAACATCTGTCATTGAATATACAGTCTTTTACACACACATAGACGTATTCCCTACATTTACAAAGTTTACCACTAGATGGCGTGTTATTAAAAATGGGCTAAAATATTTTGTAGAAATACTCTACATATCCATAGGGGTAGGCAGGCTTAGTCGCTACACAGCAGAAGACGAGCCGGACTGTACAGAAATCGACTAACTGACTTTAATTCCTACTCTAGGCACAAAAGAGGCCCAGTACATAGTGAGAGGCATAGAGAAGCTGCAGAAAGACCACGGCAAGGTGAAGCGGCGGTACGAAACGCAGCCTCCTTTGCCCCAGCAGGTTGTGGATGCCATCAACACACTTTCTTCTATGAAGATACGGGAAATACTCGGGTAAGCAAGCTTGAAGTGATAGGTTTATTACGGGCTAACTTTTTGTGGACGACTATGTCTATCTCTGGTCTGATCTAGGACAAACGATCGAGCGACAGGGGGACGTCATATCTCCAAAACTGTTCACCGCTGCACTGGAGGATGTCTTCAAATTTCTGGACTGGAGAGGACTAGGCATCAACGTCAATGGCAAGTACATCACTCAACTTCGGTTTGCCGACGATGTAGTGGTCATGGCTGAGACCATGGAGGCACTCAGTACAATACTCGATGACCTCAGTAGAGCTTCCGAAAGAGTGGGTCTTAAAAAGAACATGGACAATACCAAGGTCATGTTTAATGCCCATGTTACACCCACTCCTATCAAGGTTGGAGACTTTACACTCGAAGTTGTGGACGACTATGTCTACCTGGGGCAAACGATCCAGTTGGATAGGGCCAACTTCGAAATAGAGGTCAACCGTCGAATCCGACTCGACTGGGCAGCGTTCGGGAAGTTGCGCGGTATCTTCTCGTCCAACTTACCACAGTGTCTGACGAGAGTCTGTGACCAGTGTGTGTTGCCAGTTATGACATACGGCTCTGAGATGTGGTCGCTCACAATGGGCCTCATCAGAAAGCTTATAGTCACCCAAAGGGCAATGGAGAGGGCCATGCTCGGAGTGTCCTTGCGTGATTGAATCAGAAATATAGAGATCCGCAAGAGAACCAGGGTTACCGACATAGCCCGAAGAATTGCCAAACTTAAGTGGCAGTGGAGTGTGTTGCTCGCAAAACGGAAGGCTGATGGGGCAGAAAAGATCTGGAGTAGCGACCGCGAACCGGAGGACGTTGCGTTGGAAGCTTCCCACCAGGTGGACCGATGACCTGGTGATAGGCGCGGAGATCCGCTGGATGCGGGACACAAGGGACTGGTCAATGTGGCGACGCTTGGGGGTGGCCTATGTCCAGCTGTGGACGTCTTTCGGCTGATATGATAATGATGAACATTTTTTATTTATTTTGAGTTGATTTTTGTGTGACTATTTGATATAAAAATGTTATAAAAATACATAAGTTCCAATGAAATTTGAACTTTATCATGATTTCATGAATGACATAAAGTTTGTTGTTGCAAAACTTTCTCTATTTTCCAGAGATTTCTCCCACGACAAGATGTCCCGAGACAATGCAGTATCGGAGCTCCGTCAGACGGTCATGAACCAGCTGAGAGACACGGAGGCTGACATCACACAGTTACAAGATGCTTTCAACGCCAACCTCCGTCAGATATTCAGAGAAATGATCTTCGAGAGTGACGTACGGTGTGATGGACGGCATCTCGATGAACTAAGGCCGATTAACTGTCAGGTAAGGTAACTTTTTTTTTTGTTGAGAAATTATAAGTACAGCTGCAAGGGTCGATCTTCAAGCAACTTATCTAGGTCGTCCCGTGGGTGGTTGAACATCCATTACTTACCGAGAGGGGTCTGGGTGCCGCGGATAGTTAGAAGTCTGAAAGTCACCGTAAAGGGTATCGTGTTGCTGAAAATTTGGTTCAAATAAGTTCACTAGATGGCGCGATATGCACCGATTTCTTATTGAATTGTGTGTAAAATTAGCATTTTCTAGAATTTAATTTAAAAATTGTATGTTCTTGTGGCATATTGGGCACTTAATTCACATTTCAAAGATTATTTGAACGGATCATTTAAAATGGATGCCCATAAATGATTTTATTTCTGTAAGCTGGTTTGTACAAACACTTTTTCATGTCGATCATATTTTTTTAAACTAGATGAGGTCGGCTTTTCCTATCGTCAGATCTGAAAGGCCGAAACAAACTCAGCGGTCACAGCCTCTTTTAAAGTCCTGACAAAATCTTGGTAAGATCATGTGAAGACCATGTCTTAAGTGGTCTTTTGAGGAACGAGCCAGCCAGATTGAGTAGACCTGTCCAGTCAGTGCACGCTGTGCAGTGCAGTTGGTCAATAACCGAGCAGCTCAACTAAGAATTTAAGGAGCTCAAAAATAGATGGCGCGGTTTCAAATTTCTGAGGCATCCCACTCGATTGGTTTAAATTTGTTTTGTAACTGTAAAAAGGTGCAAAAAAATACTAAAAAACAAATCGTCAATATTCACGAACCGAGTAAACCCTGTTTCTTGCAATTCGCAGCTAACACCATCTATCTATCGCCATGGAACGGAACTGGAAGCGATCATGCGTCATGCCCGCAGCCTTAACCATTCGAAATTCTTCATAATATAATAATGTTCTCTTCATTAGGTGTTGTCCCTATATGAGCCTCTGCACGGCAGCGCAGTATTTCAACGAGGTCAGACACAAGTGCTGTGTACCGTCGCGTTCGCTTCACTCTCTTGTCTCTTCACTAGTTGTACCTATATGAACCTCTGTCATAATAATGTTCTCTTCACTAGGTGTCCCTATATGAACCTCTGCACGGCAGCGCAGTGTTCCAACGAGGTCAGACACAGGTGCTGTGCACCGTCGCGTTCGCTTTACTCTCTCTTGTCTCTTCACTAGTTGTACCTATATGAACCTCTGTCATAATAATGTTCTCTTCACTAGGTGTCCCTATATGAACCTCTGCACGGCAGCGCAGTGTTCCAACGAGGTCAGACACAAGTGCTGTGCACCGTCGCGTTCGCTTCACTCTCTCTTGTCTCTTCACTAGTTGTACCTATATGAACCTCTGTCATAATAATGTTCTCTTCACTAGGTGTCCCTATATGAACCTCTGCACGGCAGCGCAGTGTTCCAACGAGGTCAGACACAGGTGCTGTGCACCGTCGCGTTCGCTTCACTCTCTCTTGTCTCTTCACTAGTTGTACCTATATGAACCTCTGTCATGATAATGTTCTCTTCACTAGGTGTCCCTATATGAGCCTCTGCACGGCAGCGCAGTGTTCCAACGAGGTCAGACACAAGTGCTGTGTACCGTCGCGTTTGATTCACCGGAAAGCGCGCTCAAGATGGACACACTTACTATGCTGACTAGGTAAGTGATATGGCCGTGTTTGATTTGTCTTACCACCAGTTACTAGAAATAAATAACCGACGCATAACCAATTAATTCAAATTATCACAGCAGCTTTTTGGAATTTGCCACTCAAATTTAAATGCTAACACGAGGTTAAATTGTCAATTTTTGTCATACAATATTGTCAATTTAACTAAGAATTAAGCTTTTCGTGCAAGTGGGCCTTAATAAATTATGATTTCGTATGTCAAAAAGACGCCACATTGCGATAGTCTGTTTGCGAAAGTGAAAGATCTATTTATTAAGCTTTTATTGTCCCCTTTCAATGTTGAATACAGGCCTGCGGATCATAAGCCAAGAGGCAACACTGGGGCCCATGAGCAATGCTGCGACTCTTGGATCCTACAAGGTCTATACCCGCGAAACCGCGATACGCGGCAGCGGTAACTAGGGGTTGGGTTTTTTGGGATACCGATTCCCGTATAGGTGGAAAGTGATACAAGCATACACAACTTACATCTACAACTCAAATTGTCCCCGTGGTGGTCTCCTGGTCTCGTTCAATCCCGTGTCCGGTCGGGGGTTATAGAAGGAAAATATATATAATAGTTTGGGATAACCAACGTCTGCATCGAGATTCCCGGAAGACACCGACACGTTCCCGACAAAAATACTTCGCTGCGCGTGAAATATATACACAAACAAATACACGGGCGAATCACAGTACCACTCGCGGATCGCCAACGTTATTTTCGGATAAAGATTGGTTGGTTATATACCAATTTCAACTAAATTAAATCAAGACCAACGCTTTTACGTCTCGCGATATTAATGACATTTTTACAATTTTTTTCAGTGTTGCTAACTTTAACCCAACCAAAAACTGTCAATATCGATGACAGCGAGTTAACACAGTGTTGTATCAAGATAACAAAAACAAGAACGAAACCTTTATTGGTTTCGAACAGCAAGCAAAACCTTGATTTTATACTTTTTTTAAATAATAATTTTTCTCAGTGGCATAAAAGAAAAAAGCTTCTTCCTCCACTACGAATTCCCGTCATACGCGACGGGCGAAGTAGGCAGAGGCGGTGGCCCCGGGCGACGGGAGGCAGGCCATGGCGCCCTAGCAGAGAGGGGACTGCTGCCTGTTGTGCCGGATCAGCCCTACACTGTAAGGCTGACCGCCGAGGTGCTGGAGTCTAATGGTAAGTTTTCTTTAGTAAAGCAAAATAATGTGTTTTATTTTTCACACATTTTGTACATAGAAAAGAAATAAAATAAAAAGCTCATTTTGTTTACTTGACTTGTCTACTGATACTCAACATGAGGTCCTGATGTAACTTAAAGGAGAATGCCCATTTTGTAAGGGAACTTGGGCCCCTTTGAATAAACCCGCCAAGTGCGAGTCGGACTCGCGCACGAAGGGTTCCCTGCTTGGTAAATTGCGGTTTATGATTTATGACGTTTTAAAAAAAAACTAGATCTCGTTCAAACCAATTTTCGGTGGAAGTTTACATGATAAGGTACATCATATATTTTTTTAAGTTTTATCATTCTCTTATTTTAGAAGTTACAGGGAGGGACACACATTTTACCACTTTGGAAGTGTCTCTCGCGCAAACTATTCAGTTTAGAAAAAAAAAATATTAGAAACCTCAATATCATTTTTGAAGACCTATTCATAGATACCCTACACGTATGGGTTTGATGAAAAAAAAAAAAATTGTTTCAGTTTCAAGTATGGGAACCCCAAAATTTATTGTCTTTTTTCTATTTTCGTGCGAAAATCTTAATGCGGTTCACAGAATACATCTACTCACCAAGTTTCAACAGCATACTTCTTATACTTTCGGCAAAAAGTGTCTGTGACATACGGACGGACAGATAGACAGACAGACATGACGAATCTATAAGGGTTCCGTTTTTTGCCATTTGGCTACGGAACCCTAAAAATGGTTGTACCTTGATGAATTTGGTTGTATATTGTAGAAAAAACACGTTATATTCATAATTAGAAAACATTTCTTGTTTATTTTGCGGAGTTCACGAGATATAACGATGTTTCTGATCTTTAAATGAACCCTTATTACAATGCAATAAGGTGCATACAAATGTCTAAGTGAAAGCACCTGATCTGTTGTTGTCTGTCCTTTACTTTTTATGTATAAAGTAAAAGGACACGGATGGAAAAAAAAACACAAAATATAAATCCTATTTTTACCCGACTGCCGAAGGAGGGTAATGTGTTTATCAGTCTATGTATGTATGTTTGTTCTTTTAAGGCGTTCTAGAGCCCAAACGCCTTGGCCGATTATGATGATTCTTACGTCAATCGATTCGTCTTAACCCTGCGAGTGTCACTGGCTACATTAAAATGGCAAAATAGAAAAGGCGCCATATTGTGGGGACCTAAATTTTTTTTTCTTTCAAACCCATCGTGTGGGGTATCAAAATGAAGGGTTTTAAGAGGTGATTACAAAATGATATTATACTTAAATGTTTAAATGTACCTAATTCAGTCAGCCAGCTAGCGCATATGTATCCTCCGTCTTTTTAGTTGGCTTTTTAAGCAGTCGCGTTTTTTGTTACTTTTTTTTTTTGGATAATATTGAAATCACAGACAGGATATCTCATAAGGGGCCTGTGTTTGGGCAATCTCCTTTAACTAGCGAAATGGGTAAACGAAACTGGTCTTTCTTTCAAGGAATACATGCGTTATTATTATAGTCTTTCCAATTTGCTTTGCTTATGGAAATCTTTATAAAGGGCTTCCACCTTAGGGCGTCCGAAGGGTTGTGGTTTCTGATGAAAACCTGTGAGATAATTTTCAACCAAGACCGAAGTGCGAGTTTTTTAATGTACTTGTTCGCGTAAAAGTAAACGTTATCCTATGTCAATTAGTAGACAAAAAAGAAATCCCCTGAATGTCACCAGACAGCGCCTATTCAAATAAAAACCGGCCAAGTGCGAGTCGGACTCGCGGACGAAGGGTCCCGTAACATTATAGCAAAAACGCCAAAACTATCACGTTTGTTGTATGGGAGCACCACTTAAATGTTTATTTTATTCTGTTGTTATAGCGGCAACAGAAATACATCATATGTGAAAATTTCAACTCTCTAGCTATCACGTTTCATGAGATATAGCCTGGTGACAGACAGACAGTGGAGTATTAGTAATAGGGTCCCGTGTTTACCATATGGGCACGGAATTCTAAAAAATTACGTTTAATTAACTAGAAGCTAGTGTGAAAATAATTTGAATTCTCTAAACCAGTGTTTTTCAACCTGTGGATCGCGACCCCCGGGGGGTCGTGAAGCTTCTGTGTGGCTTCACCAGAGGTCGAGAGAACAACTTCAGTAAAAAAACAATAAAGATTAAAAAGATTGATTTATTAAGGCGGTACCCCGAGCAAAACGCCGCGCCGTTTTTCGTGCTGTTTTTAGGAGCCATCTACGCGTTATTAAATAAGAAATATCAATTAATAAAAATACATTAAATTTCTACATAATATTGATTCTAAAATGGTAGATTTCGTTTTTTTTAATGTTGTATATATTTCACTAATCTTCTCCCAAAAAAAATATATAAATGAGAAATAATTATTGATAGCATGCATCTCCTAGTAAAGTGTTCATTTTTTTTTTTGTACTAACACTAATGGATAGACAATTTAATAACGAACATGTTTGTAGTAATTTTTTTTTCAAAAGTAATGTTCGATTTTATGAAGATTTTATTCTAAAATCTGGGCGTATTCACTACTGTAATTCATGCGCCGCTAGACCAATAGGTATGCTCAATATCTCATGCCGATTTTTTGGTCAGGGTACCGTCTTAAGTGTGAGAATTTTAACTGATAAACATTTGTATGTTAATACAAACAAATTAACAAAAAATAAAATCCTAAGACTCATGTTAATGCAAGGTTGTGCTTGTTTTTGATTAATCAATTTCTCCCATCGTGGATCAGTAATCGCTGCAAATAGCAATGCATTTATTTGCCCAATCGATATTCATATCTTGCGTAGCTTCAAGGAACATGTTATGCAAGCACTGACCTGTAGTATTTGTGGGAAGCGCTCTGCAAAATAGTATTTCTTCGATAAATTTTTACTGGATTCAAAACGCACAAAAGCTACAAACTGCGCACAACCCGCAATATCCGTGCATTCGTCAAATTACAAAGATACAAAAGTACTTTCCTTTATTTTTTCTATGACTTGATCACAAACGTCAGTGGCCATATCGCTTATCCTGGTTGAATGGTATTGTCAAAGAGAGGTATACTTTTGAGTTTTTCGACCTTTTGTTTCCCAAACATAATCTCTGCTATATCTAAAGCCGCTGGTAGAATCAAATTTTCGGCAATAGTGTGAGGTTTTCCTGCTTTAGCCACACGAAAAGCTACTCGATAACTAGCAGGCAATGCTTTCTCATTTAGGTTGGACATTTGTACTATACCAGTTTTTTGATGTTGAAGAGCTTGTAATTTTCTCTCAAAAAATTCCACGGGCTTATTTTTTTCATTTGGATGTTTTGTGTTGAGGTGGCGTGTTAACTTCGATGGCTTCATGCTTTCACTTGATAAAGTTTTAAAGCACATAACGCATTGTGGTTTATTTTTAATCACAGTAAAACCGAATTTCAAATAATTGTCGTCGTTAAGACGTTTTTTCTTTGGATTACTTCCACTACTCTCACCAGAAGTTGACGATTATGTTGAACTTTTCAGAAATTTATCCATTTTAAATTATTACAAATCACTTCAAATGCGTAATAATTACTAAAAGGTAAAAACAATGTCTTATGGTCGTCAAACAATTGAACCGTCTGAGGAGTGAGTATCGCTTCGTCCCGCTCGCTCGTTTACTCTCAACAACTCTAGCCACCACACTTGCTGGACGGCCGGCATCGGCCTTGGTCGTACGTACGTATACCTATGTGCGTAAATTGCGTTAGATAACAATTGGCAACGTATTCGATGTATGTAATTGTAAAATAATGTGTTTTACGTACTATATTATGTACTTGTATCCGAATCCTAATTATGGAGACGCATAAAAATGTCATCATCATCATCTGCCTAGCCTTTTCCCAACTATGTTGGGGTCGGCTTCCAGTCTAACCGGATTTAGCTGAGTACCAGTGTTTTACATGGAGCGACTGCCTATCTGACCTCCACAACCCAGTAACTGGGTAACACGATACCTCTTGGCTAGACTGGTGTCAGATCTCAAGCGTCTTACTATTCGTAACGACTGTCAAAGATCTTCAAATGACAGCCGGGACCAACGGGCTTAACGTGCTTTCCGAGGCACGGAGGAAACTCGCTATGTTGAAATGGTCACCCATCCACGGACCGACCTCGTCATCAAGCGTTGCTTAACCTTAAAGATCGACCCGTGCGGCTGTTATTATTTAGCCACGAGCTCCTAATAAAACGCATAAAAATGTCATATGGAATGAATATTTGTAACACTGTAACACACATACATGATAAAAAAGCGAAGGGTCGGGAGGTCGCGAAATAATTTTTCATACCGGGGAGTCGCATCATGAAAAAGGTTGGAAAACACTGCTCTAAACCATTCTAATATTTCCAGGCTCCAGTTCAATGGCGTCAGTATGCGGCGGCTCGCTGGCGCTCATGGACGCAGGCGTGGCGCTATCGTCCCCAGCAGCTGGGGTGGCCATCGGGCTGGTCTCCCGCCAGGATCAGCAGGGGCACATAGCGGACTACAGGATCCTCACTGATTTGTTAGTGAGTCTTGATTTTATACCTAATTGCCCCTACATTCAATAAGTCAGTATTCTAGGCTCGCTGGCGCCGATGGACGCGGGCGTCGTGCTATCTGCCCCAGCATCAGGGGTGGCCTAGGGTTGGCTGGTCTCCCGCCAGGATCAGCTGGGGCACATAGCAGACTACAGGATCCTCACTGATTTAGTGAGTCTTAATTTTATACCTAACTACCACTACATTCAATGGCGTCAGTATGCGGCGTCTCGCTGGCACTAATGGACGCAGGCGTTGATTTGTTCATCATCGTCATATCAGCCGAAAGACATCCACTGCTGTACATAGGCCTTCCCCAAGCGTCGCCACATTGATTGGTCTCGTGTGTCTCGCATCCAGCCGAACCCCGCAATCTTCACCAGGTCATCGGTCAGGCCTTCAAACGCAACGTCTTCCGGTTTGTGGTCGTCACTCCAGAACTTTTCTGCCCCATCGGCCATCCGTTTTGCGAGCAATCTGCCCTGCCCACTGCCACTTAAGTTTGGCAATTTTTCGGACTATGTCGGTAACCCTGGTTCTCTTGCGGATCTCTACATTTCTGATTCGATCACGCAAGGACACTCCGAGCATGGCCCTCTCCATTGCCCTTTGGGTGACTGTAAGCTTTCTGATGAGGCCCATTGTGAGCGACCACGACTCAGAGCCATAAGTTGACACTGGCAAAACACATTGGTTTGATAGTGAGTCTTGATTTTATACCTAGCACCTTTACCTGTTTATCAGTCTATGATTTTGGTCAATCAGTGATCTCTGGTTTTGGTCAGCCAGCTCGCGCATATGTATCCTCCGAATGCACAGCATGATTTTCTTCTTGTTTACGTCTTTTTAGTTGGCTTTGGTCAACTATGCTGGGACGCGGTGGTATCCTTCTGCGAAACAGTCGTCTCGCAGAAGGAGGCTGCGGAGAGGGAGAGGGAGATTTCATCCGCTAACCCGATCCGCAGCAGACGCGCCGGGCGTCGGCGGAGGGCGGACAACGCCCTCTTCCAGCCCCCCTAAATGGGTCCAGGGGCGACGGGCTCGGGGACGTCCGTCGCCCCCCACATATCAGGACCCGAGGTGGTGGCGCGTAGTGTTCCACGCGCGCCCCTCTTAGACGTCGCGGGGGGAGTCCAACACCTCACTCCCCCCCCCCCCCCAACCCAAGGTCCGGCACTAGCCGGGGGTTGCGGAAGTATCGTTGTTCCCGCGATCCCCGGTTTAGGTGTGAGACGGAACACCGGTATGGTTTTAGTCAGTAAGAGTCTGACAGACCCCTCCGTCCCCCCAGGGCGGAGGACATCCAATGAGGATTTTCCACCAAGGAACAAAAAAAATAAAAAAAGACTTCCAGTTTAACTGGATGCAGCTGAGTATCAATATTTTAAATGGAGCGACTGCCTATCTGACCTTCTCACCCACGATGCCCCTTGGCAAGACTAGTGTCAGATTTGCTGGCTTCTGACTACCCATGTCGGCTGCCAAAGATGTAAAAATATAGCCGGGACCAATGGCTTAATCTGATTGCCGAGGCTCGTTGGAGTTTGGTTAAATAATGGTAGGTCATCCATGGACAAACATTGGCTAGCATTGCTTCATCATCATTCATCATCACAGAAGAAAGATGTCCACTGCTGAACATAGGTCTCCCCGAAATGTCGCCATTTCGATCAGTCCTGTGCGTCTATTATCCAGGGGATTCCCAAAGCCTTAACCGGGTCTCCGATCAACCTAGTAGGAAGCCTTCCAATGCTACGCTTGACATTCACGTTTTCACTATTTAACATTTCTGACTGCGGGAGGGTAATGTTTTTCAAGCGTATGTATGTGTGTATATCCATTTCTATAACACGATCTACAGCCCACGCGTGGCATAGGCAATTTTTTTTTAATAGTTGTGCTGCAGGAAGGATAAAAAAAAATAGAAAACCGACCAAAACTTCGTTTGTCCCCGCCTGCAGTACCTCATAATATTTAATGTATAAATTATATCTATTACTTGGTTTTTCTCTATTCAGTTAATTATTTTTTAGCAGCTGGGTTTTTGTTTTATAATAATTTATTTAGTATGGGTCGAGTCTTGTAACAGAATTTTAAAACGGTGATCCCTAATCTCATTCTAAATCGAATATGGCGGATTTTCAAAGATGGCGGATCAATTATTTTTATGCACCCTCATGATATGGGCATCAAATGATAGGGACCGTATTAACCGAAGTGAAATATAGGAAAATACAGATTTTCCAATATTTGACACCACTTTATTAACATTTATTCCATTCTCCCCCAGGGCATAGAAGATTACATGGGCGACATGGATTTCAAAGTCGCCGGCACTAAGAAGGGTATTACAGCCCTGCAAGCAGACATCAAGTTGTCTGGTCTCCCGCTCAAGATCGTCATGGAATCCATACAGAAGGCCTGTGATGCTAAGAGCAAGATCATCGATATTATGAACCAGTGTATCGATAAGCCAAGGTATATCTTTTATCTAAAATCTTCAGTACCAATAACATATATATCTCTATTTTTTTGAATCGTTGCCCCACACTGGGTATTTCTTCCTGTATCGTGGGTGCGTTTACAAACATATAAACTCACATACACAACATTTTTTTTTTTTTTTTTTTTTATTAAATTCAAAGTCAAATTTATTTATTTCAATTAGGTCATTAGGCGGCACTTTTGAACGTCAAATTTTTTTAAATTTATCATCGTCATATCAGCCGAAAGAAGACCACTGCTGGACATAGGCCTCCCCCAAGCATCGCCACATTGATCGGTCCCGTGCGTCTCGCAACCAGTGGATCCCCGCAACCTTCACCAGGTCATCGGTCCACCTGGTTGGAGGCCTTCCAACGCAACGTCTTCCGGTTCGCGGTCGCCACTCCAGAATCTTTCTGCCCCATCGGCCATCCGTTCTGAGAGCAACCATTCGGAGAAATAGCTTGTTATGGAGAAGCACAGACAAGAAACACCACACTTACTCTTTAAAAAAAAAGTTATTCGTATATGTGAGGACGATGCACCCAGACTGACACTACTATACTACGTATAGATATAAAGTATTACAAATGCCATCAAGAAAATACATTCATTTGATAAATAGGAACATGGTTCTCACATACTTACACATATTGCAAACATGGTGCATTACCTAATTCAACAACAATGGAACAGTGTGTGAGTCAATTTCAAACAAAAAGAGAAGAAAAAGTTAAATAAAAAAAAATAAAAAAATATTATTAACCAGTTTGATTTTGTCTACACTAAAGGTTAGATTAAGTTAGCCAAACTGTATCCTATACTATTAAACAGGCAATATTTGTGTATTTGTAATCACGTTCTCGAAAATGGCGCTAACGATTTCGATAAAATTTGCAATATTGTGGTTTTCGGGGGCGAAAAATCGATGAAGCTAGGTTTCATATCGGGGGAAAAGGCGTTTTATTGAAAAAATAAGTTTTGTCTATTTTCACCCGAGCTGAGCTCGGTTGCCCAGGTACTAACAGTTTATATGTAGTTGTTTTCATATAACAATAAACTCGTATTCCAAATTTTGATTGCACCGATATTAGCTTTTATTTGAGAAAACCGAAAGAGAGAGGGGCGAGTGGGAGGGGAAGAGACCGAGAAATAACTCGGACACTTCGACCCATTGGTCTCTTTTGTAGTCCCTTAAATAACCTACTCTTTTTGAGTTTGACAACGAGACTAGGAGATATGAGCCTGTAGTCTTCTGGTCTTGGTTATCCAACCCCTAGGAGACTCATTCGCTTACCAGCCAGTGCATCGCATAATCCAGAAGTTGCTCCCATGCGTTCCGTATGTTCCCCACACAACCTGCAGATGGGTGTCGCGGTTAGACCCATTTTCATGAGCATGTCGTTGGTTCCATAGTGGCCAATGGCCAGTTGCTGCTAGGGGCTTCTAAGCCCCTTTTAAGCCTCTGCTGCAGCCGGACTTACTCCCAGATACTTTCTGAAGAGCTTGGTAAACTCTGTTTTAAACTAAAGTAGAGTTTAAAAAGTGTCTAACTGAGAATTCTCAATTCAGAAACTGAGAGTATTTACTTAATTTTAAACAAGACCTTCGTTAAAAAAGGTTGCTCTAAATGGGCATTTTGTAAAAACTTATTTGACGTTTGAAGTTCTTAGATATTGTGCAGTCAGTCTAAATATATCGGTTTGAAATAATCACCCATCCACAAACTGACCTCTGCAACCGTTGCTTAACCTAGAAGATCACGGTGAAGTATAATAATATAAACGTGAAATTCCAGACAAGGCCACAAGGACAACATGCCAGTTATCGAGGAGATGGAGGTGGAAGTCCACAAGAGACCCAAACTGCTCGGCATGGGGGGCGCTAACTTGAAGAAGCTGTATGTTGAAACTGGTGTACAGGTAAACTATCAGACTGATCATCAATAAGCTCTCCATGTATCTTCATCATCATCAGCTTTTTTTATGTTCCCACTGCTGGGACACAGGACTCCTGTCTGTGAGAGGGAATGGGCCGTAATCCACCACACGGGCCCAGTGCAGGTTGGTGGATGTTACATGTCTACAAATTTATGGCTCTAGTACATACAGCTGCAGAGAATCCTCACCCCCTAGAAGTGTATAAAAAGCGACATCTATGGACAGGAGGATATACTACAATGTTTACGTGTGAGATGGCGCCATCTCTGTGACCTCAACGAAGTTAGTTTTCTGTAGTTATTGACATCGATTCCACAAGTAAGCGTGCAAGATACCAATTTAACAATAATTGTTTACGTAATTGATACAAAATTGTCATGCGCTAACCGACATCAGGGCTATAGAGGTATGTTGCGTCTTGAGGGGAAGTAGGTATAATAAAAATAAAACAAGTAAAATATCAAAATTTTTAAAAACCCCCGACACATTTATCTTTCGAAAACACCCCAATTCAAACAGTAAAACGCTCATAACTTTTGAACGGCTGAACCGATTTTATTCAAACATAGCTAAGAACACTCTCGACAAAATCACCTTTTAAACAAAAAAAAAACTAAATCAAAATCGGTTCATCTATTTAGGCGCTATGATGGCCACAGACAGACACACAGATACACAGCAACACACATGAAACTGATAACACCCATCTTTTTCCGGCGGGGGTTAAAACGGTATATATTAATACTAATTCAAAAAAAAAACAGGAGCTTATAAGGCGGTCTTTCAAAATAAAGGAGATTCGCTTATATCGCGCGCACGCGGCGCACATAAACATCATAGTATATCCTCGTGTCCATAGATGTCGCTTTTTATACAATTCTAGGTTTCTCTGCAGCTGTATGTACATGCCTATTTGCTCACGATGTTTTCCTTCACCGTTTAGAGAGCAGTGGTGATGAAATAATTTACACAAAGTAAAGCGCCTGCCTGGGTTCGAACTCACGATCTACAACTTGTAAGTCGCGGCCGCTACCACTAGGCCACCATTGCTCCATGTAACTTACTCCCAGTTTTCTCTGATGAAATTCATTGCGAAATTATTGGGACAAACTATCAAGTTTGCGAGAACTGCTGTGATTGGCTGCTGACAAACCATTTAAAGAAAAATAATAGGTTTATTATTTATTGGCATATTAAATAATAACCAATAAAACACAGCAATTTTCACGAACTTGGCAATTCGTGTGATAGACAGACAGACAGCAGAGGCTTAGTAATTAGGTTCCAATTTTCACTCTACTGGTATGGAATCCTAAAAAATAATTTAGAAACATCAAATAAAAGTTATAAGATATGGATAACAATATTTTACCCCACTTGCCTATGTTCAAAACTCATTTACATTTAATGGGAAGTGCACAACAGTAAATAGTTATTTATGCTACAAGTGCGGAAGGTAGGTGATTTCCGATGAGTGGCATTTTTATTCACGAGCGAGCGAAGCGAGTGAGTGGATAAATCGACACGAGTCGGAAATCATCTTACGTACGTGTATCATACAACATTTTACTATGCATTGTGCGAGGAAATAAATAAATTAATAAAATGAAATTAATAATATGGCGGGCTGATTCAAGCGCGTTCAGCATATCCACAGATTAACTAATAATTCCTCGGGCATATCTACTGCGCATGTGCGAATAGCTGTCACATCGTAACGCAATAAGGCACGAGCAAAATGTACGTTCTGCCAAACATATTTAATGAATATTTAAAATTAATTTATTGATCAAAATCTAAATCTAGAGTAATTAAAAACGCCTAAAATGAAGTATTAGTTTTATTTTACCTTTTATATGAATGATAATCTGTACATAACTAATTTGTTAAACTTTTCTCAAATAATAAAAACTCTATGCGTCGGGCTGACGGTGGAGTTAAAAATAAAAAAATACAGGAAAGTAAAAAGCACTAGTGAAAAAAAGTGACACTTTCCGCACAGTTTGGCTGCTTGGAAAACCGCTCTTTTTGAGGACATGCATTGTAAAGTATATTAATTACAGTACAACAATTTTCTTAATGTCCCTCGGCAAACTTCGTGTTTCGTCAGTCGTCAGACTTCTATCAGTTGCCCTTTGCACTTAGTGTAGACCGGACGACCTCAATCAACTTGGATGTATACATATAGAGTTGTTAATACACTTTTAAATAGATGGAATTTATTTTTTTTTAAATGGGAGGAAAGCTACTAAAGAAAAATAAACAACAATAAAGTACTTAGTTCTGAATTCAAATTGTAACATAGATTTAGTATGTTTTCGCTACGCAAAAACATCCACAAAGCGTGCGAGTGAGAAAGCCTAATGAAGTACAAACCGCCCAAGAGAAAAGACACAGTGAATGAAGTACAGATATTATGTCAACATCAAACAACACTCAACAACAACAACAATCCATCTCTTAACACGCATGTGAGCGTATATTGAAGAACGTGGTAGTGCCTATTTACAAAGCACAAATTAAAAAATTCACTGTAGTGTAAACACTTACGACTCGTTGGTCTGTGTGAGTAAAAATTTTGTACCAGTTGGCGTTTACGTGTAGTCGTGATTTTAGGTAGGGAGTATCGTGGGACATAGGTATCAGCTCAATAAAAGTGCCATGCAAAATCCATGTTTCAAGATCTGTGGGCTGAACCAATCTTAATGAAATTTGGTATAGATAGTTTGACCGATAATCTGAGTCCACGTGGACGAAGTCGCGAGCAACAGCAGCAACATTCCAACTACAAGCACAATATTACGATTCAATATAACCAACAACCCCTTAATCGTGTTTCTTATTTTGTTCAACAAGAATCGATAATGCATGTGGACTTTTTAACAACACTTTTTCTAACTAACACATGAACAATTCCCTAACACATATATTTAGTTTATTGGTATCGCTATTCATCTGAATCTGTTTATCTTGTACATCTATGAATTATTATATACAATAGATCTAATAATTGATAGACATGGAAATTAGCATTCGTTTGTTTTCGGAAATACGATGATTGCCGAGGGACGGTAAGAAAATAGTTGTACTGTGCTAATCAGTCTCTGATAAAATGGCTGTGTAACATTCGGACAGACGAAATTATAAGCTTTCCATTTGTTATTTTATTCAATACTAGCGGACGCCTCGCGGTTTCACCCGCTTTTTTCCCGTTCCCGTGGGAATACAGGGATAAAAAGTAGCATGTCACCCGGGGATAGTGTAGCTTCCCAACGGTGAAAGAATTTATGAAATCGGTCCAGCCGTTTCGGAGTGTTTAAGTGTATGCTTATTTCTCGTGTCTCCTGTGCGGGTCACAAATAAATATTTTTATACCATTCCCCCTCTAAAAAGCTTATTTTATTCACTGAAAACAGTGAATAAAAAGCACTTTTACTCACTGTTTTGGTGTTTGAATTTGGAACACACCTATGTATTCGAACTCCATCTCAATGCTACATAACCTCCTTGTACAAAAATTTTTCGATACAAACTTCTTGTGCAGAGAGTACTCGACTTTCAAACTACTTCCTTGATTTTTTTTTTTTTATATTTAGCATTTTAATAATTATTGATATTTATTGAATACTTATTTGGATTGTAATTCTAATATTAATTGCAATGGTGTTTAATTAATTATAATTATGTTACGTAACGGAGGTGATCACTGGACTCTGAAACACAGGTGCTGTTGTTACCTAGCTCAGGGGTCAGGGTTTCACATTTTTTGCGAATTTTGAAGGTTATAAACCATTTATTTATTTATTACTCGTAATATTCCTTGTGCTTTTCGCTTATATCTTTCTTTTTCTCGTAGTCATGGTATAAAATATAGTATGCAACTCTTGAATAAAACGGATTTATATCGAGGGCCATGAATCACTCGCGTCGCTCATGATTCTAACACTTGAATCACTCGCTATGCTCGTGATTCAATCATCATGAATCACTCCCTACGGTCGTGATTCAGTCGTTAGAATCATTCACTTGCTCGTGATTCATCCATGGCCCTCGCTTTAAATCCGTCCTTTATTCACTAGTTGCATAATATACTATTCGTTCGTTCTTTTTTCTTTTCTTTCATACTTTCTCTTTTATATATATAGATAGATATATTATAGTTAATTATTTCTTTTTTTCTTGTCAGGTAACACCCATAGACGACATAAAGTACAGCGTGTTCGCCCCCTCGCAAGCCGCCATGGACGAAGCCCGCAGCCGCATGGAGGCGTGGCTGGCGGCCGAGCGCCAGCCCGAGCTGGAGTTCGGCGCCGTGTACAAGGCGCGGGTGGTGGAGCTCAAGGAGATGGGTGTGCTGGTGACGCTGTTCTCGGGGATGTCGCCTGCGCTGGTGCATAACACGCAGCTGGATCATAGGAAGGTAGGATAGGTGGACCCCCCTTTCCACAATTAGACCCCCATTGGGTCCGTTGTGCGTGCAGGCCTCGTCTCTGTGAAAGAGAATGGGCCATAACACCGGTCAACAATTTTTTTTTTTTGCGCATGGGTTTTACTTATTCTGATTATGTAAGCAAATAAACAAAACCGGCCAAGTGCGAGTTGGACTCGCGCACGAAGGGTGCCGTACCATTATCGCAAAAAAAACGTAAAAAAAACACGTTTGTTGTATGGGAGCCCCACTTAAATATTTATTTTATTCTGTTTATAGTATTTGTTGTTATAGCGGCAACAGAAGTACATCATCTGTGAAAATTTGAACTGTCTAGCTATCACGGTTCATGAGATACAGCCTGGTGACAGACAGACGGACCGCGGAGTCTTAGTAAAAGGGTCTTGTTTTTACCCTTTGGGTAAGGTACCCTAAAAAGTGAGATTACAAATCGAAAATATTTGCTTTTTTTAACTTATAGTGATTTGACCATTTTTGATTTTCGCGTCCAGTTAATTTCAGTCTTTGCGCACTATCGCTGTCGAAAAAGAGGTATGCGAGGGGGGGGGGGTAGTATTTCTTGCGTCTTTTGTTGTGTACGATAGTAGGTGTTTGCATATTACAGAGGAATAAAGCGTTTTTTTTTTTCGCTGTATCAACCTCAGATCAAATAAAAAGTCAAGATGGAACGTTGCAAACAACAAAGTGAAGCCGGTTCAAACTATGCCTTGCCGTACACAATTACACGCGCACATGTACAACGAAACTACCCCTTACCTTTTCAATTTTTTAAATTTTTTATTATTGATAGGCTCGCGTTTGACCACTATCTCACCTGATGGTAAGCGATGATGTGGTCGACGGTGAAGCACGCTTGCCTAGAAGTAACCTATTCACTCTTGATAATTGAGCTTTATTATTTGATCTGCGAGCTCGAATGAGAAGCTAAGGCGTAATTCCGCAATTTATAAAGGAGAATGCCCATTTTGTAAGGGAACTTGGGCCCCTTTGAAAATATGGTTGTATCTTGATGAATTTGGTTGTATATTGTAGGAAAAACACGTTATATTCTTAATTAAAAAATATTTTTCATTTATTTCATGAGATATAACGATGTTTCTGTTCTTGAAATGAACCCTTATTACAATGCAATAAGGTACATACAAATGTCCAAGTGAAGGAATCTGATCTGTTGTTGTCTGTACATATGAAGTAAAGGACACGGATGAAAAAAAAACACAAAATATAAATCCTATTTTCGGATAATATTGAAATCGCAGGCACGATACCTCAAAAGGGGCCTGTGTATGGGCAATCTCCTTTATTCTTTATTCTCGTACTACATTAATTTATTCTCTTTCCGAAATTTATTGCTTGTATACCTTATAATATAAAGAAAAGTTTTTATTACAACAGCACCTTACATTTCCACAGATAATGCATCCCTCAGCTCTCGGCCTAGACGTAGGCTCGGAGATCCAGGTGAAGTACTTCGGTCGTGACCCCGTGTCGGGACAGGTGCGGCTGTCCAGGAAGGTGCTGATGTCTCCGCCACCAGGCGTTGTGAAGAAACTCGACAAGAGTTAGAACGCACTGTGATAATTAGGCTAGTATTAAAAAATATTACTTTTGTTGTGTATGTATGTGTTCTGCGTTCGTAATTTACACCTAAATTCTAAAACCTGACTTCTGAATTAAGATTTTTTTTTTTTGACAAACTACTTTAGCCTGGCAGTCTGTCAAAGTTTGGCATTATAAGGGTTCGATACGTTTTTAACTAAAAATATTTCAGTCCAAGAAAATTAGTCAAATTAGGGCAAGAATCTCCGAATGAGAGATAGTCAGCTATAAACCATGAAGGTATAGATAAAGATGGAGACCACACTTCGAATACCTACTTGAAGCAAAACCTATGTTCACTATATCGCTCTCTGAGGGCAGACCCTCTCTGTCTATCTAAGTAGGGTATTATAGTCCACACTAGAAAGAGAGGTCGGCCCACAGAAAGACGTAGGTATTTGCCTCAAGATTTTGTTCCAAGTGTGGCCTCCATCTTTACCTACAACTTCATGCTATAAACTTGTATTAACCTTTATTTTGATACCCTACCACTTGTCTCAAAACCTACTTATCGTAGGGTGTCCGCGACAACAGATATTTCAAGGTCAAAGGTCAAAATATAGTTTTTAGGGTTCCGTACCCAAAGGGTAAAAACGGGACCCTATTACTAAGACTTCGCGGTTCGTCTGTCTGTCTGTCTGTCACCAGGCTGTATCTCATGAACCGTGATAGCTAGACAGCTGAAATTTTCACAAATGATGCAATTCTGTTGCCGCTATAACAACAAATACTAAAAACAGAATAAAATAATTATTTAAGTGGGGCTCCCATACAACAAACGTGTTTTTTTTGCCGTTTTTTGCGATAATGGTACGGAACCCTTCGTGCGCGAGTCCGACTCGCATTTGGCCGGTTTTTTTATACAGATTTATTGCAATTATCTCGTTAATTTTGCCTGTGTGTGTAGTTAAACACTGCGCGCGCGCTCTGTTCTCTATCTCGAAAACGGTTCAAGATATTAAAAAAATGTTTTAACAATAGTTGTAGAGAATTAAATTTTCTACAAAGTCAAAGTCAAATGTGTTTATTTCAAGTAGGCCATTATGCGGCACTTTTGAACGTTAAAATTTACATTTAATAAAAATTGATTCTACCTACAATATTTATAATACATAAAAATCCATGGAAAACGAGATATTTGCAATAAAAGTGTAAAAAAACGAAATTTGACCTTTGACCTTGGGATATCTGTAGTCGCGGACGCCCTACGATAATTAGGTTTTGAGACAAGTGTTAGGTTGTCAAAATAAAGGTTTATACAAGTTTATAGGCGACTATCTCTCATTCCGAGGTAAAATCCTAATTTTCCTGGACTAAAGAGGAAATGCGGTCGCAGGTTTTCAACTTCCTAAGTAAAATGTTCTCACCTATTTCCTCCTTCAATATTAGACCAATTTAAAAGAAAAATTCCTTAACCTGAAAAAAAAATACTGAGCCCCTATGTTTTCCTTTTTGATGATACATTATCTTTAGAAACACTAGAACCCTCAAAAATGACAACAGAGGCTTAGTGTACAAATTTGACAACTAAAATTAAAAAAGAAAAACATAGAAGCGCAACATAGGTAGATATTTTAATTAAATCTACGGAATATCTTTTTAAATTTATAAAATACTGGAGAGGGGCATTATGACTATTTACTAAGGAATTTTTCATCGGAGCAATCTGCCAGCATTTCCTCATAATTCAGAAACCAACCGTAAGACCTTTTCAATTTCCTCGACTTAACACTACTTTGTCGCCTTTAAGAAACTTTCCGAGAGTCTTTGTCAGAAAATATCAATTAATGACTTTCAATTTTATTGAGGAAGGCTGAATGTTAGTTTCCAAACATGTGTATTTGTAAAAATAACTTTATTGTCTTCACAAAAGGTTCAGTATCCGTTCCAACTTAAATTTGGTTATGACTTTTTAAACAAAACTACTTCTTATTTTACACTGGCATAAAGTTGATATTTGTTTAAGTAAAATTATCATACATTGAAACCAAGGATTTGATATTGTGTATGAATGGGTAAAATAAAAACGTTCAAATAAAAATTTGGACTTCCCCTCCCGCAGCTTAATTGCGTAAGTGAATTCGGCAAAGCAAAGGGTTTAAGAGGGGACTCTAGTGAAACTTTCTCCATACAAACACATTCTGCTGTTTTCTTCGTGGATATTGCCTCTAGAGCAATGATTTTTTCCATAAAATCTAGGTCTAATAAATACGTGCCTGTATCATTTCCTTTTTTCCAAAACATAATCACAAAAAGAAATATGACAATCCAAAAATCCGAAAAAAAATGGCCGTTTTTACCGCCATGTTCAGAAGACTTTCAGACAAAATTTATAAGTTTTTAACAAAAAAGATATACTTTTCCTCTAAATTTTGATATAAGAATTTTTCAGATCAAACCAGTTTTCATGAAGAAAACAGCAGAATACGAAACGTCTTTTAGTCAAAGTTTTTGTAGGTCAAATCAGCCTGAGCTGCAGTTGTCCCTTTCGCACTTTACGGGGTGAGGTTGGAGGTGACGCGACGGCAATAGTTTCTTCAAATACCTATTTTTCAAATTCCTGTTGACTAGAGTCCGCTCTTAACCGCCATCAATTGACCAATCACAGAGATGGAAATCCATATCGTGTCTTTCATCTCGCATGTGATTGGTCGATTAATGGCGGTCACTTCAGCAACTAAGCAGCCTGTTTCTGGACAGAAATAAATTATCGACTCCTCACAAATCAAATGCAAGACAAGTGATGCGATTTGAAATTTGTCACAGATTTTGCGATAATTTATATTCCAGAAACTGAGTCTAGGATTAGCGAATAATGTATCTCCCGAAGCGAGATTCTTGTTGACGTTAAGTTTCGTCCAGTTCTTGGATTATTAGTATTTAAAATTATGAACCAAACTTGATCTTTGTAAGCTATTTTTCGGTACAACAAACTCTATGTCATACATGACAAAGTTCAAATTCTATTGCAACACATACTTTTTAGGACCTTTTTAATACCAGTCAAATAAAAATCAACTAAAATTGCACAACGCTAAAGTCGATACCTGGGCTGGTGGCTATTGATTAAAATTATCTTGAATTATACAATTATTTATTATCACAATTATAAACGACTGTGACTGTTTTTCAAGATACTTGAACTTACTATATTTTCTTAAGAGCGCCCGCCATCAATCAATCAATCTGCCTAGCCTTTTCTCAACTATATTGGGGTCGGCTTCCAGTCTTACAGGATTTAGTTGAGAACCAGTGTTTTACATGGAGCGACTGCCTATCTGACCTCCACAACCCAGTAACTAGGTAACACGGTACCCGTTGGCAAGACTGGTGTCAGATCTCAAGCTTCTGACTACTCGTAACGACTGTCAAAGATCTTCAAATGACAGCCGGGACCAACGGCTTAACGTGCTTTCCGAGGCACGGAATAAACTCGGTATGTTGAAATGGTCACCCATCCACGGACGGACCTCGTCAAGCGTTGCTTAGCTTTGATGATCGACCAGTGCGGCTGTTATTATTTAGCCACGAGCTCCAATCCACCATCAATTTAATAATATAAAATTACAGTATTACAAGACTGCCTTTCTGGATTGAATGTCTAGACCACAATTCATGTTGTTTTATGTATTATGCTTAGTATATAACTATGTTGACTGCCAAAAATTGTAAATAAGTAGCAATAAATTAAAATTCCAAGTGATTTTCTGTTTTTCATTTCTCCCGCAACTAAAATCTGAGGCATCCTTCTTGGGCACAGACTGAACGTTAGCTTGCTTCTAAGCATTCGGTACTTTTCCAGTCTCATATGAAAGGCGAAACAGGCGTGTCAGGATCACGCGGAGACAGTTCAGGCGCAAAAGTTCTGAGAACAATTGGCGTAATCCCGTCGGGGCCACTAGCTATGTTCACGTCAAGGTTGCACAGCACCCTACGGACGTCCTTTTGATGGATGCGAATGTCTGACATACTCCTCTCGCATCCATCAGGAGAAGGAGAGGACTGCGCTTCACCAAAATCCAGGCGTGAGGATTTTCACCTCAGCGGAGTGGGCCAGCGTTCCGTCGGGTTTCAGCAGTGATGGTAGTGAGGGACGTCAGAAGTTCGATTCAACCGTGGATTCAACTGACTTAGCCAGGGACCAGAACGCTTTACTACCGGGTGGGTAGGAAACAAGTTCGGTCCCAATACGGCTTATGTGGTCAAACCGAGGCCTTCGCAATACCCTCTTGCAGGACTTAGCAGCCCTATTTAAGGCTCTCTTCCGATGGCTCACGTCGTGAGGTTTGCGCCGCACACGGTAGACGCCGGTCGCCGCCACACGCTACACGCTTCTAGCTTCTCTTGGCGGCGTTTGTGGCCCGTGTGCGGCGACACTAAGCGTGTTGGCCCGATTGCACTCGGCGCCAAACCATGGCCGATCAACGCTAGATATTGTTACATCAGAGAACGGAATGTAGTACTCCGTTCCCTGACGTTACACATCCGTCACGGCGTCCGAGCACGATGAAGGATCAGCCGAAGACAAGCAAGTGGGCTGCCAAGGATAAGATGCAAAGAAAGAACGCATCCCATCCCAATCTACTGACCTGTACCGCCAAACCCGCCGAGTGCCTCTTGGGCTGTGTTTGGACGGGGAGTAGACGGATACATACTTCACCAGACAATGGTCGGAGCTACTCAAAGGTAAAGATAACGACACAGGGTAGCGGTCTGGATCTGTTGTCAGCAGATGGTCCAAGCAATTGGCAGTGTCCGAATCAACATTCGGAACCCTCGTAGCGCCCTGGACCAGCTGGGCGAGATTTGATTTAATGCAAGCGCAAGCTTTTGCGTCTCTCGCCCAGCATGATCACCCTCTGCCCACCATTAGCCACTCCTGTTGGTGGGCATTGAAATCTCCCAATATCACTAATTGGGCAGAAGAGTACCGCTGCTGTGCCGTATGAGCCGCCTCACACACGTGTTCCGTGTGCCTGGTTCTCACCTGGGTGTCTCCAGATGCCTTAGTGCGAGTTTTTACTCACGCTCACTCGTGCTAACGTAAACGATCTCTTATGTCAAAATGTATACAAAAAAAGAGGTTTCTCCTTAAGACGGAACCACACTTACGTGGCGTGGCGTGTTGTGGCGCCTTCTGACGCAGTTGATTGGCTACAAAACACGTTGCGTTATGCGTAGGTTGGAACAGAGTCGTTTGATTGGTGGATCCTGCGCCTCGCCGCGCCACGCCACGTAGTGTGGTTCCGACTTTACCGTCACCAGACGGTGCTTATCCAGTTTCAATACAAATTGACGTTAACGTTAACGCGATCCAGCGTGAGACAAAACTCGCACTAAGCCCTCTGATCTCCACTGTGCGATCGGTAGACACAGGCGTAGATAATTTTATCCAGGCCTGGTCTCGGGCGTACATGCATACACCCGCGCGTGGTTTAAAATCAGGGTATAATAAGTACGACACGTCTGACGGACATCTGCTGCATCGCCAAAAGGAAAAGAAGAGCTGGTCTATTAGTCTCCAGGTGGTGATGGGCTGCTTCGAGATTAGAGTGCAGCCCTCTTATGTTGCTGAGGTGCACTTTGTGTGACAGGGAGTGCTGCCGCTGTACAGCTTTTCATTTATAATTCCTTGGCAATATTGAGAGTGAAAAGGGGAGAAGGCAGTGAGATGAGGTTCCACGCTGGCAACCCAGACACGCACTGACAGGACGCCATCAAAGGGAGACTGGTCTGGAGACTGCGGGACGGGGTAACTCTTTTTTAAATTTATCCGCGACCCAGACAGGCATCGGCCCTCACGGACCCCGACAGTTCTGCTGACATCTCTTTGAAGCGCGCGTGCCAGCGCACCGTCGACACGGGCCTGGTCCTTACCGGACGGCGAGCTACCCATTACTCGCCGCCCGCACGCCCGCGCCTACGGCGGCCGGGAATCGGCTTGCGACTCCCGACGCCCAGGGCGTCTCCTGCGGTGGCTAGGGGCGTGAGGGCGTCTCCCTCACGCGTTCCACCTCCTCCTTCGCGAGCATTACTGCTTCAGCTATCTCGACCTAACTCCTCGGCCACACCGAGCATCGGACCGGAACACGGCTAGGCCGCTTGGCGGTACGTCTGCCCGGTGGTTGGTCGCAAGCCTTCGGCCTGTAACCTAACACCATTTAATGTCACCTGATTAGCACCACCCGGAACCCGTGAAGGGAATCATATGGGTTACTCTCCTACGGAAGAGAGTGACTCAGCCCCCAGTTTTGTAATAGAGGTTGTCAAAAAAACTTTTTAACAAAAAAACAAACCGGCTTCCAAAAAGAAACACTGCAAGGTGAAAAATAACTTTCTTTTCGAAGTCGGTGCCTTTGGTACCTATAGTTTTCGACACCGACTTCGGAAAATAAAGTTATTTTTCATCATGGAGTATTTATTTTTGGAAGTCGGTTTGTTTTTTTGTTCATCTCTTTTTAGTTTTGATAGGTACCTCCAATTGCCATAAAAATACATAGCCAAAGTACATCTCATGACGATTCCAATAAGCCCAAACACGACTAGGATACATTATATCGGAGTTCCAGTGCCTAGAGTTCTAGTCCCTGGCTTCATCATCAGATCAGTTTGATGGTACCATTTTCATCAGTACTATTTATTTATAGGTATTTGCTTTATCATAGTCGTTTAACTATTCGAGATATCTAATATCCGTGACATACTTAGCATTAAGGAGTTCCAATGGCCATCTGTAGTCTTCTTCACCATTCCCACTTCTCCAAATGATACTTTCTGAATGCAAATGATTGCATTGTTGATGAAAATACCAAAATCGCTATATGTATGCCTAAAATATTTGTCGAGTTCCCTCGATTTCTCCAAGATCTCCATGACCAACACAAAACAACAAAAGAAGAATTTGACAAATCGGTCCAGGCGTCTGAGTAATCGAGGAACATACATACAAGATGCCCACGAATTGAGAACCTCCACCTTTTTTGAAGTCGGTTAAAAATAAAACACAAAATTGATTTCTTTAATTGTATATTGAAAGAAATAATCTGTACAATCTATGAAAATATTGTATCACAAAAGGACGTTTCATCGAAGGCACTCGACCCGAGTCGGCGGACGGTCGCAATATACAAAGAGTCTATCTATACAGTATACATAGCGGATATCCGGCCACCGACCCACACTTACACACTACAACAAGTGTCAAAAAATAAAGGAATAACAGTACTTCTTACATTAAACGATTAAATACGTAAAAAATATTGATAGAAAAAAAAAACATTTAATAAACAATTAACATGTTAAATTCACATCTTTAATACTTGCAGTCTTTGATTTCGTTGTGACTACCAGCATTAAAATAACATTAATTAAATAATTTTATTTATTTATTAATTACACATTCTTCAAACTATTTACAAATATTCGATGGAAATATAAATATTGTAATTCGATTAGGAATGCCCTGCGTAGAGCGAGAATATCTAGAGATACCTAACACCGTGCACTTAGATATTAAGGTGGCAACAGGCATATTGTTATAGGGGTTAGGGTTGCAGTCCATTGACGCGAGCATACTACAGGCAAGACGATACGAGTTCGTCAACCGAAGCGAACAAGCGAAACAATTGTATAAAAATACTTATTATCCATCAAATTGGTGTGTAAAAAAATTATATTTATTGATTTATATACATTAATTTATGCACTCATTCTGCTTGATTGACGTTACTTATCGGACTTATCCAAATATTTAAACACAAACAAACGCTAACGTCCCTAAATATTTGGCGAAAAAATATCTAATTCAAAGTCTAAATACATCGCCTATATCTATTTACGTACAAGTATTAGTATAAAACATGGTTTACATTTTCTTACACTTAAATATTAATTACAACTAAATAATTGCGCGTAAATGGACTGCAGCCCTAAGTAAACAAAAAATCGTTGAAAAAACGTCGTTCATTTTCAATAATTCTTTTTTCAAACGATATTATAATCCTGTTAGTGGAAAAATTAAATCAAAATGAAATTCAAACACGGCAATATTTGAGATCAGTCTGACTAAACCAGATTGCCACCAAATTTTAAAGGCGAGTGCATACGTAAGCCACATTTGATTGTCATAAAAAAAAACTTAAATATAAGGTCCTTCATACATTATGCAAAATACCAAGTACTACAAAATGGCAATAACTTAAGACTCGGCGCGTTTCAGGTACGCTTTTGTAACTTGCGTAGCATCTCATTCATTATTATGATAATTATTTTTTTATTGGCATATTGGAGTATACCTGACAAGACTTCTAGAGACTTCATCTAATATATCGAGTTACAAATCATCACGTTTTCAATACTGAAAGTAAAAGTCGAACTACCCTCACAGACAAAAAACTATAAATAAATATAAACGCTGAATATCTGTAAAGATAATTTTCCTTCAATAATTTAAATCACAATCAAAATAGCTGCTTTTGTGACAATTCAAAACTTGGACAAGACCTTTGTCTGCTCAAGTATACTCAAATATCCCGACGTTCAACTCCCAAAAACTTGTAACACTTACTCCGGCAAAACTTATGATTTAGAGAGGCAACATTTAATGTTAGTTTTGTCTAATTCAATGGCAAGATATGATCAAATAGTATCGAATTATGACCAGTTCTGCGACAATTCGACTCGATAAAAATCTACGTCGAAACACGTCGCAAAAAACTGTCAATAGCCTCTTAGTGCCACAAAAAAAAAATCTCTTTTATTAAACACAAATTGTCGTTTCTTGTCAATATCGAAATGCACGTTAACAATGAACATGAGTATTATCAATTTTCGAGGTTAGTTTTATTAATAAGTTCATAATTTTTTTGTTACGTTTTAAAAAATCATGAACTATTTTCGGATGACGGTCGAAGAAACCACTTATTCAAAATTGAATAAATATAACTGGGATCAGTTAACTGAAGAATCGATCTCCTAAAACATGAATATATATTTAAATTTCGGGACGTAATTGACTCTCATTGTAATCAAGGCACTCTTTAAGCCTTAAGGCACTAATTTTCGATTCTTTATAAATATATCAACCCTCTTACTTAATCCACTTAACTTTACTGAAAATGTCAATCAGATGTTTGCTGTTTATATTTTTTTTTCTAATAGCAGGTAAACCTCTTGAACATGAACAATATTTGAGGAACACATAAGGCGCGCGTTTCCATACAAATCAGTGGGAAAAACAAGCTCAATCGGCGCCATTTTCTTTTTTCAATAAAATATTCGGTACCTCATTTAATTTATAAAAATCTGATCTTCTCAGTAAGAGGGTAGGTCAACAAGCTCACTGGCTAAGGCCAAAGATCTTGAGTGCGTTGAAGGCGGTGGCCAGGGCCACGTCTTCGGGCTTCTGGCCCAGAAAGCCAGCGATCAGCTCCACGATAGCAGGGAGGGCGCACGGCTCGTTGCGCTGAAATGTGCAGTAGCGGTTGACGAAGGCCATGGATCTGGAAAAGCGAAAAATAAATTAAGTAATGTTATTTGAATCCTTTTTTTTGTCAGTGTATAGGGGGCGAGGAAGACACCTATATTTATGACCTGCCCAGGCCCGTATTGAATATGCTGATTCCAGCATAATCTAGTTACAACCAAAATGCTTCAAACGAGTTTTTACTAACGAGTTAGAACTTAATTTTGAGTGAGCTTCTGCAGGGTTATAGCGGGTTTCAAAGTCTGAGTAGGTATAAGTCATTGAGATGGCCCTTGAGTAACTTGCACTTAAAAAGTTATGAGGACTGAGGTTTTTATGCTGCTGATTCACTGCAGAGAAAAATATGAGATACACCAAAAAAATCAAAACACAATTTTAAAGTTCCCATGGAAATAATAAACCTGGTTATGATGTGGGTGTACTACAGGTGCTTTCTCTTTTTTTTTGTGTTGGATATCATCCAGTGACTTCTCCCGCTCTGGGTGAAGCGGGAGGGCGTCAGACTTTTACTAACTAAAACCCACCAGTGTTTCTTCAGTTGCTAGAACGAGGGCCGCGGTTACCCGCTTTCAAATTTATCCGCGACACAGGTGCCGCCACACACCTCTACCTAACCCTTCGGGGATTCATAATCATCATATCAGCTGAAAGACGTCCACTGCTGGATATAGGCCTCCCCAAAGCGTCGCCACATTGACCGGTCGCGTGCGGATCCCCGCAACTTTCACCCAGGTCATCGGTCCACCTGGTGGAGGCCTTCCAATGCATCCAGAACCTTACTTCCAACAACGTGTAAGAAGCAATGTGTCCTGTCGACTGCCACTTAAGTTTGGCAATTCTTCGGGCTTTGTCGGTAACCCTGGTTCACTTGCGGATCTCTACATTTCTAATTCGATCACGCAAGGAAACTCCGAGCATGGCCCTCTCCATTGCCCTTTGGGTGACTTTAAGCTTTCTGATGAGGCCTATTGTGAGCGACCACGTTTCAGAGCCATAGGTCATCACTGGCATCACACACTGGTCATAGATTTTCGTCTTGAGACACTGCGGTAAGTTGAACGAGAAGATACTGCGCAACTTCCTGAACGCTGCCCAGCCGAGTCGGATTCGACGGTTGACAACTGGACCGTTTGTCCCAGGTAGACATAATCTTCCACAACTTCGAGTGTAGAGTCTCCGACCTTGATAGAAGTGGGTGTTACATGGGCATTCAACATCACCTTGATTTTGTCTATGTACATCCTAAGACCCACTCTTTTGGAAGCTCCTCCATGGTCTCAGCCATGACCACTATATCGTCGGCAAACCGAAGGTGAGTGATGTACTCGCCATTGACGTTGATACCTAGCCCTCTCTAGTCCAGAACCTTAAAGACATTCTCCAGTGCCGCGGTGAATAGTTTCGGAGATATGACATCTCCCTGTCTCACACCTCGCTGTAGAAGGACGGGTTTCGAGGCCTGAACCTAAAGTCGACCTGACATGGTGGCGTTTTTGTAGAAACACTTCATCACTTCGATGTAGTCAATTCGGGGATTACAGATTTAAAATGTTATGTTACAATAACAAAGTTCATATCAAAAATAGCACATTGTGCGATAATATTGTTTGTTGTTATTTAAATTCTATTATCAATACTAAAGTAGAAGCTGCTTGTCTTATCACTATCTGTGGTATCACTGTAATCAGACATGGCCCAATAAACCAGCGTCTAGCGCCGTATTGTAGCTAAAATGTATTATCGTTCGGTAGTTTTATCTCGATAACTTTCATGTCTCTTTTTATCGCTGTTTTTATTGTTAACTTTGCCGTTTCCTTGTTCAAACTAATATTATTTAATACATACATGAATGCATTTTCTGAGTTTGAGATTCTAGGTCAGATTCTCGGGTGGGCAGTGTTATTGGCTCTGGAATTTATCAATGGTAGCCCGGAGCCTGGATTTGTGCCCGGATTATGACAATAGATTGGTCCACTATTACTCGGATTTAAAATTGTTTTTTTTTTTTTACAATAAATACAAATTAAAAAAAAACCCCGATACATTTTTATATCCCTGCTACATAATTTATCTAATCATCTTTGTGTAAATTATTTCATCACCACGCTTTCAAAACGGTGAAGGAAAACGTCGTGAGGAAACCGGCATGTCCTAGAACCTAAAATTCGAAGACATGTGGCATCCACCAACCCGCACTGGGCCCGCGTGTTGGATTACGGCCCATTCCCTCGCACAGAGAAGAGGCTTGTGTCCCAGCAGTGGGAACATTAATAGGCTGATGATGATGAAATAATTTATCTAGTAGTAGACACGCTTCGATAGAAAATTTAACACGTAATTATGCCACGTTATCTTGCGAAAAAACCCCGATTCAAACATTAAATCGCCAATAACTTTAGAACGACTGAACCGATTTTCATCAAACACATTTAAGGACACTCTCGATAAAGTCACCTTTCAAAAAAAAAAAAACGAAATCAAAATCGGTTCATCCGTTTAGGCGTTATGATGCCACACACACCGTCAAACTATAACACCCTTCTGTTTTCGTTGGGAGTTGAAAAGTGGGTGTCATCATCATCATTTCAGCTGAAAGACGTCCACTGCTGGACATAGGTCCTGCCCCTCCCACAAGCGTCGCCACACTGATCGGTCCTGTTCGTCTGTATGTGGGTGAACTATATGACGTGTATTTTTCTTTACTATTCAAAACAGCCAACCAAATTCTCAATCGTGCGTTGATTTTCATTATATTTAAGATTTAGTTACGTTAATTTCACGGTCCAGTATAAAACGATAAAATTGTGACGAATGTCGAAACTTCAAAACACATGTACGTTTTCACTGTGACTAAGCAACACCTAGCTTTAAGGTTACACTAGTCGATCATTCTTCCATACAAACATAGTCTGGCGATTACTCCACTGTTTGACGATGTACGTTCAAAATAAAAAATATATCAATTTGGCTCATCATTATCTAGCCCTGTATGGAAACAAAAAAGTTTAAAAAAAAAATATGAGCGTCGAAAGTTCCATATTTCAACACTAATTTTAACGCATCTTTGGGCGGAAATAAATACCATAAGGAAAGGAAAATTGCAAAACGGCCTCCATACAGGGACAGATTAGTAATTCAACAATGCAAATAATTTTATTTTCAAAATATACATTTAGTAATTTTTTTCATGATATCTGGACTCCCAAAGGTCTGTTTATATAATTTCGCGCGCTCGTTTTCGTCCTAAATCATCATCCATTTCGATACAAATTTGCAAAAGTGCTAATTCGTACGCAAACTAGCTTCTTACTGCTCATCACAGCATCAATCTCATTCGCACGTGTTGTCGGATGAGATAGCATGCATAATAACCTCGCGCACAAAATAGATCGTGCCGTCGACTAGGGGAACCTTAAGACAACGACAGTCGCCAACGACCTTGAGGGGAAAAGGAAAAAACGTTCGTTTCACACCCCGCGCGATCCAAAAATCTGTAGTTTTTTGTACTTTCCTTAATATTCTATGACTTAAAAAAAACTCTTATCAAAATGTAGATAATTAAATTGTCTTTGAGATGGTGTCGATTTCATTAAAATACGCCCAGCGGTTTTGGTGCGATTGTCGTTGTATTGTCCGTGTTAGACATAACTTTACAAATTAATTACACTATGTTATACGAATAAAACACAAAATTTTCTTAGATCAGATTATTAATAATAAGTTTAATCTTTACTAATATTATAAAGAGGAAAGATTTGTATTTTTGTATGTAACGAATAAACATAAAAACTACTAGACCGATTTCAAAAATCTTACACCGTTGGGAAGCTACACTATCCCCGGGTGACATAGGCAACTTTTTATCCCTGTACTTGCTGACCCCCGCGGCTACCTACCTACCATAACTACCCTACTCTACCTACCCTACCGTACCTAACCTACTCTACCTACTCTACTATACCTATCCGACCCTACCTACCCTACCCTACCTACCAATTTGTTGAACTATTTATTTGAATAAGAAATAATATATTCTACTATACGAATGTAACCAACTTTTGTTTCTACCGGCGCGGCGGCGGCAATCTAATTAAAATTTAGAATATTTAAGCTGCTATTGTGAGTCAATCTTAAAAGATAGACATATGCTGTCGCGGACTTTTTTTTAGAACTTTTAAAGAGGAATAATTGCATGATACATGATATTTGCGTAACTTAAACCGTTTACGCAGCGCACGCAACGGAAGCTCTCAAAAAGGAATATTTGTTCCCGTTTTTGCAACATTTTTCTTTCATGCTTGGCTCCTTTTGGTTGTAGCGTGATGTTATATAGCCTATAACCATCCTCGATAAATGGAACACAAAAATATTTTTTCAATGCCAACCAATAGTTCCTCAGATAAGCGCGTTCAAACAAACAAACAAACAAACTCTTCAGCTTTATAATATTACTAGCTGACCCGGCAAACTTTGTTTTGCCATAAAAACACCAAACATTTATCTACCCTTCCTACCCTACCTTACACTACCTACCTTACCCTACCCTACACTACCCTACCCTACCCGACCCGACCCTACACTACCCTACCCTACACTACACTACCCTACCCTACCCTACACTACCCTACCCTACACTACCTTCCCTACCCTACGCTACACTACCCTACCCTATCCTACACTACCCTACACTACACTACCCTACCCTACATTACCCTACCCTACACTACCCTACCCTACGCTACACTACCCTACCCTACACTACCCTACCCTACCCTAACCTACACTACCCTACCCTACCCTACACTACCCTACCCTACACTACCCTACCCTACACAAAGCAAAAATAGCTTATACAATAGTAATAAAGCTCAAATTGACTCTACGTTTTAGTTAGAAAACTTTTGTATGGGAAAAAGAAAAGGGCTGTTTTTATTTTTTTCCGACTATTATTAGAATTTTTCTCCCCGTAAAAACCATCTTTGAACTTCAACGAACATTTAAAAAAAAGAATTGGCCAAATTGGTCCAGGCGTTGGTGAGTTATGCGCTTACCAACACATTTTGCGATTCATTTTTATATTATAGATTTAGTACAGATTCACACGGGAACGGGACTACGCGGGTGAAACCGCGAGGCGTCCGCTAGTGTAACATATATTTTTCCAAAAAAATAAGACTAGCCGTTTAGACGTGTTTCTCATTTTAAAATCAGCTACTGAGGGGTATCTGCGCCTTAAGCCTAAATAATAATATGTATTGGAACTGTTGAGCAGTACAGAAACAGTACGCTTTTATTTGACCATTCCATTTAGTCCTCCTAGTGATTGAAAAAAAATGTTAAAACAAAAAATCTAAAAACCCGACTGCTTCAAAAGCGAACTAAAAAGACCTTAACAAGAAGAAAATCATGTTGTGCAGTCGGAGGATACATATTCGCGGGCCGGCTGATCAAAATCTGGTGTATTTATCTTTTTGTTTTTTTTTCGAATTAGGTACATTTAATCATATAAGTGTTATATATTTTTGTAGTCATCTCTTAAAGCCCTTTATTTTGATACCCCCACGACGGGTTTGGAAGAAAAATAAAATTTGGGCCCTCACAATATGGCACCCAAAATCCACCATTTTTCTATTTTCCAATATTAATGTAGCCAGTGACACTCGCAGGGTTAAAACGAATCGATTGACGTAAGAACCATCAAAATCGGCCAACGCGTTTGGTCTATAGAACGCCATATAGGAACATACATACATAGACTGATAAACACATTACCCGCCTTCGGCAGTCGGGTAAAAACGGGCAATACGGGACCTACATCAAAACAAAAAAATAATAGCATTTAAATCTCACCTCTCAGTCAAAGAATCCTTCACATGCAACGGCAATTTCGAAGCCCTCATATTCGGATACATGAAAGGCGAATCAGTCTCCACCAGCAACTTATCCAAAGGCAGCAATCTTTCCGACAGCAGCCTTCTAATTCCACCATCAGACTTATCTTTACAGATATAACCTGTAATGCCCAAATAGAAACCTTTTTCTATATACTTAAGGCCTTGTTCTACTGAGCCGGTGAACGAGTGAATCACAACTGCGGGCAGGCGACTTCCAAATTCGTCTAGAATTTTTATCAAATCGTCTTGTGCCTCTTTTTCATGTACGAATAAGGGTTTTCTGAGTTCGCATGCCATTTCAACCTGCAACAAAACAGAAAGTTTGTTAGTTGTTATTTATAGTGTTATAAAAATGGAGCAATTTCGTGTTTGGCTGATTTATTGTTATAATGTCTGACAGATAACGTACACGCACAAGTAAAACATAAAAAACCGGCCAAATGCGAGTCGGACTCGCGAAAGAAGGGTTCCGTACCATTATCGCAAAACAACGGCAAAAAAATCACGTTTTTTGTATGGGAGCCCCCTTAAATATTAGTATTTGTTGTTATAGCGGCAACAGAAATACATCATTTGTGAAAATTTCAACTGTCTAGCTATCACGGTTCATGAGATACAGCCTGGTGACAGACAGACAGACAGATAGTAATAGGGTTCCATTTATACCCTTTGGGTACGGAACCCTAAAAACTTTGAAGATAGTAAATCTAAATTATTAATAACAAAATAAAAAAGAACCGTCTTCCAAAACAAAGCACTATAAAGCGAAAAATAACTTTCTGTTCCGTAATCTGTGTCTTTGGTACCTATTGTTTTCCGTTTTTCGGCAGCGACTTGGGAAAAGAAAGTTATTTTTCACTTTTTTTTTTGTTTTTTTGGAAGTCGGTTTGATTTTTTTGTATTTTTTTTTATTTATCTCCATTTAGTTTTCGTAGGTACCTCCAAATACCATGAAAATCATTTATAGCCAAAGTAGCTCTCTCAATTTCTTCCAATACGGTCTAGGCGTCTTGTGAGTAATCGGGGAACAACCATTTAAAAAAAATCCGACGAATAAAGAAACTCCTCCTTTTTTTGAAGTCGGTTAAAAAGAGGTTTTTTTTTGTATTTGTAAAATGCAAAAAGTCTTTAACTAATAGAGAGCTACATTATTGCTATTAAAAATATAGATGTATCTTTAGCGCAGAGGAAGTCGCAGGCAGACGCTAGTATAATTCTTATAAATGTCTCTACTCTAAGAAATAATTCATTAAAACTACACCGGCGCAGCGGTTGAGCGATTGACTGCTGCGCTGCGAGTCGCGGGTTCGATTCCCGCACGAAACAAATATTTGTATGACCTACAGATAGTCGTTCCGGCTCTGGGTGTTGTATATATGAGTTTATATGTTTGTAAACGCACCCACGATACAGGAAGAAATTCCTAGTGTGGGGCAACATTCGATCAAGGATACACCAACGTTTTAAAAAAACCGGCCAAATGCGAGTCGGACTCGCGCACGAAGGGTTCCGTACTTGGTAAATTGCTGTGAACGATTTATGACGTATTAAAAAAAAACTACTTACTAGATCTCGTTCAAACCAATTTTCATTTCATTTTACATGGTAATGTACTTCCAACGAAAATTGCGTATATATACATGGTAATGTACATAATATTTTTTTTTAGTTTTATCATTCTCTTATTTTAGAAGGGGTGGTATTTAATACTTTAACTGTAATTCCCCTTTTTTCAATCAAAATATTCGAAATTACTACCAAAAATACTGAATTGCACACTAAATTTGCTCATCAAATAAATGAATTATACTATACTGCTAGATCTTTAAAGCTTAACTGTTTTACTGAATAACTATCTGTTAACTAAAAGTAAATCTAATAATTCTTCGAGTGCAACAAAATATTTAAGTTTTAAGGGAGGGGGGGAAACGAAACAAAGTCGACGGAGCCCCGCTGCGCAGGGCTCCTATTTCTGTCTGCAGGGTCTAAAGTAACCTAACATGAAGGAGATGACGGGAGCTGAGTTCGCTCGCTTTGCTCGCTCACTTCAGCTCCCGTCATCTCCTTCGAACCTAACCTATCCGTGTCGGGGTGCCCTAAGCTCCCGAGCTCGCTTCGCTCGCTCTTGGACTAATTCACATTTATTTTATATTTAATTGAATAATTTGTGTGCAAATCAGTATTTTTGTTTTACGGTGAGTAATATTGTTTTGCAGTAGGTTATTAGTGGAGATATTTTGTTTGCTTAAATTTCTAAATAGAGGTGCAGTTAAAAATTCCCCTTTTAGAAGTTACAGGGGGGGGACACACATTTTACCACTTTGGAAGTGTCTCTCGCGCAAACTATTCAGTTTAGAAAAAAAATATATTAAAAACCTCAATATCATTTTCGAAGACCTATTCACAGATACCCACACGTATGGATTTGATGTTTTTTTTTTTTTAGTTTCAGTTTCAAGTATGGGAACCCCCATAATTTATTGTTTTTTTTTCTATTTTTGTGTGAAAATCTTATTGCAGTTCACAGAATACATCTACCACAGATTACCTCCCAATAGATACCGCTTGCCTACTGTTTTGTTTGATTCCGAGTTCACCAAATTTAGCGGAAGGCACGGGTTGCGCGGGGAGTGACAAGTGCGCCGTGATTGGCTATTCAAAGTCACGGTATCTGTCGTAGTGATGGGACATACGTAATAAATGTCAATAAAAATATCGATATTTTTCAAACAGAATGGTATTTTATGTAAAATTTCGTAGGCGGCGATTTTATAAGTACTTAATAATAATGAAGAAAAACATCGATCGAGAAAAGATTTTCATTTTGGCCAAAAATGATTTAATTTAATTGTAATCCTCTGTAAACAAGGTCACACTGACCTCTTGTTATGAGTAGAGCACTATTAGTTCAAACTAAAAAAAAACTAAATTGTTTATTTTTAAATAATCAATTTTAACAAGATTATTTTATTCTCCTATATACCTAATTAAATATTGATCATCGATACTTTTCGATATGCAAAAAACGTATTTGTCTCAACATATTTACTTCGGTTTGAAAAAGATAGCAATATAATAATGCCGTATGAGTGAAAGGGACTTTCACAAAAGACATCAACGAGCGCTACTGTAAAGTGTGCAATTTTGATTTGTTAACCATTATAACTTGACCTATTTTAGATTGGTAAATATTTATTACTTTGCCTACCGGTGGAAGGTTATCCCATCTTTTTTTGATCTTCAAGGGCTGATTGATTTTCCACACCATATTACTGCACAATTCGTTTTGTTTAAGGCAAACCGTTGGTAACTATTTTTTAAACTGAATTAAAACTAGAAATGACTAGCGTCCCCACAGGTCTAATGTCTGGTCGACACAAATGGTGCCCACAAAAACAAAAATCTTCCCAATTCTTGATAATACCCAATAACAATATAAGCATAAAGTTATTTCTATTAGTCACGGTTTTGTTTTTCATGAAACTGGAGATGGATCCAACATATCTCAATAGTGACGTTGAGGCAAAACATATTTTATGAGTCAGCTTCTTATCAAACCACAGAATGAGTCTCCACAGTCAATACACGACTGTGTCTCATGATTTAATACTATTCCTATGAGTGTGCAAACTAACTGGATAAAGGCGCACGGCAGGTTTGTATGGGAATTTCGTACAGCTAATAAAATTTAGTGTTTTGGGATATTTTTTTTTTATTTGGTAGTTATTATGATAGATAAGCCCTTTTCAAATTCTTAGATTTTTATAACTTGGAGTGTAAAAATTATAACCAGTTTTATTTTTAAGGTTATGTACTGGAGTACCAATGTAGATTGTTACATATAATAGGTAAATGTTAAAGAATGTGTAAAGTAAATTGTTTGTTGATATTTTTGTAGTGTTTTACTTGCCATTAAGATTGAGATGAGGATCTTACCTACTCAGGGCATTAGGAGATACCTATATCCAGCAGTGGACTGCAACAGTTTGATAATGATAAGTTGATATAATGATAATTATCAGTTCAATATTTGTGTTATTTTACATAAGGCAACTTCTGGAAACATAACTGCACTTAGTGTACGATTTTATTACGTTTATTTATTAAAACCTTTTTATTAGGGTTCCGTAGCCAAATGGCAAAAAACGGAACCCTTATAGATTCGTCATGTCTGTCTGTCTGTCTGTCCGTCCGTATGTCACAGCCACTTTTTTCTGAAACTATAAGAACTATGCTGTTGAAACTTGGTGAGTAGATGTATTCTGTGAACCGCATTAAGATTTTCACTCAAAAATAGAAAAAAAACAATACATTTTCGGGGTCCCCATACTTGAAACTGAAACAAAAATTATTTATTTCATCAAACCCATACGTGTGGGCTATCTATGGATAGGTCTTCAAAAATGATATTGAGGTTTCTAATATCATTTTTTTCTAAACTGAACAGTTTGCGCGAGAGACACTTTCAAAGTGGTGAAATGTGTCCCCCCCCCCCCTGTAACTTCTAAAATAGGAGAATGATAAAACTAAAAAAAATATATGATGTACATTACCATGTAAACTACCACCGAAAATTGGTTTGAACGAGATCTAGTAAGTAGTTTTTTTTTTAATACGTCATAAATCGTAAACCGCAATTTTTGATATTATCAATTATTCCGAAGTTCTAAAAATAGTAAACTTACATGAATATTACTGGCTTAGTTGCCTTAATAAGTGGTAAAAATTCTATAACCGAACAACAAAAAAAGTATGCGGTGCAGAATCTACCGTTCACCTTTATTTAGAACGCTCACATCACACAAAGACTCTATTGAGCGGCTTATGGGCCAGGGTAAAGTGGAAGGAACGAGAGGGCGCGTCACAGCCGGCCGAGAGGTATGGCGTCACATCGTAAGGCGAATTGGCAGCCCAGTGTTTCACTGCAACATGCTGACCACGACCACTCGGCCAAGAGTGTACCGAAGAAGAATAACATAACAACCGACTTCGGAGAATGGACTTGTTATTGCGGTTTGCTGTCCATGGTATGCGCAACATTCTTCTCCAGCACCACATCTCAAGACGCACACGCGACTAATAGAGAAATATAAAAAAATACTTTTTTACCAAAAGTCTACAGCCCTCCAAATAAAAACACTACAAAGTGAAAAATAACTTTCTTTTTGTAAGTCGATTTCTTTGGTAGGTACCAATTTTTTTCGTTATCGTCACCAATCAATCTGCCTAGCCTTTTACCAACTATATTGGGGTCGGCTTCCAGTCTAACCGGATTCAGCTGAGTACCAGGGTTTTACATGGAGCGACTGCCTATCGGACCTCCACAACCCAGTAACTGGGTAACACGGTACTCCTTGGCAAGACTGGAGTCAGATCTCAAGCTTCTGACTACTCGTAACGACTGTCAAAGATCTTCAAATGACAGCCGGGACGAACGGCTTAACGTGCTTTCCGAGGCACGAAGGAAACTCGGTATGTTGAAAATGGTCACCCATCCGCGGACCAACCTCGACAAGCGTTGCTTAACCTTGAAAATCGACCCGAAAAGTTTCTTTTTCGTTATCGACACCGACTTCAAAAAATAAAGTAATTTTTCAGTTTATAGTGTATTTATTTGGAAGTCGGTAAAAAAGTGTTTTAATTTTTCCCTTTTTTGTTGTACCTAATAGACAAGTTCTTTAGTAAGGTACCTATAACGGCAGAATCACGGAACAGAAAAAACAGTGGAAATGCAAAGTAGGCGTGGCAGGCGTGTCACTAATAGGCGCTTCCACGCAAACTTGATTCCAGTCGTGTTCTAACATCGCGTCGAGTTGCTAGTCTCGCGACAAATTTATATTTCCGTAACTATGCCGTTTCGTTCCATTTTGGAGTGCAAAAATGATGGTAGGAGAAAGAAATTTAAAAATGGAGGTGTTTCGTATCATCGGTTAGAATTATTTTATTTGTTTTCTAATAAAATATTAGTAAATTTCAATTTACTAATAATTTAATAGAATGTCAGATAAAATCAACCTTACACGATTAACATATAGTTTATTTTGGATTGAACGTTTTTACTATTTCGTTCTCGAAAGTTCTTCGCTACTCAATTAGGGATGTAGTCGTGTCGGGTATTGATTTTGTAGATAGATATCGATAAAAGAAAATAGGAACCTATATTTTCTTTTATATTAGGTGGATTAAATATTTCCAAAATAATTGGAAGTATGTTGTATTGCATACATAATTATTATTGCAATGATTATACCGGCTGTTTACCTACCATATCTACTCTACTACCTACCTACCCACTAGGGTAGGCGAACAGTAATTCATTTTTATACATATAATTTATTTTTAAATAATACTACGTCATTCATCCTACAGTTTTACTGATCTACAAAATAGTTTATTTTTTTCTAATTAAGATATCGGGTATCTATCGATATCGATAATGTAATTAAAAATGCAATGTTACTTCCTTAATTGAGTAGCAGTTGATATCGATCTATCACACGAAAGTCAACCTTACGATAAACGAAATAAAGTTTATAATTGCAACCACTGACAATACCGCCATCTATGGGTGGGTAGCGGAATTTACTTGGCAATCGAATCTAGTTTGACTTTAGATTACAAAACGTCGTAAATACTTTCTACACTCACGCAAAATAAATCCTATTTAAATAGTGTGAAGATTGTTTTCCAGATGTAGGATCTCTGACTTATGCTAGTTTTAACTAAAATTATAACGACAAATCAAACGATCGGCTTATTTGTAGTGCATTATATGATTATCAGTTTATATGTGTGAGTTTAGCGACAACAGTTCCCTTATTAATTTTGCTGCATTGCACTTCCACTGTTTTTTCTGTTCCGTGGGCAGAATAGATAACTTGAATATCATGAAACTTGAACATAACCGGTGAAATGAGAGTGTACCAAGTTAAACTGTACACATCTGCGTACCGCTTGTTATGAAATGGTATAAACAATAAACAGACATGTGATTGCAGCGATCCAGAGTGATTTGCCGTAAGTTATTGAAGAGTTCTGTTGTATATCTCCGAAGTTCTTCATCAGATCTTCACCAAATCAAAATGAGACCAATTTGAATACAATGTTTTAAACAAAAAAAATGGATTTTTAAAATCGGTCCACAATTGAAGGAGAAATCGGTAAACATACAAAAAAAACCGGCCAAGTGCGAGTCGGACTCGCGCACCGAGGGTTCCGTACAAACCTCAGCTTAAACCCTGAGTATTTGATATGAATTTCAATTTAATACCTTGACGCGTTCATGAGGAAAGGGGTAGTAAGTTTAAAATTATTAAAAATATTTTTATAAATTTAATTAAATATTATTATATGATGTAACTAAAAATTTACAGTTTTCGCATATTTTTCCTTTATCTGTGCTATAAGACGTTGCTTCGTACCAAATTTCATGATTCTGAGTTCACGGGAAGTACCCTGTAGGTTTTGATTCCCTTGCGAGTGTCGAAAATTTGCGGCAATTTGCGGCATAAACGGCTGTATCTTTTGTTTGCGTTGGCTTAGAAGTTCGAAGTTTTTTCACAACTTAAAGGGACAGTAAACCTGAGTATTTGATATAAATTTCAGCTTGATACCTCCACGCGTTCCTGAGAAAAAGGGGCTTGACAGACAGACAGACGGGCGGACAACAAAGGGATCCGTTCTTTCCTTTCGAGGTACGGAACCCTAAAAAACAAATAAAGTCGAACATAGAACCCCCTCTCTTTGGCAAGTCGGTTAAAAAGATGAACGAATGTTGTTCCCAAATAAAAGGGCAAGAAAATTTAGTTATTATTACATTCTCTTAATTAAAAAAGCCAACCACAAATCCTAGAACACTATAAATAAATATCACGAGAAAAATGTCTTCCTTCTTTTTATACAAAACGTTGAAGCCATCAATATAACACGTTGATCGCCATCTTAATGAACATGGGCGTGTCTCGAAAACGTCTGGAACGAACGCGAGCTAAATATACTTGGATGTTGGACAACGACATCAGGCCTTTGATCTTGTGAGATTGAGCAGTTTCCGACGTCGTAACAGATTAGAATTCGAGTTAATAGGAAGAACTTTGATTTAAGGCGCCGATTCCCTTGAGCAGCTGATTTTAAAATGAGAATCACGTCTAAACGGCTAGTCGTAATTTTTTGGCAAAAATTTATGTTATATTAGACCATTTTCTTAATAATTTCATCTGAGCAGAATTTGAGTTTTATTCGTATAACATTGTGTAATTAATTAGTAAAGTTATGTCTAAAACGAACAAAAACACGACAATCGCACCAAAACCGCTGGGCGTATTTTAATGAAATCGACACCATCTCAAAGACAATTTAATTATCTACATTTTGATCTGAAGCTTTTTTTTTAATGTCATAGAATAATAAGGAAAGTACAAAAAACTACAAAATTTCGGGTCGCGCGGGTGTGAAACGAGTGCGCATTTTGTTACCTCAAGGTCGTTGGCGTTAGTCGTCGTCTTAAGTTGATGGCTAGTGGAATATTTTTAAGAAATTAGTATGAATTATACTAGTCTGTAACTCCCCACTACAGAGCAAAGGCCTCTTCTCATTCAGAGAAGGCACGCATGCATGCAGAGCATTTGTGCCCGACTGCCGAAGGAGGATAATGTATTTACAAGTCTATGTATGTATGTTTGTTCCTATGTGGCGTTCCAGAGACCAAACGCGTTGGACGATTTTGATGATTCGTACGTCAATAGATTCGTCTTAACCTTGCGAGTGTCACTGGCAACATTAAAATTACAAAATAGAAAATGGCGGATTTTGGGTGCCATATAAGAGGTGATTTCAAAAATATATAACACTTATATGTTTAAATATACCTAATTCGAATAAAAAAATGTTAACTAAAAAGTTATAAATAAATAAAGTTAATTAAAGAAATCAATCAACCCGACTGCTTAAAAAGCAAACTAAAAAGACGTAAACAAGAAGAAAATCATGCTGTGCAGTCGGATGATACATCTGGTTTTGGTCAGCCAGCTGGCGAATATGTATCCTCCGACTGACTATACAGCATGATTTTCTTCTTGTTTGCGTCTTTATAAGCAGCCGGGTTTTATTCGTCACGTGTATGTATTCTTCTTTAATATATACTAGCTGACCCGGCAAACTTTGTTTTGCCATAAAAACACCAAACATTTATCTACCCTACCTACCCTACCTTACACTACCTACCCTACCCTACACTACCCTACCCTGCCCAACACTACCCTACCCTGCCCTACACTACCCTACCCTACACTACCTTCCCTACCCTACGCTACACTACCCTACCCTATCCTACACTACCCTACACTACAGTACCCTACCCTACACTACCCTACCCTACGATCCACTACCCTACCATACACTACCCTACCCTACCCTACGCTATACTACCCTACCCTACACTACACTACCCTACCCTACGCTATACTACCCTACCCTACACTACACTACCCCTACCCTACCCTACACTAAACCATCTTTGAACTTCAACGAACATTAAAAAAAAAGAATTGTCCAAATTGGTCCAGGCGTTGTTGAGTTATGCGCTTACCAACACATGAGTCCGTCTCGCACTTGGCCGGTTTTTTTTTAAGATGTATTCTGCTATTCGGGGCGGAGACAAATCCAACGAATCAAAAACCATTAAAATTGGTCCAGCAGATCTCGAGTTATAAGTGTTGTAACAAACCCGTCTTTGTTTTATATATATAGATTTAGCAGCCCTGTCAGTTTTAACGTATTTCTAGCTATAATAATATGATCATGCCTACAATCCATCCACCGTTTCGTACCCTATCCAGTAGCCCATATCCTACTTAAAGAACAATGGCAGGTTTTAAACTGAGATTAAACTCCTACGTCATTAAATGAAAAATACATATCTGGTTTAACTCAGGATGATGTTCCGAATTAGTTTGTGCAAGAATTTACAACATTAAAAAATATATTAAAATTATTATATACGAATACAATATTCTTACCTACCTGCAAGGAACATCTACACTTAGACATAAACTGTATTGTTAACGCATTTACTGCAATAAATACAATAATGATATTATTACTTAATATAGTTACTATTTGTCGCTTATCAGATAAAGTAGATAATGGCAACACTGACTGACACAAACAACTTTTTATTTATTGTTTTTTTTCCGCTTTTATCCAGCCCAATTATACTTTAAAAAACGTAGACAATAAATAAAATGTCTTTCGTATATAACTCACTATCAGGCGCTCAAATTTAAGTCAGCTAAGATTTCGCCATTGTTATTTTCCTTACGATATGCTGATCTTTACCAACTTCCGTTCCTACAGCAATACATTCGGAAGTCAAGATTATTTACATACTTATCTGAATGGATTGTAAATATAATCCTATCATTGTTATCTTTATGATTCATTATTGTGTATGCATCGTACTTATTTTTTTTAAATAATAATATAAATAAACACATTCCACTTTCTAGAAACATGATTGTATCGTTTCATTGTTAGAAGTAAACTATGCGATCGATATAGCAATGAAAATAGCCTTGAATGGGGTCGTATTAGTATTATAAAACCGGCCAAGTGCGAATCGGACTCGCGCACGAAGGGTTCCGTACCATTATCACAAAAAACGGCAAAGAAATACGTTTGTTGTATGGGAGCCCAACTTAAATATTTATTTTATTCAGTTTTTATAATACATCATCTGTGAAAATTTCAATTGTCTAGCTATCACGGTTCATGAGCTACAGCCTGGTGACAGACAGACAGACGGACCGCGGAGTCTTAGTAATAGGGTCCCGTTTTTACCCTTTGGGTACGGAACCCTAATAAGACAAGTAAAATTTTAAAAATGATATATCCCTCGACACATTTTTATGTTATGCTACATAATTTATCTAATAGTAAACACGTTTCGATCGACAATCTATTGAACATATAATTATGATACAATATCTTGAGAAATCACCCCGATTCAGACAGTAATACGAAAATAACTTTTGAACGGCTGAATCGATTTTCATCAAACATAAACTAAGAACACTCTCAACAAAGTCAGCTTTTGAACAAAATAAAACTAAATCAAAATCTGTGCATCCGTTTAAGAGCATTTTTGCCACAGACCGATAAACAAACACACAGTTACACACGTCAAACTTATAACATCCCCTCTTTTTCTGTCTGGGGTAAAAATAGAAGTACAGTCACGATTTGAATGCCTTCTAATCGCCTTATTGGTGTTACATTTCAAGATTAACTTTTTTGTTGAAGAGATTTTTTTAATCATTATTCGCTATTTTAGCTAATAAATTCAGTTTGACCCTGTATTCATAAATGGAAAAGGGCCAAGGGATCACAGAGTTTATATTCTGCATATTACCACAAGCAGTGGTGGCCCAGTGGTATCGGCCGCGACTTACAATTGTAGGTCGTGGGTTCGAGCCCAGGCAGGCGCTTTACTTTGTGTAAATTATTTCTTCACCACTGCTCTCAAAACAGTGAAGGAAAACATCGTGAGGAAACCGGCATGTCCTAAAACCAAAAATTCGAAGACATGTGACATCCACCAACCCGCACTGGGCCCGCGTGAAGGATTACGGCCCATTCCCTCTCACAGAGACGAGGCCTGTGTCCCAGCAGTGGGAACATTAATAGACTGCTGTGTGTTGTGTGATGTATATTACCACAAAACAAGAATATTTTCTTGAAATGGATGCAGTTCTTCTTCAATATTTCCACCTCAAGGCTGATGACCTCAATATTTGACACAACGGATACAAATGTGCAAAGAACAATGTCTGCTTCTTATCAATACGTAAATACTCATTAACACTAATAAACTTAATTAGTGAGCGTTGTGCATCCACGAAAACAATATTAAAATGCATGATGTTGCAATCGGGTTATTTATTTTCTGTTTTTTTTTAGAAAAGACTACTCCGTTTCTGTTTAATTAAAAAAAGTAAGGTAATTTCTTTTTTGATTTTAAGCAAATAATTTACGGCTCACCGCGCTTTCCGAGGCACGGAGGAGTCTGGATCTAGGTGTACATACATACATAGATAAACTCACGCCTTTTTCCCATGGGGGTAGGCAGAAACTACAGAACGCCACCTGCTACGATCCTTACATACTTATTTTGCTTCACACACATTCATACATCTAGTCATACACACACACCGGTTATGAGTACTGCGCACCTGGCCTTTCTGAAGAACATCACCTATAAGGTCTATGTATGTCTTTCTAGGGCGTTCCCTCCCGGCGTTACCATTCACGTCTGCCTTGTAAATACATTTCGTTAGTCGTTTCGGTGTAATCACAGATAATATAATACTAGCATACAGATGCCTCATCCCATACAAAGAAACCGTGCCGACGTAACTAGCGATTTTCGTCTGATTAAGATGATTATTTTTATAAGTACTTCGATCGCGTTCGGTTTCCGTTCCACGGCTATAGATGGTGCTAGCAGTTTGCAAGTAAAACGATTTTCTCGATTCGTAATAATTTTTTCCTTTAAATACAGTGACGATTTGTTTTATAGTATTTTTTTCACGCTTGCACAGTTTAATTTTACCAAAATGTGTTAAAATGAAAATTTTAAGAGTGCAAGAGTGGAATTCCCTGCCGGAATCTGTGTTGCCCGATACCTACAACCTGGGAGCCTGTAAGTCAAGAGTGAATAGGTTACTTCTAGGCAAGCGGCGTCGGCAACATCATCGCTTACCATCAGGTGAGATAGTGGTCAAACGCAAGCCTATTACTAATAAAAAAAATCGAGTGGTATGCCTCAGAAATTTAAAACCGCGCCATCTATTGGAATCAATTTTAAATGATCCGTTCAAATAATCTTTGAAATGTGAATTAAGAGCCCAATATTCCATAATTTTGTGTTTAGCATAGTTGATTTAAAAATAACATTTATATGATCAACTAGCTGACCCGGCAAACTTTGTTTTGCCATAAAAAGACCAAACATTTATCTACCCTACCCGACCCTACACTACCCTACCCGACCCTACACTACCCTACCCTACCCTACACTACCATACCCTACCTATAAACCTCACTGAGCCCGAGACCTTTCCAACGAATGCAAAACCATGGAAATCGGTTCGTCCGTTCTCGAGTTATAGCGTCAGGGAGGAAAACCCGACTTATTTTTATATATTAGTTAATAAAAAATACACACAATTCAATAACAAATCGATGCATGTCACGCCATTTAGTGACATTTATATGAAACAAATTGTATTTGTTAGCCCTGGGTCCCCGTGGTATTATGAAGAGTAACATAACCACGGACCGACCTCAGGAAAAGTAGCTTAACCTGATAGATCAGCCCGTGCAGCTGTTTATGTAGTATTTAATGGCTCATGGAAACTATAAAACGCGTGTAGCAAGCCACAGCGACTGAAACACTTTCATTTAATTTCCTCATCTGGCCGTACCGTATGGTTTATGCAACTAACACCCTAATTGCGTAATACGCTCTTGATTGCATTAGCTCTCATTTGGACAATGTCCATAAAGTCCATTACTCCGTAAAATCTTTTCTAGTCTATTAAATTATTACATAGACATGAATATGACTAAAGTAGATTAGCTATGGAGTTTCTTGTCAGTTTTTCTCTAAAAATCTCCTTTTGCGAATGGACAACGATGTAGTTTTTTTTTACAAAAGAAATGGTCTGATTGAAATAAATGATTTTACTTTAACTTGGTAGAATTCGACTGACTGTTTGGCCAATTTTTTTGCGTGTAGGAATGCTCATGGCATGCACCACGGGGGGTTCCACCTACCAATTTTTCGGACGCCCCCTGCGTCCTAAAAATTGGTAGGTGGGACCTTCCCTCAAATCAAATCTAAATTAAATTGGGGTTTTACATCTGTAATTTCGCAGTAGCAAGCAACTCAGGCAACCCAGGGCGAGTTTGATCTAGGCCAGATTGATTTCCAAGGACTCGTTCCCTAATAAATAGGACTTAAATGGTGAAATGTGGCAGTATTCTACCTAACCTTTTGAGTAGTAGAGGCGTAATGTTAAGAGGAAATAAAAAGATATATACTATGCCGATTGATAGATTTGATGATAAAATATCTTTAGAAGCACTAGAACCCTCAAAAATGCTCAAAATTGCGCTGTCAACAGAGGCTTAGTGTACAAATTTGACAAATATAAATGAAAAACTGGCCAAGTGCAAGTCGGACTCGCGCACGAAGGGTTCCGTACCAGTATCGCAAAAAAAACGGCAAACAAATCACGTTTGTTGTATGGGAGCCCCACTTAAATATTTATTTTATTGCGTTTTAGCATTTGTTGTTATAGCGGCAACAGAAAAACATCATCTGTGAAAAATTCAACGATCTAGCTATCACAGTTCATGAGATACAGCCTGGTGACAGACGGACGGACAGACGGATCGTGGAGTCTCAGTAATAGAGTCCCGTTTTAACCCTTTGGGTACGGGTAACCCTAAAAAGGAAAACATAGGGGCATAGTATATATCTTAATTTTCCAGTTTATGGAATATCTTTTAAATTGAAAAAAAAAAAACGTTGGCAACACTGTCCGAGTGACATGTCAAATTTGTGTTCCGTATTTTAAAATTATATTTAATTAGTATTTAAGTGCAATTAATGTTTAATTATAAGTATAAACACAACAAAACGCTATAAATACTCAGGATTATTGTTTTACTGGCAAAATATCGAGTTATACAAAAGTTTGTGGCACTGATCCGGTAACCTATCGAACAGCTGACAACTGAGGTCTAAAGTGCGGAACTACGGATATTCTAAGGGCAGTATTGTTTTATTTATAGCACACAAAGTGTACATTTAACCCTGTAATACATTCTCGTTTAGTTTTAACGTATAAATTCTGTTGATTTAGTACTGTGCAGTGAATCTAAATCGTTTTGTTGACTTCTTAGAAAACGAAACAAATCCAAGATCCCAATGCCCATAATTCTTCTAATATATTCAGATAATTTAATAATAAACATTAACATAACGCTATGATCGTTATTTTGCATAATTTAACTAGAAAACTATAATAAAACATTCATTCAGATTCTGGGCACCGTACCCACATTAAAAATAAAAATAAAATCAAAAGCAACTAAATTCAGTAATAAATAGCTTTTTAATCCAAATTCAGCCTACCTCATTTCTCTACTTAACTACACTAAATATTCCCTCTATCTCCAGCTTTAATTTATTTTATTTTGTTTTTCCTCTATTCCTTTGCTTCTCACCGTTACTTTATTTCTATTTCCAGTAACCTATCCTGAAACCATGCCTGTGTTGACCCGTAAGGCTACTGCTCAGGACTTAGAAATTAAATTGAGAACAGCACTCCAGGAACTGAAAGACTCACAAAGCCAATGTCGTGAGATGTTGCAAGAAAGAGAGGATTGTGAAGTAGAAGTTGAGAATATTGTATATAAAAACACAATCCTTAAACGGGAGCTAGTTGAACTAAGTCAGCAATACCAGAATGTTGTGGATGAACGCGACCAACTGAGGGTAGTCACGGATGGTTTCAATAACTGCAGTTATCTATATGAGGAGGCCTTAAATAAAGTTAGGGATCTTGAACAAGAACTGATTCATGCAAATACTCATATTTTAAAATTACAAAAAGAACAGGAGTCAACCCAGGTTGATGAAACTTGCCATTTGTATGATGAACTTATTAAATCTAATTGTAAGCCTGTTTCAATACCTACTATTGATTTAACTGAAGATTCTTTTTTAAATCAGAAATTTTTTAACAAAGTTAGTCATAAGAAACTTAAGAAATATGCAAAACTAAATAGACTAATAAGAAATTGTAACAAGTTTAGGAAACAACACAAGTTCTTCATTAAAAATATTCCACTCAGGAAAGAACGTGTTGACCTACTTAATAAATTAAATAATTATGAAATTAAATTAGAAGACAGCAAAAATATCTATGAGATTGACACACACCGCTTACAGACACAAATCCAGGTACTTGAGAACAGACTTAGTTCTCTTTACAATAAATATGTAAATTCAAAATTACAAATAAAAGAACACATTTTGGCCGCAAATGAGTTAGTGTTGTGTCAGTGTAACTGCCAGACAGTCTCAAACCTAGTTGCAGTCCAGCCTGATGCTACGGAGGACCCAGTCCAAGCTGAGAGGGTGCCTCAAGATAGTGTCTTCGTACAAGACATATCTAATATAGTACAGGCTTTGCCTCAAGTAGACCGGCATGAGAGTGCTGGCTTGTTATTTAGTCATAGTTACGAAGGTTTTCATTCGGTTATGTTTTCGGATGGTGTAGGAAGGGGTTTAGGTAAATTAATAAATGGCAGTCAGCATCATTCCACTTTTAATTATTGCATGCCCGGGTCATCTTACAAGAAAATAATGGAATCTGTGACAAAGAATTTATATAAACCAGATACCAATATAACTGTATTTGTAGGTAATAGTAAAAATGTAAAAAAAGATGACATCACTGAGTATGTAAAAGAGATGTTAAAGTTAAATTGCAATAAAATTATTTTGTGTGCCTTCCCTTACTTAGATAAATTGTCAAATAGACAAAATAATCACATTCACATGCTTAATAAGCATCTGCACTTTCTTGTGAGTCACTATAGTGACAAACTAGTTTTTTTTGACATAAACATTTTTGTTGATAAATTAAAGTCGACAGGCAATACTTTGTATCTGCCTCTTAGGGTAAGACATCAAATAGCTCGGCTATTATCTTATACAATAAACTCAGACATAAGTAGTATGTCGAAGTATCCAACAATTATTGATATTAGTAATAGTACTAATTTAAAGGTGGTAAATACCTTGAATAACGTTAGCAAAGATGCTATTAATATTTATTCTCATTGGTCCAATATTAGAGGAGGGAATAGACGAGAGCCAAACTTCGAATTATGACTTTTTACTAAGGAGATGCTCGTGGCTAAATAATAACTTGACGAGGTCGGTCCGTGGATGGGTGACCATGTCAACATAGCGAGTTTCCTCCGTGCCTCGGAAAGCACGTTAAGCCGTTGGTCCCGGCTGTCATTTGAAGATCTTTGACAGTCGTTACGGGTAGTCAGAAGCTTGAGATCTGACACCAGTCTTGCCAAGGAGTACCGCGTTACCCAGTTACTGGGTTGGGGAGGTCAGATAGGCAGTAGCTCCATGTAAAACACTGGTATTCAGCTGAATCCGGTTAGACTGGAAGCCGACCCCAATATAGTTGGGAAAAGGCTAGGCAGATTGATTGGTGTCGATAACGAAAAAAAATGGTACCTACCTAAGACATCGACTTCCAAAAATAAAGTAATTTTTCACTTTGTAGATTTTTTATTTGGAAGTCTGTAGACTTTTGGCTTATATTTCTCTATTAGTCGCGTGTGCGTGTTGAGATGTGGTGCTGGAGAAGAATCTTGTGCATACCATGGACAGCAAACCGCAATAACAAGTCCATTCTCCGAAGTCGGTTGTTATGTTATTCTTCTTCGGTACACTCTTGGCCGAGTGGTCGTGGTCAGCATGTTGCAGTGAGACACTGGGCTGCCAATTCGCCTTACGATGTGACGCCATACCTCTCGGGAAATTGAGTTGGCGCACTCTGCCCATATTTTCTCTTAAGTTATACGAGAATTAGACAATTAGAGTGCCGATTACATATGAACATATTGTTGGAATAAGCAAAAAAAGTGGTTGACATAGACGATGACATGGTCGCGTGTTAATCACCAAATGATGTGATGTTCAGCTGTAATTAGCAGTGACACATACGCTACTTATCAATGAAACTGAATACAACTTCGTATGGACAATTATGAGTGACTGAAATCATTATGGAATTGGCATATTTTTATGAGCAAAAACCTACATATAATGTAGAAAATGGGCTTATACCAGGCCCCTCAGAAAGTATTGCGAAAAAAAGTTTTTATATATGGGAGACTGGCCAGTTATAATGTTTTTCGAAAATATGATTATTTATAAGTAAAAATAAGTAAGTTCCAATTTCAAAATTTCCCTCCACATTTTTTGCGAGTTAATTCAAAGTATTGTGTCTCACTGAAATATGGATCTGCGCCGGGAACATTTTAGAGCTATGATTTTATACGATTTCAAGTGTCGCCTGAAACCGGATGAATCGTACGATAGACTTCAAATGGCATTCATGGATGAAGGCCCTTCCAAGGCAACCGTGTATCGTTGGTATAACGAATTCAAGCGCGGTCGACCAACTTTGGGGGATGACGAAAGACGCGGTCGCCCTTTGACGGCTGTTACCGAAGAAAACGTGCTAGCAGTGAAAAATTTAATCCAAGACAATAGGCGAATTACATATCAGGAGATTCAACACATATTGAAGATTGGATCGGGAAGCGTTCACGAGATTCTACACAGCCATCTTCGCGTGAGGAGGATAGTATCACGCTGGGTGCCGCACAACCTCACCGATGCTCAGAAGCAGGCCCGGGTGGAATGGTGCCGTGATATGCTTAACAAATTTGAAGCAGGCTCGTCTCGGCGTGTTTACGACATCGTTACAGGTGATGAGTCCTGGATTTATCAATACGACCCAGAAACCAAGCGCCAGTCGACTGTTTGGGTGTTTCAAAATGAGCCAACGCCTACCAGACTGGCCACTTGGTATCAATTCCCTTACGGGATCAAAGAAGCATTAATGCCGAATGGTATACTACCAAATGTTTGCCAGAAGTTTTCTCTGTTATAAGCAACAAGCGACCAAACACAGGGCTCCGCGGGCTACTGCTCCACCACGACAATGCACCTGCGCACACCGCACTCAAAACGAGGGACTTCCTGGACAGCACGCCAGTCAAACTCCTGGGTCACCCTCCTTACAGCCCTGATCTAGCACCGTGTGACTTCTTTTTATTCCCAAAAATAAAAAATCAGCTCAAAGGGATACAATTTTCGTCGCCGGAAGATGCGCTGGCTGCGTTCGAGCAGGCTGTAAACGAGGTGTCTGCGGCGGACTGGAAAAAGTGTTTTGAAAACTGGTTTAGGCGCATGAATCTTTGTATAGAGGCTGGTGGAAAGTACTTTGAAAAGATTTAATAAAAATATATGTACGTATAGAAAAATTTTTTTTAGTTTCGCAAAACTTTCTGAGTGTCCCACGTATCTGTTTTAAGAAATGGAGATAGGTCTTTTCAAGCACGGTTTATCAATTTTGATGTGTGATCTAAACAAAAAATATTTTTAATAAAAGTTAATAAAATCAAAAAACCCAACTGCTTTAGAAGCGAACTACAAATATGTAAATAAGAAAATCATGCTGTGCAGTCGGAGTATGCAAAATTATTTACGAGCCGGCTGACCAAAACCATATGTATCATCCGACTGCACAGCATGATTATCTTCCAGTTTACATATTTCCTCAGGCATTAAGTCCGCCTATGTACCTGCACGTTGCATGAAGATTTAATAAATAAATAAATACATATTTTTAGTTAAAGTAGTCGTGGTTTTGTTTTATTTCTTAAATATATAAGTGGTATAAATTTTTGTAATCACCTCTAAAAACCCTTCATATAGATACCTCACTCGATGGGTAAGGAAAGGTAAAAAAATTGAGAACCCAGAATATTTTTTTTTTTTTTTTTTTCGCCCATCTTCCGTGGTGGTTGGTATTTTTTAACGTCACCTATCTAAGAACAAGATATGAGGTAATAAAGAATATTACAAACATACAAGATACGCGCGAAAAACATAACCCTTTCCTTGCAGTCGGGTAAAAACATAAAATTGTTTGTTGCTATGTTTGTGAAAGGTAATCTCTGGCTGATCACGAAAATTCCTGTACTGATAGAAGGTTGCTCTTTTGCTGAGGATCATAAGATACTTTTAGCTCAGAAAAATATGCGGTTCCTATAAGTTAGGCCACGCGAGCAAAGCCGCGGGCAAATCGAATAACAAATACAATTAAAATATTTACAAAACCACTGTGTAATTTTTTGTTGTCATTATAACTTTAAAAAAAGTCGGAATCGCGCACGAAGGGTTCCGTACTTGGTAAATAGCGGTTTACGATTAAAGACGTATTAAAAAAAAACTACTTACTAGATCTCGTTCAAACCAATTTTCGGTGGAAGTTTACATGGTAATGTACATCAGATATTTTTTTAGGGTTCCGTACCCAAAGGGTAAAAACGGGACCCTATTACTGAGACTCCGCGGTCCGCCTGTCTGTATGTCTGTCACCAGGCTGTATCTCATGAACCGTGATAGCTAGACAGTTGAAATTTTCACAAATGATGTATTCCTGTTGCCGCTATAACAACAAATACTAAAAACAGAATAAAATAAATATTTAAGTGGGGCTCCCATACAACAAACGTGATTTTTTCGCCGTTTTTTACGATAATGGTACGGAACCCTTCGTGCGCGAGTCCTACTCGCACTTGGCCGGTTTTTTTAGTTTTATCATTCTCTTATTTTAGAAGTTACACAGACATTTTTCCACTTTGGAAGTGTCTCTCGCGCAAACTATTCAGTTTAGAACAATTTTTTTTTACAAACCTCTATACCATTTTTGAAGACCTATCCATAGATACCCCACACTATGGGTATGATGAAAAAAAAATGATTTTCAGTTCTAAGTATGGGAACTCCCAAAATTTATTGTTTTTTTTTACATTTTTGCGTGAAAATCTTAATGCGGTTCACAGAATACATCTACTTACCAAGTTTTAACAGCAAAGTTCTTATAGTTACGGAAAAAATTTGCTGTGACATACGGACGGACAGACAGACAGACATGACGAATCCATAAGGGTTCAGTTTTTTGCGATTTGGCTACGGAACCCTAAAAAGACTTGTTATCTACAAGTTTTAAAATCAAGAAACGTTAACTAACAGTACTAAATTAACTAGACTAGACTTGGCTAGGTTTCAGAAACAGGTCTCTGATATATCGCGTAATACATCCAGACTTCAATACTAACATTACACACACGAAAGTGTTTGTTTGGCTGTCACCTTTTTATGCCTTTACGTCTAAACGGATTTGGTTGAGGGACATGGATAGACCATGTACTGGATAAGGACGTACCACAGATATAAATCCAACTAGATAACGCAAGTCCCTCCATCTGTATGAAAACCAAGCGTGCCACTGTTTCACAAACAATTTGAAAACAAATTTACTTACCAATGAATGAAAACATACCCAGTGCCTCGGGCAACTTTTTCTATACAGTCTTTACAGCTCAATATGGCATAAATAGGCATTTTTCTAGATTTCGGTGGTTTTCCGCTGAGTACCAGTGTTTTATATGGAGCCACTGCCAATCTGACCTCCACAACCCAGTAACTGGGTAACACGGTACGCCTTGGCAAGACTGATGTCTGATCTCAGGCTTCTGACCACCCGTAACGTTAGCAAAGATCTTCAAATGACAGCCGAGACCAACGGCTTAACGTGCTTTCCGAGGCACGGAGGAAACTCGGTTTGTTGAAATGGTCACCCATCCACGGACCGACCTCGTCAAGCGTTGCTTAACCTTGATGATCGACCAGTGCGGCTGTTATTATTTAGCCACGAGCTAAATGAAAAACTCAAATTACGATCATTGATCGTAATTTTACTCCGTTTTTTGACACGCGATCGCGAAGTACATACAATCGCGTCATCTAGTTAGATTTTAGTTATATCTGTGGGACGTACGTACGCTCCCGTTAAGCCAGGAGGGGACGCCCTAGCTAGGACACACATAGACCTTATGTGGCTATCTGCTGAAAGGTCAGGCGCTTAGTACTCACAACTGGGAAGCACCTTGAAGCAAATCGAGTATTATGTAAGGATTTACAGCAGGTAGCTGCGGTATGAGGTATGTAGTTTCTGCATACCACCTCAGGAAAAAAGCGAACTAAAAAGACGTAAACGAGAAGAAAATCATGCTGTGCAGTCGGAGGATAGATATTCGCGAGCTGGCTGACCAAAACCAGATGTATGCTCCGCCTGCACAGTCGGGTTTTATGATTTTTTTATTTATAACATTTTACTTACTTTTCAGAATTAGGTACATTTACACATATAAGTGTTATATATATTTTGGAAATGACCTCTTAAAAACCTTTATTTTGATACCCCACACGATGGGTTCGGAAGAAAAAAATGTGGACCCCACAAAATGGAGTCCAAGATCCGCCATTTTTCTAATTTTAATGTAGCCAGTGTCACTCGCAGGGTTAAGACGAATCGATTGACGTAGGAATCATCAAAATCGGCCAACGCGTTTGGTCTCTAGAACGCCACATAGGAACAAACATACATACATACATAGACTGATAAACACATCAGCCTCCTTCGGCAGTCGGGTAAAAAGACGTGAATGCACGTTCGCGTGAGATTATTTCCAACCACCACGCAGACGTAGCCAATTGTAAATGCTACTACATACTTCAAATATGTCTCAATAGCTTTCAATATACATCCAATATCGTCTGTGACACAAACGAGTAGTGATAACACAATCAATAAAGGTCTTCCACTATTAGGTAAATAACCCAAGGTGACTTCGTTTACCTATCTGTCTGCAAATACTACTCTAAATACTAATACCACGGGGAGATAGCGCAGTTACGTGGGACTCCAACCCAGTAAAACTGAACGGTAGTCCTCCTGTGTCGCTTATGGCGGGAACACGGGCTCGCGTTAGCACTCACCGCGAACCCGCCGCGGCTGTCCGTCACCGGAGCCTCTTCTAGGGGGCACCCCCCATCACCGGCGCACCAGAACACATTGCACGCCCTGAGCACCTCTGGTACCAAACCAGCAAACCGCCAGACGATCCCGTGTATGGCACCCTTGGTCCCCCTGTGACGGGTCAGTTCAGTCACTTTTCGGCCGCAGAGGAGCTCTCTATCCCCACCGCGTCCGACATCAGACGGTAGCGACCCCCCGCAGAGGCTGCGGAAGGAAGGGAGAGCGGCGCACCGCAATACCGGCACTCCTCTCCCGCCGCGCACTGGGAAGCTCCATACGACATCGCGGACCGCCTCAGTTGCGATGTCACTTCTGTTACCAAGCGGCGCCGCAAGGCCTACAAGTGCCTAGGTACTTGTAGGCCACTACGTCGTCAGCTTAATCGGCAAAAAGCGATTCACCGTGGGTAACAAAGCCACGGCTACTGAGCCCCCCACCTCGACAATGCTCGAACCCACCGGGGATATAATATTACGCCTGTGTTCCTAGAATGTATATGCAGAGGTGTACTTACAGTACCTACGATTCACAGACATCCTCGCTTTACCGTGTCCTCGGTTCCCCAGTAGTGTGCCATTTAATAGGTGGATAAGGTTAGGCGAATATTAACGATAGCAGCGATGTAGTATAGTAACGGTGGATGGATTTTAGGAATATTCCTAGAATCCATCATCATCCATCCACCGTTACTATAGGAGAGAAATAGACCCCGACCAGGGCTATATCTCCCCACGCGGCGGCTACGTATCCCGGTCCCTTCTCTAAAAGCGAGGGGCAGGGAGTCCGTGGCGGGCCGTGACACCAACGTCACCAAGCCGTCCCGATCGCCCAGCCAACGGCCAGGTATCGAGTACGGTTCGGCGACCACCGCCACGTCCACCAACCACTCAGCCACGGTCTGCATCAGCAGATCCTGAGCCAACTGATCCTCATCACCATAAGTTTGAATGTGGATGTGTAAAGAGAAGTGGAAGATAAATTTTATTAAAATATGATGAAAGAGGTTTTTTTAGGGTTCCGTACCCAAAGGGTAAAAACAGGACCCTAAAAAAACTCCACTGTTCGTCAGTCACCAGGCTGTATCTCAAGAACCGTGATACCTACAGTTTAAATATTCCCGAATGAAGTATTTCTGTTGCCGCTTAAACAGAATAAAATAAATATTTAAGTGGGGCTCCCATACATAAAACGTGTTTTTTTTGCCGTTTTTTGCGATAATGGTACGGAACACTTCGCGCGCGAGTTCGACTCGCACTTGACCGGTTTTTTTACTAGGAATTTCTTCCTGTGTCGTGGATGCGTTTACGAAAATTCAAACTGGCATACACGAGACACCAAGCAGATACGGCACAACTATCTGTAGGCCATTCAAATATTTGTTCCGTGCGGGAATCGAACCCGCGAAACGATGCAGCGCAGCAGCCGATCGCTCAACCACTACGTCAACAGTGTCGTCAGCATTTGAAACAAGATATTATATGAACAAGCAATTTATAGGTAGGAGTATATTTAAGGGCAAACCAATTATTCCTAATAAACGGACACAAATTTAGCAAAGTAAAATTATTTATGTCTATTAGACCATTCGAAAGACCCAATAACACTACTAACGTCCTAAAATACCAGTACGAAACGTAAATATTCACGAAATTAACAGGCGCATACAAATAAAAACGCTTTAATGATCTAAAACAGGTCATGACTCAGAACTTGAGCGTTGCAAAATGGGACCAGGCACTCGAATTAGAACAGTGCCAACTAACAAGTAGATCAAAGTGTTCTTGAATGTTTTGTAAGGTCAACGTCAAGGTCAAATGTTGGGGAAGGTCAGATACATTATCAGCACTCAAGGAAAATATCGTGAAGAAAAACATAACCCTTCCTTGTAGTCGGGTAAAAATGGAGTGTCCTACAACGAGAAATACAACAGACTTCCCAATAAAATTAACTTCAACTTCGGAAGTCGGAGTTCCAGTTGCTGTTTCTTTGTTTTTTGACACAGACATCCGAAATAGAAGTTATTTTTCACTTTGTAGTATTTTTATTGGGAAGTCGGTTGTATTTTTTTTGGTTTTTACTTTTTAGTTGTACATAATGGACAAGTTCAATAGTAAGGTACCTATAATGCCCACAGTGATGCCAGAATAGATTACCTGAATAACATGTAACAGTGGAACGAGTGTACCAGGGTGAACTGTACACATCTGCGTACCCCTTTAGAGCGTACTGGCGTGATGGTATGTAATGACATGGTGTAAACAATAAACAGACGTGCGATTGCAGCAATCCCGAGAAATTTGCCGTCATTTATTGAAGAGTTATCTTGTATATCTCTGAAGTTCTTCATCAGACCTAGACGAAATTTAAATGGGACCATTTCGGAATAAACTTCTTTTGAACAAAAAATGTGTTCCGTTGTAGCTGAATTAGGTAATTTACCTATGTTTGCAATATTTGTAAGTATGTGAGAACCATGTTCCTATTTGTTAACGTCGGCGAGCTTTCACGTGGTAATTTTAGAAATGGACACTTCCCACGCTAAATTCCTTAATTGCCTGTTTTTATAACTGCACATTTTTGGGTTCTTAGCGAGTCTATGAATGGCGGCCTTTTTCAATGTTATAAAATGTTATTTAAAATCAATGCTTAATGTTTCGGGCCCGACTAATATTCCCGGACCGTAATTAAAATTTGTATGGAAGGATGGCCACATGGCGCGAAACGGCGTGAGAAAATAAGACGAACTCCGTCCCTTGTAAAGTAGCTACCTGATAGGGCCGGACACAATGTACCGTAAGCATTGTCTCTTAGCTTTCTTGTAACTTAGAAATTAACACGTGAATATTTAAAGTAGGATTGACGTAGGTGCCATGTGAGTAAAGCTATCTACACTTGTAATGTGTATAAGAACTAGAGAAAAGGTAGATAGTTAGTTGGGATTGTCTCGCAGTTTTCTTCTTTGTTACAAAAATAAATGAACACGTTATGTCCACGTGTTTGACCACGTGTGTAAAATGACACATGTATGTGCCATGTGAATTTTAGAGTAGTAGTATAATAAAACTTGAAATATACATAAGATTTAGAGAAAAGGTAGCTAATTAGATAAGATTATGTATATTGTCATAGTTTAATAATTGGAGTAAGGAGGAATCTAGATTAAGATTTTTGTGTTGACCTTTGTACACCTTTTATATTTTTCCTATGTAGAATTAAGTATGTAGATTAAGGAAATGTATAACTTGTGTATATTTAAGTAAGATAAGTTTTATAAAATCGGCATTTCTGTGGTGCCATGCTTGAATACAGTTGCAAAGTAGGGGCGCCATTGTTCTCGCCGAGCGGTTTTTGTATAAAAGCCGGCCCGCTTGTAGGCAGAGACACAGTCGGTCTTCCACTCTACAAGGAGTAACAAGTAAGGAATAAATTGAAGATACGAATCACGATAGTATTTTCATTTCCTCAACGAGTCTCCAACCGAACAACCAATACAGTCCACTTCACTATTTATCAAATGAATATTTTTTTTTCTGTTAGTGCTTGTAATACTTTATATCTAATACGTAGTTTATTAGAGTCACTCTTGGTGCATCGTTCTCACATATATGAATTAATGTATGTATGTAAATGTTGTAAAACACTTTTTTAAAGAGTAAATGTGGAGTTTCTTACTAAATTGCCGAATGGACGGTAAAATCAATAATTAGTACGTTCAAAAGGAACGCATGCCCTGAACCGGCAAGCGACCAATTATGGCGCCTGTTAATTGTTTTTCTATTGTGTCTGTAATTACGCCGGATGAGTGCTATGGCCTAATCGACATAAAGAATTTTGACTTTGACTTTGAATGTCACCTCCTTTCCAGACATTAAAATATTTCACCCAATCCATTTATCGTTACTACACTATTTAAAACAAAAATATTTCAGCAGCAGCACAACATAACACTACTGCAACATTCCTGTACTGTAACACAGCAATGCGTGGGCATGCACAGAACAAATATAGGTAACGTGAACAGATCAATGGAAGTAATAATACGTTCGTACAATTTAAATGAAAATTAGCGCACAATTGCGAAGAGCGATGATAGTTGAACACTCATTAAGAGGTGGTAATTCTATTCTCTGTGTTAGCAACTGTTTTTAATGTTAGTGCATGAGAAGAATGCTGTTTCTTGTCGGTTACATATCAACCGATTTGCTCGATGAGACATGCACGCATGTATCAGAAACGTTGCCAGCTCCTTCGATAAAATATACTATTGTTTTTTTTTAAAGAAGGTTGGTTGGTAGGTGCTGACTTTCAACACATGTTCTGGCTACCCTAATGCCATGCTTTTTACCCGACTGCCGAAGGAGGGTAATGTGTTTATCAGTCTATTTATGTATGGATGTAGTTTGTTCCTATATGGCATTCTAGAAACTAAACGCGTAAGCCGATTTTGATGATTCTTACGTCAATCGTCTTAACCCTGCGGTGTCACGGGCTAAATTAAAATTGCAAAATAGAAAAATGGCGGCTGTTGGGCGCCATATTGTGGGGGCCCAAATTTTGTTTTTCTTCCATTCCCATCGTGTGGGGTATCAAAATGAAGGGTTTTAAGAGGTGATTACAAAAAAATATTATAATTTTATGTTTAAATGTTACTAATTGTAAAAAAAAATAATTAAATGTTGTAAATAAAAAAATATTTAAAAATAACAATTATAGAGGATACATCTGGTTTTGGTCAGACAGCTCGCGCATATGTATCCGCCGACTGCACAGCATGATTTTCTTCTTGTTTACGTCTTTTTAGTTGGCTTTTTAAGCAGTCGGGTTTTTGTTATTTTAAATATATTTTTTTTTAATGTAGATTGGTTGTGCCGACTTTCAACACGTTTTCTGGCTACCCTAATGCTACGCTTGTTGGCGTCTACCGTCTGCCAGATCATTGTCAATTCTATTTTATAATCTGAACCAGCACCACCCTATTTTTCTCGAGGGAAAGTACTCCCAATATTTGAGGGTTCTGTCGACCTCTTACCGACTAAAACACCGCGAGTTTCCTCCTGCACCCAAGAGTCCCAAGAGTCTCCCGGACGCACTGCACCGCAGTCACCCAAGTCAAGTCTTTTGCAATTGCCCTAACCTCAGTTCAATTGAAAGTTCTGAACTAATTCACATTATCTTGCTTTAGCGGGAAATAGGTATACTAGACGTACGTGGGACACTCAGAAAGTTTTGCGAAACTAAAAAAAATTGTTCTATACGTACATATATTTTTATTAAATCTTTTCAAAGTACTTTCCACCAGCCTCTATACAAAGATTCATGCGCCTAAACCAGTTTTCAAAACACTTTTTCCAGTCCGCCGCAGACACCTCGTTTACAGCCTGCTCGAACGCAGCCAGCGCATCTTCCGGCGACGAAAATTGTATCCCTTTGAGCTGATTTTTTATTTTTGGGAATAAAAAGAAGTCACACGGTGCTAGATCAGGGCTGTAAGGAGGGTGACCCAGGAGTTTGACTGGCGTGCTGTCCAGGAAGTCCCTCGTTTTGAGTGCGGTGTGCGCAGGTGCATTGTCGTGGTGGAGCAGTAGCCCGCGGAGCCCTGTGTTTGGTCGCTTGTTGCTTATAACAGAGAAAACTTCTGGCAAACATTTGGTAGTATACCATTCGGCATTAATGCTTCTTTGATCCCGTAAGGGAATTGATACCAAGTGGCCAGTCAAATTAAAAAAGCTAGCGATCAAAATCTTACCCCCGCTTCTAGATCGCTTCACTTTGGTAGGCGTTGGCTCATTTTGAAACACCCAAACAGTCGACTGGCGCTTGGTTTCTGGGTCGTATTGATAAATCCAGGACTCATCACCTGTAACGATGTCGTAAACACGCCGAGACGAGCCTGCTTCAAATTTGTTAAGCATATCACGGCACCATTCCACCCGGGCCTGCTTCTGAGCATCGGTGAGGTTGTGCGGCACCCAGCGTGATACTATCCTCCTCACGCGAAGATGGCTGTGTAGAATCTCGTGAACGCTTCCCGATCCAATCTTCAATATGTGTTGAATCTCCTGATATGTAATTCGCCTATTGTCTTGGATTAAATTTTTCACTGCTAGCACGTTTTCTTCGGTAACAGCCGTCAAAGGGCGACCGCTTCTTTCGTCATCCCCCAAAGTTGGTCGACCGCGCTTGAATTCGTTATACCAACGATACACGGTTGCCTTGGAAGGGCCTTCATCCATGAATGCCATTTGAAGTCTATCGTACGATTCATCCGGTTTCAGGCGACACTTGAAATCGTATAAAATCATAGCTCTAAAATGTTCCCGGCGCAGATCCATATTTCAGTGAGACACAATACTTTGAATTAACTCGCAAAAAATGTGGAGGGAAATTTTGAAATTGGAACTTACTTATTTTTACTTATAAATAATCATATTTTCGAAAAACATTATAACTGGCCAGTCTCCCATATATAAAAACTTTTTTTCGCAATACTTTCTGAGGGGCCTGGTACCTCGCTGCCCCCCGGTGGGTTCCCGCATTGTCGAAGCGCGGGATCTCAGTAAACGTGGCTTGGTCACCTACGGTGACGGCCAACATGTAGGTTGCGGTGCTGCCTGGGGAACACCGCAACTGAGGTGGGCCGCAATGTGGTATGAGGTCTCCCATACCCATACGATATCGGTCTGATGGTTGGAGGCCGCGGCGGGAGCGGAGTGCCGTTATTCGGTGCGCGCTGCCGCGGCCTGGACGGGGTCGCCACCGTGTGATGGCGGACGCGCTCCCTATCAATGGATAGGGAGAAAAATGGTAGGTGGCGGGGCCATTGACCTTGTCTGGCACCCATGTGCTGGTTTGGTCCCTGAGGGTGGTCATGACACACAGTGATTTCTGGTGCGCCGGTGATGGGGTACTCTCCAGAGGAGGGTCCGGTGACGGACAGCCGCGGCGGGTTCGTGGTGAGTGCTAACACGTGCCCGTGTTCCCGCCATAAGCGGCATAGGAGGACACCGCGGCGTTTTAGTGGGTTGGAGTCCCACATTACTGCGCTACCTCCCCGTGGTAGCGCAATATGCATGAGCATTTCTCCAAGCAAAAAAAAGACGTACCTCGCTACTATGTGTCGAGTGTGTGACCGTCACAGAGACCGATCTACAGCAGCTAGCGTCGACACAGCCCGCAGACAAGTTCACCTAGTGAATTCCTCGCTTCACAATCTAAAATATGATACCTACATAACAAACGAAAATATCTACTCTTTTGTAGTCATAAATTGGGCTATAATAAACACGCATTTTTACGTAACCGGTCATTGCTGTTTATTACTCGTAATCACGACTGTAACTCGATTTCTAGTACCGCATACGGACCTACAGTTAGTAGGCTATTTATTTATAACGAATGTCTTTGTAGTTAGCTAGAATTTGTTGGTAGCTCTTGTTTTTAATTTTGATATTTTGCTAGTTTTTTTTATTTTTTTGTTTTCTTGCAATGACAAGAATATTTACTTTTTTAAGTATTGTATTATTTTATTTTAATAATTGTGAATGTGAAGACTATGTGGATCTTTTTTTTGGTTTTTTATTTTATCTTAGTTTTTAATCATTGTCTGGCAGCTTGAGTAGTTTATGCTACCTACCCGAATCGTTGAGCTCCTTAAATTCTGAGTTGAGCTGCTCGGTTATTGACAAATGCGTGCACTGACTGGACAGGTCCACTCAATCTGGCTGGTTCTTTCCTCAAAAGACCATTTCAGACATCTGTCTACATGGTCTTCACATGATCTAACCAAGATTTTGTCAGGACTTTAAAAGAGACTGTGACCTCTGAGTTTGTTTCGGCCTTTCTTCTCAGAGTAGTCAGATAGGAAACGCCGACCTCATCTAGTTTAAAAAAATATGATCGACATGTAAAAGTGTTTGTACAAACCAACTTACAGAAATAAAATCATTTATCATTTAGCTTATTTAACTAGGCATATAATCATTGAGTCCCAAACGCCTGGACGACAATACTTCAGGTAAAGAATGAGATGGCGGGATGAGTTGGATTCCTTCTCAAAAGACTAGTCCAAAAAAGTTAATACAAAAAAAATCAAAAAACCCGACTGCTTAAGAAGCAAACTAAAAAGACGTAAACATGAAGATAATTCTGTGCAGTTAGAGACAGATGTATCCTCCGACTGCACAGCATAAGCAGTCAGGTTTTTTGTTTTATTTATAACTTTTTAGTTAACAAATTTTGTTTTCGAAGTAGGTATATTTTTAGGGGATCGATGGGATAAAAGGAAAAAAAAATTGCCCCCCCACAATATGGCGCCCAAAATCCGCCATCATTCTATTTTCCAATAATAATGTAGCCAGTGACACTCGCAAGGTTAAGACGAACCGATTGACGTAAGAATCATAAAAATCGGCCAACGCGCTTAGCCTCTAGACTAGAACGCCATAAAGGAACAGACATACAGACATAGTACTGCTCTCACCTCTGGCACGGATTTGCCAAATACCAGCTTGATGCACTTGAGTCGATTGACAGACGGGCCAAGAGGCTTATTGGCAACGATGCACTGGTCACGTCAAAACTCCAGAGCCTCGAACATCGACGCCGAGTTGCCAGCCTGTCGGTTTTTTATCGGGCAGTGTGCGACGGAACTGCACAATTTGATTCCGCCTAGCCCTTTCCATCATCGGAAAAGACGTACGGCCATGCGCCATCGGTACATGGTCGACATCCCACCCATACGTACAAAGCGTTTAGCTAATACTTTCACTGTGCGCACAGCTAAGGAGTGGAATTCCCTGCCGGAGTCTTTGTTCCCTGATAGTTACAACCTTGGGGTCTTTAAGTAAAGAGTGAATAGGTTACTTCTAGGCAACCATGCTTCATGGTTGACCATATCATCGCTTACCACCAGGCGAGATAGTGGTCAAGCGCGAGCCTAATATGTATATAAAAAACCGGCCAATTGCGAGTCGGACTCGCGCACCGAGGGTTCCAAGGTATTATAGACCTGAGTATTTAATAAGAATTATAATTTAATACATCTACGCGTTTATGAGGAAAGGGGTAGTAATTTTAAAATTATTTTGATTATATGATGTAACAAAAAATTTACGGTTTTCGCAATTATTCCTTTATCTGTGCTATAAGACGTTGCTTCGTACCAAATTTCAAGATTCTGAGTTCACGGGTCAGTACCCTGTAGGTTTTGACCCCTTGCGAGTGTCGAAAATTTGCGGCATAAACGGCTGTATCTTTTGATAGCGTTGGCTTAGAAGTTTGTTTTTTTCACAGCTTCAAGGGACAGTGGACCTGAGTCTTTGATATAAATTTCAGCTTGATACCTCTACGCGTTCCTGAGAAAAATGGTCTTGACAGACATGTGGACAACAAAGTGATCCTATAAGGGTTCCGTTTTTTCCTTTCGAGTTACGGAACCCTAAAAAAAATGCCTTTCACATATTTTCTCTCTCCTTATTAAAAACATCGTTCCATCTTACATGAGGTGATGTTGAATCAATTAGCAATTACCAATCTCTTGATCCAAAACGATTCAGTTTCACTGAACACAATCTCTCTGACGCCAATTCATTTGGTAAACAAAGAACTGAGATGACCAAATATAGTTGAAACTATAAATAGAAACTAACAATGTTTTACTGGAGTTCAGCTTGGCTTGGTGCCAGTACAAATTCAAATGGAGAATACCGGTCTGTGAATGACAGACAAGGTACACTACTAAGATATAATGAAAGGAATGCTCTGCAGGAATCTGTTTCCTGATAGTTATTACCCGATTATTTAAAATCAAGAGCGAATAGGTTCCGCGTATCCTCCGACTGAACAGCATGATTTTCTTCTTTTTTACCCGACTGCCGAAGGAGGGTAATGTGTTTATCAGTCTATGTATGTATGTATGTATGTATGTTTGTTCCTATGTGGCGTTCCAGAGACCAAACGCGTTGGCCGATTTTGATGATTCATACGTCAATCGATGCGTCTTAACCCTGCGAATGTCATAGGCTACATTAAAATTGGATAATAGAAAAATGGCGGATTTTGGGTGCTATATTGTGGGGGCCCAAATTTTTTTTCTTCCAATCCCATCATGTGGGGTATCAAAATAAAGGGTTTTAAGAGGTGATTTCAAAAATGTATAACACTTATATGTTTAAATGTATCTTATTCGAATAAAACTAACTAAAAAGTTATAAATAAAAAAACTTAATTCAAAAAATCAAAAAACCCGACTGCTTCAAAAGCGAACTAAAAAGTCGTAAACAAGGAAAAAATCATGCTGTGCAGGCGGAGGATACACCAGATTTTGGTCAGCCAGCCCGCGAATATGTATCCTCCAACTGCACAGCATGATTTTTTCCTTGTTTACGACTTTTTAGTTCGCTTTTGAAGCAGTCGGGTTTTTTGATTTTTTGAATTAAGTTTTTTACGTCTTGGTTTTTTAAGCAGTCGGGTTTTTTGTTATTTTTAAATATATATTTTTTAAGTTTCATACTTTATCCCTTAGTGAAGATCGAAAGTTTTACAAAGGAGATTGCCCATACACAGGCCCCTTATTAAGTTACGTGTCTGCGATTTCAATAATATACAAAAATAGGATTTATATTTTGTGTTATGTTCCATCTGTGTCCTTTACTTTATATGTACAGACAACAACAGATCAGGTTCTTTCACTTGGACATTTGTATGCACCTTATTGCATTGTAATAAGGGTTCATTTCAAGAACAGAAACATCGTTATATCTCGTGAACCCCGCAAAATAAATAAAAAATGTTTTCTAATTAAAAATAAAACATGTTTTTCTACAATATACAACCAAATTCATCAAGATACAACCATTTTTTCAAAGGGGCCCAAGTTCCCTTACAAAATGGTCATTCTCCTTTCTGATACACTCAGCATTGGATTCTAAATTCTATGCAGTTTCAGATATTGCGTATACACAAATTTAATGATAATATAGCAGTACGTATTGCATGATCTTTTGAAATTATTTTCTGAACCACTGATAAATACATAGTAAAAACAAATGAATATTGCAGAATCGTCATAAGTCAAGCTTTGGAGATTACGAACACGTTTCGCAATCAAGGTGCCGGATATTATTTATATTGCAATCGTAAAGGCATAGATTACGTGATCCAAAGAAAAGAAGTTATGAACGTATAATATTTTGTTTAAGGTACTGACAACATCTAAAGCCCAGTCACTGATGGCTGGACTGCATAGAAATGAAGAAATGTGATAACGCGATGCTTATAATTTTATTGAAAAAAAAATATCTAAAGGTAAATCAGTAATGGAAAAAACAACTAAGCATTTCGACATAATACGTTAGTGTTATTATTTATGTGGTGTCTTAGGTCGTGGGTTCGAACCCAGGCAAGCGCATTACTTTGTGTAAATTATTTCATCACCACTGCTCTAAAAACGGTGAAGGAAAACATCGTGAGGATGTTAGAACCAAAAATTCGAAGACGTGATATCCACCATCCCGCACTAGGCCTTCGTGGTGGATTAAGGCCCATTCCCTCTCTCACAGAGAGGAGGCCTGTGTCCCAGCAGTGGGAACGTCAAAAGGCTGATGATGATGAACGTTGGCAAGTAATGCAGATATGACTTTAATAAGGGCAAAGTATGTTTAGCGTAGAAACTCGACTCACCGTTCACAACAGCGTGCTTTTGCCTCCACTTATGTATGGAAGTGAAGGTTGGGTATTGCGAAAACGACATGAAAGTAGGATTAATGCAGTAGAAATGCGATCTTTGCGAAGTATGTGTGGTATAACTATAAATGATAGATTGAGGAATGAGGTAATACGACAACGTTGTGGTTTAAAAGAAGATGTAGTGACTAAAATTGAAAAGAGTATGTTAAGATGGTTTGGCCATGTTGAGAGTATGAATAAAAGGCGACTAACGAAAGGTATTTACAAGGCAGACGTGAATGGAAACGCCGGGAGGGGACGCCCTAGAAAGACATACATATATCTTATAGGTAATGTTCTTCAGAAAGGCCAAGTGCGCAGTACTCATAACTGGTGTGTGTATATATATGACTAGATGTATGAATTTGAGTGAAGCAAATGAAGTATGTAAGGGTCGTAGTAGGTGGCGTTCTGTTGTTTCTGCCTACCCCCATGGAAAAAGGCGTAAGTTTATGTATATGTATGTTTAGCGTCAATTTATATCGAGTTTTTTTTCCAAGTTTTGTTTATTTTGCCGAACCATTTAAAAACTAAATAGATCTAGCCCAAATTATGAAGATTTTTTTTATAAATAAAACTTTTTAATTTTGAATCTATGTCTCTTGTCATCGCCTTAAAAATCTCAATTCTATTTAAATTGTCTGGAACGTTCGAACGCATCACATTCTCAGCTGATTCATACATGACGCCGCGTAGGCGTGAATTTGCTAATTTATTATCCTAATTAATCGTTTTATGTGTCTATGTCTATTTAAGTTGGGTTTTGAGTTCAGCGCCATCTATTGGCTCACTGTGGAATCAGTATTGATTCATAATTCATATGCTAATTTTAATGTTTAATTAATACGAGATGTTTAAATTAAACAGGAACACTTATTGTAGGACTTTTGGATTTGTTCTCATTTTAACTATTGCACATTTGACGAAGTAAATGTGTTTCATTATGTTATTCTTATTAAGTTGTCAAACAATGGCGGATGTTATAATTTCTATGACCAATAACCAGATTTAATAATTTAATACGAGAACTAAACAAATTTGAGTAAATGATTAAATACTAAGAAGTCATAAGACTATTTTACACAGCTATGTAATAATGAGAAACTTTCTAATTAGTAAGATTGTTAGATCACCGGAAACTTGAATAGTTTTGTTATTAGATGACTATTTCAATAATAAACTACAAACCACTTTGTATTTGTGAGTATTGAGGTTGTTTAATGTTAAAATAATTAACTGATCAGCATTTTAGTATTGTTTGCTAACTTTACTCAACTATCCAAGTAATTAGTGTCTAAACAAAAACAATATGGAAGTTCCGCCCACTTAGAACGCGCGTCGCGCGGACTATGTGTGAAAAATAAGAACTGATTAATAAATGTAATCGAATAGATGTTTGAAAACCTAATTAATTGTCATAAAGTGATTGTGTAATCTATAAAAACATTTAAAAAGAGTGTCCTGGAGTTTCTTGCTAGATCTCCTCCAGCGATCGACAAGGGCTTTGCGATCTAGCAAGCCACGCGATGTGGTTTTAGCTTCAAGTTCATTTGAAAACTCAAAGTGCCTGTAACTAAATCAAATAAACACTCTTGAGTTTCAATCCAGTGTTGTGTGTTATTGAAGTAACCCGCTCCAGTCAAGAATAAAGGAATTGCCTCTAGACATTGGGATTAAAGATGGCGATTCTACGATTCATAGGTACTTCGACGTGACATCAGAATTGGGCTCAGCTCCCACTATCGCCTTCTGCCCATGCTATGAAAGCCATCCGAAGAATTTTGTACAACATCGCCAGCGCCGAGGGTATGGCAAAAGATTTTCCTATGATAATTTCCAAGAGTAAGCGATGCCCAGACATAGGCGAAAATAACTGGAATATTTTTACGTGAACGATCTGAACTCTATTGAAACGACAGAAGAAGCTACTGACTAGTGGCATGGATGCTGTCCTACACCATTGTGGCCAAAACTTTATACAGCACAGAATGACCGAAGCAGCTAAGCGAACAACTTGATCTGTCCATTGATAGATTCCATCATGGTTGAGGGGAGTATTCTGTTTTTTTTTATTTATGTAACTTAACATTCTTAATTATTTTCATCATACAAGGCAAGGTCAGTGACCTTTTGTGTGACAATTTTAATCAATCTGCCTAGTCTTTTCCCAACCAAGTCCGGGACAGCTTCCATTCTAACTGGATTCAGCTGAGTACCAGTGCTTTACATGGAGCAACCAAAACCCAGTAACTGGGTAACACAATACCCCTTACTGACTGAGTGGTCCCTGCTGTTGTTTGTGTGGCAATTTGTGGAATTAAAATGAATGAAACGGCTTAAATTACTCCATAAAATAAGACAGCTGACTAGGAACTCAATGTTATTGTTTAAATATGGTTCTTTTGTCTTAAGAATTGCAATGGCTTAGTTATTTGAGAAATTTTATTTTATTTGAGGAGTATGTAAGGATCGTAGCAAGTGGCAATCTGTGGTTGCTGCCTATCCCCATGGGGACAAGGTGTGAGTGTATGAATGTTAAACAATTCAAAGTACCTACGTTGAGTTTTGTACCGGACAAAAAGTAACAACTTATTTTTATAGCATTCATTACATTTAGGTAGCTAAAACAAAAGTTTAGTAGGTAAATAAGTTAAGTAAGTTACAGAATGTATGTGCAACAGAAGTAGTAAACATTTGGCAGAAAGTGCCATGACATATTCATGTTGACGCACTAATTGGCATTTTTGCAATTTATTGTTTTTACCCGACTACCAAACGGGGTTTATTATTGAATAATGTGGAACCCGTTGCATGTCATACTTTTTTTAAAGTAAAGTAAGATAAGAAAATGTATTAACACATTCCTTAAACATGAAAAGCACAACAAATAAAAATAAAATTATAGTGTGCTCAAGAAAATACTTACAACGATTTGCATTTAAGTAGCTGGGGTGAGAATAATTGTTTGGTTACAAGACTAAACAATATTTAAAATATTATCTAGAGGTTTTTGTAGAGTGAGTATGCATCTAATACGTGGGACACTCAGAAAGTTTTGCGAAACTAAAAAAAATTGTTCTATACGTACATATATTTTTATTAAATCTTTTCAAAGTACTTTCCACCAGCCTCTATACAAAGATTCATGCGCCTAAACCAGTTTTCAAAACACTTTTTCCAGTCCGCCGCAGACACCTCGTTTACAGCCTGCTCGAACGCAGCCAGCGCATCTTCCGGCGACGAAAATTGTATCCCTTTGAGCTGATTTTTTATTTTTGGGAATAAAAAGAAGTCACACGGTGCTAGATCAGGGCTGTAAGGAGGGTGACCCAGGAGTTTGACTGGCGTGCTGTCCAGGAAGTCCCTCGTTTTGAGTGCGGTGTGCGCAGGTGCATTGTCGTGGTGGAGCAGTAGCCCGCGGAGCCCTGTGTTTGGTCGCTTGTTGCTTATAACAGAGAAAACTTCTGGCAAACATTTGGTAGTATACCATTCGGCATTAATGCTTCTTTGATCCCGTAAGGGAATTGATACCAAGTGGCCAGTCAAATTAAAAAAGCTAGCGATCAAAATCTTACCCCCGCTTCTAGATCGCTTCACTTTGGTAGGCGTTGGCTCATTTTGAAACACCCAAACAGTCGACTGGCGCTTGGTTTCTGGGTCGTATTGATAAATCCAGGACTCATCACCTGTAACGATGTCGTAAACACGCCGAGACGAGCCTGCTTCAAATTTGTTAAGCATATCACGGCACCATTCCACCCGGGCCTGCTTCTGAGCATCGGTGAGGTTGTGCGGCACCCAGCGTGATACTATCCTCCTCACGCGAAGATGGCTGTGTAGAATCTCGTGAACGCTTCCCGATCCAATCTTCAATATGTGTTGAATCTCCTGATATGTAATTCGCCTATTGTCTTGGATAAAATTTTTCACTGCTAGCACGTTTTCTTCGGTAACAGCCGTCAAAGGGCGACCGCTTCTTTCGTCATCCCCCAAAGTTGGTCGACCGCGCTTGAATTCGTTATACCAACGATACACGGTTGCCTTGGAAGGGCCTTCATCCATGAATGCCATTTGAAGTCTATCGTACGATTCATCCGGTTTCAGGCGACACTTGAAATCGTATAAAATCATAGCTCTAAAATGTTCCCGGCGCAGATCCATATTTCAGTGAGACACAATACTTTGAATTAACTCGCAAAAAATGTGGAGGGAAATTTTGAAATTGGAACTTACTTATTTTTACTTATAAATAATCATATTTTCGAAAAACATTATAACTGGCCAGTCTCCCATATATAAAAACTTTTTTTCGCAATACTTTCTGAGGGGCCTGGTACCTCGCTGCCCCCCGGTGGGTTCCCGCATTGTCGAAGCGCGGGATCTCAGTAAACGTGGCTTGGTCACCTACGGTGACGGCCAACATGTAGGTTGCGGTGCTGCCTGGGGAACACCGCAACTGAGGTGGGCCGCAATGTGGTATGAGGTCTCCCATACCCATACGATATCGGTCTGAAGGTTGGAGGCCGCGGCGGGAGCGGAGTGCCGTTATTCGGTGCGCGCTGCCGCGGCCTGGACGGGGTCGCCACCGTGTGATGGCGGACGCGCTCCCTATCAATGGATAGGGAGAAAAATGGTAGGTGGCGGGGCCATTGACCTTGTCTGGCACCCATGTGCTGGTTTGGTCCCTGAGGGTGGTCATGACACACAGTGATTTCTGGTGCGCCGGTGATGGGGTACTCTCCAGAGGAGGGTCCGGTGACGGACAGCCGCGGCGGGTTCGTGGTGAGTGCTAACACGTGCCCGTGTTCCCGCCATAAGCGGCATAGGAGGACACCGCGGCGTTTTAGTGGGTTGGAGTCCCACATTACTGCGCTACCTCCCCGTGGTAGCGCAATATGCATGAGCATTTCTCCAAGCAAAAAAAAGACGTGCCACGCTACTATGTGTCGAGTGTGTGACCGTCACAGAGACCGATCTACAGCAGCTAGGGATGACAAGGCCCGCAGACAAGTTCACCTAGTGAATTCCTCGCTTCACAATCTAAAATAAATGATACCTACATAACAAACGAAAATATCTACTCTTTTGTAGTTATAAATTGGGCTATAATAAACACGCATTTTTACGTAACCGGTCATTGCTGTTTATTACTCGTAATCACGACTGTAACTCGATTTCTAGTACCGCATACGGACCTACAGTTATTATGCTATTTATAACGAATGTCTTTGTAGCTAGCTACTGAAAGTGTCTTCGGTTCTACCTTACCGTTACCCCACAGAGCTCTTATATAAAGAAGCCAAAGTTATGACAGTTCGTCAACTTATCATTAAAAGCATAATTTTAAAACAACACTCTATGCTAAAATACCACCCTTCGACTTCACAAGGTAAGAGACGATACAACACCGTAGATCGCCCAGACATTCGACTTTTAACCCAATTCTCTAAGCGTTTCTTCTGCCATCTGGGAGGTTTTCTTTACAATAAAATGAATAGTATGCTACCGATAGTTAATCTTACTAAGAACATGTGTAAAAAGAAAATAACTTCCTTCCTACAAGAATTTAATTATGAAGACACCGCAAAACTACTTGCTACTTTAGTGTAATACTACTAATGTAAAAAACATACACACACACACGCACCATCACACACACTCACCACCACACACTCTCAAACAAAACATACACACTTACTAATACTGTGTTCGGTTTCAGCGATTCAATACCTACCTAAAAAATAATGCATCGAGATAATGATTGTGTTAAGGGCGGAGTCCTGGTGTCCTGAAATACAGGCTTGCAGCCTAGTTTAGGCACCAGTCTCCCACAATAGTAATAAGCTTGTTAAGACAAATGATGTATTGTGTAATATTGTGGTGAGAAATAAACATATTTTTTTATTTTTTATTATTCCTTCTCAAAAGACTAGTCCAAAAAAAGTTAATACAAAAAAAAAAACAAAAAACCCGACTGCCTAAGAAGCGAACTAAACAGACGTAAACAAGAAGATAATTCTGTGCAGTTAGAGACAGAGGCCTTAGTGCGAGTTTTTACTCACGGTCAATCGCGTTAACGTAAACGTCAATTTGTATGGAAACTGGATAAGCGCCGTCTGGGGACGGTAAGGAGAAACCTCTTTTTTTGTATACATTTTGACATAAGAGATAGTCTACGTAACACGAGTGAGCGTGAGTCACGCGTGAGTAAAAACTCGCACTAAGGCCTCAGATGTATCCTCCGACTGCACAGCATAAGCAGTCACGTTTTTTTTATTTATAACTTTTTGTTAACATATTTTTTTTCGAAGGCCCTTTATTTTAATACCCCAAACAATGGGGATAAACGAAAAAAAAAATTGGGACCACAATATGGCGTCCAAAATCCGCCATCATTCTATTTTCCAATTAAAATGAAGCCAGTGACACTCGCAAGGTTAAGACGAACCGATTGACGTAAGAATCATAAAAATCGGCCAACGCGTTTAGCCTCTAGACTAGAACGCCACGTAGGAACAGACATACGTACATAGACTGATAAACACATTACCCTCCTTCGGCAGTCGGGTAAAATCGCAGAAGATCGTAGGAGGCGAAACGGGAAGCTCTTGGACAGTGTGTGTGTGGGCTATGCCAATGATAAGCAACGGCTTCCGCCTTATCTCTCAAGCACAAAAAATTAAAGTATCAATCAGTATTTTTTTCTTTGGTGTCTCTCATTCTGGTATATCTTATTTTGCGGTCATTCATGAAGTACTGCTCTCAACTCTGGGACGGATCTGCCAAAAGCTTGATGCACTTGAGTCGATTGACAGACGGGCCGAGAGGCTTATTGGCAACGATGCACTGGTCGCGTCAAAGCTCCAGAGCCTCGAACATCGACGCCGAGTTGCCAGCCTGTCTGTTTTTTACCCGACTGCCGAAGGAGGGTAATGTGTTTATATCGGTTACATTTCGGGCTGTGTGCGACGGAACTGCACAATTTGATCTGGTCCTGTCCATCATCGGACAAGACGTACCACCATGCGCCATCGGTACATGGTGGACATCCCACCCATACTTTCATTGTGCGCACAGCTAAGTGGTATTTTCTGCCGGAGTCTTTGTTCCCTGATAGGTACAACCTTGGTATCTTTAAGGAGGTAATAAAAACGGCGCTGGCCGTTTTTCATGCTGTTTTTAGGAGCTATCTACTCGTTATTTAAAAAGAAATATCAACTATTACAAAAATACATTAAATTTCTACATAATATTGATTCTAAAATGGTCGTATACTTTTTTTCTTTAGGTGTTTCACTAATCTCCTTCCAACAAAACCATAAAAATTAGAAATAATTATTGATAGGATGCATCTCCTCGTAAAGTGTTCATTAATTATTTTTTGTACTAACACTAATGGATAGACAATTGAATAACAAACATTTTTGTCGTAATTCTTTTTTCAAAAGATTAAATTTCGATTTTATAAAGATTTTATTCTAAAATCTGGGCGTATTCACTACTGTAATTCATGCGCCACCAGTGCCGCCAGGCCAATAGGAATGCTCATATCTTATGCAGATTTTTTCGGTCAGGGTTCCGCCCTAAGTAAAGAGTGAATAGGTTACTTCTAGGCAAGCGTGCTTCATCGTAGACCACATCATCGATTACCATAAGGCGAGATAGTGGTCAAGCGCGAGCCTAACGACTATAAAAAAACCCGGCCAAGTGCGAGTCGGACTCACGCACCGAGGGTTCCAAGGTATTCAATTTAATACATCTACGCGTTTATGAGGAAAGGGGTAGTAATTTTAAAATTATTAAAATTATTTTGATTATATGATCTAATTAAAAAATTTACGGTTTTCGCAATTATTCATTTATCTGTGCTATAAGACGTTGCCTCGTACCAAATTTCAAGATTCTGAGTTCACGGGAAGTACCCTGTAGGTTTTGATTCCCTTGCGAGTGTCGAAAATTTGCGCCATTAACGGCTGTATCTTTTGATTGCGTTGGCTTAGAAGTTTGATTTTTTCTCAGCTTTAAGGGACAGTAGACCTGAGTCTTTGATATAAATTTCAGCTTGATACCTCTCTCTACGCGTTCCTGAGAAAAAGGGTCTTGACAGACAAAGTGATCCTATAAGGGTTCCGTTTTTTCCTTTCGAGTTACGGAACCCTAAAAAAAATGCCTTTCACATATTTTCTCTCTCCTTATTAAAAACATCGTTCCATCTTACATGAGGTTGTGTTGAATCAATTAGCAATTACCAATCTCTTGATCCAAAACAATTCAGTTTCACTGAACACAATCTCTCTGACGCTAATTCATTTGGTAAACAAAGAACTGAGAAGTGACCAAATATAGTTGAAACTATAAATAGAAACTAACAATGTTTTACTGGAGTTCAGCTTGGCTTGGTGCCAGTACAAATTCAAATGGAGAATACCGGTCTGTGAATGACAGACAAGGTACACTACTAAGATATTATGAAAGGAATGCTCTGCAGGAATCTGTTTCCTGATAGTTATTACCCGATTATTTAAAATCAAGAGCGAATAGGTTTCGCGTATCCTCCGACTGAACAGCATGATTTTCTTCTTTTTTACCCGACTGCCGAAGGAGGGTAATGTGTTTATCAGTCTATGTATGTATGTATGTATGTATGTTTGTTCCTATGTGGCGTTCCAGAGACCAAACGCGTTGGCCGATTTTGATGATTCATACGTCAATCGATGCGTCTTAACCCTGCGAGTGTCATAGGCTACATTAAAATTGGATACTAGAAAAATGGCGGATTTTGGGTGCCATATTGTGGGGGCCCAAATTTTTTTTCTTCCAATCCCATCATGTGGGGTATCAAAATAAAGGGTTTTAAGAGGTGATTTCAAAAATGTATAACACTTATATGTTTAAATGTATCTTATTCGAATAAAACTAACTAAAAAGTTATAAATAAAAAAACTTAATTCAAAAAATCAAAAAACCCGACTGCTTCAAAAGCGAACTAAAAAGTCGTAAACAAGGAAAAAATCATGCTGTGCAGGCGGAGGATACACCAGATTTTGGTCAGCCAGCCCGCGAATATGTATCCTCCAACTGCACAGCATGATTTTTTCCTTGTTTACGACTTTTTAGTTCGCTTTTGAAGCAGTCGGGTTTTTTTATTTTTTGAATTAAGTTTTTTACGTCTTGGTTTTTTAAGCAGTCGGGTTTTTTGTTATTTTTTAATATATATTTTTTAGGGTTCCGTACCCAAAGGGTAAAAACGGAACCCTATTACTAAGATTCCGCGGTCCGTCTGTCTGTCTGTCTGTCTGTCTGTCTGTCTGTCTGTCTGTCTGTCACCAAGCTGTATCTCGTGAACCGTGATAGCTAGACAGTTGAAATTTTCACAGATGATGTATTTCTGTTGCCGCTATAACAACAAATACTAAAAACCGAATAAAATAAATATTTAAGGGGGCTCGCATACAAAAAACGTGTGTTTTTGCCGTTTTTTGCGATAATGGTACGGAACCCTTCGTGCGCGAGTCCGACTCGCACTTGGCCGGTTTTTTTAAGTTTTATACTTTATCCCTTAGTGAAGATCGAAAGTTTTACAAAGGAGATTGCCCATACACAGGCCCCTTATGAAGTATCGTGTCTGCGATTTCAATAATATACAAAAATAGGATTTAAATTTTGTGTTATTTTCCATCTGTGTCCTTTACTTTATATGTACAGACAACAACAGATCAGGTTCTTTCACTTGGAAATTTGTATGCACCTTATAAGGGTTCGTTTCAAGAACAGAAACATCGATATATCTCGTGAACCCCGCAAAATAAATAAAAAATGTTTTCTAATTATGAATATAACATGTTTTTTCTACAATATACAACCAAATTCATCAAGATAGAACCATTTTTTCAAAGGGGCCCAAGTTCCCTTACAAAATGGGCATTCTCCTTTCCGATACACTAAGCATTGGATTCTAAATTCTATGCAGTTTCAGATATTGCGTATACACAAATTTAATAATAATATAGCAGTACGTATTGCATGATCTTTTGATATTATTTTCTGAACCACTGATAAATACATAGTAAAAACAAATGGATTGCAGAATCGTCATAAGTCAAGCTTTGGAGATTACGAACACGTTTCGCAATCAAGGTGCCGGATATTATTTATATTGCAATTGTAAAGGCATAGATTACGTGATCGAAAGAAAAGAAGTTATGAACGTGTATAGTATTTTGTTTAAGGTACTGACAACATCTAAAGCCCAGTCACTGATGGCTGGACTGCATAGAAATGAAGAAGTGTAATAACGCGATGCTTGTAATTTTATTGAAAGAATTGTATCTAAAGGTAAATCAGAAATGAAAAAAAAAACAAAAAACCCGACTGCTTCAAAAGCGAACTAAAAAGTCGTAAACAAGGAAAAAATCATGCTGTGCAGTCGGAGGATACATATTCGCGGGCTGGCTGACCAAAATCTGGTGTAACGCCACCACAATATGGCACCCGAAATCCGCCATTTTTCTATTGTCCAATTTTAATGTAGCCTATGACACTCGCAGGGTTAAAACGCAACGATTGACGTATGAATCATCAAAATCGGCCAACGCGTTTGGTCTCTGGAACGCCATATAGGAACAAATATACATACATACTTACATACATACATACTTCCATACATACATACTTACATACATACATAGACTGATAAACACATTACCCTCCTTCGGCAGTCGGGTAAAAAACAACATACTTCGACATAATACGTTAGTGTTATTATTTATGTGGTGTCTTAGGTCGTGGGTTCGAACCCAGGCAAGCGCATTACTTTGTGTAAATTATTTCATCACCACTGCTCTAAAAACGGTGAAGGAAAACATCGTGAGGATGTTAGAACCAAAAATTCGAAGACATGTGATATCCACCATCCCGCACTAGGCCTTCGTGGTGGATTAAGGCCCATTCCCTCTCTCACAGAGAGGAGGCCTGTGTCCCAGCAGTGGGAACGACAAAAGGCTGATGATGATGAACGTTGGCAAGTAATGCAGATATGACTTTAATAAGGGCAAAGTTTGTTTAGCGTAGAAGCTCGACTCGCCGTTCACAACAGCGTGCTGGGGCCTACACTTATGTATGGAAGTGAAGGTTGATTTCATGAAAGTAGGGTTAATGCAGTAGAAATGTGATCTTTGCGAAGTATGTGTGGTGTAACTTTAAATGATAGATTGAGGAATGAGGTAATAAGACAACGTTGTGGTTTAAAAGAAGATGTAGTGACTAAAATTTAAAAGACTATGTTAAGATGATTTGGCCATGTAGAGAGTATGAATAAAAGGTGACTAACGAAAGGTATTTACAAGGCAGGCGTGAATGGAAACGCCGGGAGGGGACGCCCTAGAAAGACATACATATATCTTATAGGTAATGTTCTTCAGAAAGGCCAAGTGCGCAGTACTCATAACTGGTGTGTGTATATATATGACTAGATGTATGAATTTGAGTGAAGCAAATGAAGTATGTAAGGGTCGTAGTAGGTGGCGTTCTGTTGTTTCTGCCTACCCCCATGGAAAAAGGCGTAAGTTTATGTATATGTATGTTTAGCGTCAATTTATATCGAGTTTTTTTTCCAAGTTATCAAAAGCTTTTGTTTATTTTTACGAACCATTTTAAAACTAAATGGTTCTAGCAAAATTTATGAAGTAATAACTTATTTAATTTTGAATCTGTATCACTTGTCATCGCCTTAAGAAATCTCAATTCTATTTACATTGTCTGGAACGTTTGAACGCATCACATTCACAGCTGATTCATACATATTGTATGCATTAAGTGTTGTATTGAAAAGATTAGCCGGGCGAGGCATGCGGGTGGACGTCTCGGCCGTTCTGGAGCAATCCAGATGATTGTTATTGAGTGTTTACGGATGTACCATTATGTACTGTATTTATGTTTGTTGCTCACAGATCTTGGTGGTAACCAACGAAGAATTTATAGGAGATTGGTGTCCTTTTTACCCCACTGCCGAAGGAGGGTAATGTGTTTATCAGTCTATCTATGTTTGTTCCTATGTGGCGTTCCAGACACATAACGCGTTGGCCGGTTTTGATGATTCGTACGTCAATCGATTTGTCTTGTTGCGAGTGTCACTGGCTACATTAAAATTGGAAAATAGAAAAATGCCGGCTTTTGGGCGCCATATTGTGGATGCCCAATTTTCATAAAAAGTCGGCGGATACATCTGGTTTTGGTCAGCCAGCTCGCGAATATGTATCCTTCGAAAGCACAGCATGTTTTTTTTCTTGTTGACGTCTTTTTAGTTGGCTTTTTAAGCAGTCGAGTTTTTTGTTTTATTTATTTTTTTCAATAATTGGTGTACAATAAAGTTTGTATAGGTCTCAAAAGATATACCGAGACAGTCCTCGGTCTATCTTTCGATCCGCGCGGCAAAGGCTTTTCTATTGATCCGCGCGACTTTGCGATTTTTTGCCGTGCGGATTTTTTTTTTGTGGTTTTTTGTCCGCGTACTGAATCTAACTTACACGCACTGCGGATACAATTCCGCGCGATTTTTTTTTATATTTCTACCTGTTCATAGAATTCAAAATATTCGCGCAAATTCAATCCACGCCTTGTTAAGCTTTAGGGTGTGTGAGCAGAGAGCGCACCTGTATTTGCGCACACACTTATTGGTTGGTCTCCGTAGAGATTGGCCGCCGTGGCCGAAATTCATTCAAATTCACTCGTTTATTCCAATTAAACCATTGAAAAGTAATTTTAAATAGTCAATAAAAAGATGAAGATAGTTGCACATTCGCAAGCGTTGTGTCAGCAGATCTCTACGGAGAAAAACGTATCAGAAACTCCACGGACACTCTTTTCAAACAGTACTTTTTTTTTACATTTATATTCTTTTAGGAAAATTAAATAATGTGAGAACGACGTATGTAATAAGACGTGCACGTAAACGCGTCTAGAGTAAAACAAACAACCCAAAAACACAAGGCGCCCGTTCACGAACACGACGCATGGATTGGCACCACTCAGCTCATATTAGTGTTGTACTGACCTGTCGCTTGAAGACTTCGCGCTGCACTTGCGGCTCGGAGAAGTCTTTGCTGTAATTGAGGCCGCATTCGCCGACCGCCACGCACTCTGGGGCTGCTGCTACCTCGTGTAAGTCAGCCCACATGTCTTCCTCTATCATGGACTTCGCATCGTGGGGGTGAACACCTACACCAACAGATGGAGAAATTAATTTACTATTGACCAGCGATTCACAGGTAGAGAATACAATCCCGGGATACCGACCGTTTTCTGGCCCCGGAAATCCCGGGACTGTAATTGGCTAATCTCGAGATTTTCGGTATTGTCACAAACAAGTTTGATTTGTATTCCGTAGTCCGTTGCGCTTTGACAATAACCTTGCCTAGATTATATTAATAGCATTTATTACACAACGACAAAAAACATCCCTTAGATACGCCGTACCCAACCAGCGTAGAACCTGAGCGAGCGTTTTCAGCTGCTGCTTATGTTGGCAATAAACTACGAAGCAGGCTTGAAGTCAAACATTGGATGCTTTGATATTTCTACGATTATATTTTCGAAATTCTAAATAGTTATTTGTGTTGTCTTTTTTCGATTAATATTTCTTTTAATTATTCAAGTTTTATTTCATTTGAGCCCAATTAGAAACCACATAGTCTAATCCCGGGATAGGCCCGGGAATACTTTTCAAAAATCCCGTAATCCCGGGATTGAAAAAAATGCTCGGGATTGTATTCTCTATTCACAGGCCAAGGCGACATCTCAAGAAATTGAGATTTCTGTGCTATCTTCATCAGCTCTGTCCCATCAGTTAGCCTTACGGACGCATCTCAGCGGAAAGGCTAAAATGGACATTCTAGTGGAGAAAGGTGTTAAAAATAATGACTATCTTTACCTACATACGGCAATTATGATTATGCACATAAATAATAACAAAGAGAGAGTTACAACATTTTAATTACATTCGTGTAAAAGTGGGTTAATTAGCCGCTTTTCGTATGAAAAAAAGAATTTTTGTATATTTACATAATCTGTGCAGTACATTAAGGAAATGCTTATGTCTACTTGAAGCTATATGGTTCTCTATAGAAATACTGTACAAAGGAGATTGCCCATACACAGGCCCCTTATGAGGTATCATGTCTGCGATTTCAATATTATCCAAAAAAATATAGGATTTATATTTTGTGTGTTTTTCCATCCGTGTGCTTTAATTTATATGTACAGACAACAACTGATCAATGGCCTTCACTTGGACATTTGTATGCACCTTATTGCATTGTAATAAGGGTTCATTTCAAGAACAGAGACATCGTTATATCTCGTGAACCACGAAAAATAAGTAAAAAATTCTAATTTTGAATATAACGTGTTTTTTCTACAATATAAGACCAATTTCATCAACATACAACCATTTTTTCAAAGGGGCCCAAGTTCCCTTACAAAATGAGCATTCTCCTTTTTATGGAATTGTTCCCTGATTTAAATGAATATTATTTTAATTTATGGCATAAGATGTAGCAGTAAAGAGGCTTTTGTTCAACAATGCATGTAGTTGCAAGGAATTTTTATTATAATAAAAATTTGAAACTTCCACATGCAGTCTATAAGAGAGCAGTGGTGACGGCCGCGACTTACAAGTTCTAGACCGTCGGTTCGAACCCAGGCAGGCGCTTTACTTTGTGTAAATTATTTCATCACCACTGCTCTCAAAACGGTGAAGGAAAACATCGTGAGGAAACCGGCATGTCTTAGAACCAAAAAATCGAGGACATGTGACATCCACCAGCATGCACTGGGCCCGCGTGGTGGATTACGGCTCTCACAGAGGCCTGCACGCATAACGGACCAGCGGAAAGTGGTCCATCTATCCTATCCTATTCTCTGCAGTCTATAAAATAATATTATTATCTTCAATGAACTTTTTTTTCGAATTTAGATCTGCCTAGTCCTTTCTTCACTATGCGTGTTGGGGACGTCTTCCAGTATAACCCGATGCAACTGAATAGCAGTATTTTTCGTGGAACGAAATTTATTTATCATATACTTTACTGTACACCAAAAAATACATTCATGAAAAATATACCTATGTAGGAGTAGAACTAACGGACGAATCCACTTTAACTTAATCATTCAGTGTTGTTTAATTGGCAACATTTAGCTTCTGATTTAAATCTCAGTTCGATTTTATTTGATTGACAACACTTTATTTTTCTTATGTCAAAATACTTGATTTCGATTAGATGTTATACGCGGTACCTGGCCGGATGAGTTCTTTAGCCAATGAAAAGCGAGGAAGGTCTATCTATGCTGGCTCTCTCGAGTGGAATCTCTCGCCAGAATTCGCGGAAATAGAAAAAGCAAGTTTTGGCGTGTGTAAACATGAATTAATTAAAAAAATCAAAAAACCCGACTGCTTCAAAAGCGAACTAAAAAGTCGTAAACAAGGAAAAAATCATGCTGTGCAGGATACACCAGATTTTGGTCAGCCAGCCCGCGAATATGTATCCTCCGACTGCACAGCATGATTTTTTCCTTGTTTACGACTTTTTAGTTCGCTTTTGAAGCAGTCGGGTTTTTTGATTTTTTGAATTACGTATTTTTATTTACAACTTTTTAGTTAGTTTTTTTTCGAATTATATACATTTAAACATATAAGTGTTCTATATTTTTGAAATCACCTCTTAAAACCCTTTATTTTGATGCCCCACACGATGGGTTTGGAAGAAAAAAAAAAATTGGGCCCCACAATATGGCACCCAAAATCCGCCATTTTTCTATTGTCCAATTTTGATGTAGCCTATGACACTCGCAGGGTTAAAACGCAACGATTGACGTATGAATCATCAAAATCGGCCAACGCGTTTGGTCTCTGGAACGCCAAATAGGAACAAACATACATACATACATACTTACATACATACATACTTACATACATACATAGACTGATAAACACATTACCCTCCTTCGGCAGTCGGGTAAAAAGTGTGTTTGTGTTGAGAGAAAGGGAAATGATTGCCGAATTCGCTGCTTTGATAAAATTGGACCAAGGATTATCTCTAAAACGGCATGAGTTACCCGTTTTGCGCATGCATACCCACATCAATCCCAACAGACCGAGGGTATATTGAAGGTAGCCCTCCTGTTTCCGGTATAAATATTTATAAAAGCAAGTGTACAATGGGCGGTCTTATAGCACAGTGCAATCTCTTACAGACAACCTTTGGATGGACTGAACGAGAGGAGATGAATTTAGGGCTATCAGTGTACAAAATATCATGAATGATACTACTCAGACATAATAATTATAACATAAAAGGGATTATTATTGTTTTAAAATCAACTGCATAAATTAACACTTAATTTGTCATTCTGTCATTGATTTTCTTATTCAATAAAAAGACAGTTATTAAGTCTATTGATGAACTGTATTAAACTAATGATTATTTATAAATATTCAGTTCATTCATAATATTATTCCAGTATGGTTGCTCATGCATAAATAAATTTAAATCATTTACATTTTGTTAATTTTGATAAATGCGGTCGAAGATTAGCGGGAAACTGCTATTTTATAATATTAGTAATAGTATGGATTATTGTCAAGGTTAAGCAACACTTGACGAGGTCGGTCCGTGGATGGGTGACCATTTTCAACATACCGAGTTTTCTCCGTGCCTCGGCAAGCACGTTAAGCCGTTGGTCCCGGCTGTCATTTGAAGATCTTTGACAGTCGTTACGAGTAGTCAGAAGCTTGAGATCTGACACCAGTCTAGCCAACGGGTACCGTGTTACCCAGTTACTGGGTTGTGGAGGTAAGATAGGCAGTCGCTCCATGTAAAACACTGGTACTCAGCTGAATCCGGTTAGACTGGAAGCCGACCCCAATATAGTTGGGGAAAGGCTAGGCAGATTGAGTATGGATTATTTTATTTCTTAACATTATGACCAGAGTTTATTTTTGTAGATAACCAATTGTTCTAATTAATCCAGTTGATTAATCACATAATTATGTACCATCGTTGTAAGCAGCTGTCTGTATGACAAGACCATGCAATTTTTCAAAACTACAACAGATTTTGATGGAGTTGCTGCCATTAGTAAGAGCATTAATTCAGGAGAGATTATATATCAATCTATAATACAAAAACCCAACCAATTTGGCCAATTTTTTTGTTTTAAATGTTCGTTGAAGTTCAAAGATGGTTTTAACGGGGAGATAAAATATAATAATTGCCGGAAAAAAAATAAAAACAGCCCTTTTCTTTTTCCGATACAAAAGTTTTCTAACTAAAACGTAGAGTCAATTTGAGCTTTATTGCTATTGTATAGTAGGGAAGGGTAGGGTAGGGTAGTGTAGGGTAGGGTAGGGTAGTGTAGGATAGGGTAGGGTAGAGTAGGGTAGGGTAGGGTAATGTAGCGTAGGGTAGGGAAGGTAGTGTAGTGTAGTGTAGGGTAGGTAGTGTAAGGTAGGGTAGGTAGGGTATATAAATGTTTGGTGTTTTTATGGCAAAACAAAGTTTGCCGGGTCAGCTAGTCATAAAATAAAGATATTTAGAATTTGTGAAGTCGAAAGCGGGTCACTAGTGTAGAATTTAATTAAGTAATTAATACCTACTATTCCACAATAATTACAACAAAAGGGCCACACAATGCGAAATAGGATAGAAAAGTGGACGAGAAGCGTAATTGAGTGGTAGGTATAATTACAACAAAAGGGCCACACAACGCGACATATTATAGAAAACGCGACGGGAAAAGGCGCAGAGGCAGACAACACAAGAGGTGGGAGGACGATCTCCCACAGGGGTGGAGGAGATCGGCAAGGCACCGTAAAAAGTGGCATGACCTGGAGGAGGCCTATGTCACGGTAAAGATATCTAACAGTATTGTGACTGGGACCTTGAAATAAGTGCCGTGCCTACAAGCGCGCGTCACCTAAACACGCGTTAGGGCCGCCCGCCTCTACTTGAGTTTCTTTCTAGTTTTGTGATTGTAAATATCTCAGATTCTTTTCTCTAATCTGAGGCAAATATTATATTTTTTTATTAAACTTATTTTAAATCGTACTAGGTAGGTACCTACCATTTATGAATCTTTTCATAATGATATTTTGTCTAATTAAATAATATTTGTAAGTAGGTAAGTACATAAGTAAGTGGATAGCCTAGCCTAGGAAACTACCTACAAGTTTTTTTTTAATCCGAGCGTCGGTCACTCGTTTGTGACTTTATCACCCTATTCACTTATTTTTATTAATCCAGGTATTTTACTCGGTTGAAAAAGCGAAATACCTACCTATTAAAAAATAAACGAATTACGTATTATTAGGTTACGTATATTTTTTTTATTGTATTGCCTTTCGGAGGTTCCAGGTAATTAAAAAAATGTTATCTCTGGGTTCATTATAGAAGAATTCAAGCAACCAAAAACAGCACAATACAGGCTATAATTGTTCTCTGGCATATTAGGTAAGTAAGTACTTGTACGTATTTGAATAAAATATTCACAAATCGCACGCTTACTGCTTACAAAAGCATAACACCGTGCGTTCATCACTGCGGCGCGTCCGCGACTGGACTGGTAGTGTATCGAGTGTGGGCTGAGCTCGAGTCACGTGGTCATGACTCGCGTTCCGACCGTTTGTATGAAGATAGAATACTGTAGATATCTTTACCGTGCCTATGTCAAAGGACAACCTGACTAAAAAACTGTCTAAGTTAGTTAAGGATAAATTTAAAAGGAACTATAAATGACAGTGAATAAAGGCTATTTTTATTTTACAATAATTGAAAGCAAAATAAACATCAAAAATTTCTTACAAAATGTTCAAAATCTTCATTTATATTTTTTTAAATTTAATATTGCACAAAACAGGCTAAAAATTAATAAAATTAGTTACATCATTTATAAGGCAAACTCACCGGCAGTTGAATAAATAGTGCTGGGATAGAGGCGGGTCAGTCGTAGGGCTTCCTTGCTGTTCCGCACCGAAGTACCCGTGACCATGATCTTTTGGACACCTGTACAAATAACATATGGTACAGGTATGAGAAAAAAACAACACAGGAAACTTTTGAAGGCTTTTCCCTGCACTTTGGCTAAATGGGTTAAACAAAAAGGAAAAAAATATGCTATAGCTCATTTTTTGGTTCTATTAAGGAGCGTCCTAACTGGGAGCATTCGTTTGTGAGCATTTGTAAACAAGGAATCGTAGGCGAGCAACAAATGCTTCCCAGCGAGCCCACTATGAACGTTCGGTCGAACATTCCCTTGCGAGCTTGGAGCATTCGAATACGATCTCGTTAAATGTCATTGAGGTTGTGGCTGCAGCATTTTGTTTTTTTTTATTGACCTCGAAGGTCACAAACACTAAAGATTCCATGCTTTACAAGAGGCCAGTAATATTCCTACATACATACTCATTCATTTCATCATCTGAGTACTCGCTTTCGAGCGTTTTATTTGCGTGAACATTCGAATGTCCGCGAAAATCGTTGCGACGTCTACACCGGCCGAAGTTCGCGCTTGCGTGTAAGCTTTGTAACGCTCGGCTCAACGTCCACACCACTCGAATATTCGACGTCGAATGCTCATTACAAGTGAATGCTCTCAGTGAGGACGCTCCTTTATAATAAACCAGCTTTTCCCCGCGGCATCGCTCCCGTGGTCCACCCCACAGGACCCGTTTTCGGTATAAAAAAATAGCCTATCTTGTAGAATAGTATACCGATATATAATGAAAAAAAAAACGGTTATAGCGCGCGGCACTTAAGTTAGCCCAAAATGTTCTAGCGTTTTAGTAAAATGAAACTATTTAAGGCGGTACCCTGAGCAAAACGCCGCGCAAGCCGTTTTTTGTGCTGTTTTTAGGAGCTATCTACTCGTTATTTAAAAAGAAATATCAATTAATAACAATACATTAAATTTCTACATAATATTGGTTCTAAAATGGTAGATTTAGTTTTTTTTTTAATGTTGTATATATTTCACTAATCTACTTCCAAAAAAACATAAAAATGAGAAATAATTATTGATATTATGCATCTCCTCGTAAAGTGTTCATTGATTATTTTTTGTACTAGCACTAATGAATAGACGATTTAATAATGAACTTTTTTGTAGAATTATTTTTTTCAAAAGACCAAAATTCGATTTTATAAAGATTTTATTCTAAAATCTGGGCGTATTCACTACTGTAATTCATGCGCCACCAGTGCCGCTAGACCAATAGGAACGCTCATATCTCATGCCGATTTTTTGGTCAGGGTACCGTCTTAAATCGAAATGAATACAGTACCTTCAACGGTTGGGTCGTTTATAAGGGCTTAATTTCGGTTTCAATAGTTTAATTTTGATAAACCGTTACTACATTTTGGATCAACTTACGTGACGCGCACTATAAGTAGTTTATAAGTTTATCCATTACAAACAAACTTACAAACAAATTTTACCTCTTTATAATACGAGTGTAAATGAAAAACAAAGAACACAAACAAAATTAAAAGAATCTGTTTGTTTGTTTTGTTATTAAATGGTTCAATCTCAACAAGTACTGATCTGATTATGAAGTTTTCTATACTAATATTAAAAAGAGGAAAGATTTGTATTTTTGTATGTAACAAATAAACTTAAAAACTACTGGACCCATTTCAAAAACTCTTTCACTGTTGGGAAGCTACACTATCTCCGAGTGACATAGGCTACTTTTAATCCCTGTATTCCCACGGGAACAGAAACTACGCGGGTGAAACCGCGAACCGTCCGCTAGTTTACTAATAAAGAACAAAAAATAGCTAAGTGTCAAAGACCACTTTTCTTCCTCGAATTCATATTAAAGTTCCCGTGTAAAAAGATAGTAATATACAAATGCATCGGCATAGACATAAATATTAGAAGAATAATAAGCATGCTGCACAAATCATAACATTAAACAGATGGTTTTGGTCTTTATTATTTAAGTTGGAATAACATGCATTCTGTTTTGAAACAATGCCTGTGATGATTCTACATATAGCTGGGTAATCAATTGGGTTTTAATCTATTTCTGTAGATGAGCAATCAATTGGGTTTAAACCCAATAAACAGAATTTCTCGTGAAGTAATCATCGGAACAGTGAGGTCGCTCTGCCAAGCCTGTGAAGCCCCCAGGAAGCTCCTGTGTTTTTGGACAGGTCTACGCTGGCTCCTTTAGCCGGAAACCCCACACACAACGGATCAAATGGGAGTCTAATGTGCGGAAAAGGAAGTCCCTCTTCTATTCTAACAGAATTTCCCCAGAACATATAAAAAAATCCTTTTTTTTATCTCTTCAAATGTTTAATATGTGCTGATATATGGTTTAATATGAGTTTCTAATTTAGAATAGAAATGAATAACTATTGTTGAACAATCATGAAGTAAGAACACAACGGACTATATTGGATTAGTCATAGCTAATTATAAAAACAACACATTTTCCTATGAAATTAACTTCATGAACCACATGTAAGGCAAACAGTTTATATTATATTTATTACTAGAAAACCCGTACGCAATAATACCTGCTTTCTTCACTCACAATTAAGTGCTAGATCATATTTCATTGCACACATAACATTCCAAGCGAAAAAAAAAATTGTAGCATGACAATAACCCAGTAACTCGCGAGGTATTTAATGTGCAATCATTCTAAATGAATAAATTACTTTTAACGCGAGTGTCGGCATTGTAACACCAAATCATCGTCCACATGCAATCACAATCACACATATGTTTTTTTTAATTCCTTTTTGAACCAACCTGCATCTTTTGCCCTTTGCACGACAGAATCGAGATCACGACCGTATTTCTTGTTCGTCAAGTTCGCACCAATGTCGATTACAATAAGATTCTCGTAACATCCCTTCAGTTCTTCAGATATTTGGGTTTCTTCAGACGTCATCCTCGGATTTGTATGAAGCTTATTAAATGGTGTTTACCTAAAATTTAATGTTGATATCACTATTTCTTCTCGACATTTATGTCAAACTGGAGCCGGAGATGTACTTACAAATTGTTTCAAACACTCCTGCTAAATAAGCCTCTGTTATTTTTAATGACTAGTCGAGCGGTTCACCCTCTTCACTGAGCTGCCACCATGTTTTTGAGGCACGTTTTTCTTGAGTTAATATCGCATGATTGTGTCAAGTGAAGAGTCTAATCTTGTTTGTGATTGGCTGATACTCATTCTGTACAGTTTTGATAGGCCGCAATAAAAGTGTATTAGACACCATACCATGCGTTTAATTTGCTTTAACGCAGACAGAAAATTAAAAATTGTTTTTTTTTTACGAAATATTCTAGCAGTGATTATAAACATAAAATTTGGTTGCGATTGTACGAATCGCACACTAGCCATATATATTCACAATTTGTTGATATTTTTTGAGAAAATAAACGCTGTTCTTGACGGTATTTAACAAAACGCATGACACTTGGAAAAACTTTGGTAGTTATTTTCTTGAAAAATTAAAACACTTCAGAGTTTCCAAATAAATATGATATTTTTTGTTATGCAGCTTTAAATAAAGTATTTTTTTTCAGATCCCTTTTTCCAGTTATTTGTAAAGCAGAATAATAGAAAAAAATTGGAACGTGCCCCAAGCTGTCAATCAGCTGAGCGCTTGACTGACATTGACGCTTTTGACAATAATGACATTAAAGTTCTTTTATTTACATTACCCGGCAAATTGAGAAATTCCTTGATTAAGGGCAATTCACCACTCAGACGTACCTCTGAAAACAGGCGGTATTGTAAACCATCTACAAAACGTCAAAAGGCTTTACAAATTTAATTTCGTTCGTACATAACCAAATTCTAAACGAAAAATACTATTAACTATTTTAGAGGAATTCTATATTTAACAATATGACGGTGGGACAGTTCTTTAGAAAAAACATTCTGGTTATTGTAATGGTGCCCGCACTCTTCGGTGCCCACTACGGCTGGTACAAACTGCAGCAATTCGATACGTTGGTGTCGCAGGAGGAAAGGGATAAACTGGCGATTACGAAAGTAATTTCTGATTTTTGTCCATAGTTTTGAGGCTTCATAATGCTAAATATGTCTGTTTGTGCTGCAAATGTTAAATTTCATGTTTTCTTGATAAATAGCAGTAAAAACCACTGATAAATCAGGTCATGCTCCACAGACACCCCATCATCTGTTTTGTTGTTTATAAATTCAAATCACAATTGTACACAATGTGTGCCGAATTAGTATATACTTAAAAAAATAAGTACCCTAACAGGTACAGGCAACTGAATTATGACTTGCTGTAGAGCATCTCCCCAGCAACCGCAAGATTTGTTTTTAATAATATTACTTAGACACTTACTTATTAGGCAAACAAGAGGTTGATAAAAATTTCATTCTTATTTTACCACTGGATGTGTCAGCTATGGCTACTTAAAACATTTGTTTTAGATTTGATTATAAGCGCCTGAGCAATGTGTTTTTATCTGTGGGTAAGTATCTCTTTTTTTTGTTTTCTCTAAAACTATTGGACCGATTTCCGTGCTATTTTTTCAATTACATGGGTACCAAATTGGAGCATATTGCCTGTTATACTTTATATCACATTACAATGACAGACAAAAATGGGAACAAATTGAATAGAAACTGTGTATTTCTCAATATAAAGAGAGATCTAAGAAACAGGTCCAATAATTTTCAAAAAATTTAGTATGCAGTGCCTTTCGGGGGCGATAAATTGATCTATCTAGATTTAATTTTTAGTAAACGATGTTTTCTCTATTTTCATCCGCGCAGAGCTCAATCGCCCACGTATTAGCTCTTTAACTTAACAATCTTAATGGTCAATCAAAATAACATTTGTTACAAATTAAAGTTTCACATAAATTAACACGTTTAAATGAAACGGTTTAGTTATATTTGTTTTGTGTACCCTTCTTCTTAAGATTATCGTATCAGTACCAGTTTGATCCAGTTTTTCAATGACCTGAAAATGACCCAGTCCTGTTGTTATTATTGGAGGTACAATATATACAACAGGACTATTTGTTTTAAGAACGATTGTTTTAGGTACTTCCTTTATTGTTTCTGTATCAAGTTCTAGGTACTTCAAATATTATAATCTGATTAAATAAATCATAGGTCATTGTGACTGTGCCAGAACATTGTTCGTTATAATACACTGAGTAAATTTATCACTCATCATAGAGTTAACTTAAGAGATTGAAATATTTTTTCTCAGGCGCTTATAATCGAAATTTAAAACAAACGTTTTAACACTTTGGCTGCCACGAGGGTCACCGGTGACCCCCAAACAATACATTTTCTATTGTGTTTATTTCGTGGCAGTCAACCTGTTAAGTAGCCATAGCTCGCACATCCAGTAGTAAAAATAAGAGTACAATTTTTATCAACCTCTTGTTTGACTTACTTGACTTAAGATCCTATGTCCCCTAGCTGGGGCAGAGGGCTTCCACAGTAGTCCTCCATCGAGACCGGTCTTGAGCTTCGCGCTTCACCTCGCTCCACGCCATTCCAATACTTGTCGCTTCAGCTAATACGGTACGTCGCCAAGATTGTCGGGGACGGCCTCGCTTCCTTTTTCCTTGAGGATTCCAATCTAAGGCCTGTTTAGGAATGTGATCGGAATCCCTCCGGAGCGTGTGACCAATCCAACTCCATTTACGCCGCTTGATCTGTCGGTCGATCGGGGTCTCGTTGCATCTCTCCAACAGCTCTACATTAGAGATGATCTCGGGCCAGTAAATTCCGAGGATGCGACGAAGACATCGCTTGACGAAGACCTGGATTTGGCGCGAGATGTCCTTTGTTACCTTCCACGTCTCGCACCCGTAGAGCAGCACGGATTTGACATTGGACCCGAAGACTTTGAGTTTAACCCTACGGGTCAGTTTCCGCGATTGCCACACAGGTCTCAGCTGCGCGAAGGTAGCTCGCGCTTTGGCAATCCGAGACCTCTTGTTTGCCTAAGTAAAATTATAAAAAAAAAATCTTGGGGTTGCTGGGTAGATGCTCTACAGCAAGTCATAATTCAGTTGCCTGTACCTGTTAATCTGTTAAGGTACTTATTTTTATATGTATGTACTAATTTTAACCGACTTACCAAAAAGGAGGAAGTTATAAGTTCGACTTCTTGTATGTTTTTTTTTAATGTATGTTCACCGATATCTCCGCCAATTGAGGACCGATTTTGAAATTTCTTTTTTTGTTTGAAAGAACATGTTCCGAAATTGGTCCCATTTTAATTTGTTAAAGATCTGATGAAGAACTTCGGAGATATACAACAGAACTCTTCAATAAATAACGGAAAATCATTCGGGATTGCTTCAATCGCATGTCTGTTTATTGTTTATACCATTTCATAACATAACATCACGCCAGTATACTGAAAGGGGTACGCAGAACTCTAATTTCACCGGTTATGTTCAAGTTTCATGTTTTTCGGTAATCTGTTCTGGCGTAATAGGTACTTACTAAACAACTTGCCTATTAGGTAGGTAAAACTAAAAAGGGAAAAATAAAAAGCTTTTTTGCAAATAAATACTACCGACTTCCAAATAAAAAACTACAAAGTGAAAAATAACTTTATTTTTGGAAGTCGGTGTCCATATCGCAAATAATTGGTATCTACGAAAGACACCGACTTCCAAAAATAAAGTTATTTTTCACTTTGTAGTTTTTCATTTGGAAGTCGGTAGTATTTTTTTTGCAAAAAAGCTTTTTTGTACATATTGCGTAAAATTGTGATATGAATTTATAAACAGCGAAATTGATGTTGGGGTGTCTGAGGAGCATGATGTGATAAATCTGCAGTGCGTCATAATACCAATGCTCATCTACTAAATAATAGTTTTTGTATCATGTATATTGTAAAATCTCCAAACATCCTCTTCTAATTTAGCTTAAATGGTGCACTTTAAAAAAAACCTACACAAAAAAACTTAAGAGCGGACTCTAGTCAACAGGAATTTGAAAAATAGGTATTTGAAGAAACTATTGCTGTCGCGTCATCTCCAACCTCACCCCGTAAAGTGCGAAAGGGACAACAGCAGCTCAGGCTGATTTTATTTTACCTACAAAAACTTTGACTAAAAGACGTTTCGTATTCTGCTGTTTTCTTCATGAAAACTGGTCTGATCTAAAAAATTCTTACATCAAAATTTAGAGGAAAAGTATATCTATGCTCCTATCATTTCCTTTGTTGTTAAAAAAGGAAATGATACAGGCACGTATTAATTAGACCTAGATTTTATGGAAAAAAATCATTGCTTTAGAGGCATTATCCACGAAGAAAACAGCAGAATGTGTTTGTATGGAGAAAGTCTCACTAGAGTCCCCTCTTAAGTGTATGTCTTTGTAGTGTTAGATCGATTAGTTAGTTCATCTCTGTAGGAGGTCAGATTATCGATTAGCAGCAGTTTACTCCATATTAAATATTCGTATTTAACTGCATCCAGTTAAACTGGAAGCCAACCTCAACATACTTAGGGCGGTCCAAAAGCTTACGGAATATTTTTCTAAAAAGGTTCCTACACTCTTTGCGCTGTAGCATGGTGTGGGTGACAGTTTCAATAACATTTTTACGCATATACGTATACGCATTTTTTGTAGTTTAATGTCATACAGGCAACTATGGTATATGGTATGCCGTTAAACTACAAAAAAAAGCATATACATATATGCATAAAAAATGTTAATGAAATTTTCACCCGCACGATGCTACAGCGCAAAGAGTGTAGATGAAAATATTTTGCTAAATTTTGAACCTCCCCTCGTAGTTGGAAAAAGACTAGACAGATGATAATGATGCCTAACAGTTTGATACATCATCAGCGTGGCGGTCGCCACTCCTTAACTTTTCAGCCCCAACAGCCATCCATTCTGCAAGCAATGTTATATAGTTTAATTGCAATTATAATAAACTTTTCCTTTCTTTTCAGGGAGTAAAAAGCATCAGTGTCTGAATGATGAGACAACTACATTCTCTTGTAATAATGGAAGAATACATTTAAGATGATTTAAGGTGTATAGTATAATGTTTGTAAAAAGTTAATAATTTTAGAATAAAAAAAATGGTAAATTATTATTTGGATGTTTTACTTTGGATACAATATAACATCATGCCTGTATTACGTGTAGGGTTCAGCAGAGGTGCACCTACAGAACACCCACAAGTTCATTGTACCTGACCGTACAGAACAGACCATTCCTCAGACTAATAATAACTGCCATTCACTATAACTTGTCCCTCGCCGTTATATTGGCACCATTGCTTGCCAAGCTTAGGTAGAGTACAGCAGGTGATTTTGTTGACAGTTGAAGAACGCTCTTTCGACAGTAAACTGCTGCTTGTCTGTTTGAAGCTCTAATTTCAATATTGAAACTACTAATAGTAACGGTGCTACCAATCGCTTCACGGGACAATTTATAATGGACGCATTGTAATGTGTAATAGGGACAAAGCCTATTGCCATTAAAAGTACTCTGTGCTTATTGCCATCAATCGGGCACAAACCAGAAACAAATAAAAAAGTTAAATCAAAGCCGCTTACGTACTTTGTGCTAGTAGGTACTATGGATATGGCTAATACCTATCTCAGACCGAGGCGATCCGAAGCGACGCTCTGGTCTCTCTCTAAATATGTACATAGCCAATTGATCCCAATCTCCACAACTTGAAAGCTGAGTCTTAAGCCGCGTCTACCCTAGACGAGCCGAGCACAAATTCGAACCGAAAAATAAAAACCGGCCAAGTGCGAGACGGACTCGCGCACGAAGGGTTCCGTACCATTTTAGTAAAAAATGGCAAAAAATTACGTTTGTTGTATGGAAGCCCCCCTTAAATATTAATTTTATTTTGTTTTTAGTATTTGTTGTTGTAGCGGCCACAGATATACATCACCTGTGAAAATTTCAACTGTCTAGCTATCACGGTTCATAAGATACAGCCTGGTGACAGACAGACAGACGGACCGCGGAGTCTCAGTAATAGGGTCCCGTTCTTACCCTTTGGGTACGGAACCCTAAAAAACCGGCCAAGTACACCGCACTCCGCAGTGCTTCAGTCTTCACCGTCGACCACATCATCGCTTACCATCAGGTGAGATAGTGGTCAAGCGCGAGCCTATAATTTATAAAAAAAAAAAAAAGTGCGAGTCGGACTCGCGCACGAAGGGTTCCGTACCATTATCGCAAAAAAAGGCAAAAAAATCACGTTTGTTCCTTTGGGTACGGAACCCTATAAAGAGAGTGCCTAATTGGTTGAGCATGAGACCCTTTGATTTTTTGTCTGTAATTTCTGAGTGGCAACATTATCTTTTTCATCCGACTGCCGAAGGAGGGTAAGGTGTTTATCAGTCTGTATGTATGTTTGTCCTATATGGCGTTCCAGAGACCAAACGCGTTGGCCGATTTTGATAATCACTTTTGATAATATTTTAAAATTCACCACTTAAAAGTGGTGAATTTTAAAATATTAAATACTTATATGTTTAAATATACCTAATCCGAAAAAAAAACTACTTAAAAAAGTTATAAATAAAAAAAGTTAAATCAAAAAACCCGACTGCTTTAAAAGCGAACTAAAAAGACGTAAACAAGGAGAAAATCATGCTGTGCAGTCGGAGGATACATATTCGCGGGCTGGCTGACCAAAATCTGGTGTATATTTTGGGAGGATACATCTGGTTTTGATCAGCCAGCTCGCGCAACAACAACAACAACAACAACGGTATCTTCCGACTGCACAGCATGATTTCCTTCTTGATTACGTCTTTTAGTTGGCTTTTTAAGCAGTCGGGTTTTTTGATATTTGGTAGACCGTCCATTCATCCGAAATGGGTCCGTAGGGAAGTTGCCTGTTCCTTCGAAAAGCACAAGCAGGAGACCGATAACCGACACCTACTTTACAACACGGAGCCATCAAGGGGGCGACTAAAGAGTCGGAACAGCTTCCTTCCTTCCTTCCTTGCTTTTCTTCGGATACGTGGAACCAATATTGTAACATCTTTTTTACCATATTCGAACAAATAAACATATTTGATTTGATTTAAAGTCGGCTAAAACAACTTACGACGCCAGCCCTGGGGAAGCGCGCAGAAAGCTGTGGCTCCTCAAATACCCCCCTCCAACTGACTATATCGATCCTGCAGAAAAGCTCCCAGCTGGACATAAACTGCCATGGCCAACATGGAAAACCCTAAATAGGCTGCGAAGCCAAGTGGGCCGATCAGCCACAGTGCGACTGTGGAACCGCACCGCAAACGATGCCCCATCTGTTGTCGTGCTCTCTGTGCACAAACACCTGCACCATGAAGGACCTGTGCGAGGCCAGCGCTAGGGCTGTCGACGTTGCTGAGTTCTGGTCGAAGCACAACATTTAAATTAAAAACAAAAAAATGGAATCATCGACACGATGAAGAAGAAGATCCGAAATGGAAATGTCAATGAGTGAATCCGACCATCCATCCGAATCGGAATTTTCAAAAAATATTTCCGAACCGGCAATTTCAGACAATCCGCCACGTGAAATGACATTGGCTCAAAGGATCTTGGTTTAAATCGTTATGTGCAGGAGTACTGTAATGGAGGTATGCGGAACAGGATGTATAAGTCCCGCAGCCTCCATTGAAAGGGGAGGATCCACCGACCAGACGGGTGTTGTGTCTGGTCCGGGCAACTGCCCAACGGTTGTTTTCGGACTGTTGTATGTAGGTTTGAGATAAAATCGCGCCGAAAACTCGGCTTGCGCGATGCAGGATTTTTGTAATTTTACCTAGTATGTTGCTTCATACTTACGATGTCGCTACAAACACTTTTTTTTTTTTTTTTAGCGTGGAGAAATGCTCATGCATACTGCGCTACCACGGGGAGATAGCGCAGTTATGTGGGACTCTAACCCACTAAAACTCCACGGTGTCCTCCTGTGCCGCTTATGGCGGGAACACGGGAACGCGTTAGCATACATCCGCGAACCCGCCGCGGCTGTCCGCCTCCGGACCCTCTTCTGGGGTTTACCCCCATCACCGGCGCACCAGAACACACAGTACGCCGTGACCACCTCGGGGACCAAACCAACACATGGGTACCAGACAACCCCGTGTATGGCACCCTTGGTCCCCCTGTGACGGGTCAGGACAGTGGCCCCGCCACCTACCACTTTTCGGCCGCAGGGGATAGGGAGAGCGGCCAGCTCTATATCGACACTCCTCCTCCCCTGCGGCCCTACCGCGTCCGCCATCAGACGGTGGCGAACCCGTGCAGGCCGCGGAGGGTAGGGCGAGCGGCGCACCGTAATACCGGCCACTCCTCTCTCGCCGCGGCCTCCGACCCTCAGCCGCGATGCCTTCCATACCACATCGCGGCCCGCCTCAGTTGCGATGTCGCCTAGGCAACACCGCAACCTACATGTTGGCCGCTACGTCGTCGGCTTATCGGCAAAAGCCCTGACGAGCGGCCCCTCCTCGGGTTCCTCTTGGCTTCACCGTGGTTGTCCAAACCACGGCTACTGAGCCCCCCCGCCTCGACAATGCGGGAACCCACCGGGGGGGGTCGCTACAAACGGGCAATTGGGTCATAAGTCTCAAATAAAAGATAATGAAATGAGAATATGAAGAACCATTAAATCACAACGAGGGTAGTAGGCGCACACACGGCGCTAGTCAGATGATCGGCAGGTGTTTCCAGCAGCCTTATCGCATAATGAATTCGGCAAGGCAAAGGGCAAAGAGTATAAAAAATCACATGCGAGCTGAAAGACGCGATGTGGATTACCGTCAATGTGATTGGTCGATTATCCATACTCTTTGCCCTTTGGTTTGCCGAATTCATTACGTAATAAGGCTGCGGACGTCCAGCGCCGAATTCTTTTCTTGCCGGACTGGCTGCGGTCTATCTATCTAGACTCCTGACTAGTCCTGACATAATCTGTCATTTATTAACACCCTGGATACAGCCATCCTACTAATATTTTGTGAAAGTCTGTATGTATGTTTGCTAATCAATCAAGGCGCAACGGCTTATCGGATTTGGATAAATTTTGTAACACAGGTGGACCATGACCTTTTTTATTTCCTGCTGACTAAAAAACAACCCCGGTGTTCCATCTCATAACTACGCCTGGGGTCGCGGGAATAAAGATACTGCCGCAACCCCCGGCTAGGGCCCGCCCCTGCAGGCCTCGACCTCGGGTTGGGGAGGAGTGTGGTGTTTGACTGCTCCCACGACGTTTAAGAGGGGCGCGCGTGAGACACTACGTGCCGCCACCTCGGGTCCTGATAGGTGGGGGGTAACGGATATCCCCGAGTCCGTCGCCCCTAGACCCATTTAGGGGGGCTAGAAGAGGGCGTTGTCCGCCCTCCGCCGACGCCCAGTGCGTCTGCTGAAGATTGGGTGAGTGGAGGAAGTCTCCCTCGACCTCTCCGCAGCCTTCTTCTACGAGACGACTGTTTTGCAGAAGCCACCCACTCCGCACTGCCTCGCCTCCTCGGATCGCCACAGCCGCAGCCCTCCAAGCGCGGACGGCGGGTGGACCACTCGGTGACAACTAGCTTCTCGCATTGCATTGCGTTGACTGCGCATTGCAGGTCCACTGGTTGACTGCGCGACGTTTAACGCGGCGTTCACCCGTGGACCACCTGTCTACGACGAGTGGACGCCGTGCGAAGAGTGGACGCCGTGCGAAGAGTGGACGCCGTGCGACGAGATGGTGCGGGGTGGGTCCCGGGTGGCTCTAATGAGCTGTGACCTTTAGAGCACTCTCGACAAAATCACTTTCCATACAAAAAAAAATCAAAATCGGTTTATCTGTTTGGGAGCAACGATGCCACAGACAGACACACATACACGGAAAAGTCAAACTTATAACATCCCGTCGTTTTTGCATCGGGGGTTAAAAACTAGTCACATAGTCACAAATAAAAGACAGTGTGGATATGAAGAACCATTTAATCACAACGAGGGTAGTAGCCGCACGCGCGGCGCTAGTCAGATGGTCGGCAGGTGACTCCGGGAATCCAGCTCCGACTTCTTGTTCTTGGCGGGCTGGTTGCGGTCCGTTACTATCAGCTGGGGCAGCAGCGGTGATGACTGCACCTGCAAACAAACAATGGTTTTTAAAAACATTCTTCGAACAACATTGACCACTATTTGAATCACAGAGTATGGCAACAACGTGGCTAAAGCTTGGAGCAAATTATCGGACGCAGCTGACGGTCGCGACTTACAGCCGCGGCTGATATGTGTGCACAGTCGTATAGGACGCGGCTGCCAGATCTCTATCATACGTCCGAACGCCCAAGGTCATATCCGCGACTTACGTCTGATAGTTTGTTTCCAGCTTTAAGCTGGGAGCAAATTATCGGACGCGGCTGACGGACGCGACTTGTATAGTACCTATCTGTGTATTTAATGTACATTACATTGTGCAAACTATCGGACGTAAGTCGCGGACGTGACCTTGGTCGTTCTGACGTCCGATAGAGATCTGGCCAGCTGGATGTTTGTGTCAGCAGAAAACATCCGCGGACGGTGTGCACGGGGTACTGGACGCGTCCGGGCGTCAGAACAACTAAGACTACGCGATATCTCGCAAGGTTATAAATAAAAATGGAAGAAAAACTTATCGAGTGTGTTCGCAGCAGAGAATTGCGTCCTCACTTTTACTACTCGACATGTTTCTAAGTAAACATAATCTTCGTTGAATAAGCTATATTGTCTATGGCATAAGCGCTAGGACGCGTCCGCAAGCCGCGTCCCAAACGACTGTGCACACATATCAGTCGCGGCTGAAAGTCACGTCCGTCAGCCACGTCCGATAGTTTGTTATGTTAACTGTCAAATTAGTTCCACGTAGATGGCGCTGATTGTGTGTTACTTTCAACCAGGGCAACCAAGATAATCCTCGCTGATATCTTCGTTGCAACTCCGTTATTGTTTTAAGTTCGCTTGACGTTTCCATGAGGGCGTAACTAAGTTCTACCTCTGTACAAATGAGAAAAATAAATCCCATGCTATTCTACGCGGGTTTCTGAAGATGCACTCTCCTGAAAACAGTCCTGCCGACGTCCATGAACTTTTCAATCAAAATGATTTGACTAGTCAGTGACAAACATGGCTTTTTTGCGGCAAAACTGCCAGCAATCAACCTCTTGCACAACTAGCGCCGAGTGTGAAATTCGGGTGTCATTAGCATTGTCACAATGGGGTTTCTAACACGCTTGGTTTGTAGGTAAAGTGTTGACCTTCCAAAGCAGCGGCCACCGAAGCTTGCTGCTCTAAAGGCTTTGTCACACTGTATGCGTTCTGCGTCCTGCGGTCCGGTCACACGAACATTTGGTGCGGGAAATTTTCCGAGTGACCGGACCGCAGGAAGCAGAACGCATCCAGTATGACAAATGGCTAAGGCGGCGACCCCACTGCGCGCGGTCCAGCGGTCAGAGTTCTGCGTTCCGCATTCACAATTGCGCACACTGCGAGTGGTCTAGTTTAGCACGACACACTCTCTTTAAAAAATTTAAATGCCACTCTATCTCAATAATAGTTCATCTTCGGAAGATGAAATTCTATTACTGTGGAGCCTTGCAAATTCAAAGAAATTCGATATCGTCGGACCTCGTGTTTGAGCTTGTTTTTGACAAAAATGGAATTCTGACAAAACGTGCGGTTAACTGTCGCGGTCCGACAGATTTTGTGTGTAGGATTCGTAACCACCACATAGGTTACAGTGATCGCGGAACGCAGAACTCGGAACTCTGACCGCTAGACCGCGCGCAGTGGGGCCGGCGCCTATGATCTGAGTCTTTGAAAAAGAACACGATCGAAGGTCAGAACAGGCATATAGGGAGGTAGACCTTGGGGAAACCACAATTGCGGCGGTAAGGCCCCTCTTTGAGGAGTGGTTAGAGAGGCGTTAAGGCGTCCTCACCTTCCGCCTGACGCAGGTCCTCACCGGACACGGCTGTTTTGGGAGGTTCCTGTTCAGGATAAGGCGGGAGGAGACTCCCGGGTGTCACCATTGTTTGGACCGCCCATAGGACACGGTGGAGCATACGGTGGAGATCTGCCCCGCTCGGGCGGAGCACCGCCGTTTCCTCGTGGAGGCGATTGGCGGTGGCGACCTCTCGCGTCCGGCCCTGGTCCAGGCCATGGTACGGAGCGAGAGGGCATGGGAAGCTGTCTCCTTCTTCTGCGAAGCAGTAATGCTTGCAAAGGAGGAGGCGGAACGCGTGAGGGAGAAGCAAAGGAGACGTCCTCACGCCCCTAGCCACCGCAGGAGACGCCACGGGCGTCGGGAGTCGCGCGCTGATTCCCGGCCACTGTAGGCACGGGCTTGCGGACTGCAAGTTATGGGTAGCTTACCGTCCGATAAGGACCAAGCCCGAGTTTGCGGCGCGTGGTGTTCCACGCGCGCCTCAAAGAGATGTCAGCAAAAGTGACGGGGCCTGATAGGACCGATGCCTGTCTGGGTCGCGGATAAATTTGAAAAAGAGTTACCGCGGCCCTGGCGCAAGCAACTGAAGGAACACGGGTGGGTTTTAGTCAGTAAAAGTCTGACACGCCCTCCCGCTTCACCCAGAGCGGGAGAAGTCATTGGATGATTTCCCACCCAAAAAAAAAAAAAAGGTAGGCCAAGTGGCCAAGGCATTGAAAATACCTGCCGTTACATTCTACACTGCTACAGCCTATAATACTCTCGTGAATTTCTACTAAATCTACATTTTCAAACTACTCAATGAGCACAATTAATTACGGAAACGTACAAATACCGACCTACTTGAAAATTGTTTCTCAATTCCTACACGCAATATTGTAACAACTACCCAATTTATGCTGCAATACACGCTAAATTACTCTTTACAAACAAGTGACCTTTTTGATGGCTAGACGCGATTCGATATAAATCGCAACGATAAGCGATTTTTACGAAGTGAAATTGCAAGTGCGTTTACAAGTTAAAGTTGTTCTATTTCACGAAGGCGTCGAAATAAGAGTAATATTGTTACGATTCATCCCCCTTCGTGAGATACAACAACTTTAAGGTTCCCCTAGTCGACGGCACGAACTATTTTGTGCGCGGAGTTAAAATGCATGCTATCTCATCCGGCAACACATTCGAAAGAGATAGATGCTTTGGTGAGCAGTAAGAAGCTAGTTCGCGTACGAATACACATTTTTGCTTTGTAGCGAAATGGATGATGATTTACAACGAAAACGAGCGCGCGAAATTATATAAACAGCAACCATAAGGTTATAGGGTAGACTGGGTACGGTTGTGCCAGGGTACGGTTGTGACAATCGTAATATTAGCGAAACTATAAGGAATACGGGGACCGGTATAAGGGGAGAGAGGAGCGGCATACGAGTCTGAACGTGATTGACAGTGTTTCGTTAGCCAACGCGCGACATTGAAGTTAGCAGAGGGGCTCTTCACTTTTTGACATGCAAAAGTAAGTATTTTTATTCGATTTCTTTTTATGATTTTTTTTATATGTGTACAGTTACCGTAATGAGTGTTTTATTTTGTTTTAGCTTGAACATTAGTGGTCTAAAAGCAGTGCTTACTTTGTACGTAAGTTATTTTATATTGCCATAGTGAATGTTTTTTTGCGAAGGATTACTTTGGGTACGGTTGTGACAATTTTTTTGGGTACAGTTGTGACAAAATTAATGATGTTTTTTTGAAACAAATGTTTTTTTTTTGTTTTTAGATGCCAAGGAAACGCTTGAGGAAGACGGAAAGAGTTCGATTTTATGTAGGAAAATATGAAGAAGCTTATATAGAAGTGAAACGGCAACGTGACATGCGGCAAGTGGAAGCTCTTACTTCAGCTGAACGAGGCACATTGGTCACAGTTACATATGCAGTAAATGCCTTAGGCAATTCTATTACTCCTTTATTTATATTTCCTCGTGTTCGTCATCATGATCATTTTGTTAGAGACGGGCCTGCAGCATCGATTGGAACAAGTTATATGCAACCACTGTCATATTAAGATTTGTTATAATAGCTATTTATGCTACAGTGCTGTATTACTTATAAACATTATATGTTATTTTAAGTTAAAACGTAAACGTATTTTTCCAAGATATTATGTGAAGTAAAAGTGATTGATTACAATTTTGGTATATTTTTGAAATGTCACTACCGACCCCAACCACTGTCACAACCGCCCTTGGGATGTGGTCGGTTGTGACATTTTATCTTTTTTTTCTAACTTGCTCCTACGTTTATACGTAGTCAAATGTACTCTTCACAGTAAAAATAGTATATTATGCAACTAGTGAATAAAAGACGGATTTAAAGCGAGGGCCATAGATGAATCAAGAGCAAGTGAAGGATTCTAACGACTGAATCACGACCGTAGGGAGTGATCCATGATGATTGAATCACGAGCATAGCGAGTGATTCAAGTGTTAGAATCATGAGCGACGCGAGTGATTCATGGTCCTCGATATAAATCCGTTTTATTCACTAGTTGCATAATATACTATTTTTACTGTGAAGAGTACATTTGACTACGTATAAACGAGCGCGCGAAATTATATAAACAGCAACCATAAGGTTATAGGGTAGACTGGGTACGGTTGTGCCATTCAAGAGTTGCATACTATATTTTATACCATGACTTCGAGAAAAAGAAAGATTTAAGCGAAAAGCACAAGGAATATTACGAGTAATAAATAAATGAATGGTTTTTACCTTCAAAATTTACATAAAATGTGAAACCCTGACCCCTGAGCTAGGTAACAGCACCTGTGTTTCAGGGGTCACTGACCACCTCCGTTACGTTACATAATTATAATTAATTAAATACCTTTGCAATTAATATAAGAATTACAATCCAAACAAGTACTCAATAAATATCTTAGACAAAAATCAAAATTATTATTAAAATCCTAAATAACAAACTCAAAATTAAAATCGAAGAAGGAATTTGTGTATCGAGTATTTTTTGCGCAAGGAGGCGCAAGGAGGTTACATAGCATTGAGATGGACGTCTAATACATTGGTGTGTTCCAAATTCAAAAACCAAAACAGTGATTAAAATGCTTTTTATTCACTGTTTTCAGTGAATAAAATAAGCTTTTTAGAGGCGGAATGGTATAAACATCTTTTATACATCTAACTACCACACTAACAAAATTATTGGCCGTCAATTGAAAATTGTCACAACCGTACCCAGTCTACCCTACTAGTCGATCATTCTTCTATACTAACGTAGTCTGGCGATTAATCCACTGTTTGACGTACGTACAAAATAAGAAATGATATCAATTTGTCTCATTATTATCTAACCCTGTATGGAAACAAAAAAGTCAAAACAAAAATATTTGAAAGTTATGAGCGTCGAAAGTTCCATATTTCAACACAAATTTTATCGCAACTTTGGGCGCAATAAATACCATAATTAGAAGGAAAATTGCAAAACAGTCGATACAGGGATAGTAGATTAGAAGTTCAACAATGCAAATCATTTTATTTTGAACAGATACATTTAGTCGTTTTTTCATGATATCCATAATCCCAAAGGTCTGTTTATAAAATTTCACGCGCTCATTTTAGTTCTAAATCATCTTCCATTTCGCTACAAATTTACAAAAGTGCTAATTCGTACGCGAACTAGCTTCTTACTGCTCATCACAGCATCTATCTCTTTCCCACGTGTTGTCGGATGAGATAGCATGCATTTTAACCCCGCCCACAAGATAGTTCGTGCCGTCGACTAGGGCAACCTGACTCAGGAAGGTTCCTAACTTTCTATCGATACAAAAGAATAGTTTTTTTAGAATCGTACTTTTCATGTTTTTCTCGGAGACTGCTACACTGCTCGAGCGATACTATAGCGTGCTATAGGAAGCAATCATTTTTTTTTCTTGCTCCCTGTCTTGGATGGAGAGCTCGCAATGGTCGGTATTGAATTAGTCCTCATGTTTGCATTGTAACCATCCCCGAACTCTTGCTGCAGAATTATGAAAAGTGGTTAACAGCAAGCATATTCAGGGCGAAAAGTTAATAATAGCTGAGTTGGTTGCGGCTTGTTGAGAAAACCCCGAGAATATATCTGAAAAGTTTCTGATAGGTTTCCTGTGGTCACGGGTCCATTTTCAGATTACCAAAAAGGACACTTTTAAACCCCTCCGAAGCAACTGGACAAGATTCTCAGCTGGACAGATTAGCAACTGGATAGAACGTGTACAGTCCATGACATAATTAAAGTGGATGAGTTGGGAATATGGACGTTATGAAAAAGTGGTCAAGATAGAGGAAAGTGGATGACTCATGACATAATTAAAGTGGATGAGTTGGGAATATGCACATTATGCAAAAGTGGTCAAGATAGAGGAAAGTGGATGACTCATGACATAATTAAAGTGGATGAGTTGGGAATTTGGACATTATGAAAAAGTGGCCAAGATGGAGAAAAGCGGGTGACTCATGACATTATTAAAGTGGGTGAGTTGGGAATATGGACGTTATGAAAACGTGGTCAAGAAAGAGGAAAGTGGGTGACTTGCTCCTGAGGGCAAGGGCTGACTCTTTTCAAGCTTCGATTTGAATAACTAGGCCCATCAAATGAGCATACAAAATTGCACTGAAACCAGGATTTCTCGCTACATATTGACAACCACGGGTAGCAATTGTGTGATGATGAACGTGATCTTCAGGGCGGTTACTTAGCTATCAACTTTTCATATAAGTGTTAATTATATGCTTAACTAGCTTCTGCTAGTGGCTTCGTCCGCGTGTAAAATGTTTTATCATCCCAAGGGAACATTATACCGGAATGAAAAAAGCCTATGTACAATTCCAGACTATAATCTATATCTGTGCCAAATTTCATCCAGATCCGTTTAGCCGTTTTGGCGTGATTGAGTTACAAACATACATCCATGCAAACTTACACTAGACTGAGGTATGGCAGAGCACCTCAGCTTCACGGACGCTTCAACCGGCAGGCTTATTACGTATGAAACAGCAATTAGCAATATTTGCGCAGAGATTGTACAATCATCGCGCGATTATCGCTTTACGTCAAAAAATTTGAAGGCTTATTTTTGAGAAATAATTGCTCTTCAATCGCGAATCCGCATTATATATGAGCTATAGCCACACCATACTAATTTAACGACAGCACTGCTAACAATAAAAATCTGCTAACTGAAATGTGCATTTATCGCAAAGTGATCGCGATCATTTCGTATTACGTATGGTTTTTGACAGCAGAGCGACAGCCATCGGCGAGCAAATGTGGCTGTCAAATTGCGATTACTTTTTCCCTTGTTGTTGGTCGATTGCAAATCGCTCGCTGATGGCTGAATATGTGCAGAAGTTTTAGATTTTTGGGCAGTTCTTTTCGAGTGTTATTTTGTGGCTACTTTAATTATCCGCAAATTAGAATAATAATATAAAAGTAAATATTGAAATAACAAATTCCTAGTGAATATTGTAATGACAAATTGGTGTTGTTTTATGTCTACGCAACTGGACTATTTGTTGAATCATTGAAATAGACGTGATCTCGGTAAAGTGGAGTATTTTTTTATACTGTAGTGTTGGCTACCTCAGCGAAGCTTATATGTTTACTACTAAATACTTACAAACACATTAGAATGTGATAAGTCCGCAATGTTTATCTCCTATTATATTATTTTTATATATGGCAAGCATCGGTGCTTGCTTGCTATTCTGCCAATGTCTAAAGTAAGTTTGAAAAATCTATTTTACATTTTATAGCTTAAGTACGAGATGATGTAGTCTATTTAGTGATGTCCTAATGCGTTATCGATTCGATTTCTTGTAACAATCGACAATTCAAAGATTTTTTTATGGATTTTACACATTGACAATTATTATATTATGAGTGCACACCTATTATTTCGGGATATTGCCAAACGGTTGGTCGACTCTTCACGAGACCAGAGGGCTGGCCTTTTTTTTGGCCAACGAATCAGCATTGCCATCCAACCTGGCAATGCTGCCTGCCTTCTGGGCACTTTTCCTGTTGACAGCGATGTGGACGAATTGTTTGACGCCCCATAAATGTACATATTTTATTCTTACTTTATTTCTAATATTAGTTAGTAAATAATAATGTACTTATGTAAAAATAAAATTTAATTCGATTATGTAAATAAAATGAAAATATCCAAATTTTCACTGCCATACTTACTTTACACAAATACTTTACATCTCCGAATATTAATTTATCGGAATATTGGAGCTAAATCGTAATCAAATTGACTATTGTAAAAAAACAGCCTCCACGAAGTGTTGCTCTTTCATAAGCTGGTCAATTCATCAAACGATACATTTTATAAATCATCGGTCAGATACAATAGCTTCTGTTAAAAGCGACTGTCAAAAAAAAAATGACTTAAAGGCCAAATTAGCCAGGTCACTAAATTAATCGCGCAATAATTGTACAATTATTGCTACTTGCTGTTCCTTACGTAATAAGCCCGCGGGTCCTACATGGACCCGATGTAGATCTTTCCGCGTCCATGGCCTGGCTGTGAATGTGAATACAGCATTTACAGCAGTCATTGTTCCAATAGTCGTGACGTCCAATAGCATAATAGCCAAGAGCCTCGACGAACATCTGAGAAGGCTCGTTGGGCAGCTGGGTCAAAGGCTTGATCCAGAAAGCGGTACTCCTGGACAAGGCACGTATAGTCAGGAGGTTCCTCTCTCAGGAGCCCTGACCACCGGTAGCTTGGACTCTGTTCCCGATACCGGTGGGCTACAATTTTTTTATTTTTGAAAGCTTTTTTTATAATATTTTAATTTGTAAAATTTAAAAAGTATGTGCATTAATTGAATAAAGGTAAGTAATAATAATAATTATTTAATTCAAATAAGGTTTCTAAAATTAAGGTAGTTAACAATAATGGTAAATCTAAACATGTATTATAATTGTTGCGAAGTCTAAACTATAAATCCTAAATACATTCGGTACCTCTATATAATTATAAATATATTAAACTATAATTATATCTAACAAACGCTTATCTTAAATGTCTGCCTGTCTGACTGTCCACAGTTTCTTTTCATCCAAGGGCAACATCCCTGGCAATAGTAGAATGTTCATCCAGAACCTATTAGATCTTCTTTGTCATTCTTCCATTTGGAAACATATTCCACTGCTGTTTCCACTGTTGTTCTAGACTGAAACAGGATGAGGTACCTACTGTTAACCATAAAGTTAACTTCATAATACTTTCGTTTCACATGTTTGGTACTAGCTTTTCCTCGCGACTATGTCTGCGTCGGATTAGTACTTCGATTTTTTTTTATTTTTTTTTGCGCAATTATATTGTAGACTAGCTGTCCCACGCGGCTTTGCTCCCGGCGTCAACTGGCTACCTACCCACCTACCTTACATACATGATTGCGTAACTTAAACCGTATACGCAGCGCACGCAACGGAAGCTCTCAAAAAGGAATATGTTTTCCCGTTTTTGCAATTTTTTTCATTTATGCGCCGCTCCTATTGGTCGTAGCGTAATGTTATATAGCCTATAACCTTCCTCGATAAATGGACTATCCAACACAAAAAGATTTTTTTAATTCCAACCAGTAGTTCCTGTCATTAGCGCGTTCAAACAAACAAACAAACTCATCAGCTTAATAATATTAGTAGTATAGATATATGATAAGTATGATGTGAGAAATTTTCGTTCACCATACAAACTGCCACCTTAAGTATGATTTCCTTCCCTGGATCTCAAACTATCTCCATACCAAATTTCATCTAAATCGGTTCACTGGTTTAATCTTTAAAAGGTTACAGATAGACAGACAGAGTCACTTTCGCATTTTATAATATTAGTATGGATATGCTAGTATTATATTATCTGTGTATGTGTGTGTGTGGATATTAGGCAGTATGGATTATTTTAAAACAAACACTTTTTCATAAACAAGCATCTTGTACCATTTAACGCCACGTAGTTTTGGAAAAAATCAAGTATAGAGTTTCAAGTTTTTTTTGTAACCTAACTTTGGCACGTGTGTTTCAGAGTTGATTTATTTGACTAGTTCCAGAGATTGCCAGTTGCTACTCGATTGTTTTTGGCGGTAGAATCGTAACAATGACTGCAAAGTCCCAGCATTATGCTGAGCGAGGACCGTTTTGCGTGGTTGTGATGCATACTATGTATTTGTATTTTAGCTTTCCTTTGTTTTTTTTTTACGGTATGCGTCGTGCCTGGCGCAAATAAAGCTTTTTCTTTTTTTCGTAACAACCGGCGAGCGATTAGCAAACGATTTTTAAATAATACTGACTTTTATGTCATTAAGCGATTAATCGCACGATAGTTGCCCAATGATTGCTGGTTGCTACTTCATACGTAATAAAGCCTGCCGGTAATACATTCCCGCGGGATAATTTTCTACTTGGCACGTGGACGAAGACACTGCAAAAGCTTTATAAATAAAACTTTCATTAGACGTACAGCAGGCTAGATAATGGAATGCCCTGCCAGACTCTGTGTTTCCCGATAGCTAAAACCTCGGGGTCTTTAAGTCAAGAGTGAATCGGTTACTTCTAGGCAAGCGTGCTTCAGCGTCGACCACATCATCACTTACAATCAAGTGAGATAGTGGTAGCAAAAAATAAAGTATCCACTGATGAAGTATAGAAACAATCATACCTGTGCTCTTCTGGCCTTTTCAAACTCCTCATGGTCTGAATGTGGTACGGTGAAGAGGAAGTTCTCGAAGATGGGGTGCCTCAGCAGCTGTTCGCACGTCCACCTCATCATGGGGTCTTTGTCTAGGCATTTCTGGAAAGGAGACGAGCTACTGTTTGAAATTACACTTTGCTTCTAAATTTTCTGTTAGAGTTCCTCAGGTAATGTGTAAAGGAGGTGAAAACTAAGAAAGTACTTTTGTAAATTTATCGGGTTAAATAGAGGTTGAGACGATAGCTTCTTGTCCATCTTACTACAGTGTCTCAAGACGAAAGTCTATGACCAGTGTGTGTTGCCAGTGATGACATATGGCTCTGAGACGTGTTCGCTCACAATGGGCCTGATCAGAAAGCTTACAATCACCCATAGGGCAATGGAAAGGGCTATGCTCGGAGTTTCCTTGCGGGATCGAATCAGAAATGTAGAGATCCACTAGAGAACCAGGGTTACTGACATAGCCCGAAGAATTGCCAAACTTAAGTGGCAGTGGGCAGGGCACATTGCTCGCAGAACGGATGGCCGATGGAGCAGAAAAGTTCTGGAGTGGCGACCGTGAACCGGAAGACGTTGCGTTGGGAGGCCTCCCACCAGGTGGACCGATGACCTGGTGAAGGTTGCGGGGATGCGAAACGCATGGGACCGATCAATGTGGCGTCGCTTGGGGGAGGCTGATATGATAGTAATGATGAAATAGAGGTAGATTGAATATTCGTAATTTTTCCAGGCGAAATTCCTCATAGAGTACATCGGCTTGTATGTGTTAGCAGATATTATCGTAAAGATTAATTTATCAAACGATGTGAGGCAGGCGTAATGAGACTCAAGATCAATGGCGTGTGATTGAAGAGGTCCAGCAGAGGACTGATGTAGGTTTAGGAATTTTTGTGCCACTTTGTCACCCCAGCTAAAACACTGAAGAGGGGATGGAAGGGTGACCTCAAAACACCCCTTTGTAATTTTTGACGTATAGAAAGTACTGATGCTGCTGGAGCAGTAGTGGCCCAGTGGTATCGGCCGCGACTTACAAGTTGCAGGTCGTGTGTTCGAGCCCAGGCAGGCGCTTTACTTTGTGTAAATTATTTCATCACCACTGCTCTCAAAACGGTGAAGGAAAACAACGTGACGTGGCCCATTGCGTGGTGGATTACGGCCCATTTCCTCTCACAGAGAGGAGGCCTGTGTCCCAGCAGTGGGCCTGATGATGTTATGTGAAAGTAGTGATTGTCAGCGAAATAACTTTTGATATTAAAGTTGACGCATAGTATCCTGCTGAGTTCCAACTAGTATGGACCCACGTGCTGGAACTGCCAAGTTCCTTTCTCAGAGAGTAGGCCTGTGTCCCCGCAGTGGGAGGGCCTATGTTCAGCCGCAGATAATATAATACTACCATACAGATGCCTCATCCCATACAAAGAAACCGTGCCGACGTAACTAGCGTTTTTCATCTTATTATACCGATTATTTTTTGTAAATCAATCGCGTTCGGTTCCGTTCCACGGCGATAGATAGATCACCATCTATATTCGTGGAACAGGTGGCACGGTTTCTTTGTATAGGATGAGACACCACTGAGGATATCTTTCGGCTGAAGTGATGGTGATGAAGGTATGCTATGCTCAGTATACTCACATTCATGAAGTTTAACACCAGCTCATTGCTGGAGTACCGCTGCGGAATCTTCTTTTCAAGAGGTTCCACTGTGGTCGGTTCTGGCAGCGCCATACCCTGAAAATATTGCTTTAACGTTTCATTCTTTTTCAAACTGTAGTCCTTGGGCCTGACAATTTTGAATTTTTGCTTTCCGAGAGTACTAATGGTTTTCGAATAAGTGAAGTGGTAGTTGCTCAACGATTAAGGATGGTCTGGCGAGCAAGCTTTTGCGTATAGAAGGATAATAAACATGCTATACCAAACCGTGGGGATTATCTGGGTTAGGCTTATTAAAAATGTGAAAAAAAAGAAAACTGATAGATTTAAGCTGGTTGCAGACCAATAGCTAAGCAAAGTTACTAAAAAAACCTTACGTAAAATTTCAAAATTTAAAAAACCTCCGACACATTTTTATTTCATGCTACATAATTTATCTAGTACATAGTAGATACGCTTCGATCGGCAATCTATTGAACACGTAATTATGACAAGATATCTTGCGAAAACACCCCGATTCAAACAGTAAAACGCCCATAACTTTTGAACGCCTGAACCGATTTTATTCAAACATAGCTAAGAACACTCTCGACAAAATCACCTTTCAAACAAAAAAAACTAAATCAAAATCGGTTCATCCGTTTAGGAGCTATGATGCCACAGACAGACACACAGATATACAGCAACACACGTCCAACTTATAACACCACTGTTTTTCCGGCGGGAGTTAAAAAGCAAAACACTTAATAGTGCAAAAATGTCTAAAAACTATGACTTCCGAAAATAAAGTTTTTTTTTTAATTTAACTCTGCGCTTAGCTTCTGGTGTGCAACTGGTTTTAAGCTAAGTTATTTATAGTAAGACCATCTGCAGACTATCGGCGTGCCTTCGACCTATGTCTCCAATGAAACAACGAACATTTGGATATGCGGGTATCCCAAAATAACGAATTCAATAACCCCCAGTTCCCCACTGACCTGAAAGAATGTATTCTGTGAGAATATAGTCATATGCCTGGGCAGGAGATCCCCTAAAGTCTTCCGTATTAGGTATAGCTGGTCGAGGTCACTCTTGCCCGGCCATAACGCTTCGCCGGAAAGGAGCTCGGCAAACACACAACCTGGAAAAAGGAAGCGCCTGATGAAATTATAATAAGACTGAATGTGTTGACTTGAAAACTTGAATTGAAACTTGAACAGGCGTTTAGCTTACACGGTATAAATAAATTATTACGTAGTTATTATTATTTTCCTTTATTCAAATTGATTCTTATAAATTAAATTTTAAATTATTTCAAATAATTACTTAAAATGTATAAAAAAATCTTTTTTACAAAAATTACAACCGACTTCCAAACAAAAACACTACAAAGTGAAAAATAACATTTCGGAAGTCGATGTTCCTGTTTTAGTTTCTTGTTTTTTAAAACCGACTGCCGAAATTGAAGTTATTTTTCACTTTGTAGTGTTTTTGTTTGGAAGTCGGTTGTAATTTTTGTAAAAATATTTTTACTTTTTAGTTGTGTTACATAATGGACCAGTTCCAAAGGGTAGCTACCTATAATGCCCAAAGTGAAGCCAGAATGGATTAACCCAATAACATGAAACTTAAACAAAACTGTGGAATGAGATTATACCAGGGTGAAAGGTTCACACCTGCGTACCCCTTTAGAGCGTACCAGTGTGATGTTATGTTATGAAATGGTGTAAACAATAAACAGACATGCGATTGCAGTTATCCCGAGTGATTTGCCGTCATTTATTGAAGAGTTCTGATTTATATCTCCAAAGTTCTTCATCAGATCTCAATAATAAATTAAACAGGACCACATGAAAAGCACCAGCGTTCAAATAAAAAAAGAATCAACAATAATAATATGGGTTTAGTAAAAATGAGGTAAAACACATTAAACAAAAATGGTCGCATTGATAACCTCCTCCTTTTTGCAAAGTCGGTTAAAAATAGAGGCCCATCGGTATCTGGAACAGGGTCCAAGCTACCGGCGTCAGGGCTCCAGAGAGAGGAACCTCCCAACTATACGAGCTGTGTCCAGAAGTAGCTTTCTGAATCAAGCCCTTGTCCCAACCGCCTGAAGAGAGCCTCCTAAGGTATTGGTCGAGGCTCGTGGCTATTAAGCCATTAGCTGACACGACTATCGGTACAATGATCGCTGTGTCCACATCCCACATGTCAACGACCTCGCGAGCCAAGTAAAGATACTTCGTTTGTTTATCTTTCTCGGCTTTCACGAGGTTCCCTTTATGCGGGACGGATATGTCAACAATCATTGCACGCCTCTCGATTGCGTCCACCACCTCAATGTCAGGCTTATTGGCTACAATAGTCCTGTCAGTGATGATGGACCGATCCCAGTACGATGTGATATAGATACTGCCATTTTTGAGAACAGGGCCGGGCACATACCTGTAGTACATCTGATTTCCACAAGAGTGCATTTCAGAGCAAGTTGCTGGTGGATAATCCTGGATATTATTATTATAATATCCACAAATACCATTAATACAACAATGACGTTTCGTAGTCCGTATAATACTCACAACGGATCTTTGTGTCTCTGAATTGGCTGCAAGATCCTGCGCAGTAGCAATTTTTAACCGACTTACCCAAAAGGAGGAGGTTCTATGTTCGACTTAATGTTTGTTTTTTTTTATGTTCACCGATATCTCCGTCAATGTGGACCGATTTTGAATAATTTTTTTTGAGAGAATATATTTCGAAATAGGTCCCATTTTAATTTAGTGAAGATCTGTTGAAGAACTTCGGAGATATACAACAGAACTCTTCAATAAATAACGGCAAATCTCTCGGGATTGCTGCAATTGCATGTATGTTTATTGTTTATACCATTTCATAACATAACATCACGGCAGTACGCTCTAAAGGGGTACGCAGATGTGTACAGTTCACCTTGGTACACTCTAATTTCATCGGTTATGTTCAGTTTCATGATATTTGGGTAGTCTATTCTGGCATTATAGGTAGCTTACTAAACTACTTGCTTGCCTATTAGGTAAGTACAACTAAAAAGTGAAAAATAAAAAAGCTTTTTTACAAAAAAATACTACCGACTTCCAAATAAGAAAACTACAAAGCGAAAAATAACTTTACTATTGGAATTCGGTGTCCATAACGCAAAAAAATGGTACCTACCAAAGTAACCGACTTCCAAAAATAAAGTTATTTTTCACTTAGTAGTTTTCTTATTTGGAAGTCGGTAGTATTTTTTTGTAAATAGGTAGTTTTTATTGTGTCAATGTTGAAGATATCATTGTATAACAGTCTCTTTCACTCGCTTACGTTTGTCGCATCGTCCTATCTCGCTTACTCTATGCAGTTTACTCGATGACAAACAGATTTTGCGCAATGGTTGGCAGAGCCAACTTTAGACACACAATCGACTATTATACACAGTTGACTATTATACTCGGATGTAATCTAGGGGTACAACAAAAAGTTCGTCTAAGACAGCAAAGAAGTCTGTCGCTCTCAAACATGTATGTAAAAATCTCTGACAAACTAATTCTTGTCGATATTTGCTACTCTCTCTTCGTGGATGATTGCTCGTGTTAGTTTACTATAGTGGTAGCCCGCCATATGTTGCTAACTTTGCTATGACCGAAACACAGCTTCAACAACAGCGTCAGCAGATTGCTTGTCTGTGACGATGAGGTTCCAACTATCGTTCTAAAAATCTTCTTATCGGAGTATTTTTCTGACTGTGGGACCATTCGCTAACTAAGAGACGGTAGTAGGCCATGGTAGAGGCAGCCCGCTGGAAGTTTATCTGCAGGCTTAAAGGTTACACTAGTCGATAATTCTTCCATACAAACGTAGTCTAGGGATTACTCCACTGTTTGACTATATACGTTCAAAATAAAAAAATACATTATTTTGTCTCATCATTATCTAGCCCTGTAGGGAAATAAAAAAGTAAAAAAAAAAGAATTTGAAAGTTATGAGCGTCGAAAGTTCCATATTTCAACACTAATTTTAACGCATCTTTGGGCGTAAATAAATACCATAAGAAAAAGGAAAATTGCAAAACGGCCACCATACAGGAATAGATTAGTAGTTCAACAATGCATATAATTTTATTTTGAAAATATACATTTAGTAGTTTTATCATGATACCTAGACTGCCACAGGCCTGTTTATAAAATTTTGCGCGCTCGTTTTCGTTCGAAATCATCATCCATTTTGCTACAAACGTGCAAAAGTGCTAATTCGTACACGAACTAGCTTCTTACTAGTAGTTACGCGTTATTTTACAAGCTTTATTATAACGCGCTTTTTTATAACGCACGGGCGCGGGGCGGACACGAATAAAGCAAGCGCGGTGACTGTTAACTCGCAGCTCCTACCCAAGCGTTGGACTCGTTGGACAGACAGCATGCTTTAAAATATTACATCGTTTTAGGAATTTATTACGATAAAATGGAGCAGTAAAAAATAAACAATGAACTTTCCTTCATATTTTCAGTTCTACGTCACTATTTTAAGTTCCATATTGGTAATTCACAATTTTATTGCAGTTTCGGGTTAACTTTAACCATAAAATCATTTAGGTTCTGAAAAGCATAGCCCTACGACGCACTATTTCCGAATTTTAGGCCTCCGAATTGTTATATCCGAATATCACGGAAACGGTGTGTCCTAGACAAAAAATAACCAAACATTTTGCCCTCCCCTGTGTTGCCCCCATGCTAGCAGCATCCCAACATGAATACTATACTACCATTTTGGAAATATAGATCGTTTTATACAAAATAAAATAAAATTTGGAGGCCCATAATTCGGAAACGGTGTGTCATAGGACCATGTGTATCAGAGCTTAAATGGCTTCTATGGACAAGATTAATAAGTTGGCGAAAAAAAATGGTCGCAACGAGTTAAAAAAAAATCTTCGAAAATTTTACGGTCCAAAAAAAAAATTATTTTCTTTGCTAATCATAGTGCCCCTAAGCGCATACTCCAACTCCTTAATCTCCGCCCCTAAGACGACCCACTGATCCATTAAACCACAAAAACAAAACATTAAACAATCTCTCGATCAATCGTCCTTACTTACACAATTATACTTTGTCAATATTATTACGTCTCCTATCACTGTTAACACTAAAAAGCACGAAGTAAAATAGCGTAGGTATAATACGTAAAGCGCGCGCCGCCGTCGAGTCGCCGCGCCCGCCCGGTGCCCCCTGCTTCTTGCTTTATTTTAGAATTTGCGTTGCGCGCGATTCGGGCGATACTGCGTTATAACGAATTAAGCAAATAGCGCCAAGTGAGTGTCACGATAGCGTTTGCTTTATGCTATGTATAATAAGCACGCTACTTTAAGTTGCTTTACGTTATATTAAGCACCACTACTTCTTACTGCTCATCACAGCCTCTATCTCTTTCGCACGTGTTGTCGGATGAGATAGCATGAATTTTAACCCCGCGCACAAAATAGTTCGTGCCGTCGACTAGGGGAACCTTCTGTACCTAAGCTGGTGGAGGATGTTCCAGATAGTGTTCTTGTACATACATACCTATGGCCCAGACGTCGACTGGCGTACTGTACATGGTGTCGCCGACCAGTAGTTCAGGCGCGCGGTACCACCGCGTCGCCACGTAGTCTGTGTAGCTCTCACCGGGACCTGGACATGTAGAGAGGAAAGAGGCTGTTAGTTACTGCTTTCGAGGCTGCTACTGTTAGTTATTTTTTGTGGTTTTATTTTAAACAAGCTGTTCGCCGCGGCTTCGCTCCCGTGGGTCACCCCACAGGACCCGTTTTCGGGATAAAAAATAGCCTATGTCACTCAGGAATAATGTAGCTTTCTATTGGTGAAAGAATTTTTAAAATCGGTCCAGTAATTTCGGAGCCTATTCGGTACAAACAAACAAACATACAAACAAACAAAAAAATCTTTCCTCTTTATAATATTGGTATAGATTTGTAAATAGAACTGCTTCGATTATTTTCTTAAAGATCGGCCTCAGCAGACGCAGTAGAATAAAATAAAACTTTTAAAATATTTTTTTACACAAGATTTTTTGTATTTTTCTCTTCAAACCCTTTCATTTGATACCCATATCATGGCAGTGCACAAAAAATTACTAGTCCGCCATCTTGGGCCGTCCGCCATATTGGATTAAGAATGACGTCACTTAGCGAACCATGAACTGTCATCCAAATTAAACGTGTATGCAAAATTTCTTTTTAATCGGTGGCGGATAACTGCTTTAAAATTCAGTTGCAAGATTTGACTCGAACACACTTCATACATACATACATACATTTGAAGTTAAATAAAAACTTGTAAAAAGGTTGAAAGTTGAAAGAGCGAAGAGATGCTGTTGCAGTAAAAACACTGCAGTCAGCACACAAAGAAGTCGTTTATAAAATTGGTAGGTAATTTGTGGTTGCGCTTTCGTGATGATGAACTTGGATTAATATCCTTTATTAACAACCCTATCAAATGGCATTTAAAACTCTAGAGTAAGTGCTTAACTTTTATAATTTTTAGTAATTCTTTAACACCATGCCTGCAATCAGTCCTATAAGTTTGTGATTGCTACAAAATTTAAAATGCTACATAATTTATCTAGTACATAGTAGATACGCTTCGATCGGCGATCTATTGAACACGTAATTATGACACGATATCTTGCGAAAACACCCCGATTCAAACAGTAAAACGCCCATAACTTTTGAACGGCTGAACCGATTCAAACATAGCTAGGAACACTCTCGACAAAATCACCTTTCAAACAAAAAAATCTAAAACAAAATCGGTTCATCCATTTAGGAGCTATGATGCCACAGACAGACACACAGCAACACACGTCAAACTTATAACACCCCTCTTTTTCCGGCGGTGGTTAAAAAGATATCGATTCCTAACAAACAAGAAAGTTTCCTTTGTATTTTCTTTACAAACACAACTGCAAAATACAAAATGACTACACCTAGACACCTACCTAGGCTATTAATAAACATTCCGCAAAGTAACTGTAGATCGCGTAGGTGTACCTCCCTAAGTAGTTAACATTACAAAAGACTTTCTAAAGGGCAAAGGTAAAGGCTAGGTTATACGTTGCACGATTAGATGTTCTTTGTTGATAGTGTGATTAATGACCAAAGAACACCCACACAGCGAGTTAGAACCTATAGCTTGTAGACGGAAGACCTTGGTTATTTATAGCCTTCTGTGAGTGTGCCAATTGCGTGTTTAAGATGGCAACATATATCTGTATAGCTTTTGCCAGTGCGTTTACTTAGATGAAAGTCTAAAACTGTCGCAGGTCTTGGTATCATCATCATCATCATTTCAGCCGAAAGACGTCCACTGCTGGACATAGGCCTCCCCCAGGCGTCGCCACATTGACCGATCCCGTGCGTCTCGCATCCAGCGCCTGCCCGCAACCTTAACCAGGTCATCAGTCCACCTAGTGGGAGGCCTTCCAACGTATCGTCTTCCGGTTCGCAGTCTGATCCAGAACTTTTCGGCCCCATCGGCCATCCGTTCTGCGAGCAATGTGCCCTGCCCACTGCCACTTAAGTTTGGCAATTCTTCGGGCTATGTCGGTAACTTTGGTTCTCCTGCGGATATCATCATTTCTGACGTGATCACGCAAGGAAATGCCGAGCATAGCCCTCTCCATTGCCCTTTGGGTGACTTTAAGCTTTCTGATTCTGGTCTTGGTATATCTTCACCATAATTCCACCAGGCGAGGTCTTAGCCACTGGGGTGGCTATGACCTCGCCTCCCGTGCTTAAGGTCAGTGCGTTTGCTTGGATGAAAGTCTAAAACTATCCCTGGTCTTGGTATATCTTCACCATAATTCCACCAGGCGAGGTCTTAGCCACTGGGGTGGCTATGATCTCGCCTCCCGTGCTTAAGGTCAGTGCGTTTGCTTGGATGAAAGTCTAAAACTATCCCTGGTCTTGGTATATCTTCACCATAATTCCCCCAGGCGAGGTCTTAGCCACTGGGGTGGCTACGACCTCACCTCCCGTGCTTGAGGTCAGTGCGTTTGCTTGGATGAAAGTCTAAAACTATCCCTGGTCTTGGTATATCTTCACCATAATTCCACCAGGCGAGGTCTTAGCCACTGGGGTGGCAACAACCTCGCCTCCCGTGCTTGATATCAGTGTGTTTGCTTGGATGAAAGTCTAAAGCTATCCTTGGTCTTGCTATATCTTCACCATAATTCCCGTGCTTGAGGTCGTGGGTTCAAATGCGCGCAAATACCAATGTGACTTTTTTAATTCTTATGTACTTTCTAAGTTTAGGTTGGACATCACAGGCAACGGTGAAGGAGAGCCGTGGTGGCCCAGTGGTATTGGCCGCGACTTAAAAGTTGGTAGGTCGTGAGTTCGAACCGAAGCAGGCGCTTTATTTTGTGTAAATTATTTCATCACCACTGCTCTTAAAAACGGTGAAGGAAAACATCGTGAGGTAACCGGCGTGTCCTAGAACCAAAAATTCGAAGACATGTGACATCCACCAAACCGCACTGGGCCCGCGTGGTGGATTATGGACCATCACCACAGAGAGGAGGCCTGTGTCCCAGCAGTGGGAACATTAATAGGCTGATGTTGATGATGATGAGTAGGATTAAAATTCGTTTTTAGTTTCACCCTATAATCTACCAAGACCATGAATTAAATCAAGTTAACTTCCGAATAGCAGTATTTTGTAATACCCCTTGGTTAATATATTTAGCCTTGCCCTTGACAATGCGATATAGTACTCAAGGTCAATAAGGATTTTATAAGTTATGCTGTAGGTATCCTACTTAAAAATTGACTCACACACTGTTCCGTTGTTGTTGAATTAGGTATTTTACCTATGTTTGCAATATTTGTAAGTATGTGAGAACCATGTTCCTACTTATCAAATTAATTAATTTTCCTGTTAATGCTTTTAAATACTTCATACCTGTACGGAGTATAGTATGTAGTGCTATTCTGGGTGCATCGTCCTCACATATATTAATGTATGTACTTATGTAAATATCTTTGTAAAACGCCTATTTTTTTAAAAAGAGTAAGTATGGAGTTTCTTGTACGTTCTTCTCCATAACAATCTATTTTCCGATTGCACGGTAGAATCAATTTTTATTACTTGTAAATTTTAATTTATTTGACGCATCACAGCATCAATCTCTTTCGCACGTGTTGTCGGATGAGACAGCATGCATTTTAACCCTGCGCACAAAATAGTTCGCGCCGTTGACTAGGGGAACCTATTCTATCCCTTCCTCTGTCCAGTCTGCCATTTGTCCATCTGTCATGCCGCTGTATCTGTCCACTCGGCCAATTTGCCATTTTTTGCCATTTTATGGTTGTTCCTGTTTTTGGCTTGAAATATGTCAGTAGGGAAGATATTCTCGATAAATCTTGGTTTCATTCGATACTTTAATAGACAATTATGAAAAAAAAAATACCTCGCTGGTCTTTGGATCCGCCCAAGACCGTAATATTTATTTTTTTAATCTGTGGACGTCCGGTCGCCATTTCGACCGCAGAGTTTTTGGCGGGATTTTGTCGAGTGAAGTTCATTGGCTGTTAATATTATTTGCAAATTGATTCCTAGTGGATATTGTGATATATTATTGGTGTAGTTTTGTGTCTCAACGGACAATTTGTGAAATCATTGACAGAAGCGATCTCGGTATAGTGGAGCGGAGTATTTTATTGTAGTATTGACTGCCTCTGCAAAGCTTACTGGGAAGACTGACTCGATACAATTTGCTGCCAAATACTCCAAAAAACATCAGAATCTGTTACATCCGCATTCTAATGCATACTAAAGAATATCAGAGCGAAATAATAAAAAGGGCTAAAAGGTCCTAGCAACCAGGCCATAAAAATTACATAAAAAAAAAGAAGAAAATTCGACCGCACAAGGGGCCGTGCTCAAACTTGTTGTGATTAAAAATTAAGTTTTTTTTTTTTGAGTGGCTGTTGTTTTCTGCTGAAAAAAACATGGAACGGTAAGTTTTGAACTGTTTTTAATAGTTTTTTTTCGTATTTGGCCTAAATTCCAGCAGATATACGTATTTCAACCCCCCGGCAAAGAGCACGGTTCCTGTGGACCACAGGAGCGAATTCTGTAGAAAACTACATACCTACTCCTTATTTAAAAACCGGCCAAGTGCGAGTCGGACTCGCGTACGAAGGGTTCCGTACTTGGTAAATTGCGGTTTACGATTTATGACGTATAAAAAAAAACTACTTGCTAGATCTCGTTCAAACCAATTTTCGGTGGTAGTTTACATGGTTATGTACATCATATATTTTTTTTAGTTTAATCATTCTCTTATTTTAGAAGTTACAGGGGGGGGACACACACATTTTGCCACTTTGGAAGTGTCTCTCGCGCAAACTATTCAGTTTAGAAAAAAAAAAATTAGAAACCTCAATATCATTTTTGAAGACCTATCCATAGATACCCCACACGTATGGGTTTGATGAAAAAAAATCAGTTTCAAGTATGGGGACCCCCAAAATTTATTGTTTTTTTTTTCTATTTTTGAGTGAAAATCTTAATGCGGTTCACAGAATACATCTACTTACCAAGTTTCAACAGCATAGTTCTTATAGTTTCGGAAAAAAGTGGCTGTGACATACGGACGGACAGACAGACAGACATGACGAATCTATAAGGGTTCCGTATTTTGCCATTTGGCTACGGAACCCTAATAAAGTGGTGCAAGATTACGACTACTTTAGAATACTAAACATACGGTGACATTGCAGCCGTGCACTGCTATTACCTATAGTAGTTCACGTTGAGTCTCTATTTGCATTATCTCGCAATGTTTGAACCCAATAGGCCAATACCGTTCGCTATTGGTTCATGGCTGAACGTTGTCTAAGGTCAGTCAACTTGCCGCTGGAACGGTGCAATTCTGCTAAACCACGCAATAAATGAGCCCTGTATCTGAACTGTGAATTATTTCTTGTAAATGATCGTTTTGGGATTTGCAGTCTTGAATCATGACGTACAGGGCTTTGGAAGGAAAGAAAATAAGCTGATAAGTAGGTCATATATTTTACTAGTGTTCCACGCGGCTTCGCTCCTGTCAACTGGCTATAGCTACCTACGCTACCCTACCTACCCTACATACATGAATGTTGCGTAACTTTAACGTAAACTCTCAAAAAGGAATATTTTTCCCGTTATGGATCATTTTTCATTTATGCTCCGCTCCTATTGGTCGTAGCGTAATGTTATATAGCCTATAACCTTCCTCGATAAATGGACTATTAAACCCAAAATATTTTTCAATTCCAACCATTTGTTCCTGAGATTAGCACGTTTAAACAAACAAACTCTTCAGCTTTATGATATTGGTATAGATTTAAAATCCTCTAATCGCTAAGGAGTTCGTTTGTATGCGCCATATCTTGATAACTGCTGGACCAATTTTGATGAAACTTGCATTATTCCCTAAGTTGAGAGATACCCAATCCAATGCAAAAGAATGATTACGATCCGATAAGTAGTTTCGGCGAAATGCGTGGACAAACATACATACATACACTTATGAAATTTGGCATTCGTGTTTAGAAGCCCGCATAGAGTAACATATGCGAATATTGAAAGCACGTTAAGCCGTTAGTCCCGGCTGTCATTTGAAGATCTTTGACATTCGTTACAGGTAGTCAGAAGCTTGAGATCTGCCACCAGTCTTGCCATGGAGTATAGTGTTACCCAGTTACTGGGTTGTGGAGGTCAGATAGGCAGTCGCTCCATGTGAAACACTGGTACTCTGCTAAATCCGGTAAGACTGGAAGCCGACCCTAACAACAATTGGGAAAAGGCTAGGCAGATGATATAAAAAAGTATAAAGACAATTGTCTTCATACTTACGGGACTAAAATGACCTGGTTGATGTCAATAGACTCGCCCCCTTCCCCTATAAAAGGGGACTAAAACATAACTCACGAAATGAGAAATGATTTATTATTCACATATTTTGGAGCTAACCCCTTTGCTGACAGTCCTATTACGATATTTAGGGTTCTAAACTCATAAAAATAATGTGTAGTGTAGATCAAAAGTGCTATAGTAGTTAATCAAATTAGCTGATCAGTATCTAACTCAATGTTTATGTTCAAATGACATGATGGCGTGACTTGATTTGTGTCTGTCTGGTTCGTAGACACCTTTGATCTATATCTATCTTCTATATCTATATATAAAAATCAATTGCTGTTCGTTAGTCTCGCTAAAACTATATAAAAATCAATTGCTGTTCGTTAGTCTCGCTAAAACTCAAAAACGGCTGCACCGATTTGAATAATTCTTTTTTTGTTATGTTCGCCAGAAAACAGGGAAGGTTTAAAAACAAAAAAGGGTTGGTAGGGTAGGGTAGGTAGAGTAGGGTAGGGTAGGTAAGGTAGGGTAGGGTAGGGTAGGGTAGGTAGGTAGGTAGGTAGGGTAGGTAGGTAGATAGGGTAGGTAGGTAGGTAGGTAGGGTAGGGTAGGGTAGTGTAGGGTAGGGTAGGTAGGGTAGATAAATGTTTGGTGTTTTTATGGCAAAACAAAGTTTGCTGGGTCAGCTAGTCATGAATAAAAATTAGGAATCTACTTTAAACTGGTAAATATCGCTATCAGCGATTACACCGCCTTACCCATATATTTATGAACTGTGATGCGATCTTAGTGTGCAATACTATGTATTTATGATTGTACCTACTTACTTAATAAACATCTTTTTTATCATCTATAGGCTTGCGCTTGACCACTGTCTCACCTGATGGTAAGCGATGATGTGGTAACGGGGAAGCACGCCTGCTTAGAAAAAACCTATTCACTATTGGCTTAAAGACCCCTAGATTTTAGCTATCGGGAAACACAGACACCGGCAGGGAATGCCAATACTAAGCTGTACGCATAATATAAGTGTCCCCAAAACGTTTGCGTATGGGTGGGCTGTAAGCTGGCAACTCGGTGACGATGTTCAAGGCTGTGCCTCATCGCCGATGAGCCTCTTGGCCCGCTTTTCGATCGACTCTGGTACATCAAGTTGGTATTTGGCAGATCCGTCCCAGAGATGAGAACAGTATTCCATGCATGATCGAACTTGCACTTGATACAAATTGAGTAGCTGTTCCGGCGTGAAGTACCTTTTCACCTTCGCAAGGAGCCCTAACTTTTTGGCAGCCAGCTGAGCCTCACTGTATGGACCAAAATTGAGAGTCAATGTCAAGGTAACGCCAAGAAGCTCAAGATGGTCTGTTATTGGCACGGTTACATCACGGAAAGTTGGAGCCGGGTGGAATTGGCTCTTCTTAGCGGAAAAAAGACACGCCTGGGTCTTAGTAGCATTGAAACTGACCAGATTGGCATCACCCCATTCGGAGACCGCCTTCAAGGATAGATTCAAGCGTTCGACTATGGCCTCCCGGAGAGACCGAATCTGAGGCCCAGTAACCCGTGCGCCGGACACGTATCTCTCAGCAAAAGTGTTGTCGTCAGCATACACAAATGTGCCGGGTTTTACTTAACCACAAGGGGCATACTCTTGATTTGGCTTTCTCCAACTTGCCACTTGAAATAACTGAATGTCTATCACCCCTTGTGAAGACTGACCTACCTCATCCAGTAATTACTATCGAAATATCTGACCTTGCAGTTTCTCCACTCCGTGAGTTGTCCACTTCTAGACATAATTACCGCAAAGCGGACTTCAGCATGTTGAATACTTATTTTTCTGAACTTGATTGGCACTCAGTTTTACACAATAAATCAATAAATGCTGCTGTGGATATATTCTATGAAATAATTCAAACAGGAGTTGATAAATACGTACCTTTTAATCGAAGGTCAGGATCACATAAATATCCTGTCTGGTATAGCAACTCTTTAATTAAAATAATTAAAGAAAAAAGCAAGGCACACTCGCGATGGAAACGGTATGGTAACATATTAGACTACGACGAATTCGCATTATTACGAGATAGACAGCGGCAAGTCCACGAAATTTGTTATAATAAACACGTGCAAGAAATGGAAAGCAGTTTAAAAAAAGAACCGAAAAAGTTTTGGACCTACATAAAAAACATGCGTGGAGGCTCCAATTATCCAAAAATGTTATCTCACAACAACGTCAATTATTCGGGAGGTCGGGAAATTTGTGAGGCTTTCAATGACTTCTTCCACGGCGTATTTGGTGAACCCTCTGACTATAGCCTCGCTAATTCTTTGATAACGGACGAAAAGGATCACTGTCCTGACATAATTTCTAACTTACAATTCACTTCGTCAACTGTGGAGAGGTCGTTGTGTGCCTTAAGCGTTGATAAGGGCCCTGGATGCGACGGTGTGCCACCAATATTTTGGAAGAACTGTGCAAAATCTTTGGCACCTCCAATTAGTACTATTTTTAATATTTCATTAAAAGAAGGCACCTTCCCAAATGAATGGAAAAAAGCTTTCATTGTTCCAATTCATAAAAAGGGTTCGCGTACAATGCTAGGAAATTACAGGGGTATTTCTATACTAAATACAATTGGTAAAGTATTTGAGAAACTGGTATGCAACGCTATCTATCCATATATCCTCAGAGGAATCTCTTGCAATCAGCACGGTTTTTTAAGGAAACGCTCGACTGTCTCTAACTTAGCCAGTTTCTCAAACTTTGTTCTTGAGAATACAGATAGCGGGGGGCAGGTTGACGTGATCTACACGGATTTCGAAAAAGCTTTTGATCGTGTGGATCACGTCATCTTGCTCAGTAAGCTGTACAGACTTGGTATACGCGGGGATCTTTTACGATGGGTGCAGTCATATTTATTTAAACGCTCACAAGCTGTCGTACTAGGAGGTTACCGTTCCAACTTTATTGAAATCCCTAGCGGCGTACCACAGGGATCTCATTTAGGACCTCTTTTTTACAACGCATATCTATTTGACATCACTGATTCTTTTGAACACTCTGATCACTTAATGTACGCTGATGACAAAAAAATATTTTATAAAATAAGAACACCCGATGATTGCAAGGCCCTTTAAGAGGATCTTAATCACTTAAATAATTATTACACAAAAAACAAGATCACTGTAAACGTTGCTAAGTGTCAATGTATAAGTTACACGCGTAAGAGGAACCCGATTGTTTACTCATATAATTTTGATGGAATTTTCATAAATAAAGTCCAGATGGTTAGGGATTTAGGAGTTATGTTTGATAGTAAATTAATGTTCTCAGATCACATAGACCTCATTAGCACAAAAGCTTATAAGAACCTAGGATTTGTTCTTAGGTCATGTAAGGTATTTAAAAACATTGGGGCTCTTAAATCTGTTTATTTTGCATATGTGCGCAGCGTTTTAGAGTATGCGTGCCCAATCTGGTCCCCACAATACATAATTTATAAGAACCAAATAGAAAAAATTCAAAAAAGATTTATTAACCATCTTAACTATCGCCTTCGTAAACCTCCAATGTCTTACGAGGATAGCTGTCGAACATATGGTCTGCTAACACTCGAAGAAAGGCGTAAAGTGATGGAAATGTGTCTGCTCTATGAGATACTCAATGGACGCCTTGATTGCCCGGAGTTGGTCGCACAGATAGCTTTTAGTACTCCCCTACGGCGCACTCGTCACACGCCAATGTTACACGTTCCTCGTCACTCCACTAACTATGCCAAGAACTGTGTACTGACTCGCATTGCTCGAAATTATAACTCGGAATTCTCACAAGTTGATATATTTAACTGTAATAAACCTACATTCAAGAAACGAATAGTGAAGGCTATAGATGGAGACAAGTGACAGTCAACCGGTCTTCTATCTTCTCCTATCTTCTGTTGTTCAACCTTTTTATTTAACTAATTAACCATTTCAAAATTGTGATTTAACTTAACCTTATATAAATTTGGATTGTATTGCATCTTTTAATTTAAATTTGTAGCATTAGTTCGTTCGCATGTTTTATACATTTATCCCAGTTACACAGGGAAACCTATAATTGGCCATACAAATTGTAATAGGCATATTTTGTAAAATAATATTTTTAAGTATCGCTGTTGGTTACCTAAATAAATAAATCATTAATGTGCAACTAGAATAATGTTGCTGAGATTACCGACCCCTGAGCGACATTAATATCCAATTGGTCCGACGAGCAGCCATCGATAACCACTCGAATGGACCGATCTCTCAGGAAGTCTGCAATTCAATCATGTGTATAAGATGTATATGTAAAATATACATTTAAGCGGCTTATAATTGTTATTTTTTGTTTTGTTGTTGGTATTCCACGGTTTAAATAATGCACCTGCCATGTTATCTCTTCACCACCCATAGTTGACTGGTAGAGAATGCCTAAGGCATTAAGTCCGCCATTGTACCTTTGTGCATAAAGTTTAAATAAATAAATCACACAGACCACCGGGCAGACCGATCTTTAACTAATTCACTAAAACGTGCAGCTTATACGGGTGAGTCTAGAAGTTTTATATTCAACCCAAGGATTCCTGTGACCTATGTGAACACTGAGGAAGGGTTATTAAAAATTCAACGCACAGAGGGTTCAAGGGATGAAAGTTTGTGGGCAAGTACGCCATTTTTGCTTTTGGAAAATCTCATCGGGGGCAAACGAATAAACAAATTATTTATTGAAATTAAATAGGTAGATATCTACGTAACGAATAGTTTCGATAGATGAATACAGCATAGGCTTGAGAAATTCTATTTAATCAAAGGATAGTATATAAACGAGCGAAAATAAATTCAAAGTAAAGGTGTAAAAAATACATAATATGGCGCACTGAAATACTAAGTGAGCGACAAACTGTGTGCGAATACAAATGTTTAAAACAGCGACTTGAAAATAAAAGTTTCTCGACGGAGTCCCGCTCCGGGGCTCTTTTTTCTGTCTGCAAGGTCTAAAGTAACCTAACATGAAGGAGATGACGGGAGCTAAGTTCGCTCGCTTTGCTTCCCCTGCTCTTTTCTCGCGCCGTCTTCTACCTAACCTATCCGGTGTCGGGGTTCTCTAAGGTCCCGAGCTCGCTTCGCTCGCTGAAAACACGAATACACCCGAACTCCCGCGCTGCACAGCGATGTCAGTGATGTCACCTCGATGGTTGTTCAGCTATTATCAAAACAATAATATGCTAAAATAGGAAAAATAGAACCTATAGTTAAAATATGTAACAATATTATTACCGCAGCTCAAAAAGCTAGCCTCCTGAAAGGTATGTATTACTCAAACCGGATAAATAGTTACTTAGTATAATATAATAGTCGCCCACTCAGTATAATAGGTTGGGGAAAAAGATTCTTCGCATTAAAAAAAAAAAATACAAAACATTTTTTAATATAGTTTATTTACATTTAACCAACATTTAACTAAAGTATGTAGATACCATTTTGTTCGATAACTTCTTGCCATCTTGTAGGTAGGGACATGATCCCATTGCTATAGAAATTTTGGGACTTCTGATCAAAATACCGCGACAAGTGGTTTTTGCAGTCCTGTCGTGATGTTAACCTGACACTGTCTAAAGAATTCTGAAGAGACCGAAACAGGTGGAAATCTGAAGATGCAAGGTCAGGACTATACGGCGGATGCATTAACACCCCTCAGCCAAACTCTCTTAATTTTTGCTGAGTGGCTAAAGATGTGTACACGAGTACATGAGTACACGGTTCATTTGGTTTCTTTCAGTGAGCTCGTGAGGTACCCAAATATCGAGCATTTTTGTGTACTCAGTTTTTTTCAAATGCGCCAAAACTGTTTTGTGGTCAATTCCCAGTTCTTCAGCTACGTCGTAACTACTGATATGCCGATCTTGCTCCACTTTTCCACTGTTTGGCGAACAGAGCGACGTGCATCTTTGTCATCAAAATTTCCGGATTGAAAACGCTTAAACCAAATTTGTGCTACTCTCGCAGACACTGCACTAGGTCCATAAACATCGCAAATGTTTTTCGCGGCTTGCGTTCCATTTTTACCTTTTTTGTAGTAAAATTTTAAAATGTATCGAATTTCTTCATTAGTTTCACTCATCTTGACGGTACGAAAAACAAATGAAAATCACACACATTTTCCTAATTTGAATTTGGAATTATTTAAAATTTAAACTTTCAATGATACCAAAACCAGCCAGATACAAATAGTATAGCCAAAGAGATTTTATTACAAGTTCATACATACTATAATGCGAAAAGACTTTTTCCCCAACCTAATATTTTTCGCCAGGTTAATAATTTCCATTAGTCAAACCGAAAAAACAATATCTCATGTTCTAAACTAAACCCATATTCCAAACATCGAATCCAGACGAAAAATCGACCGAATTTGTTGGACTTTAAAAGCTCGAATCGATAAGGTTTTCATGCTCACGTGCTTTTCAAATAGCCCGAGTCATGCGACGTATGTATTTCTTCTACCTATGGCTACGGTATGGGACGACCGTAAATGTCGAATATTTTCCATTAAACCGTTTTCAGAATGTTTGCAGTTATTTTAAGGTCAATAAACGGAGTAAAGAGTATTTTATACGCATTTTTTTGTAGTTGGTTTTTCTATATGTGTGTAATGCTGGTCAATCATATTCGCACGAATACGCAAACCCACAAGTGTTGGACGACATTTGCAAATGATTATGCAAAGTTTTCGCTGCAAACGCGGTTTTCCAAGCTGTGTCGGTTTTTTAATGAACATGCGCAGTCGTCGCACGAATGTGTGGGAGACTACGCGAAGGTTCGAGTTTCGCGAAGGTAACGGACGTTTCGCCATTTTCATAGTTCGTGAATTCTACTGTGTAGCGTAGGTACTTAAACTAATTGCATCATGGATTGGAGCAAATCCAAGGTGCAGGAAATCATTGAACTCCTACAGAATAAATCGACCATATGGGATCCTCAAAAAAAATCCCAAGTGTAAGAGAAAGCGCAAACGTGTTCGCAAATTGAGTATACGAAGCCATTTGCATATCCGCTAAGTTTGCAAATGAATGTCTGACGGCCGTTCACATGCGTGCAAACATTCGTACAATGTACGAATGTTTGCGCGCATGTGAATGACCGGGGTAAGATCAACTTGTGCAACAAAGAAAACTTTCTGTTTCCTCGTAAGTCCGGTCCAACAAACAGTTTTTCAGTTTAGATTTGGCCTCGGAGTATTTGCACGGTATGGTAAAAGTTTTACATATGGAATTAAAGACGCGTATGGGTAAAATACGGCGAAAACCGGGACGCAAATAGGGTTTTTGATTTTTTGAAGCTCCATTCTATCCGGCAGTTTCCTACCCCTTTGACTGCATCTGGATCGAACTACCTTGTCTTTAACCAGTTTTAAAAGTGACCCTAGGATGAATAGTTATGTCGGACGCGTAATACCTCAGATTCCTTATAAAGGTCATCAGTAGAAAAGCGCCTTGGTTATCTTGAATACCATTTTTTATTTTGACCGTATATCGCAATTTTGGCTGTCGCTACAAGGAAATCCGAAAATCTGACCGTCTAGTCTTGCTAACTAGTATTTTTATTTATTTTTATTTACACACACAATTTACATAATTGAACAAAATAAAATACGTTCTCTATCACAAAGGAAATGTCCATGGACCCCAAACTAGGCACAGCCTATCCTGGTGTTCAAAGATTTAGAATAAGCAGACTGAAAGTTCTGTGTGACACAGTACAATGTTATCAAAAAAAAAATACTAATAAAAAAAGAACATCCAGGGCCACATTTAGTATAGATGATAGCGTGCAACGAATAACCTGATCAATTTTGTCCAAGAGAATTTGTGAATGCTTCCATAATGGCGAAGCGCGAAGAAAGTACATGAAAGGAGAATGCCCATTTTGTAAGGGAACTTGGGCCCCTTTAAAAAAAAAACCGGCCAAGTGCGAGTCGGACTCGCGCACGAAGGGTTCCGTACTTGGTAAATTGCGGTTAACTATTTATGACGTATTAAAAAAAAACTAGTTACTAGATCTCGTTCAAACCAATTTTCGTTGGTAGTTTACATGGTAATGTACATCATATATTTTTTTTAGTTTTATCATTCTCTTATTTTAGAAGTTACAGGGGGAGGGACACACATTTTACCACTTTGGAAGTGTTTCTCGCGTAAACTATTCAGTTTAGAAAAAAATGATATTAGAAACCTCAATATCATTTTTGAAGACCTATCCATAGATACCCCACACGTATGGATATGATGAAAAAAAAAAAAAATTAGTTTCAGTTTCAAGTATGGGGACCCCCAAAATTTATTGTCTTTTTCTATTTTTGAGTGAAAATCTTAATGCGGTTCACAGAATACATCTACTTACCAAGTTTCAACTGCATAGTTCTTATAGTTTCGGAAAAAAGTGGCTGTGACATACGGACGGACAGACAGACAGACAGACAGACAGACAGACAGACAGACAGACAGACAGGCAGACAGACAGACATGACGAATCTATAAGGGTTCCGTTTTTTGCCATTTGGCTACGGAACCCTAAAAATGGTTGTATCTTGATGAATTTGGTTGTAAATTGTAGAAAAACACGTTGTATTCATAATTAGAAAACATTTTTCATTTGTTTTGTGGGGATCGACGAGATATAACGATGTTTCTGTTCTTGAAATGAACCTTTATTACAATGCAATAAGGCGCATACAAATGTCCAAGTGTAGGAACCTTATATGTTATTGTCTGTACATATAAAGTAAAGGACACGGATGGAAAAAAAAAAAACAAAATATAAATCCTATTTTCGGATAATATTGAAATCGCAGACACAATACCTCATAGGGGGCCTGTGTATGGGCAATCTCCTTTGGACCAAAACAACAATAACGAATGAGGGTGATAGCCGAATGTACATTAATTTTAGAGAGTCTGTCCGAAATATCGTTGAAATGTGTTATTTTGACGTTAATGAATGGAGAAAAACTATCTCCCAAAATTGGGGAACCTAGGAGGTGCAGTGAACTTCTTTCTTTAATTTTTATCTCTGGTGCTATTGTGTTGAAAATTTGAAGGGTTGATTGTCTGTCCGTATTGTCACAGATGAAAATTTCGCATTTGGAGTGGTTGAGTTCTCGGCCAATGGACTGGAATTGCTGCTTCAGGAATTGAAAATCTTTCAAAACTGTATCTACGTCACCTCAGGTGTTGAATTTAGAATTTAATTGTTGAACAGGCACCCTGCCAAATAAAACCAAAAATTTCAGGAAGTTCGAAACCAACCCATTCCTAATTTGCTTAGAATAACAATTGTTCTTTTTTAGGGTACCGTACCCAACGGGGGGCTAAAAACGGGACCCATTAATATGACTCCGCGGTCCATCTGTCTGTCACCAGGCTGTATCTCATGAACCGTGATAGCTAGACAGTTGAAATTTTCACAGATGATGTATTTCTGTTGCCGCTATAACAGCGAATACTAAAAACAGAGTAAAATAATATTTAAGTGGGGCTCCCATACAACAAACGTGTTTTATTTGCCGTTTTCTGCGATAATGGTACGGAATAACGGAACCCACGAAGGGCGCGAGTCCGACTCGCACTTGGCTGGTTTTCAAAATTATATCGAATCATGAGAAAGCCATGCCCATTTACTAGTCAGAAAGATAACATCACCATTTTTCCGAAAATCATTTCCCTAATTTGAAGCTAATCGGAGTTACAAAATTATGCACATGATACCAAATTATGCGTACCGTATTTCTCTACCCCCTACTACGTTACATCCTCGATATAGCAAGGGTTGTCCCACCGCAAAACCGGATAGTCGATCCAACCAGCCCGTTTAGCCGGACTTTTGGTTAACATAAAATAAATAAAAACATGGCTGATTATACCTCGGCTTATATATATATATAATATATATTTCTTGTGTGCGTGTGTATGTGACTGAACTCCTCCTAAACGAGTGGACCGATTTTGATGAAATTTTTTGTGTGTGTTTGTGGAGATTCGAGAATGGTTTAGATTAAAAAAAAAAAAAAAAAAAGTATGAAATTAAAGACGTGTGTACAGGACAACGTTTGTCGGGTCCGCTAGTATATATATATATATATATACTAGTTGACCCGGCAAACTTTGTTTTGCCATAAAAACACCAAACATTTATCTACCCTACCTACCCTACCCTACCCTACCCTACCCTACACTACCCTACCCTACCCTACACTACCCTACGCTACACTACCCTATCCTACACTACTCTATCCTACACTACCCTACCCTACCCTACCCTACCCTACCCTACGCTACGCTACGCTACCCTACCCTACCCTACACTACCCTACCCTACCCTACCCTACGCTACGCTACCCTACCCTACCCTACCCTACCTACCTACCTACACTACACTACTCTACCCTACCCTACACTACCCTACACTACCCTACCCTACCCTACGCTACGCTACCCTACCCTACCCTACCTACCTACCTACACTACACTACTCTACCCTACCCTACACTACCCTACACTACCCTACCCTACCCTACCCTACCCTACCCTACACTACCCTACACTACCCTACCCTACCCTACCCTACCCTACCCTACCCTACGCTACGCTACCCTACCCTACCCTACCTACCTACCTACACTACACTACTCTACCCTACACTACCCTACCCTACACTACCCTACCCTACCCTACCCTACCCTACCCTACCCTACCCTACCTACCTACCTACACTACACTACTCTACCTACCTACCCTATCCAACCAAACTTTTTTTTTTTTTTTTGCTTTTAAACCTTCCCTGTATTCTGTCGAATATAACAAAAAAAGAATTATTAAAATCGGTCCAGCCGTTCTCGAGTTTTAGCGAGACTAACGAACAGCAATTGATTTTTATATATATAGATATATAGTTTATGCAATGGTCAAATATTAACACGCGAGTGTTTTAATACCTAATTATATGCCGTTGCATACACTATTTTATCTTCACTCATACAGTTGAAATAAAATATAAGTGGAAAAGGAAAAAATATGCGGTATGGCGGGCAATTTAGATTCTCATAGCACCATGATTGTCAATGTCAATGAGCCCAAGCGCCAATAAATTAAAAAGTAAAAGTGTGCTATAAAAATTAAAAAGTTATTTAATGATGCAGTTGTTTGAAAATCGAAGGCAAATGTTGAACTGTAATGGTTTTTTTTTTTAATTTTATCTATCCTCGAATATAAAGTACGTGTTTATGCTTTTTTGAATTCATATTTGGAACATTACGTTGTGAGTGTAGATAAAGGATTTTTAATAGTATGTCCAGGCTTTTTTGATCCTGTTGAGAAACTCTTCTTAACTTTTATCCCAAGCAATATATCTGCCTCGTTTTTAGGGTTCCGTAGCCAAATGGCAAAAAACGGAACCCTTATAGATTCGTAATGTCTGTGTGTCTGTCTGTCTGTCCGTCCATATGTCACAGCCACTTTTTCCGGAACTATAAGAACTATGCTGTTGAAACTTGGTAAGATGTATTCTGTGAACCGCATTAAGATTTTTACTCAAAAATAGAAAAAAAAACAAATAATTTGGGGATCCCCATACTTGAAACTGAACCTAAAAATGTTTTTTTTTCATCAAACCCATACGTGTGGTATCTATGGATAGGTCTTCAAAAATGATATTGAGGTTTCTAATATCATTTTTTTCTAAACTGAATAGTTTGCGCGAGAGACACTTCCAAAGTGGTTAAATGTCCCCCCCCCCCTGTAACTTCTAAAATAAGAGAATGATAAAACTAAAAAAAATATATGATGTACATTACCATGTAAACTACCACCGAAAATTGGTTTGAACGAGATCTAGTAAGTAGTTTTTTTTTAATACGTCATAAATCGTAAACCGCAATTTACCAAGTACGGAACCCATCATGCGCGAGTCCGACTCGCACTTGGCCGGTTTTTTTTCAACTACCTATGGAGTCGGCTTCCAGTCTAAAAAGCCAAAAAAGCGAACTATAAAGAAGTAAACATTTTTTTTAATTAACTTTTTTTATTTATAACATTTAGTTACCATTTTTATTAGAATAACTTTTAAACCTATAAGTGTCATATATTTTTGTAATCAACTCTTAAAACCTTTAATTTTCATACGCCACAAGATGGGATTGGAAGAAACAAATTGGGACACCACAATATGGTGCCCAAAATCCGGCATTTTTCTTTTTCTTTCTAGTTTAGTTAGTCTGTGACACTCGCAAGATTAAGACGAATCTATCGACGTAAGATTCATCAAAATCAGCCACATATAAACAAGCATACATACATGCATACATAGACTGATAAACACATTCTTCTTTCGGCAGTCGGCTAAAAAAATTAACTACGTCCGTCTTTATTACGCTTGGCAACCCTAACCGTCAGTACATAGCTCTATCTCTTGGTTAAATCGACAAAAGAGGCCGATCGCCGATAAGGCATAGCCTGGAAAGCGGTCTACATACCTTATCGCTCACCTAGATCGAGCCAGCCAAGGAACTGTGGACAGGCTGACGGAGTTTAAAATATTGAAGGAAAAACTGGGGCAGAATCGATTCGTCAAAGTTTTTTTTTTTTTTTTTTTTTTTTTTTTTTTTAAAAAACGTTGCCCCACACTAGGAATTTCTTCCTGTATCGTGGGTGCGTTTACAAACATATAAACTCACATACACAACACCCAGAGCTGGAACAACTACCTGTAGGTCATACAAATATTTGTTCCGTGCGGGAATCGAACCCGCGACACGCAGCACAGCAGTCAATCGCTCAACCACTGCGCCAACCGTGCGCCCAAAGTCACAGTCAAATAAATTTATTCAACTAGGCCAATAAACGGCACTTTTGAACGTCAAATAAATTAAAATTAAAATTTACAAGTAATAAAAATTGATTCTACCGTGCATTCGGAAAGTAGATTGTTATGGAGAAGAACGCACACGAAACTCCATACTTAATCTTTTCAATAAAATTGGTGTTTTACTACATTTACATAAGTACATACATTAATAAATTCATATATGTGAGGACGATGCACCCAGAATAGCTACACACTATACTACGTACAGGTATAAAGTATTAAAAAAGCATTAACAGGAAAATTAATTAATTTAATAAGTAGGAACATGGTTCTCACATACTTACAAATATTGCAAACATAGGTAGAATACCAAATTCAACAACAACGGAACTGTGTGAGACAATTCCTAAAAAAAATGTGCTTGATGGTTCGTTTTGTTTGAGTTAACGGATTATGATTAAGGATTCGGTAATTGTAGTATTAGAAATAAGTTTATGAGAAAGAAGTCTGATAGAGGCACTGGCAACTGAAACTTTGTGTGGAAATCGATCATTGTGCAAAAAAAATCTTTAATATTTCATTCAGTCATCAATCTGCCTAGCCTTTTCCCAACTATGTTGGGGTCGGCGACTACCTATCTGACCTCCAGAACCCAGTAACGGGATAACACGATACCCCCTTTCTGTCTACGCCCCCTGGCTAGACTGGTGTCAGATCTCAAGCTTCTGATTACCCGTAACGACTGTCAAAGATCTTCAAATGACAGCCGGGACCAACGGCTTAACTTGCTTTCCGAGGCATGGAAGAAACTCGGTATGTTAAAATCGTCACCCATCCACAGACCGACCAGGGCAAGCGTTGTTTAACCTTGAAGATCAACCCGTGCGGCTGTTATTATTTAGCCACGAGCTCCTCCATTTTATTCAGTCATCATCACCATATTTTTTTTTCATTGGCGCCTAAATCTTTGGGTAATACAGGCATGATGTTATTTATGTATGAAGAACTATTATTCATTTTCATTTTTATCATTCATTTATGTAGGTACGTGCCCTACTTAATGCAAACTAAACATTTAAATGGAACCCATTCAACTCAGTGCATCCGATTGACCTTTTAAATGAGTTCGGCACACTTTAAATCAATTTGAATGTGAAATGAATGGAGATAGACACCTATTTCTGTCTACATATATACGCGTCTGGCGGTGAGGACAATGCCCTGTACAGTTAACAGCATAAATATCTTATACTAGCTGTCCCATGCGGCTTCGCTCCCGTCAACTGGCTACCTACCTACCCATCTACCCTACCTATCCTACTCTACCTACCCCACATACATGATTCAGCGCACGTAATGGAAGCTCTCAAAAAGGAATATTTTTTCCCGTTCTTGCAACACTTTTCATTTATGCTCAGCTCCTATTGGTCGCAGCGTGATGTTATATAGCCTATAGCCTTCCTCGATAAATGGACTATCCAACACAAAAAGATTTATTTAATTCCAACCAGTAGTTCCTGAGATTAGCGCGTTCAAACAAACAAACAAACAAACTCTTCAGCTTTATAATATTATAGTATAGATTAACGCAAAATTCATAAGCAAGTTTTTCGTCGCATAACAATTTGGTACATATAGGTAATTTTCAGAAAAGACAGATATAGTCCGGTCAAATTAGACCAAAAAATAGTGGTAGGTTCACAGTAATTCACATAGAGCTGAAAATTGGTACGAATGTTCGGAACACCATTATAAATGAAATGTAAAAAGTCCCCATCGATCCCACACTTGCAATTTTTTTTATTTAAGGTCAAAGTTTGTGGTTATTTGCGTTTTTTAGCCGAACGGTAAGTTTTATAACAAAAATAGGTCGGACAAAAATTGTAGACTATGCAATTATCTAAATCAAAATTTCTCTACAATTTTACTCGTAAAAGTCACCGTTTCTGAGATATAATGGTTGAAAATCTTCATAAAATGCATAAGTACGTCGGGTACATCCATCTCTGGAGCTGTAATACAAGTAAAAATCTTTTTCTCGACAACAACTTTCAACTTCCCGCTTGCACCGCGCATTGAAATCCAACCGACAAAATTATTATTTTTTTTTCAAACCAGGGAAAGCTTAACATCAAACAGAAATATATTCATCTAAAAGTTTATCTACTTTTGTAAAGAGTCAAAATCATATATTATTTTTACACACAATTACTGGCTGCGATACGATATCAGCATTTTGCAGGAGGGGTAACACAACAGTTTTCAAAATGTTTGTGAAACAAGATTTAGTTAATTGTGCTGAAGTATTTAAAAATAGTAACTCGACTCCACAAGAGATTATAATTACCAACCGAATTCAATTTCTTCTACCTATCTATAGCGTTCCAATAAAAAATACTTGCTTGGATAAATTCCGATACGTGTGTTTTGTAAAAAATACTCGTAACAAAAAGCGAGTGCAATTAGCTAGCCTTCCTCCAATCATCTGCTTCTGCTTATGAACATCTATTTCGAGTAAATGATCAAGAATAAGTGTGGCTTGGTAATCATATGGACCCAAAAGACTGGGGTTGGAAGTTAATCAAAAATACTTTGGAACCAATTCAGACTTTACTTCCACCTGCACACTCTTCAACACATTTTTACCCGACTGCCGAAGGAGGGTAATGTGTTTAGCAGTCTATGTATGTATGTATGTTTGTTCCTATATGGCGTTCCAGAGACCAAACGCGTTGGCCGATTTTGATGATTCATACGTCAATCGATTCGTCTTCACCCTGCGAGTGTTATAGGCTACATTAAAATTAGACATTAGAAAAATGGCGGATTTTGCGTGCCATATTGTGAGGGCCCTTTTTACTATTATACATCGTGTGGGGTATCAAAATAAAGGGTTTTAAGAGGTGATTTCAAAAATATGTAACACTTATATGTTTAAATGTATCCAATTCCAAAAAAAAACTAACTAAAAAGTTATAAATAAAAAAAGTCAAGTCAAATCAAAAACACAAAAAAAAACCCGACTGCTTCAAAAGCGAACTTAATAGTCGTAAACAAGGAAAAAATCATGCTGTACAGGCGGAGGATACACCAGATCTTGGTCAGCCAGCCCGCGAATATGTATCCTCCGACTGCACAGCATGATTTTTTCCTTGTTTACGACTTTCTAGTTCGCTTTTGAAGCAGTCGGGTTTTTGATTTAACTTTTTTATTTTTTATTGTAAAAGAGGAATTCATGCTAAATACGGCTGCAAAAAAGTAGGACTGTTTTGTTCTTTAGCATGTACCAGTTGCCAAGGCCAGTCGTGCTCCTATGTTGAATCGTCATCAGAAGAAAATTCGTACGATATCAGTGAGGAGACACCTGATACATCGCTGTTAGAACAATTTACTTCATCCCTATTGTCACAAATTTATGTCCGCGACTGTACTTTACAGGTACTACTGCGACTGTTCTGTACTTTACAGTAGAGTTAACATATTCGGGCATTTCAAAGGCATTGAGGTTGATTGAGGACTGTCATCAAATTGTCCGGAGTTCTTAGTATACAATTAAATAAATAAGCCAAACGATTAATAAAACTGTAATTGTGTACATAATTACGCATGAAGCCCTAGTGCTAACTAGTAGGCACGGAGGAGGTAGAAATACCGCTTGGCGGAGGCCTATATCCAGCAGTTTGAAAATATGATGAAACTTGAAATAAAAAACGAAAGAAAGAAAAATATTTATTTGTGACCCGCAATAATAAAATAAAAACCCCGTGCGAGACCAAAAAGTCAGTAGTGCGAGCCGCTTAGGGGTCTCGTCGATGCGCATGTTTGTGTGAGTGTGCCGTTTCCAGAGTTTGTAGGTAGTTTCCGTACTGTTCGTCCATATTTATAACACAGTAAAAATATACAAACAGTATGGAAACTACCTACAAACGCTCGAAACGGCACACTAACTCAAAAATACGTGACCACTCGTCGCGACGCGGCACTTCGTACTGACATTACCTCGAAAGTGCACGAACGGTCTTGTCGGTGCGTACGTTTGTGTGAGTGTGCCGTTTCGACCGTTTATAGGTAGTTGCCATACTGTTTGTATATGTTTACTGTGTTTATACTGTGGTTGCTCGTAAACGCTACTGCTAACTGTTGAACATGAAGTCCTGGGTTCGACTCCCGAGTCGGGCAAAACAGTTATTGGTTGGTTCTCTACCTGGAATTTCTCAGTAGCAGCCCGCAATAGGCTCCGCCCATGATACATGGAAATTTACTTGCAAAATGTGTGTAGGTACCTATACCTATATACCTACTATATCATCATCATCATCATCAACATCAGCCTATTAATGTGCCCACTGCTGGGACACAGGCCTCCTCTCTGTGAGAGGGAATGTGCCGTAATCCACCACGCGGGCCCAGTGCGGGTTGGTGGATGTCACATGTCTTCGAATTTTTGGTTCTAGTACATGCCGGTTTCCTCGCGATGTTATCCTTCTACCTACTATATACAAGGAGTTTATTTTTTTAATCACATAACTCTAGGGTATGCATGAGACCATATCAAAGAATCAATTGGCTTAACAGTAATTTTTACCCGATTGGGTTATGTGTTTCGCGCGTATCTTGTATGTATGTATGTATGTAATATTCTTAATTACCTCATATCTTTTAAACCATTTGACCGAATTATATAATTAAGTTGGGCGCCATATTGTGGGGCGCAATAATTTTTTTCTTCCAAACCCATCGAGTGAGGTATCAAAATGAAGGGTTTTAAGAGGTGATTACAAAAATATATACCACTTATATGTTTAAAAGTAATTCGAAAATGAAAAAAAAAAAAAAAAGTTGTAAATAAAAAAGTTAATTTAAAAATAAAAAGCCGACTGATTAAGAATCGAACTAAAAAGCTGTTAACAAAAAAAAAAATATGCTGTGCAGTCGGAGGATCAGGTAGTCAGCCAGTTGGCGAATATGTTTCCATGCTTTGCTTTTTATTCAATGCTTTTGTTCGATCGTGTAATCCGAAAGGAGGCAAAATTTTTATTTGATAAATTAATTTTGATTTATGATATCTTCGAAACTATTCACTTTTGCACCACATATTCTAGGACTTGTGGTAAGTATGGTTTAAGTATGGTATGGTAAGTGTTTAAAAGTCTATGTATGTATGGTTGTACCTATGTCGCGTTCTAGAGACCAAACGCGTTGGCCGATTTTGATCATTCGTACGTCAATCCATTCGTCTTAACCTTGCGAGTGTCAATGGCTACATTAAAATTGGAAAATAGAAAAATGGCGGAGTTTGGGCGCCATATTGTGGGGGCCCGACTTTTTTTTGATGATTTCAAATGTAAAACATAAATGTTTAAATGTACCTAAACCGAAAAAAAAGTTAACTAAGAAAAATTAATTCTAAAAATCAAAAAACCCGACTGCTTAAGCAGCGAACTAAATAGACGTAAACAAGAAGAAAATCATGCTGTGCAGTCGGAGGATACATCTGGTGTTGGTCAGCCAGCTCGCGAATATGTATACTCCGACATTCATGTTTATTTAATACGAGTGCCTATGTATTTCTACTTAACCTGTTTACACCTTCTCCGTGGGGCTATTTGCGTTATGTTACACAACACAAAACATCAAACTATATGGGTTTGATGTTATACATATATACGGGGTATATTCCCCCAAAAGGTTAGGCAGACGTGTACTTAAACAATGTGTTTTTTATATCCCATAACTCTAGGGTTAAATTCTATAAGTAACAAAAATCAAAAAACCCGACTGCTTAAGAAGTGAACTTTTTTTTTTTTTATCATTTTATTTCCAAAATACTTAACCTATTTTACATTTGGTTTTAGCCACACAACAAAAACCTCACAGGGCTTAACTGTGTGATGGCGAGCCGCTTATTTTAAAATTAAATTACAAATTGCAATGCTGCGTAAATACAGTATTATATATTTATGATTAAATTACATATAAAATACTTTCACAATAAACGTCGATAAATTTTGTTAAAAGATAAATTGTTTGGGGAATTTTACTGTGTTAGGAAATGTTTTAATTTGTACTTACAACCTTTCGAACCCTTTTTGTACAAATTTTGCAAGTCTTCCGGAAGCTTATTAAGAAAAAGAGGTACCAAGTATTCTGCAACCCTCATCCCGTACACATTATTGTATTTTGGTAAGCTGTATTTATGTTTAAGTTTTATATTTCTCAGAAAGTCAGATCTTGTTTTTTCGGTTAGCAGCTCCGGTCTATTTACTTCAGTAAGAGTGAAAAATTCGACTTTATTGAACACATTCATAACATTACAGTATTTAAAAAGATCTTCGTCACTATTTTCGAACTTCTTGTTTATATGTTTAGGCGTAATTACTTTTAATATTCTTCGTTGTAGCTAATCATGCTGTGCAGTCGGAGGATAAATATTCGCGAGCTGGCTGACCAACACAATAAATATCCTCCGACTGCACAGCATGATTTTCTTCTTGTTTACAACTTTGCAGTCGGGTTTTTTGATTTTATTAACTATATTATTTACTACTGTTTAGTTATACTTTTTTTTTCGAATGATTTTTAAACATATAAGCGGTATATATTTTTGTAATCACCTTTTAAAACCCTTCATTGTGATACCCCACTCGATGGGATACGAATAAAAAAAAGAAAGATACGAGGTAATAAAGAATATAACATACAAACATACATACATACAAGATACGCGCGAAAAAGATAACCCTTTCCTAAAAAAGGGGGTGAAAAGGGGTTGTAAAAATTACTAATGTTATTTCAAATGGAGTATAGATGCGAATGGGTTCTTAGTCACCTGGGGCCGTACTACGACGTGTCAACGATATTATGATTCCGTCGTGAAATAGGGGCATGGCTCCATCTCTCAAACGTCATGGTAAAGTACCGTGGGCCCTACCATGAGCCTTTAGAACAAGGTTATATCCAGTGTGGGTAAGGAATAGATGTATCTAACTTATCTATCATCTCATGGCAGGACCTCATCTAATTATAATATATCAAAATTAGATAGTTACTAGCTCTCCTGCGGAAGTCAACGCCGAAGGGGATCATGGTGTGGACGGAGTACTCCGACGAACAGGTGCCACCTAGAGGAAGACAGGATATTAGGGATAGGATAGGATAGGTGATAGGGTATGTTAGCAGGATGGTCGAAATTAGGAAATATTGGGAATCCAAAGGTGTGTGTTCCCATTCCTACCACCGTATAGCTGGTAGCAGACCTAGGGTCTTGTTTATTAAAATATCTGAGCCGATTAGCAGGATCTAAATGCTAATAATCTATCGAAAATTTGAATAAAGGGTACAAGAGCGAAGCTAAGTTACTCTTTCTCTATTTTATTTCTAAGTATGTTCTTTTACTCATGTTACAGGTTTTGTATATTGACATAAGTTTTTTTTTTTCAGTCGATTTTATTGAAGAAATTATTCTTCAAAAGGACTTAGAACCATAGACCCAGTTTATGTAATTCGCATATTGAAACAACATAGTCTATAAGGCTCTAGACAGACGGGCTCCATTTGAGTGGACTGTTTCAATGCAACTGTTTAGATGTGTGATGTATGTCAACTGCACAAACTGCAAATTTTCAGTTGGAGTGCAGTTGAACTGCAGTCCCTCTTTCTAGAGCCTAACAAACTTCATATTAGGAGGATTTACAATGCATTTTTTTGTCTGCACACACGCATGAAAAATTACCCCAGCTATACGAATTTCAATCTTCTTCTTTCGTGTCGATAAACTCAAACCATTCAGATTTTCTCCGACCAGTAAGTAGCTACTCGGACAGTTCTGTCTTAAGCTATATTCAAATACCGTAAGGCACAGGTGGTCGGGCATGAAGGGCAGACAAGGAGGTGGGCCATGTCTTGAGAAAGGGCCCACACTGGCACTGTGTTTTGGATGGGTCTATGATACTCCATTTGACCAGGATGTTTCTACATTGGCCAGCATGGGTCCGCAAACGGGTCCGCACGAATTTAAATTATTAATGGGAAAATTTTTACACTACCATTACGCTATGTATAAACAATTTGTGCTCATAAATATATATATTCATAATATACTGGCTAATATTAGTTAGTTTGCATGTACAATTAGCAAGAACATAAAACAATTTAATGGGCACTTAATAATACTCGTAAACTACGATAATATAACTTAATGTTTTTGTCTGCTAAGGTGTGAATATTTACAATAACTTGGACGTCATAACTACACGGGTTAGGCCCAATCTTTTAATCCATAATCCAATCTCGCTAAATATGCTAACCAATGGTTTCTTTATTTTTCATCAATTGTTAACATCACAAATGGTGAAACAAATTGGAGAGTTCATTATTTGATCAAATGATCAGACATGGCCAAATGGCCATGTTGAGAGGATGAATGAAAGGCGACTAACGAAAAGGTATTTACAAGGCAGACGTGAATGGAAACGCCGGGAGGGGACGCCCTAGAAAGACATACGTAGACCTTATTGGTGATGTTCTTCAGAAAGACCAGGGGGGTGACCACAAGCTCTTAGAGTAAGGTTATTTTGAGATCGAGTAAGGGACAGATGTATCTGACTTGTATACATCTGTCACTTACTCGATCTCAAAATAACCTTACTCTAAGAGCTTGTGGTTACCCCCCTGGTGCGCAGTACTCATAACCGGCGAGTGTGTATGACTAGATGTATGAATGTGAGTGACGCAAAAGAAGTATGTTAGGATCGTAGCATTACGTAGTAAAGATCGTGGCGTTTCTGCTTACTCGCATGGGGGAAAAGGCGTGGGTTTATGTATGTATGTTGCTAGACTAACAATTGATGAAAAAACGAGTTTTACCGAAATTTGAAACCATTGGTTAGCATATTAATTTAACCATTGGTCGAGTTAATTAGAGATAAAAAAACTGGGCCTGGTCCGTTAGATTATAGTCTCCAGTCGTGTCAGACTGCCACTCCATAGGACTATGAGAGTGATGGAAGGGGTAGTGACCTGTGCACACACATATGCACTTTAATATAAATTTATAAGCATTCTAATTATATTTGAATTGTTTTTGGGCAGAATGAGAAAGAAACAGTTTTACTTGCCTGGTTTATTTTTGTACTTAGAATGTGCCTAGTCTTGATTAATTGTTTAACGGGAATTTAAAGTATTAATTATGGAACTGTATTAATCTTTTTGGCTCTAATGTACAATTAATATTATGTGAACACAAATGAGGGTGGTCACTGATACCTATATTACAAGATATTAAGTTATCTTAGCTTAGGTATTAGTTGAGACTCGTAACATGTTAAATAATGTAACTACCTTTCGGCCTATTTTATTGTAAACCTGTTCCTTTATGTTAAATTTTGAAGGTGCAAATAAACATTTTTTTTTTTTTAATATCGCCCGCGCTGATGGTTAAACTCCATTGAATAAGAGGACTAATTATATTAAAATTTTATAATATTGGTAAGTAGTAAAAACAGATTCAAACCAAATCTAAACTTAATGGTTTACAAATAGCTGTACTCTCGATTTCCAAATTAAGAATTTGAAGTAGTTTTATTAAATTATTTGTCTAACATTGCTTTAGCCTGAGATTTAATAAACTAAGACCAAAAGGAACCCGTTGTGCCTATCGGCCTATTGTATGTTCTGTCGCCTGCTTGATACGGAGGGAAGTACTTTCGTTGCGGGATCCAAGACAGTTAAATTCATTCTCAGGGACATCGTTGAGCTTCATTGCCTCGGCGCTTTTCTGGTGGTCGCTACTGTTGATTCTGGCTTTCAGGAATTGCAGTGGTTTGGGAATAGTGCAGTGGGACGGTCCCAAAAAAAAACTAATACATTAAAGAGAGGTATGATGACCCATCTTTAAACGCACATCCTGCCCCTCCATACTCCATCACTCCGGCAGCGAATTTGCCCCCTGGACACGAACTGCAATGGCCAATCTGGAAATCCCTAAACCGATTGCGGGTACAGATTGGTCGCTGCAGAAAAATCTCGCCAAATGGAGTCTCATAGACCCATCTCAAACACAGTGCCAGTGTGGGTCCCCGTCGCAGGATATGCCCCACCTCCTTGTCTGCCCTTCGTGCCCAGCCACCTGTACCTTTCAGGACCAGAACGTGGCAAATGACAGAGCGGTCCAGGTGGCTACTTACTGGTCAGACAAAATTTGAGATTATCGGCACGAAAGGAAGAAGAAGAATGGCAATGGCTTAGGTCACGTTTCCACTTGCGACCAGCTTGCATACAAGTATTGCATTGCGGTCTACCGAGGTAAAATGTGATCAATCGTACGATCGTGCCGCAAGGTACACATCCGACTACGGCGCATTCACGTCCCTGACACTGAGACGCCGCGACAATGGAATTTAGCGGCAACAAGGTTAAACCTTTTTGATCATAGCGGACGTGGCTGTCTGAATGTTGCGACTACACTATTACATGACGCTTAGGACAATTTTCCCGTGAATATCCAGTGTTTAGATGTAAGTGCCGCGGAGCCGCTTCAAACAAAGATAAAAAAGCAATACGCACTGATCATCCTTGCGAAGCCGAAGTCGCACAGTTTGACGACTCCCTCGCTGGTCAGCAGGATGTTCTCCGGCTTCACGTCCCTGTGGATGCAGTTGTGTCGGTGGCAGTACGCGACGCCCTGCAGCGTCTGCCAGATGATCTGCTTCGACAGGAGCTCTGGACAGCCCTGGAATAAGAGGAATGTTGAAGGTACATACATACATATCAGTTATGGATCAGCTTGTGGCTGTCACTGGATTATTGAAGACACCGTAAGTTAATATAAATTATCTTCTGCCCACGTCAATGTTGTTTTGTAATTCCATGGGATCACTATGCCGGGATATAACTTCGTTAAGGTAAAACTAAAGGAGGAAATATCATACTTTTTTAAACAAGCTTTTTTCGTATTCTTCTCAGAAAATCCTTTCATTTGATACCCATATCATAGTAGTGCACAAAAAATAATTAGTCCGCCATCTTGGGCCGTCCGCCATATTGGATTTAGAATGACAACACTTAGCTATTTGTCATAAAAACTACAGGTGTATGCAAAATTCATTTTAATCGGTGGAAGATAACTGCTTTAAAATTCAGTTGTAAGATTTGACAAATATACATACATACAAACATACACACAAACATACATACAAACATACATACAAACATACATACAAACATACATAAAAACATACATACAAACATACATCAGACATACATACATACATTGCAAGTTAATTAAAAGCTTGTAAAAAAGCCGTGCTTTTCTAGCCTTTAATCGATCTCTGCGCCAAATTGGTCTAGCGGCACTGGTGGCGCATGAGTTACAGTAGTGAATACGCCCAGATTTTAGAATAAAATCTTTATAAAATCGAGTATTAGTCTTTTGAAAAAAAAAAACGACCAAAATATTCGTTAGTAAATTGTCTATCCATTAGTGTTAGTACAAAAAATAATTAATGAACACTTTACGAGGAGATGCATGCTATCAATAATTATTTCTCATTTTTATGGTTTTGTTGGAAGGAGATTAGTGAAACAACAATATGTAAAAATTTAATGTATTTTTATTAGTTGATATTTCTTTTTAAATAACGAGTAGATAGCTCCTAAAAACAGCACGAAAAACGGCTAGCGTGGCGTTTTGCTCGGGTACCGCCTTAACATACTGAGAAGCCTCCGTGCCTCGAAAACCACGTTAAGCGGTTAAGCTGTTGGTCCCTGCTGTCACTTGTTGCTTCTTTGACATTAATTTCAGATAGAGAATAGGTGGTAGGAGATGAACCACTCCTTTCTACAAGTTTAGGTAAATATACAGTAGCTATTGCGATCCCCGATTATGACATTATGAGTAAGAAAACGCAATTTGAACAGAGTGCGAGTTTTTACTCACGCTCAATCGCATTAACGAAAACGTCAATTTGTATTGAAATTGGATAAGCGCCGTCTGGGGACGGTAAGGAGAAACCTCTTTTTTTGTTTACATTTGGACATAAGAGATCGTTTACGTTATCACGAGTGAGTACTTTAAAAAACTCGCATTAAGGCCTCACAGGCCTCAGTGCGAGTTTTTACTCACGTTCACTCGTCAAACGTAAACGTCAATTTGTATTAAAACTGGATAAGCGCCGTCTGGGGACGGTTAGGAGAAACCTCTTTTATTGTATACATTTTGACATAAGAGATCGTTTACGTTATCACGAGTGAGTACGTTAAAAAACTCTGTAATCCTCGTCTCAAGTCGCTCGTAGCAGTCGTAGCACTCGCCTACGCAGTTTGCTACGAGCTTGTGCTACGTATAGCGCATGCTACGGGCTACGGGGCTGTACTACGCGCACCTAGCCAGATTATGACCTTGTGAGTTGTGACTGTGAGTTTTATTCTATTCTCGTGCAAACCTTTACTATCACCGGGTCCCAGCGCTAAGATAGAAAATTAGATTAGATTTGTTATTGAATTGTGTATAAAATTAACATTTTCTATAATTTAACACAGAAATTGTATGTTCTTGTTAAATCAACTACTCTAAGCACACAATTATGGAATTTTGGGCTCTTAATTCTTATTTCAAAGATTATTTGAACGGATCATTTAAAATTGATGCCAATAGATGGCGCGATTTTAAATTTCTGAGGCATTCCACTCGATTGTCGTTTAAATTTGTATTATAACACTTTTTGGGCCAATGATGGTCGTAAAAACGTGCAAAAAAAATACTATAAAACAAATCGTCAATGTAGGTATTCATGGAAAAATATTCACGAACCGAGTAAACCCTGTCACTTGCAAGTCGCTGCTAACACCATCTATCTATCGCCGTGGAAAGGAACTGAACGCGATCGATGGACATAAAATAATCAGTTTAATCAGACGAAAATCGCTAGTTACGTCCGCACGGTTTCTTTGTACTTTGCTAATTTGGGGGATATCTTTTTATGTTTATGCAGAGTGTAACGGAAAGGTATGACCATTTTTAAAAACTGCTTCTGCCTTAATTAATGCACAACTTTCTCTAGGGAAGTCATAGACAATTCCGAAAAAAAAAGTGGTTTTCAATACAATGTTGTCGTCACCTGACCAAAAGTACACTGTTAAAGATTGGTATGTTTGGATGTTTCATAATTTGGGTTTGGATAAAATGGCCTGGCCTAGAATAATAGATACGGTACTTTTATCGCGGTATTAAATTCGCGGTAGGAGCAGTGATGGACCAGTGGCAACGGCCCCGAATTACATAGTTCGAATCCAGGCAGGCACATTACTTTGTGTAAATTATTTCATCACCACTGCTCTAAAAACAGGTGAAGGAAAACATCGTGAGGAAACCGGCATGTCCTAGAACCAAAAATTCGAACATCTACCAACCCGCACTGGGCCCGCGTGGTGGATTACGGCCCATTCCCTCTCACAGAGAGGAGGTCTGTGTCCCAGCAGTGGCAACATTAAAAGGCAGATGATGATGACAGTTTTTTATTTTTCTATATTTAATCCACCACGCGTGCCCAGTACGGTTTTATGGATGTCACATCTCTTCGAATTTTTGTTTCTAGGACATGATTTCCTAGCGATGTTTTCCTTCACCGTTTTTAGAGCAGTGGTGACCAAATAATGTACACAAAGTAAAGCGCCTGCCTGGGCTCGAACCCACAACCTACGACAAGTAAGTCGGGGCCCGTTACCACTGTGCCACAACTGATTTTTCGGTCGGTAGGTATATTTTAATGTTAAGTATAACCATTCATATTTGGGAATACCGAATGTTATTACCCGACTGCCGAAGGAGGGTAATGTGTTTATCAGTCTATGTATGTATGTACGTTTGTCCTTATATGGCGTTCTAGAGACTAAACGATTGGCCGATTTTGATGATTCTTACGTCAATCGATTCGTCTTGACCCTGCGAGTGTCACTGGCTACATTAAAATTGGACAATTACGGCTTTTGGGCGCCATATTGTCTTCCAAACCCATCGTGTGGGGTATCAAAATAAAGGGTTTTAAGAGGAGATTTCAAAAATATATAATACTTATGTTTATATATTTTTGAAATCTTGTTTTATTACTTTTAAATTTATTTTTTATTACTTTTAATTTTTAATTTATGTGACGTTCAAAAGTGCCGTTTATTGGCCTAATTGAATAAATATATTTGACTTTGACTTTGTTTAAAGGAGATGTTCGATTTTGGGCCATCACTATGTACACTACATAGATAAATAGGGAAAAAATAGAGGAATACCATAAAAATATTAACAAATTAATTTGAAGAAGGGTACATGCGTAAAAAAATATCATTTGATCAATTTTTTTACTACTATAACCCTATTTTTAGGGCAGCCATGATAGTTGTGTTTGACATGACGTTCGACGACTTTGTCAGTTTTAGGAAGTGACGTCTTTGAGTCAGTCTTTGCTTTGGCTTTGAATTGGATATGTTTCGGCGTTTTTAGTGGTTGTTTTAGTTTTGCAACTCATTTTGCTACTACGGATATTGATTGATTGTTTCTCTGTTGCAATTGAAATCGTGTTGTTTTTTTAACGCATATTTTACGATGACACGTCAAACAAATGTCAATGTCAAAATGACATTTTTCGCATACTACTGATCTGATCCATCATGTTTTATGATGATATTGTGTTGCTCTACTTGATAAAGTTAATTTAAGTTTACATTGAAATGAAGTGAAATTAAAGAAAATTAACGATAAAAAACGGTTACTATAAAATATATCAATATTTACATAAAGTGTACATAGACCTGGCCCAGGCTCCATACATTTCTGGAACATCTCCTTTACCTAATTCCTTTACCTAATTCAAAAAAAAAATAACTAAAAAGTTAAAAATGTTAAATCAAAAAACCCGATTGCTTCATAAGCGAACTAAAAAGACACCAGATTTTGGTTAGCCAGCTCGCGAATATGTATCCTCCGCCTGCACAGCATGATTTCCTCCTTGTTGACGTCTTTTTAGTTCGCTTTTGAAGCACTCGGGTTTTTTTATCGACATAACACTCGTCATATCGCTCTGCAGTTCAGGCGCTATGATAGAGCATACGTTTTTTTATTATTATCCATAGGCTCGCGCTTGACTACTATATCACCTGATGGTAAGCGATGATGTGGTTGACGGTGATGCACGCTTACCTAGAAGTAACTTGTTCACTCTTGACTTAAAGAACCCTAAATTGTAGCTATCGAGAAAGACAGACACCGGCAGGGAATGCCACTCCTTAGCTGTACAAACAATGAAATTATCCCCGATTTTATTAAAACGTTTAGTGCGTATGGGTGGGATGTCCACTATGTACCGATGGCGCATCGCCGTACGTCTTGTGGTCTGATGATGGAAAGGGCTAGACGGGCTAGACGTCTATACAAATAAAGGTCTATCCACACATATCAGGGCCGTGCCAGGGAAATGGACGGACCGTGCCCCGTCAGGGGCTCGAAAAAATATCGCTGTGTACATTTTATATGAATTCGTTCACATAAGTCCGTGCACGGGCCATGGACGGGCCATCAGTGACGAATCTTCAATGCCTAGGCCCTGATATGTGTCGATAGACCTTAAACAACATAATTGACTTCCTGTCCTTGTCCCATGTAACTTGGAGTCGGTGCGACCCGTTTTCTCCTATTCTCCTATTTCGTTCTGTCAACTACGAGTATCATGCAATCACTGACTGCCTTTTCTTTCATATCACTCTCAAATCAATCAATATATCCATCCTTCACTCAATCCCTCCGAGATTAATAATGTACATCCAATTTAACATTTATAATATTTTTTATTAGTTTTTTGATACTATGTAAAGCCTTGAAATGCTACTTAGCCCTCTTCCTCTCTCCTAATTTTTGCTGTGCCCGACGGGGTCCATATTGATCTTTTACCATGTCTAAACCATCTATGTAATACATATGGAATGCAATAAAGTATTGAGTATTGATTATGTGTGTTCTTTCAAATATGAACATACATAGACTGCTAAAACCATAACTCTTTTGGCTTTGCCGTCGGGTAAAATAAAAATACACAATCGAACATTGTACCGTTCTCGCAGACGTAAAGGTTCGTTCACACAAACGCTATTTGCTGCGGTCTTTGCATGCCACTGCGGCGTCCAATGCGGTCGGAACCGCCTACCGAGCGCCTAATGCCACAATGCCAGCCACAATCGTTTGACTTAGGTAATTGACCTATCGATAACTCGAACAGGTTTTTGTTTTATGAGTTATTTACCAGCAATAAAAGGGAGGGATTAAAGAGGAACACTTTACTGAAGAAAATGTTTTAATTCATGGCATTAACATAATTTAAAGTCGCGCCTGCGTTCCCCGAAGGGTAAAGCCCACAGACATAAATCTAACTAGATAACGCAAGTCCCTCCATCTGTATGAAAACCAAGCGAGCCACTCTTTCACACACAACTTAAAAACAAACGTACTTACCAGTTACCAATGAAAGAAAACATTTCCAATGCCTCGGCCAACTGTTTTCTATTCAGTCTTTACAGCTCAATAATGCATAAAAAGATTTTTTTCTAGATTTCGGTGGATTTCCGGTGCCGATAATACCAAATGAAAAGCTCAGATTACGATCACTGATCGTAATTTTACGCCGTTTTTTGAAACGTTTTTTGAAACAATCGCGTCATCTAGTTAGTTTTATATCTGTGGGTCAAGCAAAGGTCTAAAGGACTCCCAAATTTCAACTATAAGAGGGGGTGACACAAATAGACACCGGCAGCCGTATTGCAGAAGTGAATACGGCAAACGGCAACGCAAAGAGTTTGACCGCTATCAATCGACCAATCACACAGACAAAAAATCCACATCACGTCATTCATCTCGCATGTAATTGGTCGGTTTGACAGCGGTCAAACCCTTTGCCTTGCCGAATTCACTTACGCAATTAAGCTGCGGGTTCCTACTAAGAAAAAATCTAGATGAAATAAATCAATAAATACTTTTTCCCAGCCGATAATCTAACCACAGTTTCTGCATGCTACTAAGGCGCCCAATGCGGTTGGAACACTCAACCAACTCGCTAATGCATCCACAATTACTTGACTTCGCTAATTGGCTGTTACTAACCGACAACTCGAATAGGTTTTTGTTTTATGAGCTGTTGCCCGCGACTTCGTAGAATAGCCTATTTTAATATCGTGCCATAATAATAGGTATAAAGCTGTGTGGGCCGCCCTACTTGAGAAAATATTTAGCATACAAACTTCTACCCCTCTGTCCACACCCTAAAGGATGATTTCCGGGATAAAAGTATCCTATGTCCTTCCCAGGATCTCAAACTCCCCCCCGCCCAGTAACTGTGGCTTGGTCACCCACGGTGAAGCGAAGAGGAACCCGAGGAGGGGCCGCTCGTCAGGGCTTTTGCCGATAAGCCGACGACGTAGCGGCCAACATGTAGGTTGCAGTGCTGCCTAGGCGACATCGCAACTGAGGTGTCTTATGGGGTCTCCCATACCCATACGATATCGCGGCTGAGGGTTGGAGGCGGCGGCGGGAGAGGAGTGTTGGTATTGCAGTGCGCCGCTCTCCCTACCTTCCGCGGCCTAGACGGGGTCGCCACCGTCTGATGGCGGACGCGGTGGGGCCGCAGGGGAGGAGGAGTGCCGGTATAGCGTTGGCCGCTCTCCCCATTCCCTGCGGCCGAAAAATGGTAGGTGGCGGGGCCATTGACCCTGACCCGTCACAAGGGGACCAAGGGTGCCATACACGGGGTCGTCTGGCAACCATGTGCTGGTTTGGTCCCTGGGGTGGTCACGGCGCACAGTGTGTTCTGGTGCGCCGGTGATGGGGGGTACTCCCCAGAGGAGGGTCCGGTGACTGACAGCCGCGGCGGGTTCGCGGTGAGTGCTAACGCGTACCCGTGTTCCCGTCATAAGCGGCACAGGAGGACACCGTGGAGTTTTAGTGGGTTAGTCCCAGATAACTGCGCTATCTCCCCGTGGTAGCGCAGTATTATTGAGCATTTCTACATGCTAAAAAAAAAAAAAGATCTCAAACTGTCTCCATAACAAACTTCATCTAAATCGGTTCAGCGGTTTAAGCGTGACAAGGTAACAGACAGACAGACATGCAGACAGAGTTACTTGCGCATTAATAATATTAGTATGGATTTACCAGCAGCTATTAAAGGGCCGGATTAAGTACTCGTTACTGGAGGGCAATGTTTTAATATGTAAAATTAACATAACATAGCATTAAGCCTGTACTCCGCTAATGGGGACATCGGCAGAGAAGTTCATGTATTGTACCTTAGTGGTTTTTGGTTGCTATTTAATACTAATAAACTTGTACTGTTGTTTAATTGATAAATAAAAAATAAAAAATATACCCATAGCCAACAATTTCCCAGTTAAAGTCTGTTACATTTAATAGAGGGCAAGCCTTGTTCCATCAACCGGACACAAAAAGTCTAGACTCCATTGCGACAAAACAAATATAAAGGAGCCGTGTAGGATTTCAAACAGAGAGTCTAGGTTCCAGAGCCTTGAACATCGGCGTCAAGTTGCCAGCCTGTCGGGCTTTATCGGTTACATTTCGGGGAATGTGCGATGGAATTTCATGAACTGATTCTGCCTTGCCCGTTCCATCATCGGACTACAAGACGTGCGGCGATGCGTCGTCGGTAAATGGTGGACATCCTACCCATACGCGCCAAATGTTTTGGGAATACTTTTATTATGCACACAGCAAAAGAGTGCAAATACCTGCCGGAGTCTGTATTTCCTGATAGCTACAACCTGGGTGTATTTAATTCAAGAGTGAATAGGTTTCTTCTAGGTAAGCGTGCGTCATCGTCGACCACATCATCGCTTACCATCAGGTTAGATAGTGGTCAGCGCGGCTTGCGCTTGACCACTATCTAACTATTTACCCGACTGCCGAAGGAGGGTAATGTGTTTATCAGTCTATGTATGTATGTATGTATGTATGTATGTAAGTATGTATGTATGTTTGTTCCTATGTGGCGTTCCAGAGACCAAACGCGTTGGCCGATTTTGATGATTCATACGACAATCGATGCGTCTTAATTACCCTGCGAGTGTCATAGGCTACATTAAAATTGGATATTAGAAAAATGGCGGATTTTGGGTGCCATATTGTGGGGGCCTAAATTTTTTTTTTCTTCCAAATCCATCGTGTGGGGTATCCAAATAGAGGGCTTTAAGAGGTGATTTCAAAAATATATAACACTTATATGTTTAAATTATCTAATTCGAAAAAAACGAACTAAAAAAACTTAATTCAAAAAATCAAAAAACCCGACTGCTTCAAAAGCGAACTAAAAAGTCATAAACAAGGAAAAAATCATGCTGTGCAGGAGGAGGATACATCTGGTTTTGGTCAGCCAGCTCGCGCGTATGTATCCTCCGACTGCACAGCATGATTTTTTCCTTGTTTACGACTTTTTAGTTCGCTTTTGAAGCAGTCGGGTTTTTTGATTTTTTGAATTAAGTTTTTTTATTATTATTAGTAAAAAAAGGGCTTAATTAGCACGTTTCAAGATTTGCTCGTTGCTTTGCTTGCTATGCCAGCCAAAGAGAGGTACTGCACCCACTATATTTATAAAGAAAACCCCAAGACAATTTATTTGTGGCCGTTTCTCTTTCTAAGATATTTCAATTTGGCAAACAGCGCTGTCACATCAACCCTCCACAAACTGTTTCTGTGCCAACTGTTCAAGTAAAGGTTCTAAATTATTGTGACCGGAAATGGACCTACAGAAACCTTTAAATGCCCCCAGGCTAAAGGTCTACCCACACATATCCGGCCGTGCCCGGGACGTGAGAGCTTAGGGCCGGGTCCAGGCATTGAAAATTCGTCACTGGACTGCACTGCACTGGTGTGTGAACGAGTTCATATAAAATGTACACTGCAATATTTGTTTGAGCCCCTGACGGGGCACGGTCCGTCCACGTCCCGGGCACGGTTCGTCCAAGTCTCGGGCACGGCCCTGATGGATAGTCCTTTAAGCTATCATTTAACCTTTTTACCTCCAATATTTGTAACATAATATAGAAACAAAACTGTACTTTGTGGGAGATAAATAAATATATTATTATTATTTATATCAAATTAATATTAGGTTAGTACTACTGTACCATTCATCATCCATTAAAATACAAAAATAACTTACATAACCGTAACTAAAAATACAATCCGAAAAGAAAATTCTTGCACGTAATTGCAAATACACCCACGCAATAGGTGCTGTGACGTCACAGATCGCGTGACATACCCACAGTGCGTACGTGTCACGCTGTCCCGTACGTCTTACCGACGTGACAGGCTTGTACGGACGACCTGACATTCTGAATGTATTTCTTTTATGTAAATTTGGCAAATGTATTTATAGTTAATGAGACGTTCGGTCGGAATTGCAATTTTCGTTGAACAAGAGCCATAAAGAATGTTTTTTTTTTATATTTTTGAAAGATAAAACTGATTTTCTTATAGAATAGTATCCTACGTACCACTACGGGGAAAAATGTAAGTGTAGCTGTAAATTATGTATGCTTGTAATTGTAGGACTACCACTTTCCCATCATGGTAAGGGCACGGGGTCTTATTGCTAAGAAAGAAAATTTGGTTCAAATAAATCTCACTAGATGGCGCGACATGTACACACAATTCTATTGAATTAGGTGTAAAATATATAAATTAACATTTTCTGGAATTGAACATAAAAATTGTATGTACTTGTTTAATCAACCCTCCTAAGTACAAAATTATGGAATATTGGGCTCTTAATTCACATTTCTAAGATTATTTGAACAGATCAATTAAAATGTATGCCAATAGATGGCGCATTTTTTAATTTCTGAGGCATTCCAGTCGTTTGTTAAAATACAAAAAAATATTATAAAACGAACCTTCACTGTATTTGAGGAAAAAAATATTCACGAACCTAGTAAACCCTTTTACTTGCAAGTCGCTGCTAACACCATCTATTGCCGTGAAACGGGATCGAACGCGATTGATGTACTTACAAAAATAACAAGATTAATCAGATGAAAAACGCTAGTTACGTCGGCACGGTTTCTTTGTATGGGATGAGGCATCTGTATGCTAGTATTATATTATCTGTGGTAAGGGAATCGGTATCCCAAAAAACAAGCTCCTAGTTACCGCTGCCGCGTATAGCGGTTTCGTGGGTATAGACCTTGTAGGATCCAAGAGTCGCAGCTTTGCTCGTGGGCCCCAGTGTTGCCCCTTGGCTGGTGATCCGCAGGCCTGTATTCAACATTTTGGTACCTCACCTGATGGTAGGCGATGATATTGTTTACTATGAAGCACATTTGCATAATTTATCTAATGACTTTGACGAGTATAGATGGTATATCCATTGTTCAGCGACCACTATATAGGCTAGTATTATATTATCTGTGATATAGGTAACGGTGGCGAAACACCGTATATATTATTGTCGGATTAGGGAAACTATCTATCTACGCTAGAGTGTTTCCGCATAATAATTTCAGAGTTGGACAAGAGTAAATATTCGATCACTATAGCAGTGATTTTCGAACTTGGAGGCGCTCCCCTCTAGGGGGCCCGACAACATTTAAAGGGGAGCGCAAGTCTGCGGGGCGAGTGGATAGTACTCCGTCGCAATCTTAATATTGATAAAGATCTACGATATCCACTTTCTTCTATTCCACCCAGATCTTGGGTATCTTGTGTGTGTGGTAAGTAACAGTAATCTTGCGTCAAAACCACCTCTAATCTCCCTTTCTTAATATTTTCCTTCCTCTTCATTAGCTTAAGATTTTTTGTATGTTGACTGTTTGTTACGTAAATACAAACGGGGCGGGACTACTTGGGCGTGGGTATCTTTATTTTTGTTGCATGGGGCGTGACAAAAAAAGTTTGGGATCCCCTGCACTATAACTTCCTTGGAGAAAGCTGTTCATATACATGGGCAGAAACAGTATTTATTAAATAAATACTTTTTTTTAAAACAAGCTTTTTTCGTATTCTTCTCAGCAAACCCTATCATTTGATATACATATCATGGCAGTGCACAAAAAATTACTAGTCCCCCATCTTGCTAACAGAAGCAGCAGAGCATCTTGATAGCAGCTGTATACGGAGCAGATAGAAAAACTTTGCAGTAATTAACCAAACCAACTCTACATATTTGAAATATTTACTTGAAACGAGACATTGAAAATACTTGATTTGTAGCGTTGTCCTAAGTCTGAAGTTCTAAACCCTAATCCATGTACCGTCTAAAGATATAAATACACCGAGGCCCACGATAAAATCGATGCAAAAGCGCTTAACCAAAATAGAATCGCGAATCGACTTTTTTATTTGTTTTGCTTACAAAGAAGTATGTTTACGTTCACCTTTGCCATTTTGAAGCAAAGGTGGGTTTCAAATGGGGTCATGATGGTTATCCTTTAACTTTCAGTAATAAACTAAAATATCTACCATCTATCCAAAATTATGTGGTTAGCGAATTACTCACCAAAGACATGTTTCGAGTTTAGATACACTCAGCGTGATTTTTTTTTTTTTTTTTTTTTTAACTTTTATTTACTAAGAACATTTTTTTACAAATTTTTGTTGAATGTATCAACATACCAACACAAACCATCGCGGGTTTAACAGCGGTATGTCAGACGCGGCAACTCGGTGCCACAACACACTTTTAAATAAACATTAGGTAAACACATCTCATCATTTGAATAATACACTTTCTAAATCGCATTGCAATCTAGAAAGTATCTTTTCAGCACTCTTGAACAGTTTTTTGCATTTATTGTATTACATATTTCTAGAGGTAAGTCATTCATATAACATGGTAGCATGCATTCCCATAGAAATCACACCATTTTCCCAGCGCTAACAAAGATAATTTGGTTCAAATAAATCTCACTAGATGGCGCGATATGCATCAATTTGTTATTAAATTGAATACACTTTATTTCAGAATCACTTCCATATTTTGTTAGTAACAATGTAAACTTATGAAATAATGTTAGTAATTTTTTAATCTATTAATTCTAAGCTGTGAGAGGCACGCCGATCCTGGGGCATGTCTATTTGACTGCGTGCAGTCGTATCCATCGCCCCAAGATCGGAGAGTCCCACCTATCAGCCAACGCTTATTGAATTGTAGGTAAAATTAACATATTCTAGAATTTATCATAAAAATTATAAGTTCTTGTTTAATCAACTCTCATAAGCACAAAATTATGGAATATTGGGCTCACAATTCACATTTCATAGATTATTCGAACGGATAATTTAAAATTGATTCCAATAGATGGCGCTCTTTTAAATATTCTGTGGCATGCCACTCGTTTTTTTTTTATTTGTATTAAAACACATTTTGGTACAATGAAACTGTAAAAACGTGCAAAAAAGTACTATAACACAAATCGTAACTGTATTTAAAGAAAAAATTGTCTCAAACCGAGAAAACCCTTTTACTTGCAAGTCGCTGCTAACACCATCTATAGCCGTGGAACGGAACCGAACGCGATCGAAGTACTTATAAAAAATAATCAGACGAAAAACGCTAGTTACGTCGGCACGGTTTCTTTGTATGGGATGAGGCATCTGTATGCTAATATTATATTATCTGTGACCATATCAATTCAATGGTATGAGTATGACTATGGTATACTATTTGAAAAACAATTTAATCAGCTCTCAGAAAAAAGTAAAGGCTTTTAGATTTTATTAACCAATCAATCAATCTACCTAGGCTTTTCCCAATTACATTGGGGTCAGCTTCCAGTCTTACCGGATTCAGCTGAGTACCAGTGTTTTACATGGAGCGACTGCCTAGCTGACCTCCACAAGCATCTGCACATGCTGAGATAGGAGGCTTTTTGGTCTCGCACGGGGTTTTAATATTTTTATTATTGTTAATTTTATGCATATTTCTCGTGTCTCCTGTGCGAGTCACAAATAAATATCTTTTCTTTCACAACCCATTAACGGGGTAACACGGTAGATATTCGCAAGACTGGTGTCAGATCTCTAGCTTCTGACTACCCGTAACGACTGTCAAAGATCTTCAAATGACAGCCGGGACCAACGGCTTAACATGCTTTCTGAGGCGCGGAGGAAACTTGGTATATTGAAATGGTCACCCATCCACGGACCGACCTCGTCAAGCGTTGCTTAACCTTGATGATCGACCAGTGCAGCTCCTCTCTCCCTCTCCCTAGGTTTTATTAACCAAGGCATGAAATAAAACGGGTTAAGTTTAGGGTTGTTTTTTTTCTGGCTGGACTTGTTCAATAGTGTTCACTTCAAAGTCGGGATGGCGTATGACTATCAGCCGCTTTTTACCATTCTAGGATGATCCAATTAAAGAGCACTCTCAGTACGGGCTCGTGCTATGAGAATGTAATTTATGAAATCACTGCTGTTAATCTAGTTGTCATTAAATATACTTTGAGCAGGTACCAATATTAACTGGGTTTTGGGCAGGTCAGGCTTGTATGCTAATTTCGGGGAGGTGCGATTTTTTTGATACTGAGTATAGTATACTTAAAACAAAGTCGCTGTCTGCCTCTTGTCTGTTTCCGCTTATGTCTTCTGAACCTCGCAACTGATTTTAATACAGATTTCACTAATAGAAAGAGCAATAAAAGAGAAAGGTTTGTTATATAATTTGTCCCGTGTGAAGCCGTCAAAAATACATATTATACCATTGCCAATATTAGGTATTGAAGTTTTTCTGATGCCAGCCGGAGAATTAAAAAGGTGGAAAGACTCATGGAAATTCAGCCGCTGAAAGGCTGCACGGATTTTTTTTTTTTTTTTTTTTATACCACTTAGGTGGCAGACAAGCACACGGCCCACCTGATGGGAAGCGGTCACCGTGGCCTAGGGACGCGTGCAACACCAGGGGCATCACACTCGCGCTGCCGACCCCGCAAAAACCTTCTAATGCCCTTCTTGAAGAACCCCATATTGTAGTCGCTAGGGAAAACCACGGCAGGGAGATCATTCCACAGCCTAAGCGTGCGCGGAATAAAATTTCTTTCAAACCTTACAGTGCGTACTGCAGGCGGATGCAATGTGTGAGGATGAATTCCCTGCCTGTGGCGAGCGGTGCGATGATAAAAAGTGGCCGTGGGCATCATGTCGAACAATTCATCTGAACACATACCATTATATAGGCGGTAGAAGACGCACAGTGAGGCGAAATCTCTCCTCAGGCTAAGCGGCTCCACCCCGCCTAAAAGTATGGGATCGTCGACTATCCGCAGCGCACGTCTTTGTACCGACTCGAAGGGGTCAAGCTGGTATGCAGGTGCCCCGGCAAAAAGGTGACAGCAGTACTCCATGTGGGGCCGGACTTGTGACTTATAAAGAATAAGTCTTAACATGCTATGCCATACATCATAATTCAAAAGTTTTCAAATTGCGATGCAAAAGTATTCATATACCAAGATTCTGACGCTATGTGTATCTGACACCGCACAATTGTTTTGAAAATTAACGTAATCTTGATTTGTTATTAAAAACTTCTCACACACAATCTCATGTGACTCATAAAGTATGATTGTATAATTATTTAATTAAAATAACAAGATGAATAACTGATTATTTTATTTAGCATCTATAACACAATGGAACTATTATGGCTTTAAAGGATGCTAATAAAGACTAATGTTTTACTTAGTCTGGTCTATTCTGACGTGTCACTGCGATGAGTGTACCTATTATTAAATAACTTTAAACAAAATAAAACTGAATTACTGATAGATAAGAATCGCTCTGCAAAGTACTTTAACTTTTTTTTTATTATTGGTAGGCTCGCGCTTGTGTGGTGTCCATATCGCAAAAAATGGTACCTACGAAAGACATCGACTTCCAAAAATTAAGTTATTTTTCACTTTGCAGTTTTTCATTTGGAAGTCGGTAGTATTTTTTTGCAAAAAAGTTTTTTATTTTTGCCCTTTTTAGTTTTACCTACCTAATAGGCAAGTTGTTTAGTAGGGTCCCTATAACGCCAGAATAGATTACCCGAATAACATGAAACTTGAACATAACCGGTGAAATGAGAGATCTGCGTACCCCTTTAGAGCGTACTGGTGTGATGTTATGTTATGAAATGGTATAAATAATAAACAAACATGCGTTTGCAGCAATACCGAGAGTTTTGCCGATATTTCTACATCAAACCTTCACCAAAATAAAATGGGACTAATTTCGGCAGATGCTCTTTCAAACAAAAAAATAATTTTCAAAATCAGTCTACATTTGACGGAGATATCGGTGAACATACACAAAAAAAAACAAACATAAAGTCGAACATAGAACCTCCTCCTATTTGGTAAGTCGGTTAAAAAGTAAGAATGTTGTCTAACACGCAATGTCAAATTATGTGCCGTAATAAAAGGAAAGGTAAAAAAGTAAAAATTACTCGCTGTTGATGTCAGAAGGTCATCCGACCTTTTATTATATAGGTAGTTCATTAGCATAGATCAGGGATGGCGAATCTTTAATAGAAAACGTGCCATTTAAATTATATTTTATTTTTATGTGGCAATGAAGTGCCACCAAATAATTTTGACTATGTCTTAATTGGCAAATAATTCAACTCTAAATGCTATGAATTAATTAATTCTTTATTTGCAGAAATTCTTACAGCAATCCTAATATTTATTAAAAGTTTTATGTTGTATTTAAATAAAAGTAGAAGTTGGTGTCATTTCTGCCGTTGCAAATTACCTAGATGCTAAATAACCTCATTTTAGCGTGACCAAAATATTTTGTCGTGTGCCACCACAGGCACGCATGCCTTAGGTTCGCCATCCCTGGCATAGATCGATTTAGGTACTACAAGTAGGTATTTCTTTAGTACTGTGAAGTTTTCATTTGGAAATGTTTTCTTTATACCGACATATATATAAATTACTTATGGTATGTCAATCAAAGGCTTTCAATAAATTAATAATGTAGTCACACTTAATTCATATGGAAACTTAACATAACATACCTTCAGACTTTTGAGGTTTTTGATAAAGTATTTTTAATTATTTTTCATCGGTTGATGTCTAAATTATTTAAATGTTTTGTTACAAGCAATACGAAAACCATGTCGTGATTAAAAGATCGGCAAAATTTGTAGAATACTATCTTATCGACTTCGAACTGAAACCTTGTGAATTGACATATGTACGATTTCCACCAAACCGCCGCGTCGGGGAGCGCCGGAGCGCATTTCACACTGTGCTATAGGAAATTTAGGTTTCTATACAATAGTTAAGTTTCATGTTTGCATGGCATTTACACTGCTTGGAACTCGGTTAGATCCGCGCCATACCGCGTCAGCCGATCGGCTGCGCGCGGAAGCCACGGCAGCCCATCGGCTCCTCGCGTACGTGAACGGCGGCGCTCGGCTGTCGTCGCGTCCGGTTGGCCACCGCCGCGCGCGCTCCTGTGTTGTCGCCGGCGATTGAATGCCGGATGTTGAATCATTCAAGTTGTGTGTTGAACCGTAGACTGACGTGATTTATTTATTGCTTTTCGTTCAAAATGAATATGGATACAGATGAAAAGCTTATCTGTTTATTTGAAGAACAAAAAACTGACTGCGACACGAAAGCATCACTAGCCGCTGAGAGCATGCTAGCGGATACGCGAGCACGCGCGCGCTTGCGCCCGAGTTCCAATAGATTGTAGCCGTCGGGCGGACGCGGTCGGCTACTGGCGCGTGCTCGCGCATCCTCTGCGACGCGCTAACACAGACTCAGTAACTAATTACCAAGCTACATACAAAAACCTGTCGATTGGCTTCGAGGGCAGATCGATCTTTAAAAGCTATAGTTAAGGTAAGCTCACACCGAGACGCAACGTGAAGCCAATGTCAATGCTTGAAGAAGCCAGTTAAGGCTTAGCACGCACTGCGATTTTTATTCGCGTGAATTTGCTCTACGCCCATTCTGCGAATTAAACCTCAAGAAAGCCGCGTTTTGCCACAGAAACCACCGCACCGCGGCGCGGATTAAATTCGCGCGAATGATATGAACTCTATGAACAGGTAAACGGAGACAAAAATCGTGCGGAATTTTATCCGCCGTGCGTGATACTTAAATTCAGTACGCGGCCAAAAATTCGCGCGACTCCAAATCGCAGTGCGTGCTAAGCCTTTGTTGCTTCGTCCTACGCAGCACGTCGCGAAATGCATCGTTTTGAAGCCGCGCGTCATATTCGAATTCGGCAGGCGCATTCGGCTTAGCCGGCTCTTGCACGCCGCGTCTGCAATCAAAGCAACGCTACGTGGCGATGCACCTCAATATGCCTTTAGGCGAATTCGAATTCTCGATTTCCAATTCGAGATGCATCGTCACATCTCGGTGTGGTTTAGTCCATAGATACTCACGGCAGGATACTTCTCCAGCTCGTGCAGCACGGTGTGGTCGCAGTACTCGAACACGAGGTGTAGCTTGCGCTTGCGCCGGAACACCTCGATCAGGTTTACTAGGTTCGGATGCTTTAGGTTCTGGGAACAACAAAATAAATTGAGCTACGATTGATACCAAGGTCAAGACAGCAAAATAAATATTCTGAGTTTTTGTTAATGTAAACAAAGGCTTTACTTTGAGAAAAGTGAGTGTACTGTTTGTACGTAAACCGTAAAAACTTTTTTGCAAAAAAATACTACTGACTTCCAAATAAAAACACTAATAAGTGAAAAATATATTTCGTTTTGGAAGTCGGTGTCTTTGGTAGGTACATTTTTTTTCGTTAAGGCCACCGACTTCCAAAACGAAATTTATTTTTCACTCTGTAGTGTTTTTATTTGGAAGTCGGTAGTATTTTTTTGCAAAAAAGTTTTTATTATTCACTTTTTTGTTGTACCTAATAGGCAAGTTGTTTAAGGTACCTATAATGCCAGAATAGATTACCATGAAATTTAAACATAACCGGTGAAATGAGAGTGTACCAAGGTGAACTGTACACATCTGCGTATCCCTTTAGAGGGTATCGGCGTGATGTTATGTTATGAATCGGTATAAACAATAAACAGACATGCGATTGCAGCAATCCCGAGAGATCTGCCGTCATTTATTGAAGAGTTCTGTTGTATATCTCTGAAGTTCTTCATCAGATCTCACCAAATTAAAATGGGACCAATTTGGGAACATATTCTACCAAACAAAAAAAATATATTTTAAAATCGGTTCATAATTGACGGAGAAATATATCGGTAATATCAGTGAACATACATATAAAAAAAAACCGGCCAATTGCGAGTCGGACTCGCGCACGAAGGGTTCCGTACTTGGTAAATTGCGGTTTTTGATTTATGACGTATTAAAAAAAAAAACTACTTACTAGATCTCGTTCAAACCAATTTTCGGTGGAAGTTTACATGGTAATGTACATCATATATTTTTTTTAGTTTTATCATTCTCTTATTTTAGAAGTTACAGGGGGGGGACACACACATTTTACCACTTTGGAAGTGTCTCTCGCGCAAACTATTCAGTTTTGAAAAAAAATATATTAGAAACCTCAATATAATTTTTGAAGACCTATCTACAGATACCCCACACGTATGGGTCTGAAGAAAAAAAATATTTTTAGTTTCAGTTTCAAGTATGAGAAACCCCAAAATTTAGTGTCTTTTTTCTATTTTTGTTTGAAAATCTTAATGCGGTTTACAGAATACATCTACTTACCAAGTTTCAACAGCCTAGTTCTTATAGTTTTGGAAAAAAGTGGCTGTGGCATACAGACGGACGGACGGACAGACAAACAGACAGACAGACATGACGAATCTATAAGGGTTCCATTTTTTGCCATTTGGCTACGGAACCCTAAAATAATGGACATAATGTCGAACATAGAACCTCCTCCTTTTTGGTAAGTCGGTTAAAAAGACATGCTATATCTCAAAAATCAAGGCTGATTTAATTAATGCTAGCTACAAAAAAGTATACAATAAATAAATAGAAATTGTATGCAGTCCAAGGAGATGAAGGAGCGGTGGTCATCTCTACAGGTTGCCTCTTTAAAGGAATAAGCAATTTTGGGTAAGACTTTCTGACTCTGTCATCCCCATATCTACAAAAAGTCTATTCTATGAAATATCATCGTGAAAAACTTTTTTGCAAAAAAATACTACCGACTTCCAAATGAAAAACTACAAAGTGAAAAATAACTTAACTTTTGGAAGTCGGTGTCTTTCGTAGGTACCATTTTATTGCGATATGGACACCGACTTCCAAAAGTTAAGTTATTTTTCATTTTGTAGTTTTTCATTTGGAAGTCGGTAGTATTTTCATACAAAATTCGACCACCTAAGCATAAGTTCAAAACTCTTCTGCTTCGCAATTTTGATGGTATGGACATTGATCGACTTCGAGAGGATGCCAGTAATATTGACCGGACGCCACTAGTGACTTCCTCATCCGTCGACGAACAAGTTGAAGTCTTGACTTCTACCTTAGTTCATCTATACGACACACATGCACCTATTCGAACCGTGAGAGTTAGGCATCTTCCAGCGCCATGGCTGACCGACGAAATTAAACTTTTACTAAATAAAAAGGCAGCTGCGAAGTTTAAGTTTAAAATTCGGCCCAACGACGTCAACAGGGAGAAATACGTCTCAATAAGGAACCAATGCAGCAAGGTGTGTAGGAACGCACAACGCCAACATATCCATAATTCTGTTAAGAACGGTGATCCAGCCAAGGTCTGGAAATTTCTGAAATCATCAGGTATCGGAAAAAAGTCTCACAATACAATTCCTAAAGACTTGGATTTCAATTTACTTAATAATCATTTTTCTACTTCGCCTGTATTGGATAGGGCCACTAAAACTACTACGCTAAGTAATCTTTCAAACATTCCGGTACCTAATTTTTCTCCTTTTTTCATAAGTCAATTCACCGCTTGTGATGTTAAAAAGAGTATTCTATCGATTTCGTCCAACGCTGTTGGTAGTGACTGTGTTAGCCGTAAAATGATTATCCCCATCCTTGATGACATTCTTTCTGTTATCCTTCACATCCTCAATTTCTCGGTTTCCAGTGGTGTCTTCCCGCAAGCCTGGAAAGATGCCCATGTTATTCCCCTACCCAAAAAATCTCATCCTGCATCTTTCTCTGACTATCGTCTTTCTATTCTTCCTTTCCTATCCAAAGTCCTTGAAAAACTTGTCCACCATCAACTCAGCTCGTTCCTTTCCAAACACAAGCTGCTAAATCCCTTCCAATCTGGTTTTCGTCCGGGACACTACCTCAGCACTTGTTCATATTACGGACGACATAAGGTCAGGCATGGAAATGGGTTAACTGTACTTGCTCTACTTGACTTCAGCAATGCCTTCAATACGGTTGACTTCGACATTTTGTTGGGAGTGCTATGCTCTTTTGGCATATCTCCTTCGGTAATTGACTGGTTTCATAGTTACCTGTTTGGCCGCCGGCAGCGTATTTGCATTGAGGAATCTTTCTCTTCTTGGTGTCCCACCTCTGCCGGTGTGCCGCAGGGTGGCGTTTTATCTCTACTTTTCGCACTTTTTATTAATGCTATCACTCAATGGCTATCTTCTTCCTACCACCTTTATGCTGATGATCTCCAAATTTATACTCAAGCCCCTCTCGGCGAGTTATCTGACGCTATTGAGACTATTAATACGGACCTGGCTCGAATTGGTGACTGGAGCACTGAGTTTGGGTTGAAGATCAATCCGACGAAAACTCAAGTGGCTGTTGTGGGAGGTTCTCGAACAGTCTGTAGGATTGATTGGGCGACACTTCCCCGGGTTTCTTTCAACAACACCATTGTTCCTATAGCTCAAACTGTGAAGAACCTGGGGATTTACATCGACAGCAACCTTTCCTGGACTAAATAACTGCAGGAGGTCAGTCGTAAACTGTTTGCGTCTGCGGGCTCCCTGAGACGCCTTCGTAACTTTCTTCCCATCACCACGAAAAACTGCGATAGCACAATCTCTTCTTCTCCCTATCCTGGACTATGCTGATGCCAGCTATCTCGATCTCACCCAAGACCAATTGGACAAGCTTGAGCGACTTCAAAATCTCTGTATCAGGTTCATATTTGGCTTGCGCAAGTATGACCATGTTTCTGAATTTCGAACCAAGCTCAAATGGCTTTCCATTCGCCTTCGCCGGAATGCCCACATACTTTCATTGCTATATAATGTGCTCTTTAATCCTTCTAGTCCTTTTTATCTTAAGAAAGGTTTCAGTTCCTCTGTGACACACATTCTCGGTCCTTGAGATCATCGGAAAACCTAAAATTAAGTATTCGTATGCATTCCACATCCTTCTTCGACAAATCTTTCACGGTACAAGCAGCTCGTTTGTGGAATGCATTACCTATTGAGGTAAGGCGTGCGCAAACATTACCTTCCTTTAAAAAAATGGTGAAGGAGCATTTCCTTTCTCTATAACTATTCTTCTCCTTTATCTGTTCTTCATTTGATATTTATTAGTATATTATTTTATTTGTATGTATGTATTTTATGTTATATCTAAGTAATATTATTTAATATAGTTTTTGTACACTGACAGCCCTAATGTCTATCTCCTCTCGTTCAGTCCATCCAAAGGTTGTCTGTAAGAGATTGCCCTGTGCGATAAGACCGCCCATTGTACACTTATCTTTGTAAATGTTTTGTCCTGTAATTTTCAAGTGGTGTACAATAAAGTATATAATAAATAAATAAATAATAAATATTTTTTTGCAAAAAAGTTTTTTTATTTTCCCTTTTTAGTTTTACCTACCTAATAGCAAGTTGTTTATTAAGGTCCCTACAACTCCAGAATAGATTAACCGAATAACATGAAACTTGAACATAACCGGTGAAATGAGAGATCTGCGTACCCATGATAGGGGGCGAGTACGTTGAACCAATCAATCTATACTAATATTATAAAGCTGAAGAGTTTGTTTGTTTGTTTGTTTGTTTGTTTGTTTGAACGCGCTAATCTCAGGAACTACTGGTTGGAATTTCAAAATTCTTTTTGTGTTGGATAGTCCATTTATCGAGGAAGGTTATATCTATACTAATATTATAAAGCTGAAGAGTTTGTTTGTTTGTTTGTTTGTTTGTTTGTTTGTTTGAACGCGCTAATCTCAGGAACTACTGGTTGGAATTTCAAAATTCTTTTTGTGTTGGATAGTCCATTTATCGAGGAAGGTTATAGGCTATATAACATCACGCTACGACCAATAGGACCGGAGCAGAAATGCAAAATGTTGCAAAAACGGGCAAAATTATTCCTTTTTGCGTGTGCTGCGTAAGCGGTTAAAGTTACGTAACATTCATGATTGTTGGGTAGGTAGGGTAGGGTAGATAGGTAGCCAGTTGACGGGAGCGAAGCCGCGTGGGACAGCTAGTCAAGCTAATATACGGAAAAACCTTTGAACAAAACTTATAAATCATTGTCACGCATACTTGGTTTCCGAAGGGGGGAGGCCCATTTACATCCAAAGGTCAACGTACTAACACTCGCAGTTTTCCAACTGCAGTATTAAGTTTCATATGATAGGGGGCGAGTACGTTGAACCAATCAATCAAGCTAATATACGGAAAAATCTTTGAACAAAACTTATAAATCATTGTCATGCATACTTGGTTTCCGAAGGGGGGAGGCCCATTTACATCCAAAGGTCAACGTACTAACACTCGCAGTTTTCCAACTACAGTATTACGTTTCATATGATAGGGGGCGAGTACGTTGAACCAATCAATCAAGCTAATATACGGAAAAACCTTTGAACAAAACTTATAAATCATTGTCACGCATACTTGGTTTCCGAAGGGGGGAGGCCCATTTACATCCAAAGGTCAACGTACTAACACTCGCAGTTTTCCAACTACAGTATTAAGTTTCATATGATAGGGGCGAGTACGTTGAACCAATCAATCAAGCTAATATACGGAAACCCTTTGAACAAAACTTATAAATCATTGTCACGCATACTTGGTTTCCGAAGGGGGGAGGCCCATTTACATCCAAAGGTCAACGTACTAACACTCGCAGTTTTCCAACTGCAGTATTAAGTTTCATATGATAGGGGGCGAGTACGTTGAACCAATCAATCAAGCTAATATACGGAAAAATCTTTGAACAAAACTTATAAATCATTGTCATGCATACTTGGTTTCCGAAGGGGGGAGGCCCATTTACATCCAAAGGTCAACGTACTAACACTCGCAGTTTTCCAACTACAGTATTACGTTTCATATGATAGGGGGCGAGTACGTTGAACCAATCAATCAAGCTAATATACGGAAAAACCTTTGAACAAAACTTATAAATCATTGTCACGCATACTTGGTTTCCGAAGGGGGGAGGCCCATTTACATCCAAAGGTCAACGTACTAACACTCGCAGTTTTCCAACTACAGTATTAAGTTTCATATGATAGGGGCGAGTACGTTGAACCAATCAATCAAGCTAATATACGGAAACCCTTTGAACAAAACTTATAAATCATTGTCACGCATACTTGGTTTCCGAAGGGGGGAGGCCCATTTACATCCAAAGGTCAACGTACTAACACTCGCAGTTTTCCAACTACAGTATTACGTTTCATATGATAGGGGGCGAGTACGTTGAACCAATCAATCAAGCTAATATACGGCAAAACCTTTGAACAAAACTTATAAATCATTGTCACGCATACTTGGTTTCCGAAAGGGGGTGGCCCATTTACATCCAAAGGTCAACGTACTAACACTCGCAGTTTTCCAACTACAGTATTAAGTTTCATATGATAGGGGGCGAGTACGTTGAACCAATCAATCAAGCTAATATACGGAAAAACCTTTGAACAAAACTTATAAATCATTGTCACGCATACTTGGTTTCCGAAGGGGGGAGGCCCATTTACATCCAAAGGTCAACGTACTAACACTCGCAGTTTTCCAACTGCAGTATTAAGTTTCATATGATAGGGGACGAGTACGTTGAACCAATCAATCAAGCTATTATACGGAAAAACCTTTGAACAAAACTTATAAATCATTGTCACGCATACTTGGTTTCCGAAGAGGGGAGGCCCATTTACATCCAAAGGTCAACGTACTAACACTCGCAGTTTTCCAACTACAGTATTACGTTTCATATGATAGGGGGCGAGTACGTTGAACCAATCAATCAAGCTAATATACGGAAAAACCTTTGAACAAAACTTATAAATCATTGTCACGCATACTTGGTTTCCGAAGGGGGGTGGCCCATTTACATCCAAAGGTCAACGTACTAACACTCGCAGTTTTCCAACTACAGTATTAAGTTTCATATGATAGGGGGCGAGTACGTTGAACGAATCAATCAAGCTCATATACGGAAAAACCTTTGAACAAAACTTATAAATCATTGTCACGCATACTTGGTTTCCGAAGGGGGCAGGCCCATTTACATCCAAAGGTCAACGTACTAACACTCGCAGTTTTCCAACTACAGTATTAAGTTTCATATGATAGGGGGCGAGTACGTTGAACCAATCAATCAAGCTAATATACGGAAAAACCTTTGAACAAAACTTATAAATCATTGTCACGCATACTTGGTTTCCGAAAGGGGGTGGCCCATTTACATCCAAAGGTCAACGTACTAACACTCGCAGTTTTCCAACTACAGTATTAAGTTTCATATGATAGGGGGCGAGTACGTTGAACGAATCAATCAAGCTCATATACGGAAAAACCTTTGAACAAAACTTATAAATCATTGTCACGCATACTTGGTTTCCGAAGGGGGGAGGCCCATTTACATCCAAAGGTCAACGTACTAACACTCGCAGTTTTCCAACTGCAGTATTAAGTTTCATATGATAGGGGACGAGTACGTTGAACCAATCAATCAAGCTAATATACGGAAAAACCTTTGAACAAAACTTATAAATCATTGTCACGCATACTTGGTTTCCGAAGAGGGGAGGCCCATTTACATCCAAAGGTCAACGTACTAACACTCGCAGTTTTCCAACTACAGTATTAAGTTTCATATGATAGGGGGCGAGTACGTTGAACCAATCAATCAAGCTAATATACGGAAAAACCTTTGAACAAAACTTATAAATCATTGTCACGCATACTTGGTTTCCGAAGGAAGGTGGCCCATTTACATCCAAAGGTCAACGTACTAACACTCGCAGTTTTCCAACTGCAGTATTAAGTTTCATATGATAGGGGGCGAGTACGTTGAACCAATCAATCAAGCTAATATACGGAAAAACCTTTGAACAAAACTTATAAATCATTGTCACGCATACTTGGTTTCCGAAGGGGGGAGGCCCATTTACATCCAAAGGTCAACGTTCTAACACTCGCAGTTTTCCAACTACAGTATTAAGTTTCATATGATAGGGGGCGAGTACGTTGAACGAATCAATCAAGCTCATATACGGAAAAACCTTTGAACAAAACTTATAAATCATTGTCACGCATACTTGGTTTCCGAAGGGGGGTGGCCCATTTACATCCAAAGGTCAACGTACTAACACTCGCAGGTTTCCAACTACAGTATTAAGTTTCATATGATAGGGGGCGAGTACGTTGAACCAATCAATCAAGCTAATATACGGAAAAAAACTTTTTTACAAAAAAAAAACTACAAAGTGAAAAAAAACTTTATTTTTGGAAGTCGTTGTCTTTGGTAGGGTACCAATTTTTTGATTTATGGACACCGACTTCCAAAAATTAACTTATTTTTCACTTTGTAGTTTTCTTTTGGAAATCGGTAGTATGTTTTTTTAAGGATTTTTCACTTTTTTTGTTGTATTTACCCTGTAGGCAAGTTGTTTAGTAAGGTACCTATAATGCCAGAATAGATTACCCGAATATCATGAAACTGAACAAAACCGGTGAAATGAGAGTGTACCAAGGTGAACTGTACACATCTGCGTACCCCTTTAGTGCGTACTGGCGTGATGTTACGTTATGAAATGGTATATACAATAAACAGACATGCGATTGCAGCAATCCTGAACGATTTGCCTTTATTTATTGAAGAGTTCTGTTGTATATCTCCGAAGTTCTTCAGCAGATCTTTAACAAATTAAAATGGGACCAATTTCGGAACATACCCTTTTAAACAAAAAAGAATTTTCAAACTTAGTCCACAATTGACAGAGATATTAGTGAAAATACACAAAAAAAAAAAGCGAAGTCGAACATAGAACCTCCTCCTTTTTGGTAAGTCGGTTAAAAATAACCGTTTGGCGCTGCGCAAACGTGGACACTTTTAGTTGCCATTTACCGACACCGAACACTTTTTGATCACCATGAGTATGTGTTAAGAAGAAACATCTGGACACAAAAAACTGGTTCTATAGAAATCGGTAGCTTGCATCTGACACAAGAAACAAAAGTGTCCACGTTTGCGCCCTACCTTACTTGCTCACTGTTACAGAATTTAATATTTCTAAATAATAGCAGCCGCACGGGTCGATCTTCAAGGTCAAGCAACGCTTGCAGCTTGAGGTCAGTCCGTGGATGGGTCAATTACATACCGAGACCCGTCCGTGCCTTGGAAAGCACGCTGAGCCGTTGGTCCTGGCTATCCAGTTTCTAAGAGTAGGTACTCAGAATCACCAGAAAAACTGACGCCAGTCTTGTCAATGGATTTTGTATTCACAGAAAACGGGAGCATATAAAGCATCACTATAATAAAAAAAGCCCATTTCATCCTACATGTCTAACAAGGCCTTTGCGAGTTGGTTTCGGCCTCTGGTACGCCTTTGAAAGGTCCGGGACCCCAGGGTCCCGAGAACATCAAAAACAAAAAAAGCAATAAGTTTAATAAAAACTGTAACCCGACTATTTTTTACCCGACTGCCGAAGGAGGGTAAAGTGTTTTACAGTCTATGTATGTATGTATGTATGTAAGTATGTATGTATGTATGTTTGTTCCTTTAAGGCGTTCCAGAGACCAAACGCGTTTGCCGATTTGGATGATTCATACGTCAATCGATGCGTCTTAACCCTGCGAGTGTCATAGGCTACATTAAAATTGGACAATAGAAAAACGGCGGATTTTGGGTGCCAAATTGTGGGGGCCCAAATTTTTTTTTGATGATTTTTGAGGAGATTTCAAAAATATATAACACTTATTTGTTTAAATGTATCTAATTCGAAAAAAAACTAACTAAAAAGTTATAAATAAAAAACTTAATTCAAAAAATCAAAAAACCTGACTGCTTCAAAAGCGAACTAAAAAGTCGTAAACAAGGCAAAAATCATGCTGTGCAGGCGGAGGATACACCAGATTTTGGTCAGCCAGCCCGCGAATATGTATCCTCCGACTGCACAGCATGATTTTTGCATTGTTTACGACTTTTTAGTTCGCTTTTGAAGCAGTCGGGTTTTTTGATTATTTGAATTAAGTTTTTTTTTATCCTTGTTACCCGGGCCATAATAACGAATCGATTGACACCTTTTTCATCAAAATCGGATTAATATTTTAGGCGCTACGGAGGAATACGTAAATACAAACATCCATACAAGCATAGACTGCTAAAATCATAACCCTTATTTTTGACTTCGCCGTAGTCGGCTAAAACAAACTTAAAGTGACTTAACAAATTCTCCTTCAACTTCAACAACTCTACCATATGTCATTTCCTTCCATACGTTGAAGAATACGACGTATTATAGTTTGCTAGACTTCTAAGAATTGATATGACGAGCAAGTTTTATTTCCCAGGTTCATTCTGAATGCATGAAATCGATGTTTTGTGGCCACTTTGGTTTATCGCTCACGGCCTCGGCGGGGTTGCAAACGATGTTACTTAGAGCTTATAAAAGGTCACGTCACGTCAACATTGTGGGGGGAAAATAATAATCACAGACCGATTCGTTGGGTAGATAGTGGAGTCGAACTCATCATCATCTGCCTAGCCTTTTCCCAACTATGTTGGGGTCGTCTTCCAGTCTAACCGGATTCAGCTGAGTACCAGGGTTTTACATGGAGCGACTGCCTATCTGACCTCCACAACCCAGTAACTGGGTAACAGCGGTACCCCTTGGCTAGACTGGTGTCAGATCTCAAGCTTTTGACTATTCGTAACGACTGTCAAAGATCTTCAAATGACAGCCGGGACCAACGGCTTAACGTGCTTTCCGAGTCACGGAGGAAACTCGGTATGTTGAAATGGTCACCCATCCACGGACCGACCTTGTCAAGCGTTGCTTAACCTTAAAGATCGATCCGTGCGGCTGTTATTATTTAGCCACGAGCTCCTCTTATTATTTATTATTATATAATTATTATTATTATTTCGATAAAACAAATATAGATCTAATTATTTAATGTATTCGTTAAAACGCAGGGCATGGTCAATCGCTAGGTACAGAAACATGCTCTGCTGCAGTTGGGGACTTACTGAATGGTTAATTCAGACAATAACATCTAAATGTAACCAGCCTAGTCCATACACAACCATTTTGACGATTCGGTTGGCGCTGCGCTGCGTGTCGCAGGTTCGATTCCCGCACGGAAAAATATTTATATGGCCTACAGATTTTTTTTCCGTTTAGGCTGTTTGTGAATGTGAGTTTATATGTTTGTAAATGTTCCCACGATACAGGTGAAATTCCTAGTGTGGGACAAGAAAAACAAATGAAGAATATGTTCACACCAAAGACCTTATACTTCTTAGCTTACTACTAGACTGTGCACTATGGCGCAAAAAACGGTCCGAGCGAGAGGGCTCCCGTTGGTAGTGTGTCACTTTCTAATGAGGTGACCATGACCAAATTGATTGTAAAAACAATAGTGTAAGTATCCCGATATATGTATATATCCTACCTAACTACGCTACCTAAACCTACCAAATTCAAGGAAAAAAAGAAACGTGTGTATATTTTTTGGAATCTAAATCACTTACCGTATGGTGTCGGGCATAAAGAATTTCAACAGCCCATGTTTTTCCATTAGTGTCATAAGAGGCGACTAAGGGACAAACCAGAGAATGGGCAGCAGCGTTTTCTGTGCATTTGTAACAACCATACTGGGATCGCCAACCCGCCTGCAAAGCACTCCCCATGAATAGCACAAATAAAACATAGCCTTTAGTGCCCGGCAGCCTGCCTACCCTCGACTACGGTCGCGATCTAGGTTAAAGTATGGCAAGGGGTGCAAAGAATCCCGGACGAGATCCGGCTACCCAAACAAATACCGACGACAGGACATACAGGACTACTCCTTCTTTTTTTTAAAAAAAAATTACCAATGACAAAACAGAGTTTTATCAGGTTTTTTATCAATTGAGGTCGCTTGGACAGAGCAACACCATTGTGTGTAATTATTTCCGTAAGCTCTGATTGACAAAAACATTACCTATCTCATAGATTAGATCGAAAATCATGGTCATTGGGCGAAAAAGTACGTCAATTTGATGATTATTCAAGGATTAATTTGACCACAAACTAAAATCGACCTCTGACTGAAACTGAAAATATCACCAAAAATCTCGCGCATAATTGTTATAATATTCAATTTAAAAAAACCGGTCAAGTGCGAGTCGGACTCGCGCACCATGGGTTCCTTACAAACAGCCAACAAAATTAGGTAACTAGGTCAACGGGAACTACCACATAGGTTTTCGACCCAGAACCTATAGGGTACTTCTGGTTGACCCAGAATTGACAATTTTGTTTAAAAGCAAGGTCTTATAGCACAAAAAGGGAAAAAGCCGAAAAATAAAAAAGTTGAAAATTAAGGTAAATTTTGGTACTTACAAGTTTTCGCGAAAATCAAAATTTGGCTATACCTTTTTATCGTATTGACTCAGGACCTTGATTTTTACACACCTAATAGGGACTATAGACCTCAGTATCTGGTATAAATTTCAACTTGCTAGGTCCACCCGGTGGTGACACACGGACAGACAGACAGACAAGAAAGTGATATAAAATCAGGGTTCCTATTTTTACCTTTTGAGTTACAGTACTCTTAAATTAATCATTACTGCACAAACAATATTATTAATGTTTTAGGCACTAAGGTTTTTTTTTAAATCTTGATTATGTTGACTCACCTTCATATCCATCTGATCTGTTCAGACAAAGGAAGATAAAACTGATGGTAGACCTAACAACCCATGGTAGACATAATACGTCAAATAAGCCATAACCTTACCTTAAGCATCCTAATCTCCCTTAAGGCAATCTTCCTGATGAGGGGATCGTCCTCGTTCTCGACGAACTTCTTGACGGCGACGATCTCGCCGGTGTCACGGTTCCGGCATTTGTACACGAGCCCGTACGAGCCCTCGCCCAGCTTGGCGAGCTTCTCGTAGCGCTCCATCGCGCGACTGCTCGCGCGGGACCTAGGCCAAAAAAAAGGAGGATAAGATTATTTTTGCAGGAATGGAAAGAAGAAAAAAAGGACACGGAAGCGTAGCACAAGCCTAGACCTGTGCTACGCCGTAGTCCTGTGCTACTTCGTGGACGCTCAAACGTAGTCCTGTGCTAAACCCACCGTTGGGGTACAACCGTAGTCCTTTGCTACACCGTATAAATACATTATGAGCATCTACAGTACACCACCGGACTACGGATGAGCCTCTACTACGGCGTAGCACAGGACTATAGTAACTATAGTCGTGGAGGTTCACCCGCTGTGCTACGCCGTAGAGGCTCATTTTGTGTAAGTACGCGTAGCAAAGGCCTACGGTTGTGGCCCGGTTTAGCAAAGAAGCACGGTTGAGCCTGTACGACGTTGCACAGGAATATCATTTAGCTTTTACGGCGTAGCACAAGTCTACGATTAATCCTTTACATCAGTGTAGCACACGATAATGATTGAGCCACTTTTCGGTTTACCGCATGACTACGATTGAGTCCCTATTAAGGCTTAGCACAGAACTACTATTAAGCCTCTACGGCGGCGTAGCACAGTATACAGATTGAGCGTCTACGGCGTAGCACAGGACCACGAATTCATTAATTTTTATTTAGGCTATATAATAACAGCCGCACTGGTCGATCATCAAGGTTAAGCAACGCTTGACGACGTCGGTCCGTGGATGGGCCACCGACAATTGTGCGTTTCAATAATACCGGGTTTCTTCCGTGCCTCGGAAAGCACGTTAAGCCGTTGGTCATGGCTGTCATTTGAAGATCTTTGACAGTCGTTACGGGTAGTTAGAAGCCTGTGATCTGACACCAGTCTTGCCAAGGGATACCGTGTTACCCAGTCACTAGGTTGTGGAGGTCAGATAGGCAGTCGCTCCATGTAAAACACTGGTACTCAGCTGAATCCAGTAAGACTAGAAGCCGAGCCCAATATAGTTGGGAAAAGGCTAGGCAGATCATCCTCGCACTCGTATACACACACAAACCCTGACTGTACGGCATAGCACGGAATACTGATCGTGCTTTTAAGCCGTAAGAAGTGCAGGACTACCAGCACACTGCTTATCAATTTGCCAACTCAACTACACATATTGAGCTGGACTTTCAGCCTAACCAGGTGCAGGTGAATACCATTATTTTACATGGAGCAACGGACTATCTGATCTCCACAGTAATTGGATAACATGGTACTCCTTAGCAAGACTGGTAGTCAGAATTTCGGAATTGTGTGTACCAGTTTCGACTACCGGTAAAGGCTTGTAAGGAAGTAAATATTTATAGCCGCCTCCACATGATAAATGATAAATGATTTTATTTCTGTAAGTTGGTTTGTACAAACGCTTTTACATGTCTAACATAATTTTTTTAAAACTAGATGAGGTCGGCGTTTCCTATCTGACTACTCTGAGAAGAAAGGCCGAAAAAAACTCAGAGGTCACAGTCTCTTTTAAAGTCCTGACAAAATCTTGGTTAGATCATGTGAAGACCATGTAGACTGATGTCTGAAATGGTCTTTTCAGGAAAGAACCAGCCAGATTGGGTGGACCTGTCCAGTCAGTACACGCATTTGTCAATAACCGAGCAGCTTAACTCAGAATTTAAGGAGCTCAACGATTCGACGAAAAATACCAAAGAAAGGACATTCGGGTAGGCCGCATAAACTATTCAAACTGCCAGACCATGATTAAAAACTAAGATAAATTAAAAAAAAAATAATGATCCACATAGTCTTCACATTCACAATAGTTAAAATAAAATAATATAATACATGCTTAGCGAACAATGGCAAACAGCAAAGACAAAACAACAGACACGAACATGTGGATGGGTGTTTGTTTGTGTTTACCTGTTTTTGTTTGTGTTCGCCCGTGTTGCGTCATCGGTGTCGGTTTTTGTGCACAAATCAAAGGGTGTTAGACAAACATGTTTGCGATGTATCCAGATGCTTGTTCAGTAGTACGCGCGAGCTTGCGGGTGGCGGACGGGACGCAGCTAATAGTGGAGGTCAAATTTACGAATCGTGACATTTTGTGTATTCTAAGCTAAATTGTAAGCAAACCATTCTGATTGGTCTCAGGAGGTTAACCCGGAAGTAATCGCTGCCACAACAAGCTCGTCGTCTGCCATGCTTGCCAATCCGGAATATACTGCACGTTCGTCAAGCCAGTGGATACCGTGTTTCGTGTTGGGTGATTGTGGTCAGTGTTTGCCACGTGTTTTGCGTTCGCCACTGTTTGTGGCAAAAAACAAACGTGTGGAGGCGGCATATATATACTTTACCTAGAACTGATGACTTCTGGCGACACAATAGCTCTATTGATTTCCCCTCTCATCTTTTCACTTTAATTTTTACTCGTTCTATGAAAAAAATAACTGCATAATTTGTTGCTGCTCTCAGCAAGACTTGCAGAAAGCAGAATATCAGTAGGATTACTTTATTTTGGATTATTTCAATTAATCTAACATGTCCTGGGGTATCATGGAGGCTCACATCGAAACTTCTGACGTTTAATATGACGTTATTTAGTATTTTTTGTTGAATCAAAAAGAAGAATTGTTATAATGGATCTTCTTTCTGATTTACCTACATTTTTTTACATGTGTTTTGCAGATCGAGACTTGGGCTGTGCTGCAGTCGCTCCAACGGTGCCAAATCGACTACCTGTACATCGAGGTGTTGAAGTGTTTGTACTTAAACGCCACCATGACAGTTCGACTTCAGGATCAGACCTCGGAACCTGTCCTTCTCCAACGAGGTGTGAGACAGGGAGATGTCATATCTACGAAACTGTTCACGGCTGCACTGGAGGATGTCTTCAAGGTTCTGGACTGGAGAGGGCTAGGCATCAACGTCAAGTTGCGAAGTTGTGCGGTATCTTCTCGTCCAACTTACCATAGTTTCTCAAGACGAAAGTCTATGACCAGTGTGTGTTGCCAGTGATGACATATGGCTCTGAGACGTGGTCGCGCACAATGGGCCTAATCAGAAAGCTTACAGTCACGCAAAGGGCAATCTGATTCGATTACGCAAGCTCGGAGTTTCCTTGCGTAATCGAATCAGAAATGTAGAGATCCGCAAGAGAGTTTGGCAATTCTTCGGGCTATGTCGGTAACCCTGGTTGGGTTACCGACATAGCCCGAAGAATTGCCAAACTTAAGTGGCAGTGGGCAGGGCACATTGCTCGCAGAACGGATGGCCGATGGGATAGAAAGGTTCTGGAGTGGCGACCGCGAGCCGGAAGACGTTGCGTTGGAAGGCCTCCCACCAGGTGGACCGATGACCTGGTGAAGGTTGCGGGGATCCGCTGTATGCGGGACGCACGGGATCGGTCAATGTGGCGACGCCTGGGGGAGGCCTATGTCCAGCAGTGGACGTCTTTCGGCTGATATGATGATGATGATGTTTTGCAGTCCGGGATTTTATCCCAAGTCGTAAATCTTAATGAGGATCGTTAAAATAAATAATAAATGGGCAAGTGAACACCAGATGAAAATAAAGCATCACTCAACGCCTACTGTGTTGCTGTTTTTAAATACTTCCGTAATAGATATATTCAATTCACTCGTATCAAAACAAAGTATGAAAAAAACATCCCAGCAGGAGTGAAAGAATAAAAAAATAGTATAACCCAGATTAAAAACAATACGGTATTTAAAAACAATAAACTTAAGTACAAAACAGCATTGACGCATTATTTCAATAAAACGTCCCCGTCGTCTGTATGTCTACCTAAGCTAAAATGACGTCATAAACTCGATAACTTCTCAGCTATCGGACACGTTTCCATACAATCAATCTAATTGCACATCGCCTACCTGTTAATTGTATGTAATTCATTTATTATCTTATCATTGTGTGCAGGTTTTCATAATATTAGCACAGATTACATATTAGTTACTACGTAAATATTAGGTCCTATAATACCTATGAAATTGGCGTTTTGTCGTACTGGCCACTTTGATCTCAATTATCTCCTCTTTGGTTTGGAATTCCAATTTTAAATTTATACAGCTATTTACTCATGCATTTGTGTTTGGAAAACCGTAATTCATTTTATTTTTCCTCTTTTGCTTTTTATATTATTGGCCATTGTGGTAATAATGTACTACGCACGTAGATAAAGATAAAGATAAAGATATATTTATTTGCTCAAACACGTGTATACATGCAGGCATAAATAATACGTGCATGCAGGATAACATAAAAACGTACAAAATGTTCGGACATGTTTGCCACATTCTATGGCGTGCAAATATTTTCAAAGTATTAACTAAATAGTATTATGAACAATTACAAAAATAAACTCTAAACACAATAATTACAAAAATGTCAACAATACAGATCTGAAAATAAATAATAACTGTGTCAAAATATAAATGGAAATGTCAATTAATAATATTAACTCATAAAAATATGCAAAATATCAAAAAAAAAAAAAAAAAAAAAAAAAAAAATTATTCGTGCATCTATGTTAACCGTCCGTGAAAGAATGTACAAAGCGTACGCATTACTGCTTATTCTTTTAGTCAGGGCCTCTATGTGCGCCTTCCAGTTTAAATTCCTATCTATAGTCAATCCTAGAAACTTAGTTGTATTCACTGCGTCAATTGTTATATTATTGTATGTTATGTCAAAATTGGGAAGAGTCAGTGCGCGTTGGCTAAAATGCATTAACATAGTCTTATTTAAATTAATTTTTAAATTGTTATTGTCTAACCATCCTATAGTTTCGTTTAATGTTTTGTTTATATCTTCTTTATAAAACTCTTTTTGATTACACGGTATTGTTATTGTACTGTCATCCGCAAATAGTGCAATCGGGTGTTTGATTGCCATTGGAATGTCATTAATGTACAGTGTGAAAAGCGGTGGTCCTAGAATGCTTCCTTGTGGAACTCCGTATACCACATTACGTTCCTCCGATTGAAATATTTCTTCCCTTTTAGTGTTTAGATTTATTTTGCTTATTTCTGTTACTTGCTTTCTGCCAGTTAGGTACGATTTTAAAAGCTCAAGCACATTACCTCTTACACCATAAGCATCAAGTTTTTTAAGTAAAATATTATGTTGAACGTAATCAAAAGCTTGGGTCATGTCACAGAATATAGCACACACTGGAGTATTTGTGTCCATATTTGTCATGACAGTGTGCAAAAAGTCATAAATGGCCATGTTAATCGTTTTATTTTTCCTAAATCCCTTTTGTTGGTCACAAAGAATATTGTTTGCGTTTAAATAAACATTGAGTTCTTTATAAATGTATTTTTCAACAATTTTCGAGAATATTGGTATCAGTGATATTGGCCTGTAGAATTCCATTAATTCTCTATCTTCTTTTTTGAACAATGGCTTTATTACCGATTTTTTTAGGGCATCTGGAAAAACACCTTCGCTTATACATAAATTTATGATGTAACTTAAAGGACCAGAAATTTCTTCGGCTACCGCTTTGATTACTTTGGTACAGATGCCATCATAACCGACACTGTTCGTATTTTTTAGGGCTAAAGTTATTTTTAAAACGTCGTTTGGCAAACATGGAGGCATAAACATAGATTCCTTCCTGTTTAAAATATGCTTAGTGACTCTGTCGCCCGAATTAGTAATGGCCTGAATTTTATCAATAAAATAATTATTGAATAGATTCGAAATACAATTTGGATCCGAGATAATGTCATTATTATTAATTCTAATTTTATTAATGTTATTTTTAGGAATATTTAATTTTGATTGATTTATGATTTGCCATGTCGTTTTGGATTTATTATTTGATGTTTTTATTTTATGATTGTTTTGAGCCCATTGAGTTAAATTAATAATCTTTTTAAATCGTTTTGTATAATTTTTAAACAACATTTTATTATGTTGAGTAGGTTTTATTCGGAACTGCCAAAGTAATTGTCGTTTTTTCTCGCTGCATTTTTTTATACCACGAGATACCCATTTTTGTTTTCTACGAACGTTTACCGAAACGATATTTTCAGGGAAACATTGTTGGTATAACAATTCGAAGATCTCTGAAAACGTGTTAAAAGCTACATTGGGATCATTTGCTTCATAAACTGCTGAAAATGACAGACTCCGCAGATAGACCTTAAATTTATTAATGTTATCGTTATTATAGTCACGCCTTCTCCTACTCCACCGATTAATCGTACATACTATGCTTATTGGACATTTTAGTAATTGAGCTGTGTGATCCGATAACGCTAACTCTAATACTGAAGCCTTACAGGACCTGTTGAAGTTATGCGCAAAATTGTCGATGCATGTTTTGCTCTTAAGTCGAGTCGGTTCATAGAGTGCCAGTTTCAAGTTAAAGCTTAATAACATATTTTCGAATTCTATTGTTTGATTAGTTCTCTTAAGTACATCTATATTAAAATCTCCCGCTAAAACAATATTTTTACAATTCTTTTTATTTAAAATATGTAATATCTGTTCTAATTTACCAATACATTCATTTAAATTATTGGTGTTTGGTACTCTATAAATACAAACACATATTATTTTATGGGTAATCAATTCAATGGCGCAACATTCAAAGACACCACTTGTAGATATTTTAGCTATTTTTGGCAGTTCTCTCCATTGATGCCCATACCTCACTAGTATGCAAGCACCACCTCTTTTGCTTTCTTTGCGACTGAAGCAGGACGCTAAGCAGTACATATTATCTCAATGTTATTGGCACGTTCATGTTTTCAATAATAAGAATATTTGCCTTCACATCACTATGTGCAGGAAAATATTAAGACCACGCACGCTGGCTTGGTCGAAGAATTGCCAGACTTAAGTCGCAGTTGGCAGGGCACATTCTAGCAAAACGGATGGTTGGTCAATGGGGCTGTAAAGCTCTGGAGTGGTGACTGCGTAGGTACCGGAAAACCTGGTTAGGGTTGCGGGAATCTGCTGAATACGAGACGCACAGGATGTGGCGATACTTGGGGATCCCCATATCCAGCAGTGGACGTCTTTCGGCTGAAATGACGATGATGAGTGAGCTTGTTGGGGATCCCAAACTATGTCCCTTCCGAGAGCTTATAGGGGTATAAGCTTACTCCTATATTCGGCGCCGAACGCGGGACGTAGGGGTCGAAAAGTTGTTTAAAAAATTATTACGGAAAATTTGGCCTTCTTTGCTCAGGATCACATTTTTTTTTTTTTTTATATAACCTGTAGGCTCGCGCTTGACCACAATCTCACCTGATGGTAAGCGATGATGTGGTCGACGGTGAAACACGCTTGCCTAGAAATAACCTATTCACTCTTGACTTAAAGACCCCTAGATTGTAGCTATCGGGAAACACAGACTCCGGCAGGGAATTCCACTCCTTAGCTGTACGCATAATAAAAGTGTTCCCAAAACGTTTTGTGCGTATGGGTGGGATGTCTACCATGTATCGATAGCGCATCGCCGTACGTCTGGTAGTCCGATGATGAAACGGGCTAGGTGGAATTATATCGTGCAATTCCATCGCACACTCCCCGAAATGTAACCGTTAATTACCCGTCAGGCTGGCAATTCGGTTACGATGTTCAAGACTCTGGAGCTTTGACTTGACCAGCGCCTCATCGCCGATTAGCCTCCTGGCTCGCTTTTCGATCGACTCAAGTGCGTCAAGCTGGTATTTGGCTGATCCGTCCCAGTGATGAGAACAGTACTCCATGCATGATCGAACTTGCGCTTGATACAAATTGAGGAGCTGTTCCGGCGTGAAGTACCTTCTTACCTTTGCAAGGATCCCCAGCTGTTTGGCAGCCAGCTGAGCCTTTGCCTCAATGTAAGGGCTGCATTTGCTACATTTGCACTGTAACAGACTGTTCTGAACATGAAGAGAATACTTAGGACTGCCTAGTTAGAACAGTCGTATATATATCTTATCTCAGATCTTGTTAAAGAATTGCTCAGTACTTCTAGAGATCAGCTTCTTAGCTGATCTCTAGAAGGTGTTCAGCTAACTTAGTACCGTTTTATTTCCTCGATCAAAATCAAAATCTTTTTTTTTAATTTCACATAGGCCAACATGGGCACTTATAACGTCGACAAAAGGTGCACGGTTCGGGTTGGTCCATTCCTATGTAGAAGAACCGGCAAGAAACTCCACGGTTTCATATTTCCATATTACAGCATTAGTACTTAGATATGTGGGGACAACGCCCGACAATAAGTCATAAGAAACTTAAAAAAAGATTACATGTTATATAAACAAAAGAAAATAAAAGTAAAACTTAACAAAAGTTAACAAGCATCTAGAAATCTAGAAGGCCTCGTGTTGCCATAAGCTAAGTACCTACACGAGAAAAATCAAGGCATGAAATTCCTGATGAAAAGATTTGACAGACAGCAACCACGAAAGAGTTGGTAGTTTCCATGCAAGTGTTAAAACACGTAGTGCCCATTCAACAGTAAGCAGGCATGCAGTTAATTACGTAAATCATAAACTTTTTAGTTTCTGCTTTGTATTTTATGTCAAGGGAGAATTCATTGTCTAAGTTAGGGGATGTTTTCAAGTTCAAGTTCGCTACTAATTTACACAAACTGGGGTAAACATTGTCGCCCTGTTTGTTTCGTGTCAGTTTCAGGATCAAACCGTGCTTTTTGTGTTTTTTTAAGCAGAATGCATTTGATTGAATAGATTATTTAGCAGAACGGCTTTTTCTTTTTACCCGTCTGCGGCAACGCCAAAAGAGGTTATAATTTTAGCAGTCTGTTTGTATTTGCATATGTTCTTCCTTAGCGCCTAAAATATTCATCCGATTTTGATGAATAAGGTGTCAATCGATTCGTTATCATGGCCCGGGTAACAAAGGCTAAAAAAAACGGCCAAGTGCGAGTTGGACTCGCGCACGAAGGGTTCCGTACTTGGTAAATAACGGTTTACGATTTATGACGTATTAAAAAAAAACTACTAACAAGATCTCGTTCAAACCAATTTTCGGTGGAAGTTTACATGGTAATGGTACATCATATTTTTTTTTAAATCATTTTATATATATTATATCATTCTCTTATTTTAGAAGTTACAGGGGTGGGGGACACACATTTTACCATTTTGGAAGTGTCACTTGCGCAAACTATTCAGTTTAGAAAAAAATGAAATTAGAAACCTCAATATCATTTTTGAAGAAGGCCTATCCTTAGATACCCCACACGTATGGGAGTGATTAAAAAAAAAAAAAACAGTTTCAGTTTCAAGTATGGAAACCCCCAAAATGTATTGTTTTTTTTCTTTTTTTGTGTGAAAACCTTAATGCGGTTCACAGAATACATCTACTTACCAAGTTTCAACAACATTGTTCTTATAGTTTCAGAAAAAAGTGGCTGTGACAAACGGATGGACAGACAGACAGACATGACGAATCTATAAGGGTTCCGTTTTTTGCCATTTGGCTACGGAACCCTAAAAAGCTATAGTCGGGTTACAGTATTTTTCTTTTTGAGTCGACGCATCAGTTCTTAAATAGTGATGCCCTCGTTTATTGCAGTATCGAATGCGTTGTTCAAATCATCAAAGATGCAGGTGGAACAGACATTTGGGACTCTCCAGAAAGTCTACATTATTAAGAGCGGACTCTAGTCAACAGGAATTTGAAAAATAGGTATTTGAAGAAACTATTGCCGTCGCGTCACCTCCAACCTCACCTCGTAAAGTGCGAAAGGGACAACTGCAGCTCAGGCTGATTTTACCTACAAAAACTTTGACTAAAAGACGTTTCGTATTCTGCTGTTTTCTTCATGAAAACTGGTCTGATCTAAAAAAATCTTATATCAAAATTTAGAGGAAAAGGGTATCTAGGCTACTATCATTTCCTTTTTTGTTAAAAACTTATAAATTTTGTCTGAAAGTCTTCTGAACATGGCGGTAAAAACGGTCATATTTCTTTTTGTGATTATGTTTTGGAAAAAAGGAAATGATACAGGCACGTATTAATTAGACCTAGATTTTATGGAAAAAAATCATTGCTCTAGAGGCATTATCCACGAAGAAAACAGCAGAATGTGTTTGTATGGAGAAAGTCTCACTAGAGTCCCCTCTTAAGGGTATTACGCTAGACAGGCACGATCTAATTAAGACGGATTTGCGGCCATTTTTCTGAGGGAATAATCCAGTAGAATAGAGTGCAGGTTTACCGTAAAATACAGTGTATATCTAGTGGATTGTGTAAAGGTAACTCACTCAATAAAAACCACATTTAATGGTCAAACTTCATTGCTAACTAGCGAAACTCCGTGGACGTGATTTAGTCGATATCGAATAAAGATCGAAAAGAACTTCAAAATGTTTAGTATTTTTTTGTTTTATCTTCATTAGGTACGGATATCTAGCCAGTGCGTCCTTACCTACATAATTTTGTATCTGTATTTTATGCTATCTGGTACCCAGCCATATGTGAAGCCTGCCATCCCCCTTTTACTGCAGCCTGCAGCCAGTGACAAGAGCTTGACGAAATTTTATCGAAGATAAGATTACTTCTGTGTTAATTTATATATTTTTTGTGCCGTTGTGGAGAGTATTTTTTTTTTTTTAGTTTATTATAGGCTCGCGCTTGACCACAATCTCACCTGATGGTAAGCGATGATGTATGTGGTCGACGATGAAGCACGCTTGCCTAGAAGTAACTTATTCACTCTTGACTTAAAGACCCCTAGATTGTAGCTATCGGGAAACACAGACTCCGGCAGGGAATTCCACTCCTTAGCTGTACGCATAATGAAAGTATTACGGTTAAAAAACCGGCCAAGTGCGAGTCTGTCGCCCGCACGAAGGGTTCCGTAATATTATCGTAAAATAAACGGGAAAAAACACGTTAGTTGTATGGGAGCCCCATCTAAATATTTATTTTATTCTGCTTTTAGTATTTGTTCTTATATTATAGCGGCAACAGAAATACATCATCAGTGAAAATTTCAACTGTCTAGCTATTACGGTTCATGAGATAAAGCCTGATGACAGACAGCCAGACAGACACACGGACAGTGTAGTCTTAGTAATAGGGTCCCGTTTTTACCCTTTGGGTAAATGGTTACTACGTCCTAAACTACCAAGCGATATAATAATTTATTTAATTGAATTGAAAAAGCTATTGGAATAATGTTCGCGAGTCTACCAACAATAATAAAAATGCTTGATAAAAAATAAAGAAATTGGATGCGAAATTTATCACGCAAATAAAATGTTTTAATTCTTTTCTTTTTCTGCAATATCTGACCCATATTTTTATATAAGGCAATAGATATTGATTGGAAATGGAACCATTGCATACCATTGAATCATACCTACACTCAATTTTGCGTCTGTGCGAATCTCAAACACGCATTTTCACAGTTCATAAAATATACTATTTTGTATAAAAATCCTATTTACCTTCTAGGTAGCAGCGGCAGGTTGTTGCCGAATAACCACAGCCGTTTATCACCGAACCATTTCTCCATACAGGATGCCACGTTGTTCCACAGTTTGTTTCGCGAACAGTCCCACACAATGGAATCCTTCATTCGCGTATCCGAACGTGAAAACACGCGAGCATATCCCGCCAAAAAATATGTCAGAATTCGCGCCCGGTCCCGATAATGACAGATGACGATTTTATTTTTTTAAATTCGTGCACGAGTTGTCGTCTCGAATGCTGCCAAGCTTTTAGTAGTGGTTGTCGAGAATATCGATCGCTGGTTTGTTTACAGTTTCTGTTGGCCTGTGTACATGACAACCGCGGTGGAAGGGCGGAATGTAGGCTAGAGGATTGATTCTTTTTTGGCTTTTTTATAAGAATTTTTTTCTTGTTCATTAAATTCGAAACGAGGAATTTTTCTTTGAAAATTAACTTCGAAGGCGGTGTCGAATAACGGAAAAAAAATGGGTACAAAAGACACCGACTTCGGAAAAGAAAGTTATTTTTCGCTTTGTAGTGCTTTGTTTTGGAAGTCAGTTTGATTTTTAGTTAAAAAGTTTTTTATTTTTCTCTTTTTAGTTTTGGTAGGTACCTCCATAGACTATACACTTATATGTACCTCCAATTAACATGAAAATCATTTATAGCCAAAGTACATCTCATGTCGATTCCAATAAGCCCAAACACGACTAGGATACAATGATTTATTTCGGAGTTCCAGTGATCATCTGTGGTCTTCTTCATCAGTTCTACTTTACCAAATGATACTTTCTGAGTGCAAATGATTGCTTTGTTAATGAAAATACCTAAATCGCTATATGAGGAAATCCCTAGATTTCTCTGGGAACCCATCATCAGATCCTGGCGTGATGACCATGGGACCACCTGTGACGTATACCCTTTCAAACAAAAGAAGAACCCTAACCCTACCTATTCTACCCTACTTACCCTACCATACCAACCCTACCCTACCCTACCCAACCTACCTACCTACCTACCTATCTAACCTACCCTACCATACCCTACCTACCTACCTACCCTATCCAACCTTCAATTTTTTTTTTTTTTTAACCTGAATAATTATTCAAATCGGTCCGGCCGTTTTTGAGTTTTAGCGAGACTAACGAACAGCAACTGATTTTTATTTATATAGATAATAAATGTTTTCCATTTAAAGCCTAGTACGATTTCGTTGAATTCAACATCGAAAACCGCTATATCTAAAACATAACTTTTAAAATTTGGTAACATTCCGTAATTTACGAACTATATTCCGAAAAAAATACCGGTCTCCTTGCCTATAAGTATTTTCATAAAGATTTCATGTATGATGGCGTGTCCCCATCGTAACCACCGTTAAATACATGTCATGAGGGGACTTACATGAGGGCATAACATTTTAATGATAACTATGTCACTGATGTTTACATAAATAGGTAGTGTTTTGGTATTAGACTACTTGGAAACTAAGCAGTTAGGTATTGAAGGAACACGGCTGAGTTTTAGTCATTAAAAGTCTGACACGCTCTCCCGTTTCACCCAGAGCGGCAGAAGTCATTGGATGAATTCCCACCACAAAAAAAATATACACCCAATCGGCTGATTAAAACTAATAAGACCGCTTTAATTACTCTACTTGGAATAAAGCACTAATAACTTAATCTAGTTGGTAGAATTAGGTAGAGCTTTAGTTTGGATATTCACTTAGAAGTAGGACCTACGTACTTACCGACATTACAATTAACCCAGGGGTTGCCAAAGTGTGCACCGCGGCACCCCGGTGCGCCGTAGAAAATGAAGAAGGGCGCCGTGACGCTATTCTTTTTATCATTCTACGAAACCTCAACTTAGCGAAACTGGATTTTCAGCTGTAGCTGTAATCAAGAGCAAATATCGCTCAAATGTTATGTGGAGCTAGAAATGCGAGTAGCGGTGTTAAACCTTATCCCACGCTTTAAAAGAAATGTGTGGAGATCACCAAGCTCACCCGTATTGGTTATTGCCACACAATTTTTAGGCAGCTAGGTAGCTATTGTATTTTACGATCTCATGTTCGGTAAGTAGGTTATTATTACCTCCAAATGGGCTCTAGGGTAATAATGTAGCTAGAAAAGCCCCAGGGCGGTAGGTAATAAAAAAAAAACACTTCTTTCTTTCAAAAAGTTCGCGTACATCTAACCATCATACTGGCAATAGACATCATGCATTCAGCTCAATGACCAAAGAGATCGCTTTGTTATTCAGCCTTGTCTTCGTGTGAGTAACTATAATAGTCATCAATTTTAAATATCGAACGGCGAAGCTCAATTTTTTATACTACACCTGCTCGGAAAGTACCTTGATACTTTATCAAATTTACGGTACAAAGTACGTCATTGCGTATCGAACAAATATGCGGCGAGAAAACGCATCTGAGCGGGAGAGAAAAGTGTATGAAAATCCATTTCTTACGTGGTTTTTCTTTTTTAATTTTGGGTAAGACTATGCGCTGGTAACCTAAATATCAAAAGCCAAAAAGTTTTTACAGTGAGTTTTTATCTCCAAGTTCGCAAAATGACACTGGCCACTAGCTGTGTGTTGGAAGGTGTCAAACAATTTTAAAAAAGAACATGTGAAAATTGCAGACGCCATTCCTCCTACATTGTCGCAAACATCTCAAACAAACATTAATGGAAAAAGTGTTACATTAAGCTTCACTAACTGCAACAATTTCAATTAGTAAAGATTTAGTTTTTTATTTTCCTCGTAGGTGTAGTATAAAGCACTATGTATCACTCGAGAGAAAGTGCGATTCCCGATCTCGGGTGTTTTAAAGCCCTCGCCTACGGCTCGGGCTTCAAACGACACCCTCGATGGTAATCGGTCACTTTCTCCTCTCGGTGAACAATGTACTATTATACTACACCTGCTCGGAAAGTACCTTGATACTTTATCAAATTTACGGTAGAAAGTACGTCATTGCATATCGAACAAATATGCGGCGAGAAAACGCATCTGAGCGGGAGAGAAAAGTGTATGAAAATCCATTTCTTATGTGGTTTTTCTTTTTTAATTTTGGGTAAGACTATGCGCTGGTAACCTAAATATCAAAAGCCAAAAAGTTTTTACAGTGAGTTTTTATCTCCAAGTTCGCAAAATGACACTGGCCACTAGCTGTGTGTTGGATGGTGTCAAACCATTCGAAAAAAGAACATGTGAAAATTGCAGACGCCATTGGCGCCATTTTCAATTTGTGTGTTGTTTGAGGATTCAGTTTTCGTGGAATTTATTTTCCTCGTAGGTGTAGTATAAAGCACTATGTATCACTCGAGAGAAAGTGCGATTCCCGATCTCGGGTGTTTAGTTAGCTCGGGTGTAAGCACCAATTGCACCCTCAAACTATAGGCGCCCTCGCTGCGCTCGTGCGCCTAAATATCTCGGGCTGCAATTGATGCCTTACAGCCCTTGGCTACTAATCTACTATTATTTGTGTGTTAATTCAATATGCTTATAAACAAACGATTTAGTATAGTATTAACCTAACTAGTATCTTTGTACCTATCTATTTCGACCAGCTACATAGGTTACCGCTTATTACCGCTATTGCCGCGGACTGAAAAAGATTGGGAAGCCCTGAATTAACCGATTATTTATAGACCCACGTTGGCTTCTGTAGTAGGTAAAACTCTGGCGAAAGGCGTATTACCCGCCCATCCAAATAACCTTGCCTATTTGGTGCCCTTTAGCAGGATATGTCCATCGTGCCCAACCTACACCGTTCAGGATTCGTCCCAAAGACAGAAATGTTCAGCAGCCTAATTGCGTAAGTTAATTGGACAAGGCAAAGGGTTTTACCGCCATCAATCGACCAATCACATGCGAGATGAAAGATGCGATGTAAAAATGGATCAGCCAAATACCAGCTTGACGCACTAGAGTCGATCGAAAAGCGAGCCAAGAGGCTCATCGGCGATGAGGCGCTGGTCAAGTCAAAGCTCCAGAGTCTTGAACATCGTCGCCGAGTTGCCAGCCTGTCGGTTTTTTATCGGTTACATTTCGGGGAGTGTGCGATGGAATTGCACGATATAATTCCACCTAGCCCGTTCCATCATCGGACTACCAGACGTACGGCGATGCGCCATCGATACATGGTAGACATCCCACCCATACGCACAAAACGTTTTGGGAACACTTTTATTATGCGTACAGCTAAGGAGTGGAATTCCCTGCCGGAGTCTGTGTTTCCCGATAGCTACAATCTAGGGGTCTTTAAGTCAAGAGTGAATAGGTTATTTCTGGGCAAGCGTGTTTCACCGTCGACCACATCATCGCTTACCATCAGGTGAGATTGTGGTCAAGCGCGAGCCTATAGGTTTAAAAAAAAAAAAAAAAAAAAAAATGTGGATTTCCGTCTTTGTGATTGGTCGGTTGATGGCGGTCGAATTCTTTGTCTTGCCGATTTGACTTATAGTGCTCTTACACCGGCTGTTAAAAATGTTTATAAACATTTTCTAACATACATACATAAACTCACGCCTTTTTTCCATGGGGTAGGCAGAAACTACAGAACGCCACTTGCTACGATCCTTTCATACTTCTAAATACATTAATACATTTACAAACAAAAAACTTAATTCGGAGGATACACCAGATTTTGGTCAGCCAGCCCGCGAATATGTATCCTCCGACTGCACAGCATGATTTTTTCCGTGTTTACGACTTTTTAGTCCGCTTTTGAAGCAGTCGGGTTTTTTGATTTTTTGAATTAAGTTTTTTTATTTATAACTTTTTAGTTAGTTTTTTTTCGAATTAGATACATTTAAACATATAAGTGTCATATATTTTTGAAATCACCTCTTAACACCTTAACTGCCAGATGCCCGACAAACAATACATTTTCTATTGTGTCTCGTTCTCTGGCAGCCAAACTGTTAAAACCCTTTATTTTGATATCCCACACGATGGGTAAGGAAGAGAAAAAAAATTGGGCCCCCACAATATGGCACCCAAAATCCGCCATTTTTCTATTGTCCAATTTGAATGTAGCCTATGACACTCGCAGGGTTAAGACGCATCGATTGAATGGATCATTATGAATCATCAAAATCGGCCAACGCGTTTGGTCTCTGGAACGCCATATAGGAACAAACATACATACATACATACATACATACATAGACTGATAAACACATTACTCTCCTTGCAGTCGGGTAAAAAGTTAGGAAAATAGCTACAAACTAGGGGTCTTTAAGTAAAAAGTGAATAGGTTTTTTCTAAGCAAGCGTGCTTCACCGTCGACCACATCATCGCTTACCATCAGATGAGATAGTAGTCAAGAGCGAGCCTATAGACTATAAAAAAAGATGTTTGTTTAGAAAATGTTTACTAATGTTTGTAAACATTTTAAAAAACAGCGGCGTAGGTGCAACATTACGCAACTAGGCTGTAGGGTGCAGTTAGTCACATAGGTAGGTCTAACAAGAATAACGACATGGTGAAATTTATCATTATGCTATTAATTTATTTACAATGCATGTCCTCGAAAAGAGCGGTTTTCCAAGCAGCCAAACTGTGCGGAAAGTGTCACTTTTTTTCACTAGTGCTTTTTACTTTCCTGTACTTTTTTAATTTTTAACTCCAACGTCAGCCCGACGCATAGAGTTTTTATTATTTGAGAAAAGTTTTAAAAATTAGTTATGTATAAAAAGGTAAAATAAAACTAATACTTTATTTTAGGCGTTTTTAATTACTCTAGATTTAGATTTTGATCAATAAATTAATTTTAAATATTCATTAAATATGTTTGGCAGAACGTATATTTTGCTCGTGCCTTATTGCGTTACGATGTGACAGCTATTCGCACATGCGCAGTAGATATGCCCGAGGAACTGCTTGAATAAGCCCGCCATTTTAGTAATTTAATTTTATTATTTTTATTATTTGCTCGCACAATGCATAGTAAAATATTGTATGATACACGTACGTAAGATGAGCACAGCACTTTGCCGCACTTGTAGCATAAATAACTATTATGCCATATTTTGTACCGCATATATGCAAAGTTCCTGGGCGACCGAGTCTGAGGTGAAAAAAGAGAAAACTACGTTTTCTATAAATGAAACCTAGCTAGATCGTTGTATCGCCACCGAAACCCACTGCATACAAAATTTCATGAAAATCGTTGGAGCCGTTTCCGAGATTCAGATTATATATATATACAACTAGCTGACCCGGCAAACTTTGTTTTACCATAAAAACACCAAACATTTATCTACCCTACCTACCCTACCTTACACTACCTACCCTACCTACCCTACCTTACACTACCTACCCTACCTACCCTACCTTACACTACCTACCCTACACTACCCTACCCAACCCGACTCTACACTACCCTACCCTACACTACCCTACACTACCCTACACTACCCTACACTACCCTACACTACACTACCCTACACTACCCTACACTACCCTACACTACCCTACACTACCCTACACTGCCCTACACTACCCTACACTACCCTACACTACCCTACACTACCCTACACTACCCTACACTACCCTACACCACCCTACACTACCCTACTCTACCCTACACTACCCTACACTATCCAACACTACCCTACACTGCCCTACACTACCCTACACTACCCTACACTACCCTACACTACCCTACACTACCCTACACTACCCTACACTACCCTACACTACCCTACACTACCCTATACTACCCTACACTACCCTACACTACCCTACACTACCCTACACTACCCTACACTACCCTACACTACCCTACACTACCGCACACTACCCTACACTACCCTACACTACCCTACACTACCCTACACTACCCTACACTACCCTACACTACCCTACACTACCCTACACTACACTACCTTCCCTACCCTACGCTACACTACCCTACCCTACACTACCCTACACTACCCTACCCTACACTACCCTACCCTATCCTACACTACCCAACCCTACACTTCCCTACCCCATACTACCCTACCCTACACTACCCTACGCTACGCTACCCTACCCTACACCAAGCAAAAATAGCTTATACAATAGCAATAAAGCTCAAATTTACTCTACGTTTTAGTTAGAAAACTTTTGTATTGGAAAAAGAAAAGGGCTGTTTTTATTTTTTTCCCGGCAATTATTAGAATTTTTCTCCCCGTAAAAACCATCTTTGAACTTCAACGAACATTTAAAAAAAAGAATTGGCCAAATTGGTCCAGGCGTTGTTGAGTTATGCGCTTACCAACACATTTTGCGATTCATTTTTATATTATAGATATTATACTAACTGGTAGATAATCCCTAAGGCATTAAGACTGCCATTATACCTTTTTTCAAAATCAAAATCATTTTTTTTATTTCATATAGGCCTACATGGGTACTTATAAAACGTCGACAAAAGGTGCACGGTTCGGGTTGGTCGTTTCCTATGGAGAAGAACCGACAAGAAACTCCATGGTTACTCTTTTAAAAAATGGTTTGGTTTTACAATATTTCCTTGATACAGCATTAGTACTTAGATATGTGTGGGTACAACGTAGGCCCAACAATAAGTCGTAAGAAAAACAAACAAAAAAAGATTTTTTTTTTTCTTTGTGCATGAAGTTTAAATAAATATACAAGAATTGCTCGTTTAAAGGTATATTAGTCAAATGGTTTTGACTTTGAATAATTAGTCAATCTATACGATAAGAAGAAGGTATAATTTTCATCATGGATTGAAGCCAAGGTAAGACAATTCAGAAGCTGTGGCGACTATAAAACGACCTGGCTATTTTAAAACGAAATGGTAAGATCTTATCCAGTGGCGGATTTACCAGCAGGCTGGGTAGGCTGCCTAGGGCGGCAGATTTTAGGATGCGGCAAACCTGGGCATATTTTTGTCTTAAGGGAATAAAAAAAAAACATTATTAAGAAAGAAAGAATAAAGAAAGAAAGAAAAAGTGTTTATTTGTCACAAAACGAAATACATACAATATAAGAACATACTTATGCTAAACCTTTAATTATAAGCTGGTCACCCTTTTTTAACAGGCAACCCTGTGAGAATCACAGCACTAAAATCACTGCAAATTAAGATAGCTGAATGTAATACTGTGCTTGAGGTCCGTAAATTAAAATAAAGAGTTTAAGTGAAGTTTGGACGTTTATTTCAAGCAACCCATACGTCTTCTCGACAATCGAACACCATGCTAGTATTATATTATCTGTGGCTAGACCCTTAAAAGTCCACTCACACAATTCAATCAACGTGTAATGTGTTTCACCATTTACATATTTTTTTGGGCTACGTTGTTGCTTAATCAAATGACATGATAGTTCGCTAAGAGTGATGGCCGAATTGACAGCTAAGCGCGGGAGCCGAAGAGCCAAGTGGGGTCCTGTTGTAGGCATATGCTGCGTGGGGGCATTGAGTTCAAGAGATACTTTTGAATTTGGTAAAACTGAAAACGGCGGTAATGGTTGTTGTGTGGAATGTTTTTTGGAAGGAACGAACAAAGTGAATATTCAGGCTTCTACCGTATATTTGATCACTGTTCGAATCACTCTGAACTCGAATCAATGTGTAAATCCGCCACTGATCCTATCCACTCGTATGCAAATTTAATAAAAGTATATTATAGAATATGAACGTATCCCCTTACCAAATTTTAATATTACCCCTGCTGTAATAAGCAGGTATAATTTGAATATTTTTCCGTAATTTAGAACATCGGTACACGCGAAGTTTTTTCATAGCGAGTTTGGGTTCGACGGTTCGACTCAATCCAGAAACGAGTTTACGACTGCCCGTGTAGAAAATAATGTTCCTAATTCGATTTGATGGTACTTATAAGGCATTTTTAGAAACAAAAAGTCATTAAATTCATATTTAGGGGTATTTTTTCCACTTCCTTTTGTTAATGGGTTAATATTTTTGATGTGAATGCATTCACAGTTCCGTTTATTAGATCTATAATTTCCAATAATGCGTTGCTATATTTTTGATAGGGAACGCCCGGAACGCCAGTTATGAAAAAAAATTTACATAACAAATGCAACCGACTTCCAAATAAAAACACTACAAAGTGAAAAATAACTAATAATAAGTAAATAACTAATAATAAGTAAATAACTACTAATAAGTAAATAACTAATAATAAGTAAAAATAATAAGTAGTGTAGTATAATTCGGTAGTAATATATTTGTCGCTTGAAAATGTGTTTATTTAATAACTCAATGAAAACAAAAGTGATGTAAGGTTACTTACAGATGATACGATATCCCCTGTTTCTTTTCAACCGTTGCATCGTAATTTTTGCAGCCTTTTACCACACAACTAGGCATTATTATGACAAGCAAATACTCGCTCACTCCCGCCGACCACTGTCGCGTTGGCCCTAAACTGCAATTTAGGGCCAAAGCGACAGTGGCCCATTTAGTCGCGCGGTAGGCCTGGTCCTTACGCTAGTAATATATATCTTTTTTTTTATTATTGGCTCGCGCTTGAGTCACCTGATGGTAATTGATGATGTGGTCGATGGTGAAGCACGCTTGCCTAGAAGTAACCTATTCACTCTTGACTTAAAATCCCCTATATTAAAGCTATCGGGCAACAGAAGAAGAGTTATGTTGTATATCTTCGAAGTCCTTTATCAGATCTTCACCAAATTAAAATTGAACCAATTTGGGAACATATTCTTACAGACAAAACAAAGAATTTTCGAAATCGGTCCACAATTGACGGCGAAATCGGTGAAAATACAAAAAATAACAACAAAGTCGAACATAGACCTTCTTCTTTTTGGAAAGTCGGTTTAATAACTACATACATATACAGTTAAATAAAAAAATACTAACTAACTAAGCCTAAAAATAAACAAGTCTAAAAATAAACACGTCGAAAAACTCCTCCACATAGTTGTCCACTGGTATTGTGCCCAAAAGGCAGCATTGCCACGTTGTTTGGCAATGCTTATTCTCTAACCAAGGTAAAAGCCAGCCCTTAGGTCACGCGAAGTGTCAACTAGGCGTTTACACCATAGACATACTAAGTAATAGTTCACACAGATCTTTGAATAATGCGTGAGCACTCGGACCCCACGGACCAAGAGTTTCAACCCCAAATGGGTCAAAAATATAAGTCCTGAGGAAGTTATTATATTGCCGCCGCTTGAGGTTCTCTGAAGCCGCAGCCGCAGCGCCAGCACAGCATGACGAGCTAGGAACATGGGACATCTTCCATGGATATTTTGGTATATACCAATATTATAAAGATGAAAGATTTTTTTGTTTGTACCGAATTGGCGCCGAAACGACAGGACTGATTTTAAATATTCTTTCACCTATGGAAAGCTACATTATTGCCGAGTACCATAGGCTATAATTTATTTTCAAAAAAAATAGAGATCCATATGAAAATTGCAATAATGTAACCCAAAATCGCAAAATTATGCATATAAAATTCATTATTTGGCGTGCGCTGAGAAAACTATTGATGATACATACAAATTATGTACTACATGATTAAAGTACTCATTATTTACTACAAAAAAGTCTGCGAGAGAATATATCTCACTATCATAGTTAAGGGCACACTAGTCGAAAATTCTTTCATACAAACGTAGTCTAGAGATTACTCCACTGATATCAATTTGTCTCATCATTATCTAGCCATGTATGGAAACAAAAATGTAAAAAAAAATATATATTTGAGAGTTATGAGCGTCGAAAGTTTCATATTTCAGCACTAATTTTAACGCATCTTTGGGCGGTAATAAATACCAAAAGAAGAAGGAAAATTGCAAAATCGGCCTCCGTATAGGGATAGATTAGTAATTCAACAATGCAAATAATGTTGTTTTATAAATATTCATTTAGTTGTTTTTTCATGATATCTAGACTCCCAAAGGTCTGTTTATAAAATTTCGCGCGCTCGTTTTCGTCCTAAATCATCATCCATTTCGATACAAATTTGCAAAAGTGCTAATTCGTACGCGAACTAGCTTCTTACTGCTCATCACAGCATCTATTTCTTTCGCACGTGTTGTCGGATAAGATAGCATGCATTTTAACCCCGCGCACAAAATAGTTCGTGCCGTCGACTAGTTTAACCCATGAAGGTATAGATAAAGATGGAGACCACACTTCGAATACCTACTTGAAGCAAAATGAAGCAAAACCTATGTTCACTATATCGCTCTCTGTGGGCAGACCCTCTCTGTCTAAGTAGGTACACTAGAAAGAGAGGTCGGCCCACAGAAAGACGTAGGTATTTGCCTCAAGATTTTGTTCCAAGTGTGGCCTCCATCTTTACCTATAACTTCATGGTTTAACCTTAAGTCACAATAGCAGCTTTTGTGTTCTAAAATTTAATTGGAGTATTAATTCTTATTCAAATAAATAGTTTAACAAATTGGTAGGTATCGTGTCTGGGTAGGGAGGTAGAGTAGGCTAAGTAGGGTATGTAGGGTAGGTAGGTAGCCAGATCACGGAAGCGAAGCCGCGGCGTTCAGCTAGTAATTAGATAAAATAAAATACATATGTAGGTACCTAATAATAGGTATCTGCCAAACATACCACTAGGTACTGCATGTAGGTGTCCCTAATGGACCATTGTTACGGTTATCGTCTTTAAGAACATTTTAGGGTTCCGTAGCCAAATGGCAAAAAACCTGTCTGTCTGTCCATCCGTATGTCACAGCCATTTTTTTTCCGAAACTATAAGAACTATGCTGTTGAGACTTGGTAAGTAGATGTATTCTGTGAACCGCATTAAGATTTTCACTTAAAAATAGAAAAAATACAATAAATTTTGGGGGTCCCCATACTTGAAACTGAAACAAAAATAAAAAAAAATCTTCTAATCCATACGTGTGGGGTATCTAGGTATGGATAGGTCTTCAAAAATGATATTGAGATTTCTTAAATCATTTTTTTCTAAACTGAATAGTTTGCGCGAGAGACACTTCCAAAGTGGTAAAATGTGTGTCCCCCCCCCCCTGTAACTTCTAAAATAAGAGAATTATAAAACTAAAAAAAATATATGATGTACATTACCATGTAAACTTCCACCGAAAATTGGTTTGAACGAGATCTAGTAAGTAGTTTTTTTTTTAATACGTCATAAATCGTAAACCGCAATTTACCAAGTACGGAACCCTTCGTGCGCGAGTCCGACTCGCACTTGGCCGGTTTTTTTTCCATAATGATCAAGCTTGGTAGACCGCAGACCGTTTGATGATTGCAGTACCTTTTATACTTCATTGTTAAGACCTACAATAGGTGGATCAGGATATTCTGCCTTGGTAATCTGTCCATCTTCTTGGCAATAACAAAAACAAAACAATACAAAGCGAAAAGTAACTTTCTTTTCCGAAGTCGGTGTCTTTTGTACCCATTGTTTTCCGTTATTCGACACTGACTTCGGGTAAGAATAGTTATTTGTTATACAAGAGTGCAAAGTTGCTTTTTAACCGCGTGTTAAATTTTTTTTCAAATTCAAAATTAGAATCCTGAGCGTTAGCGAGGGAATCAAAAGAGCACGAGGTGAAAAATCTTTGCACTCGAGTGCAACACGTAACTTTTCATTCCACCTCAGCGAGGAAATGACTAAATGCAAAAAAAAAACGTTTACAATCACAAGATAGGTACACTTTTATTTCAGTTTAGGTATTAATTACTACATTATGACAGGTAAGTATTACAGAATAATCTTTAAATTATAACAAAATAATACTAAGGTATAATTAAGAAAATTTTAAAGTAACGTTGCTACAGTTATTGTTGGGGGAGAAAGCTCATTTGCGCATTATTAACAGTTTCAGTCAATTCTGTTGGCGTCAAACAAACTTCCTCGTCGCTAGAATCACTCATTTTAGTTTTTTCACTTGTTTTCAAGTTTCTTGTTTTTAATATAAGGTTTAACAATGACGTGAAAAAATGCCGCGTAAAGAACCGCGTACAAAGCAAATTGAAAAAAGAACACCAAGAAGGTTCCGAGTCTGAGTTTTTAACAAATTAAAAAAAAGTTGTATGATATATTCGGCACCATAGAGGTAGCAGTAAATAGGTTTAATGTTTTTTTTAATTCACAAACTTAGTGCACACGATGTTCTAAATTCAATTTACTTTATCCTCTAGTGAATAAAAACGGCTTTTCCACTCAGATATTGAAGATTAAAAATACTCTTTCCGAGATGGTGGGATGAAAAGTAATTTTTCGCTTTGCATTGTTTTGTTTTGGAAGTCGGTTTGATTTTTTGTTAAAAAGTTTTTTTATTTTCCTCTTTATAGTTTTGGTAGGTACCTCCAATTAACATGAAAATCATTTATAGCCAAAGTACAGCGACGATGACCATTCCAATAAGCCCAAACACAACTAGGATAAATAGTTTTATTTCGGAGTTCTAGTGGTCTTTGTGGTCTTCTTCATCAGTTCCACTTCACCAAATTATACTCTCTGAGTGCAAATGATTGCATTGTTGATGAAAATACCAAAATCACTAAGTATAAGTTTGCAAAATAAAATTCTATTCTATTCTATATGTATGCCTATAATATTTGAGGAGTTCCCTCGATTTCTCTGAGATACCATCATCAGATCCTGGTTTCCTTATCATGGAATCACCCTTGGGATATCTCTTTGCCACAAAAAAAGAATCATCGAAATCGGTTCATAAACGACGAAGTTATCCGCGAACACTCATTAAAAAAACCGTATATACCTACGGTCGAATTGAGAAACCTCCTCCTTTTTGAGAAGTCGGTTAAAAAGAAACGAAATCAAAATCGGTCCATCCGTTTAGGAGCTATAACCAAAGACAGACACACAAACATACAGGTACACACGTCAAACTTATAACACCCCACTTTTTCCGTCGGGGGTTAAAAATGAAGAGCTGTCATTACCAAAAAAATAAAAGTAGCCTACTCTACATCAATTTATAATTAATACTTAGTTCACACTATTATTAAATTCAGGCTACTTAATTTATTACCCCTCTCCCTATGTTTATGAGGTAGAATTTATACTGCCACTTGAGACAAGGGTTCTAATGTATATTAGCATAATCGTGCAATTTACATAATAAGAAATACTTGGTGTAGTGGAACAGAGGCATTTACATTTGCACTAGAGCAGTGGTTTCCAAAGAACAATGGCAGGTGCCCATAAATTGTTTTAGCTGAGATTAAATTCCTACGTCATTAAATGAAAAATATCTGGTTTAACTCAGGGTGATGTTCTGAATTAGTTTGTGCAAGAATTTTTGTTCCAGAATGTCGAGAATAATAGTTATTCAGTCATAAACTTGTGTAGGTTATGGCTGTGTAACTTTTAATAATGTGTTTAATAGGTAATATTATTCAATTTCATGGAAGTAAAAGGGGAATATCGCATTAGCTTTCTTTTACGTAGCTATTTCAGCATGAAATGTATAATATACTCTTTGGAAAGTATATATTTATATAAACTAAGCGACTTTGATATGTATCAAAAGGTCGTCGTCAACAACTAAGCTATATTTTTTTGTATACTTGGCTACTTTTCTTTTTGCCAATTATTAATTGAAAGTAATTCATTTATGTCTATTACACTACAATATTCTTACCTACCTCCAAGGAACATCTACACTTAGACATAAACTGTATTGTTAACTCATTTACTGCAATAAATACAAAAGACAAAAAAAAGACAAAAGATATTTATTTCAACTGGGCCACCAAGCGGCACTTTTGAATGTCACAATTTAAATTTAAATGGAATACAAGTTGATTCTACCGTGCATTCGGAAAGTAGCTAGTTATGGAGAAGAATGCACAAGAAACTCCATACTTTTAAAATTTACATGGAATAAAAGTTGATTCTACCGTGCATTCGGAAAGTAGCTTGTTATGGAGAAAAATGCACAAGAAACTCCATACTTACTCTTTTAAAAAAAAAATGATTCTACCGTGCATTCGGAAAGTAGCTTGTTATGGAGAAGAATGCACAAGAAACTCCATACTTACTCTTTTAAAAAAAAATGATTTTTACAATATTTAGGTACATGAGTACATACATTAATAAATTCACATATGTGAGGACAATGCACCCAGAATAGCACTACACACTATACTATGTAAAGGTATAAAGTATTAAAAGTACTCACACATGTACTGTGCAGTTATACAATAGGTACTAGAAAAACATCAACATCCGAAGCAGTTGAGTTATGACCAATCCCAACTGACGGCGCCCGTTCACGAACATGACGCATGAATCGGCACCACCCAGCTCAACCATCATGAAGGGAACCGAATGATCCAACACACGCGCCACCATCAGAGAGACATTTGAGAGAGCATGACACACTCAACTGCCAGGGCACACACAAGTCAACGAACGACACATAGGTATAGCAAATGGTAGATTTACAGTTGGGTACATAGTACCCACACACGTGCTGTGCAGCTATACAATACTAAAAGAAATCGAGTCTATACAACACAAGCATAAACATATCATTTGTTTTTGCGCCCTAGTGGTTGTGGAGCAGGACTAGCATTGAGCCAAGCATTTTTATCAGTGATATAATCCCCCAACTTATAATATGCCTGCCTGCATAGTGTGCGTTTTATACAATTTTTAAATTTCGTCTCATTCAGTTCTAGAATATGGGGAGGAATTTTATTGTAACATTTCGTACAGTACCCCATGAAAGATGAGGCCACTTTTGCCAGTCTGAAACCTGGTTGAACTAATTGGTCCCTATTTCTAGTAATGTAATTATGTCTGTCTCCGTTTTTACTAAAAAGATGTAAATTCTTTCTCACGTACATGATGTTTTCATAAATATATTGACAAGGAACCGTCATGATGTTAATGTCCTTAAACAGTTCCCTTAGAGAATCACGGCGGCGAAGATTGTAAATCGCTCTGATGGCTCGTTTTTGCAGAATAAAAATAGACTCAATGTCTGCAGCCCTTCCCCATAGTAAGATACCGTAAGACATTATACTATGAAAGTAACTAAAATAGACTAGCCTAGCGGTATCCACATCAGTAAATTGACGAATCTTTCTGACAGCATAAGCTGCCGAACTCAGCCGCCCCGCAAGTGATACTAGATGAGGACCCCATTGTAACCTTGAGTCTAGCGTGATCCCCAGGAAAACCGTTTTATCGACGAATTCGAGCTTCTCCTTGTTTAATATAATGTCACAATCAGTACTTTTGACATTTGGCAACGAAAATTTTACGCATTTGGTTTTTTTACCATTTAATACTAAATTATTGGCAGTGAACCAATCCTGAACCTGCCGTAGCGCGTTATTTACGTCGTCAACCTGACAAGTACGTCTATTTACTTTAAAAACTAAAGATGTGTCATCAGCAAATAACACCATATTTAGTTTGCCTTCGAATAAATGGGGTAAATCGTTTATGTATATTAAAAATAAGAAAGGACCTAAAATTGAGCCCTGTGGTACCCCCATTTTCACATTTAACCCCGACGAATTCACACCGTTTATTTGAACTAATTGTTGTCTATCACTCAAATAAGATTTAATTAAACTTAACGCTGATTGACCTAGCCCGTAATGCTCAAGTTTCAGAAGTAATGTTTCATGATTAACGCAATCAAACGCCTTCGACAGGTCGCAGAAGATACCTATGGCATCCTGCGACTCTTCCCACGCATTAAATATGTGTTTTAATAGGGTGACACCAGCGTCAGTTGTACAACGTCCTTTGGTGAAACCATACTGTTTATCATGTAAGATGTTATTCGTATTAAAATGAATGAGCATTTGATTTAGCATTATCTTCTCAAATACCTTGCTGAAAACCGGCAACACGGATACTGGTCTATAATTATTTGTGTCTTTACTGTCCCCGGATTTAAAAAGTGGTATAACCTTACTATATTTCATTAGATCCGGAAAGACTCCTTGATCTACACACAAATTAAAAATCAAAGCTAAGTACGGCGCTATAGTCTGAATAATGGAGGTACAAACTTTGATGGACATGCCCCATAGATCTTCGGTCAGTTTTACCTTTATTTGCTTAAAAGCCTTTATTACTGTTATTGGGTTTATATGTGAAAAGTGAAATTCATTGGGGCAGGCTGAAACGTTAGCGTGTAATAAACCAGAAGCGAGCGACGGCGAAGAATTTAAGGGTTCAGTAGTTTTAATTGGGATGCTGGTAAAGAAATTTACAAATTCTTGAGCAACTTCTTTGTTATCTCTAATAAGTCCACGTGTAGTCTCAAGCGTGTAATCAGTATTATTTCTTTTGTTCCTGTTTGTTTCATCGTTTATAATTTTCCAAACCGTCTTAATTTTATTTTCTGCGAATTTAACCTTATTGCTAATGTATATAGCCTTAGCTAGTTTACACGTATTTTTAAAAATTCTTGAGTAAGTAGCAACATATTTACTAAAAGTTTCAGTGTTAATATAAGGCTTAAGGCCATACAGCTCGTAAAGTCTTTCCCTACTTTTCCTGATTCCTTTTGTCGCCCAGTCACTGAATAAAAACTTAGGGCATATAGTTTTAGTTTTCTTCTTAAAAGTATTATTGAATTCTGTTTGAACAACTGAGAAAACATTCTTGTACAAAATATTACCATCATTCACTGTGAGGTCCTGATAACTTAACTTACCAATTAAAGTGCTGTTAAATTTATTTAATTTACCGGATGTTATTGGTCTGGATTGAATCTGCACTTGTTGTATTGGTATGCTGGACTCAAATGTTACCAGTAGCCCACTATGATCCGAAGGCAGACAATTCATAATGGCTTTGTTTAAGTATTCGCAGCAACAAAAAACATTATCAATACATGTAGCAGTAGTCACAGTTGTTCGGGTTGGTTCCTCAAACACATGCGACAAATTAAATGATTTGAAGAGATTTAATAGTCTACTACTATCTGAATTATTTTCTAAAATATTTATATTAAAGTCACCACAGATTATGACTACTTTATTACCAGTTGCAAGTTTTGCCAGAACATCTTCCATCACTGACTCAAATATACAGTAGTTTTTATAATTGGGGGGTCTGTAAACGCACACTATAACATGCTTATCCAGCTCAACACAGGACAGTTCAACACTATGTTCAACTGATAGATCTACAATATCTTTACGAGGTTTTGATTTAATACCATTTTTGATTAATATAAGTGAACCTCCACGCAACATAACATTTCTGTTAAAACAGCTACCCACAGTATAATTTTCAAAATTAATAAGCATTGAATATTCCTTCAGCCAATGCTCAGTAAAACAAATAATTTCAAACATTGTCTTTTCTAAAAACAGTTCTATTTCCAATTGCTTTGCAGAAAAACCTTGAATATTTTGATGGAATAATTTCAAAGAATTCTGCTTAGCCCCTTTTTTTAAATTAACTATGTGAGAGCAAGAAGGTACCTTCTTGTTGGTGGATTTACTCCTAACTATTTCGTTATTGGTACCCTCCGTTGTCCTACAAACTAGTTTAAATTATAAATATTAATAGCAGAATTGCTAACGTTATTAATGTTATTGACCTGTAAATTAGTATTACTACTAATATCAACTACAGTACATGACTTCGACATACTATTTATGTCTGAGTTTAAAGTAAATGATAATAGCCTCGCTATTTGACGTCTTAACCTAAGAGGCAGATACACTGTATTGCCTGTCGACTTTAATTTATCAACAAAAATGTTGATGTCAAAAAAAACTAATTTGTCACTGTAATGGCTGACAAGGAAATGAACATGTTTATTCAACATATGAATATAATTATTTTGTCTACTAGTAGATTTTTCCAAATATGGAAAAGCACACAATATGATTTTATTGCAATTCAATTTTATCAACTCAGTTACACACTCAGTGATGTCATCTTTTTTTACATCCAAACTGTTACCTATAAAGACAGTTAAATTGGTATCTGATTTATATACACTCTTTGTTACAGATTTCATGATATGCTTGTAAGATGACCCAGGCATACAATAGTTCAAAGTCAAATGATTCTGATTGCTATTTAATAATTTTCCTAAACCTCTTCCAACACCATCTGTAAACATAACCGAATGAGACCCATGATTACTATCACTAGAACTACAATAATGATATTATTACTTAATATAGTCACTACTTGTCACTTAGCAAATGTAATATATAATGGCTACACTAAGCTAAAGAAATAAACTAAAAAAATCAATTAACTTTTTTTTTATCAGTTTTGAACCAGCCCAATTATACTTTAAAAAACGTAGACAATTAATAGAATGTCTTTCGTATATAACTCACTTTCAGACGCTCAAATTTAAATCAGCTAAGATTTCGCCATTGTTCTTTGTCTGGAACCTATCTAGAACAAGTTACCAAACTCGGGACCCACCTCTAGGATATTTAACCGTTACCAATATGAATAAAGGGATTTTTTTAAATAAAATTCAAAGTTTAAGTACAATTTTTAATACTTAATCAAATAACTACATCAAAAAGTTATTTCAATGGGAAGGATGAAATTGCTTCCTATGTTTCGCCATTAAAGTTTTGACATCAACTTCAACTCGAGTTACTTTTTAACCCCCGCCGGAAAAAGAGGGGTGTTATAAGTTTCACGTGTGTTGACACAGCAACACACGTGAAACTTATAACATCTGTGTATCTGTGTATCTGTGTGTCTGTCTGTGGCATCATAGCGCCTAAACGGATGAACCGATTTTGATTTAGTTTTTTTTTTGTTTGAAAGGTAATTTTGTCGAGAGTGTTCTTAGCTATGTTTGAATAAAATCGGTTCAGTCGTTCAAAAGTTATGGGCGTTTCACTGTTTGAATCGGGGTGTTTTCGCAAGATAAATGTGTCGGGGGTTTTTAAATTTTGAAATTTTACTTGTAATCGCAGTGGGTTTGATGTCCAATTTATTTCGGTATAGTTCCCGTCACGTAAAAAGAACGCTAGCCGTTTGCCTGCGCACTGAGCGATACATCGATTCCAGCCTATTCCAAAGCACTAACTATTTAATTAAGGACCTATTATGATTCAAAAATTAGTTTTTTACACTCATCATCATCATCTGCCTAGCCTTTTACCCAACTATATTGGGGTCGGCTTCCAGTCTAACCGGATTTAGCTGAGTATACCAGTATTTTACATGGAGCGACTGCCTATCTGACCTCCACAACCCAGTTATTGGGTAACACGGTACCTCTTGGCAAGACTGGTGTCAGATCTCAGGCTTCTGACTATTCGTAACGACTGTCAAAGATCTTTAAATGACAGCCGGGACCAACGGCTTAACGTGCTTTCCGAGGCACGGAGGAAACTCGGTATGTTGAAATGGTCACCCATCCATGGACCGACCTCGTCAAGCGTTGCTTAACCTTGAAGATCGACCTGTGCGGCTGTTATTATTCAGCCACGAGCTCTTCAATTAGTGTTTTACACTTATAATTATAAAACAATAGCCTAGTACTACAGATCGCGACTGTATTCGTACGCAGATATATCCCCTCCACTGTCGCTCAGCGTTCTTTTTACGTGACGGGCACTATATTTAGTTTTAAGACGACGACTAACGCCAACGACCTTGAGGGAACAAAACGCGCCCTCGTTTCTCACCCGCGCGACCCGAAATTTAGTAGTTTTTTGTACTTTTCTTATTATTCTATGACTTTAAAAAAAAAGCTTCAGATCAAAATGTAGATAATTAAATTGTCTTTGATATGGTGTCGATTTCATAAAAATACGCCCAGCGGTTTTGTTGCGATTGTCGTGTTTTTGTCCGTTTTAGACATAACTTTACAAATTTATTACACTATATTATACGAATAAAACTCAAAATTTGCTCAGATGAAATTATTAAGAAAATAGTCTATTAAAACATATATTTTTCCAATAAATTACGACTAGCCGTTTAGACGTGATTCTCATTTTAAAATCAGCTACTCAAGGGAATTTAGAAAATCCAGCTTCACATAGGTATGAGGAAGTAAAAGGGATGAGGACCTTCATAGAGCTTCATCAAACAGGCATGAATAGTTACCAGCAACCGAGAGCCAAAATTTTGTTAATTGCTTACGATTGAAACTATATTTTAGTGACGTATCTTCTGATAAATCAATTAGTTCTTCACTTGCTTTTGTTGACATACCAGTTAGTAGGTGATCTTAGGTTAGAGCTTTTTCATCTCCTTACCGAAATAGTCGTCAAAGTTCTTTTTACCCGACTGCCGAAGGAGGGTAATGTGTTTATCAGTCTATGTATGTATGTAAGTAGCTATGTATGTATGTATGTTTGTTCCTCTATGGGGTTCTAGAGACCAAACGCGTTGGCCGATTTTGATGATTCTTACGTCAATCGATTCCTCTTAACCCTGCAAGTGTCACTGGCTACATTAAAATTGAAAATAGCGGATTTTGGGTGCCATATTGTGAGGGTCCAAATTTTTTTCTTCCAAACCCATCGTGTGGAGTATCAAAATGAAGGGGTTGAAGAGGTGATTAACAAAATTCAAAAAAAATAATACTAAAAAGTGGTAAATAAAAAAAACAAAAAACCCGACTGCTTAAAAAGCGAACTAAAAAGACGTAAACAAGAAGAAAATCATGCTGTGCAGTCGGAGGATACATCTGTTTTTGGTCAGCCAGCTCGCGCATATGTATCCTCCGACTGCACAGCATGATTTTCTTCTTGTTTACGTCTTTTTAGTTGTCTTTGGGTTTTTTGTTTTTTTTTTTTTTAATAATGGTAAATGGGTGGATATTGCAGACACCACGTGTGTGCGTCGTTCTACAGACACACGGACGTGACCCATAGATTGGGAAACCTGCACTAGAGACTTCATAAGTTCACTTAAGACGACGACTAACGCCAACGACCTTGAGGGAACAAAACGCGCCCTCGTTTCTCACCCGCGCGACCCGAAATTTAGTAGTTTTTTGTACTTTCCTTATTATTCTATGACTTTAAAAAAAAACTTCAGATCAAAATGTAGATAATTAAATTGTCTTTGAGATGGTGTCGATTTCATTAAAATACGCCCAGCGGTTTTGGTGCGATTGTCGTGTTTTTGTCCGTTTTGGACATAACTTTACAAATTAATTACACTATGTTGTACGAATAAAACTCAAAATTTGCTCAGATGAAATTATTAAGAATATGGTCTAATATAACATATATTTTTTCCAATAAATTACGACTAGCCGTTTAGACGTGATTCTCATTTTAAAATCAGCTACTCTCCGCAGATGGCACAGGTGACAAGTACCTAGTCGGAGGATACATATTCGCCGGCTGGCTGACCAAAATCTGGTGTATCCTCCGCCTGCACAGCATGATTTTTTCCTTGTTTACGACTTTTTAGTTCGCTTTTGAAGCAGTCGGGTTTTTTGATTTTTTTAATTAAGTTTTTTTATTTATAACTTTTTAGTTAGTTTTTTCGAATTAGATACATTTAAACATATAAGTGTTATATATTTTTGAAATCACCTCTTGAAACCCTTTATTTTGATACCCAACACGATGGGTTTGGGAGAAAAAAAAAAATTGGGCCCCCACAATATGGCACCCAAAATCCGCCATTTCTCTATCATCCAATTTTAATGTAGCCTATGACACTCGCAGGATTAAGACGAATCGATTGACGTACGAATCATCAAAATCGGCCAACGCGTTTGGTCTCTGGAACGCCACATAGGAACAAACATACATACATACATACATACATACATAGACTGATAATAAACACATTACCCTCCTTCGGCAGTCGGGTAAAAAGGGTTTGAAGACATTTCAAAAATATTTAACTCTTATATGTTTAAATGTACCTAATTCGAAAAAAAATGGTAACTAAATAAACACATTACCCTCCTTCGGCAGTCGGGTAAAAAGCTTAGAGCATAGGTTAAATGCTCTAAGCTAAAAAGTTATAAATAAAATAAGTTAATTCAAAAAATCAAAAAACCCGACTGCTTATGAAGCGAACTAAGAAAATAGTGAAATGTGGGCGAACTAGAGATATGTATTTAAAAAAAACCGGCCAAGTGCGAGTCGGACTCGCGCACGAAGGGTTCCGTACCATTTTAGAAAAAAACGGCAAAAAAAACACGTTTGTTAGGGAGCCCCTCCTAAATATTTATTTTATTCTGTTTTTAGTATTTGTTGTTATAGCGGCAACAGAAATACATCTTCTGTGAAAATTTCAATTGTCTAGCTATCACGGTTTAAGAGATACAGCCTGGTGACAGACAGACAGACAGACAGACGGACCGCGGAGTCTTAGTAATAGGGTCCCGTTTTTACCCTTTGGGTACGGAACCCTAAAAAAAGGCCCTGGGATCCTGTATTCGATCGGTCAGGGAAAATGTAAATTTTGTTGGTACAGGTCGATCAAAATCTTATTTTGGCACCCGAATTCATGGATTCATGACAAAGGGAATTCATGTGACAGCGCGGGCGGTGGGCAACCCCCTCAGGTTCTGCGCAGCTGCCTTTAAATTTGAATCGTAATCCCGTTGCGGTAGAATCAACTTTAATTACCTATTTGTACATTTTTATCTTAATAATTATTGTTTGACGTTCAAAAATGCCGCTTATTGACCTAGTTCAATAAATACATTTGACTTTGACGTTGTTACCTAGGCTATTCCCCATTTAACAAGCCTTAGAATCAATTAATTCTATCTAAATCTAAATTTATCCAATTATTTTAGAGTTAGAGCTGTGCCTAGTTCTAAATCGCAGTACCCTAAAACATAATGCTTAAAGTCTTATAATGTACACAGTACACTGAAGCGTTTCGAACATTTCCATAGTAGAAAGAGCCAGCTGTTTTGTCAGTTTGTCTATCTCTCTCAAACATGTGGGCAGCCGGTGCGTCGAACTTGCTATCTCTTTCATTCCTTCATTATTGTCATGCGCTGGATAGCGATTTGTTCACCTTTGACGACTCGTCGACGCAAAAGTTGGCAAGAAAGAATTCATTCCTGTCAAAAACTCGCGAGCGAGAACACGTTAATTGCCTGATTTCTCGATCAATGATCATTGTTATTTTTTGTTAACGGTATAATGTAATGATAAAACGTACAGTCGTCGCGTCCGCTAGCAACGCCGATATTTTAATGTTCTTACGAAAATATTATTGTGCAATTTACCCGGTGTACATTTTGCACTCGTTATGAAATAAGTGAAACAGTACGAGCCTATATGGGTTTTGCAAATTGTATCTTGCAGCAAGGTCGTGACTTTTTGAGATGAAAATCTAGATTGTGTGGTGAACTGATGCGTGCTGTGGTCGTTTGTGGTACTTTATTGTGTTGTAAATTAGTGTTGTGACAGTGAGGAGCAGTCTGAACAATGGGCACCACGGGGCTGACTCTGGCAGATTTGCCAAATATTTTTATTATGATCGGCGCTCTCGTGGCGCTGTTCGTAATGTTAGTCATCCTACTCAGGTAAGTTTTACCGCTACAGATAAGGAATACAGCTAAAAATAATGTGTTTATGAATATTGTTATCCTGCAGAATGTGCTAGATTCCTTTGGCCACACCAATAAGAATCTAACATGAATGTATAATTATATTAGTATGTTGGAAATTCGTATGATTCAATCTATTTTAATAAATTAGTCTGTTTGTCTGTGGTTGGACAAGTGATTGGAGTCTATTTGATTCTCATAAATTAATTGGCTGAATATAGAAATGCCTTTGCTGTTTTCAACTCTCTAAAACAATATATGGCACAGACTACTTAATTAGAGATACTTATGGTAATTTGGTACCTTGATCATTCTATGTAGAAAAAGAACAAATAGGATTTTTTTTTGTCTAAAATAAAGAAAGCTGCTTTGAAAAGTACATACTTCAAGTCACTTTCTCTTTCATTTATCATGTTTGCTGTTGGCAATTTGAAAGTGAAAATAGGATAAATAACATGTCTTAGTGCCTTCCAAGTACTAACAGTTGACATTATTGTTCACACTTATCTAGTATGTCAACTATCATTGTTGTAGCTGATAAAAACAGAGATAACACTGTGGGGACAATAATCAACTTATTTCTCCTTTTACTTTGTAATCAACAGTCTTTGTGTTCTTTTCAACATGGAATTTATTTATTTATACAGTATAAAGGCAGGCCTAATGCCTTAGGAATTCTTTCTCAGTCAACCAAGGGTATTCATAGATAATGGCAGTGCATTGTTTAAACATGAAAGGTCTCCTGGTCAATCCATATGCCAAGTTTCATCCAAATCCATTCAGTTGTTATGGAATGAAAGCTTAAAAAACAAAGTAACATTTGCAATATTATGATTTAAGTTAGGATTTATTACACTTTTTGTTCATTATTTTGCTTAGGTAACTTCTATTTAATTAATTATCATAGTGACATTCATTGACTTTGAGCAGATAATATAAGAATCTATATAAATAAAACAAAGACTGGTTTGTTACAACACTTATAACTCGAGATCTGCTCGACCAATTTTCATGGTTTTTGATTCGTTGGATTTGTCTCCGCCCCGAATAGCAGAATACATCTTAAAAACGTAGGGTAGGGTAGTTATGGTAGGTAGGGAGCAAAGCCGTGGGGGTCAGCTAGTATTTTATATTTTGCATTACAATCAAATGCCAGACTTTATTTTATTTTTCTACAATGTTTATTTATGGAGGCTAGACTGACTGCTGTCCTTGCTGCCTGCTATTTAGTATTATATTACAACTTCACAAGTAAACATATTATGTTGGCAGGCAACTAGAGATAAAATTTTATTCTAAAAACTTATCCAACCAGATTATTATTAATTAATCCTACTAGATCGTTTAAGCTAGCCCATAACATTGATATTAACTAGTATTTTCTTGTATAAATAGACTTGTAGACTAGCTGCCCCCCAACCCCCCCCCCCCCCCCCTTCGCTCCCGTCAACTGGCTACCCATCTACCCTACCTACCCTACCCTACATACATGATTGTTGCGTAACTTAAACCGTTTACGCAGCGCACGCAACGGAAGCTCTCAAAAAGGAATATCTTTTCCCGTTTTTGCAACATTTCTCATTTATGCTCCGCTCCTATTGGGTGTAGGTGATGTTATATAGCCTATAACCTTCCTCGATAAATGGTCTATCCAACACAGAAATAATTTTTCAATTCCAACCAGTAGTTCCTGAGATTAGCGCGTTCAAACAAACTCTTCAGCTTTATAATATTATAAGTATAGATAGATGTCCGGAACTCCCAACTTCAAATATTGTAATAAATTTATGGATGCAACAGTCATACTTAATTAATTTATTTTTTAATAATATCATCATTACCAACCAACCAACAACAACTAACCACCGACTTAATAAAAATTTAAATATTATAATAGCATTGATGATATCACCCTTATAATGTATTATAATGCAAGCATTTAAATTGATGACATACACAAAATTAAATCTATTAAGTATGTTTATAACAAAGGAGTTTGCTCCTATTGTATGAAAACACATGATTAAAGATTATTCAAGAATTCAAAGGTTCAGTGTTAATGTATCTGAAGAGTTGACATGCATTTCATATTGTCTTGTTTATCAGATAGATGTCTGAACTCTGCAACTCCTAGCTTTAAATATTGTACAAATTTATTGATGGAACAATCATACTTAATAAATATTTTTTTAATGATAACCAAATTAATAAAAAAAAAAATTATATTAACATTGATGATATCACCCTCATAATGTATAATTTTAATTGGGAAATTATATGTGCGGCAACAAAAGTTTTCTTTAGCACCTGCAACCTAGCGTCTTTTTTTATATGTGGGCGACGAGTTAATAGAACAGCTTCAATTATATTAATTCATCATCTTTACTACTCCAACAGAATATCAAAAAACCAGCGTCAATTTACGAGCGTAAATTAATATGACTCCGAGCTACCGATAAATATATTTACTTCTGATTTGATAACTCAGCGACTAATGTTGTAAGTGAGCTACTTTATATATTTTAGAGATTCAACATCTGTCTGCTAATAAAATCAAATTCCAGCCTCAAAATTAGCAATCAAAGTTTTTCATTCAACAACTAAATTAATAAATCATATTCTTTTTTCGTGAAAGTTTGCAACACACAAATTATTCAATTAAATATAAAATAAATGTGAATTAGTCCAAGAGCGAGCGAAGCGAGCTCGGGAGCTTAGGGCACCCCGACACGGATAGGTTAGGTTCGAAGGAGATGACGGGAGCTGAAGTGAGCGAGCAAAGCGAGCGAACTCAGCTCCCGTCATCTCCTTCATGTTAGGTTACTTTAGACCCTGCAGACAGAAATAGGAGCCCTGCGCAGCGGGGCTCCGTCGACTTTGTTTCGTTTCCCCCCCTCCCTTAAAACTTAAATATTTTGTTGCACTCGAAGAATTATTAGATTTTTTAGTAAAACATTTCTTTGTACAGTTAGGGAAATGAATTGTTGGTCACTAAGGTTGAATGTCACTTGCTTTCACATTTTCCCTGATTAAAATTAAAGGAGAATTTTAAATTACTAAATGTTATAAATTGCATAGTTTTTTTTTACAGAAGGTTGCAGTATTTCTAATCATAGTATCAATCAATCAATATTTCCTTTATTTTCTCTTTACAATGGTTGGTATAGTTCTGTATTGCACATTACATAATGTGTGACCAGAGCTGGGCGAAAAAAATAGGTACATGCTTTGCTTTAATTAAAATACAAATTACAAAATACTATCTTGCATGTATTTAAAATACGAAATGCAAAAAATTTGTAAGTCGTGCATTTGCAATATAAAATACAGTATTTTAACTATTTTTATTTAAAATTCAAATTAAAAAATACATGCATCCTTAAATGCATCGTGATATACGTACTCATAAAATTAGCGAATACACAGAAGTTTCGTGAAAATAATCGTTTGAAATGAAAATGACAATTGACAAGATACTTGACTATTTGACGTACGCGGTCGCTATTTTGCTTAATAAAGCTATCGAGCGCTATTCTCTGCAGAACGCACCCATTCATAAGATCGCTAAATGTAGTTATTTAAGTTAAAATGTATTTTAAGTATTTGAAATCTTTACTAATATTATAAAGAGGAAAGATTTGTATTTTTGTATGTAACGAATAAACTTAAAAAAACATTTTTTGCAAAAAAATACTACTTAAAAAACATGAAACTTGAACATAACCGGTGAAATAAGAGTTCTGCGTACCCCTTTCAGTATACTGGCGTGATGTTATGTTATGAAATGGTATAAACAATAAACAGACATGCGATTGAAGCAATCCCGCAGGCTTATTACGTATGAAACAGCAATTAACAATATTTGCGCAGAGATTGTACAATCATCGCGCGAATATCGCTTTACGTCAAAAAATTGGAAGGCATATTTTTGCGAAATAATTGCTCTTCAATCGCGAATCCGCATTATATATGAGCTATAGCCACACCATAATAATTTTACGACAGCACTGCTAACAATAAAAATCTATTAACTGAAATGTGCATTTATCGCAAGGTGATCGCGTTAATTTCGTATTACGTATGGTTTTTGACAGCAGAGCGACAGCGATCGGCGAGCAAATGTGGCTGTCAAATTGCGATTACTTTTTCACTTGTTGTTGGTCGATTGCCAATCGCTCGCTGATGGCTGAGTAGGTACAGAAGTTTTTGAGTTTTTGGCGGCTTTTTTCGTATGTTATTTTGTGGCTACTTTAATTATCCGCAAATTAGAATAATAATATAAGAATAAATATTGACATAACAAATTCCTAGTGAATATTGTAAATGTAAATGACAAATTGGTGTTGTTTTGAGTCTCTAATGTCTACGCAATTGGACTATTTGTTGAATCATTAAAACAGAAGTGATCACGGTAAAGTGGAGGATTTTTTTATATACAGTATAAAAAATTCTGTGTTGGCTACCTCAGCGAAGCTTATATGTTTACTACTAAATGCTTACAAACACATGAGAATGTGATAAGTCCGCAATAAGTATCTTATAAGTATAAGTATCTTCTATTATATATTTTTTTTATATGGCAAACACCGATGTCGACTAATCTGCCAATGTCTAAATTAAATTTGAAAAATCTTTTTTATGTTTCATAGCTCAAATACGAGATAATGTAGTCTACTAAGTGATGTTCTGATGCGTTATCGATTCAATTTTTAAAACAATCGACTATTCGAAGAAATTTTAATTGATTTTACACATTGACATACATGTAAATGTACCTATTTTTCTGTTTCTTCTTCTTGTTTGTATATTATGTGTGTGTGCATAAATGGTTAAATAAATAATAAATAAATAAAATAATATTGGAGCTAAATAGTAATCAAATTGACTATTGTAAAAACAGTGTAAAAAAACAGCCTCCACGAAGTGTTGCTCTTTCATAAGCTGGTTAATTCATCAAACGATACATTTTATAAATCATCGGACAGTTATAATAGCTTCTGTTAAAAGTGACTGTCAAAAAAAGGACTTGGCTTAAAGGCCTCAGTAGCCAGGTCACTAAATTGATCGCGCAATAATTGTACAATTATTGCTGTTCCTTACGTAATAAGCCCGCAGAATGATGTGCCGTTATTTATTGAAGAGTTCTGTTGTATACCTCCGAAGTTCTGCATCATATCTTTAACTAATTAAAATGAGACCAATTTCGGAACATGTTCTTTCAAACGAAAACAGAATTTTCAAAATCGGTCCACAATTGGCGAAGATATCGGTGAACATACATAAAAAAAAAAAACATACAAGAAGTCGAACATAGAACCTCCTTCTTTTTGGTAAGTCGGTTAAAAACTACTGGACCGATTTCAAAAAATCTTTCACCTTTGGGAAGCTACACTATCCCATACTGACATAGGCTACTTTTTATCCCTGTATTCCCACGGAAACGAGAACTACGCGGGTGAAACCGCGAGGCGTCCGCTAGTCCTAAATAAAATACCTCAGCGTCAGGTAGGTACTTGAAATACCAATTACCTACAAATTAAATTTTAAAATTAATTGTGTTACCAATATGCTCAACCCTACACGTGACCATGATAAGAAACTCATAAAATGACAACATTTCACAACATAACAAAGTTATAGGAAATATAAATTTTATAGCATTGAGCTAATCAACACAATAATTTATTTGAAACTAGCTGACCCGGCAAACTTTGTTTTGCCATAAAAACACCATGACATACCCTACCCTGCCTTCCCTACCCTACCTATCCTACCCTGCTTACCCTACCCTACCCTACCTATTAAAAAATAGATAATTGATCAGTTATCGAGCGGGATAAAAAATGATTAAATTACTAAAATGGCTATTAAAAAATTGGGTTTGGTGATAAAAGGGTAAAAATTTAGGGTTGTATGTATTTTTTAATGCCACATTATAGAAAAATAAAAACAAAAAATGTATCCAAAAATTAAAAAAAAAATGTTAAGGGTGAACAACCTTTATCACTTAGGGGTATGAAAAAAAAAATGCCGATTCTCAGACCTACTGAATATGCATATAAAATTTCTTAAATATCGGTCAAGCCGTTTTGGAGTAGTATGGTAACTAACATTGTGACACGAGAATTTTAGATATGAGATGAGTTTGACACATAACATCACGCCTGTAATACTCGAACGGTTAAGCAGAGATGCACCTACATGATGAGTTAAAGTTGACTGGCTTGATTGAGTTGAATTTCGTATAGTTCTTGCCAATCTTCTTGGCCGCTCTGAAGACAATGGTTGCGCAGTAGTAAATCTATACATATAAACCGGCCAAGTGCGAGTCGGACTCGCGCACGAAGGGTTCCGTACTTGGTAAATTGCGGTTTACGATTTATGACGTATTAAAAAAAACTACTAACTAGATCTCGTTCAAACCAATTTTCGGTGGAAGTTTACATGGTAATGTACATCATATATTTTTTTTAGTTTTATCATTCTCTTATTTTAGAAGTTACAGGGGGGGGGACATACATTTTACCACTTTGGAAGTGTCTCCCGCGCAAACTATTCAGTTTAGAAAAAAATGATATTAAAAACCTCAATATCATTTTTAAAGACCTATCCATAGATACCCCACACGTATGGGCTTGATGGAAAAAAAAAATCAGTTTCAGTTTCAAGTATGGGGACCCCCAAAATGTATTGTTTTTTTTTCTATTTTTGAGTGAAAATCTTAATGCGGTTCACAGAATACATCTACTTACCAACTTTCAACAGCATAGTTCTTATAGTTTCGGAAAAAAGTGGCTGTGACATACGGACGGACAGACAGACAGACATGACGAATCTATAAGGGTTCCGTTTTTTGCCATTTGGCTACGGAACCCTAAAAATGCTTTTTCCTGAATGACTAACAGACGGATCAACGCACAGCCTAAACCACTGATTGTAGAGACCTGAAACTTAGAGGGTGTGTTCTATCTATGACTGATTTTTGGAAATTCCAACCCCAAGCGGGTAAAAAGGGGGTTGAAAGTTTGTATGAAAAACCTAATCCCTTCGGCCAAATTTTGGGATACTTGGTACAAATAGTAATTAATCAAAGTAAATAATAAAGGTTGTCATTATAAGTTTTTCGAAACTAACCCTAAGCTTAGAATCTTATTGGACAGGTTTTCGTTTTTGACGTAGGATTCTAGGGGAGCACTAAGCAGAAATTTTCGGAAATTCAACCTTTAAGGGGTGAAAAAGGGGTGGAATTTGCTTGTATGAAAAATCTAATTCCTTGGGGATAAAAAAATCTAAATTTACATAAAACATTTTTTTAAACTAAAATCGGTTCATCCGTTTAGGAGCTATGTTTAAGGCGGTACCCCGAGCAAAACGCCGCGCAAGCCGTTTTTTGTGCTGTTTTTAGGAGCTATCTACTCGTTATTTAAAAAGAAATATCAATTAATAAAAATACATTAAATTTCTACATAATATTGATTCTAAAATGGTAGATTTAGTTTTTTTTTAAATGTTGTATATATTTCACTGATCTCCTTCCAAAAAAACATAAAAATGAGAAATAATTATTGATATTATGCATCTCCTCGTAAAGTGTTCATTACTTATTTTTTGTACTAACACTAATGGGTAGACAATTTAATAACGAACATTTTTGTAGATTTATTTTTTTCAAAAGACCAAAATTCGATTTTATAAAGATTTTATTCTAAAATCTGGGCGTATTCACTACTGTAATTCATGCGCCACCAGTGCCGCTAGACCAATAGGAATGCTCATATCTCATGCCGATTTTTTGGTCAGGGTACCGTCTTAACGTGTGTATCTGTGTGTCTGTCTGTGGCAACAGACAGACACACAGATACACACGTTAAACTTATAAAACCCCTCTTTTTCCGGCGGGGGTTAATAAATTGAAAAGCAGCAGTGTTGTGCACCAACTTTGCACTAATAACTGTCATATATGATAGGGGGTTATCTTAATAGATAACCTATGTATGCCCTTGTTATAATATTTGAAGATGAATCTACAGTCACGAAAATTAATCGTTCACTACGACAATTCCTACTATTTTATTTAAAAAAAAATAACTAAAACGTAATAATCTTATAATATAAAAATGAATCGCAAAATGTGTTGGTAAGCGCATAACTCAACAACGCCTGGACCAATTTGGCCAATTCTTTTTTTTAAATGTTCGTTGAAGTTCAAAGATGGTTTTTACGGGGCGAACAATTCTAATAATTGCCGAAAAAAAAAAAAAAAAACCGCCCTTTTCTTTTTCTCATACAAAAGTTTTCTAACTAAAACGTAGATTCAATTTGAGCTTTATTGCTAATGTATAAGCTATTTTTGCTTTGTGTAGGGTAGGATAGGGTAGGATAAGGGTAGTGTAGGGTAGGGTAGTGTAGCGTAGGGTAGGGTAGGGTAGTGTAGTGTAGGGTAGGGTAGTGTAGGATAGGGTAGGGTAGTGTAAGGTAGGGTAGCGTAGGGTAGGGAAGGTAGTGTAGGGTAGGGTAGTGTAGGGTAGGGTAGGGAAGGTAGTGTAGGGTAGGGTAGTGTAGGGTAGGGTGGTGTAGGGTAGGGTAGTGTAGGATCGGGTAGGGTAGGGTAGGTAGTGTAAGGTAGGGTAGATAATGGTTTGGTGTTTTTATGGCAAAACAAAGTTTGCCGGGTCAGCTAGTAAAAAATAAAAATAAACTAAAACCCCGGCTGCTTTAAAATCGAACTTAAAAGCCATAAAAAGAGAAGAAAATCGTGCTGTGTGCATCAAATATAAAAAAAAAAACTATTATATTGTTACTTTGGGGCCAGGGATCAACCTGTACATTATCTTTTAAGAAACACAAGCGCACACAAGAAACAGAGACATTACATCTGACCTGTCATGTTTTATTTAATTGTTGCACTTAAATATGACAAGACACTATTAAAAGCATTTAAAATACGACAGTATATACCTAATCTGCACTTCGACAAGCAATCTAATGGTTTCTGTGAAATCTTTTAATGTTATATCATAATAATTAAAATAATTACTATAAAATGAATAATAAGCTGGAAATGAATAAGTAGGAACTCATGGCTAAATAATAACTGCCGGTGCGGTCGATCATCAAGGTTAAGCAATGCTTGCCGAGGTCGGTCCGTGCCCCGTGGATGGGTGACCATTTCAACATACCGAGTTTCCTCCATGCCTCGGAAAGCACGTTAAGCCGTTGGTCCCGGCTGTCATTTTAACATCTTTGACAGTCGTTACGAGTAACAGAAGCTTGAGATCTGACACCAGTCTAGCCAAGGTGTTACCCAGTTACTGGGTTGTGGAGGTCAGATAGGCAGTCGCTCCATGTAAAACACTGGTACTCAGCTGAATCCGGTTAGATTGGAAGCCGAGCCCAACATAGTTGGGAAAAGGCTAGGCAGATTGATTGTAAAATGAATAATAAATTATACTTCGCACTAACTATAAATAGCTCAATTCTCGGTAATACCTTGATTACACTTAACGTCCATGCAAGGAATAAAAATATTATCCAATTAGCAAGGTAGTGCTTAACATTTACAGTCTTTGACTGTACATTTAATTATCGCCACACGTGGATACTATTTTTACCCGACTGCCGAAGAAGGGTAATGTGTTTATCAGTCTATGTCATCATCATCATCTTCCTGCCCTTATCCCATGTTACTTGGGGTCGGCGCAACACGTTTTCTTCTTCCATCCCGTCCTGTCCCCCGTCACTCCATCACTGACGCCCTTTTCTTTCATATCACTCCTCACACAGTCCATCCATCTTTTCTTTGGCCGTCCCCTCCCTCTCCATCCATTCACATCTATATTCATAACTCTTTTAGTAACATGCGTTTCATCCTTCCTCATCACATGACCATACCAGGACAAACGGTTTCCTTTTAACTTTTCTGTCACTGGCGCCACTTTCAAACTACCTCTAATATACTCGTCACTCCGCACATCCATCTCAACATTCTCATTTCTGCTACATGCAATCTCTTTTCATCCTTTCATCCATCTTTTTCACAGCCCAACATTCTGATCCATACAGTATATGTATGTATATGTTCAGTCTATGTATGTATGTAATATGTGTGTATGTTTGTTCCTATGTGGCGTTCTAGAGACCAAACGCGTTGGCCGATATTGATGATTCTTACGTCAATCGATTCGTATTAACCTTGCGAGTGTCACTGGCTACATTTTTTATTCTTTCTTTTTAGGACTTTTATATGTCAGTCCGGTTTGTCTTATTATTACTCACTAATACTACATCACTAGTTTTACTTAAGATGATAACAATTTAAACACAAGTAAAAAAACTTATAACACCCCTCTTTTTCCGGCGGGGGTTAATTAACTAAAATGTTATAATTGAAAAATCAAAAAAAACCGACTGCTTAAAACCGAACTCAAAAGATGTAAACAAGAAGAAAATCATGCTGTGCAGTCGGAGGATACTTACATCTGGTTTTGGTCAGCCAGCTCGCGAATATGTTGTGTTTTTACCCGACTGCCGAAGGAGGGTAATGTGTTTATCAGTTTATGTATGTAAGTATGTATGTAAGTATTTGTTCCTATATGGCGTTCCAGAGACCAAACGCGTTGGCCGATTTTGATGATTCGTACGTCAATAGATGCGTTTTAATCCTGCGAGTGTCACTGACTACATTAAAATTGGATAATAGAAAAATGGCGCATTTTGGGCGTCTTATTGTGGGGTTCAAAACTTTTTTTCTTCCAAACCCTTCGTGTTGGGTATCAAAATAAAGCCTTTTAAGAGGAGATTTCAAAAATATATAGTACTTATATGTTTAAATGTACGTAATTCGAAAAAAAACTAACTAAAAAGTTAAAAATAAAAAAAGTTAAATCAAAAAATCAAAAAACCCGACTGCTTCAAAAGCGAACTAAAAAGACGTAAACAAGGAGAAAATCATGCTGTGCAGTTGGAGGATACCTACATCTGGTTTTGCTCAGCCAGAATATGTATTATCCGACTGCACAGCATGATTTTCTTCTTGGGTCGGGTTTTTTTTTTTTTTTTAATTATGCATATCTTGTATATAACAAAAACTTGTGAGAGCAGAGTTGATACAAAACTGCGTGAAGATAGACCACATCTTTATCAAAAGAACTTTCGAGTCGATTCTAGACTAGTCGACCTCATCGGGAATCCTTGTTAGAGGGTCATGAGTGTGAACTGTTTACCTAATTACAATTTAATTTGATTGAGATTTTATGCGTAATTCCCACGATGAGTCACCCCGACCCCGACATCATACGGATACAATATTATGTGGGTGAATTCGCTTAAATCATTTTAATTAGTGATCTATTTGTATGTACCTCGTAACCACGTGGGAAAAAACAATTATTATTATAAACAATGTTTTTTTAGGGTTCCGTACCGAAAGCGAAAAATCGGGACCCTATTACTAAGACTCCACGATCCGTCTGCCTGTCTTTTTTTTTTTTATAAATTATAGGCTCGCGCTTGTCCACTATCTCACCTGATGGTAAGCGATGATGTGGTCGACGGTGAAGCACGCTTGCCTAGAAGTAACCTATTCACTTTTAACTTAAAGACCCCTAGATTGTAGCTATCGGGCAACACAGACTCTCTCTGTCTGTCACCAGGCTGTATCTCATGAACCGTGATAGCTAGACCGTTGACATTTTCACAGATTATGTAGGTATTTCTGTTGCCGCTATAACAAGAAATACTAAACACAGAATAAAATAAATATTTAAGTGGGGCTCCCATACAACAAACGTAGTTTTTTTTGCCGATTTTTGCGATAATTGAACGGAACCCTTCGTGCGCGAGTCCGACTCGCACTTGGGCAGTTTTTAGGGTTCCGTAGCCAAATGGCAAAAAACGGAACCCTTATAGATTCGTCATGTCTGTCTGTCTGTCTGTCTGTCTGTCCGTCCGTATGTCACAGCCACTTTTTTCCGAAACTATAAGAACTATGCTTTTGAAACTTGGTAAGTACCTAGATGTATTCTGTGAACCGCATTAAGATTTTCACACAAAAAAAAAAAAAAAAAAACATAAAATTTTAGGGGTCCCCATACTTGAAACTGAAACAAAAAATATTTTTTTTCATCAAACCCATACGTGTGGGGTATCTATGGATAGGTCTTCAAAAATGAGATTGAGGTTTCTAATATCATTTTTTTCTAAACTGAATAGTTTGCGCGAGAGACACTTCCAAAGTGGTAAAATGTGTGTCCCCCCCCTGTAACTTCTAAAATAAGAGAATGATAAAACTAAAAAAAATATATGATGTACATTACCATATAAACTACCACCGAAAATTGGTTTGAACGAGATCTAGTAAGTAGTTTTTTTTTAACAGTTTGGCTGCCACACAATAAACACAATAGAAAATGTATTGTTTGAGGGTCACCGGTGACCGATGTGGCAGTCAACCTGTTAATACGTCATAAATCCTAAACCGCAATTTACCAAGCACGGAACCCTTCGTGCGCGAGTCCGACTCGCACTTAAGCAGTTTTATTTAACAAAAATTACTTAAGTCGAGGGTCGAATAGTTACAAAATGTGGATGAATTTTGACGCTGATGTATTTTTTAATTATTTAAAACAAAGTAGAATGACCAAAAGTGGTACCAAAAAGTCTCACGCATCAAGACCAAAATTTTATAGCAATTAGTTTCATAATTTTTTACGACATTACGCGTCGCGGATTTGATTTTTGAATAGGGAATTTACTTTTGAGTTTAAAAGTATGGATATTGTTTTACTCTCTATAAATGACGTTCCGTTTCACATGATAAATGATTAACGTAACCTTGATTTGAAAGTGTCATGATCACTGTAAAAAAAAAACTAGAATAGAATCTTATCATTTACTTATAAAAGATTAGGTATCATTATTTTATCTATGGTTAATTAGCCGTTCACAGCAGCCGGTCATAAAGATGTAGTATGCAATAGAATCGATTTTTGATTAATCTACTAACCAGTAATGGTTTCTTTTGTTTAATAAAAAACTTTAACGTTCATGTATAACGTGTCTATAATAAACTACGTCGTTGATAGTGTCGAACAAAATAGACCTAGTTTTTAGGTTATTTTCGATTTTATGAAATAACTCCAAAACCCGGGTTTTGTTTTCAATAAGAAGTTTTGTAGGAGTTAACATGGTCAGTGTAGTCTGATTTGACAAACAAAGTTTGATTTTGATGCAGCTTGGTACGGGATTCCATACATCGATGAGCATTCTCCTTTGTGTAATAATTACTTATTTGTGTAATTTATTTTTAACTAGCTTTTGTCCTTTGGCCATGATCTGTCTGTGTTCCAAATCACATCCAAATCCATTAAGCCGTTGAGGTGCCATCGAGATTAACAAACATCCATAGTGTTCTTTTTTTAAGGGGTAGTATTTAAAAGCAAATAAAAAAATATCCTTTTTCTACGCAATAAGATTCCGAATTCCCATCAAAATTACTGATTGCACAGCAAAATATTCAACTCAAAATATCACTAAACACACTACAATTTATTTTCGCAGCGTACAGCGATTTTTCGAATAAGTCGACGTAGACCCGCTGCGCGGGGCTCCTATTTCTGTCTGCAGGGTCAAAAGTAACCGTGTCGGGGTGCCCTAAGTTCCCGAGCTCGCTTCGCTCGCTCTTGGACTGATTCTTTGACCATAATTTATTCGTAGATCAACTAAAATAGACTATGAAATATGGAAAATTTGCTGTGCATTCAGTATTTATGCTATGTATGTAGTATTTTTGCACAAACATAAATTTAACAGTATTGCATTATGAGGAAAAAAGTAATGTTATATTGATGTATAATTTCGTTTTATCTGCAGTTTGAGTTTTGTTAAACATTTAGTTTATTTGTAGTGAAGTAAGTTATTAGATGTAAATAAGAATATAAATGATGAGTATGTATTGATAGGCGATTATTTATTTGATATGCAATTTATAATATCCCTTTTTTAAGTTGATTTGCAAATCAAAACACGTAAGTAAGAACCCATCTTACCATTAGAAGGCTTTACGTATGTTTACTACATACCCTAAAAAAATTGCAACCAATTAATTAAATATCCATCACACGGTACCTAATTTAATTACGGCAATTTGTCAGTTATTTGATTCGTAAGTAACTCAACAAATGTTTAAATATGCTTCTCTCTCTCTTAGTCAGTCCCTCATGTCTGAGGATCGTGGTCAGCATCAAGGTTACACCTGGAGCGGATGATCTGCCACCGGTTTCTGTCCAGCGCGTCCCTTACGACCGTGTAGAATTTGGAGGTCGCCGAGTCTTTCACTTGATCGGTCCATCTTGTTGGTGAACGACCCCGCGATCTTTTGCCTTCGGTGTTCCCAACCACAATCAGCTTTTCCAAACTCTCGTCGCCTCTGCGCATTGTGTGACCGAAATACGCAAGAATGCGTTGTTGGCAAATAGTTGACAAGCGAGTTTTTATTCGGAGCTGGGTCTGGATCGATGCATTGGTGCGTTTCGCAGTCTCACTCTAAACATTCGTCTCCAACACCACATCTCGAATGCATCAATCCTTTGTCTTAGGGTTTAGGGTTCTCGAGTTAGGATTTTCCAAGTTTCCACTCCATACAGGAAAATAGGGAATACCAGGGCCCGTATCAATCTTATCTTGGTTTTGATACCAATTCCTCTTTTCTTCCGGATGTTGTGTAGACGGGTCATGGCATCTTTTGCCATCCCGATTCGCTTTCCATTTAAATATGCTTACCAATGTACAATGGTATAAAATCAAGTTTAAAGTCCTGAAACATAGCTATTGTAGACCTCGCTTGTTTTGCAAACCTCATTCTACACCAGCGCCTCTAGCGGCAAATTCAAATTCATTAAACATTCTGACTTTCCATACAATTATGAATTTCTCCGTCGAGATCGATAAAATGCCCTTAAAAAAATATTATAAAAGTTGCGATGATTCCTAACCTACAACTTTAGTAGTTAAAGCCCATTAAAACGAATAATATACCAAAAAATATATTATTCGGTAGGTCTTAGATAATAATATTATCTAAGACCTTAAATATTTATGAATGCAATTATTTGCATATTATGCAAATAATTGCATTCATAAATATTTAAAAAATACATTCAAATGGTTGTTTTTCCGAAAAAACATCTAAAAACTATATCGTTTATCTCGAGATTTACAATTTGTTTTTGTGACCTTTTTCGTTAAGTTCGTTGGGGGCACCTCTGCCGTACCTTTCGGGTTATACAGACAGGCGTGTTGTTATGTTGAGTTGATAGTTGTTTTGTTGTTCACATCTTCTTCTTTTCGTGTGAAGATGTGGCCACCCCTGGTGTCAGAGTTAATTAAGCTGCCTCTGGGAACTCCACAGGCCTCTCTTGGCTATTTCAGACTTACATTGACTATATAAGTCCAGGTTTTCTCACGATGTTTTCCTTCACCGTTGCCTGTGATGTCTAAGATAAACTTAGAAAGTACATATGACTTTACATAAAATTATGGATTTCGCAGTAGTGATACGTAGAATCTATATTATATACAGGATGGAATTTTGTAATGCCACCTGAAGGGAATGTACTCTTAAGAGGGGACTCTAGTGAAACTTTCTCCATACAAAAACATTCTGCTGTTTTCTTCGTGGATAATGCCTCTAGAGCAATGATTTTTCCCCATAAAATCTGGGTCTAATTAATACGTGCCCCTATCATTTCCTTTTTTCCAAAACATAATAACAAAAAGAAATATGACAATCCAAAAATCCGAAAAAAATGCCCGTTTTTACCGCCATGTTCAGAAGACTTTCAGACAAAATTTATAAGATTTTAACAAAAAAGGAAATGATAGGAGCATAGATATACTTTTCCTCTAAATTTTGATATAAGAATTTTTTAGATCAGACCAGTTTTCATGAAGAAAACAGCAGAATACGAAACGTCTTTTAGTCAAAGTTTTTGTAGGTAAAATCAGCCTGAGCTGCAGTTGTCCCTTTCGCACTTTACGGGGTGAGTTTGGAGGTGACGCGACGGCAATAGACTATATTACTATACTATATTACCGACTAGAGTCCGCTCTTAATACTGTAGATCGAAAATTTTATTCAAAGAAAACATTCCTTCATTTTTGAAAAGAAAGAAAACTGCATTAAAATATTTTAGAATATTCGCTTGCCACACCCGGGAATAGCACCGAGTAAAATGTAAAAAAAATACACCATGTACTTTTATTGCAGCGATCGTTAGGGTCAATTATAAGGATGAAATCTCTCCAACAAACATGATAAATTACCTGAAAAAAAAAAAAACATGAAATCTGGACTTATAAATTCAATAGGTCAAGTAATTCATTCGTTTTTTTTTATTATTATTAAATACTTTATTAAAAATAACTACCTAAATATACACTTGAATAAAAATAAAATAAAACTACGAATAAAAGGACGGGGGTCTTAAGGCGTCATAAAATTCGTCCACATCGCTGTCAGCGTGAAAAGTGCCCAGAACGCTGGCAGCATTGCCACGTTGGATGGCAATGCTGATTCTCTGGCCAAGGAAAAGCCCAGCCCTCTGGTCACGTGAAGAGTCGACTAACCGTTTGCTTACATTTCGAAATACTCGAAGAGCATTCGGACCCCATGGACCTGATGTTTCAACCCCAAACGGCTCAAATATATAACTTCCAATAAGGTTGTTGTTGTTCTTCCAATAGGTCAAGATAAAGCACAATAAAATTTACATTATATCTTATGCGAATTTATACGAGTTGAGAGTTAAAGTTCAGAATACTATTTATAATATTCACCTCAACACGTTATTAAAGGTTACTAGAAATGAATTCGTTAGAAGAATAAATTTGTGTATCCAAGAAAATGGAGGCCATTTGCAACTAATTAGTTAGTTTACCATTTTTTGTATATAATTAAAATAATTTAAGATTTCATGGTTTTCCTTTCATTTAATTGATCAAGTTTGTTAGAGAGATTTCATCCTTATAATTGACCCTAACGATCGATGCAATAAAAGTACAGGATCTTTTATTATAAGGATGAAATCTCTTTAAAGATTATATTCGGTTCGATTCCCGGGTGTGGCAAGCGAATTTTCGTAAATCTTTGAATGCAGTTTCCTTTCTTTTCAAAAATATATGAATGTTTTCTTTGAGTAAAATTTTCTATCTATAGTATTTAGAGTACTTTCCCTTCAGGTAGCATTACAAAATATACTGTATAGTACCACCCTGTATAGTAGCGAAAGGTCACTCACTCACTCATCACGAAATATCGAAAACCGCTTGACGTATAATGATGAAATTTGGAAGGGAGGTTCCTCAAGTGACGTAAGTGCGCACTAAGAAATTATTTTTGGAAATTCCACTCCTAAGAGGGTAAAAGGGGGTTTGAAAGATTGCATGAAATTTCTACAGTTTTTAAATTGGACTCGTGAAAGAACAAGGGCAGGTGCCCATACATTGTTTTAGCTGAGACAAAATTCTTACGTCATTAAATTAAAAATATCTGGTTTAACTCAGGGTGATGTTCTGAATTAGTTTGTGCAAGAATTTTTGTTCGAGAATGTCTAGAATAATAGATATTCAGTCATGAACTTCTGTGGGTTATGTCTGGGTGGCTTTTAATAATGTGTTTAATAGGTAATATTATTCAATTTCGTAGAAGTAAAAGGGCAATATCTCATAAGTATTTCCCTAGTTATTTACCTAGTTATTTCAGCATGAAATGTATAATATACTCATTGGAAAGAGTATTATTTATTTAAACGAAGTGACTGACGTAACGTGTATCAAAAGGTCGTCGTCAACAAGCAAGCTATATTTTTTTTAGACTTGGATACTAGTTACTACTACTACTTTTTGCCAATCATTAATTGAAAGTAATTCATTTATTTCTGCTACACTACAATATTTTTACCCATCTACAAGGAACATCTACACTTAGACATAAACTGTATGTTTAACTCATTTACTGCAATAAATACAATAATGATATTATATCTTGCTATAGTTACTACTTGTCACTTAGCAGATAAAATAAATAATGGAACACTAAGCTAAAGAAATCAACAAAACATCAAATAACTTTTTTTTTATCCGTTTTGAACCAGCACAATTATACTTTATAAAACGTAGACTATTAATAGAATTTATTTCGTATACAACTCACTTTCAGACGCTCAAATTTAAGTCAGCTAAGATTTCGCCATTGTTCTTTTAGATTTACGCTCTTGATTGATAAAAAGAATCCATGTCAATCTATTGATTAGATTTTTGAAGAATTTTACTGTACAGGGCTTCTCTTTATGATGTCAGGGAGCACTAAAAAGGGATTTATGGAAATTCAACCTTTAAGGGGTGAAACTAAAAAGTAATCTGTAGGATAAAATACGGATCAAGCGAACGAAGTCGCGGGCGAAGTGCTAGTTCCCTTATAAAAATAATTAAAATAATTGCTATCATTTCTAAGTAACACCTTTTGTAATTAAAACCACATTTTTAGGGTTTCGTAGCCAAATGGCAAAAAACGGAACCCTTATGGATTCTTCATGTCGGTCTGTCTGTCCGTCCGTATGTCAAAGACACTTTTTTCCGAAACTATAAAGCTGTTGAAACTTGTCAAGTAGATGTAATCTGTGAACCGCATTAAGATTTTCACATAAAAATAGAAAACAAAAACAATACATTTTGGGGGTTCCCCATACTTAGAACTAAAACTCAAAAATATTTTTCATCAAACCCATACGTGGGGGTATCTATGGATAGGTCTTCAAAAATGATAAACTTTATAGTTTGCGCGAGAGACACTTCCAAAGTGGTAAAATGGTATGTCCCTCTCCTGTAACTTCTAAAATAAGAGAATGATAAAATTTAACACTTTTTGTACATTACCATGTAAACTTCCACCGAAAATTGGTTTGAACGAGATCTAGTCTTCTTCCATCTATGGATAGGTCTTCAAAAATGATAAACTTTATAGTTTGCGCGAGAGACACTTCCAAAGTGGTAAAATGGTATGTCCCTCTCCTGTAACTTCTAAAATAAGAGAATGATAAAATTTAACACTTTTTGTACATTACCATGTAAACTTCCACCGAAAATTGGTTTGAACGAGATCTAGTCTTCTTCCATCTATGGATAGGTCTTCAAAAATGATAAACTTTATAGTTTGCGCGAGAGACACTTCCAAAGTGGTAAAATGGTATGTCCCTCTCCTGTAACTTCTAAAATAAGAGAATGATAAAATTTAACACTTTTTGTACATTACCATGTAAACTTCCACCGAAAATTGGTTTGAACGAGATCTAGTCTTCTTCCATCTATGGATAGGTCTTCAAAAATGATAAACTTTATAGTTTGCGCGAGAGACACTTCCAAAGTGGTAAAATGGTATGTCCCTCTCCTGTGACTTCTAAAATAAGAGAATGATAAAATTTAACACTTTTTGTACATTACCATGTAAACTTCCACCGAAAATTGGTTTGAACGAGATCTAGTCTTCTTCCATCTATGGATAGGTCTTCAAAAATGATAAACTTTATAGTTTGCGCGAGAGACACTTCCAAAGTGGTAAAATGGTATGTCCCTCTCCTGTAACTTCTAAAATAAGAGAATGATAAAATTTAACACTTTTTGTACATTACCATGTAAACTTCCACCGAAAATTGGTTTGAACGAGATCTAGTCTTCTTCTTCTTCTTCTTCTTCCTGCCCCCTTCCCAATTTAGGTATTTGGGGTCGGGCCTCCTTGTGCGTCTACGCCAGGATGGTCTATCCTGGGTTGTCGATGGTGGCAAATTTTTCTCCCTGAGGTCTCTCTCGACAGTGGTCCACCAAGAGGCTGGTGGTCTGCCCCTTGTTCGTTGCTTGGTGTTGACTTTGAGCATTGCCTTCACGGAGTAGCTGCCTTCACGTCTCATAATGTGCCCATACCATCTAAGTCTGCTCTCTCTGGTCTTGTCTCTGGTCTTGTCTTGTCTCTCTGGTCTTGTCGAGATCTAGTAAGTAGTTTTTTTTTAATACGTCATAAATCGTAAACCGCAATGTACCAAGTACGGAACCCTTCGTGCGCGAGTCCGACTCTCACTTGGCCGCTTTTTTTAATCATTCTTACCATTGAAAATTAAAATATGCGTAAGGTTAAGGTAATTTTGATTTGAAATCATTCTCTTCGGCATATTGATGTGTTCTTCACGCTATTTCTCACAAGGTAAGCAGTATTAGGCAATGGTAAGGTAACTGCCGAAAATTTATGATTTGTAGCCAATATACAAGTTCACTCGACTGGTGAAGATGGATTCGTCCTTGCTTATAAATGGCTTAAATATGTATTTCTTTGATAAAACAAATGTTACTTTTTATTCAAGGTGAAATTAACCATAACGGTCCATCCGTTGGAGTTTTAATTTACTTTAATATCTTTTTATATTCAAAACCAAAAACATTTTATTTTTATATTTCACATTGGCACTTATAAAACGTCGACAAAAGGTGCACGGTTCGGGTTGGTCGATTCCTGTGGCGAAGAACCGGCAAGAAACTCCATGGTTACTCTTTTAAAAAATGGTTGTTGGTTTAACAATATTTCCATGTTATTTTTATATATTTGTTCCCATAACGTCTAATAATTTGGCCGGGTATTTTTGCCTGCTTCTTTGGTCTAGTAGTTTTCTCACGAAAATTTGGGCATTATGTTTGCATGTGGTTGAGCAACTGACTGTTGCGCTGCGTGTCGCGGGTTCGATTCCCGCACGGAACAAATATTTGTATGACCTACTGTTCCGGCTCTGGGTGTTGTGTATGTGAGTTTATATGTTTGTAAACGCACCCACGATACAGGAAAAAATTCCTAGTGTGGGGCCACGTTTTAAAAAAAAAAAAAATATATATTGGGTTTGATTCCTGGGTCGAGCAAACAGATGTTGTGTTTTTGCATCTAAAATGTTTGAATAGTGGCCCGGAGTCTGGCTTTGTGCTGGATTGATAGCTCGCCCCCGACAAAATTTGGTTGTAATAAGGAGACATATAGATTTTATTAGCGGATCCAATCCCGCAAACGCGAGATCCCGCAGACGCGTGATTACTCATGCGGAATCCCGCACGTGTGCGTGAACGTAAAAAAAAAAACAGAAAAATGAGCTCGGACGAAGTTTTGATTATTTATTAGACCCCCAGCATAGCCTCATTAGCAAGTGATCTAACAACTTCCCCATGAAACTTGTGATTTTTCTATATAATTTGTAAGTTTGGAAAATTTTGCGTTCAGTTTTTAACTTACAGCTAAATCGGTATTTCGACTTTATCATATCTTCGAAAGTGTTATCAGGAAAAAGCAGCTGATTTTGTTTGCCTCTAAAACCAATAAATATTATTAAATATATTCAATTTGTCAATACAAGTGTAAAAGATGAAACGTTAAATATTGTAGGTGTTATATCGTTCCATAAAAGAAGCTGATTATTTACCCCTAAAACATCATTATATTCAATTGATAATTAGTAATGAGTAATCATTCTACAACCGTTTTTTATATTTTCAAATGTTTTTTCTTAATTTATTTTATTTTAAATAATATTTTAAAATTTAATCAGAAATTTAAGTGTGTAGAAAATTGAATAAATGACATAATAATAATAAAAATATACTTGTCTTTATTTATGTTAAATAATTACTGAAAACAAAAAAAAAGTTTAAAAATAAATCTCAATCCCGCTAAACCCGCGGGCTCGCGATTTTGATGCGGGATTGGATTCCCTAGATGTTATGTTATATATTACTTAGCAGTTTCTATTATATCTTATTTTATCTCGCATGGGAATGTGAACTCTATGTCATTCTTCAGTTTCAATAATCTATCAATCTAGCTTATTGTGTGTTGTGGGAATCAATTGAAGATGTCGTATGCTTAAGATACAATGGGGGCAATAAACGCTAGGCTATAGAAATGTCCATTGTAAGACTAGTGTGAGAATGTTATTAAATAATACGTAATGTTTACATATACGTACAAACTGTTGTACATCCACAAACTAGCGCCTTTTTTCCATGGAGTAAAGCACAAAATGCAGAAAGGCATTTACGTTCATCTAGTAATTTATTTATTAAAACTTCATGTACAATGGAGATACATAGGCGGTCTTTATGCAGCAAGGCATTCTCTACCAGTCAACCTTTGGGTTAAAAAGGACACAACAGTGGTAGGTGTACAAAATAAAAAAAAAACAATATTTGAAGTCGGATATTAATAAACTACTCAACTAATAAAATACATAAATAATTTCTAAAACAAAAGACTAATAAATCTTCTATAATATAATAAACAAGTAAAGTTTCAAAATTTAAAAAATCCTTGACATTATTTTATCTTGCGAAAACACCCCGTTTCAAACAGTAAAACGCCCATAACTTTTGAACGGCTGTACCGATTTTATTCAAACATAGCTAAGAACACTCTCGACAAAATCACCTTTCAAACAAAAAAAAAAACTAAATCAAAATCGGTTCATCCGTTTAGGCGCTATGATGCCACAGACAGACACACAGATTCACAGATATACAGACACACAGATACACAGATATACAGACACACAGATATACAGACACACAGATACACAGCAACACTCGTGTAACTTATAACACCCCTCTTTCCGGCGGGGGTTAAAAAGGACACAACAGTGGTAGGTGTACAAAATAAAAAATATGATCAACTAATAAAATACGTAAATAATTTCTAAAATAATAGACTGATAAATATTATAATAAATACCAAATTCTAAATACGACTGAAATTTAAATATAATAACTATGACGAGGACCGAGCTATGTATGAGAGGACAAATAATAGTTCCGGATTCTACGCTTAAGGCGCATATATTCCCCAATGTTAACGCAGTACTGGCCGTGCGCCTGCTCGATGCCAAAATATCTATATTGAACCTCCTTTTGAACAGTTTTGTTTGCAAAATATTTTCTGATTTACATATGCTATGTTAGTTATGAAGAAATACCAGCCGTCAATTTTTCTGTGTAAAAATATTTTTAAACATCCAAGTCGTCTTGGCGGAGTTTCCAAAAGTTGCGAAAAAATATCGTGTTGTTAATTGTTTTATTAAAGCAAAACTATTAGTTACACGAAAAAACCATGTTTCACAAATAATTAACATGAATCAATAATAAACATAAATATTGTTACTTAGGAGTATGCTTTAGAAATGTACCGTTTTACGGCACTTAAGCGGTGGAAGGCACTTAAATGACAATTTACTCTCAGCTTTTCACTTTAGCACGCACGCCTGTTATGAGTACTGCGCACCTGGCCTTTCCGAAGGACATCACCAATAAGATCCTGTATATCCTTCTAGGGCGTCCCCTCCCGGCGTTTCCACTCATATCTGCCTGTTGTAAATACCTACCTGTTTACTTACTCAAGAGAAAAGACCAAAGGCTAGAAATACTCAACTTTTGGCTGGTTTGGCTCTTAACAGACGGGCTGCATTTCAAATGCACGCCAGCTGACGCCAGCTCTGAAATTATAATTTGGATACAACAGGGGAGTTTACTGAAAATTTGTTTTTTGTCCGTCAGATAGATTAATAAAAAATATAGGACACGTATTTTTCTTTTGACACGTAAACATAATGTGACGACGATATAATGCGTTGAAATATCGTGTGACGTCACGCCGCTGGGTACACTTTATACTGCCTTAGTGACGTCACAAACCGCCACTCCTGAACTTTGAAGCGCTTTTTGTAAATTTTTATTGATTTTGTGAAGCAAAAAATACGGGTCCAATATTATTTGATAATCTCTCTGACGGACTAAATTGAATTTAATTTTTCTGGATCTTTGGATCTCTGGATTTATCAGGAAACATCCCTATTTTGTGCAGTTGGCATAACTGTATCGAAACTACCAACCGACTACGCAGCTCGCTTGTTGATGTGGTATTCTAATATACGACAAAACGCTAAGTGCTTTTGTATACTTATTAAGTTATCACACACAGCGGTGACTGGACGTTTCCATGCAGTGCCGTGTGCCTACTGATAATGTGTTTTATTATAAACCCCAACCCCTAATTAGTGAACACCACCTCTGCAAGCGGACGGGTCACTCGGTTGAGTTTCAATACAACTATGACAACTGCAACCAACTGCAAGTTGGCACTTGGCGTGCAGCCCTGTGAGCCTATCACCTTCTACAACAGTTAGATTAAATATCGGGGAAATAAACTCCGCAGACGTGACGGTTGTCTACTATAGCTGACTAGGAGATCATCGGTCGTTTGTATTGTTACTTAAAATTATGACATAAGTTAATTTTTTACCGACTTCTAAAAAAAGGAGGATGTCAATTCGACACGTATGTATGTAATATTGTTGAAATTGCACAATATTCACATAAGTTACTCTATGTAAGCTTCTAAACAACAAATTTGCCAAACTTCGTATAGTTTATGTGTGTATCTTTGTTTGTATGTATGTTTGTCGACGAATATCTCCGAAACTAGGAATCTGATCGTGATGATTCTTTTTGTAATGGATTCGGAACCTCTCAGTTTAGGGAACAGTACAAGTTTCATCAAAATCGGTTTAGCAGTTTTCAATACAACCGAACTCCAGCACGAATGTGTAAATTGAGTTATTATGGGTATTTTGTCAATCCTTTAGGTACCTTAATATAGAATTTGCTCACTTTTTAGTGATGCTGATGAAGTACCAAAACTAAAAAGACAAAAAACAACCTTTTTCACAAAAACATTACCGACTTTTAAACCACTAATGTACAAAAATAACTTTCGTTTCGGCAGTCGGTGTTGAAAAACGATATAACAAGAGGTACCAAAAGATACCGTCTTCTAAAACGAAACTTATTTTTGTACTTTTTGGTGTTTTGCTTTTGAAGTCGGTTTATTTTTTGTAAAAATTGTTTAGTGTTTTGCTTTGGAAGTCGGTATTTTTTTTTGTGAAAACGTTTTTATTAGTTTTGCTTTGGATATCGATATTTTTTTTTGGTTTTTGTTTTTGTTTTATCGTCTTTAGTTCTCGAAGCACATCACCGCGGTTTCGATTTCAACCCTGTAGGTAAATATGAATCTAAGAGCTATTATTACAAGGTCACCAAAACTATTAATTTTCGGCCTATAACTGACCTTCTCATAGTAATTATACTGTGTTGCCCTGGCTTTGACCTTGACATTTTGTAGTATTACAAAATGTATTATTATTATTTTGTTAGTAAATAAATTATAATCTTACGTCAAATAAGTCCAGCTTACGTATATAAGTTATTTTTGTTCTGTCTTATGACAAGCCAGTGACGGTTTTATAATAAAATTAATGACATTATCATTAATTTTATAAAACACAAGCTGTCCCACGCGGCTTCGCTCCCCTCAACTGGCTTCCTACCTACCCTACTTACCCTACTTACATGATTGTACCGTTTACGCAGCGCACGCAACGGAAGCTCTCAAAAAAGTTAATTAAAAAAATCAAAAAACCCGACTGCTTCAAAAGCGAACTAAAAAGCCGTAAACAAGAAGAAAATCATGCTGTGCAGTCGGAAGATACATATTCGCGAGCTGGCTGACCAAAACCAGATGTATCCTCCGACTGCACAGCATGATTTTCCTCTTGTTTACGTCTTTTTAGTTCGCTTTTGAAGGAGTCGGGTTTTTTTATTTAACTTTTTAGTTCCTTTTTTTTTTGAATTATATGCATACATTCATACGTACATACATACATAGACTGATAAACACATTACCCTACTTCGGCAGTCGGATAAAAAAGGAAAGATTTTTCCCGTTTTTGCAACATTTTTCATTTATGCTCGGCTCCTATTGGTTGTAGCGTGATGTTATATAGCCTATAACCTTCCTCGATAAATGGACTATCCCACACAACAATAATTTTTCAATTCCAACCAGTAGTTCCTGAGATTAGCGCGTTCAAACAAACAAACTCTTCAGCTTTATAATATTATTAGTGTAGATGTAAGTAGGTGTATTGAATAGGAAGTTAAGATTATTATAGCAAGAATATAATACTGAGCATGTTTGTATGTTTATGACGCACGATAAAACATGGCGATAAATATTTAGGAAGTGTTTAGACTAATGTGTTTTGCGAATATGAAGGAAGTAGGTAAATGTTCCAACTAGGTATTTAGTCATTATTTGAAATATCTTATGAGTTAATCACCGAATGGTGTTACCGTACCTGTATGGACCAAACACATACGTAATATTTTATGCCGAAAAAAAGAAGAAGTTAGTCAAGCGCGAGCCTATAGAATATATAAAAAAGTAATTTAGAAAACTTAAATAAAAAAAATTATTTTGTCCATAAAGTACATACAGCTGCAGAGAAACCTGCCAAGAAATGTATAAAAACCGGCCAAGAGCGAGTCGGACTCGCTAACGAAGGGTTCCGTACCATTATCGCAAAAAACGGCAAAAAAATCACGTTTGTTGTATGGGAGCCCCACTTAATTATTTAGTCAAGTTTAGCTGTCAATTTTCCAAACGGCGGGAGTGGCCCTTCTGTATACTTACTATTTTGTGGTAAGAGTTAACGAATGTTAGCTAACGTAACGATCGTTAGCTATGTCGAGACTGCAGGCCCTGGTGACAGACAGACGGACCGCGGAGTCTTAGTAATAGGGTCCCGTTTTTACCCTTTGGGTACGGAACCCTAAAAATAAACCGACTTTAAAAGCACAACACTAAAAAGTGCAAAATAACTTTCGTTTCGGAAGTCGGTGTCCTTGGTACCTCATGTTTTTATCATTTTCCGACACCGACTTCCGAAACAAAAGTTATTTTACACTTTTTGTGTTTTGCTTTTGAAGTTGGTTATTTTTTGTGATAAAGATTTTGTTTCTCTCTTTTAGGTTTAGTTCACCATTACAAAAAATGAGTAATTTCTATAGTACGTACCTAAAGGATTGACAAAATACCCATAAAAGGAGTACTATTGTATGCTCCATATCCTGAAAACTGCTGGACCGTTTTGATGAAACTTGGACTATTCTCTAAGTTGAGAGATAATCAATCCAACACAAAAAGAATGATCACGTACATACATAGGTACAAACAAACATACACATATGAAATTTGGCATACGTGTTAAGAGGAAATATGGGCAGAGAGCGCCGACTGAATATCTTAAGTAAAAAGTCATAATTCGAGGTTTGGCTCTCGTCTATTTCCTCCTCTAATATTGGACCAATTTAAAAGATATTCCATAAACTGGTAAAGTAAGATATATACTTTGTCCCTATGTTTTCCTTTTTTCATTTATATTTGTCAAAGTTGGACACTAAGCCTCTGTTGACAGCGCAATTTTGAGATTTTTTTGTGAGTTCTTGTGCTTCTAAAGATAATGTATCACCAAAAAGGCAAACATAGGGACAAAGAATATATCTTTCATTTTCAATTTATGGAATATATTTTAAATTGGTTCAATATTGGAGAAGAAAATAGTCGAGAGCCTAACCTCGAATTATGACTTTTTACCTAGGAAATTCAGTCGGCGCTCTCTGCCCCCATTTCCTCTTAAGAAGCGCACATAGAATAACATATGTGAATATTGTGTAGTTCCAACAATATTACATACTAGCTGTTCCCCGCGGCTTCGCTGCCGTGGACCACCCCACAGGACCCGTTTTCGGGATTAAAAAATAGCCCTCACTCAGGAATAATGTAGCTTTCTAATGGTGAAAGAATTTTTTTTAATCGGTCCAGTAGTTTCGGAGCCTATTCGGTACAAACAAACAAAAAATCTTTCCTCTTTATAATATTGGTATAGACATACGTGTCGAATTGATTACCTCCTTCTTTTTTATTGAAGTCGGTAAAAATAATCCTAAACGCCGCAATTGGGGTGGCCGCCTACTGGGCCCAAAAATATAATAAAGATTTTTCCATTGACTCGTAAAGAAGATGACCTTAATAACTTTCGTATCGGAAGTCGGTGTCTTTGGTACCTCTTGTTTTTATCATTTTTCGACACCGACTTCCGAAACGGAAATATTTTGCAATTTTTAGTGTTTCGCTTTTCAAGTCTGTATATTTTTTACCGATTTAATTTGAGAAAATGTTTTTATTCCCCTTTTTTTAGTTTTACACACATTATATTATCATTAAAATTGAGCAAGTTCTATAGTGAGTCTGGTTGTATGCTCTATATCTTGAAAACTGCTGGGCCGATTTTGATGAAACTGGCACTATCCCGTAAGTTGAAAGATACTCGCTCCTACACAAAAAGAATGATCACGATCCGATAAGTAGTTTCGTAGAAATGCGTCGACAAACATTCATACAAACAAACATACGAAATTTGTCAGTGGGAACATGCGCCGATTCCCTTGAGTAGCTGAATTTAAAATGAGAATCACGTCTAAACGGCTAGTCATAATTTATTGGCAAAAATATATGTTATATTAGACCATTATCTTAATAATTTCATCTGAGCAAATTTTGAGTTTTATTCGTATAACATAGTGTAATTAATTTGTAAAGTTATGTCTAAAACGGACAAAAACACGACAATCACAACAAAGCCGCTGGGCGTATTTTAATGAAATCGACACCATATCAAAGACAATTTAATTATCTACATTTTGATCTGAAGCTTTTTTTTTTAAATTCATCGAATAATAAGAAAAGTTCAAAAAACTACTAAATTTCGGGTCGCGCGGGTGAGAAACGAGGGCGCGTTTTGTTCCCTCAAGGTCGTTGGCGTTAGTCGTCGTCTTAAAATTCATCATCATTTTCCTACCCTTGTCCCATGTAACTCGGGGTCGGCTCAACAAGCTTATTGACATTCAAAAGTGCCTTTTAAATTTTAATAGTCTAATCAAAAAAAAAAAATTGACTTTGATTCAGCCTTCTCTTCAGTCTTCGTCACCTTGAAACTAATATCAAAAATCATAATTACAACAATTAAGGGCCTACATACCCTTTAGTGCCGTAAAACTGTAACTTTCTAAAGCATACTCCTTGGTAACGGCTAGGTTAAAAGGTTTGAAAAAAAAAAATATTGTTATTGATTCATGTACATTATTTTGAACACAAGGCTTTTTCGTGTAACTAATAGTTTTGCTTTAAAAAAATAATTAACAACACGATATATTTTCGCAATTTTTTAAAACTCTTCAGAAACGACTTGGATGTTTAACAAGTAAAATTTCAAAATTTAAAAACCCCCGCACATTTATCTTGCGAAAACACCCCGATTCAAACAGTTAAACGCGCATAACTTTTGAACAGCTGAACCGATTTAATTCAAACATAGCTAAGAACACTCTCGACAAAATTACCATAAAACAAAAAAAACTAAATCAGAATCGGTTCATCCGTTGAGGCGCTATGGTGCCACAGACAGACACACAGATACACAGATACACAGATACACAGCAACACACGTCAAACTTATAACACCCCTTTTTTTCCGGCGGGGGTTAAAAATATTATTACACAGAAAAATTTATAGCTGGAATTTCTTCATAACTAACATAGCATATATATTTCAAATAATATTTTGCAAACAAAACTTTTTACAAGTAAAATTTCAAAATTTATGAAACTCCCGACACATTTTTCTTGCGAAAACACCCCGATTCAAACAGTAAAACGCCCATAACTTTTGAACGGCTATACCCATTTAATTCAAACATAGCTAAGAACACTCTTGACAAAATCACCTTTCAAACAAAAAAAACTAAATTAAAATTGGTTCATCCGTTTAGGCGCTATGATGCCACAGACAGACACACAGATACACAGCAACACACGTGAAACTTATAACACCCCTCTTTTTCCGGCGGGGGTTAAAAAGGAGGTTCAATATTGATATTTTGGCATCGAGCGGGCGCACGGCCAGTACTGCGTTAACATTGGGGCGTATATAGCGCCTTAATTGCGAATAATCACAGGTCAAAGTAATATTTGACAGAACAGGTTGAAGAATGCCGTCTGCGAACCCACATGTGGCGCAAGCGCAAGGCGGTTAACCAACACGGGCCGTTTAGCGAAAAATTAGCATACTCTTAACAAACTAGAACCACCTCTTGTGATTTGACACAGATTTGAATCTACACTCTTGTCAAATACTCTGAAGGCACCTACTTTATATGGTGTTGTAAGTAAACCGAGTTATACAGGGTAGGTAAGGGCTCCCACACATAACTGCGATGCGATGCGATGCGACGCGATTTCTTTACATTTAGTACGTGCTAGCTCGCAGATATTTGCGATGCGATGCGAATTCGCAGTTTTGTGTGGGCGCCCTAAAACCCCATAAAAAAACCGGTCAAGTGCGAGTCGAACTCGTGCGCCGAGGGTTCCGTACCTACCCATTATACCGCCATAATAATATTGGTATAATTTTTATGGGCAAATTTAGATTTTCGCAAAAATTCTAAATACCAAAATTTACCTCAATTTTCAATATATTTTTTTAATTTTTGGAATTGTTCCTCTATTTGTGCTGTAAAACCTTACTTTTTGCCAAATTTCGTGATTCTAGGTCAACGGGAACTACCATATAGGTTTTCGAACCAAAACCTATGGGGTACTTCCGGTTGATCTAGAATTGTCAATTTTAGTTAAAAGCAAGGTAAAAAAAGTTGGAAATTAAGGTGAATTTTGGTATTTACAAGTTTTCGCGAAAATCTAAATTTAGATTTTTGCGAAAACTCTGAAAAAAATCTTCGAAAATTTTAATGCGGGGACATACATGGCTAGGGACTGTCATTATGGGGTCAATAGAAAGGATTTAATAAGTAATATATATTTTTTTTAGAAATTGTGGGTGTAAATATAACACATATTTATCTATTATTTAGATATCTTAATCATAAAAAATAATTATACCATTGAAAAGAGCTCGGGACATGAAGTTGCCCGATTTTTGTGGCAACACCCAAATATGCTTATATCTTTTTATCGTGTTGACTCAGGACCTTGATTTTTATACACCTAATAGGGACTATATACCTCAGTATCTGGTATAAATTTCAACTTGCTAGGTCGACCCGTTCCTGAGAAGATCGGTGGCGACACAAGGACATACGGACAAGAAAGTGATCTTATAAGGGTTCCTTGTTAACCTTTTGAGGTACGGAACCCTAATTAGTGAAGAAAATCAGTGGCTATTTTCTGCACGTTCAGCCAGTTTGCATCACTTCACATGACTGTCCACAAAAAAAAATTGCAGTCCTATCTAAAAAAATTGAATCAATCCAAAATGTATTGTAAACTGTTCTCTTTCTTTGCAGGAACATGGAGGTCATTGGCATAATGGGCGAGGGTCGGGAAGACGCGTGGGCCCGCACCATGCAGCCCCCCAGACTCCTCATGCAGAGGGTGCACATACCTTTCACGTTCAAGATACAGGAGAACGCACCTTTAGGATACAATGGTAAGTTTTTTTGTTGTTGAGGAGCTCGTGGCTAAATAATAACAGCTGCACGGGCCGATCTCCAAGGTTAAGCAACGCTTGACGAGGTCGGTCCGTGGATGGGTGACCATTTCAACCTACCGAGTTTCTTACGTGCCTCGGCAAGCACGTTAAGCCGCTGGTCCCGGCTGTCATTTGAAGATCTTTGACAGTCGTTACGGGTAGTCAGAAGCTTGAGATCTGAAACCGGCGCGCTCAGCATATCCACAGATTAACTAATAGTTCCTCGGGCATAACTACTGCGCATGTGCAAATAGCTGTCACGTCGTTACGCAAAAAGGCACGAGCAAAATAAACGTTCTTCCAAACATATTTAATGAATTTTTAAAATTAATTTATTGATCAAATCTAAATCTAGAGTAATAAAAATCGCCTTTAATGAAGCATTCGTTATATTTTACCTTTTATATGAATGATAATCTGTACTTAACTGTAACTAATTTGTAAAACTTTACTCAAATAATAAAAACCTCTATGCGTCGGGCTGACGACGGAGTTAAATATTTGCAAAATATAGAAAATTAAAAAGCACTCTCCTAGCTTCTCCCTATCCTTACATATGGAGCTCAAACCTGGTCTTTGACGGCGCAGCAGAGGTGCAGGCTTGAGGTAAACCAGCGAGCAATGAAGTGCAGCATTCTGGGAGTCAGATTAACGGACCGCATCAGAAACACAGCGCTCCAAAACACAAATCGCCGACGTCACCCAAAAAGCAGCCAAGTTAAAATGGGACTGGGCCGGACACAACTGCCGCATGTCAAACGATTCATGGGCTAAATCAACCACAATGTGGGTCCCGGGTGAAGATGGCGGGATGAACTCGATGCCTATCGACAGGGTTGGTCTACGAATGCCCTAAACCGAGAGGATTGGAAGAAAGAAGGGGAGGCCTTTACCCTGCAGTGGGACAGAATAGGCTGAAAATAAATAAAAAGCACTATTGAAAAAAAGAGACACTTTCTGCACAGTTTGGCGGCTGCTTGGAAAACGCTCTTTCCGAGGACATGCATTGTAAAATACGATTAATAAGTCTTTTGTGTCATATTCGTTGTGTGTCAGTAATTTACGAAACCATGTTACTTGAATAGATGACCTATCTGATCTAGTGCCCTTATCCACTGTACAATTGTTTTGAGGATTGGAAATCATTCAATGACTTCTCCAATGACGCTCTGGGTGGAGTGGGAGGGCGTGTCAGGCTTTTACTGACTAAAACCCAACCCTGTTCCTCCAGTTGCCTGTGCCTCTCTCTCAAACTCTCTTTCAAATTTATCCGCTACCCAGACATGCATCGGCCCTAGTGGAGCCCGTCAGTTTCTGCTGTCATCTCTTTACTACGGAACATTTCGTGCCGTCGTCTCAGGCCTGGTCTTTATCGGACGGCGAGCTACCCATTACTCGTTGTCCTCAAGCCCGCGCCTACCGTGGCCGGGAATCGGCTTGCGACTCCCGACGCCCAGGGCGTCTCCTGCGGTGGCTAGGGCGTCTCCGTTACGTCGGTCCTTCGCAGAAGGAGGATACAGCTTCCCATGCCCTATAATTATGTCCACCCAATCAATCTGCCTAGCCTTTTCCCAACTGTGTTGGGATCGGTTTCCAGTCTTACCGGATTCAGCTGTGTACCATGGTGCGACTGCGTATCTGACCTCCACAACCCAGTAACTGGGTAACACGATACCCCTTGGCTAGACTGGTGTCAGATCTCAAGATTTTGACTACCCGTAACGACAGTCAAAGATCTTCAAATGACAGCCGGGACCAACGGCTTAAAGTGCTTTCCGAGGCACGTAGGAAACTCGGTATGTTGAAATGGTCACCCATCCACGGACCGACCTCGTCAAGCGTTGCTTAACCTTGATGATCGACCCGTGCGGCTGATATTATTTAGCCACGAGCTCCTTTATGTCCACCCCTGATTACATAATATATTCAGTGTTAAAATAAAGACACTTCCTCTTTTTTTCGACGTCTCCGCTCAGTTCCGTGTGCTGTTCTGTCGCTATAATTATATCATGCTTCCGATATAATTATTCGGATCTTAAGACTCGACTTCCTTTCCTATAAGTTCCTCGAACGGATTTAGCAAGACCACTTTCAATTACTTGAAGGTCTGCGACTTACCGTTACTAGATTGAGATCGAATGCGAAAATTTCGCCACACTTTATCGTATCTAGTTTGTAGTACACACAAATATACAGCTGAGTACATAAAAATACTCGAAGCAGAACATATTAATTGTTGCTTGAGCAGCTCGTGGCTAAATAATAACAGGTGATGTCAAGGTTAAGACGGTACCCTCACCAAAAAATCAGCATGAGATATGAGCATTCCTATTGATCTAGCGGCGGCGCATGAATTACGGGGTATACGCCCAGATACATACATACATACATAAACTCACGCCTTTTTCCCATGGGGGTAGGCAGAAACTACAGAACGCCACCTGCTACGATCCTTACATACTTCTTTTGCTTCACACACATTCATACATCTAGTCATACACACAGGCCGGTTATGGGTACTGCGCACTTGGCCTTTCTGAAGAACATCACCTATAAGGTCTATGTATGTCTTTCTAGACGCCCAGATTTTAGAATAAAATCATTATAAAATCGAATTTTAGTATTTTGAAAAAAAAAAAAACTACAAAAATGTTTGTTATTAAATTGTCTATCCATTAGTGTTGTTAGTACAAACAATAATTAATGAACACTTTACGAGGAGATGCATGTTATCAATAATTACCAGGCCCCTCAGAAAGTATTGCGAAAAAAAGTTTTTATATATGGGAGACTAGCCAGTTATAATGTTTTTCGAAAATATGATTATTTATAAGTAAAAATAAGTAAGTTCCAATTTCAAAATTTCCCTCCACATTTTTTGCGAGTTAATTCAAAGTATTGTGTCTCACTGAAATATGGATCTGCGCCGGGAACATTTTAGAGCTATGATTTTATACGATTTCAAGTGTCGCCTGAAACCGGATGAATCGTACGATAGACTTCAAATGGCATTCATGGATGAAGGCCCTTCCAAGGCAACCGTGTATCGTTGGTATAACGAATTCAAGCGCGGTCGACCAACTTTGGGGGATGACGAAAGAAGCGGTCGCCCTTTGACGGCTGTTACCGAAGAAAACGTGCTAGCAGTGAAAAATTTAATCCAAGACAATAGGCGAATTACATATCAGGAGATTCAACACATATTGAAGATTGGATCGGGAAGCGTTCACGAGATTCTACACAGCCATCTTCGCGTGAGGAGGATAGTATCACGCTGGGTGCCGCACAACCTCACCGATGCTCAGAAGCAGGCCCGGGTGGAATGGTGCCGTGATATGCTTAACAAATTTGAAGCAGGCTCGTCTCGGCGTGTTTACGACATCGTTACAGGTGATGAGTCCTGGATTTATCAATACGACCCAGAAACCAAGCGCCAGTCGACTGTTTGGGTGTTTCAAAATGAGCCAACGCCTACCAAAGTGAAGCGATCTAGAAGCGGGGGTAAGATTTTGATCGCTAGCTTTTTTAATTTGACTGGCCACTTGGTATCAATTCCCTTACGGGATCAAAGAAGCATTAATGCCGAATGGTATACTACCAAATGTTTGCCAGAAGTTTTCTCTGTTATAAGCAACAAGCGACCAAACACAGGGCTCCGCGGGCTACTGCTCCACCACGACAATGCACCTGCGCACACCGCACTCAAAACGAGGGACTTCCTGGACAGCACGCCAGTCAAACTCCTGGGTCACCCTCCTTACAGCCCTGATCTAGCACCGTGTGACTTCTTTTTATTCCCAAAAATAAAAAATCAGCTCAAAGGGATACAATTTTCGTCGCCGGAAGATGCGCTGGCTGCGTTCGAGCAGGCTGTAAACGAGGTGTCTGCGGCGGACTGGAAAAAGTGTTTTGAAAACTGGTTTAGGCGCATGAATCTTTGTATAGAGGCTGGTGGAAAGTACTTTGAAAAGATTTAATAAAAATATATGTACGTATAGAACAATTTTTTTTAGTTTCGCAAAACTTTCTGAGTGTCCCACGTATTTCTCATTTTTATATTTTTTTGGAAGCAGATTAGTGAAATGTATACAACATTTAAAAAAAACGAAATCTACCATTTTAGAATCAATATTATGTAGAAAGTTAATGTATTTTTATTAATTGATATTTCTTTTTAAATAACGAGTAGATAGCTCCTAAAAACAGCACGAAAAACGGCTTGCGCGGCGTTTTGCTCGGGGTACCGCCTTAAGCAACGCTTGTCGAGGTTGTCCCCTGGATGGGTGACCGTCCATTACTTCCATACCGAGACTCCTCTGTGTCTCGGAAAACGCGCTAAACCCTTGGTCTCGCCTGACATTTGTACATCTTTGATATTCATTACGGGTAGTCAGAATCCAGATCATCAGACACCAGTCTTGCCTAGGCCAATCGTGTTACCCAGTTTCTGGGCTGTGCAGCTTAGATAGGCATAGACTGGAAGCTGACCCCAAAATTGTTGGAAAAAGGCTAGGCAGCTAGAATTGTTCTCTAAATATGTGGATACTTTGCCTCGTTTCTATAATGCCAGTTTTCTCGCGATGTTTTCCTTCACCGTTTTGAGAGCAGTGGTGATGAAATAAATCCTGTCTGGGCGTTTTCTTGCGTGATCGAATCAGAAATGTAGAGATCCGCAAGAGAACCAGGGTTACCGGGCAAAGCCTGAAGAATTGCTAAAGTGGCAGTGGGCAGGGCACATTGCTCGCAGAACGGAAGGCCGATGGGGCAGAAAAGTTCTGGAGTGGCGACCGCGAACCGGAAGACGTTGCGTTGGAAGGCCTTCCACCAGGTGGACCGATGACCTGGTGAAGGTTGTGGGGATCCGTTGGATGCGGGACGTCCGGGACCGGGGCGGCCTATGTCCAGCAGTGGACGTCTTTCGGCTGATATGATGATGCAAACGCCTGTCTAGGTACGAACGGCCGTTATCACTTGGAGAGGGAGACCAGATACATAAATTATAAACCTAGACCATCTTCTATACACATAAAATGCTTTGTCCTGAATGACTGACTGACGGATCAACGCACAGCCTACACGCTGGTTGTAGAGACTTGAAACTTGGAGGGTGTATTCTTTCTATAACGTAGGCAACCGATAATAAAGGATTTTTGGAAATTCCACCCTTTAGGGGGTAAAAAGGGGGTTGAAAATTTGTATGAAAAATCTAATTTTTTCGGCTAAAATTCTTAATACTTGGTACAAATAGTTATCTAATATATATTATAAAATTCTCGTGTTAAAATTTTTGTTGCCAAACTCCTCCGAAACGGCTTGACCGATTTTGATGAAATTTTATATGTATATTCAGTAGGTCTGAGAATAGGTCAACATCTATTATTATTATTTTTTTTTTAATGGCTAGGGTAGGGTATGGTATGGTAGGGTACGTAGGGTAGGGTAGGGTAGGGTAGGGTAGATAAATGTTTGGTCTTTTTATGGCAAAACAAAGTTTGCCGGGTTAGCTAGTCCTTCCATAAAATCGTCTAGAACAAGACTTGCAATTGCGTATACCAGATAGACAGATAGACCATACATTAAAAAAAAATAATGAAGCATCGTTTGGCAAGGTGACACAACGGATTGCCAATCAGGTCACATGATGCTGCACATGATGCAAGATCCCCGGTCATTACTGGTAATATCCTAATCTAGATATGGCCAGTGTGAAAACAACCTTTCATCTTTGAAGATAGAGGGTACTTTAGATTGGACAGCGTTTGACGTAGCGCTAATGTATGGAAGTAGTAGGTACAGCTAGATTTTGCGACTAGAAAGACTTGATAAACGAGTTTTAGGATATGTTTTAAAAGTTATATTGTCAAAATTTTCCAAAGACAAACACGATTATTTTATGAAGAAGAAAAAGAAATTATAAATTAAAAATATTTTATTAAACAAGATTTTTTGTTTTCTTCTCAACAAACCCTTTCATTTGATACCCATATTATGGTAGTGTACAAAAAATATACCAGTCCGCCATATTGGATTTTGAAAAATACATTGTCAAAATGTCATCCAAACTAAAGTTGTAGGTATGCAAAATTTCATCTTAATCGGTGCAGGATAACTTTAAATTTCAGTTTCAAGATTTGACCCGAACACACTTACATACATACATACATTTGGCGCATTTTGGGCGCAGTGGTTGAGCGATTGACTGCTGCGCTGCGTGTCGCGGGTTCGATACCCGCACGGAACAAATATTTGTATGATCTACAGATAGTTGTTCCGGCGCTGGGTGTTGTGTATGTGAGTTTATATGTTTGTAAACGCACCCACGATACAGGAAGAAATTCCTAGTGTGGGGAAACGATATTTTTTAACAAATACATTGCAAGTTAAATAAAAGCTTGTAAAAATAAAGAAAATTTATTTAAGGCGGTACCCCGAGCAAAACGCCGCGCAAGCCGTTTTTTGTGCTGTTTTTAGGAGCTATCTACTCGTTATTTAAAAAGAAATATCAATTAATAAAAATACATTAAATTTCTACATAATATTGATTCTAAAATGGTAGATTTGTTTTTTTTTTTAATGTTGTATATATTTCACTAATCTACTTCCAAAAAAACGTAAAAATGAGAAATAATTATTGATATTATGCATCTCCTCGTAAAGTGATCATTGATTATTTTTTGTACTAACACTAATGGATAGACAATTTAATAACGAACATTTTTGTAGAATTATTTTTTTCAAAAGACCAAAATTTATTCTAAAATCTGGGTGTATTCACTACTGTAATTCATGCGCCACCAGTGCCGCTAGACCAATAGGAACGCTCATATCTCATGCCGATGTTTTGGTCAGGGTACCGTCTTAATTGCAACAAAACGACATACAAACATTACATTTTCTCGAACGTGTGTTATGGTCTGTCTGTATGCCAAATGACGTCATAATGCTAATCCATATTGACGTGATTCAATAAGTTTTTATTCATTGACGTCATTCACTAAGACACTCATCGGTCCATCTGGTGTGAGGCCTTCCAACACAACGTCTTCCAGTTCGCGGTCGCCACTCCAGAACTTTTCGGCCCCATCGGCCATCCGTTCTGCGAGCAATGTGCCCTGCCCACTGCCACTTCAGAAGAAGCTGGTCAAGATTGTGGGGATCCGCTTGTTGCGGGACGCACGGGACTGGTTAATGTGGCGACGCTTGGGGGAGGCCTATGTACAGTAGTGGACGTCTTTTGGCTGATATGATGATAATGAAGACTTAAGACACTCTAACTGGAAGAGACAGACAAGTTGATGATGATGTCTTTTTTGCGCAACATCAACATCTTTCGCCCCCAGAACGCCCACTACTGGATCTTCTCCAAGCATTATTAACAAAACGCCTCCCACATCAAGATAATTTCCAACACTCATTTTTGCTGATCTTTGACGACAAAATACGCTTAACGTCCAAGTTATTCTAATGAGCAGAAAAGTACAGTGTTTTATCGAACAAAAAACAAAAAAATATACACAAATAAATTGTATTATTACCAAAATTAGTTAAAGTGGCCAACTAGTAAAAAGATTTATTGATAAAAAAAACAAAAAAATATTAGGTAAAGTGTTTTAACATCAAATCTTTATTTAGGCAAAAAAAGCTAAGTGAATTATGGCCAACAGTCTTAACGTTAAGTACGGTTTATGAAGCAAATTACGAAAATGGTTGGATTTAAAACAATATTTAATACAAAAATGTCTGAAATCACCGTTGTATTAACCTAGACCATTCAAAAGGGAAAAATCTGCCGGTTCCAGCGATATAAATAACTCAATTTTAACCAAAATGGTCGTTCATACAATATGCCTTTCCAGCGTCGATATGCTTTTTTAATAAGGACACGTTTGATGTGATTTTTTTTATCTTGGTGTACAATAAAGAATGTATATATTATATACTTTCATTGCTACATAGTATCAGTCCAAAACAAAGTCCAAGTCCAAACAATTTCTTACTGCCAGGCTTTCGCCCCTTAAGACGGTACCCTGACCAAAAATCGGCATGAGATATGAGCATTCCTATTGGTCTAGCGGCACTGGTGGCGCATGAATTACAGTAGTGAATACGCCCAGATTTTAGAATAAAATCTTTATAAAATCGAATTTTTGTCTTTTGAAAAATATTTTACTACAAAAATGTTCGTTATTAAATTGTCTATCCATTAGTGTACAAAAAGTACAAAAAAAAACGCTTTACGAGGAGATGCATGCTATCAATAATTATTTCTCATTTTTATGTTTTTTTTTTGGAAGGAGATTAGTGAAATATATACAACATTAAAAATAAAACGAAATCTACCATTTTAGAATCAATAATATGTAGAAATTTAATGTATTTTTATTAATTGATATTTCTTTTTAAATAACGAGTAGATAGCTCCTAAAAACAGCACGAAAAACGGCTTGCGCGGCGTTTTGCTCGGGGTACCGCCTTAAGGTCTGGTCGTAAAGCCGTACAAATAACATCCACAAAGCCGGTTAAACCTAACCATTCGCGTAATCGAAACGTAAACGCAAACTTGATACAAACGTAAACGCCTAACGGTACAGGTTCATGCGCACCAGTTACGTAGATATTTAGATAACTACTTTATCATTACGAATTACGATACGCTACTACAATGCCCAGTTATTCTGCGTTCGTTGACCTTTCATGTTTTTGCGGAAGTTTTTAAAGTGGCAATGGTTGTTTACGTCATATAATTTAGCAGAGGCTGACGCACTGTCTCTTTTTACCCGACTGCTGAAGGAAGATTTGTACGTCAATCGATCCGTCTTAACCCTGCGAGTGTCACTGGCTACATTAAAATTGGACAATAGAAAAATGGCGGATTTTTGGCGCCATATTGTGGGGGCCCAAATTTTTTTTCGTCCAAACCCATCGTGTAGGGTATCAAAATAAAGGGTTTTAAAAGGTGATTTCAAAAATATATAATACTTATATGTCTAAATTTACCTAATTCGAAAAAAAACTAAATATTCAAAAAATCAAAAAACCCGACTGCTTCAAAAGCGAACTAAAAAGTCGTAAACAAGAAAAAAATCATGCTGTGCAGGCGGAGGATACACCAGATTTTGGTAAGCCAGCCCGCGAATATGTATCCTCCGACTGCACAGCATGATTTTTTCCTTGTTTACGACTTTTTAGTTCGCTTTTGAAGCAGGCGGGTTTTTTGATTTTTTGAATTAAGTTATTTTCATTCTGTATGACCTTAGACGAGTAAGTAGTACTCACATCTGTTCTCATTTAAAAAACGCATATTTCAATCGCTGTTGGGAAAGAGTATGTTGTTTATTTATAACTTTTTAGTTAGTTTTTTTTTCGAATTACGTAAATTTAAACATATAAGTATTATATATTTTTGAAATCACCTTTTAAAACCCTTTATTTTGATACCCCACACGATGTGTTTGGAAGAAAAAAAAATTTGGGCCCCTACAATATGGCGCCCAAAAGCCGCCATTTTTCTATTATCCAATTTTAATGTAGCCAGTGACACTCGCAGGGTTAAGACGCATCGATTGACGTACGAATCATCAAAATCGGCCAACGCGTTTGGTCTCTGGAACGCCATTTAGGAACATACATACATACATACATAGACTGATAAACACATTACCCTCCTTCGGCAGTCGGGTAAAAAGAAAACGTATCTGGAATAAAAAAAACTTTTTTACGAAATAAATACCTCCGACTTCCAAATAACACAACTACAAAGTGAAAAATAACTTTATTTTTGGAAGTCGGTGTCCATAACGCAAAAAAAAATGTAATAAAGATTTTGTTTTATTTTTCACTTTTTAGTTGTACCTACCTAATAGGCAAGTAGTTACGTAAGGAATATATATGCCAGAATATGATGACCGGCGAAATGAGAGTGTACACAACTGCGTACCCCTTTAGAGCGTACTGGCGTGATGTTATGTTATGAAATGGTATAAACAATGAACAAACATGCGATTGCAGCAATCCCGAGTGATTTGCCGTTATTTATTGAAGAGTTCTGTTGTATAACTCCGAAGTTCATCATCAGATCTTCACCAAATTAAAATGGGACCAATTTTGGAATATACTCTTTCAAACAAAAAATAAATTTTCAAAATCGGTCCACAATTGACGGAGATATCGGAAAAAAAAAACATACAAGAAGTCAAACATAGAACCTCCTCCTTTTTGGTAAGTCGGTTAATAATCTTATTAGAGAAATGTAGCATCGCATCAACCATGACCACAGCCAGTGTCATGGATCATAGACAATGTAGAAAGCGGAGTAGAGTTATGAAGACAAGTGTTTGTTGTGCCAGCTGCTCTGTGCTACACGCTTTTGTATTGGTTTCACGGTACATGCACGTGGTGTAAGATAAATACTGGCTTTAGCCACGGGGTCTCATTGCTAAGAAAGAAAATTTGGTTCAAATAAATCTACACCATCATGTACACACAATTATATATTATTGTGTGTAAAATTAACATTTTCTGGAATTGATCATAAAAATTGTATGTTCTTGTTTAATCAACTCTCCTAAGTACAAAATTATGGAATATAGGGCTCTTAACTCACATTTCAAAGATTATTTGAACGGATCATTTAACATTGATGCCAATAGATGGTGCATTTTTAAAATTTCTGAAGCATGCCACTCGATTGTTAAAATTTGCATTGTAACACATTTTGGTGCACAAAAACTGTAAAAACGTGCAAAAAAATACTATAAAACGAACCTTCACTGTATTTAAAGAAAAAAATATACACGAACCTAGTAAAACCCTTTTACTTGCAAGTCGTTTGAAGTCGAAGTTGTCGATGTTTATTTGGCACAAAAGGCACAACAATACAACTAAAACGACATATCTCATCAACCGGTCCTCCGGGCTCATCATCAACAGTCTTTTAAAGTTCCCACTGCTGGGACACAGGATTCCCCTCTGTGAGAGAGGGAATGAGCAATAATCCACCACGTGCGGGTTGGTTGGTGTCACATGATGTTGAAGCTTTGACTCCGGGCTGCTACTAAAAAAAACTCTATGGAAAACCCAATCACAGAAATCTGATCTGAAATGATAATAATGAAACAATAAACTCCCTGAAGACTTACACTGAACTTGAACTCCCTAACAAATGATATTGGAGGGAAATTGCCGTAATCAATGCTTGGTGAATCACAAGGCCAATTAATACTGTCTGGCCTGTTTTAGCGTCGGAACACATGACGGCTAGGGTTGCAAGTTTATGAAAATATCGATATTTATTTCGGAGGAAAGAATTTATAATTTCAATACTCTAAATTTTTGATAATAAGTAGGAAGTACAAAGAATGATAAAATTGAATGAACCACTATTTATCTCTGCATCACTCTAAGGTTGACTGGTAGAAAATGCCTAAGGCATTAAGTCCGCCTCTGTACATTTGTGTGCTTAAAGTATTAAACGAATAAATAAAAACGCTAGATGACATTTTAGACAAAACCGGTTATAAAACTAATGTTGCCATATAAAATTACCAATGCTACCACAAGTATTTTTACCCGACTGCCCAAGGAGAGTAATGTGTTTATCAGTCTATATATGTATAGGTGTATGTTCTAGAGACCAAATGCGTTGGCCGATTTTGAGGATTCTTACGTCAATCGATTCGTCTTAACCTTGCGAGTGTCACTGGCTACATTAAATTTGGAAAATAAGAAAATTGTGGTTTTTGGACGCCATATTGTTGTGGCCAATTAAATGTACCTAGTTTGAAAAAAAAAAGGGTATAAATAAAAAAACCGGCCAAGTGCGAGTCGGACTCGCGCACGAAGGGTTCCCTTCCATTATCGCAAAAAACCGCAAAAAAAACACGTTTTTAAAGGAGCCCCACTTAAATATTTATTTTATTCGGTTTTTAGTATTTGTTGTTATAGCGGCAATATAAATACATCATCTGTGAAAATTTCAACTGTCTAGCTATCACGGTTCATGAGATATAGCCTGGTGACAGACAGACAGACAGACAGACGGACCGCGGAGTCTTGAGTAATAGGGTCCCGTTTTGGGTACGAAACCCTAAAAAAATCAAAAAACCCGACTGCTTAAAAAGCGAACTAAAAAAACGTAAACAAGAAGAAAATCATGCTGCGCAGGCGGAGGATACACCAGATTTTGGTCAGCCAGCCCACGAATATGTATCCTGTTGTTGTTTACGTTTTTTTAGTTCGCTTCTTAAGCAGTCTAACCATTTTTATTTTATATATTTCACTATCGATACGATGATATCGTATCGGTAATGATTCTATATCGATATTATCGTTTTTAAAGAACATTATATGTGTCGCTGCATCCCTAATGACGACACCATTACGAGACGAGATACGAGACCAAGCGATGGGGGGAATCCTCCATCTCCAAACTCTTTGATGTAATTTTCCACTGCTGCAATGCAATTGCCTCTCTGTGGATTCCATCATTCGGTATCGATACGGCCTTCACACGGTTTGCAAGTTGCAAAATTATTATTAGCTTAAAAACGTGTAAACGCAGACTCACGTTTTAGCAGACACGTGTTTTGATCGACCATTGCGTTTATATGGTAAATTATATTAAGTATTATATTAAGGCGGTACCCCGAGCAAAACAACGCGCAAGCCGTTTTTTGTGCTGATTTTAGGAGCTATCTACTCGTTACTTAAAAAGAAATATCAATTGATAAAAATACATTAAATTTCTACATAATATTGATTCTAAAATGGTAGATTTAGTTTTTTTTTAAATGTTGTATATATTTCACTAATCTCCTTCCAAAAAAACATAAAAATGAGAAATAATAATAATTATTATGCATCTCCTCGTAAAGTGTTCATTAATTATTTTTTGTACTAACACTAATGGATAGACAAGTTAATAACGAACATTTTTGTAGAATTATTTTTTTCAAAAGACCGATATTCGATTTTATAAAGATTTTATTCTAAAATCTGGGCGTATTCACTACTGTAATTCATGCGCCACCAGTGCCGCTAGACCAATAGGAATGCTCATATCTCGTGCCGATTTTTTGGTCAGGGTACCGTCTTAAGCAAATAAAAAACTGGCCGAGTGCGAGTCGGACTTCGCACAGGGTCCCGTACCAAAGAAAAAATCTAATTTATCGACATATTGATATTTGTTAGCAATGGAGCATCTTGTTTTCATTTGTTAGCAAATGGAGTTTCTTGTGCGTTATCTTCTCCATAACAATCTACTTTCCGAATGCACGGTAGAATCATTTTTTATTACCTGTAAATTTTAATTTTAATTTATGTGACGTTTAAAAGTGCCGTTTATTGTCCTAATTGAATAAATATTTTTGATTTTCGACAAAATATACGTAAAAATATACATGATCACCAAATTTCGAGTTCATAGGTCAATGGTAAGTTATAAAAATCTTCGTAACAAAACTATGTGACAGACAGTCGGACACGTGGCGGGTCCCGTTTCGACCCTTCGGGTACGGAACCCTAAAAATGACAAATTGCGTATTCCCTATTAGAATCTGCAACTGATTGATTAATTTATTGGTGTCACTTTGCCTTTTTAACCCCTGCCGGAAAAAGAGGGGTGTTTATAAGTTTCACGTGTGTTGCTGTGTATCTGTGTGTCTGTCTGTGGCATCATAGCGCCTAAACGGATGAACCGATTTTGATTAAGTTTTTTTTTTTTGAAAGGTGATTTTGTCGAGAGTGTTCTTAGCTATGTTTGAATAAAATCGGTTCAGGGGGGTGACCACAAGCTCTTAGAGTAAGGTTATTTTGAGATCGAGTAAGGGACAGATGTATCTGACTTGTATACATCTGTCACTTACTCGATCTCAAAATAACCTTACTCTAAGAGCTTGTGGTTACCCCCCTGGTGTTCAAAAGTTATGGGCGTTTTACTGTTTAAATCGGGGTGTTTTCGCAAGATAAATGTGTCGGGGGTTTTTTAAATTTTGAAATTTTACTTTTTATTGTATTCGTCTGGTCTGGCATAATTTTCTTTCATTTCCTAATTTATAAGCTCTCTGTCAGTGTAGCAATAGTTACAAGCTTGTCCTTATTTCACAAATTCAGCGACACGCCGCCATTTGTAATTGTATACGAGTGTGACAAACATTTGAAAATCAAGATGGCGGCAAATTATGTCCAAATGTCTTCAGTCTTTGTTTGATTCGAACAATACAGGCCTTTGTTTGGTAATTCCTTTATTTTCGTTCGCGTATGCAAATAACCAGTGATTCAAACTGAAATACTGTTTTTCACAATATTTAAAGTTTTAAGTTAAAAAATTCCTTTCGGCTTGCAAGACGATAATTGCCAATTTTATTGCGAATATTATCGCTAAAGTATGCTTACAGGTATTTTTTTTATATTTCTGGCTAGCATCGAATTACCGACAATTCTTTTAACGAAAATAATAGTTGTACTATTAATTATCTACTATATAAAAATAAGTCGAGTTTTCCTCCCTGACGCTATAACTCCAGAACGCACGAACCGATTTCCACGGTTTTGCATTCGTTGGAAAGGTCTCGGGCTCCGTGAGGTTTATAGGTAGGGTAGGGTAGGGTAGGGTTTTAGTGTAGGGTAGGGTAGTGTAGGGTCGGGTAGGGTAGGGTAGGGTAGTGTAGGGTCGGGTAGGGTAGGATAGGGTAGGTAGTGTAAGGTAGGGTAGATAAATGTTTGGTCTTTTTATGGCAAAACAAAGTTTGCCGGGTCGGCTAGTTCTGTGTAAAAGTGTGACCTTACAAGTAGCAAAATGCATAAAAAAGGAGACCATGAATAAAACATGGGTCGCTAATTTAATTTTGTTTCAAAAATCGAAAATGATAACCAATTTTCGAAACACATTTATATTTCGACAAGGGCAGGAAGATGATGATTTTTATTTCGAACTTTAGAACGGCTGAACCGATTTTCATCAACAATAGTTAAGAGCATAAAGGCTCCAAGGTGTTTTCAAGGGATCTGTCTATTGGGCAGAGCCAACTCACGAAACTGAAGACCGATGATGGCAGGATTGTATCCGCCAAACCGGAGCTTCTGAGGGAGATCGAGAGTTTCTATGGGCAGTTGTACACGTCAACCAGTAAACCCGTTGCGAATCTAGCAAACGACCCAAGAGCTAGATTGACCCGACACTATACCGAAGATATCCCGGACGTCAGCCTGTACGAGATTAGGATGGCTCTGAAACAGCTTAAAAACAACAAGGCGCCGGGTGATGACGGAATCACGGCTGAACTCCTGAAGGCGGGTGGAAAACCGGTCCTCAAGGCCCTTCAGAAGCTTTTTGATTCCGTCATACTCGAGGGCAAAACGCCACAGGCATGGTGCAGGGGTGTGGTGGTACTCTTCTTCAAGAAGGGCGACAATGCCCGGCTGAAGAACTATAGGCCCATCTCGCTTCTTAGCCATGTTTACAAGTTGTTTTCAAGAGTCATCACGAATCGTCTCGCGCGCAGGTTTGACGATTTCCAGCCTCCCGAACAAGCCGGATTCCGAAAAGGCTTTAGCACCGTAGACCACATACATACGCTGCGGCAGGTTATACAGAAGACCGAAGAGTATAACTTGCCTCTCTGTTTAGCGTTTGTGGACTACGAGAAAGCCTTCGATTCGATCGAGACTTGGGCTGTACTACAGTCTCTCCAACGGTGCCAGATCGACTACCGGTACATTGAGGTGTTGAAGTGTCTGTACAAAAACGCCACCATGTCAGTCCGTCTTCAGGATCAGACCTCGAAACCTATCCTTCTCCAGCGCGGCGTAAGACAGGGAGACGTAATTTCTCCGAAACTGTTCACTGCTGCGCTGGAGGACGTCTTCAAGGTTCTGGACTGGAAGGGGCTTGGCATCAACGTTAATGGCGAGTACATCACTCACCTTCGGTTTGCCGACGACATAGTGATCATGGCTGAGACCATGGAGAGCCTCAGTAAAATGCTCGATGACCTTAGTAGAGCTGCCGAAAGAGTGGGTCTTAAAATGAACATGGACTCACAAAACCAAGGTCATGGTGAACGCCCATGTAAAACCCACTCCTATCAAGATCGGAGACTTTTACACTCGAAGTTGTAGACGATTATGTTCCAACTTCGAGAAAGAGGTCAACCGTCGAATCCGACTCGGCTGGGCGGCGTTCGGGAAGTTGCGTGGTATCTTCTCGTCCAATTTACCGCAGTGTCTCAAGACAAAAGTCTATGACCAGTGTGTGTTGCCAGTGATCACCTATGGGACCGAGACGTGGTCGCTCACAATGGGCCTTATCAGAAAGCTTAAAGTCACCCAAAGGGCAATGGAGAGGGCTATGCTCGGAATTTCCTTGCGTGATCACGTCAGAAATGATGATATCCGCAGGAGAACCAAAGTTACCGACATAGCCCGAAGAATTGCCAAACTTAAGTGGCAGTGGGCAGGGCACATTGCTCGCAGAACGGATGGCCGATGGGGCCGAAAAGTTCTGGAGTGGCGACCGCGAACTGGAAGACGATACGTTGGAAGGCCTCCCACTAGGTGGACCGATGACCTGGTTAAGGTTGCGGGAAGGCGCTGGATGCGAGACGCACGGGATCGGTCAATGTGGCGACGCTTGGGGGAGGCCTATGTCCAGCAGTGGACGTCTTTCGGCTGAAATGATGATGATGATGATGATGAGTTAAGAGCATAAGAACACTCTCGATAAAGTCACCATTCAAACAAAAAAAACGATATCGAAATCGGTTCATAAGTTTAGGAGCTATGATGCCACAGACAGATACACATATACACAATCACACAGGTACACTCGTCAAACTTATAACAGCCCATTTTTCCAATATCCTACAATTAACAATAGAAGTCCGCACAAACATAACTGGAGATGTTCCAGAAATGTATAGAGCCTGGGCCAGGTCTATGTACACTTTATGTAAATATTGCTATATTTTATAGTAACCGTTTTTTATCGTTAATTTTCTTTAATTTCACTTCATTTCAATGTAAACTTAAATTAACTTTATCAAGTAGAGCAACACAATATCTATTAAACATGGTGGATCAGATCAGTAGTACTCATGCGAAAAATGTAATTTTGACAATGACATTTGATTGACGTGTCATCGTGAAATCTGCGTTAAAAAAACAACACGATTTCAATTGCAACAGAGAAACAATCAATCAATATCCGTAGTAGCAAAATGAGTTGTAAAACTAAAACAACCACTAAAAACGCCGAAACATATCCAATTCAAAGCCAAAGCAAAGAATGACTCAAAGACGTCACTTCCTAAAACTGTCAAAGTCGTCGAACGTCATGTCAAACACAACTGTCATGGCTGCCCTAAAAATTGGGTTATCGTAGTAACAAAATTGATCAAATGATCATTTTTTACGCATGTACCCTTCTTCAAATTATTTTAGTATTTTTATGGTATTCCTCTTTTTTTTTCTATTTATCTATGTAGTGTACATAGTGATGGCCCAAAATCGAACATCTCCTGTGTGTTCTTTAGTACACATGTACACATCTGCCTAAACCTTCGGGCAATATATCATGTTGTGTGTATTTCGAATAATAATAAAAATATAGCCGTTTAGTTCAACAGTGGTCGGGCTGGGGCCGGTAGTCCTCCTATATTGTTGGACAATTGATTCAATAAACCATAGCCCAATACATTTTTTCTCTCCATAATTTGCAAATTCCTGCACCAACCGGGGATTGTCCTTGGATGCAGTTGCGTAGTGCATACAGGGATAATTGTCGGTTGGTGTCATTTCCTGATACATGCCTAACGGGGCTCTGCGAGTTGGCTTCGGCTTTTAAAGAACCGGGACACTAAGGTCCCGAGAAAAACATAACTTTAATTTTGGAAGTCGGTTTTTTTTTTTTCCATTTTTTTGCGATATGGACACCGACTTCCAAAATTAAAGTTATTTTTCACTTTTTAGTTTTTTATTTGGAAGTCGGTAGATTTTTTTTGCAAAAAAGTTTTTTATTTTTCCCTTTTTAGTTGTTCCTAAATAAAATAGGCAAGTTGTTTAGTAAGGTAGGTACCTATAACGCCAGAATTGATTACCCGAATAACATGAAACTTGAACATAACCGGTGAAATGAGAGATCTGCGTACCCCTTTAGTGCGTACTGGCGTGATGTTATGTTATGAAATGGTATATACAATAAACAGACATGCGATTGCCGCAATCCCGAATGATTTGCTGTTATTTATTGAAGGGTTCTGTTGTATATCTCCGAAGTTCTTCATCTGATCTTCACCAAATTAAAATGGGGCCAATTTCGAAACAAGAGTATGTTTCGAAATTGGCCCCATTTTAATTTCCCCCAAAAAAAGAATTTTAAAAATCGGTCCATAATTGACGGAGATATCGGTGAACATACATAAAAAAACATGCAAGAAGTCGAACATAGAACCTCCTCCTTTTTGGTAAGTCGGTTAAAAATAATACAAATAGGGTACTTAACATTTTAATTCGTTGACTGTACATTGCCGTCAAGAAATATCACATGAATGGAAGTGACTTCAATCAGCTGCTCAGTTATTCATATCATTCAATGTTTGTTTTATTTATGGCAGATTCTTTACGGAAGACATTCATTGATTTATTAAGTGGGTATGTAAGTTCAGATTCATTCAGTTTTCATTCTTCGCCCACGTTTTTAACTCAATCAATGGTTACTTCTGCTAACCAATGGTTTAAATTATGGTAAAACGCGTTTTTAGGGTTCCGTACCCAAAGGGTAAAAACGGGACCCTATTACTGAGACTCCGCGGTCCGTCTGTCTGTCTGTCTGTCTGTCTGTCACCAGGCTGTATCTCATGAACCGTGATAGCTAGACAGTTGAAATTTTCACTGATGATGTATATCTGTTGCCGCTACAACAACAAATACTAAAAACAAAATAAAATAAATATTTAAGGGGGGCTTCCATACAACAAACCTCATTTTTTTTGCCGTTTTTTACGAAAATGGTACGGAACCCTTCGTGCGCGAGTCCGACTCGCACTTGGCCGGTTTTTTTATTTTTTCATTTTTTTTTTTGCATAAAAATGGTCAACAATTAACTCTCCAATTTAGGCAGAGTTCCTCTCTGTTGCTGTGATTGGTTGAATGAATTTTCAACAGCCAATCACAGTAGATAACGCGTGCTTGACAATTTTTCACATTAAGTCTGCGATAATTTAGAGGTGAGAAACTCGGTCCATTCGGTCATTTGATAGGCTAACAACTGATGAAGCATTGTTGCGAAATTTGAAACAAACCATTGATTAGTAGATTTAACTACGGATCAATAAACCGGGCCTAATCGTAAGGGCTAAAATACAAAATCTGAAATAATATTGTATCATAATCATATGCCTAGCGTTTTCCCAATTGTTGTTGGGGTCGGCTTCCAGTCTTACGGGACTCAGATGAGTACCAGTGTTTTACATGGAGCGACTGCCTATCTGACCTCCACAACCCAGTAACTAGGTAACCCGGTACCCCTTGGCAAGACTGGTGTCAGATCTCAAGCTTCTGACTACTCGTAACGACTGTCAAAGATCTGCAAATGACAGCCGGGATCAACGGCTTAACGTGCTTTCCGAGGCACTGAGGAAACTCGGTATGTTGAAAATGGTCACCCATCCACGGACCGACCTCGGCAAGCGTTGCTTATCCTTGAAGATCGACCCGTGCGGCTGTTATTATTTAGCCACGAGATCCTCGATATTGTATCAAACATAGTATTTTATTTGTGGGTCAGACTGGCAAGTAACACAAATACCCAATTATTGTGCGTGTTTACCTCCGGTCCTGAATCACGCTTGAATGGGATGTTATCAATGTAATTAACAACAAAAACATTCTTGACACGTTACATTTGAAGACAAATAGTACGTTCTAAATACAGGGATTTTAAAATGAGCATTATCTTAAGCCAAATTATCTGATTAAAGAGTTGATAGAGTTGTTTACTTTGAGTGCAAACAGATTAAAAATTGTTTAAATAATGAATGAAAAAGTTTAAATAATGATTTACGCCTTAAAATATAACTTTTATTTTCATAAAATAGAACTAGTTTTAATTGGGTGGTATTTAATACTTTAACTGTAATTCCCCTTTTTTCAATCAAAATATTCGAAATTACTACCAAAAATACTGAATTGCACACTAAATTTGCTCATCAAATAAATGAATTATACTATACTGCTAGATCTTTAAAGCTTAACTGTTTTACTGAATAACTATCTGTTAACTAAAAGTAAATCTAATAATTCTTCGAGTGCAACAAAATATTTAAGTTTTAAGGGAGGGGGGGAAACGAAACAAAGTCGACGGAGCCCCGCTGCGCAGGGCTCCTATTTCTGTCTGCAGGGTCTAAAGTAACCTAACATGAAGGAGATGACGGGAGCTGAGTTCGCTCGCTTTGCTCGCTCACTTCAGCTCCCGTCATCTCCTTCGAACCTAACCTATCCGTGTCGGGGTGCCCTAAGCTCCCGAGCTCGCTTCGCTCGCTCTTGGACTAATTCACATTTATTTTATATTTAATTGAATAATTTGTGTGCAAATCAGTATTTTTGTTTTACGGTGAGTAATATTGTTTTGCAGTAGGTTATTAGTGGAGATATTTTGTTTGCTTAAATTTCTAAATAGAGGTGCAGTTAAAAATTCCCCGTTTTAATTTGGAAGAGCTCATCATCCTGCCTAGCCTTTTTCCCAATTATTGTTGGGGTCGGCTTCCAGTCTTACCGGATTCAGCTAAGTACCAGTGTTTTACATGGAGCGACTGCCTATCTGACCTCCACAACCCAGTAACTGGGTAACACGATACCTCTTGGCAAGACTGGTGTCAGATTTCAGGCTTCTGACTGCCCGTAACGGTTGTCAAAGATCTTCAAATGACAGCCGGGACCAATGGTTTAACGTGCTTTCCGAGGCACGGAGGAAACTCGGTATGTTGAAAATGGTCACCCATCCACGGACTGACCTCGGCAAGCGTTGCTTAACCTTGAAGATCGACCCGTGTGGCTGTTATTATTTGGAGGAGCTCTTGGCTAAATAATAATAGCCGCACGGGTCGATCTTCAATGTTAAGCAACGCTTGACGAGGTCGGTCCGTGGATGGGTGACCATTTCATGTTGAAATGGTCACCCACAACATGAAAACCTCTTTTTAAATAATTAGGTATTTCCATAAAGTGTATACACTCCTTTAGATTAACACCATATATGTATGCTCCTTTACATTAGGTATCGCATGTTAAGCTTACAATTTCATAACTCAAGAACGGGCTTACCTATCCGAACCAAATGTTTAGGCTTTGTTCGGACTATTTAGTAAAAAAAAAAACATAAACCATCTTGTTTTTTTTTTTCTGTACGTGGTTAGGGTCTTAGGGTAGGGTAGTTATGGTAGGTAGGTAACTAGTTGACGGGAGCGAAGCCGCGGGGGTCAGCTAATTCTGTTGCCAGGATGCATCAGAAGGTGCCAGGATCATCATCATCATATCAGCCGAAAGACGTCCACTGCTGGACTTAGGCCTCCCCCAAGCGTCGCCACACATTGACCGGTGCCGATGCCAGGATACAACAACATTAACAACATACAACATTAACAAAACAAAAACAACATTATTGGACGTTTTCATTGCTGAAGATACTCTTTTCGAAAGAGTCCAATATTTTTTGGCAATACCAGAGAATTTGTCTTACTCTTTCATGGGACCAAACCCTTTGCCTTACCGAACATACTTACGCAATAAGGCTGCAGGCCTTTTTGCCCAGCTGTGGGACAATTACAGGCAGGTTACAGGTTTAAGATAAATAGGTATTTTCAGGTGTTATATGATGAGGAGCTAAAAGACATCTAAATAAATGCCCCAATAAATAGCAGTCCAGTAAATTCTAGCACAATTTAAATTTATTCACGTCAGTAAAAGCAGGTCTATCTAGGTTAGTGTTCCACCTCATTCTCACCTGGTGCACATACACTGAAAAATTGACCTATTTATTTAACCTATTCGCTGTCTTAAAACTTTCGCTCTCTTCATTACTCGTACGTCGGAACTGAACACGTAATAACAACACCTGCATTCCCTAAGTATTGAGCAGAGGCATGTTTACGGATTAAAAAAAAAAATGGCTAAGTCGGACTCGCGCACTAAGGGTTCCGCACCATTATCGCCAAAACACGGCAAAAAAAACACGTTTGTTGTATGAGAGCCCTTCTTAAATATTTATTCTATTTTGTTTTTATTGTCTGGTGTTATAGCGGCAACAGAAATGCATCATCTGTAAAAAATTCAACTGTCTAGCTATCACGGTTCATGAGATACAGCCTGGTGACAGTCAGACGGACCGCGGAGTCTTAATAATAGAGACGAAGATTTTTTTTGAAAGCTTTAATCCTTTGTAGTAGATATCTCGACACATAAATCGCACATTATTCATTCAAAACAAAACGGAAATGTTTGCGAAAAGTCTGCAATATGCGCCTTGTCTTAAGTATTCCGTTGCCTCAGCTGACCCGTATTCGTGTTATTGTCGGTGTATTGCATACACGTGATTCTTGATACGTTTATCGCAACTTTTAATCGCCTTTACTGCTCAAACGTGACTGACTGAATTAATTAAACTTCATAATGAGTGATAAGTCAACCGTTTTATTGTGTTGCAGAGAAAAATGCCAGTTTATGTAGATTTTTTTTATAAGGATTCTGAAGGTTGAAATGAGTGCACTTTTGATTTGTCAGCTAAAACAATAAAAAAACTTTTTTGCAAAAAAATACTACCGACTTCCAAATATAAAACTACCAAGTGAAAAATAACTTTATTTTGGGCAGTCGGTGTCTTTCTTTTTTCCCATTTTTTTGCGATATAGACACCGACTTCCAAAAATAAAGTTATTTTTCACTTTGTAGTATTATATTTGGAAGTCGGTAGTATTTTTTTCAAAAAAGTTTTTTTATTTTGCCCTTTTTAGTTGTACCTACCTAAAATAGGCACTTATAACGCCAGAATAGATTACCCGAATAATATAAAACTTGAACATAACCAGTGAAATAAGAAATCTGCTTACCCCTTTAGAGCGTACTGGCGTGATGGTATGTTATGAAATGGTATAAACAATAAACAGACATGCGATTGCAGCAATCCCGAATGATTTGCCGTTATTTATTGAAGAGTTCTGTTGTTTATCTCCGAAGTTCTTAACCAGATCTTCACCAAATTAAAATAGGACCAATTTCAAAACATACTATATCAAACAAAAAAAGAATTTTCAAAATCGGTCCACAATTGACGGAGATATCATTTATAGAGAACAAACATTAAAAAAAAAAAACATACAAGATGTCGAACATAGAACCTCCTCCTTTTTGGTAAGTCGGTTAAAAATGAAGCTAGTCGCACATTCGCAAGCGTCAGTCTTCTCTATGGGGAAGAATGTGCAAGAAACTCCACGGACACTCTTTTCCATCAATAAGTTTTAATTACAAGTAGGTATTTGGTTACACACGAGGAGCTCGTGACTAAATAATAACAGCCGCACGGGTCGATCTTCAAGGTTAAGCAACGCTTGTCGAGGTCGGTCCGTGGATGGGTGACCATTTCAACATACCTAGTTTACTTCGTGCCTCGGAAAGCACGTTAAGCCGTTGGTCCCGGCTGTCATTCGAAGATCTTTCACAGTCGTTACGGATAGTCAGAAGCTTGAGATCTGGATGCATTCAAGTTAAAGGGGAAAATCTACAAGTCCGTGATTAGACCTTTCATACTGTATGGATCAGAATGTTGGGCTGTGAAAAAGATGGATGAAAAGAGATTGCATGTAGCAGAGATGAGAATGTTGAGATGGATGTGCGCCGTGACGAGATTGGATAAAGTGAGAAATGAGTAAATTAGAGGCAATTTGAAAGTGGCGCCAGTGACAGAAAAGTTGAAACGAAACTGTTTGTCCTGGTATGGTCATGTGATGAAGAGGGATGAAACGCATGTTACTAAAAGAGTTATGAATATGTCGCAAACAGGTAGGGCTTTCCTTCCATATACCCTCGAGCTTGTGGGCTTTTCGTGGGTAATGCGTGCGCAAGGCGTGTAACTTATGCCGTTTTAGAGATAGTCCTTGATCCAACAACGAAGCAGTGGATTCGGCCACCAATCGTTTCGCTTTCTCTCAACAAAACCACACTTTGTCAAGTTTATACACGCCACTTTGGAATACCTCCAAACTCTTTTCAACCACCAAACGCTTGTCCGCGCGTTTTCTTTCTAACTCCCGCACAACAATGGCGGGAGAACCCACACAGGGCGCCTAGTATAGACGCTCGCCGCTTTATTATTGGCTCAAAACTACTGCTTTTAACATCCAATCGAATTCAAGTATTTTGATATAAGGAAAATGAAGTGTTGTCAATCGAATAAAATCTAATTGAAACTTGAATCAGAAGCTAAATGTTGCCGATTAAACAAAACTGAATTAATAAGTTCACAAGGGACATCTCCTCGCTCCCAACCACCAATCATTTACCTTCCTCCGATAAATATAAATGTGGATGGATGGAGAGGGAGGGGACGGCCAAAGAAAATATGGATGGACTGTGTGAGAAGTGATATGAAAGAAGAGGGAGTCAGTGATGGAGTGACAGGAGATTGGACGGTGTGGAAGAAGAAAAAGTGTTGCGCTGACCTCAAGTAACATGAAATAAGGGCAGGAAGATTATGATGATTTACGGTGATCTTCGAAGCACATATAATACTCACAACGGTTCTTTGTGGCTCTGAAGTTGGCTCTGTCAACTATTGCGCACGAAACAGAGTAACTGCATAGAGTAAACGAGATAGGATGATGCGACAAACGTATGCGATTGAAAGAGACAGTTATACAATGCTATTTTTAACCGACTTACCAAAAAGGAGGAGGTTCTATGTTCGACTTCTTGTATGTTTTTTTTTTTTTTTTTTTATGTATGTTCACCGATATCTCCGTCAATTGTGGACCGATTTTGAAAATTATTTTTTTGTTTGAAAGAGTATGTTTCGAAATTGGTCCCATTTTAATTTGTTGAAGATCTGATGAAGAACTTCGGAGATATACAACAGAACTCTTCAATAAAGAACGGCAAAACTCTCGGGATTGCTGCAATCGCTTGTCTGTTTATTATATATACCATTTCATAACATAACATCACGCCAGTACGCACTAAAGGGGTACGCAGATCTCTCATTTCACTGGTTATTTTCAAGTTTCATGTTATTCGAGTGACCTATTCTGGCGTTATAGAGTACCTTACTAAATAACTTGCCTATTTTAGGTAGGTACAACTAAAAAGGGAAAAATAAAAAACTTTTTTGCAAATAAATACTACCGACTTCCAAATAAAAAACTACAAAGTGAAAAATAATTTCATTTTTGGAAGTTGGTGTCCATATCGCAAAAAAAATGGGAAAAAAGAAAGACACCGACTTCCAAAAATAAAATTATCTTTCACTTTGTAGTTTTTTATTTGGAAGTCGGTAGTATTTTTTTGCAAAAAAGTTTTTTTCACTTTCAATATTGACACAAAAATAGCTAGTGCGCAGCCTCTTGCAGCCAATTCAGAGCCACAAAGATCCGTTGTGAGTATTATACTTATCTAGAGATATCTGTAAACCAACCTTTAGATCGATATATATAAAAATCAATGCCACTTTTCGTTGTAATTTTATAACTCAAGAACGGGCTCACCTATCCAAACCAAATGTTTAGGCTTTGTTCGGACTATTTAGTAGATGGTTTATGTTTATTTTTTCTGTAGGTAGGGTAGTTATGGTAGCGAGTTGTCGGGAGCGAAGTCGCGGGGGTCAGCTAGTCTTTTATAAACAAGTGACCATTTCTGCCAGTGTCAAACACTAGTCTGGTAATGTGCGGTAGCAGGAAACCAAATAGTCGCAACCTTTGCGCACCATATTTGCAATACGCGCCCACTCTTAAGCCGAGCCTCTGGGAGTGACCATGTTCAGTGCGTTAACCCCAAACCGTTTATTTGCTCTTCGGTGCTCTGAATCATTTTTAGTATTTCCTGGGAGGTTCATTGATTGAGGAAATTTTAGGTTCTGTTTAACATATATTTTTGTCTTGGAACCAAATTTGGACCATCTCTGTGTTAGGAGTGATTATATTAATACAGAATCAATCTGCCTAGCCTTTTCCCAACTATGTTGGGTTCGGCTTCCAGTCTAACCGGATTCAGCTGGGTACCAGTGTTTTACATGTTCTGACTACTCGTAACGACTGTCAAAGATCTTCAAATGACAGCCGGGACCAATGGCTTAACGTGCTTTCTGAGGGGTTATTATTTAGCAACGAGCTCCATAAGTCATTTATTCTTATTTTTTTTTATTTCTGTTTAGCATAAGTATGTTCTTATATTGTATGTATGTCGTTTTGTGACAAATAAACACTTTTCTTTCTTTATTTCTCTCACTGAACCACATTTGACATAATAATATGTCAATGTGTCACATCTTAAGTCTCTACGGCTGAATGAACTCGCGTACACTTTCCACTCGTTAAGGCAGTGACCGTGATCGCAAAGTATGCAATGCTAATAACACGCTAAAATTACGACTACATTCGCATTCAGTCGATAAAAACGACACCCTACTTATTTGACACCTTTTTACTTTACCTAGATGAGTTTGTGTTGATGTACAGAGATAGAAATGAACTGTTATGCAGGTGACAATCGTCAATTTGGCGTGGTATAGACATATCTGCGGCTGAAAAAAAAAGGTAAATTTAAAAAATCAAAACATCTGGTTTTGGTCAGCTAGCTCGCGAATATGTATCCTCCGACTGCACAGCAAGTTTTCTTTTTGTGTACGTCTTTTTAGTTCGCTTCTGAAGCAGTCGAACTTTTTATTTTTTTTATTAACTTTTTAATTTTCGAATTAGGTACATTTAAACATGTTAGTGTAATATATTTTTGAAATCACCTCTTAAGGCAGTACCCCGAGCAAAACGCCGCGCTAGCCGTTTTTCGTGCTGTTTTTAGGAGCTATCTACTCGTTAATTAAAAAGATATATCAACTAATAAAAACACAGTAAATTTCTACATATTATTGATTCTAAAATGGTCGTATACTTTTTTTTAAAGAGGTATATGTTTCACTAATCTCCTTCCAACAAAACCATAAAAATGAGAAATAATTATTGATAGCATGCATCTCCTCGTAAAGTGTTCATTAATTGTTTTTTGTACTAACACTAATGAACAGACAATTTAATAACGAACATTTTTGTCGTATTTTTTTTTTCAAAACACTTTAATTCGATTTTATAAAGATTTTATAAAATCTGGGCGTATTCACTACTGTAATTCATGCGCCACCAGTGCCGCTAGGCCAATAGGAATGCTCATATCTCATGCTGATTTTTTGGTCGGGGTACCGTCTTAAAACCCTTTATTTTGATACTCCACGCGGTGGGTATGGAAGAAAAAAATATAGGACGCCCACAATATGGCGCCCAAAATCCGCTATATTATTTATTTTCCAATTTTAATGTAGCCAGAGACACTCATCAAAATCGGGCAACGCGTTTGGTCTCTAGAACGCCACATTGGAACAAACATACATACACAGACTGATAAACACATTACCCTCCTTTGGCAGTCGGGTAAAAACAGGCAGTATACATATCTGAAAGACGTTTTCAATGTTGCGTCTCGCGTGCGTAAGAAACACTACGAACTCCATGTACAAATGCCAAAGAGTTGAGTAATATTTGTCTAGTACAATTATTGACAAACCCTAGGTCGCCTCTTGCTACCCACGAATTGCCCTATTTTTAGAACGAACTGTGCTGAGCAATTGTTGTAGTACCTACGCAGATACTCATGTATTGTATAATCGACGATTCACATCACACAACATCAGCCTATTAATGTTCCCACTGCTGGGACACAAGCCTCCTCTCTGAGAGGGAATGGGCCGTAATCCACCACACGTCTTCGAATTTTTGGTTCTAGGACATGCCGGTTTCCTCACGATGTTTTCCTTCACCGTTTTGAGAGCAGTGGTGATGAAATAATTTACACAAAGTAAAGCGCCTGCCTGGGCTCGAACCCACGACCTACAACTTGTAAGTCGCGGCCGATACCACTGGGCCACCACTGCTCATTCTGCTGCATTCGACGATTGCGTTGATGAAAAAAGTTGCGAATACAATTAATACAGTACAGGGGGTATACCATTAGTTCTTAAAGCAAGGTCATTTCCATTGTGCATAAAGAAAGAGAAAATACATTTATTTAGCACAGACCAAAAGGCACACAACATAATATTATACATTAGATAAAAATACAAATAAATAAAAAAGTGTTAATGAATGAAAGGCGACTAACGAAAGGTATTTTACAAGGCAGACGTGCATGGAAACGCCGGGAGGGGACGCCCTAGAAAGACATACATAGACCTTATAGGTGATGTTCTTCAGAAAGGCCAAGTGCGCAGTACTCATAACCGGCGTGTGTGTATGACTAGATGTATGAATGTGTGTGAAGCAAGAGAAGTATGTAAGGATCGTAGCAGGTGGCGTTCTGTAGTTTCTGCCTACCCCCATGGGAGAAAGGTGTGAGTTGATGTATGTATGTAAAAAAGTGTCAAGTCTGACGTAAGAGGCTAGCAGAAAAGCTTGCCTCACGGCTGCGCCAAAAAGGGCCAGTTCAGGAAAAAATGCCAGACAACTATTGCCTGACGCTGGTTTTCAACTAGACGACGGATGTAAATCAGATTTATAATGTAAGGTGACGTGTGTATGAAATAAAATAAATTTGTTTCCCTTAAAAAATTGTGAGGAATATGTACATAAATAGTGTAGATAACATTGCAAGAATAAAAAATACTAATTATTTGGGTAGATAAATATATCATACTAGCTATCCCACGCGCTACACTACATACATACATTAAATGCCCGATTTTACCGCCATGTTCAGAAGACTTTCAGACAAAATTTAAAAGTTTTTAACAAAAAAGGAAATAATAGGAGCATAGATATACTTTTGCTCTAAATTTTGATATAAGAATTTTTTGGGTGTACCCCATTGTTGCGAAGTTCATTACCGCGATGTACGGTACAGCGAAAGTTTACTATCGCGACGTTCGTTGTTGCGAAAGTTCTTAACTGCGATGTACGTTACTGCGAAAGTTTACCATTGCGACGTACGTTGTCGCGAAAGTTCTTAACTGCGATGTACGTTACTGCGAAAGTTTACCATTGCGACGTATGTTGTCGCGAAAGTTCTTAACTGCGATGTATGTTACTGCGAAAGTTTACCATTGCGACGTATGTAGTCGCGAAAGTTCTTAACTGCGATGTATGTTACTGCGAAAGTTTACCATTGCGACGTACGCTGTCTGGAACGGTATTTACTGTGACGATTCCAGTTTCGATAACACGCTATTGCGATTTAGGTCATCTAGGAGTATTGCTGATACTGGTAATAATGGAAATATTATATTGTTGGACATGACTATAACATGAGCAAAAATTGTAAGCAAATTTAATTATAATTGAACCAAAAGATAATAATAATAAAAAATACATGAACAAAATTCATGAACCTATCTATCTAAATCAACTTATTATTATAAAGAATGTATTCCTTTAGGTTAAGTGTATTTACAGAGAGAAAATTATGCGTTTTTATGTCTTATTTATGTAGATACCTTTAAACGAGCAATTCTTGTATATATATGTATATATATAGATAATCTGAATTTCGGAAACGTCGATTTTCATGTAATTTAGTATGCAGGGCATTTTCGGGAGCGAAAGCTGGGAGCTTCTAGTGTGCGATATACTTAGACAGGCACCTACATGAATTTTGTTTTTGTTGATTTTTCTTTTGTTCCATTTAAAAGTACCTAAATGAATTTTGTTTATGTTTATTTTATTATTAATATCTTTTGGTTCAATTATAATTAAATTTGCTTACAAGTTTTGCTCATTTATAGTCATGTCCAACAATATAATATTTCCACTATCACCATTATCAGGAACCCTCCTAGATGACCTAATTCGCAATAGCGTGTTATCGAAACTGCAATCGTCACAGTAAATATCTTTCGCGACAGCGTACGTCGCAATGGTAAACTTTCGCAGTAACATACATCGCAGTAAAGAACTTTCCTAACAGCGTACTTCGCAATGGTAAACTTTCGCAGTAACGTCCATCGCAGTTAAGAACTTTCGCGACAACATACGTTGCAATGGTAAACTTTCGCAGTAACGTACATCGCAGTTAAGAACTTTCGCGACAACGTACGTCACAATGGTAAACTTTCGCAGTTACGTACATAGCAGTTAAGAACTTTCGCAACAACGGACGTCGCGATAGTAAACTTTCGCTGTACCGTACATCGCGGTAATGAAGTTCGCAACAATGGGGTACACCCGAATTTTTTAGATCAGACCAGTTTTCATGAAGAAAACAGCAGAATACGAAACGTCTTTTAGTCAAAGTTTTTGTAGGTAAAATCAGCCTGAGCTGCAGTTGTCCCTTTCGCACTTTACGGGGTGAGGTTGGAGGTGACGCGACGGCGTTCTTCAAATACCTATTCTTCAAATTCCTGTTGACTAGAGTCCGCTCTTAAGATTGTTGCGAAACGCAGCGCACGCAATTAGAACATTTTTCATTGATGCTCTGCTCCTATTGGTCGTAGCGTGATGTTATATAGCCTATAACCTTCCTCGATAAATGGACTATCCAGCACAAAAATATTTTTTCAATCCCAACCAGTAAGTCCTGAGATTAGTGCGTTCAAACAAACAAACAAAAGTATAGATAATTGAGACATTTAGAGAAGACTTGTATACATCAAGTCCCCTTTTGCACAGTCGCACAGATAGTTTTGAAATGTATATATATACGTATATATGGCCCTGGTGAAAGAAGTGAAAATTCTTCAAAAAATAGATTAGTGTGAGAGAGATCATCGGGGCGAGCACGGCCTTCGGTGACAGACTTGAGTGAGTTAAACATTTTTTTCACAGTTTGGGAGTAAAAACCATGATAAAATGCGTGACTCAGGCCTATCACTGAGGCCGTGCTCGCCCGGCAGGAATTATTTATAATTATCTATCTACTCTCTCATGTTACGAAATCTGCCAAAAGTGACGCGTCCTTGAACTGACACTTTCAATTCTCTAATAATTTTTCGAACTGTTGCTTAAGACGACGACTAACGCCAACGACCTTGAGGGAACAAAACGCGCCCTCGTTTCTCACCCGCGCGACCCGAAATTTAGTTGTTTTTTGTACTTTTCTTATTATTCTATGACTTTAAAGAAAAAAGCTTCAGATTAAAATGTAGATAATTAAATTGTCTTTGATATGGTGTCGATTTCATTAAAATACGCCCAGCGGTTTTGTTGTGATTGTCGTGTTTTTGTCCGTTTTAGACTTAACTTTACAAATTAATTACACTATGTTATACGAAAATAACTCAAAATTTGCTCAGATGAAATTATTAAGAAAATGGTCTAATATAACATATATTCTTTTCTAATAAATTACGACGAGCTGTTTAGACGTGATTCTCATTTTAAAATCAGCTACTCAAGGGAATCGGCGCCTTAAGAAGCTTAACTTCAAAAACCTTTTAGAAATGCAACATTTGAAAGTCGTCCAAATCAACTTTTTGACAAAAATTGCAGCTATACGACCTTCAAAATTATATCGAAATATACTTTGTAGTTTTAAAGTTGTTATTGCATTCAATTTGCGACAAGTATTTACTTTGACATTATTACTAATATCAGGAGTGCGTTTAAGGACACTACAAGTTTTCACCTCTTTCACTTTGCTGCTGACCCCGGCTTCAATTATTAAGGCGGTACCCCGAGCAAAACGCCGCGCTAGCCGTTTTTCGTGCTGTTTTTAGGAGATATCTACTCGTTATTTAAAAAGAAATATCCACTAATAAAAATACAGTAAATTTCTACATATTATTGATTCTAAAATGGTCGTATACTTTCTTGTTTTTAAAGAGATATATGTTTCACTAATCTCCTTCCAACAAAACCAAAAAAATGACAAATAATTATTGATAGCATGCATCTCCTCGTAAAGTGTTTATTAATATTTTTTTACTAACACTAATGGATAGACAATTTAAAAAACGAACATTTCTGTCGTATTTTTTTTTTAAAAGACTAAAATTCGATTTATAAAGATTTTTTTCTAAAATCTGGATGTATTCACTACTGTAATTCATGCGCTACCAGTGCCGCTAGACCAATAGAAATGCTTATATCTCATGCATGATTTTTTGGTCAGGGTACCGCCTTAATTCACTTATTACCGAAGAAGTAATTAAAGCCCATTAAGGTTTCCCTAGTCGACGGCACGAACTATTTCGTGCGCTAGGTTAAAATGCATGCTATCTCATCTGACATCACGTGCGAAAGAGATAGATGCTGTGATGAGCAGTAAGAAGCTAGTTCGCGTACGAATTAGCTCTTTTTCAAATTTGTATCGAAATGGATGATGATTTAGGACGAAAACTACTATGTATATTTTCAAAATAACATTTGCATTGTTGAATTACTAGTCCCTGTATGGAGGCCGTTTTGCAATTTTCTTTCTTCTTATGGTATTTATTTCAGCCCGAAGATGCGGTAAAAATAGTGTTGAAATATTGAACTTTCGACGCTCATAACTTTCAAATATATTCTTTTTTACTTTTTTGTTTCCATACAGGGCTAGATAATGATGAGACAAATTGGTATCATTTTTTTTATTTTGAACGTACATCGTCAAACAGTGGAGTAATCGCCAGACTACGTTTGTATTGAAGAATGGTCGACTAGTGTAACCTTAATCCATGTAACCGACATAGCAGAAATAATTGCCAAACTTAAATGGCAATGAACAGGGGACATTGCACTTTGAACGAATGCTTGACCGAAAGGTTCTGGAATGGCGAACGCGTACCGGAGGATGCAGCGTTGGAAGGCCTTCACAAGATGGACCGAGATGACCTGGTGAAGGCCGCGACAATCCGAGATCCGGATGCGAGAACTACAGGACCGGTTAATATGGTGATGCCTGGGGAAAGCTTATATCCTGCGTCTTTTAGCTGCAATGCTGCCTACTAATGTTAAAAATATTAAAACTTTACTTTGGACATCATTGGTACCAAGCCTATATAACTGGTCCATTATGTACCACAACTAAAAAGTGAAAAAAAATATACAATAAAACAAGAAAATTTCAAAATTTAAAAAACCCCCGACACATTTATCTTGCGTAAACACACCAATTCAAACGGTAAAACGCTCATAACTTTTGAACGGCTGAACCGATTTTATTCAAATATAGCTAAGAACACTCTCGACAAAATCACCTATCAAACAAAAAAAACTAAATCAAAATCGGTTCATCCGTTTAGGCGCTATGATGCCACAGACAGACACACAGATACACAGCAACACACGTGAAACTTATAACACCCCTCTTTTTCCGGCGGGGGTTAAAATACAACCGACTTCCAAATAAAAACACTACAAAGTGAAAAATAACTTCAATTTCGGAAGTCGGTGTTCCTGTTTTCGTTTCTTGTTTTTTGACACCGACTTCCCAAATTTTTTATTTTTCACTTTTTAGTTGTGTTACATAATGGACCAGTTATATAGGCTTGGTACCAATAATGCCCATAGTGAAGCCAGAATAGATTAAACCAATAACATGAAACTTAAACAAAACCGGTGGAATAAGAGTATACCGAGGTGAACTGCTTACCCTTTAGAACGTACTAGTGTGATGTTATGTTATAAATTGGTGTAAACATAATGCTGGGTCTCGACAAAATCAAAGTAATCAATTCATTAATCGGGACAGTCTTCAAAATATTATCATTCGAATCTTAAACGTTACTTATCTGCACAGCTGTTTTGAAGAGCTGCCAACGTAGACGTAAACAATTGTGTTATTTTGCCACTCGCTCATATTGTGCGAATATTTTTACCTCGGTAATTTTTTCATTTTTATGAAGGAAGGACTTAGTGTTCATTAATTCGAATTTATAACAATACATGCATACATAAACTCACGCCTTTTTCCCATGGGGGTAGGCAGAAACTACAGAACGCCACCTGCTACGATCCTTACATAGGTACTTCTTTTGCTTCACACACATTCATACATCTAGTCATACACGCACGCCGGTTATGGGTACTGCGCACTTGGCCTTTCTGAAGAACATCACCTATAAGGTCTATGTATGTCTTTCTAGGGCGTCCCCTCCCGGCGTTTCCATTCACGTCTGCCTTGTAAATACCTTTCGTTAGTCGACTTTCATTCATCCTCTCAACATGGCCAAACCATCTTAACATGCCCTTTTCAATTTTAGTCACTACATCTTCTTTTAAACCACAACGTTGTCTTATTACCTCATTCCTCAATCTATCAGTTAAAGTTACACCACACATATTCCGCAATGAGCGCATTTCTACTGCATTAATCCTACTTTCATGTCTTTTTTGCCATACCCAGCCTTCACTTCAATACATAAGTGTAGGCACCAGCACGCTGTTGTGAACGGCGAGTCGAGCTTCCGGAGACATCGACTTTCTGGTCACAACTGCATGTATAGCACCATTCACTTTATTCCCTGCATTCACTCTCCTTTCCACATCCTCTTCAATATTTCCATCCCTTGTGAACATACTTCCCAGATATAAAAACTCGTTCACTTGCTCCACACTCTTATCATTTATTTTTACTTCACACTTCCCTTACAAAAGCACAACAATAACCCTTAGAAAAGTTATTGCCATCTTGCGGATCATTGCAGCAATAAACATGTAATATTGTCTTATGCTGTACACAGTCGCGCGAGAGCCCGAAGAAACTCTGAACGTTGAGTTTTTAAACAAAATAATGATTGAACTGCACGTTTTTACAGTTCATTTTACTAAATTGTGTTACAATACAAATTTTAAAAATAGAGTGGCATGTCTCAGAAATTTAAATCCGCGCCATCTATTGGCATCAATTTTAAATGATCCGTTCAAATAATCTTTGAAATGTGAATTAAGGGCCCAATATTCCATAATTTTGTGCTTAGGAGAGTTGATTAAAAGAACATACAATCTTTATGACCAATTCTAGAAATTGTTAATTTTAGTCACAATTCAATAACAAATCGATAAATATCGCGTCATCTAGTGATATTTATTTTACCCAAATTTTCTCTCTATTTCTCGAAAACTTGAACAAAGACAAAGACAAAAGATATTAATTTCAACTGGGCCACCAAGCGGCACTTTTGAATGTCACAATTTAAATTTACATGGAATAAAAGTTGATTCTACCGAACTTAACACCAGAGCCAAAAAATATTTAAAACCCGTAACCTTACTGAATCGGAGAGGACATTTTTGGAACACGTGTTTCTTATAATTTTTCAAATGCCACTAATGTTAGCAGTCTAAAGTAAGTCTAACATGCATTTTATAATTATACAAACGAGGACGATGTATCTTGACTGCCAAAAAAGTATTTATGGCATTTTTGTTGTATCTATAAGACATTGAAAAATTGTTGGTTGCGGTTGATAACAGCAATTACGTATCATAAAAAAATATCGTAGGCAGACTTTGCTTAGACGGTCCGACGCAGTACTTTAGACTGCTAACATTAGTGGCACCTGATAAATTTCATTATTAGAAACACGGGCTCCAAAAATGGCCTCTCCGATACAGCTTACGAGTTATGCATTTTTAGATTTTACCCGACCGCCCAATATTTTTTTTTCTTCCAGACCCATCGTGATGGAGTATCAAAATAAGGGCTTTGAGAGGTGATTTAAAAATATATAAAACTTATATGTTTAAATGTACCTAATTCGAAAAAAAATGTTAATTAGAAAGTTATAAAATCTGCGAATGTCACTGCCTACAATAAAATTGAAAAAAAAAAATGGCGGCTTTTGGGCGCCATATTGTGGGGGCCCAATTTTTTTTATCTTCTTATCCCATTGTGTGGGGTATCATAATAAAGGGTTTTAATAGGCAATTTCAAAGATATATAACACTTACATGTTTAAATGTACCTAATTCAAAAAAAAAATACTAAAAAGTGTTCAATATTTTTTTTTATTAAAAAATCAAAAAACCCGACTGCTTAGAAAGCGAACTAAAAAGACGTAAACAAGAAGAAAGTCATGCTGCCTCAAGCTTGCTGTCATGCTTCGATATACAAAACAAGAACCATCCGGCAGTTTCCCACTAAATAAGTCGTCGGAGGAGCTCTATAATAACCATCCCATAGCCAAAACTTTCCTCGGCAAATATTCCTAATTTCTCTGCTATCACATACCCATATTATAAACAAAACCTCTGAATTATAAATACTCGCTCCATTCGCAAAAACGAACTCTATAATTAGCCAAATTATTTTGCATAACAAAACAGTTTTCGGATGGGTTGCGTAGGCGACGAGCGTATGTCGTAAGAAGCGTTCAATGTCAGGTGCGCGGGCTAGTCAACTGGTCAGATTAGTTTCTGTCTGTTAGGTCAGAAACGTGACGTCTTGTATAGCGATTGTAGTAGTTGTTAGTATTAATGATGTATCTATATTTGGGTTCAAAGCTTGTTCCGTGTCTGGCTTCCTGTATGTACAAGCTAATTTAAATGTCATTTTTAATTTACTGCTTCCGTATGCAAAATATCTGTGGATCTTTTGAGAAAATTGTATCCACATACTGCTACTAAGAATACTGCTGCAACTGAAAATCAGCGCTGAGTGTCTGACACCCAGCAAAAGCAGAGTTGTTACTAGTTGATAGCGTAATTTTTTAACCGACTTACCAAACATGAGGAGGTTCTATGTTCGACTATATGTATTTCTTTTTTAAATGTATTTTCGCCGATATCTCCGTCTATTGTGGACCGATTTTAAAAATATTTTTTTTGTTTGTTAAGATTTGATGAAAAACTTCAAACAGAAGTCTTCAATAAATAACGGCAAATCTCTCGGGATTGCTGCAATCGCATGTCTGTTTGTTGTTTATTCCATTTCATAACATAACATCACGCCAGTACGCTAAAAGGTGTACGCAGATGTCTACAGTTCACCTTGGTACACTCTCATGTCACCGGTTATGTTCAGTTTCATAATATTAGGGTAATCTATTCTGGCATTATGTATTTCACTTTGTAGTTTTGTTATTTGGAAGTCGGTAGTATTTTTTCGTAAAAAAGTTTTTTTATTGAACTTTTTTATCATCTCTTTTACTCTGTCATTGGTGCTTTTTACCCGACTGCCGAAGTAGGATAATGTGTTTATGTATGTTTGTTCCTATGTGGCGTTCTAGAGACCAAACGCGTTAGCGATTTTGATAATTCTTACGTCAATCGATTCGTCCTAACCTTGCGAGTGTCAATGGCTACATTAAAATTGGAAAAGAGAAAAATGGCTTACACTATTCGTATTTAAAATTTATTGCAAATTATTTTCTACGCTTCATAAGCAGTCGGGTTTTTTGTTTTTTTTTAATTAACTTATTTAGGGTTCCATACCCGTAGGGTCCAAACGGAGCCCTATTACTATCACTTACGTGCCCGTCTGCTCTATCTGTCTGTCCGTCATCTGTCACACAATATTGTTCCGAAGAATTTTTTAACTCCTCTTTGACTAATGAACTTGAAATTTGGTGATAATATTAATCTGACGTATATTTTTCATCAGATTTCTCTTTGGTACGGAACAAAACACACATACATACATAAACTCAGGCCTTTTACCCATGGGGGTAGGCAGAAACTACAGAACGCCACCTGCGGAACGATAAATGTGCAAAAACCTGCCAAGAGCGTGTCAGACGCTCTTGGCCGGTTTTTATTGAATTTATATTATATATTCTATTTCTAGTTGATAATAGATACTATTAAAACATGCCACGACATATGACATTTTGGTTATCACCCAATTAGTATAAAATATGTTATTTTTAGCTCTTCGGCATCAATAAAAAAGTTACAACTCTTCAATATGCATATAATTACGGCATCATAAAATCCATATAAGAATTAGTTGGTAGTTTAGCTAGGAATTTAAAGATGTAGGAACTATTATTTAATTTGTGGTCAAGGGCAGTATGACTCTCATTCGTGATATCGCAGGAACAGTTTACCAAAAAATCAGCATGAGATATGAGCATTCTTTATGGCCTAGCGGCACTGTTGGCGCATGAATTACAGTAGTGAATACGCTTATAAAATCGAATATTAGTATTTTGAAAAAAAAAAACCGACAAATATGTTCGTTACTAAATTGTCTATCCATTAGTGTTAGTACAAAAAATAATTAATGAACACTTTGCGAGGAGATACATGCTATCAATAATTATTTCTCATTTTTATGGTTTTGTTGGAAGGAGATTAGTGAAACATATACCTCTTTAAAAAAAAAGTATACGACCATTTTAGAATCAATAATATGTGGAAATTTAATGTATTTTTATTAGTTGATATTTCTTTTTAAATAACGAGTAGATAGCTCCTAAAAACAGCACGAAAACGGCTTGCGCGGCGTTTTGCTCGGGGTACCGCCTTAAACAAAAGCTTGTAAAAAGAAAGAAACAAATTATACAATGCAAATTCTTTTATTTCCTGGTTTCTTTCCTTCGCATCAGATCGCAAGGCCGAAAGGTGCTTTTAACCTTTACATTTCTCGACTGTACTTAGCATTGTCTCTGCACATCGTTAATTATGTACCATGTATGTGTGTAGGTATATGTATCGCAGTATATGCTGAGATAGGAGACTTAGAAAAAAGGAGGAGGTTCTATGTTCGACTTCTTGTATGTTTTATTTTTTTATGTATGTTCACCGATATCTCCGTCAATTGTGGACCGATTTAAAAAAAAACTTGTTTTTTTTGAAAGAGTATATTCCGAAATAGGTCTTATTTTAATTTGCTGAAGATCTGATGAAGAAATACGAAGATATACAACAGAACTCTTCAATAAATAACGGCAAATCTCTCGGGATTGCTGCAAACCCATGTTTGTTCATTGTTTATACCATTTTATATCGTAACATCACGCCAGTACGCTCTAAAGGGGTACGCAGATGTGTAGAGTTCACCTTGCTACACTTTCATTTCACCGGTTATGTTCAGTTTCATGATATTCGGGTAATCTATTCTGGCGTTATAGGTACCTTACGTAACTACTTGCCTATTAGGGAGGTACAACTAAAAAGTGTAAAAAAAAAAAACTTTTTTACCAAAAAATACTACCGACTTCCAATTAACAAAACTACAAAGTGTAAAATAACTTTATTTTTGGAAGTCGGTGTCCATAACGCAAAAAAATGGTACCCACCAAAGACACCAACTTCCAAAAATAAAGTTATTTTACACTTTGTAGTTTTGTTAATTGGAACTTCCAATTAACTTTTTTACAAAAAAATACTACCGACTTCCAAATTGGAAGTCGGTAGTATTTTTTTGTAAAAAAGTTTTTTTTTACGGTTTGAATTCATTTATTTCTAAAGATTACAAATCACTTTTACAGAAATAAATACTAAACATTATTTGAATTTATACATTTTTCTTGTCCAGGAGTAGCAAGAGCTTTATAGTGTTAACATTACGAATATATGAAGGTAATTGTTAAAAGTTTTAATACTATTTTTTGTTTTTTTTTAAGGTGTCCGTACCCAAAGGGTAAAAACGGGACCCTATTAATAAGATTCCTCTGTCCGTCTGTCTGTCTGTCACCAGGCTATATCTCATGCACCGTGACAGTCGAAATTTTCACAGATGATGTATTTCTGTTGCCGCTATAACAACAAATACTGAAAACAGAATAAAATAAATATTTAATTGGGACCTCATACAACAAACGGGGCTTTTTGTCGTTTTTTTGCGATTGTGGTACGAAACCCTTCTTTCCGACTCGCACCGGTTTTTTTTTTTTATATTAACATTTTATTTCCGAAATATCGAAATAGCCCGAAGAATTGCCAAACTTAAGTGGGCTTGGCACATAGCTCGTAGAACGGATGGTCAATGGGGCCGGAAAGTTCTGGAACGGCGATCGCGAACTAATTGAAGACGCTGCGTTGGAACTTGGAAGGCCTCCCACTTGGTGGACCGATGACATGGTTAGGTTTGATTGCGGGAGAGTCCTATGTGCAGTTGTGGACGTCTTTCGGCTGAAATGATGTTCATGAAGATTTCCCAAATAAATATTTTTCTTTCTTTGTTCCAGGTGTAAACTGCTGCGTGTCCTCGACAGTCCGGTACTGGCAAGCCAGCTGGTGGGGTGCTCCAGTACGGGCGTTACACAAGACGTTATGGGGCTCCCTGGCGGAGATCCTCGCGTCCAGTAACTTCAACTTCACGAAGTAAGTCGTACAAAATGTAAAAGTAATAATAGCAGCAGGCTTATTACGTAAGAAACAGCCATCAGCAATCATCGTGCAATCAAACGCTTTATGTCATAAAAGTTGGAATTACTTACAGTGTACGCGTACTACGAGTGCACCATCACGCATCGCAACGTTTGCTAATCGCTCATGTTTGTCAAATGCATTTATTTAATAAAAAAAACCGCCAGAAACTCTAAAACTTCAGATTCAAATAGAATTGATTGCATCCATAATGTAAATACAGGTGGTAAATATAAGTTACAGAAACAATTATGGACCCTGTTGGGCACAGCGACATTCTAGATACAGTTAGTGTCTAGGAGAAAGGAATAGCGCTTAATATTTTCCTTATTCATTAACATTTCAGTTATATATTTGCGATCTTTCTGCTTTTATGTGGTTAAATGTATTAATATGTGTGTATTTCTGTGTGTGTTAAATTATGTATTTACTTATTAATTTATTCAATTAAAGAACAATGGCAAAATCTTAGCTGACTTAAATTTGAGCGTCTGAAAGTGAGTTAAATACGAAAGACATTCTCTTATTTGTCTACGTTTTTAAAGTATAATTAGGCTGGTTCAAAACGGAAAACAAAAAAATCATAATAAATAAAAAGTTATTTGACTTTTTAGTTAATTTCTTTAGCTTAGTGCTGCCATTATCTATTTTATCCGCTAAGTGACAAGTAGTAACTATATTAAGTAATAATATCATTATTGTATTTATTGCAGTAAATTAGTTAACTATACAGTTTATGTCTAAGTATAGATGTTCTTTGCATGTAGGTAATAATATTGTAGTGTAGTAGAAATAAATTAATTACTTTCAATTATTGTTTTTTATTATTTCAATTATAATAATTTCATGATTGGCAAAAATACTAGTATCCAAGTCTAAAAAAGTATAGGTTGGTTATTGACGACGACCTTTTGATACACGTCAAAGGTCAAAGTCGCTTAGTTTAAATAAATATTCTCTTTTCAAAGAGTTTAGTATACATTTCATGCTGAAATAACTAGGTAAGAGAAATACTAATGCTATATTCCCCTTTTACTTCCACGAAATTGAATGATATTACCTATTAAACACATTATTAAAAATTACCCAGACATAACCTACAAAAGTTTATGACTGAATATCTATTATTCACGACATTCTCGAACAAAAATTCTTGCACACACTAATTCAGAACATCACCCTGAGTTAAACCAGATATTTTTCATTTAATGACGTAGGAATTTAATCTCAGCTAAAAAAAAGTATGGGCACCTGCCATTGTTCTTTCTGTACTGAAGAGCAATTATTGCACAAAAATCGCTATAGTTTTGCTCTTGTCTTGCAAGAGTAAAAGGCGTACGTAATAAGCCTGCCGGTCTTTTATCTTGTCGATACTTCGACAGAATTAGTTCTCCATAGTTTTTGAAATCGTCTTAACGAAAGTTTTTTGAGAAAAGCTGGAATGAATATACGTATGGTACTTTTATTTGAGGTTCTCATTGTGGTAGGATATAAAGCCGCTTCACGAAAGATGAGCCCAGCCAGACTAGCCGCTGGCGAGCCTATCGTTAAAAAAATAATTATTCATTAAAACATATTTTTTTTATACAAACGTTTTTCGTATTCTTCTTAGCAACCCCTTTCATTTGATACCCATATCATGGCAGTGCACAGAAAATAACTAATCCACCATCTTGGGCCGTCCGCCATATTGGATTTAGAATGACGTCACTTAGCTAACCATGCATTTTCATCCAAACTAAACGTGTACCTATGCAAAGTTGCATCTTAATCGGTGGAGGATGGGTTATTACGTATCTTTTGCAAGAACAAAACGATAGCGATCAAACGCTTTATGTCATAAAAGTCGGAATTACCTGCAGTGTAGGTATGGTAGGTACTACACAGTCGTTTGCTACTCGCTCGCTGTTTTGCAAATGCAACTATTTAAAAAAAATACCGCCAACAACTCAAAAACTTCTGTATGGAAGAGCAATTTTTGCGCAAAAATCGCTATCGTTTTGCTCTTACATAATAAGCCTGCGTATCACACTTACATACGTACATACATTGCATGTTAAATAAAAGTATGTAACAAGTAAAATTTCAAAATTTAAAAACCCCCGACACATTCATCTTGCGAAAACACCCCGATTCAAACAGTAAAACGGCTGAAACTTTTGAACGGCTGAACCAATTTTATTCAAACATAGCTAAGAATACTCTCGACAAAATCACCTTTCAAACAAGAAAAACTAATCCGTTTATGCGCTATGATGCCAAAGACAGACACACAGATACACAGCAACACACGTGAAACTTATAACACCCCTCTTTTTCCGGCGGGGGTTAAAAAAAAATTATCCTGAATCCGGCAGACTGATTTGAGATTCCATCGGTATTTGGTCAAATTATAAATGTAGGTGTCACTGACTCATTTAAGGACAAATATAACAGATTTTATTATCGACTGTTTTGGTACAGAATAAACATACTTAGTTTGTTTACACACACTAAACATGAATAATACATACGAGTTGGTAAATAAGCGAAATTACTGTATGTTTGGCATTCTATAGGTATTAACGGTATATTGGCGGATTTCTTGTTACCCGACTGCCGAAGGAGGGTAATGTGTTTATCAGTCTATGTATGTATGTATGTTCCTATATGGCGTTCCAGATACCAAACGCGTTGGCCGATTTTGATGATTCGTACGTCAATCGATGCGTCTTAACTCTGCGAGTGTCACTGGCTACATTAAAATTAGATAATAGAAAAATGGCGGCTTTTGGGCGCCATATTGTGGGTGCCCAATTTTTTTTTTCTTCCAAACACTTCATGTGGGGTATCAAAATAAAGGGTTTTAAGAGATGAATTCAAAAATATATAATACTTATATGTTTAAATGTACGTAATTCGAAAAAAAACTAACTAAAAAGTTATAAATAAAAAAAGTTAAATCAAAAAACCCGCCTGCTTCAAAAGCGAACTAAAAAGACGTAAACAAGGAGAAAATCATGCTGTGCAGGCGGAGGATACACCAGATTTTGGTCAGCCAGCCCGCGAATATGTATCCTCCGACTGCACAGCATGATTTTCTCCTTGTTTACGTCTTTTTACCCGACTGCCGAAGGAGGGTAATGTGTTTATCAGTCTATGTATGTATGTATATATGTAAGTATGTATGTCTGTTCCTATATGGCGTTCCAGAGACCAAACGCGTTGGCCGATTTTGATGATTCATACGCCAATCGATTCGTCTTAATCCTGCGAGTGGCATAGGCTACATTAAAATTGGACAATAGAAAAATGGCGGATTTTGGACGCCATATTGTGGGGGCCCAATTTTTTTTTTCTTCCAAACCTATCGTGTGGGGTATCAAATAATAAATATCAAAAAATAAAGGGTTTTAAGAGGTGATTTCAACAATATATAACACTTATATGTTAAAATGTATCTAATTCGAAAAAAACTTAAAAGTTAAATAAAAAAATCCGACTGCTTCAAAAGCGAACTAAAAAGTCGTAAACAAGGAAAAAATCATGCTGTGCAGGAGGAGGATACATCTGGTTTTGGTCAGCCAGCTCGCGCGTATGTATCCTCCGACTGCACACCATGATTTTTTCCTTGTTTACGACTTTTTAGTTCGCTTTTGAAGTAGTCGGGTTTTTTGTTTTTTTTTTGTCTTGTTATTAATATGATGGGATCTCTTTTGTGCACTATCTCTCCTGATACCTGATAAGCGATGATGTGGTCGACGATCTTCATTATTAAATCATTTATTTATGTACACACAAAACACTTAACAGAGAAAATAAATAATACAGATAAAAGAGCACAAAGGTACTGCTTATTTCAATAGAAATTTCTTCCAGCAGACCTGCGACAAAAAAGATGGATGATATACGAAGACACAGTGATCATCTTCATCTTTTCTAGTCGATGGGAAACTCTTTATACATTTTGGGCCCAGTAGGTGGCCACACCGACTGCGGCGTCAGTGGCGAGCATAAGATCTTCCAAAGTGCAGGTATATGGGCACTTGGGACACTCCAGCATATGTGCCATATCTTGCAGAGGGGCACCGCACTCACACTGGGTATTAGACGGGTCTATAAAACCCCATTTTTCCAAATCGGTTTGCAGCGGCCTACTTGGGTGCGCAAACGATTGAGTGCTTTCCGTATAGGCCACTGCAGTTCACGTCCAGGTGGCAGGTGTTCCTGGGGTTTCAAGAAGTCGGGTGGTGGTAGGTGAGCTTCTCTCCACAACCTGCTTGTCACTATAGGCGGTGGGTCTTCGATGGCCCGTGTGCATCGAAGAAAACTCTTTCGACTCTTAAGACGGTACCCTGACCAAAAAATCGGCATGAGATATGAGCATTCCTATTGGTCTAGCGGCACTGGTGGCGCATGAATTACAGTAGTGAATACGCCCAGATTTTAGAATAAAATCTTTATAAAATCGAATTTTGGTCTTTTGAAAAAAAAATAATTCTACAAAAATGTTTGTTATTAAATTGTCTATCCATTAGTGTTAGTACAAAAAATAATCAATGAACACTTTACGAGGAGATGCATAATATCAATAATTATTTCTCATTTTTATGTTTTTGTGGAAGTAGATTAGTGAAATATATACAACATTTAAAAAAAAACTAAATTTACCATTTTAGAATCAATATTATATAGAAATTTAATGTATTTTTATTATTTGATATATCTTTTTAAATCACGAGTAGATAGCTTCTAAAAACAGCACAAAAAACGGCTTGCGCGGCGTTTTGCTCAGGGTACCGCCTTAAGTCTACCTCTAAAATGTTCGACGATGTATGATGGACACGTTAGTGTTATGAAGAATGCTTGCCTAGAAAGAAAAAAAAATGGTTTTTGCAAATATCTCAGCACATGCTGCGATATTTTAAAAGTAACAATATAGCTATTAACAAACCAGCAGAGTGCGAGTCGGACTCGCGCACGAAGGGTTCCGTACCAATATCGCAAAAACGGCAAAACAATCGCGTTTGTTGTATGGGAGCCCCACTTAAATATATATTTTTTTTCTGTTTTTAGTATTTGTTGTTAAAGCGGCAACAGGAATACATCATCTGTGAAACTGAACTATATATCGCACATAATTTTATAGAATACGTCATGTTCACTCTATTTCCTGTTACCGAAACAGTTATATACAAAGAGGTAAATTATTTAAAATAAATGGTTTGTCCGTGCTATCTGACTAAATACATTGTTTTTGTTGTGCAACAGTTTATTACCCGTTAGATTCGTTACATTTTGTTAATAAGTGATTCATGTACACCTGTAGGTACTAACTTATTTTAGTCATGGCATCAATTGAGCACTATTTCGAATTCGTTCGATCAGTTCAGAAGTCAATCACCGTTCATCACCCATTTGCGTGGATGTGACGCATACTTTGTATTATTTGTATTCAAGTTTATCCTTTTGATGACTGCCGAAGGAGGGTAATATGTTCATCAATACCAGGCCCCTCAGAAAGTATTGCGAAAAAAAGTTTTTATATATGGGAGACTGGCCAGTTATAATGTTTTTCGAAAATATGATTATTTATAAGTAAAAATAAGTAAGTTCCAATTTCAAAATTTCCCTCCACATTTTTTGCGAGTTAATTCAAAGTATTGTGTCTCACTGAAATATGGATCTGCGCCGGGAACATTTTAGAGCTATGATTTTATACGATTTCAAGTGTCGCCTGAAACCGGATGAATCGTACGATAGACTTCAAATGGCATTCATGGATGAAGGCCCTTCCAAGGCAACCGTGTATCGTTGGTATAACGAATTCAAGCGCGGTCGACCAACTTTGGGGGATGACGAAAGAAGCGGTCGCCCTTTGACGGCTGTTACCGAAGAAAACGTGCTAGCAGTGAAAAATTTAATCCAAGACAATAGGCGAATTACATATCAGGAGATTCAACACATATTGAAGATTGGATCGGGAAGCGTTCACGAGATTCTACACAGCCATCTTCGCGTGAGGAGGATAGTATCACGCTGGGTGCCGCACAACCTCACCGATGCTCAGAAGCAGGCCCGGGTGGAATGGTGCCGTGATATGCTTAACAAATTTGAAGCAGGCTCGTCTCGGCGTGTTTACGACATCGTTACAGGTGATGAGTCCTGGATTTATCAATACGACCCAGAAACCAAGCGCCAGTCGACTGTTTGGGTGTTTCAAAATGAGCCAACGCCTACCAAAGTGAAGCGATCTAGAAGCGGGGGTAAGATTTTGATCGCTAGCTTTTTTAATTTGACTGGCCACTTGGTATCAATTCCCTTACGGGATCAAAGAAGCATTAATGCCGAATGGTATACTACCAAATGTTTGCCAGAAGTTTTCTCTGTTATAAGCAACAAGCGACCAAACACAGGGCTCCGCGGGCTACTGCTCCACCACGACAATGCACCTGCGCACACCGCACTCAAAACGAGGGACTTCCTGGACAGCACGCCAGTCAAACTCCTGGGTCACCCTCCTTACAGCCCTGATCTAGCACCGTGTGACTTCTTTTTATTCCCAAAAATAAAAAATCAGCTCAAAGGGATACAATTTTCGTCGCCGGAAGATGCGCTGGCTGCGTTCGAGCAGGCTGTAAACGAGGTGTCTGCGGCGGACTGGAAAAAGTGTTTTGAAAACTGGTTTAGGCGCATGAATCTTTGTATAGAGGCTGGTGGAAAGTACTTTGAAAAGATTTAATAAAAATATATGTACGTATAGAACATTTTTTTTAGTTTCGCAAAACTTTCTGAGTGTCCCACGTATATGTTTGTTACTATGTGGCGTTCTAGAGACCAAACGCGTTGCCCGATTTTGATAATTCTTACGACAATCGATTTGTCTTAACCTTGCGAGTGTCACTGGCTACATTAAAATTGGAAAATAGAAAAATGGCGGCTTTTGGACGCCATATTGTGGGGTCAATTTTTTTTACAGAACTGTTGGTTGTTCTGTCGGAGGATATTTATAGTTTTGGTCATCCAGCTCGCGAATATGTATCCTACGACAGCTCAGTATGATTTTCTTTTTGTTTACATCTTTGCAGTCGGGTTTTTTTATTGTGTTGCTGTGTATCTGTGTCTGTCTGTGGCATCATAGCGCCTAAACGGATGAACGGATTTTGATTTAGTTTTTTTTTTGTTTGAAAGGTAATTTTGTCGAGAGTGTTCTTAGCTATGTTTGAATAAAATCGGTGCAGCCGTTCAAAAATTATGGGCGTTTTACTATTTGAATCGGGGTGTTTTCGCAAGATGAATGTGTCGGGGGTCTTTTAAATTTTGAAATTTTACTTGTTATAAAGCGATACTGATTTTGGTCATCCTCCTTTGTTATTTTATTGTCAAAGTCAAAGTCAAAGATTTATTTGCAGATGCTTGTTATAGTATGCGTCGTGCCTGGCGCAAAAAAATCTTTAACTATTCTTTTTTTTTAGGACGCGTAAACTATGATTCATACGAAATAACCGAGTGGGTAAACTTCTGAAGTGTCGTTACCTACGTACATTGTCTTTTCGTATGACGTGTGAGTGATTCATTTTCGTTCGTAATAGTACGCGGTTAATTTTTGTGTGTTTTTTGGAAATCCCCATATTAATAAACTTGGAGTAAAATTACACCATGGATCATTGGAAATTTTTCGTGGTTTAAGTTTGGCGTAACTTTACTCCGCGTTACTATCAAATAAATTAAAGCTACCTGTATATTTCAGGTCCTCAATTATCTTATCGGAGTTATTTCATTAATATATAATCTAATATTTCAATCTATTCAATGAATTTTGTTTGGCATTGAAAACGATAATACGTCATCTAAATAATTACCTAATTATCATAAAAAACTAGTTTTGATTATAAAATGTTAACTTATAAATTAATTACTCGTGTGTTACACAATAAAAACTCACGCGTTTTGCTCATGGGGGGAGGCAGAAACTACAGACCGCAACCTGCTACGATCCTTCATCATCATCACTCGTGTGTTAAACAATATAAACTCACGCGTTTTGCTCATGAGGGGAGGCAGAAACTACAGACCGCAACCTGCTACGATCCTTCATCATCATCATCATCACTCGTGTGTTACACAATATAAACTCACGCGTTTTTCTCATGGGGGGAGGCAGAAACTACAGACCGCAACCTGCTACGATCCTTCATCATCATCATCATCACTCGTGTGTTACACAATATAAACTCACGCGTTTTTTCATGGGGGGAGGCAGAAACTACAGACCGCAACCTGCTACGATCCTTCATCATCATCATCATCACTCGTGTGTTACACAATATAAACTCACGCGTTTTGCTCAAGGGGGGAGGCAGAAACTACAGACCGCAACCTGCTACGATCCTTCATCATCATCATCATCACTCGTGTGTTACACAATATAAACTCACGCGTTTTTCTCATGGGGGGAGGCAGAAACTACAGACCGCAACCTGCTACGATCCTTCATCATCATCATCATCACTCGTGTGTTACACAATATAAACTCACGCGTTTTCTCATGGGGGGAGGCAGAAACTACAGACCGCAACCTGCTACGATCCTTCATCATCATCATCATCACTCTTGTGTTACACAATATAAAATCACGCGTTTTGCTCAAGGGGGGAGGCAGAAACTACAGACCGCAACCTGCTACGATCCTTCATCATCATCATCATCACTCGTGTGTTACACAATATAAACTCACGCGTTTTTCTCATGGGGGGAGGCAGAAACTACAGACCGCAACCTGCTACGATCCTTCATCATCATCATCATCACTCGTGTGTTACACAATATAAACTCACGCGTTTTTTCATGGGGGGAGGCAGAAACTACAGACCGCAACCTGCTACGATCCTTCATCATCATCATCATCACTCGTGTGTTACACAATATAAACTCACGCGTTTTGCTCAAGGGGGGAGGCAGAAACTACAGACCGCAACCTGCTACGATCCTTCATCATCATCATCATCACTCGTGTGTTACACAATATAAACTCACGCGTTTTGCTCAAGGGGGGAGGCAGAAACTACAGACCGCAACCTGCTACGATCCTTCATCATCATCATCATCACTCGTGTATTACACAATATAAACTCACGCGTTTTGCTCATGGGCGGAGGCAGAAACTACAGACCGCAACCTGTTACGATCCTTCATTATCATCATCATCACTCGTGTGTTACACAATATAAACTCACGCGTTTTGCTCAAGGGGGGAGGCAGAAACTACAGACCGCAACCTGCTACGATCCTTCATCATCATCATCATCACTCGTGTGTGACACAATGTAAACTCACGCGTTTAGCTCATGGGGGGAGGCAGAAACTACAGACCGCAACCTGCTACGATCCTTCATCATCATCATCATCACTCGTGTGTTACACAATATAAACTCACGCGTTTTGCTCAAGGGGGAGGCAGAAACTACAGACCGCAACCTGCTACGATCCTTCATCATCATCATCATCACTCGTGTGTTACACAATATAAACTCACGCGTTTTGCTCATGGGGGGAGGCAGAAACTACAGACCGCAACCTGCTACGATCCTTCATCATCATCATCATCACTCGTGTGTTACACAATATAAACTCACGCGTTTTGCTCAAGGGGGAGGCAGAAACTACAGACCGCAACCTGCTACGATCCTTCATCATCATCATCATCACTCGTGTGTTACACAATATAAACTCACGCGTTTTGCTCATGGGGGGAGGCAGAAACTACAGACCGCAACCTGCTACGATCCTTCATCATCATCATCATCACTCGTGTGTTACACAATATAAACTCACGCGTTTTGCTCATGGGGGGAGGCAGAAACTACAGACCGCAACCTGCTACGATCCTTCATCATCATCATCATCACTCGTGTGTTACACAATATAAACTCACGCGTTTTGCTCATGGGGGGAGGCAGAAACTACAGACCGCAACCTGCTACGATTCTTCATCATCATCACTCGTGTGTTACACAATATAAACTCACGCGTTTTGCTTATGGGGGGAGGCAGAAACTACAGACCGTAACCTGCTACGATCCTTCATCATCATCATCATCAGCCATTTAATGTTCCCACTGCTGGGACACAGGCCTCCTCACTGTAAGAAGGAATGGGCCGTAATCCACCACGCGGGCCCAGTGCGGGTTGGTGGATGTCATCATGTCACAAGTCTTCTAATTTTTGGTTCTAGTACATGCCGGTTTCCTCACGATGTTTTCCTTCACCGTTTTGAGAGCAGTGGTGATGAAATAATTTACACGAAGTAAAGCACCTGCCTGGGTTCGAACTTACGGCCTACAACTTGGAAGTCGCGGCCGCTACCACTGGGCCACCACTGTTCCACGATCCTTACATACTTCTTTTGCTTCACTCACATTCATACATTTGGTGGGTAGGTGCAAAAAAGTAAACATATGTTCCCAAATCATTTATTTAATTTTAATAGAATTTTCAATATTTTAATTGAAATTCTTACCTAATATTTAATATTAATATACCCTTAACTACATATTGTGTGGGCAGTAACATACACATGCCCTAAACAGTGGTTATTGCATTTACTTGCTGGCTTGAGCTGTCACTTGAACTTTGACCTCACTGACTATTGAACTTGAACACTAAGCCACTAACATGAGCTCAATAGCTGACATTGCGGAGACACAGCGTTTGGCAATTACATCCCTCAATCAGCGGATGACTGATTTTGAAGAACATCTGAAGATTTCATCAGCTGGAGCAGACTTGAGCGGGCTTCACAAGGATTTCACAACCTTCAAGGAGCATGTGTGGAGTGTCCTCAGTGCATTGCAGCTGCAGATTACTGAGGTGAGCAGGAGTGTTGATGTCATTGAGATGCGTCACAGGAAAAAATTCTTGCTGCTTGGCGGTGTGCCTGAGAAGCCTGGTGAGAGGCTCCCGGAGAGTGTGGCATCCCTTCTGCAGGATAAGCTGGGCATTGCTGATCTGGCACCATCTTCTTTAACAGTATGCCACAGACTTGGTACAGCTTCAGAAGGTCACTCTAGACCTGTCCTTCTTAGGTTCATGGAGTCTGCTATTACAGCAAAAACTAACTCCGAGCTGTATAATGTTGCACAGGCAGGTTTTAACATCGTTCTAAACTGGCTTCGTTGTAATTTACTAACACTAAATGCAGATAAAACAAAATATATTCAGTTCAACATGCGCAATCTTAATAACAAAACTAATCCCCATTTATATGCACACCAATGTAACAATCAGTCAGCCACTTCTTGTACCTGCCCTATGATCCTGGAAACAAAGTGCCTCAAGTATCTTGGAGTTTTTGTTGATAACACGCTCTCGTTTAGGCAACATATTGACAGTTTGGTTACTAGAGTACGTAAACTGATGTTTGCTTTCAAACAACTGCGCTCCATTGCCGACACTAACTTAGTCAAACAAGTTTATTTTGCTCTATGTCAATCAATACTTCAATATTGTATAACCTCATGGGGCGGAGCATCAAAGACTATCATTCTCTCTCTTGAAAGAGCACAAAGAGCTGTTCTAAAAGTAGCAAATTCTCTACCTTTCCTTTTCCCTACCCACCAGTTATTTAAATCCTGCAAAGTCTTGACTGTTCGGCAAATTTATTTACTGCACATAACACTAAAACAGCATGCAATGCTTAAATATAACCTAGATATAACTAACAAAAGGCGAAACGATATAGTATGCAGTTCAACCTCTACCTCTAAATTTGCATTTACATATAGATTCTTTACATTTTTAGGGCCCTTTTTATATAATAGATTAAATGGAATACTAAGTATATATAATTTAAATTATTTTAACTGTAAAAGCATTGTTTTAAACTATTTGCAAGGTTTGTCATATGACCAGACTGAAGACCTGCTTCTAGTATTAAAATAAAATTAGATTAAAACTACGTAAGCATGATTAAAAATAACACTACTATGTATATTTCCGCAGTGTCCTAGTTTTACTTAAAATTGTTAATTTATTGCAATACCTACATTATTAAATATAAATAAGCACTTTTACGCCTGAAGCACAGGTTCTACCTAGTTCAGGCAAATTATACATCAGCACTTTTTAGAACATAAGCAAATTATTGTAAATTTTGTACTTTAAGAAATAAATAAACGATTTTATTATTATTATTATTATATTTTTATTATTAGGAGCCAAATCTGGAAAACCAAGACCAAGCTGAAGGGTACCTCTTATGTAGTGTCTGAGTACCTCACTCGTCGGCGGCAGTCTGCTTTTACAACAGCTCGCAAGTTGTTCGGTGTGACTAATGTGTGGACTATGGATGGAAACATTAATGTCAAGCTCCCTAATGGCAAACGTCGTCGGGTCTTCACTGTCGACGAAGTCAACGCGCTGGGTGCGGAGCATGGCAAGTCGCTGGATCAAGTGGTTCTTCCGGATTTTAACCCTGGCACGAATAATACAAGCCCGGCACCGGCGCAGGCACACACTCGGTCAAGGAGGTTGGCAAAGAAGAAGTAACTTGTTTTGTTTACTCTCATTATTTTGTCATTTACTTTTTGCGTAATTATTAACAACATCATTACATAAGCATCGCTAGTGTTTGTTCGCCGATTTTGGGCAGGGGCAGTGGGAGCGCGTCACAGTTATTTTATTTCATGTACCGATAGCGACTTTGTTCTTGACAGTCATTATGTTTGTTTTGAAATGTCGCTGTCACTTGCCTGTCTCTGTCTACGGCGTATTGCATTCAGTTACGTTCGGAAACGCGCATTAGTTTTATATTTGTTTTGTGAACAGTCTGCCGGCAGGTTATGCAATTAATTCTTAAGTGAATTTTTATTTCACATTTATTATATTATCTATTATTATTTTTTAGCTTATATTATATTTATTTAATTACCTGCTTAATAATTATGTCTGACGACGACTCATTTTATTCTTGTTCTTCCACGTCTTTTTCAACTCTTGACGACTCTCTGTCCGTGAATGGTTTTCTGAGTGGTGAGTGCAAGCGATTTGACAAGTGCTTTAACGTCTGTCATGTCAATGCTCAGAGCATTCCTCAGCACCATTCTGAGTTACTGGATTTATTTTTTGACGTCACTTTGCATGCTGTTTTGGTGTCCGAAAGTTGGCTAAAACCTGAACTTCCCTCTACTTTTTACTGTTTACCTGGCTATATTTTAATTCGCAACGATCGTACAGGGAAAAGAGCCGGGGGGGTTGCCATTTACCTGCGTAGTGATATCCCTTACAAAATCTTATTTTCTTCATCCCCAATTTATAATGGCAGCCCTGAGTACTTATTTCTTGAAATTATAGTTAAAGGGGTTAAAGCGGTTCTAGGAGTTGTTTACTGCCCTCCTACTATAGATTACTTCTCCATTCTTGAATCTCTCTTTGAATCTGTTTCCTCAGATTACAAACATCACATAGTCATGGGTGATTTTAACACTGACCTTTTGAAGGATAATCCTCGATCACGTAAGCTGAGAGCGATCCTGGAGTCGTCGAGTCTGTCACTCCTTAAACTTAATCCGACTCATCGTAACTTTGACTCAAACGATTCCTGGCTTGATCTCATGATTGCATCTTCTGTGGATCTCGTTGCCAACCACGGTCAGGTCGCTGCGCCTGGTTTATCCAGACACGATCTCATTTACATGTCCTACAAAATTAAACCCCCTAAGCAGCGGCCTGCTATTGTTTTTATACGAAATTTTGTAAGATTAAATAAAGAAAAGCTCAATAGCGATGCACAAGCCCTGGATTGGGTTGATATTGCCCAGTCATCTTCAGTGGATCAGAAAGTTGAAATATTTAACAGGTATGTACTCCAGCTCATGGACACGCATGCGCCACTGAGGGCTGTTCGTGTCAAGCGCCCCCCAGCTTCATGGATAACCCCTGGAGTTCGGATGGCAATGAGACGACGAGACCGGGCTTTTGGAAAATATAGGCGGGACCGCAGTGAGGAGAACTGGATCCTGTATAAGTTGGCTAGAAACCGCTGCAACCAGATGGTAAGAGCATCTAAACGCCGATACATTTGTGAAAATGTCCTCAACTCATCACCGGCTGATATTTGGAAGTTCCTGAAATCGCTTGGCATAGCAAAGTCCCCTTCTAGTATTGTTTCTCTTAATCTGCCTTTGGATGTCCTTAATAATCATTTTTCAACGTCCGCTACGCTTGCGGCTGACGTCAAAAATAAAACTATCTCTGATATTACTTCCAAGCCAATGCTTTCTCCTGACTCTTTTTCTTTCTCCACCGTGACTAACCTTGAGGTCCTCAAATATTTTACCTCAATTAAGTCTAAGGCTGTGGGCTGTGATGGGGTCAGTCGAACTATGTTATCTTTTATGATTGAGAACTTAATTCCAATTATTACTCACATTATCAATTCATCGCTGCAGACTGGTGAGTTTCCTGCAATGTGGCGTAAGGCTTACATTATCCCTCTTCCTAAAATTCCCAACCCCAGTTTGGCTATTCACTACAGACCCATCTCCATTCTCCCTTTCCTTTCTAAGATCCTAGAAGCAGTTGTTCTTAAACAAATATCCTCCTACGTTTTTAAAAATAACCTGTTGTCCAATTGCCAATCCGGTTTTCGGCCTGGCCACAGCACAGCCACAGCTCTGCTTAAAGTTACTGAAGACATTAGGGACGGCTTGGAAAATTCGAGGTTAACGGTGCTGGTTTTAATAGATTTTTCCAATGCTTTTAACACCGTTGATCACGACATTCTCCTGGCCATGTTGTCTCAAATTGGGGTCTCTTCGTTGTCACGTGATTGGTTTTCATCATATCTTCGTGGTCGCCAGCAGGCTGTGCGTGCTGATCAGGATTGCTCTGACTGGTGCGACTTGGTAACTGGTGTTCCACAAGGCGGTATACTCTCTCCTCTTTTATTCTCTTTATTTATAAACTCCATTACTGTTATCCTCAAATGTTCTTACCATCTGTACGCTGATGACTTGCAACTTTACGCTCAATCAGACATTGCCAACCTTGACAATTGCATTTCATTACTCAATGCTGATCTTCGAGCTATCAGTGATTGGTCTGGCAGATTTGGGGTTTCTGTTAACGTCGGGAAATGTCAGGCCATCCTCATTGGTAGTTCGTTCTTTTTGAGAAGTGTGAACACTGGCCAACTTATGCCACTGATGTACGAGAACTCCGTCATTTCTCTTTCACCTCATGTAAAAGATTTAGGTCTGTACATTGACGACAGTTTTAGTTGGAATAAACACGTAGCTCAGGTGAGCCAGAAAGTCGCGTTCTCACTGCGGTCTCTCTATAGATTCAAGCATTTCCTCCCATCCAGCACCAAAATCACTTTGGTCCAGTCACTTGTGCTTCCCATTATCGACTATGCTGATGTTTGTTATCCTGATCTATCCCAAGAGCTTCTAAACAAATTGGATCGACTTCTCAACAATTGTATTCGCTTTGTTTTTGGCCTTCGTAAATACGATCACATTTCTTCCTACCGTTCTCAGCTTAAATGGCTGCCTATCCGCCTCAGGAGGTCCCTCAGATCTCTCTGCTTGCTCTTCACTATTATGAACGATCCTTGTGCTCCCGATTATCTAAAAACTTATTTCAAAGTGTTGGGCAGTTCTCACAGTCGTAACCTTCGAGCCTTCAAAAATCTACTCCTCCAAATTCCTTCACACCGCACCGGTTTTATGTCCAATTCATTCGCTGTCTCAACAATTAAGCTCTGGAACGCGCTACCCTTTGGTATTAAAAAGGCTGAAAGCAAATTCACTTTTAAGAGAAAAGTTCGTAACCACTATTTGGGTCAGACAAAATAGCTCTCATCTAGAGACGTCTAGTCATAATAATTATTAATAGGGTTCTCGTTTTTTTATTGGTATTTATTAGTCTATTTTATTTGTATATGTGTATTGTTAATATATATGTAAGTATATACTTTTTCGTATACAAGTTGTTTTTTTTTAATATTATTTTGTACCCCTTCACAACGTTGTTCTTTTTTAACCCTAAGGTTGACTGGTAGAGAATGCCTTGTGGCATTAAGTCCGCCTATGTACCACTTTTGTACATGAAGTTTAAATAAATAAATAAATACATCTAGTCATACACACGCCGGTTATGAGTACCGCACCCCTGGCCTTACCGAAGAACATCACCAATAAGATCCGTGTATGTCCTTCTAGGGCGTCCGGCTCGTCCACTACAGGCGTTTCCACGCACGTCTACCGTGTCAATATCTTAACATCATCATAAAGAAAGAAAGAAAGAAAGAAAACTAGTTTATTTGGTACACACACAATGTAGGTACAAATAAAAGGGAACCACACACACATCTCCAACAACCCAACATCATCTTCATCAGTCTACAACAGTTCACTGCAGGACATAGGTCTCGCCAATGAGGGCTACCGCGTTTAAATTGGCCGCTAGGGGCGCTGGTGTAGAGTGAGGTCTTCAAAATGTCAAGTTTCATAGTTTTTTGGCTTTTAGCGCGAGTTTATTTACTAGTTTAGGGTTCCGTACCCAAAGGATGCAAACGGGACCCTATTACTAAGACTCCACGATCCGTCTGTCACCAGGCTGTATCTCATGAACCGTGATAACGAGATAGTTGAAATTTTCACAGATGATGTATTTATGTTGTTATTATACAACAAACGATTTTTTTGCCGTTTTTTGCGATATTTACCAAATGTGGCTGATTAAGATAGGTATGCGTGTTACCAACCACTGCTTCAATAGAGTTTCATGTTTCAGAAAAAAATATCCTCCTTTTTTTCGACTAAATGCTGTGCAAAACTGCAGCATACTCAATATTATATTTAATCGCATTTTAATGGCATTAGAAATGATTTTATTCCAAACTTTGCTTCCGTGCGCGTTATAACAACGTCCAGCTATATTTAAGGCGTATAAGTTCCCCAATGTTTACGCAGTACTGGCCGTGCGCCCGCTCAGAGCCAGAATATCAATATTGAACCTCCTTTTGGACAGTTTTGTTTGCAAAACATTCTTTGATTTACATATGCTATTTCTGTTATGAAGAAATTATAACCATCAAATTTTCTGTGTAAAAATATTTTTAAACATCCAAGTCGTTTTGGAAAAGTATCCAAAAGTTACGTGTTATATTAAAAACAATGGTTTGATTTTACAATATTTCCATGTTACAGCATTAGTACTTGGAAATGGGGGACAATAAATATGGATTTTTTTCAAACCTTTTAACCTCGCCGTTACTAAGGAGTATGCTTTAGAAAGTAACCGTTTTACGGCACTAAAGCGGTGGAAGGCCCTTAAGGACCTTACTCGCCAGTGGCGACAACTGTTGGGCACAAAAACGGTAGCCCTCATTGCACGTCATTTGCTATGATTTTTGGCAACTCATCCTGCTGCTACTACCCTGCGCTATGAATCGGCTATTCGCTCCACCTAGCCTTAAGGATACACTAGTCGAAAATTCTTCCATACAAACGTAGTCTAGAGATTACTCCACTGTTTGACGATGTATGTTCAAAATAAAAAATTATATCAATTTGTCTCATCATTATCTAGTCCTGTATGGAAACAAAAATGTTAAAAAATAATATATTTGAAAGTTATGAGCGTCGAAATTTCCATATTTCAACACTAATTTTAACGCATCTTTGGGCGGAAATAAATACCATATGAAGAAGGAAAATTGCAAAACGGACTCCATACAGGGATAGATTAGTAATTCATCAATGCAAATAATGTTATTTTAGAAATATACATCTAGTCGTTTTTCCATAATATCTAGACTCCCAAAGGTCTGTTTATAAAATTTCGCGTGCTAGTTTTCGTCCTAACTCATCATCCACTTCGATACAAATTTGCAAAAGTGCAAATTCGTACGCAAACTAGCTTCTTACTGCTCCTCACAGCATCTATTTCTTTCGCACGTGTTGTCGGATAAGATAGCATGCATTTTAACCCCGCGCACAAAATAGTTCGTGCCGTCGACTAGTTCAACCTTAAGAGCGGACTCTAGTCAACAGGAATTTGAAAAATAGGTATTTGAAGAAACTATTGCCGTCGCGTCATCTCCAACCTCACCCCGTAAAGTGCGAAAGGGACAACTGCAGCTCAGGCTGATTTTACCTACAAAAACTTTGACTAAAAGACGTTTCGTATTCTGCTGTTTTCTTCATGAAAACTGGTCTGATCTAAAAAATTCTTGTATCAAAATTTAGAGGGAAAAGTATATCTATGCTCCTATCATTTCCTTTTTTGTTAAAAACTTATAAATTTTGTCTGAAAGTCTTCTGAACATGGCGGTAAAAACGAGCATTTTTTTCGGATTTTTAGATTGTCATATTTCTTTTTGTGATTTTGTTTTGGAAAAGACCTAGATTTTATGGAAAAAAATCATTGCTCTAGAGGCATTATCCACGAAGAAAACAGCAGAATGTGTTTGTATGGAGAAAGTCTCACTAGAGTCCCCTCTTAAAGCGTCCTACCTTACGTTTACCTCATAATATTCGTGTAATGGCTTCTAAATACTGTTCCGAACCATCAAAACAACGTCTCGTCGTACATTAGCGGTGTATAGGCATACTCACTTAAAGGATAGAATTTCGTTAGCACTAAATATCATTAGTCTGTCTCGCTTCCCGTTGCGTCATACCAAAGCTTTTAACTTTTGACATTTATATAAGGGCTGGCTCTGTCGTCAAAACTGTCTGATTACTAAAAAAACTTTTTGGCCCATACATTGAGGCAAAGGCTCGGAAGGAGCTCGTGGCTAAATAATAACAGCCGCACTGGTCGATCTTCAAGGTTAAGCAACGCTTGATGAGATCGGTCCGTGGCTGGGTGACCATTTCAACATACCGAGTTTCCTCCGTGCCTCGGAAAGCACGTTAAGCCGTTGGTCCCGGCTGTCATTTGAAGATCTTTGACAGTCGTCACGAGTAGTCAGAAGTTTGAGATCTGACACCAGTCTAGCCAAGGGGTACCGCTGTTACCCAGTTACTGGGTTGTGGAGGTCAAGTAGGCAGTCGCTCCATGTAAAACAGTGGTACTCAGCTGAATCCGGTTGGACTGGAAGCCAACCCCAACATAGTTGGGAAAAGGCTAGGCAGATGATGATGACATTGAGACAAAGGCTCAGCTGGCTGCCAAAAAGCTGGGGATCCTTGCAAAGGTTATAAGGTACTTCACGCCAGAACAGCTGCTCAGCTTGTATCAAGCGCAAGTTCGATCATGCATGGAGTACTGATCTCTGGGACGGATCTGCCAAATACCAGCTTGATGTACTAGAGTCGATCGAAAAGCGGGCCAAGAGGCTCATCGGCAATGAGGCACTGGTTAAGACATAGCTCCAGAGCCTTGAACATCGTCGCCGAGTTGCCAGCTTGTCGGATCTTTTTCGGTTGCATTTCGGGGAGAATGCGAAGGAATTGCATGATCTAATTCCACCAAACCCGTTTCATCATCGGACTACAAGACGTACGGCGATGCGCCATCGGTACATGGTGGACATCCCTATACGCACTAATCGTGCGAAATAGTGGTCAAGCGCGATCTCACCTGATGGTAAGCGATGATGTGGTCGACGGTGAAGCACGCTAGCCTAGAAGTAACCTATTCACCCTTTTCTTAAAGACCCCCAGATTGTAGCTGTCGGGAAACACAGATTCCGGCAAGGAATTCCACTCCTTAGCTGTACGCATAATAAAAGTGTTTCCAAAACGTTTAGTGCGTATGGGTGGGATTTCCACCATGTACCGATGGCGCATCGCCATACGTCTGGTAGTCCGATGAAACGGGCTTGGTGGAATTAGATCGTGCAATTCCATCGCACGATCCCCGAAATGTTAACGATAAAAAAAACCGACAAGCTGGCAACTCGGCGACGATGTTCAAGACTCTGGAGCTTTGACTTGAACAACGCCTCATTGCCGATGAGCCTCTTGGCCTGCTTTTCAATAGAAATATAATTATAGAAATAGCCAATAGGCTATTTCTATAATATTAGTAAGATTCCGGAAACATTGAAAATGTTACTACTTATACCGTCAATCTCACGCCTGGGTTCTTCATTGTTTCCTGCCATATTTTTTGGTTACAGCCTTTTTGGATGATCTTTTCTTCTAGCCCACATTTATGGCTTACTTCTGATCATCATAATCATTTCTGCCAAAAGACATTCACTGCTGGACATAGATCTCCCACCAAGAGCGCAACATCCACCGGTCCTCCGCTTCTCGCCGACATTACAGACAAGCGAAAGTAAAGTGTCCGTCTTAGACACTTTCGTGTCCTTCTCTCTGTAATACGGTCGCGATATGCTACAATGATCATAATGTCCCATTGACCGTGTCTCGTTACTGTTATACAGAAGTGTACATAAGTGTGTTTACTTTGCATGGGTGCAAGTGTAGACTGTGGCGATGATATTCTAGTAAACAGATACGTTATACACTCACAAAACATCCGAAAAAAGTGACTGAAAAAATGACTTTAGATGGCTATTGCCCCTCTCTATATGATCAGCTTCTCGTACTAGTACATTCAAGTACAGTTCCATACAAATTAACCTTGAAAGCGGACACAAAAAACCCAATATTCGCCCATGACTTGCGCCAATCACAAACTAGTACAACACTATGATTCACAGCCATTCGTAACAGAGAGGTAAATGAACACTATTTGCAAAGCGAGCCGTTACTTTGGCATAGAAACATACATCGATCTTCGAGTCAATTTACGCTAATGTCAATTTAATACTTTCGGTTTTTATGAATGCCAGATGTCTTGTACAAGTAGTCGAGTACGTACAGTCGAGAAAAGAAAAGGTTACGCACATTTTGATGGTTTTGTTTGTAAAACCGCTTATCCTTTACGTGCGTTCAAGCGTTTTTGCCATACCTATTATTGGAATCAAATATAACAGCTCACAATGTTAGGACCCACAAATTTTTTATCCGTGGTGCTAGGCGTCTGGGCTTATCCCAGTTGTAAACGACCCTTTGTGCCTATTGGCCTTGTTTGTTCTGTCTCCTGCTTGATATGGAGGCAAGTGGAAATTTATATTTTGTCCTACTCCTCCGTTATTCTTTTCTGATTAATTTCGTTGCGGGATCCAAGACAGTTAAATTCATTCTCCGGGACTTCGTCGAGCTTCATTGCCTCGGCGCTTTTCTGGTGGTCGCCTCTGTTGATTCTGGCTTTCAGGAGTTGCAGTGGTTTGGGAATAGTGCGGTGGGATTGTCCCTATCCTTTACTTTCCTCGAGACTAGAATGTACACTTAACGAAGGGTCTGATTATAAAAAGATTTTTCTTTCTAAAAAACAATACGATAGTCTTGTCGTATGACAAGTAACTCGCACTCGAAGTTGTGGATGACTATGTCTACCTACCTGGGACAAACGATCCAGTTGGGTAGCCAACTTCGAGAAAGAGGTCAACCGTCGAATCCGACTCAGCTGTGCAGCATTCGGGAAGTTGCGCGGCATCTTCTCGTCCAACTTACCACAGTGTCTCAAGACGAAAGCTTTTGAGCAGTTTGTTTTGCCAGTTATGACCTTTGGCTCTGAGACGTGGTCGCTCACAATGGGCCATCAGAAACCTTACAGTGACCCAAAGGGCAATGGAGAGGGCCATGCTCGGAGTGTCCTTGCGTGATCGAATCAGAAATGTAGAGATCCGCAAGAGAACCAGGATTACCGACATAGCCCGAAGAATTGCCAAACTTAAGTGGCAGTGGGCAGGGCACATTGCTCGCAGAACGGATGGCCGAAGGGGCAGAAAGGTTCTAGAGCGTTCACTTTCAATTTCAGCAGTAGTCAAATATGCATACAAAGGCATTTTTTTTTTGTAAGTGATGCAACTTAACGTGACTCGAGGTGAAGGTCGTTCAAGATCAAGACATTGAAATAATTTTAATAATTTTGTTTACGTTAATTTGACTTTGATTCAAAGGAAAGAGAGAAACAATGGAAATTTTAATTAGGTTAGCGGTAATCCATAATAAGTACGTTTAAAAATGCGGAGTATTCCCGTTTGTCACCTATTTTTTGGGCACCTATGCATTGGGCTCGTGGCTATATAATAACAGCCGCACGGGTCGATCATCAAGGTTAAGCAACGCTTGACGAGGTCGGTCCGTGGATGGGTGACCATTTCAACATACCGAGTTTCCTCCGTGCCTCGGAAAGCACGTTAAGCCGTTAGTACCGGCTCTCATTTGAAGATCTTTGACAGTCGTTACGGGACACAAAAACACCCCGATTCAAACAGTAAAACGCCCAACTTTTGAACGGCTGAACCGATTTCATTCAACCATACACTCTCGACAAAATCATTCAAACGAAAAAAACTAAATCAAAATCGGTTCATCCGTTTAGGCGCTATGATGCCACAGACAGAAACACAGATACACAGCAACACACGTGAAACTTATAACACCCCTCTTTTTCCGGTGAGTAAAAATGGGTACCTTCACGAATTGGATTGTCAGTTATTATGTTTGATTTCCGGAAAGTAAAAAACCAAAAATCCATTCCAGTTAAGTCAACATTAAATAAATTGCCTACTGCTTCGTCACATAATAAAAATAGTAAAACCGTTATTTACCGTGAGTCATAGTCATGCGGAATCTGTGTCCTTTTTTTCCAAAAAGTAATATTTATTGAATCACTCCGGTTTTTGACTTGGTGACTTTTAAATAAAACAATTTTTGTATTTAGAGTTGTTTCCTTTAGAATGACTCAGAAGACCTTATAATGTGTTAAACTAAAATGATCTATTCTTGAATTCATTTTTAGGGTTCCGTACCCAAAGGGTAAAAACGGGACCCTATTACTAAGATTCCGCGGTCCGTCTGTCACCAGACTGTATCTCATGAACCGTGATAGCCAGACAGTTGAAATTTTCACAGATCGTGTATTTCTGTTGCCGCTATAACAAAAAATACTAAAAACAGAATAAAATAAATATTTAAGTGGGGCTCCTATACAACAAACGTGATTTTTTTGCGATAATGGTACGGAACCCTTCGTGCGCGAGTCCGACTCGCACTTGGCCGGTTTTTAATTATTGACTGTTAAAGGATGATTTATGCCAGACCGTAGCGGGCGCAAGCCGAGTCCCCTGCGAGGCACGGACGAGGCTCGCATTCAAAACTTCACGAACATTCGTCAAAATGTTATGCTCACAGACATAAATCTGAATAGATAACGCAAGTAACTCCATCTGTATGAAAACCAAACGTGCCACTTTTTCATAAACAATTTAAAAACAAATTTCCTTACTAATGAAAGAAAACATACCCAGTGCCTCGGCCTACTTTTTCTATACATTCTGTACTGCTCAATATGGCATAAAAAGGCATTTTTCTAGATTTCGGTGGATTTCAAGTGCCGATAATGCAAAATGAAAAGCTCAGATTACGATCATTGATCGTAACTTTACTCCTTTTTGAGGCACGCGAAGTACATACAGTCGCGTCATCTAGTTAGATTTATATACTTATTTATTATATGCTTTATTGTACACCATAAAATACGTATGTAAGGATCGTAGCAGGTGGCGTTCTGTAGTTTCTGCCTACCCCCATGGGAAAAAGGCGTGAGTTTATGTATGTATGTATGTATAAAATACATTAACAAAAAGAAACTTAAGTCTAATACATATACAATGGGCGGCCTTATCGCATGATGCGATTTATATCTGTGGTTATGCTAGAACGCCCGCCACGGTCTAGTATAATTCATCCTTCATGCGTGAGATAAGTAGGTTAATACATTATTAAAATGCCAAATAAATTACAGATAATTAAAAATAAAAATTTATAACTTTTGGCAAAAAATGTTATAAATAAAAAAAGTTAATTAACAAAAAACCCGACTGCTTAAAAAGCGAAGTAAAAAAACGTTAACAAGAAGAAAATCATGTTGTGCAGTCGGAGGATAATGTTGGCGAGCTGGCTGATCAAAACCAGATGTATCCTCCGATTGCACTTCTTGTTTACGTCTTTTTAGTTCGCTTTTTTTGTTTTTTTAAATAACTTTTTTTATTTATAACATTTTTTTTGAATTAGCTACTTTTAAACATATAAGTGTAATATATTTTTGAAATCACCTCTTAAAACCCTTTATTTTGATACCCCCCACAAACCGGGTTTGGAAGACAAAAAAAAATTGTGCCCCACAATATGGCGCCCAAAATCCGCCATTTATTTTAATGTAGCTAGTGACACTCGCAGGGTTAAGACGAATCGATTGACGTAAGAATCATCAAAATGGTTAACGCGTTTGGTCTCTAGAACGCCACATAGGAACAAACATACATACATAGACTGATAAACACATTATCCTCCTTCGGCAGTCGTGTAAAAAGATTTAAATTCAGAAGGGCCAGTCATAGACTCACAGCAAATTGCTACAGCTTTAACTTTCAGGATGAGACAAAGACTTCAGTTATATCCCATAAGCTTCAGTTTCAAGTTACAGGATGAGACAATTGTCTTCTTTCTTTTAACTTTTCTAATTAATCTATAGGAGCGTCCTCACCGAGAGCATTCACTTGTAATGAGCATTCGACGTCGAATATTCGAGTGGTGTGGCCGTTGAGCCGAGCGTTAAAGCGCGATCTTCAGCCGGTGTGGTCGTCGCAATGATTTTCGCGGAAACGGCTCGCGTTCGAATGTTCACGCAAATAAAACGCTCGAATGCGAGTATTCAGATAATGAAATCAATGAGTATGTATGTAGGCATATTACTGGCCTCTTGTAAAGCTAGGAACAGTTCCTTGATCTTCAGTGTTTTTGACGTTCTTGGTCAATCGTATTATCGAATGAATGACATTTAATGAGGTATTCGAATGCTCCAAGCTCGCAAGGGAACGTTCGACTCGAACGTTCATAGTTTTGCTCGAACATGAATGCTGGGCTCGCCTACGATTGCTTGTTTACAAATGCTCGCGAAAGAATGCTCCCAGTGAGGACGCTCCTTAAGAGTTCTAGACCAATTATGTAGCAGAAAACATCATTAATACAGTACGTTCTATATTTAGAATGTCCATTGTCTGCTGGAACAATGAACTCGGACAGACTTGGGATTATAGGAGACTTCAATAATTTGCGATCTTGTAACAGGAAATATAATTGAATGATGTCTATTTTTAACGCGTTTTATTAGATAAACTGCGTAGGCGCTGTTCATTATTAAAATTGCCCAGTTTACTGTTTTGCGGGTATTTTTTTTAAATGGCCAATGTGTGCCGAAATAATTCCGTTCATTTCATGCTTCATTTAGTGGCGAAAGGCATAGTAGTAGAAACCAGAGATAAAGTCGCGAGGTTACAACTGGGCCACGCGAGTTTGTAAGTCGTGGGTTTGAACCCAGCCAGGTTCTTGACTTTGTGTAATTTATTTCATTACTATCGCTTTCAAAATGGTGAAAGGACAGGTATATAAGGAGTCTTCCCGAGTGGCGTTAATCTTAATCGTTCTGCGATTTTAAACGCGCCCTGGAGGGCCTGGACAGCTAGCTCTCGGTAACGCAGATTCTAGCTGACTTATTCATTCACCAAGATGGTAAACTTTGTAAGTATCGTGTTGTGATTTTTACATTGCTTGTCCAATCACTTAGCGACGAACTTAGCTAGTGGTTAAGGAGCAATGTATTTATTGCGAAAATAGAACAGACGCTATGATATTTTTAAACATGATTTTGGACATGGGCACTGTGACCACTTCGCGCGGACACCGACACGCGCCCTTGCCACTTCTCCTGTATTTAATATTTCTATGATATTGAAGAATGTTTGCGACACGATCTATGATTATCTGAGATACAATCTAGATAAGGTTTTGAATGATTCACCATCCCGGAAGAAACTAAATTAATCATACCCCAACACAATATCTACTGTATTATCGTGACGCATATTTCTCATACCCAAATTCATAAAATTCGCACGTAGTTTCTTACCGTTGCCCAAAACACATTCATATACGGGTTTTCCCATATTTATTTGACAGACACGAGCGATAATTGAAAAGCATACTTAATCTAATTAGCATGTATTTACATATAGATAAAATTTGACTCACTTGAACTTAGTCTTGGGCGGGGATTGAACTCCCGTTATTGGCACGGAGTAGTTTTTTAGGGTTCCGTACCCAAAGTATAAAAACGGGTCCCTATTACTAAGACACCTCGGTTCGTCTGTCTATCTGTCCGTCTGTCACCAGGCTGTATCTCATGAACCGTGATAGCTAGACTGATGAAATTATCACAGACTAGTTGTCCCACGCGGCTTCGTTCCCGTCAACCGGCTCCGACCGACCTACCGCTTACGCAGCGCACGCAACGGAAGCTCTCAAAAAGGAATACATTTGCCCGTTTTTGCAACATTTTTCATTTATGCTCCGCTCCTATTGGTCGTAACGTTATGTTATATAGCCTATAACCTTCCTCGATAAATGGACTATCCGACTAACTAAGAATTTTTCAATTCGAATCAGTATTTCCTGAGATTAGCGCGTTCAAACAAACAAACAAACTCTTCAGCTTTATAATATTAGTATAGGTGATGTTTTTCTGTTGCCACTATAACAAAAAATACAATAAAATAAATATTTAAGTGGGGCTCTCATTCAAAAAAGAAACAGTTTCTTGGCCGTTTTTTTGCGATAATGGTACGGAACCCTTCGTGCGCGAGTCCGACTGTCACTTGGCCGGTTTTATTCACGGTTACTGTCTAATTGAAGAGTAAATACGGATTCAGAGTTATTTACAAAACTGCATAGAAACATATTTTGCTAGAAACTTAACAAAAAGCAGATGCTTTTTGACCTCGGTGCAATTTGCTCTGCACTACGTAAAATTGCACAGCCGCTCAAATTGTGAACTCTAGACACCTGCATCATTTCAGACGTTTAACTGCTGGACAAAAATTGCTCTGCACTACGTAAAATTGCACAGCCGCTCAAATTGTGAACTCTAGACACCTGCATCATTTCAGACGTTTAACTGCTGGACAAAAATTGCTCTGCACTACGTAAAATTGCACAGCCGCTCAAATTGTGAACTCTAGACACCTGCATCATTTCAGACGTTTAACTGCTGGACAAAAATTGCTCTGCACTACGTAAAATTGCACAGCCGCTCAAATTGTGAACTCTAGACACCTGCATCATTTCAGATTTTTAACTGCTGGACAAAAATTGCTCTGCACTACGTAAAATTGCACAGCCGCTCAAATTGTGAACTCTAGACACCTGCATCATTTCAGACGTTTAACTGCTGGACAAAGGTGACCTCCAAACTCCTCCTACATCGGTGGACCGATGACCTGGTGAAGGTTACAGAAATCCGCTGTTATCAAGAAACATGTATATTTGTTTTACATTAGTATTAGTATTACTGTCTGCTTACACTTTGAAACATATCTACATATATATAAAGTCAGTTTTTAGGGTTCCGTAGTCAACAAGGAACGTCTTAGTAGTAGCTATAATTTGGCATGGATATACACATTCATCACGCCGACAGTGGTAAAATAAAATCATATATTTTTTTAATTTATGGTACCTCCTGTACACGTAAAGTGGGGAGTCGTCTATCTCATGGTATGGAGTATAGTTGCGTACACCATTCAAAAATATTACGGGTCTGTGAAAACCATTTTTCGATTCAGGGATCCGTTTGCGTAAAATTATGCTTTAAATGGCAAATTTTTGTTATAAAAAATCCCCTCTCCCCCGTGCCAGTGTAATGGTTGCTCTTGGGTATGTGAAACAATTTACGGCAGTAGTACATATAACGAAATTAAAAGGAAAACTATCATGGCCAAGTACAAGTTTACATGTAATAGTCGACCAACTTATAAAATGTACTTGGAAAAGTAATTTTTTGTTTTTGTATTTTTATGTATTGAGACAACAGTTTTCGAACGGCTAAGTTAATTTTGTCCCTTCGTTAGAGCAATATTCGGTGCTTTCATTGTTTGTGATGTTACCTATTTATTTTGGTGAATGTAGCTGACAGCTGTTCATACGGAACCCTCTGTACGCGAGTCAGACTCGCACTTGGCTGGTTTTATTTTACTTAAATTCGCATTGTAGCAACAGCGAACTTTTGTTACTGTTGTCCTACTCCTGAAGGCGGTAGAAAATAGACTCTACTGTGTTACCCATGGCCATAGCATTATTATTCTTTAAAATGAGTTTCCAAATAAATCGAAACTCACCAAGTTGTAAACTGACTGTCGAAGTTTGGTTGAAATTGAAAGAGTGGCTTCGATTGAATCGAAATCAGAGTTTGCTTGCTAGATAGCCAGAACAATTGCTTACGACAATAACTCGAGATTTAAAATGCCGAAACGAGATTAATATTTCCACCACTAAATCATTAGCAAACGCTCCGAAATTCAAACAATTTGACGAAGTTTCAATTAAAAAAAGGTAATTCAGAGACTCAAAATACCCGACTTAAGAAGCAAACTAAAAAGACTTAAACAAGGAGACAATCATGCTGTGCAGTCGGAGGATACATATTCGCGAGCTGACTGACGTTTTAACCTGTTTTTTTTTCGAATTAGGTACATTTAAAAATGTCATGTAAGTGTTATATATTTTCGAAATCACCTCTTAAAGTCTTTATTTTGATACACCACACGATGGGTTTAGAAGAAAGAAAAAAATTGAGACAAGACAATATGGCGCCCAAAAGCCGGCATTTTTCTTGTTTCCAATTTTAATGTAGCCAGTGTCACTCGCAAGGTTAAGACGAATCGATTGACGTAAGCATCATCAAAATCGGCCAACGCGTTTGGTTTCTAGAACGCCACATAGGAACAAACATACATACATAGACTGATAAACTATTGTAAATTTATACTATTCTATATCTATTAAACCTCTCTGATAAGCTAAAGAAATTACTTAAGCTGTATTTTTCCCTAGAAAATCCAATATAAACACTTTACCCTCCTTCGGCATTCGGGTAAAAAGAGTAGACAAATTGATTGATTGACAACGACAGGACCAACATCTAATCGAGATTATCGATACCACGATTATATTGCAAAATAGCCTCCATAATAACAGCAAAAACTAAAGATCACAACATAAAGTAGGTAATTATTTCTTCAGCTAAACAACGAAGAAGCCCATAAACGCTAATTGTCTTACAGTACTGTTGCAGCCACAGACATAAATCTCACTAGATAACGCGATTGTATGAACTTTGCGTGCCAAACACGGTCTAAAGTTACGACAAATGATCGTAATCTGAGCTTTTCATTTAGAATCATCGGCACCGGAAATCCACCGAAATCTAGAAAAATGCCTTTTTATGCCTTATTGAGCTGTATAGAAAAAGTTGACGGAGGCATTGGAAATGATTTCTTTCATTGGTAAGTAAATTTGTTTTGAAACTGTGTGTGAAAAAGTGGCACGCTTGGTTTTCATACAGATAGAGGAGCTTGCGTTATCTAGTTAGATTTATGTCTGTGGTCTTAATCCTAACAATAGCATCTCTGAGATATGACCCCAGATTTATGTTTCAAAACATCACTCTTTGTACCCATAAAGTGTCCGCATATTATCTAGAATGTTCAACAACATTGAAACACATATTTTGACAACAGACGTACAGAGTATCATCACCTTCCATTGTTTCGCAACACTCCCACCGTTGTGTCAACATGCGCATGCGCATCCGTGACCTACAGTTCATTGTTTTATACCTTCGTTAACATAACATCACGACTTTAATGAATGAAGGGTTAGGCAGCAGTGAATGTGAACGAGGTGACTTTTAATTCATTGGCAAATTGTGAAAGGGAGACTCTGGTGAGGTACCTACTTATAAATTTTACTGGGACCAACTGGGAAATCGCGGTAAATATATATTGCATATTAGAGCAATGGTGGCCCAGTGGTAACGGCTTGTTTCGTAGGTCGTGGGTTCGAACCCAGGCAGGCGCCTTACTTTGTGTAAATTATTTCATCTAAAAGACATGAAAGTAAGATTAATGCAGTAGAAATGCGCTCCTTGCGAAGTATGTGTGATGTAACTTTAAATGATAGATTGAGGAATGAGGTAATAAGACAACGTTGTGGTTTAAAAGAAGATGTAGTGACTAAAATTGAAAATTGGCCATGTTGAGAGGATGAATAAAAGGCGACTAACGAAAGGCAGACGTGAATGGAAACGCCGGGAGGGGACGGCCTAGAAAGACATACATAGACCTTATAGGTGATGTTCTTCAGAAAGGCCAAGTGCGCAGTACCCATAACCGGCGTGTGTGTATGACTAGATGTATGAATGTGTGTGAAGCAAAAGAAGTATGTAAGGATCGTAGCAGGTGGCGTTCTGTAGTTTCTGCCTACAAAAAAAAAGGCGATAAACATTTCAGAAAAGTACTTGAGTTCTGATGTCACCCCAAAGCTCCCAAGGCCTCAAAAGGTCAAAAACAAAGGGTAAAGGTAGCGGAAAAGTTTCAAAGCATTATTCAACCCCTGAGGTGAACCTTTAATGACTCTTTGACCTATAAAACAGAAAGATGAAGGTTGGATATTACCGGAAACTTTATCCATTTAAACTTGCTGATTTGTTTTGTTACCTTACACAAATAAGGGTGGGTAACATGTACAGTCAGGGGAGGTAAAAGTTAAACTGCTTGTCAAGGGAAATTATGTTTTTTTAGGGTTTCGTACCTCGAAAGGTAAAACCGGAACCCTTATAGGATCACTTTGTTGTCCGTCCGTCCGTCGGTCTTTCATGATCCTGTTTCTCAGGAACGCGTGGAGGTATCAAGCTGAAATTTATTTACTAATAATATTTTATTTATCTATTAATTTATTTTTTTAATTTTTTTTATTTATTTTTTTAGGTTTATTTACACTTATTCATTTACACTATTTCATAACAAAACTTACATAATATTTGTCTTTTGACAGCCGACCATAGATTTCTATTTTCTTCCGTATTTTTTTTTTTATTAAACCACTCTTTGCGCGCGCTCTGTCGGTTGTCTACGGTTTCGACAAAAGATCTTTGAGCATCGCGTTTGTATATATATATATTATACTTACACATACGTTGACCCACATTCAGTGTTTCGTTCTATTTTGTTTGTTATTTACATATTATTCTATTTTATTTTATTATATAAGTCCTGTTTCCGTTAGTGTGTCCGTGGCATCAACAGTAGGCCCTATCAGAATATCAGCGCAGCGTTATTACTTTTTTGGCTATCGCTGCACATGCTGAGATAGGAGCCTTTTTGGTCTCGCACAGGGTTTTTATTTTATTATTGTTTAAGTGTATGCTTATTTTCTCGTGTCTCCTGTGCGGGTCACAAATAAATATTTTTCTTTCTTTCTTTCTTTCTTTCTTTAAATTATATCAAATACTCACGTCTACTTTCCCTTTAGTTACATCATATAATATTTTTAATCATTTAAACTTACTACCCCTTTCCTCATGAACGCGTAGAGGTATTAAATTGAAATTCAAATCAAATAATCAGGTCTATAACACCTTTAAGCTGAGGTTTGTACGGAACCCTCGGTGCGCGAGTCCGACTCGCACTTGGCCGCGTTTTTTTTCTTACTCCTCCGCTGTTCTTTTCTGATGACTTTCGGCTACGGGATCCACAACAAATTCATAGTTTCTCCGGGTTGTTCCATTGTTGTTTTTGGGTTTCAGGGGTTGTAGTGTTTAGGAAGTGCGATGGGCTTGACACAAAAAAAAGCCACTGAAGTGCACCGCACCGAGGGTTCCGTGAATACCACAAAATTATTTTAAGTTTTAATGTAATCTATAGGTAAATAACTGTATTCAGTCTTCTTTTAAAAAAAATTTAACTGCAGTTGTTTCGGAGATATTTAATCCCCTCTTAACTAAAATTTGGTAATTTTTAGCCTATTTTCTTAAATAACTTAAAAACTATTTATCTATTATATATATATATTATAAGAAAAAATTGCGATTCTCCCAACAAGTCGTTTTATTTGATACTAGCTTCGCCGGCGTCAGTCTATAAGGATCATTCGTATACATACATACTTTCTCTTTTATATATAGATAGATGTGACACGATATAGTTAGCAATTATCTATGTTATAAATTACCCCCTAAAAGTAGCCCCATGTTTAAAATTCATTTATTTACGTTAGAAGTCCGTCTTTGCGTCACCGACTTACAAAATGTGTACCAAATTTCAAATCAATCGGGCCAGTAGGTTTAGAGCAAATGGGCTGTGACAGACAGACAACGAAATGGGCCTATAAGGGTTCCTTTTTAAGGAATGGAACCCTAAAAAAGTTGTCTTTCATCTTAAAGCCTCGGTCGTCAGATAAACCCGCCTGCAGTCCAGGTATTATCAAACAGTTGAATTGATGCAGTCTACCTACCGTTTCATACACAAACAACTTCGGGTAAGGTAGGTAAGTAACTGCAAGGAAAATTAAACAGTACTGCTCACGTACTTATGCTAATCGGGTACGTGTTATCGTCCGTCATTGTACCGACACGGCCTTGACCTAACGAGACGATGTTATTAAGGATAGACCGACATCGATCACGAGGAGCAGGATATCCAAACATTGATGATGAAGGCCGTTGGTCTAATATCCCTTTGAGGGACTCCCGGCTTAATTATAACAGCCGCAAGGGACGTTCTTCAGGGTTAAGCAACGCCTGTGGAGGTCACACTGTCGATGGGTGACCGTTCATTACATGTCTAGACTCCCCGCTCCTCGGAAAACATGTTAAGACGGTACCCTGACCAAAAAATCGGCATGAGATATGAGCATTCCTATTGGTCTAGCGGCACTGGTGGCGCATGAATTACAGTAGTGAATACGCCCAATTTTAGAATAAAATCTTTATAAAATCGAAGTATGGTCTTTTGAAAAAAAAAATACTACACAAATGTTCGTTATTAAATTGTCTATCTATTAGTGTTAGTACAAAAAATAATTAATGAATACTTTACGAGGAGATGCATGCTATCAATAATTATTTCTCATATTTATGTTTTTTTGGAAGGAGATTAGTGAAATATATACAACATTAAAAAAAAAACTAAATCCACCATTTTAAAATCAATATTATGTAGAAATTTAATGTATTTTTATTAATTGATATTTCTTATTAAATAACGAGTAGATAGCTCCTCAAAACAGCACGAAAAACGGCTTGCGCGGCGTTTTGCTCGGGGTACCGCCTTAAGATGGTCCCGGCTGTGATTCGTGAAATATTTATTTGTGACCCGCACAAGGAGATACGAGAGCTATGCAAAAACAAAAAAGTTAAACAATAATAAAATAAAAATAAAATACGTGCGAGACCAAAAAGGCTCCTATCTCAGCATATGCAGCGATATCCAAAAAGAAAATAACGCTGCGGTGGTATTCTGATAAGGCCCTCTGTTGATGCCACGGACACACCCACGGCAACGGTACATACTTCAAAAATAATAGAATAGAATAAATAATTAACAACAAAATAGTATGAACCCAAAGGTGAGTCAAAATATGTATAATTATATCAAGTATAAAACAAATGCCTATATAAATAAAACATATTCAAAATACGACCAACACAGTGTTGACCAAAGCAGCGTTTTTTTTTGTTTTTTGTTAAATAAACAAAAAAAAAAAACGCTGCTTTTGGCCGTTGCATTTACATCGCACAACTGCATCGATGCAACGCGCTTCAATATCTAAGTATAAAACAAATGCCTATATAAATAAAACATATTCAAAATACGACCAACACAGTGTTGACCAAAGCAGCGTTTTTGTTTGTTTTTATTGTTAAATAAATTAAAAAAAAACGCTGCTTTTGGCCGTTGCATTTACAACGCACAACTGCATCGATGCAACGCGCTTCAATATCTAAGTATAAAACAAATGCCTATATAAATAAAACATATTCAAAATACGACCAACACAGTGTTGACCAAAGCAGCGTTTTTGTTTGTTTTTATTGTTAAATAAATTAAAAAAAACGCTGCTTTTGGCCGTTGCATTTACAACGCACAACTGCATTGATGCAACGCGCTTCAATATCCTTCGTGTATCTTGATGTAGCCATGTAGAATTGTGGTTACGTGGGCTAAGGCATAAAACCAGCGACAGTATCGTGACTGCGTCACGATCTTTTTACCCGACTGCCGAAGGAGGGTAATGTGTTTATCAGTCTATGAATGTATGTTTGTTCTTATGTGGCGTTCTAGAGACCAAACGCGTTGGCCGATTTTGATGATTCTTACGTCAATCGATTCGTCTTAACCCTGTGTGTGTCACTGGCTACATTAAAATTGGAAAATAAAAAAAAACCGGATTTTCGGCGCCATATTGGGTTTTAAGAGGTGATTTCAAAAAAAATAACACACTTATATGTTTAAATGTACCTAATTCTAAAAAAAAAACTAATAAAAGTTAATTAAAAAATCTGTCAAAATACCCGTAGCGGCGGAAGACAATGGTAATTTCTATTGTGTCTGCTAATTAGCGGGTCACAAAATCCGACTGCTTAAAAAGCGAACTAAAAAGACGTAAACAAGAAGAAAATCATGCCGTGCAATCGGAGGATACATCTGGTTTTGGTCAGCCAGCTCGCGAACATGTATCCTCCGACTGTACAGCATGATTTTCTTCTTGTTTACGTCTTTTTAGTTCGCTTTTTAAGCAGCCGGGTTTTTTTGTTTTTTTTTTAATTTAACTTTTTTTACCGTGCGTTGCTGCCCCGTGATCGACCTCTCTAAGCATCAATTCTCATCTCGAAGGCTATTGGTATCGTTAAAACTCTCAGCACGTAAATCTTAGTATGAGGATAAAGATTGGGTTTTATGCGAAAACCCATTAAATGCATGCTGCATTATTTGTTGATAAAGATTTGCTCACGGCTAAGGATAAGTTGGTTTCGATTAAAATAATATTGAACGCGGCAATGAACAGTGTTGAACTTCCTACTTTGAAATACGAGTTAGTTTTTGGTCTGTTTTTTTTTTTAACCAATTTATGTCCTACTGCTGCTGCTTCGAGTGTTACCCATGGTGTTAATGCTAAACAATATTAAATAAATAATTTCGGAGCTTAAGTTGTACCAACATAGAGAATTTTAAAAGCATTGAATTATAATGACCTGGCTTTTTCGCGAGGCTTCCGTCCTATTAACAAACTGTAAAAAATTCATACAAACTTTCAACCCTTTTTTACCCTCTTACGGGTGGAATTTCCAAAAAACAATAAATACATAAATACTTTTTATCAACTAACAGCGTAAATCTAAAATTTCACGTGTCCAACATATAAACTGTAGAAATTTCATACAAACTTTTAATCCCCTTTTTATCCCCTTACGGGTGGAATTTTCAAAAACCAATAAATACATTCTTTTTATCAATCAAAAGCGTAAATGTAAAATTTCACGTGTCCTATCTAAAACTGTAGAAATTTCATACAACCTTTCAACACCCCTTTTACCCCCTAAATCATCAGTAGCAAAAATCCTTTCTTACTGCGCACTTATGTCTCTTGAGGAACCTCCCTGCCAAATTTCATCTTTATACGTCAAGCAGTTTTCGATATTTCGTGATGAGTGAGTGAGTGACCTTTCGATTTTATATATAGAGGTTACTTTCTTTTCCATGGGTGACCTCTAACCATCCATTAATTCCTCCTTACTTCGGAAGGACTTAAGTTCCTTACTTCGGCATGCACTTTCAGCCGTTATCTCAACTGTCATTTGTAGATATTTGAAAGACGTTATGCGGTAGTCAGAACCCAGAAAATGATACACCAGTTTTGTCAAGGTGTTGGTGGTTACCCATTTACTGGGTTGTAGCTCTCTGGTAGGAGTCGCTCCACGTAAAATACTGACACCCAACTGCATTGACTATTCACTCGTGATACAGTTTTATACTAGTACGAGGGGATAGGGCGAATCACTCCAAAGACAACCAAGCCATTTTTACAATCTAATTTTCATATTATCCAACTGTTGACCTGCCTAAATTTTATTGTCAAAATTACTTTAAACGATTTTGTCTATTTTTGTGTTTATTGTTAAGTTACTCTGTATGGTTGTCTCTTATTCATGAATAAATAAATAAATATGCTGAACTTGGGTCTCCTAGGAGAGACAGATAGATGTTAGACATGGATGTTTGGTCACAGTGCCAATGTTGCTCATCCTATGACATAATTTCTAAGTAACCGTTGGCTTCTTATCCTCGTCGCCAATGTTATTTATTGTTTCCGTATTATGGTTTTCGTTTTATTGTGTGACAAGTGTTATTATAATATAAATGACTTTTTGACGGACGCCTTTTGAATGCTTGAATATTGTTATTATTGTTGATTATGGTATTGTTATTCTTTTAAAATTTTATTCTGACATTCTGGAATGATTATTTGATCTGACTTTATAGTATCCTTGATTTGTATTATTTATAGAAATCTGCACAATTTTTCGCGACATTTTAATTTTACACATTAAATATTTTAATATCCTGACATTTTTTAATAATTTTTATTGACATTCTAGAACGATTATTTTGAATTGATTTACTATTGTAATATCTTTATTTTTTTTATTTTTTTACTTTGACATTCTAGAAGCATAATTTTGACTTGTATTATTTTATTGACATTTACACAACTTTTTTTTTTTAATTATTTATTTTTTAATTTTTGCTAAATGTGACATTCTATTAAGTATTTTGATTTGTATTCTTTATTAATATTTGCATGCCATTTTCCAAAGTAAACAATCTGATGACGTTCTATCATTTTATATCCACCTCTTCTTGCTGACAATCTGTTATGTATTTATGATACTCATGTTTGAGCTAATAAAATTATTTGATTTGATTAGATTGGATTCCGAGCCCAATATAGAGGAAAAACCATAGAAATATTAAATACAGGAGAAGTGGCAAGGGGGCGTGTCGGTGTCCGCGCGACGTGGTCACAGTGCCCATGTCCAAAATCATGTTTCAAAATATCACAGCGACTGTTCTATTTTTGCAATAAATACATTGCTCCTTAACCACTAGCTAAGTTCGTCGCTAAGTGACTGGACAAGCAATGAAAAAAACACAACACGATACTTTACTAAGCGGATGCATCGCGTAGTACGGCCGCTGCTTCTTGCGACGAGTTAGTGATGTGATTGTGTAGATGTTTTTGTGTGGGTAAGTTGTACGGAGCATGGTAAATACACGCTGTGTTTGATGAGATAAGGTTTATATTTGATTCTGTAGTACGCTCTGATTTAAGAGTTGCGGGCGTGTGCGCCACTGCGTGTCTATTGCTTTTTCTGTACTGCATGTGTAGTAGTTGCCGTGTGGTAGGGGCAAACTCGAGACACAGGTTGCCGATATATTTCGTCTACCGGGCATATCTCCTTGTTTATTATATCTATGGGAAAAACCTAGCCAGATTAATTGAATGATTTCCTTCGACAAAAAAGCCTACCGTCACCAAAGCAAAAAGGCCCATTAAAAGATAATCCAGAAGTTTTCCATTGTATTGACAAACAACACAACGGTGACCTCAATCTATGAACAATGCGGATGAACAGACAATGTCTATGATTGAATGGTTCAATGAAACCAACACCTGTCGTGTTCCCACACCTTGAAAGACTCTTGGAGTAGTTAAAGGAGAATTTGTCTCCGTTTGATGTATTGAAAATTGATTAAACAATTGAAATCATTATGTTTGTTAGTAAAGACATATCATTCTGGTATGGTAATCATACAAGTGCTTACGTTATTGAAGTCGAAATGAGCCCTGCATGGAGTATACTGTTCTCATCTCTGGGACGGATCTGCCAAATACCAGCTTGATGCACTAGAGTCGATCGAAAAGCGGGCCATGAGGCTCATCGGCAATGAGGCACTGGTTAGGTCAAAGCTCCAGAGCCTTGAACATCGTCGCCGAGTTGCCAGCTTGTCGGTTTTTTATCGGTTGCATTTCGGGGAGTTTGCGATGGAATTGCATGATCTAATTCCGCCAAGCCCGTTTCATCATCGGACTACAAGACGTACGGCGCTGCGCCATCGGTACATGGTGGACAGCCCACCCATACGCACTAAACGTTTTGGACATACTTTCATTATGCGTACAGCTAAGGAGTGGAATTCCCTGACGGAGTCTGTGTTTTCCGATAGCTACAATCTAGGGGTATTTAAGTCAAGAGTGAATAGGTTACTTCTAGGCAAGCGTGCTTCACCGTCGACCACATCATCGCTTACCATCAGGCGAGATAGTGGTCAAACGCGAGCCTATAATTGTTAAATTAATTCTCAATATTAATATTCCAATCAAGAGAACTTTGCGTCCACGCAGTTTCTGTAACGAAAATTATTGCAAGATTAATGTGCGTTACCTGAATGATGAACAATCCAACAGGCATTCCTTGACTTAGGTTTAATTAGTGAAGTGTAGGTAATGTGTTACCAGAAACCGAGGGTTAGTGTATCATACTTAAATAATGATTAAGGCGCTATATACGCCCCAATGTTAACGCAGTACTGGCCGTGCGCCTGCTCGATGCCAAAATATCAATATTGAACCTCCTTTTGAACAGTTTTGTTTGCAAAATATTATTTGATTTACATAAATGCTATGTTAGTTATGAAGAAATTCTCGTGTTGTTAATTATTTTTTTAAAGCAAAACTATTAGTTACACGAAAAAACCTTGTGTTCAAAATTATGTACAAGAATCAATAAAAAATAAATAAAAAAAATCCAACCTTTTAACCTAGCCGTTACTAAGGAGTATATGCTTTAGAAAGTTACCGTTTTACGGCACTAAAGGGTATGTAGGCCCTTAATTTAACCATTTGTCATTCTTCACTGTCATAGGAAGTAGTCTCATTTATTTTTTAACCGACTTACAAAAAAAGGAGGAGGTTCTATGTTCGACTTTATGTTTGTTTTTTTTTTTTTTTTTTTTTGTGTATGTTCACCGATATCTCTGTCAATTGTGGACCGATTTCGAAAATTCTTTTTTTGTTTGAAAGAGTATGTTTCGAAATTGGTCCCATTTTAATTTGGTGAAGGTCTGATAAGGAACTTCGGAGATACACAACAGAACTCTTCAATAAATAACGGCAAAACTCTCGGGATTGCTGCAATCGCATGTCTGTTTGTTTTTTATACCATTTCATAACATAACATCACGCCAGTACGCTCTAAAGGGGTACACAGATCTCTCATTTCACCGGTTATGTTCAAGTTTCATATTATTCGGTTAATCTATTCTGGAGTTATAGGGACCATAATAAACAACTTGCTATTAGGTAGGTAAAACTAAAAAGGGAAAAATAAAAAACTTTTTTGCAAAAAAATACTACCATGAAAAACTACAAAGTGAAAAATAACTTAACTTTTGGAAGTCGGTGTCCATATCGCAAAAAAATGGTACCTACGAAAGACACCGACTTCCAAAAGTTAAGTTATTTTTACTTTGTAGTTTTTCATTTGGAAGTCGGTAGTATTTTTTTGCAAAAAAGTTTTTTTCCCTTTTAAGTTCGTCAGACATACCCTTCATGTCGACTTTTGTTTTGGGGACATCGAACTAAATTATTCAACTCAAATTAATTTTTATCGATCTCTTTGTGTGTTTCGTCGTCTTGTCACTGAAATATTAATTTCCTTTATTGAAAAGAAGCATAGACAAAGTGGTGTTCTAAATTGTATCAGTTATTACGATTAAAAAAGTTAAATCAAAAATCAAAAAACCCGACTGCTTCAAAAGCGAACTTCTTCTTCTTAGCGTGTCGATGGCAAATATAAAAATTTAAATATTGTGGTTGGCCCAGAATTCAGCCACGGCAACACCATTCGGTGACGCAGTCATAAGGTCTTCGCAAGTACAGGTGACAGGGCATGCTGCGCACTCCTTAAGGTGGGCCATGGTCTGCGGAGATATGCTGCACAAGCACTGAAGACTAGTGCCATCAGATAACCCCCATCTGTGGAGGTTGTCTTTGCTGCGGCCAACCTGAGTGCGGAGTCTGTTTAGGGTTTTCCATGTCGACCACGGCAGAGTGTGCCCAGGCGGGAGACTCTCCGACGGCCCGATGAAATTTTCAGGAGGCTTGAGTTTCTCTCGCCAAAGGTCGCATCTCGCTGAAGAGGAGTTGCCATCACATAGACCCACGCATCCTAGAAAACTTTTCCGGCTTTTTAGGCGCTGGGGCACTGAGCTGTAACTATGCATTGTGGCGAGGGTCGTTTTCTAGTTTCGCCCTCTCTATGCGACTTGCTATAGTCCTGCGAATTTCCGGGGGCGCGATGCCGATAAGTGGATACAGCATTCGTACAGGAGTCGGTTTGAGGCAGCCTGTGGCAATCCGGCACGTCTCATTTAGAGCTGTATCCACTAATTTGGAGTGGGCAGAGCGGCTCCATACTGGACTTGCATATTCACCAGCGGAGAAACAGAGTGCCATGCCAGTCGTTCGCAGGACTTGAGGAGACGCCCCCCATCTGGTGGACGTTAGGCGTCGGAGCAAGTTATTCCTTGAATGCACCTTCCATTTGACATTCTCGCAGTTCTTTCTGTAGTTGAGGGACCTGTCCAGAGTAACAATTTTGATTACTCTGGACAGGTCCCTCAACTACAGAAAAGCGAACTAAAAAGTCGTAAACAAGGAAAAAATCATGCTGTGCAGTCGGAGGATACATACGCGCGAGCTGGCTGACCAAAACCAGATGTATCCTCCTCCTGCACAGCATGATTTTTTCCTTGTTTACGACTTTTTAGTTCGCTTTTGAAGCAGTCGGGTTTTTTGATTTTTGATTTAACTTTTTTTATTTATAACTTTTTAGTTAAGTTTTTTTCGAATTAGATACATTTAAACATAGAAGTGTTGTATATTTTTGAAATCACCTCTTAAAACCCTTTATTTTGATACCCCACACGATGGGTTTGGAAGAAAAAAAAAATTTGGCGCCCACAATATGGCGCCAAATTTAATATAATTTTAATGTAGCCTATGACACTCGCAGGGTTAAGACGAATCTATTGACGTATGAATCATCAAAATCGGCCAAAGCGTTTGGTCTCTGGAACGCCATATAGGAACAAACATACATACATACATATATAGACTGATAAACACATTACCCTCCTTCGGCAGTCGGGTAAAAAATGTACCGTCACTCTTTTTGCACACCACGGAGATGCGCATGCTGCGATGGGCTGGTGGAGTCACTCTTAGGGATAAGGTTCGGAACGAGTATGTACGGGGTAGTTTTAAGGTTGCGCCCATCGCCGAAAAACTTTCCGAATCCAGGCTTCGATGGTACGGCCATGTGGTGCGGAGACCTGATGATCACATCGGGAAAAAGTGCCTTTCCATGACGACACAAAAGAGAGGGAGAGGTAGACCGCTGACATCTTGAATGACGAGTGTCCAAAAAGACATGAAGAAGTGCAGCCTATCGACTGACGATGCATATCAGCGGCATAAGTGGTGCCTCATGACCAGGAAAGCCGACCCCGAGTAACGGGAAGTGGCGAGGTGGAAGAAGAGATTATGATTAAAAAATGTATGGGACTAATAGAACAAGAGGTAACGATCGCCAAGAGACTCATCGGCAATGAGGCACTGGTCAAGTCAAAGCTCCAAAGCCTTGAACATCGTCGCCGAGTTGCCAGCTTGTCGGTTTTTTATCGGTTGCATTTCGGGGAGTGTGCGATGGAATTGCATGATCTGATTCCGCCCAGCCCGTTCCATCATCGGACTACCAGACGTACGGCGATGCGTCATCGGTACATGGTGGATATCCCACCCATACGCGCGAAACGTTTTGGGGACACTTTCATTATGCGTACAGCTAAGGAGTGGAATTCCCTGCCTGTCTGTGTTTCCCGATAGCTACAATCTTGGGGTCTTTAAGTCAAGAGTGAATGGTTTTTTTCTAGGAAAGCGTGCTCCACCGTCGACCACATCATCGCTTACCATCAGGTGAGATAGTGATCAAGCGCAAGCCTATTGACGATAAAAAAAAAAGATCGTCCGGCATCGAGATGGGCTTTGTCGAGTAGGGGGGGGCTCAGTAGCCGTGGCTTGAGGTCACCCACGGTGAAGTGAAGAGGAACCCTAGAAGGGGCCGGTCAGCAGGGCTTTTGCCGATAAACCGATGACGTAGCAGCCAACAAGTAGGTTGCGGTGCCGCTTGGCAACAGAGGCGACATCGCAACTGAGGCGGGCCGCAATGTCGTATGGTAGCACAGACATAAATCTTAACTAGATAACGCAAGTCCCTCCATCTGTATAAACACCAAGCGTGCCACTTTTTCACAAACAATTTAAAAACAAATTTACTTACCAATGAAAGAAAACATTTCCAATGTGTCGGCCAACTTTTTCTATACATTCTTTACAGCTCAATATGGCATAAAAAGGCATTTTTCTTGAGATCAGTGGATTTCCGGTGCCGTTATTGCTAAATGACAAGCTTAGATTACGATCATTGATCATAACTTTGCTCCGTTTTTTGGCACGCGAAGTACATACAATCGCGTCATCTAGTTAGATGCATGTCTGTGTATGGTAGGCATCGCGGCTGAGGGTAGGAGGCCGCTGCGGGAGAGGAGTGCCGGTATTGCGGTGCGCTCGCCCTACCTTCCGTGGCCCGGACGGGGTCGCCACCGCCTGATGGCGGACGCGGTGGGGCCGCAGGGGAGGAGGAGTGTCGGTATAGCGTTGGCCGCTCTCCCTATCCTCTGCGGCTGATGATGATGATGATGAACCAGTGCTGCCTAAATGTCACGTGGTCAATCCTGAACATTTTTTCACGACAAAATAATTGTAATCGCAAATCGAATAGCTGTTTTATTCGTTCAACCCGCCAAGAGCCCAAGAACCCATTGTTAGTACAATAACCCTGGATGACGTGTTTTTCCTTGTTGAACCCAACGAAGGGCAAAATAAATGTCGTAACCAAAGATGCAATTCTACTAAATCAACATTATATCGTGCATTTTTTCGTTTTGTTTACTGTGCAGCTGTTAATAAAAATAAAAGGGTTCTGTTTCGAAGAAGCATAATTGATTTAACCTTTATGGCTTAAGGCACAGATATTATAATACTAGAATACAGATGCCTCATCCCATACAAAGAAACCGTGCCGACGTAACTAGCGTTTTTCGTCTGATTAAACTGATTATTTTTCTTAGAACATCGTTCGCCTTCGGTTCCGTTCCACGGATATAGATGGTGTTAGCAGCGACTTGTAAGTAAAAGGGTTTACTCGGTTCGAGTTTTTTTTTAATACAGCGACGATTTGTTTTATAGTCGTTTTTGCACGTTTTTACAGTTTCATAGTACCAAAATTTGTAACACATCACATCACATCATCAGCCTATTAATGTTCCCACTGCTGGGACACAGGCCTCCTCTATGTGAGAGGGAATGGGCCGTAATCCACCACGCGGGCCCAGTGCGGGTTGGTGGATGTCACATATCTTCTTAAGTAAAGTTAGTGATAGACACAATTGTAATACCAGAAATAAAGATAAGTTAGATCAACCATCATATAGATTAGCTAAAGTACACACATCTTTCATGGGGTACTGTGTTAAATTCTATAACAAAATACCTTGTGAGATATTAAAGTTAAATGAAAGAAAATTTAAAACAATAGTTAAAAGCACACTTTGTAAACAAGCATATTACAAATTAGATGATTATATTCAAGATAAGAATGCTTGGAAACATGCTGGTCCTGCTCCATAGGCCTATCTTTGGTGTGGACAAAATCAAAATGGTTAATTTGTATTATATTCATAATTATAGTAACGCTTTATTTTTTCTTCTTTTTTGTTTAAAAAAATTGACTCGCACACTGTTCTGTTGTTGTTTAATTAGGTAATGTACCTATGTTTGCACTATTTGTAAGTACGTGAGGACCATGTTCCTATTTATCAAGTAAAGGAATTTACCTGTTAATGCTTGTAATTCTCTCATACCTATATGTAGTATAGTAGTGCTGGGTACATCGTCCTCACGTATACGAATTTATTAATGTATGTACCTATATAAATATTGTATAAAACTTTTTTTTAAAAGAGTAAGTATGGAGTTTCTTGTGCGTTCTTCTCCATAACAACCTACATTTCCGAATGCACGGTAGAATAATTTTTTTTTAAATGTAAATTTTAACGTTCAAAAGTGCCACATAATGGCCTACTTGAAATAAACACATTTGACTTTGACTTTGACTTTGACTTCGAATTTTTGGTTCAAGGACATGCCGGTTTCCTCACGATGTTTTCCTTCACCGTTTTGAGAGCAGTGGTGAAGAAATAATTTACACAAAGTAAAGCGCCTGCCTGGGCTCGAACCCACGACCTACAACTTGTAAGTCGCGGCCGATACCACTGGGCCACCACTGCTCAAATTTGTAACAAAAAAAATTAAAAAAATCAAGTGGATGCTTCAGAAATTTAAAACCGCGCCCTCTATTGGAATCAATTTTAAATGATCCATAATCTTTGAGATGTGAATTAAGAGCTCAATATCCCTTAATGTTGTGCTTGAGAGTTAATTTATAGAAGATCATACTTTTTTTATGATCGTCTCTAGAAAATCTTAATATTTCACAAAACTTACTAACAAATCGTAGCTTATCACGCCATCTAGTGCATTTATTTGAACCATGTTTTCTTTCTTCGCTTAAGGTAACTGCCTCGTCGGTCTAGTGGTCGCAAGCGCTACTGGTCAGCATGAAGTCTTGGCTTCGATTCCTGGGTCGGGCAATGTTTTATTGGGTTTTTAATATACAGCAGTCCGTTTTACAGGTCCGTTTTATCGTATAGGTTTTTATTCGGCGCTGAAGTGTGTAGTTGTATGAGCGACTTCACACACATGACAATATTCCAGATCCAGTAAAAAATACAGATCCGACAAAATACACAGCTGTCCGTTTTACAGGTCCGCTTTATCGTATGGGGCAATGGCGTAGGTAGTTGTATGAGCGAGTTTGCATTCGGTTTTTAATATACAGCAGTCCGTTTTACAGGTCCACTTTATCGTATACGTTTTTATTCGGCGCTGAAGTGTGTAGTTGTATGAGCGACTTCACACACATGACAATATTCCAGATCCAGTTAATAATACAGATCCGACAAAATACACAGCTGTCCGTTTTACAGGTCCGCTTTATCGTATGCGGCAATGGCGTAGGTAGTTGTATGAGCGAGTTCGCATACACAACAGTATTAAAATACTGATCCGATTTTTTTTATCGGATCGAAGCTCAATATGAGGTCCTGTCTAGTAACAAATATCAGATATTTCCTTATTTTTACCTGACTGCGGGTAAGTAATGTTTTTCGAGCATATGTATGTTTGTATTTCCATATCTATAGCTCGCTCTACAGCCCAAACGGCTTGACGGATTATGATTATGACTTATGAGGTGTCGTTGGATTCGTCTCAGTTGTGGTAGTGACATAGGCTATATAATTTTTATAATTAGCGCCCTAAAAAAAGGGGGGGATACAATTTTTTTTTTTTCGTTTTCCTAACATTATGGGTATCAAATGAAAGCTACTAAATAGGCCATTCCAATTATATTGTAACACATTTATGTTTTTATTTTGTCAAATAAATTCAAAATTATTTTAACTTTGATAGCAAAATAAATATTCTTTTACCACTTATGAGGAGAACTCGTTCATTACTAAAATCTGAAATAAAACAAATTATTATACAAACAAAAACCCTACTGCTAAAAATTTATTAACTGAAAAGAGAAAAACATGAACTAGATATAATTTATACATGAAATATTATTATGTGCTGCCAACGGTAACGAAAAAAAATTTGGTCGGTTTTTCTATATTTTTTTGTTTGTTCCCGGCCTGCTGCACCTCATAAAATTTTATGTATAAATTATATTATGAGGTTAGTTTAGGTGTTAATTTGTTTAATTGGAGCCAGTTAGTTACAGATTTTATGTAAGGCCTCTCCCTATTTAAAATTTATCAGATAGTCGCTGTGCACACCGCGGTCGCGGCTTCGTTCCCGTCAACTGCCTACCCTAACCTACCTAGCTACCCTACCCTTTCCTATCTACCAAACCTACCTTACCTACCCTACCATTTTCTTTTCTTATTTTTTTCTGAATTAGCGAAATCGGTCCAGCCGTTCACGCGTGATCCCGTGATAAAGGGCAATAGGGATGCATTTATATATATATATACTAGCGGACGCCTCGCGGTTTCACCCGCGTAGTGCCCGTTCCCGTGGGAATACAGGGATAAAAAGTAGTCTACGTCACCCGGGGATAGTGTAGCTTCCCAACGGTGGAAGAATTTTTGAAATCGGTGCAGTAGTTTCGGAGCCTATTCGGTACAAACAAACACACAAACAAACAAACAAAAAAATCTTTCCACTTTATAATATTGGTATAGATATATATTCTTATAGCACCAAAGTATTAAAAAAAAGAGAACAACGATCAAAAGACGGTTTATTATTAACAACTAAATTTCACACAATAAGAAAATTAAATGTAAAGTGAACACAAATTAGGCAGAATTGGATATTCAAACAGGCAGAGATTCTTCTTAGCATGTTGACTCCAGGGAAAAGGGAAGACAATGAGCGTGCAGCGGCTTGTATCTTGGACATTTAGTAACCTCTGGCCTGGAAGACGATGCGGACATTGAAATGGAGCGTAGGGCGCTGTCTGTTCGTGCGAATATGATAGCTCGCAGATTTGCTCGGTGTTCCAGGGGCGTCAAAATAGCTCTATTTAGGGCATTTTGTACGTCCTTTTATACTGGCAGTCTATGGGTCGATTACACGCGGAAACAGTACAGCGCTCTACGCGTCCAATACAACAACGCGTTCAGGGTGCTCTTGGGGCTGCCTCGCTTCTGTAGCGCGTCGGGGATGTTTGCGGAGGCGCGTGTGGATTGTTTCCACACAATCATGCGCAAGCGGTGCACATCCCTGGTGCGTAGGGTGCGGGCCAGCCGCAACAGTATCCTGAGCGCTTTTGCGGAACGTTTTGACTGTCAGTATGTGAACCATTGCTGCATGGTTCACCTACTGACTAATGTAAGGATATTGTTTTAATTATGTATGTATAACCGCGCGGCGGCTGCTACTGTCTGTCATCCCCTCCTTGCAATGGCTTGATAATAACTTTTCCGCTAACAATATATATTTTTTAAACTTTGTCCCCTACTAGGAATTTCTTCCTGTATCGTGGGTGCGTTTACAAACATATAAACTCACATACACAACACCCAGAGCCGGAACAACTATCTGTATGGTCATATAAATATTTGTTCCGTGCGGGAATCGAACCCGCGACACGCAACGCAGCAGTCAATCGCTCAACCACTGTGCCCGCGGCTTCGCTCCCGTCAACTGCCTGCCCTACCCTTCCTACCTACCTGCCCTACCTACCACCAATATTAATTTTCTTATTTTTTCTTTCATTAGAACCTTCTAACAATAAAAAACATTACAAAAAAAGAATTAGCGAAATCGGTCCAGCCGTTCACGCGTGATGCCGTGACCAAGGCACAGATAATATAATACTAGCACCAAGGGAAATAGGGCTTTATTTTTATATATAAAGATATCCTTATTTTTTTGCTAGGCCATATTAAAGCCAATGGTTTTCACCGTTATGTTAATAATAATTTATTCTGTTTTTTAAACAGTTTTAATACCATAAGGAGAACAATATCAAACTTATATAATACTAGCTGACCCCCGCGGCTTCGCCGTCAAAATTATAGCCTATGTTACTCGAGAATAATTTAACTTGCCATAGGTGAAAGAATTTTTTAAATCGGCCTTGTAGTTTCGGAGCCTATTCGGTACAAACAAACTAATAAACAAACAAACAAAAAAATATTTCCTCTTTATATTATTGGTATAGATGGAAATGTGGGTTTTTTGCCAAGTCAGTTGTACAAAGCCAATAAAAAAACAATGGTCACAATCAGATAAGTAGTTTTGGAGAAATGCGTGGACAAACATACATACATACAAATATACATACACTTATGAAATTTGTCACACATATTTAGAAGCCCAACTATAGCAACTGTGAATATTGGCCAATTTCAACAATATTACATACATACATGTCGAATTTATTACCTCCTTTTTTAAGTCGATAAAAACGGGCGAAACAACAAAATATTATGTTTCAAAAGATTGTGTCGGTTTATTTATCGATCTAAATGTAATCTCTAAATCTCGATAAATTATACTTTACGGTATAGATGGCCTTTTTGACATCGCAATTATTAATGTGACATTATCAGTCAACTTAACTCTTGTAAGCCATTAATTTTATTTTGTAAAATCTTTGAATATTTTAATGTTGAGCAGCCCCGTTTATCATATTTAATTTCTTGCATAACTGATTATTTTATAAGTCGACCTTGCTGTACCAAAAATAAGATTATGATCGTGCTGTTATTTTTTAACCTAAAATAAATTCACCTTAATTAATTTTAAACCTTGTACTGTAGTTAAAATTGTCTTAGAAATAGACATATGGTAAGAAATAATTAGTTCTATAAACTTAGTTTTTAAACTTTTTGTTACTTTTTTTAATTCTGTTCCGTGTTTTTAACAGATAACAAAAAAAAAAAGTCGTTGACCCGACTTGTACCAAAAAGTATAATTACGTAATTTGAAAACATGATTTTTTGTTTATGGAGATATTGTGATAATTTTGGTCTCAAGCGAAAGTTATAGGCGTAGAACTATTTTATCGTGTAAATCGGTCCACGCGTTTATGAGATATTAACTCATTACTGAATGCAAGGTGAAAGGGTCAAGGACGCCCCTTACCGCGATACGTTTGTTTTGATCATGTTAGCGACACTGCCTTTAGATTTCTTTCGTATCGTTTTGGAATGTTGAAATACATTGGTAGACAGGTGCCAACGACTTTAATTTTTTTTGTTATCTGGCGGTAACTTTAGTATTTATTATTAAGGCGCCTCCTCGAGCAAAACGCCGCGCTGGCCGTTTTTGTGCAGTTTTTAAGAGCTACCTACTCGTTATTTAAAAATGTCAATTAATAATTTGGGCGCACGGTTGGCGCAGTGGTTGAGCGATTGACTGCTGCGCTGCGTGTCGCGGGTTCGATTCCCGCACGGAACAAATATTTGTATGACCTACAGATAGTTGTTCCGGCTCTGGGTGTTGTGTATGTGAGTTTATATGTTTGTAAACGCACCCACGATACAGGAAGAAATTCCTAGTGTGGGGCAACGTTTTTTTTTTAAAAAAAAAAAAAAAAAAAAAAAATAAAAAAAAATACATTAAATTTATACATAATATTGATTCCAAAATGGTAGTATATGTTTTTTTTTTAAGAAATATATGTTTCACTAATCTCCTTCCAACAAAACCATAAAAATGAGAAATAATGACTGATAGCATGCATCTCCTCGTAAAGTGTTCATTAATTAATGTTAGTACTAACACTAATGGATAGACAATTTGATAGCGAACATTTTGTAGCTTTTTTTTTCAAATGGCCAATATTCGATTTTATAAAGATTTTATTCTAAAATCTGGGTGTATTCACTACTGTAATTCATGCGCCACCAGTGTTGCGCTAGGACTCTAAGAATGCTCAAGATTTTCTGGTCAGGGTACGGCCTTAACTAGCGTTGCTTAGTTGAAAATCATAATAATCAAAATTATCCTTATTCTGGTCTACAAGAAAGAACATTCTATACATCAATTCTTCCAAGGGCAAGTTATACTTATTAATATCATATTCTTATTCTTATTCTTTATTGTACACAAAAAACATAAAGACACAGATACAATAGGACAGCTTATGTACAAAGGCGAGCTTAACCCATAATTGGGTTCTCTTACAGCAAACCTCAGTTGCATTTAGAAATTTGCATATGAGGACAGTACATACAAGTGCACAACAAAATTTATAAAAACACTTAATATTTTAAATTCTTACATACTAAATAAACTTACACAAATACGTGTACAACACACAATGTATAAACTAATACATATATATTACATAATACAACCAAAAACTTTGCGTCATGCTGACAGGAAATGACACTTTATTCTTCTCTTGAAAACCTCTAACGAAGGGCTGTCCCGTATAGAGTGAGGACATAATATGTCCTAATCAACAAAACGCTGAAAACAAACGGAAAAACGGTGAAGGAAAACATCGTGAGGAAACCGGCATCTACTAGAACCAAAAATTCGAAGAAATGTGACATCCACCAACCCGCACTGGGCCCGCGTGGTGGATTACGGCCCATTCCCTCTCATAGAGAGGAGGCCTGTGTCCCAGCAGTGGGAACATTAATAGGCTGATGTTGTGATGTGATGTCCTAATCCAACGCCTTACCCCTATGTTCTAGTGTTTTCCTCGGTTCATAAAAACTGACAGCTGTAGCTTATCATTGTGACCGAGTCGATTGCAGTGAAAGAAGTCACCTTCAAAATGACATAGAATACGCACTACAACTCCATTCAGGCGTCGCGTTGAGGCTTGAATCATTTACGAAATATAAACATTCAGGCGTTGGATGCAGAAGCCTACTTTCTACTGTACCCATAATATCTGCTTCCTTGGTATCATAACTTAAAATGACCCTTCCCTTCTTTGCAGAAGCAGCCCTCATGACGAGAAGGCCCTCAAGCTATCTACGGAGGAGCCCATCCACCTGGGGCCGCCTCCTCGGTCCTGCTACCCGCTTGTGGTTATCCTGGCGAGAGACCTACGGGATACCGGGGAGCTTAGGCCTGATGATACGGTAAGCTTCAACCAAAAGACGTCCCCTGTTTCTGGACATAGACCTGTCCCTAGCATGGCCACTACAAAAGACGTCCCCTGTTTCTGGACATAGACCTCTCCCTAGCATGGCCACTACAAAAGACGTCCCCTGTTTCTGGACAAAGACCTCTCCCTAGCATGGCCACTACAAAAGACGTCCCCTGTTTCTGGACAAAGACCTCTCCCTAGCATGGCCACTACAAAAGACGTCCCCTGTTTCTGGACAAAGACCTCTCCCTAGCATGGCCACTACAAAAGACGTCCCCTGTTTCTGGACAAAGACCTCTCCCTAGCATGGCCACTACAAAAGACGTTCCCTGTTTCTGGACGTAGACCTCTCCTAGCATGGCCACTACAAAAGACGTCTCCTGTTTCTGGACATAGACCTCTCCCTAGCATGGCCACTATAAAAGACGTCCCCTGTTTCTGGACAAAGACCTCTCCCTAGCATGGCCACTACAAAAGACGTCCCCTGTTTCTGGACGTAGACCTCTCCTAGCATGGCCACTACAAAAGACGTCCCCTGTTTCTGGACATAGACCTCTCCCTAGCATGGCCACTACAAAAGACGTCCCCTGTTTCTGGACAAAGACCTCTCCTAGCATGGCCACTACAAAAGACGTCCCCTGTTTCTGGATAAAGACCTCTCCTAGCATGGCCACTACAAAAGACGTCCCCTGTTTCTGGACGTAGAACTCTCCTAGCATGGCCACTACAAAAGACGTCCCCTGTTTCTGGACGTAGACCTCTCCTAGCATGGCCACTACAAAAGACGTCCCCTGTTTCTGGACGTAGACCTCTCCCCAGCATGGCCACTACAATAGGTCATAGATCTCTGGCATCCTGCAGATTCCTGAGTCCAATGCTCGATTTCTGAATTAAGAATTTGAAGTTAATTTGTCACGCTGTACTTTAGTCGGAAAACCTGTCAAAATGGTTTGACATGTTCTTAAGATGACGACTAACGCCAACGACCTGGAGGGAAAAAAACACGCACTCGTTTCACACCCGCGCGGCCCAAAATTTGGTAGTTTTTTGTACTTTCCTTATTATTCTATGACTTTATCTCGATAATTAAATTGTCTTTGAGATGGTGCGACTGTCGTATTTTTGTCATTTTTAAACATAACTTTACAAATTAATTACACTATGTTATACGAATAAAACTCAAAATTTTCTTAGATCAAATTATTGGGTAAATGGTCTAATGTAACATTTTTTTTTTTCTCAAAAATTACGACTAGCCGTTTCGACGTGATTCTCATTATAAAATCAGCTACTCAAGGGAATCGGCGCCTTAAATCTAAGTTCTCAAATTAAAAATATTGTAGGGGGCTTTCTGCGCTATGCTTTCCGGGGAACGGTCCTTAGGGTAACATATTGATTGAAAATGATAAACTGCTCGTAGACGTTCTTCGAAACTCGGGCTGGCAATCTCATACAATTTGTTGGAGACGAAATCAATATTGGACGCTTTTCATAGTAAATGGTCCATTCGGTATACGCTTGATCTTTGAATCTAGCAATTTTTAGGGTAAAAACCACAAAAGGTAAAAAAAGAAACCCTTATAAGTTCACTCTCTTGTCCGTCTGTCTGTGTGTCACTACCGTTTTTCCAGGAACGGGTGGACCTAGCAAGGTGAGGTACTGAGGTCTATAGTCCCTATTAGGTGTATCAAAATTAAGGTCCTGAATCAACACGATAAAAAGATATGGGCAAATTTAGTTATTTGCGAAAACTTGTAAGTACCAAAATTTACCTTAATTTTCACTTGTGCTGTAAGACCTTGCTTTTAACCAAAATTGTCAATTGTAGGTCAACCAGAAGTACCCTATAGGTTTTGGGTCTAAAACCTATATAGCAGTTCCCGTTGACCTAGTTACCTAATTATGTTGGTGAATGTAGCTGTGTTTGTACGGAACCCTCGGTGTGCGAGTCCGACTCGCACTTGACCGGTTTTTTTATTTTTTGAAAGACTTTTTCTTGTTCATAATTTCGTCACTTTCGATTGTCCAGCCTTCTGAAATATGTGCCGATTCTGTAAAAACTTAAAGAAACGCGTGACCTCTGAAGCCCAAGGTCTGTTAAATTATTCTCTGCAAATAAAATTCTTATACAAACTGAACACGTGTCGCCCGTACAGCAGACTTATAAAAATTTCAAGCGCTTTTCCACCAATGCGGAGAATGCGATACGAATTTTATATTAGTTTCGGTTAATAAGCAAAGTGCGTTTTTATTCGGTTATAAAAAGATACTACTTTAATTAAAAAGAGTATGTTAAGATGGTTTGGCCATGTTGAGAGGATGAATGAAAGGCGACTAAAGAAAGGTATTTACAAGGCAGACGTGAATGGAAACGCCGGGAGGAGACGCCCTAGAAAGACATACATAGACCTTATAGGTGATGTTCTTCAGAAAGGCCAAGTGCGCAGTACACATAACCGGCGTGTGTGTATGACTAGATGTATGAATGTGTGTGAAGCAAAAGAAGTATCTAAGGATCGTAGCAGGTGGCGTTCTGTAGTTTCTGCCTACCCCTATGGGAAAAGGGCGTGAGTTTATGTATGTATGTATGTATTAAAATACGTTTTTTCTTTACTTGCTTGATTAATGCTTAAAGTTACACTAGTCGAAACTTCTTCCATACAAACGTAGTCTAGCAAATACTCCACTGTTTGATGTACGTTCAAAATAAAAAATGATATCCTTTTATCTCATCATTATCTAGACCTGTATGGAAACAAAAAACAAAACAAAAGTATATTTGAAAGTTGTGAGCGTCGAAAGTTCCATATTTCAACACTAATTTTAACGCATCTTTGGGTGGTAATAAATACCATAAGAAGAAGGAAAATTTCAAAACGGCCTCCATACAGGGATAGATTAGTAATTCAACAATGCAAATAATTTTATTTTGAAAATATACATTTAGTCTTTTTTCCATGATATCTAGACTCCCAAAGGTCTGTTTATAAAATCGCGCGCTCGTTTTCGTCCTAAATCATCATCAATTTCGATACAAATTTGCAAAAGTGCTAATTCGTACGCGAACTAGCTTCTTACTGCTCATCACAGCATCTATATCTTTCGCACGTGTTGTCGGATGAGATAGCATGCATTTTAACCTCGCGCACAAAATAGTTCGTGCCGTCGACTAGGGGAACCTTAATGTGTCGCTTCCACATTCGGTAGATAATTACTACTCAATTGGTACTAATTAGTACTCGAACAACAATATAGTTAACTTAGGAATTTTCGAGAAAATCGACTTTGACCGTGACCGTGAGCGTGGCCACCTTGGTCACGCTCCGGAACGCCATAAGCGCCGAAAAAGAGGACATGCTTCAGCTATTCTAAGTATACAAATGTATAGTACACACACATGTAATTAATTTCGTAAAAAAAATAACTGAAACATTTGTATTTACCGAGAAATCAACGATGATAACTTTCGCGGGCTCCTTCAGCAGGACAGCGAGTTTGAATGTTGATTCCAAGTTTGAGAAGCTAAACATTCATAAATGTATGTGCATGAGTGTACATCTCCTAAACAGCTCAATCACGTAGTCACGGACATCTTTATGTCCTATGTCTCTCGATAAGTGCCCGGTTGATGTCTGACGGTCTTGACGGATTGCCGTCCTAGCTGACTAAGTTAGTGAGTGATGAGAGTGCACCTGTATTTGTGCATACACCTGCCACTATCTCACATTGAAGTTTGGTATCCACTTAGAATTGCCGGTATAATCGAAATTAGGTCAGGGTGACTATTTTGTGAGTAAAAATAGTATGTTTCTGTTTGCAGGTGGCGTTAATAAGCGTAGTTCACATCAGAGACGATCAGTGTCAATTGCCGAGTGGTGTTATCGCGCAGTACTTGAAGCAAGCGAACGGACACCTGTCCTGTTTGAAGGTAAGACGGTTGTGCCTTTTCTCACGGTCTGACCTGCTGCAGTTAGCCCGGATTTCAACACGCACTGGCAGAATTGACACGGCGTATCCATACATCAGGTACTCTGTCATGGTTTTCGTGTGGCAATCCTCATGAGTTCGGAAGCTTCGGAGTAGTGCCAGGTCGCCTTCCGTGAACCTCGTCCCTTAGTTAGGTGTTAACACCTCCTCTAAGTCTAAGAGAGACGCGCGTGGAACACGACGCGCCGCCATCTCGGGTTATTAGAGTGATTAATTGATTGAACAAATTCTAAAGTGGTGAAAGAACATGACTAGTACTTTCAACCTTGAAAGATTGCCAAATACTTAATTTATAATTAAGAGTCACCTTGCAAACAATTTTTACTAAAGTAAATTATTTAAAAAAAGTTTTTTTTAAATAATTTACTTTAGTAAACTCTCCGTTGAATGCTAATGCATTAGAGTCTGGCAAACGAAAGTAGACACTCGAATTATTTGGTAACTTTTTATATGGCAATGCTATACTAATGTCAAAATCAATTTTTGGTGATTTGTTGTAGTCTTGATAATAGCATTTATTAAGTGAAAAATGAATAAAACAATTAAAAGTGGATATGTCGTCTCGCTTGATGTCAAAATATCAAGAAAAAAAACAGGAGGAAGACGTCGAATTCAAACAATAACAAGATTGTTTACGTATTGTGTTCTAACACATAAGTTAGTATGACGCTAATAAGTTGATACTTTGTTTTAATTCGTAATCATTATTTATCTTTGATACTTATAATATCTAAAGTATTACCTACCTACAATACCTATAGTATTTATATTCAGACGAAGTAAATTAAATAATTGTAAAGTATCAAATTAGGTTATTCCAGGTATTTCATACTAGTTTTGGGGTTGCGATACTGATCTTTTTTTAAATTTGCCGCGCTTTTTCAGTCTCTACTTTCGTTTGCCAGACTCTAATTTCCTTCACAAGTTATTGATAGAATAATAAAACACGATAACCCATACGCTTGTAGTGTATTTATGCCCATCTAGTAATAGTTCACGGAAATATTGATGACGAATAACGATTCTCAGACAGTTTCGTTCGTTTACTGAATCCGTTTGTGGTTCTTTTCCATTGCATTGCTAACGTTAAGCTTTGATCTTTTGCGTTTTTAACCCCCGCCGGAAAAAGAGTGGTGTTATAAGTTTCACGTGTGTTGATGTGTATCTGTGTCTTTCTGTGGCATCGTAGCGCCTAAACGGATGAACCGATTTTGATTTAGTACTTTTTGTTTGAAAGGTGATTTTGTCGAGAGTGTTCTTAGCTATGTTTAAGTAAAATCGGTTCAGCCGTTCAAAAGTTATGGGCGTTTTACTGTTTGAATCGGGGTGTTTTCGCAAGATAAATGTGTCGGGGTCTTTTCAGTTCTGTTTTTTTTTTTATATTGTTTATACTGTGTCGTTCACATAATTGTATGGATTGATATTGTGTTCCGTCATATCAGAGAGTAGACTCTCTTAGCAGAGAGGAGAATTATGTATCCGGCATCGCTTACCGCAGAGTCTTGCGTTCAGATTAAAAGATCAAAGCTTTTGTGTGTGCCGTGTTGGACAAATACATTTACATCATGATTTTTGTGGTGTTTCAGCAACTGTACGTGAGCGGGGAGTGTGGAGGGCCTGCGGAGGGCTACGGGGCAGCGCAAATGGCTGACGCGCTGTGCTGTGTGTGCGCGTCACACCCGCTGTCTCGAGCGCTACTGCCGTGCCGCCACGCCTGCCTTTGTGCCGATTGTCTGCGTGAGTATATATATACCCATACAATCTTCATTATTTCAGCCGATAGACGGCCACTGCTGAACTTAGAAGGACTAGGCTTGTTCTTACTCGGACACTAAATGGAACGCTCCGAACTAGTACAATCGTTCAAGTGAACTAGTTCGGTCTTCTAGTTCTATTAGTTCATTATAGTTCACCGTTCATTATGATATTCTTAAGCGACATGTCGGTCATCGAGATCGTACGTAGACCGAGCAAACTGTACTAGTACATTGTTTATCAGTCATCACGCTCGCGCGCACGCTTCTCAAATCTCTCAACTCGTTCACTCGCTCCTGCTCAGACAATCGTAGTTCGTACCGTACTAAATCGTTCTGATTCAGCACTTGAGCGATCCGATGTCGCTTGGATCAATGTACTAGATGAACGATTTAAACGACCGAAACAGAATAGTTCTTTCTCGTTCACCTAAAGGAATTGCTTCCTAATAGTTCATAGTACATGTACTACACAAGCCTAAGAAGGACCCCAGGCGTCACCGCATTGACCGGTCTCGTGCCTTCGCATCCAGTGGATTTCCGCCACCTTAAGGCGCCGATTCCCTTGAGTAGCTGATTTTAAAATGAGAATCACGTCTAAACGGCTAGTCGTAATTTATTGGAAAAAATATATGTAATATTAGACCATTTTCTTAATAATTTTATCTGAGCAAATTTTGAGTTTTATTCGTATAACATAGTGTAATTAATTTGTAAAGTTATGTCTAAAACGGACAAAAACACGACAATCACAACAATACCGCTGGGCGTATTTTAATGAAATCGACACCATATCAAAGACAATTTAATTATCTACATTTTGATCTGAAGCTTTTTTTTTTAAAGTCATAAAATAATAAGAAAAGAACAAAAAACTACTAAATCTCGGGTCGCGCGGGTGAGAAACGAGGGTGCGTTTTGTTCCCTCAAGGTCGTTGGCGTTAGTCGTCGTCTTAAGAGGAAATATGAGCAGAGACCGCCGACTGAATGTCCTAAGTGAAAATTCATAATTCGGGGTTTAGCTCTCGTCTATTTCCTCCTCCAATATTGGACCAATTTAAAAGATATTCGATAAACTGGTAAAGTAAGATAAATACTATGTCCCTATGTTTTCCTTTTTTTCATTTATATTTGTCAAATTTGTCCAATAAGCCTCCGTTGACAGCGCATTTTTGAGCATTTTTTGAGGGTTCTAGTGTTTCTAAAGATAATGTATCATCAAAAAGGAAAACATAGGGACATAGAATATATCTTTCATTTTCAGTTTATGGAATATCTTTTAAATTGGTTCAATATTGGAGGAGAAAATAGACGAGAGCCAAACCTTGAATTATGACTTTTTACTTAGGAAATTAAGTCGGCGCTCTCTGCCCCCGTTTCCTCTTAAGGGTCTTCGGTCCACCTAAAGGAAGGCCTTACAGCCATATCGCGCGATGAATAAAAGCTACAGATCATGTATAAACTTGCTTGCTTTACCCAAGGGACTAGAAAATGGCGTCTCTTTAGCTGGGTCCACCACATTCAGTTGAACAACGTCCACTACCATGCTAAACCATAACGACGGGTCCTGTGCTTACCGTATCCAATCTGACCTAGACACCTTTATTTATCCCTACGATTTTCCTAATGGAAGGGTCTTCCCACGATGATCCACTACTGCAATCCCTACAATGTGCCCCTGCTAAATCTTGGGTCTTCTAAAACCCGAACGTTAGCGAAACTAGTCCGTCCTAGAAGGACATATACGGATCTTATTGCTGATGTTCTTCAGAAGGGCCAGGTGAGCAGTACTCATAACCGGCGTGCGTGTATGATTAGATGTATGAATGTGAGTGAAGCAAAAGGATTATGTAAGGATCGTAGCGGGTGGCGTTCTGTAGTTTTCCTACCGCCATGTCGAGTTTGTGTATGTGTAGCTGTAATAACTGTCTCAAGTATTTTATTTCCATGGGAAACCTTCAAAAGTGTGGCATTTTTACCTTACTTAAACCACCTCGGTGATCACCATCAGTAAGCAGAATGTGGTGGTTCCCGTAACCTCTCAAAAGACCTCTGTGCAACGCCTGTTAGGACACATCTCTAGGGAGACTGAAATCACGTCTCCCCTGAACCTGGCTGTGCACGGCTGCACGTGATAACTGTGCCACCCTCTTTTCTGGAGTCACTTGGTGGCCGGACAGAGTACCCAATCTGACCACCCGCAACCCCGGAGTTCCGCCTGCTTTTGATGCAGGCGGTGTGTCTCTCGTACCTAGCTACGTTTCTTGATCTAGGATCTAACTTGAATGAAATCACGTAGCTCAGAAGTAAACAGTACACAATAGATGACAAAAACAAACATAAATATTGATGTTATTCTCAGTCGGCATTAGTCTATAAATAATAAACTGTGATTGAAACAGGTTGCAGTGAAGTTTTATAGCATTCTAGCTTCTAGTAGGGACACGTAAAAAGTATCGATACTTTGTGGTATCGAGTACATTTCCATTCGATACCGATACTTTTGTACTTGATACTTTGCATTCGATACTTTTACTCAATGAGTACTTTTTGGCAGGTATCGTATCGAATAAAAAATAAAGTTTTGCTCTTTAAAATATCAGTATAGGTTGCTGAAAGGCTCGTGTTTGACCACTATCAAGGGCAGAGCCAGGATTTATTGCCGGGAGGGGCACAAGGGGCGGACGGGTTAAAAAATCTACAATAACTTTGAGAAATAAGTATCATACCTCAAGTTTATTTATAAAAGTTCAAGTATGTATAGGCAGGTTTATGAAAGTGTCAAAACAATAGACAAATTATTTTATTCATATATTTTAACAACTCTGATAATTTGATTTGCTTCAAGTATGTACTGTGATGAAAGATCTACAGTACATAAAAATACCGTCTGATTTCAGGGGGGGGGCACGTGCACTCGTGCCCCCTCCTTAAATCCGCCCTTGATCACTATCTAACCTGAAGTAAAGAGCACACAATGGATGTCAATAACAAACAACAAATAAAATAACAAACCTAAATATTGTTGTTATTCTCAGTCGGCGTCAGTTTGTAAAGGCTGTTGTCTACTCCGGTCACGGTGCTGTGATTTATACAGTATGCAGTGGGCAATTAGCTTTGACCCACACCTCCTTATAGAGCGAAGATATGTTTTATAGCTTATTGTTCCATCGGCGATGTGATAAGGATAATTATTGCAATAATTGCATCATGCAAAAGAGTATCTACTCGGTTTATGAAATAGGGTAAATATAGACTTGCTATGTGCTGGTTTGATGGGCCGATGCAACTTATCCGATGATTTAGCTCGGTTCTGTCTGTCTCCTGCTTTATATCGAAGGACATGGCAATTATCGTGGTTCCGTCCGTCCGTCTGTCTGCCTGTCAAGACCCTTTTTCTCAGGAACGCGTGGAGGTTTCTAGAATAAAATGTATATCAAATACTCAGGTCTACTGTCCCTTAAAACTGTGAAAAAATCAAACTTCTAAGCCAACGCAATCAAAAGATACAGCTGTTTATGCCGCAAATTTTCGACACTCGCAAGGGAATCAAAACCTACTAGGGTACTTCCCGTGAACTCAGAATCTTGAAATTTGGTACGAAGCAACGTCTTATAGCACAGATAAAAGAAAAATTGCGAAAACCGTAAATTTTTAGTTTCATCATATAATAAAAATATTTTTAATAATTTTAAACTTACTACCCCTTTCCTCATGAACGCGTAGAGGTATTAAATTGAAATTCATATCAAATATTCAGGTCTATAATACCTTTAAGCTGAGGTTTGCATGGAACCCTCGCTGCGCGAGTCCGACTCGCACTTGGCCGGTTTTTTTTCTTATTCTCCGCTGTTTGATCCAAAACAATTGCATCGTTTATCCGGGTCTTGTCGAGGTTCATTTCCCAAACGCTTTTTTGTTGGCGCCACTGTTGATTCTGAGTTTCAGGAGATGAAGTGATTGGGTATAGTATGGCGGCTTTTCCTACAAAAATAAGGCTGCAGAGACCACTTACCATCTCCATTCTGCCCGCTTGATTACCATTAATAACATACTATTTGGCTTAAATAAAACCATATACTATCCTGGATTTATCGCTTCACTACAGCGTCGGTATAGCATCGGTTCCAACCTCCACTGTGCTACTGCCTAACCTATTGTTATTCTGGTCGCACGCCGCGTCTGCGTTCGGGCTATCAATACTTATGCAGTGATCCTTGTTTAATCGCTTCAATACAGCGTCTGTATAGCATCGCTTGCAACCTCCACTGTCCTACTTACCTATTGTTTTTCCGATCGCGCGCCATATCTGCGCTCAGGCTATCAATACGAATGCAGTGGCCCGATATGCTATCCTTGGTTAATCTTTTCACTACAGCGTCTTTATAGCATCGCTTGCACCCTCCACTGTGCCACTATCTTACCTGTTGTTATTGCAATTTCGCGCATCTGTGTTCGGGCTACCAATACGTATGCATACTATTCTTGGTTCATAGCTTCACTACAGCGTTAGTACAGCATCGCTTGCAACCTCCACTGTGCCACTATCTTAACTGTTTGCGTTCGGGCTATCAATACTTATGCATACTATTCTTGGATCATAGCTTCACTACAGCGTTAGTATAGCATCGCTTGCAACCTCCACTGTGCCACTATCTTAACTGTTTGCGTTCGGGCTATCAATATTTATGCATACTATTCTTGGTTCATAGCTTCAATACAGAGTTAGTATAGCATCGCTTGCAACCTCCACTGTGTCACTATCTTAACTGTTTGCGTTCAGCCTACCAATACTTATGCATACTATTCTTGGTTCATAGCTTCACTACAGCGATAGTATAGCATCGCTTGCAACCTCCACTGTGCCACTATCTTAACTGTTTGCGTTCAGCCTACCAATACTTACGCATACTATTCTTGGTTCATAGCTTCACTACAGCGATAGTATAGCATCGCTTGCAACCTCCACTGTGCCACTATCTTAACTGTTTGCGTTCAGCCTACCAATACTTATGCATACTATTCTTGGTTCATAGCTTCACTACAGCGATAGTATAGCATCGCTTGCAACCTCCACTGTGCCACTATCTTAACTGTTTGCGTTCAGCCTACCAATACTTATGCATACTATTCTTGGTTCATAGCTTCACTACAGCGATAGTATAGCATCGCTTGCAACCTCCACTGTGTCACTATTTTAACTGTTTGCGTTCGGGCTATCAATACTTATGCATATTATTCTTGGTTCATAGCTTCACTACAGCGTTAGTATAGCATCACTTGCAACCTCCACTGTGCCACTATCTTGACTGTTTGCGTTCGGGCTATCAATACTTATGCATATTATTCTTGGTTTATAGCTTCACTACAGCGTCAGTATAGAATCGCTTGCAACCTCCAGTATGCCACTATCTTTACTGTTTTCGTTCGGGCTATCAATACTTATGCATACTATTCTTGGTTCATAGCTTCACTACAGCGATAGTATAGCATCGCTTGCAACCTCACTGTGTCACTATTTTAACTGTTTGCGTTCGGGCTATCAATACTTATGCATATTATTCTTGGTTCATAGCTTCACTACAGCGTTAGTATAGCATCACTTGCAACCTCCACTGTGCCACTATCTTAACTGTTTGCGTTCGGGCTATCAATACTTATGCATACTATTCTTGGTTCATAGCTTCACTACAGCGTTAGTATAGCATCACTTGCAACCTCCACTGTGCCACTATCTTAACTGTTTGCGTTCGGGCTATCAATACTTATGCATATTATTCTTGGTTTATAGCTTCACTAAAGCGTCAGTATAGAATCGCTTGCAACCTCCACTGTGCCACTATCTTTACTGTTTTCGTTCGGGCTATCAATACTTATGCATACTATTCTTGGTTCATAGCTTTACTACAGCATTAGTATAGCATCGCTTGCAACCTTCACTGTGCCAGTACCTTACCTATTTATATTCCGATCACACGCCGCATCTGCTCGATATCCTATCCTTGCTTCATAGCTTCACTACAGCGTCAGTATAGCATCGCTTGCAACCTCCACTGTACTACTACCTTACCTATTGATATTCCGATCACCCGCCGCATCTGCTCGATATCCAATCCTTGGTTCATAGCTTCACTACAGCGTCTGTATAGCATCGCTGGCAACCTCCACTGTGCTACTACCTTACCTATTGTTATTCCAATCTCGCGCATCTGCTCGATATTCTATCCTTGCTTAATAGCTTCACTACAGCGTCAGTATAGCATCGCTTGCAACCTCCACTGTGCTACTACCTTACCTATTGTTATTCCAATCTCGCGCATCTGCTCGATATCCAATCCTTGGTTCATAGCTTCACTACAGCGTCAGTATAGCATCGCTTGCAACCTCCACTGTGCTACTACCTTACCTATTGATATTCCGATCGCGCGCCGCATCTGCGTTCGGGGTATCAATACTAATGCAGTGGCCGCCAATGTTATCGGCGCCTTGAGAACCCGACCTTAAGTGGCGGATCTTAACCTTTTTGGATCAAGGTTTCTTTGGAGCTTCATTTCAATTTTAATGGCATGAATACCTACTTCCTTAACTACTGTCATTATTATAAGTGTAAAAGAAAAATTGGTCAAGTAAAAATACTGTACAAAGGCAGACTGTTGCATATTTACTAATCACTAGGTTAACCCGCGGAGAGGAGCTCGTGGCTAAATAATAACAGCCGCACGGGTCGATCTTCAAGGTTAAGCAACGCTTGACGAGGTCGGTCCGTGGATGGGTGACCATTTCAACATACCGAGTTTCCTCCGTGCCTCGGAAAGTACACTAACCCTCAGTTTCCCAGCTCAAAATTATCGGAGAATTAATGTGACAAATTGTCAAGCACGCGTTATCTGCTGTGATTGGCTGTTAAAAATTCATTCAACGTGCGTGTTTGACAATTTGTCACATTAATTCTCCGATAATTTTAAGCTGGGAAACTGAGGGTAAGCCGTTGGTCCCGGCTGTCATTTGAAGGTCTTTGACAGTCGTTACGGGTAGTCAGAAGCTTGAGATCTGACACCAGTCTAGCCAAGGAGTACCGTGTTACCCAGTTACTGGGTTGTTGATGTCAGATAGGCAGTCGCTCCGGTTAAACTGAAAGCTGACCCCAACATAGTTGGGAAAAGGCTAGGCAGATTGATTAGGTTCACCCGTGGGTTCTCTTATCTCTCTCTTGATCTTACGGCTTGGTAGAACGCGACTGCATGTTGACTCTTGAGTGTACAATTCTACTTATATTATTAATGATGAGAATGAAACTATCGGTTTGGATGTGTGTATGTAAGTTTGTTACTCAATCACGCGAGAACGGCTCAACCGAACTGGATAAAATTTGGCACATCTACCTGTGCCAAATTTCATCATATAGTATGGAATAGCACATAGGCTACTTTTTAGGGTTCCGTAGCCAAATGGCAAAAAAACGGAACCCTTGTAGATTCGTCATGTCTGTCTGTCTGTCTGTCAGTCTGTCTGTCTGTCCGTCCGTATGTCACAGCCACTTTTTCCCGAAAATATAAGAACTATGCTGTTGAAACTTGGTAAGTAGATGTATTCTGTAAACCGCATTAAGATTTTCACACAAAAACAGAAAAAAAAACAATAAATTTTGGGGGTCCCCATACTTGAAACTGAAACTAATTTTTTTTTTTCCATCAATCCCATACGTGTGGGGTATCTATGGATAGGTCTTCAAAAATGATATTGAGGTTTCTTATATAATTTTTTTCTAAACTGAATAGTTTGCGCGAGAGACACTTACAAAGTGGTAAAATGTGTGTCCCCGCCCTGTAACTTCTAAAATAAGAGAATGATAAAACTAAAAAAAATATACCATACCATGCATGCATGACATACCATTACCATGTAAACTTCCACCGAAAATTGGTTTGAACGAGATCTAGTGAGTAGTTTTTTTTTTAATAAGTCATAAATCGTAAACCGCAATTTACCAAGTACGGAACTCTTCGTGCGCGAGTCCGACTCGCACTTGGCCGGTTTTATTCCGGTATAATGTTCCCTTTAGATGATAATGCACGTTTCACGCGGGCGAAGCTACTGGCAATCCCACCGCACTATTCCTAAACCACTGCAACTCCTGAAAGCCAGAATCACAGTGGCGACCACCAGAAAAGCGCCGAGGTAATGAAGCTCGACGAAGTCCCGGCGAATGAATTTAACTATCTTGGATCCCGCAACGAAATTAAACAGAAAAGGCTAACGGAGGAGTAGGGAAAAATACAAATGTCCACTTCTCTCCATATCAAACAGGAGACAGAACAAACAAGGCCAATAGGCACAAAGGGTCGTTTACAACTGAGATAAGCCCAGTTGCCTAGCACCACGGATAAACGCAGCCCAGCATACGGAAGCCACTGGCAGAAAGAAGCTAGTAAAGTATGCATAGCCAAAACGGAACAATTTACTAAACAATATGTTCTCAAATTTTCCAGCTAAACTGGACAAGTGTCCGATCTGCCGCAGCGCCATCACGAGCTACTTCTGCATCCGCAACGACGACGAGCGGGAGCTGTCCGAGCTGAAGCAGCAGAGGTTCTTCAACCGGAGACTCTTCAACCTGTTCCATTACCACTAGCGAGGTAAACTATCTTAATTGGTATAATATTATGAAAAATCTATACTAACAATCTATATATATAAAATAAAGTCGTGTTAGTTACACTATTTATTACTCAAGAACGGCTGAATCGATTTCATTCATCAAAAACAGAATAAAATAAATATTTAAGTGGGGCTCCCATACATCAAACTTGATTTTTTTGCCGTTATTTGCGATAATGGTACGGAAACCTTCGTGCGCGAGTCCGACTCGCACTTGGCCGGTTTTTAATTTATTATTATCTAAACCAAAATGATGATAATTATATTTTTGTTCCAGGTAATCGCGACAGTGATTGACGTACATTAATTCGTGCAAGAACACTAACAATGTCATTTCGACTTGCCACTCTAACAGTGTGATAATATCATTAAAAGTTTTAAACTATCGACTTTCGACAAAAATATTGAGTAAACTCAAGAAAATACGTAAAATAAAAAAAACTTTCAAAGTGAGGAAAAGACACGGTTTCGAGACTGTATAGTTAAGATAGAAAAAGTGAAATTTTATGTGTGATTATAAAAAAAGTGATATGAGTGATTAAATTGAAGTGATAATGCGTACAACACTGCCTGTAGTGATGCACTGTGTACCCGAAATTTATTAGTAACGACCACAGATATAAATCTAACTAGATAACGCAAGTCCCTCCATCTGTATGAAAACCAAGCGTGCCTATTTCACAAAAAAAATTAAAACAAATTTACTTACCAATGAAAGAAAACAGTTCCAGTCGGCTCGGCGGAGGAGCTCGTGGCTAAATAATAACAGCCGCACGGGTCGAGGTTAAGCAACACTTGACGAGGTCGGTCCGTGGATGGATGACCATTTCAACATACCGAGTTTCCTCCGTGCCTCGGAAAGCACGTTAAGCCGTTGGTCCCGGCTATCATTTGAAGATCTTTGACAGTCGTTCCGGGTAGTCAGAAGCTTGAGATCTGACTCCAGTCCAGCCAAGGGGTACCGTGTTACCCAGTTACTGGCTTGTGGAGGTCGGATAGGCAGTCGCTCCATGTAAAACACTGGTATTCAGCTGAATCCGGTAAGACTTGAAGCCGACCCCAACAATAATTGGGTAAAAGGCTAGGCAGATGATGAATGAAAACATTTCCAATGCCTCGGCCAACTTTTTCTATGTATTCTTTACAGCTCACTCAATATGGCATAAAAAGGCATTTTTCTACATTTCAGTGGATTTCCGGTGCCGATAATGCTAAATGAAAAGCTCAGATTACGATCATTTGTCGTAACTTTACTCCGTTTTTTGGCACGCGAAGTACATACAATTGCGTCATCTAGTTAGATTTAAATCTGTGGTGACGACATACGTCATATAAGTTTGTCGCTCTGAAGTAAGCTACAAATAAAATCGCAGTCTGTGGCAAAGGTAGACTTCCGAGCAAACCTGCTCCGGCGTTACTAACGCAGTGGAAATTAGCGTAAAGAAGGTCTTAAGGTTGCTCTAGTCGACGGCACGAACTATTTTGTGCGCGGGGTTAAAATGCATGATATCTCATCCGACAATACGTGCGAAAGAGATTGATGCTGTGATGAGCAGTAAGAAGCTAGTTCGCGTACGAATACACACTTTTGCAAAATTTCGTGATTTAGGACGAAAACGAGCGCGTGATATTTTATAAACAGACCTTTGGGAATATGGATATCATACTAACTAGACTAAATGTATCTGTTCAAAATAAAATTATTTGCATTGTTGAACTACTAACCCATCTCTGTATGGTGACTGTTTTGTAATTTTCCTTATGGTATCTATTTGCGCCCAAAGATGCGTTAAAATTAGTGTTGAAATATGGAACTTTCGACGCTAATATAACTTTCAAACATATTACTTTTTTGTTTCCATACAGGGCTAGATAATGATGAGACAATTTTTTTTTTTTTTGAACATCCAACGTCAAACAATGGAGTAATCGCCAGACTACGTTTGTATGGAAGAATGATCGACTAGGTCAACCTTAAGGCGCCGATTCCCTCGAGTAGCTGATTTTTAAATGAGAGTCACGTCTAAACGGCTAGTCGTAATTTATTGGAAAAAATATATGTTATATTAGACCATTTTCTTAATAATTTCATCTGAGCAAATTTTGAGTTTTATTCGTATAACATAGTGTAATTAATTTGTAAAGTTATGTCTAAAACGGACAAAAACACGACAATCGCACCAAAACCGCTGGGCTTATTTTAATGAAATTGACACCATATCAAAGACAATTTAATTATCTACATTTTGATCTGAAGCTTTTTTTTTAAAGTCATAGAATAATAAGGAAATTTCGGGTCGCGCGGGTGTGAAACGAGGACGGGTTTTGTTTCCTCAAGGTCGTTGGCGTTAGTCGTCGTCTTAACATCTGTGCGCCATGTAATGGATATCGAAAAGCTTGGTTTCAGAGAGGCAAACTTATTGAGACACGAACTGTAGTTTAGAATATAATTATAAAAATTCGCTGCCGATTGATTTTAGAGTGTGATAATATTTTTTGAACCGCAAAAATGTGACTGGCCGACTTGCACCAAAATCATTAAATGCATTTAGAAGGAGCTCGTGGCTAAATAATAACAGCCGCACGGGTCGATCATCAAGGTAAAGCAACGCTTGACGAGGTCGGTCCGTGGATGGGTGACCATTTCAACATACCGAGTTTCCTCCGTGCTTCGGAAAGCACGTTAAGCCGTTGGTCCCGGCTGTCATTTGAAGATCTTTGACAGTCGTTACGAATAGTCAGACGCTTGAGATCTGACACCAGTCTTGCCAAGGGGTACCGTGTTACCCAGTTACTGGGTTGTGGAGGTCAGATAGGCAGTCGCTCCATGTAAAACACTGGTACTCAGCTGAATCCGGTAAGTCTGGAAGCCGACCCCAACAACAATTGGGATAAAGACTAGGCAGATTGATTGAAATAAAATTTAAAACTCTTTTTACAGTCCGTTCAACCGATTTTAAGTTCTATCAACTGTTTACTACAGCTACCATGTGTCGTATCACCAACGCAATAGAAGTCAAAATCGTTTGAACTGGCTGTAAAATGGGCTTTTTTCAATATCTAATGAAAATGCAAATGGAGTATAGTAATTTTTGGTGCAAGTGAGCCTAAATTGGCCGATATTGCTTGAAGCTCCAATAAATTGCAGATACCTTAGGCCTGTGACGTATGTTTTTCTCTGTGCAATTATGGAACTTGAGCCCTGACATACTGTAAAACAATGCTTTTCTTATGAGCGTTCATGGCTCATGTAACTAAAGTAAATCTATCTGTCTGTCTGTATGTTTGTATGTAAGAGTGGGTGCAAATTATGTGCTGTACCTCGTAGCACGACCATGAACGCATTCATTATAACTTTAGATGGTACTAAAATCCTTTTAATTTGTACTATTTTATACCACTGATTAGAACTTTTGTACCTCTCAATTCTAGCAGATATAAAGGTCGTGCTGGCAAGATTCAGCACGACCACGCAAAAATCCAGCTGGTATAGAAGTGATGAAACGGGAGCATGACTAAAAATTTGTACTCATTATGTTCTCCTATTTCATTACTGGTAAATTGTTCGAAAAGCAAAAAAACATTTGCTGCCTATAAGTATGTGATTTGTATACTTGACACTAGATGGCGTTAAATGTGGTAGAAAATGTTTTTTTGCTTTTCTATCAACTTTCGACAATTTACCAGTAATTAAATAGGAGTACTTAATGAGTACAAATTTTTAGGCATGCTCCCATTTCATCACTCCTATGCCAGCTGGAATTTTAGCGTGGTCGTGCTGGGAAAGAATCTTGCCAGCAAGAACTTTATATCTGCGATAATCGAGAGGTACAAAAATTCTAATTAGTGGTACAAATTAAAAGGAATTTAGTACCATCTAAAGTTATAATGAATTCGTTCATGGTCGTGCTACGCAGTACAACACCAAATTATGGAAAACTGTGATAATGATGCTTTGTAAATTTGCTGTAATATGTACATAAATATCTTAGGGTATATTGTAAATTTTGATGTGTTGATGATGACGGAGACCCTTTGAATTTAAGACGCTAGCCTAAAATTGTATATTAGGAAATTGTAATCTAATTGCACCTTCATTATTTAATATTGTAAATATATCAATATGGTTATTCAATAAGCCATATTATTTATTAAGATTTTTTGTTCAAAATTTAATATTCACCAAAAAATATCAATTATATGTTTAAAATGTCGACGTTCAGAGGGTCTAAATAAATGTAGTTACTATAGAAGGATCTCACATTCTTGAACATAATTGAACCCTAATTATTTCATAGTATTTTTTTTTAAATAAAAATTGCCTAAAAATAGTTAACAAAGGATCGAAAATATATAAAAGTGAGATCTCCTTTATCAAGTCTTTATTCAAGGGCGGATTTAAAGGGGGGGCACGGGTGCACGTGCTCCCCCCCCCCTACCCCGACGGTATTTTGTGAACTGTGGCAATTCCATCGCAGTACATACTTAAAAACAAATCAAATTATGAGAGTTGTTTAAATATATGAATGAAATATTTTTCTGTTGTTTTGACACTTTCATAAACCTTTCTATACATACTTGAACTTGTAGAAATAAACTTGAAGTATGATACTTCAGGTTTATTTCTATCAGATATTCTTTATTTTTATGCCCCTCCCAGAAAAAAAAACCTGGGTCCGCCCTTGTCTTCATACTTAATCCTAAATAAGAACTAGGTATTTATAATAAAAATTCACGAAGTCACCAGAAACTAGTTACACAGCCATGTACTAGAAAAATTTAACATAATTGTGAATAAAAACGATTAAATATTATTCATAGTATATTTAAATAAAATATTTTTCTATGGTACATGCGTAGTGTAGATGTAATATTTTAGTCCTATGTAGTCTTCCAGATACCCTAATGTAGATCTCATTTGAGTTACAATAAATATAATTTACATGATATACATCTTTTATTTCTCTGTATTTATAAGGTCTCCTACTCCTACAGTGATCTAAGAGAGCACGACTAGCTGCACTGTGTCATGAAAGGTTATTCCTTCTTCAAGATCTGCGCTATAAAAAATAAAAAAATATTTTATGATGCAGTTGTTTGAAAATCGAAGGAAAATGTTGAACTCAAATGTATTTTTTTTTAATTCTTGCCTATATTTATGCTAAAGGTTATTTTTATCGTGTACGTTAACCCAGCTAGTGGAACATACAATTAGTGCAAAATCTGCTGTAAATGTGCGCCACATAAAAAAACAGTGCGTGTTTTCGTTTTGGAAAAAAATGGACAAAACTATTTCTGCGGGAGTAACGTGGTTCCAGCAGGAACATTCTAAACGAATGATTGGAGAGATAAATATTGTGCATGGGCAAAGAGTTTAATTATATAGTTAGTGCGTCTTCAGGTTTTCGAGATATTGCATTTCCTGCTGGAGTTACGTTTTGCAGAATCGTGTATCTCTAAAACCATTGTATGTGCGCCTGTAGAATAAACATAAACGAGAGAGCTCTTTATTTGTGCGTATTTTGCCAATATTTCTCTCACCGATCATTCGTTTAGAATTTCCTTGCTGGAACAACGTTACTCCAGCAGGAATCGTTTTTTTTACAAAACGACAACACGCAAAATTTTTTAATGTGGCGCACTATCACAGCAAATTACGCACTAATTATAAGATCCACTCTAGATCACTCTAGGAGCCAGATTCTTGCTGGGGTAACGTACTCAAGGTTATCAGGTTTTCAGTATAAAATCAAATCTGGCAAATAGTCTCAATTCCTTTTTCAGAAACCGGCTACAAGTCATGATAATAGTTGTATGAGTTGTTGAGTTTTTAGGGCTCCGTACCCACATGGTAAAAACGGGACCCTATTACTAAGACTCCACAGTCTGTATGTCTGTCTGTCATCAGGCTGTATCTCATGCACCGTGATAGCTAGACAGTTGAAAATTTCACAGATGATGTATTTCTGTTGCCGCTATAACAACAAATACTAAAAAAACAGAATAAAATAAATATTTGATTTTCTTTTCATTGTAAATAAACTAGTTTTCTTTCTTTCTTTTCTTAATTGGGGCTCCCATACAACAAACGTGATGTTTTTTGCCGTTTTTTGCGATAATGATACGGAACCCTTCGTGTGCGAGTCCGACTCGCACTTGGCCGGTTTTTTTTTAGATTTGTGTCTTTATGTAACCTAACCTAACTTTTTTAAATAAAACAACACATTTCTCAAAAAAAACACTTTATTCTTAACTACGCATTACTATCACTCCTCTCCTTCTGTCGCTCAGCATATAACTGCGAGGTCTTCACCGCAGAGTACAGACTGAACAGCAGATGCAAGGCTTGTATCCTGTCGTTGAGGGTGTCTCCGGCGATTGGCACGTCGAACAGGCCACACACGAGGTCCACGTACTGCGAGAGGGAACAGTCGAGGGTCCCGGGAGGGAAGGCCACCTCGTTGAGAGTCTCCTCCATGGATTCTGGCCATTCTTCCATTAGGGTGTCGATGTCGGGCATTTTGCTGGAACCAAATGGTGAAATATGGTTAAGTAAAGAAAAGCAGCCTTATTGCGTAATGAATTCGGCAAGGCAAAGGGCAAAGAGTATGAACAATCGACCAATCATCATCAGCCTATTAATGTTCCCACTGCTGGGACACAGGCCTCTTCTCTGTGAGAGGGAATGGGCCGTAATCCACCACGCGGGCCCAGTGCGGGTTGGTGGATGTCACAAATCTTCGATTTTTTATTCTAGGACATGCCGTTTTCCGTCATCGTTTTGAGAGCAGTGGTAATGAAATAATTTACACAAAGTAATCGCGCCTGCCTGGGTGTCCAGTTCCTATATTAAGGTATATTGTGAGAAACATAACATACAGCGCCATCTAGTGGAACTAATCCAAAGCACTACGATGAGCGGCTCATGTTCTGGAAGATAGCAAATACAAACGATTTCTGTAGACAAGTGATGCCATCTACAATCTTCATTTGGAACAATCTGCGCAAGAGCCATCGTGCTAGTTATCGGTAGCGGTACTGCACCTACAGACGACTACGTGTAAATATGGCACACATATGTGAAAATTCGCCTTTATAAGCAGAGCTGTCTTCAACCTAACCGTCATCGTCATTCATTAGCTATAGCACAGATAATATAATACTAGCATACAATCTAATACGTCGGCACGGTTTTTTGTATGGGATGAGGCATCTCCTCATCCCATACAAAAAAAACCGTGCCGACGTAACTAGGGTTTTTCATCTGATTAATCTTGTAATTTTTGTGAGTAAGTACATCAATCGCGTTCGATCCCGTTTCACGGTAATAGATGGTGTTAGCAGTGACTTGCAAGTAAAAGGGTTTACTAGGTTCGTGAATATTTATTTCTTTAAATACAGTGAAGGTTCGTTTTATAGTATTTTTTTTGCACGTTTTTACAGTTTTTGTGCACCAAAATGTGTTAAAATGCAAATTTTAACAATCGAGTTAGTCAAATTTAAAAATGCGCCATCTATCGCATCAATTTTAAATGATCCAATGATGTGAATGAAGAGCCCAATATTCCATAATTTTGTACTTAGGAGAGTTGATTAAACAAGATCATACAATGTTTATGTTCAATTCCAGATAATGTTAATTTTACAAACAATTTTGTTGAATTGTGTGCACATGTCGCGCCATCTAGTAAGATTTATTTGAACCAAATCTTCGTTCTTAGCAATGAGACCCCGTGGCTATAGATTCAGAGCTCGGTAGCCACGCAGCCAGCTCTGATCGTTAGTATGGCTGGTTCCTGCTTCGATAGCCTAGCAGTCTTCAGGAACTAGCCAGTTAGGGGAGGTCTGAAGGGCGATAGCCACGCAGTCCCTTTCATCCCTCTACTTAGGGTTGTTACGTAATACATTGTATTGATTATTGTAAAATGTAACAAGTGACCAATAAAGTGAACCTTAAGAGCGGACTCTAGTCAACAGGAATTTGAAAAATAGGCATTTGAAGAAACTATTGCCGTCGCGTCACCTCCAACCTCACCCCGTAAAGTGCGAAAGGGACAACTGCAGCTCAGGCTGATTTTACCTACAAAAACTTTGACTAAAAGACGTTTCGTATTCTGCTGTTTTCTTCATGAAAACTGGTCTGATCTAAAAAATTCTTATATCAAAATTTAGAGGAAAAGCATATCTATGCTCCTATTATTTCCTTTTTAGTTAAAAACTTATAAATTTTGTCTGAAAGTCTTCTGAACATGGCGGTAAAAACGGGCATTTTTTTCGGATTTTTGGATTGTCATATTTCTTTTTGTGATTATGTTTTGGAAAAAAGGAAATGATACAGTCACATATTAATTAGACCTAGATTTTATGGAAAAAATCATTGCTCTAGAGGCATTATACACGAAGAAAACAGCAGAATGTGTTTGTATGGAGAAAGTCTCACTAGAGTCCCCTCTTAAGTTCATAAACACTGGGTTTGAACCCACGACCTACATCTTGTAAGTCGCAGCCGACAGACACGGTAGGTATAGTGGTTTATTATGGGTTGTTTATTTACCTTGTATACGCCACAGTAGGTGCCGGCTTGGACAAGTGCAGCTCACTGACGTCCTTGATCCAACGCTCGATCGCTTTGGAGTTCTTCTCCGCATTCTCAATCTTCTTTGCTATCTGTAAGGTTTGAAAAATATTCAATTTATGTGATAGCATTCTATAAGGTATGTGGTTCAAACGACATTTTAGATTTTCCTGAAATAACCATTCATTATGTGATATGCAAGAAAGCATTGGTGGCCCAGTGGTATCGACCGCGACTTACAAGTTGTAGGTCGTGGGTTCAAATGTAAAAATGTAAATTATTTCATCACCACTGCTCTCAAAACGGTGAAGGAAAACATCGTGAGGAAACCGGCATGTTCTAGAACTAAAAATTCGAAGACATGTGACATCCACCACCCCGCACTGGGCCCGCGTGGTGGATTACAGCCCATTCCCTCTCACAGAGAGGAGGCCTGTGTCCCAGCAATGGGAGCATTAATAGGCTGATGATGTGATGTGATGTGATATGCTTATACATATTATCCTGAATATTGACGAAGAGCAGTGGTAAGGTCCCCCCCCGACTTACGTGTAGGTCCTGGGTTCGAACCCAGGCAGGCGGTTTACTTTGTGTAAATTATTTTATCACCACTGCTCTAAAAACGATGTAGAAAAAAAACCGGCCAAGTGCGAGTCGGACTCGCGCACGAAGGGTACCATTATCGCAAAAAACGGCAAAAAAAAACACGTTTTTTGTATGCGAGCCCCCTTAAATATTTATTTTATTCGGTTTTTTATTTGTTGTTATAGCGGCAACAGAAATACATCATCTGTGAAAATTTCAACTGTCTAGCTATCACGGTTCACGAGATACAGCCTAGTGACAGACAGACGGACCGCGGAGTCTTAGTAATAGGGTTCCGTTTTTACCCTTTGGGTACGGAACCCTAAAAAAACGTCGTGAGAAAAAGCACCAAAAATTCGAAGACATGTGACATCCACCAACCCGCACTGGGCCCGCGTGGTGGATTAAGGCCCGTTCCCTCTCTCACAGAGAGGAGGCCTGTATCCCAGCAGTGGGAACTTTAATAGTCTGATGATGATGATGATGATCATGACTGAATATAATTCATATGGGTAGGAATCTGCAATATCCAATTATTTATATTGTATTTTAAAAAATTTGATTTTGAAAATTAAGTTAATGAAAATTTATTAGATTTTTCTCAGCTCATTGGAATCGAATACCAGTCGAGACCTGCAAGTAACCTACACAGGTAACAACTCCAGCGCACAAGTACAATAAAGTTATTTTCCTGTTTCCCTCTATATGTACAAGGTAAACAAACTTCGTTCGATAAACGAATACCCAATAATTTTACCTCAATGTAAATGTATTGTATTCTATGGCTCTTTGGCAGTGTACCTACTAGACTGTCTCTGTGAAGGACAGGTTTCACAGCCATGGGTTAAGAAGGGGCGAACACAAATATCACAAACTTTCCGTATAATATCGCAGCTTACTTCAGTGGATTTCATTATTTCCTAGAGGAACAAGATTGGTGTCAAAATGAGGACAGGATAAGAAACACCTTCATAAAATCAAAAACTAGAGTACTTAACGGTTCACCCTTGTTTGGTATAACTACTTTTGATGTAATGTTACTAATTCGAACAACGTTTAAGAAAATAATCAATTTGTATAATATCGATTAACATAATTTTCATTTCATCGAATATTTATTTGCGATAACAACATTTGCGCTATTGATCAAAAGGTTTAATGTTCATTTGATGTAATGTTCAGGTGGTATAACATGTATTTAAAAAACCGAGAATAACCCCAAGAGCGAGCGAAGCGAGCTCGGGAGCTTAGGGCACCCCGACACGGATAGGTTAGGTTCGAAGGAGATGACGGGAGCTGAAGTGAGCGAGCAAAGCGAGCGAACTTAGCTCCCGTGATCTCCTTCATGTTAGGTTACTTTAGACCCTGCAGACAGAAATAGGAGCCCCGTCGACTTTGTTGCTTAAGGCGGGTACCCCGAGCAAAACGCCGTGCTAACTGATTTCGTGTAAAATTAGTGCTTTTCAAAATTCGGTCAAATGACAATATTTCAAAGAAATAAATATGCTAAATAAAAATCTACCAATTAATTATTCGGTCAAATGAATACGAAATGACTTTATTGTAACTAAAATTAGCCAAAGCGATTTTCGACAAAACGTTGTTATACCAAACAAGGGTGAACCGTACTTAACAGATGTGCTGGTAAAGATAGATCAACTAAAGTGCACAGGCCAAATACTACGAAGTACCTACTTTTTTATTTTTATTATTTATCGATAGGCTTGCGTTTAACCACTATCTCGCCTGATGGTAAGTGATGATGTGATCGACGGTGAAGCACACTTGCCTAGAAGTAACCTATTCTTGACTTAAAGACCCCAAAGTTGTAGTTATCAGGAAAAAAGACTCTGGCAGGGAATGCCACTCCTTAGCTGTGCGTACAACACCTCTCTCTTGTCTCAAGCAAAATGGAGCAAAATAATTACTGAATGGTACCCTAGAGAGGGTAAAAGGAATAAAGGAAGGCAAGGGAAGAGATAAAACTAACAGCTGGCCCCAACTGGAGAAGAGTGGCTAGAGATAGAAAACAATGGAAGATGTTAGAGGAGTCCTATGCCAAGAGGAACACTGAACTGAGAAACATTCTGTCAAAGATTACAATATTTTTAGACAAGAACCTTAAAAGTTCAGGATTAAAGGCTCATTGATTGATGATGCTGCACATGCTGCAATAATAACACCCAAACGGGTCGATCTTCCAGGTTAAGCAACCCTTGCCGAGGTCGGTCGGTCGGTTCCTCCTCGTAGAAAGCACGAGAAGATGTTAGATATTTGACAGACATTACGGGTAGTCAGAAGTCAGAAAAACTGAATCCAGTCTTCCCAAGGAGGGGGGGGTTGTAGGGGGTTACTGGATCCTGGAGGTCATCGTCTGGCGCCCATGTGTTGGTTTGGTCCCTGGGGTGGTCACGGCGTACAATGTGATGAGGGGTACTCCCTCGAGGGTCTGGTGACGGACAGCCGCGGCGGGTTCGCGGTGAGTGCTAACGCGTGTCCGTGTTCCCTGCATAAGCCGCACAGTAGGACACCGTACCGTTATAGTCCCACATAACTACACTATCTCCCCCAGGTAATGCAGTATGCATGTGCATTTCTACAAGAAAAAAAAAAGGGATCCGGAGGTCAGATAGGCACTTGTTGCATGTAAAATACTTATACATATACAGCTGAACCCAGTTAGACCGGAAACGTAAACCCCCCCAACACAGATGGGACCAGGCTAGGCAGGAAGATTAATAATACTGCACTTACCACAGTGGTCTTAGCGCTGTTTGTCTTGGAGATAGCCCTCAACTGCAGATGAAGTAGCGCTGAGTCGCTCTGTTCAGCGGCTGGCTCGTCCAGAACTGTTAGACCTGGAACATTGTGTTCGACGCATAAATAAAGTTGGTAAACAAAACGACGTCACATCTAAAGCTTAGTGGTCATTGCCGCCTATGGATATAATCTGCAATACCAGAGGTATGATATTATTTGTTCACAACACAGAGACAAAGCGGAAAAAGGAAAAAAATATATATATAAAACATGCTTTTTCAACAACATATAATATACCTAATCGTAGGCATCAATCAACAATATATCCATACTATTATTATAAATGTGAAAGTAACTCTGTCTGTCTGTCTGTTACCTTTTCACGCTTAAACCGCTGCACCGATTTAGATGAAAGTTGGTATGAAGATAGTTTGAGACCTGGGAAAGGACATAGGCTATATAGGTAGGGTAGGGTAGGGTAGAGTATTGTAGGGTAGTGTAGGGTCGGGTAGGTTAGGGTAGGGTAGGGTAGGGTAGTGTAGGGTAGGGTAGTGTAGGGTCGGGTAGGGTAGGGTAGGGTAGGGTCGGGTAAGGTAGATAAATGTTTGGTCTTTTTATGGCAAAACAAAGTTTGCCGGGTCAGCTAGTTCAAAAATATATTGAAACACGTAATTATGCAATTATATCTTGCGAAAAACCCAAATTCAAAGAGTAAAATGCGGATAACTTTTATATGAGACAAACCGATATTAATCAATAGCTAAGAACACACTCGACAAAGTCACCTTTCAAACAAAAAAAAAACAAAATCGGTTCATCCATTCGGGAGCTACGATGCCACAGATACGTTAAACTTATAACACCCCGTCGTTTTTGCATCGGGGGTTAAATAGAGTAAATACTCGTTAGTGTTCCGTTCCTCAAGAGAAAAAAAACCGGCCAAGTGCGAGTCGGACTCGCGCACGAAGGGTTCCGTACTTGGTAAATTGCGGTTTACGATTTATGACGTATTAAAAAAAAACTACTGACTAGATCTCGTTCAAACCAATTTTCGCTGGCAGTTTACATAGTAATGTACATCATATATTTTTTTCAGTTTTATCATTCTCTTATTTTAGAAATTACTGGGGGGGGGGACACACATTTTACCACTTTGGAAGAGTCTCTCGCGCAAACCATTCAGTTTAGAAAAAAAATATATTAGAAACCTCTATATCATTTTTGAAGACCTATCCATAGATACCCCAAACGTATGGGTCTGATGAAAAAAAATATTTTTAGTTTTAGTTTTAAGTATGGGAACCCCCAAAATTTATTGTTTTATTTTTGTTTTTGTGTGACAATCTTAATGCGGTTCACAGAATACATCTACTTACCAAGTTTCAACAACATAGTTCTTATAGTTTCGGTAAAAAGTGGCTGTGACATACGGACGGACAGACAGACAGACATGACGAATCTATAAGGGTTCCGTTTTTTGCCATTTGGCTACGGAACCCTAAAAAGGGACCCTTAAAGGATCACTTAGTTGTCTGTCCGTGAGACCTTTTTCTCTGGAACGTCAGGAGGTATCAAGTTGAAATTAATATCATATCCTCAGGGCTTCTCTCCCTCACTTGGAATTGTCAAAATCATCATCATTTCAGCCGAAAGAAGTCCACTGCTGGACATAGGCCTCCCTCAAGCGTCGCCTCACTGATCTGATGTTATAATGCCAACTAAGTTGTTCGTGAATCGTGTGTTAGATGTGAAAAACCAACTATCTTAACCCAATTATAAAATCATTACATTTTCGGCCAAAGTTCATCGATAAATGATATGATGATGACAAAATGACCATATAGGTATAGATAAAAAGGTACTATTTTACTTATATTGATGAAGCGAGGAGTGCGGAATATTTTGTTGTGTATTGCTAATAGGAATCACTTTTATTTTATAGTGCGGTATTTAATCTGAATGGTATGGGGCCCTGGGCCTGGAGTCCTGGACAATACAGCCCTATGTCTGAATATATATACTGCAGCCAGGTTTAAAATAATTCGACCTCAGGTCTGGGTAAAATGGCTCCGGCTCAAAACAGTACAGCCCCAATTATGAATAGTACATAATCTTACCTAAAACCTAAATCAATACATATAAAAAATCTGTAGAAAAGCCGTTTTTGTACATCGAAAATATTTAAAAAAGAAATAGACAGGGTGTTAAAGGACAACCAACAGAACCCATTACCAGAATATTTGGAATTTTCGTCTGTTTGTCGGTTTATCCGTTTTCCTGTTTTAACGTAAAATGTACGAAACCAATGTAGATAACTTTATATATAAAAATTGTGTGAAACTTGAAGTATTACTTAGTTTTTGTTTCATCGTAATCGGTTCACTCTATCAAAAGTTAGATGAATTTAAACTGTTTAAGAAACAAGTAAAATTTCACAATTTAAAAAACCCCCGACGCATTTATCTTGCGAAAACACCCCGATTCAAACAGTAAAATGTCCATAACTTTTGAACGGCTGAACCGATTTTATTCAAACATAGCTAAGAACACTCTCGACAAAATTACCTTTCAAACAAAAAAAACTCAATCGAAATCGGTTCATCCGTTAAGGCGCTATGATGCCACAGACAGACACACAGATACACAGATACACAGCAACACACGTGAAACTTATAACACCCCTTCTTTTTCCGGCGGGGGTTAATAAAATATCACAACAAACGCAATGCCGATACTCGGACGGTTCATCATCATCTTCTTGCCTTGCCCCATGTTACTTGGGGTCGGCGCAACACGTCCTCTTCTTCCATACCATCCTGTCCGCCGTCACTCCATCACTGACGCCCTTTTCCTTCATATCACTCCTCACACAGTCCATCCATCTTCTCTTTGGCCGTCCCCTCCCTCTCCATCCATATCTATATTCATAACTCTTTTAGTAACATGCGTTTCGTAAGATACTCGGACGGTTGAACTCCTTAATTGATAAATGGCGTTATGCATTTGACGGTTAGGGTAGGCAGTTGACGGACGCAGAAGGAGGCTGCGGAGAGGGAGAGGGAGATTTCATCTGCTAACCCGATCCGCAGCAGACGCGCCGGGCGTCGGCGGGGGGCGGACAACGCCCTCTGCCAGCCCCCCTAAATGGGTCCAGGGGCGACGGACTCGGGGACGTCCGTCGCCCCCCCACACATCAGGACCCGAGGTGGCGGCGCGTAGTGTTCCACGCGCGCCCCTCTTAGACGTCACGAGGGGAGACCAACACCTCACTCCCCCCCAACCCGAGGTCGTGGCCTGCAGAGGCGGGCCGGCACTAGCCGGGGGTTGCGGAAGTATCGTTGTTCCTGCGATCCCCGGTGTAGGTGTGAGACGGAACACCGGGGTGGTTTTTAGTCAGTAAGAGTCTGACAGACCCCTCTGCCCCCCCAGGGCGAAGGACATCCAATGAGGATTTTAAACCCCGGAACAAAAAAAAGGCAGTTGACGGAAGCGAAGCCGCAGGCTGTAAGGCGTGGCCTTAAACCCCAATCTCCCCATTGCCCCATCTCCGACTGGTGACGGGCCAGGGTCGAGGGTACCACGTCAGATGTCACTACCGTCGCAGGGACCTGACGCACTTCCATCTGTACGAGTGGTAGCGGTGACATGGCTCTTCATAGTGCAGGTTTTGGTCTGAACAATATGACCCCGTATCTAAAGCCCACCGGGATTTCTTGTCTAGGTAATTTGTATAGTAAGCAATCTTACCCAAATTATCAATATGCTCCAACACATTGTCAGCTAAGGGCGCCGCGCGCACGTTGCAAGCTGGCGTGCTGACTTTGATGAAGGCGTCAATGTCGCCCACCGCTGGGACGTACTCCGGCACGAACGGCTGCAGCTTCAAGTCTATGTCGATCTTTTGAGGAGTGTACCTGATAGATACGGAGGAGAATTTAAGAAGAAACATCAGCTTTATTTATCAGATTTAAATAAAATAAGTACCTATTTATTATATCGCACCCTTAGAATGAAAGTAACCTAACTGAAAAAAAAACAATTTGCGGCTATTCTTGAAAAAAGTATAATGTGATCTGAAGTAAGCGATGTTATCTTTGAAGAAAGTTACTCCGATACAAAGCAGTTTTAAAAATATGACTAAGTACACCTTTCCGTCTACAACGTATTTTGACCAATTTCGGTCACTTAATGCGAAGAGGAGATGGAAGTGTAGAAAAACATGCCATTGTTGGCAATACCGAAGGGGAAAGAGCACGAGGCCGGTCGCCAACACGATGGTCTGATCAAGTGAAAGAAGCTACGTCCTCAAGCAAATTCTAGCAGGTTGTGATGGCAACTTTGGACCGCAGTCGATGGAGGCAAATTGTCCCCTTAAAGGGGTCCAGTGACCACGTTCCTCAGTAATGAGGGACCGATTGAAGAAGAAGACACCTTTCTGGTACATCCTGTAAATAATGTCCCTTTCTTACAGATAATTCGGGCTCTTTTTCACCACAACCTCTTAGGAGTAGGCTTTTTAAGCTCAGTCTATAGCAAAATCAGAAATAACAGGAATTATGAGCTAGGTCACTTTATTCTTAGGGTGCGATTTAACAACAACTATAAAAAATACAACCGACTTCCAAATAAAACACTACAAAGCGAAAAATAAATTGAATTTCGGAAGTCGGTGATCCTGTTTTCGTTTCTTCGTTTTTTGACACCGACTTCCGAAATTAGAATTAAATAGAAGAAAAAGAAAGAAAATAGAATTTATTTTTCACTTTGTAGTGTTTTATTTGGAAGTCGGTTGTAATTTTATGTAAACAGTTTTTTTTATTTTTCACTTTTTAGTTGTGGTACATAATGGACCAGTTCTATAGGTTAGGTACATATAATGCCCAAAGTGAAGCCAGAATTGATTATCCCAATAACATGAAACTTAAACAAAACCGGTGGAATGTGAGTATACTAGTGTAAGTGTATCTTCTGTGTACGTGTTGTTGGGTGTTATGAGTCATGTAAATAAAACAACTGGTTTCGGTGAGCACTAGTACACGACTGCTATTTATAATTATTTATTTGACCATTATAATATTTGCTGTGCATGCGACATGTAATGTGTCGATGCACCACATTATTTCCCCCTTTTAAAAACAAATAAAAAAAATCGAGTACACTTACATAAAAATAATTAAAAAGTTTACATAAAAAATAAGACAAAAGAAGTATTCTTTCTACACAAAATATAGTCATACACGAACAAAAATAAAAACGAACTTAATACTACGCGGTTACACTTTTCTTCTGTTTTCCTTTTTCCCGATTGCTGCTGTCTTAAACGTTTTGTGGTCCCTGTCCTCCGTTTGGGTGCTGACAGCAACGCATGGAGACCGTTGGAATCTGAGCTGGTTGCGTTTGCCTGGCGTCGACGTGCCGTGTCACGTTCTTGTATAACCGCTTCCTACACTTTCTGTACATGCAGTACAGTAGCACTGCAACGGCGATGATGAAAATGCCCCCCATAGAGATTTCCGTCATTGAGATGCTGGATCCCCCTGACCCAGCGGCAGTTTGTGCCACCACGATCTCTTCCTTGGAGCCCCAGCTGCCCATGTTTCCGAATATTGCAATTGTCTTGATCTTGCTTTACCAGCGTGTTGCTGCTGCGGTAGTTTGGTGGTTTGTGTGGACGAAATTATGCTTTGTTTTTTTTCCGTGTTTTTCTTTCGTTGATCTGGCGGTATTGTAAATCGTACCACCGGATGTATGACGCGGCCTGAGCGTGTTGTGTTTGGTGCGGTCTTATTAATTTCTGCTGGCTCAACATTTTTGTCGTCGTTCACTTCGCTACTGCTACTTTTCTGGTGTTCTAAAGGTTCATTTACCTTTCCGTCCATTAAAATGTATGCTGGTTTTAATCTGTCCACCGTTACTATTGATGTTTTCTTCGGCAATTGAATCTTGAAATGTTTCTCTTGCTTCTCTAACACTTTATATGGGCCTTCGTAGGCTGGGGTCAGTGGTTTCTTCACAGCATCCGTTCTGACGTATACGTATTCGCAGCTTTTCATGTCTGGATGTATGAACGATTTGTGACTGCTGGCGTGTTGGTTGTTGCTAAACGGGCTTAGCTTTGCCATTGTCCTCTGGAGTGTCTGTGCAAAAGTCTCTGGTGATGTTACTTGCGTTTTCGGCTCGATAAACATTCCTGGCAGACGTATGTTAGTTCCGTATAACATCTGTGCTGGACTTGTATTCTCTTTCAGTCGTAGTGCTGCTCGTAATCCTAGTAGCACTATGGGTAGTTCGCTTGACCAGTTCGTTGTATTTCCGCACGCGACTAGCGCGGTTTTCATTGATCTATGCCAGCGTTCAACCAAACCATTTGACTGTGGATGATAACTGGTGGTTCTGGTCTTCTTAATACCGAGTGACTTGGTCAGAGTGATAAATAAGTCTGACTCGAACTGTCGTCCCTGGTCCGTTGTTATGGTGTTTGGGCATCCGAATCTCGCTATCCAGGTGCTTATGAGAACTTCCGCTACAACTTTTGCTGTTATCTCTGCTACTGGTACAGCTTCCGGCCATCTCGTTTCTCTGTCGATCATTGTCACGATGTATCTGTTTCCGTTGGATTCTGGTAGTGGTCCGACAATGTCTACGTGCACGTGGTCTAATCGTGCTGTGGGTGGAAAAATTCCGATTGGGGCCGAGTTGTGCCTATGTGTCTTGCTTTTCTGGCATGCCTGGCAAGTTTTCGCCCAAATGCCGACGTCAGTATTCATGCGGGGCCAGAAATAGTGCTCGGAGATCATTTTCTTCGATAATCTTATTCCGGGATGTGTTACGTTGTGCATGGTGTCGAATACTTGTTTTCGAAGTGATTTCGGCACATACGGTCGTAAACTTGGTTTTGTATTTTCGCAGAGTAGTTGTCTTGTTCCTGATAATGTCGTTGTTTTCCAGTTAAGGTTGCAATTTTTTAACAGCTGAGTGAGTTCAGTGTCATTGTGTTGCATATCTGCTAACTCAGTCCAATCCACAGGTGTGGGGCAATCTATTTGCTCGAGTCGCGATAACGCGTCGGCCACCGGGTTCATGTTACCGGATAGGTGACGTATGTCTGTCGTGAACTGTGCGATGAACTCGAGGTGACGTAGCCGTCTTGGGGCTATCGTTTTACTTGTGCAGGTTTGTTTTGTAGTGAAAGCATGACATAACGGCTTATGATCGGTGTAAACTATCAACTCTCTTCCCTCGACATAAGGTTGAAAATGCGTTACTGCCATGTAAATGGCTAGCAATTCCCGATCATACGTGCTGTACTTTGACTGCGTTTCACTCAGTCCCTTTGAGAAAAAGGAGAGTGGCTTCCAGTTTCCGTTTTCATACTGTTGTAAAACGGCGCCCACGCACGTTTGAGATGCGTCTGTCATTAGTGATAGCGGGCAATGCGTTGTTGGTGAAGACAATGTAACGGCGTCGCTTAGACTTGCTTTACATTGATCGAATGCTTCTAATGCCTCTGGAGTCCATTGTATTTCGGTTTTGTCATTTTTCTTCGATCCAATGAGGTATTTGTTTAACCGAGCTTGGTGTTTGGCTGCTTGTGGTATATTGTTCCGGTAGAAGTTGATCATGCCTAAAAATCTTCGCAAATCTTGTACGGTTTTTGGTATAGGGTATTTGGTTATTGCTTCGACCTTGTCTGGTAATGGTTTGATACCATCTTTTGAGATCTGATATCCGAGGAACTCTACTTGCTGTTTGCCCAGTATGCATTTGGCTTGATTTATTGCAATGCCATGTTCGTCTAACCGTTTGAACGTTTCTCGTAAATGTCGACGGTGTTCGCTGGTTGAAGATGACGCCACTAGTATATCGTCTATATATACGAATACGAAGTCAAGTCCTGCTAAGACTGTGTTTAGGAATCTGACAAAGGTTTTCCCTGCGTTTCGTAGTCCAAACGGCATTCTTGGAAATTCGAATAGACCGAACGGGGTTATTACTGCAGTCTTTTCTACGTCTTGTACTGGAATCTGATTGTAAGCCCTTTTTAAATCGATCGTTGAATAAATACTGGTTCCTGGTAGTAGGTATGTGAAATCTAGTAGTCTCGGAATTGGGTATCTGTCCGGTACCGTGATCGCGTTCAATCTCCTGTAGTCACCACATAGTCGCAACTCGCCGTTTTTCTTCGATGTCACGTGCAAAGGACTTGCCCACGGACTCTTAGAAGGCCTGCATAACCCTGTCTCTAGCATGTGTTCTATCTCCTTCTTCACTCTTAGGTATTTGTCCGCTGGCAAAGGTCTTGACTTGAAGTAAACAGGATGTCCATTGGTGATGATTTGATGAACAACGTCGTGCTTCGGTCGTGACCCTGTATCGAGAGGTTTCAAAATGTTCGGGAAATCTGCTAAAATGTCTGCGTAGTCTTCGGTTAATTTTACGGTCCGAAGTGTAGGCGTGCTTGACTTCATTAACTTTGCGTTACTCTGAAGTCCAGTTGTACCATCAATCAAACGTTTATTCCGAACATCCACCAAAATGTTGTTTCTTTCTAGAAAATCGGCTCCAAGTATTGGTTGCGTAATGTCAGCTACGATGAAAGTCCAACGGTACGGGCGTCTCATATTCAGATTCAACGTCAGCGTTTTGTCGCCATATGTTTTTATTTGTGTACCGTTTGCAGCGTATATTTTATATGTGTCGTCAGCTTTTAAACGATTCCCTCTTCTAGGTATGGCTGAAATGTTAGCGCCTGTATCTACCAAAAAACGATACCCACTTTTTCGGTCGGTAACGCATAGGCGGTTTGACGGTATGATAGCGCTGACGACCGCCTCTGTCAACGCTGAATTTAGTTTTCCGACGGTTTCTTCCAATTGCATGGATTTTCACAGTTCCGAGCTCGATTCCTGTACCGATGATGATACCTACATAACCAGTTGGGACTGTCGGGTGTAATCCTCGTCCTGGAGTGTGATCTTGTGCGCGACTGGCTTCGGTTGCGCCTGTAACTACGGTGTCTACCATTATTTGCATTGGATTTCAAGGCTGCTATTTCTATGGTTAGCTTCTTCATTTGGTTGACCATCTCAACCATAAGCTGTGTTTGTCCGCTTGATATTTCCGACACTTCGCCTGATCGTCCTTCCAATATCTTGTCCGCTATGGCGGCGAGGTTGTCAAGTTTCTGATCTTGACTGACCGTTAACACTGCTCGAACGTGATCGGGGAGTCTTGATATCCACAAACCATGGAGGGTTTTTTCGGCCACCTGACTCTTACGTGCCAATTCCCTCATTCGTCTCAACAGTTGCGACGGTTTTTGGTCGCCTAATTCCACTTCACTGACCAGCTTTTGAAATTGCCGCTCCTCCGATTCTTCGTACACGGCTAGGAGTCTTTCTTTAACAGCACCATATTTATTAGTGGCGGGGGGTGACATTATTATGTCGGCCACTTGACTTACTGCGTCTTTGTGGAGCTTGGACAGTACGACTCCGTATTTTACTTCGTCACCCTGTTTTTGGGGAGCCATCATTGTCTCAAACTGCGCGAACCACACCCTGGGCATCTCTATCCAAAAATCCGGGATCTTCGAGGATATTCCTAATGCTGCGACTTCGGCCTGACTGTTGTCCGTCGCTCCGCATGCTGGTAACACACCACAATTTCCACTTGTGCTCATGTCTTCGGTAACTATATGCCTCTTGAAAACCAAAACCAGTGAGATCCGCTTGTGGAAGGCTGGTAAGGTTGTGCAGTGCAGTTACCACGACACGAGGAAATCACTTTAAATCGCGGCGCGTGTTAAATCACGTCGGGGTCACCAGATGTAAGTGTATCTTCTGTGTACGTGTTGTTGGGTGTTATGAGTCATGTAAATAAAACAACTGGTTTCGGTGAGCACTAGTACACGACTGCTATTTATAATTATTTATTTGACCATTATAATATTTGCTGTGCATGCGACATGTAATGTGTCGATGCACCACACTAGGGTTAACTGTTCACACTTGCGTACCCTCTTTAGAGCGTACCAGTGTGATGTTATGTTAAGTAATGGTAAAAACAATAAACAGACATACGATTACAGCTATCCCGAGTGATTTGCAGTCATTTATTGAAGAGTTCTGATGTATATCTCCAAAGTTCTTCATCATCATGAAATTTAAATGGGACCACATGACAAGCACCAGCTTCAAGTTCAGATAAAAAAAGAATCATCGAAATCGGTTCACCCAGTAAAAAGTTCTGAGGTAACAAACAAAAAAAAAAATACAGTCGAATTGATAACCTCCTCTTTTTTGGAAAGTCGGTTAAAAATATAAAAATATCGTCACTGATCATATCAAACGAACATAACGTTATAAATCAAAAGCAGACGCCAGCATCTCAAATAAATGAGATAATTGGAAGCAATTTGAAAGCTCACAACTCTCAACACAGTTAACGAGTGAATAAGATTTTATCTCTCTCTGTTATGTCACAGCTTTCTGAAAATACCTCACGTATCTTATCAGATAGATTTTACTCAAATGATGAAAACTTAATTATGAAATTAAATAAGTATCCACAGGAAATCATTTGTTGGGATTTGATGAAACGCATGTGACTACAAGTAAAATTCCAAAATTCAAAAAACCCCCGACACATTTATCTTGCGAAAACATCCCGATTCAAAAAGTAAAACGCCCAAAACTTTTGAACGGCTGGACCGATTTTATTCAAACATAGCTAAGAACACTCTCGACAAAATCACCTTTCAAACAAAAAAAAAACTGAATCAAAATCGGTTCATCCGTTTAGGCGCTATGATGCCACAGACAGACACACATAAGTTTCACGTGTGTTGCTGTGTGCAACACACGTGAAACTTATAACACCCCTCTTTTTCTGGCGGAGGTTAACAAGAGTTATTGTAATATACTTGTGGATGGATAGAGAAGCAGAGGCCAAATAAAAGATAGATTAATGTATGAAGGATTCTTTTGTTTTTTGGGCACTATTCCCAAACCACTGCAACTCCTGAAATCCAGAATCAACAGTGGCGGCCACCAGAAAAGCGCCGAGACAATGAAGCTCGACGAAGTCCCGGAGAATGAATTTAACTGTCTTGGATCCCGCAACGAAATTAATCAGAATGGAATAATGGAGGAGTACGAAAAAATACCTACAAATTTTCACTTCCCTCAAAATTAAGCAAGAGACAGAATAAATAAGGCCAATAGGCAAAAAGGGTCGTTTACAACTGGGATAAGCCCAGTTGCCTAGCACCACATGTTTTGTTTTGTATTGTTTGTGGCATTTGAAGATCTTTGACAGACGTTACGAGTAGTCAGAAGCTTGAAATCTGACACCAGTCTAGCCAAGGGATGTGTTACCCAGTTACTGGGTTGTGGAGGTCAGATAGGCAATCGCTCCATGTAAAACACTGGTACTCAACTGAATCCGGTTAGACTGGAAGCTGACCCCAATATAGTTGGGAAAAGGCTAGGCAGATTGATTGGTTCCTAACATTGTTTGGAGGCATGGAGGGAAAAGTGTGTAAAGTCCCACAACCTTCCATAGAAAAGGAAGGATACTCCAGACGGGTGTGGTGTCTGGTCCGGGCAAATGCCCAAAGCTTATTGTCGGACTGTTGTATGTGTTCAAATCGCGACGAAAATTTTGCACGATGCAGGATGTATCGTCATGCAGCGGTTTCGCGGTGAGTGCTAACGCGTGCCCGTGTTCCCGCCATAAGCGGCACAGGAGGACGCCGTGGAGTTTTAGTGGGTTAGAGTCCCACATAACCACACCCGTGGTAGTGCAGTATGCATGTGCATTACTCCACAACAAAATGAAAAAAAGGTTGTGTCGTCATGCCATTAGTTCGTAAGTGGCGGCGTTGATGAATGATATGAAAGAGAAGGCAGTGAACGATGCTTAGCGTGACGGTGGACAGGGAAGAATAGTATTAAAGTAAGATGGGAAGGAAGACTACTAGAAAATTGTTGATGAAAACAAGTATCTACAGAGTGTCATGCGTCCTCTTACGGTACTATATATACAGCCTCGTGACAGACAGACAGACAAGTTTAGCCATAGGGCTGAGCCATAGTGCGTAAAGTCATGTTGGCCTGTAGCTAAGACCTCGCCTCTCGTGCTTGATTTCGTGGGTTCAAAGTCGGGCAAGTATCTACCAATGTGACTTTTTCAAATGAATATATGTACTTTCTAAATTTATCTTGAACATCACAGGCAACGGTGAAGGAAAACATCGTGAGGAAACCTGGACTTATATAGGTAATTTACATAAGTCTGAAATAGCCTAATTAATCTAAGGACTGTGGAGTTCCCAGAGGCAGCTTAATTAACTCTGATAACAGAGGTGGTCACATCTTCACACGAAAAAGAAAGCCATAGGGTCCCAATAGCATCCTTCTGATACGGAAGAACCATTTACACAAGCAGAAAGCCGGCCGCCACTAGGAAAAAAAACCGGCCAACTGCGAGTCGGACTCGCGTACGAAGGGTTTCGTACTTGGTAAATTGCGGTTTACAATTTATGACGTATAAAAAAAAACTAGTTACTAGATCTCGTTCAAACCAATTTTCGGTAGAAGTTTACATGGTGTACGTCATATTTTTTTTAGTTTTATCATTCTCTTATTTTAGAAGTTACAGGGGGGGGACACATTTTACCACTTTGAAAGGGTCTCTCGCGCAAACAAAAAAAAAATTGGAAACCTCAATATAATTTTTGAAGACCTATCCAACGATACCCCACACGTATGGGTTTGAAGAAAAATATTTTTGATTTTCAGTTTTAAGTATGAGGAACCCCCAAAATTTATAATTTTTTTTTCTATTTTTGTGTGAAAATCTTAATGCGGTTCACAGAATACATCTATTTACCAAGTTTCAACATCATAGTTCTTATAGTTTCGGAAAAAAGTGGCAGACAGGCATGACGAATTCATAAGGGTTCCCCATTTGGCTACGGAACCCTAAAAAATTAGGTAACCACCTACTTCAACTCCGTATCAGATTCAAGGTTTCAAAATCGCTGCCTCAAAACTTCCGAGTCACCCGATATCTCAGAAATAAATGATATTCGATAACATTGGAAAGTGGTCCATTCATAATATTACGTGCACAAAATTAGATTAATTCGGCCTCATTGATATATACCACTCGAGATCTTCTACTTATCATAATTTACGTAACTGCTAGGCAAAAACAAACTGTATACTTACGAGATAAGGTTTAGATTATTGCTAAATTAAATTCTAGGTTTTGATAGGTATATAAGTTTACATAATTGCTAGGAAAAAATAAACTGTATGTTGACGAGATAAGGTTCAAATTAGTGCTAGTTAAGTTCTAGGTTTTAATATAATTATGAGGGCAAGGTTGGTGGATGGTGGGCGGTCCGCCCACGTTGACTGTGATACAGGATCGGTATGACCTGATTTGGGGACGGGATGGATTCACGGTCTAGTTATGATTTAATTTAACCGGTAGTATTCTTAGTTATTTTAAAGGTTTGCTACTAGGGAATCCAATCCCGCGATTGCGGGATTGAGATTTTTTTAAATATTTTTTTGTTGTAGTTACCTATTAAAAAAAAACTACTATAAAGACAAGTAAATTTTAGTTTTATTATTTTTAAGTAGAGTTATTACTCATTACTAATTAATTAACAATTGAATATAACGAAGTATTAGAGGTAAGTATAAATAATCTGTTTCTTTTAAGAAACGATATTTAATGTTTCATCTTTTAGGTTTGTATTGACATTGAATATATTTATATATTGGTTTTAGAGGATCCCTGTGCCGTGAGGGCGTCCCTACTTATAGACTACCTACATTGATTCCATTACGTTCCGCAGGCTTATAACGTATCTTTTGTAAAAGCAAAACGATATCGATCAATCGCTTTATGTCATAAAAGTCGGACTTACCTGCAGTGTAGGTATGGTAGGTCCTACACAATCGTTTGCTAATCGCACGCTGTTTGTCAAATTGCACTTATTAAAAAAAAAAAAACAATTCTAAAACTTTTGTATTGAAGAGCAATTATTGGGTAAAAATCGCTATCGTTTTGCTCTTGCAAAAGATACGTAATAAGCCTGCCGATACAGGATTCACACAACACATAATATAAAATCAAAATGTATTTACCAGTAGATATTATTTTCCATCAAAATTCTATAGAAATTGTCACGAGTTCCATGGGAAAGTTGTTAAAACACATAATATTAATGAGACTGTGCTGGGGGGTCTAGTAAATAATCAGAACGTCGTCTAAACAATTTTTTTAATTCCCGCAAACGTACAGGATCCCGCATGAGCAATCCCGCAAAAAAGATGCGGCATTGGATTCCCTATTTACTACAGCTGGATCTCAAAATGTATTTAGCTGTAGGTAAATATTTCAAAATATAATTATTTTCCATATAGGATATTTATTATTTACCAACAAATTCTATAGAAGTTGACACGAGTTCCATGGGCAAGTTATTAAATCAATTTCTAACGAAGCTGTGCTGGGGGGTCTAATAAATAATCAGAATGTCGCCTGAGCCCATTTCTCTTATTTTTTTTATTCATTCCCGCAAACGTACGGGATCCCGCAAAAAATATGCGGGATTGGATTCCCTATTTTACTACAGCTGCATCGCACTAATTTGACAAACAACACAACGAATACTGAATTGCTGGCTACCTAAACATATGCACTCCTGTTTTTATGAATCTTGATACTGTGTAGCGACTGATTATTTCTATAGGGAATATGACTTTTGAACCTGTTGATCAGTTTTGGTTAGCAACCTAAACCGTTCAGAGATTTTTATAAACAAGGCACACTGTCCTCCTCCTCCTCCTCGCGTCGTTTTCCTCATTACTGAGGGTCGTGACTCCCCCGCTGCATCAGTTTCTCCCGTACGATTTCCCTCCATTTGCAGCGATCCTTAGCTTCATGAAGGGCATTGTGGAAGTTGATGTTCAGAGAAGATCGTATTTGGTCCGACCATCTCGTGGGACTGCGTCCTCTGGGACGTTTGCCATCTACCTTGCCTGTCACCATCAGCTGTTCAAGATTGTGACCCTCTTTACGAGCAATATGTCCGAAGAATTCCAGCACCCTACGAAGGCAAATAGTGGAAAGTCTAGTTTTGACATTAAGCTCTCTCAGAATAGACACGTTGGTGCGAAAGGCGGTCCATGGAATCTGTAGCATCTTCCTCCAGCTCCACATTTCAAAGGCGTCTATTCGGTCTCTGTCGGCCTTTTTCAGTGTCCAGGTCTCCGCTCCATAACTGACTATGGACCTATAAGGTACCTACCTACAAAAAACGCTAATTATTATACTTATCAGATATTCGTCGTTTCCAATCAGACTTTGAGGCTTCATAACGCTAAACCATCGCCAAGTGGCTGAGGTGCCAAAGGCTACTTGAGAGGTGTGAATGTGTGATTGCAGAAAAACGTACAGTTCCTGTGGGATTGGTCACGCACGGGTGAAAAGATTGATTCTTACTCATGATTATGAACAACTTTTACTAAAGGAGGAGGAAGAGGAAGGGAGGAGTTGATGTAAGTCTGAAATAGCCAAGTCAGAGGCCTGTGGAGTTCCCAAAGGCGGCTTAATTAACTCTGAACCCAGAGAAGACTGAGGAAGAAGACTAAAGGTACAAAAGAAAACGCTGGTCAATAAAAAAATATTAAACCGCTTGCTTTTTACTTGGCTGCAAGGAAAGGGTTATGCTTTTCGCGCTTATCTTGTATGTTTGTAATATTCTTTATAACCGCTAGACGGATTTTTATAATTAAGACATCGTTAGATAAGTCTTGATCGCCCCAGTGTTCTTAGAAAAGTGACATAAAAACAATGGCGGATTTTGGGCGCCATATTGTGAGGGTTTAATTTTTTTCTTCCAAACCCATCAAATGGGGTATCAAAATGAAAGGTTTTATGAAGTGATTACAAAAATATACATCACTTATATGTTTAAATGATATTAGAAAAAAACCGGCCAAGTGCGAGTCGGACTCGCGCACGAAGGGTTCCGTACTTGGTAAATTGCGGTTTACGATTTATGACGTATTAAAAAAAAACTACTTGCTAGATCTCGTTCAAACCAATTTTCGCTGGTAGTTTACATAGTAATGTACATCATATATTTTTTTTAGTTTCATCATTCTCTTATTTTAGAAGTTACAGGGGGGGGGACACACATTTTACCACTTTGGCAGAGTCTCTCGCGCAAACTATTCAGTTTAGAAAAAAATGATATTAAAAACCTTAATATCATTTTTGAAGACCTATCCATAGATACCCCACACGTATGGGTCTGATGAAAAAAAAAAAATTTAGTTTTAGTTTCAAGTATGGGAACCCCCAAAATTAATTGTTTTATTTTTATTTTTGTGTGAAAATCTTAATGCGGTTCACAGAATACATATACTTACCAAGTTTCAACAGCATAGTTCTTATAGTTTCGGAATAAAGTGGCTGTGACATACGGACGGACAGACAGACAGACAGACAGACAGACAGACAGACAGACAGACATGACGAATCTATAAGGGTTCCGTTTTTTGCCATTTGGCTACGGAACCCTAAAAAAGTAATAAGTTGTAAATAAAAAAGTTAAAAAGACCTGACTGCTTAAGTCAACTAAAAAGATGTAAACAAGAAGAAAATCATGCTGTGCAGTCGGAGGATATTTATAGTTTTGGTCAGCAAGCTAGCTTATACGTATCCTCCAACTACACAGCATGATTTTCTTCTTGTTTACATCTTTTTAGTTAGCTCAATTTTCAGATGTTATAAAGCAGCTCGACATTATTGGGCACGCACAGTCATGCGGAACTATTGGCTTCATAGTAAGTACAAAACCAATTAAAATTGCTGAATCGAATATGTGCACCTACTTACAATGAATGGCACAGATAATAACACCCGCTTTCAAAACATTGCACCGTCCTACATGAGACAGCAAATATTTTGTCGGTGACTCATAGCGACCGGTCTCGATAACATAAATTCAGTTAAATGTAGATAGCTACTTTTTGAAACAAAATATTCCACTTATCAGTTGGGTACTGGTACTGCTTGTGTCTCTATAAAAATCTTTCTTACAGCAAATATTCGATCGCTCTCTCTACCTCGAGGTTGAAATCGAGGATAGATCTAGTCGAAACGCAGAAATCTATTGGAAGAGCTACATTTCATCCGAAAACACTGGTAGTTAGGTAAATTGCGAATGGCCATGTTGCCAAAAACTGGAAACTAAAGACTAATCTATATGTAAGTAGCTTTTTGCTGTGTAGGTAGGTAGGATATGGTAGGGTAGGCCCATTGTATGTGTATTGGACTTAAGTTTCTTTTTACAATAAAGCATATAATAATAGTTATTTATGCTACAAGTGCGGAAGATAGGTGTATCATACAACATTTTACTATGCATTGTGCGAGGAAATAAATACCTAAATTAATAAAATGGCATGGCATATCCACAGATTAACTAATAGTTCCTCGGGCATATCTACAGAACAGATAAAAGAGGTTAGAAGGGCCTTGTGGGCGGGGCGGGCGCGTCGCTCATATTTGTGAACGCTCTTATGTCGACCGAAATTAGCGTCACTGGCCAACAGTCGCGCTCATATTGTGACAACGTACGAAGCTCCGCGAAAAATAAGAATTAAGCCGTCTTGCGATATCATAACGTGTAGGAAAAGAAGCCAGGTGTGTAGTGTAGCCCGAGAAGGGATTTCTTTTCACCGATAAGTCCTAAAACCTTATAATACGAATGTTATTTGTAATTATTACAATGGTATTATGTAATTTATAGACAAAAACGACAAAATCGCAAACAGGTGCAAAAGTATACATTGCTTGCAATGCATGGGTACCATCTTGTACTACGCGAGCGATCGCGTAATGTATTGCGTTCATTGCGAGAGTCGCGTGTGCCGACCCAATGCTTGAATACCGAGAAATTCCGCGTATCGATAGTGTTGTACAAAGTAGTAAACACTGTCGATATTACGAATAGATTCAAATGATTATTATCAGTTATATTGTAATTAAAATACCTTTGTTTATTACCACCAATTATTGTTAATTGTGGTTATCAATATAGTTTCTGAGTGGGGTTTTCGTCTAATTTCCCCCTTAATTTGACATTATTATTATTATATATTTAGAAGGTCCACACTATTCATGCCCGTCGCCCTCCCGATATTTTAGCGAAAAATTGCAAAACTTAAATAACAAAAAAAAATAAGTATTACAGTAACTTTATCGATATCGATAATCGACCTTTTGGTCACCGTAACATGTATGAGAAATAAATTGCTTTTGCGCGTGTGTGAGTGCATGTCAAGCACAGTGTTTGCGTTAGTATGAGAATCAATAGCAAGCTCGCGATCTATGTGCGTGTAGTTTATTTGTGTGCGTAATGCGCGTACGTATGGGACTCTTGCTGTAGTGGAGTTAAAGAGTGGGAGACAAGCGGCGACACGCGTTCTAATACAAATCAGGAACTATTTCCTTTCTAACCTCTTTTATCTGTTCTGTGGGCATATCTACTGCGCATGTGCGAATAGCTGTCACATCGTAACGCAATAAGGCACGAGCAAAATATAGGTTCTGTTCTGCCAAACATATTTCAATGAATATTTAAAATTAATTTATTGATCAAAATATAAATCTAGAGTACCTAATTAAAAACGCCTAAAATGAAATATTAGTTTTATTTTACCTTTTATATGAATGATAATCTGTACATAACTATTTTTTTAAACTTTTCTCAAATAATAAAAACTCTTTGCGTCGGGCTGACGTTGGAGTTAAAATTAAAAAAAGTACAGGAAAGCAAAAAGCACTAGTGAAAAAAAGTGACACTTTCCGCACAGTTTGGCTGCTTGGAAAACCGCTCTTTTCGAGGACATGCATTGTAAAATAACTTTTTAATTTTTCTATCACACTTTTACTTTTTAATTTATTGGCGCTGAGCTCATTGACATTGACAGTCATGGTGCTATGATAATATAAATTGCCCGCCATACTGGATATTTTTTCCTTTTCCACTTTTATTTTATTTCAACTGTACGAGTGAAGATAAAACAGTTTATGCAACGGCATATAATTAGGTATTAAAACACTCGCGATAAACCCACGCTCGTGTTTTAATAACCCGTATTATATGCCCATTGCATAAACTACTATTATGGTGTACAATAAAGCATATAATAAATAAATAAATAGCCAGTTCACGGGAGCGAAGCCGCGGTTAAGAGGAAACGGGGGTGGTCTTTTCTCCATACAAACGCTCTCGTCTGTTTTCTCTCTGGTTTATGAACTTAAAGCAATGATTTTATACAGTAAAATAAATATCAACTTCTTCTATGTCCCTATGTTTTCCTTTTTGGTGATATATTATTCGTATAAGAACTAGAACCCTCTCAAAATGCTCAAAATTATCTGTATTGAGTCGCTGTCTTCAGAGCCTTAGTGTACAAATTTGATAACTATTAATGAAAAAAGGAAAACATAGGGACATAGTAAATATCCTTCTTATTCAGTTTATGAAATATCTTCTAAATCGGTCCAATATTGGAGGAGAAAACAGACGAGAGCCAAACCTCGAATTATGACTTTTTACTTAAGAAAATTTGTCGAATCTGCGGTTGTCCTTATCGCACGAATTTGTGGGCGGGGTTTGACGCAAGGGGTCTGCATAATACGTACACAGACGAAAAGGTGATGCGTAGTAGTTGAAAATAATATCGATACACTAGTGTTGTAAACAGTTATCGATAAACACATTTATATTGTTTGCATGTGCTGTTTAGTGGGAATTACAAATAGAAGTATTAAAAAGTAATGGATAAAATAAAATTAAGTGCATGTCTTTATTTATTTATTTATTTATATATATACACTTTATTGTACACCATAACAAACAAGAAAAAGAAACTTAATACTAAAAATATACAATGGGCGGCCTTATCGCATACCGCGAAATATTTATTACAAAAAGTTTTCAATACAAAACAGTAAATTATATATCGGATAGGTATCCGCAGTCTCTAGATCGCCTACTAGGTACATCAGCGAAATTAAACTTATTTCAACGTCAGCCGCACGGGTCAATCCACAGAACAGATAAAAGAGGTTTTATCTGTTCTGTGGGTCAATCGATCAGGTTAAGCTATGCTTGCCGTGGTTGTTCCGTGGATGGGTGACCATCTTTACATACCAAGACCCGTCCGTGTCTCGCCAAGCACGTTAAGCCGTTGGTCCCGGCTGTTATTTTCGGCTTTGACAGCCTGAAAATCTGACTCGTTTTACCAAGGGGTTTCATATTACCCAGTAACTGGTTGTGGAGGTCAGATAGGCAGTTGATCCATCAAAATACTGGTATTCAGCTGCATCTAACTCCAACGTAGATGGGAAAAGGCTAGGCAGACGTGCTTTCTCTCACTGGTTTATTCTTTGGTATCGGATCGTCAATGATTTCTGGTGAAAGGCTAATGCCTTAGGCTTGCCACTAATGTGGTAGAACTTTTCTAATAATGGTTCCATTTTTTGCCATAATGCATTGTCCCTCTTAATATTTTGAAAAATAAAAGCTTTTGGGACTCCATAAAATAAAATAACAGAAATTTCGACGAGTTATGTGTAGTTGGCCTTGTACTTAGTAGAAGTAATTGTGATTCTGTTTTAATTGTAACATTTTGCCTTTAAACGTACATAAATCTATTACATCATCATCATCGTCATCATATCAGCCGAAAGACGTCCACTGCTGGTCACAGGCCTCCCCCAAACGTCACCACATTGATCGGTTCCGTGCGTCTCGCATCCAGTGGATCCCCGGAACCTTCACCAAGTCATCGGTCCACCTGGTGGGAGGCCTTCCAACGCAACGTCTACCGATTCGCGGTCGCCACTCCAGAACCTTTCTGCCCTATTGATCATACGTTCTGCGAGCAATGTGCCTTGCCCACTGCTACTTAAGTTTGGCAATTCTTCGGGCTATGTCGGTAACCCTGGTTCTCTTGCGGATCTCTACATTTCTGATTCGACCACGCAAGGAAACTCCATGCATAGCCCTCTCCATTGCCCTTTGGGTGACTGTAAGCTTTCTGATGAGGCCCATTGTAAGCGACTATGTCTCAGAGCCATATGTCTGGCAACACACACTGGTCTGGTCAATGTGTCTCAAGTCTATACTTGTGACACTGTGGAAAGTTGGACGAGAATATACCGCAACTTCTCGAACACTGCCCAGCCAAGTCGAATTCGACGGTTGACCTCTTTCTCGAAGTTGGCCCTACCCAACTGGATCGTTTGTCCCAGGTAGACATAGTCGCCCACAACTTCGAGTGAAGAGTATCCGACTTTGATTGGAGTGAGTGTAAAATGGGCATTCAACATCACCTTGGTTTTGTCCATGTTCATCCTAAGACTCACTCTTTAGGTAGGTCTACTGAGGTCATCGAGCATTGTACTGAGGTCCTCCATGGTCTCCGCCATGACCACTATATCGTCGGCAAACTGAAGGTGATTGATGTATTCGCCATTGACATTTATGCCTAGCCCTTTCCAGTTCAGAAATCTGAAGACATCCTCCAGTGCAGCGGTGAACAGTTTCGGAGATATGACGTCTCCCTGTCTCACACCTCGCTGCAGAAGGACGGGTACCGAGGTCTGATCCTGAAGTCGAACTGACATGGTGGCCTTTTTATACACACTTTTCAACACTTCGATGTACTGGTAGTCAATTTGGTACCGTTGGAGAGACTGCAGTACAGCCCAAGTGTCGATCAAATCGAAGGCTTTCTGGTATTCCACAAACGCTAAACAGAGAGGCAGGTTGTACTCTTCGGTCTTTTGTATAACCTGCCGCAGCGTATGTATGTGGTCTACGGAGACGATTAGTGATGATCCTTGGAAACAGTTCTAAATCTATTTATTTTTGTTCAATTCCGTCTTCAGGTGACATTCTTGCAATTTCATAAGGACAGTTTACCTCTATTATCGAGTCTTGACCTATCAGACCATCCAGGCTTGCCGCGAAAAAGGTATTTTTTCCTCGATAAACATTCCACACTCTAACCTACTACTAAGCACACGGGCCTACAGGTAAGGCCCGTGTGCTTGATAAATTGATCGATCGCTTTAGATTCAGTTTCCTTGCCATAATTGGTAGCCACAGTTCCTTTAATTTTTTTATATAATAACGTTTCTCAAATTTTGCGAACCAATGTTTTCGGTCGCATCTTACATATTCGCCCAACATTCGATGCCGAAAGCCTCTTTAGTCTTTCAATTTCCCATAAGCTATTATCGCTTTGGCCCCCACTATTTTCCTTTGAACATCCTTAGTTGAGAGCAATCTTTCAAGAAATAATTTTTCTTTTAATTTATATAAATCCAAAGGCATATCTTCTTCTATCTTCTTCCAACTCTAAGCAACCGTAGTTTTTAACAGGTTCTGTAGTTCTTTTTATTTTGCTCGTTCCGTCTTTGGGATATGTCAGTTTTCTTTTTCGGAAAATCTCTGTGATTTTTTTCGAACGCTGCTTTTGATCTATTTTTTTTTATTTGCCCGGACTGCAGCCCTGTATTATTTTTTGGATGCTTGAATGAATAGGCCTTCGCTATTTCATGCAGTTACTGCTCCATAACATCTTGTCTGATATGATATGAGCCTGCAAAGTTAACTCTTTTTCCGCCAATAAATTTGGCAATTACATAATTAAATTGCTCCATAGTATTATTAGTCACGACCAAAAAAAAAGATTTTCTGCATTTGCTGTTAAGAATAATAGATATTCTTGGATATCAGTCCACAATTCACAGCAACAAAAGTTACGAGTGACTGGGGCGATTACAAGAAATGCGCGAGCCGCGGCCGGGAGCGTTTCGGAGGCACGCACACACTGTCAACTTACACACACATGGATAGGGCGGCCGGGCGCCACGAGCTCGCAGTTCGCAGAGCGACAGCGATAGTTTTTTCAAATACCTATTTTTCAAAAGTCACTCCGCCCGTATTTCCTCTTAAGTCCCATCTCGGCACCTTCCCATCTTGGCACCCTGTCACAAATTATGCAAGGGTCACATAAAAAATAGAAATACAATATTCTAGTAACAAATAAGCTTGATTATTTATTCAATCAATTTATTTTATTTTATTTTTATGATTTGATATTTTTAATTAAGGTTATAGTTATTTATTTCAGATATAATACCAGTCCATAAATATACCTACATATATAAAAATTAAAATTATAAACAGATATAAACCTAAATTGTCAATTGTAGAAAGTTATAAAACTGTCAAAATATAAAAATAAAATAATATAAATTGTAAAACAAAATAATATTTTTATTATATTATTTTACGTTTAAAATATTGAATCAAATTGATTTAATAAATCATCAAACTGACGTAGTCACTACAATACGTTGTTTCTATTTTGTATGTGAACCTCACATGATTTGTGAAAGGGTGCCGAGATGGGAATTAACCGAAGCCGCGGGAGAAAGCTAGTCTATATCTATACTAATATTATAAAGAGGAAAGATTTGTATTTTTGTATGTAACGCATAAACTTAAAAACTAATGGAACGATTTCAAAAATTCTTTCACCGTTGGGAAGCTACAATATCCCCGGGTGACATAGGCTACTTTTTATCCCTATATTCCCACAGGAACGGGAACTACGCGGGTGAAACCGCGAGGCATCCGCTAGTCTTGTATGAACCACCAAACATTTTACCTCTTTATAATATTAGTTTATATTGGTTGGAAAACAAGCCGATGCTTCACGTGGTGGCAGATATGATATTAGTACCTACTTACTTCATGATATACTGGAATATATTCTCCATTTCAGGAGGCACCTTCAGATCCAAGAAGTTCTTGGGGTCGTAGGCGCCCTCCGCGGGTATGACCACTCCACCACCTCGCTTGCGACCGCTGCCCAGCACTGGATCCATTCGCTCGGGCGGCTCCAGGTCTACTGAATCCGTGTCTGGAATTAAGGATACCTATTGGTTTTTGTTTTGTCAGGTGTTGAATGGAAAACAAATCGCTCGTGGCTAAATTATAACGGCCGCACGGGTCGACCTTCAAGGTTAAGCAGCTCTTGCCAAGGTCGGTCCGTGGATGGGTGACCATCTTTACATAGTGAATTACCGTGGCGCCTCGGAAAGCACGTTAAGCCGTTGGTCCCGGCTGTCATTTGAAGATCTTTGACAGTCGTAACGGGTAGATCTGACACCAGTCTTGCCAAGGCGTATCGTGTTACCCAGTTACTGGGATGTGGAGGTCAGATAGGCAGTCGCTCCATGAAAAACACTGGTACTCAGCTGTATCCGGTGAGACTGGAAGCCGACCCCAACAGTTGGGCAAAGGCTAGGCAGACGGTGAATGGAAAACAAATACACACTACAATTAATTAATTTTTTTTTTTTTTTTTTTTTATTAAAAAAAAAAAAAAAAAAATATACGTTATTTAATATTCTACCATTTTTTAATAATGGTTAAGGTACTTCGATTAAAATTTCAGGATTTTATGGAAAAAAAATGAAGCATAGACGGAAACCGTATATGAATTAACTTTTAATTTATGAGTAAAAACTGAAAAAAATTGAAAAATCATTTAATTTGTGTTTATAAACTTGAAGTTAGTAGTCTGAGAAAGCGCCCATGATGTTCATAACACATCGGCAACGATTCGGCATGCTCAGAACAAGGTTGTCAATGTCTTGCTGCGGAATATTGTCCCATGTCCTTCTGAGGTGCGCAAAAATTTGATCTTCTGTAGCCAAATGAAAATTCCCTCTCCTACACATCAAGACATTTGTATGCCACCGAAACAAAAGAATTTTCAAAAATTTGAATTTGGAATTAGTCTGAGATAAATTACAAACAAATCGGTGTATAAAAGATTCCAATGCGGCCAGTACTTTTCGAGTTATTTAATTGAGACCCCTAGACCGTGTTGATGTGTGTATTCGAGTTCTCTTCAATCCGGTGAAGGGTCTCATTTATTTCAGCCACCGCAAAGTCTGTGCTGTTCCTGAGAATTGGTGCCACACCACACAGGATCACCACCAAGATCACAAAACCAGAGAATAGAATAGAATAGATTAGAATACTCTTTATTATGTACACCATATATCAGAGGTATCGCAGTTGGTTGCTATCAAAAATAAAACCGGCAAAGTGCGAGTCGGACTCGCGCACGAAGGGTTCCGTACTTGGTAAATTGCGGTTTACGATTTATGACGTATTAAAAAAAACTACTAACTAGATCTCGTTCAAACCAATTTTCGGTGGAAGTTTACATGGTAATGTACATCATATATTTTTTTTAGTTTTATCATTCTCTTATTTTAGAATTTACAGGGGGGGGACACATTTTACCACTTTGGAAGTGTCTCTCGCGCAAACTATTCGGTTTAGAAAAAAATTGTATTAGAAACCTCAATATCATTTTTGAAGACCTATCCATAGATACCCCACACGTATTGGGTTTGATGGAAAAAAAAAATTAGTTTCATTTTCAAGTATCCCAAAATTTTTTGTTTTTTTTCTATTTTTGAGTGAAAATCTTAATGCGGTTCACAGAATACATCTACTTACCAAGTTTCAACAGCATAGTTCTTATAGTTTTGGAAAAAAGTGGCTGTGACATACGACAGACATGACGAATCTATAAGGGTTCAGTTTTTTGCCATTTGGCTACGGAACCCTAAAAACCAGCTGTGTTATTTACCAGTTCTTATATCCGCACGACTTAGCACGCACGATTTGTGCCACACATGTTCTATGTTATGGGGGTTTGGTTTCCGCACTTAGTCCTTCAGCTGGACCATTGTGCGTGGGCCATGGCGGCCGTTGGGTGGATTATTCCAGCCAGCCCACCTCCCTCCAGAAGCTGATTAGGGCTCCTGGTTTTCCTAGAACGTCCGTGTAAGTTCTGGGCGACCCGAGGGTTTGTGTTCTTATATTGGTGACCCCTGTGCATTCGAAGAGAACGTGCGTGACGGTTTCCTCAGTCTCCATGCATGCCCTGCACAGAGGACTGTCCGTTATGCCTATTGTGCCACACATTCTAAAATACAGAATTGTATGAATCTGCACGCATTGCAGTAAACAATCTAGCGGAAACAATATCGCAAGAAAGCCGAGTTTTGCCACAGAATCCACCGCACCGCGGCTCGGATTAAATTCGCGCGAATATTTTGAGATCTCTTTCTACCTTTTCATAAAAGGTAGAAAAACCGCCCAAGTGCGAGTCGGACTCGCGCACGAAGGGTTCCGTACCATTTTCGTAAAAAACGGCATAAAAATGACGTTTGTTGTATGGAAGCCCCCCTTAAATATTTATTTTATTTTGTTTTTAGAATTTGTTGTTGTAGCGGCAACAGATATACATCATCTGTGAAAATTTCAACTGTCTAGCTATCACGGTTCATGAGATACAGCCTGGTGACAGAAAGACAGACAGACAGACAGACAGACAGACGGACCGCGGAGTCTCAGTAATAGGGTCCCGTTTTTACCCTTTGGGTACGGAACCCTAAAAAGACAAAAATCTCGCTGTATTTTATCCGCAGTGCGTGTTATTTATTATAATTATTTATTATAAATATACTTTATTGTACACCACAAAATAACAGGCCAAACATTCACAAAAACAAGCAAACAAGTTTCAAGTTATGGTTCGGTACGCGAATCAAAATTCGCACGAATAAAAGCCGCGCTGCTAAAAACCGCAATGCGTGGTAAGCCTTATGCAGCGATCCTTGATCGGAGCCTTTACCACCGGCTTCAGAATTAAGAATTCGAAATTGAGATCTTAATATCAAACTCTACATAGCATAAGAAGCTCAAGGCAATGTTTGACTCAAAATTCTCAATTCAGAAACCGAGGGTAATTTCATCCTGTTTGTCTCTGTCTACACATAATCAGGGGTCCTTCATGTAGCTACAGAACCAAACATAATAGGGCTTGTGACAGATATAGCTAAGTAGAGCGGTAACTCGCATTGTTGGATTCGTCTCAGTTTCAACAAAACCACAGCCAATTGTAAAACCTTGCTGCTCTGTCATACATTACATAAAATACTTATAATATTACAAGCTTTTATTTAACATGCAATGTATGTATGTATGTGTGTTCGGGTCAAATCTTGAAACTGAATTTTAAAGCAGTTATCCTCCACCGATTAAGATGAAATTTTGCATACACGTTTAGTTTGTATGACAATGCATGGATAGCTAAGTGACGTCATTCTAAATAAATATGGCGGACGGCCCAAGATGGGGGACTAGTTATTGTTTGTGCACTGCCATGATATGGGTATCAAATGAAAGGATTTGCTGAGACCTGTGAAGAAAAAGAATTTTTAATGATAAATGATAACTTAAAAAAGATTTTTAATGAATAATTTATTATCTGTTCAGTTTCACTAAGAAACTGCTACTGCCGGGCATGAGGGTTCGATTTCCGAGCCGGGCTGGAATTTATCAGTAGCAGCCTGGGGTCTAGATTTGTGCCAGGTGTCGGTAAGCTCGCCCTCCTTATTAAGTGTCCTGATCAATAATAATCCTATTCTTTTTAGCAGTCCAGGTGGCAGGATTTGTCATGCCATGTCATGTCGTGACTGGCTTGTGTTTGCAGTTCGTTTTGTTTGTTGTGAGTTTTCGTGTGATTTATTTGATGAAGATAAAAAAATAAAGACCGACCGAGTATAATAACGGTTTTCTTTATTTTTCCCTCAAAAAATGATCCTTGTAAAGAAATTTCGGTTTCGGCCGTAAAAACCGGTTTCAGTAGGACACTGGAGTGCTCTTCAAAGAGGGTAGTTAAAATATATTTTGGTACCCCTGGACCCTGGTCCCTAGGCAGGGGTGAGCACTAAACGACAGGTGGACCGCTGGATTATTTGCCATACTCGATAGAGATGAATTTTGTTTTTTTTTTTAGATAGTCTAGCGCTTGACATCTCAGATCTCACCTGATGGTAAGCGATGAAAACCTATGAAAACCTATTTACTCTTGACTTAAAGACCCCGAGATTGTAGCTATCGGGAAACAGACTCCGGCGGGCAATTCCACTCCTTAGCTGTACGCATACATAATAAAAGTATTTCCAAAATGTTTAGTGGCAGTAAATTCACCCAGTATTACATAGATGACTTAGCATGTCTGGCAAAAACTGCGTTATTCTGTCTCCCCCTTCAGTGAAGACAAGCGTGATATTATGTTAATGTAATACGCTATTTTACAGGCCATTTCTCAAACACGCACGGCTGACGGCATTGCCGCGATATCTACAGACTTGTGTAAACAAAGACGTTGTTTGCGCCGGTTTAAAATAGCTAAACGCATTACAGCATTGTTTAAGACGGAAAATTGGGCGTTTCATCATAACGGAACTGCATTGCAGTAATATAATAAGAGCACGAGGTATTTCACTCAGTTAAGTGAATTTTCAGTCAAATGTCTCGTCGTGATAAAAAAAGATTAGACATTGAATTACCATATGGGAAAACAGCACTAATCAATAAAAGTATTCTTGTTATGTCATCATTGATTTACAACAAATTACCTGACGATGTCAAAAAGTTACCTGTACATCAGTTTAAGTCGAAAACTGCACAAATTCCTAGTGAATAAATGTTATTATAATATCAAGGACTACTTACAGGATCAAAATATAGATAAAGACCTATAGTTATAGTAATTTATTGACATAGAATAATATGACATTAAAAAAAACTTTTTTGCAAAAAAATACTACCGACTTCCAAATGAAAAACTACAAAGTGAAAAATAACTTAACTTTTGGAAGTCGGTGTCTTTCGTAGGAACCATTTTTTTGCGATATGGACACCGACTTCCAAAAGTTAAGTTATTTTTCACTTTGTAGTTTTTCATTTGGAAGTCGGTAGTATTTTTTTGCAGAAAAGTTTTTTTATTTTTCCCTTTTTAGTTTTACCTACCTAATAGCAAGTTGTTTATTAAGGTCCCTATAACTCCAGAATAGATTAACCGAATAACATGAAACTCGAACATAACCGGTGAAATGAGACATCTGCGTACCCCGTTAGAGCGTACTGGCGTGATGTTATGTTATGAAATGGTATAAACAACAAACAGACATGCGATTGCAGCAATCCCGAGAGTTTTGCCGTTATTTATTGAAGAGTTCTGTTGTGTATCTCCGAAGTTCTTCATCAGACGTTCACCAAATTAAAATGGGACCAATTTCGAAACATACTCTTTCAAACAAAAAAATAATTTTCAAAATCGGTTCACAATTGACGGAGATATCGGTGAACATACATAAAAAAAAAAAAAAAAAAAAAAAAAAAAAAACATACAAGAAGTCGAACATAGAACCTCCTCCTTTTTTGTAAGTCGGTTAAAAAATAGTGTGACATCCATTAATTTGACAGCTCTTTAATTTTTAAGATTGTTAATTTTATGACATGTAATTTAATTCATCTGACAATTTTTATTTTTATTTTATTTTATTTCACTTTTGACATTTGTAGTGTTTTGAATTTATTTTGTTTAAATATTTTTCAGTGTAATTATTTTGTATTGTTATTTTAATAATTATTTAATTGGATTTTCAATAATATAAATGTTTGCACACCTTATTAGGTATGATACAGTGTACTTTATAAATATTTGTAACACCTGTTTGAATCTACCTGTATTATGCAAATAAACAATTTTGATTTGATTTGATTTGAACTGGGGGGTGACCATAAGCTCTTAGAGTAAGGTCATTTTGAGTGTGTGTAAGGGACAGATGTATATGACTTGTATACATCTGTCACTTACTCGATCTCAAAATAACCTTACTCTAAGAGCTTATGGTCACCCCCCTGATGAGATGAAGCACAACGCCGAGAAAAATGGAAGGAATGGCGTGAGGCCAATAATGGCACAGTTAAGGGTAACAAAAAAACTTTCTTTTCAGAAGTCATATTCTTTGGTACCTATTATTTTGTAAGTTTTTTTTTTTTCTTATGGTAGGTATATGTTACCATGAGAATACGCATTATTAAGGATAACTTAAAAACTACTCGTCAGATCTTGATCAAATTTTAACGGGACCACATGAGAAGCAGCAGGTTTCAAATAAAATAAGAATGATCAGAATCGGTTCATAATTGGCGGCATAATCGCGTGACAAACATACAAAAACGAATTTTTTGGTGTACAATAAAGTATATTCTATTCTAAAAACATACTATTGAATTGAGAACTGCCTCCTTTTTGAAGTCGGTTGACAAATGAAGTACCCGTGCTATTAAAAATTCACGAAGCAAGGACTTCATTCTGACAGTTATGCATCAGAAGGCAGCCCCACGGATATTCGAGCTTTTAGCACTTTTAGTCTTAAGGCGGTACCCCGAGCAAAACGCTGCGCATGCTGTTTTTTGTGCTGTTTTTAGGAGCTATCTACTCGTTATTTAAAAAGAAATATCAATTAATAAAAATGCATTAAATTTCTACATAATACTGATTCTAAAATGGTAGATTTAGTTTTTTTTTTAACGTTGTATATATTTCACTAATCTCCTTCCAAAAAAACATAAAAATGAGAATTAATTATTGATATTATGCATCTCCTCGTAAAGTGTTCATTAATTATTTTTTGTACTAACACTAATGGATAGACAATTTAATAACGAACATTTTTGTAGTTTTTTTTTTTTTTTCAAAAGACCAAAATTCGATTTTATAAAGATTTTATTCTAAAATCTGGGCGTATTCACTACTGTAATTCATGCGCCACCAGTGCCGCTAGGCCAATAGGAATGCTCATATCTCATGCCGATTTTTTGGTCAGGGTACCGTCTTAAGACGACGACTAACGCCAACGACCTTGAGGGAACAAAACGCGCCCTCGTTTCACACCCGCGCGACACAAAATTCAGTAGTTTTTTGTACTTTCCTTCTTATTCTATGACTTTAAAAAAAAAACCGGCCAAGTGCGAGTCGGACTCGCGCACGAAGGGTTCCGTACTTGGTAAATTGCGGTTTACGATTTATGACGTATTAAAAAAAAACTACTTACTAGATCTCGTTCAAACCAATTTTCGCTGGTAGTTTACATAGTAATGTACATTACATATTTTTTTTAGTTTTATCACTCTCTTATTTTAGAAGTTACAGGGGGGGGGACACACATTTTACCACTTTGGCAGAGTCTCTCGCGCAAACTATTCAGTTTAGAAAAAAATGATATTAGAAACCTCAATATCATTTTTGAAGACCTATCCATAGATACCCCACACGTATGGGTCTGATGAAAAAAAATATTTTTAGTTTTAGTTTCAAGTATGGGAACCCCCAAAATTTATTGTTTAGTTTCATTTTTGTGTGAAAATCTTAATGCGGTTCACAGAATACATCTACTTACCAAGTTTCAACAGCATAGTTCTTATAGTTTCGGAATAAAGTGGCTGTGACATACGGACGGACAGACAGACAGACAGACATGACGAATCTATAAGGGTTCCGTTTTTTGCCATTTGGCTACGGAACCCTAAAAAGCTTCAGATCAAAATGTAGATAGTTAAATTGTCTTTGAGATGGTGTCGATTTCATCAAAATACGCCCAGCGGTTTTGGTGCGATTGTCGTGTTTTTGTCCGTTTTAGACATAACTTTACAAATTAATTACACTATGTTATACGAATAAAACTCGAAATGTGCTCAGATGAAATTATTAAGAAAATGGTCTAATAAAACATATATTTTTCCAAAAAATTACGACTAGCCGTTTAGACGTGATTCTCATTTTATAATCAGCTACTCAAGGGAATCGGCGCCTTAAGGCTGCTCTAGGCTACTATTGCCACATTGATGGTCTTAACAAGGTCTTAACACAGTACCTTTATCAAGGTGTAAGTTGACTCTGACCTAAATCAATGGCAATCTTTCAGGGGGTGAAAGTACTAATTAATATGATCACTATTTGGTATGAAATAATTAAAACTGGCCAAGTGCGAGTCAGTACAGACCATAGACATAATAAATAGTATGGACTGGAAATACCTACAAAAAAAACGTGCCTACCTAAACCTTAAAATGTCACATAAAATGGCTGCCGATTCTATGGTTGTGTCAATCACGGAACACACACACATTAATGATACAAAAAGTAAACAACCATTTGACAGCAGGACTACCACGAACACAACCACAAAATTCGTCACATAAAATGGCGAATATGGCACGTACCTACAACTGTCACTACGTCATAACAAAATGTTGCCATAATGAGCAAAAACTGAAATATTGTTGTCTCTTTTGTCAAATACGATTACTACATTAGAAATAATGAAACAAAACAATGTTTCACATTCTGTATCGTATTTCCCTCATATTTGTTTACGCTAATGTATGTATAGAACATCGCGGCGCCTCCATATTTTTCCTAGCTCAATCAAAAAAATATCAAAATTTATTTATTCAATTAGGCCACTAAGCGGCACTTTCGAACGTCAAAAAAAAAAAAATTGTATCTTATACTAACCTCCAGTTTCCCAGCCCAAAATCATCGGCGAACCAATGCGACAAACTGCCAAGCAAGCGCTATCCGCTGCGATTGGCTGTTGAAAATTCATTCAACCAATCATAGCAGACAACGCGCGCCCGACAACCCGCCACACCAACCCCCCGACAATTCCGAGCTGGGAAACCGGGGGTAATTGATTCTACCGTCTACCGGTACAGACAGACAGATAGACAGACGGACAGTTAGACAGACAGGCAGACGGACCGTGGAGTCTTAGTAATAAGGTCTCGCAGCCGTATTGCGTAAGTGCACAGAGTTTAAACTCTATCCAACCGTCCTAATCGACCAATCACACAAAACGGAAATCCACATCGCGTCATTCATATCGTATGTGATTGGTCGATTTGGTTGTTTGGATAGTTTAAACTCTTTGCGCACTTACGCAATACGGCTGCTGTTTTACCCTTTGGGTACGGAACCCTAAAAACAGTTTTTGTTCTATACATTTTGTAAGAGATATGCAAACATAAATGTTCTGGACAGTAGTTTTTAGGGTTCCGTACCCAAAGGGTAAAAACGGGACCCTATTACTAAGACTTCACGATCCGTCTGTCTGTCACCAGGCTGTATCTCATGAACCGTGATAGCTAGACAGTTTTAAATTTTGAAATTTTCACAGATGGTGTATTTCTGTTGCCGCTATAACAACAAATACTAAAAACAGAAAAAATAAATATTTAAGTGGGGCTCCCATACAACAAACGTGTTCCTTTTGCCGTTTTTTTGCGATAATGGTACGGAAACCTTTGTGCGCGAGTCCGACTCGCACTTGGCCAGTTTTTATAACGCATTTCTGATTTAGTCCCATAGTAAGTTGTTCAAATTCAAGAGAACTGTCAGCTCCTAAAAAGTGATGCATGCCTGAATCGGATATCGACTCCAAGACCTACTCTCCCAAATCGCTACGAAGACTATGGTAAACTTTAAAGGAAGGAACCAGTCAACGGAATATACTGACCTGAGTTCGAAGAGTCATCTCTTTTAGTGACTGGTCTGCTTCTGCCACTCGAAGTCTCCTTCATCAGCTCGGCGCGCGTCACCTTCGAAACTTCCGCGGCCTTGTCAGAGGGCTGGGAGGACTTTCTGTCTGGCGACTGTGGCATAAATCAATTGATTACTAAACATAATATATACATAAAAAAAAACTTAATTCAAAAAATCAAAAAACCCGACTGCTCAAAAGCGAACTAAAAAGTCGTAAACAAGGAAAAACTCATGCTGTGCAGTCGGAGGATACATATTTGCGGGCTGGTTGACCAAAATCTGGTGTATACTCCGCCTGCACAGCATGATTTTTTTCCTTGTTTTCGATTTCTAAAAGATGTGATTTGTAACTTTTTTAATTTAAAAAATTGGGATGTAATGCCTTTTTCAATTTTTTATTAATTTTATTATATTATATAGACTGATAAACACATTACCCTCCTTCGGCAGTCGGGTAAAAAATTTGCTTTTCACATGGAACGCTGCTGTTTTGTATGAGATTTACTACTGCACAGTGCACAGCTATCATTTCAGCCAACTTCAGACCGGCCAAAAAATCAGCCCTTGGTCAAGAGGTTTTTTTTTTATTTTTCGTTGTCTCGCGCTTGACCCCTATCTCACCTGATGGTATTCGATGATGTGGTCGACAGTGTAAATTCTTGCCTAGAAGTAACCTATTCACTCTTGACTTAAAGACCCCGAGGTTGTAGCTATCGGGAAACACAGACTCCGGCAGGGAATGCCACTCTTTAGCTGTACGCATAATGAAAGTATTTCCAAAACGTTTAGTCCGTATGGGTGGGATGTCCACCATGTATCGATGGCGCATCGCCGTACGTCTTGTAGTCCAATGAAGAAAACGGGCTAGACGGAATTCGTTCATGCAAGATACGACTAAGGTGGAAAAATGAGAGCAATCCTGCGTAATATGCGTCGCAAAAGATGAATTGCAGTAAATATCAACGTTCAATCAATTACGTTCGAGACTCGACCTAATTTCGGTCAGACTAATTTTGCATCGAGTGCGGGTCATGAGATTATGTGCGTCAAATATAACGGACCTAATTTCGGCGGTTACGCACATTGTGTACAGTAGCATTCTTAAAAGCCTGGTCTTATCTTCAAGTGGCTAATTACAGAGTCACAAGCGTACAATCAACACGCTATTCATACCATGAATAAATCAATATGGTCGTGCGTTTGCTCGAACATCAATCGCTGGGAATAATCTCTCGCAAATGGCTAATAGATTCTATACAATCTACACACAACAGACTAGCAAAAACTTTCATGTTATCTTCCTAAAATATCATTGTACTAGGAAGTTTCCCTAGCCAACTTCCTTGCCTTCATTTTACGACAGTTAAAAACATAAAAACCCATTTTTAACCATACCCGGAATAAAATAACCGTTGATCATTGAACCCATTCCAAAATTGACGGTGTTTACAGCGGGCATAAACAATAGAGCGGCGAACAGCTGGCGCCATGCAAACTGAGGCGGGAAAATGAAAACTACGCAACATGGCTGCCTCTCTAGCGGCTGTCTATCTAAATTCCTCGAATGCCGTAGCGTAAATAAATGCATTTGTCTACTGCTCTGCTGTCTACATCAAAAATAACTCCCTAGCGGTGAAATTAAACTATGAGAACAGTAATTGAGCGTATAATATTGTTATTTCTTACTGGTATTTAATTATTGAAAGATTTAATTAGAGTTAACAAACAATAATTGGAATATAGGCCAAATAATTAAGGTATTGGTGACATCCTAACGCCCTCGTTACATATTGTGGTAGTTTATATAAGAAAAAGAGATTGCTATAGAATTACCTATACTACATACCTAGAAGATAAGTGTAGGTAGCTGTTTTGTGATGACATTGTAAAGATATAGTAACATGCAAAGAACATGATCATGACAAAGAAAGTGGTAAGTACCCCAGCCAGAAAATCTCGAAAATCGTCATTTAAGTGCGATAGATAATTAGATATACAGCTTCTGTAATTGTTAAGCAGATTTTTTAATTTGGTAAGCTGATGGTTTTATAATTATTTGATAAAACAGACCTGGCTGGAGTAACGTTACCGTATCCAGATATTTTGTTTTCCAACGGGTTTATTGAAATAAAAAAATAAATAAATAATTAGATATCAATTTGAAATAAATGTTACAACTTAATTTGTATTTGCTATGGATGCAAAGATATTTAAAATCCTGCTGCGGTAACATTTGCACGATTGTTGCATGTCGGAATTGACTAAACGGGAGATTATAATTTTTATACATGACATCTGTCTAATTAGTTATAATTTGTTACGCAATAAAATAATCTATAATAATGCACCTTTTTGAAGTTATTTTAGTAAATAGAAATATGCTTTAAGGGCCTACCACCGCTTTAGTGCCTTAAAACGGTTACTTCAAAAGATCTGGCTGCAGCAACGTTACTCCAGCCGGAACTGCTTATTTCAAATTTAATAATTAAAAAACTATCAGCTTACCAAATTAGAAAATCTGCTCACCAATTACAGAAGTTGTATATATAATTATAATTTTCTGGCTGGGGTAACACACACGGTACCTTTATAATGTCTGATCCCTGCACGATAGAAAATATGAAAATATTGTTACCTAATAAGTTAAGATTCAAATAAAAAGATACCAACCTGATCTTCCCCAGACATATTCTCCAGGAACTTGTCACCTTCCGACTCAGATTCGCTGTCGGAATCGAAGTCATGCCTCGCCGTGTGCCTCACTGGGGGATTAAACTTGGACATTGTTGCTTTCACCACTTCCTCTTCTTCACTCAACGGGCTGTCGATCTCTCTAGCGTTCACTACGTTAACAGTCTCGTCATACATCACTCGAGCATAATCGTTAGCGGACCCGTTTTGATCACTACTCAATAAAAACGTTTGGCAGTGTTTGTCGCAAGTTGCCATAGCAACGATATAGAACCTCCTCGCTTGGAATCCTAACGAGGAAAGGCGGGAGTTCCATAGATGGCCTTTTTTTCGTCAAAATAGTCGTGGCACGGCCTGGCACTGATTAGAACGACATAAAGTTGCATAAAGTACATATTTCACACATCTATCAACGTATGCAGGGGCTACGGGGCCGTTCGTGAATTATTCTGCCAGGTTTTGCCCGTCACTGAGCTCGCGTGCAATTTAATGTTAATTTTATTCTCCTGTTAGTCCTCAATGTGTGTGGTGATACATGTCTCGCATAATATAATACTATAGCTTACGTGCCCATACATGTGCAGATGCCTGTTATTGGAAATCTATTTAGTAACAGACGCGTATACCTATTAAGTTAGCTGCCAACTGCAGCAAACTTTTCAATTAGTGCAACGCGCCTACCGGGAATCGTTTCTTTAACACCTATAGAAACTAAAACGAAAAATCTAAACCGGATTCTGTTTCCTTGACAGCTGCCCTCTCGTTTCGGATTGGCTCTTATTTCAAGGGCGTCCAGGAAGTCTTTTATCTTTATTTTTTTTATTTTAGCTCGGTGTGGTTTGGTGTTAAACGAAGCTTGTAACCGCAGAGGAGTTCAAATTTCGAAACGATTTAAATACCTGTGTTAGCGATTTTTGTTGCAGATGACACGCACGGCTCAACGCTCTGTATTGCCGGGTTCTCCCTATTCCTAATCGTTTATCGTCGTTTATCGTTTATTTATAACATAAGGCACATTTTACAATAAAATATCTTAAACTTAAAAAAAGAAGACAGTTTCTTATTTGCCTGAACTAGGTTGAACCTGTGTTTCTAATAATTTCCTCTTATGTTTTGCTATACACCGTTGAATTTTTTGTTTTAATCCGGTGCATGACTGACATTATAAAGTTTCATGATTAATGTACGAAACAGTGATTCCAGTCACTCTAATGAATCTATGCACATGGAAGTCTTAGATTCAGATTTTGATTATGGTAGTGAATAAACCAAAATTATTATAGAATACTGTTGTTTTTTTTTATTCGGCTTATACTCGTACATATACCACATAATATCTAAAGTATTGCCTGCCTAAAGTACCTATAGTGTTTTGTTCAGATGAAGTAAAATGAATAATTCTAAACTATCAAATTACTTTATTCCAAGTATTTCATACTAGTTTTGGGGTTGCTATGCCGAGATTTTTTGCATGACTGTATCGATTTCTAAAGGTTAAATTTAAAAATAACTTTTTGCTTTTTGGTTCCTTTTTTTTTTGAAAAGTTTTTATTTCTCTCTTATTAGTTTTTGCACACCATCACTAAAAAACCGGCCAAGTGCGAGTCGGACTCGCGCACGAAGGGTTCCGTTCCATTATCGCAAAAAACGGCAAAAAAAATCACGTTTGTTGTATGGGACCACCACTGAAATATTTATTTTATTCTGTTTTTAGTATTTGTTGTTATAGCGGCAACAGAAATACACCATCTGTGAAATTTTCAACTATGTAGCTTTCACGGTTCATGAGATACAGCCTGGTGACAGACAGACAGACAGACGGACCGCGGAACCCCAAAAATGAGCAATTTCTTTAGTACGATACATAAAGGATTGACAAAATACCCATAACTCAATTTACACATTCGTGCTGTTTGTCTATACTCAATCTAACACAAAAAGAATGATCACGATCCCATAAGTAGTTTCGGAGAAATGCGTGGACAAACATAAATACATACATCTTTTCGGAAGTCGGTGTTGAAAAACGATAAGAACAAGAGGTACCAAAGACACCGATTTCCGATTTTTTTGTGTTTTTCTTCAGAAGTCTGTTTATATCAGCCCCAGGATCACAAAGCCAGGAGCCCTAAGTAGTTAATAATCACATACAAAAAGGCAAATTATAAGGTAAATTCTACAAAAACTTTAAAAGTGGACAACTGCAGCTAGTTTATTTGCTGCAGACTAATAAATTCTAGAACTTAGTTTTCTGTAAAAACGGTTATAGGCACATTTTCATTAGAATTCCAATGCGACTGTTCATAAATAAACTATTGGAACATAAAATACGCTATCTGTCTACAAAAAAAGCCCATAAAGTTGTTGTCCGTTTAAAATAGATGTGCTCGTGGCACGCCGTAGACAAAATAATAGATCACGGCATTTTATGGAAGGTTCATGTTTGAAAAGTTTATAGATATGTCTCGAACAAGCCAAATAAATATTAAATTCTTCGAGTGGAAGCCCTCTTCCAAGAAGTACAGTTCTGTAGGTACTTAAAAACCTTTTTTTGTCTCACTTGAAATATGAAGCTGAAACTGGCAGGCAAAACGTAGCAGCCAAACTACCCAGGGCCGTAAATAGTGTGGGGCCCTGTGCAACTTTTTTTTTAAATTATATTCCTTACATTAGATGGCATTTTAAGGAAAAATTTTGATTAATTACTTAAAAATTAGGCAACTGACTTTAAGTCCGATTTTCGAATATTTAATTATTAGTGGATCGGATATTTTTATTAAATTTGACACACGCGCGCCCTTGTGAGTGTGGATGTCCTGTTAACTTAGAGAGCAGAAGATAAATTTATAACATTTTTGAGAAAACTTAAGTAATTCGTAGATTCTTCTTATTTCCTAACATTGCGCAACGATGGAAAATTCTAGAAATTCTTCAAGTTCTCTTAATAATCTCATATTTATTTTTGTGTTCCCTACTAAATTTTCAAGTAATTAATCTTAATTTTTTTCATAAAATGCCGTCTAGGGCTGGAATTTTTTTTTTTTTTTAATAAGTTGCACGGGGCCCCACACTACGGCCCTGGGTAGTTTGGTTTTGGCTGTCAGCTTTAGCTTCATACTGGAAATGTATATTTTAATGACAGAATTATGTGCATATTTAGATAAATTTAGTTTAATGCTACTCTGCTTGTGTGAGAGGTCGTCTAATCTAAGCCATGTAGTTGCAAATTACATGAAACTTTCCTCCATCGCATTTTTCCTGCTCGGTGACGTTTAATAAACTTGTTTTCAAATACTTGTGAAACCTTTTTAGAGGCAACTAGTTACGTGTCCGAAGCCGGGACAGAATTTATTAAATAAATAATAAAAACATGATTATGAAAATTTCAACTTTATTAACTAAAATAATTACTAAATTCTATATCATACAAAAATAAGTGACAAAACAACCCGTTATTGGAAAGTCGAGATACGAAAATTTTAACACTGAAAATAAACTGAATGTGAGAATGTCAGAGTTCGATTAAATAATTACGGAAAAAAATGAGATGAAATATCAAAATAATTAAGTAATATAATATAGGCTCGCTATGCGACCGCAAGATTAGAACATACCAGCTCACGAAAGGTCGACAAGCCATAAATTAACACGTAACAGTTTTTTTTTTTTAAGTTAGTCCATAACAGTCAATTGCCTTCATAAATACAGGATAGTCATTGTTACATACATCTAAATATCAAATATATTTTTCACAAATATAACCCAGGAAACAAAGAAAGTTAGAGGCACATCTGCGAATAAAAATACTAGGAAAGATTAAATACCGGGAATGCAGTAATACATGCATATATTTAGACAATAAAAATACTGTGTATATCCATAATGATCAAGGAGACCGTAAATGAGTTTTTAGGCATCAAAAACGGGTTTGACGCAAATGTGCACTTGACGCAAAATGTGCACTTCGCAAAATGAGTGTAAATTTTATCACAATGGGTCACTTTGTAAGCGCGATCAATACAGATAGATGTAGTAGTTTCTTTGTAATATGCAGTGTTCAGCATATTACAAAGAAACTAACTGTTATCGTGCTGAAATCAAGCAAAATTTTGAGCCATTGTGATAAAAATTCACACTCATTTTGAGATGTGCTCCTTTTGAGAAGTGCTATTTTGCGAAGTGCACATTTTACGTCAAGTGCACATTTTGCGAAATGCAAATTCTGCGTCAAACCCTCAAAACGCCGTTTACAAAATTCTCGTAGGACTAAAGTTTCTCGAGATATACGCCTAAGACAATGTCACTTAAACCTATTTCACGCAATATCTCTATTACCTAAATAAAATAATCCCGGCGAGAAATATTCCCTAGAATTTTTGTCATAAAAATATCTCTTACTTTCTGGACTAAAACATTATCTAAATATCTACAAAAATATTATTACGTGAATTTTATATTATCCCAAAAATATTGCCAAAAATTTTAACATACAAAATAAATATCTGGGCATTTTACATACAACAGCATGCAAAAATATACATTTCTATAAATTATGTCAAGAGGCTCTTGTCAAAGTGTTCAATACATTTTCGACTTTTCGATAATCGCCATCGCTAACAGAATAACATTTTATCTAGGGCCTAAAGCGCCCCCGAGATGGTGAAACGGTTTGATACAAACATATAGATTTTGGTTAGGATCATTTTGATCGTTTACAACTAGATAGAAATGGTGCTCCCACACTGCTGTTAAAATACATTTACTAACAAATGATAGGAATTGTTACATTCTGTTAGGAATCGTTAATGTTTTGAGTGCTCATATTGCGAAAAAAATTGTTTGAAATCTACGTAAATCTACTTGTTTGAATCAAACGAAGTCTCGGGGCCGTTCAAGATCTGTGTCTGACTTACTGTCCTACGCGCACATTTTCATTATGGCCGGCATAATACAATAGTGCAATGGTTTGGATGTGCTCTTTGAAATATTACGTGATCTCAATTGAATTACAAAAAGTATACACTGTAATAACATGAATAAAGAACTCGAATTTTATCACATTTTGCAGTCTTTGAGTATATAATGAACAACAGAAATAAAATATCGTTACACTAAAATGATTTGGCACAATATCGTAGAGACTAGTTAGAACTTAATGCTACTTATCTTAAGATAAGCACAAAAGCGAGTCTCGGAGTATCCGCCTAGATCACAGACACAATAAATGTAGAAAAGCCTAAAATTAGTTCAGCCGACCTTATTAATGAGTTCATCGCATATGGCTGTAAGCTCGTCGTTAGCCTTCGTCTTCTGCGCGAGAGACTCCTCGAGTGACGTGATGTGGAGATCTTTCCTCTTTATCATGGCGTTAAGCTTCAGCACCTCCGCCTCGTGTGACCTGTTTATCTTCTCCAGCTCCTGGTTGGCGTGGTTGAGCTTGGACGTCGCGTGCTGCTTTAGAAGCTCGTAATTGTTTTGCATTTTACTGTAATTCTCTTCAAATGATTTGATAGATTTTTTATAGGCGTCTTCGTTAGCCTTAAGGTTGAGTATAACCTGTTTGCTTTTCTCGTATTTGCTGTGGAGGTCGCTGAAGGACACCTCCATGCTGGCCAGATGCGCCGTCTGTTCGTCTCTTTCATTGATTAACTTTGCCCTCTCCTCCGCGTGCCTCTTCTTGTCCTGCGCTGTTTCCGAGATTAAACTAGCTATCGTCCTCTCATATTCCTCGACCACTGACGCCATGCTCTTATTGATCTTAGTCTTCTCAACCAGCACATTGTTCAAGTCGTTGATCTTTTTTAATCTACCCTGACTTTCGTCTTCTAAACTTTTTACATGAGTTTCTAATGAAGTTAATCTATCCCTTAGTTGTTTACTTTCAGATCTTAGACTAGCAACGTTAATTTCTTTTTCGGCTAAGAGCTCTCGCAGGTGTATAAGAGCTAGGTTGGCTTCGTTCTGCTCTCTTGTTGCATGTGTCACAGTAGTGTCATGCAGAGGAGAACTGTTGCCGCTCAAAGACAGTAGTCTGTCGATAACGGCCATGGCAGGTGATGTGAATGTAATAGAACGCCTGTTCGATCTGTTTGGAGTCAATGACTTGTTTCTAGGTGTTACTGGGTTGACAGCAGGAGGCACAACCATCATCGGCTTAGATACTGTAATGTTAAGGTCTTCATTGAATTCCTCACTTGAGTTATGCGTCATGTCCATCTCCTGGGTTACATTTAAGTTTGAAGGTTCAGCGATAGGTGACTTGACCTCTTTTTCCAGCATTGCTGCTTTTGTAGGAGTGCTCTGCCTTTTCTGAATCTTATTCAAAGATGCAACCAAACTCTCAGATGTAATGGATGACATCCTCTTTGCAAAGAGAGGATCAAACTTCAGGAACAAACTCTCTTTACCACTGTCCACAACAGTGTTACTCTTGTTCTGATTTAAGAGGAACTCAAAAGCTTCTGCATCAATAAATAATTCACCATTATCGTCCTGAACTTGAGTTGGTAAGTCATTGAATTGCATCATGTCAATATTTTCGCTATCAAAATCCGACATTTTATCATCAGCATTCAAATCTTCAGTTTCCAGGAATGGTCCCTCTATTGTGTCCTCGTCTTCGGTATTGACTTCCTTGATTGTAACATTTTTATCATCAGTAGCTTTAGACGAAGTAGTTGTATTACTTACGTTACCAGAACAATCTTTTTCCATTAATTCAGTTTCTATTTTGTCATCAGGCAAAGCAGTTGTTGTAATATCTTGAGCTTTGACAATTTCATCAGGTATAATCATGGAAGACTCAGGCGAATTTCTCATTTTGCTATTGGTGGCAAAAGGATTTTCCATGTCAAGGTTCGGAGATGGAGATTGTCGCATTTTAGATTTTGTTGCAAATGGATTGAAATTCTTGTCGTCAATCTCAGGTATGTTAAAAACGTTTCTTGAATGGAAGCTTTCACTTGATGATGCACCTGCAGAAAAGTATGCAGACTGATCTGATGACGAAGTGGATTTTGAATCTTTAGCAAGGGTAGTAGCAGATTCATCAGATTCAATAGCCTTTGCGGCAGATATTATAGCAGGTTGTTCAGTTGCATTTTTAAGTTCTTGCTCAAATTTATGTACTTCTTTCGCTACATCAAGTGTTTTTTCGTGAACTATTTTGGCTTCTTCAATTAATTTGTCCTCAATAGTAACATTTCTAGGCTCTAAGGCTCTATTAGGTGGTGTTTTCAGGTTTATATCACCAACAGTGAATGTATCAACAGGTTTCTCGTCTGTTTTCTCGCTAACTGCATCACTAAAAGTCGAATTGAATTTTCTTTTAGGAGCAACAGGCTTCTTTCTTTCAGGTTGCGATTTTCGCCTGTTCATCATTTCTCTTTTCGGTTTTGGCTTTTCGACAGTTCTAGAACTTGCTATTGATTCAACATCTTTAATTGGAGTATCCAGAGATGGTGACACCCTTATTTTAGTTTTCGTAGCAAATGGATCATCAATTTCATCAAAATTAAAGTTATAGCCTTTAGAAGCGATAGGGGGAGAAGCTGGTGGGGTAAACACAACTTTACCGGCTGTCGCTAATCGAAGGTCGATATTTTGGACATCAATATTTTCCTCTGGTGGCATTCCTGGAATATCTTCAGCAATTACTGATACGAATGGACTGTTGTTTTCAGAAAGTACGATTTCTTCATCTTCAATTTTAGTATCAGTACTATCACTGACTGGAACATCAGTTTCAATAGGTTGCTTTTCACTGTCAGGCATAACAGGCTCTGTAGGAATTACATCAACTTTGTTAAGTTTTGTATCTGTAGCAACAGCACTTTCTGTACCAACTTCAGTAGCAATTTTGGTGGCAACAGGTAAATCTTCAGTGGCAATAGTTGTGGTACTATCGAGAACTGATTGCTCAACTGTTTCATCATTTGCTGGCTTAATGGGAAGTTCCTCTCCAATAACTTTTTGTGATTCATTAGTATTTGTAGCCATTACAGAAACATCTGATATGAGTTCTGGCACAACATTTTGTACAGGAACAATTTCTGGATTAATAACTTCAGTTGCCACATTTTCGAGATTTTCAGGAAGAATTGTTGGTTGTTCTAACATTGTTGGTTCAGGAATGTTTTGGGACAATACATTTACTACACCAGGCACAATATTTGTCTGATTAATAATATCAGGCAAAGATCCAATCACACTTTCATTGATATCCATAGAATGGCTTAGTCTTTTGTTTTCTTCAGAATGGTATGTAACTGTTTCATTAAGGCACTGTGTTACAGTTTCTGTCTTGTTTAAAACTTCAGTATTGTGTTGCACTGGATCAATTTTATCTTCCATTTCCATATTAATATTCATTGATGGTGCTATTTCAGGTAAAACATCAACAATGGCTACTTGTGGTTCTTCAGTTAAAGGTGGCTTTTCATAGTTAATGTCTATATCTCGAATAACTTCAGGCACTTTTTCTATTATTTCTGAATCCAAAGTCACTGTTTCATTCTTCTTATTGCCACTTTCAAGAAGTGAAGTGTTTAATGGTAATGGTTCAGACAAAATTGTTTTATCTTCATTTTTTCCTTCTACTTCTATTATTTGATCTTCTTTCTCAAGTGTCAGGTTATGTATCATGTCAGTAATCCCTGTTTGAACCTTGACAGTGTCTACAAGATCAAGTGGCAGTGCAGAAGCATTAGGCTGGTCAACAGTCAGATCCAATTCTTTCTCAAGGTCGTCCTCATCAGGTAAAGGAATTTCAGCAGCCAATTCAGTCATTGAAGCTTCTTTAATAGGACTAGACTTCCCTTCATCATCAGGATTAAGTAATGACTTATTCACAATTTCTTCTATGGTATCAGGATTATTAATTGTTATGTTTGCAGTCTCAGCCAAGTTTGAAGAGTTATTTTCAATGGCATTTGTAGTATCAAGGTCAGTTTTAAATGGTTCAATGTCTTGGGCAACGTTTTGAGTTAATTTAGGACCATTGTCGATTGTAGACTGTCTTCTTAAATCTTCAATTTGTATTTCATTCAGTATAAATGTGTCACTACTTGTTACCGGACCAAGATTTTCGAGAATATGTTGGCTATCAAAAGTAATGGTCTCAGACGAAATCTTTTCTATTACATTGGTTACATTAGATCCTTCCTCATATCCTGTAGTTGTCAGGGAATTTGTGGTTTCCTCTGCTTGTTCTAATATTGACTGAATGACATTTTCAGCAGTTATAGTAACATTCAATTCTTCATTTTCATCTACAGACTGGTTCTTATCTTCTAAAATTATATCTACTGTTTCATTCAATGCAGGCAGGTTTACTTGTGATGTAATAGAATGATCCTGGGTTTCTACAAAAACTCTGGAATCAATAGTTTCATTAGCTTTTTCAAGTTCAATCTCACTTGGTGTAATTACTTCTCTGATTTCAGATTGAGGCTTTTCCTCTAGTATGTCTTGGTCTGATTTATATTGAGTTTTAAGTAATGCTTCAGGTATCAAATCCTCAGGTGTAATTGACAGGGTTGCATCTAGTATTTCTTGTGTAGTATTCAGAATTATTTGTTTCAGCCGGGAAGCACTTGTATTTTCTTTTGTACTTTCTATTTGTTTTGTTAAGTCTAAATCTTGAGTTTCATCATTCATGGGAGTCTTATCATTATATTCTAGCAGAGAATCATTCTTAGTAAATGTTGTTTCACAATCAACAAATTCTGCATCTGATTCACCAGTAAATGTACAGTTGGTTTTGTCATGTGCTTCAGTCATAGTTCTATCTCTAATAGAATCATTGTATGAAATATCCATATATTCCACAGTAGAGTTAATATCGTCTTGGACATCTTGTGTAGGAGGTAATTCCAAATCTTGGTTAGTGTGTCTAACTTCAGCCTGAGAATGTTGAAAAAATAGTTTGTGTATCGGAATGCGCTCTTGGCTAAATAAGATGGTTGTCTCATCTTTCCACTGCAGCTCTTTCTCGAGATCTTCATTAAAAACAATGGATTCTTTCTGAGGGCTGTTTCTTTTTGTTGGACTTGTTTCCTTCTTCCGATGAGCAGAAATAGGTGTTGAAGCTAACATGGCCTGTGTCTTAGCCTCCTCTGCTGATAATGCAGTCTCTGCCGGACTGAGCATGTCAGGTTTCATATTGTCACTGTCTGCTGTTGGTATGGGACTCTGTGACGATCTAAACATGTTGAGGACAGATTTGATCCCTCGCATAATTGGAGAACTACCTCCATCATTCTTTAAGTTATCCTTTGTTGGTGTTGTAGCTTCAGGGGTTTGAGCCACAGATGATGATGAACTCGGTAAAGACAAGTTCTCATCAATATCATTCGGTCCGCTAACTGTGACAGTTACATTTGCATTGTCTTCAGTAACTGTGGTATCAAGAGGCCTAAGTACTGAAGTGCTTCTATTATTGTCAGAAAATTGCTCTGCGGAGATTATTTGGAGCGGTAAAGCTTTGAGAGATTTAACTACACTGTCATTTTTTGTCATATTAGAATTAAGTGAACGAGTTAAATTACTATGCTCATTAATTGTGGCATTTAGGGTGTCGTCACCTGAATCGAAGCTTCTGTTGTCTAAAGAATTAGCAGTGTAGCTTTTAGACATAGGCGAGGAGGCCGGAGTGACGGAATACCTGAGTTTCATGTTAAGTTCCGAGACGTCCAGCTCTTCGTACCCCTTTTCAGTGAAGGGCAGTACATTGTTGTGATGTAAACTGTTCTCTTTGTTATCGAAGTCACTGTCAATGTCCATAGGCTCGGCGTGGTTAGCCATCTCGCACATCCACTAGTCACACACTTGGATTATCACCCGTCACACACCACACGGAGTTCAGTCACAACAGAAGCCGTCTGCACTCGATACTCGATCCTCCAAGCGTCAATCTGGAGCGAGACACAAAGAAAAAATCAGTCCAATGTTTACAGTTAGCCGATTTCAGATAGTTTCACTGAGATTTCTAATACGTCGTAGTACAAGCGGCGATGTGCTATGTATGTCATTTAAAAACAAAAATGTCCGTGATGTGAACACGCAACTCACTCTGAAAATCTATTTTTATCCTTTTTGTGTGGCACGAAACGCGACGTTCATTTTATGTAACGCGCGCGCCCGAGGGAATCCTGCCAAACCGCGATGCAGAGCTGTTGTTGAACCCAAACACAAATACATCACCCACTCCGAGACCGTTTGAAATCCGGTAACTTTTTATAATTTGAAATGTCAGTTTACAAAAAGATGTGTCCACACCAAAGCAGGTCGGTTACTTTTTAAATCACAGATAAACTAGTCAGAGTTTTAAATCTAGCTATTATACATATCAGTAAGTAATCTGTGTTTTAAATGAACTGTCACCTGAAATAACGTAACGTTCGTTTTTCTAAATTAATGAAAATAAAAAAATACGATTGATAAGGGGGATATTACACTATCATATAAATTGTATGATATTGATAACTTATATAGACATTCGATTCATATCATCTTTTAAAAAACATTTTTGACATTTGTTGTTAGATAAGATCATAGAAACAGGAGCAGGACGGAGCTATACAAGACAAATAGCTCTGTCCCTTTTTCACTGTCGCTCTATGATTGTTTTAACACGTCATGGTATAAGGCCCCTGGTCTTGCCGTATTGAATCTTGCCGCATTGAATTAGCAAAATTATTTTCATAATTTCCTGATACAAAATCCGTTCATAAAATTTTGTGTTTTTTTTTCATTTTCAGTTTTGCTACTGCCATCTTCTAAATTCTAAGGCAATTAATTATTGTTACGGTTTTATTGACGGAATAAAGTAAGTACAACGATATTTTGTCGTAAGTTCACACTATGCTAAGTGGATATGGAATTCTAAAATTATTGTTGGGAACACTGCTGTACACACTGCCGATGTAATAGTAGTACACACAACCAACTTGTCCTCCATTGCAACCAAATATGACAAAAAGTAGTATCAACGAACTATGATAATTTAACACAGATATAATTCTAGACAAAATATATTCAGGATAAGAGATAAGACCCTTTGTATGATCCTACTTAAAGGATAGTGTTATTAGTAATCGCAGCGGATCATTGTGTCTCGAAATTTGACTGCAAGAATCTGCACAATTGCTATTTTTGTGTCAATGTTGATGTGGAAGATAGCATTGTATAACTACCTCTTTCACTCGCTTACGTTTGTCGCATCGTCGTATCTCGCTTACTATAATGTACAGTATACTCGATGACAAACTGTATCTTGCGCAATGGATCGCAGAGATAATTTCAGAGACACAAAGATCCGCTGCGACTACTATCCCCCTCTAAAAGTCATTTAAAATTTGAATTTAGAAACGTTTTTTATGAAATCCTTTTATACAAAATCATCTCGTAATGCCTTACGTAAAGGCGGCAACATAAAAATTAGGTGGCGAGGCAAGTCGTGACGCATACTGTCGTGACAGTGAGTATGCTCACTAATATGGCGTGTCGTGGCGCACTCTGGCGCTATTGCTGAACAGATTATCGAACTTTTGCATCGTATCACATCACATCACATCATCAGCCTATTAATGTTCCCACTGCTGGGACACAGGCCTCCTCTCTGTGAGAGGGAATGGGCCGTAATCTACCACGTGGGCCCAGTGCGGTAAGAAATAATTTACACAAAGTAAAGCGCCTGCCTGGGCGCGAACCCACGACCTACAAGTTGTATGTCGCGGCTGATACCACTGGGCCACCACTGCTCCATGCATCGTATAGACGTACATAATGTTTCTTCGGATTTGGATAATGATTTCGATGAAGACCTTCAATTTATTTTATGCACCTGCCATGTTATCTCTCCACCACCCTTGGTTGACTGGTAGAGAATGCCTTAGGCTTTAAGTCCGCCTATGTACCTTTATGTTTCATGTAGTTTTAATAAATAAATGATTTTGTCCTAATAATGAAACTTCATTTGAACAAAAACAAAAAAAAGAATGCAAGGCAATTTCTTCCCAAGCAGCATTTCAGTAGTAGTCCTCATTGCGTATCTGTTTTGACGAAAGCACACAAGGAGTGTGCTTCGTGGTGTCCCTCTCATTTTGACAACTCAACAGTATTCATTGCATATTTTACGCTATCGAGTAAACGTATTTTTGAACATATTATGTAAAAGCCCGAAGTTCGGTAAATCCCAGAATTTACCGGTAAAACCTAGGATCTATGATAATTGCTAATTGCCAGCTTTTACCAGCAATCACACGGCAAATCTTAGGATTTACGTCAAAGATTTACAAATGTTTAACCCCTTCTAGACAGTTGGAACAACCGACCGACCAAGGTGCCCTTGGTCGGGGCACCAACCAAGGTTGAGTTACCTCAACAACCTTGGTTGGGAGGAATGCGCTTGCGACCAATTTGGTTGGCCAACCACCGTTTACACGATCTTTTTTTGTTTGGTGCCCCAACCAAGGGCACCTTTGCCCACGGCCCAATGATAACTATAAACCAAACCACGACCTTTGCATTACAGGAAACTCCATGCAAAGGTCGTCGTGGGTTCAAAATTCGAATCAAAGGAAGTACTAGTGCGAATTTTCAATTCATATGTACAGTCTGTATCTACATCTAATAATGAATTTCTTTTAGGAGCCAGGAGATTTTAATTTTAAAGAGCTCAAATCCGGGCGTTTGCCAGGATTTCGGTAGAGGGAACCCTCAGTTCAGTACAGTAGGTACGATTAAAACTTAATGGCAACTCGGATGATGAGTCGAGTGGCTGCGCAGAATTACATTCATATGACAGCGAGGGTAAGTGATAGGGCGCATTTAGTAAGTTTCAGGCTGGTGTTAAATTTTATAAAACATACTGGTTCTGGCAATAGGCTCGCCCGCTATTACAGAGAACCTAAACAAAACTGGTGAAATGTGGGCGTGCTTTAGAGCACCTCCTAAGCTCCTAGCTTAACCCTTCGGGGAATACAGGGTTGATGTTATAATACAATATTATGGTTCTCTATTAAAAACACATTTTTTATAATTTAGTCGGCTCGTTACTTCTCAAGAGTCGTTAGATATGCACAAATCGTTTTTTAGGCTTCACACGCATTGCGATTTTTATTCGCAGGTTTTTTTTATACTATTTCTGCGTGATTTTTTTTTCTGCAATTCTTTCAGCTTCAAACTATTCCATAGATCGCAGAATGGGCGGAAAAATTCACGCGAATAAAAATCGCAGTGCGTGCTAAGCCTGAGCCTTAGGTCTCGTTCAGCACCGTTCCGAGCGCGCGATTGGTTGGACAGTTGACACAAGGATCGACTGACCTATCGCGTTGCGTCCATGTTCCGTCCGCTCTATATGTTGATTGGCCAGTTCGCGCATTATGCACACTAAGCGCGAACCTGGCGCGAACTTACCTCCACGTCGCCAGAACCTTGCCAACTTACATGCCGGGGACTATATCATGAAGTCCTTATTAAAAAAAAAAAATGTGCATGTTGCGTAGTTGGCAAAAAGTCTGTAATCAAAAACTACTTCTTTGTTTAATTAATATCGGCACACGCACACAGTATGGCCTGTCAATTGAGAACTATAAATTATATCATTAGAATTGTAAATCAAATAGTGCGCCAGTTATACAATAAAATAACGTACCTTGATAAAATATTCTAAAATTAAAATAGCGTGGAACCACCTTTACTTATTTAATGACAGTTGTTGAAAGGGCGTTAACGAATCAAGTTTTATGTTTTTTAGGTAAAGAAAACAATGAGTAATTGGTTAATATTTTAATTAAGAATTTAGCATATCATAAGATACTTAACTAACGGCAGCATTTTTGATCCATTTTCTGTTTGAAGTTAAAGCAGAATGCTGCTATGAAAACACCACCTAACAGCTGACTTCGTAAACTGAAATGAACTGTCAGTTTATCAGATGTTTGCAGAAAAACAAAAATAAATATTTTAGAACTCTAAAGGGAAGGTTTTATAAATAAAATCAAACATAATAAATAATTGTACATCAAAATTACAATTAAAATGTACATTGTAAGTATTCCTACACTTTGCAATTTTAATTTAACCGGAATGTCAAGGTTAAGTTTATAACCTCATCGTTGTTATCAAACTTAAGACTAGGTTTGTAGAACTTCTTAACTATTACATCATTCATGCAATTTACGCTCTATGCACCAAACACTAACATCAAAGATAATTATTTGGCGATTATTGCATATTTTTTCGCTACTTCATAGTGGTCATGGTTCAAAGATCGCAAAAACCAGTTGTGCTGTTTAATAGCCGCCTACGTAAAGTCGTTACATCTACTTAGTGCAAGTGCGACAGTGTCATACGACACACGTTCTCAGCGCGTATAAAAATAATTACGCGAGTTCATTTAGCGCAATAAGCACCTACCTACTTTATTTTTATTTACTATCCAGTTCTAAAATTAAATATTGGAAGACTAGTGCGTGGGGGCAGGGAATAGAGTATGTTTACTTTTTTTACCTTTAATAACTGGTTCATGAGTGACATGCATGGGTCAATGAAAGTTTCCAGCCATGCTCTAGTAAAGTTTTTTTAATTATCTTGGTAGTAGGTACATTAAGTCAACATCATAAAGAATTCTTAGACATTATTTTTGCGTGTTTGTTTGCAATGACTGATGGACTGTTAAGAAAAACTTTTTATTGAATAAAGTTTGGTTTACGTTGTATAAATTTTGATAATTTGTTTGAGTGTGAAGAGGAGGTTTTAAGCTATGCAGTTATAAAATAGACTTGTTTTTTATTGGAATATAATTATAGTGTGTGTCATCAAGATTATTTGTAACCTGAGTGTAATTTAATATCAGCCTTGTGACAATAAAAGCTAACAATATTAAAAAAAACCTAGACATGTAATAAACAAACTATTTTGATTTAAGCAATATATCTTAAGTATATTTTTCATCCAATTAATCGTTTTCTTTACAAATTCTAAGAAAAAAAAAGTATAAAATATATAAAGCATGTTTCTTTTTATTACAGTGTAAAATATGGACATAGAGCATGACGTATCTGTGAAACTATTATTTTTCGCACGTTCCAAGGAGTTGGCGGGAACCAGGGAGTCCACAATCCGTCTCCCAACCAAGATCAGCTACAAGAAACTCCTGAACATTATTAGTGAAAACTACAATTTGCAAACTATAAAGGACAATATATTGTTGGCTAAAAACGAAGAGGTTTGTGAAGAAGAGGTTGATATTGAGATTAACGAACGAGACAATATTGCAGTGATTCCTCCAATCAGCGGTGGTTAAAATACGGAACCTGTATAGAACACATTCAATCTTGAACCTACAGTATTTTTCCTAATTTAATGCAATAGCTATTAGCAATAGAACCTTCTTGAAACCTTACTAGAAAACAAAAGTTAAGATGGATCACCTAAAGCTAACCGTGGATAAATTGTCAGTTGATGAGATTACGGAACTGGTTACCGCTGACAGCTGTGGCGCTGTATCTGTCTTCATCGGCACTACTAGGGATAATTTTGAAGGGAAAAAGGTGAGTTTTTTTAACTTTTTTAAAGGCAATGTTCATTATAATATCATGCTGATGTATCAGTCTATCATTAAAACAGTATCCAATATTTTTGTATGGTTAGCATGTACCATCATCGGACAGTATGTCTAAGGCGAGATCCAAAAAAAGTGGCCTTATTAAGTTAGGATTATCTTTTAAGAATTTAAAAACATGTGTGTTCTGTGTCCTCTCACAAGTTTATTCTGCGCTTAGAGATAATAGGGATGTTAATTGAAAATTAGTTTTTTGTCCGTAGGTAGATTAATAAAACATATTGGTCAATTATTTTTTCTTTTGACACGTAATCATAAAGTGACGACGATATAATGCGTTGAAATATCGTGTGACGTCACGCCGTTAGTACACTTTATAATGTCATAGTGACGTCACAAGCCTTTTAAGATCTCCTTGAGGGAAATTCTGGGCCCTCAAAAAAATAATTAACAACACAATATTTTTTTGCATATTTTGGATACTCTTCCAAAACGACTTGGCTGTTTAACAATATTTTTACACAGAAAAATTGATGGCTGGAATTTCTTCATAACTAACATAGCATATATAAATCAAATAATATTTTGCAAACAAAACTGTTCAAAAGGAGGATCAGCATTGATATTTTGGCATCGACCGGGTGCACGTATATAGCGACATTTAAAAAAAATTAAACTTATATTATATTACTACTTTGGCAATGAACATGTTTTGTTAAAGTAAAATTTTGCTAGTAGAACCTAAATACATTCTAATATATTTTATTATCATCTAATTTACAAACAACAAGTATACTTTCATTTATAACTCGGCAAAGTGGAACTAGAAACTAGCTAAAAAACATGTTTTATCAGTTGATTACAATTCAATTTCAATTTATTCAACAACAAATTTTGGAGTACATAAATATCCTTAATACTAGGGCAGAAGGGGAGGCACTGTGGGTACCTACTCCACCCTCAGACTTACAAACATCGAAGTACCACGCTGATTTCCCAGCTTAGGCAACCCTGTACATAGAGAATCAGTATACTAATATTAAAGTAATTTAAACTGACACGATCAGTTCAACCAATATCTTCTATATAAATAAAACAAAGACGGGTTTGTTACAACACTTATAACTCGAGATCTGCTGGACCAATTTTCATGGTTTTTGATTCGTTGGATTTGTCTCCGCCCCGAATAGCAGAATACATCTTAAAAACGTAGGGTAGGTAGGGTAGGGTAGTTATGGTAGGTAGGAGCCAGTTGACGGGAGGGAAGCCTCGGGGGTCAGCTAGTTAAAATTAAAAGTAAATTAGACGTCAATAGAATATGTTGCCCGAGCGCGGCGCCCGCATTCACGTGGGGCAGCTGTCTCTCAGCGAGGTGAGTGCCGCGCTCGAGCGCCTCAAGCCCAAGCGTTCGGTTGGGCCAGACGGGGTGCCACCTTTCATCGTGAGGGATTGTAGGACAGTACTGGCCCGGCCACTCATGCATTTATTTAATAGCTTTTTACGAGAATGCTCGTATCCGGACGGCTGGAAATTGACTAGGGTTACCCCGGTACCGAAGGGGGCTCCAAGCTCAGATGTTAGCGGGTATAGACCAGTAGCAGTACTGTCAGCATTTGCTAAAGTCTTCGAGTCCGCGTTGTGTTCAACTATCCACTCGCAAGTAGCCTCACAGCTGAACGACGTGCAGCATGGTTTCCGTGCGGGCCGCAGCACGAACTCTAATTTAATGTGTTTTTTGAATCAGGCCACCACAGTGCTGGACTCGGAGCCTGGTGCACAACTAGACGTCGCTTACTTCGACTTCAGGAAGGCATTTGATAGTGTGGATAATGACATACTTTTAAGTAAATTTGCGAGTGTCGGTTTTACCCCAGCCCTCCTCGAGTTCTTTGCTAGCTACTTAGGCAACCGCAGGCAAATGGTAGAATATGCAGGTTACACCTCGAACTCGTATTTCACCCTTACGGGGGTAAGTCAGGGCACAAATTTAGGACCTTTAGAATTTATTATTATGATAAATGATCTTCCAGATGTCATTAAAGACGCTGGCTGTTTGTTATTTGCTGACGATCTCAAGCTATTCCTACGGATCACAGACGAGTCACACTGCGGAATGCTCCAGCGAGACATCGATCGGGTGGTAGCGTGGAGTGAAGAGAATAAACTACTCTTCAATGTTTCGAAGTGTAACATAATGTCCTTCACGCGGGCCGTGGTACCCCGACGTCACGATTATTACATGGCCGGTCATGTCATACCGCGGGTTGGGTTAGTGAGAGATCTCGGTGTTACTTTTACTGGGGATCTTTCGTTTCGTGCGCATGTAGTGCAGGTGTGCAAAAAAGCGTTTAAAAATCTTGGTTTTGTCATGCGTGAAACCCGGGACTTCACTAACATGGCGGCAGTGAAATCACTTTATAATGCGTTGGTACGAAGCAACTTGGAAACTAGTGCTATCATTTGGAATCCTTATGAAGTGAAGTATTCTCTGATGCTGGAAAAGATGCAGAACAAATTTACCCGATACCTATATATGAAGCAATTTGGTGTATATCCCTTCTACCCTCTTATGTATCCAACTCTTTTTGTTATAGGGATGGTTGGGTACTATAAGTTGGAGGTAAGGCGCAACCTCGCTCTTGCAAAATATGTTTTTATGGTTTTTCGTGGCATGCTGAATAATCCACAAATATTAGAATCATTGGAATTGCTCGTTCCAAACAGGAGGCTACGGTTAGGACCTAGGGAGGGGCTTTTTAAAGTCCCGGCAACCCGTACAAATTTATTAAAGTTTGCACCAGTGATTCGTGCAGTAGGAATACTTAATAGCATCTCTCTGCGTTTAGACATATTTTCTTGTTCTTTGACGGAATTCCAGAGGGTGACACTTAGTGTGTTGTCCACTGTATAACTTGTGCCTCTATATTTAGTATATATAGTTTGGGATTGTATAATTAACAATTTATGACTACTTTTGTTAGCTTGGGTCTTACCTGTTAAAACAAATGTATGTGTTAATGAATAAATAAATAAATAAATGTTAGAGTTTTTGGCGGGATTTTTTCGAGTGAAGTTCAGTGGCTGTTAATATTATTTGCAAATTGATTCCTAGTGGATATTGTAATATAAAATTGGTGTAGTTTTGTGTCTCAACTGTCTACGCAACTGGACAATATGTGAAATCATTGACAGAAGCGATCTCAGGATAGTGGAGCGGAGAATTTTATTGTAGTATTGACTACCTCCGCAAAGCTTACTGGGAAGGCTGAGTCGATACAATTTGCTGCCAAATACTCCAAAAACCATTAGAATCTGTTACACCCGTATTCTAATGCATACTAAAGAATGTTAAAATTGCACTGAAGACGAGGCGGTATGGTCCAAGACCTTAGCCTGAAAGAAAAAAAATAAAATGTTATGATTACAAACTGTAAACATAGAATGCTAATAGATAGGCTAGTGGCATAGGCCCAATCATGTCATCATAAATTATTATCAATCATTATCATCCATCTAACCTTTCGCGACTATGCAAGGGTCAGGTCCCAGTCTAATTGGATACTATTCCTCATTTTTAGGGTTCCGTAGCCAAAGGCAAAAAACGGAACCCTTATAGATTCGTCATGTCTGTCTGTCTGTCTGTCCGTCCGTATGTCACAGCCACTTTATTCCGAAACTATAAGAACTATGCTGTTGAAACTTGGTAAATAGATGTATTCTGTGAACCGCATTAAGATTTTCACACAAAAATAAAAATAAAACAAAAAAAATTGGGGGTTCCCATACTTGAAACTAAAACTAAAAATACAGGGTGTTTGGAAGGGAGCTGTACATACGCCTAGGGTAGAAACTAGGGATAGTCTGCTACCTACCCCCGTCCATTATATTGACCTTGGCCTCAAGGTTTTTTTTTAATTTATTATTATTTTTTATTTGACTTTTTTATGATTTTTTGACTAAAACTACCTGTAGCTCAAAATCTATCCATGGGACCGGTCGGCTAATGGTCTTGTTTTAATCGTTAGAGTCTTAGGGTCCTGCAAAAAATTATTTTACACCAGAAAATTGTGGAGAAGAAAAGTTATGGGGCCTGAAGTACCGTAGTAAGGTAGAGAAATAATTTTAAGGGCAACTTTCTATGGGGTTTAAAAAAAAACTAACAGGGTTGGGGTTCTTCTGATTTTTTTAAAACATCCTCAGTCCATGCCCTTTCTAACGATATGCTAAAAGTGTAATTATCACTTTTAGTTTTAAAGTTATTAATTAATTTCCGCAACTTACTACGGTACTTCAGGCCCCATAACTTTTCTTCTCCACAATTTTCTGGTGTAAAATAATTTTTTGCAGGACCCTAAGACTCTAACGATTAAAACAAGACCATTAGCCGACCGGTCCCATGGATAGATTTTGAGCTACAGGTAGTTTTAGTAAAAAAATCATAAAAAAGTCAAATAAAAAATAATAATAAATTAAAAAAAAACCTTGAGGCCAAGGTCAATATAATGGGCGGGGGTAGGTAGCAGACTATCCCTAGTTTCTACCCTAGGCGTATGTACAGCTCCCTTCCAAACACCCTGTATATTTTTTCATCAGACCCATACGTGTGGCGTATCAATGGATAGGTCTTCAAAAATAATATTGAGGTTTCTAATATCATTTTTTTCTAAACTGAATAGTTTGCGCGAGAGACTCTGTCAAAGTGCTAAAATGTGTCCCCCCCCCCTGTAACTTCTAAAATAAGATAATGATAAAACTAAAAAAATATATGATGTACATTACTATGTAAACTACCAGCGAAAATTGGTTTGAACGAGATCTAGTAAGTAGTTTTTTTTTTAATACGTCATAAATCGTTAACCACAATTTACCAAGTACGGAACCCTTCGTGCGCGAGTCCGACTCGCACTTGGCCGGTTTTTATAAGGTTGCAAATCCGGTTAACAAGTAAGATGCCCAGCATTCTGAGTTTCCTATCCTGATACGTATAAATTGAGTTTTTAGGCACGCGTGTTTTATAGTCAACTGACTACATCATCGCTTATTTGCTTAGTCACCACAACTCTTCGTCCAAGCACGTATTTTGCGTACGGGTTCACTTACCTATACTCTTTGCGCTGTAGCATGGTGTGTGTGACAGTTTCAATAACATTTTTTACGCATGTAGGTTTTTTTTATAGTTTAACGTCATACAGGCAACTATGGTGTATGGTCTAGCCATGGTATGACGTTAAACTACAAAAAAAAAATGAAACTGTCACCCGCACCATGATACAGCGCAAAGAGTGTAAGGTTGTCAAACGAAAGTGCGACTTTAAACATAAAAAAATAAAATGCGTAAAAATAACTTGTAACACAACCGACTTCCAAATAAAAAATAACTTCAATTTCGGAAGTCGTTGTTCTTATTTCTTAATTTTTTGAGACCGACTGCCGAAATTGAAGTTTTTTTCACTTTGTAGTGTTTTAATTTGGAAGTCGGTTGTACTATTTTGATGTTTTTTTTTTTTGTCGCACTTAATACGCAAATTTAATAGTAAGGTCTCTATAATGCCCAAAGTTATGACTGAATAGATTACCCGAATAACTTTAAACTAACATAACCGGTGATAATGAGTGTGTACCAGGGAGAACTGTACATATCTGCGTACCCCTTTAGAGCGTACCGGCGTGATGTTATGTTATGACATGGTATAAACAATAAACAGACATGCGATTGCAGCTATCCCGAGAGATTTGCTGTTGCTTATTGATGAGTTCTGTTGTATATCTCCGAAGTTTTTCATCAGATCTTCACCAAATTAAAATGGAACCAATTTCGGAACATAGTCTATCAAACAAAAAAATATTTTTTGTCCACAATTTACGGAGATATTGTGTTTAACAAAAAAAAAAACAAACACGGATTCGAACATAGAACCGCCTCCTTTTTGGAAATTCGGTTAAAAAGAGGAATGTTATAAGTTTAACGTGTGATCCTGTGTTTCTGTATAAAGTTTTGAGATAACAAACATAAAAAAAACCGGCCAAGTGCGAGTTGGACTCGCACACGAAGGGTTCCGTACCATTATCGCAAAAAATGGCAAACTTATCACGTTTGCTGTATGGGAGACCCACTTAAATATTTATTTTATTCTGTTTTTAGTAAGCATTTGTTGTTATAGCGGCAAAAGAAATACATCATTTGGGAAAATTTCAACTATCTAGCTATCACGGTTCATGAGATACAGCCTGGTGACAGACAGACAGTGGAGTCTTAGTAATAGGGTCCAGTTTTTACCCTTTGGGTACAGAACCTAAAAAGAATCATCAAAATTGGTTCACGTAGTATAAAGTTCTGAGCCCGCCTTTTTTGAACAAGGAGTGGAATTTAATAGTACCTAAGTATATATATAGTAGGTATCTAGCAGAAAAATATATGACAAAACAACCATGTGTTGTTGCAAATTGCAAGTCATTGGCAAGACAAATTCGGTCATAACATGGTAACTGAGTGATAACGAGATAAGTGATGATAATGGACGTGAGGAAATTGAGCAAACAATAATATTGTGTAATTTACAGCGAGATAACGTTAGATAGGTATTTATAGACGTAAATAACTATGTAGGTGGCTCTGTGATCTATATATATAAAACCGGCCAAGTGCGAGTCGGACTCGCGCACGAAGGGTTCCGTACTTGGTAAATTGCGGTTTACGATTTATGACGTATTGAAAAAAAACTACTTACTAGATCTAGTTCAAACCAATTTTCGGTTGTAGTTTACATGGTAATGTACATCATATATTTTTTTTAGTTTTATCATTCTCTTATTTTAGAAGTTACAGGGGGGGTGGACACACATTTTACCACTTTGGAAGTGTCTCTCGCGCAAACTATTCAGTTTAGAAAAAAATTATATTAGAAACCTCAATATCATTTTTAAGACCTATTCATAGATACCCCACACGTATGGGTTCGATAGAAAAAAAAATATTTTCAGTTTCAAGTATGGGAACCCCCAAAATTTATTGTTTTTTTTTTCTATTTTGGAGTGATAATCTTAATGCGATTCACAGAATACATCTACTCACCAAGTTTCAACAGCATAGTTCTTATAGTTTCGGAAAAAAGTGGCTGTGACATACGGACGGACAGACAGACAGACATGACGAATCTATAAGGGTTCCGTTTTTTGCCATTTGGCTATGGAACCCTAAAAATCAATGGCCCTTTTCGTTGTAATCTTATAACTCAAGAACGGGCAAATATCCAAACCAAATGTTTAGGCTTTGTTCGGACTATTTGGTAAATGGTTTTAGTATTTTTTTTTTTTTTTTTGAGTATGTAAGAAAGGTAGGGTAGGGTAGTTATGGTAGGTAGGTAGCGTTGACGCGAGCGAAGCGGCGGGGGTCAGCTAGTTCAGTTATATTATCATAGGTTTTAATTCGGTAGAAAATGTAACGTCACGTAAGATTTTTGCGTTATACCCCTTCATACGCCTTTCTTTATATCCGACTGCCGAAGGAGGGTAATGTGTTTATCAGTCTATGTATATATGTTTGTTCCTATGTGGCGCTCTAGAGACCAAACCCGTTGGCCGATGTGGATGTTTCTTACGTCAATCGATTCGTCTTAACCCTGCGAGTGTCACTGGCTACATTTAAGACGACGACTAACGCCAACGACCTTGAGGGAACAAAACGCGCACTCGTTTCACACCCGCGCGACCCAAAATTTAGTAGTTTTTTGTACGTTCCTTATTATTCTTTAACTTTAAAAAAAAAACTTCAGATCAAAATGTAGATAATGAAATTGTCTTTGATATGGTGTCGATTTCATTAAAATACGCGCAGCGGTTTTGGTGTGATTGTCGTGTTTTTGTCCGTTTTAGACATAACTTTACAAATTAATTTCACTATGTTATACGAATAAAACTCAAAATTTGCTCAGATGAAATTATTAAAAATATAGTCTAATATAACATATTTTTTTTCCAATAAATTACGACTAGCCGTTTAGACGTGATTCTCATTTTAAAATCAGCTACTCAAGGGAATCGGCGCCTTAAATGGGAAAATAGAAAAATGCCAGATTTTGGGCGCCATAATGTGGAGGCCCAATACTTTTTTTTCTTCCAAACCCATCGTGTGGGGTATAATATGTTTAAATGTACTTTATTCGAAAAAAAATAATTACAAAAAAGTTATAAATAAAAAAAGTTAAATCGAAAAACCCGACTGCTTAAAAAGCGAGATTTTTTTTATTTAACTTTTTTTCTCTCAGTGTACAGTAGTCACAGCGGATCTTTGTGTCTCTGAAGTTAGGCTATGCGAACCATTGCGCAAAGAAACAGTTTGTCATCGAGTATACTGCATACAGTAAGCGAGATAGGACCGATATACAATGCTATCTTTACCTTCAACATTGACACAAGAATAGCTCCTGCGCAGGGTCTTGCAGCCAACTTCTGAGACACGTCGATCCGCTGCGACCACTGTATCTTTCTATGGCAGGCTTCATCTTTTTAGCCGACTTTCCAAAAAGGAGGAGGTTCTATGTTCGACTTTTTTTTTTTTTTTTTTGTGTATGTTCACCGATATCTCCGTCAATTGTGGACCGATTTTGAAAATTCTTTTTTTGTTTGGAAGAGTATGTTTTGAAATTGGTCCCATTTTAATTTGGTGAATGTCTGATCAAGAACTTCGCAGATATACAACAGAACTCTTCAATAAATAACGGCAACACTCTCGGGATTGCTGCAATCGCATGTCTGTTTATTGTTTATTTCATAACATAACATCACGCCAGTACGCTCTAAAGGGGTACGCAGATCTCTCATTTCACCGGTTATGTTCAAGTTTCATGTTATTCGGGTAATCTATTCGGCGTTATAGGGACCTTAGTAAACAACTTGCTTATCTATTAGGTAGGCAAAACTAAAAAGGGAAAAATAAAACTTTTTTGCAAAAAAATACTACCGACTTCCAAATGAAAAACTACAAAGTGAAAAATAACTTAACTCTTGGAAGTCAGTGTCCATATCGAAAAAAAATGGTACCTACGTAAGACACCGACACCGAGTTAAGTTATTTTTCACTTTGTAGTTTTTCATTTGGAAGTCGGTAGTATTTTTTTGCAAAAAAGTGTTTTTCTATGAGCGGCTTTCATCATACGCAAACCGTGCGCTCTTCTTTTCTTTCTTTTTCTAGAAAGTCGTGAGTGGGGTACCTAACCATTTCGGAAAATGAAAAGCCCTGACAAAACGCTGGACTATTAAGGCGGTACCCCGAGCAAAACGCCGCGCAAGCCGTTTTTTGTGCTGTTTTTAGGAGCTATCTACTCGTTATTTAAAAAGAATTATCAATTAATAAAAATACATTAAATTTCTACATAATATTGATTCTAAAATGGTAGATTTAGTTTTTTTTTAAATGTTGTATATATTTCACTAATCTACTTCCAAAAAAACATAAAAATGAGAAATAATTATTGATATTATGCATCTCCTCGTAAAGTGATCATTGATTATTTTTTGTACTAACACTAATGCATAGACAATTTAATAACGAAAATTTTTGTAGAATATTTTTTTTCAAAAGACCAAAATTCGATTTTATAAAGATTTTATTCTAAAATCTGGGCGTATTCACTACTGTAATTCATGCGCCACCAGTGCCGCTAGACCAATAGGAACGCTCATATCTCATGCCGATTTTTTGGTCAGGGTACCGTCTTAAATAAAAGTCCGGACATTTTAGACAAAAAATATATAAATTTACAAACTAACATACGACTACAAAAAAATCACGATCTGAAAAGTATGAAATAAGAAAATACTCTTAGAGGATACCCGTGGTCGTATGAAGAAACTAGCTTCTGCTAGCGGCTTCACCAGCGTGAATGTCGAAATTTATCCCAAGGGAACATTTCCCGGGAAAAAAAGATGTGCTATTCCAGACTAGAATCTATCTCTGTGCCAAACGTGAACGACAGATTCTGTACCGCAACTACCGCATACTTTTTAGGGTTCCGTAGCCAAATGGCAAAAAACAAAACCCTTATAGATTCGTCATTTCTGTCTGCCTGTCCGTCCGTATGTCACAGCCACTTTATTCCGAAACTATAAGAACTATGCTGTTGAAACTTGGTAAGTAGATGTATTCTGTGAACCGCATTAACATTTTCACACAAAAATAAAAATAAAACAATACATTTTGGGGGTTCCCATACTTGAAACTAAAACTATATTTTTTTTTATTTCTTCAAACCCATACGTGTGGGGTATCTATGGATAGGTATTCAAATATGATATTGAGGTTTCTAATATCATTTTTTCTCTCTCTCTAAACTGAATAGTTTGCGCGAGAGACTCTTCCAAAGTGGTAAAATGTGTGCCCCCCTCCCTGTAACTTCTAAAATAAGAGAATGATAAAACTAAAAAAAATATATGATGTATATTACTATGTAAACTGCCAGCGAAAATTGGTTTGAACGAGATCTAGTCAGTAGTTTTTTTTAATACGTCATAAATCGTAAACCGCAAACTACTAAGTACGGAACCCTTCGTGCGCGAGTCCGACACTCACTTGGCCGGTTTTTAATTTTTTTTGTTGTTCGGTTATAGAATTTGTACCACTTATTAAGGCAACAAAGCCATTTATATTCATGTAAGTTTACTATTTTTAGAACTTCAGATTAATTAATAATATCAATAAAATGATTTTAACACCTTAACTGCCAGGCAATGAGACACAATTGAAAATGTATTGTTTGTCGGTCACTTGGCAGTTAAGGTGTTAATAAATAAATGTAATAAAATCTTACACTAAACGCAGTTATGTTTTTAGAAGTGGCCTGTATGTAAAATAACACAAATATTGAAATGATAATTAATTATTTAGAAATTGAAATAACATTAAATAATATAACTCATCATTATCAAACTGTTGCAGTCCGCTGCTGGACATAGGTATCTCCTAATGCCCTGAGTAGGTACGATCCTCATGTCAATCAACCTACGTAATAGTAAGTAAAACACTACAAAGATAGCAACAAACAATTTATTACAATTACAATCTTCATTGGTACACTAGTACATAACCTTAAAAAAATAAAACTGTTTATAACTTTAACGTCCCAAGTTCCAGAAATCTAAGAATTTAAAAAGGGATTATATATCATAATAACTACCAATTAAAACAAAAAATATTCCAAACCACGAAATTTTATTACCGGTACGAAATTCCCTTACAAGCCTGCCGTTCGCCTTTCATCCAGATCCTTTCAGTAGTTTTTGCGTGATAGAGTAAAACACAAAATCTCGCTTTTATAATCATAGTGTGACAAGTTTTACCATCCAAGCCAAGCGAAAAATCCGGGCAAATTAGAAGGCCGGATAAAGTCCGGGCAGGAGGCCACGTGGGCGATACATTGAAAGATCGACCCTGTTGGTTCAGAAGTTTATTCTTAAACAGTTTTGTACAGAAAATAAAATATAGGTAAAAAAAAAATGAAAAAAAAACAAAAACAAAATGGCGATTAAAATATGGCGGTTCGTTCGGAAAAATTTATTGAGTGAAGTGAAGTCCGCCGTGAAGTTGCCGCGAGTCTCGCCGACGTAGGATGCGTTCACGAGTAATGTAATTAAATCAAAAAATCAAAAAACCCGGTTGCTTCAAAAGCGAACTAAAAAGTCGTAAACAAGGAAAAAATCATGCTGTGCAGTCGGAGGATACATATTCGCGGGCTTGCTGAGCAAAATCTGGAGTATCCTCCGCATGCACAGCATGATTTTTTCCTTGTTTACGACTTTTTAGTTCGCTTTTGAAGCAGTCGGGTTTTTTATTTTTTTATTTTATTTTTTTATTTATCACTTTTTAGTTAGTTTTCTTTCGAATGAGATACATTTAAACATATAAGTGTTATAATTATGTTTAAATGTATCTCATTTTAAATGTTCCCTTTATTTTGATACCCCACAAGATGGGTTTCGGAGAAAAAAAATTTGGGCCCCCACAATATGGCATCCAAAAGCCGCCAAATTTTTTCTATTGTCCAATTTTAATGTAGCCTATGACACTCGCAGGGTTAAGATGAATCGATTGACGTAAGAATCGGCCATCGCGTTTGGTCTCTAGAACGCCATATAGGAACAAACATACATACATTCTTAGACTGATAAACACATTACCCTCCTTCGGCAGTCGGTTAAAAAGGCTGCGTTCCGGCAGACAGGCCAAATTTCCGGACAGGTGCAGAAAAATCAAGTCATGAGGAACTTCGTTTCTGACAGTGGTCCCCTGATCGCACACGTTGTCATTATCTTTTTGATATCCGAACACCTATCTATACTATATAATAAATAGATATAATAAAGCTAACGAGTTTGTTTTTCTGTTTGAAAGCGCTTATCTCAGAACCATTAGTCGGATAGATAATTCTTTTTGCATTTGATAGCCTTATTCTTGAGGAAAGTTATAAATAAAAGTCCCCGTGCATAAGATAGCACGTTATGCCGTTGATTATGGCATAAGTATCCGTGGTGGTATATTAGAGACCTTTGACAGTCTACACAAAACGAACGGGAATCGGTAAACGTAAGTAGGACACTACCAGGCTAGGTAGAGTGACGATCTTCTCAGAATGGCTGATAAGCAGCTGGATGAGAGCTGGATGGCTGGTGAAAATCGAGATAAATTGCGTGTGATTGGAGAGCTATATGTCCAGCAGTGGTAGGATGTAGGATGACAAAAGTCATTACAGGTAATTAGAATTCTGAAGACCAGTGTTACCAAACGGTACCTAGTCACTGAGTTCGTTCAGGGTACGTTCACACAGAATGTCCGTATTTCCAGGATCGTTTTTAACGGATCCGTCGCTACTGGAGGTGATGTTCACACCGCATTTACAGTACCGTGTTAACGGATCCGTCGCTACTGGGGGTAATGTTGACACCACCCAACTTCAACTCAAGACGGATCAGTATTTTAATACTGTCATATGTGTGAACTCACACATACAACTACATACGTCAGCGCCGAATAAAAACGTGGACCTGTAAACCGGACCTCTGTGTGAACAAGCACGATGGACATTCGCGTCATGCAAAATACTGGTACCTATTCAGCTGCATCATCCAGATAACCTGCAGTCCACACAGGTCCAGTGGACTGCAGGTTTTGGGGCACAGAGGGCAGAAAAGTAAGAGAGTGACTGTCGCAACCCAGCGCTGGGCAGGCCACAATTGCGGCGATAAGGCGATTTGAGGAGACAGGCGCCACGGCGTCTTCACCTTTCGCCTGACGCAGATTTTCACCGGCAACGGCTGTTTCGGGAGGTCAGGTGGATCGCCCGGAGGACACGGTGGATCATACAGTGGAGGTCTGCCTCACACGGGCGGAGCACCGCCGTGTCCTCGTGGGGGCGATCGGCGGTGATGACCTCTCGCGTCCAGCCGTGGTTCAGGCTATGGTAATAAGCTGTCACCTCCTTCTGCGAAGTAGTAATGCTCGTGAAGGAGGAGGCGGATCGCGTGAGGGAGACGCCCTCACGCCTCTAGCCACCGCAAGAGACGCCCTGGGTGTCGGAAGTCGCAAGCCGATTCCCGGACACCGTAGGATACGTAAGACCAGGCCCGAGTCGACGGCACGTAGTGTTCCACGTGCGTTTCAAAGAGATGTCAATTGTCAGCAAAACTGACGAGGTCCCCTAGCGCCGATGCCTGTATGGGTCGCGGATAAATTTGAAAGAGAATTACCGCGGCCCTGACACAAGCAACAAGCAACTGAAGGAACACGGGTGAGTTTTAGTCAGTAAAAGTCTGACACGCCTCACCCAGAGTGGGAGAAGTCATTGGTTGATTTCAAAACCAACAAAAATAATGTGCTGGAAAGTAGGGACATAGTCCGCGATATAGCGAGCTTGCCATCGCATTGAATGTTTGCCTTTGGCGCTAAACATTGAAAAAACACGGGTGTTATCATTTATTTATCACTTGTACAAATAATACGTAACAAGTTAATTTAGTTCCAAATTAAACAGGTTTTCAACACATTTACGAATATGTTTTCGCTTGTTTGTTTAGGTACGTAGTTTTCCTCGCTTTTCACTTTTCGTTCGACATGACGTGGTCCTATAATGAATAAGCTATTAAGACTGTCCACTATCCATGCGGCCCCATTTTTAACCCACCCCGGGTGTTATAAATTTCACGTGTGTCTGTCTGTGGCATCATATCGTCAAAACGGGTGAACCGATTTTGATTTAGTATTTTTTGTTTGAAAGGTGAATTTGGCAAGAGTGTTCTTAGCTATGTTTGAATAAAATCGGTTCAGCCGTTTAAAAGTTATGGGCGTTTTACTGTTTGAATCGGGGTGTTTTCGCAAGATTTCGTGTCATAATTACGTGTTCAATAGATTGCCGACCGAAGCGTATCTACTATGTACTAGATAAATTATGTAGCATGAAATAAAAATATGCCGGGGGTTTTTTAAATTTTTAAATTTTACTTGTTACCATGACATTTTTAGTCTGTTTTGTCCTAAAGTAAAATAAAATAGAGTTTGGCTATTATAATTATGCATTTTCAAAAAAATTTGGGCATCCGGCAATTCGGAGAAAGAATCACCGTCTCTACTATGAAAGTTGATTTTGATAGTTGTTTTTGGGGTTCCGTACCCAAAGGGTAAAAATGAGACCCTATTACTAAGACTCCGCGGTCCGTCTGTCTGTCTGTCTGTCACCAGGCTGTATCTCATGAACCGTGATAGCTAGACAGTTCAAATTTTCACAGATGATGTATTTCTGTTGCCGCTATAACAACAGAATATAATAAATATTTAAATGGGGCTCCCATACAACAAACGTGATTTTTTTGCCGTGTTTTTGCGTTAATGGTACGGAACCCTTCGTGCGCGAGTTCGACTGGCACTTGGCCGGTTTTTTTTTGGTGTTATTGATAGGTTATTTTCTTTATATTCTGATTCATTCCTGCTAAAGAATAGTGACTTTAGTGCGAAGCAGTGTGGATTTGGTACATATTTATCACTGTCAGTGATCGTTTTCTCAGTATGTGATTACTGTAAAACCACAAAGTTTGTTGTTTTGCTTCGTAATGTTGTAAATTGACACGATCTTTTTGTAAACGAAATGAACAGGCGTATGAGTATTCGAAATAATTTTCTTAGTTAAATAATCTATTATGCAAAAGGCAAAGTATCAAAATCATTAGCTCGATGTACACGTCAACATTGTGATTTCTTGTAAACATTGTCTTGTTTGGCTAAGAACGACCGTCCTGTTCCTTCATATCTTAGAATTTACATAACATACAAAAACCTACGCCTTTTTTCCATGGGGGTACGCAGAAAACACAGAACGCCACCTGCTACGATCCCTACATACTCCTTTTGCTTCACTCACGTTCATACATCTAGTCATACACGCACGCCGTTATGAGTACTGTGCAACTGGCCTTTCTGAAGAACATCAATTAGATCAATGTATGTATTTTACTTATTTAAATAAATGTATTTTACATAACATGTAATATAATAACTCCCGCAATCCACTTCTAATAGCTTTTTCTAATTGGATTTATGAAAAACAATGTACAACGCATTGATGTATTAAAAAGAGGAAGATACGGGACTGCTCACAGCGCTTGGTCCTACTAATCTAAGTGAATGCCCGTAGCGGGTACTCAGTCGCGCACGGCACATTGTTGATCACACAGCTCATTAATTTCAGTGTTTTTATGTTTTTTTTGCAATAAATACGCATCAAAATGACTTCTTGTGTAGCTAAACAGTGTTTAAATAATACCAGGAAGAAAAATAAGTCACACGGGATCACTTACCACTCATAAGTACAGTTAAAAAGGTTAATTTGTTGAAAATTACAATAATATTTAATGTTTGCTTCGCCATATTTGTGAGAGCGAGATAGATATTACAAACATGCGTGAGAGACACGATACGCACATATTGCAATGTAATTTCATTCAAAATAGTAAACATTCGGTGATTCGTCCATTATTCGGCGGCTAACGCGATTTCGCTTGCACTATAGCGCCGTCTCATAACTCTGTCCTTGTCTATCGGTAACTGTAGGTTTGGGACTGGTGATGACACTAAACACAGATGTGTGAGTTTCGGTGCATGTAGTCGTGCGCCGAGCCCAGGTTTTCTGATCGCCATGTTAGCGCGTAACGTATCTTCCTCTTTTTAATACATCTGAGAAGTACAAAAACTACTACTACTACCCACATATAAAAAGTTTTGGTGATACCAACTATATGTTCTGCATAGTTATAATAGCCAGAGTCTAAAAGAGGATCCTTTTGTGTTTTCATTCTCATTGAAAGCAAGATTCATAGATCTTATTTCGACTTTGCTATATAAAGTTAGCGTTTTAAATTAATATGAACTTTATTTTAAGCTTTGAAGGCTCATATTCGAGAAAACGCTTCCTTAAAATGGATTTATACAAAAATGTGAACATGATTTGTTAACTTACTTTGCTAGTCAAAGTGTGATCAAAGAAACCTCCGACAGTGATAATTGTACCACCAACCTTGCTCAAATATTAGAAAAGATCTTCTAAAAACGAGCGCTGTATTCGCTAATAAAGATCCAAGATATAATTCATACAGATGCAAACAAGACGTACGGCAAAGCGCCATCGGTACATGGTGGACATCCCACCCATACGTACAAAGCGTGTTGCGAATACTTTCATTATACGCACAGCTAAGGAGTGGAATTCCCTGCCGGAGTCTTTGTTTCCTGATAGCTACAACCTTTCTTTAAGAGTGAATAGGTTACTTCTAGGCAAGCATGCTTCACCGTCGGCCACATCATCATTTACCATCAGGCGAGATAGTGGTCAAACGCGAGCCTACCGATAATTAAAAAAAAACATAAATGCGATTTTTGTTTGTGCAGGTATTAAGACTGGAGTATGAAGCCTACGAGCCCATGGCCCTGAAGGCAATGAAGGCCATCTGCGACGACGCCCGGGACAAGTGGCCCGCCATTCATAGCATAGCTATATACCACAGGTTTGTACTTTTAAGCTATTAGCTAGGGGGGACACTATGTCCAGTGGACTGCTAGGTACGGGCCGATGATGGCGATTTTGTGCCATTTTTCTGCCGTATCCGATCAAAATTCGCCGAATGAAAATACCTACACCTTAACAAATATAATAACAATGGCGAAATCTTAGCTGACTTAGATTTGAGCGCCTGAAAGCGAGTCCATTAATTGACTACGTTTTTTCAAAGTATAACATTAACCGGTTCACCGCGGATGAAAAAAAAAATGTAAATAAAAGTTGTGTAGTCGTCATGAAAACAATTGTCTTTTGTTTTCATGACGAGTATTTTAATATGAATTGCACAAGATACAATATTACATTATTATAACTATTCTACATTATATACTCGTAAGGCCTTGATTAACACTTGGATAAACAAGATGAAAAAAAAAAACAAAAATTGGTCCGTCATTATTGGTACAGATGACAGGCAATTTTAGCGTTTTGTTGTTTTGTATAGCTATATTAGCTATATATATAGCTCGTGGCTAAATAATAACAGCCGCACTGGTCGATCTTCAAGGTTAAGCAACGCTTGACGAGGTCGGTCCGTGGATGGGTGACCATTTCAACATACCGAGTTTCCTCCCTACCTCGGAAAGCACGTTAAGCAGTTGGTCCCGGCTGTCATTTGAAGATCTTTGACAGTCGTTACGGGTAGTCAGAAGCTTGAGATCTGACTCCAGTCTAGTCAAGGGGTACCGTGTTATCCAGTTACTGGATTGTGTAGGTCAGATAGGCAGTCGCTCCATGTAAAACACTGGTACTCAGCTGAATCCGGTAAGACTGGAAGCCGACCCCAACATAATTGTGCAAAATAAAAAAAGTTAAATCAAAAAACCCGACTGCTTCAAAAGCGAACTAAAAAGACGTAAACAAGGAAAAAATCATGCTGTGCAGTCGGAGGATACATATTCGCGGGCTCGTTGACCAAAATCTGGTGTATCCCCCGCCTGCACAGCATGATTTTTTCCTTGTTTACGAATTTTTAGTTCGCTTTTGAAGCAGTCGGGTTTTTTGATATTTTGATTTCACTTATTTATAACTTTTTAGTTAAGTTTTTTTCGAATTTGATACATTTAAACATATAAGTGTTATATATTTAAAACCCTTTATTTTAATACCCCACACGATGGGTTTGGAAGCAAAAAAGGGCCCCCACAATATGGCGCCCAAAATCTGCAACTTTTCTATTGTCCAATTTTAATCGGACGAATCGATTGACGTATGAATCATCAAAATCGGCCAACGTGTTTGGTCTCTGGAACGCCATATAGGTACAAACATACATACATACATAAACACATTATCCTCCTTCGGCAGTCGGGTAAAAAGGCTAGGCAGATGATGTTGTTTTGTATAACACGTAGCTCGTTTAGTGTTTCAAGTTCATGATCATAATTATTCATGAGTCGCTCGCACTCATTAATAAATTAACATGACAGTTAACAACATCATTATCTATGTATAGAATCAATTAAAACGTTAGATATGGTCAAGTCCCCAAGATACAGTAGTGCACTGCACGTCACCTCAGGTGATGTGATCTCAGTGCTGCCAACTCGTTTAAGCAAAAACGCGCTGTTAGCTCTTTAAAAAAGCGCTAGAACGCGCTAAATGGTCGCTGTCAAAAAATGGCTCCAAAAATCGGTCAAAATCGGCACCAAATTCAAACAAAACGCCCAATAATTTGAGAATGCGTAAACGTATTTTTTTATATTTTATTTAATCAAAATATGTCTTAAATAAGAGTTACTTACATTATAGTACTTGTTTAGTAATAATAAAATACAGTAGTAACGTGTTAATGTAATTTAACACGTTACTATTTTATTTCAAAGTACGTGTTTTGTAAAAAAAAAAAAAAAAATGAAGGGATTAAATTAATTCATCATCGTCTGATTCTACTACAATTGCTTCTACCGCCGAAATAAGGTTGTTCTTGATCAGTTTTGGACTTGAATTTATATTTATCTGTGAATGAAATTTTCCTCAACATGTCGTTGGGAGGTTGATAGTTTGCGCAGTTACTTTTTTTTTTAAAGAAATTACAGAGTTTCAAAACGCGCTAGATTTAGCGCTAGGCGCTAGAACGCGCTATTGAACAAAAAAAGCGCTAGATCTGGCGCTGAAAGCGCTAAGTTGGCTGCACTGTGTGATCTCGAGTGAGCTATAAATCCCTAATGACGGCTTTACACGCTTGTCAAGCTTCGACAAACGTCCACAAGTTCAAGCTTGTGAACAGGGATTTTGTAGGGGTCCGTACCCAAAGGGTAAAAACGGTACCCTATTACTAAGACTCCGCGGTCCGTCTGTCTGTCTGTCTGTCTGTCACCAGGCTGTATCTCATGAACCGTGACAGCTAAACAGTTGAAATTTTCACAGATGATGTATTTCTGTTGCCGCTATAACAACAAATACTAGAAACAGACTAAAATAAATATTTAAGTGGGGCTCCCATACAACAAACGTGATTTTTTTGCCGTTGTTTTGCAATAATGGTACGGAACCCTTCGTGCGCCAGTCCGACTCGCACTTAGCCAGTTTTTTTTAATAAAAAAATGGTATGAAAATTAGTAGTGGCGCGTTTAGCGCACCACAGTGGCGCCACTGCAGCGTTTACTCAAGTTTTACTGTGCCTCTAATTTAAAGGCGCCCTAAGATACAATTAATTCAAAAAATCAAAAAAACCCGACTGCTTAAAAAGCGAACTAAAAAGACGTAAACAAGAAGCAAAAAATTGCATGATCTAATTCCACCAAGCCCGTTTCATCATCGGACTACAAGACGTACGGCGATGCGCCATCGGTATATGGTAGACATACCACCCATACGCACTAAACGCGTACAGCTAAGGAGTGGAATTCCCTGCCGGAGTCTGTTTCCCGATAGCTACAATCTAGGGGTCTTTAAGTCTCTAGTGAATAGGTTACTTCTAGGCAAGCGTGCTTCACCGTCGACCACATCATCGCTTACCATCAGGTGAGATAGTGGTCAAGCGCGAGCCTATAATTTATATTAAAAAAAAAAAACATGCTGTGCAGTCGGATGATGCATCTGGTTTTGGTTAGCCAGCTCGCGAATATGTATCCTCCGACTGCACAGCATGATTTTCTTCTTGTTTACGTCTTTTTAATTCGCTTTTTAAGCAGTCGGGTTTTTTGAATTACCTTTTTTTATTTACAACTTTTTAGTTAACATTTTTTTTTCGAATTGGTTACAATTAAAAATATAAGTGTTATATATTTTTGAAATCACCTCTTAAAACCTTTTATTTTGAAAGCCGCGATGCGTAAAGAAGTAAAAAAAATGGGACCCCATAATAGGGTGCCCAAAATCCGCCATTTTTCTGTTTTCCAATTTTAATCTAATATACCACATCCAATACACCACACTACATTACACCACACACACTACGCTACACACAACACACTACACTACAGCACACACACCAAATAACACCACATAACACTCCACGTACAAAAACAAGAAATTGTGTTATTTATTGTTAGTAAAATCATTTATCAATTTAATCTTTTTTACTTTTTAATGTTTAAAGAAATAAATAATTATTTTTTAAATTTTTTAATACTCAATTAATGAACAACAAAATTTAAATTAAATAATCATAGATGTCACATCACAGTTCATTATTTTTAGGTAACTCACAGGTAGTATACGGCAATGCTATGGAAGATCGGAGTCTCCTAATACAGGCATTTTTTGCTTAAAGGGAGGCTCCAAACACGTCTTAATGTAAAATGCTAATTGTGACAAAAAACGATTTTGAATTCAAAAAAAAAAAAAAAAAAAAACGATTTTTTTTTGGATTAAAAAAAAACAAAAAAAAATGTAGCCAGTGACACTCGCAGGGTTAAGACGAATCGATTGACGTACGAATAATCAAAATTGGCCAACTCGTTTGGACTCTGGAACGCCATATAGGCAAAAACATTCATGCATACATAGACTGATAAACACATTACCCTCCTTCGGCAGTCGGGTAAAAAGGTCGCAACTAAAGTCACATTGTTGATGTTGACTAGGGAATCAGTGTAAATGAACTTGGACGCAATGTCGTAACGATTAAAAATGACATACTTATTGATAATTACAACTTCATTGCCTGGCTCATTGAGATAAGGCCAGAAATGAAAAATAAAAATACTGTAGATACAATAAACTATCTGTGACCCGCGATTATGTCCGCGTCAAACTCGTAAAACTATTGAAATTGGGTTTAGGATTTATTTTCGCGGAACCCTAATTCTATATCTAAGATTGAAGTACCTACTTAAGTTACCTACTCCTTATAGCTTCATTTATCTGCCAGTTAGTTCTGTCGAAATCGGTCCAGCCGTTTCTGAGATTAGCCGGCACAAAAATACAAACAAAAAAAAATTAAATTAGTTTTTTGTTTTAAGTGTTATAACTATCGTATCTGCTTTCATAATTATGCATTTTTAAAGAAGCATGCTGTGAAGTCGGTGAGCTAGCTCGCGAATATGTATCCTCCTACTGCACAGCATGATTTTCTTCTTGTTTTCCTCTTTTTAGTTCGCTTCTTAAGCAGTCGAGTTTTTGGTATGATTGTTTGGTTTGCAAACCAATAAATGTTTTTTTTTTTTTTTTTCCGAATTATTTTTAAACATATAAGTGTTATATATTTTTGAAATCACCTTGAACCCTTAATTTTGATACCCCACACGGATGGCTTTGGAAAAAAAAAATATGACGCCCAAAATCCGCCATTTTTTAATTTTAATGTGGCCAGTGACAATCGCAAGGTTAAGACGAATCGATTGACGTAAGAATCATCAAAATCGGCCAACGCGTTTGGTCTCTAGAACGCCACATAGGAACAAACATACATACTTACATAGACTGATAAACACATCACCACAGTAAAAATATACAAACAGCATGGAAACTACCTACAAACGCTCGAAACGGCACACTAGCACAAACTTTCAACACTCGTCACGACGCGGCACTTAGTACCGACATTACCTCGAAAGTGCACGAACGGGCTCGTCGGTGCGTACGTTTGTGTGAGTGTGCCGTTTCGAGCGTTTGTAGTTAGTTTCCATACTGTTTGTATATTTTTACTGTGACATCACCCTTCTTCGACAGTCGGTTAAAAAGCTATTATTTTGATACTACAAAGAGACTTCAATTTAATTTATTAGTACAGAAATAACTTCAGTGCCTGGCTCGTCGAGATAACGCCTTGAATACAAAATAAATAACAGTTGATACAATGTATGAGGAGTTTTGGGTCCAGTTGTATTAATTATTGTATGTAGATAAGAAGACACTCGATAACTTTTACCCAATTTGTTTTCAATATAATATTGCATCACGCGTGCTTTTCTTAGTACAGTTATAATATTTCGTCAGCAATAGGGTAGTTTACAGAAAATTTTATTTTTGTCCGTCAGGTAGATTAATAAAAAATATTTGAGACGTATTTATTCTTTAGACACGTAAACTTAAAGGCGGCGGCGTATAATGTGTTGAAATATCGTGTGACGTCACGCCGCTAGTACAGTTACTGCCTTAGTGACGTCACAAGCCCCCATACCTGAACTTTGATGCGCTTTTATTTTGTATTTTTTTATTGAATTGGTAAAGCTAAAAATAGGTGTACAATATTATTTGATAATCTCACTGACGGACTAATTATAATTATATTTTTTCTACCCAGGAAACATCCCTATTCGAGTCTCATTTTTACCCGACTGCCGAAGAAGGGTAATGTATTTATCAGTCTATGTATGCATGTATGTATGTAAGTAAGTAAGTATGTATGTATGTATGTATGTTTGTTCCTATATGGCGTTCCAGAGACCAAACGCGTTGGCCGATTTTGATGATTCGTACGTCAATCAATGCGTCTTAACCCTGTGAGTGTCATAGGCTACATTAAAATTGGATAATAGAAAAATGGCGGATTTTGGGTGCCATATTGTGGGGCCCAAATTTTTTTTTTCTTCCAAACCCATCGTGTGGGGTATCAAAATAAAGGGTTTTACGAGGTGATTTCAAAAATATATAACACATATATGTTTAAATGTATCTACTTCGAAAAAACTAACTAAAAAGTTATAAATAAAAAAACTTAATTCAAAAAATCAAAAAACCCGACTGCTTCAAAAGCGAACTAAAAAGTCGTAAACAAGGAAAAATCATGCTGTGCAGGCGGAGGATACACCAGATTTTGGTCAGCCAGCCCGCGAATATGTATCCTCCGACTTTTAACCGAATTTTAAGTAAATTAGAGGAAAAATCTTCGTGACGTTACATTTTCTCCCAAATCATATCTGCCGCAGGAACTTCATTCCTAAATAAAATTATTAAAAAAAAAAAAAACAAGATTTTTTCGTATTCTTCTTTAGCAAACCCTTACATTTGTTACCAATATCATGGCAGTGCACAAAAAGTAATTAGTCCGCCATCTTGGGCCGTCCGCCATATTGGATTTAGAATGATACGTCACTTAGCTAACCATGCATTGTCATCCAAACTAAACGTGTATGCAAAATTTCATATTAATTGGTGGCGGATAACTGCTTTAAAATTCAGTTGCAAGATTTTACCACCACCCTTACTTGAAAAATATACAGAATTCCATTATGCAATATAGTTTATTTCTTTCGTTTCAATTCTAATCACATTGTTTACATATCACATACATTTGCATCTTATTATATACCTACCGACGTCATAGCATAGCATATCTACTGTGACCTTATTATTATCTCTTTAATAATCTGTACAAATAAGTAAAATCTTAATCACTGTCTGTATTGCCAAAATAACAGCTTTTTATTAAATGGATTAGAAACTATAATTATACGGCTTTTACAAAAAAAAAAAAAAAAAGTTTTTGTCGATTTGTTCCTGCTTATCTCCGTAACGGCTAGGCCGATTTTGACGGGCCTTTCACTGGCTACTTTTTGTAGTATTGAAAAATAATTAGATTTCGCACATAAAAAACCGTAGGCAACAGCTTGTCAAATATATTTGCATTTGTATCTAATTTATGAGTACCTAAGATGCCACAAGTTATTTGTTGTGTTATTATTATGTCCTTTATTCATTACATTTCTTATTATCTACAGTTTTAAATATTTTTATAAAACAAATAAATAAAAAAAAACATTTAAAAATATAAAAAATAGGGGCCCACCAGTATCGGGAACAGGGTCCAAGCTACCGGCAGTCAGGGCTCCAGAGAGAGGAACCTCCGAACAATACGAGCCTTGTCCAGAAGTACTGCTTTCTGAATCAAGCCCTTGATCCAGCCACCTAACGAGAGCATCCTATGGTGTTGGTCGAGGCTCGTGGCTATTAAGAGCGGACTCTAGTCAACAGGAATTTGAAAATAGGTATATGAAGAAACTATTGCCGTCGCGTCACCTCCAACCTCACCCCGTAAAGTGCGAAAGGGACAACTGCAGCTCAGGCTGATTTTACCTACAAAAACTTTGACTAAAAGACGTTTCGTATTCTACTGTTTTCTTCATGAAAACTGGTCTGATCTAAAAAATTCTTATATCAAAATTTAGAGGAAAAGTATAGCTATGCCTCTATCATTTTCTTTTTTCTTAAAAACCTATCAATTTAGTCTGAAAGCCGTCTGAACAGGCGGTAAAAACGGGCATTTTTTTCGGGTTTTTGGATTGTCATATTTATTTTAGTGATTATGTTTTTGAAAAAAGGAAATGATAGGGGCACGTACTAATTAGACCCAGATTTTATGGGAAAAAAACATTGCTATAGAGGCATTATCCACGAAGAAAACAGCAGAATGTTTTTGTATGGAGAAAGTCTCACTAGAGTCCTCTTAAGACGACGTTTAACGCCAACGACCTTGAGGGAACAAAACGCGCACTCGTTTCACACCCGCGCGACCCAAAATTTAGTAGTTTTTTGTACTTTCCTTATTATTCTATGACATTAAAAAAAAGCTTCATATCAAAATTTAACTAATTAAATTGTCTTTGAGTTGGTGTTGATTTAATTAAAATACGCCCAGCGGTTTTCGTGCGATTGTCGTGTTTTTGTCCGTTTTAGACATAACTTTACAAATTAATTACAATAAGTTGTACGAATAAAACTAAAATTTTGCTTAGATCAAATTATTAAGAAAATGGTCTTTTATAACATATATTTTTTCCAAGAAATTACGACTAGCCGTTTAGACGTGATTCTCATTTTAAAATCAGCTACTCAAGGGAATCGGCGCCATAAGCCATTGGCTGACACAACTATCAGTACAATGATCGCTGAGTCCACATCCCACATGTCCACATATACTTTATAGTAGAACATAAAAAATAACATACAGGACAAACATTTACAAAAACAAGTGTTGTACAATGGGGGGTTTTATCGCACTAGGCAATCTCTTACAGACAACCTTTGGATGAACTGAACGAGAGGAGAAGAAGAACTTAGAGCTGTCAGTGTACAAAATATATAAATTATATTACTTAGACATAATAACATACAATACATACATACAAATACTATATAATATACCAGGCCCCTCAGAAAGTATTGCGAAAAAAAGTTTTTATATATGGGAGACTGGCCAGTTATAATGTTTTTCGAAATTATGATTATTTATAAGTAAAAATAAGTAAGTTCCAATTTCAAAATTTCCCTCCACATTTTTTGCGAGTTAATTCAAAGTATTGTGTCTCACTGAAATATGGATCTGCGCCGGGAACATTTTAGAGCTATGATTTTATACGATTTCAAGTGTCGCCTGAAACCGGATGAATCGTACGATAGACTTCAAATGGCATTCATGGATGAAGGCCCTTCCAAGGCAACCGTGTATCGTTGGTATAACGAATTCAAGCGCGGTCGACCAACTTTGGGGGATGACGAAAGAAGCGGTCGCCCTTTGACGGCTGTTACCGAAGAAAACGTGCTAGCAGTGAAAAATTTAATCCAAGACAATAGGCGAATTACATATCAGGAGATTCAACACATATTGAAGATTGGATCGGGAAGCGTTCACGAGATTCTACACAGCCATCTTCGCGTGAGGAGGATAGTATCACGCTGGGTGCCGCACAACCTCACCGATGCTCAGAAGCAGGCCCGGGTGGAATGGTGCCGTGATATGCTTAACAAATTTGAAGCAGGCTCGTCTCGGCGTGTTTACGACATCGTTACAGGTGATGAGTCCTGGATTTATCAATACGACCCAGAAACCAAGCGCCAGTCGACTGTTTGGGTGTTTCAAAATGAGCCAACGCCTACCAAAGTGAAGCGATCTAGAAGCGGGGGTAAGATTTTGATCGCTAGCTTTTTTAATTTGACTGGCCACTTGGTATCAATTCCCTTACGGGATCAAAGAAGCATTAATGCCGAATGGTATACTACCAAATGTTTGCCAGAAGTTTTCTCTGTTATAAGCAACAAGCGACCAAACACAGGGCTCCGCGGGCTACTGCTCCACCACGACAATGCACCTGCGCACACCGCACTCAAAACGAGGGACTTCCTGGACAGCACGCCAGTCAAACTCCTGGGTCACCCTCCTTACAGCCCTGATCTAGCACCGTGTGACTTCTTTTTATTCCCAAAAATAAAAAATCAGCTCAAAGGGATACAATTTTCGTCGCCGGATGATGCGCTGGCTGCGTTCGAGCAGGCTGTAAACGAGGTGTCTGCGGCGGACTGGAAAAAGTGTTTTGAAAACTGGTTTAGGCGCATGAATCTTTGTATAGAGGCTGGTGGAAAGTACTTTGAAAAGATTTAATAAAAATATATGTACGTATAGAACAATTTTTTTTAGTTTCGCAAAACTTTCTGAGTGTCCCACGTACTACTAAATAGGCGACTAACGAAAGGTATTTACAAGGCAGACGTGAGTGGAAACGCCGGGAGGGGACGCCCTAGAAAGACATACATAGACCTTATAGGTGATGTTCTTCAGAAAGACCAGGTGCGCAGTACTCATAACCGGCGTGTGTGTATATCCGATATATGATGGCGCCATCTATTCCCTAGTTGCGTTTGATCCACGACTTTTTGGGCACCCTGTATAGTTATCTAGTACATGAGAAAGCAGCATTCATGATGGTCATTAATAAAAAATGCTGTTAACTTTTTAATGAGCATTTGATGAGGAATTGGTTTTTATGATTCTTGATTTAACACGAAAAAAACCTAGAAACTCTGAAGTTTTTGTGTGATTTTTTTCCTCACCAGTGCTTGGTTTTTTATGAAAAAAACCAGACGTCGTCTCTTGTGCTTGGGGTCGTGGGTTCAAAGCCGGGCAAGTACCTATAATAATTGCGGAAGTAAAGTCGCCAGGGCAAAAGGTTTGACCCCATGACAAATTCTCTTTAAATAAATAAGTATTGCCAAAAAATGTTGGACGCTTTCATTGGTGAAGGTACTCTATTCGAAAAATCACCTATTTAAACCCTCTATTTTGATACCCCACACGAAGGGTTTGGAAGAAAAAAGAATTTTGGGCGCCCACAATATGGCGCCCAAAAGCCGCCATTTTTCTATTTACCCGACTGCCGAAGGAGGGTAATGTGTTTATCAGTCTATGTATGTATGTATGTTTGTTCCTATATGGCGTTCCAGAGACCAAACGCGTTGGCCGATTTTGATGATTCATACGTCAATCGATGCGTCTTAACCCTGCGAGTGTCATAGGCTACATTAAAATTGGATAATAGAAAAATGGCGGATTTTGGATGCCATATTGTGGGGGCCCAAATTTTTTTTTTCTTCCAATCCCATCGTGTGGGGTATCAAAATAAAGGGTTTTAAGAGGTGATTTCAAAAATATATAACACTTATATGTTTAAATGTATCTTATTCGAAAAAAACTAACTAAAAAGTTATAAATAAAAAAACTTAATTCAAAAAATCAAAAAACCCGACTGCTTCAAAAGCGAACTAAAAAGTCGTAAACAAGGAAAAAATCATGCTGTGCAGGCGGAGGATACACCAGATTTTGGTCAGCCAGCCCGCGAATATGTATCCTCCAACTGCACAGCATGATTTTTTCCTTGTTTACGACTTTTTAGTTCGCTTTTGAAGCAGTCGGGTTTTTTGATTTTTTGAATTAAGATTTTTTTTTTATGTAGCACTGTGACACTCGCAAGGTTAAGACGAATCGATTGACGTAAGAATCATCAAAATCAGTCAACGCGTATGGTCTCTAGAACGCCACATAGGAACATACATACATACATAGACTGATACACATTACCCTCCTTCGGCAGTCGGGTAAAAAGTCCACAAATTTTTGGCCATACCTAATTATTCAAAGAGAACTGGTCATATTCTTTCATGGGGTCAAACTCTTTGCCTTGGCGATTTCACTTACGTTTTTAGGCCGCACGTACACTTCTGCTTAACCCTTCGGGCAGTAAGGCGCATCCATTCCGTTCTCAATATTATAAATGCGATAGTAACTCTGTTTGTCTGTTACCTTTGCCGCTGAACTGATTTACATGATATAGTTTGAGACACTTGAAAGGTCATAGGATAGTTTTTATCCCGGTGTGTTCCCTAGGGATGATAAAACACTTTTAACGCAGGCGAAACCGCGTCCTGAAGCTAGAGTACAATAAAAAAACTGTAGTAGAACCTCGCTCAGAAAATACATGCTTTTAAATCCAACACACTATGCCAGGGCCAGAGAAACAGCATTATTAGTGATCAATAGAAAATTGCCAACATCCTCTTTAACTTTCCTAGTGTTTATATTTTGAACTCTATCTCCATCGTATAAGGTCCATAATTGAAGGACTTGGCTATAGAAGTTACTAGAATTGTAATTATGTATGAATGCAGTATGTGCTGTGATGTGTGGCCTCGATCCTACGTTTTTGTTGTGTGTAAAAAGATGTTTTTCATTAGCTTATTATAATTCAATAAAAAAGGTTGAGTGAAATGCTCGATGGTACGAGCGATTGCTAAGCTTGATGTACAAGCAGGAAAGTGTTATTGGCCTATTAAAATCATTTGCAAAAACTCTCCTTTTGACTCCGTCGTTGTCGGGTAAAAAGAAAAAAAAGTTAATTTAAAAATCAAAATCCCGACTGATTAAGCATCGAACTAAAAAGCTGTTAACAAGAAAAAAACATGCTGTGCAGTCGGAGGAAACATATTCGCGAACTGGCTGACCACCTGATCCTCCGACTGCACAGTGAATGCAGTTTCGGTTTCGGTCGTAGTTTCGGCAGGTTTACCGCCAACCGAGACTAAACCGAAACTGGTTTTTTTGCCGAAACTCGACCGAAACCGGACAGTAAATTTAAATAACAGATTAATCTATTTTTCATCCCACCATCTCGGAAAGAGTATTTTTAATCTTCAATATCTGAGTGGAAAAGCCGTTTTTATTCACTAGAGGATAAAGTAAATTGAATTTAGAACATCGTGTGCACTAAGTTTGTGAATTAAAAAAAACATTAAACCTATTTACTGCTACCTCTATGGTGCCGAATATATCATACAACTTTTTTTTAATTTGTTAAAAACTCAGACTCGGAACCTTCTTGGTGTTCTTTTTTCAATTTGCTTTGTACGCGGTTCTAACCATCTCCCTCTCTCTCTCCAACATTCACGCCAAGGGAATCCGATGAATCGGTACAACTATTAAGTATGACAGATAGTTTACCGAAAAACAGTACACAAGTGACTAACACCAATATTACAGTACCAAACAAAAATATTACACTCAATTTAAATAACTGTAGCAACGTTACTTTAAAATTTTCTTAATTATACCTTAGTATTATTTTGTTATAATTTAAAGATTATTCTGTAATACTTACCTGTCATAATGTAGTAATTAATACCTAAACTGAAATAAAAGTGTACCTATCTTGTGATTGTAAACTTTTTTTTTTTGCATTTAGTCATTTCCTCGCTGAGGTGGAATGAAAAGTTACGTGTTGCACTCGAGTGCAAAGATTTTTCACCTCGTGCTCTTTTGATTCCCTCGCTAACGCTCAGGATTCTAATTTTGAATCACTCGCTGCGCTCGTGATTCAATTTTAGAATCCTTCGCTTGCTCGGTCATCAAAATTGAACACGCGGTTAAAAAGCAACTTTGCACTCTTGTATAACAAATAACTATTATCCTTTTTACATCGGTAAATAGCTGCATCTGGTTACACTGGAAGTTGGCTCCAACAAACTTGGTAAAAGCCTAGACAGTTTGATTAACCCACTCCATTCTTCCACAGACTAGGCTTCGTCCCCTGCCGAGAATCCTCAGTCGTCATAGCAGTAAGCAGCCCTCACCGACGGGACTCCCTCGACGCTGTGTCCCATTGCATCGAGACCCTGAAAGCCAACGTGCCCATCTGGAAGAAGGAGGTGTACGAGGGCGACGCGCCCGTTTGGAAGGAGAACATTGAATGTGCGTGGTCTTCCAAACGTAAAGGGTGCAACGGGCAGACCGTTGGATGAGGGTTTGGGCAGCTCCTTGGCAGATATTTTGTTGAAGATCTTACGGTAGAACGCTTGAATGTAGCTTGATTTGTATGTTGCTGTTTTTTATAGTCTCTGTTACCTTAACGTAGTGATGGAATAGTACGTTTCGTGTCGAGCATAAAAAGTCGAGATTTTAACACGAGCGATGTAGCCAACTTCTAAATGCGAGTGTTAAAATAAAGTCTTTTTATGCTCGACACGAACGATTATTTTTCCACTAGCTGATGAGCTTACTTAATTAAATGCAAATAAGTTTCAACAACAATTTATTAGAAACGTTCAGACTAAAAACCACAGACTATATACACACAATCAACGCGCGCTTTTTCGAGAGGTAACAGGTTCAGCATCATTCTGCCGGTTACATAATGATATCCAAACTCCATACAAAAGTCATTTCGTAACTGTTATTATGTAATTTTGTTTTTTATTTCATTTTTATTTTATAATCTTGTGTTTAAATGATCATATTTTGAATTTCTTAGGCAATGTGTTACTAGACAAGTTAGTGGAAAAATACTTTTTTTGAAAGTTAGAAGTTTCTTTGAGAATGCGCGGGTTGGCAGTTGGAACGCAGCTCAGTTTAAAAAAGGCTTCTTTATATTGAGGGTCTTTTTGTTCGGTTGTTTTAGTTTATTCGTTCTTCGGGCAACTAATTGAGTACCAATTACCTACGTATTTAATTAGTAAGAGCTTTATTGCTCTTTTATTAAAGCACCAGCTTACTGCGGATTTTCGAAACGTAGCTTAATTTATAAGTTTCTTTCAAATTTCATCTCTATAATCCGATCAATTTAGACATCCGAGGGTACAATAATTCGCACCCAGCTGAAAATTGGTAGGATTGTTGAAAACACCGTCATAAATGAAATCTAAAAGTCCTCATCGACCTGACTCCTAGAAAAAAAAAACTCTGGGTCAAAGGTCACAAAAACGGGTTTTTCAACTCTTTTAACTTTTTGTATAGTTATTTATATCTCAAAAACGGTGGCTCTCAGGAAAATAGTATTAAGACATTTTTATAGATAATTATCCGAACGACATGAAACAAACTCAGAGGTCACAGTCTCTTTTAAAGTCCTGACAAAATCTTGGTTATATAATGTGAAGACCATGTAGACAGATGTCTGAAATGGTCTTTTGAGGAAAGAACCAGCCAGATTGAGTGGACCTGTCCAGTCAGTGCACGCATTTGTCAATAACCGAGCAGCTCAACTCAGAATTTACGGAGCTCAACGATTCGACGAACAATACCAAAGAAAGGACATTCGGGTAGGCCGCATAAACTACTCAAACTGCCAGACCATGAGTAAAAACTAACTAAGTTATAATAAAAACAAAATCCACATAGTCTTCACATTCACAATAATAAAAATAAAATAATATAATACTTTAAAAAGTAAATATTCTTGTCATTGCAAGAAAACAAAAAAAAAACAAAATTAAAAACAAAATTCACGGTGCAAAATATAAAAAAATCAAAATTAATTGGAGCAGCTTTTTTCCCAAGCCTTTTTGTCCTCAACGTAATCTTTAATAGTATAAAACGCTTTCTGACACAACTTACGTTTAATGAATGATTTGAATTTATTAAGACTTAGATCTTGAACGTGGCTTGGAAGCTTATTATAAAAGCGTACACATTGACATCTAAACGAGCCACCTATCTTCTTGAGCCTTGTTGTAGGTACTACAAATTTGTGTTTGTTCCTAGTATTTATGTTATGGATATCACTGTATTTTTAAACAATTTTATATTTTTATGAGCATATAAAAGATTTTCATAAATATACTGAGAGGGCACAGTCATTACATTAATCTCCTTAAATTTCTCTCTGAGAGAGTGCCTCGGGCTTAATTTATATATTGATCGAACAGCTCTTTTCTGCAAAACAAAGATATTCTGGATGTCGGCGGCATTTCCCCACGACAGAATACCGTACGACATTACACTATGAAAATAGCTAAAGTATACTAAACGGGCTGTCTCTATGTCAGTTAAATTACGAATTTTTCTAACAGCATATGCTGCGGAGCTTAGCTTCTTTGACAATTTATCTATATTGTACCATTGTGACCTTTGACCTCGAGTATTTTTTTTTCAGGTATCGGATCAATGAGGACTTTTTAGATTTCATGTATAATGGTGTTTTGAACAATCCTACCAATTTCCAGCTGGGTGCGAATTTTTGTAACTTCGTTCCTATTTTTGGTCTAATTTGACCGGACTACTAAGCCGACCGTTGAAAATCCAACAGCACACTTTTATTAAGTTATTATCTAGGTGTCCCGTAGGGTTAGTAAAAACGGGAATTTGTGTCGGTTTTTTAAGTTAGCTGTGCCGTTTGAGAATTCGCTTATTGTTAGTTGTTATGCGAGGTTGTTTTTGGTTTTATTCGCTCTTAGGGCGATTTAGATTAATTTGCGAATTAGGTTACATTATGTTTTTGAATAGTTCGTAGAGCTTTATTGATAGGCAACATTATGCCTTAGAATGTAATTTTTAGAGCTCCTATTGTTAGCGGTTTAAGGGTCTTTTATAGGCTTTGAATATTATGAAAAAAAGGTTGATTAGTGCTATCGTAGGTTAGAGCCTTTTGGGCCTTAAAAAGATTATTATGAATGTTGATGAATAAGGCTGTGAGAATATGAGGATTGTATGAAATGTGTGTTTTTACACAATTTACATGTATGGTGTATGAAAAACGGAGCCGTTTTCTTGCCGTCTAATACGCAAAGTCGAAACGTATCTGTGAAAAAGTCAACGCTACTGTGGTAACCTGCAGCCGAATTGCGCTAGAGAATTCGGCAAGGCGAAGGGGATGCGAGATGAATGACGCGATGTGGATTTCCGCCTGTGTGATTGGTCGATTGATAGCGGTCAAAATATTTGCGTTGCCGTATTCACTTACGCAATAAGGCTGCTGGTCTTGTATTGTAGATGTCCTTAAGGCGTATATATTCCCCAATGCTAACGCGGTACTGGCCCCGGCGTCGGCTCGGGGCCAGAACCTGAACGTTGTTGTCCTTTTGGACAGTTTTGTTTGTAAATTAGAAGAAATTCTAACCATATTTTAATCGATGTAAAAATATTTGAAACGTCCAATTCGTTTTGGAGGAGTTAGCAAAAGTAGCGAAAATATATCGTGTTGTTGATTGTTTTTTTAAAGCAAAAGCATTCGTTTTGCGAAAAAATCATGTTTACACAATGGTGTACATGAATCTGTAATAAATATAATTTTATCAAACCTACCCGTTATTGAGGCCTTAAGAAAGTATAATCCCCGGCACGTAAATTGGCAAGAGTCGTTAGAAGCGCAGAAGTCGTTTTTTAGGTCTCTTTGGTAGTGAAGTGGGGCGCGGGGAACGTTTAGCACCGTTCCGAGCGCGCTATTGGTTGGTCAGTTGACACAAGGATCGACTGACCAATCGCGTCGCGTCCACGTTCCGTTCGCTCTATGTGGTGGTTGGTCAGTTCCTTAGAACTTATCCCCACTATGCCAAATCAAAAATAACCGTTTTACGGCACTAAAGCGGAGTAAGGGCCTTAAGCGGGAACCACGTACCATCAGGTGGGCCGGCTGCTTGTTTGCCAATCTATGGCATAAAAAAGACATGGAAAAACGTTAAAATTCAGTATGAATGATACCTTTTCCAAGGACAATGCCGACACAATCTCAATCTGCCTAGCCTTTTCCCAACTATATTGGGATCGGCTTCCAGTCTCACCGGATTTAGCTGAGTACCAGTGTTTTACATGGAGCGACTGCCTATCTGACCTCCACAACCCAGTAATTGGGTAACACGGTACTCCTTGGCAAAACTGGTGTCAGATCGCAAGCTTCTGACTACCCGTAACGACTGTCAAAGATCTTCAAATGACAGCCGGGACAACGGCTTAACGTGCTTTCCGAGGCACGGAGGCAACTTGGTATGTTGAAATGGTCACCCGGCCACGGACCGACCTCGTCAAGCGTTGCTTAACCTTGATGATCGACCAGTGCGGCTGTTATTATTTAGCCACGAGCTCCTCAATGCCGAAACAATAACTTCTATAAATTTTATATTCAGATGTTGCCAATATTAGTCCACTTGTCAGGCTGCCAAATTTTGCAAATAAATACAATGCAATTAGGTGTTATAGTTGTATTGTAGGTAGGTAGTATTCTATTTACACGTTTACTGCATACAACGCGCCAAACGCTCATCAAAATTTTCTCCAAGAGGGGAAAACGCGCTTGGCGCTTTGAAGATTCTTCTGTATATTTGTATGGCGGCAGCGCATAAGGTCGCGGGGTAGATTATGGCCCGTTCCCCACACAGAAAGGAGGCCTGCTGGGTCCCAGCAGTGGGAACATGGTAGGCTTATTATGCTACTATAATTTACTTTTAAATTATTTTCCTTCAAGCTCGTTGCCTCTGACTGTGAATATGTACAATCTGCACATCATATCTTATGGGAGTGTATTCTTTGGCAGAATTAACGCAATATTATGTTGAATAATGTACAGGATGCATCTAGAGTTGTTTACTATACGGACCTTGTAGAAAATATAATAAATTGCCGTGCGTTCAAGCGTTTTTTTGCCATACCTATTATTGGAATCAAATATATGTTGCTCACAATTTTAGGACCCATTTATATTAGTGATAATTTTTTGCCTTAGCCTTGTTTGTTCTGCCTCCTACTTGGTATGGAGGGAACTGGAAATTTGTATTTTTCCTTCCTTTAGCCTTTTCTGATTAATTTCGTTGCGGGATCCAAGACGTTAAATTCATTCTCCGGGACTTCGTCGAGCTTCATTGCCTCGGCGCTTTTCTGGTGGTCGCCACTGTTGATTCTAGCTTTCAGGAGTTGCAGTGGTTTGGGATTAATGCGGTAGGACGATCCCAAAAAAAAAGGCTTCTTATGCTCTTATATTCTGCTATCGCATAGGACATCGTGAAAGTTGGGGAGGCAGAAAAAGTGTTAATCAAATTAACATTTGAAAAATTCTGTCATCCTCTTTTGAAGCGTTTTTGTCTCTTCTAACTATTCGGTTGTTTCGAAGTCTGATATAACAAAATAGTTTAGGAAACCCTTAAGGTGCAATTTCGTCTGTCTGTCAGCAATTTATTTATTAGGAGCGTTTTATTTTATTAGGACGTTTTTTAAGGAGCTGTTCAAAAACTATCTTGAACTTCTATGAATGTCATACATGCTAAGTTCTAAGAGCGTTTACGAGATCGTAAGATTGTATACTAAGGCCGGCTTTCTCACCTCTAAATTATCGATGAATAAATGTGACAAATTGTCAAGGTCGCGTTATCTGCTGTGATTGGTTGAATGAATTTTCAACAGCCAACTCCCGATAAATTGCCAAGTTGATAACGCGTGTTTGATAATTCGTCACATTAATTCTGCGATAATTTAGAGGTGAGAATCTCGGCCTTAGTGTTGGTTTGTCTCGAGTAATTTAGGTAAAATAAATTAGACAAATGTCCGGTCTTGTAACTGCTTCCTTGCTTTGGGGTTGGCTGCTCAGTTTTATTTTAATTTACAATATTATTTATATTATATTTATTTAATTTTATCGTTGATGTAAAACTTACTTTTTGTAGTGATTGTGGATGTATAAAGTTTTTAATGTAGATTTCGTGATATGTACTCACGATGGACTGAAATGTGAAATGATAAAATGTTTGAAGAGCATGAATTAGTTCAATTCAAAATGAATTATAAGTACACATACATAAGTAATGTTTTATATCAATCATAAATGCAAGCATGAAATGCATGTTTTTTTATATAGTTTCTTCTCGCAGTTTTTTCAAACATTTTTTTGTTGGCCTAGATTTTTTATTTAATTTAAATATAGATAAGTAGATCTCTTTCTATTTACGAAATTTACATTTGAAGCCAAACTTTCTTTTTTCTATGTTTACTGTTAAAAGTTTGGGCTGCAACATTTTTTGTATATTTTTGTTTGAAGGCAATTAGTTAATTAGTTTGAATTAGTTTATAAGTAATCAATGCAATAAACAAAAATAAAGTTTAATATTGTTTCAAATAGTTTTCATTGATAAGTTATAACCGAGTGATCCGCCTTGGTGATAAGGTTCTTATAAGGTCATAGGTTCGATTACTAATGTGCTGCGCAGTTAATAAGTTATGTGGGGCATTCATTAACATTGCCTGAACATCATGTTAAAAGGAAATATGGGCTGTCTGCCCATATTGAGCGCCGACTGAATTTCCTAAGTAAAAAGTCATAATTCGAGGTTTGGCTCTCGTCTATTTTCTCCTCCAATATTGGACCAATTTAAAAGATAATCCGTAAACTGGTAAAGTAAGATATATACTATGTTCCTATGTTTTCCTTTTTTCATTTATATTTGTCAAATTTGTACACTAAGCCTCTGTTGACAGCGTAATTTTGAGTATTTTTTGAGGGTTCTAGTGTTTCTAAAGATGGTACCATCAAAAAGGAAAACATAGGGACATAGAATATTTCTTTTTCAGTTTATGGAATATCTTTAAAATTGGTTCAATATTGGAGGAGAAAATGGACGAGAGCCAAACCTCGAATTATGATTTTTTACTTAAGTAATTCAGTCGGCGCTCTCTGCCCCCGTTTCCTCTTAAATGCTGACATTATATGAAGTAATAAGATGTTAAAAGCTCTTTCCTTTGATCAATTTGAAATATACAGGCATTTTTTACCTTTTCTTTTCGCTCTTTTCCATAATACTTTGTTGGTATTTTTGCAAACGTTATTATTTGGTATGTAGAAAAAATTAACTGGAAAAATTGATTAAGCAGATTGATACGAGTGTGTGCATGGCATGTGCACAGTTTAATTTTAGGCGACTATATTAGCTATATAGGAGAACTTGCTTTTAACTAAAGCTAAGTCCTAAAATAAAATCCAGACTACGGTGATTTTTTTAAGGCAATGTTACCTGGGCCATAATTTCGAATCTATTGACACCTTATACATCAAAATCGGATGAATAGTTTAGACGCTACGGAGGAACATACGTAGATACAAACATACAGACTGCTAAAATCATAACCCTTACTATATTGGCTTCGCCGTAGTCGGGTAAAAATAGGCTTGAACTATTTCAAAATACATAGTAATCCTCCTAAACTAGAACTTAGGGTTAGACTAGAACTTAGAATCCGTTTAGACTGGAAGCAGACCAGAACGTTGTTGGGAATTTATAGGCAGATTGAAACTAGAACTTTGGAAGAGCACAGACAACCTTGAAGATTTTGTGACAATAATAAATTAGAACACGAGTGACCTTGAAAAGCTTGTGCGAATATAATGATAATCAAAATCAATATGAACCCAGATGCCCCACAAAAGTTGATAAACTTGATAAGAGAGGTCCTAGCAGATGAATCGTTGAAATTAGCTAATCAGGTGATAGAGTCACTGAAACATAATATTTAAATACACTATTCTACTGACACACTGTCCAGAGGATAACGACATTTATTTATTTATTTATCAATCAGCGAAACTCCAAAGACTTGATTATTTCGTTAAGGATCCTATGTGACCTAGCTGGGGCAGAGAGCGTCCATAGCAGTCTTCTATCGGCAGCCGTCTTGACGGTCACGACTACGGATTTGCGCTTGTTAGTTTGATACACAGACATAAATCTAACTAGATAACGCAAGTCCCTCCATCTGTATGAAAACCAAGCTTGACATACAAACAACTGTACTTACCAATGAAAGAAAACATTTCCAATGCCTCGGCCAACTTTTTCTATACATTCTTTACAGCTCATTATGGCATCATAAAAGGGTATTTTTCTAGTTTTTCGTGGATTTCCGGTGCCGATAATGCGAAATGCTCAGATTACGATTATTTGTCGTAAGTTTAGTCCGTTTTTAGGGTTCCGTAACCAAAGGGTAAAAACGGGACCCTATTACTAAGACTCCGCGGTCCGTCTGTCTGTCTGTCACCAGGCTGTATCTAATGAACTGTGATAGCTAGACAGTTGAAATGTTCACAGATGATGTATTTCTGTTGCCGCTATAACAACAAATACTAAAATCAGAATAAAATAAATATTTAAGTAGGGCTGCCATACAACAAACGTGATTTTTGACGTCATGCTCCCCAGACACCCCATCACCTATTTTGCTGTTTATAAATTCATAGTACAATTGTACGCAATGTGTACCGAATTAGTACATACTTAAAAAAATAAGTACCTTAACAGATTTTCAGGTACAGTCAACTGAATTATGACTTGCTGTAGAGCATCTCCCCAGCAACCCCAAGTAAAATTGTAATAATTTTACTTAGGCATTTACTTAATATGTAAACAAGAGGTTGATAAAAATTGTACTCTTATTTTTAGCACTGGATGTGCTAGCTATGGCTATTTAAAACGTTTATTTTAAATTTTGATTATAAGCGCCTGAGAAAAATAAATAGCAAAATGTATTTCAATCTCTTTCGATATCATAAAATTGGTAGGTGTTGTGCAGTAAATAAATTATAGACACTGTGTGATTAAGCAGAACTATTGTAATAAATATTATTTTCCTTTAGCTGTTATAACAGATATTGCTTTATTTGTACGTAGGAATTACTAATACTTCAGTACGTATAATATAAAATCATAGTGATTCTAAATTTAGAATTTTGTACACCTACCTTCAATTACTATAACTTTATTTTCATCTTCGTTCATTCCTTAGTTACGAGATCGCTGTTGATCAAGTTTACTTTCTTCAACATGAAGCGTGGAAAAAGATTATCTGTGAAACATTTGTCCGTATCATCAATGCTCTGTATTTTATGTTTTGGTTCCGATGATTCGATGAGATATTACTGACTTCTTGTTTTCTGGAAAATCTCAGGGTAAGAACATCGAGGTGATTTCAGTTCTCCAGATAAATACTAAGTGTGGATCATAATAAAACTATCCACTCGCAAAAGTCCACTTCTTGAACTTAGTAATAGCTGTTTATTATTCTTAAAATAGCTTTCGACGTAAAACTTTTTTATAAATGTAGGGCAATATTAAACATTTTCATAGATTGTCTCATCACACAGCTCACTATTCAATATTTCTTTATTTATAATAAGGTCTAATTCTGCCATAACTGGGTTTTGAAGAAGCAAATTATAATTTTCTTCAAATATCGATTCTTCGTTTTTCGAGTTTTCTTCTAATTCTATTATCTCATTAGTTTTTTGTACTACTACTGGATATTCATTATTCAACCTAGAAGCAAGTTTTTCTTTGTAGAATTCGTTATTCTAACTTTGCTTGATTTGTGGACCAATTTTGATGCCACGTTTTCCAGAACACATGTTACTATAACCGAATCAATATAATTATTTTATGTATTAATAAAAAAATTGCCATTGCATTCGCGACAACTTTCGCTTATCTTCACACGATCACCACTAATATAATTATTTTTCAGAAAATCCATGTGCATCTGTTTGTTGTCTTTTTCCAAATATATTTTCTAAAATAATCACTCCACGCACCAGATGGTAGTCTCTTCTTTAGAGCACGACGTCCAGATTTATTATTGACATCATTATAAAACCGTGGTTTTATTTTTCCCATTCGCTTAATTCTATTTCAAAGCTCATTACACTTTCACCACTAAAAAGAGCCTTAGGTGACATTTGAGCACTTAACTTGTGGCACACTAGGTAAATTATGAAAATGTTCACTTTGTTCAAGGAAAACACACTTTTGCTCCACCAAACTCACAGATAATCTTTTTCCACGCTTCATGTTAAAGAAAGTAAACTTGATCAACAGCATATCAGTAATCTGTGATCAACAGCGATCTCGTAACCAAGGAATGAATAAAGATGAAAATAAAGTTATAGAAATTGAAAGTAAGTGTACAAAATTATAAATTTAGTATCACTGTGATTTTATATTATACGTACTGAAGTATTAGTAATTCCTACGTACAAATAAAGCAATATCTGTTATAACAGCTAAAGGAAAATAATATTTATTACCTACAATAGTTCTGCTTAATCGGTGTCAGCGCCAAAATCCAAATTCGCGATTTTCCATATTATTTATTTTACGAATTCTTTAAAATGCACAACATTATTTTTCCTAATTATTATTTTCACAAATTTTTATTTTTTCGAATTCTTAGGTTTCTCTATTGTTTATTGTCCTAACACCGAAAATTTCCGAATGGGTACAGTTCGATACAAAAACGAAAAAAAAACAGATTGCCATATTTTTTTTCATCAGATAATCAAACTTAAAATCAAAACCATTTATTTTAGGTCAGAAAATGTGTTAAAAAAAAAACTTCATCTTACCTTTTTATTTAAACGGAAGTGCCAACCCTCTAAAGCGTTGGTTGTCCTATGGCGTTCAGTAGAACAACACCCCAAATCAAAGCAGATTTTGGTCATCCACAAGTTGAATTGTGTGTGGAACAAAATCTGTTACAAAGTTTTTATTGTGACTGTACATAAATTTTCCAAATACAGAATGTGGAATAAAATGGAACATGTAATATTGAGAAAGTGTAAATAAATGAATATGAAAAATTCGGAAAAATTTAAAAATAACAATTCGGAAAAATAAGAATATGAAGGATTAAGAAATTGGACAATTTAGACTTCTTTCTTTTTATTTACTACACAACACCTACCAATTTTATGATATCGAAAGAGATTGAAATACACTTTGCTATTTATTTTTCTCAGGCGCTTATAATCGAAATTTAAAATAAACGTTTTAAGAAGCCATAGCTAGCACATCCAGTGCTAAAAATAAGAGTACAATTTTTATCAACCTCTTGTTTACATATTAAGTAAATGCCTAAGTAAAATTATTACAATTTTACTTGGGGTTGCTGGGGAGATGCTCTACAGCAAGTCATAATTCAGTTGACTGTACCTGATAATCTGTTAAGGTACTTATTTTTTTAAGTATGTACTAATTCGGTACACATTGCGTACAATTGTGCTATGAATTTATAAACAGCAAAATAGGTGATGGGGTGTCTGGGGAGCATGACGTGATTTTTGTGCCGTTTTTTGCGGTAATGGTACGGAACCCTTCGTGCGCGAGTCGGACTCGCACTTGGCCGGTTTTCGGCATGCGAAGTACATACAGTCGCGTCATCTGGTTAGATTTATGTCTGTTGTTCGATATGACCTTGTTCTAGATAGTGAGATATCATCGCTACACTTAACTAAAACTACACTGCCACAAAATCAGACCCCTAAAACCTACAAAACATTACAGGCACTGTACCAGACTCGACACCACTGCCCACACCAGCGCCAAACCCAGCCCCACCTGTGGACAAAACCCTGGTCCAAATCAACGTCTCTTGCGAGGAACTGCAGCAGAGGATCAACAACTTTATAGAGAGGAAGAGAGAGCAGGTGAACATCAGCAATATCCATGACTTCATACCTGATAAGAAGGATGATATGGAGACAGAGACCTGTGCTCGAGTGAGGACCCAGTTTGTCAGGAGAAGCGACTCGAAGGGGCATTTGAAAAGTGAGTAAGATTTCTTGTCTTGGACGAATTTGAATTCAGGAGCATAGCCAAATAAGCAGTTGTTAGGTGTAAAATGTTGGGATTCAAATGCATCTAGTAGAAGCCAGCTAGTCTTGGTGATGATGATAAATTTAAGATTACATAATGCCTGTAATCTCCGAGGGGTTAAGCTAAGTCTATATCTACAATTCGCCTTTGTGTTTTAGAAATTTAAGGAAAAAATCACACTATTATAAAGGCGACAGTTTTTGAGTGTGTTTGTTACTTCTTCACCCTTAAACTACTGAACGGATCTGGATGAAATTTGGCACAGAGGTAGATTATAGTCAGGCATATCATATAGGTTACTTGAATTGTATATGTTCCATCGCAATATTTTTCGAGTTTCACGCAGGCGAAACTGTTTACCAATAAAATCGATTTGAGTTTGAGGTCTAAAATAAATTTAGGCTTATGACATAAACCGAACACAAATCTACATAGCTAATTACAAATATTGCAAGCTACTTCTGAGAAATGCCGAATGCACGAAGGGTTCCGTACAATTATCGCGAAAAACGGCAAAAAAAAACACGTTTGTTGTATGGGAGCCCCACTTAAATATTAATTTTATTCTGTTTTTAGTATTTGATTCTACAGCGGCAACAGAAATACATAATCTGTGAAAATTTCAACTGCATAGCTTTCACGGATCATGAGATACAGCCTGGTGACAGACAGACGGACCGCGGAGTCTTAGTAATAGGGTCCCGTTTTTACCCTCTGGGTACGGAACCCTAAAAACTCAATCACTGCAACACTTTAGCCGACTTCAGGATAAAACATCTGTGGCGCTTGCCCAAGACGCAAGCAAGTCAGACGCAGTGCAAAAATAATACCTAAATGTTTTCTTCCCAGTCCGAAAAGTCCACAACGAATGGGGTCCTCAGACCGTAACAGCGGCAGACATGTATCCCGAACATAGAGACAACGGTGGCCTTCCATCGTCCATAGCCGAGCGAGTGGTAGCCATCGAGAAGTATCTCAACATCGGCCCCGTGCCTAAAGACATATACAAACGACTGAAAGATATGGAGGATAAGATCGCCGACCTGCAAGCTGTGTCGCCCGAGTATGCTCAGTTTTGGGTACGTATTCTTTATTACTACAATCACGGGGTCTCATTGCTAAGAAAGAAAATTTGGTTCAAATAAATCTCAATAGATGGCGCGACATGTACACTCAATTCAATAGAATTGTGTGTCAGCCAGCTTGCGAATATGTATTTACTTTTTAGTTATTTTTTTATCGAATTAGTTACATTTAAATATATAAGTGTTATATATTTTTGAAATCGCCTCTTAAAACCCTTTATTTTGATACCCCACACGATGGGAATGGAAGGGCCCCCAAAATATGGCGCCCGAAAGCCGGCATTTTTCTATTTTCCAATTTTAATGTAGTCAGTGACACACGCAAGATTAAGACGAATCGATTGACGTACGAATCATCAAAATCGGCCAATGCGTTTGGTCTCTGGAACGCCACATAGGAACAAACAAAAAAACATACATACATATATAGACTGATAAACACATTACCCTCCTTCGGCAGTCGGGTAAAAACGGGCATTAGTGTCAAAAATACAAACACGAACAGACTTATTTAATAGTCTGTTCGTCTTAAAATAATCATAATGACATATTATTATTGATATGACAACGTAAATAAACTAGTTATATCTCAAGGACAAGAGTTGTTTCTGAATAAGCAGTACAATAATAATAAAACATCATCAATTTTATCTAATTGAGATAAGGTTTTATTTTCTTAGTTGTTCTGTCCCAAATATCATTTACAAAGTTCATCTACAACTTTAAGGTTACAAGTCGAAAATTCTTCCATACAAACGTAGTCTGGCGATTACTCCACAGTTTGACGATGTACGTTCAACATAAAAAATGATATCAATTTGTCTCATCATTATCTAGCCCTGTATGGCAACAAAAAAGTAAAAAAATATATATATTTGAAAGTTAGGAGCGTCGAAAGTTCCATGTTTCAACACTAATTTTAACGCATCTTTGGGCGGAAATAAATACCATAAGAAGAAGGAAAATTGCAAAACGGCCTCCATATAGGGATATATTAGATTAGTAATTCAACAATGCAAATAATTTTATTTCGAAAGTATACATTTAGTCGTTTTTAGGGTTCCGTAGCCAAATGGAAAAACGGAACCCTTATAGATTCGTCATGTCTGTCTGTCTGTCTGTCCGTATGTCACAGCCACTTTTTTCCGAAACTATAAGAACTATGCTGTTGAAACTTGGTAAGTAGATGTATTCTGTGAACCGCATTAAGATTTTCACACAAAAATAAAAATAAAACAATAAATTTTGGGGGTTACTTGAAACTAAAACTAAAAATATTTTTTTCCATCAAACCCATACGTGTGGGGTATCTATGGATAGGTCTTCAAAAATGATATTTAGGTTTCTAATATATTTTTTTTCTAAACTGAATAGTTTGCGCGAGAAACTCTTCCAAAGTGGTAAAATGTGTCCCCCCCCCCCTGTAACTTCTAAAATAAGAGAATGATAAAACTAAAAAAAATATATGATGTACATTAATATGTAAACTGCCAGCGAAAATTGGTTTGAACGAGATCTAGTAAGTAGTTTTTTTTTAATACGTCATAAATCGTAAACCGCAATTTACCAAGTGCGGAACCCTACGTGCGCGAGTCCGACTCGCACTTGGCCGGTTTTCATGATATCTAGACTCCCAAAGGTCTGTTTATAAAATTTCGCGCGCTCGTTTTCGTTCTAAATCATCATCCATTTCGATACAAATTAGCAAAATTACTAATTCGTTCGCGAAGTAGCTTCTTACTGCTCATCACAGCATCTATATAATTCGAACGTGTTGTCGAATGAGATTTCATGCATTTTAACCTCGCGCACAAAATATTTCGTGCCGTAGACTGAACGTAGGAGAACCTTAATATATTTTAAAATGCCATTTTTAAATTAAATCATTTTTATTTTATTTTGCTACAGAAATCTACAAGAGATACGGACATGAAACAAGAAGGGTTGGTGGACTACGCTTTCTCGGCTGATGACATCTCAAGAAAGATTGAGCAGTTGGAAAGGGGCATGATGTGATGAGATACTTGTAAACAGAAAAAAAAAGTTAAATCAAAAAATCAAAAAACCCGACTGCTTCAAAAGCGAACTAAAAAGTCGTAAACAAGGAAAAAATCATGCTGTGCAGTCGGAGGATACATACGCGCGAGCTGGCTGACCAAAACCAGATGTATCCTCCTCCTGCACAGCATGATTTTTTCCTTGTTTACGACTTTTTAGTTCGCTTTTGAAGCAGTCGGGTTTTTTGATTTTTTGAATTAAGTTTTTTTATTTATAACTTTTTAGTTAAGTTTTTTCGAATTAGATACATTTAAACATATAAGTGTTATATATTTTTGAAATTGCCTGTTAAAACCCTTTATTTTGATACCCCACACGATGGAATTAGAAGAAAAAAAAAATTTGGGCCCCCACAATATGGCACCCAAAATCCGCCATTTTTCTTTTATCCAATTTTAATGTAGCCTATGACACTCGCAAGGTTAAGACGCATCGATTGACGTATGAATCATCAAAATCAGCCAGCGCGTTTGGTCTCTGGAACGCCATAAAGGAACAAACATACATACATACATACTTACATACATACATACATAGACTGATAAACACATTACCCTCCTTCGGCAGTCGGGTAAAAAAAGAAAAGTTTTTATGCTCCCATACAGAAAAAGGGGACGCGAAATAATAATCGTTGAGTAGATTGTTTTAAAAAATATTGGGAAACAAAGGAATGAGAAACCACCAAAATTTACAAAATTTTGTTGCGAATATTTTTTTACTTGCGATTGACCTATGAATTTCAAATTTGGTGATCGTGTTTATTATTACGTATATTTTACTAACAAATACCTATATTTTGATAAATCAGTTTTTTCTTAGAAAATCCCAAATTTTCCTATTACAACCAACTTGTTTTTGCGGTTTGGCCGGTTTTATTACTTTTTATTTTCTGGATAGTCTCGCACTTGACCACTTTCCCACCTGATGGTTTGCGATGAAATGGTCGACGGTTAAGCACGCTTACCTAGAAGTAACCTATTCACTCTTGACTTAAGACGGTAACCTGACCAAAAAATCGGCATGAGATTTGAGCATTCCTATTGGTCTAGCGGCACTGGTGGCGCATGAATTACTGTAGTGAATACGCCCAGATTTTAGAATAAAATCTTTATAAAATCGAATTTGGGTCTTTTGAAAAAAAAAATCTACAAAAATGTTCGTTATTAAATTGTCTATCCATTAGTCTTAGTAAAAAAATAATTAATGAACACTTTACGAGGAGATGCATAATATCAATAATTATTTCTCATTTTTATGTTTTTTTGGAAGGAGATTACTGAAATTTATACAACATTAAAAAAAAAACTAAATCTACCATTTTAGAATCAATATTATGTAGAATTTTAATGTATTTTTAATAATTGATATTTCTTTTTGAATAACGAGTAGATAGCTCCTAAAAACAGCACGAAAAACGGCGTTTTGCTCGGGGTACCGCCTTAAAGAAAGTTCGTATGAAATTATTATTCAAATCACCCCACGCTTTTTTGAAGCTATCATGAAGTGGGTGATAATTACGTTCAAAGATGCAGTTACATAAATACAGATGAAGTTAATAAAAGCGTGTTGAAAATTGTTATAGCATATTGACCTGTATCTCCACCACGTAATGCACTCATTCCTATCAAGATTAACCTAAAATGAAGACTTTACGTTTTATAAGATAAGGGTAAATATTCTATTTACATTTTTCGCTTCGCTTCAACTCTGTCTCAATGTTCTCTGACCCTAACTGAATATTTTAAAATTAATACTGTAAAAGATCTAGAGACCTAGATTTATTTGGTAATTTTAACCGTTTGATAAAGCGAGGTATCTATAAGTATTTTGTTAAAATAAAAACTTTTGAAATTAACTTAGTAATTTTAATTTATGAATCAACCTGTGTTATAATCACATAGAAAATTCCTATTTTGTATACAATGTAATGAAAACCCACATACGCTCACAGAAATCAATGTTTACTTGAACAAATTGTTCATCATTCAGATCACAGAACACCGGGACGCATGGGTGGCCACTTCTAGATACGGCATTGTCAAAACTTTCCATACAAACTATTACAAATAATTACTCATAGATATTCACAGCATAAAAACGGTGAAGGAAAATATCATGAGGAAACCGGCATGTCCTAGACCCAAAAATTCGAAGACACTTGACATCCACCACACCGCATGGGGCCTGCGTGGTGGGTTAATGCCAATTCCTTCTCACACAGAGAGGACGCCTGTGTCCCAGCAGTGGAAACATTATACAGCTGATGATAGCCTGGGACAGCCAAATTATTGCGCATTTTGCGCAGGTACGAATAATGGCGTGTCTTATCGCTTCCAGTGTAGCCATTCTGTGCTCTGTGATTCTGATAATACAAAATACATTACACACACACACACATACTTAACACGGAAATCTGGGCTGAGCTTTACCTTTTATTAACCTGTAGAAAGAGGCAAAGCGGCCAGTATCTGTCTCTTTTTTGTAGGTTGTAGCGACTAATGGCACACGACACTAAGCCAGTGAAGTGGTAAATCTTGGCCGCATGATCGCTTTGTCTCTCTTAAACTTTTCAGACCGTATTCATTTCACAACAGCCAGAAATGGTTTGTCTAGCACCCAAATTGCGTAATTTTGTTGAAAGCACAAATCACACGCGCACGACGTTTTTATATTGACAATTTATCAGTATCCATTGCGTGTTTTACGTTGTCGAGTAGACGGATTATTAAACATATGAAGCCATGAATGATATTATAGCGCGTGCACGCGTGCTTTGAGCTTTCAATAAAGTTACGCAATTTAGGTGCAGGTCTGAATAAACACGACAAACACACGACTGAATAAAACACATCACATCATCAGCCTATTAATGTTCCCACTGCTGGGACACAGGCCTCCTCTCTGTGAGAGGGAATGGGCCGTAATCCACCACGCGGGCCCAGTGCGGGTTGGTGGATGTCACATGTCTTCGAATATTTGGTTCTAGGACATGCCGGTTTCCTCACGATGTTTTCCTTCACCGTTTTGAGAGCAGTGGTGATGAAATTATTTACACAAAGTAAAGCGCCTGCCTGGGTTCGAACCCACGACCTACAACTTACCACTGCTCTCTCACACAATAAAACACACTGATCTTTAATTAAAACACTTTCACATTTTATTTACATAATCATATACACTCTTATGTACAAATAACTGATTTCCCATCACGAGGCACATACACTACACTTCACAATATATAAATGTTAAACCGGGAGTCTTAGGGCCTCAGCAGACATGCTACTTTTAGCATCGACTTTTGCGACATCACATAAATAAATATTGCACAGTTTTAAAACGGAAAAACTTGCGTTTCAGCAATTGACATGATGATGTCTAAGGCGTACAGACACCTGCAAACTGTTGTTTATTTGACAATAAACTAAATTGCAATTGAAATAGAGTTCAAAATTAAAGAGATAATTTATAGTTGTTATGCCAAAACTCTATTGAAGTTTTCATTCTGTTCTTTACCGATTTTATCAAAGAGAACTTGGCGATTGCATTGACAGTTGCTGTATCAATCTGTCCTTCTAAACCGTCGATGCTAAAACTATCACTTCTGCTAAGGCCATGAACCCATCTTCTATTAAGCTGCTGGTTGCTGTTGCGGCCTCCTCAGGTAGACCACCACTCCCAAAGCTCCCAGGAGTGCCGTGATGAGGTACAGGTCCCAGTTCGACAGCAACGTCGAATCCGCCAGGAAGAGGACTGCTAACGGACTCTGAAAGAATGACTGATAAGTATCGATACTTTAGTGTATTTTGTTTGGTTTTACAGTGGATACAAAATAAATTGAAAATAAGAATCAAAATATTTCATATAAATTCATAATTTTGCATTAAGAACTTTATCGTATCCGTAATAGAGTTCGAAATACAACAAAAATGCCCCGTAGATTTAACGGTGGACGAAGATTCGTTTTGGTATAATAATATGACCGAAAGGGATTTCAATTAAGGGCGGGTGCGCACTACATCCGATCCGTGTCCGTGCTTAGAGTTCCGAGTTCTATTCGAATTGAAAATGTGTACTACAGCTACTTCAGAACCGAAATTTCCTCTGATTTGGATCGGATGCAGTACGTAACTGCTCTAACAGTCTTGATAATTTTCAAATCATTGTCAGAAAGAAGAAAACGATGGCGAATTTCTTTTAGCGCTACACATGTTTAATCATTTGCACAAACGGGCCTTAATTGCGTCCCTGTCCAAGTTATTAAGAAAAGTAAAGATTTTATTAGGCAGATCCGCAACTATTCTACTTGTAAGGCGTCCCATATACCTACAATATTATTGTGCAATAATATTTACTCTCTTGAACCCACATGTTCAATAATATTTAGCTGATAAAATGGACAAGACGGATCTTGACCTTGATCTCAACCAATCTAAAACTAAAAATATTGTAATATTCTCAATCTTTTGTTCAATCACTGTGCAACCTATCAATACTAGTCCAACACGCGCAGCAATGAATAAAATATTGCTCAGTGAAATTTAAGCTTTCTCAATCTTTTGTTCAATTACTGTGCAACTAGTCCAACACGCGCAGCAATGAAAAAAATATTGCTCAGTAAATTTTAAGCATTCTTAATCTTTTGTTCAATCACTGTGCAACCTTTCAGTACTAGTCCAACACGCGCAGCAATGAAAAAAATATTGCTCAGTAAATTTTAAGCATTCTTAATCTTTTGTTCAATCACTGTGCAACCTTTTAATACTAGTCCAACACGCGCAGCAATGAAAAAAATATTGCTCAGTGAAATTTAAGCTTTCTCAATCTTTTGTTCAATTACTGTGCAACCTTTCAATACTACCTCTAGACCAGGGGTCACCAGGGGACCGCGGTCCGCCATTTGGTGACCACTTTTACTTAAGGTCCACCATTTTGTGTGGACCTTAAGTAAACAGTACAAAACATTTTTTTTTTTGTTTCTTAAGTACACATATATCTATAAATATATGCCGCGCTTTGACTTTACAGCCGTCAATTTGACAACGGACGAATCGTCACATTAAAATCTTCATTGATAATATATCTATACGTAAGTTTATCATTTCAATTTTATCAAAGTAAAAGAGACGACGTAAAGGCCGAGCCTCCCTCGCCCCCTCCCCCTCTTGAAACCTCACGGACAGATATGATCATATTTTTATTAAAAACGAATCTCAAATGCAAGTAATTGGTGACCCTTGCCCTAGACTGTTCAATTGTGTTCCGCAATCGTCAATATTACGCAATAATATTGTAGTTGTATGGAAGCGATGTGAGACGCACAGGACCGATCGGCGTGGCGACGCTTGGGGAGATCTATGTCCAGCAGTGGACGTCTATCGACTGAAATGATGATGATGATGGGTGGGACACGTAAGATCAGACATAGCAGTGCATATAATACCCACAATAGATCGTGTCTCTGAATTGGCTACAAGACCATGCGCAGTAACTATTTCTGTGTCAATGTTGAAGGAGAAGATAGCTCTATATAACTGTCACTTTCACTCTCTTACGTTTGTCGCATCGTCCTATCTCGCTTACTCTACGCATGACAAACTGTTTCTTGCGCAATGGTTGGCAAAGCCAACTTCAGAGACAAAAATACCCGCTGTGACTATTATACTTACATCAAGTATTTGTTGTATAGCGGTGGCGGCGTTCAGTCTCGCTAGCGCTAGCGCGGCGGGCAGACGTGCGTCGGGCGACGTGTCGGAGGCCAGGTCGTAGCAGATATAGCAGTGCATACTTACATCAAGTATTTGTTGTATAGCGGTGGCGGCGTTCAGTCTCGCTAGCGCTAGCGCGGCGGGCAGACGTGCGTCGGGCGACGTGTCGGAGGCCAGGTCGTAGCAGATATAGCAGTGCATACTTACATCAAGTATTTGTTGTATAGCGGTGGCGGCGTTCAGTCTCGCTAGCGCTAGCGCGGCGGGCAGACGTGCGTCGGGCGACGTGTCGGAGGCCAGGTCGTAGCAGATATAGCAGTGCATACTTACATCAAGTATTTGTTGTATAGCGGTGGCGGCGTTCAGTCTCGCTAGCGCTAGCGCGGCGGGCAGACGTGCGTCGGGCGACGTGTCGGAGGCCAGGTCGTAGCAGATATAGCAGTGCATACTTACATCAAGTATTTGTTGTATAGCGGTGGCGGCGTTCAGTCTCGCTAGCGCTAGCGCGGCGGGCAGACGTGCGTCGGGCGACGTGTCGGAGGCCAGGTCGTAGCAGATATAGCAGTGCATACTTACATCAAGTATTTGTTGTATAGCGGTGGCGGCGTTCAGTCTCGCTAGCGCTAGCGCGGCGGGCAGACGTGCGTCGGGCGACGTGTCGGAGGCCAGGTCGTAGCAGATATAGCAGTGCATACTTACATCAAGTATTTGTTGTATAGCGGTGGCGGCGTTCAGTCTCGCTAGCGCTAGCGCGGCGGGCAGACGTGCGTCGGGCGACGTGTCGGAGGCCAGGTCGTAGCAGATATAGCAGTGCATACTTACATCAAGTATTTGTTGTATAGCGGTGGCGGCGTTCAGTCTCGCTAGCGCTAGCGCGGCGGGCAGACGTGCGTCGGGCGACGTGTCGGAGGCCAGGTCGTAGCAGATATAGCAGTGCATACTTACATCAAGTATTTGTTGTATAGCGGTGGCGGCGTTCAGTCTCGCTAGCGCTAGCGCGGCGGGCAGACGTGCGTCGGGCGACGTGTCGGAGGCCAGGTCGTAGCAGATATAGCAGTGCATACTTACATCAAGTATTTGTTGTATAGCGGTGGCGGCGTTCAGTCTCGCTAGCGCTAGCGCGGCGGGCAGACGTGCGTCGGGCGACGTGTCGGAGGCCAGGTCGTAGCAGATATAGCAGTGCATACTTACATCAAGTATTTGTTGTATAGCGGTGGCGGCGTTCAGTCTCGCTAGCGCTAGCGCGGCGGGCAGACGTGCGTCGGGCGACGTGTCGGAGGCCAGGTCGTAGCAGATATAGCAGTGCATACTTACATCAAGTATTTGTTGTATAGCGGTGGCGGCGTTCAGTCTCGCTAGCGCTAGGGATGCAACATCGTTCATGAAAAACATCGATGTCAAAATATCGATGTTTTTAAAAGTCAAACATCGATGTCGAAAATATCGATGTTTATGAACGATATATCGATGTTTATGAACGATATATCGGTGTTTTTTAAAATACATACAGGATTGACAAAATGGCCTTGAAATACAGAGAAAAAGCGTTTTCCTATCTGATTGATATAGTTAGACTGATTACTGATAAACAAATTACTTACCTACCTACTTTAAATAATACAGATATAATTTACTAGGATATGAAGAGTGGAAGAACTATGAAATAAACAAAAAAAATAAAAATATTTTTTTTTATAAAGTTTTGTTTTTGTATGGCTAGGTTTTGAGCAAGCAAGGTTGCACGAGTTCTTGGCAGTATACGCACGAATCAATAGATGGCGCTAGTAAACATCGTTCATAAAAACATCGTTCATAAAGAACGATATATCGTCGATGTTTTGAGTTTCAACATCGATGCAAAAACATCGATGTTTATGAACGATACATCGATTTTTTTAAACATCGATGTATCGTTTGCATCCCTAGCTAGCGCTAGCGCGGCGGGCAGACGTGCGTCGGGCGACGTGTCGGAGGCCAGGTCGTAGCAGATATAGCAGTGCATACTTACATCAAGTATTTGTTGTATAGCGGTGGCGGCGTTCAGTCTCGCTAGCGCTAGCGCGGCGGGCAGACGTGCGTCGGGCGACGTGTCGGAGGCCAGGTCGTAGCAGATATAGCAGTGCATACTTACATCAAGTATTTGTTGTATAGCGGTGGCGGCGTTCAGTCTCGCTAGCGCTAGCGCGGCGGGCAGACGTGCGTCGGGCGACGTGTCGGAGGCCAGGTCGTAGCAGATATAGCAGTGCATACTTACATCAAGTATTTGTTGTATAGCGGTGGCGGCGTTCAGTCTCGCTAGCGCTAGCGCGGCGGGCAGACGTGCGTCGGGCGACGTGTCGGAGGCCAGGTCGTAGCAGATATAGCAGTGCATACTTACATCAAGTATTTGTTGTATAGCGGTGGCGGCGTTCAGTCTCGCTAGCGCTAGCGCGGCGGGCAGACGTGCGTCGGGCGACGTGTCGGAGGCCAGGTCGTAGCAGATATAGCAGTGCATACTTACATCAAGTATTTGTTGTATAGCGGTGGCGGCGTTCAGTCTCGCTAGCGCTAGCGCGGCGGGCAGACGTGCGTCGGGCGACGTGTCGGAGGCCAGGTCGTAGCAGATATAGCAGTGCATACTTACATCAAGTATTTGTTGTATAGCGGTGGCGGCGTTCAGTCTCGCTAGCGCTAGCGCGGCGGGCAGACGTGCGTCGGGCGACGTGTCGGAGGCCAGGTCGTAGCAGCGCTTGGCGAGGTGAGCGTCCTGCGCCAGCCCGAGGCCGCGCTCATGCATGTAGCCCAGATTGAACGTGGCTTGAGCGTTGTGGAGTTGTTCCGATGCTATCCTGTAAGACGAAATCAAGGTTCAAATTTATTCGAAGTAGGTTCAAAATGGACAGGGCACATGTTCGCAGAACGAATGATCTTTGGGGCGACCGCGTACCGGAAGACACTGCGTTGAAAAGCCTCCAACTAGGTGGGTCGATGACTTGGTTAAGGTTGTGAGAATCCTTTGGATACGAAACGCACGGGACCGGTCAAAGTGGCGACACTTGGGGGAGGTCTATGTCCAGCAGTGGACGTCTTTCATATGAAATTATGATGATGATGTAGGTTAAAAATCGGGCCAAGTCCTGCCCTTGACTTTTTTTTATGGGACAATCCTACCGCACGACACCGGAGGTGTCGGCCCTTGATGGAATTATCCCACCTACATTGTCATTCGGTTAAAAGTGTCACCCAGACGTCAGTATGTGATTTAAATAATTTATAGATTTTCTCAAGGTCACTCCGCGTTAAAAAGTTTGCGTTTATGGTCTCTCGTGCGGAACAGTACATTGCAGCACGTCGCTGCACTTCAAGATCGACCGGAAGTACGCCAGCAAGTACCGGTAAGGCCTCAGTACTAACCGTCCTGTATACTTTGCATAAGAATATCAAACCTAAACGCTGACTTTGAAGTAATGTGCCTTGAAAGTGAATTATAACTATGGTATTTTACAATAATGTGTAAGAAAGAAGTAGATATGCCCGATATTTGAAAATATATCGGAACCGGGTGTCGCCACACGTCCCTAACACTCGCCACAACTACATACATCATAACATGACATCCTGCTGCCGCAAGGGTTGGGCAGAGGTATATTGTACACCTACATATATATTATGCAGTTCAATAAAAGCAATAGACACAAATCCGGGCACACACTCACATTCACAAAGCAGAACGTACTTCGCAATCAAATATAAACCTAATCCCATCACACACAGCGCGCTATATACCATGCACCGTATAACTTACTCACACTAAAATATGTGTTTCTATCGGTGTTCTGTGCAAAAGCCATTTATTTTACATTTACGCTAGGGATTGGACTAAATCGGAAACTTATCGATTCTTTCATTTATTTTTGTATTTTTTTGTGGGGTCCTGCGAATTAAACAAATAAAAAACAATACGAACAGAAAATATTATGTAAATAAAATATATTTATTTATATTAATACCATCTACTATATAAAAATAAGTCGTGTTTCTTCCTGACGCTATAACTCCAGAACGCACGAACCGATTTCCACGGTTTTGCATTCGTTGGAAAGGTCTCGGGCTCCGTGAGGTTTATAGGTAGGGTAGGGTAGGGTAGGGTAGGGTAGTGTAGGGTAGTGTAGGGTAGGGTAGTGTAGGGTCGGGTAGGGTAGGGTAGTGTAGGGTAGGGTAGGGTAGATAAATGTTTGGTCTTTTTATGGCAAAACAAAGTTTGCCGGGTCAGCTAGTTTATATATATAATATACATAAAAAATATGTAACAGAAAACATTCTTCTTCTCAGCCGTTACGCTCTTGACAGAGCGGTCGTGGTCGTCATGAAGTATTGGTAGTATATGGGGCAGATGTAATGCGTTTCACAATGTCTCGCCACCTTTCCCGATTAGACGTCATCCGGGTACATTCGTGCACGGGGACGCCCACAGCAGACTTGATCTGGTCGGTCCAACGCATGGGAGACCTACCACGCGGTCTAGTGCCTTCCACTTTTCCTTAGACGACAAATCGCTCTATGGACTGACTGTCTCGCTTTGAAACCAGTCCGAAGAAAGTGAGTATTCGGGACGGTACTATTGTCACATGAGTAGATAAACGGAACAGAGATAAAGCTTCATACAACCGCGCGAATCGGTTGCACTACTACAAGCACGCGTACGCATGTGTGCGTGTCCACTGGCCGCTTGTCGCGTACGCGGCGAGACTGGAAAAACCGGTTTACGTTGGCACAGCCAGTGGACAATCTCAGGGTCTGTGCAACGCACGTTGTTTGTTTTGTTAGTTGCAAGTTTGAATATTTTATTGTAAAAACGTTGTATTTTATTATTAATAATGGTTGTTTATTGTACTGTGTGTATGAATAATACTTGAAAAAAAAATTAGAGTAAGTAATTTGTAAAGTATTCTATCATACATAATAGAAAGTCGTGTTAGTTACACTATTTATAAATCAAGAACGGCTGAACCGATTTGGCTGAAAATTGGTGGGGAGATAGCTTAGAACCAGGAAACGGACATAGGATAGTAGGGTAGGTAGGGTAGGGTAAGTAGTGAAGGGTAGAGTAGGGTAGGGTAGGTAGGGTAGGGTAGGTAGGGTAGGGTAGGTAGGGTAGGATAGGTAGGGTAGGGTAGGATAGGTAGGGTAGGGTAGGTAGGGTAGGGTAGGTAGGGTAGGGTAGGTAGGGTAGGGTAGGTAGGGTAGGGTAGGTAGGGTAGGTAGGGTAGGGTAGGTAGGGTAGGTAGGGTAGGGTAGGGTAGGGTAGGGTAGGTAGGGTAGGGTAGGTAGGGTAGGGTAGGGTAGGTAGGGTGTTTTTATGGCAAAACAAAGTTTGCCGGGTCAGCTAGTAACGACAAATGTTTTGATTTCACCTATTGTGACAACCCTACCAAAATAGGTAACAATTTTGCTCGTTCTTAGGAAGCTTTGTCTCTGTTCCGTTTATCTACTCATGTGCTATTGTGGACAGACGCTGCTTGATGTGGAGTTTTTGGAGTATCGAGACATTTGTGCGGAATTCGGTCCACGACACTTCGAACATTCTTCTCCAGAGCGTCTATCTTTTTTCTTTCCACCTCCCACAACGTCCACGTTTCTGCAGCATACAGAAATATGGGTAAAATTAAAGTGCGCACGAGCCTGGTCTTTGTGGCTTTGTTGATGTCTCTGTTCCTTCATATTTTTTTCATTTTGTCCATTGCAATTCTTGTGATCACCATACGCCTCTTTATCTCGTCAATGCAGCCGCCGTTATTCGAGATTAAAGATCCAAGATATACGTAGGATTGGACTACGTCGCAGTTCGCGATCTGAGTAACTTCTGGCGAATTATTCTTAGCACGGTCCACAATCATCACCTTGGTCTTGCTGCGATTAATCTTTAATCCGAATCCGAACAAGTAAGCGTTGGCTTACTTGTTCCATTTTTCGTAGTAGTTCTTCCATATGGCGAGCATTAGATGCAAAAATAGTGGTGTCATCTGCGTAGCGCAAATTCGCAATATTGTACCCACCAACCGCAACCCCATCCGTCCAATGTTCCAAAGTTATGCGCATCATAAGCTCTGTGTAGATATAAAATAAGAGCGGCGATATAATGCATCCTTGGCGGACACCTGCACTGGGGTGGAAGTTACTGTACAGAATGTCATCTGTTCGTACCGAGGCTGTGCTTTCTTCGTACAACCTCCTCAGAAGATGAACTAGGTGTTTCGGCGTGCCCATGTCAAGTAAAGTTTTCCACAAGATTGGCCATTTTACCGAGTCAAACGCTTTGGAGAAATCAACAAAACAAGATGTATGTTGGCTTGTTGAATTCACGAGCTTTTTCAATAATCTGGCGAACAATAAGAATCTCTGTTCCCGTGTACCCTTTCCCTTCACAAATCCAGCCTGTTCTGGTGCGATTTCTTTGGACAGATACGCCTTCAGCCGCTCATTTAGAATATGTAACAAGATTTTGCTGATGTGGGATATCAGTGAAAACAGAAAACACATTTTATTATATAAATAAAAAATAATACAGTAGTACAAAAATCCGGTTGCGATGGTTTAGCTTGTCATTGCGTATTGAAATCGTATTGTCACAGATAATATAATACTAGAGTAGTATTGTTTGAAGCTTATTGAAGACTTAAACTGTAGTAAAATACCAAAACCATAATAATACATAACCTATGATAATTCAAACCCAAAAACATTCCATAGACTACTAGCCTAAACTTTTAAGAACTTACTTTAGGATCTTTGGGTACCCATCTCTCTACAAAGCTGTAAAATAGAATAGGATAGAATAGGAAAAAATATTTATCAGAGACACAACAGAAGCAAAGTATTTGATGCAATATACATTTGCCGAGATAAAGGAAAATAAGTCAGTGAGGCGAAAATTGGGGGAGGCCAATGTCACAGAATAAATATACAAACAGTATAGAAATTACCTACAAACGCTCGAAACGGCACACTCACAAAAACATGCGCATCGACGAGACCCCTAAACGGCTCACACTATTGACAGCACTGCAGAAGTGCCTTAAGGTTACACTAGTCGAAAATTCTTCCATACAAACGTAGTCTAGAGATTACTCCACTGTTTGACGATGTACGTCCAAACTAAAAAATCATATCAATTTGTCTCATCATTATCTAGTCCTGTATGGAAACAAAAATGTAAAAAAATAATATATTTGAGAGTTATGAGCGTCGAAAGTTCCATATTTCAAAACTAATTTTAACGCATATTTGGGCGGAAATAAATACCATAAGAAGAAGTAAAATTGCAAAACGGCCTACATACAGGGATAGATTAGTAATTCAACAATGTAAATAATGTTATTTTATAAATATATTTTTAGTTGTTTTTTCATGATATCTAGACTCCCAAAGGTCTGTTTATAAAATTTCGCGCGCTCGTTTTCGTCCTAAAGCATCATCCATTTCGCTAAAAACTTGCAAAAGTGCTAATTCGTACACGAACTAGCTTCTTACTGCTCATCACAGCATCTATTTTTTTCGCACGTGTTGTCGGATAAGATAGCATGCATTTTAACCCCGCGCACAAAATAGTTCGTGCCGTTGACTAGGGGAACCTTAATGGTCTCGTCGGTGCGTATGTTTGTGTAAGTGTGCCGTTTCGAGAGTTTGTAGGTACAGTGAAAACCGTTTATAGCGACTTCGCTTAAAACGACGCACTGGATATTACGACGGAATATAAATGTCCCGTTTAAGGACTTATGTGTTATTGTATACGTTTATAACGACTGTCGGCTATAACGACGGCATTTGAAAGGTTCCTTCAACGTCGTATTAAACGGTTTACTGTGGTTTCCATACTGTTTGTATATTTTTACTGTGCCTATGTTTAGCAGTGGACGTCTGTCCGATGATGATTAGTACAAGCACGAAATACTTAAAGATTTGTTGATTTTCATTGTTTTAAAGTCAAATATAGTAATATATAAAGGACTTAAATAATTATTCTATAAAGATGTTATAATCATCGTTTTCGGGGGTGGTAATGCCGAAAAAAGGTTAATTGCGAAATCCATACAAGCAAGAATGATTATTTATTTTTATGAAAAACGTTGCCCCACACTAGGAATTTCTTTTTTGTATCGTGGGTGCGTTTACAAACATATAAACTCACATACACAACACCCAGAGCCGGAACAACTATCTGTAGGCCATACAAATATTTGTTCCGTGCGGGAATCGAACCCGCGACACGCAGCGCAGCAGTCAATCGCTCAACTACTGCGCCAACCGTGCGCCCAAATATCAAATTAGCCATCACTATTAACATTACCATGGATTTGATTGTAAGAAAAACCCATGGATGGTAATGCCGTGTCAAACAAAAATGAACTCAATGCTTAAAGCCGTAAGAGTTACTCATAGTTAAAAGAAAAATCGTGCCGACATAGACTCACTGGGTCTTCGTGTGTTCCTTTTACACAATTGAATTATTATTTGTAATTTGTTGGTTTGGCTGGCTGTCACTCGAAACGCTATTCAACCGAACAGTCATTATTAGAAAAGGACGCGTGCGGTTTTAGAACCTCCTTTTCAGCTCGCGTTTTGGTAACAGAGAAGCTTTCAGTTGTAAAACTTACTACTTCCATGCAATATAAATATACATATACATATACATAATATACATATATATAGTCATGTTCATTCGTTTTTTTAACCGACTTCCCAAAAAGTAGGTGATTATCAATTCGACTGTATTTTTTTTTTCATGTGTTTTACCTCAGAACTTGTTTCTGGGTGAACCGATTTTATTTATTTATTTATTTATATACTCTTTATTGTACACCAGAAAATACAGTAACAATTGAAACATAAAACTAAAAATATATACAATGGGCGGCCTTATCGCATTCTGCGATCTCTTCCAGGCAACCTGGAATGGACAGTGAATGCGTGGACATGACATGGGGTTGTCAGTGGTGCAACAATACCAACAAAGAATACAATGATAATAAAATTAATATAACAATGATACAAATACAAATAGATACATATGCCATGTAATAGATACATAAATACATACATATTTGATATATAAGCCATGAAAATAAATGTCGTATGACAATCATAGACAAAGTGTAAGTCAAAATACTATGAGCACGATTACAGCGATAAGTAATGTTCCTTGACGAGTCTTTTAAACACAGGCAACGACTGAGCACGTTTAATCGGGTCAGGCAATGCATTCCACAGACGAGCAGCCTGGACAGCAAAAGATTTATCCAAGAAAATTGTGGATTTTGATGATTCTTTTTTATTTGAAAGATGGTGCTTGTCATGTGGTCCCATTTAATTTCTATCAAGATCTGATGAAGAACTTTGGAGATATACATCAGAACTCTTTAATAAATGACGGCAAATCACTCGGGATTGCTGCTATCGCATTTCTGTTTATTGTTTACACCATTACATAACATAACATCACACTAGTACGCTCTAAAGGGGTACGCAGGTGTAAACAGTTCACCTTGGTATACTCTTATTCCACCGGTTTTGTTTAAGTTTCATGTTATTGGGTTAATCTATTCTGGCTTCACTTTGGGCATTATTGGTACCAAGCCTATATAACTGGTCCATTATGTACCACAACTTAAAAGTGAAAAATAAAATAAAACTTTTTACAAAAAATACAACCGACTTCCAAACTAAAAACTCTACAATTTTTTGTAAAAAGTTTTTTTCAAATTAATATTGATAGACTCGAGCTTGACCGCTACCTAGTGTTACCAGAATGTAACTTTTGTTACATTTTACGTTACTTTTAGGACTAAATAAAAAATATTGAAATATTTTCCTGCAAACAAAGAATAATCGTGAAACGGAACGCATCTAAGAAAGTTTTCGTTCGTCCTGTTGTTGCACCTGATTTTGTGACACACAAATTGACGTATTGCTATTCACTCACTCCCTCACGTGTATTTCTAAATCTTCTATCCCGCTTACTCCGTGAGCGAGTGAGCGTATTAGTGTTGTTTTCTACATAAAATAAGGTAATGTAACTTTTCTCATGAAAATGTAACTTTTTGAGATGTAATATTTGACTATCTGCCATTGGCAACACTGCCGTTATCTCACCTGATGATAAGCAATGACGGCGATGCACACTTGCCTAGAAGTAACCTATTCACTCTTGACTTAAAGAGTTGTAGTTACCAGGAAACAAAGACTTCGGCAGGGAATTCCACTCCTTAGCTGTATGCATAGTGAAAGTATATCCAAAAGGCCTTTTTTATCATACCTGTAGTGAGAGGCAGCAGCCTCCAGGTCCTGTGTGGTGCCCAGCCCGTAGTAGTGGTAGTCCCCCAGCTTGACCCTGGCAGCCCCACAGCCCTGCGCGGCTCCACGCGCCCACAGCTGCAGCGCTCGCGACCAGCGCTCCGACTCACTGAACAGACGGACTTCACCTGGAAGGAGCATCATATTTCATTGAATACCACAAGAACTAGTACCGGCAGAGTTGATGACCAAAATTTTTGTATCAAACTTATACAGCCTAAACCTTCAGAGGTGTCCAGTACATGGTACAGTAATCTCCAATCTTTTTGGGCTGGGTTGAACCACACATAATATAATACTAGCATACAGATGCCTCATACAGAGAAACCGTGGCGATGTAACTAGCAATTTTCGTCTGTTTAAACTGATTATTTTGTGTCCATCAATCGCGTTCGGTTCCTTTCTACGGCGATAGATAGATGGTGTTAGCAGCAACTTGCAAGTAAAATGGTTTACTCGGTTCGTGATTTTTGTTTTTCTTTAAAAACAGAGAAGGTTTGTTTTGTGGTATTTTTTGCATGTTTCAAAAATTTAAACAATCGAGTGGAATACCGCAGAAATTTAAAACCGCGCCATCTATTGGCATCAATTCTAAATGATCCGTTCAAATAATCTTTGAAATGTAAATTAAGAACCCAATATTCCATAATTTAGTGCTTACGAGAGTTGATTAAAAAAAAACTTTATTAAAAAAAACAAAATACCCGACCGCTTCAAAAGGGAACTAAAAAGTCGTAAACAAGGAAAAAAAAAAAGGTTTCGGAGTCGGAGGATACATAAAAAAGAGGATAAATCTGGTGTATCCTCCGCCTGCACAGCATGGTTTTTTCCTTTTTTACGACTTTTTAGTCCGCTTTTGAAGCAGTCGGGTTTTTGATTTTTTGAATTAAGTTTTTTTATTTATAACTTATTAGTTAGTTTTTTTTTCGAATTAGATACATTTAAACATATAAGTGTTGTATATTTTTGAAATCACCTCTTAAAACCCTTTATTTTGATACCCCACACGATGGGTTTGGAAGAGAAAAAAAAATTGGGCCCGCACAATATGGCACCCAAAATCCGTCATTTTTCTATTGTCCAATTTTAATGTAGCCTATGACACTCGCAGGGTTAAGACGCATCGATTGACGTATGAATCATCAAAATCGGCCAACGCGTTTGGTCTCTGGAACGCCATATAGGAACAAACATACATACATACATAGACTGATAAACACATTACCCTCCTTCGGCAGTCGGGTAAAAAGAACATACAGTTTTTATGTTCAATTCCAGAAAATGTTAATTTTACACACATTGAATATCAAATCGGTGCATATCGCACGCCATCTAGTGAGATTTATTTGAACCAAATTTTCTTTCTTAGCAATGAGACCCCGTGGTTGAACGTAGGTTTCCGATGCGCAGGGCATGGCGCGTTGCTGTTTTGGTGTGAGATTTACTACTGCGCAGCCATTTGTGGCCAATTCCAGACCTTGGGGATTACTGTACAACATGGACCAGCTACAGCCAACATGGTCTAGGCTAGCAATTAATCTGCCTAGCCTTTTCCCAACTATATTGGGGTTGGCTTCCAGGCTTACCGGATTCAGCTGAGTACCAGTGTTTTACATGGAGCGACTGCCTATCTGACCTCCACAACCCAGGAACTGGGTACACGGTACTCCTTGGCAAGACTGGTGTCAGATCTCAAGCTTCTGACTACCCGTAACGACTGTCAAAGATCTTCAAATGACAGCCGGGACCAATGGCTTAACGTGCTTTCCGAGGCACGGAGGAAACTCGGTATGTTGAAATGGTCACCCATCTACGGACCGACCTCGTTAAGCGTTGCTTAAACTTGATGATCCACCAGTGCGGCTGTTATTATTAAGAACTAGCATGGGCCATAATTAATCAGCCAGTGCGATGTGGAGGGAAGGAGGGGTTAAGTAAATACCATGTCGTGTACTTGTCCATGAGTCAACTGGAGACTGAAAACCCCAGACTCCCTTTATTAGTGTAATATATACCTAGTCCGTGCGTGACATATATCATAATATAACTATGGACATAGCTTATCTACCTTAACTTAAACTAAGATCTAAACGTGACGTACGTGACACACCACATCACCCTTCCTAATTTAAAAAAAAAAAACTTAGTTACATTGTTTTTTTTTTTTTTTCCTCATCTCTTTACATTTTAAAACTTACATTCTAAGTCTTACAGTATAACTTTGTCCTATTTTTATGTATTACATCTATCTTATTTTTATATTTAACTATTACATTTGGTGACTCGTCCTTTACAACTACAAATGGTCCATTATAAATACACTCCAACTTATTGTCTACTTCGTTTTTTACCAAAATCAAGTCACCTTCCTTATAAGTTATAGAATTAAGATTCTTATCATAACAATGTTTCCTTGATAACTTACTTGATACCAAATTTTCTTTTGCATCATTTTGAGCCCTTTGTAACCTGTATTTAAATTCTAAAGGATAATCATCAAAATTATACAAAGGTTCAACACTTTCACCTTGAAGACTACTTGGTAACCTACAAATTTTACCATAAACTAATTCATAAGGCGTATACTTAGTCACAGTATTAACTGTTGTGTTATAAGAAAAACACCAATATGGAACCCAAGAACTCCACGATGATGGATTATTATCTGTTTGTATCCTTAAATAAGCACCTAAAGTTTTATGAACGTTTTCCAAAGACCCTATACTTTCATGATGATATGACGTTGATAAGATTTTATTGATGCCCAAGACATTACATAGCTCTACCATTACTTTCGAAATGAACTCAGAACCCCTATCCGTAGCAATTGTTCCCGGTATCCCATATCTCAACACAAAATTTTCTGCCAACGCTTTTGCTACCTCATTTGCGTATATGGGCCAATATTCACCTGCATGGAGAAGTTTGAGTCAACATGGACCACCATGAAGAAGTCCTGATATAAAATGACTTTACAATGCATGTCCTCGAAAAGAGCGGTTTTCCAAGCAGCCAAACTGTGCGGAAAGTGTCACTTTTTTTCACTAGTGCTTTTTACTTTCCTGTACTTTTTTAATTTTTAACTCCAACGTCAGCCCGACGCATAGAGTTTTTATTATTTGAGAAAAGTTTTAAAAATTAGTTATGTACAGATTATCATTCATATAAAAGGTAAAATAAAACTAATACTTTATTTTAGGCGTTTTTAATTACTCTAGATTTAGATTTTGATCAATAAATTAATTTTAAATATTCATTAAATATGTTTGGCAGAACGTATATTTTGCTAGTGCCCTATTGCGTTACGATGTGACAGCTATTCGTACATGCGCAGTAGATATGCCCGAGGAACTATTAGTTAATCTGTGGATATGCTGAACGCGCTTGAATAAGCCCGCCATTTTATTAATTTCATTTTATTAATTTATTTATTTCCTCGCACAATGCATAGTAAAATGTTGTATGATACACGTACGTAAGATGATTTCCGACTCGTGTCGATTTATCCACTCACTCGCTTCGCTCGCTCGTGAATAAAAATGCCACTCATCGGAAATCACCTACCTTCCGCACTTGTAGCATAAATAACTATTGTATACTCACCAGTATCAAGCAAGAAGGCGGCGTTGGTCTGCGCCAGCTCATAGCCTCGCTCAGCCAACGAGAGGTACTGCAGTAGCGAGGAGTCAGAGTCCCGCGCGCGCCAGGCCGCGTGGGCCAGCATGAGGCGGGAGCCCCAGGCTCCACGCTCACAGACGTTCTTGAACAGCTGTCCACAAAAACAAATTCAAGGTCAAATTAAAGACGTATTTGCTGTAATTTTTTGGAGATCCCAAATCGCCACCATAGATAAATAAAGGGTGTCTCAAAATGTTTTTCGTTTTTTATACTTAAAAAAAAAAGGAGGAGAATTAAACTATTTACAAAAAGCAATTTTAAATTTACGAGCATGCTCATTGCTCAACATACATCAAAACAAATTTAGTCTTACACGCACGTTTTAGAGTCTAAATTACAAAGTTTCAGTATAATCGATGTTTGTTACAATAGTTGGCGCGTTGTCGACGCAAACGTTGGTCAAACAATCTTAATATTTGGTAATTGATTCATATTTACTATTTAATTCTGATTTACTTTATGAAAAACACTTAAAAGATATTCATTCCAAAATCAAGGTGTTACGGTGGTTATTTGCACAATTTTCGAAAGCACCTGAAATACTAATTTGAAATAAGACCACACCCGTATTTGTGGCCATATTGTTCGGCCCGTTTTTGAAGCGCTGACCAAGCATCTAGTGATTTATTGATCGAAGGGTATCTATTCTTAAATGTTCAGGGCTGCTGATCACGAAAATGAAATCAAATATGAAATCCAAGATGGCGGCTATGAAAATTAATTTTTCGTTATGGTTGTCATTTTCAAGGGTTTCGGGAGTGCTAATGCCGAAAATGTGCTCAAAATCTCTTTGGACTTACCTCCACAGCCGTGGTACATGAGCGGATAACCCCAAGACCTTGTGCATGCATTTGTCCTAGGTGGTACAGTGCCAGCACATGGCCTGTTTGCGATGCTAGAGAGAAGTACTTGTTGGCTTGCTTGAAGTCTCGCCCAACTCCGATACCACCTGTGATACAAGAAAATTCAGATAATACTAGATTTTGCCAGTGGCTATACCTGCTAGCAATTTAAGTCGAAAATTACCCCAAGTGGTTGGACTATTAAGGTAAAAAAAAGTTAATTCAAAAAACCCGACTGCTTAAAAAGCGAACTAAAAAAACGTAAACAAGAAGAAAATCATGCTGTGCTGTCAGAGGATACATACGAGGGCGGCACTGAAAATTTCGGGAATCAAGGAAGTGACACAACATTACTATTTAAAAATGTATTTATTGCTTTTCGAAGTATTCTCCGCGAAATTTGACACATTTTTCCATACGATGGAACCAATCATTGAAGCAACCATTCCATTCGGAAGTTGGGGTCTCCAAAATGGCCGTTTTGTCGTTTGTGTTTTTTGAGCGAATGCGGTATCCGAATCGCATCGGGAAAACAACTTTTTTACACCTAATTGTTTGCACCTAAATTTCGTGGAAGTAAATGGGGAATATCGCATTGGTATTTCACTAATCTAGTTAGTTCAGCATGAAATGTGTAATATACTCTTTAAATAAATATACTCTTTCCAAACTAAGTGACTTTGACGTGTATCAAAAGGTCGTCGTCAACAGCCAAGCTATATTTTTTTAGACCTGGATACTAGTCTTTTTGCCAATCATTAATTGAAAGTAATTCATTTATTTCTACTACACTACAATATTCTTATCCACCTGCAAGGAACATCTACACTTACAGACGCTCATATTTAAGTTAGCTAAGATTTCGCCATTGTTCGTTCACAGTAGGATTAAGAAGAAATTCAATTTCCCACATAAATATGCCTGGAGGAGTTTTGGCGGGAACGTGATGGCGTCTATGTTGCTTCTCTGTTTTATTTTCCTAAAATTGTGTTTAACTGAATATTAATAGTGTAAAAATGGTGGTGTTTTGTTCTAATAATATTAGTGAACGTGCACGAGTGTGGGAAAGTGAAACACAGCGGTAGAACATGAGTTTGTTCATGTTGCCGACAAAACTCCGTGGAGGCTTCCAGTAAAGTTACCGCCATTTTACTGGGGCCTAACTATTATATATTAGTCTATGACTAGGACATTGGACTGAAAACTAAAGAAACTAGAACTTCTATACTTGACACTGGCTAAATGCACAAAAGGTGCGAAGCAAAAAAAAAAAGAATATGCCTGTCATGTTCATTTGTTTCGTTGTTTAGTGCCTTTATGCTACGGGTGACCATGGCGTGTCCTCAAAACCCATAAGCGAAGAGAGAGGGTTTTTAAGTAAGTTATGTATACTCATATTTTGGGGGCCGAGTCACCCACGTCCGTAGGTGTGTACCCCTTTTTTTTTGATTCCCTACACGTGGACCCCGGGTGGTGCAAATCAGGTGACACTAACTGGTGGTAGGCTTCGGCCGAAGGCTTGTGACCACCCACCGGGCAAAGACGTACCGCCAAGCGGCCTAGCCGTGTTCCGGTACGATGCTCGGTGTAGCCAACTAGAGGAGTTGGGTCGAGATAGCTGTTCCACTGCAGGCTGACCAGTCTGACGCGCGCTGTTAAGGATGTATCGGGAGACTAGTCGCGGAGGATAGCGGGATCCGAGGCACGGTGCACCGCTGGCCGACCGCAGGTAGTTGGGGGCCCAAGTAGTGTGCCAGCCACACACGAAAGGCTGCCCCGCCAACTGTCGAAAAATCCCGGAATGCACCATCGTGCTGGTTGGCGACCAGACGGGAGGGCCCGATGGACATTCCGGGGGGGCTCGGGCGTCCCCGCAGTCTCCAGACTAGTGCCCCAATGATGCTGTCCTTTCAGTGCGTGTCTGTAGGTTAGCAGCGTGGAACCTCGTCTCACTTCCTTCTCCTCTATTCCATTCACTCTTTTAAAATGAAAAGGAAAAAGAATAATGGTGTTAAACAGCGGCTGCACCCCCTCCCCCACAAAGTGCACCTCACTAATATTCGAGGTCTGCACTCAAATATCACTGCAGTCCACTACCATCTGGAGGCTGAGAAACCAGCGCTCTTTTTCCTTACGGAGACGCAGATAGCGAATCCGTCAGACGTGTCGTACTTGTCTTACCCAGGGTTCACCCTGGAGCACAATTTTAAACCGCGGGCGGGCGTATGTATGTATGCCCGTGACGACGTTTGCTATCGGCGTCTCCGTAACCTTGAGGACTCCAGATTCTCAACGCTCTGGGCTCTGGTGGACACAGGTTTGGATAAAGTCATCTACGCCTGTGTCTACCGTTCGCACAGTGGAGATCAGGAGACATCCAGGCTCACAGAGTACCTCAGTGAGGCGGCTGATGCGGCACAGCAGCGGTACCCTTCCGCCCAATTAGTGTTACTGGGGGACTTTAATGCCCACCACCAGGAGTGGCTCTTCCCATACCAGTGCACTGACCATGCTGGACGGGAGATGCGTAAGCTTGCGCTTGCGCTAAACCTCACCCGGCTGGTCCAGGGGGCAACGAGGGTACCGGATGTTGATTCGCACACAGCGAATTGCTTGGACCTTCTGCTGACAACAGATCCGGACAGATACTCTGTGTCGATAGCTTCACCCTTGGGTAGTTCCGACCACTGTCTGGTGAAGTCTGTGTCCGTCTATTCCCCGCCCGATCCCAGCCCAAGAGGCACCCGGCGGGTTTGGCGGTACAGGTCGGCAGATTGGGATGGTATGCGATCATTCTTCGCATGCTATCCTTGGCAGCCTACTTGCTTTTTTTCGACTGATCCATCGTCGTGCGCAGACGCCGTGACCGATGTGTTGCGTCAGGGAATGGAGTACTACATTCCGTTCTCTGACGTAAAAATGTCCAACGTTGACCGGCCATGGTTTGGCGCCGAATGTGGGCGCGCTGACGCGCTTAAACATGAGGCGTACCTGGCTGGGGTCGACGCTCGATCGCGCAAGGCAAGTGACGTGGGTCAGAAGAAGAAGGCCTTCAACAGGGCTGCCAAGTCCTGCAAGCTGGTGTTGCGAAGGGCTCGGTTCGATCACATTGGCCGAATAGGGGCCAAACTTGCTTCTTACCCAGCAGGAAGTAAAGCGTTTTGGTCCCTGGCTAAGTCGGTCGAGTCGAACTTTTGCCGTCCCTCACTACCACCACTGCTGAAACCCGATGGGTCGCTGGCACACTCCGCTGAGAAGAAGGCAAATTTATTTGTCTCTCTTTTTGCGGAATCTTCACGTCTGAATCCTGGTGACGCGCAGCCCCCTCCTTCTCCTGATGGATGCGAGACGAGTATGTCGGACATTCGTATCCACCAAAAGGACGTCCGTAGGGTGCTGAGCCACCTCGACGTGAACAAGGCTAGCGGCCCTGATGGCATTCCAGCAATTGTTCTTAGAACCTGTGCGCCTGAACTGTCTCCGATCTTGACACGTCTATTCCGCCTTTCGTATGAGGCTGGAAAAGTGCCGAATGCTTGGAAGCAAGCTAACGTACAGCCCGTGCCCAAGAAGGGCAGTCGAGCTGACCCGGCCAACTACAGACCCATATCTGTAACCTCCATACTCTGTAAGAGTATGGAACGTGTACTTAATATAAAGCTCCTGGCATACCTAGAAGCTAACGATATTCTTAGTGACCGCCAATACGGCTTCCGCCGAAATCGGTCTACTGGGGATCTTCTAGCGTATTTTTTTTTTTTTTATCGTCAATAGGCTTGCGCTTGACCACTATCTCACCTGATGGTAAGCGATGATGTGTGCGTATGCCATTCACATCTGGAGTGAGGTCATCGAGAAGCACGGGGAACCGTCTCCCTCGACATCTCGAAGGCTTTTGATAGGGTCTGGCACGAAAGCCTTATTGGTAAGCTTCCTTCATTCGGTTTGCCCGGTGGTCTGTGTGATTGGATTGCAGACTTCCTGAGAGATCGGTCCATTCGAGTGGTTATCGATGGCTGCTCGTCGGACCAATTGGATATCAATGCCGGGGTCCCTCAGGGGTCGGTACTCTCAGCAACTTTATTCTTGCTGCATATTAACGATCTGCTAAAACCCGGCACCTTTGGGTATGCAGACGACAGCACTGTTGCTGAGAGATACATGTCCAACGCTCGAGCTACCGGACCTCAGATCCAGTCTCTGCGGGAGGCCATGGTGGAGCGCCTGAACCTGTCCTTGCAGGCAGTCTCCGAATGGGGCGATGCCAATCTGGTCAGGTTTAATGCTGCTAAAACCCAGGCGTGTCTTTTTTCCGCTAAAAAGAGCCAATTCCAACCGGCTCCAACTTTCCGAGATGTGACCGTGCCAATAACTGACCATCTTGAGCTTCTTGGCGTTACGTTGACATCGACTCTCAATTTTGGCCCATACATTGAGGCAAAGGCTCAGCTGGCTGCCAAAAAGCTGGGGATCCTTGCAAGGGTTAGAAGGTACTTCACGCCAGAACAGCTGCTCAGCTTGTATCAAGCGCAAGTTCGATCATGCATGGAGTACTGTTCTCATCTCTGGGACGGATCCGCCAAATACCAGCTTGATGCACTAGAGTCGATCGAAAAGCGGGCCAAAAGGCTCATCGGCGATGAGGCACTGGTTAAGTCAAAGCTCCAGAGCCTTGAACATCGTCGCCGAGTTGCCAGCTTGTCGGTCTTTTATCGGTTGCATTTCGGGGAGTGTGCGATGGAATTGCATGATCTAATTCCACCAAGCCCGTTTCATCATCGGACTACAAGACGTACGGCGATGCGCCATTGCTACATGGTAGACATACCACCCATACGCACTAAACGTTTTGGAAATACTTTCATTATGCGTACAGCTAATGAGTGGAATTCCCTGCCGGAGTCTGTGTTTCCCGATAGCTACAATCTAGGAGTCTTTAAGTCAAGAGTGAATAGGTTACTTCTAGGTAAGCGTGCTTCACCGTCGACCACATCATCGCTTACCATCAGGTGAGATAGTGGTCAAGCGCGAGCCTATAATATATAAAAAAAAAAAAAAAAAAAAAAAAAATAAAAAGAAAAAAAAAATTAAAACGCTTTGAGTGATTTTCGTTACAAGCAAAACTTATGGATTCGCGTCAGCGACATGCTAATGTGACAGCGTCATCGACATGCTAATGTAAATTGTAAGATTCTAAAGAATTAAGATTTACTTCTGTCGGTCGGTACTCTCCAAGACTACCAATTTCTTTTGTTCATAAGTCACGTCCATTGCTTATTTTGCACAGTTTAATATGTCTTCGAGAAGCAAATATTATAATTGCAAACATACCATAAATTTCGAGTAACTTACCGAAGTACATGAATCCGAGATGCAGCTGTCCCTCTACCCAGCCCTGGTTGGCAGCCATCGTGAAGTATTTAAAAGCCGCGGTCAAGTCTTTTGGTACGCCACGACCCTATGAATGGATGAATTAATGAATGTGTAATTGCCAACAATCAAAAATACATTTTATAGTAACAGCAATAAATTATGCAGTCAAAATCTGGACCAGTCAGTTAAGAGTCTAAATCTGCAGCAATCAATTTGCAGTCAAGATCTGCAGCAATCAGTTTGCTGTCTAAATCTGCAGCAATCAGTTTACAGTCCAAATCTGCAGTAATCAGTTGAGAGTCAGAATCAGCAGCAATCAGTTTACAGTCAAAATGGGCAGCAATTAATTTACAGTCTAAATGTGAAGCAATCAGTTTAATGTCAAAATCTGCGGCATTCAGTTGACAGTCAAAATTTGCAGCAATCAGTTTATAGTCAAAATCTGCAGCAATAAGTTTACAGTCAAAATTTGCATCAATCAGTTTATAGTCAAAATCTGCAGCAATAAGTTTAGTCAAAATTTGCAGCAATCAATTCAAAGTTAAAATTTGTAGCAATCAGTTCATAGTCAAAATCTGCAGCAATAAGTTTACAGTCAAAATCCAGCAAGCACGGGGAATACACCTGTATGTAGTCCCCTTGTTTTAATATTATACACCGTGAAATTTAAATGGTTGTTTTCCCGCAGCGAAATGGTTTTTTCTATGTAATACAATCGTTTCGTAGTTATGTAAAATATTAGAAACAAAAACTGGCATATTTAACATTGTGAAAAACTTAACTCGAAAGCGATCACGAACCAATAGTAATACCTCCCGATATCTACGGCCGAACGACAGCGGGGCGTTGACCCGGGTGCTAAGTAGGTCAGGATCACTGTCAAAAGGATTAGGTTCGAAGGCGGCTCCGTTTGATAATGTTGCGCGCGGGCTAGTTTATGCCGTATTACTACACGCGAGAGCTTATTTTACTTTAAACATTTAATAAATCGGTATTTGCTTTGTCGGCTTAGCGGTGGATTCTTTTTTGTATTGTTCCGTGCAAACTATTTTATGACGTATCACTACGTGCGAGAGTTTATTTTGGTTTGAACATTATCTTGTGCATCGCTTTTCTTTGCCGGTGGTGACGCGAGTAGTACCTAGTACCTACAAGTTACTATTGTAACTCACTTTTTCGAGTTGATGAATATTTTTTAAATTATTTTAAAACAAAAACATCGTATTTTTTTTACTTTAACTCTATGCTTCGAAAGTACTCCTTAAGGCAAGTCGTTCTGCCGCGGGAAAACAACCACTTAAATTTCACGGTGTATACTGTATACATTAATTATTCACCTGTAAATACATGAAGCCCAGTCCGCTCTGACCAACGGGGTTGTTCAGTTCGGCAGCTTTCCTGAAGTACCGCAGGGCTGTGTCGTTGTCTGCTTTGATGCCGTCACCGCCTTCCAAATATATCTGCATAAGAGCGGTAAAACATAACCTTCAATGCTATTCTGTTAACATCTACCCGTGATACCTTAGGTCAGCGACCACACAGACCCTAGACGCCTAAAACAGGCAAGCGATGTTTCTCAATACATCTGACTTAATGATCTAATATAGGTTGACGATCGGCAATTTCGAATTAGTAGCGACCACTTCTGTGAGCCGTAAACACATCCGTGACAGTCAATAAAAAGCCGGCCAAGTGCGAGTCGGACTCGCACACCGAGAGTTCCGTACAAACCTCAGCTTAAAGGTATTATAGACCTGAGTATTTCATATGAATTTCAATTTAATACCTATCGTTTGTGAGCGTCCATGAGGAAAGCGGTAGTATGTTTAAAATTATTAAAAATATTTTTATTATATAATGAAACTAAAAATTTACGGTTTTCGCAATGATTCCTTTATCTGTGCTATAAGACGTTGCGTAGTACCAAATTTCAAGATTCTGAGTTCACGGGTACCCTGTAGGTTTTGATTCCCTTGCGAGTGTCGAAAATTTGAGGCATAAACGGCCCTATCTTTTGATTGCGTTGGCTTAGAAGTTTGATTTTTCACAGCTTTAAGGGACTGTAGACCCGAGTATTTGATATAAATTTCAGCTTGTTACCTCCACGCGTTCCTGAGAAAAAGGGTCAAGGACAGACAGACGGACGGACAACAAAGTGATCCTATAAGGCTTCGGTTTTTTCCTTTCGATGTACGAAACCCTAAAAATTATAAAATAAATATCATAATGGTCCCTTGTACAATATGTTGGTGTGGTAACAATAGCCGGACTTCGACTTTCCGGAAAAATGGCATAACCTTTCATTGATAAGTTAATAGTTACATAATAGTACATTACTGCCGCGGTCTATAATGACTACTTTGCTGGTCGCGCTGATTATGGCCGACAGCGCAGCGTAGCGCAGCTCCAGGCCGACACAGCGCGGTCAGCGTGCAGCACTTGATGGACGAGCTGAGATAAAGGCCGAGACCGTAGGTTGAGGCCTTTACAGCGAGGACAGCAAGGGCTGCAATGATGGCCAAGCTGAAAGGTCTAGAGCGTAGCTAGGCTAGCTCGAGGCAATCATAGCGTGACCAGCGAATCAGTCATTGTGGGCCAAGGTTTGTATAGTGCTTTACTCAAAAATGCAAGTACCTTATCTAAATAAAACCAGCAAGTAATTTAAATAAAAAATATATTAATTAACTAGAATTTTAATTAAAATGACAATATTATGAAAAGTACAATTACTAAAATTCAACACCGACTTTCCCGGTTTGATATTACTAATAGTTTGCGATAATTCTAATGCGGTGTTTGACTGCTGCATTATTTCTTCATTTATTACTTCATTTATTTCATAATTTTTTTCTTTAGGTTTTTGAGCAATGGTAGTTGGAACTATACAGCCTAATATGGAATAAAATCTTTTTGTACCTATCTCTATAGATACAAACAGCTGTGTTTTAAATAAAATCTTTTTGGATTTGATTTTTTAAAACGTTGAAACGTCAAAATAGCGGCCGGCAAAACATTGCCGGCCTGTTAGAGCGGCCAGCAAAACTTTGCCGGCCGCTCCTTGAAACAGAACGGCAAGGTCGACTTTGCTCAAACAAGGTTGTCAAAATAATGACCACATTACATGCATTTTTGAGTAAACATAATTAGATTTGTTTTCTGATATTATTTCTCGGAGTTCATATTTACTGATCATGCTTGTAGGTCATAGAAAAAGCCCAAAGCATGTTTGTGTCTCTTTCTTTTTAAAGTAATTTTTTCGCTATCTCTTCTCCTCTATAATTTGGTAAACAAAACTAGTGATGCACCATATCCTATGATCATATCTGTTATCGATAGAACTAGAAACCTACATACTATTTCTTCTAGAACGGTTAATTAACAAAAGACTAGTGAAATATCTGGAAGATAAAATGCTTTTTTCTCCCAACCAGTTCGGTTTTAGGCGCAACAAATCTACGAGCAGTGCTGTAGTTGACCTAATTGACTATGTTACCGGAAATATTGACAAGAAAAAGAAAGTATTGTCAATATTTCTGGACCTAAAAAAGGCGTTCGATACGGTTTCGATTCCTGACTTGTTAATAAAGCTGGAGGAGATTGGGATTCGTGATCAATCACTTAACATATTCAGGGACTACCTTCAAAACAGAACTCAGTGCGTAAAAATACAAATTTATCTCAGTAAAGAACTGCCAGTGACTTTCGGCGTGCCCCAAGGCAGTGTGATTGGTCCAACCCTATTTCTGATTTACGTAAACCAACTCTGTGATCTGAAATTGGGAGATGGAAAAATTATTGCGTTTGCTGACGACACCGTCCTTACCTTCTCTGGTGACACTTGGAACGATACTTTCAATACAGCTCAAAAAGGACTTAATAGTGTCCTAAAATGGCTCAACACACACACACTTACAATCAACACCGACAAAACTAAAATTCTTACGTACAGCTTACGAAATTCCACTCAACCTCCAGATTCGTACGCCTTGGTAGCGCACTCATGTTTTCTGTCTGGCAATGTGACATGTACCTGCCCTAAATTAGAGCGTTGTCGAGCTATCAAATATCTCGGAGTAACTCTTGACGATGGCCTGAGCTTTTCAGTACATATAGATTTACTAACAAAAAGAATCAGAAAGCTCATTTTTGTCTTTAAGACTCTTCGCCACATTGCAGAAGCACAAATAATTAGATGTACATATTTTGCTCTTTGTCAGTCTCTTTTAACGTACTGTGTTTGCGTTTGGGGAGGTGCCCCCAAAACGGTGTTGTTGAAGCTAGAACGAGCTCAGAGAGCCGTGCTGAAAATTAGTACCTTTCGGTCCATCCTCTTCCCAACTGAAGAACTGTACAGGAACTGTGAAGTCCTTACAGTCAGACAATTATTTGTGCTAAACACAGTACTACATCAGCACCAAAAAACCTCCTATGAAAAAATCACCACAAGACGCAAAGACAAGGTATGCCAACACTTCCGATGTCAATACTCTTTTACAAGAAAATTTCCCTGTTTCCAAGGTCCTCATCTATACAATAAACTGAACAAAATATTAAACTTTTATTCACTACCTAAATTGTCACTTGAAAAGAAGCTACATAATTGGCTACTAACTCTCAACTACAACAATACAGAACAGTTATTGATGACTCAAAATAGCTCCCGTTAAAACCTTTCCTATCACAATCGCTCATCACAACCCTTACCCACAAACATAGAAAATACTCACTATACACTCAGAATACATACAAACAGACTCACAAACACACACACACACAACCACACATACACACACACGCACTCATACACACTACACTGCTCCACTCATTTCATAATTGCTATTATTTCCTTTTGTAAATAATTTATTTGTTTGTGTATCTACTCAAAGCAAAAAATACGCTATAATCATAATAAATTATTCGTATGCTTACAGAATATGTAGGTAACTACCAAAATGCAATATTAAGAAGCATCTACTTAAGGGTCGGGCCCAGCATCTTTAACACAAGTTGTCTTGTCAACTTAGTAAGGGTGTTGGTGTCGCCACACTAATGTGCAACTTGACTAATGTTATGTACTACCATGTGTTTAATGTAAAATGTAAAACTTGTTATGCAAATAAACTATTATTATTATTATATTGAGTTCTTTACCTTTTTTCTCTTTTAAGAGAGTATACGACCTTACACACGGGCCAGGACCAAGTGTGTGAGGGGAAAATTAAATTGAAAAGGTGGATGATAATGTAGAGGAAGTCAGGAACTTCCGGGTTATGCGACAAGTATTGAGGATGGTGGCTTTTTGGAGCATGTATAGTGTGTGAGAAGGCATGTGTAGAGTGTCAAGACTTTGCGTGAGAGCTTTCGGTACTACACCGGTAGATGAAAGTACTATAGGGACTATGTGGACAGTTTGTACTTGCCACTGGGTTTTAATTTCAATGGCGAGTTCTTGGTACTTACTGAGTTTTTCGGATATTGTTGATTGGATGTTGTGTGAATTAGGTATAGCTATGTCGATTAGGTACACTGTTTTATCTACTTTGTCGTGTACAGTGATGTCAGGTCTATTATAATGTATAGTTTTGTCTGTAATTATTGTTCTGTCCCAATAAATTTTCTGATGTCTGTTCTCTAAAATTATTTCAGGTTTATATTTATAATATGGAATCATCTCGTCTATGAGATTATATTTGTGTGCTAGGTGTTGGTGTATAATGGCGGCAACTTGGTCATGTCGGTGTTTATAATCTGTCTGTGCGAGAGATTTACAGGCCCCTGTTATGTGCTGTATGGTCTCAGAGGCACTGTTGCAATGTCTGCATGTGTCAGTCGGTTGATTAGAGTCTTTAATTATGTACTTTCTGTAATTACGTGTTGCAATTATTTGATCCTGGATCGCAAGCATGAAACCTTCAGTTTCGGGAAACAATTCACCTCGTTTGAGCCATTCGTTCGACTTTAATTTATCGACGTGTTGCTGGCTCAGGGTAGATCGGTGTCTTCCGTGTAAAGCTTTTCCAGCCCATGCTGCAATTTTTTGCTGTGTGCTTATAATATTTTCATTGATTTGACTGTTTTTATTTTGCAAGTTGAGTGGTGTAAGTTTTTTATCTGCTTCTGTTACATTTTTATGTAGTGGTGAATATTCCGATTTGTTATGGAAGTAAGATCTGAGTGAAAGTATCTGTTTGTTGTGTAAATTGTGAATGTCAATCAATCCTCTTCCTCCTTCTTGGCGTGGTAGAGTAAGTCGCTGTATGCATGATTTCGGGTGGTGTTTTCTGTGTTTGGTAAGGAGAGTATTGATAGTTCGTTGTAGTTTTTTTATATCGGTCTTTGACCATCGTATAATTCCGAAAGAGTATGTAAGGATGGGTATTGCAAATGTGTTGATAGCTTTAATTGTGTTTCTGGAGTTAAGATTACTTTTTAAGATTAGGTTAAGACGATGTGTAAACTTTTTCTGCAGTTCTTGTTTTGTTATCTTTTGTTCTATCTGTCTCGATTGTTTGAAACCTAGATATTTGTATGTAGTTTGTTCATCCATAGGCTCAATAATTTTACCTGACTCGAGTGTGTAGCTGTTATTTTGAATTTTTCCTTCAACTATTGACAAAATTTTGCATTTATCTACCCCGAATTGCATACTAATATCATTTGAAAATTCTTGTGTTGTATCTGCTAAATGAAAAATTTTTATCTGCTGCGTACAATTTTATGTCATCCATATACATAAGGTGTGTTAAGGTGGATTGGGTGATACCGCTTGTCAAGGTAAATCCTGTGTTAGCTTTATCTAAGAGGTGTGAAAGAGGATTGAGAGCCATGCAAAACCATAAAGGACTTAGGGCATCGCCTTGAAAGATTCCACGTTTTATTTGAATAGGTTCAGTTGCTAAAGCCACGGAGGCTTGATTTATTTTAAGTACAGTTTGCCAATTTTGCATGGTAGATTCTAAGAACGATCTGAGTGTGGGGTGTATTTTATAGATATATAGGACATGCAACAACCAGCTATGCGGGACTGAATCAAATGCCTTTTGGTAATCGATGAACATGGTATGAATATCTTGTTAGTTTTTAACCGCGCTGTTCATAGTAATCGCATCAATAGTGAGCTGTTCCTTACATCCTTGGCTGTTTTTACGACATCCCTTTTGTTGCTCTGCAAGAATATCATTTTTATTAAGGTGTTCGTAAATTACTTCACTTACACAAGCTGTAAGGATTTTATAGAGCGTTTGCAAGCAAGTGATTGGTCGGTATTTGGCTGGGTTTGTGGTATCATTCATGTCCTTAGGTAGCATGTATGTGACTCCCTGTGTTATGTATGTTGGAAGCAAATGTGGTGATTTAATGAAGGTGTTTAGGTGATTAAATATGAATGGATGTATGCTAGTGAATTTTTTATACCAGAAGTTGTGAATGTTGTCTGTGCCTGGCGATTTCCAGTTGTGAGAGCGTTTGATGACGTCTATAAATGTGTTTATTGGAATGAATTCAAAGTCCATTTCAGGGATTTCTGGTGTTGCGTCAGTGATCCAGTTAGCGTGGTTATTGTGGAATACTCGATTTTCCCATATATTTGCCCAAAATTCCCGTAATGCTTCGGGGGCAGGTGTTTCTAGCGGTTGGCTAGTGGTGTCTCTATTATTAGATGTAAGATTTCTATAAAATATTCTTTCGTTGTTTATAAATTTTGAATTTTGAACTTTGCGGTTTGTGCAAGTAATATATCTTTTAAGTCTACTAGATGCTGCACTTAATTTTTGTTTTAAGGTATCCAAAAAGTGTTCTAATTGTGTATTTGAATTCTCGTGTTGCGCGTGTAGTTGGTATTTTATTTTTATTTCTTCTACTGCAGCTATTAACTTTTGGCTTCTGCTGCCATTAATGTATTGGGTCAGTCTACCTATGTTAACTCTTAAACTTTTGATTTTCTTTTCTAATCTAATTTGCCACTTTGGTTGTCTCGGTTTATATGTGCCACGCTCATTTTGAGTAGATATTATTATTTTGGCTCCGTTGTATTTAGCTGCCGTCCATGCTGCACAATAAATTATTGTCTGTAGTTCGATGAATTCGGTTTCGTCAGTTACGTGCTTAGGCAGTAAGACATTATTTATATATGTGACTATGGCAGAAAATTTTCTAGATGTCTTCTGTTTGGGAATGTAAGGCCTATTAGTGGGATCTGTGTCAGTAAAATTTTGTTGAGCTTCTTGAAATATGGCTTCAATCTCAGGGTTGATATTATTACCATTTGTTTGCGCAGGTTCAAAGTTACCAATTTCTATGTTGTTCAAGAAATTGTCATCGTCTGTATTTACGAGTGTTTGCGGAATAAAGTTTAAATCTACGTTGGTATTTATAAATAAATCCGTTGTAAGGGTATTTCTGGGTGTGTCAGTACAGTTAGTCATGCTGTCAGGTGGTTCGCAGTCATTTTGCGATTGTGTATTAACTAAATCGTTATAATCAATATTCTGAATTTTGCTGTTTTTATTCCTGAATTCTGATGCTAACTGAGACATTAAATTAAATAGTTTATTAATTGTGGACCGATTTATTGATTACGTTTTTTAATAATATTTAGATTATATATATACATACATACATATATACAAGAATTGCTCGTTTAAAGGTATTAGATAAATTATAAAAAGGTAGGATTAATTATAAAAAATTAAGTACAATTACTATTAAAAAAAAATCGATGCCATCCTGATTTTATTTAAACCTGTCCCACGCTTAATGAGGCGTAATGAACTTGGTACGGGACCAATCAGATCGCAGTACCCCGTTTCTTATACCGACCTCGATAATTTAATTAAATTTAATTTAATTTAGTCGTTAATTATGACCCGGATCCCCCTCAGCTGGGCGAGCACGGTCTCTGTGACAGGCTTGAGTCACGCATTTTATCACGGTTGTTGCTCCTAAACTGTGATAAAAATGTGTGACTCAAGCCTGTCATCTACTATGACAGACCTGAGTCACACACGCCGTGCTCGCCCGGCAGGTGTAGCTTCATTATTTCATACATACCTTTCCTAAGAAAGCGTTGGCGACAGCGTTGCCAGTCTTGGCGGCTTGTTGAAAGTAGTGGAGTGCTTTGTTGATGTCCAGCGTCACGCCGCGCCCGCCTTGGAAGTGCAGCTGGCCCAGCCCGACCTGAATGTAATGACATTGTACATAATCATTCTGGAGTGGCCAATCAACCAGAAGACGTTGCGTTTGAAGGCCTCCCACCAGGTGGACCGATGACCTGGTGAAGGTTGCGGGGATCCGCTGGTTGCGAGACGCACGGGACCGATCAATGTGGCGATGCTAGGGGGAGGCCTATGTCCAGCAGTGGACGTCTTTCGGCTGATATGATGATGATGATGATGCAAGCATCCTTTGAGTGAAAAAGTGACCTAACTCAAAAAATGCAATTTGTGGGATATAAGCAAAAATTTCTTCAAAAAAGTAGTTTTTTTTTTTTTGGTATTGACTGTACTTTTTTCACCCGACTGCCGAAGGAGGGTATTGTGTTTATCAGTGTATGTATGTTTGTTCCTATGTGGCGTTCTAGATATCAAACACTTTAGATTTTGACGACTCTTACGTCAATCGTGCCTACCTTTTTTTTATAAAATAGAATAGAATAGAATGAATTAATTTTGGGCGCCATATTGTGGGAGCCCAATTGTTTTTCTTCCAATTTCAACGTTTGGGATATCAAAATAAATTGTTTAAGAGGTGATTTCAAATATATATAACACTTAAATATCCAAATGTAACTAATTCGAAAAAAAAGTGATGACTAAAAAGTTATAAATAAAAACAAGTTAAAAAAGGTTAAATTTTCGGCTCTATTTGAACATATACAACAGTCTTACAACTACAGACGGGCAGTTGCCCGGATGTGATACAACGCCCGTCTGATCATAGAATCCGCCCGTTTCAATGGAGGTTACCCTGTTTAAACAACTTCTGACGCGATATTTTGCTCACAGCGGTCTTTGCAGTATATATTTGTAAAGCTAAGTTAAGGCGGTACCCCGAGCAAAACGCCGCGCAAGCCGTTTTTGTGCTGTTTTTAGGAGCTATCTACTCGTTATTTAAAAAGAAATATCAATTAATAAAAATACATTAAAATGCTACATATTATTGATTCTAAAATGGTAGATTTAGTTTTTTTTTAAATGTTGTATATATTTCACTAATCTACTTCCAAAAAAACATAAAAATGAGAAATAATTATTGATATTATGCATCTCCTCCTAAAGTGTTCATTAATTATTTTTTGTACTAACACTAATGGATAGACAATTTAATAACGAACATTTTTAGAGTTTTTTTTTTTTCAAAAGACCAATATTCGATTTTATAAAGAATTAATTCTAAAATCTGGGCGTATTCACTACTGTAATTCATGCGCCACCAGTGCCGCTAGACCAATAGGAATGCTCATATCTCATGCCGATTTTTTGATCAGGGTACCGTGTTAATATTAGTACCTGCGCCTGCACGTCGCCCTTCTCGGCCAGCAGCTGGTAGTACTCGATGAGGTCGGTGTCCAGCGTGCCGGGCCCGCCGCCCTCCGCCTCGTCGATGAGCCGCGTGCGCTGGATGGCGGGGCCACCGCTGAACGTGACTTGGCTGGCCACTGAGCGAGTGATATTCCATTTAAAGCGACTTAAAATTAAATAAAAACGCACCTACAAACAATCATTTTCGTATTCCTCTCAGCAAACCGTTTCATTTGATATTCATATCGTGGAGGTGCATAAAAAATAATTGGTCCGCCATCTTTAGGGGTCCGCCATATTGAATTTAGAAAGAGCTGAAGAATATGTCACTTAGATAACTGTACATTGTCAATCAATCTGCCTAGCCTTTTCTCAACTATGTTGGGGTCAGCTTCTAGTCTAACCAGATTCAGTTGAGTACCAGTGTTTTACATGGATCTGACCTCCACAATCCAGTAACTGGGTAACACGGTACCCCTTGGCTAGACTGGTGTCAGATCTCAAGCTTCCGAATACTCGTAACGACTGTCAAAGATCTTCAAATGCCGGCTGGCACCAACGGCTTAACGTGCTTTCCGAGGCACGGAAGAAACTCGGTATGTTGAAATGGTCACCCATCCACGGACCGACCTCGTCAAGCGTTGCTTAACCTTGGAGGTCGACTAATGCGGCTTTTATTATTTAGCCACGAGCTCCTCGTTTCTAACTGTACATTGCCATCGGAATCAAATGTTAAAATTTCAGCTCAAACGGTTGAGGATAATTATTTAAAATTCAGTTACAGGAAAATCTAAGGCTATTATATTTTTTTTTAAACTTTGCCCCACATTAGGTGAAATTCACCTATATTGTGGTTGCGTTTACAAATATACACACTCACATACACAAAATATGTTACGTCCGGGCATCGAACCGGCGACACGCAGCGCAACAGCAGATCGCTAAACCACTGCGCCAACCGTGTCATTAAATGTCATGACAAGCCTTTAAGAGGCAGGTCTGCGAGCGTGAGAACTTATTTTAGAACCCACACATCGACATTTTCACTAACACATTTGCATCACACATTGTAGTGTACACGCACCCAAGAACAAGTGAAAAATTATGCGGCGCGACGGGCATAATATAGCTTCAATGCGCGTTCGCTTCTGAAGGATTTGTAAGCTTGTCTCAAAAACGCGCAATGTATTAGCTATTGATTCACCGCTCCGCACGGCACGCGTGCCCATAGTAATATAGTCGTGAATAAAGGGTGGGGTCACAGTGTAATCGGTTGTGTAGTTTGATTGTTAGAAAAAATAATTACTTGTAATACAACATTTAAATTATTATTTTGATAAGTACAAAAAATAATGCTTGATTGAATGATGTTCTCTAATTTATTTATTTTATTGCTTAGATCTATAACCTTTTTTAGGGTTCCGTGGCCAAATGGCAAACAAAAAACGGAACCTTTATATATTCGTCATGTCTGTCTGTCTGTCCGTCCGTGTGTCACAGCCACTTTTTCCCGAAGCTATAAGAACTATGCTGTTGAAACTTGATAAGAGATGTATTCTGCGAACCGCATTAAGATTTTCACACAAAAAAAAAAACAATAAATTTTGGGGGTGCCCATACTTGAAACTGAAACAAAATTTGTTTTTTTTTCTTCAAACCCATACGTGTGGGGTATATATGGATAGGTCTTCAAAAATGATGTTGAGGTTTCCAATAAAGATTACCAAGTACGGAACCCTTCGTGCGCGAGTCCGACTCGCACTTGGCCGGTTTTTTCAACTCATGATGGCTTATAAATATGTTAGGTATTTTGTGTATGATTTTATTGTACAAGTAGGTTTGTGGCTGCTTAATGTTAAATGCCACAACGCACGTTGCACAACGAGCTGCGTAAGATTGTCTAGTTGAGAAATTAATTAGTTTTCCTCCTACGAACTTTGCAACAACACTTTTAAAAACCTCTGCTATATTACTATTGACTTTATAAATTAAGCTTTTAGCATTGTTGACTAATCTTGAGACAAGTTTCATTACGGCAATAAAAAAGGTGTAAGCTTTCATTACCGGCAAAAAAATTTATCCGTGCCAATTTCACCATTTATATTTGTTGAATTCAGTTGCTTGCAATAGTATGGCTTACAAGACACATGATTACCAAAAACATGATTTGGTCCATTTTATCTTATTGCTTGAATAGTGATACAGTCATGTCACGACACTCGCGACCCACCCTTATGCCTATTGTGTATGTGTGCGTAGACGTTTTGCGAACTCGGCTCGGAAAAAAAACGGACGTGCTCTCACCTTGGAGTCTAAGACGGCACTGAAAATTTTTCGCGCGCGTGGTCGATTATAAAACAAATGACGGGAGCGTAACGCTCCATACTAAAATGTATGGGGAATAGAAAACATTTTGTGTTGAAAAAATAACAATGTTGAAACGTGGATTACTATCATTTGGTTTGACTTATTAGATAAATAAAACGGTGAACGTCATATTCATACTTTCGTGTCACGATATATCTAAAGAGATTTATAAAAAATCTTCTAGAATTATGACAATAGTGCAAATAGAAAAGGTCGATTTAGATGTTTTTGAGAGATTTCAACAATTTTTTTTTTAGAAATTTAGGATGGTTTTACAAATATCTCGCGGTGAAACTGTTGGCACATCTGTTAAGGTTCTTCATATTTTTTTTTGTGTAATTCAGCGCGGTGAATCTTTAGAAATAACGAAAACTGTAAGTGCCTTTTTAGGTGTTTCTTAAGGACTCGCCTCTTAAGCTTTTAAGATTTTCATTCATCTGAATTTACCTTTGGAAGCCACCTTCATATACAAGTCCATGGCCTTAGGACACGAGCTGGGCACTGTATTGCCGCTCCAGTACCGGTACGCCAGCGCCATCTGTGCGTAGTCGCTGTCACCTAGGGCTCCCATTGTGTAGTGGACCAGGGCTTTAGCCTGGGACACTGGGACTGCGATGCCGGTCGCGTAGAGGAAACCCATGCCCTAGAAAATTGTAAGTTTTAGAAGTTTCTGTCACAGGTTCCACTAAGTCTATTAAGTAAAGTTAAAGGATAGAATTGCATCTATATTAATAAAATTGCACTTTTCAATGTGGCTACATATATCAAAAAGTACTTTTTTAAATCTATTTTTAATCACGGGATCTCAGCGCTAGCAAAGAAAATTTAGTTCAAATAAATGTCACTAGATGGCGCTATATGCATCCATTCGTTATTGAATTGTGTGTAAAATTAACATTTTCTAGAATTGATCATAAAAATTGTGTGTTCTTTTATTCTATTCTATTCTCCTATGGAATATTGGGTTCTTAAAGGTGAACGCGCACTTAGACGCACCGCACTCGCCGCACGCGCCGCAGTCTTCGCATTTTCTCTTGGCCCCGCGCTATCTGCGCCGAACGCGCCGAACGCGCCGCTCGCATTGTATCCACTTCTGTACATCTTGAACTATATTTTCATACGAATACGGATCATATTGCCACGCCGCCCGCATCGCCCGCCGAGTCTGATGACGTCATCCGCACGCGCTGGTGGAATCCGTATACCTACAGCATTTTGCTGAAATGCGGCTCGTACGGCGCGGATAGGTGCGCGAGGCTGCATACGATTTCATATACAGATTTATAAAATGCGATGACTGCGGCGCGTGCGGCGAGTGCGGTGCGTCTAGGTGCGCGTTCACCTTAAATCACATTTCAAAGATTATTTGAACGGATCATTAAAAATGTATTCCAATAGATGGCGCTGTTTTAAATTTTGAGGCATCATTTTTTTAATTTGCTTTGTAACTCATTTCGTACAATTAAACTGTAAAAACTTGCAAAAAGTACTATAAATAATCGTATTTAAAGAAAAAATAGTCACGAACCGAGAGAATCCTTTTACTTTTAAGTCGATGCTAACACCATCTATAACCGTGGAACGGAACCAAACGTGATCGAAGTACTTATAAAAATCTTTATCAGACGTAAAACATTAGTTACTTCGGCACGGTTTCTTTGTATGGGTGAGGCATACGAGTATGTAATCCTGTATGCTAGTATTATATAATCTGTTTTAATATGCTTTTGTAGGCAGCACAGGTATCGGCGCGGAATAAGAGCGCTCGGCAAAAGTGGTGGGGTGAATTGCGCATGTGTACAGTCACGCATAAAATTACTAAGAGCGATTTGAACTAATTATTTGTTTGTACGTAGTTTAAATTTGTGAATAATGGATATTTAAATAGCAAATTTTAACACAGTGTGCTTTAGGCACATAATTTGCATTTGCCTATCATCATAATAATAAATAATATGTCACTCAATTTAATAGTTTTTCTGCAATGAAATATTCGCTCCTGTTGTTGCATTTTTCACCAGTTTTAAATCATCAACGACTTCATCCGTTTATTTTTTTATAAAACAATTCACATCGTAAATCATTTTTCGTGCTTGCCTCGTTAACACTTTTTTTCGGCAACTTTCATTGGCAACGAAATTATGAAACACTATGGAACGGAACTTATTATTTAACACAATAATGCGCGACTGTACCTAGGACACACGAGACGTGTGAGCGCGGCGAGACAGGGGAAGGACGACTGATTGACCAATAAGACGCCGGCGCCGGCCGCTTCACTGTAGCGCCCCCCCCCCCAAACAGACCCAAAAATCGACGTCTGCGCATTCAAGGTCAGCGCTCTTAAACCGCGCCGATACCTGTACTACGAGTGTTTTTCAAAAGTAAAGTCAAGCTCTATTTCCATTTTTCCATCTACCTAATTCTGAGCCGACTCAATCTAAATTTCCATAAGCTTGGAGAATCTAATCATCTAGTATTATTGAGTTAAAAACTTACAGCATGAGCATCAGCATTCCCTTCTTCAGATAACTCCTCAAATATCTTCTTAGCCTTATCCAGGTCGAGTTCGACCCCCTCCCCGAAGAGATACGACCAGGCGAGCTTGATCTTAGCGGGGATGTATCCAATGTCGGCCGCCTGCTTGATCTGGAGGATGGCGCCGCGAAGGTCGGGAGAACGACGGTTTAGTTTCGCCATTGCGACATCGTAGAGTTCTTTGGCTATAAAGATAATGTTATTTTATGGTTTGATACATACTTTAAGAGGGGACTCTAGTGAGACTTTCTCCATACAAACACATTCTGCTGTTTTCTTCGTGGATAATGCCTCTAGAGCAATGAATTTTTTCCATAAAATCTAGGTCTAATTAAGGCGGTACCCCGAGCAAAACGCCGCGCAAGCCGTTTTTTGTGCTGTTTTTAGGAGCTATCTACTCGTTATCCAAAAAGAAATATCAATGAATAAAAATACATTAAATTTCTACATACTATTGATTCTAAAATGGTAGATTTAGTTTTTTTTTTAATGTTGTATATATTTCACTAATCTACTTCCAAAAAAACATAAAAATGAGAAATAATTATTGATATTATGCATCTCCTCGTAAAGTGTTCATTGATTATTTTTTGTACTAACACTAATGCATAGACAATTTAATAACGAACATTTTTGTAGAATTATTTTTTTCAAAAGACCAAAATTCGATTTTATAAAGATTTTATTCTAAAATCTGGGCGTATTCACTACTGTAATTCATGCGCCACCAGTGCCGCTAGACCAATAGGAACGCTCATATCTCATGCCGATTTTTTGGTCAGGGTACCGTCTTAATACGTGCCTGTATCATTTCCTTTTTTCCAAAACATAATCACAAAAAGAAATATGACAATACAAAAATCCGAAAAAAATGCCCGTTTTTACCGCCATGTTCAGAAGACTTTCAGACAAAATTTATAAGTTTTTAACAAAAAAGGAAATGATAGGAGCATAGATATACTTTTCCTCTAAATTTTGATATAAGATTTTTTTAGATCAGACCAGTTTTCATGAAGAAAACAGCAGAATACGAAACGTCTTTTAGACAAAGTTTTTGTAGGTAAAATCAGCCTGAGCTGCAGTTGTCCCTTTCGCACTTTACGGGGTGAGGTTGGAGGTGACGCGACGGCAATAGTTTATTCAAATACCTATTTTTCAAATTTCTGTTGACTAGAGTCCGCTCTTAAGAAGCAGAAGAGACAGGCACTGGGAAGATTTTTTTTTGGGACAGTATCGGGCAAAATGCGAATAGGGATGTTTTCTGGGTAGAACAAGTAAAATTTCAAAGTTTAAAAATCCCCCGACACATTTTTATTTCATGCTACATAGTGTATCTAGTACATAGTAGACACGCTTCGTTCTATTGAACACGTAATTATGACACGATATCTTGCGAAAACACCCCGATTCAAACAGTAAAACGCCCAGAACTTTTGTACGGCTGAACCAATTTTATTCAAACATAGCTAAGAACACTCTCGATTAAGTCACCTACCAAACAAAAAAAAACTAAATCAAAATCGGTTCACGCGTTTGGACGCTATGATGCCACAGACAGACACACAGATAAACAGCAACACACGTGAAACTTATAACACCCCTCTTTTTCCGGCGTGAGTTAAAAATGATAATTCTATTTAGTCCGTCAGCGAGATTATCTAATAATATTGGACCCGTATTTTTAGCTTCATCAAAAATTGACAAAGATAAAGTGCAACAAAGTTCAGGAGTGGGGGCTAGTGACGTCACTTTGTCAGTATGAAGTGTAGCACATCGTGACGACACACGATATTTCAACGCACTGTATCGTAGTCAATTTAAGTTTACATGTCAAAAGAAAAATATGTGTGCAATTTTTTTTTATTAATCTACCTGACGGGCAAAACACTGATTTTCAGTCAACTACCCTATTGGTGCAGGTAGATCTGTGTTAAGATGCGAGTTACCACCGCGAGACCGAGACGCGAGACTAAAGGAGACTTGCGACACATATCTCGGTCTCCGCTGGTGTACTGTGGGGCGAGACTGAGACATGTATCGCAAGTCGCAAGAATTTGTGTGCAGTCATAGAATAATAAGGAAAGTAGAAAAAAGCGAACTAAACAGTCGTAAACAAGGAAAAAATCATGCTGTGCAGTCGGAGGATACATATTCGCGGGCTGGCTGACCAAAATCTGGTGTATCCTCCGCCTGCACAGCTTGAATTTTTTCCTTGTTTACGACTTTTTAGTTCGCTTTTGAAGCAGTCGGGTTTTTTGATTTTTTTAATAAAGTTTTTTTATTTATAACTTTTTTGTTAGTTTTTTCGAATTAGATACATTTAAACATATAAGTGTTATATATTTTTGAAATCACCTCTTAAACCCCTTTATTTTGATATCCCACATGATGGGTTTGAAAAAAAATTTTGGTCCCCCACAATATGGCACCCAAAATCCGCCATTTTTCTATTATCCAATTTGAATGTAGCCTATGACACTCGCAGGGTTAAGACGCATCGATTGACGTACGAATCATCAAAATCGGCCAACGCGTTTGGTCTCTGGAACGCCATATAGGAACAAACATACATACATACATACATACTTACATACATACATAGACTGATAAACACATTACCCTCCTTCGGCAGTCGGATAAAAAACTACAAAATTTTGGGTCGCGCGGGTGTGAAACGTGGTCGCGTTTAGTTCCCTCAAGGTCGTTGGCGTTAGTCGTCGTCTTAAGGATTGAAGCAGGTAGCATTCCATAGTTTCTGCCTACCCACATAGGCACAAAAAGGCATGAGTTTATGTTTCTGTTTTTTCTATAGTATAAGCTAAGTCATAGACTACATCTGGCCAAAAAAATGTTTTTTTTTTATTTTTTTCCAGCCTTCCCTGTCTGATTTCATCTATACATTGTATTTATTTTATTTATTAATTTTTAAATTAATATTATCTTCCAATAAGAATCTGAACTGACATTACCTTCTTTTAGTTCCGGCGACAACTCAGGTTCTTCCTCCACGGGCAACGGGGGCAGTGTGTCCAGTATGTCTTGTGGGTTCTCATCAAACTTCTGTATAAGGTACACAAGAATTGAAATTATTTGAAATTGGTAAACTTATTTTAGAAGTTTATTGTTATCTAAGCTAATACTAGAAAGAGGTATCGGCGCAGATTAAGAGCACTCGGCGAAAGTGGTGGGGTGATTTGCGCATGTGTACAGTCACGCATAAAATTACTAAGAGCGATTTGAACTAATTATTTGTTTGTACGTAGTTTAAATTTTGTGTATAATGGATATTTAAATAGCAATATTAACACAGTGTGGTTTAGGCACATTAGCCTATCATCGTATTAATAAATAATTTGTTGACAATCCATTGTAATCTATTTTCATTATTTTTACTATAATACCACTCAAAACAATTCTCCTCCTCCACTCAAAATTTAATTCAAGGCATTCAAGGCGCTCTTAATCTGCGCAGATACCTGAACAATTTTTTGTTTGTTAGTGGGCTGTTATCTCTAGGAGGATCCAATTTTTTTTTTTGTTTTACTGAAAGATATCTACATGCTGAGCACGGGGTTGAAGCCACTAGTAATAGCTAGAAGGACAATATTTTACACATTGATATGTCAAGGGAAAATAGGTTACTTCCTGTTAGGTACTATAATTTAACACAGTGATGCAAGTTTTTAGCTTTACAGAAAATTTTATTACATTTTGTTTGAATAAATTTAGAGAAACCATGTACACACAAAAATTAAATACAAAAATGACACAAGTGCAATAATGTTTACCTCAATTTCATGGATAGAATTTTCTGAAGCCTTGGGATCATGCATCCAAGCTGTCTCCGAGTGCCGCAAAAGACTCTTCTTTAACATCTTAAGAGTGTACTCCATTTGGTCTAGATGACTATCTGCAATACAATAATATTTTCAATATTTGTGTTATGAAGATATGAGTGAATTTAGTGGGAATTATGTTCCATTATTCCTGAATAATTTTCTTGTTTATATCTTAAAACCTACAGCAGGTTAGGTAAGTGGACATATTTAGGCTGGGATTAAAAGCATTATTACTAAGGATGAACACAACTTTACCTTTATTGGTTTCTTCATCCTTAGGCGCATCTTTGTTATTTCTCAGAGCGTCTGCATATTCCTGCAGCGTCACTATCTCCTTATTCATAGCATCTTTCAACTCTTTGAAGTAGTCGACATCCGGATTAAATTTGATTTTTGCTTCAGAGTCTTCACTGCCTTCGATCCCTTCATCATCTTCATCATTTTTGTCACTTTTCTTACTAGAGTCGGGCCCTAACAACTCACCGGCCGACAAAACAACGCACATATACAACACATATAATTCCAAACGCTTCATTTTTTCAATTTATCGGCCCGAAACACTTACGTGTCCCTAAACTCAACACTTTTGCTAATATGATTTTTATTTATATGATGAAAGAGAGCAAACAATTATCACCTCTAGCGAACGTACACGTGTCCTCGCATACTTTAAAGTGATATTAAGTTAAATAATTTGCTATTATATTATTTTATTTATCATTTTTTCTCGAACAATTGCATTTTCACCAGCATCGTCTGTCAACCAAACGTTTTACTACATCTGTCAAAAAATTTAATTGTCAAGTCAAATATGAGTCAATTTCTGTCAAATTGCGTTTAGTTGAGCGTGAATGTTTAAGTTAAGGACAGTGCTGCCAACTCGTTAAGCAAAAACGCGCTGTTAGCTCTTTGAAAACGCGCTAGAACGCGCTAAATGGTCGCTGTCAAAAAATCGCACCCAAAAACGGTCAAATTCGGCGCCAAATTCAAACAAAGCTCCCAATTTTTTGAGACTATAAATGTATAAACGCTGTTTTTATTTATTTAACCATTTATGCACAAACACAAAATATACAAACAAGAAGAAGAAACAGAAAAATAGGTACATAGGTGGTGCTGTTTTTCTTTATTATTTAATCAAATTATGTCATATAAAAGAGATTAGAGTACTTGTTTAGTAATAATAAAAAAGTAGTGACGTTTTAATGTAATTATTTTATAAAATAAAGGGATTAAATTAATTCATTATCGTCTGATTCTAATACAATTGCTTCTGAGGCTGAAATAAGGTTGGTCTTGATCAATTTTGGACTTGAATTTATATTTATCTGTGGATGAAATTGTCCTCAACACGTCGTTGAGAAGTTGAACATTTGCGCAGTAACTCTTTTTTTAAAGAAAGTACAGAGTTTTAAAAAGCGCTAGATTTAGCGCTAGGCGCTAAAACGCGCTATTGACTAAAAAAAGCGCTAGATCTGGCGCTGAAAGCGCTAAGTTGGCAGCACTGGTTGAGGACCAAGTAATTAATACGGCATTAAGGGCATTATTCATAACACCCAGGCAATATGAGTAGAAAGGCAGGCAAAATGCCCAATATGAGTAGGAAATATGATACAAACTATTGAATTAATTAAATTGACCGAGCTTTCTGAATAATGGCCATCATTTATTGGGTCAGGTAATAGGTTAAGATAGGATAGATGGACCCCTTTTCCGCACTGAAACTCGCATTTGGTCCGTTGTGCGTGCAGGCCTCCGCTCTGTGAGTGGGAATGGGCCGTAATCCACCAGCACCACGCGGGCCCAGTGCTGCCCATGTCTTTGAATTTTTGGTTCTAAGACATGTCGGTTTCTTCACGATGTTTTCCTTCACCGTTTTGAGAGCAGTGGTGGGAAATAATTTACACAAAGTAAAGCGCCTGCCTGGGTTCGAACGCCCTACAACTTGTAAGTCACGGCTGTTACCAATGGGCTACCTTGGGCCGGGTAATAAAAAGTTCCCCCCCGGTGGGTTCCCGCATTGTCGAGGCGGGGGGTCTCAGTAACCGTGGCTTGGTCACCCACGGTGAAGCGAAGAGGAACCCGGGGAGGGGCCGCTCGTCAGGGCTTTTGCCGATTAAGCCGACGACGTAGCGGCCAACTAGTAGGTTGCGGTGCCGCTTGGTAACAGGCGACATCGCAACTGAGGCGGGCCGCGATGTCTTATGGAGCGTCCCAGGTCCCATACGATGTCGCGGCTGAGGGTTGGAGGCCGCGGCGGGAGAGGAGTGACGGTATTGCGTTAGCCGCTCTCCCTGCAGTCGACAAATGGTAGGTGGCGGGGCCATTGACCTTGACCCGTCACGGGGGACCAAGGGTGCCATACACGGGGTCGTCTGGCGCCCATGTGCTGGTTTGGTCCCTGGAGTGGTAACGGCGTACAGTGTATTCTGGTGCGCCGGTGATGGGGGGGTACTCCCCCGAGGAGGGTCCGGACAGCCGCGGCGGGTTCGCGGTGAGTGCTAACGCGTGCCCGTGTTCCCGCCATAAGCGGCACAGGAGGACACCGTGGAGTTTTAGTGGGTTAGAGCACAGAATACTTATTAGTTACTACGTAACAGATCCTTCACTCAGTAGAAAATGTCCAATACCTATTACTATAATAGCCTACTCCGTTGCGTCAGCAAACACTGCATGCTAAAATGTGCCTAAATGCTCAAGCGTACAGTTGTGATTGCTTCGCACCGCGCGATCCCACAGCAATCGCAGGGCTGCCTCTTCGATAAAATTCTAGGGGTCTTTATGTCAAGAGTGAATAGGTTATTTCTAGGCAAGCGTGCTCCACCGTCGACCACATCATCACTTACCATCAGGTGAGATAGTGGTCAATCGCGAGCCTATTGATTATAAAAAAATACAACTTTTTGTGTCTATGTTATTGAGAACTGTGAATATGTTCTGACTTATAAGTGGCAGTTTAAAATTGTATCGTTTATAAAATATATTTTTTATAAATTGGTGCTGATTGTGCAATACACCTAGATAAAACATAATTATAGACGTCAATGTATAGATAAAATAATAAAATCTTTAAAAGTTACATGTCCCTTTCTAAATTCTCGGTTGTTAAATTTTAGTGTAGAAAAATCCTGAATCTAATAAAAAGTTTTATGAGATATTGTTTTGGAAAACAAGGGCAGGGAGAATCAAAATGTATGTCATTTAAAATTTCATAAAGAGTACTACCCTTTGTTTCATATTTTTTTCAAAATTATGAATAAAAATAGTCTCAAGTTCTCTTACATAATTATGAAACGCATCTGTTGGCACTTTTAACTTTCCGTAAAAAGACGATGTTTTGTTGAATGCTTTAAAATGGATAAACAATCTATTCGTAGATTCATTTAAATCGGGAATGTTCTGTAATTCAGCAACAAAGTCAGGACAGGTATGCTTCTTGCTACATTTAAAAAGTAAATAACCCGATAAATATGTTAAGGCGTTAGAGTCTGGCAAACGAAAGTAGAGACTGAAAACGCGCGGCAAATTTAAAAAATCTCGGCATAGCAACCCCAAAACTAGTATGAAATACTTGGAATAACCTAATTTGATACTTTAGAATTATTTATTATTAATTTCTAATTCTAAATTAGGTTATTCCAAGTATTTCATACTAGTTTTGGGGTTGCTATGCCGAGATTTTTTTAAATTTGCCGCGCTTTTTCAGTCTCTACTTTCGTTTGCCAGACTCTATCAGTTGGCAAGTCGAAGCGGTAATCAGTTTCACCACTTAAATTCAAAAGCGAAGGTATACTGCGACGCGAGCTATCTGTATGTCTCTGTGGTCTCAAACATCCATCGTTTTGTTGAGACAGGTCGCCGCGCCGCGCAACTTGTGTTAGAAGTTTCGTAGGTAGGTATTTGCGCGACTGTCCGTCAAATATTATCACAATTTTATTCTAATACAAATAGCTTTTTAAACGTTGTTAAAATAGTGTTTATGATAAGTATAACGTTTCTATGTAACAAAAATATGTAAAATCTGTGTCTGAAAGGCAAGCTAATGCTTAATACCTACATAATAAAAATAATTTTAAACGACAAAAAATAGTAATACTTACCTTTCGTCATTGACAGGTAAATGGAAAAATGTTAGGTGTTTATCCCTTCTTTTACTTGATTTGCACCCATCTACAGCACATAAGGCACCAGACGGCATCGTAGGTACGCGTACGAACGAATGGAACTATTAAAATTGAACAGAGTGCGTGCGCTCCGCTTGCGAAAACCGCACTGAATTTGGTCCGCTAGAGGCCCGAGACCGCTAGGTCGGGCGGTAGGTAATTATAGCGCGCAAGTACATATAGTGACGGAGGCCTGGTTAGAGTCCCACATAACTGCACTATCTCCCCGTGGTAGCCAACAAAAAAAAAAAAGGGTGTTAAAAGATGTGTTTGTTTTATTATTTTTAATGGTTTTAATATAGAATCAAGTACTATTTACTGTGTTTCTGTCTGCAGGGTCTAAAGTAACCTAATATGAAAGAGATGATGGGAGCTGAAGTGAGCGAGCAAAGCGAGCGAACTCAACCTATCCGTGTTGGGGTGCCCTAAGCTCCCGAGTTCGCTTCGCTCACTCTTGGACTAATTCATTGACCTTAATTATATAACTGCCCAACCGTTACGTAGCAATATTAATAATAAGCAGACAATGTGATGACCAATGATATTCAAATAAACAGATATGTTATAAGCGCGCGCATTGTGAAGACTCGAATAGTAGACAATTGTAACCTTAATTCTTTAGTTTATGTCACGCATGGCGAAGAGCGATACGCTTTGTTGAAACAAAAACAAAATTAAAAAATGCCATCGTGTGTATTTAGAAAGAGTACCAATTATAATACCAAATTACAAAAACAGAAGGGATCTCATACCATATGTAAATAAGCAATACACCTCAATTTACTAATTTATTTCATTTTTTTTCCTAATTTTCTGATATTTGGAGGTTACAAAAAGAAAAAACATTGGTTGTCAGAATAATGTTTGTTTACATTCACACGCAAGTGACAAAGACTAGCTGTCTCTTTTTTTCTTGTTTGTTTTATCAAGCCATCCCTTTCGACATTGTAGTGAAATGTCAGATGAATGAAAAGTGTGTATGTGTGCTGCCGCTGCTGCGCGGAACACTTTTTTCAATTGTTTTGTGAGTGTATAACGTATCTGTATATTTGAATATCATTGGTGATGACTAAAGAAGTTTAAATCAGTATTCATTACATTGCCCGATTTGACTTGAATAGATTTATAATGCCCGGGCATTATACAGAGTGCCCTGATTAATCACTTGATCCATGACATGTAAAGTCTAAAGAGCCTAGGTAGCGTATTTGAGCGTATTACTAGGGCGTATTATTCTTTCATAGGTAAAAAGATAAACAGATAATCGGCCAAAAAACTCAGAAAATTTATGATTTATTTGTGTACTATTTGTCGTGCAAATAGGTTAATAGCCTTTTTTTTCAAATAATTTTTCTTTTTTACAATTGACACCGTATTGACGCTCACTTTTTGTCAACTTTGACACTAATGAAAATGTTGACATTTGTTGCAAAATAATGACGTGATTATGACAGCGAAAACTGATCGAGTTTGCCGAATTTTACGAAAATTAACAACTGTAAAACGTTATGTTTACTTTCACTTAGGCTGAAAACGAATGCAAAACGTGTTGAAACTATTAAATCCGTTATAAGAGTGGCTGAAGCTACTCCATAACCTAATATGCTTCGGGCACCGGTTAGAAGTGGTATCGTCCAGCGCCAACTTTTTGCTCGGTATAAGTCCTCGAGCAGTTTTATAAGGAGCACTTTTATAGAATATTTTGAGACTAATCATGGTCACAAACACATCAAATCGAGCTCTGTGGTGCCTCTGTACGACCCCAGTGTACCTTTTGTAAATGCTGGCATGAACCAGGTAAGTTGCCAATATTTTTCTTATTTACACAACACTATCCCTCTACCACTAACACTCCTAATTTTACGCTCTATTTTGATCCTTGTGAACTTGAGTCTTATTCGATTCACATATAGGAAGCCAAGTTATCTAAAATCTTAATTTGTAGTGGTAGAATGCAAACCAGAGATAGTTTTTCTTGTTGGAATAAAAACTTTTTTTAAATGGACTGTTTTGATACAAGAACAGGCAATTGGTGCCACCATCAAGATCAAAATACTTCTTCTCTTGCTTGTTAAAGAGACCAATTTCATCTGTAAATCTGTGCACTTTAAATCTGCAAACTTAAAACTTTACCACCAATAATTTAATTATTTTGTTTCAGTTCAAAGGTGTCTTCCTCGGCAAAGTGGCAGCCCCTTGTGCAAGAGCAGTGAACTCTCAGAAATGTGTAAGAGTTGGCGGCAAGCACAATGACTTGGATGTGGTGGGCACTGATGGAACCCATCATACTTTCTTTGAGATGCTTGGCAATTGGTCTTTTGGGGACTATTATAAGGTAAATATAACATTGTGTCTAAAATGGCCATATTGTAGGACACACATTATATTGTAGCTTTAGTAAATGTGATGATATAAAGCTTGAATCAGAGAAGAATTGCGTAACTTAAGTGGCAGTGGGCAGGGCACATTGCTTGCATAACGGATGGCTCATGGCCGATAATTTATGGAATGGGGACCACAAACCGGAAGATGATGCGTTGGAAGGCCGCCCACTAGGTGGACCAATGACATGGTTAAGTTTGTTGGAATGCGCTGGATGCGAGACACACAGGATCGGTCATTGTGGTGACGCCTGGGGGAGGCCTATGTCCAGCAGTGGGCATCTTTTGGATGAAATGATAATAATGATGAAAGCTGGAGTCTAATGGTTGTAAGCACTACTACTAAGCAAGATGTCTTGGGTTTGATTCCTGGGTCTGTTAAGTGTTATTAGGTTTTTCACTCTAGAATTTCTCAGAAGCAGCCTGGAGTCTGGCTTTGTGTCCGGTTGATGAACCACTGCCCTACCCTTTGGGGAATACAGGCGTGATATACCCACTCAGTTCTGCCATGTAAACCTTATGTTAGTCACCTTTCATTCATCCTCTCAACATGTTCTTATAATCAGCTAAAGAGGTGGTCTTTATTTATATTATGTTCAGTAAAATGCGAATTTGGTAATTCACTGTTTTATTTCGTGGATAGCAGTTATCTGTCCAAATCACCATAGCAGCGAAAGACAATGGTGTCTGCTATAGTTCTCGCCAAACTTCTTTGCCGTCCTGAAGTTGGCAACAATGGCTGCGCAGTAGTAAATGTCATACAAAATCAGAACCGATCCGTGCCTTGCGCATCGGAAAGCCAACTTCATGCCTGCCAAGAAGTTTGGTGAGAATTATAATTATCGGTTGACAGGATAAGTACTATACTTCATAAAAGATAGCTTGATCTCTGCGACATATGTCGAACTGACATATACGTTATGACATATAGCCTCATTGTCATGATATTATTGCACATGTGGCCTACTTGAACAAATCTTATTTGTCAAGAAGAATTACAAGTACCTTTATTTAAGATACACAACAATTTACATAGATAAAAATATATACAGTTTATAAAATACTATAACTACCTACATACACTTAAGTAAAAAACTAACTAGCCTAATAAAACTAACTAAATAAGCCTAATAATAAACTAAAATGTGGCATCGAAAAACTCCTCCCCATTGTCGTCTAGTGGTATTGTGGCCAAAAGACTGGCAGCATTGCTAAGTTGTATGGCAATGCTTATCCTCTGACCAATCAGCTTGTATTTTTTTTTAACTGGAACTAGATACTCTTCAAGATTTAAAAAAAATGTCATGCAGAGATTTTTTTTTGTATGGCATGTGTACTTACCCACTGCTGGCTGCTCCCCCAAGCGTTAAAGATGAATAATTAAAATTAATGTGTCTATTGTCTTCGAATTTACAAACAGTAAAAAAAAAAAAATGTTTATTCATTGTTCTGAATCAGAAAGTGTCTTTCATTCTTTTTTTAACCCACTTACCAAAAAGGAGATTCTATGTTGGATTTTATGTTTGTTTTTTTTTTTGTATTATTTTCACCGATATCTTCGTCATCGTTTTTTTTTTTGTTTAAAAGAGTATGTTCCGAAATTGGTCACATTTTAATTTGATGAAGATCTGATGAAATAACGGCAAATCTCTCGGGATTGCTGCAATCACATGTCTGTTTATTGTTCATACCATTTCATAACATAACATCACGCCAGTACGCTCTAAAGGGGTACGCAGATGTGTACAGTTCACCTTGATACACTCTCATTTCACTGGTTATGTTCAGTTTCATGATATTCGGGTAATCTATTCTGGCATTATAGGTATCTTTCTTGGCCAACTAAAAAGTAAAAAAACTTTTTTACTAAAAAAAATACTACCAACTTCCAAATAAGAAACTACAAAGTGAAAAAAGGTGTTTGGAAGTTGGTGTCCATAACGCAAAAAATGGTACCTACTAAAGACACCGACTTCCTAACATAAAGTTATTTTTCACTTTGTAGTTTCTTATTTGGAAGATATTTTTGTAAAAAAGTTTTTTTGCTAATAATTACAGTTCTTCTATATATTTTATTCACAGAAAGACGCATGTAAGATGGCATGGGATCTGCTCCTCGGTCCTTACCGTCTGAAACCGGAGAACTTGGTGGTGACGTACTTCTCAGGAGATGCTGTCATTGGGCTGAAGGCTGATACTGATTGCAGGGATATCTGGAAGTCTATTGGGTAAAAAATCCAAAAAATACTGTCTAGTCACTTATGCTCGTTTTGACTAACACTATTTGACACCTAACACATCACATCATCAGCCTATTAATGTTCCCACTGCTGGGACACAGGCCTCCTCTGTGTGAGAGGGACACCTTAATATATGCCTAAATTTAAAAGCTCTGTTGGATTCACGACGCTCGACTCAGCGCCGAAAGTTGAAAATCCAACAGTCTTTTTATCCGATTGCCGAAGTAGGGTAATGTGTTTATCAGTCTATGTATGTATATTTGTTCCTATGTGGCGTTCTAAAGACCAAACGCGTTAGCCGATTTTGATGATTCAATCGATTCGATATTGGAGGCTCAATATTTTTTTCTAGACCCATCTTGTGGGGTATCAAAATAAAGTGTTTTAAGACGGTACCCTGACCAGAAAATCGGCATGAGATATGAGCATTCCTATTGGTCTAGCGGTACTGGCGGCGCATGAATTACAGTAGTGAATACGCCCAGATTTTAGAATAAAATCTTTACAAAATCGAATTTTGGTCTTTTGAAAAAAAAATACTACAAAAATGTTTGTTATTAAATTGTCTATCCATTAGTGTTAGTACAAAAAATAATTAATGAACACTTTACGAGGAGATGCATGCTATCAATAATTATTTCTCATTTTATGTTGTTTTTGGAAGGAGATTAGTGAAATATATACAACATTAAAAAAAAACGAAATCTACCATTTTGGAATAAATATTATGTAGAAATTTAATGAATTTTTATTAATTGATATTTCTTTTTGAATAACGAGTAGATAGCTCCTAAAAACAGCATGAAAAACAGTTTTGCTCGGGGTACCGCCTTAAGAAGTTATTTCAAAAATATATATACAGTGTTATATGGTTTGGCCATGTTGAGAGGATGAATGAAAGTCGACTAACGAAAGGTATTTACAAGGCAGACGTGAATGGAAACGCCGGGAGGGGACGCCCTAGAAAGACATACATAGACCTTATAGGTGATGTTCTTCAGAAAGGCCAAGTGCGCAGTACCCATAACCGGCGTGTGTGTATGACTAGATGTATGAATGTGTGTGAAGCAAAAGAAGTATGTAAGGATCGTAGCAGGTGGCGTTCTGTAGTTTCTGCCTACCCCCATGGGAAGAAGGCGTGAGTTTATGTATGTATGTAATGTATGTATGTATACAGGGTGTCCCAGAAATCGACGTCAAGCCGTAAATGGGTGATAGACCAAGTTATAACAGTTCTCAGAAAAATACGAAAAAAAATCTATCTCATGTTTTTAAAAATTTATGGTCACTTTAAAAATTTACTAAAAAAATCAATCCCTGTAATGGTTCTTTAACTCCAATTGCTACAAATCCCATAATTTATCTAATTTTTTATTATTATGTAATCTTGAATAATGCTTGTGTAGATTTTTGCCTAAAATTCAAAGCCAACTCCTCCTACTTGGAAGAAAATTAAACTTTTTCAAAACCAAATTATTCAAATTTACTGTTTCGCCCAACTTTAACTGACTGTACTGAAAAAAAAATGTACTACGCTAGTTTGGCAAGTAACATGAAAGATTGGCGCATTTAATAAGGATTCAAAAATGGTGTAACACTTGCTAGATTACGTTTTCAATAATTGGTCAAATTTTTTTTTGTAAATAGTATCGGTTTTTACCCAAAATGTCCATACTTCCTTAAAATGACTTTAGCTTACCTAAAGCTTTGCTAAACTCCGTTTCTAGTTCGATAGAGACGGAGAGAGTCATTTTACGAAGTGTGAGCGAGATAAGAAATCGAAATTTTACGTAATTTAAGAGCAAAGTTATGATCGTGACTCAATCTTTTTACTTTAAGTCAGGACCAGATTTCTCATCTTAGAAAAAAAAAACAAATTATCAGATTTAATTTTTTTTTATTACAATAAATGTTCAAACTGCCTTCCTTCGACGGCAATGCAAGCACGACATCTTCTTAAAAAAGATCTGGTTATTTTCCGGGCAAATCTTCCCCTGTTTACAAAGACAACGGCTTCCGTTATTCTTTCCCGCAGCTCGGCTAAATTCTTTATTGTTTTTGAGTACACTTTCTCTTTTACCGCTCCCCAGTAAAAAAAATCTAGGGGATTTAAATCAGGCGAACGGGGTGGCCACAAGATTGTCCCACCGCGCCCTATCCACCTGAGCGGGTATTCTTCATCAAGATGTTCTCTTACTAAACGGGCATAATGCGCTGGGCAGCCATCTTGCTGGAACCACATTTCCCTGTAAACGTTCAGTGGCACGTCTTCTAATAAATCGGGTAAAGTATTTTGAAGAAAATCCAAATAAACTGCGCCATTCAAAATCTCTGGCAGCTCAAAAGGTCCAATTATTATGCCATTTAGTATCCCGGTCCACATGTTTACTTTAAATTAACCAATTATTGAAAACATAATCTAGCAAGTGTTACACCATTTTTGAATCCTTATTAAATGCGCCAATTTTTCATGTTACTTGCCAAACTAGCGTAGTACATTTTTTTTTCAGTACAGTCAGTTAAAGTTGGGCGAAATAGTAAATTTGAATAATTTGGTTTTGAAAAAGTTTAATTTTCTTCCAAGTAGGAGGAGTTGGCTTTGAATTTTAGGCAAAAATCTACACAAGCATTATTCAAGATTACATAATAATAAAAAAATTAGATAAATTATGGGATTTGTAGCAATTGGAGTTAAAGAACCATTACAGGGATTGATTTTTTTAGTAAATTATTAAAGTGACCATAAATTTTTAAAAACATGAGATAGATTTTTTTTCGTATTTTTCTGAGAACTGTTATAACTTGGTCTATCACCCATTTACGGCTTGACGTCGATTTCTGGGACACCCTGTATACACTTAAAGTAAAAAAAGTTATAAATCATATTCGCGATCTGGCTGGCCAAACCAAATGTATCCTCCGACTGCACAGCATGATTTTGTTCTTGTTTACTTCTTTTTAGTTCGTTTCTTAAGGTTACACTAGTCGATAATTCTTCCGTACAAACGTAGTTTAGGGATTACTCCACTGTTTGACAATGTACGTTCAAAATAAAAATTATATAAATTTGCATTATCTAGCACGGTATGGAATCAAAAAAGTAAAAAAAAAACATATTTGAAAGTTATGAGCGTCGAAATTTCCATATTTCAACACTAATTTTAACGCATATTTGGGCGGAAATAAATACCATAAGAAGAAGGAAAATTGCAAAACAGCCTCCATACAGGGATAGATAAGTAATTCTACAATGCAAATAATTTTATTGTGAAAATATACATTTAGTAGTTTTTTCATGATATCTAGACTCCCAAAGGTCTGTTTATAAAATTTCACTAATAGTTTTCGTCCTAAATCATCATCCATTTCGATGCAAATTTGCAAAAGTGCTAAGGGGGCGTCCATAAATTACGTGAGGTGTTTTTTTAAATTTTCTCTCCCTCCCTACCCCCTGGTGAGATGTCGTGAGATTTTATTCAACCCCCTCCCCCATCCCCCAACCTCACGTGAGTATTTTCAAAATGTGGGTTTCTTACGTAAACGCGTTGGATTGTTATTGTAAAAAGAAAAAATAAATGCTGTAGGTATATGGTGGTTTGACAGTCAGTAGATGTATAACGTCGAAATATGAATGAAATTATTTTCTTTCGAACGAATTAGTGAATGATTTTAATCATATTACGATTACGCTTAAGATTAAACCTAAGCATGTACAATCTGGATTAAATGGACCAAAATAGTTTTATTTTTATTTTTTCAAACAGAAAAAAAATTGCGTGATAATTGCCGAGACCCCCCCTCCCTCCAACGTAAGTTTAGATGAGATTTGACTTGACCCCCTCCCCCCCTTAAACATTTCACGTAATTTATGGACGCCCCCTAAGTCGTACGCGAACTAGCCTTCTTACTACTCACCACAGCATCTATATCTTTCGCACGTGTTGTCGGATCGAGGTACAAAATAGATCATGCCGTCGACTAGGGGAACCTTAAGCAGTCGGGCAGATTTTTTGAATTAAGTTTTTTGTGTAAGTCATTTAGGTGTTGAATAGTGTTAGTGAAATAGGGAGTTATTTAGTGTCACCTCAATTACTCTGCAACCTAGCTTGCATAATCCGTTTTATATTAAATTACTTCCTTCACCCTCAAAGGTACAGATTTCTCTTCCGTGTCACGGGATATGATGCGTCGCGATGCTGTGTTTAGGCACAGAAAATGTAATACTAGCGTATAGATGTTTCAGCCTATACAAAGAAACCTTGGCGACGTAACTAGCGTTTTTCATCTGATTAATCTGGTTATTTTTGTAAGTACATCAATCGGGTTCGATCCCGTTTCACGGCAATAGACGGTGTTAGCAGCGACTTGCAAGTAAAAGGGTTTACTAGGTTCGTGAATATTTTTCTTTAAATACAGTGAAGGTTCGTTTTATAATATTTTTTTGCACGTTTTTAATGCAAATTTTAACAATCGAGTGGAATGCCTCAGAAATTAAAAAATGCGCCATCTATTGGCAATCTATTTTTATTTTAAATGATCCGTTCAAATAATCTTTGAATTTTGAATTAAGAGCCCAATATTCCGTAATTTTGTACTTAGGAGAGTTGATTAAACAAGAACATACAATTTTTATGTTCAATTCCAGAAATTGTTAATTTTACACACAATTCTATTGAATTGTGTGTACATGTCGCGCTATCTAGTGAGATTTATTTGAACCAAATTTTCTTTCTTAGCTATGAGACCCCGTGGCTTAGGTTTTAAGATAAGGATACAATTTATAGAACTTTATTTACAAAAATCAGTGTGGCAATAGCCAGCTTCGGCTTGGGATAGAAAAAGACGGTTACTACATTCAAGAATATCTTTCCTTTTCGAAATGTAATTTTAGTGCCATGAAAAAGAACAGGCTTTAAAACTTCGTGTCTTTTCCAGTGTTCCAGAAAGCAGAATCCTGGCTAAAGGAGCCAAGGACAACTTCTGGGAGATGGGCACCACTGGCCCATGCGGACCATGCACTGAGATACACTACGTCAATCCTGATGGCTCGCTCACCGAGATATGGAATCTAGTCTTTATACATTGCCTTAGGTGAGTTTTGTAGTCTATACTAATAATCTATACTAATATTATAAAGCTGAAGAGTTTGTTTGTCAATTGAAAAATTATTTTTGTGTTGGGTAGTCCCCCTTTATCGAGGAAGTTTATCTTCTATATATATATATATAAATCAAGGCCACTTTTCGTTGTTATTTTATAACTCAAGAACAGGCTCACCTATCAAAATAGTTATTTATGATACAAGTGCGGAAGGTAGGTGATTTCCGATGAGTGGCATTTTTATTCACGAGCGAGCGAAGCGAGTGAGTGGATAAATCGACACAAGTCGGAAATCATCTTACGTACGTGTATCATACAACATTTTACTATGCATTGTGCGAGGAAATAAATAAATTATTAAAATGAAATTAATAAAATGGCGGGCTTATTCAAGCGCGTTCATCATATCCACAGATTAACTAATAGTTCCTCGTGCATATCTACTGCGCATGTGCGAATAGTTGTCACATCGTAACGCAATAAGGCACGAGCAAAATATACGTTCTGCCAAACATATTTAATGAATATTTAAAATTAATTTATTGATCAAAATCTTAAAAACGCCTAAAATAAAGTATTAGTTTTATTTTACCTTTTATATGAATGATAATTTGTACATAACTAATTTTTAAAACTTTTCTCAAATAATAAAAACTCTATGCGTCGGGCTGACGTTGGAGTTAAAAATTAAAAAAGTACAGGAAAGTAAAAAGCACTAGTGAAAAAAAGTGACACTTTCCGCACAGTTGGGCTGCTTGGAAAACCGCTCTTTTCGAGGACATGCATTGTAAAAATTTTTTTATGGCTTTATTCGGACTATTTAGCAGATGGTTTATGTGAAGAAAAAAAAAATAATAATAATGAAAAAAAATTAAACTTAGGGTAGGGTAGTGTAGCGTAGGGTAGGGTAGGGAAGGTAGTGTAGGGTAGGGTCGGGTAGGTAGCGTAAGGTAGGGTAGATAAATGTTTGGTGTTTTTATGGCAAAACAAAGTTTGCCGGGTCAGTAGGGTAGATAAATGTTTGGTGTTTTTATGGCAAAACAAAGTTTGCCGGGTCAGCTAGTAGGTAGTATCTGTGTATCTGTGTGTCTGTCTGTGGCATCATAGCACCTAAATGGATGAACCGATTTTGATTTAGTTTTTTTTGTTTGAAAGGGGAATTTGGCGAGAGTGTTCTTAGCTATCAGGTTAGCAGCTTAGTAATCGGTTCAGCCGTTCAAAAGTTATGGGCGTTTTACTGTTTGAATCGGGGTGTTTTCGCAAGATAAATGTGTCGGGGGTTTTTAAATTTTGAAATTTTACTTGTTATTTTCATTTATTTATATATATTGGGCATATTTTATTACAAATTTTACTACCTGCAAATGCGTTTTTGTCATAAAAAGTAAATTAAGATTCAGTAGTTTTGATTCAACCTATGTAGGTACGGTGTTTTATATCGTAGGTTCGAACCCAGAATGAACATCACGCTACAACCAAAAGGAGCGGAGCATAAATGAGAAATGTTGTAAAAACGGGCAAAAAAAATATTTTTTCAGAGATTCCATTTCGTGCGCTGCGTAAGCGGTTAAAGTTACGCAACATTCATGTATGTAGGGTATGGTAGGTAGCCAGTTGACGTGAGAGAAGCCGCGTGGGACAGCTAGTAATAATATAATATTATAAAGAGGCAAAGTTTGTGACGTTGTAGGGGTATTCTCTGGATTCACTGAACCGATTTTGAAAATTCTTTCACCTGTAGAAAGCTACATTATTTCTGAGCGACATAGGCAGAGGAGCTCGTGGCTAAATAATAACAGCCACACGGGTCGATCTTCAAGGTTAAGCAACGCTTGACGAGGTCGGTCCGTGGATGGGTCCACGGGACCATTTCAAAATAGCGAGTTTCCTCCGTGCCTCGGAAAGCACGTTAAGCCGTTGGTCCCGGCTGTCATTTGAAGATCTTTGACAGTCGTTACGGGTAGTCAGAAGCTTGAGATCTGACATCAGTCTTGCCAAGGGGTATCGGGTTACCCAGTTACTGGGTTGTGGAGGTCAGATAGGCAGTCGCTCCATGTAAAACACTGGTACTCAGTTGAATCCGGTAAGACTGGAAGCCGACCCCAACATAATTGGGAAAAAGGCTGGGCAGATGATGATAGGCTAAATTTATTTAAAAAAAAATTGTGATCCTTATAAAAATTGCAATAATGTAACCCAAAGTAGCAAAATTTTGCCTATAAAATTCATTCTTTGGCGTGCGCTGAGAAAACTATTGATGATACATGAAAATTATGTACTACATGATTAAAGAACTCATTATTACCTACAAAAAAATATGCGAGAGAATGTATCTAACTATCATAGATAACTCACAATAGCAGCTTTCTAAATTTTAATTCGATTGATGGCATGAACTCATATATTGCGAGCAATGAAGTGCAGCATTCTTGGACTCAGATTAACAGACCGCCTTCGAACTTTGTGCTGCACTCCAAAACACAAATCGCCGACGTCACTCAAAAAGCAGCCAAGCTTATATAGAACTGGGCCTGACACGTCTGCCCCATGTCGAAGAGATCGAGAGAGAAAGGAGATGTTCCAGAAATGTATGGAGCCTGGGCCAGCTCTATGTACAGTTTATGTAAAAATCGCTATATATTATAGTAACCGTTTATTATTGTTAATTTTCTTTAATTTCACTTCGTTTCAAAGTAAACTCAAATTAACTTTGTCTATTAGAGCAACACACCATTTAATTAAACATGGTGGATCAGATCAGTAGTATGCGAATAATGTCATTTTGACAATGACATTTGATTGACGTGTCATTGTAAAAATCTGCGTTATAAAAAATAACACGAGTTCAATTGTAACAAAGAATCAATTAATCAATATCCGTAGTAGCAAACTGGGTTGCAAAACTAAAACTACCTCGCCGAAACACATCCAATTCAAAGCCAAAGCAAAGAATGACTCAAAGACGTCACTTCTTAAAACTGTCAAAGTCGTCAAACGTCATGTCAAACACAACCGTCATGGCTGCCCTAAAAATAGAGTTATCTTAGTAAAAAATTGATCAAATGATCATTTTTTACGCCTGTACCCTTTTTCAAATTAATTTATTAGTATTTTTATGGTATTCCTCTATTTTTTTCCTATTTATCTATGTAGTGTACATATAGATGGCCCAAAATCGAACATCTCCTTTCCGGTGGCATCGCCGCAAACCGAGGTGAAAGAATCTATCGAAAGAATTGGTCAAGAAGTGCCCAAAATTAGGAACGAAGGAAGAAAGGAAGGCCTTACTCCTGCAGTGGATCAGAGCAGACTGAATTCGAAGCATTAAAAAAGTGCGATACTTAGGGGAGGCTATTATGATGATGATATCAATACCACGGGGTCTCATTGCTAAGAAAGAATATTTGGTTCAAATAAATCTCACTAGATGACGCGACATGTACACACAATTCAATAGAATTGTGTTAAAAATTAACATTATCTGGAATTGAACATAAACATTGTATGTTCTTGTTTAATTAACTCTCCTAAGTACAATATTCTGGAATATTGGGCTCTTAATTCACATTTCAAAGATTATTTGAACGGATCATTTAAAATTGATGCCATAGATGGCGCATTTTTAAATTTCTGAGGCATTCAACTCGATTGTTAAAATTTGCATTTTAACACATATTGGTGCAGAAAAACTGTAACAACGTGCAAAAAAATACTATAAAACGAACCTTCACTGTATTTAAAGAAAAAAATATTCACAAACCCCGTAAACCCTTTTACTTGCAAGTCGCTGCTAACACCATCTATTGCCGTGAAACGGGATCGAACGCGATTCATGTACTCACAAAAATAACAAGATTAAGCAGATGAAAAACGCTAGTTACATCGGCACAGTTTTTTTGTATAGGATGAGGCATCTGTATGCTAGTATTATATTATCTGTGTCAATACCAATGATCTTAATACCATTTTTTTGTCCCTAGAGATGCCAACGGTAAGGTGAAGGGTTTGACCACGCGTCACGTGGACACCGGCATGGGACTGGAGCGCATGGCCACCATCCTCCAGGGCGTGCCGTCCAACTACGACACGGATCTGTTCCAGCCGATCATCAGGGCGATTGAGAAGGCATGTATCATCAGTAGTTGTTGTAATTTAAACCTTATTTCTATGTGAATAAATGGCAGGTGATGATACATGATTTAAAATATTACACTATCATTGAAAAGGGCTGCCACTAGGGCACAGGGTTTTTACTCCACTATTATAGAATAGCAACAATGTTGCACAAATATGTTTAATAAATAAATTGATAATGAATTAAATCATGACTAAAATATATGGAGTTGAAAGTAGTTTAAATTGAGAGCAGTGGTAACGGCCGCGACTTACAAGTTGTAGGTCGTGGGTTCGAACCCTGGCAGGCGCTTTACTGTTTGTAAATTATTACGTTACTACTGTTCTCAAAAACGGTGAAAGAAAACATCGTGAGGAAACCGGCATGTCTTAGAACCAAAAATTCGAAGACATGTGACATCCACCAGCATGCACTGGGCCCGCGTGGTGGTTTATGGCCCATTCCCCCTCACAAAGAGGAGGCCTGTGTCCCAGCATTGGGAACATTAATAGGCTGATGATGTGATGATGTTAACCCCATTCATTTTTCAAAGCTTAAGTTTGGCGTGACTCTGTGCTCATTAATTAAGGAGGAAATTCTAATACTGTCGTCTGCTTGGCTCTAGTATCGGTTGGCAGAAGGAGTGGGGGAAAAGTTGTTAAAGCTGGTAGGGGTTGGTTCCCAAGCTGAAGCTGCGGAGGTGAGCATGGGTGCCTATCCTTTGTTATGTAAGGGCGAAGGGGTTGCACTGCCCGCAGCGCCGGAGACGATGGAGAAGCAACTTTAAAGTGTTCTGAGGTTAGGTTTATTTTGATGAGTGTGGTGCCAGGGGCACCCCCACCTCCGCCCTCCACCCTCTTCCCCCTTCTCCTCCTACCAACCGATACTAGATTTTTACCTCTGCCTATGTCATCTAGAAGTACAGGTGATATTAGTAAAGGAGACGTGGCAGGTCGACCTTCACCCATCAGATAACTGGGATGAGACATATTTTTTCTCAAAAGTGATTTATTAACAATCATGCTTATGATAACTTGCCTATCGAAAAGTTTGCATAGCTATTTTTAATTGAAGTTATTTGATGGGTGACGATCGATCTTCCACGTCTCTTAGACTATATAATGTTGTGATTGTCCAGAACAGTAAAGGAGCGTCGCCATACGGCGGCAGCTACGACCCCGCAGCTGTTGTGGACGCGGCCTACCGCAGGCTCGCGGACCACGCCAGGATGATCAGCGTCTGTCTGGCTGATGGAGTGTTTCCAGCTTCTAAGTAAGTTTTTATTGTTTGTTTATCTTACAGCAAACAATTTTTAGTAGGCACCTTCATAATTAGGTAACAATAGTAGATTGTTTATCTAATAATCAAACTACAAAGAATAACAACAAACAACTATATTTAACCGACTTCAACGAAAAGGAGGAGGTTCTCAATTCGTTCTAATCATTTTTTTTTATATGTATGTTCCCCGATTACTCAAAGACGCCTGGATCGATTTGGAAAATTCTTTCCTAGTTGGTCCCATAGTCATCAGATTAGGATCTGATGATTGAATCCTAGAGAAATCTAGGGATCTCCTCAAATATTATAGGCAAAAATAGCGATTTTGGTATTTTCATCAACAATGCAATCATTTGCACTCAGAAAGTATCATTTGGTGAAGTGGAACTGATGAAGAAGACCACAGATGGCCACTGGAACTCCTAAATGCTAAGTATGTCACGGGCATAAGATATCTCGAAAAGTTAATCGACTATAATGAAGAAAATACTTATAAATAAATGGTACTGATGAAAATGACACCATCGAACTGATCTGATGATGAAGCCGGAAGGTAGGCCCTGGAACTCTAAAATAAAACAATGTATCCTAGTCGTGTTTGGGCTTATTGGAATCGCCATAAGATGTACTTTGGCTATAAATGATAATCATGTTAATTGGAGGTACCTACCAAAACTAAAAAGAGAAAAATAAAAAAATCAAACCGATTTTCAGAACAAAAAACTACAGAGCAAATTTTTTTTTTTTTTCTGAAGTCGGTGTCGAAACACGTAAAACAATAGGTACCTAAAAGCACTCTCACCTTTACAAACAACTATTTTAAAGGTGAGAGTGCTTTTTTAACCCAGAGCACAGCTAGGGATTTGGCGCACGGTTGGCGCAGTGGTTGAGCGATTGACTGCTGCGCTGCGTGTCGTGGGTTCGATTCCCGCACGGAAAAAATATTTGTATGACCTACACATAGTTGTTCCGGCTCTGGGTGTTTGTGTATTTGAGTTTATATGTTTGTAAACGCACCCACGACACAGGAAGAAATTCCTAGTATGGGGCAACGTTTTTTTTTTTTTTTAAACAAAAAAAAATGGGATTCAATGTACGTCACTCGAGCTTAAAATAGTGTTGCTACCTAGGTGGACACTACTCATACTTTTTATCACCCTCTATGAGAAAATAAGTAAGTGCAACTTAGGAACAAGAATGTTACGTTTATTTATTTACATACAATTAGGACCATAACCATAAGACATAATTAGAGGCTAATGTTTATATTTGAACAATTATGGAAGCGCAACGTAACAATTTTATTAGTACCATCCGTTACAGTAGTGGATTTATTTTATAATTTGGTCACTTTATCAATACAATGTTCCCGTGCGGTACGAAATAGAATTACAATAGCTCATTATCCATTTACCTCATACATTCGTTGTAATCGATATATATTTTATATATTTTAGACCGCATGGTTTGTGAATTATCTCTTTGCTGATTGGAACATTTACTCACAATAGCCACATTCCAAATTCATATCACTTTTAGTCCCTAGGGATTAATGAGCTATTTTAGTCCCTGTTTAATACGAATAAAATAGCTCTTTTTGAAAAGAGTTGATAATAGGGACATAGGCCTCCCCCAGGCATCGCCACATTGACCGATCCCGTGCGTCTCGCATCCAGCGCCTTCCCGCAACCTTAACCAGGTCATCGGTCAAGAAATAATACTGATTACACGCTTGAGACTACACATGGACTTATTAGAGATAACAAAGAAGTTGCTCAAGAATTTGTAAATTTCTTTACCAGCATCCCAATTAAAACTACTGAACCCTTAAATTCTTCGCCGTCGCTCGCTTCTGGTTTATTACACGCTAACGTTTCAGCCTGCCCGACTGAATTTCACTTTTCACATATAAACCCAATAACAGTAATAAAGGCTTTTAAGCAAATAAAGGTAAAACTGACCGAAGATCTATGGGGCATGTCCATCAAAGTTTGTACCTCCATTATTCAGACTATAGCGCCGTACTTAGCTTTGATTTTTAATTTGTATGTAGATCAAGGAGTCTTTCCGGATCTAATGAAACATAGTAAGGTTATACCACTTTTTAAATCCGGGGACAGTAAAGACACAAATAATTATAGACCAGTGTCCGTGCTGCCGGTTTTCAGCAAGGTATTTGAAAAGATAATGCTAAATCAAATGCTCATTAATTTTAATACGAATAAAATCCTACACGAGAAACAGTATGGTTTCACCAAAGGACGTTGAACAACCGACGCTAGTGTCACCTTATTAAAACACATCTTTGATGCGTGGGAGGAGGGGCAAGATGCCATAGGTATTTTCTGCGACCTGTCGAAGGCGTTTGATTGCGTTGATCATGAAACATTGCTTTTGAAACTTGAGCATTACGGGCTAGGCCTTTTAGCATTAAGTTAAGTAAAATCCTATTTGAATGATAGAGAGCAATTAGTCCAAATAAACGGTGTCAATTGGTCGGGGTTGAACGTGAAAATGGGGGTACCCCAATGCTCAATTTTAGGTCCTTTCTTATTTTTAGTATACATTAATGATTTACCCCATCTATTGAAAAACAAACTAAACATGGTGTTATTTGCTGACGACACTTCTTTGATTTTTAAGATAAATAGACGTACGAGTAACGTTGTCGACGTAAATAATGCATTGCAGCAAGTTCTGAATTGGTTCACTGCTAATAATTTAGTTTTAAATGCTAAAAAAACTAAGTGTGTAAAATTTTCCTTGCCGAATGTCAAAAGTTATGATTGTGACATTATATTAAACAACGAGAAGCTAGAATTCGTCGACAAAACGGTTTTCCTGGGGATCACGCTAGACTCAAGGTTACAATGGGTTCCTCATATAATATCACTTGCGGGGCGGTTAAGTTCGGCAGCTTATGCTGTCAGAAAAATTCGTCAATTTACTGATGTAGATACCGCGAGGCTGGTCTATTTTAGTTACTTTCATAGCATAATGTCTTACGGTATATTACTATGGGGAAGGGCTGCAGACATTCAGTAAATTTTTATTCTGCAAAAACGAGCCATCAGAGCGATATACAATCTTCGCCGGCGCGATTCTCTAAGGGAATTGTTTAAGGACATTAACATCATGACTGTACCTTTTCAATATATTTACGAAAACATCATGTACGTGAGAAATAATTTACATCTTTTTAGTAAAAACAGCGATAGACATAGTTATGTTACTAGAAGTAGGGACCAATTAATTCAACCAGGGTTCAGGCTGGCTAAAGTAGCGTCATCTTTTATGGGGTACTGTATAAAATGTTACAATAAAATACCGCCTCACATTCTAGAACTGAATGAGTCGAAATTCAAAACTTTTATAAAACGCACACTATGCAGGCAGGCATATTATAAGTTGGGGGATTACATCGCTGATAAAAATGCTTGGCTCAGCGCTAGTCCAGCTCCACAGTCACTAGGACACAATAACAAGTTATAAACAGAAAAGTTCTGAAGTATTTTTGGACCTGCTGAAGATTGCATGAATGTATTTGTGTTGTATAAACTCAATTTATTTTTATATTATATAACTGCACAGCACATACGTGAGTACTATGTACCAACTGTAAATCTACCATTTGCTATACCTTTGTGTCGTACGTTGACTTCAGTGTGCCCTGGCAGTTGATAGTGTGTCATGCTCTCTCTAATGTCTCTCTGATGGTGGCACATGTGTAGGATCATTCGGTTCCCTTCATGATGGTTGAGCTGAGTGGTGCCGATCCATGTGTCATGTTCGTGAACGGGCGCCATCAGTTGGGATTGGTCATAACTTAGCTGCCTCCGCCTGTTTTTAATTACCTATTTATTGTATTTTTAATTGTTTGTTTTACTGTAGAAGCTTTTAAGTGCGTTACTTTTTTTTTTTTCTTTTACATCGTTCTCACATGTATGTATTTTTTTTTTCAGCAAGATAATGTAACCAAATACTTGTAAAACACATTTTTTTAAAAAGAGTACGTGTGGAGTTTCTTGTCCATTCTTCTCCACAACAAGCTACATTTCCGAATGGGCGGTAGAATCAATGACGATTTTTTTCCGTTCTGCGAGCAATGTGCCCTGCACACTGCCACTTAAGTTTGGCAATTCTTCGGGCTATGTCGGTAACTTTGGTTCTCCTGCGGATATCATCATTTCTAACGTGACCACGCAAGGAAATTCCGAGCATGGCCCTTTCCATTGCCCTTTGGGACCAGATCTGAGGCCCAGTAGCGTGCGCGTCGGATATGTATCTCTCAGCAACAGTGCTGTCGTCTGCATATCCAAAGGTATTGGGTTACCGGTAGCCATCTCGTACTAAAACAACAACGCGCCAGTCATGCGCGTCCGAAAGCCTACGTTCAGCCAGGCCAAAAATATTGGGGATTACTTTACGCGAGTTTGACTCGCATTTGGCCAGTTTTTAATATATGAAAGTTTAGAAAAGCTGTTCTAATAGCCAACTCTTGTTCCAGCCTAAATCTAAAACAGATAATGAGGAAATCCTTCAAAATCTCCACGGACGTGTTCCAAAACCCTCAACTGCTGAAGATCCTGTACAACGAGGTGGTGGCTACCCTCGGCTCCACGTACCCTGAGCTGGGGGCTAAGGAGGCTGATGCCAAGCTGATCATAGATCATGAGGAAGTGGCTTATGCTAAGGTATAGTGGTTTTAGTTGAGTCGTTACTAACATATTTTAGAGGGGCTTCAGTCAGAGTAAATAATAATAACCAATTGGGTCGGTTTTCAAGGTTAAGGGAGCCCTACTCGGTCATTCTTCCATACAAACGTTATAGTCTATCGATTACTCCACTGTTTGACGATGTTCGTTCAAAATAAAAAAATATATCAATTTGTCTCATCATTATCTAGCCCTGTATGGAACCAAAAAAAACCTGCCAAGTGCGAGTCGTACTCGCGCACGAAGGGTTCCGTTTTTAGTATTTGTTGTTATAGCGGCAACAGAAATACATAATCTGTGAAAATTTCAACTGTCTAGCTATCACTGTTCATGAGATACAGCCTGGTGACAGACAGACAGACAGACGGACCGCGGAGTCTTAGTTACCCTTTGGGTACGGAACCCTAAAAATGATATCAATTTGTCTCATCATTATCTAGCCCTGTATGGAACCAAAAAAAACCTGCCAAGTGCGAGTCGTACTCGCGCACGAAGGTTTCCGTACCATTAACGAAAAATCGGCAAAAAAATCACTTGTTGTATGGGAGCCCCACTTAAATATTTGTTTTATTCTGTTTTTAGTATTTGTTGTTATAGCGGCAACAGAAATACATCATCTGTGAATATTTCAACTGTCCAGCTATCACGGTTCATGAGATACAGACTGGTGACAGACAGACAGACGGACAGTGGAGTCTTAGTAATAGGGTCCCGTTTTTACCCTTCGTGTAAGGAACCCTAAAAATCATATCAATTTGTCTCATCATGATCTAGCCCTGTATGGAAACAAAAAAGTAAAATAAAACAAACAGGGTGCGTAAAAAACCGTGGATCAAACGAAACAGGGCGATAGTTAAAAAAAAAGGAGTAAAAAAATATTACAAACAAAATAGTTATTTATGCTACAAGTGTGGAAGGTAGGTGATTTCCGATGAGTGGCATTTTTATTCACGAGCGAGCGAAGCGAGTGAGTGAATAAATCGACACGAGTCGGAAATCATCTTACGTACGTGTATCATACAACATTTTACTATGCATTGTGCGAGGAAATAAATAAAATAATAAAATGAAATTAATAAAATGGCGGGCTTATTCAAGCGCGTTCAGCATATCCACAGATTAACTAATAGTTCCTCGGGCATATCTACTGCGCATGTGCGAATAGCTGTCACATCGTAACGCAATAAGGCACGAGCAAAATATACGTTCTGCCAAACATATTTAATGAATATTTAAAATTAATTTATTGATCAAAATCTAAATCTAGAATAATTAAAAACGCCTAAAATAAAGTATTAGTTTTATTTTACCTTTTATATGAATGATAATCTGTACATAACTAATTTTTAAAACTTTTCTCAAATAATAAAAACTCTATGCGTCGGGCTGACGTTGGAGTGAAAAATTAAAAAAAAGTACAGGAAAGTAAAAAGCACTAGTGAAAAAAAGTGACACTTGCCGCACAGTTTGGCTGCTTGGAAAACCGGTCTTTTCGAGGACATGCATTGTAAAAAATGTTTCTTTATGTCGTAGTGCAAATAACCCCAACGAGATTAAGTATCAATCGAAACGGGTGATGTTTCGTTTGATACTTAATCTCCAGTGGCGCCAACTGGTGAACACATAAACGGAAGCCCTCATTAGATTGTAAGCCGAACCCAATATAGTTGGAAAAACGTTATGCAAATATCATAATATGTTTATAGGTCTACCGGAATCTCATGGCAAATGTGGAAATAAAAATTTGTTGTGTGCAATATTGGGGAAATTGGATTAAACGATCTTGATACTGTTTAATTTTTATATATGTCTTTAGTATTAATGAACATGAGGTACCTATATTATAGTAGTCACAGCGGATCTTTGTGTCTTTGGACTTGGTCCTGCCAACCATTGCGTAAGAAACAGTTTGTCATCGAGTATACTGCATAGAGTAAGCGAGATAGGACTATGTGACATACATCAGCAAGTGAAAGAGAGTTATACAATGCTATCTTCACCTTCAACATTGACACAAAAATAGCTACTGCGCGGGGTCATGCAACAAATTCAGAGACACAAAGATCCACTGTGAGTATTATAGGTATGTGTATGAATAATGTTGTTATACATCGGGTTCTTAACATACGAAAAATAAATCAATTGAATATTAATTATTATAATATAATATTAATATAAATTTATTATATATCATTTAAATCATACTAATAACTTAAAACCTTATTCAGAACTAGAAAACTAGAATACGGTTGCATGAACTCCACTGGCATTTCAAAAGCTTGTATCTTTGTAGTTTTATGTCATCTCTCTCCATCAAAATGGTTCTTTTTCAATGGCATTTAACATATTCAAACCCAATCTCTTTATGTATAAAGTCTGCAAAAAATAATAAAATGATCATGTTACTTTTAGTCATTCATCATCATCAGTCTATATATACTTTTTTTATGTAAGTTTTATGGCCTGGTTGCTAGGACCTTTTAGCCACGTCTTTGGAAAGAGTTTTGGATCTTATATTTATTTTTTAGTATGCTTTAGAATGCGGATGTAACAGATTCTAATGTTTTTTGGAGTATTTGGCAGCAAATTGTATCGAGTCAGTCTTCCCAGTAAGCTTTGCAGAGGCAGTTAATACTACAATAAAATACTCCGCTCTACTATCCCGAGATCGCTTCTGTCAATGATTTTACAAATTGTCTAGTTGCGTAGACAGTTGAGACACAAAACTACACCAATAATATATCACAATATCCACTAGGAATCAATTTGCAAATAATATTAACAGACACTGAACTTCACTCGACAAAATGCCATGAGATTCTGGTAGACCTAAACTAACATAATTTATGTACAAAAGCAGTTTTTTTATATGGACACGTTTTCTGTGACACTGTGTAAACAAACAATTTTTCTTCCTTTTCTGCTAAGTTGAGGTTGGGGCTGAAGAAGAAGTGGAAGGAACTGTCGCGGTTGTACCCGGAGGTCGAGGAGTTGAGTGATGTGGAGCTTCCATCGTTTGCACTCGGGTATAAAGAATTTAAAGAGGTACATTATTTATTTTCATATTATTTATTGTCAACAAAATAAACATATTCAAATACAAAAGAAAAACTTATGAACAAAGGCAAGCCTAATCCATAATTGGGTTCTCTGACAGCAAACCTCAGTGTAATTTATTTTTTGTTATTATAAAAAAAAAAAAAAATCTTCAAGGTTAAGCAACACTTGACGAGGTCGGTCCGTGGATGTGTGACCATTTCAACAGACCGAGTTTCGTCCGTGCCTCGGAAAGCACGTTAAGCCGTTGGTCCCGGCTGTCATTTGAAGATCTTTGACAGTCGTTACGGGTAGCCAGAAGCTTGAGATCTGACACCAGTCTAGCCAAGGGGTACCGTGTTACCCAGTTACTGGGTTGTGGAGGTCAGATAGGCAGTCGCTCCTTTTAAAACACTTGTACTCAGCTGAATCCAGTTAGATTGGAAGCCGACCCCAACTTAGTTGGGAAAAGGCTAGACAGATTGATTGTTATAATAGTTAGTCTCGCGCTTGACCACTATCTCAGTTGATGGTAAGCGATGATGTGGTCATAATTATAGCGTGTTATAGACAGATTTACAAAATTAGGACAGAACTTAACAAAATCGCACAACAAATACTTGAAAACATAAGAATATAATTAATTTCAAACAATAATATTAATTATTATTTATTAAATGTAATTTGTGGACCAGTGGTAACGGCCAAGACTTACAAGTTGTAGGTCGTGGGTTCGAACCCAGGCAGGCACATTACTATTCTTCACCACTGGTCTCAAAACGGTGAAGGAAAACATCGCGAGGAAACCGGCATGTCCTAGAACCTAAAATTCGAAGACATGTGACATCTACCAACATGCACTGGGCCCGCGTGGTGTAATACGGTCTATTCCCTCTCACAGAGAGGAGATCTGTGTCCCAGCAGTGGGAACATTAATAGGCTGCTGATGATGATGATAAAAAAATAAAAAAACTAATAAACACGTTTTAATAGAACACCAAACTAAAAAGTAGAAAATAATTTTCAATAAATTTAAATTAAGAACAGCGCGATAAAAAAATTATTAAAAACAAGGGTAGGGTGCTTTTTAAGATATTTTCAAAATGACTACTTTTGCCAATATCTGTCAATAACATATTATAACAATTGACATCAAGCAGCCCATACTTTGATATCAATTGTTTAGCATTTGATATCAGTATCTTTTTTACTTTTTTTACAATCAAATACTTATTTTTGTTTATCACACTGTTCTTAATTTAAATTTACTATTTATATTCTAGACGAATTAATTTAGGACCTCCTTTCAAACTTTCACAGACAATGGCCAAACAGAAATCGACCGAAATACCAGGGGAACTAGTCTTCAAACTGTATGACACCCACGGCTTCCAAGAAAACGTGATAGGTCGCATCGCAGAGGTGAACAACTTGACCATAGACAACACAGGCTTCTGGAAGCTTCTGTCCAAACACAAGGCCAGGCACAAGACCGCTTCTAAAGAACAGGAACAGGACAAAGCTAAAGGATTGTTATTCCAAGAAGCCATAAAAAGCTTTAAAAAAAATGGCCACGTCAATACAAATGATCTACATAAATATGACTACACGTTCAATGGAAACAATATAGAAACCAAACCGTTGAAAACAAAAATAATAGGTATTTTAAACCAAGACTGTCTCTGTCTAGACTATTTAGATGCATGCGAAAACCGACCTTTTTACATAGTGACAAAAGACACAAATTTCTATTGCGAGGAAGGGGGACAAGCAGCTGATGATGGCATGATATATATCAATGAAAATGTCGCTTTGGATGTGAGAAGTGCCTTCAAGATCCAAGACTTTGTCTTCCATATGGGTTATTTTTCCGTATCAGGGGATAGGACTTGTGTGCATCGTGATATGGAGGTAGAACTTGAGATTGATGAAGATAGAAGGTTGAAGATAATGCAGAATCATACCGCTGTGCATCTGTTGAATGCGGCAGTGAGAAAGGTTTTGCCCTATAGTGCTGTTTGTCCCACGGGGTCTAGTGTTACTGATAAGGGCTTGAGTCTAAATCTGTCGATTTATGGAGAGAAGCTCTCGCAAGATGTTATGATGGATGTACAGGATCTTATTAGGTGAGTTTGATTTTCATAATATCGAAAAAAATTGAGATGAATCTGTGCCCCACGGTCTACGTTTGACCTTTGGCCTGCAGTTGGACGCTGACATAGTTGTATGTTTGTTTCTTTTCTGTATTTTCCTGTTGCATTTAATTATTCAATTCTATATGAAAATCAAAGTCGATGTCAGCTATTTTACAAAAAAAAAATCTATACCAATATTATAAAGAGGAAAGATTTTTTGTTTGTTTGTTTGTTTGTACCGAATAGGCTCCGAAACTACTGGACCGAATTAAAAAAAATATTTCACCTATAGAAAGCTACAAGTGACATAGGCTATTTTTTTATCCCGAAAACGGGTCTTGTGGGGTGGTCCACTGGAGCGAATCCGCGGGTACTGCTAGCATGATATAACAAAAAAGTCTGCGATTGATATATATATAAACACATTGTAGATCTTGTTGGCTGTTGGACAGAGATTCTGATTTAAATGTTTTCTGTCAATATGCTGAATTTGGGCCTTTGCTTTTATTTCGCTTTTCTTTATTGTCTCTTGTTTATTTCCTAATAGCGGACGCCTCGCGGTTTCACCCGCGTAGTTCCCTTTCCCGTGGGAATACAGGGATAAAAAGTAGCCTATGTCACCCGGGGATAGATTAGCTTCCCAACGGTGAAATAATTTTTGAAATCGGTCCAGCCAGAAGTTACTAGGAACATACATACATACTTTCTCTTTTATATTTATTTCCTATGAATATCCAGAATACATACGTATTCTTTCTCTTCTGTACAGGGAGTCAATACGCTGCAACGCGTCCATAGAAACCCGCGTGATGGACAGCATACAGCTGTCTCTTGAATCCTCTGTGCTGACCGTGCCGGGGGAGACCTACCCTGAACAGGGGCTGCGACTCGTCACCGCCGCGCCGCCGCTCCTGTCCAAGTGAGTTACTGTCGGTATCCACAGAATTAATGCCTGTGTCCACAGAATTAATGCCTGTGTCCGCCGAGTTACTGCCTGTGTCCGCCGAGTTACTACCTGTGTCCGCCGAGTTACTGCCTGTGTCCGCTGAGTTACTGTCTGTGTCCGCTGAGTTACTGCCTGTGTCCGCCGAGTTACTGCCTGTGTCCGCCGAGTTACTGCCTGTGTCCGCCGAGTTACTGACTGTGTCCGCTGAGTTACTGCCTGTGTCCGCCGAGTTACTGCCTGTGTCCGCCGAGTTACTACCTGTGTCCGCCGAGTTACTGTCTGTGTCCAATGGGTTATTACGCACAACGGACCAGAGTCCGTTCTCATCGAGTGGTATTGTTGTTTTGAGCTCGTTGAGTAGATAAATACTGTATTTTTCGTTTTAAAAAATATTGGAAAACAACGGAATGAGAAGCTACCAAAGTCGGCTTGTTTTTACAAAATTTTGTTCCGAAGAGTTTTTTAACTGCCCATTAAACAATGAACTTGAAATTTCGTGATAATGATTATTATTACGTATATTTTACTAACGAATACCAAAAACATATACAAATAAAGAAAGAAAAATATATATTTGTGACCCGCACAGGAGACACGAGAAATAAGCGTAAAATTAAACAATAATAAACATTGCTAGACCAAAAATGCTCCTATCTCAGCATGTGCAAATAGATTTGGTACGGAACCCTGAATGTGCGAAGTCCGACTGGTTTTTCACAGTAAAACACAGTGAAAAATTGAACCTAAAATACAGCCCTGTGACCGATATTAAAGATATGTTTTGCTGATATGATAATGTGTTGTGTTAGGGAGCTGTGCTGTGGAACACACGTGCCTTCAACAGGCCTGCTGGGCGAGTTCTGCGTGACGCTGGTGAAGGGCGCGGGGGGGCAGCACCCCACCGTGCATGCGCTCACGGGGGAGCGGGCTAAGCAGGTACCTAGCACATCATAAAAAAGTTTACATCTCTCATGTTCGGTAAGTAGGTTCTTATTACCTCCAAATGGGGCTTGTAAGTGACTAATTAGCGCTCTAGGGTAATAATGTAGCTAGAAAAGCCCTAGGGCGGTAAGTAATTAAAAAAAACACTTCTTTCTTTTAAAAAGTTCGCGTTCATCTAACCATCATACTGGCAATAGACATCATGCATTCAGCCCAATGACCAAAGAGGTCGCTTTGCTATTCAGCCTTGTCTTCGTGTGAGTATAATAGTCATCAATTTTAAATATCGAACGGCGAAGATCAATTTTTTTCTTGAAAAAAAAATTTTTTTTAATGTTTAAAGCTTGTTTACGGCTGTCAGTCGCGTCCGTAAGCCGCGCCCGATAATTTGATTCCAGCTTTATTCTTGTAATGCTGGTTTTTTCTACTTACCTCACAATCGAGATGTAAAGCAGAATAGTTAGCTCGGGTGTAAGCACCAATTGCACCCTCGAACTATAGGCGGGCGTCTAAATATCTCGGGCTGCAATTGAAGCCTTACAGCCCTTGGCTACTAATCTACTATTAGATCTTCATTTCTTCTTTCATATATCACTATCAGCCGTCATCTCAGCAGCCTTTTCAGTCTATACAGTGTGGAGATGACGATACAACAATATTTCAACTTTATATACGAGTACCAATTAACATTCCCAGTCTGCATTTACAAATATATTCAATAGTGGTGTCTCATCCCATACAAAGAAACCGTGCCGAGTTTCTATACTGATTAAACTGATTATTTTTACCCGACTGCCGAAGGAGGGTAATGTGTTTATCAGTCTATGTATGTATGTATGTTTGTTCCTATATGGCGTTCCAGAGACCAAACGCGTTGGCCGATTTTGATGATTCATACGTCAATCGATGCGTCTTAACCCTGCGAGTGTCATAGGCTACATTAAAATTGGATAATAGAAAAATGGCGGATTTTGGGTGCCATATTGTGGGGGCCCATTTTTTTTTTTTTCCAAACCCTTCGTGTGGGGTATCAAAATAAAGGGTTTTAAGAGGTGATTTCAAAAATATATAACACTTATATGTTTAAATGTATCTAATTCGAAAAAAACTAACTAAAAAGTTATAAATAAAAAAACTTAATTCAAAAATCAAAAAACCCGACTGCTTCAAAAGCGAACTAAAAAGTCGTAAACAAGGAAAAAATCATGCTGTGCTGGCGGAGGATACACCAGATTTTGGTCAGCCAGCCCGCGAATATGTATCCTCAGACTGCACAGCATGATTTTTTCCTTGTTTACGACTTTTTAGTTCGCTTTTTTGTACATCGATCGAGTTCCGTTCCGTTCCACGGATATAGTTGGTAATCTATCTATCGCCGTTGAACGGAACCGAACGCGATCGATTTACAAAAAATAATCGGTATAATCAGATTAGAGGAGCTCGTGGCTAAATAATAACAGCCGCACGGGTTGATCATCAAGGTTAAGCAACGCTTGACGAGGTTGGTCCGTGGATGGGTGACCATTCCAACATACCATGTTTCCTCCGTGCCTCGGAAAGCGCGTTAAGCCGTTGGTCCCGGCTGTCATTTGAAGATCTTTGACAGTCGTTACGAGTAGTCAGAAGCTTGAGATCTGGCACCAGTCTAGCCAAGGGGTACCGTGTTACCCAGTTACTGGGTTGTGGAGGTCAGATAGGCAGTCGCTCCATGTAAAACACTGGTACTCAGCTGAATCTGGTTAGACTGGAAGCCGACCCCAATATAGTTGGGAAAAGGCTAGGCAGATTGAATCGGTATAATCAGATGAAAAACGGTTACGTCGGCACGGTTTCTTTGTATGGGATGAGGCATCTGTATGCTAGTATTATATCATCTGTGATTTATTCAATATAGGTATTTTGACTATCTAAGCATAGTGCTTAAGATTTTTTATTCAGGATTTATTCCATAGTTTCAAACTACTCGTATGCGCTAGTATTGCCAGTTTTGTCGTATCGTCATCCCCACACTGTATATATATTTACAGTCTTTCACAAATCTGTAATTATTTTTTGTGCTTTTAATAAACATAAACTCAAGCTTTATACCTGATCTTATCATCATTATTTGATATGCCCGCTATTTCACGAGAACAACATACGAGGTCCACCAAATGACTGCCCTTATGGATCCGCGAGACGATCAAATGCACTTGACAATTCTACGTGATTGAAGCGAATATTGATTGTTTACCGCGCACACTTGACGCTACCATCAAGCGGTCTACGGCTTGCTTGATCGCAATTGATAGAGAATTTTATTAACGCGACTTGACAAGCTTTTTCATTTGTGGCCGCAATATCGAAGAATTCAAAGAAAATACCGACCGTGCTTTTCACAGGGATTTTCCTGTACAATGGAAAGTTAAACATTACCCTCCTTCGGCAGTCGGGTAAAAATAAGGAGTATGCTGACAAAAATAAAAGGTCGATTGCTCCTTTAAGTTCATCGAAATAAAACATCAAAATAATACCTAATTATTTCCTTTATTCAATTATTGTACATACTTTTTACATTATTAAATATTAGCTTATAATAATATAAAAATTAGTAGCCCACCGGTATCTGGAACAGGGTCCAAGCTACCGGTGGTTAGGGCTCCTGAGAGAGGCACCTCCTAACGATACGCGTCGTGTCCAGGAGTACCGCTTTCTGGATCAAACCCTTGATCCAGCTGCCTAACGAGAGCCTCCTCAGATGTTCGTCGAGGCTCTAGGCTATTATGCCATTGGCCGTCACGACTATCGGCACAATGACTGCTGTATTTACATCCCACATGTCGACAAAATCGCGAGCCAGATCAAGATACTTACTTTTCTTATCTCTCTCAGCCTTCACGAGGTTCTCGTCATGGGGGACCGCTATATCATCAATCATTGCGCGACGCTCTAGTCGGTCTATCACCACTATGTCAGGCTTATTGGCAACAATAGTCCTGTCAGTGATGATAGACCGATCCCAATACAACGTGACATTGCAATTCGAGAACTGGGTCGGGCACATACTTATAGTAAGGCACTTCCGATTTCACAAGATTGTATTTAAGAGCAAGTTGCTGGTGGATAATCCTGGCTACAAGGTTGTGTCTATGCAAATAGTTTCCATTAGCCAGACTAGAGAAACCGGAGGTAATGTTTGGATGTTTCGGATTGATTCCCCCGGCCGGTGACATGCCCGACAGATGTCAATCGTGCCGTCCTTCACAATGTATTTCCTAATTATTATTATTAGGCTTTTAATAAGGGTAGGAAAAACCAGGAGAAAAAATGTAATAAGCTGTTAATTTGAGATAAATAGGGTACAGATTGGTAGGCGACTGTGGCGTGCGCTTGACCGTACTTGACGACACCTTAAATGAGCGTCAAGTTCCCCATCAAGTGAAACCGTCAATCACATGAGATTTGTCAAGTGCACTTGATCGTCTCGCGGACCCATTAGTGAAAACAGGTGCATTAACATTCAAACTACAAAATCTAATCCTCCTCCCAGGCGCGTGAACTATTCTGCCGAGCAGAAAAACTGGAACAAGTCATAGACCTGGTAGACCCAGAAAGGAAGAGAGAAGAAGTATCCCTTATCAAGCAGCAGTTGACAGAACTGTGCGGCACTAGTGGCGCCCCCTATGCGGAGTACGCCAAGTGCTTGGCGCTCATAGACAGCTTCGAGAAGAGGGAGGTGCACCAGAATGACCTGGCGTTGCAGTGAGTATCCTAATAATAATATGTAGATCTTTATTTATTTATATACACTTCATTGTACACAAACAAAAAAAGAGAAACTTAGTACTAAAACATACAATAGGCGGCCTTTCGCGTTCCGCGATCTCTTCCAGGGAACCTGGTATAGACAGAGATTACCTGGACATGACAAGGGGTTGTCGGTTGTGCGACAATACCAACAATGAACATAATATAGATACAATATTACTTACTAGAAACACAAATACATTAATATGCTAAGTAATAGATAAATAATACATACATACTTAATATGTAAGCAATGAAAATAAATGATGCACGACAATCATAGCACACTATGTCCAAAAACCAAGAGCACAATCACAGCGATAGGTAATGTTCTTTGATAAGTTTTCCAAATACAGGCAACGACTGAGCTCGTTTTATTGGGCCAGGCAATGCATTCCACAGACGAGCAGCGATCTTTTTGCTTCTCAAAGGGTAAGCAACGCTTCCCTTGGTCGGTCGGTGGATGGATGACCTGCCATTTCGTACTGAGACTTCTTCGTGGCTCGAAAAGCATGTTTTTGTTGTTGGTTCGAGCTACCATTTGTAAATCTTAGAAAACTTTTACGGCAGTTTTAAACCAAAAAGTTTATAACCTGTCTTAAAAAGGGTATCGTGTGACCCATTTTCTGGGTCTATGTTGTGTTTCTTGGAGGTTACATAGGCAGTCGCTCCATTTAAACACTGGTGTTCAGCCGCATCCGGTTAGACTAGAAGCCGACCTTAAAATACTTGGGCCAATACTAAACAGATGATGATCATATAGATCAGGTAAGGAAAAGGGAAGTTTCCCTCATCAATCAGCAGTTGACGGAGCTGTTCTGCACTAGTGGCGCCCCCTATGCAGAGTACGCCAAGTGCTTGGCGCTGATGACAGCTTCGAGTAGAGGGCGGTGCATCAGAAGGGTCTGGCGCTGAAGTGAGTGTCTCATAGCTCGTGGCTGATTTATAAGAGCCGTACGGGTTCATCTTCAAGGTTAAGTAACTCTTGCCAAAGTCGGGCCGTAGATGGGTGAACATCAATTACATACCGATATTCCTCCGTGCCTCGTAAAGCTGCTGTCATTTAAAGATCTTTGACAGTCGTTATGGGTAGTTACACACCCGAAAGTCTGACAACTACTCTACGGGCCATCGGATTACCGGACATCTGGGTCTGGGTAGACTGGAAAACGGCAGTTCCTATATTAGTAAAATGTGTCTTCTGTCTGAGAGAACCCTTAAGTCATCGAAATAGCAGCTGACATATTATTACCATGGGCCATCGGATAACAGAGCATCTGGGTCTGGGTAGACTGGAAAACGAAAGTTCCTATATTAGTAAAATGTGTGTTCTGTCTGAGAGACCCCTTATGTCATCGAAATAGCAGCTGACAACTAATTTTACCATGGGCCATCAGATTACCGGGCATCTGGGTCTGGGTAGACTGGAAAATGAAAGTTCCTGTATTTATAAAATGTGTCTTCTGTCTGTAAGACCCCTTTTGTCATCGAAATAGCAGCTGACAACTAATTTTACCATGTGCCATCGGATTACCTGGCATCTGGGTCTGGGTAGACTGGAAACCGACAGATCCTACATTCGAAAAATGTGTCATCTAAAATTTTTATTTTTCTTTAGAATTTTTTTAAGGTACAAACCTTAACTACAACAATGACATTGGGAAACGTCTAGTGCTTAAGCAACTTTTTTATCAACTTAATTTTAACCGACTTCCCAGAAAGGAGGAGGTTATCAATTCGACAGATTTTTTTTTGTGTGTTACCTCAGAACTTTTTACTAGGTGAACCACTTTTGATAATTCTTTTTTTAATTGAAAGCTGGTGATTGTCATGTGGTCTCATCACTTAGATCTGATGAAGAACTTCGGAGATATACAACAGAACTCATCAATAAATTACGGCAAATCTCTCTCTCTCTCTCTCGGGATTGCTGCAATCGCATGTCTGTTTATTGTTTACACCATTTCATAACATACCATCACGCCAGTATGCTCTAAACGGGTAGCCAGATGTGTACAGTTCATCCTGGTACACTCTCATTCCACCGGTTATGTTCAAGTTACATGTTATTCTGGCATCACTGCGGGCATTATAGGTACCTTTTACTATAGAACTTCTACATTATGTACCATTAAAAAGTGTAAAATAAAAAACCTTTTTAACAAAAAAAAATTTATATGTTACTTTCAGCTCAATAGCAGAAACAGAAGTCCGTGAAGCAGTATCCCAAGCCGCCCAAGATGGCCGCCGCTTCGTTGTACACTTCCTGCGCTGTTCATACCTGATGCAGAGCGAAGGCGTGAAGTCTGTGCTGACTGAAAAACACAGCATGCCCACCATGGTTCTGGGATGTGCCGGCGGAGTGCTTGTAGCTGCCTGCACTGTGCCAAAGGTGAGTACCACCACCCCAGTGATCACCATCAGCGCAAAGAACGTGACTTCTCAAAAGACCATCTTGGAATACCATCTGTGCAATGCCTGTTGGGGCATTCCCTGGAGAGACTGAAGAAGGGTGTCCCCACAGATTACCTCCCAATAGATTCCGCATAGAAGACAACTTACGCGCACCACACATCAGTTTATTAAGGCTGATATAACTCAGTGCACGGTATGATCTCTTTAGTGACAACCAGACATTAGAGCTGTGGTGACGCTAGCGATTTCTAGTTTTAATTCTGTTTAAAAAATACTTATCAACGGATTTCCTTTAAAAAAAGACGAATTGTGCAGTAAAATGGTGTGGAAAATCACCCAGCCCTTCAAATTCAAAAAAAGATGGGATAGCATTCCGCCGGTAGGCAAAGTAATAAATATTGACCAATCTAAAAAAGGTCAAGTTATAATGGTTAACAAATCAAAATTGCACACTTTACAGTAGCGCTCGTTGATGTCTTTTGTGAAAGTCTCTTTCACTCATACGGAAATATTATATTGCTATCTTTTTCCCACCGAAGTAAAAATGTTGAGACAAATACGTTATTTGCTTATCGAAAAGTATCGATGTTCGATATTTAATTAGGTATATAGGAGAATAAAATAATTTTGTTAAAATTGATTATTTAAAAATTAACAATTTAGTTTATTTTTAAGTGCTCTACTCATAACAAGAGCTCAGTATGACCCTGTTTACATAGGATTACAATTAAATTAAATCACTTTTGTCCAAAATCAATTTTATTTCTCGATCTATGTTTATTCTTATTAAAGTAATTATAAAATCGCCGCCGACGAAATTTTACATAAAATACCATTCTGTTTGAAAAATATCGATATTTTTATCGACATTTAATGCGTATGTCCCATCATTACGACAGGTACCGTGATCTTGAACAGCCAATCACGGCGCACTTGTCACTCCCCGCGCAACCCGTGCCTTCCGCCAAATTTGGTGAACTCGGAATCAAACAAAACAGTAGGCAAGCGGTATCTATTGGGAGGTAATCTGTGGGTGTCCCCTAAGTATCTGTACTGAGCCACCGTCTTTCCTGGGGACAGTTGGTGGGTGGACAGAGTGTCCAATCTGAGCGCCCCCGATTTCTGAGTTCCGCCTGCATGGCGGGGTTTTAGGCGTTAAGGTTGCCCGCCCGATGCATTCTTCTCCCAGCGGGATCAGCTTTCTCACGATCCCGCTCGGCGGCTTCCTTCTAGACCATCATGATCTAACAGAAGAAATGCATTTTCTCCCGTTTTATGTCTCTGCCAGCATGGCCCTCACTACTGCTGAGAAGTACTAGAATCCCTAATAAATCAGTTAATTCGGGCTCAGATATAATATAGGTGTATATTATATATTATATAAGTAATGTCAACCATACAAAAATAGGTGTATATTGTATGGTTGTCATTACTTATATAATATAGGTGTATATTATATAAGTAATGACAACCATACAAAAATAAATCGTAAATTTAATTCAAGTGTTTACAGCTACACTACATACAGGGTCCAAAAACCACCCAGTACTGTACATACACTTACTTAAAATGAGTTTTTTTTTTCTCTTTTCCCATTTTGACTCTGTAAAGAAGGGCAGGTATACAACAGAAAGGTGTGTTCATATTTTAAGAACTGTATCTACCCATGACTATGAACAACTTTCTCCAAGGGAGTCATAGTCAATCTTCAAATCAAAATTGTAGCTCACATACAACATAAGAATTCAAGATAAGAATGCTTGGAAACATACTGGTCTTGCTCCAGAGGGGGCAATCTTTAGTGTAGACAAAATCAAATTTGTTAATTTACATACCTTTTTATAGTTACTGTATTTCTTTTTTTTTTGTTTAAGAAATTGAGTCACACACTGTTCCGTTGTTGTTGAATTAAGTATTTTACCTATGTTCGCAATATTTTTAAGTATGTGAGAACCATGTTCCTATTTATCAAATTAATGAATTACCTGTTAATGCTTTATATGCTATTCTGGGTACATCGTCCTCACATATATGCATTTATTAATGTATGTACTTATGTAAATATTGTAAACCACTTATTATTTCTAAAAGAGAAAGTATGGATTTTCTTGTGCGTTCTTCTCCATAACAAGCTACTTATCCGAATGCACGGTAGATACAATTATTATTACTTGTTAATTTAAATTGTTGACGTGCAAAAGTGCCGCTTATTAGCCTAGTTGAAATAAATATTTTAAAATATGATCTTATGACTTTGAAAAATAGAAAATCCTTTTTTTTGGAATTCCCTATTATTCCTTAGAGAGAGTTGTACGAGCAAACGCAGTTTTAAATATGATCACCCCTTTCTCTTACACAATGTATAAATGGGGAGGTATCTGCCTATTTGGTCCGATTTGAAGGGTTATTCATACCGTATTATTGAATGTATTATGTGTGTGTACGTGTAGGATATGGTGACAGCGTCGTTCTCAGCGCGCGGCTGGCTGGGCTGCGCGGCGCGAGTGTTCGGCGCCGCGCTGCAGCCGCGCAACGACCTCACGCTGGCTGAGATGACACCTTCCAAGGTTAGCCTATACCACAGATAATATAATACTAGCATACTGATGCCTCATCCCATACAAAGAAACCGTGCCGATGTAACTAGCGTTTTTCATCTGATTATACCGATTGTTTTTTTGTAAATCGATCGCGTTCGGTTCCGTTCCACGGCGATATATAGATCACCATCTATATCCGTGGAACGGAACCGAACGCCATCGATATACAAAAAAAAACAGTATAGAACGTCGGTACGGTTTCTTTGTGTGGGATGAGACACCACTGGTACAGTACAACTATTTTCATAATGTCCCTCGGCAATCATCGCATATCCGAATACAAACGAATGCTAATTTTCATGTCCATCAATTATTAGATTTATCGTGTATAATTATTTGAATTCAGAACTATGTACTTTATTGATGTTTTGTTTTGATTTGCGTGTGAACTATATAGAGCTGTAAAACTATTCTCCTGTAGCAGCTTTACTCCCATTTATAACATAAATTACGGTTTAAGACATTTATCTTCTCAAAACATTAAATTAATCACTTACAGAGAAAATACAATAATAATAAGACAATAACCGATTAGCGTTTTAGTAGGGTAGATATTAAAAATGCTAGTGGAGACTGTGTATAGTGAGTGCGCGCATATTCTGCGACGCGAACAATGCTTGTTTGTTAAGGTCTATGGCTTATGGCTAACGCACTGTGCGTTTGAATACGCGAGAATAGGTCGCAGTTTTATACATTGTTTAAGGATTTCGTGGCTAAATAATAACAGCCACACGGGTCGATCTCCAAGGTTAAGTAACGCTTGAAGTGGTCGGTCCACGAATGGGTGACCATTTCAACATACCGAGTTTCCTCCGTGCCTCTAAAGCCTTGAGTCCCGGCTGTCATTTGAAGATATTTGACAGTCGTTACGGGTAGTCAGAAGCTTGAGATCTGACACCAGTGTTGCCAAGGGGTACCGTGTTACCAAGTTACTGGGTTGTGGAGGTCAGATAGGCAGTCGCTCCAAGTAAAACACTGGTACTCAGCTGAAACCGGTTAGACTGGAAGCCGACCCAATATAGTTGGGAAAAGGCTAGGCAGATTGATTGATACATTGTTTTAGGATTTTACAAATAAAATTGTGCTTTTCGTAGAGAGGAAGCGGATGTAGGTTTTTTAGTTTAAAGTTAGTAAAATTACAAATTTATCCTACGGCTGACGAAACACGAAGTTTGCCGAGGGACATTAAAAAAATAGTCGTACTGTATATGAAAATATTTTAATTTTTTGCAGGTGAGCCTTATAAACTGCGAGCAACTAGTCCAAGACGCGATGCGCGTCGCCATCAAATTCGCGCAGTCGCACATCAAGGAGAACACAGAAGACTCTAGAAGTGATCAAAATAGACAACAGAACTGAACTGATCTTAGGTATAGCACAGAAGAGAAGAGACTGTACCTGAGACTGTTCTATGGAGACAGTTTGTAAAGGCACAGATAATATAATACTAGCATACAGATGCCTCATCCCATACAAAGAAACCGTGCCGACGTAACTAGCGTTTTTCATCTGATTATACCGATTATATTTTGGAAATCGATCGCGTTCGGTTCCGTTCCACGGCGATAGAGATCACATCTATATCCGTAGCAAGGAACGGAACCGAACGCGATCGATGTACAAAAAATAATCAGTATAGAACTTCAGCACGGTTTCTTTGTATGGGTTGAGACTCCACTGGTAAAGGTGAACCTTGTTGTTAAAGTATTGTATAGATCAGCTATCAGCTTATGTCTTATGAGTAGATATCGGAAAAAGTAGAGAACATTTACCTTAAGTTCGAGGGAGTAACTAACAGATTTGATACCTCCTTCAAAATCCCGGAAGCATAAACATGACGATAAAATCCCGGGATTATAGAAACTGCAAATTACTTACGAATACATTTAAACTAAATTATTGTGGCGTGGTGGATTAAGGTTACACTAGTCGAAAATTCTTCCATACAAACGTAATCTGGCGATAACTCCACTGTTTGACGATGTACGTTCAAAATAAAAAATGATATCAATTTTTTCTCATCATTGTCTGGCCCTGTATGGAAACAAAAAAGTCAAAAAATAAATAAATTTGAAATTTATGAGCGTCGAAAGTTCCATATTTCAACACTAATTTTAACGCATCTTTGGGCGGAAATAAATACCATAAGATGAAGGAAAATTGCAAAACGGCCTCCATACAGGGATAGATTAGTAATTCAACTATGCAAATATTTTTTTGTTGAAAATATACATTTAGTCGTTTTGTCATGATATCTAGACTCCCAAAGGTCTGTTTATAAAATGTCGCGCGGTAGTTTTCGTTCTAAATCATCATCCATTGCTATACAAATTTGCAAAAGTGCTAATTCGTACGCGAACTAGCTCCTTACTGCTCAACACAGCATCTGTATCTTTTGCACGTGTTGTCGGATGAGGATAGCATGCATTTTAATCTCACGCACAAAATAGTTCGTGCCTTCGACTAGGGGAACCTTAATATGGGCCAGAGATGGGTAAAACCCAATCATTGAGTGTGTCCTGAGTTAATTGCTTTTCTCTAACCATGAGTAATATGTCTGGTTTAAATCAGAACAAAATGCTTCAAACAAAATGTTTTCATATCAGCATAATATTTATTTATATTTACTAGTTTCAGCACCCCAGATTTCCAATGTATTGAAAAATTATGCATTTTTAAAAACTTTCAGTAATTTAGTAATTATTTTAATTAATTATTTTTAAATGTTATTTATAATTTATGATACGAAAAAGGAAGTGCCTTTTGAAAATTGTATTTATTTATTATTTTGTAGGTTATAGTGCATTTTATTTTCTAAGGTTTAGGCAAAGGCAATACGGTGGTACAGCCAAAGGAGCCATATTTCCCAGTGTGTGAACTGCCTTAATGATATTGAAGTTTGAATGAAATTCTAATAGTTAAGGAACATTTACGTAGAGTCCCGTCAATTTGAAAATTTACAAAGGATATTGAACCCTATATCAAGAATGTTAAAGCCGTTTTCTCGTCAATTATAAAACTTTGACAGCCGTTACAGTAGTCAAAGACAACAAACTGCCATAGTGTATCGTGTAACCTAGTTATAATTGCCGGCACGTAAGTTGGCAAGAGTGGTTAGATGCGCACAAGTCGTTTTTTGATTGATTGGTCAGTTGACACAAGGATCGACTGACCAATCGCGTCGCGTCCACATTCCGTTGGCTCTTTACGTGGTTGGTAAGCGTAGTGGGGGTAAGTTCGGGCATAGTGCGTGAACTTACCCCCCCACTACGCCAAAACCTCGCCAAGTTACATGCCGGGGATTATACTGGGTTGATAAGCTGCATCCAGTAAGACTGGGAGCTCCCCAGGGGTGACAATCTTAATAGTGGCAAACAAATTGTTCTAATATAAGTGTATAAAATTAGGTTGGACAGCAAAAGTATTGCCACTCCATACGTTTAAATGACATTTTAATTTGTTGTCATTATATCGTAAGTTAACTAGACAACCGGCACAGAGATGGCGGTATTCATGATGTACAATAGGGAACTATCCGCAAAGCTGAGCTCAGATGGCGCCACTGAAAACAAAGGATAACCACAGAACATATATACCCTAAGCCGGGAGGTTAACAAACTATACCAAAGAGTATGTAACACTACGTTTTATTTTTTATACTGTCAAAGTCGAGCGGCAATATTTCGCAGTTTAAGCATACAAAATATAAAACTAATAGCATGTGCTAATAGTGAAAGAAAAATGGAGCTAACTAATAATTGAGGAAATCAGACCATACTGTACCTAAAAACCCGGCTTCAAGAGCGCGGTGCATCAGTAAAAGGAAAAAGCAAACGGATTTAGTTGAAAGGTACGAATATGAATGCGAACATTGGAAATCTTGTGTAACTTGCAGATATTATATCAATTTAATATGTAATGAGATCAATGTACTTCCAATTAATATTCAAAACAATACTTCCAGGTTGATTTTTTATGACTTACATAATTACTTTGCAGTGGAACTGTTTTGCACACGGTTACATTTTTATGGTGGACAGCAGTCCAATGCACTATTAATTGCCAAAAGCCTTACCAAAGACCTAAACGCTGACTTCCTTACCACCCTTAATCATTTCGAATAAATATATATATTCTTTTAAGAAGGTACCTGTAAAAGCAGATATTAAAATATCTTTGTTTTGATAGTTCTTACTCTAAAATTAGAAATCTTGTCATTGAATCATAAATAAGTTTATTGGCACTTGATATTATTACATTTCATTTACATCTACTGTCTTCATTCTTTCAGGTTTGATCTAAACATAGAAAAAGGACTGAAAATGTATCTGCGTATCTGCTGCACGTTAGAATGGCATTTGCAGCTAATGCTTGTTATTATGTTTTATTGCACCACCCGGTCTAAGGCCTCCATGAAAATATCAGTACCTATTTTTACAACAACAAAATAGATATTATTATTTTTATGTGTCACCTGGATGAAAACTGAAATTAACATCTAGAATACACACAAAATTTGTTTTGAGTGGTGTTATTTTCCATTGTCAATATTGTCATAACATAGGATCACACCTATTTTCAAGATGGGTCAAGGGCTAGATAGTTGTGTATAAAATAAGTACCTACATTTACCTAAATTTCAGTGCTGTGCTATTAAAATGTACCTACTGTGTGTTACTTAATTATAACAAAAAATAAATGAAAATTCTTTGTACTTGTATGTTATTTATTTTTCTTAGGATTGATTACTAATACAATTTATATACAATGTTGACTGCCAATATAATCGGAGAAATCCTGGTCAACCTGAGTAATGTGTCAAAACCGTTAAAAATAGACCAACTGTTAAAGTAAGTAACCGGTGAAACTTATTATTTCTGAGAGTAGGTACTGAATCTATATTATTGTCCAAGTATCAAATTAAGTTAAAAAGAAATATATTTCTTTATTTACAATATTTCACATCAATTAACAAGAGTTTTAGAAGGGTTATTGTCATGAAACTTAGGTCCAGAGTTGAGTCTAAATCTAGGCTATCTGGGTATATCCATGATATCAAAGTTACATTCTTAAGGGCCAAGTTATTCTACTTACAAAAGGTGTTTTCTTATTGTTTTACCACAAATGAAATTTAGCTTTTTGAAACACTATTTTTAAGACATTATTGTGAAACTTATTCCAACAGCACCGGAAATTTAAAGTGCTGATTGTTTCTCCTCAATTTGTTCAAAGTTTCCTTCTCTGTTTATCTTTCATCGACTCTTTTTTCTCCAAACAATGGTAGGTAACCGCCTTATTTAATATTTTTCTATTTAGTTTCAGTCCTGTAAGTATAAATTAGGTTTTATTAACACCATATGGTTAAACATGCGTATTTATGTAGACATTAAAACCATTTTGTAGTTGTGTTTAATTAGTACACAATGTTATGTACCTTCTTTTTAATGCCTATAGCATTAAACATAATAATTACTGTTATTATTTGAATAAAGGTTGCCTTAGGATAATACACTGACCTGTAAAATACCTTCTTTATTAAATATTCCGCTTAAGAACGGTCAGGACACAGCCTTGACTTTTTTGTAAAATTCCTGCGACGAATAGTAATTTCCCATTGCTTGCGAATATTGGCGTTTTCTGGGATCATATGGCCGGTTTTATTTCTGCATCCATAAACACAACACTGATGCATTCTTGACCAACAGCTAGCAATATTATTATTTAGTTTTTGAACACAAGTTATACTTAAAACAGTAAAATTAGTTCGGTAACCACTAACACAAACTGTAGTAGACGCCATGTTGTTATGTTTTTGTTTACTTTTAATCTTCAAGCGCCATCTGGCGGGAGCAATTGGCAGTAATGTTCCCTATTTGAAATGATTACCAGAAATTAATCTTAATTTTTAACCGACTTACCAAAAAGGAGGAGGTTCTATGTTCGACTTGTTGTATGTCTTTTTATTTTTTTTATGTATGTTCGCTGACATCTCCGTCAATTGTAAACCGATTTTGAAAATTCTTTTTTTGTTTGAAAGAGTATGTTTCGAAATTGGTCCCATTTTAATTTGGTGAAGATCTGATGAAGAAATCTGGAGATATACAACAGAACTCTTCAATAAATGACGGCAAATCATTCGGGATTGCTGCAATCGCATGTGGGTTTATTGTTTATACCATTTCATAACATCACGCCAGTACGCTCGAAAAGGGTACATAGATCTCTCATATCACCGGTTATGTTCAAGTATCGTGTTATTCGGGTAATCTATTCTGGCGTTATAGGTACCTTACTAAACAACTTGCCTATTTTAGGTAGGTACAACTAAAAAGGGAAAAATAAAAAAACTTTTAGTATTTTTTGCAAAAAAGTTTTTTCATACTCTTTAACAAAGTCTGAGTAGCCGAATCTTAAATATGAAGACTGAAGTTCAACTGAGTCTTGGTTCGATTCTCGCGAACTGTAGCACTTTTTGCTTCCTAAAATTTATTAAAACATGTTGGCAATAGTTCCAAAACCTGTATCCAGATGGCGACTTTTTCCGTTTCCCAATTTTGTCGCTGAGATAGACCTCTATTTCATACATAAAAAAGTCCTCTGTGGAGCTCCCCCAACGTGGTTGGGATAGGCTAGGCAGATTGATTGATTGAGACTTATCTCCGTAACAAAATGCACATATTTGCATAGAGATTAAAAAGGCTCATGCATTTGACCAATAGGGAATATGCATGAAAAAGTATTTGTTATTGATCTAGTTTATCGATTTAAAGACTAAAATAGAATATTAATAGTGAAAACAGAATCAAAATTGATTGGAAAACGAAAGAGATATAACAATTTAAAGAAATATATCTGTCATTCTCTACGAAAATGACGTTTTCTACGGCAGCTGTATAGGCGTCGTGCTATCTGACGTCATGTGGCACGTCGGACTTATCTGTCTAATTCTCAACTTTGACTTAATAACTTCCTCGATATTTTAAAAATCTTTCAAATTTGTTTACTATAGTTAATAAGTATTTTTTTTTTTTTTTTCTTACTTCCGTGTTTTAATCTATTTTGTTTGTTATTTATATATTATTCTATTTTATTTTATTATATAAGTCCCGTTTCCGTAAGTGTGTCCGTGGCATCAACAGTGGGCCCTATCAGAATATCAGCGCAGCGTTATTACCTTTTCTGGATATCGCTGCACATGCTGCCTTTTTGGTCTCGTACGGGGTTTTTATTTTATTATTCCTTAATTGTATGCTTATTTCTCGTGTCTCCTGTTCGGGTCACAAATAAATATTTTTCTTTCTATCTTCTCTTCTTTAATCAAATACAAAAATTACATGCATATTCCTTATTGCCTCCATTATACATTCAACACTAGGACTCTACGTCAATGTGTCTTGACCATAAATGTATTGTTGAAAGTCTTCCTGTAAATACATAATAGCGTAACTCTATTTTTGTAAATAAAAATGGTTGAAAACTAAATGCTTTTTTTATTACTTACCTAATAGTTTATTACGGCACTTCCGATTCCACAAGATTGTATTTCAGAGCAAGTTGCTGGTGGATAATCGTGGCCACGATTGAGCCTATGCAAGTACTCTTCGATAGCTAGACGAGGACAACCATAGATCTAATACTCACAGCGGATCCATAATGTGGCGATGGGCGATTGTTGCAAAAAAAACAATCGACTGAATCGAAAATTGTGCTATTGCTCATTCGATTGTCGATTTAGTAGTTCCTCACAATTATTATTCGAATAACAATCGACAAACTACTAACGTGCGTTGAACTGCGTAAGGCCGCGCGGGGCGATGCATGCGGGACGGTATTGCGTCAATTGCGTTTATAAGTATTAGTACTTCAATTCGTTAACTTTAGTTGGTCTGGAGGAAAAACAATTTTTTTTATAAAACTTATTTCGTAATTTTGTAATAAACATTCCCTCAACTGATGGAGAACTGGAGATTACTAGATAGATTGAATAATCTATTAGCTACAATCGCATATTAGCTGCAGTCGTAGTGGCGCAAAGAATTTTAACTATTGATTTGTAGCGCAGCGCGCGCCCGCCGCACCATCTTTTGTAATTACTTATTTAGTAGTACGCACTACGCACGTGTATAGTAATGGGTACGCTGCGCTACAAATTAGTAGTTAAAGTTGACGCGGTAACCGTATCAGTCATTGTCGCTCGCCGCACGCCGCTTGTCGATAATAATCGACTAACATTGATTGTTATCGACTAAACTAAACAATCGACTAATACGATTAGTTTAAGTAGTAATCGCCCATCACTAAATGTGGCAGAAGCCGGATTGTTTCTGCCGGACGGTGACATGTCAACTTAGAGCATTTAACCTATGGAGATGGCATAGCTGAGCGTACCCCTCTGCCAAAGTCGCTTGGCCATATGACCATACGCGTTATATAAAACTAGTTCATTCGCCGACCGCCACCATTGTGTATCGTATTGTGTCGCAAGTAAGTTCTCCGAAAAAATGGTTAATTGTGCGGTTTCCTCTTGCAAAAAGCGAGCTGCCACTTTCAATTTGCGAAGCCATGGTGTTTCCTACCATATATAAGTATAAATTATACATCAACATAGTTTTATTTAAGAATAATGTCGAAATAATGGATAATGCCTTTACGATAGAAAAATTCAGTGGTACGTTGGTAGCACAAACGCAGTACAGGGGCTGACAGGGTAGCGATGTGCATAGTGCTGGAACAACGTGAATGAATGATTGATAAATTAAATGATTTTTTTGAATCAGTATGTTCAGTATCAAAATATATTTTTTTGTGTTTGTTTCTGGACGTCAGGTTAAACTAAAAAAATATATTATTTATAAATGCCTATGAGAATAGATTTAAATTCTTTTCTTTTCAAGTTTTAGGCTAATAAAACGTAAGTTTGTTCGTTTCGTTAGTTTTCAATCATTTTTTAATCCCCGACGGAAAAAGAGGGGTGTTATCAATTTGACGTGAATTGCTGTGTATCTGTGTGTCTGTCTGTGGCATCATAGCTCCTAAACAGATGAAGCGATTTAGATTTTTGTTTGATACCTCTATCGAGAGGAGACTATCGCAGCCATGGTAGTTACAATGACAACCCCACTGCACATTAATTCGAAGCCATATACAATTGCGAATGTTAAAAATACTCAAATGTTCGTTTATCCTTTTTAACCAAAAAAGTTGATCCACAGAAATGTGTTCGACATGTATTTAATAAACTGGTACATTTAAAAAATCTAGGCGTGATCATTGAGACATGTATATGAACTAGATTATGGCTATACACGTACCAGGCCCCTCAGAAAGTATTGCGAAAAAAAGTTTTTATATATGGGAGACTGGCCAGTTATAATGTTTTTCGAAAATATGATTATTTATAAGTAAAAATAAGTAAGTTCCAATTTCAAAATTTCCCTCCACATTTTTTGCGAGTTAATTCAAAGTATTGTGTCTCACTGAAATATGGATCTGCGCCGGGAACATTTTAGAGCTATGATTTTATACGATTTCAAGTGTCGCCTGAAACCGGATGAATCGTACGATAGACTTCAAATGGCATTCATGGATGAAGGCCCTTCCAAGGCAACCGTGTATCGTTGGTATAACGAATTCAAGCGCGGTCGACCAACTTTGGGGGATGACGAAAGAAGCGGTCGCCCTTTGACGGCTGTTACCGAAGAAAACGTGCTAGCAGTGAAAAATTTAATCCAAGACAATAGGCGAATTACATATCAGGAGATTCAACACATATTGAAGTTTGGATCGGGAAGCGTTCACGAGATTCTACACAGCCATCTTCGCGTGAGGAGGATAGTATCACGCTGGGTGCCGCACAACCTCACCGATGCTCAGAAGCAGGCCCGGGTGGAATGGTGCCGTGATATGCTTAACAAATTTGAAGCAGGCTCGTCTCGGCGTGTTTACGACATCGTTACAGGTGATGAGTCCTGGATTTATCAATACGACCCAGAAACCAAGCGCCAGTCGACTGTTTGGGTGTTTCAAAATGAGCCAACGCCTACCAAAGTGAAGCGATCTAGAAGCGGGGGTAAGATTTTGATCGCTAGCTTTTTTAATTTGACTGGCCACTTGGTATCAATTCCCTTACGGGATCAAAGAAGCATTAATGCCGAATGGTATACTACCAAATGTTTGCCAGAAGTTTTCTCTGTTATAAGCAACAAGCGACCAAACACAGGGCTCCGCGGGCTACTGCTCCACCACGACAATGCACCTGCGCACACCGCACTCAAAACGAGGGACTTCCTGGACAGCACGCCAGTCAAACTCCTGGGTCACCCTCCTTACAGCCCTGATCTAGCACCGTGTGACTTCTTTTTATTCCCAAAAATAAAAAATCAGCTCACGAAGATGCGCTGGCTGCGTTCGAGCAGGCTGTAAACGAGGTGTCTGCGGCGGACTGGAAAAAGTGTTTTGAAAACTGGTTTAGGCGCATGAATCTTTGTATAGAGGCTGGTGGAAAGTACTTTGAAAAGATTTAATAAAAATATATGTACGTATAGAACAATTTTTTTTAGTTTCGCAAAACTTTCTGAGTGTCCCACGTATGTTTTCCTATATAAGATATCAAACTAGCTTAGCTAGGAAACACCGTACTCAAATAGTTCAAAACAAACGAAAAACTGACGTGTTAAAGTGTTACATAAAAAAGTGTCAAATAAAAGTCTATCCGGTTGATTGTATTATTTATTATTTACGCTTTCCTACTATTTAACAGGTATACATAACATCCGTATGAACGGGGCTCATGTATGAATCCCGAATGCCCGAACCTAAATAAAACAAAATGTCAGTGACAGTTTCATACTATTCTAAGCTGAAACCTGTAGGTCCTATAGTTTATGATTAACATTGTTCCAAGACGTATGCCACCATTTTATTAGGTACTACACCCAGTTCGTCTACCATGCATGGTGTATTTGGATATTACATTTATTTGTAACGTCATTCTTATAGGAAAGACACGGGTCCAACAATATATATTATGTAATTGAAATATTATTGACTAAAAATAAATTCAATCGCTCTTTTTTTAGTGTATCTTAAATTCTCCTACCTTTCTTACCTACCTACGTAGTTTCGCAGACCACAAATCATATTGCGTATCTTTTTTTATTTGTGAAATTATTTACTTAACTTTATTTGTTAGTGTACCAAAAATAAAACGAATGAACATTTTGCTCATTCATTCATGCATTAAAATGAAATTCCACTCATTCTTCGTATCACATCACTAGCACTTTGTGTTTGTTGTCATAGGATAACTGTATACACACAAAATGGTCAATGAATGTGTGTTTTTTGATTGTGTGATTATTATTTCTTCGTGTGCGTTTGTAGCAATAGGATCCATGTAGGTATCTGTGGGTGATTGTCAAATTTTTGTAGTGTGCTGTATGGGTTTTCCTCGCCCCCCGCCGAAAGTGGCAGAAAAAGTTGTTCGGTGATTCGCGGCTTGCCGTCTCCATAGGTTAAATGCTCTAAGCATGTCAACCATGCCGTCCTTCATATTAAACATTGAGATAGGAATGATATTAAATAGCCGTTTTTTTAACTCAAATAGTGCGACCATTATATCACTATCAACGTCACAATATTTCTAAGTCAATTATATTTATTTCAACTAGGCCAGTAAGCGGCACTTTTGAACGTCAAACAATAAAAAAATAAATATTACAAGAAATAAAAATTGATTCTATTTCGCTAATGTATTAGGTAGGTATACCACCAGAGGAGCGCCTATTAGCATTTACTAAAAAACTTATGGAAAATTAATAACAACGATAGGTTATGTCCATAATTATTTATATTTAACAAGATGTTTTAGGTGTTGTTTCAAATTTTAATTTCAATAGCCCCTTCATCCTGAAGCTCCTCTCTTGTACTAATTTTGTTGTTGTTCTTTGAGTTAAAATAAATCTCGCAGTTCAGTGTGAAGACTTCCATTGCTTTTCTTTCTGCCTTTTGCAACTCTTCTGTTCTATTTAAATACCTACGTGATAGGTAGGTAATTAACCCTATAATATTGGAAATTTTAAGTGCGTCCTTTAGCTAATCACAAATAATGAGATTTATTAATTTTCTTCAAATTGCTTTATATAATCAGCAGCTGTAGATTCTGGCTGGTGAAGTTCTTCGAGCGACTGAATGGTAGTTCGAAATCTAGTAGGCTTATATTTTGCTCATGCTGGCCCTTTACGATATTGCGCTTGAGTCTGTTGCCCAGTCGTTAATATTTCTTGACGGATGATCAGTGGCTTGCTGCTTACTGGTAATGGAATCGATATAGTGGGCTATAGAGTAAGGGAATATGTCTGATCTGGGGGGTAACCACAAGCTCTTAGAGTAAGGTTATTTTGAGATCGAGTAAGTGACAGATGTATACAAGTCAGATACATCTGTCCCTTACTCGATCTCAAAATAACCTTACTCTAAGAGCTTGTGGTTACCCCCCCTGATGCCTGCGGGGATGGTGTTTGTGCAAAAAGCTCGTATGATCTTGGTCCCTGGGCCTAATTTGTTGGTGCATTAGGATCGTAAATCTTGGCTTTATTCAAAACATTCAAAATTTCTATTTTAGCAAAATGTTTTTGCTCATCATTAAGTTTACGTAACATGGGTACAATCATTTTAGAAAAGTTTATATCTTCATCGTATTCACAGGTATTTTGCTCTGTAGTCAAAATATTTAACAATTTTTGTTCATAATCCTCATCCTCCACAGAGTACATATTCTGGCTCTGTGAAGTCTTTTTGATTTTGCGTTCCGAAGTGAGATTATCGCTTTGTGGAAAAGTGTTGCCAATACTTTGATCATCATAATGCGGAGGAGATGATATGTTGCTGCTAGTCTCTTTTTTTTGTAAGGTTGGTATCAAGAACAACAGAGAATCGAAATGCATATATTTTCTCTTTTTAATGGCACCTCGACCAGATTTGCTTCGTTGCAAAGCTAATTCTTTAGCAAAACTGTCACGCAGATTTTTCCATTTTTTTCGTATCATATTACCTGCCACAAGAAAAAAGAAATCATAAAAATATGTAATTTATAATTTATTTATTTTTGAAACAGTATACTAAAAATATACAAAGTGTCTTAAACATAGACTTAGCAAATTTACTACCCGCTACATTTGCCACAGATTACTACTTACACTAAGACAAATTGATAAGGAAACGTTAGATATTGTATTCAGGGTATATAAGTGCCTAATAGAGTAGAATATATTATAGTTAACTAGCTGACCCGGCAAACTTTGTTTTGCCATAAAAATACCATAACATTCATTTACCCTACCCTACCTATTAAAAAAGGGGAATTTTTAACTGCACCTCTATTTAGAAATTTAAGCAAACAAAATATCTCCACTAATAACCTACTGCAAAACAATATTACTCACCGTAAAACAAAAATACTGATTTGCACACAAATTATTCAATTAAATATAAAATAAATGTGAATTAGTCCAAGAGCGAGCGAAGCGAGCTCGGGAGCTTAGGGCACCCCGACACGGATAGGTTAGGTTCGAAGGAGATGACGGGAGCTGAAGTGAGCGAGCAAAGCGAGCGAACTCAGCTCCCGTCATCTCCTTCATGTTAGGTTACTTTAGACCCTGCAGACAGAAATAGGAGCCCTGCGCAGCGGGGCTCCGTCGACTTTGTTTCGTTTCCCCCCCTCCCTTAAAACTTAAATATTTTGTTGCACTCGAAGAATTATTAGATTTACTTTTAGTTAACAGATAGTTATTCAGTAAAACAGTTAAGCTTTAAAGATCTAGCAGTATAGTATAATTCATTTATTTGATGAGCAAATTTAGTGTGCAATTCAGTATTTTTGGTAGTAATTTCGAATATTTTGATTGAAAAAGGGGAATTACAGTTAAAGTATTAAATACCACCCATTAAAAAATAGATAGTAGCCGATTCTCAGACCTACTGAATATTCATATAAAATTTCATAAAAATCGGTCAAGCCGTTTCGGAGGAGTATGGTAACTAACATTGTGACACGAGAATTTTATATATAAGATTTGTGGTCTGTCTGTAGCGACAGTACTAGTACTGGGCAATACTACATGTTTCAAACACGTAAGACTCCGATGCCGCGCTATGTTGTTACGTCATAGTCAAAGCTGTCAAACCTAAGCCGTTTCTCACTGCTAAATTATCGCAGAATTAATGTGACAAATTGTCAAGCAGGCGTTATTAGCTATGATTGGTTGAAATAATTTAAAACAGCCAATCACAGCAGATAACCGGGCGTTTCGGATGGATTCGTCGATTACGTTAAAAGGCCGATAATTGAGTGTTGAGAAACCGGGGGTTAGTGATTTAGGTAGGGGGAACAAAATTTTTTTTTAAATAATATTGTCAATGATATTCTAATAAACAGATACCGTTAAACTCTCACAAAACAAACGAAAAAAGTGCTTCGCGCAGCAGCGGCAGCACACACACTTTGCATTCATCTGACATTTCACTACTAGTCGAAAGGGATGGCTTGATAAAACGAACAAGAAAAAAAGAGACAGCTAGTGTTTGTCACTTGCGTGTGAATGTAAACAAACATTATTCTGACCACCAGTGTTATTTTCATTTCCTAACCTCCAAATATTAGAAAAATAGGCAAAAAATTGATATAAATTTGTAAATTGAGGTGTATTTGCGTACTTACTGGTATGAGATCCCTTCTATTTTATGTACTTTGGTATCATAATTGGTACACTTTCTAAATACACACGATGACATTTTTTTAATTTTGTTTTTGTTTCAACAATGCGTATCGCTTTCGCCATGCGTGACATAAACTAAAGACTATACGTCATAATTGTGACGTATTCGAGTCTTCACAATGCGCGCGCTCATAACTTATCTGTTTGCTAGTACATATTAATAACGTTTTACAATTTTATTGTAATACTATGTTTTAAACAATTTCATACTTTAAATTAAAAAAAAGATACAGACAAAAATAAAAATGAACGAAACCTGAATAACTTTAATTTAATTTCTAACCTTGTTTATAAATAATTTAGTAAAAAATTATGTGACACAATGATTTTTTGTTGACAAGCGTAAAAAAATCTGAAAAAAATAAACATAATAATACATAAATAGTGAAAATACATTATATTTTAATATGTATGTATAAGCTTTTTATGCAAACTGTACTTTTCAAGTGACAGTTGACAGTTCGAGGTCATTGACGCGGTCTTACTTAATTGAACCACTAGTATACATGCATTAAAATTAACAAGTTATTAACTATAGAAAGTTTAAATCTCCCGCCGCTGGTGCGTTAAGTTGGCAATATGATATTTTTTTTAAATTATACTCAAGATAATTTACTTACGGTTTTATCTTCTAAAAAAAGAAACCTTCTAGAAATAAATACAACATAAACTTACCTTTGACTTTTTTTTCGGCTTCCGACAAATGATTCCAATTATTGTCTATACTTTTAAAAACTTCAGTCCACAACTTGGCATTCTGCATTTTGTTACTGTACCCACGAAGCGTCGGATCATATAAAGCTGGCCTTTTTTGGACTTCGACAATAATTCTTTGCGATAAATCTTCATAATTATTGTTGGCAATTGGCTCCGAATCAGATGACGACATAGCTGCAAACGCGCGCCGGCCGGAACGGCAACACAGACTTTTCTTTACGACGATCGGGCGAACACTGAGGGTCATTGACCAAAAAACCGCAAGCGGTAACCGCCACATGCGCCATGCGGGGCTGCGCCGCTGCGGGCGAGCCTACTAAGTTCCACAGCACTACCATTCGTTAACAGCTATATTGCGGTTTTCGCCCGCGCGCTATTTATAACTAGATGCTTTACTCAGTTGCGGTTTATAATCAGTAGCGGGAAAAAGACCGCCAATGCTGCGCGTTCGCTTGTATTATTATTTATTGATTTAGGTATGAAAATCTGGAACCGCGCGCGGTTAGTCGCAGTGCAGTCTTACACATAGCTGTATATTATGATAGGGAACAGGTGATTAATACGGCATTGTTCATAATGCCCAGATAATTTTTAAATGTCCAGTGAATAATTGAACTGACGGGGCTTTCTGAATAATGTCCATCACATACTGGGCAAGGTACCTAAACATAAGATGTGAGTATTTTAATTTTAGACATTGATTTTTATTATTAAAAATAACATAACCTTCCTCGATAAATGGACTATCCAACAAAAAAAGAACGCGTGAAAAACGTGTTTGAACGCGCTAATCTCAGGAACTACTGGTTGGAATTGAAAAACTATTTTTGTGTTGGATAGTCCATTTATCGAGGAAGGTTATAGGCTATATAACATCACGCTACGACCAATAGGAGCGGAGCATAAATGAAAAATGTTACAGAAACGGGCAAAAATATTCCTTTTTGAGAGCTTCCGTTGCGTGCCCTGCGTAAACGGTTTAAGTTACGCAACAATCATGTATGTAGGATAGCTGGGTCAGTAGGTAGCCAAATGACGAGAGCGAAGCCGCGTGGGACAGCTAGTGTACCATAAAGATCGAACTGCCCAACAAATACATAGCATTACAGAAACATATTATCTGTGGCATTACCTTTACCTTCTAAATGACAGATAGTGAGATAAATAATAATGTTTATATACACCCATGCTATAAATACTCTATAAAAGTTCTTAAAACAGTTAGCTTATTGCCAACATTAAAACAGCCAGTGTCATAATAACCATAATATCATCCAAACGGGTGTTATAATGTTGTACTAAATTTCATAAGGCAACTCCTTTTTTACTCATCGAACAGCCACATTCTCATGGCATCTTTATGAATTTCAAAAAAAGAACATTGTCATGCACGCGCGTTTCACTACCACAGCGCCGTAATTAAAAAAAAAACTTATTCGTATTTTTGAATTGACGTCGTATTCATTTTTGTTCAAGAATAGTATTGAAAAAAAAAAGCCATCATTTTCGGAAGATGTGCTATTAGTATATTTTCAAGAATTATCAGAAAAATTCAAATCTTCATACCTATGGACCTTCTATTCAATGCCGAAAAGTACGCTAAGTAGAGGATTCATATCATGGGTGTAGATAAAGTCTTGTATGCAACTGTTATAATTAGGTATTAAACACTGATGTGATACTATTATCATAAACCCACATTCGTGTTTTAATACCCCTTATTATACAACAGTTGCATAAATAACTATTAAATCAGTATTCAATTAGATAGCCCGATACACATTGCCCGGGCATTTGGTACAATGCATATTGCCCTGATTAATCACTTGCTTCATGCATGACATAAATACACTATGCTTAATAAATATGCTATGCTAGCTAAGCAACTAACATAGATTCGCTCTTGATCTGCAACTTATTTAAATTTCTAATCTATACTATATATTAATATTATAAAGCTGAAGAGTTGTTTGTTTGTTTGAACGCGCTAATCTCAGGAACTACTGGTTGGAATTGAAAAATTCTTTTTGTGTTGGATAGTCCATTCATCGAGGAAGGCTATATAACATCACGCTACAACCAATAGGAGCAGAGCATAAATGAAAAATATTGCAAAAACGGGCAAAGATATTCCTTTTTGAGAGCTTCCATTGCGTGCGCTGCGTAAATGGTTTAAGTTACGCAAATATCATGTATGATGGAATTGTTTCTCTTTAAAAGTTCTAAAAAAAAGTCCGTGACACCATATGTCTATCTTTTAAGGTTGACTCACAATAGCAACTTTTATGTTCTAAATTTTAATTAGATCAACGCTGCCGGTAGAAACAAAAGTTGGTTGCATTCGTATAGTAGTATAATATTTCTTATTCAAATAAATAGTTCAACAAGTTGGTAGGTAGATAGGGTAGGGTAGGTAGGGTAGGGTGGGTAGGGTAGGTAGGGTAGGTAGGGTAGGGTAGGGTAGGTAGGGTAGGGTAGGTAGGGTAGCCTCTTGACGGGAGCGAAGCCGCGTGGGACAGCTAGTGTTAGATTCAGAACTAGATAGAGATGCAACAACTCAGTTGTCTCCCTTTCAAGTAAGTAGGTACTAATTTTATTAAATTAGTAACAAGCTTTTCGAACTTAGGTATCTACTATTTTATTTAATACTAGCGGACGCCCCGCGGTTTCAACCGCGTGGTTCCCGTTCCCGTAGGAATACAGGGATAAAAAGTAGCCTATGTCACCCGGGGGTAGTGAAGCTTCCCAACGGTGAAATAATTTTTATAATCGGTCCAGTAGTTTCGGAGCCTATTCGGTACAAACAAACAAACAAAAAAATATTTTCTCTTTTTATTATTGGTATAGAAGGGCCGATTTTTCAATAGTCTAATATCTTTTAACGGACGGATAAAAATGGCGGTTTGACAGCTTTTGTATAGAAAATACCCATGTCAAACGGGCATTTTTATTTCTCAAAAAGATCAGACTATTGAAAAATCAGCCTTAAATGTATTAGATATCACTTGTCATCCAATGAGCCAAAACGATGGTGCTATCTCATCTAGTTGAGGAGTTGCTATGGCCAACTTACGTCTCCACCATGAGATCGAGATTCATAGTAGGTACCATATTATTTCAAAGTTTCAAAACTAACAATTACGAACAATTTCAGCTTAATCGGATGCCACGAAGCGCTTGGAAAATCAATAACTAGTTGCCGAACACATACGGTAAGGTAATTATAATATAAACCTTGTACAGTACAACTATTTACTTAATGCCCCTCGGCAATCATCACATTGTCAAATACAAACGAATGCCAATTTTCATGTCCATCAATTATTAGATGTATCGCGTATAATTATTTGAATTCAGAATTAAGTACTTTATTGTTGTTTTATTTTGATTGTCGTGTGAACTGAACGGCTGCCAGATGCCCGACAAACAATACATTTTCTATTGTGTCTCGTACTCTGGCAGTTAAGGTGTTAAAGAGCTGTAAAACTATTTTCCTTTAGCGGCTTTCCACCCATTTCTAAAATAAATTACATTAAGTTAAAAGAATATTAACAACTCTATATACTACCAAGTTGATTGAGAGCGTCCGATCTAAAATGTACTCTGTGGACTGCACCAAGTGCGTATAAATAAGTTTCTCTGTGCCAAGTGCAACTGATAGAAATCCGACGACGACGAAACACGAAGTTTGCCGAGGGATATAAAGAAAATAGTTGTGCTGTAAAAACTATAGACAGATAAACTGCGTCTGTTTCGAACTAGTCAGCTCAGCTGTGTTGTAAAAAATCTCTTAGGTGGCATCCAGAGGCTAAGGGTTAGACGCAGAGCACACTGAGACATAGCCAGAGCGATGCGACGCATCAAATTCTGTGTAGGACGTGCGCAAATTCGCTCGTGTTCGAGTGCAGTTGGAAGTGGACGGGTTGTCGCTTTGATTCGTTTAAATTCGCTCCATCAGTGTGCTTTGACCCATACATTTCGATGATACGGACAAACCAAAAATAATAGAATTGACAAGACTACTCCTCAATACACATTATTTATTCTCAAGACAAAACGGCAAACACTGCCAAATAACATACAAATTTTATTAAAAAATCCATTTTATTATTTAGTTACAATCTAATTAAATATATTTACAGTCATTTTGAGATCCACATCGGATCGTATCACTCATCACATCACTATAAGTTTTTAATTCATAACTTTTGTGAGATTTTTTTTATGTTTACCATGTTTACGGTTTTACTCAAGTATTTATAACGAGTATTTCGAACTATAACCCACCTGGAACACTCTTGAAAGAAATTATCGACGCGTTACAAATTCTGCTTTCTCTACTTCGTATTCGCACGACAATCATTCAAAGAAGATTGCCCATACACAGGCCCCTTATAAGGTATCGTGTCTGCGATTTCAATATTATCCAAAAATAGGATTAATTTGTTCTGCTTTTTTTTTCCATCCGTGTCCTTTACTTTATATGTACAAATAACACAAATTCTCCTTATAATATATCAGGTTCCTTCACTTGGATATTCGTATGCACCTTATTCTCGTTAACCCCGAAAAATAAATAAAAATGTTTTCTAATTATGAATATAACGTGTTTTTTTCTACAATATACAACCAAATTCATCAAGATACGACAAATACGACCTTTTTTTAAAGGGGCCCAAGTTCCCTTACAAAAATGAGCACTCTCCTTTTTTTGACCCAAAGCTTTCCACCTTCACGCCATTTTTGGCTACTCCTTTAGGACACAGAGGGCAGGGCAGTAGGACTGAAGTCAACTGATGCTGGTTTTTGAATATGTCTCTGCATCACCCAAAGGTCGAATGGTTGAAAATGCTTAAGGTATTTAGTCCACCTCTGTAGGTTTGCGTGCATGAAGTATTAAACAAAATAAATATGCATTCAACCCATCACAGCTTTTGAAAATTTGTCACAAGGATTTTGCGATAATTTTCATTCAAGAATCTGGATTTGACAGAGCTGTTAATTATTCTTTGAAGTTCGATAATAGTCGTGATACTGTTAAAAAAATGCTTTAATTTCCGTAAACATAAATAAACATAACTTAAAGTAGGTGAATTTGACTACCGGCTGCGTAACGTTTTATAACAATCTTTGTCTATGTGCTCTTTTCTTTATTCGATGTAATTTTTATAATGTATGAATTAAAATTAAGTACATATTTTGAACGTAAACAATTAATTCGCTAAGCGAGTTCTTTTCATATACGTTAGGCTTAGGGATAGTATTAGGGAAGAGAAGAGATTACGTTTAGGTAAAATGATAACAAGGAGTCATTTTAGGCTTTTCAAGTTGTTAACACATAATAAGGAACTAATAAAAAAAATGTAGAAGGAAAACTAAGTATTTATTACGCAAATGCAAATCATTGGCAACACTTGAAATCAAGAAAACTATTACGCAATTAAGGTGTATTGCCATAGACTTACGACACGTTCGCTTTATTCGAATTTGATACTTTCTCATAAATAACTGGTAGGGGTAGTAAACAAATGGCGTGAAATTGGAGATGTCTAGCGAATTGTTTCTATCTACCAAGGCTACAAAACGGTTTTAAAATAACCGGTTATTAAATATTATGTATTTTATCGTTCATTTTATTCGGAGTCTTAAACGAAACCCTAATTAACCGGTGTAGGCGGAGCGCGCGCGTGTGTTTGTTTACGACTGAATCATTTTAGTACTTCAGCACGATTGCGCATTGAAGGTAGCCGACAAAAACCGATCACAACCGGTTAATTCCAAAAACCAATTTACGAACGTTTTTGCTTAAAACCGTTTAATTGTGATTAAAGGTAGAACAACAGTGAAAAAAAAAATGTCCTATGTAACGATAACCGGTTCGATAAAAAAACCGGTTTCTGAAAATTGGTTTTAATCTTCCCTATTCCCAAATTACAATTGAGTCCAAAAGAAAAGAGCACATCCCAACAGACATTCCCACTCAATGCAACAGCGAGATGTTAGAGTAAACGCGACGCACCCGGCGGCCAAAGAGCACACACTAGTGGTTGTCCATGTACTGCAGCTCCGACAGCAGCAGCACCGTGTTGGGCAGAGGCCGCGGCTGCGGGGACAGGATGGTCAGCGTCTGGCGGTCCATGTCCACCGCTGTGCTGTGGGGGGAGAAAATAAATTAATATTTAAGATTTATTATAATATTATTAATTTTTTTTTTTTTTTTTTTTTTTTTAATTTATTAATATTTTTTTTTTTTTTTTTAATATTTATTTATTTAATTATAAGTAGCTGTTGCTCGCGACTTCGTCCGTTTCATCATCGGACTACAAGACGTACGGCGATGCGCCATCGCTACATGGTAGACATACCACCCATACGCACTAAACGTTTTGGAAATACTTTCATTATGCGTACAGCTAAGGAGTGGAATTCCCTGCCGGAGTCTGTGTTTCCCGATAGCTACAATCTAGGAGTCTTTAAGTCAAGAGTGAATAGGTTACTTCTAGGCAAGCGTGCTTCTCCGTCGACCACATCATCGCTTACCATCAGGTGAGATAGTGGTCAAGCGCTAGACTATAATTTATTTAAAAAAAAGTCAAACACCAGTAAAACTAAAAAACTTGGGCTTTTAGGGTTCCGTAGCCAAATGGCAAGAAACGGAACCCTTATAGATTCGTCATGTCTGTCTGTCTGTCCGTTCGATTGTCACAGCCACTTTTTTTTCGAAACTATAAGAACTATGCTGTTGAAACTTGGTAAGTAGATGTATTCTGTGAACTGCATTAAGATTTTCACACAAAATAGAAAAAAAAAACAAAAAATTTTGGGGGTCCCTTTACTTGAAACTGAAACTAATTTTTTTCCATCAAACCCATACGTGTGGGGTATCTATGGATAGGTCTTCAAAAATGATATCGAGGTTTCTAATGTAATTTTTTTCTAAACTGAATAGTTTGCGCGAGAGACACTTCCAAAGTGGTAAAATGTGTGTGTGGGACCCCTGTAACTTCTAAAATAAGAGAATGATAAAACTAAAAAAATATATGATGTACATTACCATGTAAACTACCACCGAAAATTGATTTGAACGAGATCTAGTAAGTAGTTTTTTTTTAATACGTCATAAATCGAAAACCGCATTCACCAAGTACGGAACCCTTCGTGCGAGAGTCCGACTCGCACTTGGCCGGTTTTTTTTAAGGTATGTTCGTGTCGATATTTGTAACATTGCCTCTATAACAATGACATAGGGAAACGTCTAGTGCTTAAGCAACTTGTTTTTATATATCCTTACTAATTCTGTCAACTTATTTTATATGTAACTTTCAGCTCAATAGCAGAAACAGAAGTCCGTGAAGCAGTATCCCAAGCCGCCCAAGATGGCCGCCGCTTCGTGGTACACTTCCTCCGCTGTTCATACCTGATGCAGAGCGAAGGCGTGAAGTCTGTGCTGACTGAAAAACACAGCATGCCCACCATGGTTCTGGGATGTGCCGGCGGAGTGCTTGTAGCTGCCTGCACGGTGCCAAAGGTGAGTACCACCACCCCAGTGATCACCATCAGCGCAAAGAACGTGACTTCTCAAAAGACCATCCTAGAATCCCATCTGTGCAACGCCTGTTGGGGCACATCCCTGGAGAGACTGAAGAAAGAGTCTCGGTACTGTGCCACCGTCTTTCCTGGGGACAGTTGGTGGGTGGACAGAGTCCCCAATTTCAGCGCCCGCGAACCCGGAGTTCCGCCTGCCTGGCGGGGTTTTAAGGTTGCCACCCCGACGCATTTCCTCCCAGCGGGATGGGCTCTCTTACAATCCCGCTCGGCGGCTTCCTTCTAGACCATCACGATCTCACAGAAGAAAGCCATTTTCCTTCCGTTTTATGTCTCTGCCAGCATGGCCCTCACTACTGCTGGGAAGTACTAGAATCCCTAATAAATCAGTTAATTCGGGCTCAGATATAATATAGGTGTATCAATAAGTAATGACAACCATACAAAAATAAATCGTAAATTTAATTCAAGTGTTTACAGCTACACTACATACAGGGGCCAAAAACCACCCAGTACTGTGTACATACACTTGCTTAAAATGAGTTTTTTTTTTCTCTTTTCCCATTTTGACTCTGTAATGAAGGGCAGGTATACAACAGAAAGTTGTGATCATATTTTAAGAACTGTATCTGCCCATGACTATGAACAACTTTCTCCAAGGGAGTCATATTCAATCCTCAAATCAAAATTGTAGCGCACATACAACATAAGAATTCAAGATTAGAATGCTTGGAAACATACTGGTCTTGCTCCAGAGGGGGCAATCTTTAGTGTAGACAAAATCAAATTTGTTAATTTACATACCTATTTACAGTTACTGTATTTCTTTTTTTTTTGTTTATGTAATTTACTCACACACTATTCCGTTGTTGTTGAATTAAGTATTTTACCTATGTTTGCAATATTTGTAAGTATGTGAGAACCATATTCCTATTTATCAAATTAATGAATTTACCTGTTAATGCTTTATACCTATACGTATTATAGTATGTTGTGCTATTCTGGGTGCATCGTCCTCATATATATGCATTTATTAATGTATGCACTTATGTAAATATTGTAAAACCACTTATTATTTCTAAAAGAGAAAGTATGGATTTTCTTGTGCGTTCTTCTCCATAACAAGCTGCACGAATGCACGGTAGATACAATTATTATTACTTGTTAATTTAAATTGTTGACGTGCAAAAGTGCCGCTTATTGGCCTAGTTGAGATAAATATTTTTGACTTATGACTTTGAAAAATAGAAAATCCTTTTTTTTGGAATGCCCTATTATTCCTTAGAGAGAGAGTTGTACGAGAAAACGCAGTTTTAAAATATGATCACACCTTTCTCATACACCGTGTATAAAAGGGGAGGTATTTACGTATTTGGTCCGATTTGAAGGGTTATTCGGACCGTATTATTGAATGTATTATGTGTGTGTACGTGTAGGATATGGTGACTGCGTCGTTCTCAGCGCGCGGCTGGCTGGGCTGCGCGGCGCGAGTGTTCGGCGCCGCGCTGCAGCCGCGCAACGACCTCACGCTGGCTGAGATGACACCTTCCAAGGTTAGCCTATACCACAGATAATATAATACTAGCATACAGATGCCTCATCCCATACAAAGAAACCGTGCCGACGTAACTAGCGTTTTTCATCTGATTATACCGATTGTTTTTTTGTAAATCGATCGCGTTCGGTTCCGTTCCACGGCGATAGATAGATCACCATCTATATCTGTGGAACGGAACCGAACGCCATCGATGTACAAAAAAAAAACAGTATAGAACGTCGGTACGGTTTCTTTGTGTGGGATGAGACACCACTGGTACAGTACAACTATTTTCATAATGTCCCTCGGCAATCATCGCATATCCGAATACAAACGAATGCTAATTTTCATGTCCATCAATTATTAGATTTATCGTGTATAATTATTTGAATTCAGAACTAAGTACTTTATTGTTGTTTTGTTTTGATTTCCGTGTGCACTATTTAAAACTGTAAAACTATTTTCCTTTAGGAGCTTTCCTCCCATTTATAACATAAATTATGGTTTAAGACATTTATCTTCTCAAAACATTATATTAATCACTTACAGAGAAAATACAATAATAATAACACAATAACCGATTAGCGTTTTAGTAGGGTAGATATTAAAAATGCTAGTAGAGACTGTGTATAGTGAGTGCGCGCATATTCTGCGGCGCGAACAATGCTTGTTTGTTAAGGCCTATGGCTTATGGCTAACACACTGTGCGTTTGAATACGCGAGAATAGATCGCAGTTTTATACATTGTTTAAGGATTTCGTGGCTTAATAATAACAGCCACACGGGTCGATCTTCAAGGTTAAGTAACGCTTGAAGTGGTCGGTCCACGAATGGGTGACCATTTGAACATACCGAGTTTCCTCCGTGCCTCGGAAGCCGTTAGTCCCGGCTGTCATTTGAAGATATTTGACGGTCGTTACGGGTAGTCAGAAGTTTGAGATCTGACACCAGTCTTGCCAAGGGGTACCGTGTTACCAAGTTACTGGGTTGTGGAGGTCAGATAGGCAGTCGCTCCATGTAAAACACTGGTACTCAGCTGAAACCGGTTAGACTGGAAGCCGACCCCAATATAGTTGGGCAAAGGCTAGGCAGATTGATTTATACATTGTTTTAGGATTTTACAAATAAAATGGTGCTCTTCGTAGAGAGTATTTATTTATAACAACAAGTTGTCCTTAGGATTACACAAAGCACACCATAAGACCCCTGGGGTCTGTCTTAGCATGCCATGGTCTGGAATTTGATCAACGCAGTATTAGTAAATTAAGGTGTAATCAGGTCGATGTAATGTTGTTTCAGTTTGCGCTTCACATTTTTCTGTTCATTGAGTCTCTAATGTCTAAGGGTATTTGGTATAAGGTTAGGTTAAAGGTTAGTTTAAGGTTATTTATTTTAAAGTTAGTTTTCGTAGTGCTAATAAAATTACAATATAATATAATTTATCCTACGGCTGTGGAAACACGAAGTTTGCCGAGGGACATGAAGAAAATAGTCGTACTGTATATGAAAATATTTTAATTTTTTGCAGGTGAGCCTAATAAACTGCGAGCAACTAGTCCAAGACGCGATGCGCGTCGCCATCAAATTCGCGCAGTCGCACATCAAGGAGAACACAGAAGACTCTAGAAGTGATCAAAATAGACAACAGAACTGAACTGATCTTAGGTATAGCACAGAAGAGAAGAGACTGTACCTGAGACTGTTCTATGGAGACAGTTTGTAAAGGCACAGATAATATAATACTAGCATACAGATGCCTCATCCCATACAAAGAAACCGTGCCGACGTAACTAGCGTTTTTCATCTGATTATACCGATTATATTTTGGAAATCGATCGCGTTCGGTTCCGTTCCACGGCGATAGAGATCACATCTATATCCGTAGCAAGGAACGGAACCGAACGCGATCGATGTACAAAAAATAATCAGTATAGAACTTCAGCACGGTTTCTTTGTATGGGTTGAGACTCCACTGGTAAAGGTGAACCTTGTTGTTAAAGTATTGTATAGATCAGCTATCAGCTTATGTCTTATGAGTAGATATCGGAAAAAGTAGAGAACATTTACCTTAAGTTCGAGGGAGTAACTAACAGATTTGATACCTACTCCAAAATCCCGGAAGCATAGACATGACGATTAAATCCCAGGATTATAGAAACTGCAAATTACTTACGAATACATTTAAACTAAATTATTGTTGCGTGGTGGATTAAGGTTACACTAGTCGAAAATTCTTCCATACAAACGTAGTCTACTCCACTGTTTGACGATGTACGTTCAAAATAAAAAATGATATCAATTTTTTCTCATCATTATCTAGCCCTGTATGGAAACAAAAAAATATATAAATTTTAAATTTATGAGCGTCGAAAGTTCCATATTTCAACACTAATTTTAACGCATTTAATTGGGCGGAAATAAATACCATAAGATGAAGGAAAATTGCAAAACGGCCTCCATACAGGGATAGATTAGTAATTCAACAATGCAAATATTTTTTTGTTGAAAATATACATTTAGTCGTTTTGTCATGATAGAGCTCGTTTTCGTCCTAAATCATCATCCATTTCGATACAAATTTGCAAAAGTGCTAATTCGTACGCGAACTAGCTTCTTACTGCTCAAACACAGCATCTGTATCTTTTGCACGTGTTGTCGGATGAGATAGCATGCATTTTAACCTTACGCACAAAATAGTTCGTGCCGTCGACTAGGGGAACCTTAACATGGGCCAGAGGTGGGTTTATACCCGGTTGTTTGTCCAGCTGTTCAGATGAGCCAGAGATGGGTAAAACCCAATCAGTGTAATCCTGAGTTAATTGCTTTTCTCTAACCATGAGTAATATGCCCGGTTTAAATCAGAACAAAATGTTTCAAACTAAATGTTTTCATATCAGCATAATATTTATTTATATTTACTAGTTTCAGCACCCCAGATTTCCAATGTATTGAAAAAATATGCGTTTTTAAAAACTTTCAGTAATTTAGTAATTATTTTAATTAATTATTTTTAAATATTATTTATAATTTATGATACGAAAAAGGAAGTGCCTTTTGGCAATTGTATTTATTTATTATTTTGTAGGTTATAGTGCATTTTATTTTCTAAGGTTTAGGCAAAGGCAATACGGTGGTACAGCCAAAGGAGCCATATTCCCCAGTGTGTGAACTGCCTTAATGATATTGAAGTTTGAATGAAATTCTAAAAGTTAAGAAACATTTACGTAGAGTCCCGTCAATCTAAAAATTTACAAAGGATATTGAACCCAATATCAAGAATGTTAAAGCCGTGTTTCTCGTCATTTATAAATCATTGACAGTCGTGAAAGTAGTCAGAGACCACAAACTGCCATAGTGTATCGTGTAACCTAGTTATAATTGCCGGCACGTAAGTTGGCAAGAGTGGTTAGATGCGCACAAGTCGTTTTTTGATTGGTTGGTCAGTTGACACAAGGATCGACTGACCAATCGCGTCGCGTCCACATTCCGTTGGCTCTTTACGTGGTTGGTAAGCGTAGTGGGGGTAAGTTCGGGCATAGTGCGTGAACTTACCCCCCCCCCACTACGCCAAAACCTCGCCAAGTTACATGCCGGGGATTATACTGGGTTGATAAGCTGCATCCAGTAAGACTGGGAGCTCCCCAGGGGTGACAATCTTAATAGTGGCAATCGAATTGTTCTAATATAAGTGTATAAAATTAGGTTGGACAGCAAAAGTATTGCCATTCCATACATTTAAATGACATTTTAATTTGTTGTCATTATATCGTAAGATAACTAGACAACCAGCACAGAGACGGCGGTATTCATGATGTACAATTTGAAATGAGTACCAGAAATTAATCTTAATTTTTAACCGACTTACCAAAAAGGAGGAGGTTCTATGTTCGACTTGTTGTATGTCTTTTTATTTTTTTTATGTACCTATGTTCGCCGACATCTCCGTCAATTGTAAACCGATTTTGAAAATTCTTTTTTTGTTTGAAAGAGTATGTTTCGAAATTGGTCCCATTTTAATTTGGTGAAGATCTGATGAAGATATTCGGAGATATACAACAGAACTCTTCAATAAATGACGGCAAATCATTCGGGATTGCTGCAATCGCATGTGGGTTTATTGTTTATACCATTTCATAACATAACATCACGCCAGTACGCTCGAAAAGGGTACATAGATCTCTCATATCACCGGTTATGTTCAAGTATCGTGTTATTCGGGTAATCTATTCTGGCGTTATAGGTACCTTACTAAACAACTTGCCTATTTTAGGTAGGTACAACTAAAAAGGGAAAAATAAAAAAACTTTTAGTATTTTTTGCAAAAAAGTTTTTTTCCTACTCTTTAACAAAGTCTGAGTAGCCGAATCTTACATAGTCAGACTGAAATTCAACTGAGTCTTGGTTCGATTCTCGCGAACTGTGGCACTTTTTGCTACCTAAAATTTATTAAAACAAATATGTTGGCAATAGTTCCCAAACCTGTGTCCAGAGGGCGACACTTTCCGTTTCTCAATTTTGTCGCTGAGATAGACCTCTATTTCATATATAAAAAAAGTCCTCTGTGGAGCTCCCCCAACGTGGTTGGGATAGGCTAGGCAGATTGATTGATTGAGACTTATCTCCGTAACAAAATGCACATATTTGTATAGAGATTAAAAAGGCTCATGCATTTGACCAGTAGGGAATATGCATGAAAAAGTATTTGTTATTGATCTAGTTTATCGATTTAAAGACTAAAATAGAATACTAATAGTGAAAACAGAATCAAAATTGATTGGAAAACGAAAGAGATATAACAATTTAAAGAAATATATCTGTCATTCTCTACGAAAATGACGTTTTCTACGGCAGCTGTATAGGCGTCGTGCTATCTGACGTCATGTGGCACGTCGGACTTATCTGTCTAATTCTCAACTTTGACTTAATAACTTCCTCGATATTTTAAAAATCTTTCAAATTTGTTTACTATAGTTAATAAGTATTTTTTTTTTTTTTTTTTCTTACTTCCGTGTTTTAATCTATTTTGTTTGTTATTTATATATTATTCTATTTTATTTTATTATATAAGTCCCGTTTCCGTAAGTGTGTCCGTGGCATCAACAGTGGGCCCTATCAGAATATCAGCGCAGCGTTATTACCTTTTCTGGATATCGCTGCACATGCTGCCTTTTTGGTCTCGTACGGGGTTTTTATTTTATTATTCCTTAATTGTATGCTTATTTCTCGTGTCTCCTGTGTGGGTCACAAATAAATATTTTTCTTTCTATCTTCTCTTCTTTAATCAAATACAAAAATTACATGCATATTCCTTATTGCCTCCATTAGACATTCAACACTAGGACTCTACGACAATGTGTCTTGACCATAAATGTATTGTTGAAAGTCTTCCTGTAAATAAATAATAGCGTAACTCTATTTTTGTAAATAAAAATGGTTGAAAACTAAATGCTTTTTTTATTACTTACCTAATAGTTTATTACGGCACTTCCGATTCCACAAGGTTTTATTTTCTCTATGGTATTTCAGAGCAAGTTGTTGGTGGATAATCGTGGCCACGATTGAGCCTATGCAAGTACTCTTCGATAGCTAGACGAGGACAACCATAGATCTAATACTCACAGCGGATCTTTGTGTCTCTGAATTGGCTGCAAGACCCTTCGCAGCAGTAGCTATTTTGTGTCAATGTTGAAGGTGAAGATAGCATTGTATAACTGTCTCTTTCACTCGCTTATGTTTGTCTTATCTCGCCTACTCTATGCGGTATACTCGATGACAAACTGTTTCTTGCGCAGGTTGGAGAGCCAACTTCAGAGACACCAAAATCCGCTGTGACTGTGGCAGAAGCCTGCAGGCTTATTACGTATCTTTTGCAAGAGCAAAACGATAGCAATTTTTGCGCAATAATTGATCTTCCATACAGAAGTTTTAGAGTTTATGGCGGTTTTTTTTAAATAAATGCATTCGACAAACAGCGAGCGATTAGCAAACAATTGTGTAGGACCTACCATACCTACACTGCAGGTAATTCCGACTTTTATGACATAAAGCGTTTGATCGCTATCGTTTTGCTCTTGCAAAAGATACGTAATAACCCTGCGGATTGTTTCTGCCGGACGGTGACATGTCAACCATGCCATCCTTCATATTAAATAGCCGATTTTTTTTCTCAAATAGTGCGACCATAATTATATTTATTTCAACTAGGCCAGTAAGCGGCACTTTTGAACGTCAAACAATAAAAAAAATATACAAGTAATAAAAATTGATTCTATTTCGCTAATGTATTAGCACAAAATAGTAATTATACAGAAGGGCCACTCCCGCCGTTTAGAAATTTGACAGCTAAACTTGACAGATTCACTAGGGTTGCTACTATATTGATACCGAATTAAAAAAAAGAGTAGGTTGCCCAAGTTACAAACATAAATTCGTCTAAACATACATCATAATTATCATGCTTACATTCCTTAGAGGGTAGACAGGGCATCAAATATCCATTTAATATCACGAAACATTTAATATTACGCCACATACGATGAGATGTAATGAATACGATGGAGAGTAAAAAGACGTATTAATAGTGTAATAATGATGCCACTTAAAAAATTAAATTGTAAAAAGCTCCAAGCTCGACAAACATATAAATGTGAAAAAACAGGTACCTAATAAAATCAAAAAACCAAAGATGATCTTAAACAAGAAGAAAATTATGCTGTGCAGTCGGAGGAAACATATTTGTAAGCTGTATGACTTGAACCTTATTATTATGACAAGTTCCCAATTTCATCTAAGGGCTTAAAATAATTTATTATAATCCTAGATAATGAATTTCAAATTTGTCATCTTGAAAGATTAATGACCTTTATAACTTAAAAATAATTGAAAGAAAGAATTAAAAACAATAAATTAAATTCGGTCTGTAACAAATAATAAAGGTAACCCATTCAATGCAACCAACCTCGTTACAGTACTTAATGTATGAATGACGTGACAAACGCATGCACAAAGCAATCATGACAGCCGCGACTGAGCTCGGTCCAATATTGCCCAATAATCCCTGTAAAACCGAAATGTCAAAGTGAGAGTGGCCCCTCTGTCTGCGGCATAGACTAATATATAATAGAGTCTGCGGCGCGCCGCCGCTTACGTACTTTGTGGTATTAGGTAGGTATACCACCCGAGGAGCGCCTATTAGCATTTACTAAAAAAACTTATGGAAAATTAATAACAACGATAGGTTATGTCCATACCTAATTATTTATATTTAACAAGATGTTTTAGGTTTTGTTTCAAATTTTAATTTCAATAGCCCCTTCATCCTGAAGCTCCTCTCTTGTACTAATTTTGTTGTTGTTCTTTGAGTTAAAATAAATCTCGCAGTTCAGTGTGAAGACTTCCATTACTTTTCTTTCTGCCTTTTGCAACTCTTCTGTTTTATTTAAATACCTACGTGGTAGGTTGGTAATTAACACTATATTACTGGAAATTTTAAATGCGTCCTTTAGTTAATCACTTATTGATATTTATTAATTTTCTTCAAATTGATAATCAGCAGCTGTAGATTCTGGCTGGTGAAGTTCTTCAAGCGACTAAATGGTAGTTCGAAATGTAATAAGCTTATATTTTGCTCTTGCTGGCCTTTTACGAAATTGCGCTTGAGTCTGTTGTCCAGTCGTTGTTTCTTGACGGATGATCAGTGGCTTGCTGCTTACTGGTAATGGAATCGATATAGTGGGCTATAGATTAAGGGAATATGTCTGATCTGATGCCTGCGGGGATGGTGTTTGTGCGAAAAGCTCGTATGATCTTGGTCCCTGGGCCTAATTTGTTGGTGCATTAGGATCGTAAACCTTGGCTTTATTCAAAACATTCAAAATTTCTATTTTAGCAAAATGTTTTTGCTCATCATTTAGTTTACGTAACATGGGTACAATCATTTTAGAAAAGTTTATATCTTCATCGTATTCACAGGTATTTTGCTCTGTAGTCAAAATATTTAACAATTTTTGTTCATAATCCTCATCCTCCACAGAGTACATATTCTGGCTCTGTGAAGTCTTTTTGATTTTGCGTTCCGAAGTGAGATTATCGCTTTGTGGAAAAGTGTTGCCAATACTATGATCATCATAATGCGGAGGAGAAGATATGTTGCTGCTAGTCTCCCTTTTTTGTAAGGTTGGTATCAAGAACAACAGAGAATCGAAATGCATATATTTTCTCTTTTTAATGGCACCTCGACCAGATTTGCTTCGTTGCAAAGCTAATTCTTTAGCAAAACTGTCGCGCAGATTTTTCCATTTTTTTCGTATCATATTACCTGCCACAAGAAAAAAGAAATCATAAAAATATGTAATATATATTTTATTTATTTTTATAGGGAAAACAAACAGTATTCTAAAAATATACAAAATGTCTTAAACATAGACTTAGCAAATTTACTACCCGCTACATTTGCCACAGATAACTACTTACACTAAGACAAATTGATAAGGAAACGTTAGATATTGTAGTCAGGGTATTTAAGTGCCTAATAGAGTAGAAGATATTATAGTTAACTAGCTGACCCGGCAAACTTTGTTTTGCCATAAAAACACTAACATTCATCTACCATAACTACCCTACCCTACCCTACCTATCCTACCTTACCGACCCTACCCTACCTATTAAAAAATAGATAGTAGTCGATTCTCAGACCTACTGAATATGCATTTAAAATTTCATAAAAATCGGTCAAGCCGTTTCGGAGGAGTATGGTAACTAACATTGTGAGACGAGAATTTGATAAATAAGATTTGTGGTCTGTCTGTAGCGACAGTACTAGGCAATACTACATGTTTCAAACACATAAGGCCCCGATGCCGCGCTATGTTGTTACGTCATAGTCAAACCTAAGCCGTTTCTCACTGCTAAATTATCGCAGAATGAATGTGACAAATTGCCAAGCACGCGTTATTAGCTGTGATAGGTTGAAATAATTTTCAACAGCCAATCACAGCAGATAACCGGGCGTTTCGGATGGATTCGTCGATTACGTTAAAAGGCCGATAATTGAGTGTTGAGAAACCGGGGGTTAGTGATTTAGGTAGGGGGAACAAAAACTTTTTTTAAATAATATTGTCAATGATATTCTAATAAACAGATACCGTTATACTCTCACAAAACAATCGAAAAAAGTGTTTCGCGCAGCAGCGGCAGCACACACACTTTTCATTCATCTGACATTTCACTACAAGTCGAAAGGGTTGGCTTGATAAAACGAACAAGAAAAAAAGAGACAGCTAGTGTTTGTCACTTGCGTGTGAATGTAAACAAACATTATTCTGACCACCAATGTTATTTTTATTTCCTAACCTCCAAATAACAGAAAAATAGGCAAAAAATTTATATAAATTTGTAAATTGAGGTGTATTTGCGTACTTACTGGTATGAGATCCCTTCTATTTTATGTACTTTGGTATCATAATTGGTACACTTTCTAAATACACACGATGACATTTTTTTTAATTTTGTTTTTATTTCAACAATGCGTATCGCTTTCGCCATGCGTGACATAAACTAAAGACTATACGTCATAATTGTGACGTATTCGAGTCTTCACAATGCGCGCGCTCATAACTTATCTGTTTGCTAGTACATATTAATAACGTTTTACAATTTTATTGTAATACTATGTTTTAAACAATTTCATACTTTAAATTAAAAAAAAGATACAGACAAAAATAAAAATGAACGAAACCTAAATAACTTTAATTTAATTTCTAACATTGCTTATAAATAATTCAGTAAAAAAAGTAAAATGAAAAAACCCGACTGCTTCAAAAGTGAACTAAAAAGTAGTAAACAAGGAAAAATCATGCTGTGCAGTCGGAGGATACATACGCGCGAGCTGGCTGACCAAAACCAGATGTATCCTCCTCCTGCACAGCATGATTTTTCCTTGTTTAAGTACTACTTTTTAGTTCACTTTTGAAGTAGTCGGGTTTTTTGATTTTCCTTTTTTTATTTATATTTTTTTAGTTAGGTTTTTTTCGAATTAGATACATTTAAACATATACGTGTTATATATTTTTGAAATCACCTCTTAAAACCCTTTATTTTGATACCCAACACGATGGGTTCGGAAGAAAAAAAAAATTTGGGCCTCCACAATATGGCGCCCAAAAGCCGCCATTTTTCTATTGTCCAATTTTAATGTTGCCTATGACACTCGCAGGGTTAAGACAAATCGATTGACGTATGAATCATCAAAATCGGCCAAAGCGTTTGGTCTCTAGAACGCCATATAGGAACAAACATACATACATATATACATACATACATAGACTGATAAACAAATTACCCTCCTTCGGCAGTCGGGTAAAAAATTATGTGACACAATGATTTTTGTTGACAAGCGTCAAAAAAACTGAAAAATATAAACATAATAATATTAATAATACTTAAATAGTGAAAATACATTATATTTTATATGTATGTATAAGCTTTTTATGCAAACTGTACTTTTTAAGTGACAGTTGACAGTTCGAGGTCATTGACGCGGTCTTACATATTTGAAACACTAGTATACATACATAGTATGCATTAAAATTAACAAGTTATTAACTATAGAAACTTTAAATCTCCCGCCGCTGGTGCGTTAAGTTGGCAATATGATCATTTATTTAAATTAAACTCAAGATAATTACTTACGGTTTTATCTTCTACAAAATATTAAGTTTAATAAAATAAATAAATACAACATAAACTTACCTTTGACTTTTTTTTCGGCCTCCGACAAATGATTCCAATTATTGTCTATACTTTTAAAAACTTCAGTCCACAACTTGGCTTCCGCTTTCTGCATTTTGTTACTGTACCGACGAAGCGTCGGATCATATAAAGCTGGCCTTTTTTGGACTTCGACAATAATTCTTTGCGATAAATTTTCATAATTATTGTTGGCAATTGGCTCCGAATCAGATGACGACATAGCTGCAAACGCGCGCCGGCCGGAACGGCAACACAGACTATTCTTTACGACGGTCGGGCGAACACTAGGCTTGTGTAGTACATGTACTATGAACTATTAGTGGGGATGTGAACTGCCATTTTATCACGATAGGTGGCGTATCGTCGCTATGGCTATAGAAAGCTGTCAATTCCATACATTTTATAACCTATCATTCAGTAAATTTAGATTTTCTCGAAATATGCCTCTCTGTGCTGTACCAGGATGCACCAACCCCGGTGTTCATTTATTTCCCAAAGATACAACTCTAAAAAAAGAGTGGGAAAGGGCTATACGTCGCAAAAAATTTGTAGCGACGCGGCATAGCAGGTTATGTCGAAATCATTTCCAAGAATCTGATTATGTAGGAGAGTCAGTATATACAGGTGAGTTAATAACTTATTGTGTTGATTTCAATCATTAGTAATAGTATTACAGATAGACTTGTTGTTATCACTGGATAATTTCAATGTTAACTAGCTTGTAGGTAGGTTCCAAAATCAAGTGTGTTTGAAAAGTTTGAATGTTTGTGTCCTGTAGGTTTATGTAAATAAACCAATCAACATATATCCGATGTGATTCTTTACTACAGTTTACGCGTGAAAGTCTTATAATTGAAACACCATTGACCCGCGCAATTCGGGTTCTTAACGATGTTCACGTCAAGATCGATGTATTTATATGTCATTTGAGTGAATTCGCAAAAATACTTTTATTTATTTTATGTTATAGTGCAGATTAGAGTAGGTTATATGTTTTTATTTTGTATTTTAAATATCGTGTTTTATATTTAGGAAACTTAGTTTATAAGTTATTTTTTAGGACTTTACTAGATATTTACGTTTTCATAGTTTTATATAGTATATAAGTTAATTTTAAGACCACGCTATCGCATTAGGTATACCTACCTGTAATGATAGTTGTAAGGGAGATTTTAATAATAAATAAATAATAAATAAATAAATAATCTCTTGTACTTACCTACTTACGTCAAAAAAATATTATCATTTGTCAATATTTTGTTGTTTTTCAGGCAATCCTCAAATACGTAGATATCTCAAAAAGGGGACTGTACCAAGCATATTCCCTTGGTCCACCCGGGAGTCAACAACACCTACATCAAGAAGCCTTCGGTATTTGGAAAGAATCGGACACAGAATTGATTTTAGAGAGCCAACTGAAGAGGAAAGTATTCCAGAACCCTCTACACAGCCAACTGAAGAGGAAAATATTCCAGAACCCTCTACACAGCGAACTGTGGAGGAAAGTATTCCGGAACCATCTACAAGCACTGAAATAGAAATATCTACTATTGAGAGCTCCTCGGAAGATAATATTGTTACTCCAAGAACAGTATCTGTTGGCATTCAATGTGGTAGTTCTTTGGGATACATATCACTAGAGGCTATGAGGGCCGATCAGCAGGCTCTTCATTTTTATACTGGGCTAGAATGCTATGAAAAATTCATGCTGGTATTAGACACTTTAAGTCCCATGTGTAATAATTTAAATTACAGCAAAAGTCATGTTATCAATGTTTCTGTTGGTGACCAAATGTTGATAACACTGATTAAGCTAAGGAGGTATTTACCAGATAGAGAGTTGGCATATTTATTTGGTATTTCCTATACTAGTATTGCTAACATTTTTATAACATGGATAAATTTTATGTATGAAATATGGTCTTTAATAAGTATTTGGCCCACAAAAAAATTGGTTCAATATTATATGCCAGAGTCATTTAAAAGAGGTTTCGAAAGTACAAGAATTATTGTGGACACAACAGAGATACCCATCACAAAGCCTGGGAATCCTTTAGCACAGCAGGTTACATTCAGCAGCTACAAACATAAGAATACTGTGAAGGCTATGATTGGAGCTACACCTGGTGGCTTAATATCATATGTCTCGGAATGTTATGGAGGTTCCGTCAGTGACAGACAGATTATAGAAAGATCCAATCTTGAAAATATGTGTAATTCTGGCGATTCTATCATGGCAGACAGAGGTTTTAATGTACAGGACATTTTTGCTCCAAAAGATATTACAATTAACATTCCAATGTTTTTGAAAGGAAAGACACAAATTCCAGGTGTTAGAATAGTACAGGATCGAAAACTAGCAAGCAAACGAGTTCATATAGAACGTATTATAGGTCTAGCTAAAACATACAAGATTTTAAAAAGTGAATTAAGCCCATATCATGTACCGCTAGCATCTAGAATTTTATTTGTTTGTGCTATGCTTTGTAATTTTAGAGAAAATATTATGAAATAAAAGATTTTTATGTTGATTAATTAGTTTTATTATAAAATCTTCAAAAATCTGCCATCATCACCAAATTCAATTTGATGAAAATAAGCAACTCTGGCCCTTATTCCTTATTGAAATATTTCTTGATAACAGCATTTTTAAAATGGTTTGATAAAAATATTCCAGTTTTTTCAACATATTGTGAATGAATTTTTCATCATGTTCAATAAAAACTACTTTTTAACTTTTAAAAGTAAAAATTATTAAATTGCAAAATAATCTTTTTGTAACATATAATTGCCCTTGAATTTGGTAGTAATAAATATTACTTTTTTTTAAAGTTAAGTGTCCATTTTCATCATATTGTAAATATGGTATGGTATGAGGACTTATGTCTTGAGTTCTTGAAGCATATGGACATTTTACTTCGATTATGGTTTCTGATCCCAGTAATCCATCAGGAGATGCTCCTAGATAAGGCCTTTCCTGAGACAAGAATAGACCACATTCCTCTACAACTAGATCATACATCTCCATATACTTTTTAATGGCTACTTTTTCATTTATAATTCCATGTGCCATGGCTTTTGTTGTAACTCTATTCTTATTTAATATTTGACTAGAATATTTAATTAAAGTCTCACTTTTCAAATGGCACACAGTGTGAAAAATGCTGGCTGTAATGTGGGTTTTTCTATAATCATGCCACTTTGGATTGGAACTTTGTCCTCTAGTTTCGATTTCAATATCCATAATTCTTCTTTCAGATACATTTTGTACATAAATGGATTCTAAAAAAATATCTACTGCCTTTTTTTCCATATAATCATGATCAAAACATATTCCTCGTTGGTTAGCTGCAGGATATAATTGTTTAAGAGGCATTGATGAGTGTGGATAATTTAAAATCAAAGACTGAAACCTGCATTGAAACGCAGTCTTGTCAAAATTAGGGTTTTGTTTTAAATATGGAGAGTAAACACTATTATGTTTATCTCTTTTGGATGGCAATCTGGAGGCTCGCAATGGTGTTGCATAATATTTTTTTGATGGCTTATGGAATGTCTGTAGTTGTGACGTACAAACTTCATGAAGGAGTATTATTTTTTTCCGGACAATATTTTCAGCTGCAAGAAGTACCACAGCTATATGTTTACAATGGGCTTCTTTGCCTTCTCCTGCGGCACATTCACAGCTTGCTTCTTCAGGCATTCCATCATCACTTAACTTGATGTTTACTTCATATTGAAGCTGTTTCATTGATGCCTTGCAATAACCTGGAAGAAATATTGACATGTTTAATAAGCAAATTACTTTACACATCAAAATTTATCGACTTCATTTTACTATTGTCAAGAAGTGGAAGAAGTAACCTAGCCACACTATATCCTAGAGACCAACTTTAAAATGAGTTTTAGTGAAAATAAGCTTACCTTTTAAGTATGTATTTTCGCAGGATTTTGTTGAACGTAAAACAAGAAGGTATCTTGATTCATACAATCTTACAGCGTCACTGATATTCTTATTGAATCTGAAATAAGACCATTATGTTAAAATAGGGCCGCACAAGGTTATCACAAAACTTACCTGTATCATTGGAAAATTTGGAAATGATTATAGTGATGTTAGTACTGACCTGTCAAAGTAAGTTTGAATATGTTGCTTGGTAATCTTCGGCAGTATGGTGGAGCTATTGACGTCTTGGTAACGTTCTACAGCAGGAACGTCAATTGCTTGGCTTTCAGAAGCTTGAGGGCTTTGATTCCCGAAATTAAAGTTTCGGTCATAAGCTTCTAACCTAAAACGTAAAGAATACAATTTATCATTCAAATAATGTCCTCTCATTTTTCGTAAATTTTCCTACCGTGAGGAAAGTAAGAATTAACAAGTTACAACTAAAACCATATCCAAATCTAGAGCATATCACTGATGAAAAATATTTTATTATTTGTAAGTCTACCTCTCAATAAGGTCTGCTTTCTTTCCAGTTATCCTTGCTCCGCGTTTTTTTAGTTCCTCCTTCAATTCTTTGAGCTTCCAGGTACTATACATGACAACAATAGCGATGGTGGACCGGTTTAAACACAAAAAATAACAAAAAAGACGAGATGTAAACAAAGCGAAAACGATTTGACAGTAGCCATTGCGCCGCCAGCGACATCTAGGCTGAGCTTTGCGTTCACAACCCCATTCCTTTAGGTGAACGAGAACGAACTATTCTGTTTCGGTCGTTTAAATCGTTCATCTAGTACAGTGATCCAAGCGACATCGGATCGCTCGAGTGCTGAATCAGAACGAACTAGTACGGTACGAACTACGATTGTCTGAGCCTGAGCGAGTGAACGAGTTGAGAGATTTGAGAAGCGTGCGCGCGAGCGTGATGACTGATGAACAATGTACTAGTACAGTTTGCTCGGTCTACGTACGATCTCGATGACCGACATGTCGCTTAAGAATATATTAATGAACGGTGAACTAATAGAACTAGAAGACCGAACTAGTTCACTTCAACGATTGTACTAGTTCGGAGCGTTCCATTTAGTGTCCGAGTAAGAACAAGCCTAGCGAACACTGAGGGTCACTGACCAAAAAACCGCAAGCGGTAACCGCCACATGCGCCATGCGGGACTGCGCCGCTGCGGGCGAGCCTACTAAGTTCCACAGCACTGCCATTCGTTAACAGCTATAATGCGGTTTTCGCCCGCGCGCTATTTATAACTAGATGCTTTACTTAGTTGCGGTTTTATAATCAGTAGCGGGAAAAAGACCGCCAATGCAGTGCGTTCGCTTGTATTATTATTTATTGATTTAGGTATGGAAATCAGGAACCGCGCGCGGTTAGTCGCAGTGCAGTCTTACACATAGCTGTATATTATGATAGGGAACAGGTGATTAATACGGCATTGTTCATAATGCCCAGATAATTTTTAAATGGCCATTATGAGGAGGCAATATGGTAAAAAGTATTAAAATAATTGCATTGACGGGGCTTTCTGAACAATGTCCATCACATACTGGGCAAGGTACCTAAACATAAGATGTGAGTATTTTAATTTTTTGACATTGATTTTTATTATTAAAAATAACATAACCTTCCTCGTTAAATGGACTATCCAACAAAAAAAGAACGCGTGAAAAACGTGTTTGAACGCGCTAATCACAGGAACTACTGGTTGGAATTGAAAAATTATTTTTGTGTTGGATAGTCCACTTATCGAGGAAGGTTATAGGCTATATAACATCACGCTATGACCAATAGGAGCGGAGCATAAATAAAAAATGTTGCAGAAACGGGCAAAAATATTCCTTTTTGAGAGCTTCCGTTGCGTGCCCTGCGTAAACGGTTTAAGTTACGGAACAATCATGTATGTAGGGTAGCTGGGTAAGTAGGTAGCCAAATGACGAGAGCGAAGCCGCGTGGGACAGCTAGTGTACCATAAAGATCGAACTGCCCAACAAATACATAGCATTACAGCACTGTACAGTGACACATTATCTGTGGCATTACCTTTACCTTCTTAATGACAGACAGTGAGATAAATAATAATGTTTAAATCAGTATTCAATTAAATAGCCCGATACTTACGTAGTAACTAATATGTAATCTGTGCCGATACACATTTCCCAGGCATTTGGTACAATGCATAATGCCCTGATTAATCACTTGCTTCATGCATGACATAAATACATCAGCGTATACCTATGCTATGCTAGCTAAGCAACTAAACTAACATAGATTCGCTCTTGGTCTGCAACTTATTTAAATTTCTAATCTATACTATATATAATTATTATATAATATTATAAAGCTGAAGAGTTGTTTGTTTGTTTGAACGCGCTAATCTCAGGAACTACTGGTTGGAATTGAAAAATTCTTTTTGTGTTGGATAGTCCATTCATCGAGGAAGGATAAATTTCATCACGCTACAACCAATAGGAGCAGAGCATAAATGAAAAATATTGCAAAAACGGGCAAAGATATTCCTTTTTGAGAGCTTCCATTGCGTGCGCTGCGTAAATGGTTTAAGTTACGCAAATATCATGTATGATGGAATTGTTTCTCTTTAAAAGTTCTAAAAAAAAAGTCCGTGACACCATATGTCCTATCTTTTAAGGTTGACTCACAATAGCAACTTTTATGTTCTAAATTTTAATTAGATCAACGCTGCCGGTAGAAACAAAAGTTGGTTGCATTCGTATAGTAGTATATATTATTTCTTATTCAAATAAATAGTTCAACAAGTTGGTAGGTAGATAGGGTAGGGTAGGTAGGGTAGGGTGGGGTTGGGTAGGTAGGGTAGTGTAGGTAGGGTAGTGTAGGTAGGGTAGGGTAGGTAGGGTAGGGTAGGGTAGGTAGGGTAGGGTAGGTAGGGTAGCCTCTTGACGGGGAGCGAAGCCGCGTGGGACAGCTAGTGTTAGATTCAGAACTAGATAGAGATGCAACAACTCAGTTGTCTCCCTTTCAAGTAAGTAGGTACTAATTTTATTAAATTAGTAACAAGCTTTTCGAACTTAGGTATCTACTATTTTATTTAATACTAGCGGACGCCCCGCGGTTTCAACCGCGTGGTTCCCGTTCCCGTAGGAATACAGGGATAAAAAGTAGCCTATATCACCCGGGGGTAGTGTAGCTTCCCAACGGTGAAATAATTTTTGCAATCGGTCCAGTAGTTTCGGAGCCTATTCGGTACAAACAAACAAACAAAAAAATATTTTCTCTTTATAATATTGGTATAGAAGGGCCGATTTTTCAATAGTCTAATAACTTTTAACGGAGGAATAAAAATGGCGGTTTGACAGCTTTTGTATAGAAAATGCCCATGTCAAACGGGCATTTTTATTTCTCAAAAGGATCAGACTATTGAAAAATCAGCCTTAAATGTATTAGATAACACTTGTCATCCAATGAGCCAAAATAATGGTGCTATCTCATCTAGTTGAGGAGTTGCTATGGCCACCTTACGTCCACCATGAGATCGAGGTCCATAGTAACATATTATTTCAATGTTTCAAAAGTTACAAAGTACGAAAAATTTCAGCTTAATCGGATGCCAGGAAGCCCTTGGAAAATCAATAACTAGTTGCCGAACACATACGGTAAGGTAATTATAATATAAACCTTGTACAGTACAACTATTTACTTAATGCCCCTCGGCAATCATCACATTGTCAAATACAAACGAATGCCAATTTTCATGTCCATCAATTATTAGATTTATCGCGTATAATTATTTGAATTCAGAATTAAGTACTTTATTGTTGTTTTATTTTGATTGTCGTGTGAACTCTAAAAGCTGTAAAACTATTTTCCTTTAGAGGCTTTCCTCCCATTTCTAAAATAAATTACATTAAGTTAAAAGAATATTAACAACTCTATATACTTCCAAGTTGATTGAGAGCGTCCGATCTAAAATGTACTCTGTGGACTGCACCAAGTGCGTATAAATAAGTTTCTCTGTGCCAAGTGCAACTGATAGAAAGCCGACGACGACGAAACACGAAGTTTGCCGAGGGACATAAAGAAAATAGTTGTGCTGTAAAAACTATAGACAGATGAACTGCGTCTGTTTCAAACTAGTCAGCTCAGCTGTGTTGTAAAAAAATCTATAATCTCTTAGGTTGCATCTAGAGGCTAAGGGTATATAGGGGCATACTGAGACATAGCCATAGCTAAAGGACGCATCAAATCCTGTGTAGGACGTGCGCAAATTCGCTTGTGTTCGAGTGCAGTTGGAAGTGGACGGGTTGTCGCTTTGATTCGTGTAAATTCGCTCCATCAGTGTGCTTTGACCCATACATTGCCGATGATACGGACAAACCAAAAATAATAGAATTGACAAGACTACTCCTTGATACAAATTATTTATTCTCAAGACAAAACGGCAAACACTGCCAAATAACATACAAATTTTATTAAAAAATCCATTTTATTATTTAGTTACAATCTAATTAAATATATTTACAGTCATTTTGAGATCCACATCGGATCGTATCACTCATCACATCACTATAAGTTTTTAATTCATAACTTTTGTGAGATTTTTTTTATGTTTCCCATGTTTACGGTTTTACTCAAGTATTTATAACGAGTATTTCGAACTATAACCCACCTGGGACACTCTTGAAAGAAATTATCGACGTGTTACAAATTCTACTTTCTCTACTTCGTATTCGCACGACAATCATTCAAAGAAGATTGCCCATACACAGGCCCCTTATAAGGTATCGTGTCTGCGATTTCAATATTATCCAAAAATAGGATTAATTTGTTCTGCTTTTTTTTTCCATCCGTGTCCTTTACTTTATACGTTCAAACAACACAAATTCTCCTTATAATATATCAGATTCCTTCACTTGGATATTCGGAGTCATTCCCGCTCGTCCACACCCCGTCGTCCACACTGCGGACGACTGGGAATGTTGCGTTCTGTTCGTCTACACTGTGGACGAACAGAACGCATTATTCCCAGTCGTCCGCACCTCGTTTCATGTTTAGTTTAAGAGTCAGTGTTTTTTTTTTTTAACAGTTTGGCTGCCAGAGAACGAGACACAATAGAAAATGTATTGTTTGTCGGGCATCTGGCAGTTAAGGTGTTAAATTAAATAAAAAAAATAAAAAAAAAAAAAAAAAAAAAAAAAAAAAAAAAAAAAAAAAAAAAAAAAAAAAAAAAAGGTTTGTAAAATTGTACTATTACTGACAAAAATTGTAAATAGTTATGTTGTAAAAATGGTAATGTTTAAATTATTGTAAATTAAGTTGATCTGTGATACAAATTACTTTGTTGTTGCCCTTAATTATTGTAAAATAAGATGATCTGTGATGAAAAATACTGTTTTAAACACTACTTAGTACATATTATGTTGTTATTATATACTTTAAAAATGTTTATATAATACCAACAAAATATTAGTTAAAATATTGCCTTTTAATTATTGTAAATTATGTTGATCTGTGATAAAAACTAGAATTGTTGTTAATTATTTTAACATTTGATGATTTTAAATAAAAAAAACTTAATAGTTATGTTGTTTTTAAAGTAATTAAACCGTTAAATCATTTATTTAATTTTAAAAAAAAAAACACTGACTCTTAAACTAAACATGAAACGAGGTGCGGACGACTGGGAATGTTGCGTTCTGTTCGTCTACACTGTGGACGAACAGAACGCATTATTCCCAGTCGTCCGCAGTGTAGACGACGGGGTGTGGACGAACGGGAATAACCCGATATTCGTATGCACCTTATTTAATTGTAATAAGGGTTCATTTCAAGAACAGAAACATCGTTATATCTCGTGAACCTCGAAAAATAAATAAAAATGTTTTCTAATTATGAACATAACGAGTTTTTTTCTACAATATACAACCACATTCATCAAGATACGACCTTTTTTTAAAGGGGCCCAAGTTCCCTTACAAAAAGGAGCACTCTCCTTTTTTTGGCCCAAAGCTTTTCCACCTTCACGCCATTTTTGGCTACTGCTTTAGGGCACTGAGGGCAGGACAGTAGCACTGAAGTCAACTGATGCTGGTTTTTGAATATGTCTCTGCATCACCCAAACGTCGACTGGTAGAAAATGCTTAAGGCATTAAGTCCACCTCTGTAGGTTTGCGTGCATGAAGTATTAAACAAAATAAATATGCATTCAACCAATCACAGCTTTTGAAAATTTGTCACAAGGATTTTGCGATAATTTTCATTCAAGAATCTGGATTTGACAGAGCTGTTAATTATTCTTTGAAGTTCGATAATAGTCGTGATACTGTAAAATAAATGCTTTAATTTCCGTAAACATAAATAAACATAACTTAAAGTAGGTGAATTTGACTACCGGCTGCGTAACGTTTTATAACAATCTTTGTCTATGTGCTCTTTTCTTTTTTCGATGTAATTTTTATAATGTTTGAATTAAAATTAAGTACATATTTTTAACGTAAACAATTGATTCGCTAAGCGAGTTCTTTTCATATACGTTAGGCTTAGGGATAGTATTAGGGAAGAGAAGAGATTACGTTTAGGTAAAATGATAACAAGGAGTCATTTTAGGCTATCCAAGTTGCCAAATCGTAATAAGGAACTGATAAAAAAATGTAGAAGGAAAACTAAGTATTTATTACGCAAATGCAAATCATTGGCAACACTTGAAATTAAGAAAACTGTAGCGCAATTAAGTTGGATTGCCATAGACTTACGACACATTCGCTTTATTTGAATTTGATACTTTTTCATAAATAACTGGTAGGGGTAGTAAACAAATGGCGTGAAATTGGAGATGTCTAGCGAATTGTTTCTATCTACCAAGGCTTGAAACCGGTTTTTAAATAACCGGTTATTAAATATTATCTATTTTATCGTTCATTTTGTTCGGAGTCTTAAACGAAACCCTAATTAACCGGTTTAGGCGGAGCGCGCGCGTGTGTTTGTTTACGACTGAATCATTTTAGTACTTCAGCACGATTGCGCATTGAAGGTAGCCGACAAAAACCGATCACAACCGGTTAATTCCAAAAACCAATTTACGAACGTTTTTGCTTAAAACCGTTTAATTGTAATTAAAGGTAGAACAACAGTGAAAAAAAAAATGTCCTATGTAACGATAACCGGTTCGATAAAAAAACCGGTTTCTGAAAATTGGTTTTTATCTTCCCTATTCCCAAATTACAATTGAGTCCAAAAGAAAAGAGCACATCCCAACAGACATTCCCACTCAATGCAACAGCGAGATGTTAGAGTAAACGCGACGCACCCGGCGGCCAAAGAGCACACACTAGTGGTTGTCCATGTACTGCAGCTCCGACAGCAGCAGCACCGTGTTGGGCAGAGGCCGCGGCTGCGGGGACAGGATGGTCAGCGTCTGGCGGTCCATGTCCACCGCTGTGCTGTGGGGGGAGAGGAAAACTATTAGTTTTATTTTTTACAAGCGGACGCCTCACGGTTTCACCCGCGTAATGCCCGTTCCAGTAGGAATACAGGAATAAAAAGAAACCTATGTCACCCGGGGTTAGTGTAGCTTCCCAACGGTGAAAGAATTTTTGAAATCGGTCCAGCTATTTCGGAGTCTATACGGAACATACATACATACTTTCTCTTTTATATATATAGAAGATAGGTATTCAGGATCTACTGGCACACGGTAACTCAAGTTAAAATAGGTATTATTTAACTGATAGAACGACTAGTAAAAAACAAATAAAAATCATTTTTACAAAAATTACAACCGACTTCCAAACAAAAACACTACAAAGTAACTTCAATTTCGGAAGTCGGTTGTAATTTTTGTAAAAATGATTTTTATTTTTCACTTTTTAGTTGTGGTAATAACCTTAATAGCATAATGGACTAGTTCTATAGGCTATCTACCTATAATTCCCAAAGTGAAGCCAGAATAGATTAACCCAATAACATGAAACTTAAACAAAACTGTGGAATGACAGTATAAGCGTGAACTGTTCAAACCTGCGTACCCCTTTAGAGTGTACCAGTGTGATGTTATGTGATGAAATGGTGTAAACAATAAAAAAACATGTGATTGCAGCAATCCCGAGTGATTTGCCGTCATTTATTGAAGAGTTCTTATGTATATCTCCGAAATTCTTCATCAGATCTTAATGAAAATGGGACCACATGACAAGAACCAGCGTTCAAATAAAGAAAGAATCGTCAAAATCGGTTTACCAGATAAAAAGTTCTGAGGTAACACACATAAAATAATTAAAAAAATACAGTCGAATTGATAACCTCCTCCTTTTTGCGAAGTCGGTTATAAAATCCAAAATTTCGGTTTTTTTTTTTTAGATCATTGTTTTATCCTACATAATTTCAGTCATTTTACGAAGTGTGAGCGAGACAGAAAAAAAAAAAAAAAAAACATTTCTTATCTCGCTCACACTTCGTAAAATGACTCTCTCCGTCTCTATCGAACTAGAAACGGAGTTTAGCAAAGCTTTAGGTAAGCTAAAGTCATTTTAAGGAAGTATGGACATTTTGTGTTAAAACTGAGACTATGTACAAAAAAAAACTTGACCAATTATTGAAAACGTAATCTAGCAAGTGTTACACCATTTTTGAATCCTTATTAAATGCGCCAATTTTTCATGTTACTTGCCAAACTAGCGTAGTACATTTTTTTTTCAGTACAGTCAGTTAAAGTTGGGCGAAATAGTAAATTTGAATAATTTGGTTTTGAAAAAGTTTAATTTTCTTCCAAGTAGGAGGAGTTGGCTTTGAATTTTAGACAAAAATCTACACAAGCATTATTCAAGATTACATAATAATAAAAAAATTAGATAAATTATGGGATTTGTAGCAATTGGAGTTAAAGAACCATTACAGGGATTGATTTTTTTAGTAAATTATTAAAGTGACCATAAATTTTTTAAAACATGAGATAGATTTTTTTTCGTATTTTTCTGAGAACTGTTATAACTTGGTCTATCACCCATTTACGGCTTGACGTCGATTTCTGGGACACCCTGTATAACACCCCTCTTTTTTCGTCGGGGGTAAAAGTAGAGATAAAGAGAGAAATAAACATATGTTGTGGAACAGTGTAAGTTGGCCACAAAAATTACATACATAAAATATCATATCTCAAAAAGAATAGTACACCAGTCTTGTTTAAGTCTCATTTAATGGTGAGCGTGTCTATTTTCATTAGCCGGCAACAGGAAATAATTCATGAAACAACCCATCTTCAGTACGGCCAACTCTCTAGTGAATTCAAGTTAACTCCTTGTGTTCAGCGGTTGCCACTCGCGACATCTTAATCTTGCCGAGTTTGCAAGCTGAAGTGTTAATGGCAGTGATGAGTATTGAAGAGTGGACCACCTATCAACTACGCGTAGTCCAACTACGATAAGCTGAGTTGCTTAATAGGGGATTTCGTTATGCCACTTCTTCTATCACTAGGAACAGGTAAAGTACGGGCTATTTGACGTTCAAAAAGTGTCTTCTCTTGCTAATTTGACGAACAATACCTAATTAGAATACGAAATAGTGATACTTACACACAAACAAACCCAGCCAAGTTGGAGTGCAGTACATCATCGTCGGGTCCGGCCGCGAAGGACACGGCCAGGATCCTGTGATGCAGCGCCGGCGACGGCCACACACTCACCAGCTTGGTGAGCGCGTCCTCGGCGCGCATCCCGAGCGGCATGCACGAGTCCGGGAGGGACGGGGCGCCCACCTGTGGGGGACAAGAGTTAGCGCACTGCTATTTGTTCTGCTTTACATTTCAAACGCACACAACAAATCTTTTTCTATTATGTAACACATTGCCTAAGAAATTCGTTTCGAAATATGAACATTTGACACAAGATTATAAAACAAAAATTTTAAAAATACAAAATTACATAAAAACAGTTACGAAATGACTTTTACAATGCATGTCCTCGAAAAGAGCGGTTTTCCAAGCAGCCAAACTGTGCGGAAAGTGTCACTTTTTTTCACTAGTGCTTTTTACTTTCCTGTACTTTTTTAATTTTTAACTCCAACGTCAGCCCGACGCATAGAGTTTTTATTATTTGAGAAAAGTTTTAAAAATTAGTTATGTACAGATTATCATTCATATAAAAAGTAAAATAAAACTAATACTTTATTTTAGGCGTTTTTAATTACTCTAGATTTAGATTTTGATCAATAAATTAATTTTAAATATTCATTAAATATGTTTGGCAGAACTTATATTTTTCTCGTGCCTTATTGCGTTACGATGTGACAGCTATTCGCACATGCGCAGTAGATATGCCCGAGGAACTATTAGTTAATCTGTGGATATGCTGAACGCGCTTGAATAAGCCCACCATTTTATTGATTTCTTGCTTGTTTCATGTATCTCCTCGCACAATGCATAGTAAAATGTTGTATGATACACGTACGTAAGATGATTCCCGACTCGTATCGATTTATTCACTCATCGGGAATCAACTACCTTTCGCACTTGTAGTATAAATAACTATTGAATGGATCATTATGTAACTGGCAGAATGATACTGAACCTGTTACCTCTCGAAAAAGCGCGCGTTGATTGTGTGTATATTATATAGTCTGTGGTTTTTAGTCTGAACGTTTCTAATAAATTGTTGTTGGTACTTATTTGCATTTAATTAAGTAAGCTCATCAGGTAGTGGAAAAAGAATCGTTCTTGTCTCGCATAAAAGGCTTTATTTTAAAACTCGCACGTAGCTTTCGACGTGTTAAAATCTCGAATTTTTATGCTCGACACGAAATGTACTATTTTTTTACTACTTTGCTTTTGAAATGTGAACATGAACATAAATTTCCAAAGCACAATTGAGTTTTAGGGTTTAAAATTAGTCCTTAATTTTTTCGTGTGAGGATATGTCCACCTCTGGTGTCAGAATTAATTATGCCGCCTCGGGAACCCAACAATAACAATAAGTAATAAAAAGTTTATTTAAAAAATCTAAAAACCCAACTGCTTAAAAACGCGTACTAAAAAGACGTAAACAAGGAGTGAAAGAGAGGAGAGAAATCATGATCATGTTGTGCAGTCGGAGGATACATATTCGCCAGCTGGCTGACCAAAACCAGATGTATCCTCCGACTGCACAACATGATTTTCTCCTTGTTTACGTCTTTTTAGTACGCGTTTTTAAGCAGTTGGGTTTTTAGATTTTTTTAATAAACTTTTTTTATTTACAACCTTTTAGTTATTATTTTTTTCGAATTTGGTACATTTAAACATAATTATAAGTGTTATATATTTTTGAAATCAGCTCTTAAAACCCTTCATTTTGATACCCCACACGATAGGTTTGAAAGAAAAATAAAAAAAAACCCACACAAAATGGCGCCCAAAATCGGCCATTGTTTTTTATTTCCATTTTTAATGTAGCCAGTGACACTCGCAGGGTTAAGTTAAGACGAATCGATTGACGTAAGAATCATCAAAATCGGCAAACGCGTTTGGTCTCTAGAACGCCATATAGGAACAAACATACATACATACATACTTACATACATACATAGACTGATAAACACATTACCTTCGGCAGTCGGGTAAAAAGAAAAACATTTTAGAACAAGCTATTCCTCTCAGCAACCCCTTTTCATTTGATACCCGTAGCAGGGGTGATCATAAAAATATCGTCACTATACAGATCCCTGTGTACAGATAACTGTTTTAAAATTCAGTTGCATGATTTAGCCAACATATACAGACAGACAAAAATGCATTGATATCAACTGACCTTATAAATCTTGAGATCTTGGAACTTGACGTCGAAGGAGTGCGGGTAGTAGGGCGTGCGCTTGCCGTAGAAGTACTCGCGGATGCGCGCGTCGCGGGACTCCGCGCGCTGCGTCGACGAGCGCTCCACCACCTGTGGGGGAAAGGTCACTTTAGACACCACGATAACGTTCTGCTTACTGAAAGAAAGATTACTTGCACAGGAGGCACGAGATATAAGCAAAAACAAAAAACCCGCGCGATATCAAAAAGGCTGCTATCTCAGCTGCTTGCTTGATGCTTGCTAGTTACTGCCAGGTTTTAGTGTTTTATCTTTCAGGAGCAAGTAGACGAAGCACAATGTCACGGGGTCTCATTGCTAAGAAAGAAAATTTGGTTCAAATAAATCTCACTAGATGGCGCGACATGTACACACAATCCAATAGAATTGTGTGTACAATTAACATTTTCTGGAATTGAACATGAAAATTGTATGTTCTTGTTTAATCAACTCTCCGCAGTACAAAATTATGGAATATTGGGCTCTTAATTCACATTTCAAAGATTATTTGAACGGATCATTTAAAATTGATGCCATAGATGGCGCATTTTTTAATTTCTGAGGCATTCAACACGATTGTTAAAATTTGCATTTTAACACATTTTGGTGCAAAAAAACTGTGACAGCATGCAAAAAAAAACTATAAAACGAACCTTCACTGTATTTAAAGAAAAAATATTCATGAACCTAGTAAACCCTTTTACTTGCAAGTAGCTGCTAACACCATCTATTGCCGTGAAACGGGATCGAACGCGATTGATGTACTTACAAAAATAACAAGATTAATCAGATGAAAAACGCTAGTTACGTCGGCACGGTTTTTTTGTATGGGATGAGGCATCTGTATGCTAGTATTATATTATCTGTGACAGTGTGTTATTTTGCCTCAGTTGCGGACATGCTTGTTTTATATGTTTTTTGTAAAGCTAACTATTAATCATCCACCACATTAAAACTCCGCCGGTTCTAACTACTATACTTTAAGAGAAATTAAGAAAAAGCCTTAAAAAACATAGAAACGCAATTACTCGTTTTTGGATTTAATTTTTGCACTAAATGTTTTAGGGTATGACAGGCATTTACTATAGGAACCATTTTTTACTCGAAAATTTTAATAATCTTGCTCACCGATGTGTGAATTTTTTTTTCTATGATTCAGTTTTTTATTTTTCTGGCGATTCTTTTCATGGTCGCGTTTTTTTTTAACTGTCAATATGTTGGTTACTGTAATAATTATCACCACAAAAAAAAACAGATGCAACAAACCCAGGATTTCGGATTTTTTTAATTGTGGACTAGGGTTGTCAACAAACCTGTGTGCAACATACAATTACTTCATACAAACATTAATTTTGGACTCAGGTATTAGCAATTTTCGGTTTAATTGTGTTTAATTTTCAGAGGATAGCTAGTTTAATTGATTCGATTGTTTTTTTTAAACAATCCCACTGCTGGGAAAAGGCCTCCCCCATAGCCTTCCAACGTTCTTTGAACTTTGCCATCTCCGGCCAATCCATCAAAAATCAATTAATTAACCAATATAAATGTTTACTAGTTTGAGACAACCCTATTTTCATAGAAATTTAAAATAACTTAGAAACGCAATATCTCCGAGATCTGGTTAGTTACATATTTAGAATTTTCTCAAGTTGAAAGTACTACACATAAGTATATCATGCTAAAAAAAACGCGACCAGTAAATAGTTAATTTTATATATTTTGATTTTGTTTATTTATAAAATAATTATTGACTCTCGTTCCTGTGATGTCAGGGACTTGAAATTTTCAGGCCTGATATATTTAAAACGAACATTTAATATGCACTTTTACAAGAGGTTGAGATTTATTTTGTTCAAGAAATACAGACGAAAATCTTTTTCAGAGAGGTTAATGACCTTTCACAAATTTATTTTATCTCCTAAATTAAGTGAAATATCAAAACGGGTTTTTTTTCGAATGTTATATTAGGTTTTAACCTATGAAGATAAAAAATAAAACTGGCATGTCCGCAACTAAGGCAAAATAATACACTGTGCGAAGGTAGATTGATCGGCCGATCTAATCTATAAACACCTCAACGCAGTGCTGCCAACTTAGCGCTTTCAGCGCCAGATCTAGCGCTTTTTTTGTTCAATAGTGCGTTCTAGCGCCTAGCGCTAAATCTAGCGCTTTTTTAAACTCTGTACTTTCTTTAAAAAAAAGTAACTGCGCAAACTTTCAACCTCCCAACGACGTGTTGAGGAAAATTTAATCCACAGATAAATATAAATTCAAGTCCAAAACTGATCAAGACCAACCTTATTTCAGCCTCAGAATCAATTTTAGTAGAATCAGACGATGATGAATTAATTAAATATTTTATAAAATGATTACATTAAAACGTCACGACTTTATTTTATTGTTACTAAAAAAGTACTATAATGTGTGTAACTCTTTTATAAGACATAAATTGATTGAATAAAAAATAAAAAAAACTGCGTTTATACATTTCTAGTCTCTTAATATTGGGCGTTTTGTTTGAATTTGGCGCCTAATTTGAACGATTTTTGGAGCGATTTTTTGACAGCGACCATTTAGCGCGTTCTAGCGCTTTTTTAAAGAGCCAACAGCGCGTTTTTGCTTAAACGAGTTGGCAGCACTGCCTCAACGTGACAATATAGGCGAAGTGAACTAGAGTGCGCGCAAGTTAAGTCTGCGCGCGGCCAAAATCGGAACTAATCGTTCGTCATTTATGTCAGGTGTCAAGAGAGTGGGTTGTATTCCGTGATTTTATTCGTTTCCGAAGTAAATAATCGCCATCATTATGCTAAAAGTAATTTAAAGTGATGGCAGGGATGTTTTCTTGAAGTGAACAAGACAATAACGGGCCTACGGTACCGTTTTACAATGATGGAGCCCGCGTTGCTTATTTGACAGGTAACTTTTAGTGATACCACCATACTAAAATTTCCCTAAATTTTTGTACTACCGGTGCTCGACAGTATTGGTTTTTGGGTGGTACATAAATATACCAGCGGGACATGGCCGGCATCATGTAATATAATGCATCTGTTACTTTGTTTTAGGCGTTTCTGAACGCACCATTACCCAAATAACTCAAGAGGATTATGTGGCAGCAGCATCTTCAAAAATTGTTGAAGAAGAAATAAAAAAAGAATTGAAATTGAAGGTATTAATTAGCCACTGTATTTTGCCATGAAGCCATTTTCATCAAATTCTATGCAAGTAGAAAAAGCTAGTAATTAATTATGCTTAACTTTATTTACTTTAAGTTTCTGTGTAAATGACTATTGATTAAATTTAGGAAAAAGATCAGTTATGCTGGCAACATTAAGAGCGGACTCTAGTCGGTAATATAGTATAGTAATATAGTCTATTGCCGTCGCGTCACCTCCAACCTCACCCCGTAAAGTGCGAAAGGGACAACTGCAGCTCAGGCTGATTTTACCTACAAAAACTTTGACTAAAAGACGTTTCGTATTCTGCTGTTTTCTTCATGAAAACTGGTCTGATCTAAAAAATTCTTATATCAAAATTTAGAGGAAAAGTATATCTATGCTCCTATCATTTCCTTTTTTGTTAAAAACTTATAAATTTTGTCTGAAAATCTTCTGAACATGGCGGTAAAAACGGGCATAAAAAGGAAATGATAGGGGCACGTATTAATTAGACCCAGATTTTATGGGGAAAAATCATTGCTCTAGAGGCATTATCCACGAAGAAAACAGCAGAATGTTTTTGTATGGAGAAAGTTTCACTAGAGTCCCCTCTTAAGCACGCCACCCGTCGCGCGCAGACTTATCGTGCGCGCACTCTATTATATATTTCGCCTTGATTGGACAGATTGACAACTTACTTCATGTTCACTTCATCTAAGTTTTCACTGTGATATCTTTACAGAATAGTGCTACAATACCCAATGCCTGTATATTTAAAAAAAAAAATATACTTTATTGTCTATAATAGTATTTGACTTGTATTATAGCGCCTATTATGTTTAAACTTTAAGCACGGGGTCCCAGCGCTAACAAAGAAAATTTGGTTCAAATAAATGTCGCTAGATGGCGCGATATGCATCGATCTGTTATTGAATTGTGTGTATTTTTTTTTTTTTTCTAGAATTGTTCATAAAATTCGTATGTTCTTTTTTAATTAACTCTCCTAAGCATCAAATTATGGAATATTCACATTTCAAAGATTATTTGAACGGATCATTTAAAATAGATTCCAAAAGATGGCGCGTTTAACTCGGTTTTTTTTTATTTGTATTGTAACACATTTTGGTACTGTGAAACTGTAAACAATTTGCAAAAATATACTATAAAACAAATCGTACCAGTATTTAAAGAAAAAATGGTCACGAACCGAGAAAACCCTTCCTACTTGCGAGTCGCTGCTAACACCATCTATAGCCGTGGAACGGAACCAAACGCGATCGACTTATAAAAATAATCATCTTAATCAGACGAAAAACGCTAGTTACGTCGGCACGGTTATTTGTATGGGTTGAGGCATCTCTAAACGAATATTATATTATCTGTGCTTTAGTTAACAAATGCAATTTTTTGGCGAGCTGCTGTCCTCCTAGCTTAGCAAACTGTATAATAATAATGCTAATTTAATGGATCATTATTATTTTCCATTTTGCTACACACAATAAAAAACCGGCCAAGTGCGAGTCGGACTCGCGCACGAAGGGTTCCGTACTTGGTAAATTGCGGTTTACGATTTATGACGTATTAAAAAAAAACTACTTGCTAGATCTCGTTCAAACCAATTTTCGCTGGTAGTTTACATAGTAATGTACATCATATATTTTTTTTAGTTTTATCATTCTCTTATTTTAGAAGTTACAGGGGGGGGGACACACATTTTACCACTTTGGCAGAGTCTCTCGCGCAAACTATTCAGTTTAGAAAAAAATTATATTAGAAACCTCAATATCATTTTTGAAGACCTATCCATAGATACCCCACACGTATGGGTCTGACGAAAAAAAATATTTTTAGTTTTAGTTTCAAGTATGGGAACCCCCAAAATTTATTGTTTTATTTTTATTTTTGTGTCAAAATCTTAATGCGGTTCACAGAATACATCTACTTACCAAGTTTCAACAGCATAGTTCTTATAGTTTCGGAATAAAGTGGCTTAATTAATAATTAAACTTATAATTGTAAAATAATAGAAAATCATGCATGCCATTGGACATAAACACTAGCCTAGCATTGAATATATTGTAATGTTTTGCATGTCAAATGTTTGACTATGTATTAGGAAACTATTTATAACTTACTTAAACACCTACACTGTACCAATACTTATTGCAAATAAATGAATGATTGATTGATTGATTGATTGTGACATACGGACGGACAGACAGACAGACAGACAGACAGACAGACATGACGAATCTATAAGGGTTCCGTTTTTTGCCATTTGGCTACGGAACCCTAAAAACCAATCAGCAAACAGATTTAAAAAAAAACTCAATAACAGTAAATTTAGTTTAAATCACAATACATATCGCAACTGGTAACTTAGCTGCGTTACAACAGACTGTAATACTGAGATATGTCACTTATCTGCCAGTTGCTACTGAGGAGTTCTTGATAGAAAACCAACACATAAATAATCATTGACCTGAGATTCGAACCCAGGAATTCTTGATCAGCCGTCCACAGCCGGTAACCACTACGCCAACGTGGCAGACAAAAAAGCAAGCAGACAAAACACAATATACTTACGCCTCCACTTTTCGGCAGGTACACTACTTTGACGAACTTCGGCATGTCCCTCTTGAGCTCATTATACAGCCTCTCGTTATCCAACACCAAGATCACGTCCACCTGTATGATAAGAAGGTCCTCACTTTATAAGAAGAGCTAGCTAGCGGGCAAAGCCGCAAATTAACCCAAGGGAACATATACCCGGGACACGGGAAAAAAGAAATTTTTTGGTAAGAAAGAAAATTTGGTTCAAATAAATCTCACTAGATGGCGCGACATGTACACACAACAACAACAATTCAATAGAATTTTGTGTAACATTAACATTTTCTGGAATTGAACATTTAAATTTGTATGTTCTTGTTTAATCAACTCTCCTAAGTACAAAATTATGGAATATTGGGTTCTTAATTCATATTTCAAAGATTATTTGAACGGATCATTTAAAATTGATGAAAGTAGATGGCGCATTTCTAAATTTCTGAGGCATTCCACTCGATTGTTAAAATTTGCATTGTAACACATTTTGGTGCAAGAAAAACTGTAAAAACGTGCAAAAAAATACTATAAAACGAATCTTCACTGAATTTAAAGAAAAATATGTTTACGAACCTAGTAAACCCTTTTACTTGCAAGCTGCTGCTAACACCATCTATTGCCGTGAAACGTGATCAAACGCGATTGATGTACTTACAAAAATAACAAGATTAATCAGATGAAAAACGCTAGTTACGACGGCACGGTTTCTTTGTATGGGATGAGGCATCTGTATGCGAGTATTATATTATCTGTGCCCGGGATAAAGAGTCATCCAGATCCGTCCAGCCGTTTGTGCGTGAAGAACTAACACACACACACACACTCACAAACTTTCGCCTTTATAATATTAATAATAAGTACCTGGGATAAAAAGTATCCTATGTGTTATTCGAGGCTATTATTTATCTCTTTGCCAAATTTCATCCAGACCCGTCCAGCCGTTTGAGCGTGAAAAAGTAACAAACATACAAACACTCTCACAAACTTTCGCCTTTACAATAATATTGTGATAGATTAATATAAAAAAAAAACTTCGTAATCGCGGCGGGGGACCACTTTTTTCGTCGGGGGTTAAAACAGATTAATTAAACGTATAAAAAAAAAACGGACAAAGGCGAGTCGGACTCGCGCTAGAAAGGGTTCCGTACTTGGTAAATTGCGGTTTACGATTTATGACGTATTAAAAAAAAAACTACTTACTAGATCTTCTTCAAACCAATTTTCGGTGGTAGTTTACATGGTAATGGACATCATATATTTTTTTTAGTTTTATCATTCTCCTATTTTAGAAGTTACAGGGGGACACACACATTTTACCACTTTGGAAGTGTCTCTCGCGCAAAGTATTCAGTTTAGAAAAAAATTACATTAGAAACCTCAATATAATTTTTGAAGACCTATCCATAGATACCCCACACGTATGGGTAGGATGGAAAAAAAAATTTTGTTTCAGTTTCAATTATGGGAACCCCCAAAATGTATTGTTTGTTTTCTATTTTTGCGTAAAAATCTTAATGCGGTTCACAGAATACATCTACTTACCAAGTTTCAACAGCATAGTTCTTATAGTTTCGGAAAAAAAGTGGCTGTGACATACGGACGGACGGCAGACAGACAGACAGACATGACGAATCTTTAAGGGTTCCGTTTTTTTGCCATTTGGCTACGGAACCCTAAAAACACGACTCAAAGGTACATGTTCGCGAGCTGGCAGATTATCATCTGGTTTTGGTCAGCCAACTGCGACTGCACAGCATGATTTTCTTCTTGTTTACCTCTTTTTGGCTCAATTCTTAAGCAGTCTGGTATTTTGATCTTTTTATTATTATGTTTTGTCGACTTAATTGGACAACGAATTGACTAAACTTTCTAAGAAAATGTGTTGATTTTATTTTTACACAAGACGTTTTTATAACTCGGTCAAGACTCCTGACGAAGATCCCAGCTTAGATTATTTTCATAATCCTTTGTCTATAATTTTTCTTCGTTCTTTGGTAAGGCTGCTTACCTCAAATGCTTGTGCGGCGTTCGTGAGCACCTTGTATCCTGCACCCTTGATCCAGCCGCAGGTGTTGATGATGACTCCTGATGTTGACGCTGCAATGCAAAGAAAATAGTATAGAAAAACATTTATTTATTTAAACTTCATGTACAATAGTGGTACATAGGCGGACTTAATGCCACAAGGCATTCTCTACCAGTCAACCTTTGGGTTATAAAGGACAACGATGTGAATGGGTACAACAAAATAATATTTAAAAAAACAACTTGTATACGAAAATGTATATACTTACATATAATAATACACATATACAAATAAAAATAGACTAATATATACCAATCAAAAAATAAATAAACAAGAAACCTATTTATAATTAATATGACTAGACTTCTACCTCTAGATCAGAGCTATTTAGTCTGACTCAAATAGTGGTCACGAACCTTTCTTTTAAAAGTAAACTTGCTTTCAGCGTTTTTAATGCCAAAGGGTAGCGCGTTCCAGAGTTTTATTGTTGACACAGCGATTGCGCAAAACATCTATTTGATAAGTCAAAAAAGATGGTGTAAGTATTTCCGCCTAACCCTAGAGGAATATAGGTGTGAAATTATGATTTGTATTAAAAAAAATGCATTATTACGAGAAAAAAACGTGCATGCATTGATGTATTAAAAAGAGGAAGATACGTTACGCGCTAACATAGCGATCAGAACGACTACATGCACCGAAACTCATACATCTGTGTTCAGTGTCATCACCAGTCCCAAACCTAGTTACCGATAGACAAGGACAGAGATATGAGACGGCGCCGTAGTGCAAGCGAAATCGCGTTAGCCGCCGAATGTTGGCCGAATCACCGAATGTTTACTATTATGAATGAAATGACATTGCAATATGTGCGTATCGTGTCTCTCACGCATGTTTGTAATATCTATCTCGCTCTCACAAATATGGCGAAGCAAACATTAAATATTATTGTAATTTTCAACAAATTCATTTTTTTAACTGTACTTACGAGTGGTAAGTGATCCCGTGTGACTTATTTTTCTTCCTGGGATTATTTAAACACTTAGCTACAACGTTTAGCTACACAAGAAGTCATTTTGATGCGTATTTATCGTAAAAAAAAACCTAAAAACACTGAAATTAATGAGCTGTGTGATCAACAATGTGCCGTGCGCGACTGAGTACACGCTACGGGCATTCACTTAGATTAGTAGGACCAAGCGCTGTGAGCAGTCCCGTATCTTCCTCTTTTTAATACATCAATGCGTGCATGCAAAATTTCAGCTCAATCGGATTCATGGAAGTTGGTCATATTTAACTTGCGAGATTTGATTATAGACACAGGTCTATAATAATCTGGGAACTGGGACAGGTCAATAAAATCATTCATTCAAAAACATTTTTATAAAACAAGCATTTTTCGTATTCTACTAAGCAAACCCTTTCATTTGATACCCATATCATGACAGTGCAGAAAGAAAACTAGTCCGCCATATTGGATTTAGAATGACGTCACTTGGCTAACCATGCATTGTCATCCATACTAAACGTATATGCAAAATTTTATCTTAATCTTTGGTGATTGACTGGTAGAGAATGCCTTGCTGCATTAAGTCCGCCTATGTATATCCAATGTTCATGAATTTTAAATAAATAAATAAATAACTGCTATAAAATCCGAACACACTTACATACATACATTGCAAGTTAAATAAAAGCATGTAAAAAAACCGGCCAAGTGCGAGTCGGAGTTGCGCACGAAGGGTTCCGTACCATAATCGCAAAAAAACGGCAAAAATAATCACGTTTGTTGTATGGGAGCCCAACTTAAATATTTATTTTAATCTGTTTTTAGTATTTGTTGTTATAGCGGCAACAGAAATACATCATCTGTGAAAATTTTAACTGTCTAGCTATCACGGTTCATGAGATACAGCCTGGTGACTGACAGACAGACAGACAGACAGACGGACCGCGGAGTCTCAGTAATAGGGTCCCGTTTTTACCCTTTGGGTACGGAACCCTAAAAAGCTTATTTTTAATACAAGCTTATATGTATTCTTTGCAGCAAACCCTTTCATTAGATACCCATTATCATGGCAATGCACAAAAAATAACTAGCCCGCCATCTTGGACCGTCCGCCATATTGTATTTCTCTGAAAACTGGAATGACGTCACTTAGCTAACCATGCATTGTCATCCAAACCAAACGTGTAATGTGTATACAAAATTTCATTTTAAATGGTGTAGGATAACTGCTTTAAAATTAAGTTGCAAGATTTGACCCCAACACACGTACTTACATACATACATACAAACATTGCAAGTTAAATAAAAGCTTGTAAAAATAAATAGCTATTTATTTATTTATTTAATACTTCATGCACACAAACGTACAGAGGCGGACTTAATGCCTTAGGCATTTTCTACCAGTCGACCTTTGGGTGATGCAGAGAACAAATAGTGGTAGGTGCAATATTTAAAGTAAACATGATACCTAAGGTAGGGTCATTCAAATACAACGCTATACATACATACTATAAATACATACAATAAATACTCAAACATATAAACTAAATACACGAATATACTTAAAAAATTAGTGGTAGCAGATGATTGGAGAAAAATTATTGCTGTGACGATACTACTGCCAACTTCTTACAAAAAAAAAAACCGGCCAAGTGCGAGTCGGACTCGCGCACGTAGGGTTCCGTACTTGGTAAATTGCGGTTTACGATTTATGACGTATTAAAAAAAAACTACTTACTAGATCTCGTTCAAACCAATTTTCGCTGGTAGTTTACATAATAATGTACATCATATATTTTTTTTAGTTTTATCATTCTCTTATTTTAGAAGTTACAGGGGGGGAGGACACACATTTTACCACTTTGGCAGAGTCTCTCGCGCAAACTATTCAGTTTAGAAAAAAATTATATTAGAAACCTCAATATCATTTTTGAAGACCTATTTATAGATACCCCACACGTATGGCTCTGATGAAAAAAAATATTTTTAGTTTTAGTTTCAAGTATGGGAACCCCCAAAATTTATTGATTTATTTTTATTTTTGTGTAAAAATCTTAATGCGGTTTACAGAATACATCTACTTACCAAGTTTCAACAGCATAGTTCTTATAGTTTCGGAATAAAGTGGCTGTGACATACGGACGGACGGACAGACAGACAGACAGACAGACAGACAGACAGACAGACAGACAGACAGACAGACAGACAGACAGACAGACAGACAGACAGACAGACAGACAGACATGACGAATCTATAAGGGTTCCGTTTTTTGCCATTTGGCTACGGAACCCTAAAAAGCATCGCATTTAATATTATCATCGCATAAAGTCACCGTCACGAGAAGTTATAATTTTTTTAAATAAAAACTAATCTATCCCGACCAAGTGAAATTGCTTATTTGTTTCGTATTACACGCAGGTCTTTTACTTTGAGTTCATTGAATTTGGGATTATTTGTTGTTGATTGAATTATCACTACGTAAATTAGTAGCATGCGTTGAAGTAAAACATCGTTAGGAAACCGACATATCCTAGAACCAAAAATTCGAAGACATGTGACATCCACATACCCACACTGGGCCCGAGTGGTGGATCTTGACCCATTTAATTATTTTTAGGTTTCCGTACCCAAAGGGTAAAAACGGGACCCAATAACTAAGACTCCACGATCCATCTGTCTGTCTGGCTGTCACCAGGCTGTATCTCATGAACCGTGATAGCTAGACAGTTGAAATTTTCACAGATGATGTATTATTTCTGTTTGCACTATAACAACAAATACTAAAAACAGAATAAAATAAATCTTTAAGTGGGGCTCCCATGCAACAAACGTAATTTTTTTTGCAGTTTTTTGCGATAGTGGTACGGAACCCTTCGTGCGCCAGTCCGACTCGAACTTGGCCGGTTTTTTATAGCTTCTCGTGATGGGGACTTCAACTGTTAAGACGTTACTCGAAATCTATATAATTTATAAAAGAAGAAATCATAAATAAATGACAGTAGTTACCTTTTTTATTATTATCACACCGTTCAGCGATGACCTCAGCCAGCCTGGTAACTATTGTGTTGTACAGCTCCAGGTTCTCTCCCGGAGAATTGTGACCGAAGTGGTACACCAATGGTGCTTGCTGACTGAAGCCTTCCTCAATCGATGCTGGTCTTTCCACCAGAAGTGCTCCTGTTTATGGCATATTTGGATTGATTAATATCACAGAAGCTAAAGGAAGGATTATGTATTATGTCGAGCTGGTGTCTACAACTTCATGTCCAAGCTGATATTCTATTTAAGGTTTTGTTTTATGCTACAAAGAGGTTTGGAAGGATAACCGAAATGTGGGTCATATTAAGAGGCTAAAAAATAAATAATGCTTGATTATTTGAGTCTGCGTCATCAAAAACATAATATTATGAAATAGATAGAAATCTAGTGATTGATTTAGTTGTAAAATATTATGAAATATTAGCTTTTTCCCATGGCTTCAATCCCGAGATTTATCCACATTAACTGTGTACTTTATGGCATGCAAAGCCTATGATAATCAGAGAGAGTAGCATTCTAAAATGCTGAGATAGGAGCCTTTTTGGTCATGCATGGGATTTTTATTTTTGTTTTTGTTTATCTCGTGTCTCCTGTGCAAGTCAAAAATAAATATCTTTTCTTTCTTACATTACAAGAATTTTCGTAAACATAGGGTCCTAAATCACAAAGACCTTTGGCCTACAACACAGGATGTGGAACACAATAATAGGCTAACACACTACTTTTGATTATTCCTATGAGGCTGGCACCCAGAGTGTACTGAAGCCTCAAAAATAAAAACAGATAAAAAAAAGGAAATAACGTGAGATTATTTTAGACTGTGACATCCAATTTAAAATAAATTAATACAATTCAATTAAGTCAAGAGTGAATAGGTTACTTCTAGGCAAGCGTACTTCACCATAGGCCACATCATCGCTTACCATCAGGCGAGGTAGTGGTCAAACGCGAGCCTATCGAAAATAAAAAAAAAGAAAAAATTGTGAAATATAAAACACAAGCGCTAAAAAAAATAGGACTGCTTACCAATGGTGCCAGGTACACTGATATGTCCCTGACCTACATCCAAGTCCACATAAATAGGTCTTCGTCCCATCCTCACAGCGTAGTTCAACAGTATCCTGGTCAGGGTAGATTTGCCAACGTCCCCGGGTCCCACGACCATGGTGACAGGTCCTCGTGTGGACTCCTGCTCGGCAGCCACTCGCTGTTGTTCAAGAGCTGCATGGACATTGAGGTATACAACCTAAAAAGAGAAGAATATTGTGTTAATTTACTGTAAAATGTAAATTTGGATGGATTTTTTTATTTCTTTCTTACATATTATTAATAACTTCTGGCAGTTGCTATGACTGCATGCGAGTTAGGAAATTAACACATGTTAATGCAAGACAAGGTCCAATTTTTCTCTATACCAAAATGACTCCTTTTTACCTGACAGCCGAAAGAAGGTAATGAGTTTATCAGTCTATACATTATGTATGTATGTTTGTTCCTATGTGATGTTCTAGAGACCAAATGCATTGGCCAATTTTCATGATTCTTACGTCAATTGATTTGTCTTAACCTTGCTAGGGTCACTGGCTACATTAAGATTGGAAAAGAGAAAAGTGGCAGATTTTGGGCACAAAATTCCAAACCAACGCCATAAAATTAGATGTATTCTCTGTTTGCAACGTCTTTTTAGTTTGCTTCTTAATCAGTTGGGTTTTTTTAATTAACTTTTGTGCAGATTGGAGCAGTTACAGAAGACATTTATGTAGTAGCTTTTCTTATATTGTATTATCATGAATTCATGCCAGTTTGACCAACCAGATGTTCAGATGTCCAGATATTGTGTTATTTACTGTCATCATGGGAACAAGAAGATAATGTTACGTATGTATGTAATATCCTAAGATGTTTTTTAATTTAGTGTTAAGTTAAACAGCACTGAATACTCTGTACAAATGTTAGTTGTCAATGTTCCTATATTATATATATTTACACCTTCAAATCAATTACAATATGCTTTCATAGATTATTAGCAACATTTTTACCTATAAGTGGGACAGTACAGATAAAAAAAAACAGCAACGGTGGATATAAAAAAAAAAACCATGCTGTTACTATTCCACTGCAGGACAAAGACCTCTTCTCATACAGGGAAGGCACGATCGCCTTAATCACCACGATATATCAGGCGGCGTGGTGACTTTGGTGGATGTGACAGTTTAGACACTCAACTTACCATAGGTGTTTCCTTAGCCATATAGCTGACTTCAGTGCGGCCCCTCAACTCCACCGTGCAGCCGTGCCACGTGAAGACAGCCACCTTCGCACCCGTGTGGAACTCATAAGGCTTCCCTTTGACTAGCTCTGTGCCAAACAGCTCCGCATAGCCACTCTTGACCTACAAAGAAATTTTAACCTAGTAAAAACTTCCACACTTACGAAAACTGTTCAGATTTTAGAATTGTTGTATAGTGAGCCATATTGTTTGAAAATGACCACGGATATTTTACCTCTAAAACCACTTTTTCGTTCTTTGATTCAACTTCAAACCTTAGCTCGGAATCGGGGTCTAGTTTGAACTCTTGTAGTTGCACTTCCGTCATTTTATTAACTAATTTAAATACTTATGGGTTTTAAATCACAGAGCAGTTAGTATTCGAAATTATTTTAAATTCTTCGATTTAGCAGCAGACAGATGCGCAGCCAATACAAAACACGACTTATGACTGCGTTTCAGGTTTCAGTTCATAGGTACGTATATAAAATAAATTATTCGTTACGTTTCCGTGCAAGTGTGCAGTTTCACATCAACAATAAATGACATTTTACAAAATATTTTGATTTTTAGCATTCAGTGTTGCCAATGTCTATGTTCTAAATTACCTAAAAAACCTTAACAAAAATCCCTAATCCCGCTCTGACGCGGGATAAGAATTAAGGTCAGACCGCACTACGTGCAAAGATTACTATTATATACTGACTACGCGCCAGCGGAGCGACGCGATGTGACACGACCAAATATACTTTGTATGAAATTGTATGAGATAAACCGCACCACGCGGCAGCGGAACTACGCGAAGCAACACTTTATCTCATACAATTTCATACAAAATATATTTTGTCGTGTGGCGTAGTCACGCCTGGTGCGGTCGGAACTTTAAAAGTCCGACCGCACTAGGCGTAACTACGCGAAATTGTATGAGATAAAGTGTCGCGTCGCGTAGTTCCGCTGCCACGTAGTGCGGTTTATCTCATACAATTTCATACAAAGTATAGTTTATTCCTCGTAAACAGGGACCAAATTAGCTCATTAATCCTTTAGGGACTAAAAGTGAAAAATATTTGGTCGTGTCGCGTCGCGTCGCTCCGCTGACGCGTAGTGCAGTCTGACCTTTATAGAGTGCGATAGCTAATTTGTCAAATTATCAAAAGTAGTTTAGAGTTTATTACTGTTTATATTTACATGCGAAATCTTGAGTCAAAGGCAGATCCAGGGTCCCTGGACCCCCCCACCCCCCCCGGTGGGTTCAAGCATTGTCGATTCGGGGGGCTCAATAACCGTGGCTTGGTCACCCACGGTGAAGCGAAGAGGAACCCGAGGAGGGGCCGCTCGTCAGGGCTTTTGCCGATAAGTCGACGACGTAGCGGCCAACATGTAGGTTGCGGTGCTGCCTAGGTGACATCGGAACTGAGGCGGGCCGCGATGTCGTATGGGGTCTCCCATACGATATCGCGGCTGAAGGTTGGAGGCCACGGCGGGAGAGGAGTGCCGGTATTGCGGTGCGCCGCTCTCCCTATCCCCTGCGGCCGAAAAATGGTAGGTGGCGGGGCCATTGACTCTGACCCGTCACAAGGGGACCAAGGGTGTCATACACGGGGTCGTCTGGCACCCATGTGCTGGTTTGGTCCCTGGTGTGGTCACGGCGCACAGTGTGTTCTGGTGCGCCGGTGATGGGGGGTACTCCCCAGAGGAGGATCCGGTGACGGACAGCCGCGGCGGGTTCGCGGTGAGTGCTAACGCGTGCCCGTGTTCCCACCATAAGCGGCACAGGAGGACACCGTAGAGTTTTAGTGGGTTAGAGTCCCACATAACTGCGCTATCTCCCCGTGGTAGCGCAGTATGCATGAGCATTTCTCCACGCTATAAAAAAAAAAAAAGCCTCCCTGGATCCACCTTTGTCCGTCTGGTGCCGCACAAGCCGAGCCAAGACTCTGAAAGACCTACGATATCGCTTTGTTATAGGGGCTTTTTTCATTTTACTTTTATTTCAAATACCTAACACGCCTGTGTTTTCCAAAGGGTTGGGTAGATGTGCAACTATAGTACACCCACATTTTACCATTTGAAAACTACCTGCCTACTATTTGAATACTTGTCATTGATCAGGGCCAAATAAACTATACATATAGCTGGTTTATAAAAACTGCAACAAACCCCGCGCTCTGGGGCCCCCTAACTTGGCGGACAAAAACGTAAGCTATGAAACCTAATGAAACATGCATAGCCTTAATTGATTATTATGTACATAATTATGATTGGGCTTAACATTTTCACCCACTTACTCTCAATTCAATTTCTGTATGAATTGTCAAAAGAAAGCTAACATGTCCCAAGGTTGAGTTCCTATTATTTTTGAGCTCACTTCTCTCGTTCTTGGCATCTCTCGGTTTGTTTCAGTTTTCTGCAAGAAACTCTTAGTTCGGTCAAAGTGGTTTTAAAGGAAACCGATCCGAAGTGCTATAATTTTCGAGCTCACTTCGCTCGCTATTGCATACAAAGCCACACATCGAAGCCAGCACAACCTACTAAGTTAGCGCCAATGGCTTAGCCTTCAGCGGCAGCTTCAGTAAGTTGCAACGCGGCGTGCATACGGGGCTAGCGAAGGAGAGTGCTACATGCTGGTGTACCGCGTAAGCCGGCGGTATGATAGTTCAGGTTAGAGATGAAGCGTATATCTCTAAGTAGTCTGTGGAAGCGTATATACCAAAGGATTAGGTATTTAACGAGACAAGGCTGCACCAAAAAAAATATTATCAGATGTGTTTTATTTGTTCTATACTTATTTTTTTGTCTGGCAATAACAGTGCGAAATTTAAATTTGAATTTTCACAATGGCTAGTACCTACAATTTGCGCATACGCTGTTTTGTAGTTTTGTCCATTTTATGTGTTCACTTAACTTGCGAAAAGACGCTAACATTTATGCGATGCGATATAGACGTTTTATTTTTGTGTGATTTGCGACATAGATGCTGTATTGTGTTAGTTACGAGTAAAGACGCTTGTTTGTGTGTGTGCTTAAAATAAAATCATGCCAAAGCTGTGCGAATTGGGACCTTCACACAACCCGGGTAAGTGCTTTCTTTATCAAGTTCGTAATGACTAGACTGCTGAACAGATGACATCAAATTTTACAGAAAGAGAGTCATCTGTGACGTATATTTTGCAATGCAAACCAGTTTAGGAATCGCAACAACCGTTTAAATATATTAGCTCTTCCTACTCTAATCTTCATGGTACCTATGATTTGCTATTTATTGTAGGTACTACTAGCTGACCAAATAGTCGTTGCCCTTTAACCTTGAAATAGATCGCAGCGGCACCTATTGAGTCCGAATTAAGAAGGAGATTATACTTGGATAGTTCTTCTTTTGAGTGATGGTTAATTATGTTTTATTTTAAACTGTAAAAACTCCGCCTCTAAGACGACCCACTGACCAAAGACCTTATAATAATGGCAATTGGGACAACACTATAACGCCTAAAACCCATAATTCTACATAATATCATCATCGTGCCTGTCTCCAAAGGGTTAGGCAGGAATTTACCTAATAGTATACAGTGGCGGTTAGTGGATCATAGAAGTAGTGGTGCACTTTACTAACTCCTTAGATGAAGTAAAAAAAGGAACGTAAACTTAAGTAAAAACCTTTTTTTACTTGATCTGAGACTAGCTCACTAAGTATTCGAATTCGAAATTGTACAACATTTTGTCTGTACCTATCTGTACTAGGTATTTTTATATTTTACAAATTAAATCGATACGTACGCCGATTTTTCCCGCAACGGAATGTTCGATCACCTTTTTGTTAGAATCTGCTATTGATTAAATATTTTTTTTTACAATGTTGAGGACAGAAAGTGCATTTAACCTGTCCTGGGACATGGTGTTGCCGAGATACGTTTTATTCACTTTGTGGTGAAATTCAGTAAGTAAAGAAACTCAGTAAGTATAGAAAAAATAAAAATAAAATTAGATTAAAAAAGTAACTAAAAGACGCGATCAATTGCAAAATTGCAAGCCGCACTCTGTCCAAAAAGTAAACAAGCCCCGCGCCCGCCTCACTTCCCACCCGCGTATTTTGGTACTCGACCCAAAGGTGAATTTCGTTCGTCAATTCGTCATACCTCGCGCGCTCTCGGTAATCTTCGGTTCGCTGGGGCGGCGCCGGCGGCCGACGCACGAGAGTCTCTGTCTCGCGCCACCCACGCCAGGCATTTTCGCTCGTATCTGATCTCGTAGAAGTTGTATGAGCAATATGAGCATTCGCCGTGCGATTTAGTCTACCGCACGGGGCATATCTTTTACAGCAAAATACGTTATACTACTTTAGCAAAGAGCTTAAATTGGTTCGTCATAATTTCGTTAATATGTATAGATCGTTAAGGGTCTAAGTCTGACTTTTACATATCTTTGATTCATTATTTAACAAACAAATAATTATTATTTAAATGCAAAAAAATATATAAAATGTAGTTTACTAAATGTACTTTTCATTTCTGAGATTCAAAAGAAGTCAAAGTTAAAGTCAAAGTCAACCGGTCATCTGTCCACCAGACCGAATCGGATTAGAACAATGGTAATTTCTATTGTGTCTGGAAATGGACAGTTGAAGGTTTAAATAAGTATATTCAACTGGGCCAATAATTTGAATCATGGTGTTGGATGAGAAACTTTATTATGGAGTTTTATTTAAATCTTTTCGACGGAATTAATTATTTAATTAAAGAGTGATTGAAACATTTTTGGATTTGAAACAGACGATGTTACCTGCCCCAAATTTTCGATTTCCCACATTGTAACGATCAATTTAATTATCCAGTCAGATACTAGATGGCGTTACTAGGCTCGCCGCAAGAGTTTAATAAAAAAAATATTGGACGACGGACAAATGACGGTAGTAGCAGTAAAATAATTATACCGGAGATCATAGAGAAAATAAAACTGAGATGTCAATGGTTGATAAGACAGCAAACTAACGGTTGCTCTGTGGTTAATTTGCATTAATTTCTGTAGATTACAGCCTTCATTGTTTGGACATTACTACAGATTTTGGTACGTTTTGTCATTGGTGCAAGATTGTGAATTTGTGTGCGAGTAGTGGAAGTAACGGGGTAAGTGTTTGCGTCTATATAGCGGCTTGTAAGCGGGATAATTGGAGACGTTTTGCAAGACTGATTGTTCTCATTTTGTCCTCAGCTTGCGGAAACGCCCTTATTGTGCATACATAATTTGTTGTGGATTAAAGTCCAACTCAGATTCATAAAGCAGCAAATCGATCAATTGGGAAATACCGATCGACATATTCGCAACGGTTTCAAGAAGCAAGTTGGTCTCGGAGTACAGTGTTCGTCTTTCGTTTCTCGAGACCGGGTTCGAGCTCAACCTAAGTATTTTTTTTTTTTGCTTTGTTTAAGACACTACTTTGTTTTTATATTTTTTATTTCGTTTTTGCTATTTTTGTTTTATATAAATTTTATTTATTTTTACTTGTTTTCCGTTATTTAGTTGTTAAGGTGTTAGTACTTAGATAGCAAGGAAATTTAAAACGTGTTGCTGAGTAAATTTGTTTGAAGTGCCTATGTGTTTCTTTCAATATTCAGTTTACTTGAACCCCGGTCATTACAACATTTTTTGAATAATGCATAGTTATAATAGCCAAACTCTATTAACTGCTATTAACAAAATTAAATAAAAAAATAGCCTATCAAAAAAAACAACTATCAAAATCCTATTTCGTAGTAAAGACGGTGTTACCTTCCCCAAATTTTTGGTTTACCACATTTTTTTAATAATGCCTAGTTATAATAGCCAAACTCTGTTAGTTGCTATTGCCATACTATTTGCTAATATAAGGATTATTGGTTAATAAACAAAGTCAAAGCCATTTATTTTCATTAAATGCGTTATAAAATATGGTAAAAACAAATTATTAGCACAATGACACATCACATCATCAGCCTATTGATGTTCCCACTGCTGGGACATAGGCCTCCTCCCTGTGAGAGGGAATGCGCCGTAATCCACCACGCGGGCCCAGTGCGGGTTGGTGGATGTCACATGTCTTCGAATTTTTGGTTCTAGGACATGACAGTTTCCTCAAGATGTTTTCCTTCACCGTTTTGAGAGCAGTGGTGAAGAAATAATTTACACAAAGTAAAGCGCCTGCCTGGGTTCGAACCCATGACCTACAACTTGTAAGGTCGCGGCCGATACCATTGGGCCACCACTGCTCACTGCTGCACAATGACACATTTTGCCATAAGTTGGCACGCAAATATTAAGATATTAGTTATGGTGCTTACAATAGCAGATCTATAATAATCTTTAAACAATAATAACATGTTATTTTTATTTTTTTTATTAGGTATTCAACCTATTATTTTACACATTATTTTTTTATATAATGTGTAAAACAATTTTTTTATATAATGAACAATAGAAATTTTATTGTCATCTGCACACATGGTGTGCAATCGACGTATGACAGGTCACCCTAATGTAGTTAGTAACGTAATATGTTTATAATTATATTTTTTTACATATTTATATAAACACAAGTTTTCATGATATTTACCTGTCCCTCAAACACATAAACACATCCATAGATAGGTACATAAAAAGCCCACATCATAGCTGCATTAGCTAGTTATAGTATATTATAATTTAATAATGATAATTGTACTGTGTTCGTCTTACAACTGCTATTACATGTTCAAATTATAGGCGAGGACGCTGGCACCCTAAACACAAGTTAAATGTTACATTGGGTGCCAGAGATCATCGTAAACACTCTTTTCCCTAGTTGTAACGCAATGTGTTTAGATCAGTGTTTTCTTGTACAAAGATGTTAATAAAATACATTGAAATGAAAGATATAACTAAATTGATCCAAAATAATCATTAATTACTACGTGCACATGTGAACAGATGCTAACCATAACAGTGTGATTTTTAGCCAAATTTTCACCAGGAATATAGCTACAAGACTCTCAACTTCAGTAGACCAATTATTTTTTAAATTCTCACTGTATTAAGTTTTAGATGAAAGTGAAACGGAGGAGAAAGGACCAAAGATTGTGTCTAAATCAGTGGTTAGACAAAGCAGTGCGACCTACAGCCATGTCATTTCCAGCAGTGGTGGTAAATGTAGTTTGTATTAAAATAGATGTAGATTAAATCTATTTCTCATATGAATGCCTATGAGAAAAGTCTATGATTAAGTCCAGGGTGATTTTATAGATGGAATTTAACTTCCGCCCAGCCCGTTTCATCATCGGACTACCAGACGTACGGCGAAGCGCCATCGGTATATGGTAGACATTCCACCCATACGCACTAAACGTTTTGAGAATACTTTTATTATGCGTACAGCTGGAATTCCCTGCCAGAGTCTGTGTTTCCCGATAGCTACAATCTAGGGGTCTTTAAGTCAAGAGTGAATAGGTTACTTCTAGGCAAGCGTGCTCCACCGTCGACCACATCATCGCTTACCATCAGGTGAGATAGTGGTCAAGCGCGAGCCTATAACGAATAAAAAAAAAATACTTTATATTTACTCCGCCACAGTTGGGCAAAGGCATCCCCCGACTTCTTTCAAAAAACTTGTAATCTAACAATCTTACATATGCTTGTTACCATTACGTTATTAGTCTATAAGCCTCCAGAAAAGAAATTTTATTGAATAAAGGCTTTTAAAGTTTCTCTGTGTATTAATTTATCGATGTCTTCTTGGGATAAAGTGGTTTGCCTAATTATAATAATATAAATTGTATTTCATAGATGCAAGCAACAGAGGCAGCATCAAAAGACAGTCGGAGTCCTTCAATAAAGCTGTTTTAAGTTCTTCAGATGAAGGTATGAATAACCAAAATAGTTATTTGTTGTGCCTATGCCATTGCAAAATTTTGTCGCTAGTGCTTATCCCTAGCAAAGCTATGAACCTAATCTATATTTTTTGAGTTATAGAATGTGTTCAAACAAACGGGGAATTACTCTAAAATAAGCATTAATTCCTTATTACAGTAATAAGCCTTACAAATTTCAAGTAAATGTTATTTTCAAGAAGCTATAATAGCATTAATGATTAGAGATGTGCCGACTATGACTTTGAACTTCTAGTCGGCTAAATTATTCAGTTGTAAAGAGGTTGCACAGTCAACCGAATAGCAGTCCAAGCCGATCATAGTTTTGATCTAACTGAGCATCCTTAGTAAAATATTAATGATATAAATTCTGAAGATTGAAAATTACTAAAACAATGCCCATATATTTTCCTAATCAGAAGCAGTATCACCAGTTAAGAGGAAGAAATCTCTAAACCCTAACGAGTCCATCATCGGACGTAATACTAAGGAAAAGAAACGTATGAGACTCATTGTTGAACACTCGGACACTGAAAACTCAATAATCATAGAACATGACAAACATAGGCAATTACAATGTATGAAAGACACTCCGTTGAAAATTGACAACGGGAAAGACAGCAAAGTACTTGAATCTAGTTTGATGCAAGATAATCCCTCTGAATTTATTGTTACTGAAGATAATGAAAAAATAGATGAATTACAATATATGAAAGATACTCCGTTTAAAATTGACAGCGGGAAAGACAAAAAAGTACTTCAATCTAGTATGATGCAAGATAATCCCTCTGAAAGTATTGTTACTGACGATGATGAAAGCGCTGACAGAACCTTACCGTTCACGTATGATATTACTGATGATAGCGAAGGTAAAGATGTAGATGAAGATCAAATTGTTACTATAGGTACAATCTATTATGATCGTGTCAAATTACAACATTATGAAGCAAAACAACAAACTTTGTGGTTATGCAGTAATCACCTCAGAGCAATGACAATAGTCATTGCTCTGAGGTAATCACACACTGAGAAAACGGTTACCTACTCACAGTGATAAAACTATCAAACAAATCCACACTGCATCGTACTAAAGTATATTTTTTTTAAAACAAGTATCAAAATCCTATTTCGTAACACAGACGGTGTCACCTTCTCCAAATTTTCGGTTTCCCATATTTTTTGAATAATGCATAGTTATAATAGCCAAACTTTATTAATTGCTATTGCCATACTATTTGCTAATATAAGGATAATTCTGTAATAAACAGAGTCAAAGCAATTTAGTTGCATTAAATGCAACTAAATTGCTTTGAAAATTTAAAAGATGGTATAAACAAAATATTAGCACAATGACACATTTCGCCATAAGTTTGCATGCAAATATTAAGATATTAATTGTGGTGCTTACATTAAGCAGATCACTTATAATCTTTATACAACAATAACACGTCATTTTTATTAGGTATTCAGCCTATTATTCTACACATTATTTTGGCATTTAACCTGTTAAGTTCAATAAACTCATCAAATTACGTAATTTATTTACTAAAATATACTATGAAATAATATGGTTAACAACACATAAGACTATAAAAAAAAAACATAAAAGGCAAATAACAACAAGATAATCTACAATGCATTCCTGTAATGATAAGATTGACATGGGGATTTTTTTAGAAATGATGAAACAATGAATAAACATCAAAGTATTGATAATTCCTGGATTACTGCTCTCATTTTCTACGTATCAATGCTTTTCTCACAGATTACCCAATCGGAATGAAATTCCCCACATCTTGGAAAGTTCCTTACAAGTTGGCAACCCTGTTAGCACTAAATCTGGCACTATATCTGAAAATCATGCTCGAAATCATGATGACCGCTGTTTGGAACGCCCATATGTCATCCATTACAAAATAGGCATGGGAAAAAAATATCAAAATATCGATACTTTTCCATACAATTATCGAAATATATCGTCGATATTTTTAAACGCGATATAACGATATTTATTTTAGAGTATCTAATTCGAATCAATTTTGTTTTTTTTTAACGTAACTCTGATTTCGTGTTTAATGTTACTTGATACTCCTTCCATAGAGCAGTGGTGGCCCAGTGGTATCGGCCACGACTTACAAATTGTAGATCGTGGGTTCGAGCCCAGGCAGGCTCTTTACTTTGTGTAAATTATTTCTTCTCCACTGCTCTCAAAACGGTGAAGGAAAACATCGTGAGGAAACCGGCATGTAGAACCAAAAATTCGAAGACGTGACATCCACCAACCCGCACTGGACCCGTGTGGTGGATTAAGGCCCATTCCTGCCTATTAATTTACCCAGCAGTGGGAACATTAATAGGCTGATGATGTGATGTGATACCCCTTGCATGCTCCTCGCGCATCGTTAACTCTGAAGGCAGAACCACATTTACCTGGAGTGGCGTGTCGTGGCGCACTCTGGCTCTATATCTATTTCTGAATTAGTATACACCGAACCTTTAGAACATGTAGACGTAAATAATATTTAGTTCGGATTCGTATGATGATTTCGATAAAGACCTTTAATTTACTTTTATTCACCTGCCACCTTATATTTACCCACCCTTGCCCAACCTTGGTTGACTGGTGGTAGAGAATGCCTTAGGCTTTAAGTCTGCCTATGAACCTTTATGTTGCATGAAATGTTAAAAAATAAATAAATTTATCCTACCAATGAAACTTCTTGAGAGCAAAAACAAAAAAAGAAGGCAAGGCAATTTCGCCACAGGCAGTGTTTTAGCATCCTGTTGGCGTATTTGATTTAATATTTCGAGGTGCACTCATTCCCTTCCATTTTGACAACTCAACAGTATTCATTGCATGTTTTACGCTGTCGAGAAGACGGATTTTTGAATACATACAGCAATTCTTTGAACTTACTCAATTAGGGTACTTATCAAATGATTCTTATACTCCCTACACTTTGTGTCATACAAACCTGGACGTTGTCGTACAAGTTCAATAAGTTCGTCAGTCATTCTCAACACGTAGCACACAAGCGTCCGCTAGGATTTCGTGTCGTTGAACTCGTTGAATGGCGCGCCCCGAGCTAGGCGGTGAAGAAACACATCGCTCGAGCTTTAATAAAAAATACTATGTCTTCATGTCTATTCTTTTTTACGAATTTTGAATACTTTGGGAATATCTATGAATAATCATGAGAAAACTGACGATATGTCTTTATTTTTCACACGATAATTATTGATACTGTTTAAAAATATCGATATATTTGTTCACTTGCCCATCCCTACCACAAAAGAAACTTCATGACGTTCGAGACTTTATGATAATATGGATCGAAACGTGATTTAAAAATCTTTTTTTATTCCAAGTTAACTATTTATGTAGAATGTTTAGAATATGCATATTGCACTATAATTATAATTTAATTAATATTTTCTTTGGCGTTCCCTCACGGTTTACTTTTAAATGCTCCAAGGGTCTGTCGTACTGTTTATTGTTAAACAATAAGCAAAAACAAAACGTTGAAAACTTGAAAATGAAAACGACAATTTACTTTCAAAAATTGTTTTGAATGGTAGTCATTATTTTTATTTTCAATAAATAATGAAAAATTGATAATTTTGAATTAACAATTGTTAACTTGTGATTACAATGGAGAATTCATTCTTTGAATATCGTGATGAGACAGCCGCCGATAGCGTTTCCGAAACGGAATTTATTGACAATAGTTTAGCTGACGAATCGATTGAAGTAAAGAAGAAAAATCGTACGGTTTTTGTCGCAGAATCTGAAGAATCTAGTACAGATGGTATGTACGATATAGTTAGTACCTGTAGTCTGTCATTGTAAATAGCGCGCAGTAGCGATCTCAACTGGTTTCCCCTAGCGTTTTCTGAACAAATGTATCTTCATAGCCTTTTCAACGCATATAAGTTTTGCTTTCAGTTCCGAAATGTATTCTAGGTTTCATTGCAATGAAAAATATATAACTAAATGTGCTAACAACCATAACAATTTGATATTCAGCCAAAATTTCACTAGGAATATAGCAACATGAAGCTCAAATTCAATAGACAAATTTTTAATAATTTCTCACTATTATGTTGTAGAAAAAAGTGAAACGGAGGAGAATGGGCCAAAGAATGTGTCTAAGTCAGTGGTTAGACAAAGCAGTGCGGCCTACAGCCATGTCATTTCTAGCAGTGATGATGGTAAGAGTAGTTTGTATTAAAATAGATGGGATAAAATTTCCATTATGGGCCGTTGATTTTTGGCGCGGGGATGGTAGGGGGTGGAGGAGGGGAGGTTTGGCTACCCCCCTGTACCATCCCCACCACTCGGAGCCCTATGGTTATGGAGATATCCATGGTTAAAGTTCTCAGGTTAGTGTAAAAATGTTCATCGTTTAAGGGGCAGGGAGGGAGGGAAGGAAAGGGTGTAGGGGGACTACCCCACTGTACCATCCCCACCCCACGGAAACCCATGGTTATGGAGATATTAGATATATTTTATAGTTAAATATAATTAGCAAGAAAAAAAAAAAAAAAAAATTGTGAATTAGTCCAAGAGCGAGCGAAGCGAGCTCGGGAACTTAGGGCACCCCGACACGGATAGGTTAGGTTCGAAGGAGATGCAGGGAGCTGAAGTGAGGAAGCAAAGCGAGCGAACTCCGCTTCCCTCATCTCCTTCATGTTAGGTTACTTTAGACCCTGCAGACAGAAATAGGAGCCCCGCGGCTCCGTCGACTTTGTTTCGTTTCGCTCCCTCCCTTAAAACGATGGACATTTACGAAGAAAATTATTCTAAACTGAAAACTTTGACCATGGATATCTCCATTACCATGGGGCTCCGAGTGGTGGGGATGGCACAGGGGGGTAATCAAAGCTCCCCCACCCTCCCCGCGCCAAAAATCGACAGCCCATAATGGAAATTTTAACCTAGGTGGAATTTACCTTTATAATTATACTCCGCCACAGTTGGGCAAAGGCGACTTCTTCCAAAAACTTGTTATCTAGCAATCATATAGTATGCTTGTTATTAGTCTATAAGCCTCCATAAAAATCTCCTTCAATTGAATAAAGGCTTTTAAAGTTTCACTGTGTAACTTAAAAAGCTTTTATTCAATTGAAGGACATTTTCTGGAGTTCTAGTATAAACATTTTTTTTTTGAAGACTAATAACATAATGGTAAAAAGCATACCGGTGTATTATTTTAGCGATGTCATCTTAGGATGAAGTGGTTTGCCTTATTATAATAATGTAAATTGTTTTTCATAGATGCAAGCAACAGAGGCAGCATCAAAAGACAGTCGGAGTCCTCCAGTAAAGTTGTTTTAAGTTCTTCAGATGAAGGTATGAATTACCAAATTAGTTATTTGTTGTTTGTGCCTATGCCATTGCAAAATTTGCCCTAGCAAAGCTATGAACCTAATCTATATTTTTTGAGTTCTAGAATGAATGTAGAATTTGTTCAAACAAGAAGGGAATATCTCTAAAATAAGCATGAATTCCTTATTATAGTAATAATCCTTATAAATTCCAAGTAAATGTTCTATAAAGAATCTTTAAACATTAACAATAAAGTAGAAATGATTGGAGATGTGCCGAATATGACTTTGTCCGACTAGCAGCTTAGTCAGTTGTAAAGAGGTTGAATAGTCAACTGACTAGCCGTCCAAGCCAATCACGGTTTCGATCAAGCCAATCTCATCGAACATGTTTTGTTTAGTACTCATTGTTACTTGATTTTGCATGGGTCAGAGCGGTGATTTTGTGTGAAAAAATAAAGAAAATACTGTTATTGTTCATTAAAGTGAAATTAAAATTATTTAATAATGCCAAAAAATGGATGATGGTACTTTTGTGGATTTTACCCTTCTATATATATATTATTGAGAAATATACACAAAGCCGGATAGTCGGTGTCCTTTATCGAATAGTCCGGAACATTCTTATTAAAAAAATAATGTTATAAATACTGAAGATATAAAATTACTAAAACATTTCCCATATTTTCCTAATCAGAAGCAGTATCACCAGAAATCGTACCAAAGCGCAGACCAGCGATTAGGAAGAAATCTCTAAACCCTAACGAGTCCATCATCGGACGTAAAACAAAAAAACGTATGATACTCATCGACTCGGACACTGAAAACTCAATAATCATTGAACATGACAGACATAAGAAATTACAATGTATGAAAGACACTCCATTGAAAATTGACAGTGGGAAAGACAACAAAGTACTTGATTCTAGTATGATGCAAGATAATCCCTCTGAAAGTATTGTTACTGACGATGATGAAAAAATAGATGAAAGCGCTGACAAAACCATACCGTTAAAGTATGATATTACTGATGATAGTGAAGGTACTGATGATAGCGAAGGTACAGATGTAGATGAAGATCAAACTGACGATGAAGGTCCGGATGAGGACCAGATGGTGATGTCCAGAGCTACTCGCATGAGTATTATGGGAGTGATACCGAAGGACAATGAAAGTGATGAGTCAGACTTTATTCAGTCTGATGAAGTAAGTATGCCTTTTTGCTGCAATTTTCGATAAAGCCAGTAGTAATATTTTTATTGATTAATGGGTCATGTTAAGCTGTCTTTTTAAAGCTAAAATGCTTTTAACCCCCGCCGGGAAAAGAGGGGTGTTATAATCTGTGTGTCTGTCTGTGGCATCATAGCGCCTAAACGGATGAACTGATTTCGATTTAGTTTTTTTTGTTTGAAAGGTTATTTTGTCGAGAGTGTTCTTAGCTATGTTTGAATAAAATCGGTTCAGCCGTTCAAAAGTTATGGGCATTTTACTGTTTGAATCGGGGTGTTTTCGCAAGATAAATGTCTCGGGGGTTTTTTAAATTGTGAAATTTTACTTGTATACTTTCATGTTTACATCTAGTTAAGTTCAGGGTACATCAAGACTGTAATCGATCTTCAACAACGAGTGTCCACAATCTAGTGGCATCTTAGAGCATTTGAGATTAGGTGGTTACAGTGCGTCGCGTCGTGAGTTATTGTAGCAGGCAGTGGAGGCTAGACATGTACGGTCAGCGATAAAAATTTGTGGATCGCTTGCTAGCGAGGCCGCACAAGACGCGATGCGCTAAGCGCCCATTAGGCTCAATTTACATTGGCGCAGAATGCAATGGAAGCGAATTTTAGCAACGAAATTGTACAAAGCTTAATGAACTTGATCTCAATTGTGTAACGTACAAACTAAATACGAGCCAGTAGCTACGGGAATTCTCGAAATGCGCGAGAATTCCGCGGAAGACGCGCGACCTCTTGTTTACCCGACTGCCGAAGGAGGGCAATGTGGTTATCAGCCTATGTATGTATGTATGTTTGTTCCTATATGGCGTTCTAGATACCAAACGCGTTGTCCGGGTTTTGATGATTCTTACGTCAATCGATTCGTCTTAACCCTGCGAGTGTCACTGGCTACATTCAAACTGAAAAAGACAACAATGGCGGATTTTGGACCCCATTTTGTGGGGGAAAATTTCTTTTTCTTCCAAACTCATCGTGTGGGGGTATCAAAATAAAGGGTTTTATGAGGGGATTTCAAAAATATATAACACTTATAATGTTAGAATGAACCTAATTCTAAAAAAAAATAACTAAATAGTTGTAAATAATAAAAGTTAATAAAAAAAGCAAAAATTTACTACCGTTCCGCGGCAATGTAAATTAAGCCTTATAGTCAATCTAGTAGGGACGGTAACGGCGGTTTTATATGTTTGTTACTTCACGGCCGCCTTAAAACCCGTGCAAGCTCCTCACCCTGGCCGGTAGTTAAGCTCGTAACCCACTTTATTATATCTCTTTCAGAGCACCCGGAACTCAAACCAAGGCTCCACACTTAGCTTGACAGACTTACCAGAGAACGGCTCTACAGTGAGCCTCACAGACTTGCCAGAAGCCGGCCTTCCACCCAAGTCTCCAGAAAAGGCAGCAGAAGACCAGGACTCCTCAAAAATAACCTGCTCCCCATTCTCAAGTCCACTTCAAGACATAACCAATGAATCAAGACTCGCTAGGACCTCCTTAGCAAATACGGACGAATGTATCATAATAAACGATACAGAGAAGAATCCGTCTAAAGGCCTTAAGAATACGGTGCTAAATCACTTGATAGCGAAGCAGGAAAGGGAAAATTTTATACGGTATGACGATGACGTCACTATTATTGATACGAAGCCTGAGATTATTGCGCTGAGCAGTGATGATGAAGTGGTAAGAATATTCTTCTGTTTTTTTCTATCCTTCTTTGTCCCATTCAAGCAGAAGCCTTTATCCCATTCCCACTGCTGGGACACAGGCCTCCTCTTTATCAGAGGGGATGCGCGTACTCAGTGCGGTTTGATGAATGTCACTTGTAGGGTTACCATCGTCCTGACATGTCCGGACATTTGCCTGCCTGCCATGCCTCCTATTCGGACTTTTTTCAACCTTCTTATATGTCCGGATTTTTTGGTTGGAAATTTTGTCATTTTTGGTACGATCACGGCAATAATTCGGGATAGTTCGCAATTAGTCGAGTTTTAGATTTTGAATTTATTTATTTTGTACTTCAATAAGTGCGGACTTTTTTTTAAAGTCTGGGCTTTTATCAGGACTTTTTTATTGATAAGGCTCGCGCTTGACCAACCATCAATTTTCGAAATGGGCTATCCTAGTCACATGTCTAATTTTTGGTTCTAGGGACATGCAGTTTTTAGGGTTTCGTACACAAAGGATAAAAACGGGGTTAAAATTTCGATTATGGGCCGTTGATTTTTGGTGCGGGTAGGGGGGAGGGGGGGAGGTTTGGTTACCCCCCAGTACCATCCCCACCACTCGGAGCCCTATGGTTATGGAGATATCCATGGTTAAAGTTTTCAGGTTAGAATGACCATAGATGTCCATCGATTTAAGGGGCGCGGAGGGAGGAAGGGAAAGGGGGGTTGTAGGGCTACCTCACTGTACCATCCCCACCACACGGAACCCCATGGTTATGGAGTTATCCATGGTTAAAGCTTAAGATTACTATTTAAGCAACAAAGTCGACGGAGCCCCGCTCCGCGGGGCTCCCATTTCTGTCTGCAGGGTCTATCTAAAGTAACCTAACATGAAGGAGATGACGGGAGCTGCGTTCGCTCGCTTTGCTCGCTCACTTCAGCGCCCGTCATCTCCTTCGAACCTAGCCTATCCGTGTCGGGGTGCCTTAAGTTCCTGAGCTCGCTTCGCTTGCTCTTGGACTAATTCTCGTTGTTTTACCTCACGGAAAACATACAAAAACACATAAAATTTCCGAGTCTTAAAAATTCGTAAATAGCTTTCTATTTATGAGTACTACCTACAAAAAAATAATGAACTTCCAAATCAACGGCCCATAATGGAAATTTTAGCCTGTATTTCTGTTGCCACTATAACAAACAATACTAAAAACAGAATAAATTCAATATTTAATGGGGGCTCTCATACAGCAAACGTGATTATTTTGCTGTTTTTCGCTATATTGGTACGGAACCCTTCGTGCGCGAGTCCGACTCGCACTTGGCCGGTTTCTTATTATGTTTTCGTCACCATTTTTAGATTTAATTATAACCATAAACGTAGGTAGTTTTTACTTTAAAAAAAAATATCCAAAAGTGGAGGTAGATTGAAAAACAATATGACAAATTCAGTTCTCCAACGGACTTTTACGCGAGCCAGTTTTTGTCTTGTTGCTTATTTAATTTTTAGTAGTTAATTAGTTAATATTGATCTTTATTTTTGTTGCTACGAAGTTTTTTTTACGGATAATTATTGCGTGAAAGTTATCGTTAATGTTCGTCGTAAATTGTGAACAATAATAGGTCAAGATGCCTCCGACTCCGAAACATGTGAACTTTACAGATGTGAGTAATTTTTTACTAAAGATGTTAGGCTGGCTTGGCGTGGCTAAATAATAACAGCCGCACGGGTTGATCTTCAAGGTTAAGCAACGCTTGCCGAGGTCGGTCCGTGGATGGGTGACCATTTCAACATACCGAGTTTCCTCCGTGCCTCGGAAAGCACGTTAAGCCGTTGGTCCCGGCTGTCATTTAAACATCTTTGACAGTCGTTACGGGTAGTCAGAAGCTTGAGATCTGACACCAGTCTTGCCAAGGGGTATCGTGTTACCCAGTTACTGGGTTGTGGAGGTCAGATAGGCAGTCGCTCCATGTAAAGCACTGGTACTGAGCTGAATCCGGTTAGACTGGAAGCCGACCCCAACAACTATTGGGAAAAGGCTAGGCAGATGATGATGCTAGGATACATAACAATCAAAGTCTATTAATCTGAGGCAGTTGAGGTCGCCCAGAGAGCTATACTGAAGGTTAGCTCGTTTAAACCTATACGTTATTCTACCATTGCACTGTTCCAGTTGTGCGAGGTTTTGACAGTAAGACAGTTATTTATATTTAGAATTATCCTGCAAGAACACAAAAAACAGCACTATAACCCAATGTTATTACAGAGACGTCGTAAACATCACGTATGTGTCAATTTAACATCATTTAAAACAAACTTTGGTAAAAGATTTGTCAGTTTTCTGGGCTCATATCTTTATAATAAACTTAACAAAATATTACACATATACACCTTGACTAGAAAACAATGTAAATTAAAAGTAAGCCTATATTTGCAGAAATTAAGCTATGAGGAGACGAAACAACTACTATACATACCACACTAATTCTAAATCTAAGAGCACAGATAACGAAAATCAGATGCACTCTACATAGCTCACCTACACACATTCACTCTCGCATACTCACACCCACACACTCACCACATTACACTCACATCCACTTGCACCTACATACGCCACTCACATACCTACACATTCTCAGAAACATACACCATACACACACTCACACCCACACACTAAATAACAAATTGAAATTATGTAATTACAAATTATTTATCCAAAGTGTCACGGTGTGCGTGTTACTTATCACCCATTTTTCTGTAGTATTCACTTTGTTATATTATGCTACCATTGCTTGGCACTTATTCTTATATTGTAAAAACTCGAGGGGAATGGTGCTGATAGCCGAAATACAGGCCATGCCTAGTTCGGCTACAGACGCTAATCTCTTTGCCCAAATTGAAATTCCTGCCAAATTGCCATTGTAAAATAGTTTCAAGTTTTTGGAAAATAAATTACCGTTAAAATTGGAGTGTCTGTTTGTAATATTGAAATTACCGTTTTTTACTGCATGTATATGAATATATATATATACGGTACATACACTAAAATAACATTTTTTAACTCAAGCTTCTTACTACCCGTAACGACTGTCAAAGATCTTCAAATGACAGCCGGGACCAACGGCTTAACGTGCTTTCCGAGGCACGGAGGAAACTCTGTATGTTGAAATGGTCACCCATCCACGGACCGACCTCGTCAAGCGTTGCTTAACCTTGGTGATCGACCCGTGCGGCTGTTATTATTTAGCCTATTTAGCCACGAGCTGTTGCCACTATAACAACAAGTACTAAAAACTGAACAAATTATTTTTTAGGGGACATACAACAAACGTGTTTACGGAACCGTTCGTGCGCGAGTCCGTCTCGCACTTGGCCGGATTTTTATGCTATGCAATTACCCCGCAGGTCTCACCCAGGAAGAAGTCTCCGAAACCCAGAAAATCTAAATCTCCTTTACCTACACAAGAAGACTCCATAAGTATGAAGCCAGAATCTCTGACCATCAAGAAGTACCTGGCGCCGCCGAGCTATCCCAACCAGCAGGTGGTGTACGTCAAGAAACAAGTGAGGGAGAACGAACTCATGAAGTTGGAGGCGCTGAAGGAGGACCTTAAGAATATTAGGGTGAGTTTCCGAAAATGTTTTTTTTAAAGTTTACTAGATATTAAATGACTAACTTGAGTTAAGACACCAATCCCCTAGGCCCCCCCCCTTTACCCCTCAACCCCTAGCTGGGGCAGAGGGCTTCCACAGAAGTCTTCCATCGAACTCGTCTTGATCTACGCGCTTCACCTCGCTCCACGTCATTCCGATACTCGTCGCTTCAGTCAATACGGTGCGTTGCCAGGTTTGACGGGGTAAGCCTCGCTTCCTTTTTCCTTGAGGATTCCAATCCAAGGGCGGTTTAGGAATGTGATCGAAATCCCTCCGGAGCGTGTGACCAATCCAATTCCATTTCATCATCATCATCATATCAGCCGAAAGAAGTCCACTGCTGGACATAGGCCTCCCCCAAGTGTCGCTACATTGACTGATCGCGTGCGTCCCGCATCCAGCGGATGCCCGCAACCTTCACCAGGTCATCGATCATTCCAACGCATCGTCTTCCGGTTCGCGGTCGCCACTCCAGAACTTCCATTTTCGCCGCTTGATCTGGCGGTCGTTCAGGGTCTCGTGACATCTCTCCAACAGCTCTACATTAGAGATGATCTCGGGCCAGTAAATTCCGAGGATGCGACGAAAACATCGGTTGACGAAGACTTAGATTTGGCTTGAGATGTCCTTTGTTACCTTCCACGTTTCGCACCCGTAGAGCAGCACGGATTTGACATTGGACCTGACGATTTTGAGTTTCACCCTTCGGGTCAGTTTCCGCGATTGTCACACAGGTCTCAGCTGTGCGAAGGTAGCTCGCGCTTTGGCGATCCGTGAAGTGATATCCAGTCTCTGACACGACGCTCCCGAAGTATGTGAATTTGAGGATGCGTTCCACAACCTCTGTGCCGATTAACATCGTTGAAGAATTCTTCACACCTGTACGCATCTGCTGGGTATTCCGGATATTTAAATTGAGCCCAGGTTTCGCCGCCTCCTGGCGCAGGTCGTGCAGTTTCGCTTGCATGTCGGCGTGTGTATGACTCAGCAGGAATAGATCATCAGTATAGTCCAGGTCTTCCAAGACGTTGGTCAATCCCCACTCTATCCCGCGACGCCTGCTATCGTAAATGGGCACCGTGATGCCGAATTAGATGCCATCATAGTAAAAATGTTAGTGGTCATTGAGTATCCTATGGGCGGGTTCTCTTAGCCAAGGCTATCGAAAATATTCGTATCTACCTAAGGCACATTTTTCAACAAATCAATTTAGAATTGCCTTAATTTTAATTTATGCCTGAGGAATAAAAACAAAATTAATGAAATGTTTCTTTTCTTCAAAATTTTGGTATACGCAATTAAATTTTTCGGAGATTGGAAAAAGGACACTAACGGCAAAGTGCGGCATATTACATTTCATACAAGAATCAAACAAGATGTAATAGCACATTTGCGATTTAAAATTCACTTCCGGAAATGATTATAAACTGTCAATCGTTACTTAGTAATAATATACATACATACATAAACTCACGCCTTTTCCCCATGGGGGTAGGCAGATACTATAGAACGCCACCGGCTACGATCCTTACATACTTCTTTTGCTTCACTCACATTCATACATCTAGTCATACACACCCGCCGGTTATGAGTATTGCGCACTTGGCCTCTCTGAAGAACATCACCTATAAGGTCTATGTATGTCTTTCTAGGGCATCCTCCCCTCGCGGTGTTTCCATTCAAGTCTGCCTTGTAAATACCTTTCGTTAGTCCCCTTTCATTCATCCTCTCAACATGTCCAAACCATCTTAACATACCCTTTTTAATTTTAGTCAGTACATCATCTTTAAACCACAACGTTGTCTTATTAACTCATTCCTCAATCTATCATTTAAAGTTACACCACACATACTCCGCAAGGAGCGCATTTCTACTGCATTAATCCCACTTTCATGTATTTTTTGCCATACCCAACCTTCACTTCCATACATAAGTGTAGGCACCAGCAATGTATATTCTTCTAAGTCTCATTATACCCACAATTTCCAGTACCTCTTAGAAGAGATGGATGTAAACACTCTCCCAGACCGCGGCAGCAAACTGATCGAGCGTCTGACGAACTTGGAGGAGCAGGTCCAGCGTCAAGGAGATAAGGTGGCCAACATGGTCGTGGAACCAGGTGAGGGAAATTGTACCATGAGTCAATGGGTTAAGTTCTTTTTAGAATGACTGATGTTGTGCTGTGTTCGTTCTGAAATAGTCTTTATGTAATTTATGTTTTCTTTTTAAATGTTTGTTTGTTTGATAACATTTAAACTTAGTATTACTTTCAAAATTAGGAATGTAAGCTAAATGAAGTCAAAATGCCTCCAGGATACGATACGGGTAAAACCGCGGTCAATAACTAGTTGTAAAATATTTCAACATTTTATTATTTTCTTTCAGACAATCCTACAGCTGCCGAAATCGCCAGAGACGGCTTCGGGAAGGACAAGAAGCCCTTGAGTTGGGATGAGCTGCAGAAGGCCAGCAATGCTGTCCAGCCTAGGATGTTTGGCAAGCAGGGTAAGTACTTACTCAATTTAGTATCAGTAGAAGTAGCAGTATAGTATGTTTTCATCTAAATAATCAGTACCAGTAACGACGTTTTATAAAAATTAAACCAAGCTATAGCAACTTATCGCCCCCAAAACCCCTGCATACTTTTTCATGAAAATCTTTGCAGTCGTTTCCGAGATTCAGATTATGTATATACATATATACTAGAATTGCTCGTTTGAGAGTATTAAATGGTCAAAGGACGCGTGCTTGACATATTGTCAAGCTCGTGTTATCTGCTGTGATTGCTTGAAAATTATTCAACAGCTAAACGTAACATTTATTTTTAAGTTATTGTTTAAACAGTATTTGTAATGTATTGTGACACGAGAGCAACTGCCGACAAACTGTTTTACAGTTTCGCAGATTTTTTTAATGTTATAGTGTAAACAGATTTTGAATAAATAAATAAAATAAATAAATTAAAACATTCTAATTTTTGAACAATTTGGCACAATTTTACCACGAAACCCTGTAAAAAAAATGTAATCTTAACTTCGAAACAATAATTGGTTACCACTTGAATAAATTTTTTGTCATTTTCCGGCATTATTCCAACCTCTGGAAATGATCTCAATGGTACCTCAGGCCAGATAGTTTCATAAATTTTACCATTAAAATGTTCTCAGTAATCCCCCAACTAAAGTGTACATTATTGTCCCTAACAATACAGTATTTCCTAAAACTAGTAAAATATGGGTGTTCCATACACTTTTGCCTACCCCATCAGCCCACACAAGCGTGATATAACAGACTAATTTTTATATTCAGCCATGTCGACCCATATGGCGGAACGCAACCTCATCCTGGACCGTCTGCGCGACCTGTACGAGTCTATGGGCTCTCGTCCAGCTGAGAGCCAGGAGGCACCGGCTCCAAGAGCCATGAAGTCCAAGCTCATGCCGTATCAGCTGCACGCGCTGGCCTGGCTGCGCTGGAGGGAGACGCAGAGGCCCAGGGCTGGCATACTGGGTAAGTACACCATACATACATATGAGTCTCTGGGCTCTCGTCCTGCTGAGAGCCATTAGGCACCGGCTCCAAGAGCCATGAAGTCCAAGCTCATGCCGTATCAGCTGCACGCGCTGGCCTGGCTGCGCTGGAGGGAGACGCAGAGACCCAGGGCTGGCATACTGGGTGAGTACACTGTACAGACACACATACATATGAGTCTCTGGGCTCTCGTCCAGCTGAGAGCCAGGAGGCACCGGCTCCAAGAGCCATGAAATCCAAGCTCATGCCGTATCAGCTGCACGCGCTGGCCTGGCTGCGCTGGAGGGAGACGCAGAGACCCAGGGCTGGCATACTGGGTGAGTACACTGTACAGACACACATACATATGAGTCTCTGGGCTCTCGTCCAGCTGAGAACAAGGAGGCAACGGCTCCAAGAGCCATGAAGTCCAAGCTGATGCCGTATCAGCTGCACGCGCTGGCCTGGCTGCGCTGGAGGGAGACGCAGAGGCCCAGGGCTGGCATACTGGGTAAGTACACCATACATGCATATGAGTCTTTGGGCTCTCGTCTTGCTGGGAGCCATTAGGCACCGGCTCCAAGAGCCATGAAGTCCAAACAGGTAACTCACAGGACTGTAGTCAGATTTTCTGGCTTCTGGCTAGCCATAACGACTGAAAGTTCTACAAATAACAGCGGGAACCCACAGCTTTAAGTCATCATCCAATGACTTATCCCGCTCTGGGTGAAGCGGGAGGGCGTGTCAGACTTTTACTGACTAAAACCCACCCACTAACTCTTTCCAAGAACTTAACCTATCACACTGAAAAGAACAATGGCAGGTGCCCATACATTGTTTTAGCTGAGATTAAATGCCTACGTCATTATATATTATGAAAAATATCTGGTTTATTTCAGGGTGATGTTCGGAATTAGTTTGCGCAAGAATTTTTGTTCGAGAATGTCGAGAATAATAGTTATTCAGTCATAAACTTTTGTAGGTTATGTCTGGGTTACTTTTAATAATGTGTTTAATAGGTAATATTATTCAATTTCGTGGAAGTAAAAGGGCAATATTGCATTAGTATTGCCCAAACCTAGTTATTTCAGCATGAAATGTATAATGTACTCTTTGGAAAGAGTATATTTATTTAGTGTCTCTGTCTACGATTTGAACTAAGCGACTTTGACGCGTATCAAAAGGTCGTCGTCAACAACCAAGCTATATTTTTTTTAGACTTGGATACTAGTCTTTTTGCCAATCATTAATTGGAAGTAATTCATTTATTTCTACTACACTACAATATTCTTACCTACCTGCAAGGAACATTACACTTGACTTAAACTGTATTGTTAACTCATTTACTGCAATAAATGCAATAATGATATTATTACTTAATATAGTCACTATTTGTCACTTAGCAGATAAAATATAAAATGGCAACACTAAGCTAAAGAAATTAACTAAAAAGTCAAATAACTTTTTATTTATTATGATGTTTTTTATCCGTTTTTAACCAGCCTGTTGCGTACAGCACGCAGTACGTGATTTGTTGGGTAGACAGTTCATTCGATAAGTAACAATAGTAACTGAGACTACGTGGCGACGCCTTGTTTGAACGGTTCGCGGAGCGCACGCAGTGCGTGCACACTTCGGTGGTTCAAAGCAGACTGAAATACGGGCGGGGCCCGGGGGGCGCGAGAGCATCGCGCGCGTAAAATGTTTGCCGAATAAAATGCCTACCCTTACCACAGACAATACAATACACAGTATTACATTTCCGTACGTAACATTCTCCCCCTCAGTGTCGACACGACACTCAAAACGATAACCTAAATTAAAACATTCAACAAATAGAATTTAAAAATATTGCTAACCTGGCGGCAGGACGTTTAAGTATGCCATTTTTAGTCCTAACGTCGACAACCCTTACGCGTCCGTCAGCGCCGGGGTACACGGATTGTACGATACCTTTAGGCCAGCAGTTACGGGGGGAGTTAGGGTCAACTATTACTACCATATCACCGATCTTCAATTGTGCACCTTCGTCTCTCCATTTTCGGCGCGGCACTAGATCGGGGAGCACTTCTTTCACCCATCTGGCCCAAAAGTGGTCCGCTAGGCGCTGGGAAATACGCCATCGTTTTCGTAAACATAGATCTTTGTCCGTAAACACTCCTGCGCTAGGTAAGTTAGACGACGCACCAATGAGGAAGTGATTCGGCGTTAGTGTCTCGTCGTCTCGAGGGTCCACGGAAACATGACCGAGGGGCCGGCTGTTGATCATATTCTCCACTTCAGCTAGAAGAGTAATCAGAGTCTCTTCGTGCGGAGCTCTCTCCTTCAGGACCACCTTAAGGCCGGTTTTAACACTGCGCACGAGCCGCTCCCAAGATCCTCCCATGTGCGGGCTAGCTGGCGGAATGAAGCTCCAGGAAACTCCATTATTCAGAGCTTCGTTCATGACAGTACTTTTGTCTACGGCGTCGTAAGCTTTCTTTAATTCAATTTCTGCGCCGCGCATATTTGTGCCGTTGTCAGAATAAATCTTCTTTGGCCAGCCTCTACGAGCAGCCATTCTACGTAAAGCCATAATTAAGGAATCTGCGGTGAGAGACGGCACGACCTCAATGTGCACGGCGCGTACTGTCAGGCACGTGAACAAGACACCATAGCGTTTTGGTCTTGATCTTCCAACTGTGACCTCTATTGGTCCAAATAAGTCGACTCCGGTAACAGTAAACGGTCTTTGGTGATGTGTAAGTCTACCTTCAGGCAGGTCACCCAGTCTTGGTGGCTTTGGGTTAGCTTTCCTGATGCGACAGAACAAGCACTGGGTCGCAACTGTACGTACCGTAGGACGTAGACGTAAAATCCAATATTTTTGACGCAGTTCGTTGACCACCAACTCGGTGCATCCGTGGCCAGCGCGGATGTGATAATACTTGACAATGAGTCGAGCCACGTGGTCCTGTCCATCCAGTATCACAGGTGATTTTGTGTCCATCGCTACACCCTTAGCTGCACCAATTCTTCCACCAACACGTAGTAGTCCAGTATCATCCAATACGGGTGTCAAAGTGCGTAGTCTACTATCGCGTTTTATTTCTTTCTTTTGTTTCAACAGCAAGATGTCACTGAAGAAAGCAGTAGCTTGCGAGTGTTGAAGCAATAATGTTTCAGCTCGTTTTATCAATTCGTCGGTAAGTCCATTTGTTTTTATTTTCTTGCATTTATCTATGAACAACAATACAGTTCCAGCGGTTCGAAGCAATCGTAACCAACTGGAGAAGCGTGTTGGCTCCGGTACAGCAGGTAAGTCGTTTACACTATTATTTTCATTTACTATATTAATCTTTTCTAATATGTCTTCATTAATTTTTATTTTATTTTCAGGTTCCTGGGGCCAACAAGAGCGTGATTGATGTAAAAATGATGGACCGGTAAACCACGATGAGTTGCTGCTAAGCACGTAGTCGGTACTTTTAGTTCCTAAATCTGCCACGTTGACGTCAGTCGGCACATAGTGCCACTCGTCCACCCTACTTAGTTCGTCAATTTCTCCTAGACGATTAGCGATAAAAACTTTATATGTTCTACAATTATTTCTGATCCAGTGTAAAACAGTAGTTGAATCCGTCCAATAATAAACTGAATGTGGTTTTATGCGATGTTCCGTTTTAATACTTTTTGCCAATTTGCATCCTAATAGAGCACCCTGTAGTTCCAGTCGCGGAACAGAAACCGATTTCGTAGGTGTGACTTTAGATTTACTAGCGATAAACGACACAATAATATGTCCATTGCTCGTTTCCTTGCGCCAGTAGGCGACCGTCGCGTAGGCGCTCGGCGACGCATCGCAAAATACGTGTAGTTCTAAGTTTTCGTTACTCGCGCTGTTATCCTTATCACTATCACAAAAATACCAACGCGGAATCCTAATATTATTTATCTTTTTAGCTTGAATTATCCAACACTGAAATAAGTTATTTAAATCATCATTCAATTCCTCATCCCATTTTATATTTGTTTTCCAAGTTTCGCGCATTATTATTTTTCCTTTAATCGTAAATGGTATCAGATAACCATGAATGTCAAAAATAGACATAACAATACACAACAGTTCGCGTTTGGTTGGTCTTCTTTTTAAATTTAAGACATCAGCTGGTATACGTTTCAAGGTCAAGTCGAATCCTAATTCGTCACTAGCAGGGTACCATAGTAAACCGAGTGACCTTTCCGATTGATCTTTATCGAAGGTGCAACAGACACTGTCACTCAAAGCTTCCTTCGGTACGTTTTCCAGAACATCCGGTATGTTGCTAGCCCAGTTCCTTATTTCAAATCCACCCTGCTGGTGAATGAAAGAGACTTCCTTAATCATTTCTTTTGTAAGGTCGACTTTGGGTAAACTGTCGATATAGTCGTCCATATAATGTTGCTTGCATATAGCGTCGACAGCAATCGGATAAGTATCCGTAAAACGTAATGCATTTTTATTTTTAATATGTTGCGCGATAAAAGGCGAGCAGTTCGCACCAAATATTAATGACGTCATAGCATATTTATTAACGGCCTTAGTGGCTTGATCTGTAAATAAAAACCTAAGTGCATGTTGATCCTTTTCTTTAATTTTAATTCGAAGAAACATATCTTTAATATCTGCAATAATTCCAATTTTATTTTCTCTAAACCTAAACATAATTCCAAATAAAGACTGCAATAAGTCCGGGCCTGTCAATAAAAAATCATTAAGAGAACATCCCTGCGTTTTCGCAGCTGCGTCGAAAACTAAACGTAACTTCTTCTTATTGGGGTTATCGACCCCGAAATGCGGTAGGTACCAAATGTGGTCGCTAGACTCCCCCTCGTTTAGCCTCCTGGCATAATTATTAGTAAATAAATGCTGGATACGTTCCCGGTAACGCGACGCATAAGTGTTGTCGGCTAACATTTTTCTTTCGACTGATTTTAACCGATTCCAGGCATTTTGATAAGAATTAGGCATAACAAAGTTATCATATTTCCAAGGCAATTCTACAAACCATTGATTATCAACTAATTCACATGTGTTATTTAGTATGGTGATAGCGCGCAATTCGTCCGCATTCTGTCGCGGTTGGTTTGAGATACCTATTGACTCTAACGAAAAAGATTCTCTTACCAAGTCGTTCAACTCAGAATCACAACTATGTTGCGCGCTGTCATCACTAGCAATACGATCAGCTGACATGTTCATAATGTTTATGTTATTTACAACACCGTGTACACACCATCCTAGCGGTGTCTTTGTGACATAAGGTTCATTTTTCCTATTACCTTTTAAACACATGATAGGAGCAATGAGATCATAATTATCCTGTCCGATTAATAGCTTAGGTTGCGCGTCACATTTGCACAAGTCGTAGTCAATATAATCCGAATAATTACTAAAGTCCATACACGATAATCGTTGAATAGGTAAATTAAGTTCTTTCATTTTTCGAGCACACAAATTAAAACGATCGCCCTTCTTATTAGAAATGTCAAAACTTACGTTTTCTGTTTGGCACACGAGCTCGCCGTTGTCCCATGCACTGCGGGCGCGCATGGTGACTGTCTTACCGTGGAGTCCCACCTGATCAGCAAGATCAGCAGATATCAGCGTCACGGTGGCACCGTCGTCAAGCAACGCGTGTGTGTGAATATTGTCTTTAGGTCCATGAACGGTAACCGGTACTATTTTTAAAAACACTTTAGGCACTGACACACTAACACTAGTGGACGCACTGTTGTGGGCGTGGGCAACGGTATCCTCGTTGCGCGACTCGTCGGGCGTTGATGGGCGCGCCGTCCCTGCTGCCACCGCGGGTGGCGCCGTCGCTGGCTGCGTGGACGCTGCTGGTTGCGCGGTAGGCTTCGTCCAGTGAAGAAGATGATGATGTGGATGTCCACACTCGCTGCAGTCAGGAGCGCTGCACGTGGCGGGTTCATTATGCCGTGCGTTCAAGCACTTGTAGCACAAATGTTTAGCACGTACAAACTGCCATCGGTCGCGTCTCATAGCGCGTTTGAACTTGCCGCACTTGTCCAAAGCGTGCTCCGGAGAGGTTCGACAAAACTTACATTTATTGTCGGAAGTAGTAGTGCACGCTAACACTGAATAAGGTTTATTATTATTAGTATTGTCGTATTTCTTCCTTACGTCGTTCTGACTACGTATGTAACTGACACCTGAGGTAGCGACGATAGTGGCTTCTCTATATAAAAACTCCGATAGTATTTCTAGTTTAGGTTTAGAACTATCCTGTCTCTCGTAGGTATACTCAGCCCATTTATTGATAAGAGCGGGAGGTAACTTTGAGAGTATTATAGACGTCGTTTCTGGACTTTGTAGGTATTCCTGCAACCTTATAGCTTTAACAGCTGTGACGTAGTTTTTTACTTTTATGGAGAAATTCACGATCTCCGTGTGGTATGCAATCGGAAGTGGGTAAATTTTCTTGAGTTGAGTAGTTAATTTATTAATTATACACTCGGGTCTGCCGAATCGTAATTCTAAGGTGTCAACTATAGCTTGCGGTGATGTGCTGCCGATAAGGAGCGATGACACGGCTTCTTTTGCGTCACCACGTAGGCACTTTCGTAACCGCCAAATGTTTTCTGCATCGCTATAACTGCACAAGTTTGACGACTCTTTATATGACTCCTTGAACTGCAGCCACTGCAGAGGGTCACCATCGAACACGGGTAAGTCTTTTGAAGTTGCTAGGCGCGCAAGGAGTTCTTTGTTGTTGTCACGAACGTTACTTCTAGTAAGTACTTGGTGCAGCGCCTCTGTCAACTGCTTGATGCTGTCGTCACGCGGCGGGCGCTCGCTGACGAAGTCCTGTTGCTGTTCTGTATGGTTCCAGGTTTTATTACACATCGGCATCGAATTTAGTGGGCAGACATTTTCTGCGCAATCGCTTTTAGCGATGGATGCGACGCCATCTTGCTTGTCGAGCCACGACTCGACTATTCGAGAACTTTTCGAAACCGAGCCGTAATCTTCTTGCAAATCTGCTATATCGACTTCCAGTTTTTTCGAAAGCAAGTCTTTCTGAATTTGTGCACGTTTTTGTGCTAAATCAAGGTCGATTTGTGCTTGAAGTTGAGCTGCTTCATACTCTAGCCGTTTGCGGGCCGCCGCCGACGAACACGCGGTTTTATCACTTTTCGATGATTTTACGAGTAACTGTTCACTTTTAGTAGCCGGCTGCTCCGTGGCACGTTTACTACGTGTTATAACACCCTTTGGGGGTGTGCGAAGCAGTGACATCCCTGCACACAGGTTTAGTCCCGACAAAAACACGTGGCCGAGATTCGAAATCTGGCAAGAAGGACCACTTAATGTTGCGTACAGCACGCAGTACGTGATTTGTTGGGTAGACAGTTCATTCGATAAGTAACAATAGTAACTGAGACTACGTGGCGACGCCTTGTTTGAACGGTTCGCGGAGCGCACGCAGTGCGTGCACACTTCGGTGGTTCAAAGCAGACTGAAATACGGGCGGGGCCCGGGGGGCGCGAGAGCATCGCGCGCGTAAAATGTTTGCCGAATAAAATGCCTACCCTTACCACAGACAATACAATACACAGTATTACATTTCCGTACGTAACACAGCCCAATCATACTCCAAAAAACGTTGACAATTTATAGAATTTATTTCGTGTATAACTCACTATCAGAGACTCAAATTTAAGTCAGCTAAGATTTCGCCATTGTTCTTTATCTGGATATCAACCAATTTCTGTAATTTTAAGCAAAGTTCGCATTGCAGTCACTCTCTGCCAAAAACAATCTAATTTCCCAATATTTTGACTACTTTCTGACGTCAATTCTCGCTGAGATAATATTGAACCCTGAATTTGAAAATTGTATTAAGACGACGATTAACGCCAACGACCTTGAGGGAACAAAACGCGCACTCGTTTCACACCCGCGCGACCCATAGTTTAGTAGTTTTTTTGTACTTTCCTTATTATTCTATGACTTTTAAAAAAAAAGCTTCAGATCAAAATGTAGATAATTAAACTGTCTTTGATATGGTGTCGATTTCATTAAAATACTCCCAGCGGTTTTGGTGCGATTGTCGTGTTTTTGTCCGTTTTAGACATAACTTTACAAATTAATTACACTATGTTATACGAATAAAACTCAAAATTTGCTTAGATGACATTATTAAGAAAATGGTCTAATATAACATATATTTTTCCAATAAATTACGACTAGCCGTTTAGACGTGATTCTCGTTTTAAAATCAAGGGAATCGGCGCCTTAAATACTCTCTCTCATCTCTCAGGCTCATTAACTTTGTCAAATAAGAATAAATTTAAGAATAAGAATAAATTTATTAGATAAGTTTACATTCAAGTGGATTGAATTCCTAGATCTCACACTAGGATTCCCTGTGTCATGAGATCTAGGCTCCTTCGTTCCGTTAACAATTTTATAAAAGGCACAGTTTTAGATCATAAAAATAAGTAAAGACGAGTGTATGCATGGTGCTGTGATTTGTGTCAGTTGTGTTGGTGTTATAAGAGTGCCTGTATGCTATAAGTATGTTAGTGAGTACACGTGTATATATGTGAATTGTCAATGTGTGTAAAGTGAATTTTACCTAAGCCAAGAGACCTTCCGTCATATCGTAGTCCAATGCAAGAAGCCAGTTTGTTACCTTCACTCTGCATTTTTTTTGTGTTTGTTTTAGTATTTTGTGAAGATTATTGACTTTCGCGTATAAATGTGGTCCCATAAAACCATAAGACCTTCTGCCAATATTTTTGCGGCATTGGATTTTTTGCCAATCTACCCTTCGACTTGAAATCACACAAGTGCTCAAAGCTGTTTTATGAGATCTGAGGACGACAGAAAGTATGTAAAGCTGTCTAACCCTAAGAACAGCTACCTCAGTATAAAGTTTATTCGTGGGATACCGGTACGGTCGTCTATAGGCAACTTTTAGTAGAGCACGTTGAGCTCGTTCTACTTTAGTTAAAAATAAATTGTTTTGTTTCTTTTTTTTCTAACATATTACCTCCCTACAGCGGATGACATGGGTCTGGGCAAGACGATCACAATGATAGCGCTGATCGTGAGCGACAAGGAAGACAAGATCGATGATGAAGCAGATGATGATGACCACTCCACTAGGAAGAGTAAGTAGTTACACACATACATAAATTCATTAATTCCTAAATTCTTCTCCTATCATTCAGTCCATCCAAAGGTTGTCTGTTAGAGATTGCCTAGTGCGATAAGACCGCCCATTGTACACTTGTATATGTGAACGTTTGTCCTGTATGTTTTTTGTGGTGTACAATAAAGTATATAATAAATGAATAAATACATAATTTCAAGCCTTTTTCCCATGTGGGTAGGCAGAAACCACAGAACGCCACTTGCTACGGTCCTTACATACTTCTTTTGCTTCACTCACGTCGCAACAAATTCAAAGCACGTTCATTTTTAAGGTTCCGTACCCAAAGGGCAAATACGGGACCCTATTACTAAGACTCCGCCGTCCGTCTGTCTGTCTGTCTGTCTGTCACCAGGCTGTATCTCATGAACCGTGATAGCTAGACAGTTGATATTTTTCACAGATGATGTATTGCTGTTGCCGCTATAACAAAAAATACTAAAAACAGAATAAAATAAACATTTGAGTGGGAGCATGGGAGCCAAAATTCATATAAAATATTAACAGACTATTCATGATTTTTCTGCCCATAAAGACAAGTTGTGAGTTTATGTAGAAACAATATCAAGTTAATTTTATCAATAAAAGTCAATATACAAAAAACGTGTTTTTTTTCCGAAAATGGTACGGAACCCTTCCGAGTCCAACTCGCAATTTGCCGGTTTTTTTAGACTTCGTGGCCAAAAGGTGACACCATTAAGCCCACGCTCCGTTTTTCTTTGGCTTTATGTCACAGGACTCACACTATGATAAAGGATTTATGATTTATCAATTAAATTAATCAATTAATAATAATAATAATTAATATTTTTTTAATCGATTTATTTACTGTTTGATTAAAGGATTAAATCAAACAGTAATGGGTAGCCAGCTAATCGAAATAGTACATGGCAAATATAAAGAGACTAGCTGACCCGGCAAACTTTGTTTTGCCATAAAAAACCAAACATTCATCTACCCTACCTAACCTACCCTACAATACGCTACCTACCCTACATAAAGAAAAAAAAAAACATAAACCATCTACTAAATAGTCCGAACAAAGCCTAAACATTTGGTTTGGATAGGTGAGCCCGTTCTTGAGTTATAAGATTACAACGAAAAGTGGCATTATTTTTATATATAAAGATAGTAAACCTATAAGGGTCATCTCACACCGAGAAAATGCACGCACTTATAAGATTTATTTACTACCCATAAAGGATCATATTTCAATGTAAAAAAACATCGTGAATTCGAATACGCGCCGCGGCTTTTTGATGCACCTCACCATCTCGCGGCGGAAACTACCCTATGCAAGCATCGTCCCGTTCTAAAACGCTGCCCCCGATGAATGGTGTACATTCTCAAAAAACCGGCCAAGTGCGAGTCGGGTTCCGTACGTCACGCACGAAGGGTTCCGTACCATTAGCGCAAAAAACGGCAAAAAAAAACACGTTAGGCAGCACTCTGGTAGTGTGCCCCGCGTCGCTCATGCAGCAGTGGAGCGGCGAGGTGACGAAGCACTGCTCGTCACACGCTTGTCTCTGTACCTACATCACAAGCTTTAACAGTGTATGTTTGTCCTACCAGTGTCCAAAGGCGGCACTCTGGTAGTGTGCCCCGCGTCGCTCATGCAGCAGTGGAGCGGCGAGGTGACGAAGCACTGCTCGTCACACGCTTGTCTCTGTACCTACATCACAAGCTTTAACAGTGTATGTTTGTCCTACCAGTGGCCAAAGGCGGCACTCTGGTAGTGTGCCCCGCGTCGCTCATGCAGCAGTGGAGCGGCGAGGTGACGAAGCACTGCTCGTCACACGCTTGTCTCTGTACCTACATCACAAGCTTTAACAGTGTATGTTTGTCCTACCAGTGGCCAAAGGCGGCACTCTGGTAGTGTGCCCCGCGTCGCTCATGCAGCAGTGGAGCGGCGAGGTGACGAAGCACTGCTCGTCACACGCTTGTCTCTGTACCTACATCACAAGCTCTAACAGTGTATGTTTGTCCTACCAGTGGCCAAAGGCGGCACTCTGGTAGTGTGCCCCGCGTCGCTCATGCAGCAGTGGAGCGGCGAGGTGACGAAGCACTGCTCGTCACACGCTTGTCTCTGTACCTACATCACAACCTCTAACAGTGTATGTTTGTCCTACCAGTGGCCAAAGGCGGCACTCTGGTAGTGTGCCCCGCGTCGCTCATGCAGCAGTGGAGCGGCGAGGTGACGAAGCACTGCTCGTCACACGCTTGTCTCTGTACCTACATCACAAGCTCTAACAGTGTATGTTTGTCCTACCAGTGGCCAAAGGCGGCACTCTGGTAGTGTGCCCCGCGTCGCTCATGCAGCAGTGGAGCGGCGAGGTGACGAAGCACTGCTCGTCACACGCTTGTCTCTGTACCTACATCACAAGCTCTAACAGTGTATGTTTGTCCTACCAGTGGCCAAAGGCGGCACTCTGGTAGTGTGCCCCGCGTCGCTCATGCAGCAGTGGAGCGGCGAGGTGACGAAGCACTGCTCGTCACACGCTTGTCTCTGTACCTACATCACAAGCTCTAACAGTGTATGTTTGTCCTACCAGTGGCCAAAGGCGGCACTCTGGTAGTGTGCCCCGCGTCGCTCATGCAGCAGTGGAGCGGCGAGGTGACGAAGCACTGCTCGTCACACGCTTGTCTCTGTACCTACATCACAAGCTCTAACAGTGTATGTTTGTCCTACCAGTGGCCAAAGGCGGCACTCTGGTAGTGTGCCCCGCGTCGCTCATGCAGCAGTGGAGCGGCGAGGTGACGAAGCACTGCTCGTCACACGCTTGTCTCTGTACCTACATCACAAGCTCTAACAGTGTATGTTTGTCCTACCAGTGGCCAAAGGCGGCACTCTGGTAGTGTGCCCCGCGTCGCTCATGCAGCAGTGGAGCGGCGAGGTGACGAAGCACTGCTCGTCACACGCTTGTCTCTGTACCTACATCACAAGCTCTAACAGTGTATGTTTGTCCTACCAGTGGCCAAAGGCGGCACTCTGGTAGTGTGCCCCGCGTCGCTCATGCAGCAGTGGAGCGGCGAGGTGACGAAGCACTGCACGTCGCACGCGATGTCCGTCTGCCTGCACCACGGAGCTAACAGGGCGACGTTGCCGCACCGCCTGGCCTCTTATGACCTGGTGCTTACCACGTATAACATCATGCAGCGCGATAATGAGAAGGTATGTAAAGATATTATTATAATCTATTTTGTAAGTTCTTTTCTCTGTTCCCTACATTCTCTTCCCGTTGCCCTAAGTACTCCTTCCTCTCAATTTGTTATGTTTTTTTTATTCCCTAATATCTCTTGATTTGTCGATTAAGTTCTCTTTCGTTTTCCCTAAGTTCTCTTTTATTTTCCTATTGTTGTTTTCGCAATTCTCTAAGTTCTCTTTAACAAGTGTCTCTTATTTTGTTTCTTAATTCCTATCTTTTATTCCCTAAATTCTCTTCAACAAGTGTCTCTTATTTTGTTTCTTGATTCCTATCTTTTATTCCCTAAATTCTCTTCTCTTTTCCATTCTTTGTCGCGCTGTCAGTCGAATTACAGTTCAAAGATTTATTTTCGATGAACTTTAAAAAAAATACAAAAAGCAATTAGTGAGTAATTGAATTTCAACCAGATTGCCAATTCGCCACCTACGTGTAGTGTAATTACACTGTTAGGTATCGAAAGCCAACTTTTGGCGGTAGCCCAGGTATTGAGCTAAATAATACGCGAAATGGATGGATTTGGTTTGTGTTAGCGACACTGCTCAGTTTACAATGATAATTATTTACATCTATACTATATCTTATCTTAATAATTACGTGTCACGTTGTCTGTCCGCGATGGACTCCTAAACTACTTAACCGATTTTAAATTACATTTGCACACCGTGTGCAGTTTGATCCAACTTGAAAGATAGGATAGCTTACACGTGTTAGTTACACTATTTATAACTCAAGAACGGCTGAATTGATTTGGCTGAAAATTGGTGGGGAGGTAGCTTAGAAGCAGGAGACGGACATAGGATAGTAGGGTAGGTAGAGTAGGTAGGTAGGTGTCAACGGTGTGTTTCAACTGTATGTGTGAAGATAAAATAGTGTATGCAACGGCATATAATTAGGTATTAAAACACTCGCGTGTTAATATTATCACATTCGGCTCCGCCTCATGTGATAAACCCACGCTCGTGTTTTTTAACTCGCATGTAGCTTTCGAATCTCGACTTTTTATGCTTGACACGAAATGTACTATTTTATGCTTACCAATAAAGTTTCTTTGCATCATCCAGAAAGGAGTCCTGATGCGCATAAACTGGCGGCGCGTGATCCTGGACGAAGCCCACGTGGTGCGTAACCACAAGTCGGCCACCTGCGCAGCCGTCAGCTCGCTAAACGCCCAGAGGCGCTGGTGTCTGACTGGAACACCAGTCCAGAACAAGGACCTCGACCTGTTCGCGCTGCTCAAGTTCCTGCGCTGTTCTCCCTTCGATGACCTCACTGTGAGTACACACTCAGAGATATAGAACAGGTGGAGATATCGGCCTATCCAATTAATTCTGCAATACAAAGCCGTGGGTTCTCGTTCACTCATCGTCGGAAGAGTGAGGTCGCACCGCGAAGCTTGTTTATCCGAGTCTTCAGTCTAGGAAGCTGAGTCTGAATGTGGATAATGGAGTCCCTACTACTACACAACAGGCGACGGACTCCCCTAGTCTGTTACCTGCAGGCTACGGATAGGAAGGGAAGTTGTATCCTCCCATTACCTTGCCACTGCCATCACCACTTCCTCACAGAAGGATGTGACGACGTCCCATGCACTCTCGCTGCCAACCATGGACTGGACCACAACCGTAAGCGAGATATTATCCGCAACACTGTACATCGAGACGAGGTCACGGCGCGGCGCTGCATACCGCGGCTAGAGAGATAGACGTACCCAGGCTAGCGAGATAGATGTACCCAGGCTAGAGAGATAGACGTACCCAGGCTAGCGAGATAGATGTACCCAGGCTAGAGAGATAGACGTACCCAGGCTAGAGAGATAGACGTACCCAGGCTAGCGAGATAGATGTACCCAGGCTAGAGAGATAGACGTACCCAGGCTAGAGAGATAGACGTATCCAGGCTAGCGAGATAGATGTACCCAGGCTAGAGAGATAGACGTACCCAGGCTAGCGAGATAGATGTACCCTGGCTAGAGAAATCGTCGTACCCAGGCTAGAGAGATAGACATACCCAGGCTAGAGAGATAGACGTACCCAGGCTAGAGAGATAGACGTACCCAGGCTAGCGAGAAAGATGCACCCAGGCTAGAGAGATAGACGTACCCAGGCTAGCGAGATAGACATACCCAGGCTAGCGAGATAGATGTACCCAGGCTAGAGAGATAGACGTACCCAGGCTATCGAGATAGATGTACCCAGGCTAGAGAGATAGACGTACCCAGGCCAGCGAGATAGATGTACCCAGGCTAGCGAGATAGATGAACCCAGGCTAGAGAGATAGACGTACCCAGGCTAGAGAGATAGACGTACCCAGGCTAGCGAGGTAGACGTACCCAGGCTAGAGAAATCGTCGTACCCAGGCTAGAGAGATAGACATACCCAGGCTAGAGAGATAGACGTACCCAGGCTAGCGAGATAGATGTACCCAGGCTAGAGAGATAGACGTACCCAGGCTAGCGAGATAGATGTACCCAGGCTAGCGAGATAGACGTACCCAGGCTAGAGAGATAGACGTACCCAGGCTAGAGAGATAGACGTACCCAGGCTAGAGAGATAGACGTACCCAGGCTAGCGAGATAGATGTACCCAGGCTAGAGAGATAGACGTACCCAGGCTAGAGAGATAGACATACCCAGGCTAGAGAGATAGACGTACCCAGGCTAGCGAGATAGATGTACCCAGGCTAGAGAGATAGACATACCCAGGCTAGAGAGATAGACGTACCCAGGCTAGCGAGATAGATGTACCCAGGCTAGAGAGATAGACGTACCCAGGCTAGCGAGATAGATGTACCCAGGCTAGCGAGATAGACGTACCCAGGCTAGAGAGATAGACGTACCCAGGCTAGAGAGATAGACGTACCCAGGCTAGAGAGATAGACGTACCCAGGCTAGCGAGATAGATGTACCCAGGCTAGAGAGATAGACGTACCCAGGCTAGCGAGATAGATGTACCCGGGCTAGAGAGATAGACGTACCCAGGCCAGCGAGATAGATGTACCCAGGCTAGCGAGATAGATGTACCCAGGCTAGAGAGATAGACGTACCCAGGCTAGAGAGATAGACGTACCCAGGCTAGCGAGGTAGACGTACCCAGGCTAGCGAGATAGAGGTACCCAGGCTAGAGAAATCGTCGTACCCAGGCTAGAGAGATAGACATACCCAGGCTAGAGAGATAGACGTACCCAGGCTAGAGAGATAGACGTACCCAGGCCAGCGAGATAGATGTACCCAGGCTAGCGAGATAGATGTACCCAGGCTAGAGAGATAGACGTACCCAGGCTAGAGAGATAGACGTACCCAGGCCAGGCGCTCCTCCAGATTAACAATTGTATTTGCGGTCTTTATTTTCAGTTGTACCTATATAACCAAAAACGGCTGTAAACAATTTAAGAATTGCTATATAATACTAATTTCATCCCCAGATGTGGAAGAAATGGATCGACAACAAGAGCATGGGGGGTCAAGAACGTCTGAACACCATCATGCAATGTCTACTGCTGCGACGTACCAAGGTGCAGCTGGTACAGCGCGGCCAGCTCGCCTGCTTGCCGCAGCGTACGGCGCATGTAAATACTGTGACGCTCTCGCAGCAGGAGATGAACGTCTACCAGAAGGTCAGTACAACGAGGGTTCAGGTGCCGGTGCAACCGCTTATCATCATTATCAGTTCAGTCTCATGCTGGTCGGCTGCTATCATCCATATGCTGTACGAAGTTGCAATCACATCTGCAAGCATTGCTTAAGGGCCTACATACCCTTTACTGCCGTAAAACGGTAACTTTCTAAAGCGTACTCCTTAGTAACGGCTAGGTTAAAAGGTTTGATTAAAAAAAAATTGATTCATGTACATGATTTTGAACACAAGGTTTTTCCGTGTAACTAATAGTTTTGCTTTAAAAAAAAAAATTAACAACACGATATTTTTTCGCAACTTTTGGAAACTCCTCCAAAACGCTTGGATGTTTGAAAATATATTTACTAAGAAAATTGATGGCTGGAATTTCTTCATAACTAACATAGCATATGTGAATCAAATATTATTTTTCAAACAAAACTGTTCAAAAGGAGGTTCAATATTGATATTTTGGAATCGAGCGGGCGCACGGACAGTACTGCGTTAACATTGGGGCGTATATAGCATCTTAAGGTTGAACTAGTCGACGGCACGAACTATTTTGTGCGCGGGGTTAAAATGCATGCTATCTCATCCGACAACACGTGCGAAAGAAATAGATGCTGTGATGAGCAGTAAGTAGTTCGCGTACGACTTAACACTTTTGCAAATTTGTAGCGAAATGTTGATGATTTAGAACGAAAACGAGCGCGCGAAATTTTATAAACAGACCTTTGGGAGTCTGGATATCATGAAAAAATTACTATATGTATCTGTTCAAAATAAAATGATTTGCATTGTTGTACTACTAATATATACCTGTATGTTGGCTGTTTTGCAATTTTCTCTCTTCTTATGGTATTTATTTTCAAAAATGCGTTAAAATTAGTGTTGAAATATGGAACTTTCGACGCTAATAACTTTCAAATATTCTTTTTTTTATACTTTTTTGTTTCCATACAGGGCTAGATAATGATGAGACAAATTGATAAAAAAAAAAAATTTGAACGTACATCGTCAAACAGTGGAGTAATCACCAGACTTCGTTTGTATGGAAGAATGATCGACTAGTGCCTTTTCCCAACTATGTTGGGGTCGGCTTCCAGTCTAACCGGATTCAGCTGAGTACCAGTGTTTTAAAAGGAGCGACTGCCTATCTGATCTCCATAACCCAGTAACTGGGTAACACGGTACCCATTGGCAAGACTGGTGTCAGATCTCAAGCTTCTGACTACTCGTCACGACTGTCAAAGATCTTCAAATGACAGCCGGGACCAACGGCTTAACGTGCTTTCCGAGGCACGGAGGAAACTCGGTATGTTGAAAATGGTCACCCATCCACGGACCGACCTCGTCAAGCATTGCTTAACCTTGATGATCGACCCGTGCGGCTGTTATTATTTAGCCAACCTTAAGAGCTCAATGGTCGTAATTAGGAAACAATAGGTGTTCTAAAGTTTTACACTTGATTCTGGTTTCTCGACCATTGAGGGGCCTTGAAGATCGATTTGTGTAGGTGTTGTTAGGGTTCCGTAGCCATATGGCAAAAAACGGAACCCTTATAGATTCGTCATCATCCGTCCGTATGTCACAGCCAGTTTTTCCGAAAATATAAGAATTATGCTTTTGAAACTTGGTAAGTAGATGTATTCCGTGAACCGCATTAAGATTTTCGCACAAAAATAGAAAAAAAACAATAAATTTTGGGTGTTCCCCATACTTGAAACTGAAAATATATTTTTTTTTTCCATAAAACCCATAAGTGTGGGGTATCTATGGATAGGTCTTTAAAAATGATGTTGAGGTTTCTAATATCTTTTTTTTCTAAACTGAATAGTTTGCGCGAGAGACACTTCCAAAGTGGCAAAATGTGTGTCCCCCCCCTGTAACTTCTAAAATAAGAGAATGATAAAACTAAAAAAATATACGATCTACATTACCATGTAAACTTCCACCGAAAATTGGTTTGAACAAGATCTAGTAAGTCATAATAGTAAACCGCAATTTACCAAGTACGGAACCCTTCGTGCGCGAGTCCGACTCGCACTTGGCCGGTTTTTTTTTTTAACCAGGAGCCCTGTCCATTGTTTGAATGTTTTCCATTTTAAAATAAATTAATCATGGCAGCATTAATAGCAATTCTCTCTTTATTTGTAGGTGCTAGTGTTCTCCAAGACGCTGTTCGCTCAGTTCCTCCACCAGCGCGCAGAGAAGAACGCCGACTCGCAAGGTTTCATGGCCGCCGGAAAGACAGCGCATACGCTAAGATGCACAAGAAAATGATCGCGTTACAAGGTATGTTGAGAGTGAGCTGTGAGGAACAAAAGAAGATTTTTAGGGTTCCGTACCTCGAAAGGAAACCCTTATAGTATCACTTTGTTGTCCGACTGTCGGTCTGTCAAGACCCTTTTTCTCTCGAACACGTGGAGGTCTACTGTTTCTTAAAGCTGTGAAAAATCAAACTTCTGAGCCAAGGCAATTAAAAGATACAGCCATTTATGCCGCAAATTTTCAATACTCGCAAGGTAATCAAAACCTACAGGGTACTTCCCGTAAACTGAGAATCTTGAAATTGGGTTCGAAGTAAAGTCTTATAGCACAGATAAAGGAAAAATTGCGAAACCCGTAAATTTTTATTTACATCATATTAAAAAAAAAAACCGGCCAATCGGACTCGACCAGCCGGGCACTTACTTATATACCTACAGGTTTGTCCGGAACCTACGGTGCGTGAGTCCGACTCGCACTTGGCCGGTTATTTTTAATTTGTAACTGCCACAGGAAATACAAAATAAAAATGATGAATAGAACAATAAAAAAGAACTATTAAAAACATGCTTTCATCAAATTCTTTTTGCTTTAGTATTCCTTTCAGCAAATTCTTTAATTTGGTTTTCATATCATTAGTGTGCTAAAAATAAATGGTCCGCCATATTGGATTTAGAATGATATGTTTTTTTTATTAATCATTTTATTTTCTCCAGGTGCAAAACCAGTGAAGTCTCACGAGATCTTGGTGCTATTGCTGCGTCTGCGGCAAGTATGCTGCCACTGCGGCCTGATAGCCGCCATGCTGGATGAAGAGAGCGCGGGAGACGTTCAGGAGGACCCTGCCGGCCAGGACCTGCTGGAAGAGCTCAACAAGCTGTCGCTGGACGAGCAGAGAGGCAATAGGAAGGTAAGAGTGCTGCACTGTGGCCTGATAGCTGCACGAGAGACGTTCAGGAGGACCCTGCCGGCCAGGACCTGCTGGAAGAGCTCAACAAGCTGTCGCTGGACGAGCAGAGAGGCAATAGGAAGGTAAGAGTGCTGCACTGTGGCCTGATAGCTGCACGAGAGACGTTCAGGAGGACCCTGCCGGCCAGGACCTGCTGGAAGAGCTCAACAAGCTGTCGCTGGACGAGCAGAGAGGCAATAGGAAGGTAAGAGTGCTGCACTGTGGCCTGATAGCTGCACGAGAGACGTTCAGGAGGACCCTGCCGGCCAGGACCTGCTGGAAGAGCTCAACAAGCTGTCGCTGGACGAGCAGAGAGGCAATAGGAAGGTAAGAGTGCTGCACTGTGGCCTGATAGCTGCACGAGAGACGTTCAGGAGGACCCTGCCGGCCAGGACCTGCTGGAAGAGCTCAACAAGCTGTCGCTGGACGAGCAGAGAGGCAATAGGAAGGTAAGAGTGCTGCACTGTGGCCTGATAGCTGCACGAGAGACGTTCAGGAGGACCCTGCCGGCCAGGACCTGCTGGAAGAGCTCAACAAGCTGTCGCTGGACGAGCAGAGAGGCAATAGGAAGGTAAGAGTGCTGCACTGTGGCCTGATAGCTGCACGAGAGACGTTCAGGAGGACCCTGCCGGCCAGGACCTGCTGGAAGAGCTCAACAAGCTGTCGCTGGACGAGCAGAGAGGCAATAGGAAGGTAAGAGTGCTGCACTGTGGCCTGATAGCTGCACGAGAGACGTTCAGGAGGACCCTGCCGGCCAGGACCTGCTGGAAGAGCTCAACAAGCTGTCGCTGGACGAGCAGAGAGACAATAGGAAGGTAAGAGTGCTGCACTGTGGCCTGATAGCTGCACGAGAGACGTTCAGGAGGACCCTGCCGGCCAGGACCTGCTGGAAGAGCTCAACAAGCTGTCGCTGGACGAGCACAGAGGCAACAGGAAGGTAAGAGTGCTGCACTGTGGCCTGATAGCTGCAGGAGAGACGTGCAGGAGGACCCTGCCGGCCAGGACCTGCTGGAAGAGCTCAACAAGCTGTCGCTGGACGAGCAGAGAGGCAACAGGAAGGTAAGAGTGCTGCACTGTGGCCTGATAGCTGCAGGAGAGACGTGCAGGAGGACCCTGCCGGCCAGGACCTGCTGGAAGAGCTCAACAAGCTGTCGCTGGACGAGCACAGAGGCAACAGGAAGGTAAGAGTGCTGCACTGTGGCCTGATAGCTGCAGGAGAGACGTGCAGGAGGACCCTGCCGGCCAGGACCTGCTGGAAGAGCTCAACAAGCTGTCGCTGGACGAGCAGAGAGGCAACAGGAAGGTAAGAGTGCTGCACTGTGGCCTGATAGCTGCAGGAGAGACGTGCAGGAGGACCCTGCCGGCCAGGACCTGCTGGAAGAGCTCAACAAGCTGTCGCTGGACGAGCAGAGAGGCAACAGGAAGGTAAGAGTGCTGCACTGTGGCCTGATAGCTGCAGGAGAGACGTGCAGGAGGACCCTGCCGGCCAGGACCTGCTGGAAGAGCTCAACAAGCTGTCGCTGGACGAGCACAGAGGCAACAGGAAGGTAAGAGTGCTGCACTGTGGCCTGATAGCTGCAGGAGAGACGTGCAGGAGGACCCTGCCGGCCAGGACCTGCTGGAAGAGCTCAACAAGCTGTCGCTGGACGAGCACAGAGGCAACAGGAAGGTAAGAGTGCTGCACTGTGGCCTGATAGCTGCAGGAGGACGGTATACTTACCACTGGAATCTCAGATTAATAATCCAGACCGATTTTGGCCATGGAGGCCAATTATAACGGAAACTAGCAATCGTCGCCGGAGATCTTATAGTGCAAAGTGTGTGCTCAAACTCAGGTACACTCTCTGTTCTCTCACACTCGTAATACGACGGGCCGGCAATGCTACACGACCGGATCAGGGGCAGAACCAAAGTTTTAACGTGCTTTCTAAGGCACTTGGGTTTCAAGACACCAACTTTCAAATTTCGGGCTAAATCTGAAAAAATCTGGTGGAAAACCCAATAACCCTTCTTGCCCAAAAATACCATTTTAACGCAAATAATTCAACTTATCTGACGATAGGGTTTGATAGAATCCTCTCTGAAGTTTAGTAAATTAATTAAATTTGACGTTCCACAGAGTCAGAGCAGAAAGTCAGAAGTAGAGAACGAGGATGAGGGTCCAGCACAGGAAGGTACAACAGCAGCTGAAGCCATCAGGTCGGTGCTGTCGCCCAACAACCCGGTGTTCGAGCTCAGCCGCCCTTCTTCCAAGATCACGGCGGTGATGGAATGCCTCAATAAGGAGGTGTTCGCCAATGAAGGTACGAATTTATGGAGTTTTTACCCGACTGCCGAAGGAGGGTAGTGTGTTTATCAGTATATGTATGTATGTATGTTTGTTCCTATGTGGCGTTCTAGAGACCAAACACGTTGGCCGATTTTAATGATTCGTACGTTAATCGATTCGTCTTAACCCTGCGAGTGTCACTGGCTACATTAAAATTTTAAAATAGAAAAATGGCGGATTTTGGTCGCCATATTGAGCATGTAAGTTCGCTTCCTGATCGCTCTGTGCCGCTTCCAAATCGAAACTCACTCATCCTTGGAAAGATCGCGGCGCCCCCGTCAGGGGGCGTGGCGAGCGGGTTATAGGCCATGCCTGTGTCCCGCAGTATCAATGCGTGCCCGTAACTACGGGCACGTTCTCTCTTGTGTTTGCCTTCTTGGGCATGTGGAGGTTGGCAGGCGTGTATACACTACCTGCCAGAAGTATGGGTGTGATGTGTTCAGTGGGAGCGCCACGACGCTGTCTCACAGCGCCGTATCTTCGCGGCACCTTGGCGACATGTCCCCACCCAGTGAGACTTATGGCGAACCAATAAGAGGCCAGATGAGAACAGCCAGCGGCATAGGTGCCGACTTTATTGGCGCTGCCTTCTGAGGATGTATGGCCCCCGCCTGACACGCTTCCAGAGCTAGCCGGTCACGTCCCAGGCTAAGGGACCGTTGTGTGTGTGTGAGCGGTATTGTTTTGTGTCACACCGCTCATGTAACAACAAAGCACGCGCCGCGCGCGGCTTGTGCCTGTCGTGTGAATTTAAACGCATGTGGAGTCATGATTGTGTGGGTGACAGTGTACATCGTGCCTATATTAACCTAGAACACGACATACACTGTGTGCATGTTACATGTAAAGTATTATTGTTTGAACGAGCCGCGTGTAGTGGTGTGTGGCTTGCTCAGGCGTCAAGTCCGGTAGTAGGGCAGCGGAGGGGGGGTGGGGGAGGGCATGGTCGGGGCCTATGTGTTACACAGGTCGCGCGGTAGGCGCCTAGCGTCCGGTGGCCGCGCGTGCCATGGCGCAATATGCTTGACATGAGGCCAGGCAGAAGCGTCGGCACGCGCGAACATATTGGACGCGAGGCGGGCGCAAAAATCGTCCAGGCTCTCAATCTTTAGATGCCGCGCGATTATATCGTTCCTCACGTAGCGAGGGGCATCCGTTATCCGACGCAGCGTCTGATTTTGCTGCGTACGGATACGTTTCTTATTTGACTCGCTAGTGAGGGCGAGCCAGGCTGGGGCGGCATATGTTAGTACTGGGCGTATATAAGTTTTATATACGCCCAGTTTGACACGCAGCGGGAGTCGAGATGAGAGCACCGGGTGAAGCATTGCGCGCACTGCTCTACCCTTGGCGACGACCTGTTTCACGTGGTCACCCATGGTGAGCCTTCTATCAATAGTCACCCCCAGGTATTTCGCCCGGGGGGTCCACTCAATGTCCACCCCCTGCAGCCTCAAGGGTGGTGGCAGGCGGGCGCACCCGACGAGTAGCGCCAGTGTCTTACTCACGTTCACCGATAACCGCCACTTCGACAGCCAATCGGGAAGTAGCTCGAGGACTCGCTGCATTTTGACGGTCGCGTGCCGCGCGCTTAATGACGTGCAGATGTACGCGGCGTCGTCGTCAGCATACAGCGCAAGTGTGGATTCCTGCGTCGAAGGGATGTCATCGGTGTAACATGAGTAGCACAGTGGCGAGACACATCCGCCCTGCGGTACGCCCGCCTCTATGGGACGGGCACTCGAAAGTGCTCCGTCGACCACCACCCTGTAAGTCCTGTTTTTCAGGAAGGAAGAGACCACCTTAACAATGCGACGGGGCGCATTGGACTTCGCCATCTTGTAAATAAGGCCCTCGTGCCAGACGCGATCGAAGGCCTTCTCCATGTCGAGGAATACTGCGACTGCGTGCTCCTTCTTATTGAGCGCCGCTGACTCACTCATGACGAACCCAACTACCCTTTATATAGCACGGAAGAAGTTTCTGGAACATTCCATACTATTCTAGATGCTTCGAGAACCTTCCAGAACATTCGGCTCGAAAGTTCTGGAAATTTCGAGAAGTTTAGTTCCGCTATTTGCTACAAGATGGCGCTACTAGCTACTAATAGTTCTTCGTCTCATCGGTAGATGGTGTTGCCTTATCTTAAAAATTGGCCAAGTGCGAGTATTTATTTTATTTTAATCTGTTTTTAGTTTTTGTTGTTATAGCGGCAACATAAATACATTATCTGTGAAAATTATAACTGTCTAGCTATCACGGTTCCTGAGATACAGCCTGGTGACAGATAGACAGACAGACGGACCGCGGAGTTTTAGTAATAGAGTCCCGTTTTTACCCTTTGGGTACGGAACCCTAAAAATTATTTTGCCGCCAGGAATAAGCATTAGTGGGACGTGGCAGGGGCTGATGTAGCACTACTACCTCTTCAAAAATATAATCTTGATATTACATGTGTTCCCTCAGGCCACAAGGCGGTGGTAGTATCCCAGTGGACGTCAGTGCTGCGCCTGGTGGAGGAACAGCTGAACAAGGCTAAGATCCGCTCCGTGACGCTGAGCGGCAACGTTCCTGTGCCCGCAAGACCGCCACTGTTGGACAAGATCAATGATCCTAAGTCTGACGTTAAAGTAAGTTATGTGGTTCTGATGATGTTAATAAGGTTCACTTTACTTTGTATGGAGTAACCCCCGCCGGAAAAAGAGGGGTGTTATAAGTTTCACGTGTGTATCTGTGTGTCTGTCTGTGGCATCATAGCGTTTAAACGGATGAACCGATTTTGATTTAGTTTTTTTTTTGTTTGAAAGGTGATTTTGTCGTGAGTGTTCTTAGATATGTTTGAATAAAATCGGTTCAGCCGTTCAAAAGTTATGGGCGTTTTACTGTTTGAATCGGGGTGTTTTCGCAAGATAAATGTGTCGGGGTTTTTTAAATTTTATTTATTTATTTGGTTAACCAACAATTGTTTACACAATAAGTTTACAGTTTCTTTTTACCTACATTTGTAAGTGTAACAATTAATTATAGGCTAACACCACATGCACACTTTGTGGTTATACACACTTAGTATTTAAAAGTAAATACGCATACTAAGTAAAATTTTAAAACAACATATAACTTATATAATTTAAAACATTAAATTAAGATTAAAACAATAGCAGATATTAAATTATAAAACAATATACAACATATACAATTAAAAGCATTGAATTAAAATCACAACAATTGAAACAACATTAATAAATTAAGTTAAGTACATAACAGCACATCGCTAATATATTTAATCATAATTAAAATAAAATTAATAATCAAATTTTGAAATTTTACTTGTTATTTACATAGTATCTATGATATATATTTATGACTTATATACCTAGATATAACTAAGTAGGCTCACACCTACTACGTTGAACGCCATACGTCATAACAGGTTCTCTCAGGCGGCAAGGCAGTGATAGTACCTCAGTAGACGATTTGCATTATAGCGGGATTAAAAGTAGCTTGTGCATTTCACACCTGTGTATTCCAGACTATATTCTATCTCTGTGCCAAATTTCATCTCGATACATGCAGCCGTTCTGGAGTGATTAAGTAACAAACATCCGTACTTTTGAATTTATAATATTAGTAAGATTCTTGTGTCCATAAATAATTTATTACTAACTAGCTTCTGGCAGCGGCTTCACTCGCGTGAATGTTGACTTTCTTTTTTCTTACCCCACACTAGGAATTTCTTCCTGTGAGCCGGAACAACTATCTTTAGCTCATACAAATATTTCTTCCGTGCGGGAATCGAACCCGCGCGCACACGCAGCGCAGCAGTCAAGCGCTCAACCACTGCGCCAACCGTGCGCCCATATATTTCCGGGATAAAAGTATCCTAAGTGCTCAGACTGTAATCTATATATGTGCCAAATTTCATCCAGATCCGTTCAGCCGTTGAGCGTGAAAAAGATACAAACACACACACACACTCACAAACTTTCGCCTTTATAATATTAGTGTAAAAAATATTATTTAATTATTACTGGATTTAAAATTAATTGCGTAAGCGTGTATACAGACAAAAGTGAAACATATAACATTAAAATTACATATAACATATTACATTGTACCATTATTATTTCATTACTTGAGAATTGCTTGACGAGTCTCACCTTTAATTCTTACATGGACATTCTACCTTATGTCTGATGGAAGAACTCCTCTTAAACCAATAATAATGTATAAATATGTGTAGGTGATGTTGCTATCCCTATGCGCGGGCGGCGTAGGTCTGAACCTGTGTGGAGCCAACCATCTGCTGCTACTGGACCCTCACTGGAACCCGCAGCTCGAGGAACAAGCACAGGACCGCATCTACCGCGTCGGGCAGACCAAGGACGTCAACATATACAGGTAAACATCATTTAGCTGAAAGACGACCCAAGTCTTTAGAAGGGTCACATATAATATAATACTAGCATACAGATGCCTCATCTCATACAAAGAAACTGTGCCGACGTAACTAGCGTTTTTCATCTGATTAATCTTGTTATTTTTGTAAGTACATCAATCGCGTTCGATCCCGTTTCGCGGCAATAGATGCTGTTAGCAGCGACTTACAAGTAAAAGGGTTTACTAGGTTCGTGAATATTTTTTCTTTAAATACTGTGAAGGTTCGTTTCATGGTATTTTTTGCACGTTTTTACAGTTTTTTTTGCACTAAAATGTGTTACAATGCAAATTTTAACAATCGAGTGGAACGCCTCAGAAATTTAAAAATGCGCCATCTATTGGCATCAATTTTAAATGATCCGTTCAAATAATCTTTGAAATGTGAATTAAGAGCCCAATATTCCATAATATTGTACTTGGGAGAGTTGATTAAACAAGACCATACAATTTTATGTTCAATTCCAGAAAATGTTAATTCTACACACAATTCTAATGAATTGTGTGTATATGTCGCGCCATCTAGTGAGATTTATTTCAACCAAATTTTCTTTCTTAGCAATGAGACCCCGTGGCAGGGTTATGGGTAGGTTTTTTTAACCAAGAATATTCAGTGCAAAATAATGATAGCAAAGGGCTGATATCTGAAAAGACTCGGATAGGATCTTCAGGGTCCCAAAAAGGAAACTGAACGTGCAGGACGGTTCATTTTCATTTCCTCGAGTTCGGCTTGATGCAAAAGGACTTTAGCAAATATGACGAAGTAATTTTGGGCTTTCCCTTAAGGCGTCGATTCCCTTGAGTAGCTGATCTTAAAATGAGAATTACGTCTAAACGGCTGGTCGTAATTTATTGGAAAAATATATGTTATATTATACCATTTTCTTAATAATTTGATCTGAGCAAATTTTGAGTTTTATTCGTATAACATAGTGTAATTAATTTGTAAAGTTATGTCTAAAACGGACAAAAACACGACAATCACACCAAAACCGCTAGGCGTATTTTAATGAAATCGACACCATATCAAAGACAATTATATTATCTACATTTTGATCTGAACCTTTTTTTTTTAAAGTCATAGAATAATAAGAAAAGTACAAAAAACTACTAAATTTCGGGTCGCGCGGGTGAGAAACGAGGGCGCGTTTTGTTCACTCAAGGTCGTTGGCGTTAGTCGTCGTCTTAATCTAAGAAATTCTATTTGGACAATTTTTAGGGTTCCGTACACGAATGGTCCAAACGGAGCCCTAGTGCTGTCACTCACGTGTCCATCTATCTGTCTGTGTGTCACACAATTTTGTTCCGAAGCATTTTTAACTTCTCATTGATCTATGAACTTAAAATATGGTGATAATGTTTATCATTACGTATATTTTACTAATAAACAATATATTGATAAATCACATTTTTCTTTGGTATAAAATTCTAAATGTCCGAAAACCGACACGCTCTTGGCCGGTTTTTAAAAGTGAATGTGACGTCAGAGAAACCTCAATGTTTAGTGCGTAGACCAGAGCTTCCTTTACCCAGCGGATACCTGCGACTATCACTAGTTCGATGGTCCACCTTGAAAAGCTCTTTCTAAAACTCTCAGTCGGCAATTTAACCGTTGGTCTTAGGTTCGATTCTCAGGTCAAGCATTGCGTTTTCTGTCAGGCATTTCGCAGTTGCAGCATGGTGTCAGCTGATCTTGTCACCCTGTTACTTGGACTTGTAATTTGACATACTATAGGATCGCCTCTACCTAACGCTTCGGGGAACAGGCGAGATGTTATGTTATTACAAGCTTTTTTATTAACCTGCAATGTATGAGTGTTTGTGTCAAATTTTGCAACTGAATTTTAAAGCAGTTATCCTCTACCGATTTGGATGAAATTTTGCATACACGTTTGATTTGGACGACAATGCACGGAAAGAAAAAAGTTTGTTTAAAAAAATATTTGCAAAATTATTTTTATTATAAAATCCTATAGTACCCCCATGCTGTTACAAAGGTCTCCTTCATGGCTATGGTTGAGACCTAAATATCGTACCTATAAGAGTATAAGGCCTTCCACTCTTCCCGATGATCTGCCTTCTCCGGCCAGTCTCCCGTAAACGCTTCTAAGGACCTATTTCACCAAAGAAACTAATCGCGATTAGTTTAACTCGGTTTATGCAAATTCAGCGTTCAGGTCTCAATTAATCAGAACGCGCCAGCGTTTTCTAGGCCTTGGCGGCGATGTACGTATGTTATGTAAAAAATATAAATATCCACAATAAAATAAGCCCAGCGCATCGCAACGCAGTGTTATCCAAGACACGTTTGAAAGTCATTAAGATTGCATGACACCGACAGCTGCCAAGTATTTCAGCCAAATAGCTCCTTTCCTGCAAAGAGAGTGCATGCCAGATGTTTCCACCGCTTAGTAATCTGTGACGTCACTAAATAGTTGCTCCAATTACCTAATGATAATAAACGATTCGTGGATTGCTGTACTGAGAAATATTTGATGATAGTTATTTGGTTAAGGCGCACAGTGTGATAAATGGCTCTAAAATCGGACATCGCTTTTTTATTCTTCTAATCGATGGTATACATTGTTTTGAATGCTAGAGTAGAACTCCTATAATCGAATTCAACTTAGAACCAGAGATATAAATTTTTAAATATTTTATTCTGGTTATCCATAGAAATCAAAAGAATTAACCGGGTAATATAGTTTTTTTTTGGAACAACAAAGAGGAAGAATTGTTTTAATTTATTATGTATGCAACATTTCTGTGTTTTAATTATAGTATGTGATAAAGCCAATTGTCTGCTATTTTTAGAAACGCAAACATTATTTCTAGATATAATCTAAAGCAAGTTACGTATTTTTTTCTGTAATTTTGAAATTATTTTTTTGCGTGGGTTCTAGAGGGCAGTAGCATTTTATTTTGAAACACATTATTGTTTAGTGTTACCTCAACCTGCCTGTAAAATATCAGACGCCTATCCCGAAGGAATTCGGATTTTTCGAGTTCAGTATTTTTTTTGTTAGGGTTATCACAAATCGAAAATCCATAACCATATTTTTTTGACTTAAATTGAAGTAGGTATTCATTATTATTTATAAACTGTAGGTATAGAGGTATCATATGTAATTTAATGGGATAAAAGTAGTTTTGGCAAATAATTATTCTGTGAAATTAAAAATTCCTCGTGGCTGTTTGCAAGTATAGTTTTTAAATTGTATTTCGTTTCACGCGTACAGTTGTTTGTTTATTGCATTATAATGTAAAACTAATATACTTATATTTTTCTGATGACGGGGGAAAAGTGGTATAGGGAAGGGGTCCGCCCTCGTCAGGTTTAATCAAGCTAAAACCCTATATCGAAACATATTCTCTGGAGGAACGGGGCAGGCTCCATGGAGCCGTCAAAGACCCATGGTTGCACTTTGCCTCAGCATGACCTGACTCAGCCTGCTGAGGGATGTCTGTCCGGGCTCCAACTGGCTGACTTAATGTTAGGAGGGCAAGAGGGCGCCAACCCTCTTGTTAGTCCACGAGTGGCGATTTAGGAAGCTTTGGATAGCACCATAGCCGTTGCTCTTTAACCTCCAAGAGTATCCGCAAGTACAAATTTGGTAGTTTCTCCAAATCTGTTGCGAGTAAATATGTTACGGAATATGTATGGTACCCAATGACAGTGACATTACACAAAATATTGGTCCACGGTAAGGAAATAATCACGCATTCAGCTTTACCTATAGGTGTCCTATCGGAGCAAGCCGGTTAATCACGCAATAAATTTTGGAGACACGACCGCGAACATCACAGTAGGAAGTTTGACCGCAAAAAGACCATGCTAGATTTATTTCATAGAGCGCTAGAGTCTTCTGGCCCATACATTTTCGATATCGGGCTTCAACAGAGATTAAAGAAGTAAAAACGCCAACCTCTGTCCATCACAGTTTTGAATTTGTTAAAACCCATTAATGTCCATAGTAATATAGAGGAACCCCAAGCAGTGGAATCTAGTTCCAACCAAGTCACAATACTCGAAGAGTTTGAACATATTGACACACAAACTCTTGTGACAGAAAACGAGGACTTTCTTCTTTAATTGATTACTAGCTTCTGCCCGTGACTTCTTCCACTTGAAAAACACATACTTATACCATAAAACATCTTAAAAAGCACTCGGCAGTAGTGTAACTTTCTATTTGTGAAATAATTTTAGAAATCGGATGAGAAGTTTCGGCGATTATCCAAATTATTATACAAATCCACAATTTTTATCAAATTGTATCAAATACGTATAGTATAGACATAATTAGGTACTGCGCTCTGGCGCCGAGACCCGCGTTAATATAGAAACATTAGTTGTCTCAATAGGAATTATTAATTAAAATTTTTGTGTTCTGAGAGTGTTAACCCTATTATCAGAGAAAATTTTGAAAACCATAGAATCATTATATCTTCGATTTCCTGATAGATTTGCATCTGATTTTTTTTATAGTTAATAGTACAATTCTGAAGAATGTTTTAAGATAAATATTAGGTGCTACTTACAAAAGATGTCCGAGGGAAAAAATAAAAAGGAAAAAAAATAAAATCAGGCTTATTTGTTTTTCTATTATAGCAAATTATTTTCTGTTTCGCCTATAGAATACCTTGTATATATTGTCAATAAACTTCAAAAACAAATGTTCAAATATGTTTATCACATCGTTTATTTTAGAGTTTTTCTGAAAATCCAGAAAAATCTAATAAAAATTCTAACTCTGTTTTAAAGTATATTTAAGATCCGGGAGTTCTACTCTAGCATTCAAAACAGTGTATACTATCGATTAGAAGAATAAAAAGGCGATGTCCGATTTTGGAGCCATTTATAACACTGTGAGGCGGTACCCCGAGCAAAACGCCGCGCAAGCCGTTTTTTGTGCTGTTTTTAGGAGCTATCTACTCGTTATTTAAAAAGAAATATCAATAAATAAAAATACATTAAATTTCTACATAATATTGATTCTAAAATGGTAGATTTAGTTTTTTTTTTAATGTTGTATATATTTCACTAATCTACTTCCAAAAAAACATGAAAATGAGAAATAATTATTGATATTATGCATCTCCTCGTAAAGTGTTCATTGATTATTTTTTGTACTAACACTAATGGATAGACAATTTAATAACGAACATTTTGGTAGAATTATTTTTTTCAAAAGACCAAAATTCGATTTTATAAAGATTTTATTCTAAAATCTGGGCGTATTCACTACTGTAATTCATGCGCCACCAGTGCCGCTAGACCAATAGGAACGCTCATATCTCATGCCGATTTTTTGGTCAGGGTACCGTCTTAACAGGTTCACAGTACCGTGACGCACTTTATGGAATTTGTGATTGTTTTAAGTACTGTTTTTGCTTTTTTGACAGTGAACCCTGTTAAAAGGTATTTTAACCCCCGATGGAAAAAGAGAGGTGTTATATGTTGGACGTGTTATGTATTTGTGTATCTGTCTGTGACATCAACGGATGAACCGATTTTGATTTCATTTTTTCTTGGTTGAAAGGTGACTTTACCGAGAATATCCTTGTCTATGTTTGATGAAAATCAGTACAGCCGTTCAAAAGTTATGGACAATCGAGGTGATTCGCAAGATATCGTGTCATAATTACGTGTTCAATAGATTGTGCGAATCGAAGCGTGTCTACCTACTACTAGATAAATTATGTAGCATGCAATAAAAATGTGTCGGGGATTTTTTAAATTTTACTTGTTTACTGGTGTTTTTGCAATTTGACACCATTTTAACAGCTGCTGAGTATGGAGCCTTCCTCGGTTTAGGCAGTGTTTTTATTATGGTTTCCAAAGTGTAATTTCTCAGTAGCAGAGATTGATGAAGAATGGTAATATAGGCCTCATACCTCATTGTCGAGGCGGGGGGCTCAGTAGCCGTGGCCTGGTCGTCCACAAGCCACGGTGAAGCTAAGAGGAACCCGAGGAGGCGCCGCTCGTCAGGGCTTTTGCCGATTAAGCCGTAGACGTAGCGGCCTACAAGCAGGTTGCGGTGCCGCTTGGTAACAGAGGCGACATCGCAACTGAGGCGGGCCGCGATGTCGTATGGAGCGTCCCAGGTCTTTTACGATATCGCTGCTGAGGGTTGGAGACCGCGGCGGGAGAGGAGTGCCGGTATTACGGTGCGCCGCTCTCCCTACCGGCCTGGACGGGGTCGCCACCGTCTGATGGCGGACGCGGTGTGACCTATCCCCTGAGGCCGAAAAGTGGTAGGTGGCGGGGCCACTGACCTGACCCGTCACAGGGGGACCAAAGGTGCCATACACGGGGTCGTCTAGCACCCATGTGCTTTTTTGGTCCCTGGGGTGGTCACGGCGTACACTGTGTTCTGGTGCACCGGTGATGGGGGGTATCCGACTGAGGAGGGGCGGCGGGTTCGCGGTGAGTACGCTTATGGCGGTAACGCGTGCCCGTGTTACCGCCATAAGCGGCACAGGAGGACACCGTGGAGTTTTAGTGGGTTCGAGTCCCACATCCCATCCCCGTGGTAGCGCAGTATGCATGAGCATTTCTCCAAGGAAAAAAAAGGTTACACACCACATGGGACTTTCAACACTTCGCCATTTATTGACGTTACACAGTAAGTATTGACAGTAGGGCGTGAATTTCCGATACTGAGTGATAATATCGGAATCTCGTAATTAGAAAAATATCTAATTTTAGCTCCTTTTGAATTGCCGAGCGAGAAAGCGCGGTTGTTAAGTCCGTTGACTACGATGATTAGCAGTGGTCGTATAATCTGTTTACTAATGCGCTTATTTAGTTAAACTTCACTACATGAAAAAAAAAAATGTCTAGTCTAGATGAATTCCGGATTTACAGTCCCGAGATAGCTAAAAATGTTACCTTTAAGAGTACAAGTAAATCCACAGTTTCATAGAACTCGTTGTAACAATGATATATTAATTGTTTAATGCTTCGGTTACGGGAATCCGTTGGATTTGAGATGCACGGGATTGGTCAATGTGGCGACACTTGGGGGAGGCTTATGTACAGCAGTGGACGTCTTTCGAATGAAATGACGCTGCAATTCCGAGATCTAATATCGGAAAGTAATATCGGAATTGAAAAACTTCCGATATAACATGCCCTAGTTGACTGGACAGTGGGTGTATTTTACCTTCTACGTACCCCTTCTGCTCTCATGTTATCATCTGCCTAAAGTTGACAAAAAATAAAAGGCCCGTTTTGACAGTTATAAAAATATAATAATAATGAAACTTGATGCTTGCGAATGATACTCGTTGTTATAGTGAATGGGTAACATAGTAATTAATTATGATTATGAATTTGATTTTTCAATTTCTTACGTAGAAAGTTATCGCGGCATGTAAAATGAGAAACGTCAACGGACTTCTTAGATTGTGACGACTTTAACAGTCTAACAGACAGAAGACCTTCTACAGGTCTAGCGCCTAACTGTGTCAGTTCCTGAGGTATGGGAGCGGAACGGGAGGGGTGTGTTTACGAAACTTCAAACGACACGCAACATCAGTTGGGCGTCAGGCTCATAGTCAGGCTTGCTGTCGTCAACACGTGTTAATTGGACAGGTCGCTTCAAGTAAAACGCACACGGTATTCGCAACCAAAGATGAGTCCTCCAATAAGGTCTCAAACTAAACAAGTTGTTTATAAAGTGTACGAATATTTTAAAACAAAAAAAAATGTCTCAATTCTGCTGAGTTTAAAGATAACATTAACATACATAAATAATAATATAAAAAAAATATTATTATATAGCCACACGTTATTTATTTTTTTAGTACTTATCAATAAGCTTGGAGAAAACTGCGAGACTCGATTCCTGAACTACCTATTTATAATATTTACCTACAAATTTGTACCCTTGGTAGGCGAGTCCGACTCGCACTTGTCCGGTTTTTTTGTTTTTATTGTCACACGCCGAAATATTAAAGAAAAATAAATAAATAAAAATAAAAGCACAAAAAAATATCATAAGCATTTCGTAAGAGATATCTGCATTAAAATATATCACGTGTATAGCGAGACAGTTAGGACACGTCATGTCACGTCACTTGACACCCCTCCCGTACCGCTCCCATACCTCAGGAACTGACACAGTTAGGCGCTAGACCTGTAACAAATACGTGCGTCTAATCATATCACAGATTCAAGATTATGCAATACTCCAGAGTAGACATTACTTTATCTTCGCTACTGATATCTAACTGCATGCAGCTGAACTCCAGTGGTTTTTTTTTACGTGGCGCCACTGCGTATTTGACCTGCACAACCAGGTCGATTCAAACTTTATGGCGGACTAGCTGATCCCCGCGGCTTCGATCCCGTCAAAATTTTTTGACGGGATATATTAATTAATTTAGTTCAAAATTATAGCTTATGTTACTCGGGAATAATGTAGCTTTCCATAGGTGAAAGAATTTTTAAAATCGGTCCAGCCATTTTAGAGATTAGCCGGAACAAACAGACAGACAGACAAAAATTAAAAAAAAAAATATTTTGATGTATGTACCGTATATATATTCATATACATGTAGTAAAAAACGGTTATTTCAATATTACAAACAGACACTCCAATTTTATTATATGTATAGACGTGAGAACTGTAACTGAGGAGCTCGTGGCTAAATAATAACAGCCGCACGGGTCGATCTTTAAGGTTAAGCAACGCTTGACGAGATCGGTCCGTGGATGGGTGACCATTTCAACATACCGAGTTTCCTCCGTGCCTCGGAAAGCACGTTAAACCGTTGGTCCCGGCTGTCATTTGAAGATCTTTGACAGTCGTTACGAATAGTCAGACGCTTGAGATCTGACACCATTCTAGCCAAGGGGTACCGTGTTACCCAGTTATTGGGTTGTGGATGTCAGATAGGCAGTCGCTCCATGTAAAAAACTGGTACTCAGCTAAATCCGGTTAGACTGGAAGCCGACCCCAACATAGTTGGGAAAAGGCTAGGCAGATGATGATGATGTGAGAACTGTAACTTGTTTTGTTATATTAATCAAACTGTTTCTCCCACAGATTTATGTGCGTGGACACAGTGGAACAATCCATCAGGAAGCTGCAGCAAGCCAAGCTGGAGCTAGCAGAGAACGTACTTACCGGCGCCAAGAATACTAACAACTCCAAACTTACCATAGAAGACCTCAAAGTGCTGTTCAATATGGGCCAGTAGATGTTTAATGAAGGCCTGTTTGAATATAATTTATCACACTCGTTTGAAGAGAACAGCCAACCGATGTAATTTTTGGATGATCAAAGCATGTTTAAAAAGAATGAAAAAGCGTTAATTTTCGTAAAACGGCCATCGCTCAGCATAATGCTGGGACTCGAGTGAGTGATAGAACCAAAGTGCGATGGCTCACATTCAAAAAAGGAACTAATACCGTTCCTTTTTTGAATTTGAGCCATCGCACTTCACATTCAAAAAAGGAACTAATACCGTTCCTTTTTTGAATGTGAGCCATCGCACTTCACATTCAAAAAAGGAACGGTTCTAAATCCAGGTTGGACCACAAATCACTAAATATGTTTAGGGCTAAACGGGAAATCGTTTTCTGTCTTTGTCGTCCGTTCTAATTTGATAGAGAGATGGTTTGAATTAAGCACTGAACGCATTTAGTCAGAGGTGCAAGAAGGCTTTTATTCGTCAAATATTACAGGAATGGAAAAAAAATGCGACATTATAGAATTCATATCAATGTGAATCAATAGAGACATTCCTAAATGCGTAAAATAATATTATTATGTGCCATTTTTAATTGATAATGTACAAAACTCGGCGGCGCCGTGCTGACTCAGCGGGTATCAGTGGCATTGTTTTAGTTGGTAAGATAAGTAGCAAAACCATGCCTTCGCCACCCACCCGCCGAGTTACTTCGGCGGCCTTAGGGTATTACTTAGTCTGAAGACTTAGGGCCGATTGCTGAATTGAGTTTTTATTATGCACCACTGGATAACAGTCATGGTGTTATTAAATGTATATTTTTTTTACAGATTTTCAGGTTAGACTTTAATAACAACTCAACTCCAAATACTTATTCAGAAATCGGAGGTATGTCAAATTTTTGATCAGTAAATCTGGCTTTAAATCTTTTCCTAGAATTATTAATTAATGACATGAAAAACCATAACTCTTTTACTTATTTTATTCAAATGACAGTTTACCATATTGACCGGAAAAACCAAAAAGATCTGTGGAATAAAAATGGCGATTTGACAGTAAGTTTGACAGCTTTTGTATGGAAACATGTCAAACCTCCTTAAATATTCATTAGGATAAAAGATAAATAGTTAGGGAATCCAATCCCGCATACCTGATCCTGCATTCTTGCGGGATCAAGTTCACTTTTCGCGTTCGCGTTTGCGAGATTGCATTCCCTATATCCGTCTATTGAAAAATCAGCCCCTTTTTTTCAATTATAATTTTACAATGGCAAATGGCAGGACCAAAAAAAATAATTAAAATTCAGAATGACATAATTTTATCGCTACATAAAAATAGTTATTATGAGAATGATGTTGTAAAATATAGGTTAAAAGAATTATTTTTGATACTTGTAATATTTAATAGATTATAATATTGTTTACAATAAATAATTATGTAATCTATTGATCGCTGTTTTTTTTAACCTCGATTAAAAAAATCAAATTCATTCGTTCTCTGACAGACAAGACAGGTTAAACCACTGGATCCAGAAGTCGTCATCGAAAGTAACTTCTTAGGAAAGAATTACTGGTTTAATGCCCGTAACCGAAGCAATAAAAAAGCCATTGTGTCTCGCGTGGATAGGTACAGGTTTCGAGAACTCAATTGGGTTAAAATCCCCAAAGCAAAGAAGAGAAGTTAACATAGGATTTCAAAATTTTTGACGATGGTGGCAAAACCATCGGGCATATGGTTTTATATTTTAATATTTATCTATCAAAATTACCGCTAGATCCGGCCCGAGTTAGACAAACACCACATGTCCACAAACAGCAAGCGAGTGACGCACCACAAAGGCAACTAAACCATAACAAAAATAAACTGCTGTTAGAAAAATTCGTAATTTAACTGACATAGAGACAGCCCGTTTAGTATACTTTAGCTATTTTCATAGTGTAATGTCGTACGGTATTCTGTTGTGGGGAAATGCCGCCGACATCCAGAATATCTTTGTTTTGCAGAAAAGAGCTGTTCGATCAATATATAAATTAAGCCCGAGGCACTCTCTCAGAGAGAAATTTAAGGAGATTAATGTAATGACTGTGCCCTCTCAGTATATTTATGAAAATCTTTTATATGCTCATAAAAATATAAAATTGTTTAAAAAATACAGTGATATCCATAACATAAATACTAGGAACAAACACAAATTTGTAGTACCTACAACAAGGCTCAAGAAGATAGGTGGCTCGTTTAGATGTCAATGTGTACGCTTTTATAATAAGCTTCCAAGCCACGTACAAGATCTAAGTCTTAATAAATTCAAATCATTCATTAAACGTAAGTTGTGTCAGAAAGCGTTTTATACTATTAAAGATTACGTTGAGGACAAAAAGGCTTGGGATTGAGCTGCTCCAATTAATTTTGATTTTTTTATATTTTGCACCGTGAATTTTGTTTTTAATTTTGATATTTTTTTTTGTTTTCTTGCAATGACAAGAATATTTACTTTTTAAAGTATTATATTTTTTATTTTTTTATTATTGTGAATGTGAAGACTATGTGGATTTTTGTTTTTTATTATAACTTAGTTAGTTTTTACTCATGGTCTGGCAGTTTGAGTAGTTTATGCGGCCTACCCGAATGTCCTTTCTTTGGTATTGTTCGTCGAATCGTTGAGCTCCGTAAATTCTGAGTTGAGCTGCTCGGTTATTGACAAATGCGTGCACTGACTGGACAGGTCCACTCAATCTGGCTGGTTCTTTCCTCAAAAGACCATTTCAGACATATGTCTACATGGTCTTCACATGATATAACCAAGTTTTTGTCAAGACTTTAAAAGAGACTGTGACCTCTGAGTTTGTTTCGGCCTTTCTTCTCAGAGTAGTCAGATACGAAACGCCGACCTCATCTAGTTTTAAAAAATATGATCGACATGTAAAAGTGTTTGTACAAACCAACTTACAGAAATAAAATCATTTATCATTTATCATTTATCATTTAACTCAGCGTCACAACACTGAAAAGGAAACGAAATCATTGAGGAATTCTTCAAAAAATATCAAGACGGACAGATCATTCACTGACGGAGACACAACATGCACAGTTATCTAAAAATAAAGTAGGAATCACGGCCGTCCACCGCTGCTCACAAATTATTACCATTTCGCGCGGGAAACGACCAGAGTGCCGCGAATATTTTGTTAAAAAAGTTACTTATTTTTTTTAAATTATGAGCATCGAACGCAGGTCATGCGTGAGCCAGGCTCCACACGTCACCAAGCGCCTTCTAGCAATCATAGTGCTGTTAACTGGCTTGCTTTGCATGTTTGGAGGTAAGGCCTTTCAATTTACTAACAAAATATTATGTTAGATGTCAGTCGTAAATTTTAAGAATAAGAGTACGATGTGGTGTGTCACAGTGTGGTGAGTGTACGATAAATGATTAAATTATGTGAAACCTACTAATGTGAAGTTATTTACGACGACCGGCTGTTTTTGAAGCGAAGAGAAAATGTATGTTGAACGTTTATGAATGAAATTAATAATAGCAAGCAACAATCTTCCAATGTTCAATGTCATTTGGAAAGTGGAAGAATGCGATTGCACAATAATAACAGAATATAAATTATAACGTTTACCAACAAGTTCAATGTTTTGAGCGGCATACTGATTAATGCAGAGAACAGCAAACGGCTTTTCGTTGATAAACGAACTCGATGACGACTCAAATACACGAAATAGCCCGCACTTGAAGATTCCTTAAACTAAGCACGCACTGCGGTTTTTGTTCGCGCGATTTTTTTCTGCTTTTCTGGGAATTGTGGGAGCTGCGAATTGCGGCAAAAAATTAGCGCGGAAAAAATACCGCAACAAATTCGTGTTTTGTCACAAAATACACCGCCACCGCGGCACGGATTAAATTCGCGCGAATATTTTGAGCTCTATGAACAGATTGAACAGTTAGAAAGATACAAAAGTCGCGCGGAATTTTATCCGCAGTGCGTGTTAGTTGTGTTAGTAGCGAATAAAATCCGCGCAAATAAAAACCGCTGTGTAAAGGTGAACGCGCACCTAGACGCACCGCACTCGCCGCACTCGCCGCACGCGCCGCAGTCATCGCATTTTCTCTTGGCCCCGCGCTATCCGCGCCGAACGCGCCGCACACATTGTATCCACTTCTGTACATGTTGAACTATATTTTCATACGGATACGGATCACGTTGCCGCGCCGCCCGCATTGCCCGCCGAGTCTGATGACGTCATCCGCACGCGCTGGTGGAATCCGTATACCTACAGCATTTTGCTGAAATGCGGCTCGTGCGGCGCGGATAGGTGCGCGAGGCTGCATAAGATTTCATATAAAGATTTATAAAATGCGATGACTGCGGCGCGTGCGGCGAGTGCGGTGCGTCTAGGTGCGCGTTCACCTTTAAGCCTCATGCGCGAGTTCGAGCATACCTACCTACTCGCGCATATTTTTCACTCATTAATCTTGACTTGCGTCCCAGCTAACATCAGCAGCCTAATTGTGTAAGTGAATTCAGCATAGGAAACAATCTGTTTCTTTCCCAAAAACGACTTTTTGTATTGCGAAAAGTCGTTTTTGGGAAAGAAACAGTTTGTTCTAGAGTGAGCGAAGCGAGTTTGAGAACTTAGGGTACCCCGGAAGATACGTATCTAATCTTTCCGTGTCGGGGGAACCTAAGTTCGCGTAATCATCATCCCCTTGGTGATAAGTTTCTAAAAACCTAGCGGAGTTCCAGGCTTCGTTGACTCTGCCTATACCTAAATAGGTACCTACTAACGATTATTTACATGTTGGAGTCGTTCCAGAGTTGTCCGAGTCGAATTATCTTAGAATCCTTGATTTACTAAAAGTATGATATTTTTCAGGATATCTACTGGGACGAGTGGCCCGTCCAGAACCAAGGAAAAACATGTCCTTGCTGACCTATAACCTAACAATCATAGCGGACAGTATTTTCAAGAAGGCCAAAAGGATACCGCCGAAGTTGGTCCACCAGAATGACCCAGATAAAATTCAGTTACGATTGATAGAACTATTCAACTGTACACAGTTATGCGGTGCGCTGAATAAATATAACCTGGCGGAGTTCGTCAAGAATTCTATTAATTATCAAGTGACGAAATTAATGAGGGCTGTGAATAACGCCTCCGTGTATTTAGATAGTCTTAGCTGACGTTGGTAACTATTAAAAGGACCAATTTGAAATATACTTCGGTATATTCAGTGTCCATTGTGCAGCTTGCGAAATACTATATACTTACTTATTTCGATGAGTTTTGTTGATGTCAACTATTTTGGTCTATCGTGTAACTGGCATACAAGTGCAAGTAGCTTGCATGCCATTGTGATATTCACAAATCTGAGATGCATTCTGTTGGGGCGTTCTCAGTAGTTCGGTTATTTTGTCCGGTCCCGGACTTTTCGTCTCGACAGTTCGGTGATGCAATACGACCGGACTATTGAGCCTGATAGTTCGGTATCGATATCGGAACTGCACTAGTGTAAAGGTAAAAAGAAAGACTGAAATGTCGACATGTAATACGATATTTTTTACTTCAAATTGTCAGCAAAATCATCTACTTTTTCCAACAAGCCAAGTACAACGCAATTTTTTACAAAAATATTAATAAAAAGCTTACAGTGCGACATAAAAGTGTAGAAAATAAATGAGGGCGCCACAATCGCTCAGATAGCAACCCAGTTAGTACGACCCAGCTGATCTTGATACCTGAATAGTATTATTTATTTATTGGGTTTAAATAATGAGTAAATAAGTAAATATAGTAATAAATTAAATAAGTATGTTTATTAAATAAGTATGTTTATTAAATATTTGATATTAAGTAGTAATAAAACAACAACTTCACAAAAAATAAGTATTTTTAATAATCAATTGCATTCAATATAAAGTCGTCCAATACCTTTGGGGGACGACCCTTCCTGTGTTTAGCTGGTGTTGAGAATTTCCCACCGTTTTCAATGCCGTGTTGCACGATTCTGCGCACTGTGCTTACAGAAACACCTAAAACAAGCAAAGAAAAGAATCACTGTCAGACCGACGATCGAAGTTCCGCGGTAAATAAACGTGAATATATTTTAAAATTGTTTCTTTCCATTCAGTCGCTTGCATCAACAAATATGGTATAACAAAAAAAAAAATCGTATCCGCAATAAACTACATTGATTTTTGTTGCCTTACTATCAACGGTGTTAAGTCACGCTATAGCTTATCTTATCTTATGGAGGGGCCGAGAAGCAACTCGGACACTTCGACCCACTGGGATCTATTGTGGTCCCCTAGATAACTTACTCCTCCCCAATCTCGTTGAAAACTCTTTTCATGAGTCTTACAACGAGACTGGGAGATATGAGCCTATAGTCTTCTGGTTTAGGATATCCAACCCCTAGTAGACTCATTCGCTTACCAGCCAGTGCATCGCATGTGCACAGGAGATGCTCCATGCGTTCCGTATGTTCCCCACACAACCTGCACACGGGTGTCGCGGTTAGACCCATCTTCATGAGCATGTCGTTGGTTCCAAAGTGCCCAGTAAAGGCCCCAAGCAGGTAGCGGATTTGCCCCCTGCTCATATTCCAGATGCATTCCCGGGCTTTGAACGTAGAGCCTAGGAATTTCTTGGAGTGTTGTAGACCAGTAGTAGACAACCAGTGTGTTTGTTGTCTGTGATCTGCAAACTCCTTAAATGTGGCTTTTACGAGACACGTCGAAATGCCTACACATGGTTCCGGACCCACAAAATCATTTGCTGAGCCCTCTCTTGCCAGTTCATCTGCCATTTCATTACCATGGATTCCTTTGTGTCCAGGGACCCACACCAGTCTCACCCTGTTATGCCTCCCAAGCCTGTTTAGGACCTGGATGGCATCCAGAATAAGTTTGGAATCCACTTTGTAGGATGCCATGGCTTTGATTGCAGCCTGACTGTCACTAAGAATATATATGGATTTACCTCTGGTTCCTCTATCTATATTCTCTTGAGCACAGGTTATTATGGCATATGTTTCTGCTTGGAATACAGTTGCCATCTTCCCTAAGCTTTTGCTACATTTGTAACCTTTTGCGTATATTCCCGCTCCTGTACCTGATTCCATTTTGGATCCGTCAGTGTACCACACCAGACTATCTTGTTCTGGTGGATCGAGTCCCTTCGTCCAGTCCTCTATTGAAGGGATTTGGACCTTAAAAGACCTTTCAAACACAAAAGTAGTTTGCATTTTATCGGATATCATGCTAGTTATCCGATCCAGGCCTTCATTGCGATCAAACTTTGTATGGTTAGTCTTTGGCCTAGAGGCATCCCATAGTCCAGCAACAGCAAGACGATGTAATGTCTTCCTTGCCTCGAATTCAACCATCATATGCAGAGGAGGGATATTGAGGTATCTCTCAATCGCTGCAGTAGGTGTTGTCCTGAAAGCGCCCGTGATGCCGAGACACACTGTTCTTTGTAACCTGGTGAGTGGCGCTTTGCACGAGGCAAGCTTTGTTCTTGGCCACCACACTATGCTGCCGTATGTGATAATAGGTATTATCATTGTTCGGTACAGCCATCGTATCACTTTGGGCTTTAATCCCCAAGTTTTACCGTAGGTGGAACGACACATGCCGAACACTCGTAAGGCCTTTGTCGTAATATTTTCCACATGAGTTTTCCACCTGAGTTCTTTATCAAGCGTTACACCCAGATATTTAACTTCGGTGGACCAGGGCAGCTTTATTCCATTGAGGGAGGGCTCTCCTAGGTTTCCTAGTTGTCTCTTCCTCGTGAATGGAATAATGACTGCTTTACTTGGGTTGATAGAGAGGTGGTTCTTTGTACACCATTCCTCTGTCATCCTCAATGCCTTTTGTAACAATCCAGAGACTACGTTTGGAAATTTACCATTAACCATTATAGCTATGTCATCTGCATAGCCTACTGTGTAGAATGGTCCGGTGTTGAGTTTGGTAAGCAGCGAGTCTACTACCAAGCACCATAATAATGGTGACAGCACTCCGCCTTGCGGACAACCTCTTGTTGTTTTTGCGCTAAGTCTGTCTCCCATCAGTTCTGATCTGACTACTCTGCTTCTCAGCATATAGTCAATCCAGTTGCACGTGGTATCATTGATGCCATGTTCCTTTGCAGCAATGCGTATAGACTCAAATGTTGTCTTGTCAAAGGCTCCCTCTATGTCGAGGAAAGCCCCGACACAAATCTCTTGTCCTTCTAGCGCAGCCTCGGCTCGACTCGCAACATAGTGCAATGCCGTTTCCGTAGATTTTCCAGGGCTGTAGGCGCACTGTAGTTTATGTAGAGGGAATACTTTAAGTGGTCCCTCTCTTAGGTACCTGTCTACCATTTTCTCCAGAGCTTTTAAGAGAAAGGATGATAGACTGATGGGCCTATAAGCTTTAGCTTCTTCGTAAGTCGGTCTGCCCACCTTCGGTATAAAGGTGACTTTGACCTCCCTCCATGCCTTAGGTACATACCCAAAGGCTATGCAGGCTCTGTAGAGTTTACTCAAATGTGGTATCAAAACAGATGCCCCTTCTTGCAAAAGTATTGGGTAGATGCCATCCGGACCAGGGGATTTGAAAGGCTGGAAGCCTGCTAAGGCAAGCTTCAGTTTATTTTCATCTACCACTTTCTTTGCCGTGAGCCAGTTATTTTTGGACGTGTGCCTCGTGAGCTCGTCCCTTGTGACTGGTTCCTCTTCATCGCTGTCGCGCAGTTTACATTCCGGGAAGTGAGTTCTAAACATCACGCCCAGAGTGTCCCGTCCAGTTTCTGTGAGATACCCATTCTCATCCTTTACAGATGACAGTGGGTTTGTCTTATTCATGGACATTGCTTTGCACAACCTCATTCCATTTGGCAGAGCTTCGATGGAGGTGCAATGCTGTCGCCAATTAGTTCTTTTGGCCTTGCGAACCGCCGTGTTATACCTCGTCAGCATGCTGTGATAGCCAGAAAAGTCTTTCCTGGCTTTTGCATCATTAAAGGCCTGTCGTGTTTCCTGACGTATTTTAGCTAGTTCAGGAGTCCACCATGGTACCTTTTTGCAAAAGGCCTTTTTCTCTGGGCAATTATCTTCCCATGCACCGATGGTGCCCACCTTGATTCTGTCCGCTTCAAATTCTATATCTAGTATGGAATTAAGCTTACCTTTAGGGCTCCCTAGATTTACTTTTAGGTCCCTCCTGTACGAGTCCCAATTTGTATGCCTTGGGTTTCTCCTTCGTCTAGTTTCGGCCTCTCCCGCCGTCCTAAACCTAAAGCATATATAATTATGATCAGACAGAGAGATTTCGTCCGATACATGCCAATTTTCAATGTGAGTGCTGGCCCTGTTTGAAGCCAATGTCAGGTCAATAACTTCAGATCTCGCAGAGGTCCTGAAAGTAGGTTTATTGCCTGCATTAAGGATTTGTAAAGAAGAGCTTACCACAAAGTCCAACAAATCCTCCCCTCGTTTGTTGACATCTGAGCTGCCCCAAACGACATGGTGTGCATTCGCATCGCAGCCAAGTATCAGGTCAAGGTTTTCTTGGTTGCCGTAGTACGCTATAGCTACAACGCTATTTGTTTATATTAGCATAACCTCAAAAATGGTAAACAAATAAATTGTAAATGATATTTGGTTCGAAAATTTTGCTCCCTGAATGTATTAATCGTTTTTAATTAACGTTTAGTGCAACTTTCAATAGTTACTTACCAGTAAAATCTGCTGTACGATGGTAAACATCTTTTATGTTGGATAGAAGCTGCGCAGCTTGGAATTCGGCTATACACCGCATATAAACTTTGTAAACTATATCACATGCACCTTCACGAATTACCTTATTCATTTTTGTCCACTGTTTTTCTATCTACACACAGAAATATCACACGAAAACTAAAATTCTTACGAAAATCGAAACCGATCGAGATGAATTGACAGCTCAAGTACTCATTTTAGATGTTGCCAGAATATGAAAACTTTTAGTTCCCAAATATTTAACTTCTACTCTTTTATGTTGCACTGTACTTAGCGGTTTACAAAGCTGGGAGTTATTGGAGGTGCAGAAACTATAAGAATGATACCAAATGTAAAGGATACCTCGTTTTATCCAAAGTAAGTCGTTTTTTTCTTCTCAAGACTGCCTCAAGTTTCAGTGCTTAAATATAACATTTACCAATCATTTATACTTTACTATATCTAACGTCAAGTAGTTCTCATGATAACGATGATAACAATTTATAATTGTTTTTTAGGAAGAAGACGTGAATACAAAGGATAGTGCTGACCATTCTTGCGAACACGACAAAATACAAAATGATATAGATATATTACTCAAATACTCAATCAATGTGTTGATGAGGCAACACAAGGACACGAAGCTGCTCCAAAAGTATTCAAGAAATTCACTCTTAAAACAAAGGGATTAAATTTGGCTTCAAAACAACCTATCCCTAATTTTAATTTATTTTTTAATTTGTTACTATTAATAAAAAAATTACAATCGGAAAATTCATTCGGTTACGGAAGTCTCTAAAATACAAATAAATACTAATAATTATGAAGACTTTAAGGTGCCAAAACAATTTCAAGATTTTTTATTAGCAGATTTCTATAACGGCACAATTTAAAACTTTAATATTCTGTAGTGAAGAAGCACGATGAATTTTGACATCCCTGAAACAATTTTTCATGGATGGTACCTTTCAGGCATGGCACCAATCCTTTTCCGGAGCTATACAGCATTCATGGAGACATAGGAAGTGGCATTGAAAACACGAATGTTATTCCATTAGCATACATCTTCATGTCACACAAGAGTGTAAAAGCTTACGAGATTGCATTTCAATTAATACAATCACAGGTTCCAGGTTGGGTACCGGAACAAGTTCATGTTGACTTTGAGAGCGCCACCATAAAAGCATTGTTCAAAACTTTCAAAAATGTGCTTTTTATCGAAAGGCAAAGGCAATTGGACTAAACTCAAGAAATTATAGGCGTATCATCAGTTTGTGTTGCATACTGCCATTGCTACCTATACATAAAATACAGGATGGTTGGCAACATATTTTATTAAACAAAATGTCTATTCAAGATGAAAAATTAATGAAATTCAAAAGATATTAAAAAAAAACATGCATGAAGCCTGATGTTCAATGTTAACCTTTGAACATCGAATCAGCACTTGGCCCGGCGACGACTACACAAGCGGCCTAGTTAAAATAATGACTGAGTTGCATCTTACACGCATGAAACACATACAACTTTGTATAATAGTGTGTATTAAGTTAAATTAGTATATAAGCTGTACATCTTGTAAAATAAAGCAGATTTGAATTTTATATTCTTGTCTCATTACCCCTCACTGTGGCCAAGACACCTTTAGCCTTCTCAGTCTCGTGAGTCTGCGAGCTGGCAGTGAGTTTATCCTTCCCGAACCTGGACATCCTGTCTACTATCCGTCTGTAACCTTAGGTCGCATGGTGCAGACATCCTGAGCTTATTTATATATTTATATATCACTACTAGGTATATGGTAGGTTAGGGCTGTAGGGCTTATAGGGATTATAGTCGTAGGGACTGTTAGGCTTATAGGTTCAGTAGGCGCGTGACGTATCATATCCCTGCATGTACTAACGCACCCCCAACAGTATTGCGACCTCACGTGACATCTGTTTGGAGTGGTTAGACACCTGACTTTATAAATAGGTATATGGTGCGTGTTTTCTGAGCGCCATCGCACCAACACTGTTGTAGAATCCTGGAATTTTACACTTAATGGATTACAAATGGAACCTGGATAGAAACTGGGGGTTAGAAAAGCAATGTCGAAACGAAGCAGAGTAAATATGGAAAAGGACGATTTTATTTAAGAAGTTCAGATGCAGTTAACTTGTGCCGAAATAAATGTATCAATATTTTAGTATAAATTGCGTTGTACTTGGCTTGTTGAAAAAAGTAGATGATTTTGCTGAGAAATTTGAAGTAAAAATATCGTATTACATGTCGATATTTCAGTCTTTCCTTTCACCTTTTATACGAGTACTAGTGCAGTTCCGATATCGATACCGAACTATCAGGCTCAGTAGTCCGGTCGTAATGCATCACCGAACTGCTGAGACGAAAAGTCTCACCAGTCCGGTGACCGGACTAAATAAACCGAACTACTGAGAACGCCCGATTCTGTTTGGTGAGTAGGTATATCGATACCCGTCACGTTCATGAAATGTCATGGGCTATCTATTTACTCCGCAAACAAGACAAAAGAATAAAAAATAAAATTTTTGAATTTGAAGTTGAGTTTTATCAAACTCTAACCCAGACTTTGGCTGTTGGCATTATAGTACGTATAAGGTCTTTGTATAATATATGTTCATAACAATCCCTGTAATGCTCATTCTCAAGTTCACAGTGACACCTTAATGTATGCCGAGAAAAGCGCATGTTTTATTTTCAACGCTTGACTCAGCGCCGAGGGTTGAAAATCATACAGTACAGTATAGGTTGCGCGTTAAGGCGGTACCCCGAGCAAAACGCCGCGCAAGCCGTTTTTTGTGCTGTTTTTAGGAGCTATCTACTCGTTATTTAAAAAGAAATATCAATTAATAAAAATACATTAAATTTCTACATAATATTGATTCTAAAATGGTAGATTTCGTTTTTTTTTAAATGTTGTATATATTTCACTAATCTACTTCCAAAAAAAACATAAAAATGAGAAATAATTATTGATATTTTGCATCTCCTCGTAAAGTGTTCATTGATTATTTTTTGTACTAACACTAATGGATAGACAATTTAGTAACGAACATTTTTGTAGAATTATTTTTTTCAAAAGACCAAATTTCGATTTTATAAAGATTTTACTCTAAAATCTGGGCGTATTAACTACTGTTATTCATGCGCCACCAGTGCCGCTAGACCAATAGGAACGCTCATATCTTATGCCGATTTTTTGGTCAGGGTACCGTCTTAATTTAGGTGTTTCCCACCGTTTGTAAAACGGGCAATAGAATATAGGCATCAATAGTTAGCATAAGATACTCTAGCAAGTCTCAATATGTATTTGTTTTTCTATTGAAGGGTTGAATAAATCAATAAATTTATGATTGATGATGTGGTCAATTTTACTGTTCCCTAAGAAAATTCATTGTAGAACCGAATTAAAATGTATGAAATAGTAGTAATAATAATTAAAAAAATATATTTTGTATATGCCTATGTATTCCAGACTGATTAAGTTGGTGTAACACAGTGTTGCCCAATTTTCTTGTACCTACTTACTGTATAAATAAATTGGTGTACAATTTTTTAAATAAATTGGTGTGCAATTTTTAAAAACTTCTTCTGCATTAACTTCCTTACCGAAAGGGTAAAAACGGGACTCTATTACTAAGACTCTACTGTCCGTCTGTCTGTCACCAGGCTGTATCTCATGAACCGTGACAGCTGACAGACATAGTTGAAATTTTCACAGATGGTGTATAACTATGGTGTATAGCTTGCTGAAAACTGTATTCAGTCCATCTTGACGCTTGTAATAACAATAAAATGGTTTTTACAAGCGTCAAGATGGACTGAATACAGTTTTCAGCGAGCTTATACGTTTTCTCATTTAGGCGCTGCGAATTTTTTTCGGGTTTTCGAAAAAGCGCAATTACTTGAAAATTATAAATATTTTCTTAAATCTAATTCCGGCACAAATACGCACAAATCAAGAGCTACTCGTGTATGTTTATTCTACAGGCGCACGTACACTGGTTTTAGAGATACACGTTTCTGCAAAACGTTATCCCAGCAGGAAATGCAATATCTCGTAAACCTGATGACGCACAAGTTATATTTTCGGCGCACATTTTCGCACAAATATAAGCTCTCTGCCCATGCACAATATTTCTCATTCCGATCTTACGTTTAGAATTTTCCTGCTGGAACAACGTTACCCCAGCAGGAATCGTTTTTTCCGTTTTTTTCAAAAACGACGACACGCACTTATTTTTACCCGACTGCTGAAGGAGGGTAATGTGTTTATCAGTCTATGTATGTATGTATGTATGTATGTAAGTATGTATGTATGTATGTATGTATGTATGTTTGTTCCTATGTGGCGTTCCAGAGACCAAACGCGTTGGCCGATTTTGATGATTCGTACGTCAATCGATGCGTCTTAACTCTGCGAGTGTCATAGGCTACATTAAAATTAGATAATAGAAAAATGGCGGATTTTGGGTGCCATATTGTGGGGGCCGAAATTTTTTTTTTCTTCCAAACCCATCGTGTGGGGTATCAAAATAAAGGGTTTTAAGAGGTGATTTCAAAAATATATAACACTTATATGTTTAAATGTATCTAATTCGAAAAAATTAACTAAAAAGTTATAAATAAAAAAACTTAATTAAAAAAATCAAAAAACCCGACTGCTTCAAAAGCGAACTAAAAAGTCGTAAACAAGGAAAAAATCATGCTGTGCAGGCGGAGGATACACCAGATTTTGGTCAGCCAGCCAGCGAATATGTATCCTCCGACTGCACAGCATGATTTTTTCCTTGTTTACGACTTTTTAGTTCGCTTTTGAAGCAGTCGGGTTTTTTGATTTTTTTAATTAAGTTTTTTTTTATATGGCGCACATTCACAGCAGATTACGCACGAATTATACGTTCCACTCATATCTCTCTAGGAGTCACTTTCCTGTTAGGGTAACGTACACAGTGGCACACAGAAAGCATTTTTTGTTGACTAGTGTTAAATAAAACATAATATAATAAAAGGTGCAAAAACATTATTACTACGCGAATACGCTTTGTATGCAAACCGTACTTTTCAAATTTTCAATTGACATTTGACAGTTCGAGGTCATGGACGCGGCATTACTCATTTGAAACGCATAGATAGTACTCAGTGACCATGTGGTCGATGGTAGTACTGAACAATAAGCTCTTGGCATACTTAGAAGCTAACGACATCTTTAGTGACAAATTGGGATCTTCTAGCGTAAGCCAATCACATCTGGAGTGAGGCCATCGAGAAGCACTCGACAAGCTTTTGATAGGGTCTGGCACTTAGCCTTAGAGGTAAGTTTCCTTCATTCGGTATGCCCAGTGCAGTGGTCTGTGTGATTGGATTGCAGACGTCCAGAGTGGTCCATCCGAGTGGTTATTGATGATTGCTCATCCGACCAACTGGATATAGGTAAATGCTGGGGTCCGTGCCCTCAGCAACATAACATAGTTGTTTCTGCAGATAAACGATCTGCTAAACCTTTGGGTAGACGACAGCACTGTTGCTGAAAGATACTTGTCCAACGCACGGGTTACTGGGCCTCAGATCCGGTCTCTGCGTACCGAGGCCATGGTTGAGCGCTTGAACCTGTCTTTGAAAGCACAGACAGTCTCCGGAGGCCAATCTGACTGGTTGAATGCTGTGATTACTGAAACAATTCAACACACCAACTCAAGGAGAAAACCCAGGCGTCTTTTTGCCGCTAAATGAGCAAAGTCCACCCGGTTCCTTCTTTCAGAGCTGCAGAGATGTGGTGGCCGTACCGATAATGGACCATTTTGAGCTTCTTAGCGTTACGTTAGCGGCGACCTTTTTGGTCCATACATTGTTTTATTTATATTGATAGGTTCGCGCTTGACTACTATCTCATCTCATTAGGGCAAAGGCTCAAGCGCAGGCCACACAGCCAGCTAGCGGGCGGGCGGGCTAGGCGGGTGGGCGAAGCGAACGAAGGAAACTATACAAACTACGCGAAATATTGGCGAGCTAAACTATGGGGTTCACACCGAAAACTACGGACAGACGAGCGACGGGCGGAGCGGGCGAAGCGAAAGACGAGCGTCGACTAGTTTACTCGAAACGGGGAGGACGGGCGAACGAACCGGGCGAGCGGGCTGGCGGGCGAGCTAAGCTAGCGAAGTGCGGGCGCGCCAACGAGGTGAACGAGTAGCTTCGCTGGAATCGTCGGATATTTCGTTAGCTTAGCTCGTTAGGTTAGTCGGTAGCTCGCGGTGTGAACCGAAGTATGTAAAGAGGTGAAACGATGTTCGCCCGCCCGCTAGCTGGCGGTGTGGCCTGCGCTTCAGCTATCTGCCAAAAAGTTAGGGATCCTTGCAGAGCTGAGACGGTACTTCGTCTAAACAACTGCTCAACATGTATCAAGCACTAAATCGATCATGCATGGAGTATTGCTCCCATCTCTGAGACGCATCTGCCAAATACCTGCTGACGCACTTGAGTCGAAAAACGGGCCAGGAGTCTTCATCTCATTGGCAATAAGGCACCGGTCGATTCAAAATTCCAGAACCTGGAACAATCGTCTCCCGAGTTGCCAGCCTGTCGGTTTTAATCGGATTCATTTCGGGCCGTGTACAATGCATGCCAGTGTCAGTCACTCAACGTTTTGGGAATACTTTCAATGTGCGTAGGTACAGCCTAAGGAGTGGAATTCCCTGCCAAAAGGGCGCGCGCAGAATTCGAAGCGCCGCTTTTGCCGGTAGTCCGTCCCATGTCCGTGACTACCACAGGACCCCGACAGCAACCGCTTCCATATTTGGTAAATAATTACTACTCAATTGGTACCAATTAGTACCCGAACAACAAAATTGGTACCTTAGTAGTTTTCGAGAAAATCGACTTTAAAGGTGGTCCTGCGGTAGTCACGCTCCATTCAGCAGGACCACCATGAGCGCAGAAAACGGGGGCATGCTACAGCTATTCTAAGTATACAAATAATTACTACCCATAAATGTGATCCATTTGGTGAAAAAAACAGAACTGAATCATTTTTATTTATCGAGAAATCAACAATGATAAGTTTCGCTCGCTCGTTCAGCAGGACCACGACTTTGAATGTTGATTCCAAGTTGGAGGAGCCTGCGACTTTCCTCAAACCTACATAGAAAATTACTACCCTGCAAGATAAAATTGATACCCAGAATTCATAACTAGTACTCCAGTAGTTTACGAGATATACCATGCCATTGGTGGGGTGGCGGTAGTCACGGTGTTAAATTTTCATTTCAAGATTTCCTTATTAAAAACTTAGTGAATTCTGCCCAAATGTATACAAAAATTACTACTCCTACAGAAGATAAAGCGACCAAAAATTCAGATACCTAAGTGTTGTATTTTAAGAGAAATTAGCTTTCATTACTTTTCCATACTAAATCTTCGCGTATAACCCGACCATATTAAGTTGTCAATGGTATTGAGCAGTACACTCGTGCACAAAAGTTTATGGATGTCGATATAGTAATAAAAACAGTTCACAATCTATAATTTTATACAAAATGTGTACCTAGGCACATAACAAGAAAAAAATTACATTTCGTTACCCATGGCCTTACCTTTGTTAATGCCGTGGGTAGGTAGGTATTCTAATAATTATTTTTCTGTATTGTAAGTACCTACCTTCTGTGTTGATACATGAATACCATTAAAGAGCGATAGGTATTTCTTACTTATTATAATTTGGTTGATTGGTATAATTAATTTTCAACAGCCAATCACAGCAGATAACGCGTGCTTGACAATTCTGCGATAATTTAGAACTGAGAAACTCGGGGTTAGCAATCAACAACCTTTTATTTTTAATAACTTGAATTATGTCTATTAATGTTAGGTAATTATATTTGAGATTATTTTTTATTTTTACATTTCACGTATAAATTTTTCCTTATATTTTTATTGGTTGTTTTTATAAAGATATTCATGATGTTCATGAAAGTACCTAGGTACTTTCATAATTATAAACAACACGTTTTCATTTTAAGAGATAAATTGATTATAAAATGATTACTGTTGTCATTCACATAAGGTGTTCATAACTTGTGGGCCTGCCATAATAATAATCTGTAATTTTGAAATAGTTTTAAGAATAAGAATAAAGAACAATGGCAGGTGCCCATACATTTTTTTAGCTGAGATTAAATTCCTACGTCTTTAAATGAAAAATATCTGGTTTAACTCAGGGTGATGTTCTGAATTAGTTTGTGCAAGAATTTTTGTTCGAGAATGTCGAGAATAATAGATATTCAGTCATAAACTTTTGTAGGTTATGTCTGGGTAACTTTTAATAATGTGTTTAATAGGTAATATTATTCAATTTCGTGGAAGTAAAAGGGGAATATCGCATTCGCTTTTCCCTTACCTAGTTATTTCAGCATTAAATGTATAATATACTCTTTGGAAAGAGTATATTTATTTAAACTAAGCGACTTTGACGTTTATCAAAAGGTCGTCGTCCTCGTCAACAACCAAGCTATATTTTTTAAACTTGGATACTAGTCTTTTTGCCAATCATTAATTTAAAGTAATTCATTTATTTCTACTGCACTACAATATTCTTACCTACCTGCGAGGAACATCTATACTTAGACATAAACTGTTTTGTTAACTCATTTACTTCAATAAATACATTAATTATATTATTAATTAATATAGTTACTACTTGTCACTTGGCAGATAAAATATATAATGGCAACACCAAGCTAAAGAAATTATATAGAAAATCAAATAACTTTTTATTAATTATGTTTTTTTTTATCCGTTTTGAGCCAGCCCAATAATATATTAAAAAAATGTAGACAATTATAGAAAGTCTTTCATAAATAACTCACTTTCAGACGCTCAAATTTAAGTCAGCTAAAATCTCGCCATTGTTCTATATTAGATAAGTTTACATTCAAGTGGATTGAATTACTAGATCTCACACTAGGATTCCCTGTGTCGTGAGATCAAGGCTCCTTCGTTCCGTTAACAATTTTATACAAGGCACAGTTTTAGATATTCTTAAGAATGATAAAACTATATTCATTCTATTCTTAAATTGTTGTAACTTTTTCATGAATATAGAGATTACAGATTATTATTATGGCAGGCCCACAAGTTATGAACACCTTATGTGAATGACAACAGTAATCATTTTATAATCAATTTATCTCTTAAAATGAAAACGTGTTGTTTATAATTATGAAAGTACCTAGGTACTTTCATGAACATCATGAATATCTTTATAAAAACAACCAATAAAAATATAAGGAAAAATTTATACGTGAAATGTAAAAATAAAAAATAATCTCAAATATAATTACCTAACATTAATAGACATAATTCAAGTTATTAAAAATAAAAGGTTGTTGATTGCTAACCCCGAGTTTCTCAGTTCTAAATTATCGCAGAATTGTCAAGCACGCGTTATCTGCTGTGATTGGCTGTTGAAAATTAATTATACCAATCAACCAAATTATAATAAGTAAGAAATACCTATCGCTCTTTAATGGTATTCATGTATCAACACAGAAGGTAGGTACTTACAATACAGAAAAATAATTATTAGAATACCTACCTACCCACGGCATTAACAAAGGTAAGGCCATGGGTAACGAAATGTAATTTTTTTCTTGTTATGTGCCTAGGTACACATTTTGTATAAAATTATAGATTGTGAACTGTTTTTATTACTATATCGACATCCATAAACTTTTGTGCACGAGTGTACTGCTCAATACCATTGACAACTTAATATGGTCGGGTTATACGCGAAGATTTAGTATGGAAAAGTAATGAAAGCTAATTTCTCTTAAAATACAACACTTAGGTATCTGAATTTTTGGTCGCTTTATCTTCTGTAGGAGTAGTAATTTTTGTATACATTTGGGCAGAATTCACTAAGTTTTTAATAAGGAAATCTTGAAATGAAAATTTAACACCGTGACTACCGCCACCCCACCAATGGCATGGTATATCTCGTAAACTACTGGAGTACTAGTTATGAATTCTGGGTATCAATTTTATCTTGCAGGGTAGTAATTTTCTATGTAGGTTTGAGGAAAGTCGCAGGCTCCTCCAACTTGGAATCAACATTCAAAGTCGTGGTCCTGCTGAACGAGCGAGCGAAACTTATCATTGTTGATTTCTCGATAAATAAAAATGATTCAGTTCTGTTTTTTTTACCAAATGGATCACATTTATGGGTAGTAATTATTTGTATACTTAGAATAGCTGTAGCATGCCCCCGTTTTCTGCGCTCATGGTGGTCCTGCTGAATGGAGCGCGACTACCGCAGGACCACCTTTAAAGTCGATTTTCTCGAAAACTACTAAGGTACCAATTTTGTTGTTCGGGTACTAATTGGTACCAATTGAGTAGTAATTATTTACCAAATATGGAAGCGGTTGCTGTCGGGGTCCTGTGGTAGTCACGGACATGTCCGTCCCGGTGACAGAACCTTCAGTCTGGCCTCCCCTTTTCATCCCAATACGTTAAGGAGTGATTAATTAACAAACTTACAACTCAAGAATTTGAGTGTGTGTAAAGTTGAGTCTTGTCTCACAAGAGAAGTGCCGCGTATTAACTGGAAATTAGATTAGAAGTTAGCATTCAGCCACATAACTACTACCATCGCATCTACGACACTTCTTGCTTGATACAGAGTATATTGATTGATTCTACTCATTGCCAGAATTGTGTTGCGAAATAAAACTAAGATTTTAGCAGAAAATAACATTTATTTACTTCATCATCGCATCTTCACTGTGTGTACAATTATATATGTAATTGTTGATCTTCGATCTAACAACAGAGCGACAAGACATTCTTCCAGTTCGGTCACATTGTTCATTGCCTTGAGCATTTTCATCCAGGCGCCCAATCCCTGCGAAACATAGAATTAGTATGAGTATCATGTTATAAATCAAAATGTAGAAAAACGTTAAGGTTACCATACACGATAGACGATCGATTTCATGAAGTGTTAAAGTTTTCAAAGATTTGCCTCTATCGTTCCGGCCGTCGTAAACGATCCAGTTTGCCTTACTCGGTACGGTAATGGCTCAGATCAGGCGGATCTGATGAATTGACCATGTATGGTAGCCTTGTCAGTTCACAGTTGAGCGTTAAACGTAACTTTACTTTAAATTGAAACGCCTGGCAGTCCTTTTTAAAGGTATCGACGCCGGCCATATTCATGCGTACTGAAGATTTATTAGCGCAATGATTATTCCGTAACAAAACTCGAAATTTAGATCGAATGTGCAACGTTGTTGGATTATAAATGACGCACTGTACGCTCATTGATTTTGTAGTTCGACTTGCGAGCTCGAGGCTCTAACGCACGCCGTTAACGTCTGCTTGTCTCAGCCGTACTTACGATTTGTAATTTTTCACATTCCTGTGTCTTCTGTTGTTGTCGCCTAACGTATACAGCGTAATGCCGTTGCTTTTAGCATCGACTACGCATCGCCGCCGTAAGCTCGTCATCATCATGCCGCATCTAACTATCTGAAAGGACTCGCACGCACTTTGTCGCCGTTCGACAACGTTATTTAATGTTAGCAGAGCCGGCATGTCGCCCTAAGCGTACTCGCTTTGGACTTGTCGGTTTGCTGTGGTCACGTATTGGAAGCCGGCACAGCAGTCAGCCTGGGGTGCGTTCGCATGGAGTTACGTGGACGCAATTTTAAAGTATTTATCTGGTTTATTATTTTGAGTGTAGGTTTTGTGGCGGGGTTTAAGTAGCCTAAAACGAATCGTATCGAGTTTTAAAAGAGATTTTATATCTTTAAGAGACAAGAGATTAAGATCGCAATATGACAATGAACGCACCCCTCTATGGACCACTGCCTGCAAACAGACATACATTTGCAACAACTAAGTTAGATATCGGTCAGTCCGCGCCGACCGCGAGACTTACAAGGCATCCTGCAATAAAACCACAAAATATAAACAGAAGTACCGCAACCAAGGTGAAGCAGTATTCGAAGCCAAAGATCTGAAGGGTTTAGCATGCATGAAGAGTTTAGTGCCGGTAGGAGAACAATTAAAGTAAAATATGTTTTCTAAGGAATTTAATCTAAAATGTAAATATACAACTTAAATAAAAATGTACCTTAACATTTAGACTTATCAGTATCGAAATCAATCAAAACAATTATATAAAACTAATTCGATCAAGTGTAACATGGAGCATGTCTTCAATCAGCGGGGTGAAATGAAACGTTCCGTTAATAAAAATCTCTCATTTTTTACAATATAAAGATGATTCACATAATTTTTCACTCGTACTGGACTTACAAGCTACGTGTTTGCGACGTACGCACCGCGAGTGCGGGTAGTTCGACCGTCGCCGCGTCGCACGCACTAGGTACTGATTTGTTCGTGTCACGAGGTACTACTACGACTAAGCCTAGAGAGGCGTCGCCGCTAGTACCGGCGCGGGCCGCCCATGCCGCTCAGCTCTCTACCCCGCGCCGCGCCGCCGCCGCTATGCAAACAACACGACACGTCACGACCGACCCTCAGGGAAACAGTGACCACCGCCTTAGTTCATAGTGAAACCGCACCTCGACTAGACCACTAATGTTTCGCTTGTACCGTTTAATTCACTACAACCTAAGAGGCGTTACACAGTTATCTGGGAGCGAGCGTCGAACATTGATATTATGACAGAAGAGCCCTCATCTTGTTCAGGCTTATATTTACTTTAGCAGTATTAGAAGTATTTGTAATCATGTTTTACGAGATATTTGCAGTCGAGTAAGGTCCAATATGGTGATGCCGTGACGTATGGAATGTAACAGTTAACAAGAAGTAGACAGGTGATTAGCGAGTATTATAAATGCAGTCTCTCAATATGATATTAATGTAAAGGAAAATGGTTTTTGTCAGGTAGGTTGCACAACCATAATAACTTGTTAGCATGTTTTCCTGTTTGTTCAAAAGGAATGTTTACGTCTACGTGGCTTATATTAACTGTATATATCCTCCATCTACTATTGTAAACAATATAAAACCGCAGCTTAACACGAACAAAATTTCAAATCTCGCATAGATCTAAGTTCGTTTTACTTGGGATTGCCGTAAATATGAATTGTGACGTCAGACATAATGACCGTTTTGTAGCATCGTTCAGTTTAAAATTGTTGTTTACAACATAATATAGTCAACATCCTCCGCTGGTGCATTTCTTTTTATGAATCTCTAGTTATTTAGGCCGTTTTAGTATTTATTCATCATGAATAGACAGGAAAACATGACACTACAATTTAGTGACTGTATACTCCGTGCCAGCTGTTACAAAGGAAATTAAGTGCAAGGTCTTACCGTCCCATGGGTGGGTACTGCTGCGCGTAGGGATCTCTGTCATATCCACCGGCACTTGCACCGTGCCTGAAACATTAAAGTAAGATTTTGAGTATAATGAGTTAATGTATGTAGTAAAAACATAATTCAACGTGTCCCATTCAGTGCAAATTTTATTTATTACCCATACAGAAATAATAAACTAATCACCATAAATATCAAATTATAAAAACCAGTAGTAAAATAGCATTTGGCTATAAGTTATAGCTTAACTTCTTTATCATTAACTAGCTATTTATCACAAACTATACCTCTTTATAATATTAGTATAGATTAATAAAAAAAATATCCAGAACATCATGGAGGAGAATATTGAAAATGACATCACTCTGCTAAAAAATCATGCAGACTTTAGCTGTTGGAATGCGATGCAACATGATATGATGAAGAATGCTGATGCGATTCATTAGCAATATGATTGTTTGACAATATTTTGATCTAGTCCATATAACTATTAGCGCCTGTGGGGGGGCCTGTGAGGGCCTGCTTAAGATTTATTTAAGTTTTGTTTGCTTTAGCATTATCAGGTAAATGACATTTATTGTGAATATCAATTGCATTCAAGGTAAATATAATATAAACAAAACCCTTGGGTCACCCAGATCTTACACAAATGTTTTGAAGAAACCAGGAGCTCTAGCTCTAATATAGACTTCTGGAGGGAGGTGGGCTGGTTGGAATAACCACCAAACGGCCCCATGGCCCACACACAAAGCTTCACTTGAAGGACTAAGTGCGGAAACCAATGCCCCCTAACATAACATAATATGAAAAAAATGGTTTCATTATTCAAGTAACAGCAAACGTAGAGCTGTAACTTTGCAATTTTAGGAAACATTTCAAGAACATGTGCTACTAGATTTTTTTCATTCAAACAAGAATTTGGTGCTTAGTATTGACAACATTGCAATAGTATAAAGTTCTCACTTAACTTCTGGGCTGCCCTGAAGTTGGCTTTTTGATGCACAAGGCACGGATGAGGTCAAGCTGTTTTTGTATGAGATTTACTACTGTGCAGCCATTGTAACCAACTTCAGGGCAGCCAAGAAGTTTGACGAAAACTATATCAGCAATAGGAAGTGGGGCAACTCACATAGGGGAGCGCCTGCTGTACATGTCACCATTCGACATCTGCTGCGGGCGCGGCGGCATCGAGCGCTCGTAGGGCATTTGTTGCGGCGCCGCGCGCATCGGAGCCCGGCGGTCCATCATGTCACGTTCATCCGCGTACATGGGCGCGCGCCGATCGTCTGCGTACATGGGGGGCATCTCGTCGTAGCGCCGCTCCTCCGGGTACATGGGCGCTGCGCTGGCGTAAGGGTCCCGCGCGCCGCGGTCCATCAGTGCAAACCCGCGCCGGTCTTCAGCGCCGTACCCGTTGTAAGGTAGGTCATCGTAACCCTGCGGCGCGCGGTCACCACGCTCATAGGGCAGCGGCCGAGGCGTCATCGGCGGACCGCCAAGTGGAGGGCCGCGCGGATGGGACGGACGGTCGCGAGAGTACGGAGAGTCCCGGGGAGGAGGACCACCTCGCATGGGGCCGCCGCCGCGCCGGTCCATCCCTCCGCGCATGCCACCCCTCATACCGCCACCGCGGCCTCCAGGTGGACCACTGCGCTGGCCGCGTTCCTTGATGCGCCCGCGCTCCACTGTGATGACGCCGCCGTTGAACGACGAATTATTGAGTGCATGAATAGCGGCGGAAGCCTCATCTTCTGTTTGCATGTGAACAAATCCGCACCGGTTCATTATATCGCACTCGGTGACGGTGCCGAAGCGCTCAAACAATTTCCGGAGCTCCTCCGGCTTCGAGCCCTGAGGCAAGCTGCCGACGAACACCTTAGTTTGCTGAAATCAGACGAAGTTTCATCAAGACGAGATCGAAAGATCGTGAAATTTGTTGTTCAAGCACATAAACTTTCTCTTACCGGCACCATTGTATATTTATTTCTTAATTTAACTTATTATCTTAAAAACTCACTACCGCTATTTTAGCGCAACACAGCGAACGAATAGCTTTCTGATCAAAATGGCGGACCCGCACCGGAAATCGCAACAGAATGACGCTAACCTCACCATAGACTATACACTATTGACTTAGCTTCTTAGCACAGTGAAACAACGATTGTCATTGGTTGTAATTAACGTCACTTCATTTATAGTAGCCAATACCAATCAACGCACAAAGCTTAAACCACAGCCTTAATCAAATTCCAAAGACAAAAGTTTTGTAGTTTTAATTTTTCGACGCAACCTTAAAGACGGAACCACACTTACGTGGCGTGGCGTGTCGTGGCGCGTTCTGACGTGGTTGATTGGCTATAAAACACGTTGCGTTATGACGTAGACTGGAACAGAGTCGTTTGATTGGTGGCTCCTGCGCCACGCCACGCCACGACACGTAAGTGTTGTTCCGACTTAAGACGGAACCACATTTACGTGGCGTGGCGTGTCGTGGCGCCGTTCGAGGCAGTCGATTGGCTACAAAATTCGTTGCATTATGACATAGGCTGGAACAGAGTCGTTTGATTGGAGGATCCCGCGCCACGCCACGCAACGACACGTAAGTGTGGTTCCGACTTTAGTCTACGTTATTACCCGACTGCCGAAGGAGGGTAATGTGTTTATCAGTCTATGTATGTTTATACCATATTGTTTGTTCATGTGGCGTTTTAGAGACCAAACGCGTTGGCCGATTTTGATGATTCTTACGTCAATCGATTCGTCTTAACTTTGCGAGTTTCACTGGCTACATTAAAATTCGAAAATAGATAAATGCCGGATTTTGGGCGCCGTTAATATTGTGAAGAACCAATTTTTTCTTCCTCATCCATTGTATGGGGTATCAAAATAAAGGGTTTTAAGGGGTGATTTTAAAAATATATAACACTTATATGTTGAAATGTACCTAAGACGGAAACAAATTAAATAACAAATTTTAAATAAAAGTAGTTAACTGTCTAAGTTTAGTCTCAAATAAATTGGAAAAGTCAAAAACCCCGACTGCGAACCAAAAAGATGCAAACAAGAAGAAAATCATACTGCGCAGTCGGAGGATACATCTGGTTTTGGTCAGCCAGCTCGCTAATATGTATCCTCCGACTGCACAGCATGATTTTTTTCTTGTTTACGTCTTTTTAGTTCGCAGTCGGGTTTTTTGACTTTTCCAATTTATTTGAGACTAAACTTAGACAGTGTAGTCGCAATTTTATAAGCTTGACTTTTCATGTAAGTATAGATAGGTCAACTGTTCAACTCACGTTTGCGCGCGGCGCCATTTGTAAGTGCGTTTGTATTGTAATTATACATCTTTAATTTGTGCGGCAGTGGCACGGCACGACAGTCGTCGCCCGAGCAACACAAGCAAGAGCAACACGTGTGCAGCGTTGCCAGGTTGCCAGAATGTAACTTTTGTTACATTTTACGTTATTTCGGACCTTCTCATGTAACACGACTCAAAATGTAACTTTACATTACTTTTGGCGCACTGTTGGCGCAGTGATTGAGTGTGTATGTTACTCCCGGAAATATTACTTTTTGCAGATAAGCAAGCGACGTTGCATATAAGTACATTAAAACATATCTGTGATTATTTCTGAAGTTCATTTATATACTTACCTTAATGATTATCTGCATAGAATCATCATCATCTACTTATGTAGGTACTCCATATTTTTATTACCTCCGCATAATTATTTTTGAAATCAATATTCTATCTGTAGAAACAAAATATTTAATTATAACTATGTTTTATTTTAGCTCTTGTGTTCCCGTCTGTACCAAACACGTATTATTTTCACGTATTATCCTGTAAGTTTTAGAAGGTTGGCATAATGTATTGCTCGGCCGCTTTTTTATAACATTCTAGATTTGGTCCGGTTACCACGCATACGTATTGTTTTTAGATTATCTCTTTAATTAATTAGTGTACAAGTCTGAAATTTCACAGGTTTATAATTGAACTATTTAACTAGGTTAGGTTAGGTTAAAAAAAACGGGCTGGTTTCCGCAACTCCACGACCAAGCGCGTATTTTGCGTGATAGATTAATCTATTTAACTAATTATTGATATAAGATTCAGTTACCACCACTACAGGAAACTCGGTTAATCGGTCTTCAAATAACTCAGCTGCGCGCCGTGGCTGAAACAGATTGTACTTTCATCATAACTTTTTAATTACATATAGTATACTAATGAAACTTCAGTACCATTTATAGGCAGTAATTACCTATATAATAACATTTCAAGTTAGTCTTTGGACCGCTTATTGCAAGTGCTAGGACATATTAAAGCATTATTTCTATTTACTATAATAACTTCAAAACGGTGCATTATTGTGGATTGTTTTTATTGCGTCACAAATTATACCTAATTAGCCAGATGTCATGTACAAAAATTATAATCATCCGTTTAGTCAATTTCGAGATGCAGCAATCGTGCAAACGTTACTGCAGCAGGATTTTAAATATCTTCGCAACCATAGCAAATACAAATACCAATTATGTTTTACCATTTATTTCAAATTGATATCTAATTATTTAGATAACATTTATTTCAACATACCCGTTAGAAAACAAAAGATCTGGCTGCGGTAACGTAACTCCAGCCGGAACTGATTTTATCAAATAATTAAAAAACTATCAGCTTACCAAATTTAAAAATCTGCTTACCAATTACAGAAGCTGTTTATCTAATTATCTATTGCACTTAGATGACGATTTTTGACATTATCTGGCTGGAGTAATGCACTCTACGCTAGAAGATCCCCATTTGACCGATTTTGGTGGAAGCCGTATGGTCACTAAAGATGTCGTTAGCTTCTAAGTATGCCAAGAGCTTATTGTTCAGTGGCCTTAGTGCGAGTTTTTACTCACGCTCAATCGCGTTAACGTAAACGTCAATTTGTATTGAAATTGGATAAGCGCCGTCTGGTGACGATACGGAGAAACCTCTTTTTTTGTATACATTTTGACATAAGAGATCGTTTACGTTATCACGAGTAAGTACGTTAAAAAACTCGCACTAAGGCCTCTGTACTACCACAAAGTACGTAAGCGGCGGCGCGCCGCAGACAGAGGGGCCACTCTCACTTTGACATTTCGGTTTTACAGGGAATATTGGGCAATATTGGACTGAGCTCAGTCGCGGCTGTCATGATTGCTTTGTGCAGGCGTTTGTCACGTCATTCATACATTAAGTACTGTAACGAGGTTGGTTGCATTGGATGGGTTACCTTTATTATTTGTTACAGACCGAATTTACTTTTTTGTTTTTAATTCTTTCGTTCAATTATTTTTAAGTTATAAAGGTCATTAATCTTGCAAGATTACAAATTAGAAATTCATTATCTAGGATTATAATTAATTATTTTAAGCCTATAGATGAAATTGGGAACTTGTCATAATAATAAGGTTCAAGTCATACAGCTTACAAATATGTTTCCTCCGACTGCACAGCATAATTTTCTTCTTGTTTAAGATCATCTTTGGTTTTTTGATTTTATTAGGTACCTGTTTTTTCACATTTATATTTTTGTCGAGCTTGGAGCTTTTTACAATGTAATTTTTTAAGGGTGGTATTTAATACTTTAACTGTAATTCCCCTTTTTTCAATCAAAATATTCGAAATTACTACCAAAAATACTGAATTGCACACTAAATTTGCTCATCAAATAAATGAATTATACTATACTGCTAGATCTTTAAAGCTTAACTGTTTTACTGAATAACTATCTGTTAACTAAAAGTAAATCTAATAATTCTTCGAGTGCAACAAAATATTTAAGTTTTAAGGGAGGGGGGGAAACGAAACAAAGTCGACGGAGCCCCGCTGCGCAGGGCTCCTATTTCTGTCTGCAGGGTCTAAAGTAACCTAACATGAAGGAGATGACGGGAGCTGAGTTCGCTCGCTTTGCTCGCTCACTTCAGCTCCCGTCATCTCCTTCGAACCTAACCTATCCGTGTCGGGGTGCCCTAAGCTCCCGAGCTCGCTTCGCTCGCTCTTGGACTAATTCACATTTATTTTATATTTAATTGAATAATTTGTGTGCAAATCAGTATTTTTGTTTTACGGTGAGTAATATTGTTTTGCAGTAGGTTATTAGTGGAGATATTTTGTTTGCTTAAATTTCTAAATAGAGGTGCAGTTAAAAATTCCCCATTTTTTAAGTGGGATCATTATTACACTATTACTACGTCTTTTTACTTTCCAATATTCATCGTATGTGGCGTAATATTAAATGTTTCGTGATATTAAATGGATATTTGTCTCACATCAGATTTCTGTCTACCCTCTAAGGCATGTAAGCATGATATGATGTATGTTTAGACGAATCTATGTATTTATGTTTGTAACTTGGGCAACCTACTCTTTTTTTTAATTCGGAATCAATATAGTAGCAACCCTAGTGAATCTGTCAAGTTTAGCTGTCAATTTTCTAAACGGCGGGAGTGGCCCTTCTGTATACTTACTATCATGGTATAATAAGACAAGGTAGTCTCCTCCCGTGACAGCTGGGTCACGTGATTGGCCTAAGACTACGTCATCGATTGCGTTGCGGTTCTCAAACTTTTTTAGTGGGGAAAAAGATAAAAATATTACAATAGGTACAACATATTTATAATTTATAATAAATCGTCTTATTTGATACTTTTTGAATTTATTTACTTTGCTTTTTTTTAATTGTTTGCATATTAGTATTTTTACTAAGTTCGGGACGAAAACCCACTAAACTTAACTTGACTAAAATAAGTCAAAAACTAATTATGTTAGGTTAATAAGTTCGGGCGTAAAGACGTATTGACACAACTATGACTTAAATTATGGAATTTACAACGCGTAGATAAATTAAATATTATGTAGAAAGGCACATACCAGTTATTGTAGTTGAATTTAGTTACAAATTTGAAGCCACGCATATGATTGCGTCTCTTCATTGGGAAAATAAAAAAAACTTATTACACCACCTTTTATACTTCTGTTTTTATAGTTTACGGAACAACTAACAATTTTTATTGTGTATCTATCAAAGTTCACGGGTTCACCACAAACGTTTGGGAGCCACAGTATTTTGCTCACAGAGCGAAACAACGCTATAGGTGTGAGCGACACGACAATAGCGACGAAATGGCTAGTTGTCAGTATGACACTTGTCAATTCGATATGTTGCCACTGTGTGTGATTGAATTACCCGAGAAAAATGCATTTTTATCCTAACAAAGCAATTATGAACTAATAATTCAATATACAAATAAATTTAACAATAAATAGATGAATCACATGAGTTACTAAATAGTTATTCTAGTTAGTAATTTATTTTATTTTCATTAACTACATGAGAAAGTACCTAAATTTTCTAAAAAGGACAATCAATGGTAACACTTATCGTGACGTAGGCTTAGGCCATCCTGGGGAAGAGAATACCAGACGAAGTATACGGAGTATGTTATTATACCATGCTTACTATTTTGTGGTACTACCATCGAACACATGGTCACTGAGTACTATCTATGCGTTTCAAATGAGTAATTCCGCGTCAATGACCTCGATCTGTCAAATGTCACTTGAAAAGTACGGTTTGCATACAAAGCGTATTCGCGTAGTAATAATGTTTTTGCACCATTTACTATTATGTTTTATTTAACACTAGTCAACAAAAAATGCTTTCTGTGTGCCACTTGGTAATTTTCACCTGATTATTTTAAAAACAAATCATAGAAATCTAATAGTTATTTTTAATACCTACTCCCAACGGATCTTTGAGGCTCTAAAGTTGGCTCTGTCAACTATTGCGCACGAAACAGATTAACTGCATAGAGTAAACGAGATAGGATGATGCGACAAACGTATGCGAGTGAAAGAGACAGTTATACAATGCTATTTTCACTTTCAATATTGACACAAAAATAGCTAGTGCGCAGCCTCTTGCAGCCAATTCAGAGCCACAAAGATCCGTTGTGAGTATTATACAGTTTTTTTTTGTAAATATTGTATGTATTTGTAGAGGTACAAACAAGAGCTATAAATAAATAAATTGTTTATTAAATAAATAAATTGTTTATTGTTCCAAAGTCATTACATATTATGTGTATTATGAGGCAGCCCCATTAAGTTATTAATAATACTTGTGTTGGGGCCGACTCGCTCCTTCCCCATTTTACATTTACATAATGGACTAATAAACCAAACAAAAGTAAACAAAAAAATAATCAAAACATGTTAAAGAAAAGAAAACAGCATGCAAATTAAAAACTATGATAAATTATATAAATATTTTACTGTCAAGACAGCGGCTCAATTGTGTATGTGTGTGTGTGTGCGAGCGCGCGCCCGCGCGTGTGTTTGTGTTTGAATGTGTGTGTATATGTGCGTGTGTTTGTGTGTGCAAATTTGTATCTGTGTCGGTTTTTATGTATTCCTTTTTAGCATGGTCTGATCAATATCCGTTCAATTTCCTCGTATGTTAATGTTTTTAACCAGTCAATTATGATCTTCTTGCTTTGGTGTTGAGCCATCGGATGGAATTTTAATTTTGAATTTATTTTGTTGTATACAAAGGCAGATTGAGCAACATACTGACGCTCTGCAAAAGCCGTGCGAACCCGCGATGAGTCCGCTACCATATTATAACGTCTTTTAACCTGGTCTTCTGGTTTAAGTGGTGTAGATTTATGCAGGTATAAAGTCATGTTTAATAGATATAGCTGCCTTACTGTTAGCAAACCACACATACTATATAGGCTGTTAGTCGGATATCTGTATGGTTTAAAATACATGACTTTTAGAAGTGACCGCTGGGCTCTTTCGAGCTCAAGTAACTTAGTTTTGGCGGCTCCGCCCCAAACCGGAATGCAATATGTTGTAACAGATTGTGCCAATGCAACATAAATTTTACTAAGTACGTCTGGAGGCATCACATAGCGAAGAGTTTTGAATATCCATATCAACTTTCTAACACGAGATATATTAGCATCAATCTGTGCGTGCCACGATAAACACTCATCAATAACAACACCCAAGTATCTAGTAGATGTGACTCGTTGAAGGTTTTGACAATTTCTGTTTAAGAGAGGATACGTCACACTCTCGCGGATTGCTATGTGTAAGTCTGCACCTGGTTTAGATTTTGCACTTGGGGAAAAACAGATGTAGTTTGTTTTTGTGATGTTTAAGGTTAGAAGGTTAGCTTTTAACCAGTCTACAATAATAGTTAGGCCACATTCAGCTTTTTGGTGCACTATCTCCCATGATTGACCAGAAAAGACAACTGCAGTATCGTCCGCGTAGGAGAAGATCTTCCCACCGCTATTCCCGAGGTTACACAAGTCATTTATGTAGACCAGGAACAGCGGCGGGCCGAGCACACTCCCTTGTGGGACGCCAAAAACAACGTTTTCTTCTTCACTGTAAGAGTTTTCTATCTTAACCTGTTGCTTTCTTCCCCGAAGATAGCTGTCGAAGAGGGAAAGAGCCGTACCCCTTACTCCTATGGCTTCAAGCCTCTGCACAAGGATGGGAACAGAAACAGTGTCAAACGCTTTTTTAAGGTCCAGGAATACTGTTATGCAATTATTCCCTTTGTCTACTTCTCTAACGATTTCAGTTGTCAATGCAGTAACAGCATCCTGTGTCGAGCGCCCTTGTCTAAACCCAAATTGAGAACTAGAGAGAATATTATATTTATTTAAGTAGCTTATAAGTCTTTTATTAAGAATTTTTTCTAAAATTTTGGAGATTGATGGTAAGACAGAAATTGGGCGGTAGTTATTTACATCATTTGTGTCCCCTCCCTTGTGCACAGGTGTGATTAAGGAACGCTTTAAAGCAGTTGGGAATATTCCAGTTGTGAAACACAGGTTTGTTAGTCTACATATTAAGGGAACAACAAAATCTCTGGACAATTTAAGGAAGTTATTAGGTATGCCGTCCCATCCGGATGCACTTCCTGAATCAAGGGCCATCAGTATACCATTCACTTCCTCCGGGTCGGTCTCTAGCAACACAAAAGATGAAATTTGAGATTGCGAATCAGAATAACTTGGTCGGTGATTCATATATCTAGTCTGAGTCATAATTTCTTCTGCTAGTACTTTACCTATTGTAGCGAAAAATTGGTTAATTCTATTCAACGAGTCCAGTGGATGTATTGACGGTTGTAGTAAGTGCACATTAGAAGATTTAGGTTTTTTATAGTGGGTGATATTATTAATGTTACGCCAGAGTTTTTTAGGGTTTTTAATAGAGCACGCAATTTGTTCTCTATGATATTGTCTTTTAAGTTTTTTAATTAAATTAGAGCAGAATGTGCGGAAACGTTTATAAGTTATTTTTCTCACAATGTTGTGCGGATCTTTTTTCAACTGCAACTGCATATTATTTCTGAGCCTGATGCATCTTAGAGCCCCTGTCGATATCCAAGAGCTAAAAGGTGGTTCTATTTTTTTCGTTCGCTATTTTCATAAACATCTTTTTTAATATAAAGTATTATTTATTGATTAGTTTGGTAATGTATATTCTATTTTCATTTTAGTGTAGGACACATTCTGCCATACTACATTAGCAGATGTTTAAAACATAAAATTACAATAAAATTTTAACCGTTCATTAGTTCATTAAAACTTCAAAAAAAAAACTTCGCGGCGTCTGGGGCTTACTTACCTGAAACGATAACTACACGTTCCCTCCATCCTCTTCTGAAGGACACTCCCCCAGAAGAGGATGGACGATACGGAGTGATTGGGTCAGTAGTTGGGCACAGGCTGAACGTACGCTTACTTCCATGCATTCGGTGGTTTTCCAGTCTCATACGGAAGGTGAAATAGGCGTTTCAAGATCGCAGATAATTCACCGCACAAGTATGCCCGGCCGTATACGGCCAGAGGTTGACGGGGTCTATTAGTACGAGTAGGTACATACTTGATGACAGGTCTAGCGCCTAACTGTGTCAGTTCCTGAGGTATGGGAGCGGTACGGGAGGGGTGTGTTTACGAAACGTCAAACGACGCGTAACTTCAGTTGGGCGTCAGGCTTGCTGTCGTCAACACGTGTTAATTGGACAGGTCGCTTCAAGTAAAACGCACACGGTATTCGCAACCAAAGATGAGTCCTCCAATAAGGTCTCAAACTAAACAAGTTGTTTATAAAGTGTACGAATATTTTAAAACAAAAAAAAAATGATCCCAATTCTGCTGAGTTTAAAGATAACATCTCTCGATTCCTGAACTACCTATTTATAATATTTACCTACAAATTTGTACCCTTGGTAGGCGAGTCCGACTCGCACTTGTCCGGTTTTTTTTTAATTGTCACACGCCGAAATATTAATCAATTTGACTTAGGTACACTCTCGTAAATATCTTAAGCATATCGTAAGAGATATCTGCATTAAAATGTATCACGTGTATAGCGAGAGTTAGGACACGTCATGTCACGTCACTTGACACCCCTCCCGTACCGCTCCATTGAGATAGGAAATATATGGAGGCGCCGCGATATTCTATACATACATTAGCTTATACAAATATGAGTGAAATACGATACAAAATGTGAAACATCGTTTTGTTTCATTCTTTCTAATGTAGTAATCGTATTTGATGAAAGAGACAACAATATTTCAGTTGTTGCTCATTATGGCAACATTTTGTTATGACGTAGTGACGGTTGTAGGTACGTGCCATATTCGCCATTTTATGTGCCGAATTTTGTGGTTGTGTTCGTGGTAGTCCTGCTGTCAAATGGTTGTTTACATATTGTATTATTGAGATTTGTGAGTGTGTGTGTGTTGCTTGATTGACACAACCTTAGAATCGGCGGCCATTTTATGAGACATTTTGAGGTTTAGGTAGGCACGTTTTTGTCGTAGGTATTTCCAGTCCATATTATTTAGTATGTCTATGTACCGCTCCCATACCTCAGGAACTGACACAGTGAGGCGCTAGACCTGTAAAAAGAAAATCCCACACTTTCCAAAATAAAACCAACAAAATTGCTTCCAACTTTTATTTAGCATATTCAAAATATATTTTCACGTAATATAATTATATGAGATTAAAACTTTGCCGATGTATCTTACTATTCCACAGTTTGTACTCAAGCTAAGCTTCTCTCGTCAGTCGACAGAGACAGCAATACTTATTACAAGAATCACTACATCTTTGGGATATGGCACTAGTTCTACAAACAGACATTTATAAAATTAAAAAAGGAAAAACATTAATAAGTATTTTCTAACAACTTAAGATTCGAATACTCAATAAATAAGGGAATATCTAAAACAGCTCAGCTGCAAATAAAAGTAATTTCACGAATATATTAATATAGTAATACAAAATATAAGAGATCGGTATTTAGAGGCTTCATGAACGGTACTTACAGCTACAATGGTATCAATGCTAAGCACATTAGCACAGTATAAATATACAAACAGTATGGAAACTAAGCCTAGTTCATGAAATAATTACCTACGCTCCATTGAAGCAATAGGAAATCCTTATTTAATTTTAATCTTTTATACTTGGACATCCGAATGGAATTGTAATTTAGAGTTTAAAGAGTATTTGAATGATACTTTGACATCTTAATTGAATTTTAATATTTTATACTTTGACATTCTAATTTAATAGTTACATCTTATACTTAAAGATCTCATCTCTTTGATACTCTGGCGTTAAATGATACCTTGACATCCTAAATAAACTGTATGTGTTCACGATGGTTTTTTTTTTATCGGCAAATCTCAAATTCTAATGTGTTGGATTGTATTGTGTATTTTTTATTCGTGATTATGCAATTAATAATTTTAATTCTAGCCTAATAATCTATGTTCTATAATGTATGTACCTATATTTGCACGCCACACTTGGCAGAATGTGATGATACCATTTATTAATTCTTAAGACCATAATGTACCATATTCAGATAAATAAATGCTTGATTGATTTGATTTGATAGGGTTGTAACTTTTAATGTATTTGATATTGTTTTTATTTTAAATTTTATTATAACATTTTTGGTTCTGTAGTGATCAATCAATCGAATTGAAATATAAGTTTTGGCGGGAGCGTATGCGAGCCGCGGTTGGACGAAAATGTTTCCTGTGCTCGTCGGAGCGGGCGCAGGAAACTCGTCTTGACGCGGCACGCACTATTTGACAGGATCACAGGACTGCGAACGCTTCTTAGGGGTCTCGTCGGTGCGCATGTTTGTATGAGTGTGCCGTTTCGAACGTTTGTAGGTAGTTTCCATACTGTTTGTATATTTATACTGTGACATTTGGTACTATTGTAACTGAATTTACTAGTTATGGTTATGTCATGCTGCCAATAAATGCTAATTTCACTCTAGCTGCAAAGTCTCCACGACAGTCAGTGTAGATTCTGAGCCTTACTGTAATTTAATTTTGAAATATCACAAACAAACTCAACTAATCTAAACACTGCTCGCTTAAAACTAGTAATACTTGTTAAAAATATCATACAAATTAAAATTTTATGAGATTCTTAAATAAAATGCGATCACGCGCAGTGGACGGTAAATCGTTGAAAGTACAAAATATTATTATTGCTTATAATTTCGTATTTTTTTTTTGTAGAAGATAACAATAAAATTGTGAAGTTTTTAAAATAGCTACGACTTAAATCACTTAATAAACTTGTAAGAATTTAATTTAAAAATATTATTTTAAAAAGCTAATTCATTTAAATAATAAAATAAATAGTTCGAGATTGGCGTTTGCACACTGTGTGACCGTGTCGACTAGCAAAGGTTGTCAAATCACAACGACTTACAATACTACATAAATAGGAAAACGCGCTGCATACAAACACTCGCGGAATTATATAAAAACAGATAATAATAAAAATTTCATTACATTTCTAATGACATGTTCAAAATGATGTATTTTCCCATCCCTTCTCACACATTCAACAACTCATTTAAGACTTCTTTGATTCAGAAGAGGTAGCACATTAATTTATAATTGGCATTTAATCCTCTTGTAAACTCTTAAAATGCCAGAGAGTAAAACTACTGATGAATGAGAGCAGGGGTTTACTGTGACGTCTTAAAACCACCATGATTCCAGTACGAGAGAGATGTAGCTACCGGCACAGTAAAAATATACAAACAGTATGGGAACTACTTACAAACGCTCGAAACGGCACACTAACACAAACATAACCACTTGTCGCGACGCGGCACTTAGTACTGACATTACCTCGAAAGTGCACGAACGGTCTCGTCGGTGCGTACGTTTGTGTGAATGTGTGTTTGTATATTTTTACTGTTCTACCGGGATTATGATTACATTGGCAATTCGTAGTACGCCCCGAGACACTCAAGTCCATAGTGAAATATATGTCTTGAGTCACCCAAATTCAAAGAAGATTTGAGAATGGTAACTCCTGGCCTTAAGTTTCTTTGTATCAAGTCCCTACTTGTGAATTCCTACAGCTAAGAAGACCGTTCCGAACTAAACACCATCAAGCAATACTGACCAACATCTGGTATTAAAGCAAGCTAAACTTCTACCTCATACACAATAATAAAATCACAATATCGAGCTGTTTGTAAGTACATATCGCTACTTCAGTCTATAGCATTCTTGATAGGCGATCATGAAGATGTGACTAGCAGATGGACAACATCACAGAAAAAAATATACAGACAGTATGGAAACTATCTACAAACGCTCGAAACGCATGTATGTGTGAGTGTGCCGTTTCGAGCGTTTGTAGGTAGTTTCCATACTGTTTGTATATTTATTCTGTGACAACATCAACGTTAGTGCCAAACAAAAGTGGTCTTTCTGGAAAAGCGTTCTGCCTAAACGTGTATGTATGAAGAAGGGACTTGGAGAAGAGTGGGAAGCTATGGGGGAAACTTCACAATACGTAATGTCCTAGCTCAACACTACGAGAAGTTCTAATTCTTTGTAAGAGACTAACGCCGAGTTGCTCAGCTCAAAATTACGTCAAGCACGCGTCATCCTTCTGTGATTGGTTGAATGAATTTTCAACTGCCAATAACAGCAGATAACGCGTTCTTGACAATTTTTCACATTAAATCTGCGATAATTTTGAGCTGAGAAACTCGGGGTAAGAGACATCGATTTAGCAGAAATGGAAATTAGTAATTCTTTTATCTAAAAAAGAAGAAGAAGCTCCACTTTTTATTATTCGAAGGTCTATTGAGCTAAGTGATATAGAATCAATTCATGGAATATGTTCTTGAAGGGGTGTTTATGTGGGGCATTTTGTAGAATCTAGTGCTAAGTGCTCAATTTCTAGCAGAATAAAATCTACTTTATTGTATGCCAAAAAGTTACCCATCTCTTTACAAGCACTGAATAGAATGGATATCTTTGAATGCTATTTCAAGCTTATACCCAAGGTGACATTGACAGTGCCCTTAGATCAAGCAGTTAGGGTGGTTTTCGGAGTTCAAGTATTTGGTATTTGGGCTTGACTGAATGAAATAATATACAAAATATTGAAAAGATTTTTCTGGGCATGTTTTTTTTACTCTTTGTCTAGTCGATCCGTGAGAGTCAAAATGGCGGGTATACCATAGCGATTTAAATTATACAAATTACCAAACAATTGTACCTAAAATATACTATTTTGTACCTAGATCTAAAAAATCTGTACTTCCTTCAGAACGAAAATATTTCGAAATAAAAGTACACCCGCCATATTGACATCAAGATGTCGGGTGTTCTATATTTTATTATTTAACCAGTACTCATAAAAGTGTGTTTTTTTTACTCGAGATACTTTTAAGGTACAATTTTTTGGTGTAATTATATATATGGTTAAATAATAAAATAACAAAGAACACCCGACATCTTGATGTCAATATGGCGGGTGTACTTTAAGTTCGAAATAATTTCTTTCTGAAAGAGGTACAGATTTTTTAGCTATAGGTACAAAAAAGTATATTTTAGGTACATTTTTTTGGTAATTGGTATAATTTAATTCACAATGGTACCACCGCCATTTTGACTTTCGTCGCTCCATATAAACTACTGCTATCCAGCTGGCCTAAGCCAATCCCAAAATAGTTGGATAAGCAGAAGATGTTGTCTCTGCTAGCCCCATCGCAAACAATCACCACTAAACTACGAACAGATTCGTTAAACATAGCACCGTCAGATCATTATATCTAGTGCCAGGTAAATAGAACATGTCTTAAATAACGTACCATGTTTATATTATTTATTGCTATATTTAGAAGGCAAATCGTGCATTTGATTGTACTATTTAGGAAGGCTGATGTTACGGATTGCGCGAATGACACTTCGCACTACTGATTCACTAATTCAGGGCGAAAAATAATGCATTCTGGTTGGTGAATGGTACAAAGGCCCGGCAAGTAAGTTGGCAAGGTTATGGCGTAGTGGGGGTAAGTTCGCGCATATTCCGTGAACTGACCAACCACCATATAGAGCGAACGGAACGTGGACGTGACGTGATTGGTCAGTCGATCCTTGTGTATAACCAACCAATCGCGCGCTCGGAACGGTGCTAAACGTTCCCCGCGCCCCGCTTCACTACCAAAGATACCTAAAAAACGACTTCTGCGCATCTAAATACTCTTGCCAACTTACGTGCCGGGCATTATACAGGCATTAGTATTTTCCCCTTACAATAAAAAGAGAGAATTATGACAAGGTAGTCCTATTTAAATCTTATGTAATAAATTAAGATGGTTTAAAAGCTAACTATAGACCAAATTTATTGTCACATCCATCGGATCATAATTCGTTTTTTTTTTCTTTGTACCAACTTGCAGATTACATAAAGCATATATTTAGGTATACATTTAACGTCAATCTTATCATAATAGGATCCGATGATAAATCTCTGGCCAGAGGAGGAGCTCGGGGCTAAATAATAACAGCCGCACGGATCGATGTTCAAGGTTAAGCAACGCTTGACGAGGTCGTTCCGTGGATGGGTGACGATTGCAACATACCGATTTTCCTCCGTGCCTCGGAAAGCTCGTTAAGCCGTTGGTCCCGGCTGTCATTTGAAGATCTTTGACAGTCGTTACGGGTAGTCAGAAGCTTGAGATCTGACACCAGTCTAGCCAATGGGTACCGTGTTACCCAGTTACTGGGTTGTGGAGGTCAGATAGGCAGTCGCTCCATGTAAAACACTGGTGCTCAGCTGAATCCGCTAAGACTGGAAGTCGACCCCAATATAGTTGGGAAATGGCTAGGCAGATTGACTCTTTTGGGTGTAAGGGTATCCTCCGTTTTCTGATTTAAGAATTTAGCCATTAGGTCTATAGTTGGCTTTTATATAACAATTTGCACATTCATATTTCATCTAGATTTGGTATCATTTGTACATTCATTGGGACATACGGACAGATTCTGATATCTTTGGGATCTTAATTGGAATGGGGTGATTAGAAGCAAAGACAGGGAAACACGAAGGATACGAATCTAGGAAGGAATGACTAGTAGGAATTAAATTAACGCCTTACTGACTAGAGATTTTGAAGAAAAATATATAATTTGAGCAAATTTTATCTAACAGGTTTGTCTTAAAAAAATATTTACGAATTTTGTGAGTTTGTACCTCGTTTAAGACGACGACTAACGCCAACGACCTTGAGGGAACAAAACGCGCCCTCGTTTCTCACCCGCGCGACCCGAAATTTAGTAGTTTTTTGTACTTTTCTTATAATTCTATGACTTTAAAAAAAAAAGCTTCAGATCAAAATGTAGATAATTAAATTGTCTTTGATATGGTGTCAATTTCATTAAAATACGCCTAGCGGTTTTGTTGTGATTGTCGTGTTTTTGTCCGTTTTAGACATAACTTTACAAATTAATTACACTATGTTATACGAATAAAACTCAAAATTTGCTCAGATGAAATTATTAAGAAAATGGTCTAATATAACATATATTTTTTCCAATAAATTACGACTAGCCGTTTAGACGTGATTCTCATTTTAAAATCAGCTACTCAAGGGAATCGGCGCCTTAATCTCTGGAACCACTAACCTATTTGAAAAAATCTGTCACAATTTGAACGGTACATTGTTTTAGATGGTTATTATTATGACCCAGGCAAAGCCGGGGCGGGCCACTAGTTCGGGATAACTTAAGGATATGAGTATAAATTCAATGAAACAAGTGTGCCTTGTTGGCCATGCGATCTATCCTTGGGGCTTAAGCAATATTTAACTTTATAATACTCACAGCTTATTAAGACGACGACTAACGCCAACGACCTTGAGGGAACAAAACGCGCGTTTCACACCCGCGCGACCCGAAATTTAGTAGTTTTTTGTACTTTTCTTATTATTCTATGACTTAAAAAAAAAGCTTCAGATCAAAATGTAGATAATTAAATTGTCTTTGATATGGTGTCGATTTTATTAAAATACGCCCAGCGGTTTTGTTGTGATTGTCGTGTTTTTGTCCGTTTTAGACATAACTTTACAAATTATTTACACTATGTTATACGAATAAAACTCAAAATTTGCTCAGATGAAATTATTAAGAAAATGGTCTTATATAACATATATTTTTTCCAATAAATTACGACTAGCCGTTTAGACGTGATTCTCATTTTAAAATCAGCTTCTCAAGGGAATCAGCGCCTTAAGTGTACAATTTCGTAGTAAGATATTTTTTCTATGCAGTGCCATCCCAGAGACAAAGCTACAATGTCTCAAATGACATTAATTTAAACCCATGCCCTTCAAACCGGATGTAGGACGGATAGGATATGTTCGTTGTACGTGCAGGCCTCCTCTCTGTGAGAGAGAATGGGCCTTAATCCACCACGCGGGCCCATTGCATGTTAGCGGATGTCACATGTCTTCTTCGAATTTTTGGTATAATTTACATGGAAATAATTTACACAAAGTAAAGCACCTGCCTGGGTTCGAATCCGGATGTATTTGAACGTATTAACCACTGCACTGTATATAAAGAACCCTAATAAGTATTTAGGAAAGAGCGATAAGGGTTAGCATGGTCACAGATAATATAATACTAGCATACAGATGCCTCATCCCATACAAAGAAACCGTGCCGACGTAACTAGCGTTTTTCATCTGATTAATCTTGTTATTTTTGCAAGTACTTCAATCGCGTTCGATCCCGTTTCACGATAATAGATGGTGTTAGCAACGACTTGCAAGTTAAAGGCTTTACTAGGTTTGTGAATATTGTTTTCCTTAAATACAGTGAAGGTTCGTTTTATAGTATTTTTTTGCACGTCTTTACAGTTTTTTTTTGTACCAAAATGTGTTACAATGCAAATTTTAACAATCGAGTGGAATGCCTCAGAAATTAAAAAATGCGCCATCTATTGGCATCAATTTTAAACAATCCGTTCAAATAATCTTTGAAATGTGAATTAAGAGCCCAATATTCCATAATTTTTCAGTTTTTATGTTCAATTCCAGAAAATGTTAAATTGAATTGAGTGTACATGTTGCGCCATCTAGTAAGATTTTTTTGAACCAAATTTTGTTCTTAGCAATGAGACCCCGTGGCATGGTTATGTTCCTAGAGGGGCTTATGGCTTAGCGGTGAGAGAAACAAGGGTCGATCTTCAAGGTTAAGCAAACCTGGAAAATAGGTAATCTATAAGGGTTGCGCCATGTCCATCTGCATTTATTACGGAGATTATTGATGCTACGAAGCTGGATATCGGCTTGGTTGTAAATACAAAACACGCTTAAAAAGTTGTAAAATTAAATCTTGAAAAACTTTTTTTAAGGTACCTCCCATATAAGTAGGTGAAAAAGGATATGGTTTTGTTGTATGCACTGTTAGAACTTCATTCACGATAAGTGGTTTTTTTCCTAGCACAAAAATATCGTTCTTCAAATTCTCTATTCAGTATAAAAGGAGAGACTTGGTAACTAACGGCGCTATGACCGCGCGTACTTGAGGGCTTGGTTGAAAGGCTTCTCCTCCTTCAGCGACTCCTTGAGGACCAGGTCGGAGCTGGTGAGGTTGGCGACGGGCTGCTCGCTCTCTGTATCGGTCTCCGATCGGCTTTGAGAATCCGAGCCCCTGGAAATTAAGTGGGGGATTACGTTGAGCCACAGATAATATAATAATATCATACAGATGCCTAATCCCATACAAAGAAACCGTGCCGACGTAACTAACGTTTTTCATCTGATTATACCGATTATTTTTTGTAAATCGATCACGTTCGGTTCCGTTCTACGGCGATAGATAGATCATCATCATCATCCATCTATATCCGTGGAACGGAACCGAACACAATAGATGTGATAGTACGTCGGCACAGTTTCTTTATTAAATTTTCTAATAACACAATGCTCCGTATTAACTGTATATGTTGCAGCAACATCATTTTGTGTTGCTAGCAACATGTTTCAATCTCTAACTGTATGAAAAATTCATCAGTATAAAAATAAAATCGCCTAAGAAGTAGTTGCTAAAAGCGAACAGCCCTGATATTTGGCAATAAATTCTAACTTTCGTTCAGTCTGAAACAAATTTGAAGATTTTCTATGTTGGTAGTCACAATTAAACTAGATTTTCTAAACACGTCAAACGGGCGTGGGGTGATTTAGTGCCTCTGTAACAATGATATTCAAATAAACAGATACGTTATACACTCACAAAACAATTGAAAAAAGTGTTCCGCGCAGCAGCGGCAGCACACATACACACTTTTCATTCATCTGACATTTCACTACAATGTCGAAAGGGATGGCTTGATAAAACAAACAAGAAAAAAAGAGACAGCTAGTGTTTGTCACTTGCGTGTGAATGTAAACAAACATTATTCTGACAACCAATGTTTTTCTTTTTGTAACCTCCAAATATCAGAAAATTAGGAAAAAAAATTGAAATAAATTAGTAAATTGAGGTGTATTGCGTATTTACATATGGTATGAGATCCCTTCTGTTTTATGTAATTTGGTATTATAATTGGTACACTTTCTAAATACACACGATGGCATTTTTTTAATTTTGTTTTTTTTCAACAAAGCGTATCGCTCTTCGCCATGCGTGACATAAACTAAAGACTAAATCATACAATTGTCTACTATTCGAGTCTTCACAATGCGCGCGCTTATAACATATCTGTTTATTTGAATATCATTGCTCTGTAAAGAATAAGTGTGCAACACAAGTGAGCAACGTAGTGTATTTCCAAGAGCGTCGCCAGCCGATGGACCAGAGAGAGAGAAAGAAAGAGATGAAGGGAGAGATGGAAAATATTATAAATTTTAATACGGTCAGTCAAAAGCATATGAAGCTTTAAACTGGTAGTACGAGTCTTACCCCTACGGTGTTGTTATAAGAACGGTATAAAATTGAATATGTAACGTTCCACGAGCTCAAACGTTGGGGGTTTTGGGTAAACTTCTCGACCACTTAATTATGTAAATCTTATAAGTTTTCTGTGCACATTCATCACAGCCAGACCATTGAGGCGATTTTCCCCTATAGTACTTCTTAACCAGGTTTTCAGTCTCCTCAGGCTGCTTAACGATTGATTTTGGTAGACCGACCAAAATTTTCAACGTTTTTAGTTCTCTTTCAGGACATCTAGAAATGGCTAGATTTGTTGGATTGGGTTTATGTTCACTTAGGACTTGGATTACTTTACATTTGGCAACTTTTTTTTTAATCTCAAGGTGAGGGGGGGCAACTGCCCCTACCTGCCCCCCCCTTTGGCGACGCCCTTGTGTGCTTCTCAAAGAAATTGCAGTGATTACGCTAAAATAATTCTGGGGTGGGTTGGATTAACCTAGCCTGTAAATACTAAAATATCAGTTTTCATGCAATCACACCGTTAGTAGCTACCTCATATATCTTGCAGTTAGTTCTAAAGGCACACGAAGGGATTATACCGCGACTTACACATTCTTGATACTTGTCTGAAAATTTTTCGTTACACTGCGATTCTCTTGCCCCGCTTGACTGATTTGTCGAGACCCCGACTAATAAGATCTCCGTTCCCAACAGGATAACTAAGGGGGCATTACTTTATTATAATTTAAACACCAAAAGCCGCCGTTGTTAGAAGTACGGTTTAAGCTAGTTGTGTTCTAGGGTTCCGTAGCTACACTTTTTAGGGTAGCAGCACAGTAAAAATATACAAACAGTATGGAAACTACCTACAAACGCTCGAAACGGCACACTCACACAAACACGCGCATCGACGAGACCCCTAAGCGGCTCGCACTACTAACAGCACTGCAGAAGTGCTTTAATGGTCTCGTCGGTGCGTATATTTGTGTGAGTGTGCCGTTTCGAGCCTTTGTAGGTAGTTTCCATAATGTTTGTATATTTTTACTGTGGTAGCAGGCAGGATTTGTACAATATTTTCAGCCTGATAAGGTAATGGTAAAACAAATGGCGAATTTTATCCTTTCAATTAAGATATATTTAGTTTAAAAGAGTTGATATTTTTACCTCATGATAAATCACAGTCTAACATTCAGCTACGGAACCCTAAAACGGTTTATAGTTAGCTTAGTTAAAGAATAACTAACATTGAAAGCAAAGACAGGCCAATCTTGACGTTAAAAGATTGTTAAAGATTCTTTAGCGCACAGACTAAACTAAAAAATTGCCATATTTTTAAAAAAAATTATCCATGCATCTGTATCTAAAATACAGCAATATGCTTAATTTAGTTTGATCGTCCAAAATAGTATCATGATCATAAAAGGCAGCGCACTGACATAAAAATAGACAAAAATGATTGCAAAGAGAAAAATGTAGGAAAAATATTGAAAGAACATTGAAAAGAATAAGCATTCCAAGCGAATATAAATTTAGAATACCCCAATTTAGAGGCTGTGTTGATCCACGTCAGCCATTCAGATCTGAGAATCAAAGAGAGCGAATTTATTAACACCAAACGGATCCCAGGACTGATAATATTTGCATTATTTTTAATGACTTTTTTTTTGCAGTTCTTCAGTTACATCTTCTTTATCCACTCAACTTATGTATTAACAAAACTAAGTGGCTTATTATGTATGAAATAGTAAATTTTGACATAAGTGGTCAAACTTTAATTGTCATTGCAGCCGAGTCTGCTATGGAGCCGAGAGACCACAGATGTACATTAGCCATCTAGAGACTACACTGACTAATGCAGATTGACCCATATGCAGTTGAAATGCATTTCTGATGCTGTAGAAATGCAGTCTTGAAACTGTTAAAATGCGGTTCCGAGGCTGTTGAAACGCAGTTCTGTTAGAGTCGAAATGTAGTCCTGTTGCACTTGAAATGCAGTTCTGTTGCAGTCGAAATGCAGTTCTGTTGCTGTTGAAATGCAGTTCTGTTACAGTGTAAATACAGTTCTGCTGCTGTTGAAATGCAGTTCTGTTGCAGTTGAAATAAAGTTCTGTTGATATTGAAATACAGTACTCTTAAATTTGTGTAGTACCTGTATTTTCTGGTGTTGTTGGGCGACAAGCAGGCGAGATGTTTGAGCAGCGTGTGTCGGGTGGGCTCCACACACAGTTTGGCGGGTGGAAGGTCCACGCAGAAACAGTTGCGAGCATCGCCAAGGAATGTTGTCTGATAGTTCTCCATCTTCAGTTGTAGGAGGAGCACGTCTTCTAGGTCGGCCTCGCTGGGGAAGGTGAGTAACGTTAGTCTCTCTACACATCTGCACTGCTGGTACAGACCTCCTCTCTGGGTGGAGTCGAAAGACCTTTAATGAGATCGAAAGTTCCACATTTCTCCTGAAAGCTATATCCAGAACGAGAATGAACCAACTGGTTAATCAAATATGGAAGGCTAAAGTTTCACTTTGCTTTAAAATCAATTACGCTTCAGTTATAATTCAGAATATTTTTGAAAGACGTAGCATAGATGTGATGTAACTCGAGAAAAAAATTAACTAACTTATGTGAACTGATGTGATAAGGAGTTTGGAAATCTGTCAAATAACTTTTGTGTTGACTGTCTGGAAAAGGTCTGGGTCTGGAAGGAGTTTGGAAATCTGTCAAATAACTTTTGTGTTAACTGTCTGGAAGAGGTCTGGGTCTGGAAGGAGTTTGGAAATCTGTTAAATAACTTTTGTGTTGACTGTCTGGAAAAGGTCTGGGTCTGGAAGGAGTTTGGAAATCTGTCAAATAACTTTTGTGTTAACTGCCTGGAAAAGGTCTGGGTCTGGAAGGAGTTTGGAAATCTATCAAATAACTTTTGTGTTGACTGTCTGGAAAAGGTCTGGGTCTGGAAGGAGTTTGGAAATCTGTCAAATAACTTTTGTGTTAACTGCCTGGAAAAGGTCTGGGTCTGGAAGGAGTTTAAAATCTATCAAATAACTTTTGTGTTGACTGTCTGGAAAAGGTCTGGGTCTGGAAGGAGTTTGGAAATCTGTCAAATAACTTTTGTGTTAACTGCCTGGAAAAGGTCTGGGTCTGGAAGGAGTTTGGAAATCTATCAAATAACTTTTGTGTTGACTGTCTGGAAAAGGTCTGGGTCTGGAAGGAGTTTGGAAATCTGTCAAATAACTTTTGTGTTAACTGCCTGGAAAAGGTCTGGGTCTGGAAGGAGTTTGGAAATCTATCAAATAACTTTTGTGTTGACTGTCTGGAAAAGGTCTGGGTCTGGAAGGAGTTTGGAAATCTGTCAAATAACTTTTGTGTTAACTGCCTGGAAAAGGTCTGGGTCTGGAAGGAGTTTGGAAATCTATCAAATAACTTTTGTGTTGACTGTCTGGAAAAGGTCTGGGTCTGGAAGGAGTTTGGAAATCTGTCAAATAACTTTTGTGTTGACTGTCTGGAAAAGGTTAGGGTCTGGAAGGAGTTTGGAAATCTGTCAAATAACTTTTGTGTTGACTGTCTGGAAGAGGTCTGGGTCTGGAAGGAGTTTGGAATTCTGTCAAATAACTTTTGTGTTGACTGTCTGGAAAAGGTCAGGGTCTGGAAGGAGTTTGGAAATCTGTCAAATAACTTTTGTGTTGACTGTCTGGAAGAGGTCTGGGTCTAGAAGGAGTTTGGCATTCTGTCAAATAACTTTTGTGTTGACTGTCTGGAAAAGGTCTGGGTCTGGAAGGAGTTTGGAATTCTGTCAAATAACTTTTGTGTTGACTGTCTGGAAGAGGTCTGGGTCTGGAAGGAGTTTGGAATTCTGTCAAATAACTTTTGTGTTGACTGTCTGGAAAAGGTCTGGGTCTGGAAGGAGTTTGGAATTCTGTCAAATAACTTTTGTGTTGACTGTCTGGAGGAGGTCTGGGTCTGGAAGGAGTTTGGAATTCTGTCAAATAACTTTTGTGTTGACTGTTTGGAAAAGGTCTGGGTCTGGAAGGAGTTTGGAATTCTGTCAAATAACTTTTGTGTTGACTGTCTGGAAGAGGTCTGGGTCTGGAAGGAGTTGAGAATTCTGTCAAATAACTTTTGTGTTGACTGTCTGGAAAAGGTCTGGGTTTGGAAGGAGTTTATAATTCTGTCAAATAACTTTTGTGTTGACTGTCTGGAAAAGGTCTGGGTCTGGAAGGAGTTTGGAAATCTGTCAAATAACTTTTGAAATGATGTTGATTGACTTTTTCCCTAAAATTCAGTAAACATAAAAATAAAACTTATGCTAAAGTTGTCAATTAATAAAAGGCCCGTTTTGACAGCTATAAAAATACTTAATAATAATTAAACTTGATGCTTGCGAATGATACTCGTTGTTATAGTGTAACATATTATTTAATTAGGATTATGAATTTGATTTTTCAATTTCTTACGTAGAAAAATATCGCGGCATGTAAAATGAGAAACGTCAACGGACTTCTTAGATTGTGACGACTATAAGTACCCACCTTGCTGAATACAAGAACTGCGCGAAGTGTATATTGGAGACGCATCCATCCTTGTCTTCACTGTCGGTGTACAGGTCTGTCTCTCGGTAGTACATGTACAGGAAGTCGTTCAGTTGCTTGGCGATGACGGCGCATCTGTCCTTGTCGCACATCTTCGCTGGGGGACCCTAAGAGCTCGAGAATTAATCGGTACTATAGGGTAAGGTTTCTATGGGGGATGCTAAGGGAATAGCTTGAATGAGAAGGTCTTAAAAAAATCAACAAAAAAACAAAATTAATTTAACTCTTTTTACTCTTTCGAATTAGGTTCATTTAAACATATAAGTCTTATATATTTTTGAAATCGCCTCTTAAAATCCTTTTTTTTATACTCCACACGACGGGACAGGCCGAAAAAAAAAAATTGTGCCCCCACAATATAGAGAATGAGATGCGGTCATTGTCTCACCGTGCTATCAATTCAATATAATCCCCACACGACGAAATCATCATGGAGATAATTTGAAGGCACGGTGTGATTGTCTCGCCTGTGGAGATGTTGCCTTAATTACCCGACTGGCGAAGGAGAGCAATGTGTTTATCAGTCTATGTATGTTTGTTCCTATATGGCGTTCTAGAGACCAAACGCGTTGGACGATTTTGATGGTTCTTAGGTCAATCGATTCGTTTTAACCCTGCGAGTGTCACTGGCTACATTAAAATTGGAAAAATAGAAAAATGGCGGCTTATGGCGCTATATTGTGGGGCCCAAATTTTTTTTTCTTTCGAGCCCTTCATGTGGGGTATCAAAATAAAGGGCATTAAGAGGTGATTTCAAAAATTTATAACACTCATATGTTTAAATGTACCTAATTCGAAAAAAAAAAACAAAAAAGTTATAAATAAAAAAAGTTAAATTAAAAAAAACCCGACTGCTTAAAAAGCGAACTAAAAATACGTAAACATGAAGAAAATCATGCTGTGCAGGCGGAGGATAAACCAGATTTTGGTCAGCCAGCCCGCGAATATGTATCCTCCGACTGCACAGTATGATTTTCTTCTTATTTACGTATTTTTGGTTCGCTTTTTAAGCAGTCGGGTTTTTGCCTGTACTCTTCAAATATACAAAAAACTAAGCGAAGCCACTATGTGAAGAGTGCTAGACTCGGTTCCCACTGTGAAGTGACGATATGTGTCCTTACCAAAGTGTAGTGTGTTGTATATTTAAATTCATATCAAGATGAACATAAATTATTCCATGAAAATTTTAATTGACCATTCAAAAATATCAGATTGCGCGTTGAAAAACCCTTTTTACCCGACTGCCGAAGGAGGGTAATGTGTTTATCAGTCTATGTATGTATGTATGTTTGTTCCTATTTGGCGTTCCAGAGACCAAACGCGTTGGCCGATTTTGATGATTCATACGTCAACCGATGCGTCTTAACCCTGCGAGTGTCATAGGCTATGTAGCCTTGTTTAAGACTTTTTAGTTCGCTTTTGAAGCAGTCGGGTTTTTTGATTTTTTGAATTAAGTTTTTTTTTCATCACATGGAAAGCTGAATTGAGTAAATTGCATGTAAACAGGATATTGATAAAATTGCCACTACACAATCGGAACCTGTTCTTATAGGTTAAAACATACATTCAAGCCAGGCCACTTGCCGGGTAGGCAGATAGACAGTGAAGAAAGGAACACATTTAGTACATGGACATAGCATATATACAATACATAGATAATGATAATTATTCTAAAAGCACAATTTGACAACATCAAACACCAAATAACAACCAGTTGAATATTTACATTACAACTTCAACAAGAATATACAATACACGGTCTAATTAAATTAGCTGGCAAAACTTCACAAACTTGTTTTTAGGTTTCCGTACCCAAAGGGTAAAAACGGTACACTATTACTAAGACTCCGCAGTCCGTCTGTCTGTCTGTCACCAGGCTGTATCTCATGAACCGTGATAGCTAGACAGTTGAAATTTTCACAGATGATGTATTTCTGTTGCCGCTAAAACAACAAATACTAAAAAAATAAATATTTAAGGGGGGCTCCCATACAACAAACGTGATATTTTTGCCGTTTTTTGCGATAATGGTACGGAACACTTCGTGCGCGAGTCCGAACAGGCAGTTACAGCCTGGTGACAGACAGACAGACGGACCGCGGAGTCTTAGTAATAGGGTCCCGTTTTTACCTTTTGGGTACGGAACCCTAAAAAATACAGGCTCAGAAAATCATAATTTATCCATTACGTTTGTGAAGTATCACTAGTTCTTTAAAAATCTTCTTAGTTAGACATACATAATATAAATACACATAAATTACAAGGTTACTTTATTTTTAGGCGCTAGGTAACCTCAAAAGGGAGTTCTGTAGTAAATTAATTAAAAAAGAAAACAAAATTAGTTGCTTTGGAATAAAAGAGAACAACAGATATTACATACATACTCGTAATTATATGTACTAGCTTAAGCCGCATATAGTCCCCAATGTTAGGATAGGATAGATGGACCCCTTGGGTGCCTAGTGGCCTAGTGTGATTTATATGTTCACTCGATCGCCTTATTCGTACTCGTGTTTCACTGTAGTCTCACCAGGTGGAACGTATTTAGTTTTAGTACAAATTTAAATTTACGTTAACGCGATCGAGTAAGGCTGGATTCACATGGCATTTAATGGACGATTTTTTTGCAGTATAACAATTCTGAAATGACACGTCACATATAGACCCTGGCATGTAAATTGGCAAGGTTTTAGCGTAGTGGAGGTAAGTTCGCGCATATTTCGCGAACTGACCAACCAACATATAGAGACGTGATTGGTCAGTTGATCCTTGTGTCAACTGACCAACCAATCGCGCGCACGGAACGGTGCTAAACGTTCCCCGCGCCCCGCTTTACCACCAAAGAGACCTAAAAAACGACTTCTGCGCATCTAATGATTCTTGCCAACTTATGTGCCGGGGATTATAAAATTTCGACGCTCGATTTGACCGACTAAAAAAAGGAGGAGGTTCTTAAGTCAACCCGTGATTTTTTACAGGATCAACAGCGGTATGTTGTCATTTGATCCCAGGATTATGCTGCAAAAAACGTGCAGTACAATGGCATGTGAAGCCCATGCGACATGCGTATAACTGGTCACCTTTACATTGTATGGCATGCGCAGCGAGGCGCAGGCGCGGCGCAGGAAGCGCAGCACGAGCTGCGCGTGCGCCGCGCCCAGCTCGTTGCTGGGGGACGACACGCGCTTCAGCACGTGCGTGAGGAACAGACCGAAGGCGCGGCGGGACTCGCCCGTGCTGGAACAGAATAGTACATTGTGATACAAGGGTGGAAAGTAAACGTATGTTATTAAAAACCCTCGCCTTCGGCTCAGGCTTATTAATGACAGCTCGTTTGCAATAACCTACACACCCGTGTATCACACGACGTTTTTCAATACAGTTGTGGGAAATAGCGCGCTTACCATCAGGTGAGATAGTGGTCAAGCGCAAGCCTATAGAAGATAAAAAAAACTCAAAGAATTAATAGTATATTATGCAACTAGTGAATAAAAGACGGATTTAAAGCGAGGGCCATAGATGAATCACGAGCAAGTGAAGGATTCTAACAACTGAATCACGACCGCAGGGAGTGATTCATGATGATTGATCACGAGCATAGCGAGTGATTCAAGTGTTAGAATCATGAGCGACGCAAGTGATTCATGGCCCTCGATATAAATCCGTTTTATTCAAGAGTTGCATACTATATTTTATACCATGGCATCGAGAAAAAGAAAGATCTAAGCGAAAAGCACAAGGAATACTTGTATTACGAGCAATAAATAAATGGTTTAATCCTTCAAAATTTACAAAAAATGTGAAACCCTGACCCCTGAGCTAGGTAACAGCATCTGTGTTTCAGAGGGGCCAGTGACCATCTCCATTACGTTACATAATTATAATTAATTAAACACCATTGCAATTAATATTAGAATTACAATCCAAATAAGTATTCAATAAATATCCTAGACTAAAATCAAAATCATTATTAAAATCCTAAATATAAATAAAAACTCAAAATTAAAATCGAGGTAGGAGTTTGAAAGTCGAGTATTCTCTGCACAAGAAATTTGTATCGAGTATTTTTTGCGCAAGGAGGCGCAAGGAGGTTATATAGCATTGAGATGGAGGTCTAATACATTGATGTGTTCCAAATTCAAACAACAAAACAGTGATTAAAAGTGCTTTTTATTCACTGTTTTCAGTGAATAAAATAAGCTTTTTAGAGGGGGAATGGTATAGATATGTTTATTTCAGAAAATGGCACGTTTTTGCAACAGCCTATACAGCCTATTCGATTTTTGATAAACATTGATGTGAAAATAATTAAATTAAAACTGGTAATTAAATATATTAAACAACCATTTAAAAATAAATTCAGAATTCAATGCTAAAACGTCGCAATCATGCCTGTGCAAAATATATAATTTTCGAATCCTAATTATAGCCTCTGAAAGTAAGCCATGTTTAACAACTGTATTGAAAAGTATATTGTACAAGTATCTATTAAGATGCTCACCAAACTTGAGGGCCGTCCAGAAGTTGGCTTACCGACGCGCAAATCACGAAACGGTTTTTGTATGAGACTTACCACTGCGCAGCCATTGTAGGCAACATCAGGGCGGCCAAGAAGTTTGGCGAAAATATAACAACAAATAATACCCGCACAGTCAGGGCCCGCAGCTAAATTCGGCAAAGGAAACAATCTGTTTCTTTCCCAAAAACGACTTTGCGCAATACGAAAAGCTGTTTTTGGGAAAGAAACAGATTGTTTCCTATGCCGAATTCACTTACACAATTAGGCTGCCGATCTAACAATTTCGTTGCTCCGGGCATAGATAATATTTGCCGCCCTCAGCGCCCTTGAAAAGGGCTGTTAGTGCAGTTTAGCCACCCCTCATTTATGCCACTCTGGGCATTTACCCGGCTCGCCCCCCCCCCCCCTCCCTAGATCCGACCCTGCCTACAGTTATTGCAGGGTAAAAGCGTCTGCAGAGAAACCAGCATTAATCAACATCAAACAGCATTACGTATTATTCAATAGAAAATGAGCACATTTTCTACGTTTATTTAAATAATAACTACTACGACTAGAATCTCTTTTTTTTCAAATAAATTTTAACATTTAATAGGGCCGTTTAATGGTGTAATTGAAATAAATGACTTGACTTAAACCTTAATTACCATCGACTGGGCACAAATTCAGACTCTAAGCTGCTACAGATAAAAAATCATTATGGAATACCCAAAAAACTCAGGACCACGAATCGGTCAACCACCGACTGCAATAATATTTCAAGTTATTGTCAAGGGCGTCGCCAAGGGAGGGCAGTTGCCCTCCCCCCTAGAGTTAAAAAAAAAAAGTAACCAATTGGAAAGAACTCAAAGTCCTAAATCAACATAAACCCAACCCAACAAATCTAGCCATTTCTAGATGTCCTAAAAGAGTACTAAAACCGTTGAAAATTTTGGTCGGTCTACCAAAATCAATCGTTAAGCAGCCTCAGGTGACTAAAAGCCTGGTTAAGAAGTACTATGGGGGAAAATCGCCTCAATGGTCTGGCCATGATGAATGTGCACAGAAAACTTATTAATATAATCAAAATCATTTTATTTTATTTCATATAGGCCTATTGTTATTGTGCGTTTTAGTCTATGCTACATAAGTGTTTTTATCTACACTCACAACGTAATGTTCTTAATATGAAGCCAAAAAATATTGCATAAACACATACTTTATATTTGTGTAAAGGTTTAAAAAAAAAAACCGTTACAGTGCAACATTAAATAACTGTATCATAAAATAACTTTTAAATTTTTATATTTAAATTATATTAAATTGGCAGAAGAGAATTGCATAACCTGCCAGTCCAAGAAGTAAAAGCTCACAACCCAGAACTACCTGAAAGAAGACCATACAAAGACTCAACACAAGCAGGTAACAAAAGTTATGCTGAAGCCCTAAAACACAATGCTAACAGCAATCTAGACAGTGATACTCCTTCACCCTCAACAAAAGCAACATTAGAAGATATAATATTGAAACAATCAGAGAAATTTGACCTTATCCTTCAACAAATGAGTTCCATGATGGAACTCATGGTTAAACTTATTAATAAACTTGTTTAATGGCTTCTCTAAGGTTGGGGACATGGAACATCAACGGTCTAGCACCAAATAAAGAGGAAATGGAACAGTTAATTAGAGATCACCAGCTCGATGTAGTTTTAGTCTCAGAGACACACTGTACTAGCTCATCAAACATTAAACTACAAGGCTACCAGACATATCTGACAAATCACCCTGATGGAACTGGACACGGTGGAACCGCAGTGATAATTAAAAATACAATCAGACACCATGTTTTAGAGGGATACCGAACTGACTATATCCAGGCTACTGCAATTGCTCTAGAAGATTACGGTGGACACATGAAACTGGCGGCTATCTACTGCCCCCCCAGGCACAGAATAACAGAGCATATGTTCAGTCAATTATTTGAATCACTGGGGGATAGATTCATAGTTGGAGGCGACTGGAACTCCAAGCACACATATTGGGGCTCACGTCTTACAACAACTCGAGGTAGACAGTTAAAGATGAGTATGGCTAAGCACAACTTAATAGCCATCTCTGCTTCAGAACCAACATACTGGCCAACAGACCCAAAAAAGATTCCAGACCTGTTGGATTTCTTCATAACAAAGGGGTTGACAAAGCTGTACCTGAAAGCCGAATCATGCTTGGATAGCTCTTCTGACCATTCACCGGTAATCCTAACATTTAGCACATTAGTTATTCATTGTGAGGCACCAGAAGCACTTTATAATAAACTTACTGACTGGGATTCATTTCGGGATTATGTAGAAGACAATATCAATTTAAAAGTGGCCCTTAAAACCCCAGAAGATGTAGACGATGCAACGAAGTATATAACTGTTCTCATACAAGAAGCCTGTTGGAAAAATACACCTGCTGCTAAAATTCTCAAGAATTCTGAAAACCAACCGCAATATATAAAACAAAAGGTACTTGAGAAACGACGACTTCGACGAGTGTGGCACCAAAGTAGACTTAGGGAGGACAAAATAAAGTTTGATAAAGCTGCAACGGAACTAAGGAAAATGTTACACCAATGGCGAGATACAACGCTAGAGACAAAATTAGAATCCCTTACAGCAACCGCATCCACGGGATATTCCCTATGGAAATTTACAAAAGGGTATGACAGACCTCTAGAAGCCAAAGTACCTATTAGAAAAAATGACAATAGCTGGGCTAGGACTGAGCAAGAAAAAGCCAACACCTTTGCTCAACATCTTGCAAAAGTTTTTACTCCAAATGAATCCAAAAACCAGGAATTTGAAGATACAATTAATTCAACACTAAACCAGGCATACCAGTTATCACCACCACCAAAGCCAGCAACAGTAAGAGAAGTCTGGAGGCTCATTAGAGATTTAAAAGACAAAAAGGCTCCTGGCTTTGACTTAATCACAAAAGAGGTGCTAAAAGAGCTCCCTAAGAAGGCTGTTGTGTTTCTTACTACTCTATTTAATGGAATATTGAGAACTCAGCACTACCCTATTCTGTGGAAAGTATCGCAGATCGTTATGACACATAAGCTGGGCAAACCCGCAAATGAAGTTGCCTCTTACAGGCCAATCAGCTTACTGCCAACATTATCGAAGCTCTTCGAAAAGGTTTTACTTCGAAGGATCTTGCCTATACTGACAGAAAATAATACAATACCTGACCATCAGTTTGGGTTTAGGCTACAGCACTCAACCATCGAGCAAGCACACAGAGTATGTGACAAGATCCGAAAAACTCTAGAAGATAAAGAGTACTGCTCGGCCGCTTTTCTGGACGTCCAACAGGCCTTTGATCGGGTGTGGCATGAGGGACTTCTCTATAAGATTAGAATGTATCTACCACATTGCTACTTCCCTCTACTAAAATCCTACCTAACAAATAGACTGTTTCAGGTAAAGGAGGCAGATGCAAGATCAAGCCTTTATGAAATCAGGGCAGGTGTACCACAAGGGTCCGTATTGGGGCCTGTGCTATACACACTATTCACTGCAGATCTACCCATAGCACAAGGTGTTACTACTGCCACATACGCGGATGATACTGCAATCTTGGCTAGTGACAAAGACCCTGTCAGAGCCTCAGTCACCCTCCAAAATGGACTCGACCAAATAACAAAATGGCTCCAAAGATGGCGAATTAAAGCCAGTGCTTCAAAGTCGATCCATGCAACCTTTGCTTTGAGAAAGGGAAACTGCCCACCGGTACAACTGGAAAACACCACCCTTCCCCACAGTGATTGTGTCAAGTACCTGGGGGTGCATCTTGATCGGCATCTAACATGGAAGCAACATATCAAGGCAAAAAGAGAGGAACTAAAATTGAAATACAAGGATCTGTACTGGCTAGTTGGACGAAACACTAAGCTATCTATAGATAACAAGCTCTTGATATACAAAACAATACTGAAGCCAGTATGGATGTACTGTATCCAGCTCTGGGGAAGCGCCTGTGACTCCAATATTTCTATGTTGCAAAGATTGCAGAACATTATCCTACGCAATATAGCTAATGTACCCTGGTATGTCACAAATGCAGAAATTCACCAATATCTAGAAGTAAACACAGTGAAGGAGGAAATACATCGAACAACCCAAAATTACATCAAACGCCTTGAAAACCACCCAAATGAATTGGCAGCAAAGTTGATTGACCGAAGCTACAATAAAAGATTAAAAAGAAAGGACATTCTCCAACTAGCATGATGCATTTGGACCTGAAGGGAAGAAGTCCTCAGTGGAGGGCTCACCCACATTGTCAAAACCATTACCTACCAACAAATCTGCTAATAGTGGAACTGGTTGCAGATAATCACAGAAAAAAAAAAAAAAAAAAATTTTATAGCACACTTTTACGTTATAATTTATTGGCGTTTATTGGCTCATTGACATTGACAGTCATGGTGTAATGAGAATCTAAATTGCCCGCCATACTGCATATTTTTTTAGATGCCAATAGATTGAAGATAAAATAGTGTATGCAACGGCATATAATTAGGTATTAAAACACTCGCGTGTTAATATTATCACATTCGGCTTCGCCTCATGTGATAAACCCACGCTCGTTTTAATAACCCCTATTATATGACCATTGCATAAACTACAATTATTTCTTTCAGTAAATACTCACGTGAGCTTCATGCCATCCATGAGCTGCCTCTTGACCAGCTCCTTAGCACGGCGCGTGTCGTGATGCTGAGGAGTGCTCTCCCCCAGCCACACGGCAGGAGCTTGGCAGGTTATGCTCACCGCTTCGTAGCGTTTTAGCCTAAAACAAAACATTATGACTGTTGATGGCAACACAAAGTTTGTTATTTCTAGTTTTATCTATGATAATTTCTGATATGTTGTAAAGAGCTGTCATATTCTCTTCCTATTTCCTGTGGTTTATGACCGACACGTACTCGTATTCATTTGAGTTATAGTAAATAATTAATAGCTGGGCTTTGACAAAAAACGTAACAAACAAACTCTCCATATGCCAACATGCCATGGAAAGGAGTATGACAGGGATCAAAAGGAAAGAAAAAGTAAGGAATAGCAACATCAGAAGTTAGACTAAGGTCCAGGACGTAACTCGGAATTTACGGAGACAAAAGTGGAAACGGGCAGGCCACATGATCAGAGGAAAGGATAAATGGAGTAAAATAACCACACAGTGGTACCCAAGGGATGGGGAAAGAAAAAAAGGTAGACCACAGAAAAGGTGGGACGACGACATTAGACAAGTCGCTGGAACAACCTGGGGTAGAGTGGCCATAGAAAGGCCGGAATGGAGAAGATTGGAGGAGGCCTTTGCCACCTGGCAAACGGACACACAAAAATGGATCAAAAGATGTATCTATGAACAACAAAGGAAATAATATCGTGTCTGGTTGACGGCTTATATATATACATAAATAATTAATAAAACAAGTGAATTGTATCAATTTACCGGCCTGTATCATCTACAGTCCACTACGAAACCATTCCCAATAATAAAAATGCTAAAACCATTATTAAGCTTTTAACATTGGTCCTTCGAGCCGGATATTAACCAGCGACCTATGGATACAGATACAGTAAGACCTACTGACAACGAAGGCGTAGCTTCATAGACGCGTATTCGTAATTATAAGCTTGCTGTACGCCTGCTTGCTGCTTACATACAAAACTATGAAACCCTATCGACGGAGCGGCAGCTTCACGCCCGCGTCGCTGCATGCAGGCTTCATGTCGCCTGCCGTACTGCATGTCATACGCCGGCGTACATCGCGTGGACGCCCGTTTTAATTTTTACCCAACTACGACGACGCCCAAAGACTTTTTTTTCCTCCTGTGGCAACACTACAGCTAACAGCTGATTTGAATTTGTCCTAACAATTTTAATTTTAAATATTAATTTTCCTTTATAATAAGGCCTATTTCCAATCTATTAACTAGTTTAATACGTAATTAAGTGTATTGTGTAAAATTTTGGGCACCAAGTGCAAAATAAGTGTAATAATTTTCATTGTGTTTCGTTGACAGTTACCGGCTCAAGCGATTAGTGAATGTTGTATTTTTTCGTCGCGGTATCAGGTACAATACTATATATTTTACTTGATATTGAATTGCTTACGTTCTAATATTTTGCCTAAGATTCATTGGATCACTTTTATTACGGTTACAAGTTGATGTCGGTGACCTATAAAACGTAAACATAACCTTAATTAGTTTGGTGACAGAACTTCTTTCTTTACTATCTAAATTTCATTTTCCGTTCAACTAATCATCTGTTACTCAATCAACTACTCTTTTCCAACCTCTTTTCTCTTCTCTTTAATCATGATTATGACTCGCAGCGCGCGGGCTCGCCTAGAAGAGTCCAAACTCAGTCAGGCTTTGAGCGAATTAAAAGCGTCTAAGGAGCTCTGTGACCAACTGATTAGGGAAAAGGATGAGAACGAAATAGAGTTCCTTAGTGTCCTTGACAGGAATAGCAAACTGAAAACGGAAATGGCTCAGTTATATACTCAACACACTGATGCCATAGCAGCCCGGGACAGGCTCCAAGTTGTTGTGGACGGGTTCAGCCAGTGTAGCAATGAGTATGAACAAGCTCTTAGTCAAATTTTTTTATTACAACAGCAGCTACATGAGGCTCAAAGTCAGATTGAACAACTAGAAACTACAAATTTAAACATCACTGCCTCGTTGAATCAAAGTCTATTCAATGAATTGGTGCCTGTTGCCCCATCAATGGTTACTGCAATAAACCCCTCTTACACAATAGATTTAACAGGTCATGATGATTCAAAATCAATTAAATCATTGAGGGTAGTTACTAGTAAAAATAAAATAAAAAAGTACATTAAAATTAACAAATACATAGTTAAAACCAAGAAAATGGTCAAAAAACAAAGGTTCTTCATCAAAAATGTAAAACTTAATAGAGAAAGATTGCATCTACTTAAACAATTAGATATGTATTCATATAACTTAGAAAAAAGTAATAGGAAACACCAAACTGACACAGAAGACTTGCAGTATGAACTTGACCTACTACAGGAGAAACTTAGTTCTATGACCATCAAGTATACAGCCTCTGAAAACCAAATGAGGGAATATGTATTGGCAATGAATGAGCTGGTGAGCTCACAATCCAACAAATGTGATCAGTGTCAACCACCATCTGTTGAACCCACGCCGGACCATTCGTTGACAATATGTGATGCCACCATACCGCAGTCTAGTGCCAGTTTGCCATTAGAAATTACTAACTGTTTGCCTAAAACTAATGTAAATACAGAAATAGTATTATTTTGTGATGAAATTGGAAAGGATCTAGGCCATTTGTTGACAAATAAATATCCAGGACACTCAATTATGAACTACTGTATGCCTGGTTGTTCTTTATTTGACATAATGAAAAAAGTTATTAAATGTAATTTTAACCAGGATACTACATTATTAATATTTATTGGTAATAGGGGTAATGTGAACAAAGGAGAATTACTCCAACATTATAGATCTTTGTGCGACCTTAGTTTAAAACAAATTGTGATGTTCACTTTCCCATACAGCCAAAGTTTGCCACAGGAAGAAAACAATCTTAGATTTGAATTGAATAGGACATTACATAATTTAACATATAGTAGTAATTTATTCCATTTAATTGACACTAACAATTATGTTGGTAATAACTTTTATTTAACAAGAGATAGATTTTTCATGGATAGGTACTTTCTTTCAAAGTATTGTAAACGACAGATAGCTGTGTCGCTATCATATTATTTTTCTATTACAGCCAAGAATTTGGCTAAACAACTTGCTTCTATTGAGCAATGCCAAGAAGTGTTTTATAATTCAGCCAATAATTTGGTATCAGAAATTGATATTGATAGTAATTTAAATTACAAATTAGGACAATAGGGACAACCTCTTGCAAAACTGTACATAACGAAAATTGCAAAAAAGAATCAAATAAAAGTTTAAAATCAGTAAATAGTATTAACCTGGTGCATCAAAATATTCAAGGATTTTTGAACAAAGATTTAGAAGTAGATTTATTTATGAATTTTAATAGCATTGATATTCTTTGTATAACAGAACATTGGCTTAAAAGCCACCAGTTTTTGTTCAATTTTAATAATCACCAGGTTGGTAGTTCATTTAGCAGAGTTAATGCTATACATGGTGGCTCTTTGATTTTAGTAAGTAACCAGCTTAAATTTAAGGACCGTAAGGATATTGTGAGCCTATCTGTTGAGCGGACAGTTGAAATAGCTTGTATAGAATTGGAGCAGTTTATTGTATTAAGTGTATACAGACCCCCTTCAGGATTGTATGACTGCTTTGAAAAGGTAATGGATGAAGTGTTACACAAGATTTGTAACTCAAATAAATCCATAATCACTTGTGGTGATTTTAATGTTAATTTATTAGAAAACTCAGGTTCTTGTAGTAAAATAATAAGTCTGTTTCAGTCCTACAATCTTGTAAACCTATTTTTGGAGCCCACAAGAATAACCCCTACTAGTGCCACATGCTTAGATAATATTTATACTAATGTTATACCTGTCCACAAAGAAATTATAAATTTACTAGATTCTGATCATTGTGGGCAGAGGATTACTATACAAAACCTAAACAACAAAGTGGCTAAAAAGGATATCACTGTTAACCCCAAAACTGTAAGTCGTTTGGCAGCTTTTAAGGCTAAACTTATTAATAAATTACCAATTTTGTCAATTCATGCTGATCCTAATCACCTATATGATGATTTTTTTAGTATATACTGCAAACAATTTAATTCGACCTTTATTCCCAAGAATATCTCCGTTAATAGTAACGCATCATTCGGTGATTGGGCGACCATTGGTATTCATAAAAGTAGAACAAGGCTTTATGAGCTGTACAGTGAAAGGCCTTATGTAAACACTGCTGAATTTAATTTATATGTTAGAAATTATTCAAAATTATTTAAAAAAGTTTGTAGTTTGGCCAAGTCGCATTATTTGAGTTCGAAGATTAAAAACAGTAGTAATGTTATTAAAACGACTTGGAATATTATTAATAGTGAAACGGGAAGATCTGGTAACCGAAATACTGACTACAGCCTGTCTATTAATGACAACATCATAAAATCAGACTCACAAGTCGCAGTGGCCTTTGAAAATTTCTTTTCGGATATTCCCATTTCAACTACTAAATCCCTAAACTCATCACCTTCTGTTGCTGAGTCTTTGCTAAAAGAAAATGTTACTGTCTGCGATACGGAATTTCTTTTTGAACATATTACTTGTAGAGACATAATTAAAACCTTTCACACTTTAAATGTTAAAAAGACTGCAGATCTGTGGGGTCATTCTGTAGAAGTTGCTAAGTCTATTATTGATGTTGTCGCACCTAGTTTAGCTATTATCTTTAATAATTGTATCGACTGTGGGGAGTTTCCTGACCTAATGAAGAATAGTAAAATAATACCTTTGTTTAAATCAGGTAGTACATCAGACCCAACAAATTATAGACCTATTTCAGTACTACCTACTTTTAGTAAGATATTTGAGAAATTAATTTTAGAGCAATTGCAAAGATTTTTTAATAAGCATAAATTATTACATAGCAAACAGTTCGGTTTTACAAGGGGTCGTTCAACTACTGATGCCGGTGTTGAGCTTTTAGGACATATTTATAATGCATGGGAAGATAAGTGCGATGCCCTGGGAATCTTTTGTGATTTGTCTAAGGCATTTGATTGTGTTCTTCATGAAACGCTAATCAGGAAACTCCGCCACTACGGGATCCGGAACAGCGCTCTGGATCTTCTTACTTCTTACTTGAGTAATAGGATTCAGACTGTTGACGTTAATGGAAAAAGATCACCCGGATCTATAGTAAAAATGGGAGTCCCGCAGGGCTCGATTCTTGGTCCTTTCTTGTTCCTTATCTATATTAATGACTTGCCTTACCTCATAAAGGATAACCATGACATAGTGTTGTTTGCAGATGATACTTCACTTTTGTTTAAACTTAAACGGCAGCAGCTGGTTACTGACGAAGTAAATAGCGCGATCTCAAAAGTAGTTCACTGGTTCAATGTTAACAATTTACTCCTTAATGAAAAAAAAACCAAATGCATTAAGTTTACCCTACCTCACGTTAGGCAGGTGAAAACTGATGTGTTGATAAAGGGCGAAGAATTGAATCCTGAGAATAGCACAGTATTTTTAGGCTTAACTTTGGATGCTAAGCTTCAGTGGGGCCCACATATAGATAAATTGTCAAAGAAGCTAAGCTCCGCAGCATATGCTGTTAGAAAAATTCGTAATTTAACTGACATAGAGACAGCCCGTTTAGTATACTTTAGCTATTTTCATAGTGTAATGTCGTACGGTATTCTGTTGTGGGGAAATGCCGCCGACATCCAGAATATCTTTGTTTTGCAGAAAAGAGCTGTTCGATCAATATATAAATTAAGCCCGAGGCACTCTCTCAGAGAGAAATTTAAGGAGATTAATGTAATGACTGTGCCCTCTCAGTATATTTATGAAAATCTTTTATATGCTCATAAAAATATAAAATTGTTTAAAAAATACAGTGATATCCATAACATAAATACTAGGAACAAACACAAATTTGTAGTACCTACAACAAGGCTCAAGAAGATAGGTGGCTCGTTTAGATGTCAATGTGTACGCTTTTATAATAAGCTTCCAAGCCACGTACAAGATCTAAGTCTTAATAAATTCAAATCATTCATTAAACGTAAGTTGTGTCAGAAAGCGTTTTATACTATTAAAGATTACGTTGAGGACAAAAAGGCTTGGGATTGAGCTGCTCCAATTAATTTTGATTTTTTTTATATTTTGCACCGTGAATTTTGTTTTTAATTTTGATATTTTTTTTTGTTTTCTTGCAATGACAAGAATATTTACTTTTTAAAGTATTATATTTTTTATTTTTTTATTATTGTGAATGTGAAGACTATGTGGATTTTTGTTTTTTATTATAACTTAGTTAGTTTTTACTCATGGTCTGGCAGTTTGAGTAGTTTATGCGGCCTACCCGAATGTCCTTTCTTTGGTATTGTTCGTCGAATCGTTGAGCTCCGTAAATTCTGAGTTGAGCTGCTCGGTTATTGACAAATGCGTGCACTGACTGGACAGGTCCACTCAATCTGGCTGGTTCTTTCCTCAAAAGACCATTTCAGACATATGTCTACATGGTCTTCACATGATATAACCAAGTTTTTGTCAAGACTTTAAAAGAGACTGTGACCTCTGAGTTTGTTTCGGCCTTTCTTCTCAGAGTAGTCAGATAGGAAACGCCGACCTCATCTAGTTTTAAAAAATATGATCGACATGTAAAAGTGTTTGTACAAACCAACTTACAGAAATAAAATCATTTATCATTTATCATTATCATTATCAAAGGAAGGGTTATGATTTTAGCAGTCTATGTATGTATGTTTGTATTTACGAATGTTCCTCCGTAGCACCTACACTACTCATCCGATTTTGATTAATAAGGTGACAATCGATTCTTTATTATGCTCATATGTAAAAAAAATCGTAGTCTGGTTAGATTTTAATTAAATTTAGTTTGTAAAAAGGGCGGACACGACAGCGGAATTTGTAGAAATAATTGAAAACGTACGCTTCCAATACGCCTCGTATTTTGAAACGTCTATGCAGCTTCCGTGGAAAGTAAGCCTGTTCGGCGTCGCCAGGCGTGAAAATGGCAAAATTATTATAATACTCATATCGGAATATTACATTTTCGGTCATACCGGGCGGCCACGATGACTAATCTAGAAAGCTGGAGATATTATAGTGAACAGTGTGTGCGCAAGCGCAGGTGTACTCTCTGATTCCTCACTCTTAAAGTATGATGTGACATCAATCTTAAGCGTCCAGGAAGAATTCAGACATAACACCAACGGCTTTATGCCATCTCCCAGGCAAGAAAGAAAGAAATCATTTATTTTTTGTATGTATACATATAAGTTGGAATATTAATAAATTGTCCCAATACATTTTGCCTTACGGCATGCAAAATATTACATTTGAATTTAATAACCAAATACAAACAATACAATTATTATTAACACCAGTCAGAATTTAATAGATAGGTACGGAGAAGTTTAAAAAAAAAGAAAATGAATTAATGAAATGTGAATCTATCGCTTAACATGCAATGAAGAATATAAAAATTTCATAATATGTATTGTCAAAAAGATTAAAGTCAAGATGTTAAGGCGGTACCCCGAGCAAAACGCCGCGCAAGCCGTTTTTTGAGCTGTTTTTAGGAGCTATCTACTCGTTATTTAAAAAGAAATATCAATTAATAAAAATACATTAAATTTCTACATAATATTGATTCTAAAATGGTAGATTTAGTTTTTTTTTAAATGTTGTATATATGTCACTAATCTCCTTCCAAAAAAACATAAAATTGAGAAATAATTATTGATATTATGCATCTCCTCGTAAAGTGTTCATTAATTATTTTTTTGTACTAACACTAATGGATAGACAATTTAATAAAGAACATTTTTGTAGATTTCTTTTTTTCAAAAGACCAAAATTCGATTTTATAAAGATTTTATTCTAAAATCTGGGCGTATTCACTACTGTAATTCATGCGCCACCAGTGCCGCTAGACCAATAGGAATGCTCATATCTCATGCCGATTTTTTGGTCAGGGTACCGTCTTAATGTCAAAATATTCTAAAACAACAACAATCACAAAATAGATTTAGACAGTGAAGGTATAATAGTAGTCTAGGTCTAGGTGGTGGTCTAGTAGTAGGTGGTAGTGTTAGTGCCTAGGAGTCTTTAAGTCAAGAGTGAATAGGTTGCTTCTAGGCAAGCGTGCTTCACCGTCGACCACATCATCGCTTACCATCAGGTGTGATAGTGGTCAAGCTCGAGCCTATAATTTATAAAAAAAAAAAACGAACAGGCAACCATACACGCATGATAAGAATTTGGCGTTGATAGTGTCTAAAAGTGAACGGCAGATATTGTGGCTAATTCTCAGAATACCAGATTCTCAAAATACCAGATCATCTGGTATATTGAGAATCTGGCTTTCTGAGATCGAGCTGATATTGTACAGCATACTTTTTTGTTGTTCGTTTATAGAATTTGTACCAGTTATTAAGGCAACTAAGACATTTTTTTCATGTAATTGTACTATTTTTAGAACTTCGGTTTAATTAATAACTAGCTGACCCACGCGGCTTCGGTCCCGTCAACTGGCTACCCCTACCATAACTACCCTACCCTACCTACCCTACGTTTTTAAGATGTATTCTGCTATTCGGGGCGGAGACAAATCCAACAAATCAAAAACCATGAAAATTGGTCCAGCAGATCTCGAGTTATAATTGTTGTAACAAACCCGTCTTTGTTTTATTTATATACTAGCTGACCCAGCAAGCGTTGTTTTGCCATATAAATAATTTAAAAGATTCCCAAAAATTTTGCACGCACATATTATTGTAGTATTTTTAATTGTGTTTAATAATGGAATGATTTATACAGGTAATACAATGGTTGTTGTTAGAAACAATTCCATTATACATGATATTTGCGTAACTTAAACCATTTACGCAGCGCACGAAATGGAAGCTCTCAAAAAGGAATATCTTTGCCCGTTTTTGCAATATTTTTCATTTATGCTCTGCTCCTATTGTTTGTAGCGTGATGTTATATAGCCTATAACCTTCCTCGATAAATGTACTATCGAACACAAAAAGAATTTTTCAATTCCAACCAGTAGTTCCTGAGATTAGCGCGTTCAAACAAACAAACAAACAAACAAACAAACTCTTCAGCTTTATAATATTATATAGTAAGATTATAATTAAAATATATAAGAATTTCAGACAAAACGACAACGCCATCTACTGGCAATACCAGAACCAGCATAAAACGCCATGTTCATTTTTGTGTGTGCTTTGTTTCTATCATGTATCAGAGATGGCGCTGTGTTCGCAAAATGTTTTTTTATTGTTAATTTTTTCGATGTTTTATTACTTATTATTCTATTCCGGACGAAGATAAATCCAAAAACACAAAAATAATAAAAATTGGTCCAGCCGTTCTTGAGTTATAAGTGGTGTAACTAACACGACTTTGTTTTATATATAAGAGAAGAGATATAGATATCAATAACACACACACAAATATCGAAATGGTAATTGATTATTTAGAAATAAAAATAACATTCAATAGAATCAAACTCATCATTATCAAACTGTTGCAGTCCGCTGCTGGACATAGGTATCTCCTAATGCACTGTGTAGGTATGATCCTCGTCTCAACCTACTTAATGGTAAGTAAAACAATACAAAGATAGCAACAAATATTTACAGAACATTTACTATACACATTATGTAACAATATCTAACATTTACCTATATGTTGTTACAATCCACATTGGTACACTAGTACATAACCTTAAAAAATAAAACTGGTTATAACTTTTACGTCCCAAGTTCTAATAATCTAAGTTTTTTTTTTTTATATCTATCATATTAACTAGCAATTCAAATAAAAAATAACTCAAAACACGAAATTTATTAGCGGTACAAAATACCCATACAAGCTTGCCGTTCGCATTTTCTTTGCAGTAAGGTCAGTTTTTGCACTTCAAGAGGTACTATTGTCACAGTAAACATATACAAACAGTATGGAAACTATCTATAAACGCTCACACAAACGTACGCACCGACGAGACCGTTCGTGCACTTTCAAGGTAATGTCAGTACCAATTGCCGCGTCGCGACGAGTGGTCACGTATTTTTGTGTTAGTGGGCTGTTTCGAGCGTTTGTAGCTAGTTTCCATACTGTTTGTATATTTTTACTGTGCTACTGTTCACGGTTGATAGATACTATATAAATCATAAATTCAGAATCTTATTCAATTACATACTTTAATGTGTGTAGCTTAAGACGAATTTTTAAGTACCCAACTATTTTTGTTATAAAAGGTCGTAAGAAACTTTGGCGGTAATAGAGTTAAAACTTAATCACGTATGACATAGAGTTTATTTTACCTCTGCGGCGTATCAGTGAGGCTGGTAGCTACGGTGGCGTGTTGGAAGTGTGGCAACACATGCGAGTGTACCAGCAGGTTGTAGTTGTGTTGTACCACTTGGTACGGGATGTTGTTGTTCAGAGATGTGGAGCACACCGGGATGCCTGTCACAGGGTCTGTGAAAAAAATAGTACCCTATTCAGTTAGGAAATGCACAATGAACAATGATTCAGAGCTGAAATTTTGGATATACGTTTGGTTTAGATCACACAGCATGGTAAGCTAAGTGAGATCATTCTTAATACAATATGGCGGACTGCATAATATGGCGGTAATTTTTTTTAAGCACCCTATAAGTCTAAAAAAAACGAAGAAAAAATCATGCTGTGCAGTCGGAGGATCAGGCAGTTCGCGAATATGTATCCTCCGACTGCACAGCATGATTTTTTCTTGTTTACAGCTATTTAGTTCGCTTCTTAAGCAGTCGGGTTTTTGATTTTTAAATTAGCTTTTTTTATTTTGTTTTTTTTTAAATAAATAATTTTAAACATATACGTGGTATATATTTTTGTAATCACCTATAAAACCCTTAATTTTGACACCCCAATCGATGGGAAAAAAAAATTGCAACCTCTACAATATGGCGCCCAAAAGCCGCCACATTTCTTTTTTTTTAAGACGGTACCCTGACCAAAAAATCGGCATGAGATTTGAGCATTCCTATTGGTCTAGCGGCACTGGTGGCGCATGAATTACAGTAGTGAATACGCCCAGATTTTAGATTTGGGTCTTTCGAAAAAAAAAATTCTACAAAAATGTTCGTTACTAAATTGTCTATCCATTAGTCTTAGTACAAAAAATAATCAATGAACACTTTACGAGGAGATGCATAATATCAATAATTATTTCGCATTTTTATGTTTTTTTGGAAGTAGAGTAGTGAAATATATACAACATTTAAAAAAAAACTGAATCTACCATTTTAGAATCAATATTATGTAGAATTTTAATGTATTTTTATAAATAACGAGTAGATAGCTCCTAAAAACAGCACAAAAAACGGCTTGCGCGGCGTTTTGCTCGGGGTACCGCCTTAACGGCACTTTTCTAAGAACACTTGGGCGGCCAAGACCTATCTAACGATGTCTTAATTATAAAAATCCGTCAAGTGGTCTGGAAGATACGAGGTAATAAAGAATATTACATACATACATACAAGATACGCGTGAAAAACATAACCCTTCACTTGCAGCCGGGTAATGAAAAGTTTTGCTGACAGCTTTCATCGCCACTCACCCAAATACTGCGAATACTTCTGCCATGAGTTCTGCGAGGGGAAGATCCTCACAAACCCTCCTCGCCTCGCATACTGCGCCCTCACCGCACGCACCAGCCTCAACTCTTCTCCAGTCAAGGCTGGCAGTGCGGTGCCGGCGGCCTGCGTGCCGGTACTGCCGGTACCACCGGCAGTACCTTCGGACGATCGGCCCTTGCCGCGGACGAACACGTTCTCGGCTGAGTGGACCCGCCGACACTGTGTATTGATCATTTAAATTATTACAAGTAAAATTTCAAAATTTAAAAAACCTCCGACCGATTTATCTTGAGAAAACAACCCGATTCAAACAGTAAAACGCCCATAACTTTTGAACGGCTGAACCGATTTTATTCAAACATAGCTAAGAACACTTTCGACAAAATCACCTTTCAAACCAAAAAAAACTAAATCAAAATCGGTTCATCCGTTTAGGCGCTATGATGCTACAGACAGACACACAGATACACAGACACACACGTGAAACATACAACACCCTTCTTTTTCCGGCGGGGGTTAAAAAGGCCGGTGTTCGAATAGAATATTGTAGCAATCACAGATAAGCAATAGATTATATGTTTAAGCTTCCAATTGTGACCAAATTAAGCCTGATTCGACAGACGTTTTAGCCAAGAGACCCTGGAGTTTCCTGGGAACAGTCACATTTACAGTTAAGGGTCGAAAGTGCAGTGACACTACCAACACAGCAGCGGAAATTTTTATTTAGGCAGAATTACTTCAACTTTTCACGGTTATTAGTATTTATCCTATACCGGTAGAATGGGGTCTCTCTGGGGCAACTTTGATGATAACTTATCTTTTTAGGTTTTTAAAGCTTAAAGCGGAACACACCTCAATTTTCTTTTTAAAATTGGCAACACTGACATGTCAGCCATGATTTGCTTCAACTTCAGCGCAAGAATACGTTATATTGTTGCTGAAAAATACTTTAAATCGTACTGAAAAACCAATAGGGTACCAAAATAACCCCATTTTTAGGGTTCCGTAGCCAAATGGCAAAAAACGGAACCCTTATAGATTCGTCATGTCTGTCTGTCTGTCCATCCGTATGTCACAGCCACTTTTTTCCGAAACTATAAGAACTATGCTGTTGAAACTTGGTAAGTAGATGTATTCTGTGAACCGCATTAAGATTTTCACTCAAAAATAGAAAAAAAACAATAAATTTTGGGGGTCCCTTTACTTAAAACTGAAACTAAAATTTTTTGGATGGATAGGTCTTCAAAAATGATATTGAGGTTTCTAATATATTTTTTTTCTAAACTGAGTAGTTTCCACGAGAGACACTTCCAAAGTGGTAAAATGTGTCCCCCCCCCCCTGTAACTTCTAAAATAAGAGAATGTTAAAACTAAAAAAAATATATGATGTACATTACCATGTAAACTACCACCGAAAATTGGTTTGAACGAGATCTAGTAAGTAGTTTTTTTTTTAATACGTCATAAATCGTAAACCGCAATTTACCAGGTAAACCGGCCTTCGTGCGCGAGTCCGACTCACACTTGGCCGGTTTTTATTTTTACGTTAGTTCTTTTTTATTATCTCAAAAACTATGAAAAAAAAAAAAAAATATAATATAAAACATTAAGTAAGGCGCCAACACTGCATTTTTTGCATATTTTTTAAAATATGCAAAAAATTATGTAGTAATATCAATTTAACCCCGTTTCACTGGTACTTTAATTTCTATACAACGTATTAAACTAGTTGTGGATAAATTAACTTCAACTAAAACTAGCCATTTGAATTTTGGGAGAGTAAAACTGCACTTTTGACCCTTGACTGTACAGAAAAATACTAGCCAAGTTATATTTTTCGATTTTATTAGATGAGCCCAATAATCACTGGACAATCCATCCTGCCACCTTTTTTTTTGACTACGAAATGGGCTATCCTGAATTAGTACGCGCCAATCCGTATCTGGTTTATTATAAAAGGTAAGTCTCTGGTAAAGGGCAGCATGGCTAGGTCGCCCAATATGACCTTGCCAATTGTGCAATATAAAATATTGGCAATATTTGAGGGTAGCCTAAGTCCAACAGTGGACGTCTTTCGGCTGAATGTAGATAACGATGAAGATGCATGAATGATGTTGGATGATGATGAACTTAATTACTTACCGCGCCGATGCACACCTTGAGTGAGTTGCTCTGCGTGGAGATGTCCGTCTTGCACATAGGCATGGCGGGCAGCCCCACCAGGGTCAGGGTGTCGGCTAGCAGAGCTGATGATGATGAACTTCCCGCGCCGATGCGCACCTTGAGTGAGTTGCTCTGCGTGGAGATGTCCGTCTTGGTAATGAGCATGGCAGACAACCCCACCAGAGTCAGGGTGTCGGCTAGCAGAGCTGATGATGATGAACTTACCGCGCCGATGCGCACCTTAAGCGAGTTGCTCTGCGTGGAGATGTCCGTCTTGCACATGGGCATGGCGGGCAGCCCCACCAGGGTCAGGGTGTCAGCTAGCAGAGCTGATGATGATGAACTTACCGCGCCGATGCGCACCTTAAGCGAGTTGCTCTGCGTGGAGATGTCCGTCTTGCACATGGGCATGGCGGGCAGCCCCACCAGGGTCAGGGTGTCAGCTAGCAGAGCTGATGATGATGAACTTACCGCGCCGATGCGCACCTTAAGCGAGTTGCTCTGCGTGGAGATGTCCGTCTTGCACATGGGCATGGCGGGCAGCCCCACCAGGGTCAGGGTGTCAGCTAGCAGAGCTGATGATGATGAACTTACCGCGCCGATGCGCACCTTAAGCGAGTTGCTCTGCGTGGAGATGTCCGTCTTGCACATGGGCATGGCGGGAAGCCCCACCAGGGTCAGGGTGTCAGCTAGCAGAGCTGATGATGATGAACTTACCGCGCCGATGCGCACCTTAAGCGAGTTGCTCTGCGTGGAGATGTCCGTCTTGCACATGGGCATGGCGGGCAGCCCCACCAGGGTCAGGGTGTCAGCTAGCAGAGCTGATGATGATGAACTTACCGCGCCGATGCGCACCTTAAGCGAGTTGCTCTGCGTGGAGATGTCCGTCTTGCACATGGGCATGGCGGGCAGCCCCACCAGGGTCAGGGTGTCAGCTAGCAGAGCTGATGATGATGAACTTACCGCGCCGATGCGCACCTTAAGCGAGTTGCTCTGCGTGGAGATGTCCGTCTTGCACATGGGCATGGCGGGCAGCCCCACCAGGGTCAGGGTGTCAGCTAGCAGAGCTGATGATGATGAACTTACCGCGCCGATGCGCACCTTAAGCGAGTTGCTCTGCGTGGAGATGTCCGTCTTGCACATGGGCATGGCGGGCAGCCCCATCAGGGTCAGGGTGTCAGCTAGCAGAGCTGATGATGATGAACTTACCGCGCCGATGCGCACCTTAAGCGAGTTGCTCTGCGTGGAGATGTCCGTCTTGCACATGGGCATGGCGGGCAGCCCCACCAGGGTCAGGGTGTCAGCTAGCAGAGCTGATGATGATGAACTTACCGCGCCGATGCGCACCTTAAGCGAGTTGCTCTGCGTGGAGATGTCCGTCTTGCACATGGGCATGGCGGGCAGCCCCACAAGGGTCAGGGTGTCAGCTAGCAGGGCTGACTTCACTCTCGCGTCTAAGGGACTCTCGCACGCCAAGCTAGTAAGAAACAACATAGATATATCAGAAATCGCTATACGGGAATATCATAACGATAAACCTTATTTGCAGTCAGGAAAAAAAACATATTTTCTTTAAATTAAATTTTGTAACACAATATGAAGTGAATAGAAATGTTAATAACTACCATTTTTTACAAAATTATTACCTGGGTGACAAATTGATTTCCAGTAGCCAGGGTTTCAGCATGTCATCGATTAGAATATCATAGCCAAACAACTCTGAAACAATGAGAAAATCATAATTATTATGCGCACAGCAAAAAGGGCGGCACTCTCTGCCAGCATCTGTGTTCTCCACCATCTTGGATACGTCAACCTTGAAAGCAAGAGTGAACAGGCACCTTTTGAGTTTCCTCGTTCCATCGTAGACCTTATACATCGCTTACCAACAGGTGAGATCGAGGTCAAGAGCGGACTCATCAGGAATACACAATAAAGTACGATATTAATTAAAAATATCAAAAAACCCGACTGCTTAGAAAGCGAACTAAAAGACGTAAACAAGAAGAAAATCATGCTTTGCAGTCGGAGGATACATCTGGTTTTGGTCAGCCAACACGCGAACATGTATCCTCCGACTGCACAGCATGATTTTCTTCTTGTTTATTTCTTTTTAGTTCGCGTTCTAAGCAGTCGGGTTTTTTGATATTTTTAATTAACTTTTTTTATTTATAACTTCTTAGTTATTTTTTTTGAATTAGGTACATTCAAACATATAAGTGTTATATATTTTTGAAATCACGGTCTTAAACCCTTTATTTTGATACCCCACACGATGGGCTTGAATGAAAAAAAAAAGTTACCCACAATATGGCGCCCAAAACCCGCCATTTTATTATTATACCATTTTAATGTAGCCAGTAACACTCGCAAGGTTAAGACGAATCGATTGACGTAAGAATCATCAAAATCGGCCAACGCTTTTGGTCTCTAGAACGCCTCTAGAACAAACATACATACATAGACTGATAAACACATAACCCTCCTTCGGCAGTCGGGTAAAAATTCTAATATGTTCAAAATTTTAAAAGGCAGACTTACCAAAGCAGTTGAAGAAGTTGGGCACAAACACCCTGGCGGCCGCGGTGATGGTCTGCGCTGAAGACAGTATGGACTTGACGACCAGGTCCTCGATGGCCGCCATCAGCGCCGTGGTGTTGCGGCCTTGCTTGCGCAGGTGACGGAGTAAGGCTGAGAGGGTCCACTTGTGACCTATGTTGCCGGCGTTTGGGTCGTCGCATCTATTGGGAGATACCATAGTCATGTAGCAGGTTTACGTTTGCTGCGGGGAAGTTTCTTGCGATTTTGTACCATTTGCGTGGTTAATTTAAAGGTAATTTTGCCTTGCCTTTTGAAAGGTGTAGTTAGAGTAACTCTAAAACTGAAAATGGGTCACTAAAGTTATAATAGCAAATATGTATTGCTGCTTTTTGTGTGATACATCATACTTTTTATTTCTTCTTCCCATTATTTCTATTACACCAATCCAGTTTATATTTAAAAAATTGGTAGGGAAGGCAATGTGTAGCTTTAAGGTTGCCCTAGTCGATCATTCTTCCATACAAAAGTAGTCTGGCGATTACTCCACTGTTTGTCGGTGTACATTCAAAATAATAGTAGTTTATGCAATGGTCATATAATATGGGTTATTAAAACACGAGCGTGGGTTTATCACATGAGGCGAAGCCGAATGTGATAATATTAACACGCGAGTGTTTTAATACCTAATTATATGCCGCTGCATACACTATTTTATCTTCACTCATACAGTTGAAATAAAACAAAAGTGGAAATGGAAAAAATATGCAATATGGCGGGCAATTTAGATTCTCATTGCACCATGACTGTCAATGTCAATGAGCCCAGTGCCAATAAATTAAAAAGTGAAAGTGTGCTATAAAAATGAAAAGTTATTTTACAATGCATGTCCTCGAAAAGAGCGGTTTGCCAAGTAGCCAAACTGTGCGGAAAGTGTCACTTTTTTTCACTAGTGCTTTTTACTTTCCTGTATTTTTTAAATTTTAACTCCAACGTCAGTCCGACGCATAGAGTTTTTATTATTTGAGAAAAGTTTTACAAATTAGTTTTGTACAGATTATCATTCATATATAAGGTAAAATAAAACTAATACTTCATTTTAGGCGTTTTTAATTACTCTAGATTTAGATTTTGATCAAAAAATTAATTTTAAATATTCATTAAATATGTTTGGCAGAACGTATATTTTGCTCGTGCCTTATTGCGTTACGATGTGACAGCTATTTGCACATGCGCAGTAGATATGCCCGAGGAACTATTAGTTAATCTGTGGATATGCTGAACGCGTTTGAATACGCCCGCCATTTTATTAATTGAATTTTATTAATTTATTTATTTCCTCGCACAATGCATAGTAAAATGTTGTATGATACACGTACGTAAGATGATTTCCGACTCGTGTCGATTTATCCACTCACTCGCTTCGCTCGCTTGTGAATAAAAATGCCACTCATCGGAAATCACCTACCTTCCGCACTTGTAGCATAAATAACTATTATGATGCAGTTGTTTGAAAATCGAAGGAAAATGTTGAGCTGTAATGGTTTTTTTTATTAATTTTATCTATCCACGAATATAAAGTACGTGTTTATGCAATATTTTTTGAATTCATAATTGGAACATTACGTTGTGAGTGCAGATAAAATATTTTATCAATTTGCCTCATCATTGCCCTGTATGGAAACCAAATAGAAAATATATATTTAAAAGTTATTTTAACGCTAATTTTAAAGCATCTGTGGGCGCAAATAAATACCATAAGAAGAAGGAAAATTGCAAAACACCATACTGGGATAGATTAGTAGTTCAACAATGCAAATATGTAATTTTATTTTGAACAGATACATTAAGTAGTTTTTTCAAGATATCCATTTTCCCAAAGGACTGTTTATAAAATTTCGCGCGCTCGTTTTCGTCCTAAATCATCATCCGTTTCGCTACAAATTTGAAGTGTGTATTCGTACGCGAACTAGCTGCTTACTGCTCATCACAGCATCTATCTCTTTCGCACTTGTTGTCGAATGAGATAGCATGCATTTTAACCCTGCGCACAAAATTTTTCGTGCCGTGGACTAGGGCAACCTTAATTTCCATTACCAGATAAAAAACCTTAGGTTCGACACAAGAATTCTTCAGTGACTATATAATAACAGGGCAAAATTAACGAATTGATGTAATACGCGCTTAAAGGGCGATTTTCCAACCTCATCTGACCTATAAAACTTCACTTAAAACTACAAAAAAACCAAAAACAACTCACTTGATATAATCCGTATGGTACTTATTGATGCTGTAGTTACACAGATGCATGCAGGGATTCCATAGATTCTTATTCGTCTTGTCATACTTCACGGTCGCGAACCTGACCAGCCCCTCTTCATACAGGTATATGAGCAGAGGGTCTATGGAGGTCACGCACACGTAGAGACGCAGGTCACACTTGTGGCCGCCGATTAAAAGGGGTTTGTCTATGTATTTGGCTACTACTACGTTTTCGCCTTTTGGAATTTGTTCGGGCTGGAAGAAAACAATTTTTGGTTGATTTTTGGAAACAAGCTGAGAGATACTGGTTTATTTTTTTAGGACAATCTCACCGCAATATTCCCAAACCAATGCAACTCCTGAAAGCCAGAATCAACAGTGGCGAATACCAGAAAAGCGCCGAGGCAATGAAGCTCGACGAAGTCCCGGAGAATGAATTCAACTGTCTTGGATCCCGCAACGAAATTAACCAGAAAAGAATGACGGAGGAGTGGGAAAAAAATAAATTTCCACATCCATCCATATCAAGCAGGAGACAGAACAAGCAAGGCTAATAGGCACAAAGGGTCGTTTACAACTGGGATAAGCCAAGTTGCCTAGCACCACGGATAAAATGAGCATTAATATTAATGGGTCCTAACATTGTGAGCTGTTATATTTGATTCCAATAATAGGTATGGCAAAAACGCTTGAACGCACGGCAATTTGTTCTAGTTTCCACAAGGTCCGTATAGTAAACAACTCCTGATGCAGCCTGTACATTATTCAACAAAGTATTGCGTGCATTCTCCCAAAGAATACACTCCCATAAGATATGATGTGCAGATTGTACATATTGTGTTTATTTTGTATTCAAAAGAAAATCATTTTCCTTCAAGCTCGTTGCCTCACCTTTATGTCATCGCCTTATTGGCAACGATGCACTGGTCGCGTCAAAGCCTCAGAGCTTTGAACATCATCGCCGAGTTGCCAGCCTGTCGGTATTTTATCGGTTACATTTCGGGGAGTGTGCGACGAAACTGCACAATTTGATTCCGCCTAGCCCTTTCCATCATCGGACTACAAGACGTACGGCCATGCATGGTACATGGTAGACATCCCTCCCATACGCACAAAGCGTTTTGCTAATACTTTCATTGTGCGCACAGCTAAGGAGTGGAACTCCCTTCCGGAGTCCTTGTTCCCTGATAGCTAAAACCTTGGGGTCTTTAAGTCAAGAGTGAATAGGTTACTTCTAGACAAGCGTAGCTTCACCGTAGACAACATACAATACAGTTCGTAGTCAGAGTTATTGAATTATCAATTCATTTTTCCGATTCCCTTTTCCGCACTTAAGACTCTCATTTTGTCCATTGTGCGAGGAGGTTCTGGCCAACAGAGCCAGCCTAGCTCTACCCAAAAGCACAGAAGTTTCAAGAGCTTCACATGGTTCGTGGAGTGACCTATCTGTACTGAGGATTTCCGCTGGTTGAGAAACTACGGTCTCGCATTCTAGGATGATGTGGGCGACTGATTCTTCGGCGTTAAAGCGGCCTTTGCAAAGTGGGCTATCTATGGCGCCTATAAGATATTTGTTGAACCGTAATTGTCCCTATAATTATTTTAAGGCTATTTCTACTTAAATCCATTTTCAGGGTTCCGTACCCGAAGGGACCAAACGAATTTTTTAACTGCTTATTGATCTATGAACTTGAAATTTGGTCATCATGTTTATTATTACGTATATTTGACTAACAAATACTAATATATTGAAAAATCATCATCATCTGCCTAGCCTTTTTCCAATTGTTGTTGGGGTCGGCTTCCAGTCTAACCGGATTCAGCTGAGTACCACTGTTTTACATAGAGCGACTGCCTATCTGACCTCCACAACCCAGTAACTGGGTAACATCATACCCCTTGGCAAGACTGGTGTCAGATCTCAAGCATCTGACTACCCGTAACTAGTGATGGGTCGAGAGAATATTCTCTCCCGGAGATTTTAAGAGAATATTCTCCCATCGAGAACGTTCTGCAATAATCTGCAATGTTCTTTTCGACGGAGAATTTACGAGAATTTAAAATTGGAAGTAAAATTTCTCAATTTTAATACAATATATTTATCTTCAAGGTCTAAAGTTTTGGTTTTGGTTTTTGTTGTTTTTTTATACTTAACTCGAAAAAAGGTTACTTTATGAGGTGTCAGAGTGGAAATTGCTAATATATTTATAGTTAACAAATATTAGTTGCGAGCACAACTATGACATCAACTGAAAACATAGACGGATGGGAGTTTGTTCTTAATTTGGCAGAAATACACAGTATGTCAGTACAACAACTGTTCGAAGAAATGTCTGAATATAAATTTGACACTAGTTTATGGAGCAAAGAGTTTGATAAACAACTAAAATGTCAAGCTAGATGCGTGGCGGTAAACTTTATATTCAAAAACTAAATTACGTCCAACTGCTCTGAAAATTTTGATTGCTCCAGCAACTTCTGCTTCGCAACGCTTGTCTTCCACATTTTCCAACATGCCTATTAATAACCCCTTCAATATGGGTATCAAATGTAAGGGGTTTCATATATTAAGTCATCATCATTATGATAATTTCAGCTGAAAGACGACCACTTCTGAACATAGGCCTCAGCAAGAGTCGTCACATTGACCGATCACGTGCGTCTCGCATACAGCGACCTTAACCAGGTCATCACTCCGGCTAGTAGGAGGCCTTCCAACGCAGAGTCTTCCAATTCGTGGTCGCCACTCCAAAACTTTTCAGCCCCATCGACCATCATTGAGTTCTGCTAGCAAAGTGCTCTGCCTACTGCCACTTAAGTTTTGTTATTCTTCGGGCTATGTTGGTAACTTTGGTTCAGGAGACCCAAAGTTATCGACATAGCAGGAGCGAACATCCTCATTTCTGATGCGATCGCGCACGGAAACTCTGAGCTTAGTCCTCTCTATTGCCCTTTGGGTGACTTTAAGCCTCCTCATGAGTCCCGTTGTGAGTGACCACGTCTTAGTGCCGAAGGTCTGGCAACACGCATTGGTCATGCTCATGCGACACTGTGGTATGTAAGACTCTCGTCTAGATACTACGCAACTTCCCAAACGCTGCCCAGCCGAGTCGGATTTGACAGCTGACCTCTCTCTCGAAGTTAGACCTACTTAACTGGACCGTTTTGCCCAGATAAATTGACTTAAATTTCATTGTACCGTATGGTGTCGAACGTAAAGCATGCCCTGCATATATCAACCATACAGCGATCGCCCATGAAAAGCACAAAGAAAAAATGACCCTAGTGCCCGGCAGCCTGTCTACCCTCGACTACGGTAGGACTTGGCAACATAAAGCATGCGTGCACTCCGGATCTACGAGAACATCATCGAACTCGAAGAGGATTTGCTGCTCAATTCAAAAAACAAACCCATAAAGTTGGTTTTAATACAGAAATCCTAAGTTATAAATGAATTATCTTGGTGTACAGTACATAATATGAGCAGTGGTGGCCCAGTGGTAACGGTCGTGACATACAAGAAGTGTAAATCGTGGGTTCGAACCCAGGCAGGCGGTTTACTTTGTGTAAATTATTTCATCACCACTGCTCTCAAAACGGTGAAGGAAAACATCGAGAGGAAACCGGCATGTCCTAGAACCAAAAATTCGAAGACATGCGACATCTACCAATCCGCACTGGGCCCGCGTGGTGGATTACGGCCCATTCCCTCTCACAGAGAGGAGCCCAGTGTTCAAGCAGTGGAAACATTAAAAGGCTGATGACGACAATGAATTATTAAGAATTAAGAGAAATCCAAATTTTTCTTAAATTTCATAATAATTAATTAAAAATATCAAAAAATATATAAATATATATAAAAATATTATATTTCATAATTATTAATTTAATTTCATAATTTATGAAAATTGGAATGGAATGAAAATTTTCTCGGCAATATTCTCGAGAATGTTCTCGCTCGAAGAGAATTTACTGATAATTTAAGTTGTGGAGTAGATTATTTTGACGTCAACTTCGTAAAACGTTCAAATGCATTTAAAACTATTACTCTAAAAATAAATCGATACAATAGAGTCAACCAAATTTTAAATTCTCGTAAATTCCCTTCCAAAAGAATATTCTCGAGAACTTAACAGCAAAGTTCTCGCAAGGAGAATATTCTCGGGAAGTTACCATCACTACCCGTAACGACTGTCAAAGATCTTCAAATGACAGCCGGGACCAACGGCATGAAGTGCTTTCCGAGGCACGGAGGAAACTCGGTATGTTGAAATGGTCACCCATCCACGGACCGACCCCGTCAAGCGTTGCATAACCTTGAAGATCGACCCGTGCGGCTGTTATTATTTTAGCCCCGAGCTCCTGCCGAGCCATATTGAAAATATTGGTGCAAAATATTTACACGCACTTAGCCGGTTTTTTATTGTCTGGCTGGGGAGTTATTGGGTTTTTATACTTTAAGGTAATTCTTAGCAGTAAAGAGTCCGGATTTGTAGTGTTTTCAACAGGCACGTAAATACCAGCCACAAGGGTCGATAGAAGGCTAAGTTATACTGGCCAAGGTCGGTACGTGGCCGAGTGACCTTCCCTTAGAGACAGCTGTCATTTCTAGAACTTTCCTAGTCATTACGGGTAAGTCATAAGTTCAAAAGTCTAACTGCTAATGTTCTACGGGTGTTTTATTACCCAGTTATTGGACTGCGGCAGTTAAATCATGTACAAGTAAAATTTCAAAATTTTAAAAACCCGCGACACATTTATCTTTCTAAAACACCCCGATTCAAACAGTAAAACGCCCATAACTTTTCAATGGCTGAACCGAGTTTATTCAACATAGCTAAGAACACTCTCGACAAAATCACCTTTCAAAGAAAAAAAACTAAATCAAAATCGGTCCATCCGTTTAGGCGCTATGATGCCACAGACAGACACACAGATACACAGCAACACACGTGAAACTTTTAACACCCCTCTTTTTCCGGCGGGGGTATAAAATTTGTAGTTAGGCCAGCAGTCGACTCCAAAATAGTTGGGCAGAGTCAGGGGCGTAGCTACTGCGATATCAGCCGTATCAATCATACGGGGCCCCCGAGCTAAAGGGGCTCCGAATTGTAGAAAATGTTACCCACAATCTCAAATTCATCCTGATTAGAGGTCCTTGAAGAATAGGGATGTTAATTGAAAATTTGTTTTTGTCCGTCAGGTTGATTAATATTAAATATTGGACACGTATTTTTTCTTTTGTCACTTAAACATAAAGAGACGACGATATAATACGTCGAAATATCGTGCGACGTCACGTCGTTAGTACACTTTATACTGACATAGTGACGTCACAAGCCCCCACTCCTGAACTTTGATACGCTATATCTTCATCAATTTTTATTGATTTGGTAAAGCAAAAAATACGTGTCCAATATTATTTGATAATCTCACTGACGAACTAATTAGAATTATCATTTTTCTACCCAGGCAACATACCTATTGTTACAAGATAGGACAGCGCCATCTAGTGACGAGTAGAAGAACTAAGTAGTAACTAGTGGCGCCATCTAGTATCGAATAGCGGAACTAATGTTCCCGAAAGTTCGTGTCGTGTAGAATTTTCCAGAATGTTCGAACCGAACATTCTGGAAGTTTCTAGTCGCTTCGAGAACGATGAGTTCAAAAGTCGATTGTTCTGGAAGATTCTCGAAGTACCTAGAACAGTATGGAACGTTCTAGAAACATCTTCCGGGGTATATAAAGAGCGGTCGGGTTCGTCGTGAGTCAGTTTCGATAGAGAAGCGATACAGAGCGATCAAAGCGGAAAATAGTGCGAAGTAATAGAATTGTTTAAGAAGTGTTTTTGTAATAAACAGTGATTATGAAGTCTGTTGTTTAAATAATTTATCCCTGAACCCCAGCTCGTAACACTATTATAACATTCTCTCAGTCAAATCACAATGGAAACTTAACCTATTCCAGTCAAGATTCTCTCAATTTTAGGCTCGTTTCGTTCGTTCTTCATGACCGTTGTTATCCACGTCACGAGTTGAGACTCCTATTTTATTTATTTTCTAAGAAACATTGTCTTCCTTTTGGTTTTTGCTGCAACCGGGTAAAAAGGGCCCCCAACAAATTGTGAGACAGGGCCCCTATAGGAACCCCTAGCTACGTCACTAGGGAAGAGGGTAGACAGAAGTCTAACAAGCGAATCGTGGATCTACTAAACCCCATTTCCCAACCTTTTAGGCATACACGAGTAATCTTACATTGGTACTTACAGTATTAACAATATAAATCCCTCGGCCCCTACTCGAGGCAGCTGGCTTCACGATCCAAGGTCCCTTGGTCCTATAATGAGTGGTACAGAGGTCCTTGTACTCCGCCGGCATCAGGAATGTGGTGGGGATGAAGTCGAACTGCTTGAGGCCGCGGAAGTACTGCATCTTCTCTATGTTCTTGAAGAGCTTGTCTTTGCGGGTCAGCTCGTAGGATCTGCAAGGGGAATGGAGTTTATGTAAGGAAATGAATTTTCTGCTTTTAAAGCCGAAAAGCTTCTGAAAAGGGTTTTAGGGATCGTGCTTTTCTTCCAGTACTGCTCTGATATAATAAAGGCTAACACTAACCCTTCATAGTATGGCCTTAGATCTGCTTTCTGAACTTTCAGGGTATACTTTGGTGATGAGCAGATTGATACACTACGATAATAAACCATTTTTTTTTACTTAATTTTAAGTAGTTACAGATGAGTACATAGTCAGAGATATCAGCTGAAATCGTATTTTTTTGTTTTATTGTTTAGTCGGACACTAAACGATAAAACCGATCATCGGACCGATCGATTAGTGGCGATCTGACCTATCATCATCTGCCTAGCCTTTTCCCAATTGTTGTTGGGGTCGGCTTCCAGTCTTGCCGGATTCAGCTGAGTACTAGTTTTTTACAAGGAGCGACTGCCTATCTGACCTCCACAACCCAGTAACTGGGTAACACGGTACCCCTTGGCTAGACTGGTCTCAGATCTCAAGCTTCTGACTACTCGTAACGACTGTCAAAGATCTTCAAATGACAGCCGGGACCAACGGCTTAACGTGCTTAACGATCTGACCTTTACAAACAATAAAATTTACTCTATCCTATTTAACTTCATACGAAATTATAATTATAATTTGTACTACCTGAAAAGGATGACATTGATATTGCTTTATAATTGTATTAAATTCATTATTATTGACATAAAATTTTGACATAACTATATTTTTATCAATTTAAATATATTAATGTAAAATAGAATAATTCAGTACTGATAATATTGATAATGTTTAATGCATGCTAATTTAGAATGATAAGGACAGGAGAATGATAATTGTAATGCTTGTAAAAGGCTGTTAAGTCATAAGTACTAACATAATATAACACCAATATGATACACTTAGTTCGCAATAAACGTTTTGACTTTGACTTTTGACTTTGAAACTTGTTTTTACGACCGAAACCGAAACCGAATTTCGGTAACAGTCTCAGCCGAAACCGAAACTGAGGGAAAATAATGAAAACGTTATTATAATCAGTCATTTTTTTTTTTTTATCTTTAAATCACATAGCTATGCAGTCTGCGACATTATTTTGATGTTTACTACCTACTCTTATGAAGTCTTATGCTATATCACGTAATAAAACTTGCCGAATTCAAAATAAATCACACGAAAACCCAAAACGAACTGGAAACACAAGCCAGTCTCGACATGATTAAGCACGTGGACGCGGCAAAATGTCTTCGTCTCTTACTCGCTTGGATGGAATTTAACGCGCCGAACATGACCGATCACAGCACGAGTACTCCTGAATGCAGTTTCGGTTTTGGTCGTAGTTTCGGCAGGTTTGCCGCCGAAACCTAAACAAAAACGAAACTCGTTCTTTTGCCGAAACCGAAATTTCAGTCGGACACAATTATCGTTTTTAGATATCGATATCCATCACGTCTGTGGAATATTACTAATTAATTTAATTTGATCCTGTAGTCAAACCTCTTTTACAAAGTATACTGCACTTCAAAGCTACTTTAATTAACGTCCAGAGCCTTGTCAAATTTCACAAAAGCAAGTTACCTTGGAAAATGATTGACCTTCTGTTCAATGGTTAAGGCTTGAAGGATATCCAAGGGGATCATGGGAGAGGACCACATAACCCTCCATGTCGTGGACTCGTCATCCACTTCTAGCAAGCCGTGGGCATCCAGCAGTTGGCGGATCAGGGGCATCGGCCTACAGTGGACTACTGTCAATATTCTTAAATTAGGGCTACTTTTTAAGGACATAAACCCCGTAGTGGGTGATTCTGGCCTGACAAGATTGATGCTAGAGTTTTTCGGATATAATATTAACATTATACAACTCGGTGACCTGCATAGATGTATATGGAACTTAAAATCTGCACGGTTTGAAAATGAAGACGCGGATGCTGGCAGGATGAGTGTAAAGTATTTGCAATGCGACCTGCAAATACTTTCTTATCGAAGTTGCTCTTACACGTATAGTAAAAATCGTTGAACGTCAACGCTACCCAAGTTTATAACTTGCAATACGACTTCATTGTTCTTGTTGTCTTGCTTTTTTATGCAAAGAAATCGGTGGCCAGCGACCATAAAAATTACCTAGATCATGCTGCATTTTTTTTTATTATTGATAGGCTCGCTTTTGACCACTACCTCGCCTGATGGTAAGCGATGATGTGGTCTATGGTGAAACACGCTTGCCTAGAAGTAACCTATTCACTCTTGACTTAAAGACCCCAAGGTTGTAGCTATCAGGGAACAAAGACTCCGGAAGGGAATTCCACTCTTTAGCTGTGCGCACAATGAAAGTATTAGCAAAACGCTTTGTGCGTATGGGTGGGATGTCCACCATGTACCGATGGCGCATTGCCGTACGTCTTGTAGTCCGATGATCGAAAGGGCTAGGCGGAATCAAATTGAAAATATTAGACTAAATTTAAAAATACTGACAGTAATTCACGTATCCCTATCACAATTCTTACCTGGGGAAGTGATTGACTCTCTGGTAAGGCGACAAGGCCCTCAGGACATCAGGCTTGGGATGCAGCCCTGACCACAGCAGGTTGAAGTCCTTAACCTCTACCATGGCTTCCTGTAGACCGTGGGCTTGGAGCAACCGGTGAAGCAGCTTGGTCTCTGTGTTGACTAGTTTGTAGGTGACCTTGAGGAGGCGAGCTGGCATGTGGCTGCTGTCTAGGACCTGGTTGTGGAACGGTCTTTTTATTTTAGAGAATTGTTCAGATTTTTTGGCTTAGTTGTTGGCGGTAGGTGGAAATAAGTGGTATTGTAATTGGCCACTGCTGAGTTAGTTCTAAAATTGTAAGAAATAACCTAACTAAGAGTCTATGGCAGTACCGAAGCGGAGAGAGATTAATTTTCAGGACCGAATTTGCCTTCCATTCACCAAAAGAGCACCAGTCAAAATTGGGACACCATCTTCTATGTAAATAAATAAGAAAATCTGTTCGTTGGCGGTAGGTGGAAATAAGTGGTATTGTAATTGGCCACTGCTGAGTTAGTTCTAAAATTGTAGGAAATAACCTAACTAAGAATCTATGGGAGTACCGACGCGGAGAGAGATTAATTTTCAGGACCGAATTTGCCTTCCATTCACAAAAAGAGCACCAGTCAAAAGAGCCAGAAAATCTGTTCATTGAGAAGCATCATTTGAGAACAGCTAGACCAATTTGGTTTATTTTTTATTTATATTACAAAGAAAATTGGAAATGTCGAGAAAAAATGAACTGCTTTTGTTCTAAGGTATTTTTGTATGATATCAGCGAAACAACGTCTGCCGGTTCAGCTAATATATGTAAAAAAACCCGTTTCTCTCTGAAGATACTGTTCAAGTACCCTCATTTGAAAGGCTACGAGATGTCAAGACATTCCATCCCATAAACTGTCAAAATTTTAGATTAATAATACAGGCCTTCGTGTTACCTTGACGCTCTCGACCTCCTTGATCAGCAGATGTTCGGAGTCATCACTGTCGAGATTTGGCGACGTCGAGCGCTGACACACTGGCATGTTCTTCCGCTTGTGCTTACCCTTGTTCTTCTTGCCTTTTTTGTCGTCTTTAGAATCTGGAGAGGGAGAGAAAAAAAATACTTCACGGGTAAAATAGCTGTGCACATCGACTGTCATCAGGCCCAATCCCACATACCCGCGCGGCGCCCCGTGTTCACCTCGTGCACCAATAGCGAGCGTCAGAGTTATGTGACAGTGCCAAGTTTAGTGCTCGCGAAAATTCTGGGCCGGCCTGAAGTTGGCTTTCCGAAGCACAAGGCACGAAATAGTGCTGTTTTTGTATGAGATTTACTACTGCCAACTTCAGGGCGGCCTAGAATTTTGGCGAGAACTATACACAGTTGTTTTGACCGAGTAGCAGGGGCGTAGCACAGAGATCCATTTCACGGGTCTGCTATATCGTATACGTTTTTATTCGGCGCTGACGTATGTAGTTGTAAGGGTGAGTTCACACACATGACAGTATTCCAGATCCAGTAAAAATACCGAGCCGTAAAAATATACAGTATCAGTATACCGTTTTACAGGTCCGTTTTATCGTATACGTTTTTATTCGGCAATGGCGTAGGCAGTTGTATGAGCGAATTAACACCTTACAAATTACTGATCCGTTTTGATTACCTATTAAAATACTGATCCGTTTTGTTTGCAAGTTGGTGAAACACTGACTAAATGCGGTGTGAAAATCACATCCAGTAGCGACGGACCCGTTAAAAACGATCCTGGAAATACGGATGTTCTGTGTGAACGTGCCCCTTATACAATGTGTAACAGAATAAATGGAAAAGTGTCAAAAGTTGTTCATAATTTAAATGATACCTTTTAAGTTTTCCGTTTACTCTATTATAATATTCACAGCGGATCTTTGTGTCTCTGAAAATGGCTCTGTCAACTATTGCGCAAGAAACAGTTTAACTGCATTGAGTAAGCGATATAGGATGAAGAGACAAACGAAAGCGAGTGAAAGAGACAGTTATACAATGCTATCTTCACTTACGATATTGACACAAAATTAGCTACTGCGCACGCTCTTGCAGCCAATTCAGAGACACAAAGATTCGTTGTGAATATTATAAGATTTGGAAGCCTTGCATATACAGCATGGAATTTTGTAATGCCACCTGAAGGGAAAGTACTCTTAACACTGTAGATAGAAAATTTTACTCAAAGAAAACATTGCTTTATTTTTGAAAAGAAAGAAAACTGCATTCAAAGATTTTCGAAAATTCGCTTGCCACACCCGGGAATCGAACCGACTAAAATCTCTTAAAATTACACCCTGTACTTTTATTGCATCGATCGTTAGGTTCAATTATAAGGATGAAATCTCTCTAACAAACTTGATAAATTAAATGAAAGGAAAACCATAAAATCTTAAATTATTTTCATTATTTTAAGGCCAAGTGCGCAGTACCCATAACCGGCGTGTGTGTATGACTTGATGTATGAATGTGTGTGAAGCAAAAGAAGTATGTAAGGATCGTAGCAGGTGGCGTTCTGTAGTTTCTGCCTACCCCCATGGGAAAAAGGCGTAAGTTTATGTATGTATGTATGTATTTACAAAAAATGGTAAACTAACTAATAATAATACTAATTAGTTGCTCGAAATGGGCTCCATTTTCTTGGATACACAAATTTATTCTTCCAAAGAATTCTCGTCTTATCTAAATAGTAATTCGTCATTATAATGGACTAGCTGACCCCCGCGGCTTCGCTCCCGTCAAAATTATAGCCTATGTTACTCGGGAATAATGTAGCTTTCCATAGGTGAAAGAATTTTTAAAATCGGTCCAGTAGTTTCGGAGCCTATTCGGTACAAACAAACAAACAAAATAAACACATTACCCTCCTTCGGCAGTCGGGTAAAACATCTTTTCTCTTTATAATATTGGTATAGATAAATGACGTCAATGATAATTATTAATTACTCACATAAGGATACAGATGGATCTTTGAGTAAAAGGTGCTTTAACTTGACCCATTGAATTTATAAGTCCAGATTTCATGGTTTTCCTTTCATTTAACTTATCAAGTTTGTTTGAGAGATTTCATCCTTATAATTGACCCTAACGATCGATGCAATAACAGTACAGGGTGTAATTTTTAGAGATTTTAGTCGGTTCGATTTCCGGGTGTGGCAAGCGAATTTTCGAAAATCTTTGAATGCCGTTTTCTTTCTTTCCAAAAATAAAGGAATGTTTTCTTTGAATAAAATTTTCTATCTACAGTATTAAGAGTACTTTCCCTTCAGGTGGCATTATAAAATTCCATCCTGTATAGCCTATAGATGTGAGCAACTTAAGCATCAATATTACCTTTAGAGCCTTGAGGTGGCGGCTCTTCTGGCGGCTTGATGTTAGCGGTGGTATTCTCGATGTTCAGATGTTTCTTCAGCGTGATCTTGCTCAGGTCATTCAGTACATCATCGATGTCCCGCTTATGTTGGACGGGATCCTGTATCTCATGCCCCTGCTCGTCCATACACACCGTCTCAGGCACCGTGGTCTCACTCACGTGTCTCACCACGTAAGCAGTGCCACTGTACTTGTTGTCTCTGCTCCCAAACGTCTCCATCACATCGTGCATGATGTTCTTCGGTCTCACCGAGAAGGAGTGAGGTTCCGCGACCAGTCTCCGCGCCATATTCTTAGCTTTGTTCAGTAGTATTGTAGTTCCTGTGTTGTTCCCTATCGTCTTAGTCTCCGACTCCATGGAAGGCGTCCGGGATGCGAGGACGCATGATCTGAAGACCAGAACTGCTCCCTTGGTGCCGATGGGCCCGCCGGACACCCAGTCGGATACGCAACCCTCATTTTCTTTGGGGGCTTCTTCGTCATTTCTTCTCATTTTGTCTTCGTGGTGTTTTTCTGTCGTAAGGCCTGATGTAGACGGATTTGAGGTGTCTGACGATACATGTGGACTAGAAACGGGATAATACTAAATACATTATAATATACTAAGTTATGTGTTTAATGAGTTGTGATTTAGCCACAGACATAAATCTAACTAGATCACGCGATGGTATGTACTTCGCGTGCCAAAAAACGGACAAAAGTTACGACAAATGATCGTAATCTGAGCTTTTCATTTAGCATTATCGGCACCGGAAATCCACCGAAATTTAGAAAAATGCCTTTTTATGCCATATTGAGCTGTACAGAATATATAGAAAAAGTTGGCCGAGGCATTGTAAATGTTTTCTTTCATTGGTAAGTAAAGGAGATGTTCGATTTTAGGCCATCACTATGTACACTACATAGATAAATAAGAAAGTATTTAAGAATACCATAAAAATACTAACAAATTAATTTGAAGAAGGGTACATGCGTAAAAAATGATCATTTGATCAATTTTTTTACTACGATAACCCTATTTTTAGGGCAGCCATGACAGTTGTGTTTGACATGGCGTTCGACGACTTTGACAGTTTTAAGAAGTGACGTCTTTGAGTCATTCTTTGCTTTGGCTTTGAATTGGATATGTTTCGGCATTTTTAGTGGTTGTTTTAGTTTTGCAACCCAGTTTGCAAATACGGATATTGATTGATTGATTCTCTGTTGCAATTGAACTCGTGTTGTTTTTTTTAACGCGGCTTTTACGATGACACGTCAATCAAATGTCATTGTCAAAATGACATTTTTCGCATACTACTGATCTAATCCACCACATGTTTAATAGATGTTGTGTTGCTCTAATTGACAAAGTTAATTTAAGTTTACATTGAAATGAAGTGAAATTAAAGAAAATTAACAATAAAAAACGGTTACTATAATATATAGCGAAATTTACATAAAGTGTACATAGACCTGGCCCAGGCTCCATACATTTCTGGAACATCTCCTTTGTTTTTAAATTGTTTGTGGAAAACCACCACCTTTGGTTTTCATACAGATGGAGGGACTTGCGTTATCTATTTAGATGTATGTCTGTGGATTTAGCAGTCTGGATAATATCTTACTTGTGTTAGCGATGTATACCTTTCGTTTGGGAATGAAAAACTACAACTAAAGGGTTTGTTAAGAAAATAAGAACTTATAACAGGTATTGCATGCACTATTTATTTATTTATAAACTTGGCTCATTTACATTACATCTAGATTCCGCATTAAAACTCAACAAAACAATTTATGAAAGCAGCAATGGACGTCAGATTCCAAATATGTCAGATTCCTTGTACGTCATTTTCCAGCTAGGACATTCTCCAACTAGGTTTGATTTTGAGTTAGTAATGGTTTGGTACACTTATATACAAATATTTCCTATAATTACTTACACTAGAAATTATTTGCTAAATTTTGTTTTTTCTAAATTAATTAAAAAATTTGTACGAGTGTATATCACGCCTTTAAGCAGTAGTCGCCTCTTTGGCGTAGGCCTCCCCCATTTCCTTCCACTGATTCCTGTCCCTAGCTTTAGTCATCCAACCAGGTCCACCTATCTCCCAAAATATGTCTTCCCACCTTTTCCTGGGCCGACCTCTACTTCTGCTTTGATCTCTTGGTATCCACTCGGTTACTTTTTTGGTCCATCGAGTATTCTCTAACCTGCAGACATGACCAGCCCAGTTCCACTTAAGTAGCCTTATCCTCTTTACGACGTCAACTAATTTTGTCTTCTTTCTGATAATATTGTTTTTAAGTCTTTCTTTCTGCTTTATTCCCATCATGCTGCGTTCCATTTTCCTTTGACAAATGGCAAGTAAGTTTTCGTCATGTTTCTTTAATGACCAGGTTTGGTACACTTAAAATAAAAAAAAAATAAAAAAGCCTTTATTCTACCATAAATATATAGAAATTTTTAGCATAGTAAACAAAATATTTCCCATCACTTATTTTCTTAGATTATAATTAAATTATTATTAAGTATTACTATAAAATAAATTTGTATTCCACATTGTGGTTTTCATTAAATCATCATTGAAATTGAATAATTATTATTTGCAATAAATTATTATATTTATATAAATTATTATTATTAGTAGCATGCACGTGGAATTAATTATTTATGGAAGTCGCCTCTGCGGCAATTATTTATGGAAGTCGCCTCTGCGGCGTAGGCCTCCCCCAACTTTCTCCATTTATCCCTATCTCTAGCTAGTCTCCTCCAGTCTGGTCCACATCTTTCTTTAAATATATCTTCCCAGCGTTTCCGCGGCCGTCCTCTTTTTCTTTTTCCATCTCTAGGTACCCACTCTATGATTTTCTTTGTCCATCTTTCGTTTTCCAATCTACAGATGTGCCCCGCCCATTTCCATTTCAGACTTCTTATTCTCTCTACTATGTCAGTTATTTTGGTTTTCTTCCTTATTTCTTCATTTGTAATTCTGTCGGACAATTTTATACCCAACATGCTTCTCTCCATTTTTCTTTGCATAACTCCGAGTTTGCGTTCATCTTTTGTCCGTAGAGACCATGTTTGGCATCCATATGTAAGGCATGGAAGGATTGCTATCTCGTATAACTTTCTTTTCAAATTCATGCTTATCTTGTTGTTCTTCATGATTTCCTTATAGCTCCAGTATTTTTTCCATGAAATTGCTATTCTCCTATTTATTTCTTTTTCCGTTTGGTCTTCAAATGAAATGGATTGTCCCAAATAGACGTATTCCTTAACATATTCTATTTCCTGTCCATCTATTGGTATTGGTACTTCTGATCCGTTTGTTATAATTTTGGTCTTTGCAGCATTCATACTCAATCCAACCTTCTTGCTTTCGTTTGCAAGCTCTTGCAGCATGTTCTTTAATTGTGTGGACTCTTCTGTAAACACAACGATGTCGTCTGCAAAACGCAAGTGGCTTAAATATTCACCGGCGATTTTCACTCCTTTGTATTCCCAGTCTAGGTTTCTAAATATTGTCTCCAGAACAGACGAAAATATTTTAGGTGATAGCGGGTCGCCCTGCCTGACGCCTTTTCTAATAGGAAAAGTAGGTCCTTCCGATTCTAACTTTATTCTTGCTGAATTTTTTGAATAGATGCTATGGAGTATCTCTACATATTTTATGTCTATTCCTTGTTCTAATAGTGTATTCCATATTGCACCATGTTCCAAAGAATCGAATGCCTTAGTGTAATCGATGAAGCATAAATATAAAGTCTTGCCATATTCTTTGGCTTTCTCTACTATTTGTGTTACCACTTGGATGTGGTCAGTTGTTGAGTAGTGTTTGCGGAATCCAGCTTGTTCACGAGGTTGATTTTCATCCAGAGTAATTGTCAACCTATTTAATAGTATTTTTGAGAAGATTTTATAAAAGTTCGTCATAAGGCTAATTGGTCTATAGTTACTGAGGTCACATCTATCTCCTTTTTTGTGAAGAAGAGTTATCGACGATTCGGACCATTGCTTTGGAGTTTCTCTTCTGTCGAGAATGTTATTAAACATGATTTCCAGTGGGTGTTGTAAGGATTCTGATAGAGCCTTCAGTATTTCATTTGTTATCTTGTCTTCTCCGGGTGCTTTGTCTTTTTTCTGAGTTTCTATAGAAAAAAATATCTCTGATCTTAGTATTTTGGGCAATGGTTCGTCGACATAGACTTTATTTCTGACGTGCTGCGTTAAACTGGATCTTTCTTGTGATGAGTACAGATTCTGATAAAAGTTAGTTGCTTCTTTTATTATATCTGACCTCTTCGAGATAATCTTTCCTTTCTTGTCCACCATGTTAGTTGGCCATTTTGTTGTGCTTTGAAGATCTTTGTATGCCTTTTTAATGGCTCCCTTCTTCAATAAATATTCTTCAAAAACATTTTGCCTGTGCTTTTTTCTGCTCTTAGAGATTTCTTTGTTTATGTCCTTACTTATCCGAGTTATTTTTCTTTTTATTTCCTTTGTTCTTTTTTCTTTGTATAGTTGTTTTCTATCTTCAAGTAGTTGACATGTGTGTGCACTTATCGGGTAGTTTTGATTGTTCTTTCCACATGGTATTTGCGTTAATAAATGTTTCATACCTCTTAGGAAATGATCATACTGTGTTTGGACTTGTGGGGATATTTTGATCAATTCAATAAATTCATTTTCCCAGTGCATACCGTCTTCTCTTGTTAGTGTTGGCAAGTTTCTTGTACAATGTGTGCTAATGGATTTGGTATAGCTTCGTTTTTTAGTGTAATCCAATTTTATTTTGCACCTTATCATTCTGTGGTCTGTGTTAAAATTAAGGTTTTTAATTACGTCGAAAGCAAAAATTTCTGAACCTTTGTTTGTTAGGATGAAATCGATTTCATTATGGTACTCTCCATTCGGCGATACCCATGTCCATTTTTTGCTTTCTTTTGTTTTAAACATGGTATTTACAAATTTTATGTTTTTTTTCATGAGTAAACTCTATCAACTTCTGGCCGTGCTTTGACCTTTTGCCTTGTGAGTATCTGCCGAATACAGTTTCCTCGCCTTGTTGTGCTGTCCCTATTTGGGCATTGAAATCACCCATTATAATGAGGTTTCTTGCGTTTAAGGTCTCTATAGCTGTTTCTAGGGTTTTGTAGAACTCGCTCAACTCATCTTCGTCGCACAATTCGGTTGGTGCATATACTTGTACTATGGACCACGCGTTATTAGCGGACATATTTAACTCTAGGGTCGCAATTCTATCTGAATAGCAGTTAAAACCAATTATGTTCTTTTTTAGGTACTTTTTTATAATAAATCCTACTCCACATCTCCCTTTTGTTGCCTTACTATTGTACAATATGAAATCAGGGTATTCTTCTATACTTTCTTCACTTCTTCTTGTTTCACATAACCCAATAACATCCCATAGTAATTTCTCAGTAGCATGGTTCAGCTCTGTAATCCTTGTCTCAGAAAGTAAGGTTCTAACGTTTAAACTTGGTACACTTACTCACATTATATTCATCGCACCACGTCTGCTAGACTTCTTTGGTGGCACAGACTCTATCGTCAAGACATGATGACACTAAATGTATGTAGTAACTTTTATTGAGAACAAATAAATATTTTTAGAGATATTTAAGTATATATGGGGTTGGATCGTTTTAGCTAAAAGCCATTTTAAATTTAAAAATATGCTAAGCTTATATTGAATTTCGCAGTAACGATCCAACATGGCAAATTGTTATTTAAATATGGATTTATATAATAAAATAGTAAATGTTATTTAATGAATTTTATATTAACTAAGTAACCAGTGCGATGAATATATTGAGAGAAAGTGTACCAAACCATTAACCACTAACTCAAAATCTGACCTAGTAGGAAAATGTCCTAGCTGGAAAATGACGTACATGGAATCTGACATATTTGGAATCTGACGTCCATTGCCGCTTTCACAATTTATTATAATAACTACATTGTTAAGCGCGAAAAGCAGAACCATTCCTTGCAGTCGGATAAAAAAAGAAGTATAAAAAAAATGGTTGAACTGTCAGAATAAAGACGAGACCACACTTACGTGTCGTGGCGCCTTTTGACGCATTTGATCGGCTACAAAACTCGTTGTATTAAGTAGTGATTGGTGGATCCGCGCCACGCCACGCCACGACACGTACGTGTGGTTCCGTCTTAACATTAAAAAACAAGCTGTTCTTGTCAAAGTAAATCACAGTATCATGCAGAATGAAAATCGCTGTTATATATATTCTAAAGCACATATAGGAGCATTGCAACAAGCCATGCCAACATGTGGTCGCTACCGTCAATCAATGAGTCGATTGTGTCGCCGTATATGGTGAAGGCCGGTTGGTAAGTCTATATGTAAGGTACATTCTATTGAATCTGCTCGGTACATAGTTGCTTTATGGTTGTGTGTGGCGGAATATATATTAGTGACCTGTATAGTGTAAGTATATGTAAGTACATAGTATAAATAAAGAAAAACAGCCGGCCGCGTCTCTCTGTTTGCAAGCGTTTATCTCAAAAAGCGCTGAATGGATTTGATTTGGACGAGTACGAGTATATAGTCTAGTATGGCTGATTTTAAAGTTTTTGTAGCATTCATAACCAAGTAGGTTTCTTTATTTATTTGAACTGCAGTCATGATAAACAAAGTATCCTAATTTTAAATCGTTTCATGCTATTCTGGAATGCTTTTGAATCAAGATAACAAAATATCGAAAAAAACCGGACAAGTGCGAGTCGGTCTCGCGCACGAAGGGTTCCGTACCATTATCGCAAAAAACGGCAACAAAATCATGTTTGTTGTACGGGAGCCCCACTTAAATATTTATTTTGTTCTGTTTTTAGTATTTGTTGTTATAGCGGCAACAGAAATACATCAACTGTGAAAATTTCAACTGTCTAGCTATCACGGTTTATGAGATACAGCCTGGTAAAAGACAGACGGACCGCGGAGTCTTAGTAATAGGGTCCCGTTTTTACTCTTTGGCTACGGAACCCTAAAAACATACACTCTGGCAATGCACTGAACTGTCACGACTCATGATATTATGAAATTCACATCAAAAATTCTAAACAGCGCTCTGTTTCCTTATTCGGAAGGAAAGGACAATAAAAAATTCTACAGTGTATTGAACTGTATACAGGAATATTGGCACAGGAAGTACGACGTTTTAGAGTTTAAAAAATCATGGGACCGATTCTTGAGCGTTAGAGACTGTTGATGACATCAGCGTATCGAAAAAGCCTGGTGAATGTTGACCAAAACCCTCTCCGATATTTTCATAGTTTCATACTAGAATATACTCTACTGCTCGACTCGAAATATTTCTCGGTCCCTCAAAAAGATAAGATACTCTACTGCTTGGGTTCGACAAGCTATAGTATGGAAGCAGTAGATATGGTGAAGTAGAAAAGTGGTTTATTATCCCAAGGGACATTACCGGGATGAAAGTATCCCACGTCTTAATTCAGGTCAGGGTTACCTTTATGTATTCCAAATCTGCTTACCAACGGCTTACGTCGAGGCATTATTGATTAACAAAAATCCTAACTTTTTCATTAACATTAGTGGAATAGCTGGTTTCCAGCCAGGGGGGTGACCATAAGCTCTTATAGAAAGGTTACTTTGAATGTGGGTAAGAGACAGATGTTTATGTCGCATCAAGGCTGGCTGATAGATGCAAACCATCGGGAAGTCAGCCCTTAGGTTAAGACATCGTGTGTGGGCAGATCAATGAGTACAATCGTGCAAATGAAATCACATAAATTATTCGATACACTGGGTTTATTTAAATATTCAGTTACAATCTTGTTTACTAATATTAAGGAACGACACTGATTCTACGACGTGTTAGCTCTAAGGCTGTCAGTATTCAACTATCCCCACCACGCAAGTGGTTTGAGAAAGCGCGCCAAAGCGTAGTTGTTCTTGCTTTGCCGCCAGATGGCGTGCTTGCGATTTGTTTTAACGTCCGTGCTATTGACTAAACCCGACATATACAAGTCATATATGTCTTTCCCTTACACACACTCAAAATAACCTTAGTCTAAGGGCTTATGGTCACCATCCCCAGGTCATAACCCTAACCCCCCTAACCCTATTCTACAACCATAAAGAATAGAAAATAAATCATAACCACATTAATTTACTTAATTACTACATTTGTATTCAACACATTCGATAGTCCCGTTTGGGCGACAATTCGCCAGTCAGACCATACTCGGCGAATTTATAGCCAAAGCCTTTAAACTCGTCGCTTAGCGCCAGCTAGCCAATAAATCCGGACTACGACACGCAAACTTAGGGACAGCTTACACCGAGACACGCGAGGACATGCGTTTCTCAACGTGCACAAAAACTCGAAACAGCTCCACGAAGCCTGTAAAGCACCCAGGAAGCTTCTGCTGTAGTGTGTTTCTGAGTGGCTATGGCCTCACGCACAAGGGACTGAATGGGAGTCTTAAGGTTGCCCTAGTCAAACATTCTTCCACACAAACATAGGCTGGCGATTACTCCACTCTTTGACGGTGTACGTTCAAATTAAAAATAATATCAATTTATTTCATCATTATCTAGCCCTGTACGGAAACAAAGTTATGAACGTCGAAAGTTCCATAATTCAACACAAATTTTAACGCATCTTTGGGCGCAAATAAATACCATAAGAAGAAGGAAAATTGCAAAACAGTCATCATATAGGGATAGATTAGTAGTTCAACAATGCAAATAATTTTATTTTAAGAGATACATTTAGTAGTTTTTTTATGATATCCGTCCCAAAGGTCTGTTTCTAAAATTTCGCGCGCTCGTGTTTGTCCTAAATCAGCATCCATTTCGCTACAATTTGCAGAAGTGCAAAATTTTTTTTTTCCCATTGGTAAAATTACTGTATGCGTTCTAGTAGGACGATAGACCTATAAATAAAGTTCTATATTATATCGCTATCTTAAGAGGGGACTCTAGTGAGACTTTCTCCATACAAACACATTCTGCTGTTTTCTTCGTGGATAATGCCTCTAGAGCAATGATTTTTTTCCATAAAATCTAGGTCTAATTAATACGTGCCTGTATCATTTCCTTTTTTCCAAAACATAATCACAAAAAGAAATATGACAATCCAAAAATCCGAAAAAAATTCCCGTTTTTACCGCCATGTTCAGAAGACTTTCAGACAAAATTTATAAGTTTTTAACAAAAAAGGAAATGATAGGAGCATAGATATACTTTTCCTCTAAATTTTGATATAAGAATTTTTTAGATCAGACCAGTTTTCATGAAGAAAACAGCAGAATACGAAACGTCTTTTAGTCAAAGTTTTTGTAGGTAAAATCAGCCAGAGCTGCAGTTGTCCGTTTCGCACTTTACGGGGTGAGGTTGGAGGTGACGCGACGGCAATAGTTTCTTCAAATACCTATTTTTCAAATTCCTGTTGACTAGAGTCCGCCCTTAAGAAGTGCTCGTCTCGGTGTGAGCTGACCCTTACAAACGTAGTACATCGAACTTTATGAATGCAACCTGTTTCAAATCCTGATCGAATGGTACAACTTGTTACCGAAATATTTTGCATATTTCAATATTTGCATTAAACAGCATGTATTGCTGAAATTCCTGAATTATGTTTCTAGTGAGCATAATTTCGTAATTCAGATTATTCTGATGAAATTATGAATGTTTTGTTATAGACTGTTACTTATAGGGGACACATTATTGGCTTTTCAAGTAATTTATACATAATAGGTTTATTTATAGTATAATATGAAAAGTTTAAAGGAAACCGTTTGTCCTGGTATGGTCATCTTGATGAGATGGGATGAAACGCATGCATGAAAAGAGTTATTAATATAAATGTGGATAGATGGAGAGGGAGGGGACGGCTAAAGAAAAGATGGATGGACTGTGCGAGGAGTGATATGAAAGAAAAGGGAGTCAGTGATAGCGTGACGGGGGACAGGACGGTATGGATGAAGAAAACCTATTGCGCCGACCCCAAGTAACATGGTACAAGGGCAGGAAGATGATAATATATAGTATAGTAGGTTTTTTTTACCGGGATGTCCTAGAACCAAATATTCGAAGACATGTGACATCCACCAACCCGCGCTAGGCCCGCGTGGTGGATTACGGCTCATTCCCTCTCACAGAGAGGAGGCCTGCGTCCCAGCAGTGGGAACATTAAAATAATGATGATGATGTTTATGTGGTAAAATTATAATATGTTTGTAATGGGTCACCTTTGGAAGTACTGGGGACTGCTCCCTAACTCCGCCATCGAAGTAACGGGCCCGTCGGAAAGTTAACCGTATTCGTAGATCCGTTAAAACAAGTGTCAAGTTCCAGTTTTCGGACGGGTAAAACACATCGGGAGTAGGGACAACTGTCAAAATGGGTTGTGATGCTTCTTAGTTTGCGCCCCGAGCGAATCATCCGTCCGTAGGTGATACGGAGTAGGAAACGCTCGTAACGAAGACCGAAAAGAAGGACTTCGTGGTTCGGGAGTTCTGAACCGATTACGAAAATTCATACTCTGATAGAAATGAGCTTATGACGGTACCCTGACCAAAAAATCGGCATGAGATATGAGCATTTCTATTGGTCTAGCGGCACTGGTGGCGCATGAATTACCAGATTTTAGAATAAAATCTTTATAAAATCGAATGTTGGTCTTTTGAAAAAAAAAAAATACAAAAATGTTCGTTATTAAATTGTCTATCCATTAGTGTTAGTACAAAACATAATTAATGAACACTTTACGAGGAGATGCATAATATCAATAATTATTTCTCATTTTTATGTTTTTTTGGAAGGAGATTAGTGAAATATATACAACATTAAATAAAAAACTAAATCTACCATTTTAGAATCAATATTATGTAGAAATTTAATGTATTTTTATTAATTGATATTTCTTTTTAAATAACGAGTAGATAGCTCCTAAAAACAGCACAAAAAACGGCTTGCGCGGCGTTTTGCTCGGGGTACCGCCTTAAAAGACATTTTTAACGGGTCCTGTGGCGTGAGTCGCAGGAGAACGAAAAAGCTAATATCTAGTTTATAAAACCGACCAAATGCGTGTCAGACTTTGCAGATTTAGGATTCCGTACCAAACCGTAAAATCAAGTTGGTTGTAGGTAATAGGAAATAAAGTATTCATTTTTTTTGTCAATTTTTTTCGTATTCTTGTCAGCAAACCCTTTCATTTGATACCATATTAACATGGCAGTGCAAAAAAATAACTATTCCACCATCTTGGGCCGTCCGCCATATTAGATTTAGAATGACGTCACTTATCCAACCATGTATTGTCATCCAAACTAAAAGTGTATGCAAAATTTCGTCTTAATCGGTGGAGGGTAACTGCTTTAAAATTCAGTTGCAAGATTTAACCCGAACACACATACGTGGGACACTCAGAAAGTTTTGCGAAACTAAAAAAAATTGTTCTATACGTACATATATTTTTATTAAATCTTTTCAAAGTACTTTCCACCAGCCTCTATACAAAGATTCATGCGGCTAAACCAGTTTTCAAAACACTTTTTCCAGTCCGCCGCAGACACCTCGTTTACAGCCTGCTCGAACGCAGCCAGCGCATCTTCCGGCGACGAAAATTGTATCCCTTTGAGCTGATTTTTTATTTTTGGGAATAAAAAGAAGTCACACGGTGCTAGATCAGGGCTGTAAGGAGGGTGACCCAGGAGTTTGACTGGCGTGCTGTCCAGGAAGTCCCTCGTTTTGAGTGCGGTGTGCGCAGGTGCATTGTCGTGGTGGAGCAGTAGCCCGCGGAGCCCTGTGTTTGGTCGCTTGTTGCTTATAACAGAGAAAACTTCTGGCAAACATTTGGTAGTATACCATTCGGCATTAATGCTTCTTTGATCCCGTAAGGGAATTGATACCAAGTGGCCAGTCAAATTAAAAAAGCTAGCGATCAAAATCTTACCCCCGCTTCTAGATCGCTTCACTTTGGTAGGCGTTGGCTCATTTTGAAACACCCAAACAGTCGACTGGCGCTTGGTTTCTGGGTCGTATTGATAAATCCAGGACTCATCACCTGTAACGATGTCGTAAACACGCCGAGACGAGCCTGCTTCAAATTTGTTAAGCATATCACGGCACCATTCCACCCGGGCCTGCTTCTGAGCATCGGTGAGGTTGTGCGGCACCCAGCGTGATACTATCCTCCTCACGCGAAGATGGCTGTGTAGAATCTCGTGAACGCTTCCCGATCCAATCTTCAATATGTGTTGAATCTCCTGATATGTAATTCGCCTATTGTCTTGGATTAAATTTTTCACTGCTAGCACGTTTTCTTCGGTAACAGCCGTCAAAGGGCGACCGCTTCTTTCGTCATCCCCCAAAGTTGGTCGACCGCGCTTGAATTCGTTATACCAACGATACACGGTTGCCTTGGAAGGGCCTTCATCCATGAATGCCATTTGAAGTCTATCGTACGATTCATCCGGTTTCAGGCGACACTTGAAATCGTATAAAATCATAGCTCTAAAATGTTCCCGGCGCAGATCCATATTTCAGTGAGACACAATACTTTGAATTAACTCGCAAAAAATGTGGAGGGAAATTTTGAAATTGGAACTTACTTATTTTTACTTATAAATAATCATATTTTCGAAAAACATTATAACTGGCCAGTCTCCCATATATAAAAACTTTTTTTCGCAATACTTTCTGAGGGGCCTGGTACATACATACATTGCAAGTTAATTAACAGCTTGTAAAATTAGGGAATTTCAAAGAATAAATCTGATTTATTGATATATTGGTATTTGTTAGTAAAATATACGTAATAATAAACATTATTACCAAATTTAAAGTTCATCGATCAATGGGGAGTTACAAAGCTCGGCAAAACAAAATTATGTAAAAAAAAGGTGCATTTGGGGGCTCCTTTGTTTTCCAATATTTTTATGACAAAAAATACAGTAATTATTTACTTAACGAGCTCTAAACACCGATACCCCACTTGATGGGGTAAGTAAAAAATTTTTCGGTCCCCCTTTATCTGTATGGGACCTCCTGAAAAACATTTAAAATATTTTTTGACAATTTGCATGTCTTTGGGTCAACAATTGTATGTCTTTGCTTATACTGCGAAAATTAGAAGATTAGCTCCAACCATTTAAAACCTGTGTGACGGACGACGGATAGACAGACGGACACGTGAATGACAGCAATAGGGCTCCGTTTGGACCCTTCGGGTACGGAACCCTAAGAAGGGCCAATAACGCTAAATCAGCTATCATTACGCATATCAACCATAAAATTATAGCTAATCAATAAAAAAGCCGTGTCCATCTACCGTGACGGGTGGCGTCAGGCGTCGGACCAATGTGGCAATAACCTGAGGGTAGTTTTGCCAAACGAGAGTAACCCTAGCAACGCGTACCTACACCCTATCGATCGCCGGTTTTATGGGCACATGGTGAGGGAGACACCCTTTGTTTTAGGGTGAGGATATGGTAGGTTTAGAAAATATGTTTTTTTTTGGAAAATGTTTTTATTGGGGTAGGTTGTTTATTTTATTGTTTCGTTGTTTATGATTTTGTGAATGCTTGTTTAGATTTCGTTATCGTAATTCCAGTCAACAACATGTAGATTTTAAGAATTTTATGTCGACTTTCGCTTTTTATCATTAAACATTGTGCCCTGGCAGTTGAGTGTGTCATGCTCTCTCTAATTTCGCTCTGATGATGGCACATGTGCGGGATCATTCGGTTCCCTTCATGATGGTTGAGCTGAGTGGTGCCGATCCATGCGTCATGTTCGTGAATGGGCGCCATCAGTTGGGATTGGTCATAACTTTGCTGCCTCGGCCTGTTATTGTATTTTTTTTAAATTGTTTGTTACTCTTTTTACGTGCACGTCTTTTTACATTGTTCTCACATATATGTATTTTTCAACAATAATGACGTAACCAAAAAATTAAAATTTAATCTGATGGAAAAGAGTGTCCGTGTAGTTTCTTGTAAATTCTTCTCCATTGAGACCTACTGACGCTTGCGAATTTGCAGCTAGACATCGTTTTTTTTTTGAAATAACTATTTCATTGATTGATTGAATAACTGATTTTACAACAGAAAATAGTTTTTTTTAATTATCGTTTTATAAAATTGACGTCGACAGTGACGCATGGAAAAATTTGAGTGCGTTACTTCAGCCAGATGTTGTCAAAAATCGTCATCTGAGTGCAATAGATAATTAGATATACAGCTTCTGTAATTGGTAAGCAGATTTTTAAATTTGGTAAGCTGATAGTTTTTTTGTTATTTGATAAAAACAGTTCCGGCTGGAGTAACGTTACCGCAGCCAGACCTTTTGTTTTCTAACGGGTATATTGAAATAAATGTTATCTAAATAATTAGATATCAATTTGAAATAAATGGTAAAACTTAATTTGTATTTGTATTTGCTATGGTTGCGAAGATATTTAAAATCCTGCTGCGGTAACGTTTGCACGATTGCTGCATCTCGAAATTGACTAAACGGATGATTATAATTTTTGTACATGACATCTGGCTAATTAGTTATAATTTGTTACGCCATAAAAAAATGCAAAATTATGCACCGTTTTAAAGTTATTTTAGTAAATAGAAATATGCATTAAAAGGTCCTAGCACTTCCAATAAGCGGTCCAAAACCTAACTTGATACTTTATTGTATAGATAATTACTGCCTATAAATGGTACTGAAGTTTCATTAGTATCCTATAAGTAATTTAAAAGTTATGATGAAACTTCTATTCGTTTCGGCCACGGCGCGCAGCTGAGTTATTTGAAGACCGATTAACTGAGTTGCCTGTAGTTGTGGTAACTGAATCTTAGTAAATAATTAGATATATAGTTCAATTATATACCTGTGAAATTTCAGACTTGTACACTAATTAATTAACGAGATAATCGAAAAACAATACTTCTGCTTGGTAACCCGACCAAATCTAGAATGTTATAAAAAAGCGGCCGCGCAATACAATGTACCAACCTTCTAAAATTATGAGCATAATTGTCCTTAAAAGTTGGTACAGTCACGAATGAAATTGGTTTGATTGAAAAATTAAACATACCAAACTAAATGATTAAATAAATTTTAAATTGCTCAAAGTGTCCACTATGCCCTTCTTCATATATCTACCTTCCTACGTTTGACCATTCTGTCGATGAGGTAGGTAGGTACCTACTTACTATTTACAAGGTATAAATTGCGCCTTATTCGTTTTTAGTTAATTTTATATTATGTATTCAGGTAAAGGAATGTACTATTATACATGGTATAGTTAGATTAAGGTAAGTACCTGTAGTGACCGGTAAATGGGGCAATTCACAGGCTCGTTCACGCACTTAATGACCACACTTCAACATGTCTGCTCAGGCCAGTGGCTCGCGCAATACAACATGGTGCGCACGAGATTGTGTATGTCTGTGTGGGGGAAAGTGGGGATGGCAAAGTGAACGTGTGAGTGAGACAGATACACTACATCCCTTCCTCATTAAAATCTTTATTAAGAATATCAATTCAATATTTATTCATTTTGTAAGAATGAACAAACAAGTTTTCATATTTGTTATTTTTATGTAATCATAATATTGTTTGTTCTTCACGTGACAGATTCTTGTATTTTAGTCACGATCTCAACATCCCTTCACCCTCCTATTTTTTCTTCAATTTAATGAGAGAAAATAAAGCTATCACCAAAACTCTGTATACTGTAATATTCCACTGTGTTCCATTTCTATAGTTGTTGTTAGTACGTGGATATTAGTTTGTGATACTTGTTTGTGTTTCTAGAATGTTACTGACATTGAAAAAAAAAAGGTGTGAGTTCATGTATGTACTCAAATCTCTAATTTAATGGTAATCACAATTTCTCCAATTTCATGGCAGCAAATCCCACCAATTTATTGGTAGCAAATCCCACCTATTTAATGGTAGCAATATCAACCAATTTAATGGCAGCAACATCTCACCAATTTAATGGTAGCAAATCTACCAATTTAATGGCAGCAACAGCCCTCCAATTTAATGGAAGCAAAACCTACCAATTTAATGGCAGCACAGCCCTCCAATTTAATGGAAGCAAAATCTACCAATTTAATGGCAGCAACAGCCCTCCAATTTAATGGAAGCAAACCTACCAATTTAATGGCAGCAACAGCCCTCCAATTTAATGGAAGCAAACCTACCAATTTAATGGCAGCAACAGCCCTCCAATTTAATGGAAGCAAACCTACCAATTTAATGGTAGCAAAACCCACCAATTTAATGGTAGCAACAGCCCTCCAATTTAATGGAAGCAAACCTACCAATTTAATGGCAGCAACAGCCCTCCAAGTTAATGGAAGCAAACCTACCAATTTAATGGCAGCAACAGCCCTCCAATTTAATGGAAGCAAACCCACCAATTTAATGGTAGCAACCCACCAATTTAATGGCAGCAACCCACCAATTTAATGGCGGCAACCCACCAATTTAATGGCGGCAACCCACCAATTTAATGGCGGCAACCCACCAATTTAATGGTAGCCAAACCTGCCAATTTAATGGCAGCAACCCACCAATACGTTGCCCCACCTCGGCATTTCTTCCTGTATCGTGGGCGCGCTCACAAACATATAAACTCACACACACAAACACCCAGAACCGGAACAACCATCTGCAGGTCATACAAACATCCGTTCCGTGCGGGAATCGAACCCGCGACACGCAGCACAGCCGTCAATCGCTCAACCACTACGCCAACCGTGCGCCCAAAATTGAAAGGTAGAACAACCAACCAATTAAATGGCAGCGTCTTTTCACTCCAGCTATTCCTATAAGCATAATCAGCCTATAATGCTCCGTTTGCTGGCAAGCGTACCTCCCCTCTGCGACAGGGACAAGGCCTCAATCCACCACACGAGCTAAACATTGCCCGGCGGACGTCACACGTGCCCGAATCACCGGCAACTGGACATACGGTTTCCTCAACATAATGATGTTTACTTATAACTGAGAACTATTCCGTGACATTGTAAATCTGACAATCCTCAACACCAATGGACCACACACCTACGAAAGTGTTTACCCTTATGGTTTTACCAAAACAGTTCGGGGTAAGGTGTTAACGTTAACATTGCATATCTTCACAGCTAAATAACTTCAAGGCTATCTATCGATGAGGCACTTTGTTAAAACTGACATTTCGATAGTTGTCTGGTCCTGGCGGTATCTTTTTACAACAGCAGTGGTCATATGGCTATTCTGATCCAGCGTGCTCTCCAAACTGTACACCACTTTAAATCAAATCGTTATCTACGTATATTGAGTTTAGATTTTCATTAGACTCATTCTACATGAAATAGACACTATTACACAACATGACCCGCCTTGAATCTAACCCAAATTGACATAACTCGACTAGGATCAAGCCATACCTTATGGCATCACCCGCTTATGATTAGCCAAACATATGCCATACGTTCTTTTGTTTCGCTTGAAATAAGCTTAATGTTCAGGCAAACCATCTCATTTTAATGATGAATGCTGATCGTTTGCGTTTGTCCATAAACTAACCTTTTCGTCCGTTTGACGTTAATGAAGAACTCATATTCAAACTTTGTATTTGTAAGACATACACACACAGGTGTAAATCAAAGTACAAAGATAGCTATTGCTCATCGTGTCTTCTCAAATAGTGTCCTGATTTAAATACTCCGAAAACTGCAAATGTAAATTCTGTGTTGTATTATTTTATAGTGGCGCGAATCTCAGTGTCACAACACTTCCATTTAAATTTTCAGTTTAAAATAATTAATTTTGTAATGACTCAATATAATTATATGTACAATCAACAAGATTGAAGCCTGACCCACCATATACTAATTCTTCTACGGGTATTGTAACCCAATTTGGTCTAATCTTGCTTAAATATATATTTTTTAGCAACAACTTGCCATCGATTTGATAAGACAGTCATAGACTAATATATTATAGTGTGAAAGTCAGTGACAATTCGTTTAGCAATCTCGCCGTGATAAAAATCGAATGATATTTGCTTATTGAATATTTACTCGACATTTACTCGTAGTTATTTAGCATTTTCTTTGAATTCAGAATAAACTCATAAATAGTACACTTAATTGTTCGTATTTATTTCATCTAATTTTATTCTGCGTTTCCTTCTATTAGTAAACAATGCGCGACTAAAGTTAATTCTAATTTCTGCTTTATCACAATATATATTTTTGAACTAATGATCTACTTACTGCAATGAACAAAATGGTCATAGTAGTTGCGCGCCTGTATTGACACAGTTTTTTTTTTTTTTTTTTTTTTTTTTTTTTTTTTTTAATTTTTTTTTTTTTTTTTTATTTTTTTTTTTTTGGAACGTCTTAAATACACCATGAGATGACTGGTGTATATATAGTAAGAAAAATCTAATACATACCTGATAGGGTCAGCAGCTCAACCCCTTTTGAAGAATGGTAGGCAACTGTCAGTTGATTTTTTGGTCAAAGACTGATCATCACTTTAATTATAATCGTAAAAGTACGGACGGACGGATGCATGTCCACCCGCCAACCACGACAGAACCGCTGAACGGATCCGGACGAAACTCGGCACAGAGACAGACAACAGTCCAGAACAGCACATAAGCCACCCATCTTAGTAAATAATAATTAAATGTTTACTAGGGATAATTTTCGAACTGCGCGCGAGCGATTTAGTTTTTTTTTCTTGCTCAGAATGTAATAAGTTTAATATATTGTTTCAAAGCGTACTGTATATGCTGCGTAGGCAATGAACAAACAACAAGGTCTTGAAAAGATTATTTCAAAGTAAATACAAATTTGTTAACTAACTAATATTGTAATAACAAATTGAATAGAAATACAAATTTGTTTATATTGTTATAAATCATTCATTCATTTTCTTTTTAGGTTTAATTTCCCTAAACCACGTAACTAAAACCCCGTATTTTATATAGCACTGTCATAGCATGAGTCACCGCTGTCTACAGCAGGAATTTGGACTCATATGCATGGCTTATGTAACCAAAATGAATATTGTATGCATAGCCTTAGGATGTTTGCAAATATTTACACGTGCCCATTATGAGCTCTTTTGAATTAGCGTGGCTTGACGTTATTCAATTAAATCTTGAGACCTACAATACACAATTTTTTTTTTTTTTTTTTTTACCCAAACCACTTTTGATGATATTAAAAGTTATTGTTTATTATCATTAACATTTTAATCGGTAGACTCAATATGGGGTAGTATCAGTATTGGCCATTAGGATGTACACTACATTGTTGCCCAAACCACCTTTGGTGATATTGAAAGTTACTGTTACTGTTAATTGTTGTTAATAAATACGTGGGCATTTCGGCCTATATTTACCTGCAATGTACACACACAACATAAACAGTTCATATATATACCAAAGTTTTTAAGGCCTTCCATTAAGATTATATAGATAAGCCAGTATGGACACCATAGGCGTGGTTGTAACTGCAAACTGCACTAGAGTGCCTATAATCTTTAGGTTTACTGCTTGATTTCGAAAGTCCCGATGGCTAATTCCCCAAAGTAATCCAATCGAACTGCCGAATTGCTGAAACTCCATAGCATCGATGTACCACAATTTCAAATAGCTTTATGTGTCCGAATTGAAACGAAATCACAATATGCCGCTATAAAACATATGTAATCAAAACATATTTCCCGATCATTTGAAACCCATAATTGAGTTATGACCGGTAACCATAAAATATTTCGACTAGTTGAGTAGACTATCGATTGTCTGTGGAAAAATTTCAAAGATATTCGCGTTGCAGACGCAGTAATTTGGTTTCAAAATAACAATGTATCGACTTTATTATTCTGATCAGATGTTATGATTTGAAATAGTAAAGTAAATTTTGTTACGCAGCTACCCACAAATACAATTTTGAAATCGTTTCAGAACAGCTGTTTGGTGTTTGTTTAACGGCACAGTTTTTTAATACTTAGACACTACTTAGTCATGGCCCTCGGCTCTTTGATTAGAATAACACGAATTTATTGACCTTCGTAATACTACATTTACTTTATTTTTAAAATCTGGAACGGTTATTTACTCAATACTTAGGCAGAATTTATTTTCCGCTACATAGTTATGTATTTAAGCAGTCATATGATGTTAACACAATAAATAGGTATTTACCATATACTTTTTTCATTTTTATCACGTGAGACCTGCTTAAACATCTTATTTACATAACGGAATGTGGGTGCCTAAACGATAACAAATAACCATGTGTCATGTCATGCATTATCTACTTACCCCAATCCTTCTTCTTTTTATTTACACAATGTTACTTTACCCTCGTCGCCATTTGTAGTGACCGGTAAATGGGGCAATTCACAGGCTCGTTCACGCACTTAATGACCACACTTCAACATGTCTGCTCAGGCCAGTGGCTCGCGCAATACAACATGGTGCGCACGAGATTGTGTATGTCTGTGTGGGGGAAAGTGGGGATGGCAAAGTGAACGTGTGAGTGAGACAGATACACTACAGTACCTATATGTAATATGGGAGCCGTAGCTTTAAATCAAAGAGGAGGACTTTGCCCAACAGTGGGGCACTGTAAAAGGCTAGATAACAAAAGATATAGAAGAAAGAAGTTGACTGCTTTCTTATGTGGTTTATTTTTACTATTGTAGTTTTTTTTTTTATAAAATAAAACTTAATTTAAGAATACGGCTATCTTTAAGTAATACATTTGTGATTTTTAAAATCACAATAGAAAAAACAGTGGAACCTACCTACCTACTGTATGTTTTATATGTAAGTACTTACTGCACTGTGATGTTTTTAAATTGTATTATTGTTTAGCTGTGTTTCTACAATAAAACTTAATTTTAAATATGGCTATAACTATTTTACTTTAACTTATTCGGAACGCTAAGCACAACACGACACAAAACAACATTGGCCGAAACGATGGTCATAACCTCCAGCAGCTGATGATCACTGGCAAGGTCAAAGACAAGAGGCCGAGGGGCCGCAGCCCGATCAGATGGTCTGACCATATACATTCAACGCTGAACACCAAGCTGCACGATGCACTCCACGTCGCCAAGGACAGACACAAATGGAGAATCATCGTCAGAGAAAAGTTGGTATCCTGTCACGGGAATCACGAACCTCAGTAATGCGGAACACGACGCGAGGAGGAGGAAGCACAATACAGTGAAAATAGTAAAGGTGTATAACAGTTAATAACGTTGCATATATAATTCCATATAAACATATCCGTGATTATTTTTCAAGTTTATTTATATACCTACTTACTTACCTTAATTCTACTTTACTTTAGAATCCTTCGCTCCGCTCTAGATAAAAAAAGCACTCTTGCCTTTAAAATAGTTATTTACATATCTGCATAAAATCATCATCATCTACATAAGTAGGTATTCCATATCTTTATTACCTACGCGTAATTATTTTTGAAATCAATATTCTATCTGTAGAAACAAAAATATTTTATTATAACTATGTTTTACTTTAGCACTTGTGCACCCGTCTGTACCAAACACGTATTATTGTCACGTATTATCCTGTAAGTTTTAGAAGGTTAGTATAATGTATTGCGCGGCCGCTTTTTTATAACATTCTAGATTTGCTCGGGTTACCACGCTTATGTATTGTTTTTCGATTATCTCGTTAATTAATTAGTGTACAAGTCTGATATTTCACAAGTATATAATTGAACTATATATCTAATTATTTATATAAATTTCAGTTACCACAACTACAGGTAACTCGGTTAATCGGTCTTCAAATATTTCAGCTGCGCGCCGTGGCCGGAACAAATTGAAGTTTCATCATAACTTTTTAATTACTTATAGGGTACTAATGAAACTTCAGTACCATTTATAAGCAGTAATTACCTATATAATAACGTTTCAAGTTAGTCGTTGGACCACTTATTGGCAGTGCTAGGACCTATTAAAGCATATTTCTATTTACTAAAATAACTTCAAAACGGTGCATTATTGTGGATTTTTTTATTGCGTAACATATTATACCTAATTAGCCAGATGTCATGTACAAAAATTATAATCATCCGTTTAGTCAATTTCGAGATTCAGCAATCGTGCAAACGTTACTGCAGCAGGATTTTAAATATCTTCGCAACCATAGCAAATACAAATATAAAATAAGTGGTACCATTTATTTCAAATTGATATCTAATTATTTAGATAACGTTTATTTCAATATACCCGTTAGAAAACAAAAAGGTCTGGCTGCGGTAACCTTACTCCAGCCGGAACTGTTTTTATCAAATAACAAAAAAACTATCAGCTTACCAAATTTAAAAATCTGCTTACCAATTACAGAAGCTGTATATCTAATTATCTATTGCACTCAGATGACGATTTTTGACAACATCTGGCTGAAGTAACGCACTCGAAAAATTTACAACATGCTCAAATTTTCGCCGGGTAAACATATGTAGCGTTGGAAAAAATTGCATTAACCAAATATCTAGATTATTCTAGATAATACCAGCATGTAACTGTCTTACTACAAGTCAAATGCCTCTACTCATACAGAAAAGGCATTAATCAACAATTCACCACGCTTGCTCAAGGCGACTTAAGTTTATCATCACAAAAGAAAAACAAAATATTAATTTGAATAACTAGCCTTGGCTGGATGACCTAGAAATTCTCTTTAAAAAAAGTTAAATCAAAATATCAAATAAGCGAACTAATAAGACATAAACAAAAAGCAAAATCATGCTGTGCTGTCGGAGGATACATCTGGTTTTGGTCAGCCAGCTCGCGAATATGTATTCTCCGACTGCACCGCATGATTTTCTTCTTGTTTACTTCTTTTTATTAGTTCGCTTCTTAAGCAGTCAGGTTTTTGATTTTTTGAATTAACTTTTTTTATTTATAACTTTTTAGTATATTTTTTTTCGAATTATGTACATTTAAACAGTGATACATATTTTTGAAATCACCTCTAAAACACTTTATTTTGTTACACCAAACGATGGCGTTGGTCGAAAAAAAAAATTAGGCCCCCACATTATGGTGCTCATTTTTCTATTTTAATATAGCCAGTAACACTCGCAAGGTTAAGCCGAATCGATTGACGTAAGAATCACCAAAATCGGCCAAAGCGTTTGGTCTCTAAAACGCCACATAGGAACAAACATACATAGACTGATAAACACATTACCCTCCTTCGGCAGTCGGGTAACAAAACCCACGAAAAATAAATTCGTTTTTTTTCTTTACCTCATTCAGTGAAACATCGCTCGGTTTAAAAGGAATTTTCGCCAGTAATATGAATAAAAAACAGCTATGAAGCTCATACATTCTTTCCGGCTTCCCGCTCCGCTCATGAATGAGTCACCGCCTCAATATATCGTGCAGATTTCTGATGCAAGGTACGATACAATGCAGGGTTGTTGGACTTACGTGCATGCTTGCCGACGTACTGCTTTTTGCGGATAATATTTATAAATAATCTGTAAGCTAAAACGCATCATACAACACAAGCCCTTTAATAGAACTTGCCCTAGTTGATTAAAAATATTACTGGTCTGTGCAAGCGACCTACTGCTATTTGCGGATAATTTTGCATTCATACTAATATTTATAAATATGTTGCGTGTATGGAAAAATGCCCTAAGTTATTTGACCCAGTTTATCTTGATTTTTAGGGTTCCGTAACTCGAAAAGGATAAAAGGAAACCTTCCGCACTTACGACTCCCATTCGGCCCGTTGTGTGCGGGAACAACAAACTTTATATGATCACTTTGTTGTCCGTCTGTATGTCGGTATATCAAATATGTCACACCTTAAACATACCTAATTACCTATCTCTTGTACATCTAAATAGATGTAATCCAGGTTTAAAACATGAGTTTAAGGTTGAACTAGTCGACGGCACGAACTATTTTATGCGCGGGGTTAAAATGCATGCTATCTTATCCGACAACACGTGCGAAAGAAATAGATGCTGTGATGGGCAGTAAGAAGCTAGTTCGCGTACGAATTAGCACTTTTGCAAACTTGTATCGAAATGGATGATGATTTAGGACGAAAACGAGCGCGCAAAATTTGATAAACAGACCTTTGGGAATCTAGATATCATGAAAAAACTACTAAATGTATATTTATAAAATAACATTATTTTCATTGTTGAATTACTAATCTATCCCTGTATGGAAGTCGTTTTGCAATTTTCCTTCTTCTTATGGTATTTATTTCCGCCCAAAGATGCGTTAAAATAAGTGTTGCAATATGGAACTTTCGACGCTCATAACTTTCATTTTTTTTTTTTTTACATTTTAGTTTCCATACAGGACTAGATAATGATGAGACAAATTGATATCATTTTTAGAGTTCCGTAGCCAAATGACAAAAAACGGAACCCTCATAGATTCGTCATGTCTGTCTGTCTGTCTGTCTGTCCGTCCGTATGTCACAGCCACTTTTTGCCGAAACCATAAGAACTATGCTGTTGAAACTTGGTAAGTAAATGTATTCTGTGAACCGCATTAAGATTTTCACACAAAAATAAAAAAAAAAACAATAAATTTTGGGGGTTCCCATACTTGAAACTAAAACTAAAAATATTTTTTTTCATCAAACCCATACGTGTGGGGTATAGATACCCCACACGTATGGGTTTGATGAAAATAGATAGGTCTTCAAAAATGATATACAGGTTTCTAATATTTTTTTTTTCTAAACTGAATAGTTTGCGCGAGAGACTCTTCCAAAGTGATAAAATGTGTGTGTGTCCCCTCCTGTAACTTCTAAAATAAGAGAATGATAAAACTGAAAAAAATATATGATGTACATTACTATGTAAACTGCCAGCGAAAATTGGTTTGAACGAGATCTAGTCAGTAGTTTTTTTTTTTATATGTCATAAATCGTAAACCGCAATTTACCAAGTACGGAACCCTTCGTGCGCGAGTCCGACTCGCACTTGGCCGGTTTTTTATTTTGAACGTACATCGTCAAACAGTGGAGTAATCTCTAGACTACGTTTGGATGAAAGAATTTGCGACTAGTGTAACCTTAAACACATCTGTTGTCCATTTCTGATGCTACTATACGTCATTACGGAGTATACTGTGCAGCGCCGTCCGACTAACGTGCATGCTTCTCCACCAGCTATTTACGTTCATAAATTGTATTACTTATCCAGGTCATAACATAATAATGGTGTTTATAAATACATGTGTCGGCAATCGTCATTATACAGCCTTGAAATACCACATGCTCTAAGTTTTTCTTGAACTTTTTAGAACTGCATTTTTAGGGTTCCGTACCCAAAGGGTAAAAACGGGACCCTATTACTAAAACTCCGCGATCCGTCTATCTGTCTGTCACCAGGCTTTATCTCATGAACCGTGATAGCTAGACAGTTGAAAGTTTCACAGATGATGTATTTCTATTGCCGCTATAACAACAAATACCAAAAACAGAATAAAATAAATATTAAAGTGGGGCTTGTACACACAGTGTGATTTATTGCCGTTTTTTGTGGTTTTTTTATAGAGGTAACTTCATGGGTAACTCCTTACTGATAGAAAGAATATGCTTTAATGTACCAACGCCAAAGTGACAACTGATATACGATTTGATCATTAAACCTGCAGCCTTATTGCGTAATAAATTCGGCAAGGGAAAGGGCACAGAGTATAAAAAAACCGGCCAAAAGCGAGTCGGACTCGCGCACCGAGGGTTCCGTACAAACCTCAGGTTAAAGGTATTATAAACCTGAGTATTTGATATGAATTTCAATTTAATACCTCTTCGCGTTCATGAGGAAAGGGGTAGTAAGTTTAAAATTATTAAAAATATTTTTATTATATGATGTAACTAAAAAATTTCGGTTTTGGCAATTATTCCTTTATCTGTGCTATAAGACGTTGCTTTGTACCAAATTTCAAGATTCTGAGTTCAGGGGAAGTAACCTGCAGGTTTTGACTCTCTTGCGAGTGTCGAAAATTTGCGGCATAAACGGCTGTATCTTTTGATTGCGTTGGCTTAGAAGTTTGTTTTTTTCACAGCTTTAAGGGGCAGTAGACCTGAGTATTTGATATAAATGTCAGCTTGATACCTCCACGCGTTCCTGAGAAAAAGGTCTTGACAGACGGGCGGACAACAAAGTGATCATATAAGGGTTCCGTTTTTTCCTTTCGAGAAATCGACCAATCATATGCGAGATGAAAGACGCGTACCCTTTACCCTTTGCCTTGCCGAATTAATTACGCAATAAGACTGCTGGTCAGGGTTGTCGCGCTGCTAAAGTGTGCTCCTAGCCTACATACAGGTGATACATGTACCAGACTTTTAATTCGTTAGCAATCACTACGTACAAATTCCTTGAATAACTTTCACAATTGGACTTAATTTGACATATGAAAGAGCAGTCAGCTGTTCTACATTTCGTCAATGCATGCGAACTTAAATGTAGCAGCTGAACAGCTGAATTATTAAATACATATTTCAGATTTGATCTCATAATTACAGTTGTTCATATTATACTTTCCTCACTCTCCTCAACTTTTACCTTCAGAAGGAATGCCATTAAATTAAAATTCATTCCTGTACATTATTTTTAACAGACTTTCCAAAAACGACTTTATGTTTGTTAGTTTTTTTTCACCGATATCTCAGTCAATGGTGGACCGATTTAAAAAAAAACTTTTGTTGTTTGAAAAAGTATGTTCCGAAATTGGTCCCATTTTAATTTGGTGAAGATCTGATGAAGGACTTCGAAGATATACTCTTCAATAAATAACGGCAAATCTTCTTTTGGAAGGTAGTATTTTTTTGAAAAAGGTTTTTTTATAGAATAAAAATATACAGGGTGATTTTAAATGACCATAATGTATATACTAGTTCATTATGAAAACAAAAAGTCATATGCACTCTTATAGCTTTGAAAATGTCCTCTGATGAACTTTCGCGCGTTCAAACAATTTAAAATTATTTTGATGCACTTGACTCAAAAGTGACGAATTTTAATGCAGAACACAGAGTTGCATGCGGCCTTGAATCTCAACAAAAACAAAATAATAACGCAATAGATCTAATTGTGTACCTAAGTGAGTATTCGATGTTAAGTCTTAATTAGTCCTGGGAACAAAATATTAAGAATTCTTTACGACTTTCTGATGCTGTCGTAATTTTTTCCGCGCATAAAAGATATTTGACTAAGTACCGATTGGCAGTTCGACAGCTTTTGCATAAAAAAATTAAACCACTATACGTATTTAAATAAAAGTAATCTGACTATTTTTTAGTAAAAGTTTGGCGAGTTTAGAATTAAGTAACACCTCTGTATTAAAATATCATTGAATAAACAAATTAAAAAATCAGTCCCTCAATGTAAGCCAATATTCGGCTCACACTAGGCGTTTTATTAATAAAAGACAGAAAAACCTTACGCATAACAGAAAAAAATATAGGTAAGCACTTGAGTTCACAAAAAGCTGTCTTCGAAAGAGCTAATTAAAAAAAAAACACCCAAAAAAAATCTGTTATAAAAGTACTCACACAAATACCATGGCTATTGGATTGCTGTGCACTAGTGAGTCACCGTCCTAAATAAGTTCGCGTCGAAGTAAATAAACAATGATCGCGGGACACAATGCGTCCGTCACGGGTGAACGATGCACACAGACTGGTGAATTGGTGATTGGTTTTGGAGTTGGTTCGGTAAATGAATTGATAAGTTGCCAGCGTGACTGTTGTGCAGGGCTAAGTTTTTTATAAGGGCTATAAAATCTAAACCGACCTGAAAATTACTCGTACAGAAAAAAGGTGAAATAGTTTGTTAGAGATTAGGTACCTCTGGAAGTAGATGCTTTTAGGGTTCCGTAAGGGTACCGTACCTCAAAAGGTAAAAAAAGGAATCCGTATATGATTTAAAGTTAAATTAAATCATAAAATCAAAAAACCCGACTGCTTCAAAAGCGAACTAAAAAGTCGTAAACAAGGAAAAAATCATGCTGTGCAGTCGGACGATACATATTCGCGGGCTGGCTGACCAAAATCTGGTGTATCCTCCGTCTTGTTCCGGCTCTGGGTGTTGTGTATGTGAGTTTAAAATAAAATAAAAATAAAATAAAAATAAAAAAGCCTTATATTTCCTACTTACTAACAAATTGGTAATTGACTAATTATAAAATAACACTAGTTTTTTAGCAGGAACCCCTTAAACAGGTGAAGGCCTCCTCCAAGTCTTTCCATTTGGTTCTGTTTTGGGCTACTTGTAGCCATTTTGGGCCAGCAGTAGTTTTTATATCATCCTCCCATCTTGATATTGGACGGCCCTTCTTTCTTTTCCCTTGTGGCCCTTTCCATGAGGTTACTCTTCTAGTCCATCTCTGGTCCTGAAGTCTTGCTACATGTCCAGTCCATTTCCATTTTTGGTTTTTGGCATATTCAAGAGCGTCTATGGATTTTGTCGTTTCTCTTATTTTAGTGTGCCTGATTTTTTGGATTTTCCTAATATTTAGCATACTTCGCTCCATTCCCCGTTGGCAGCTTATTAGTTGGTTATTGACCTTTGATGTAAACTTCCAAGTTTGGCAGCCATAGGTCAAGCATGGTAGAATGCAGGTGTTCAAAACCTTCGTTTTTAGGTTTGTTGGCATCGTACTTTTGAATATTTCACGCAACTTCCAGTATTTGTTCCATGAGTGTTGGATTCTTCTTCCTATCTCCATCTCGTTGTTCTTTCTGTCAAAGCTGATCTGTTTTCCTAGGTAAATATATTGGTCTGTGTAATTCAATATTTTGTTTCCAACTGTTATTTTCTTTCTGGCACTATTTGTCATTACCATCGTTTTTGTTGTGTTCATTTCTAAACCTACTTGTATGCTGGCTCTGTGTAGTGCCTCAACCATGTATTGGAGCTGTGAGCTTGTTTCTGCCAGCACTACTAAGTCGTCTGCGAAGCGGAGATGAGTAAGATATGTATGTGAGTTTATATGTTTGTAAACGCACCCACGATACAGGAAGAAATTCCTAGTGTGGGGCAACGTTTAAAAAAAAAAAAAAAGACATGCGTTTTTCAGAACTTATTCAGATTTTCAACTTAAATTACGCGATTTTTTTAAATTCTATTTGGAAACAAGAGTAGGTAGTGTAGCATAAACGCTACAAGACGTAATTACCATCACGCCTTTTAAGGGTTCCGTACCCAAAGGGTAAATACGGGACCGACTACTACTAAGACTCCACTGTCCGTCTGTCTGTCACCAGGCTGTATCTCCTGAACCGTGATAGCTAGACAGTTGAAATTTTCACAAATGACGTATTTCTGATGCCGCTATAACAACAAATACTAACAAGAAAATAAAATAAATATTAAAGTGGGGCTCCCATACAACAAACGTGATTGTTTTGCCGTTTTTTTGCGATAATGGTACGGAACCCTTCGTGCGCGAGTCCGACTCGCACTTGGCCAGTTTTTTTGATTTGTCAAACTTGTCGGTTACATTTTTCAAATTTCGTTTGACAAGAAAAGAGATGACAATTTTTTTCTGTAAGAATGCCAGACATAGAAAACAGGGCATAGAAATATTCAATCAAATTATTGATATTTTTATAGCAGCTGATAAAAGCGTTGATATTATTAGAAATGGCGAGCAGGATGGTCACATAGGTTCTGGTCATAACACCCGTTAAAAAAATGCTGCAATGCTATTTAAAAAAATGCTGGTGACAATTAAGGGTTATATTATAAAAACTGATATCAGTTAATAGAAGCAGACGGAGCAGCCGGCTCCACCGTACGGGAAAAGTGCTTGAAGGTGATGTGCAATTTACAAAGGTTTCCGTACATTTTTTTTCAAGGGCCTCAGTTTTGTTATGCAAACTGCAGTACTGTTTCAGCCCGTAATCCAGCATTGGAGCGGTACTTCTGAAGGCGGATTTTTTCGCCATGCGCGGAGCGCCGACGAGTGGCTGACGTATATTTTTTTTATTACATTTATTTTTGTGCTAGAATTAACCTAGCAGTTACGTTATAGTTTTATCTTTTAAAATTTCACGGATTAAAACTTATTTTTATATCTTAATGGATTGGTTTACACCTGGACGCATAAGCCAGAATCGAACCAGTTGGAACTGCGTTGAGCATAGGTACGTGTGTTCAGCGTAATAGTTTCAAACCTTGCCAAAATACATATATGCAAAACAATAAATTCTCAATTAATATCTGCGGTTTTTCTGTATTTTTAATAATCAAATTTTTACCTTTTTGTATTATTTTCATATATGTTCGGAATATTTAACCTTAAGGCGGTATCCCGAGCAAAACGCCGCGCAAGCCGTTTTGTGTGCTGTTTTTAGGAGCTATCTACTCGTTATTTAAAAAGAAATATCAATTAATAAAAATACATTAAATTTCTACATAATATTGATTCTAAAATGGTAGATTTAGTTTTTTTTTAATGTTGTATATATTTCACTAATCTCCTTCCAAAAAAACATAAAAATGAGAAATAATTATTGATATTATGCATCTCCTCGTAAAGTGTTCATTGATTATTTTTTGTACTAACACTAATGGATAGACAATTTAATAACGAACATTTTTGTAGAATTTTTTTTTCAAAAGACCAAAATTCGATTTTATAAAGATTTTATTCTAAAATCTGGGCGTATTCACTACTGTAATTCATGCGCCACCAGTGCCGCTAGACCAATAGGAACGCTCAAATCTCATGCCGATTTTTTGGTCAGGGTACCGTCTTAAAACAAAATTATACGTATTAATGCGGATTTATGTGATTTTCTTCTTTTTTTTAACACCACTAAAGTTTTGTGGATTTTGTTTCAGGTGTTCGTGCCACAAAACGTAAATGGTTCGCGAAAAAAACTACAAGCCAAATCCTATTAGAGTTCGTTCACATGAAGAATCTTAGTGGGTTCTTTGAGTCTTAAAATTTAATTGCACGTATATTCTTCTGTCTTAGCAGATACTGTAAAATACTCGTATTCGAACACAACCTGTTAGGCTGGACAACAACCCCAAAATTGTTAGGAAAGGCTTAGAACAAAACATCTGCATGAAAGACAAAACTGCATTGTGATTTCATATACAAAGAACAATGGCAGGTGCCCATACATATTTTTAGCTGAGATTAAATTCCTACGTCTTTAAATAAAAAATATCTGGTTTAACTCAGGGTGATGTTCTGAATTAGTTTGTGCAATAATGTTTGTTCGAGAATGTCGAGAATAATAGATATTCAGTCATAAACTTTTGTAGGTTATGGCTGGGTAACTTTTAATAATGTGTTTATTAGGTAATATTATTCAATTTCGTGGAAGTAAAAGGGGAATATCGCATTAGCATTTCCCTAACCTAGTTATTTCAGCATGAAATGTATAATATACTCTTTGAAAAGAGTATATTTATTTAAACTAAGCGACTTTGACGTTTATCAAAAGGTCGTCGTCCTCGTCAACAACCAAGCTATATTTTTTAAACTTGGATACTAGTCTTTTTGCCAATCATTACATAAAGTAATTCATTTATTTCTACTACACTACAATATTCTTACCTACCTGCGAGGAACATCTATACTTAGACATAAGCTGTATTGTTAACTCATTTACTGCAATAAATACATGAATTATATTATTAATTAATATAGTTACTACTTGTCACTTAGCAGATAAAATATATAATGGCAACACTAAGCTAAAGAAATTAACTGTAAAATCAAATAACTTTTTTTTTTTTTTTATCCGTTTTGAACCAGCCCAAAAATATATTTAAAAAAGTAGACAATTAATAGAACGTATTTCGTATATAACTCACTTTCAGACGCTCAAATTTAAGTCAGCTAAAATCTCGCCATTGTTCTTTTTCTTTTATACATTTTACAAATTGCAGTATATACATAATACATGGTGGCCAAGGTGATGTTGAATGCCCATGTTACACCCACTCCTATCAAGGTCGGAGACGCTACACTCGAAGTTGTGGGCGACTATGTCTACATGGGACAAACGATCCAGTTGGGTAGGGCAAACTTCGAGAAAGAGGTCAACCGTCGAATCCGACTCGATTGGGCAGCGTTCGGGAAGTTGCGCGGTATCTTCTCGTCCAACTTACCACAGTGTCTCAAGACGAAAGTCTATGACCAGTGTGTGTTGCCAGTGAATGTCTCTGAGACGTGGTCGCTTACAAAGGGCCTCATCAGAAAGCTTACAGTCACTCAAAGGGCGAAATGGAGAGGGCTATACTCTCAGTTTCCTTGCGTGATCGAATCAGAAATTTAGAGATCCGTAAGAGAACCAGGGTTACCGACATAGCCCGAAGAATTGTCAAACTTAAGTGGCAGTGGGCAGGGCACATTGCTCGCAGAACGTATGGCCGATGGGGCAGAAAGGTTCTGGAATGGCGACCGCGAACCGGAATACGTTGCGTTGGAAGGCCGCCCACCAGGTGGACCGATGACCTGGTAAAGGTTGCGGGGATCCGCTGGTTGCGAGACGCACGGGACCAGTCAATGTGGCGTCGCTTGGGAGAGGCCTATGTCACAGATAATATAATACTAGCATACAGATGCCTCATCCCATACAAAGAAACCGTGCCGACTTAACTAGCGTTTTTCATCTGATTAATCTTGTTATTTTTGTAAGTACATCAATCGCGTTCGATCCCGTTTCACGGCAATAGATGGTGTTAGCAACGACTTGCAAGTTAAAGGCTTTACTAGTTTTGTGAATATTGTTTTCTTTAAATACAGTGAAGGTTCGTTTTATAGTATTTTTTTGCACGTCTTTACAGTTTTTTTTGCACCAAAATGTGTTACAATGCAAATTTTAACAATCGAGTGGAATGCCTCAGAAATTTAAAAATGCGCCATCTATTGGCATCAATTTTAAATGATCCGTTCAAATAATCTTTGAAATGTGAATTAAGAGCCCAATATTCCAAAATTTTGTACTGAGGAGAGTTGATTAAACAAGAACATACAATTTTTATGTTCAATTCCAGAAAATGTTAATTTAACACACATTCTATTGAATTGAGTGTACATGTCGCGCCATCTAGTAAGATTTATTTGAACCAAAGTTTGTTTCTTAGCAATGAGAACCCAGAGAACCTAGAGTGCCTATGTGCAGCAGTGGACGTCTTTCGGCTGATATGATGATGATGACATAATACATAACCTCGACCAGACCTATGACATAATCCTCACTTTTTATGGTATAGGGTACAATTTGTTCCGTTCAGCAATCGAAGCCACGACCCGTAACGCAATAGGCAATCGATCAGCCACGAGCCGACCACAATTTATGTAAAAAACATACAATTTCATGATAAAAACCTTAATTTTCCCTTCCGTGCACAATTCCCATAAATGTCGTTACAGCAAATATGACTGATTCAAAAAATTGGGGACTTGGGGAGCATTACTTGTAAATAGGTCGCGGAGGATATACATTTTTGCATCTTAATTATTTCCTGAATTATTTATTGGAGTTACTTTCAGTAAGGTTTACGAATATTTCTGTGTAAAGAAACTGGTTGATGACCCAGTTTTTGTGGCCCCATCGTCATGGACTTGTTTTGGCAGATGGCATGAATTTCGTACTGAATCGTCTTTTATCATTAAACCTATGCTGCTAAGGAAGTCCAATACACATGCACTTTCGAAGATCTGATTAACGCGACTTGGATATGAACGTGTCCACCTGCTGGACCCAAATAATCTAAAAAACGGGACCCTGTTACTAAAACGCTACGATCCGTCTGTTTGTCTGTCTGTCCCTAAGCTGTATCTCATGAACCGTGACAGCTAGACAGTTGAAATTTTCACAGATAATGTATTTCTGTTGCCGCTTTAACAAAAAATACTAAAAACAAAATAAAATAAATATTTAAGTGGGGCTCCCATACAACAAACGTGTTTTTTTTTTTGCTGTTTTTTTGCGATAATAGTACGGAACCTTTCGTGCGGGATACGACTCGCACTTAGACCGTTTTACCCGACTTCCGAAGGATGGTAATATGTTTATCAGTCTATGTATGTATGTAAGTATGGCATGTATGTATGATTGTTCCTATATGCCGTTCTAGATACTGTTACAAGATAGGGCAGCGCCATCTAGTGATGAGTAGAAGAACTAAGTAGTAACTAGTGGCGCCATCTAGTATCGAATAGCGGAACTAATGTTCTCGAAAGTTTGTGTCGTGTAGAATTTTCCAGAATTTTCGAACCGAACATTCTGGAAGTTTCTAGTCACTTCGAGAACGATGAGTTCAAAAGTCGATTGTTCTGGAAGATTCTCGAAGTACCTAGAACAGTATGGAACGTTCTAGAAACATCTTCCGGGCTATATAAAGAGCGGTCGGGTTCGTCGTGAGTCAGTTTCGATTGAGAAGCGATACAGAGCGATCAAAGCGGAAAATAGTGCGAAGTAATAGAATTGTTTAAGAAGTGTTTTTGTAATAAACAGTGATTAATTGAAGATTAATTGATTGAAACAACAGTTAAATAATTTATCCCTGAACCCCAGCTCGTAACAAATTGGTGTCAGAAGTGGGATAAATTATGCCGGTTCTACCGAAGGAAGAAACGGAAGGGATGCGCACCAGGAGTCAGCGCCAGCAAGACGTAGACCAAAGGCGCATTGGAGACGCTCCCACACCGCCATCAGGTGGACATGGAGATACCGCGGCTGCAGCGGAACCAGCTCAATCGTCGGCGTCGCCTGACCTAGCCGCCCTTATGGCATTCATGCAAGAGCAGGCTCGCCGTCAGGAGGAGCAAGTTCGCCGCATGGAGGAGCAGATGCAGCGCGACAAGGAGGAGCAAGCTCGCCGTCAGGAGGAGCAAGCTCGCCGCATGGAGGAGCAGATGCAGCGCGACAAGGAGGAGCAGGCTCGCCGTCAGGAGGAGCAGGCGCGCCGCTTAGAGGAGCAGCTGCAGCGTGACAAGGAAGACCAGGCTCGCCGTCAGGAGGAGCAGGCGCGCCGCTTAGAGGAGCAGCTGCAGCGTGACAAGGAAGACCAGGCTCGCCGTCAGGAGGAGCAGCTCTTGGTGATTAAGGATCTCCGCGGAGCCATTGGTAAGGAGATGAAAGAGGTAAAGGACCAGATCCAGCAACACGAGACCCGCATCGTCGAAATGGAGAAGTCAATACGTGGCCTCAAGTCTGGAGATGGGATCGTGGCAGCTGCGGTAGTGGCACCTTCGCCTCGTGGTTTTAAAGTACCACCTTTCGATGGCTCTTCGTCATGGTCCGCCTACAAGATTCAGTTTGAGGCCGTGATGAAATCAAATGGGTGGACTAACGAACAGGCTTTGACTGCTCTAACCTTGGGTCTTCGCGACCAGGCCTTGACTGTGTTAGAGGCGCTGGGACAAGACATCACTTTCGAGAAGCTTCTGGAAGCATTAGAAGCTAGATACGGCGACGCGCACCTGGAACATGTGTTTCGGGCCCAGCTGAAAGACCGATCGCAACGGGTTGGTGAAACTCTTCAGCAGTGGGCTCTTGAAGTGGAAAAACTGGTCCGGAAGGCTTACCAGTCGTCACCTGTGCTGATCAACGGGAACCTCGTACAGGCCTTCACGGATGGGATCCGCGACCTGGAGGTTAGGGCTGCCGTAAGGCTAGGTCATTTCAAGGACCTCAAGGACGCTCTAGCCCACGCTTTGGAGGTGGAGGCAGTTCGACGGGACGATCGAACTCACCGAATCAGGGAGGTTGCGACTTCACCCCGATGCTATGGCTGCGGAGAAAGAGGCCACATCCGATTGAGCTGCCCGAAGCGAAGGCCTCCCCACGTTGGTAAGCAGTCGCCAGTGGAAGGATCACCTGATGTCCCTGCTGGGCAACAGCAGCAGGGAAACGAGTAGATGCCAGGACTAAGGGGCGGGTGCTGGCTGGTAATGGAAGAGCCCCAAGGATCTCGATCTCACAATCCTGTGACGGGAATAGCCTGATCATCAAGGGCGAAATTAACAGAACACCTTGCAAGCTGACATTGGATACTGGGGCTTCTCGGACTGTTGTCAGTTTCCAACTAGCAAGAAGGTTTCTTGGGGACTTCTTCGGGAACCATGAAGGTGTACATCTGAGAACAGCCACCGGTCAGCACATAACCGTCCGAGGTGAGAAGGTGGTGGAAATAAAGTTAGGGAATAAAGTTTACCGCCACAATGTTATCGTGGCTGACATAGTTGACGACTGCATTCTGGGTCTAGACTTCATGAGGAAACATCAGTGTGAGATTGACGTTTATCAAGGAGTGTTGAAGTGTGGCTCAGAAGAAGTCTTCATGGAAGGTGCATCATCGGGGAAGGTGTACTGCCTGGAAAAGGTTACTCTTCGACCAAGGTCAGAAACAATCGTACCAGTTTGTCTTCCAAGAAATTCTGGTCCGGAAAACCGATGTGTACTTATAGAAGGTTTAGATAACGATGCTTCATGGAAAATTGCACGCACATTGGTGAGGGGTACTAGTGTTTCATCGGTACGTGCACTCAACACAAGTGACCAGGACAATGTTAGGCACTTGTGAAGGAGTGGTTTGGATGCGAAGATGCCACGAACAACCTACCAACGCCAAAGTTCAGATTACAAGATTCGATGTGTCATCACTTTTGAGGGACTGCCAGAATAATCTGTCGGAAGAAGAAGAGAACAAGGTTAAGAAGATGTTGAACAGGTTCGCCGACATTTTCTCAACAAATGATGCCGACATAGGGAAGACTGCGTTAGTTCAACACAGAATAAATACAGGAAATGAGGTACCAATCCGCCAGCGACCAAGACGTGTGCCAGTGGCACGGGAACGTGAAGTTGACGACATGGTCAAGGGTATGGTGAAAGATGGCGTGATTGAACCTTCATCCAGCCCATGGTGTTCACCGGTAGTGCTGGTGAAGAAGAAAGACGGTAGCATGCGCTTCTGTGTGGACTATCGCCGTCTAAACGACATTACGAAGAAGGACAGTTATCCATTGCCGAGGATCGACGACACGCTGGATACGCTAACAGGAATGAAGTGGTTTTCCACCCTAGATCTGAAGAGTGGCTACTGGCTGGTCCAAATAGACCCTCGGGATAAAGAAAAGACAGCGTTCTCTACAGGCAAAGGATTGTGGCAATTCAATGTTATGCCATTTGGACTGTGTAATGCTCCTGCCACCTTTGAGAGACTGATGGAGCGGGTACTTACTGGGCTGATTGGTGACGCCTGCCTAGTTTACTTGGATGACATTATAATCGTGGGACGGACGTTTGAAGATCACCTCCGCAATTTGGAACGTGTGCTGTCAAAGATACGAGGAGCCAATCTAAAGTTAAGTCCAAAGAAGTGCGCGTTGTTCAGGCGGCAAGTGAACTTTTTAGGACATGTGGTTTCCGAAGAAGGTATTCAAACGGACCCGGATAAGCTCGTTGCCGTCAAGGATTGGCCAGTTCCGGAGAACAAAACGCAAGTCAGGGCATTTCTCGGTTTGTGCTCCTACTATCGGCGGTTTGTGAAGAGCTTTGCTGACATTGCCCGACCTCTTCATAAGCTAACTGAAGACAAGATACAGTTCTGCTGGAATGAGAGCTGTGACGTTGCAATTCAGAAGCTGAAGGAACATCTGTGCAATGCACCCATCCTAGGCTATCCTGACAATGAAAATGAATTCATAGTTGACACAGATGCCAGCAATACTGGAATCGGTGGGGTATTGTCTCAACGAAAAGGAGATCATGAGGTTGTAATTGCGTACTTCAGCAAAGCCTTATCCAAACCTGAGAGGAACTACTGTGTCACTCGAAGGGAGCTTCTAGCTGTAGTAAAAACATTGCAGCATTTCAATAAATATTTGTTGGGGCGGAAATTTCTCCTGCGAACGGACCACGCTGCTTTGAAATGGCTACTGCAATTTAAGAACCCGGAAGGACAGGTAGCAAGATGGATTGAGCTACTGCAAGAGTTTGATTTCGTAATTCAACATCGTAGCGGAACGTCGCACGGTAATGCTGATGCCCTCTCGCGAAGACCGTGTCCAGACCATTGTAAACATTGTGCGAGACAAGATGCTAAGCAGGTAACGCTAGTGCGGGTTTTGAGGACGGATCTTAGCGAAGAGTGGAAGGCAACCTTGCAGAGCGCTCAACAAGAAGACAGAGACCTAAAACCGATCCTTGAATGGAAGAAATCAGGTGCTCCTAGGCCTCACTGGAGTGATGTCGCAGCAACCAGTTCCATCACCAAGAGCTATTGGGCACAGTGGGAAAGCTTGGTTATCCAGGATGGAGTTATGTGCCGGAAATGGGAGAACGCTCGCGGTGACCAGTGTCATCTACAAATGGTCGTACCTAAAGTTAAGGTGCCGGAGATCCTACAGCTCTACCACAATGGATGTTCAGGGGGTCACATGGGAGTTAAGAGGACTTTAATCAAGATCCGAGAACGATTTTACTGGATCCATTGTCGAGAGGACGTTGAGGAATGGTGCCGTATGTACAAGTTGTGCGGCTGTGAAAGGACCACAAACTCGTAGCAGAGGGGCACTAAAGGTTTACAATGTTGGTGCACCATGGGAACGTATAGCATTAGATGTTGCTGAGCCATTTCCGGAAAGCCAAAGCGGGAACAAGTACTTCTTGGTCGTCATGGACTACTTCACAAAATGGCCGGAAGTGTTTGCAATCCCCAATCAAGAAGCGGTTACGGTGGCTGATAAGTTAGTTCACGAAGTGTTTTGTCGGTTTGGGGTACCCTTGGAAATTCACAGTGATCAAGGCCGGAACTTCGAGTCAGAAGTGTTCAAGGAGACGTGTCGTGTGATGGGTGCTCACAAAACCAGAACTACTGCTTATCATCCGCAATCAGACGGGATGGTTGAACGATTCAACCAATCGCTGGAGAGGTATCTGGCAAAGGTTGTGGAAACCAGACAGAAGGATTGGGACAAACACATTCAACCATTTCTCCTGGCATATCGGAGTGCTGTTCATGAAAGTACAGCAGTAACACCAGCTTTTGCTAATTTCGGAAGAGAACTACGATTACCTGCAGATCTAATCACCGGTACCCCACCTGATTCTCCACGCAATGTAACAGATTACGCGAATGAACTACGGAATAGGATGAATGATGTATATGAGCACATCAGACAGACAGGTCAGCAGATGTCTGATAGGATGAAGACTCGCTACGATCGGAAGGCGAACAATAAGGGCTTCGATGAAGGAGCTCTGGTATGGTTACATAACCCGGTACGCAGCAAAGGAAAATCGCCTAAATTGCAAGCCAAATGGGATGGACCATATCGCGTAGTTACCAAGATCAATGACGTCACCTACCGAATTCAAAAGGGACCACGAGGTGCATCGAAGGTCATTCATGTGGATCGGTTGGCCCGTTATCATGGGTCTAACAATGCTCGGGACGAGCATGTCTAAGAAGGAGGCAATGTTACAAGATAGGGCAGTGCCATCTAGTGATGAGTAGAAGAACTAAGTAGTAACTAGTGGCGCCATCTAGTATCGAATAGCGGAACTAATGTTCTCGAAAGTTTGTGTCGTGTAGAAGTTTCTAGTCACTTCGAGAACGATGAGTTCAAAAGTCGATTGTTCTGGAAGATTCTCGAAGTACCTAGAACAGTATGGAACGTTCTAGAAACATCTTCCGGGCTATATAAAGAGCGGTCGGGTTCGTCGTGAGTCAGTTTCGATTGAGAAGCGATAAAGAGCGATCAAAGCGGAAAATAGTGCGAAGTAATAGAATTGTTTAAGAAGTGTTTTTGTAATAAACAGTGATTAATTGAAGTCTGTTGTTTAAATAATTTATCCCTGAACCCCAGCTCGTAACAATACCAAACGCGTTGGCCGAGTTTGATGATTCTTACGTCAATCGATTCGTCTTAACCCTGCAAGTGTCACTGGCTACATTAAGAAAATGCAAAATAGAAAAATGGCGAATTTCGGGCGCCATATTGTGGGGGCCCAATTTTTTTTTCTTCCAAAGCCATCGTGTGGGGTATCAAAATGAAGGGTTTTAATACTTGCATGTTTAAATATACCTAATTCCAAAAAATAAATACCTACCTAACTAAAAAGTTGTAAATAAAAAAAGTTAATTTAACAAATCTATTAACATCTGGTTTTGGTCAGCCAGCTCGCGAATACGTATCTTCTGACTGCACAGCATGATTTTCTTCTTGTTTACGTCTTTTTAGTTCGATTTTAAGCAGTCGGGTTTTTTGGTTTTTTTAATTAACTTTTTTTATTTGGATGGAGTAGCTTTTAGACAGCAGATGCCTATCCATGGCGTCCATGCCCATGTAATGATTGTGGCTTTAAAATAAGCGTTCAACAAACGTGAAAAACTTAATTCCTTCCTTTCGCTACCAGGGAGTAATTTCATTACTGATGCTTTAATAATTTTTTTAACTGTATTACGACTTTTCACAGAAAATAAAGTTGTATAAACAGTACATCCGGCATTTTCGTGACTACAGTCGGTGTATCGCGATGATTCGCTCCGTTAAATCATGATGGGGCAAAAAACCGTCCATCAGTGCCTGGTACAGGGTTCGCGTGAACAAACCAACTACTCAAGGGGTACTGAAAGTACCTACTTACTCAATGACGGGGTGAGGGTTAAGGTGACAGATATGCAATGAAATAAAGATTGTTGAACAAGTTTAGAGTGGATTTAGCTCTAGAGCTGGCGCCTTAGTAGGTGGCTAGACAGCAATCTGTTTAGCATATTAATCAACTTCTGTCTAGGACGAGGGTTACCATCCGTCCGAATTTGTCCAGATCTGTCAGGACCACAGACATAAATACATACATACATAAACTTACGCCTTTTTCCCATGGGGGTAGGCAGAAACTACAGAGCGCCAGCTTGTCGGTTTTTTATCGGTTACATTTCGTGGAGTGTGCGATGGAATTGCATGATCTGATTCCGCCCAGCCCGTTTCATCATCGGATTACCAGACGTACGGCGATGCGCCATCGGTACATGGTAGACATCCCACCCATACGCACTAAACGTTTTGAGAATACTTTTATTATGCGTACAGCTAAGGAGTGGCATTCCTTGCCGGAGACTGTATTTCCTGATAGCTACAATCTAGGGATCTTTAAGTCAAGAGTGAATAAGTTACTTCTAGGCAAGCGTGCTTCACCGTCGCCCACATCATCGCTTACCATCAGGTGAGATAGTGGTCAAGCGCGAGCCCATAATGAATAAAAAAAAAAAAAAAAACTCCACCTGCTACGATCCTTACATATTTCTTTTGCTTCACACACATTCATACATCTAGTCATACACACACGCCGGTTATGGGTACAGTGCACTTTGCCTTTCTGAAGAACATCACCAATAAGGTCTATGTATGTCTTTCCAGGTCCCCTCCCGGCGTTTCCATTCACGTCTGCCTTGTAAATACCTTTCGTTAGTCGACATTCATTCATCCTCTCAACATGGCCAAACCATCTTAACATACACTTTTCAATTTTAGTTACCTACATCTTCTTTTAAACCACAACGTTATCTTATTACCTTATCCCACAGACATAAATCTAACTATATAACGCAAGTCCCTCCATCTGTATGAAAACCAAGCGTGCCACTTCTTCTTAAACAATTTAAAAACAAATTTACTTTCCAATGAAAGAAAACATTTCCAATGCCTCGGCCAACTTTTTCTATACATTCTTTATAGCTCAATATGGCATAAAAAGGCTTTTTTTCTAGATTTCGGTGGATTTCCGGTGCCGATAATACTAAATGAAAACCTCAGATTTGCCATATTGTAGGGGATTCAATATTTTTTTCATCGAAACCCATCGAGTGGGGTATCAAAATGAAGGGTTTTCAGAGGTTATTACAAATATATACACCACATATATGTTTAAGGCGGGAGGAAAACCAGTACTTAAGGCCCTTCAGAAGCTTTTTGATTCCGTCATACTCGAAGGAAAAAGCTACAGGCATGGTGCAGGGGTGTGGTGGTACTTTTCTTCAAGAAGGGTTACAATGAAATGGCTTAAAAAGGGTACTAAAAAGACGTAAACATGTTGTGCAGTCGGAAGATACATATTTGCGAGTTGGCTGACCAAAACCAGATGTATCCTCCGACTGCACAGCAGATATAAGTGTTGTATATTTTAGAAATCACCTCTTAAAACCCTTTATTCTGATACGCCACACGATGGGTATAGAAGAAAAAAAAATTTCCCCCACAATCTGGCGCCCAAAATCCGCCATTTTTCTATTTTACAATTTTAATGTAGCCAGTGACACTCGCAGGGTTAAGACGAATCGATTGACGTAATAATCATCAAAATCGGCTAACGCGTTTGGTCTCTAGAACGCCATATAGGAACAAACATACATAAATACATACATACTTACATACATACATAGACTGATAAACACATTACCCTCCTTCGGCAGTCGGGTAAAAATACCGGAACTATATATACCTAACCGTTTTTAGTATTCGGTGGACCCTTCTCGTTTTTATAATTAAATAATAATTCAAAGCAAGCGTTGCTAGAGGTTACGGGATACGCTTTTTGTCGCTCTAACGAAATGACGGTAAAACACGCGCGATTATATTTAATGACACTGTAACCTGAAGTTACCCTCCTTCTGGGTCAATCGGGTAACTCCTTAAAGAGTTTAAGACATTTTGTCTTGAACTTAAAAATAGCCATGCAAAAAATTCGAGACAAAATGTCCTAAACTTTTTGAGGGGTAGTTATTGATTTAGCGCTGAGCCGATCAAACAGCCACACTGGTCGATCATCAAGGTTAAGCAACGCTTGACGAGGTCGGTCCGTAGATGGGTGACCATTTCAACATACCGAGTTTCCTCCGTGCCTCGGAAAGCACGTTAAGCCGTTGGTCCCGGCTGTCATTTGAAGATCTTTGACAGTCGTTACGGGTAGTCAGAAGCCTGAGATCTGACACCAGTCTTGCCAAGAGGTATCGTGTTACCCCGTTGCTGGGTTGTGGAGGTCAGATAGGCAGTCGCTCCATGTAAAACAGTGGTACTCAGCTGAATCCGGTTAGACTGGAAGCCGACCCCAACATAGTTGGGAAAAGGCTAGGCAGATTAATTTATTTAGCGTTTAGTAAAATTATAATCACCACTATTTTGTTTTGATTCGGGTGGAGCCGCCGACGGAAGTTAGTGGACAATAATTGCGACCTCGGCAAGTAAAAAATACCGGCCAAGTGCGAGTCGGTCTCGCGCACGAAGGTTTCCGTACCAAAACTACAAAAAAAAAACATGTTTGTTGTATGGGAGCCCCACTTAATTATTTATTTTATTCTGTTTTTAGTATTTGTTGTTATAGCGGCAACAGAAATACAGTATCTGTGTAAATTTCATCTGTCTAGCTATCACGGTTCATGACATACAGCCTGGTGACAGACAGACGGGCAGACAGATTAGTGGACAACAATATTATATTAACCCAGGCACACACGCAAACACAGAATAAATCTCATATTAATAATCCTGTACAGATAAGTATTACGCAGACGGACAGACTCGCAGACGGACAGTGGAGTCTTAGTAATAGGGTCCCGTTTTTACCCGACTGCCGAAGGAGGGTAATGTGTTTATCAGTCTATGTATGTATGTATGTTTGTTTCCTATGTGGCGTGCAGAGACCAAACGCGTTCGCCGATTTTGATGATTCTTACGTCAATCGATTCGTCTGAACCCTGCGAGTATCACTGACTACATTAAAATAGTAAAATAGAAAATGGCGGCTTTTGGGCGCCATATTTTGGGGGCCCAAATTATTTTCTTCCAATCCCGTCGTGTGGGATATCAAAATAAAGGGTTTTTGGAGGAGATTTCAAAAATATATAACACCTGTATGTTTCCATGTACCTAATTCGAAAAAAAGAATAACTAAAAAGTTATAAATAAAAAAAGTTAATAAAAAAAAACAAAATCCCGACTGCTTAAGAAGCGAACTAAAAAGACGTAAACATGAAGAAAATAAAGCTGTGCAGTCGAAGGAAACCAAAACCAGATGGGTTTTGGTCAGCCAGCTCGCGAATATGTATCCTCTTACTGCACAGCATGATTTTCTTCATGTTTACGTCTTTTTAGTTCGCTTCTTAAGCAGTCGGGTTTTTTTATTTTTACCCTTTGGGTACGGAACCCTAATAACACGTATTAAAATCCGTCGCAAGTCACAATATGGTAGTTAAAACTTTATACTGTAACAAAGACATAAAAAGGTACTTAATTCAGTGGAAAGAAATTCCATTCGTCAATTGCGATTCGTTCGTAGTCCATTGCTTCTTATTTAGACGAATTCGAAAATGCGTCACATTTATCGTTCACGTTTTAATCGCCGTGTAAACGGAAAATAAAATACCCCACTGTTATGTTACCTATCTTTAATTATTTAGTATAAATAAGCAAATATGTCACTTAACATAATTTTTTATATCAACCTGTATATGAATTCGAGAATGCGTCATTTTCATCGTTCATGTTTAAATCTCCTTGTAAATAAAAATACGTCACTGTTATACGTTATATCACTGTTGTCTTATCTTTGATTATATTAAATTCCACATTAATATAAATTAGTAAATATGTCACTTTGCTATCATTTTTTAAATCAACCTGTATATGAATTAAAAAATGCGTCACTTTTACCGATCATATCAATATCGTCCTGTATAAGAAAATGCGTGACAATTTCGCATTAATAAATATTATGAGACAGCAATATTATTAAAATAAACGATTATTAAATAATTGTTTAATAAACTTGAAAGCTGCATGAATGTGTGAATTAATTCTAGAAATAAAAGTGTTTGGCATATTTTGTGTGCTTTCTTACTACGCACATGTGTGTATGTTGCTAATGTCAGATTTAAAAGGTAAAAAAGAATATTATAGACCTGCTTGCACCATAAATCATAATTTCATTTAGCTGCAAACAAATTCAAAACAGTGTTCTATTTTCTACCAATTTTTTTAAATTGTTTATGGAAGGTCAGTAATAGATAATATCATACAGGGCAGAGTGGAAGGCTGTTAAAGAGAATTTTAACTAACAGTCCAGAAATTTATTAATTAATTTTTAGTGCAAGCAGATCCAAATCTATGTAGGTACCTAAGTAAATATAATTAAATAATGTCATGGAGGAAATAAAGTGTAGATTTGAAATCCAAAAACAACTTTATTGTTTTTATAGAAAGTAAAAAACAGAGGGTTTAAATTAAATAAGACAAAAAGAAAGCTTTATTTTTATTGTTTGTGGGAATTTGACTGTAATTTTTAGATTTCTTATTAGAAAAGTATGTGTAATGGAATGTGTTTTGTACCAAAAATTTAAGAAATGAATAATTAATTATGTTTAGTATAAATAAACTAGTTTTATTATAAAAGGAACCTGGTGTGTGGACGGCGGTAGTTGAGTACCGAGTGTACTTTGGGAATATCGCCTGGTGGCAATCTAAAACTAGGCTCACCCTCATCTTCCTGATCCATGGCTCTTTTGTGGCAGAAAACAAAATTATTCACTTATAATGTATTGTAATAATAAGGTCTGGATAAATCTAGCTATGTTTCCTAAATTCAGACTGCAAAAATATAATTTTGACTTGTGTTTGACTTCTGTTTAGGCACTCCAGACTTAAGGAAATACTTACTTTATTAATATTTATATTAAATATATCGGGGCTCCTACAGAATTTATTTTTTATTACTTAAACACAATCAAATACTACCTACTAAATATTGAGCTTTAAGAAGTTATTAACTACATAAAAAACTCAAGGGGAAATTGTACATAGAGTAATTAAATATCTGCAGGGGATATACTGCAGATAAGCTCTAAGTATTTACTGCAGAAGTAGGCAATACAAGAGAATGAAGACAGAAGGTAGAAGTTTGGCGAGAACTATATCACGTCTTAATAAGCTCTAAGCATACACACCGCAAACCGGAAAAAAAAACTGCCACAAATTAACAACGGCTGCATTTATCCACAAATTAAGTTCAAGTACACATTTTACCTTTACTTGTAAAATTGCAATTTGCCGAGCATAGGTTATATTTATTATACTCACGACTTAGGCCAGTATCTCTTCGCCGATGGTACTGTTTTATACCGAAGTTTAAATTATTAACACTAATAATTTCACATTGCTACGGTTTAATATTTTTTTGCTATTTTAAAATTAAATTACAACAAAAAATCTACAAAAATTTTGATCTCTGACTTATTTTTATGTTTCAAAATTGACAGACGCACGCGCGTTGCCAATTTTTAAGGATGCATTCATGAATAGGCTTTTTGCAATTTTAGAATCCGAAATTTTTCTTGTAAAATATATTTTTGAAGTAAGAATTTATTACTTTGTGTTTTTCGCTGTCCGATAGTGCACTACCCTGGCAATTTCCCTCCACACCAAAGAGTAAACTCTCCACACCGAGAAATTAAGATAATACATACATACATAAACTCACGCCTTTTTCCCATGGGGGTAGGCAGAAACTACAAAATTAAGATAATATGTTATTATAACGTCTTTTTGTTTTGCTTTTGCTTTAAAACACAAATCAGGAAGATCAAAATCTCTTAAAAAGTGAATTTTGGGATGAAAGTTTGTTCTCGTTTTGTCCAAAGGGAAATTCTTTCGGGCGCACGACTTGTACGTAAAAGGAGCACTAAAAAAAACAGTTATCCAAAGTAAAACATTAAACACTACAAAGTGAAAAAAATAACTTTCGTTTCGGAAGTCCGGTATACAGTCCTTTTTTTTAGGTCAGGCAAAAATGTTTTATTAATTTCTAAATGAGAGAAACAGGTTTACTCCGCCACTGGAATTCCTACTATTTGTCTAGTTTCCATTCCATACATTGCCCACACGTCAAGCCCTACGTGCAATAAATCCCTAATAGATAGATCTTATAACTGATGCCATGGAAAGATAGAAAAGGGTACCCCTGCATAATAAAAGTACTCTGTGCCTGCACTGCAGCAGGACACCACAGGCTCATTAGTAATGTGGGTGTATTATTTCTCTGTGGTGTATTTTATTTATTTAAACTCCTTGTTGTAATTTACCTTAGGGGCTATTTGGAGTTTTTGGCGGGATTTTTTCGAGTGTAGTTCAGCGGCTGTTAATATTATTTGCAAATTGTTTCCTAGTGGATATTGTGATATAAAATTGGTGTAGTTTTGTGTCTCACTGTCTACGCAACTGGACAATATGTGAAATCATTGACAGAAGCGATCTCAGGATAGTGGAGCGGAGAATTTTATTGTAGTATTGACTACCTCCGCAAAGCTTACTGGGAAGGCTGACTCGATACGATTTGCTACCAAATACTCCAAAAACCATTAGAATCTGTTACACCCGTATTCTAATGCACACTAAAGAATGTTAAAATTACACTGAAGACGAGGCGGTATGGTCCAAGACCTTAGCCTGCCCGAGAAGGGCGAACAAAAAGAAAAAAAAAATTAGGGGCTATTTGTTTTAAGAGATTCTCAATAACTGCCTGCATCAAAGAGTAAAATAATAAGCACCCTAATTGTGTATGTAGATAGAGTAGGGTACGGATTGTGTCCCATGCATTCATTGCTTCATACCTGACAGCATAGAACATGCAATGAACAATATTATCAAAATTAAGGGGAAGGAGTATGCTTCGTGGTGTCAAACAAATACGCAATCAGGGTGCAGGACTTATTAGGCGAAAGTCAGAGTCATACATGTCAAAAATTCAAGAAAACAAACAAAATATTTTGATAAAATTTTATTATACAATAAACTTACAATTAGTACGCATCTCATACAGTAGAGGCCCTATATTTAAGCATAGTAGCTGAGGTTAGCCTTCTTCTTGGCCTGGACTTCCAAGATGGCGTCCATGAAGTCTTCATGCGTGACGGAGGTGGCGTTGCGGCGGAGGGCAATCATACCGGCTTCCACGCACACGGCCTTGCACTGCGCGCCGTTGAAGTCGTCCGTGGAACGAGACAGCTCCTCGAAGTTCACGTCGGGACAGACGTTCATTTTCCTGTGGAGACATTGTTAGCTTAGTAAAAAATCTTAAATTCATTTAATTACTAGCTGACCCGGCAAACTTTGTTTTGCCATAAAAACACCAAACATTTATCTACCCTACCTACCCTACCCTACCCGACCCGACCCTACACTACCTTCCCTACCCTACCCGACCCTACACTACCCTACCCTACCCGACCCTACACTACACTACCTTCCCTACCCTACGCTACACTACCCTACCCTACAATAAAAAAAAAAATATATATACGTAAAAACCATCTTTGAACTTCAACGAACATTTAAAAAAAAGAATTGGCCAAATTGGTCCAGGCGTTGTTGAGTTATGCGCTTACCAACACATTTTGCGATTCATTTTTATATTATACATATAGATTGACAGACAGTGACCATCTTTAATCATTGGGTCTAGAAGCGTCTCGACTACAAGAAATTATCACAAAAGTTTCCATGGAAGTTCGACATTGTGCTTTTTTTATAATTATTTTTCTGAGAAAAGTTCAGAGTAAGGCTGCTGCTAGTATTTGTGGCTATATGAGTAGGGAAAGACCAAAGAAACGGCAAAATATCTGGAAAATTATTATACCTAGAAAAAGGTGACTGATTCATGTACAGGATGGGCTAGAAATCGTGGATCAAACGAAACAGGGCGATCTTATCTTGTGGAGGGGCCGAGATAACTCGGACACTTCGACCCATTGGGATCTTTTGTGGTCCCCTAGATATCTTCACATCATCAGCCTATTAATGTTCCCACTGCTGGGACACAGGCCTCCTCTCTGTGAGAGGGAATGGGCCGTAAACTACCACACGGGCCCAGTGCGGGTTGGTGGATGTACTTACTCCTCTCCAATCTCATTGAAAACCTTCTTCATGAGTTTTACAACAAGATTAGGATATATGAGCTTGTAGTCTTCTGGTCTTGGATATCCTCCAAACAGGGCGATAGTTGGGATTATTTGCAGTATGTCTCAAATATTAAAGAAAAAACTCAAATTACCTCAACTATCGCCCAGTTTTGTTTTTCCACGATTTTTTGCCCACCTAGTCTATTAGGGTAGAAAAACTTATACCTTGAATGGATCTGCATGATACGCGCCCTCGCTTCCTCGTTGGGGTGAGGGAACTCAATCTTCCTGTCCAGACGACCAGAACGCAGCAGGGCAGGATCCAGGATGTCCACTCTGTTTGTAGCTGCAATGACCTGAAATCAAGGTAGTCAAATTCAAATTACTAATTTGTAGGTAGGACAATATTGGGATTGGTTTGTAAATTGTTAACTGAGAACTGATGAGTTAAATGGTTTAGATGTCCCTTTTTGAGGTGGACTCTCTTGTTGTTATAGTGACTGTAAAAATATACAAATAGTAGGGATACTACCTACAAACGCTCGAAACCGCAAACTCCCACAAACGTACGCATCGACGAGACCGATCGGGCATTTTCGAGGTAATATCAGTACTAAGTGCCGCGTCGCAACGAGTGGTCACGTATGTTTGTGTGCCGTTTCGAACGTTTGTAGGTAGTTTCCATACTGTTTGTATATTTTTACTGTGTTATAGTTGCAGTTTTCACTCTAAAGTTCCATATCAGATGATTACCTATGTATTTTGTCTCACTAAGCAAAATAGTATGACCATCAATTAGTAATTATTATTATTATTCATCATAGTATTTTATATATAACGCTTGTTGGCCTAAGTCCAGCAGTGGACGTCTTTCGGCTGATGATGAAGCAACATAGTATAGAGTTAGGACTCATGAAGAAGGTTTTCAACGAGATTGGGAAGGAGTAGGTTATCTAGGGGTCCACAAAATATCTCAATGGGTTGAAGTGTCCGAGTTATTTCTCAGCCCCTCCACAAGATAAGATAGGATTAGGCTGAAAGCAAAATTAATCTTATAATCACCTTAATATCAGCAGTAGAACTGAATCCATCAAGCTGATTGAGGAGCTCCAACATGGTACGCTGCACCTCTCGGTCACCAGCCTTTTCAGAATCGAAACGCTTAGTACCAATAGCATCGAGCTCATCAATGAAGATGATTGCTGGAGCCTTCTCCTTGGCTAAGGCGAAGGCGTCACGGACGAGCTTCGCACCATCACCTGAAAGTTAAGAATGTTACTAATCAGATATCAGCGCATCAGTCCTCCAATCCTTACGGAAAAAATATATTACATCAAAACTAGTACTAGAATGTCACAACGCATTAGAACAAATAACTGTATCTAGTCGTAACACGGTGACAATACAATGGATAAAGGGACACAGCGGAACGCTGGGCAACGACGCAGCTGACGAGCTTGCGAGACGCGGATCCAGCTCGGCGGTCCTATGGACCTGAACCTGGGTACAACACCCATCCCCTTCAACCAAATATGCAGGTGGCTACAGGGATTCACCCAGACACAGGCGGAAAACTGGTGGGCCTCGACACCAGGCTGTAGGCAGTCCAAACAAGCTCTGCCATCTTTGGACAGTAGGCTTACCAGGCGTATGTTACGCCTGGACAGGAATGGCCTGCGCCTGGTGACGGGGACCATCACGGGACACTGCTCACTCAACAAACACTTCCACACAATAGGCATAACAGACAGTCCTCTGTGCAGGGAAAGCATGGAGGCCGAGGAAACTGTTACGCACATTCTCATTGAATGCACAGGTGTTGCTCAGATAAGAGCACAAACCCTCGGGTCACCCAGATCTTACACAGATGTTTTGAGTAAACCAGGAGCTCTAATTGACTTCTGAAGGGAGGTGGGCTGGTTAGAATGACCACCCAACGGCTGCCATGGCCTACGTACAAAGGTCCAATTGAGGACTAAGTGCGGAAACCAAACCCCCCTAACATAGAACTAATCAGATATAAAACAAGAACAAAAGAATTAGAATTGGGTTGCATTAGAAACAGACAGAAGTGAATAAAGAAACTAAATTACATGCATATCTACTACATACAATTTATGTACATACCTAGATATTATTATGAACCTTGAAAACATCCTCTTATATAGGACAGTAGTGGACAAAGAGATAAGGCGGGCTTTGCCCAGCAGAGGACACTGACTAGATAGATAGCTGGTTATGCCCAACTGAAGGAAATGTAAGAATATTGCAAAGATTGCAGAAAAGTCTGTTAAGTAAAATAAAAACATGTACAGTGCTTAAAAACTTAAACTTATGGGCTGCCCTGAAGTTGCCTTTTCCGATGTGCAAGGCACAAAATGGTGCTGTTCTTCTATGACATTTACTACTGCCCAGCCACCGTAGGCAACTTTAGGGCGGACAAGATGTTTGGCGAGAACTATTAACCCCTTGTATCTATGCGAGACACAATGGCTTTTTCATTGTGTCTCAAATACCAGCATACAAGGGGTTAAAAAGCCCAACCAGGATTTTTTGATAGTTTTTCTCCTATTATGCTATTTTGCTAAACATTGTTATCATACAATCATAGAAATACTTATAATCTTACCAATGAACATCTGCACAAGTTGAGGACCAGCCAGCTTCAAGAAGGTAGACTTGGTCTGTGCAGCACAAGCTCTTGCCAGCAAGGTCTTGCCGGTACCAGGGGGACCGTACAGCAGCACACCCTTAGGAGGATGGATACCAAGATTTACGAACTTCTCCTTGTGTGTCATTGGGAGTACCACAGCTTCAATCAATTCCTGAAGAAAATAATAATGCATAAGTGAGTGTAAACAACAAAATGTTGTATATCTATACCACAGATAATATAATACTATCATACAGATGCCTCATCCCATACAAAGAAACCGTGTCAATGTAACTAGCGTTTTTCATCTGATTATACTGATATTATTTTGTAAATTGATCGCATTCGGTTCCATTCCACAGCGATAGATAGATCACCATCTATATCCGTGGATCGGAACCGAAGCAAATGGAGGTACAAAAAATAATCAGTATAGAACATCGGCACGGTTTCTTTGTATGGGATGAGACACCACTGTCTATACTATAATATTATAAAGAGCTAAAGTTTGTGAGCTTGTGTGTTTGTATGTGGTAATCTCTGGATCTGATGAAATTTGGCATGGAAATAGTTTGAGACCCTGGGAATGTCATAGGGTAGTTTGTATTTCTTTGGGATGATAAAATACTTTTAACGCGGCGAAGCCACAGGCAGAAGCTAGTCTAATAATAAAGGATTAACTGAAATGTAGAGTAGTGCATTGGAAATGTTGTGATGCTAATTCAGAATATTTATTTACATTTCAAGCTTTGTCTTTAGTAAACTATGATTTAAAAATTCAATGTTCAGTGTTATCTGTTCCCAAACATGATCAAATTAGAGTAAGCAGTAATTCTAATATCTGTGAGGCCTACTAACCTGAATCTGTTTGTCCAAACCACCAATATCTGAGTACTGCTCAGTGGGTCTCTCATCTACCTCCATGGCCTTCACCCTCGCGTCGTACTCGGCGGGCAAAGTCTCCAGGATCAAGTACGAATCCTTGTTCACACCCACTAGGTCACCTGGTTTCAGCTTCTCAGCATCAACTAGGCCAATGACTGGCAAAAAGTAAGTCTGGCGGGTGGAAGTCTTGATGACCGCGCATTTTCCTTTACGCTGCGAGTCCAGGTCCACTACAGCACCATCCTCCTCCTCTTCTTGAGGGTCAACATCCAATAATTCTATCACATTCGATACCAAGTAAGGCAGTGTTTTGTTCACTTTGATTTTTTCCGTGTTCTCCTTTATTTTGTCATTCTGTGCCTGCAGTTCATGTGAGTGCCTCATAACTTCGCTCTTCATGATTTTAATCTCATTGTCTAGGAGTCGCGTACGGCTGATGATTTCGTCTGTCGGCATGCGGAGAACTTCTTCACTGAGCGCTTCCTCTCCATCTTCCCAAATGGATTTATCTTCTAATGTTGTAGCCATTTTCAGTTTAATCTAAATAAGTGCTAAAGAGTCAGTAATAATGCCGAAACGATGCAAAATTGCAAGAGCAAAACAAAATTGGACAAATCCTACAAGCACAAAAATGAATTGTCATTCTGTCATTCAGTTCAGTCATTGTGATTGCATTCTGGTTTCAGGGATAGACCACAGATAGTAAAACTAGTTTCAATTCCTCCAAACGATTTAAAAATTAATAAACTTAATACCGTAGTCATCTAATAATTTTGGTTGCTAATTTGTTATTTTAATATTAGTTTCTTCTCTCATCACCCAATACTAATCCGAGGAATAGTAAAACCGAGCTTTTTTTTTTGCAGCTTCGCTGTTCTGTACTGTGGACAATTGTGACATTGACATAACTGACAATCACAAAAGTGACAATCGGTCATGCGATTTCGATTTTTGAATCGGTGTATTTTATTTTGAGTTGACGTATTGAAAATTTTTAAACTTGATGCTGTGTTAGAATATTCAGATAGATTTTCTTCATTGTTTTAAATCCGCCGACATAAGTTCAAAAATGGCCTTTTCAACGTTTCTTCGCACGCCAGGTAACTAAACAGATGTAGTGATTGTTTTTCTATTACATAACCGTAGTTGTTTCAAGCCTTCTAGTCTCTTGAAAGTATTTAAGAGCCTATCACATTACCCAATACTATTAGGCATTATGTTTAATAAACACAAATAAATGACATGAATGCTTGTCATGTTCTGGGTTGGGTGGGGTATGGGTAGGTACCTCCAGGGTCCATCCATACTAATATTTGGTTGTATAGCCAGCTCTTACAAGTTAAATCTTCAGTCATAAGAAGGCCTATAAGATGTAGTTCTCATAGGATACTTAGGAAAAGTAAACTATGTAATTTCAAGGAATAGGAATATTTAGTGTAATAAATAATGGGTGGTATTTAATACTTTAACTGTAATTCCCCTTTTTTCAATCAAAATATTCGAAATTACTACCAAAAATACTGAATTGCACACTAAATTTGCTCATCAAATAAATGAATTATACTATACTGCTAGATCTTTAAAGCTTAACTGTTTTACTGAATAACTATCTGTTAACTAAAAGTAAATCTAATAATTCTTCGAGTGCAACAAAATATTTAAGTTTTAAGGGAGGGGGGGAAACGAAACAAAGTCGACGGAGCCCCGCTGCGCAGGGCTCCTATTTCTGTCTGCAGGGTCTAAAGTAACCTAACATGAAGGAGATGACGGGAGCTGAGTTCGCTCGCTTTGCTCGCTCACTTCAGCTCCCGTCATCTCCTTCGAACCTAACCTATCCGTGTCGGGGTGCCCTAAGCTCCCGAGCTCGCTTCGCTCGCTCTTGGACTAATTCACATTTATTTTATATTTAATTGAATAATTTGTGTGCAAATCAGTATTTTTGTTTTACGGTGAGTAATATTGTTTTGCAGTAGGTTATTAGTGGAGATATTTTGTTTGCTTAAATTTCTAAATAGAGGTGCAGTTAAAAATTCCCCATAAATAATTGCTTCCACATGGAAGCAATTATGGCACATGAAATTATTGACTTGTTATAGTGTTCTGTTTCCCTGGTACTCAGCTATATCTGGTATCAGGTACTCAGCTGTTTCTGACAATGTTTAGCAAATTCTAAACCAGTTGGCTCACTGATATTTATTTTAACTGGTTTCAAACTAGTGCTCTTGGAGCAGTTAGGTAAGGTAAACAATAAGAAAGGTATTTAAACTGTGCAACATAAATGCAGTACCAGTTTTATAAAGATATAGAATATTAAAAAGTAATTAAGAACCTTTTTGATATGATTACATGAAAATAGAATGTGAAAAGAAACTCTTTTAGAAGACCTGCTACAGGATTTTATTCAAGAGGATAAGATAAATCTATATAAAGAACTATAATCTATATTGTGATTTTTAATTTCATAGACTAATCTGACAGCTGCCAATGACCTTATTTTTTTTAAATGTTGCAAGCGCGGAGCATAGTGTTGTAGGTAAGGCTCAATCATAAGTGATTCATCGAATCGATGTGACATGACTCCTCAATTTAATTTTACTAATTAGTGTAAATAAATGTTTTTGAATATTAACGTAATATATTTAAATATTCATACACATAGTACATAAACTTTTACCCTCTTACTAATAAACATGGAATAAAGTTATACCAGGTATAACTAAGGTATACCCATACATTTTCATAGGTTTATACCTGGTATAACTTTATTCTGCGTTTATTTGTAAGAGGGTTATTGTGTTAAATATGAAATCAACAATAAAATAAATACAATCGATAAAATGAAGTCTGACATAAATGAGTAGAAACTAAATAAGGGCTGCTAGTGTCTATTTTTTTGCCATGAAATAGTTCCATTTTCGATCTACTTCGATTTTCGATAAACTTTCGATCATTCAAGATACCACACTTTTTTTATGTAACGATAAAGTGACAACCCCCCAAATGTCAGTTTAATCTACGAAATTAAAAACCGGCTAAGTGCGAGTCGGACTCGCGCACGTAGGGTTCCGTACTATTATTGCAAAAAAAGACAAAAAAAAACATGTTTGTTGTATGGGAGCCCCACTTAAATATTTATTTTATTCTGTTTTTAGTATTTGTTGTTATAGCGGCAACAGAAATACATCATCTGTGAAAATTTCAACTGTCTAGGTATCACGGTTCATGTGATACAGCCTGGTGACAGACAGACATACGGACCGCGGAGCCTTAGTGATAGGGTCCCGTTTTTACCCTTTGGGTGTGATATCTAGACAGTTGAAATTTTCACGGATGATGTATTTCTGTTGTTGCTATAACAAATGCTAAAAACAGAATAAAATAAATATGTAAGTTGGGTTCCCATACAACAAATTTTGCCATGATTGGTTTGTGATTTTCTTGCCATTTTTTGTGATAATGGTACGGAACCCTTCATGCGCGAGTCCGACATGACCGGTTTTTTAATTAAAAAAATTACTTTCTTCTTCTTCATATGAAAGTTCTTGATGACATTCTTGATTTAAATTTTCTTCAACCAGTACTCAGCTACGTTGACAGCGTTAGCGTTGGCCTCGCAAAGATGATTAATATACTCTTACATAAACAATTACCTATTCTTTGAATAACAGAAAGCAATTTCAATTGTAGCATGCAGAAATCTGGTGTTTTCGCAACAAATGAGGAAGTTGGCAACGCAGAGCTCCCTGCAGCGGCCTGTGGCTAGCATGCTGCCTGCCACCACACACCTCTTCAAGGAACTGACCACCAGCACGCCGATCATTAACTCGGTAAGTTGTCACTATTTTCTACCATCAGATAGCACTCACAATTCCAATTCGTATTTGTGATTATTAAAGTAAAGATCGGATCCATTTTTGTTCATCTGTAGTAATGTTAATAAGAAAACACGAATTGAGAATGAATGAAAAATGCCCTAAATGTGCACTTCCGAGCAAAGCGGCTCAGCGACTCTGACGTCGCTACATTGGATTCGCGGCTAGAAGGGCCTAAGAGCGGTTTTATATGCGGCGCTTACTCGTTTCAGTCAAACCATCCACCATTGTTACGTGTAGTGACCGGTTCTATTGTGTGAAAATCCACACACACTAAATGACCACACTCCAACACGTCTATACTGACCAACGGCTCTCGTAATAATGACGCGGTGCGCACGAAATTGTGTCTGTATGTGTGAAGGAAAGAGGGGATGACTAAGCGAAAGTGCGATGGAGATTGAAACACTACACCGCTGCTGTTGCGAATGCGATCGAAGTACTACAGTCAAAATATGTAACTGTGAACCTCGCTGGAATGCCACTAATCCGCGCGGGCCCCGCGTTCGCCAAACGAGACCACCACAACAGACCAAATGGCAGTCTAAATGCGGAAAAAGGGTGTCCATCTGCCCTATCCTATTCCATGGGGGTAGACAGAACTACAGAACGGCAGCTGTTACGATTGCTATGTAGTCTCCTTTTTACCGAATAAAAAAAAAGGAGGAAATCAATTCGACACGTATGTCTATCAATACCAATATTATAAAGAGAAAAGATTTTTTGTTTGTTTGTTTGTACCGAATAGGCTCCGAAGCTACTGGACCGATTTTAAAAATTCTTTCACCAATAGACAGCTACATTATTCCTGAGTAACATAGGCTATTTTTTAATCCCGTTTTTTTTTTTTTAAACCAAGAAAAAGTATGTAATATTGTTGGAACTGCACAATATTCACTTAAGTTAGTCTATATGGGCTTCTAAACACGTGTGCCAAATTTCATAAGTGTATAGTACAACTATTTTCGTTTATATGTCCCTCGGCAAACTTCGTGTTTAGTCATTCGTCGGATTACTATCAGTTGCCCTTTGCATTTGGTGCAAACCGGACGCTCTCAATAAACTTGGAAGTATAAATAGTTGTTAATACTCTTTTAACTTAATTAATGTAATTTATTTTTAAATGGGAGGAAAGTTGCTAAAGGGAAATAGAATTATAGTTTTACAGCTCTTTAAAGATCACAGGGAAATTAAAATAAAACAACAATAAAGTACTTAGTTCTGATTTCAAATTATTATTAACGAGTAATCTAATAATTGATGATCATGAGAATTAGCATTCGTTTGTATTCGGAAATGCGATGATTGCCGAGGGACATTAAAAACATAGTAGTACTGTATGTATGTTTGTCCACGCATTTTTCCGAAACTACTTATCGGATCGTGATCATTCTTGTTGTGTTGGATTGAGTATCTCTCAACTTAGGAAATAGTGCAAGTTCATCAAATCGGTCCAGCAGCTTTCAAGATATGGAGCATACAACCGAACCCCTTAGCGACAAACAGCACGAATGCGTAAATTGAGTTTTTAAAGGGTTTTTTATCAAGCTTTTAGGTAACTTACTTTAGATCTTGCTCATTTTTAGTGATGGTGTGGTGTACTAAAACTAAAAAGAGGAAAAATAACTTTTTCACAAAAAAAAAAAACCGACTTCAAAACACTAGTAAAAAACTTTTAAACAAAAAAAATCAAACCGACTTCCATAACAAAACACTACAAAGCAAAAAAATAACTTTCTTTTCCGAAGTCGGTGTCGAAAAACAGAAAACAATAGGTACCAAAGACTGAAGAAGACTACGACCACGGAAACTAGACTTTAGATACTTTCTGAGTGTAAATGATGCAATCATTCGAACACACAATGATTCAAACACAAAATGATGATTGTTGATGAAATTACCAAAATCGCTATGTATGCCTATAACATTTGACTCGATTTCTCCAGGATCCCATCATCAGATCCTAACCTGATGAACATGGGACCACCTGGAAAGGTATACCCTTTCAAACAAAAGAAGAATTTTCTAAGTCGGTCCATGCGTCTTTTAGTAATCGGGGAACATACATAAAAAAGGTGCCGACAAATTGAGAACATCCTCCTTTTTTTGAAGTCGGTTCATCAGCATCATCATCATTTCAGCTGAAAAACGTCCACTGCTGGACATAGGCCTGCCCACGGCGTCGCCACATTGACCGATCCTGTGCGTCTCGGATCCAGCGTATTCTCGCAACCTTAACCAGGTCATCGGTCCACATCCAACGCATCGTTTTTCGGTTCGCGGTCGCCATTCCAGAACTTACGGCTCCATCGGCCATCCGTTCTGCGAGCAATGTGCCCTGCCCACTGCCACTTAAGCTTAGCAATTTTTCGGGCTATGTCGGTGAAGTCGGTTAAAAAGTGCAAAATAAATTTGTTTCGGAAGTCTGTGTCTTTGGTATCTAACTCATGTTTTTATAATTTTCGACACGGACTTCCAAAACGAAAGTTATTTTTCACTTTTTAGTGTTTTGCTTTTGAAGTCGGTTTTTTTTTTGTGGAAAAGTTTTGCGTCATTTACTTTCATAAATCTCGTCATACACGCACGCTGGTTATGAATCTACATTACTAAAAACAAAACTAAAGATGCCAAATATGGTGTTTCCAGGTGCGTTCACTTCGTACGACGCCAGTGATGGCAGGCAAGCCTCACGACCACTCCAAACTGTGGCTCATTGAGAAGGGAGTGGCGGTCCTCCTGGTGCCCTTGGTACCTCTCGGCCTGCTTCTGCCGAACAAGCTCTTCGACGCGGCCCTCGCTATCCTCATCACAGCTCATTCTTTCTGGTAAGCATACAGATTAATTTTAACTTCAGTATGATCTGTCAAGGTGGTCAATGAAGTTCAAATTTCTGATGTCTTTTGCAAATTGCAGCGTGTATGTTGATCAAGTTTGCGTGCGGATAAAATACGTAGATAAAAGCACGCCTTTTTCCAATGGCCGAAACAGCAAAAAAATATAAAATAATTAGTAATTATTTTGACTATGATAATAAAAAAAGTTAATTAAAAAATCAAAAACAAGCAAACTAAAAAGCTGTAAACAAGAAAAATCATGCTGTGCAGTCGGAGGATACATATTCGTAAACTGGCTGACCCCCTGATCCTCCGACGGGTTTTTGATTTTTAAATTAACTTTTTTTATTTACAACTTTTTAGTTATCATTTTCTTTTGGAATGACTTTTAAACATATAAGTAGTTTAAAAGTTAGTTAGTTTAGTTTATATTTTTGTAATCTCCTCTAAAAACCCTTCACTTTGATACCCCACTCGATGGGTATGGAAGAAAAAAAAATTGCTACCCCCACAATATGGCGCCCAAAATCCGCCATATTCCTTCTTTTAACAGCACGTAGCTAAGAACACTTGGGCGGTCAAGACCTATCTAACGATGTCTTAATTATAAAAATCCCCCGAGTAGTTTGCAAGATAATACGCGTGAAAAACATAACCCTTTCCTTGCAGCCGGGTAAAAACTTTAACCTCGGTATGCCATATCCCGAAATTAATTTGCTACAAACAAAGATTAGAATAAAATATTGCTCTTGCAGAGATATAATTATGATCAACATACATGCAACTTGAAACAATACAGCAATTTGGTGTAAAAGTAAGAAAATTTGAAATTGAAGGGGTTACCTTTAATCTATATAGTCCTGTCACTTTCCTCATCAAAACATAGCTTTACCCACTTGATGTTTGCATCTCTGCTTACTCCTGCAGAGAATACAGCCACGGCCTATCATATCTGAAGTCCTGTGTTTCCTTTCCCACCCTGTTCCTATCCATTTTTCCCTCTCCCCAGGGGCATGGAAGCCATGGTTCTGGAGTATATTCGAGTGCTCCTATTCGGGGCCTTCATCCCTAAGGTAGCAATCGGATCCATCTACTTTTTATCCGTGAGCATGCTTGGTGGCCTGTTCTACCTGGTCTTCAATGATATAGGCCTTTGCAGAGCCTTCTGGACGATTTGGAGGAACATGAGAAGGCCTAAATACTCGAAGAAGCGAGGACGGGGGGGCAAGAAATGCTCATAGATCAAGGTTATTTTTTTTTGTCGGTTTTTTGTAGTGGTTTAGAGTATACATACGTCTGTATTCCCCAAAGGGGTAGGCAGAGGCGTCTATAGGTACAGATATTTTGACTGTTGTTCATATTAAGGTTAGTTCTGGACACAAATGCAGATTCCAGGCTGCTATTCCAAAATGAAAACGCCTAATATCAATACCTGACGTAGGAGTCAACTCTACTCCATCCGAAATAACATTAGAAATTTTTACAGTCCGTTCAACCGATTTTGAGTTCTATTTCCCAAACATAAGGATGACATAAAAAGCATAACCCTGTTACCAGAACCAACTGTTTAATACAGCTGCCATTTGTCATAATTATTACCAACGCAATAGAAGTCAAAATCGGTTGAACGGGCTGTAAAATATCTAATATTATCTCATATGGAGTATAGTGATCAATGAGGCACCGACCGGGTATGAAATAATAAATCCTGGTGTGGTCCACCAATAGTGTAAAAAGCGAGCATTTTAGCACTGCATTTCGGCCCGCCTTTGAAGCCGCTAGAGCGGTTCGAAAGTTGTCCGACAGGAGCTTACTGCTGGGATATAAAGTGTCCTTTTTTCCACTACCTTGTCTATTATGTAACACATTGCCTAAGAAATTAATTTCGAAATATGAACATTTAGACACAAGATTATAAAAAAAAATAACAAATTACATAATAACAGTTACGAAATCAGTTTGGATCATTATGTAACTGGCAGAATGATACTGAACCTGTAACCTCTCGAAAAAGCGCGCGTTGATTGTGTGTATATAGAGTTTTTAGTCTGAACGTTTCTAATAAATTGCTGTTGGCAATTATTTGCATTTAATTAAGTAAGCTCATCAGGTAGTGCTAAAAGAATCGTTCGTGTCTAGTATAAAAATGCTTTATTTTAAAACTCGCATGTAGCTTTCGAAATTGGCTACATCGACTTTTTATGCTCGACACGAAATGTACTGAATCCGAACTTCTAACCCAGGCCGTGGTCTACTTGTGTCCCATATTTAACCCAAATCCCATGAGGTGTGATTAACAGACTTCCACTTTCCCGAATACCAGGCCCCTCAGAAAGTATTGCGAAAAAAAGTTTTTATATATGGGAGACTGGCCAGTTATAATGTTTTTCGAAAATATGATTATTTATAAGTAAAAATAAGTAAGTTCCAATTTCAAAATTTCCCTCCATATTTTTTGCGAGTTAATTCAAAGTATTGTGTCTCACTGAAATATGGATCTGCGCCGGGAACATTTTAGAGCTATGATTTTATACGATTTCAAGTGTCGCCTGAAACCGGATGAATCGTACGATAGACTTCAAATGGCATTCATGGATGAAGGCCCTTCCAAGGCAACCGTGTATCGTTGGTATAACGAATTCAAGCGCGGTCGACCAACTTTGGGGGATGACGAAAGAAGCGGTCGCCCTTTGACGGCTGTTACCGAAGAAAACGTGCTAGCAGTGAAAAATTTAATCCAAGACAATAGGCGAATTACATATCAGGAGATTCAACACATATTGAAGATTGGATCGGGAAGCGTTCACGAGATTCTACACAGCCATCTTCGCGTGAGGAGGATAGTATCACGCTGGGTGCCGCACAACCTCACCGATGCTCAGAAGCAGGCCCGGGTGGAATGGTGCCGTGATATGCTTAACAAATTTGAAGCAGGCTCGTCTCGGCGTGTTTACGACATCGTTACAGGTGATGAGTCCTGGATTTATCAATACGACCCAGAAACCAAGCGCCAGTCGACTGTTTGGGTGTTTCAAAATGAGCCAACGCCTACCAAAGTGAAGCGATCTAGAAGCGGGGGTAAGATTTTGATCGCTAGCTTTTTTAATTTGACTGGCCACTTGGTATCAATTCCCTTACGGGATCAAAGAAGCATTAATGCCGAATGGTATACTACCAAATGTTTGCCAGAAGTTTTCTCTGTTATAAGCAACAAGCGACCAAACACAGGGCTCCGCGGGCTACTGCTCCACCACGACAATGCACCTGCGCACACCGCACTCAAAACGAGGGACTTCCTGGACAGCACGCCAGTCAAACTCCTGGGTCACCCTCCTTACAGCCCTGATCTAGCACCGTGTGACTTCTTTTTATTCCCAAAAATAAAAAATCAGCTCAAAGGGATACAATTTTCGTCGCCGGAAGATGCGCTGGCTGCGTTCGAGCAGGCTGTAAACGAGGTGTCTGCGGCGGACTGGAAAAAGTGTTTTGAAAACTGGTTTAGGCGCATGAATCTTTGTATAGAGGCTGGTGGAAAGTACTTTGAAAAGATTTAATAAAAATATATGTACGTATAGAACAATTTTTTTTAGTTTCGCAAAACTTTCTGAGTGTCCCACGTAATAACAAGTATAGTAGGACTTAGTATAGGTATTGACAATGATTCTAAAATGATGTGCGCTAGGTGGCAGCACTGAGACGTCAGGTACAGGCACCTGTCAAAGCGCTTATGCTACTGACATAAGTCAAATTGGACGTCAATGTCATGTTGATGTTGGAACGTTTCCCAAGTGGAGGACCTCTCGCCGAAGTGGCGCCAACTGGTGGCGTGAATTTTCCAGAAAACTAAGGGTGTATTCTTCTTCTTTTCTTGTGAGGATTGGGCCACCTTTGGTGTCAGAGTAAATTAAGCTGCTTCTAGGAACAACACAGGCCGCTGACTTGGCTATTTCAGATTTACATTAGCTATATAAGTCCAGGTTTCCTTCACCGTTGCCTGTGATGTCCAAGAAAAGTTCAGGGTAAGAGTTTATTGATTCTGTTTATTTCTTTTACAGGGGACTGGAGGCAATTGCCATAGATTACGTCCGCGCCAGCGTTGTAGGCCCCATTTTACCTAAAATTGCCCTCGGGCTCGTGTACCTCCTCTGCATCGCAACCCTCGGCGGGCTGTTCTACATTATCAGTCACGACGTCGGCATCGGCAACATGATCAGGCAGATCTGGTCCATCAAGGCTGACCGCCAAAAGTCATAAGCTAATATAATAACATTAATAACGCTAGTATAGGGATTCATAGTATTATTGTAAAGTAACAGATTTTGACACATCAAGTTTTCGAAAATTTGTAGAGCAACGTCACTCATCTGTGTGTCACTTTCTGAAGTTTGATGTGTCACTGTCAGTGTCAAACGTTTCTGCCTGTATCAACGATATTATAGAGATTGCTCGGATTTTTTTTTTGGCGATGAGTCAAGGTCCTTTGCGCTATGACTGCCCAGCAATTATGAAAACTCTGCTTACAACTACGCAATTTGATCATTCATTTGAATAAAAGTTTTCTTTTGAAGTTCACAAATGAATGTTTCATAATTAATTTTATATTTGCAGAGTTCGTAATTGTAGGGTAGTCTGCGAAAATATAGACATTGGTAGGTACTTAAATGCACAAGAAATTTAGTTTTAACAAGTTTTTTTTTTATTGCTTACCGTTAAATCATTTGTTCTTATACATTTTATAATTATGCGCCTACTGGTGGGGATTTAATTTATTTGTTAGAATAAATGATAGTTGAAAAAAGATTTTTATTTCTGGCTTTTACATACACACATAAATGACTTACTAGCATATCCTACACAAACTCCTAGCCTTAAGGTTACACTAGTCGAAAATTCTTCCATACAAACGTAGTCTGGCGATTGCTCCACTGTTTGACGATGTACGTTCAAAATAAAAAATGATATCAATTTGTCTCATCATTATCTAGCCCTGTATGGAAACAGAAAAGAAAAAAAATACAATATTTGAAAGTTATGAGCGTCGAAAGTTCCATATATCAACACTAATTATCGAAATAAATACCATATGAAGAAGGAAAATTGCAAAACGGCCTCCATACAGGGATAGATTAGTAATTCAACAATGCAAATTTTTTTTTTTTGAAAATGCACATTTAGTAGATTTTTCATGATATCTTGACTCCCTAAAGGTCTGTTCAAAAAAATCGCGCGCTGAAATAAAAAAAAACAAAAAAAAATTGCACATATACATACACACACATATGTATATATTACACTCACTCTGTCTGTCTATTCATTCGTACACATCATAAATATATATGTATATGTATATATATATGGGTGTCCCAGAAATCGACGTCAAGCCGTAAATGGGTGATAAACCAAGTTATAACAGTTCTCAGAAAAATACGAAAAAAAATCTATCTCATGATTTAAAAAATTATGTTCACTTTAAAAATTTACAAAAAAAATCAATCCCTGTAATGGTTCTTTAACTCCAATTGCTACAAATCCCATAATTTATCAATTTTTTTTATTATTATGTAATCTTGAATAATGCTTGTGTAGATTTTTGCCTAAAATTTAAAGCCAACTCCTCCTACTTAGAAGAAAATTAAACTTTTTCAAAACCAAATTATTCAAATTTACTGTTTCGCCCAACTTTAACTGACTGTACTGGAAAAAAATGTACTACGCTAGTTTGGCAAGTAACATGAAAAATTGGCGCATTTAATAAGGATTCAAAAATGGTGTAACACTTGCTAGATTACGTTTTCAATAATTGGTCAAATTTTTTTTTGTAATTAGTATCGGTTTTTACCCAAAATGTCCATACTTCCTTAAAATGACTTTAGCTTACCTAAAGCTTTGCTAAACTCCGTTTCTAGTTCGATAGAGACGGAGAGAGGAAAATGCGTGACTCAAGCCTATCAAAGAGGCCGTGCTCCGCCCGGCTGGCATGCGACTGAGAAGTGTGAGAGGGATGGCGAGTGTCGTTAAACAAGTGCGCAGGCGCATCCATTGTTTACCATTATTTTAAAGGTATGAATTTATTGTTACAATAACAGTTTTATGACTACCAATTGTCTTTTTCTACAAAACCTATTTAGGTGCATATCTTTTTTCTGCAATGGAATTGAAGGTGGTGCCCATAGTACAATTTAAGTACGAACAAAATCCTTTACCATAACTCTGTTAGACACTGAGCCCAAATTGTCGCATGGTCCTTTGCAAAAGAGCTAATTCGTACGAGAACTAGTTTCTTACTGCTCATCACAGCATCTATTTCTTTCGCACGTGTTGTCGGATGACATAGCATAGCATGCATTTTAACCCCGCGCACAAAATAGTTCGTGGCGTTGACAAGAGGAACCTTAAGTACATACTCATTATGAGTGAATAGGTTACTTCTAAGACTATCGTACTTCACCGTCGACCACATCATCGCTAATCATCAGATGAGAAAGTGGTCAAGCGCGAGCTTATCTTTAATAAAAAGTAAAACTCTCTTATAAAAACTGATATTTTTCAAGAGTGACAAGTTTCATCTTAAAAAAAATTATAACTCTCCTTTATAAAATTAGCCCTCTTTTGGTGTGTCTAGCACTCTTTTCATTTTAGCATCCAATAGGGTAGTTTACTGAAAATTAGTTTTTAGTCCGTCAGGTAGATTAATAAAAAATATTCGACACGTATTTTTCTTTTGACACGTAAATATAAAGTCACGATGATATAATGCGTTGAAATATCGTAAAACGTCACGCCGCTGGTACACTTTATACTGCCTTAGTGACGTCACAAGCCCCCACTCCTGAACTTTGATGCGCTTTAACTTTGTGTAAATTTTTATTGAGTTGTTTTAGCAAAAAATACTTGTCCAATATTATTTGTTAATCTCACTGACGGACTAAATATAATTATATTTTTCTACCCAAGACACATCCCTATTCTATTATATCCCCACTACAGATCTGGGTTTTTCTTCCCTAGACGTCTTGTAGATTCATTACAGAACTTCTCATTAACTTTTATTATTGTGTGTGACAATAAAAACCGGACAAGTACGAGTCGGACTCGCCTACCAAGGGTACAAAATTGTAGGTAAATATTATAAATAGGTAGTACAGGAATCGAGTCTCGCAGTTTTCTCCAAGCTTATTGATAAGTACTAAAAAAATGAATAGTAAATAAATAAATAACATGTGGCTATATAATGATATTTTTTCATTATTATTATTTTCAATAGAAATTCTAAATTAGATTAATCTGAATCCATATCGCCGTCTGTACCCGAATCACTATATGTATGGCTCGAATCACTTTGATTATCTGATTCCGCATCTCGTAAATTTATAATAATTTGATCCATGATCTCGTCACTAAGATTGTCATCTTTATAGTACTCTTCCTCCACTTTCTTTGTGTGATTGACACATTTTTGCCATTTCTCCACAGAATACTTAGAAAATAGCTCTGCAAGAGCTCGTTTCTTCTCAGTTAGATTTGAATTTATATATTGTCGTGCCAGCTCACCCTTGATATCTCCCTATAACAATTCAATAGCGTTTAAATCCGGATGTCATCATGTCATCTTTAAACTCAGCAGAATTGGGATCTAATTTTTTTCCTGTCCAATTAACACACGACAGCAAGCCTGACGCCCAACTGAAGTTACGCGTCGTTTGACGTTTCGTAAACACACCCCTCCCGTACCGCTCCCATACCTCAGGAACTGACACAGTTAGGCGCTAGACCTGTAGTAAGCACACCAGAAGAAGACCAATTCCAATAAAAAGTATTCAAAAAAATCAATTTCAGTTAAAACTATACATATCTGTCTAATGGATGGAGTGGAGAACCTCATCTTGGAAATAATAGCTAACTACTTAAAATCAAGATTTGAAGATAGTTAAAATGAATAATACGTCCCGATTCCGAAGAATTATCACATAAAAAGGCTGTAGGTGTCTCGCGACTTGATTAGATTGCCTTCGCGTGATGTCTTTATCACACTTTTGTAAATCTTTCTCATTTTTGTATCAAAATCTATAAATTCCCGGCTACTGAGCAGAGCTTGATTCCCATTTCTTTCCAAAAGGTTCAGGAGATTCATTACTTTCCTCTTAGCTTTCTCTTTACCATCGTTGCGAGTTGTTATTGGATCGCTGGGTTCCGTAATACTTTGGAGGGGTTCCCCAATTTTGCCTTGTTCTTCTAGAAGCTTCAAAAGGTTTAGTACTGACTTATAAGGTTTTTCAGTAGGTTCGTCGTGAACTCGTTCTATAAGTTTGGTGGGTTCCACACTACGTTTGGTGGTTTCCCTGCGTTCGATGGGTTCCACAGTACTACGTTCTATATTTAGCTTAAGTTCCTTTTTTTCTTTACTGAAGAGGTCTGCCGCTTGTTTTTGTCTGATTTTCCCCATAGTTTCGAGTACCTTTGACCGCAAGCTCATGTTTTTTGATAGCTAGAAAAAAAAAAATTGTTTAAAGGAATATCTTCCAAATGTGTATGGAAGAGACAGATTTGAGGCGGTAGTTTTAAGGGTATAGTTACCTCATCAATATTATAAACAGTAAAACTAACATCATCTATTTCTTTAGTGGTCGGTACCGAACAATTGCTGCCAGATCTGTAAAAATAAATTAAGCGAGTACTGCTACACATACGTATATATAATAACATCCTTTTCCCATGGAGGAAGGCAAAACTATAGAATGCCATCTGCTACGCTCTTTACATACGTCCTTTTATTTCTTGAAGAGCGCGTGAAGCCTTGGGTGCATTCTTTCCGTCCTGTCGTATAATGAGAGTTTGGGGACAAGAGAGAGCACCTAAGTTTGTGCAATATTACGAATATAAATCGCCTGCGTAGTTATCTAGTCTCCTATGACTATGAGATTCATATGAATATTACGAGTATAAATCGCCTGCGTAGTTATCTAGTCTCCTATGACTATGAGATTCATATGAATATTACGAGTATTAATCGCCTGCGTAGTTAGCTAGTCTCCTATGACTATGAGATTCATATGAATATTACGAGTATTAATCGCCTGCGTAGTTAGCTAGTCTCCTATGACTATGAGATTCATATGAATATTACGAGTATAAATCGCCTGCGTAGTTAGCTAGTCTCCTATGGCTATGAGATTCATATGAGTACTACGTGTATAAATCGCCTGCGTAGTTAGCTAGTCTCCTATGACTATGAGATTCATATGAATATAACGAGTATTAATCGCCTGCGTAGGTATCGAGTCTCCTATGACTATAAGATTCATATGAATATTACGAGTATAAATCGCCTGCGTAGTTAGCTAGTCTCCTATGACTATGAGATTCATATGAATATTACGAGTATTAATCGCCTGCGTAGGTATCGAGTCTCCTATGGCTATGAGATTCATATGAATATTACGAGTATAAATCGCCTGCGTAGTTAGCTAGTCTCCTATGACTATGAGATTCATATGAATATTACGAGTATAAATCGCCTGCGTAGTTAGCTAGTCTCCTATGGCTATGAGATTCATATGAGTACTACATGTATAAATCGCCTGCGTAGTTAGCTAGTCTCCTATGACTATGAGATTCATATGAATATAACGAGTATTAATCGCCTGCGTAGGTATCGAGTCTCCTATGACTATAAGATTCATATGAATATTACGAGTATAAATCGCCTGCGTAGTTAGCTAGTCTCCTATGACTATGAGATTCATATGAATATTACGAGTATTAATCGCCTGCGTAGGTATCGAGTCTCCTATGGCTATGAGATTCATATGAGTACTACGTGTATAAATCGCCTGCGTAGTTAGCTAGTCTCCTAAGACTATGAGATTCATATGAATATTACGAGTATTTATCGCCTGCGTAGGTATCGAGTCTCCTATGACTATAAGATTCATATGAATATTACGAGTATTAATCGCCTGCGTAGTTAGCTAGTCTCCTATGACTATGAGATTCATATGAATATTACGAGTATAAATCGCCTGCGTAGTTAGCTAGTCTCCTATGGCTATGAGATTCATATGAGTACTACGTGTATAAATCGCCTGCGTAGTTAGCTAGTCTCCTATGACTATGAGATTCATATGAATATAACGAGTATTAATCGCCTGCGTAGGTATCGAGTCTCCTATGACTATAAGATTCATATGAATATTACGAGTATTAATCGCCTGCGTAGTTAGCTAGTCTCCTATGACTATGAGATTCATATGAATATTACGAGTATAAATCGCCTGCGTAGTTAGCTAGTCTCCTATGACTATGAGATTCATATGAATATTACGAGTATTAATCGCCTGCGTAGGTATCGAGTCTCCTATGGCTATGAGATTCATATGAGTACTACGTGTATAAATCGCCTGCGTAGTTAGCTAGTCTCCTATGACTATGAGATTCATATGAATATTGCGAGTATTTATCGCCTGCGTAGGTATCGAGTCTCCTATGACTATAAGATTCATATGAATATTACGAGTATTAATCGCCTGCGTAGTTAGCTAGTCTCCTATGACTATGAGATTCATATGAATATTACGAGTATAAATCGCCTGCGTAGTTAGCTAGTCTCCTATGGCTATGAGATTCATATGAGTACTACGTGTATAAATCGCCTGCGTAGTTAGCTAGTCTCCTATGACTATGAGATTCATATGAATATAACGAGTATTAATCGCCTGCGTAGGTATCGAGTCTCCTATGACTATAAGATTCATATGAATATTACGAGTATTAATCGCCTGCGTAGTTAGCTAGTCTCCTATGACTATGAGATTCATATGAATATTACGAGTATTAATCGCCTGCGTAGGTATCGAGTCTCCTATGGCTATGAGATTCATATGAGTACTACGTGTATAAATCGCCTGCGTAGTTAGCTAGTCTCCTATGACTATGAGATTCATATGAATATTACGAGTATTAATCGCCTGCGTAGTTAGCTAGTCTCCTATGACTATGAGATTCATATGAATATTACGAGTATTAATCGCCTGCGTAGTTAGCTAGTCTCCTATGACTATGAGATTCATATGAATATTACGAGTATAAATCGCCTGCGTAGTTAGCTAGTCTCCTATGGCTATGAGATTCATATGAGTACTACGTGTATAAATCGCCTGCGTAGTTAGCTAGTCTCCTATGACTATGAGATTCATATGAATATAACGAGTATTAATCGCCTGCGTAGGTATCGAGTCTCCTATGACTATAAGATTCATATGAATATTACGAGTATAAATCGCCTGCGTAGTTAGCTAGTCTCCTATGACTATGAGATTCATATGAATATTACGAGTATTAATCGCCTGCGTAGGTATCGAGTCTCCTATGGCTATGAGATTCATATGAATATTACGAGTATAAATCGCCTGCGTAGTTAGCTAGTCTCCTATGACTATGAGATTCATATGAATATTACGAGTATAAATCGCCTGCGTAGTTAGCTAGTCTCCTATGGCTATGAGATTCATATGAGTACTACATGTATAAATCGCCTGCGTAGTTAGCTAGTCTCCTATGACTATGAGATTCATATGAATATAACGAGTATTAATCGCCTGCGTAGGTATCGAGTCTCCTATGACTATAAGATTCATATGAATATTACGAGTATAAATCGCCTGCGTAGTTAGCTAGTCTCCTATGACTATGAGATTCATATGAATATTACGAGTATTAATCGCCTGCGTAGGTATCGAGTCTCCTATGGCTATGAGATTCATATGAGTACTACGTGTATAAATCGCCTGCGTAGTTAGCTAGTCTCCTAAGACTATGAGATTCATATGAATATTACGAGTATTTATCGCCTGCGTAGGTATCGAGTCTCCTATGACTATAAGATTCATATGAATATTACGAGTATTAATCGCCTGCGTAGTTAGCTAGTCTCCTATGACTATGAGATTCATATGAATATTACGAGTATAAATCGCCTGCGTAGTTAGCTAGTCTCCTATGGCTATGAGATTCATATGAGTACTACGTGTATAAATCGCCTGCGTAGTTAGCTAGTCTCCTATGACTATGAGATTCATATGAATATAACGAGTATTAATCGCCTGCGTAGGTATCGAGTCTCCTATGACTATAAGATTCATATGAATATTACGAGTATTAATCGCCTGCGTAGTTAGCTAGTCTCCTATGACTATGAGATTCATATGAATATTACGAGTATAAATCGCCTGCGTAGTTAGCTAGTCTCCTATGACTATGAGATTCATATGAATATTACGAGTATTAATCGCCTGCGTAGGTATCGAGTCTCCTATGGCTATGAGATTCATATGAGTACTACGTGTATAAATCGCCTGCGTAGTTAGCTAGTCTCCTATGACTATGAGATTCATATGAATATTGCGAGTATTTATCGCCTGCGTAGGTATCGAGTCTCCTATGACTATAAGATTCATATGAATATTACGAGTATTAATCGCCTGCGTAGTTAGCTAGTCTCCTATGACTATGAGATTCATATGAATATTACGAGTATAAATCGCCTGCGTAGTTAGCTAGTCTCCTATGGCTATGAGATTCATATGAGTACTACGTGTATAAATCGCCTGCGTAGTTAGCTAGTCTCCTATGACTATGAGATTCATATGAATATAACGAGTATTAATCGCCTGCGTAGGTATCGAGTCTCCTATGACTATAAGATTCATATGAATATTACGAGTATTAATCGCCTGCGTAGTTAGCTAGTCTCCTATGACTATGAGATTCATATGAATATTACGAGTATTAATCGCCTGCGTAGGTATCGAGTCTCCTATGGCTATGAGATTCATATGAGTACTACGTGTATAAATCGCCTGCGTAGTTAGCTAGTCTCCTATGACTATGAGATTCATATGAATATTACGAGTATTTATCGCCTGCGTAGGTATCGAGTCTCCTATGACTATAAGATTCATATGAATATTACGAGTATTTATCGCCTGCGTAGGTATCGAGTCTCCTATGACTATAAGATTCATATGAATATTACGAGTATAAATCGCCTGCGTAATTAGTTAGTCTCCTATGACTATGAGATTCATATGAATATTACGAGTATCAATCGCCTGCGTAGTTAGCTAGTATCCTAGAAGATTAGCTAACTACGCATATATAGTCATAGCTATGACTATATATGAGATTCATTACAATATCATGAGTATAAATCTCCTGCGTCATCATCCACTTTGCCCACTGCTGAAGGTAGGCATCTCTTTTCTTGTGCTAATTCCCACGTTACTGTGCTAGCCTCATCCAAGTTCTACCTATGAATTGGGTGTCATATATCCAAACAAATAGATTAGGTACCTAAGCTAGAGACTGACTGCCCGCAAAATTATTATTTTGTAAAAGATTTGTGTAACTTATTTGGTGTACAATAATGTCTATTCTATTTATCTATTTACCTGCGGAAATATCCACCGAATCCTCGACTATTTCTACGATTGAAAAGTTTGGGTGTATTCTCAATGGTTAATACTGGCAGCATTATAATCTTCGGGTCGCAGCGTCCCCCACCGGCGCAAGGTGTTGGGGCCCCAACCCCAAGAGCTGATTGGGTTTCCTTCAGCTTTTGCTGTATTTGGGGTTCCAGCATATGCTGCATATTAGATTCCAGTGTTTCTTTTGGAGACCATTCCAGCTTCTGCCTAAATTCTGGATTTTCATTTGATGTTTCTTCCGCCGGTTGTTTCGTCATTTTTAACTTTAGGTCCGTTGCATCCAACAGCTGCATTTTCTTCTTTGGCCCTGAAAACAGTCAAGCGTCGACAAGTCTCGTATTTATAGGGGACAAATGTCAGACTTATCTTGAATTTAAAATTCAAGATATTAGCAAATTTTGGAACAACAAACTCTATGCTAGACTTGACAAGGTTTAAATTCCATTATCTTTTAGGGCAGTTTTAACACAAATTCGCTTTAAAATCAATTTGTAATACCTAAAAACGCTTAAGCACTTGAGTAGGTAATGTACGATTACCACCAACCGGGCGACGCAGGAGCGGATGCGCGAGCACGCGCCAGTAGCCGACCGCGTCCGCCCCACGGCTACAATCTGCTTCAACCCGGGCCCAAAGCGCGCGCGTGTTCGCGTATCCGCTATCATGCTCTCAGCGACTATTGAAGCTTTCGGGAAAAACCGTAATAAAATGCGTTACTCAAGCCTTTCACAGAGGCCGTGCTCGGCCAGCTGCAGTGTACTGCGATAGGACAGGGTGGACCGAGTGTGTTTTCTGACGCCACAATTAGAACTAATTAGACAGAAGCAAACTCGCGCCATGCGGTTATCTATATTCGAGATTGGTTGTCGTTTGTTGTATGGTGTAGGTATCCGTACCTTTAACAAAACGTTCAGATCTTTAGGTATTTAAATCTATGTTTGATTGATAGAATTCCGCCAAGCTGTTTGACTTACTCGTATTTATTGCTGCTTTCGTCCAAAACAATCTATTGTCCAAATCAGTATGTTCTATTGTATGGTTTACGCAAAGGCAGTCCTCAGTTTCCCTATACATTGGAGGACAGCCGCATTCAGTCCACCCAGTCCCGTTAACCGGCTCTGTCGTATTATAGACGGGAGTATCAGGCCTTGAATAGTGTGATAAGTAGCATACCATGTGGCCAGACTGAAAAGAAAAACATTTATTGTTAGTCAGGTACGTAATTGGCCTCCTACTCGATCAGCTGATGGTGAATGGCAAGATTGAAGGGAAACGTCCTAGAAGTCGCAATCCAATCAGATGCTCAGAAAAAGTCCGTACATCGTTGAACACCAAACTGCCCGAGGCTCTCCACGACGAAAAAGACAGGCAAAGATGGCGCAAACTGGTGTGGGAAAGGTTTATACGTCGCGTAGGGGGAATCACGAGGACTTATTTGGCTGGTCTACGGTCGTGAAAAGTTAGTTGATTCATCTAATACAGAACTCCTAAATGAGATCGTCGGGTAAGCACGTAGAGACCTACTTATTCTGCTACCAAGCAGGAGACATGGGTAAAGGCATAAGCTGAGGAGCGATTATCATTTCATATTTGGCCAGACGTTACTTTGCAAGGACTTCACTAGCTATACTTCTTTTAAGATAGCTTAATCTCTGCGACATATGTCAAACTGACGTATACGTTATTGTTAGCCTGTCTAGCGCTATCGCTATTGTTACTGTATTGATACTGATAGCTATTGCAGAGATCAAGCTATCTTTTATGAAGTATAGTTGGACTGATGAACTGATTAAGGTTGCGGGAATCCGCAGGGTGCGAGATTCACGGGATCTGTCAATGTGGCGACACTTGAGGGAGGCCTAAGTTCACCGTGGACATCTTTCGGTGGAAATTATAATGATAATGATGATTTCGCGAGACCGTGTCTAGTTTGAACATCTGATGCAGCACAACAGTGGAGAATGAAAGAAGAAAACGCGTTGCGTCAACCCTTGGCCTAGGAAAAAGGCCAGGAAGATGATGACGATAAAGATTAATTAAATGGACACGTAATATAGATGATACTCAACTCACTAATCTGATATTATCGCTAGGCTTAACTGCAAAGGGTCTTATTTCATGTTCATAGACTCCGGTGGCGCAGCCGATGTGTGTGACGTCACCCATCACCGTCTTGATGTAGAACCGAGATTCTTCTCTATTTGCGTAAGAAAAACCATTAAAATTAAATAGTACATTTTGATGCAAACGGGAAAAATTTTCTTGGACAAAGTTGAATTTATAAAATTGTATTTATTGTTTCTTCGTAAGCGTGTTAAAAACATAGTGTAGCCGGGGAACGGGTGTAAGTGAAACGCAGGTGCTTGGGAATCACACTATTAAGCTAGTATTATATTATCTGTGACACTATAATCATGTTAAATAATTGTTAATCACACAGATACAACGTTTTCCAAATTATATTGTAGTGTCACAGAGGTCTGTTAAAAAGGCGCGAACATTAGCTCCCTCACGGAAGCTTACATCTCACAGACCACAGATAACTATATAATAGTCAGAGATCACAGAATCAGAATCAGAATCATTTATTGCCAATAATGTAGGTATACATATAAGATGGTAATTTTTTTGTAGACAGTCCCGGTACATTTTGCCTTACGGCATGCAAAATTGTTCAATTGAATGTAACAGTTAAAAAAAATAAAAATAAACAGTTATTAATACAACAATAATACAAAACATTCAGATCATTATGTCAACAAAATAATTAAATATAACAATAAGTAATCAAAACTTTCTAGATTAAAAAAATATAATGTCAACAAAACAGTTAATTAAATGCAATTATAGTCAAAAATTAGGAATAAAGAAAAATTAAATTAGGAATAAAGAATAATTATGTCAGTAAACTAATAAATTAAATACACAATCACACAGACTGCCAAAATCTCCGTCACTCTACTAGAACGCGAACGCCCTCCTACCAGCGGCGTAAACATTCTGGGTTGCCAGTTTATAATCTGCCGCACGCTATAATCGTTTGATGCAGGTGGGTGTTTGTCATTGCAGTTTCTCGGTTCCATAACGACCTCACATTTTCCTCGGCTACAATTACAGTTTTCCCACTATTGAAATGAACCTTCTATTGCGCAGCGACTCGCCTCGTTTTCTGAGTTGCCATTAACTTCGGATCTTGTTTTAATAAAAATTGAGTAAATTAAACAATAGTTCCACTTACCCTTTTAAATCTGGGGAATGCAATATTTCATCCTCGGTTGTTGCTAACGCATCGGCCTCCCAACTTGACAATATGTTGTCAATTATTTCTGCGGCACTTCCAGTTGTATTAGCAGACATGTAAGCCATTAGAGGACTTGTGAAGGTCTCTTTGAAAGGAAACAATTTTTTTTTGTATTAATCTTAAAATATAATACGTACCTAGTCTTTAAAAAAAATACTGTTTAAGCTATCAAACGCTGTAACTGAAAAGCTATTCCTGAAATGGGATCATTGTACTCATCTTAAGAACAACTTTTATTTAGTGATCAACCTGAGATCGCGATATATGAAAGTTGTAAGGTTTTTATATTGTTTCTCTAGCTTCGGTCATGGTCCAGTCCATGGATGGAAGCAAGAGCGCGTGGGACGTTATCATTTCCTTCCTGCGGAGGATATAACCTTCCTCGCTGTCTGTAGCTAAAGCACCGAGCCCCGGAGGGTGCGGAACAAGCACCGGTTGCAATACGGTGTGGCCTGCAGGTGATATATTTGGGGAGTCTATCGCCTGTACAGACAAGGGCCCGAGACGGTACACCTTACATCATAAACATCTGCTAAAAGAAGTTCACAGCTACACAAAGGCCTCCCCCAAGTGTTGCCACCTAATAAGTTTCATTGAATAATATAAAATTGTTGAGGTAACTTACTAGAAGCAGCGCAACTGTATCTGTGTTTATCTATACACTGATTTATCATGATCTTTGCGAAAGCAGCCAACTCGCCGTCCCAGAACTGAAATTTTTACATTAGTCTTTAAGTATTTTGACACTGAAGATCATACTTTCGCTATAAGAGAACTTGCCAACCTTACTACCGAAGTACTGTGAGGACTCTGCCTCACATCATCAGCCTATTAATGTTCCCACTGTTGGGATACAGGCCTCCTCTCTGTGAGAGGGAATGGGCCGTAATCCACCACGCGGGCCCAGTGCGGGTTGGTGGATGTCACATGTCTTCGAATTTTTGTTTCTAGGACATGCCGGTTTCCTCACGATGTTTTCCTTCACCGTTTTGAGAGCATTGGTGAAGAAATAATTTACACAAAGTAAAGTGCCTGCCTGGGCTCGAACCCACGACCTACAACTTGTTAGTCGCGGCCGATACCACTGGTAAAGGAAAACTCCTCGCCTATATTAAGACTGGCAACATATTACAGTCTTGAAAGGTAACTGAAATTCGAACATAAAATAGTGAAGATGTTTTTGCTAAGAATGTCTCTGTTGCTAAGCTTTGATTGTCAATTCTAGAGAAGCCGCCTAAGAGCAGGCACATAGTTGCTAAAATATATCTGTTAAAAGTAATTTCTGAGTTTAATTATTAGCTCGCTGGCTACACCCGTACAGTACCTACCGAGGTAAAATCAAAGGAGTAATTTTGTACTTACCACTTGTTTCATTCCGTAGGCTCGTGGTAACTTTTGCTCGTCTTTTCCTATGGCTTTACCAAAGGCTGCTTGAGACCTCATACTGTAATGTAAGTATTATTGGAACTGGAACTCGCAAAGAAATTGATCAGAACAGATTGAATCGCACTCCGCCGTCTTGTAAGGTCATGGATGTATCCTAACTACTATATTTTTTTTTATTAATTCATTTATTTCAGGCGACAGGGCCCAGATAAAATAACTTAAACCTAAACATACATAATAATAATGGTGTTAGATATAACAATATAAACTTATACCTATGTTAGTAGCACAATAACAAAAGATACAATTTGAACAAAATTGAAAACTTACGTAGATTCAATGATCATTGCTTCAGCATTCCAGCTGAAATACTGGACGAATTCATATGAATACAGTCCAGCCTGTCAGCACTATGACCTTGTCTTAAAATCATCATGGTTCCGGCAGTGGTGTCTCATCCCACACAAAGAAACTGTCCCGATGTACTGTACTGATTATTTTTTGTACATCGATCGCGATTGGTGCCGTTACACGGATATAAATGGTGATTTATCTATCGCCGTGGAACGGAACCGAACGCGATCGATTTATATATAATAATCGGTTTAATCAGATGAAAAACGCTAGTTACGCGCGTCGGCACGGTTTCTTTGTATGGGATGAGGCATCTGTATGCTAGTATTATATTATCTATGGTTCCGGTGTGCGAGAGAGATACGGAACCATACCATTCTTTTTTAGCGGATGGCACTACTCACTAGCATGATGTCGTAGTAACGGCCCCAGGTTATTACCTAAGACGTTTTGATTCCTAATGATTCGAATGCGAGACAGAGATGAAGCTTTATGACAGATAGTACCATTTACCATTTTCGCAAAAGAATTATGTTGTCACTTTTGAAATATGTGTGCAATGAACTGCTACTTTATTGAAAAAAAGCAAAAAAAACAAAACAGGCTATAGTTTTCTCAAAAACACTGTCAGAAGTAACAGCTAGGTAGGATATAGGAAACTGCTAGGACTAAATTAAAAAAAATACTAGGACTACATAGGTACCTGTTAATTCGATGTAGTATTGTATCCTCATCACTTTCTTCTAACGGAACGTCTTTGAACTTTGAGCAGGCGGATCCTACTTTTCCCTGCAGAGTTAAATAAATAATAAAGTTTAGTGTCTGACCAAAGGTCGATTGCTCATTTCTGGGCAAAGGGACAACAACGAGAGAAATGGAAGAAACGAGGTGGACGGGAGGGGGGGGCGGAAGGGAAGGATTTCCTTCCATTTATCTCGATGTTATACGTCATCTCGCCAATCTTCGAGGAGCCATCCAAGGCGTCCCGCAATCACAGACATAAATCTAAATAGATAACGCAAGTCCCTCCATCTGTATGAAAACCAAGCGTGCCACTTTTTCACAAACAAATTTACCTACTTAGCAATTAAAGAAAACATTTCCAATGCCTCGGCCAACTTTTTCTATAAATTCTTTACAGCTCAATATGGCATTACAAGCATTTTTCTAGATTTCAGTGGATTTCCTTCATGAAAAGCTCAGATTACGATCATTGATCTAACTTTACTCCGTCTTTTGGCACGCGATGTACATACAATCGCGTCATCTAGTTAGATTTATATCTGTGCCCGTAATCTTCATAAACGGGGCCACAGCATAGACGACATTCGGCTGACATGGACTTCCCAATCCCACTTCCCAGAATTGCTTCTTGAGCTATCTCAAAAATCTATACTTAGCATTACTTATTTGATTACTCACATAGTATTCACAGGCAATGTGTATAAAACTGCCCGTGTTCTGGCACAACGTCCGCTGATCTGTACAGTACCTAACCACGTCGAGCTCGGCGAAGATATTCGAACATTGCGTCAATTTTATAATAGCGAAGTATGCATATATTATAGCAGCGTTTATTAGGGCCTGTAAAATATTTAGAGATAACTATGTATTGTGTGGACGACTTCAAACAAAGTGTTAGAGAAACAACGCAATTCCTGAAAAGAAGTCATGGAAACGCCGGGAGGGGACGCCCTAGAAAGACATACATAGACCTTATTGGTGATGTTCTTCTGAAAGGCCAAGTGCGCAGTACCCATAACCGGCGTGTGTGTATGACTAGATGTATGAATGTGAGTGAAGCAAGAGAAGTATATAAGGATCGTAGCAGGTGGCGTTCTGTAGTTTCTGCCTACCTATGTATGAGTCATTGTACTTATTAGAAATAGCCAAAAATTCTGCTGTTCGTTTTGTCGCGGGCTTCCGTTGAACTTCATTGCCTCGGCGCTTTTCTGGTGGTCGCCACTGTTGATTCTGGCTTTCAGGAGTTGCAGTGGTTTGGGAATAGTAATAATATAATAATAATAATAAAAAATTGAAAAAGTTGTTCATAATAATAATAACTGAAAATTTGTTTGTCCGTCAGATAGATTATAAAAAAATATTGGACTTGTATTTTTCTTTTGACATGTAAACATAAAGTGACGTCGATCTAATGCGTTGAAATATCGTGTGACGTCACGCCGTTAGTACGTTTAAGGTATATCCACACATATCAGGGCCGTGACTGGGCCGGGCCCAGGCATTGAAGATTCGTCACTGGCCCGTGCACGGACGTGTCTGAACGAGTTCATATAAAACTAGCTGACCCGGCAAACTTTGTTTTGCCCTACACTACCCTACCATACCCGACCCTACACTACACTACCCTACCCTCACCTACCATACCCTACCCTACCTATAAACCTCACGGAGCCCGAGACCTTTCCAACGAATGCAAAACCATCGAAATCGGTTCGTGCGTTCTGGAGTTATATCGTCAGAAAAAAACCCGACTTATTTTTATATAGTAGATGTACACGGCGATATTTTTTGAGCACCTGACGGGGCACGGTCCGTTTACGTCCTGGGCACGGCCCTGATATTTGTGGATAGTCCTTTAAAGGTCTATCCACACATATCAGGGCCGTGCGTCAGAGACTCAAAAAATATCGGTGTATACATTTTATATGAACTCGTTCACCCACGTCCGTGCACGGGCCTTGCACAGGCCAGTGACGAATCTTCAATGCATGGGCCCGGCCCTGTCACGGCCCTGATATGTGTGGATATACGTTTATACTGACACAGTGACGTCACAAGTCCGCACTTCTAAACTTTGATGCGCTCTAACTTTGTCAATTTTAATTGATTTGAAAAGCAAAAATACGTGTCCAATATTATTTGAAAATCTCACTGACGGACTTAATAGAATTATCATTTTTCCATCCAGCAAACATCGCTTATAAACCTTTTCAGGAATTAGATTTTTTACTTAGAGAAAATAACGGATAAAGTGAGAAATGAGCATATTAGAGGCAGTTTGAAAGTGGCGCCAGTGACAGAAAATAGAAAGGAAAACGTTTGTCCTGGTATGTTCATGTGATGAGGACGGATGATACGCGTGCTACTAAAAGAGTTATGAATATAGATGTGGATGGATGGAGAGGGAGGGGACGGCCAAAGAAAAGATGGATGGATTGTGTGAGGAGTGATATGACAGAAAAGGGAGTGAGTGATAGCGTGACGGGGGACAGGATGGTATGGAAGAAGAAAACGTGTTGCGCCTACACCAAGTAACGTGGGATAAGGGCAGGCAGATGACGACTTAGATAAAAGTTTTCAGGTCATTATTACAAGTTTGAATAATAAATAACATACTTGTACCGTCTTCATGATAAAGTAGTTGAAATTGTGTAAAATAAATTCACTAGTATAAAAAAATCTTTCAAAATAAAACGAGTATCCAGAAAAGCAACACGCAACTACTTTTACTAGTTTATTGTTCAAAAACTCGGCCAATACCTACCTAACAAACTATTATGAAACCGAAATAAATTCTGATTTATTGATATTGCGTGTACTAAAAGTATAAAAAACTTAAATAAAACAAGCACATAAAAATAATAAAATTTATTTAATATTACAATAAAACATTTATTATTTGAAACAACAATAAATTATGCTAACTAAGCGTTCCATAATTCGAATATGTACTTATTTTGTGTGAAAATTGTAAATATGTATTTGTCTAACTACATAAATTAAAATATTAAATAATAGATCAACCTTCTATACCCCGACTGTACAGATTGATTGAAAGTTTGACAGCAATATTTTGTTCGAGAAAGGTAATATCTTTCAGGGTACTGACGACACAGTAAAAATATACAAACAGTATGGAAACTACTTACAAACGCTCGAAACGGCACACTAACACAAAATACGTGACCACTCGTCGCGACGCGGCACTTACCCCCGGTTTCCCAGCATAAAATTATCGGGGAATTAATGTGCAAATTGTCAAGCACGCGTTATCTGCTGTGATTGGTTGAATGAATTCTCAACAGCCAATCACAGCAACTAACGCGTGCTTGACAATTTTTCACATTAATTCTCCGATAATTTTGAGATGGGAAACTGAGGGTTAGTACTGACATTACCACGAAAGTGCACGAACGATCTCGTCGGTGCGTACGTTTGTGTGACTGTGCTGTTTCGAGCGTTTGTAGGTAGTTTCTATACTGTTTGTATATATTTACTGTGCTGACGGGCAGCCTAAGAAAATGGGGCAGTTCCCTAACGTTTGTCCAACTTACAAGGGTGGGGTAAAACTAAGGCAAATTAATGTCGGATGTCCGGGGGGTGACACCAAATGAGGCCAACCACCTCGGTACACAGAACAGCTGAAATGAATGTCAGACAGAGTGAAGCAAACTCGTAAGATTTTGGCCCCAGTATCAAAAATTTTGGGTTTTAAGTTTTCGATTGAGATTTTGTAGGATTTATGTAGAAAAACTAGTATCCAGGATACAGGAGCGAGTGTAACAAGATTAAAAAAACCGGCCAAGTGCGAGTCAGACTCGCGCACGAAGGGTTCCGTAACATATTCGCAAAAAAAGGCACAAAAATCACATTTTTTGTATGGGAGCTCCCTTAAATATTAATTTTATTCCGTTTTTAGTATTTGTTGTTATAGCGGCAACAGAAATACATCATCTGTGAAAATTTCAACTGTCTAGCTATCACGGTTTATGAGATACAGCCTGGTGACAGACAGACAGACGGACCGCGGAGTCTTAGTAATAGGGTCCCGTTTTTACCCTTTGGGTACGGAACCCTAAAAATACTATTAAGAAGACTACTAAGATTTAATACGAGGGCTTATACCGCCGACAAACTGTTATGCAGTTTGGTGGGTATAATTAATTGTGTAAAAGTGTTTGGTCCAAAAGAAACAATTTTTTTTTTTGTCAATTTGGGAGGACAGGGAGGTGTACCCTGTCATACTGTGGGTACGCCCATACGCTAATGTCAGGCTATGCTCAAAATATTGCTGTCAACCTATTTTTGCCATTCACACTTATAAAAAATGGCCCATATAGCATAACAATAAAAAAAAAAAAACTTTTTCCAAACCGTGCGCTTATTCTGGTTGTATCAATCGATATAATTATCTTCCTGAACACACTAACCGAGCACTAGAGTGAAAACAAATGAGGTCAGTATTTATGCGTTATTTTGAGCTGGCAACACTCATCCCTGTGCTTGCTGATTGGTCCGCGTGACGTGTTGTCTATGGAAGATGTCGAGCGCCTCCCACTGCTTCGTGTGGAGAAGTACGTGGGGCCGTCGATTCCGCATGTATGTCACCGCTTCGGCGGGAGACCAGCCGTTTTTCTGTAACATACAAAAATTCTACTTAGTACTGTGTAAATCGGAATGTTGGTATGTGAAGATGGATGAAAAATGTTTTCTTGTAGTAGAGATGAGAATGTTGAGATGGATGTGTGGAGTAAATTAAAGGAAATTTGAAAGTGGCTCCTGTGAAAAGTTGAAAGGGAATCTTTTGTCTTGGTATGGGCCTGTGATGAAGAGGGCTGAAACGCATTTCGAACCCAGGCAGGCGCTTTACATTGAGGAAATTATTTCATCACGACCACTCTCAAAACCGTGAAGGAAAATAACGTGAGGAAACCGGCATGTCTAAGGCCTCTAACACACATTCTAAATTCCTCCCTGAATCCAGACTCGGAATTCTTATTATTATTTAAGAAAGTCCGGCAATGCATACAATTTATTATGCCCCACACACATTCTGATTTTTTCATAATAATAATCATTTATTTGTCTGAAACATCATCTGCCGAACCTTTTCCCAACTATGTTGGGGTCGGCTTCCAGTCTAACCGGATCCAGCTGAGTACCAGGGTTTTACATGGAGCGACTGCCTATCTGACCTCCACAACCCAGGACTTGGGTAACACGGTACCCCGTGGCTAGACTGGTGTCAGATCTCAAGCTTCTGACTACTTGTAACGACTGTCAAAGATCTTCAAATGACAGCCGGGACCAACGGCTTAACGTGCTTTCCGAGGCACGGAGGAAACTGGGTATGTTGTATTGGTCACCCATCCACGGACCGACCTCGTCAAGCGTTGCTTAACCTTGATGATCGACCAGTGCGGCTGTTATTATTTAGCCACGAGCTCCTCAGGAGATACATACATTTAAAGCTATATATAACACGTACCATCATGAGGTAGCAGCCGACTAGCGTGGCGCTTCGCGTGCGTCCTGCCTTGCAGTGCACGTAAACAGAGCCGCTGTTGATTTGCTGGCAGTCTGTGGGCACGCCTGATAGTTTCCTGTCAGCTGGTAGAAACCTGGAAAAAAAACCATGCGGTCTTAAAATAATAATACTGTTACAAGATAGGGCAACGCCATCTAGTGACAATAGGAAGAATTAGGTAGTAACTAGTAGCACCAACTAGTATCGAATAGCGGAACTAATAAAGCTCGTGTCGCATGGAATTTTCGCCTCGAACATTCTGGCAGTTTCTAGTCGCTTCGGGAAAAATGAGTTCGAAAGTCGATTGTTCTGGCAGATTCTCGAATAATCTACGTACGCAGGAGATATGATAGCTCACAAGTGTGTACGCAAACGGGAGTGCACTCCCTGTTTTTTTTCTAAGACGGAATAATATGATGGAACAAGATCCCAGACGTACTCATTGATTTAAAAACTATGGGATTGAGTAGTGTTAGTATGTACAGTCAAGGGTCAAAAGTGCAGTCATACTAGTTTTTGTTTTATAAGTTAAATTATCCTTATAATATACTAGCTGACCCGGCAAACTTTGTTTTGCCATAAAAAGACCAAACATTTATCTACCCTACCCTACCCAACCCTACCCTACCCTACCCTACGTACCCTACCCTACCTACCATACCCTACACATTAAAAAAAAAAAAAAAAAATATCCTATCTCTCAAGTTGGATCGAACTGCACATGGTGTGCGAATTTTATTATAATCGGTTAAGTGGTTTAGGAGTCCATTGAGGACAAACATTGTGACACGAGATTTATATATATTAAGATTATAAGGCGTGCAGGCATTCTCTCTGCGAGAGGGAATGGGCCGTAATCCACCACGCAGGCCCAGTGCATGTTGGTGGATGTCACACGTCTTCGAATTATGACTTTTGGTTCTAAGACATGCTGGTTTCCTCACGATGTTTTCCTTCACCGTTTTGAGAGCAGATGGTGATGAAATAATTTACACAAATTAAAGCACCTGCCTGGATTCGAATTTACGACCTGCAACTTGTAATTCGCGGCCGTCACCACTGCTCTCAAGTATAGATTATACCTATTAACCGTGAAAAGTTGAAATTCTTCGGCGTAGAGTGTGGCTGCACTTTTGAACATTAACTGTACTTTGTACGTACGTACAATTGCAAGCTTAGGCCGACGGCCTATTTACAGGTATCAGATGCTAAAGGTAAGTAAAAACCGTACCGTAAAATGTCTGGGGTGTCCGGGATCTTAATCTATGCTTCCAATGGGAGACTAATCCGACACGAGCAGACAGAGATCAGGGGTCACCCCCCTGATCTCTGTCTGCCATAAGCTCTTAGAGCAAGGTTATCTTCAGTGTGCGTAAGTATATATATAGAATCTGGCATCTATACATCTGTCCCTTTTTAACAGTCAAACCATGACAGTTTTGAAAAGTCATGGTTCGGGGGCAAGAGCTGGCCACCGCATTACGTACTCCCCGGAGCACGGGGGAGGCTAAGGTGAAAGCGCCACAGGAGCCGCACGCACCGCAGTCATCGCATTTTATAAATCTACTAGTTGACCCGGCAAACTTTGTTTTGCCATAAAAACACCAAACATTTATCTACCCTACCTACCCTACCCTACACTACCCTACCCTACGCTACACTACCCTATCCTACCCTACCCTACCTACCTACCTACACTACACTACTCTACCTACCTACCCTACCTACCTACCCTATCCTACCCTACCCTACACTACCCTACCCTACCCTACGCTACTCTACCCAACACTACCCTACCCTACGCTACCCTACCCTACCCTACCTACCTACCTACACTACACTACTCTACCTACCTACCCTATCCAACGAAACTTTTTTTTTTTTTGCTTTTAAACCTTCCCTGTATTCTGTCGAACATAACAAAAAAAGAATTATTCAAATCGGTCCAGCCGTTCTCGAGTTTTAGCGAGACTAACGAACAGCAATTGATTTTTATATATATAGATACTAATATTATAAAGCTGAAGAGTCTGTTTGTTTGAACGCGCTAATCTCAGGTTGTCAATAACTACTGGTTGGAATTAAAAAAATATTTTTGTGTTGGATAGCCCATTTATTGAGGAAGGTTATAGGCTTTTAACATCACGCTACGACCAATAGGAGCGGAGCATAAATGAAAAATGTTGCAAAAACGGGCAAAATTATGCCTTTCTGAGAGCCTTCGTTGCGTGCGCTGCGTAGGCGGTTAAAGTTACGCAACATTCATGTATGTAGGGTAGGGTAGATGGGTAGGTAGGTAGCCAGTTGACGGGGGCGAAGCCGCGTGAGACAGCTAGTCTTTATATGAAATCGTATGCAACGTCGCGCACCTATACGTGGTTTGCACGCGGTTAGGTTTACTGCCTTTAATCCATTTTCTTTATTATGAACTTTCTTGCGAACACCACACCACACATATTAAATTCACACCACTCTGATTTATCCAATCAGCAATTCTTTTCGCCAGGTTTATTTACACTTATTCATTTACACTATTTCATAACAAAACTTACATAATATTTGTCTTTTGACAGCCGACCATAGATTTCTATTTTCTTCCGTTTTTTTTTTTTTATTAAACCACTCTTTGCGCGCGCTCTGTCGGTTGTCTACGGTTTCGACAAAAGATCTTTGAGCATCGCGTTTGTATATATATATTATACTTACACATACGTTGACCCACATTCAGTGTTTCGTTCTATTTTGTTTGTTATTTACATATTATTCTATTTTATTTTATTATATAAGTCCTGTTTCCGTTAGTGTGTCCGTGGCATCAACAGTGGGCCCTATCAGAATATCAGCGCAGCGTTATTACTTTTTTGGATATCGCTGCACATGCTGAGATAGGAGCCTTTTTGGTCTCGCACAGGGTTTTTATTTTATTATTGTTTAAGTGTATGCTTATTTTCTCGTGTCTCCTGTGCGGGTCACAAATAAATATTTTTCTTTCTTTCTTTCATACGCATCGCACGAGCCGCATTTCAGTAAAATGCTGTAGGTATACGAATTCCACCAGCGCTTGCGGATGACGTCATCAAATTCGGCGCGTTCGATGCTTGCGGCGAGTGCGGTGCGTTCGGACTAGACTCTTAAGCTTAGTAGTAGCATTTGCGACTGCGAGACCAACTGGGCTATAATATCATCATTTGCCTAAGTTTTCCTAACAAGTTGGAGGACGGCTTAAAACGACCGCCTAAGTACCTTACCATCAGGTGAGATTGTGGTCAAGCGCGAGCCTACAGGTTAAAAAAAAAAAAACTAAGGAAACCACAATTTTATAGCAGATCAATATTTGACAGAAAGAAGTGACAAGCGAATTTAAACCATGTGTCAATAAACTTACATTCACCTTGGCTTGCCCAGTACTGAAACTGCAAAGATAATGACGGTATCAGCTGCTAGAAATCTTTATCTCTGGATATTTTTATCGTTTCCAATCTTACAAATCAGATTACAAAATTGCATGTTGATAATAATCAGTTATCGCATTTTTTATGTTTGTCACTTTAGATTTTTCGATTCTGATAACACTAAATTGTTAAGATGCGTCTACATCTGTACATTTCAAAAGGACCAGAAACTGTAACTCAGGCACAGAAAATTTCGCGAGTCACGATTACAGTACGAATATATTGTCTGTTAAAATGTCTATTTTGCAGTTGTGGCAAAAATTTTATAGGCTAGTAACATATTGATCTTTCCCTAGATCATAACTGGCTTCTACTCGCGGAGTCGCCCGCGTAAAAAGTGTTTTATCATCCCAGGATAACGCACTATTCAGGATACGGCGGGGGAAACGCCCGGGTATCACCACTGTGTGGACCGCTCGGAGGACACGGTGGAGGTCTGCCCCGCTTGGGTAGAGCACCGCCGTGTCCGCGTGGAGGCGATCGGCGGTGGCGACCTCTCACGTCCAGCCCTGGTTCAGGCCGTGGTTCGGAGCGAGAGGGCATGGGAAGCTGTCTCCTCCTTCTGCGAAGCAGTAATGCTCGCAAAGGAGGAGGCAGAACGCGTGAGGGAGACGCAACAAAGACGCCCTCACGCCCCTAACCACTGCAAGACACGCCCCGGGCGTCGGGAGTCGCAGTAGGCGCAAGTAGGCGCGGGCTTGCGGACGGCAAGTAATGGTTAGCTTACTGTCCGATAAGGACCAGGCCCGAGTTTACGGCGCGTAGTATTCCACGCGCGCCTCAAAGAGATGTCAGCAAAAGTGACGGGGTTCGCTAGGGCCGATGCCTGTCTGGGTCGCGGATAAGTTTGAAAGAGTGTTACCGCGACCCTGGCACAAGCAACTGAAGGAACACGGGTGGGTTTTAGTCAGTAAAAGTCTGACACGCGTTCCCGCTTCACCCAGAGCGGGAAGTCATTGGATGATTCTCCACCCAAAATAAAAAAAGGGGAACGCACTACCGGGATCAAAACTATCGTGACAGCGTAGAGTTTTATCATCCCAGGGGAACGCACTACCGGGATCAAAACTATCCTGCCCGCGAAAAGTGTATTATCATCCCAGGAGAACGCACTACCGCGATCAAAACTATCCTGCCCGCGTAGTGTTTGATCATCCCAAGGGAACGCACTACTGGGATCAAAACTATCCTGCCCGCGTAGTGTTTGATCATCCCAAGGGCACGCACTACCGGGATCAAAACTATCCTGCCACCGTAGTTTTTGATCATCCCAGGGGAACGCACTACCGGGATCAAAACTATCCTGCCAGCGTAGTGTTTAATCATCCCAGGGGAACGCACTACCGGGATCAAAACTATCCTGCCAGCGTAGTGTTTAATCATCCCAGGAGAACGCACTACCGCGATCAAAACTATCTTGCCCGCGTAGTGTTTGATCATCCCAAGGGAACGCACTACTGGGATCAAAACTATCCTGCCCGCGTAGTGTTTGATCATCCCAAGGGCACGCACTACCGGGATCAAAACTATCCTGCCACCGTAGTTTTTGATCATCCCAGGGGAACGCACTACCGGGATCAAAACTATCCTGCCAGCGTAGTGTTTGATCATCCCAGGGGAACGCACTACCGGGATCAAAACTATCCTGCCAGCGTAGTGTTTAATCATCCCAGGGGAACGCACTACCGGGATCAAAACTATCCTGCCAGTGTAGTGTTTGATCATCCCAGGGGAACGCACTACCGGTATCAAAACTATCCTGCCAGCGTAGTGTTTGATCATCACAGGGGAACGCACTACCGGGATCAAAACTATCCTGCCAGCGCAGTGTTTTATCATCCCAGGGGAACGCACTACAGGGATCAAAACTACCCTGCCCGCGTAGTGTTTTATCATCCCAGGGGAACGCACTACAGGGATCAAAACTACCCTGCCCGCGTAGTGTTTTATCATCCCAGGGAAACGTACTACCGAGACCAAAACTATCCTGCCAGCGTAGTGTTTATCATCCCAGGGAAACGCACTACCAGGATCAAAACTATCCTGCCCGCGTGTATTTCCAAGATTTCAAACTAATTCTATACTAAATTTCATTAAATCGGTTTATCCGTATCCATTTTCAGACATCATGGTCTATAACTTTTGCTTCCTTAACTTACCTATTGATAAATTTAATTCCTTCATAAAGTTTGTCCTGGTCGGGTGCTTCAAATATATCTGTCGTTGCTAACTGCAGGAATTCCACGCCTTGTTCCCGCCATTTCTGAAAAATAGATTAAAAATAATTTGGAAAATGTTTAATAGAGTGGAGAGTGGGACATCTAAATAAAACTAATAATAATGCAAAGAGATAAAATTGTTGGTTTGTTTGTTTATTATGTATTTATCCCAGGAGGAGGTTTTAGGTCTCGTTGAGGCTACTTTTTAGTTAGGAACAAGAAAAATAAAGCAATTAAAAACCTCCGACACAAATACTTCTTTAAATTACATAATTTATCTAGTAGTAAACAAACTTTAATCGAGAATTTATGGATCACATAATTTTATTACGATATCATGCAAAAATCAAACCGACCGACTTCCAGAACAAAAAACTACAAAGCAAAAAATACAATTCTTTTCCGAAGTCGGTGTCTTTTTTACCCATTGTTTTCCGTTTTTCGACACCGACTTCGGAAAAGAATTTTATTTTTTGCTTTGTAGTTTTTTGTTCTGGAAGTCGGTCAGTTTGATTTTTTGTTAAAAAGTTTTTATTTTTCTGTTTTTAGTTTTGGTAGGTACCTCCAATTAACATGATTATCATTTATAGCCAAAGTACACCTCATGGCGATTCCAATAAGCCCAAACACGACTTTGTTTTATTTGAGAGTTCCAGTGCCTACCTTCCGGCTTCATCATCAGATCAGTTCGATGGTGCCATTTTCATCAGTACCATTTATTTATAAGTATTTGCTTCATTATAGTCGAGATATCTTATGCCCGTGACACACTTAGCATTTAGGAGTTCCAGTGGCCATCTGTGGTCGTCTTTATCAGTTCCACTTCACCAAATGATACTTTTTGAGTATGAAATGATTGCATTGTTGATGAAAATACCAAAATCGCTATATGTTTGCCTATAACATTCGAGAAGTTCCCTCGATTTCTCTAGGATTCCATCATCAGATTCTATGGGACCAACTAGGAAGTATACCCTTTCAAACAAAAGAAGATTTTTTGAAATCGGTCCAGGCGTCTTTGAGTAATCGGGGAACATAGATAAAAAAAAAAAAAAAAAGATTCCGACGAATTGAGAACCTCCTCCTTTTTTTGGAGTCGGTTAAAAATACCCCGAATCAAAGAGTAAAATGCGCATAACTTTTGAACTGCTGAACGTTCTTACACTCTCGATAAAGTCACCTTTCAAACAAACAAAAATAATCATTATCGGTTCATCCGTTTAGGAGCTATGATGACACCAACAGATACACACTTCAAACTTATCTAATGGAATTATAAACTTATATAAAACGGAAAAAATCTTTTTCCGTCGGGGGTTGAAAATGTTCGGTTCCTTTGGGATAGTTTGCGGGAAAAGCTAGGTTGATATGCTTCCTTTTTAACCGACTGCCGAAGGAAGGCGGGTAATGTGTTGATCAGTGTATGCATGTAAGTATGTATGTTTTTTCCTATGTGGCTTTCCAGAGACCAAACGCATCGGCAGATTTTGATGATTTTTACGTCAATCGATTCGTCTTAACTTTGCGAGTGTCACTGGCTACATTAAAATTACAAAACAGAAAAATGGCGGATTTTGGGCGCCATATTGTGGAAAACCATTTTTTTTACTAAACTCATCTTGTGGGGTATCAAAATAAATGGTTTTATGATGTGATTTCAAAAATATATAACACTTATACGTTTAAATGTACCTTATTCGAAAAAAAAGAATTAAATAAAAAACTTTAAATAAAAAACAAAAACCAGACAGCTTAAGATACGACCTTGATATTTTGAATAAATTATGATTGACTAGCAGCCCACCCCGGCTTCGCTCTGGTTAATATAGATTTTGTGATTTTCCACTTCTTCATGATTTTGATTTCCTGGTAGTTCGCAAGTCTTTACCACACATGATTCCATCCCGGGATATTCTTATTTTATTTCTTTTCTTCTGGTACTTTGAAAGTCACACACATGATTCCAGAACCGGTTTTTTTTCATTTTTTCGGGATTCTGGTATCCTGGTTATTTGACGAATATTTCACTGAGCCCCCAGACGGTCTTAGAGTAAATAAAAATTACCATACAAAATTTCATCTACTACTCGTAATTCTCCACTTTAAGACGGTACCCTGACCAAAAAATCGGCGTGCGATATGAGCATTCCTATTAGTCTAGCGGCACTGGCGGCGCATGAATTACAGTAGTAAATACGCCCAGATTTTAGAATAAAATCTTTATAAAATCGAATTTTGGTCTTTTGAAAAAAATAATTCTACAAAAATGTTCGTTATTAAATTGTCTATCCATTAGTGTTAGTACAAAAAATAATTAATGAACACTTTACGAGGAGATGCATAATATCAATAATTATTTCTCATTTTTATGTTTTTTTGAAAGGAGATTAGTGAAATATATACAACATTTAAAAAAAAAACTAAATCTACCATTTTAGAATCAATATTATGTAGAAATTTAATGTATTTTTATTAATTGATATTTCTTTTTAAATAACGAGTAGATAGCTCCTAAAAACAGCACAAAAAATGGCTGGCGCGGCGTTTTGCTCGGGGAACCGCCTTAAGGGATGAATTAAAAAAACCGGCCAAGTGCGAGTCGGACTCGCGCACGAAGGGTTCCGTACCATTATCGCAAAATCACGTTTGTTGTATGGGAACCCCACTTAAATATTTATTTTATTCTGTTTTTAGTATTTGTTGTTATAGCGGCAACAGAAATACATCATCTGTGGAAATTTCAACTGTCTAGCTATCACGGTTAATGAGATACAGCCTGACAGATAGTCGCAGATAGACAGACTGACGGACCGCGGAGTCTTAGTAATACGAGTAGGCTCCCGTTTTTACCCTTTGTGTACGGAACCCTAAACAACGACAATCGCACCAAAGCCACCGGGCGTATTTTAATGAAATTGTCACCATATCAAAGACAATTTAATTATCTACATTTTGATCTAAGGCTTTTTTTTATAGAATAACTAGCTGTTGCCCGCGACTTCGTCTGCGATGCATTAGTAATTTGAATTGCTTATTTTTTATATCGCGGCTTAATATTATAGGTTTTCCATACAAACTTCTACCCCTCTTTCACTCCCTTAAGTATGATTTCCGTAAGTATGTTTGGATAAAAACTATCCTATGTCCTGCCCAGGGTCTCAAAATATCTCCGAACCAAATTAAATTTAAATCGGTTCAGCGGTTTAAGCGTGAAAAGGTAGAGAGAGAGACAGACAGATTTACTTTCACATTTATAATATGAACTCCCCCCGCGACTTCGTTCGTGTGATGGCAACCAAAAATAAGCTGTTATTAAACCAAATAAAAATGTGGTTTTGTAAAGTTCTACGGTTTATAGGTTTGGGACGATTCGTTATTTGACTTAAAGAATAATACATTTTAGGTTACCGCTACAAAGTTAAATCCGCCCCTTAAAACTTAATATACCCTTTCTCTCTTTTTAATTTTTTGTTTATTTTAGTTAGATTGCTCAGTAAGATGTCTCAAAAAAAAATCACTTAACCCTATCAGGGGGGAGGTAGTTTTAAAAAACGTATTCTGTAAACTTTGATTATTTACTTTATCTCCACGGAATGAGATTGTTCATACAAACAAATTGCCCCCTTTTCACCCCCTTAAAGGTTGACAGTTCAGTGGTGACTGCGAACCGGAAAAAGCAAATTAAGAAGTCCGACCTGGTCAAGGCTGCGGGAGTCCGGTGGATGCGAAACGCACAGGACCGATCAGTGTGGCGGCGCTTGGGGAAGGCCTATGTTTAGCAGTGGGCGTTTTTTGGCTGAAATGTGATGGTGAAAGGTTGATTTTCCGCAAATTCCTTCTTCGTGCTCCCCTAGATCCCACATCATACATCAAAAACGAAACCTTGTCCAGTATGATTCATAACAAACTTTAACACCCACTTAATCTTATTTTGGGGGTAGTTTCGAAAAAATATAATGACAACCTTTTATTGTTTACTTAGGTTGGTATTTATGTCAACGATCAAGCTTATTAACCCAAGACATAAAATTCTTTAACAAAACTTTATCACCTGTTAAATCGTATTTTGGAGGCAGTTTCGAAAATCTAATAATATTAACCTTTATTGTTTGTTTAGGTTGGTATTTTTGTCAAGTATCAAATTTATTAACCCAATAAATAAGATTTTTCAAAAAACTTTAACTCCCCCTAAATCGACTTTTGAGTGTAGTTTCTAAAAACTTATAATGACAACCTTTATTGTTTACTTAAGTTGATATTTATGTCAAGTTTCTAGTTTATTAACTCAAGAAATAAGATTCTTCAAAAAACCTTAATACCCCTAAAAACCGTATTTTGGGGTTAGTTTAAAAAAACTAAGAATTTCAACCTGTATATATGTATTCGACTTTTGAGTGTAGTTTCTAAAAACTTATAATGACAACCTTTATTGTTTACTTAGGTTGGTATTTATGTCAAGTTTAAAGTTAATTAACTCAAGAAGTAACATTCATAAAAAAAAAAAACTTTTGGGGGTAGTTTTGAAAACTAATAATAACAACTTTTATTGCTTAAGTTTCAAGTTTATTAACCCAAGTTACATAATTATTCAAAAAAACTTTAACACCTCGTAAATCTGTTTTTGGTGGTAGTTTCGATAAACTAATAATAACAACCTTATAATTTATTTAAGTTAGTATTTGTGCAATGTTTCAAGTTTAGTAACCCATGAAATAAAATTCTTCGATACAAACTTCAATACCCCCTTAATCGACTTGTGAGGGTAGTTTAAAAAAACTAATAATGTCAACCTTTTATCATTTACTTAGATTACTATTTATGCCAAGTTTCAAGAATATTAGCTCAAGGAATTAGATTTTGCATACAAACTTTGTCCCCCTTTTTCTCCCCTTTAGGGGAAGAATTTCGGCAAATCCTTTCTTATCGGATGCCTACGTCATACAAAAAGATACTCTCCAAGTTCCAGGTCTCTACGATCAGCGGTTTAGGCTGTGCGTTGATCCGTCAGTCAGTCATTCAGGACAAAGCATTTTATATGTATAGAAGAAGATATTTTTTTTATATGTATAGAACTTAGAGCATTTAACCTATGGAGATGGCATAGCTGGGCTTACCCCTCTGCCAAAGTAGCTTGGCCATATGACCATACGCGTTATATAAAACTAGTTCATTCGCCGACCGCCGCCATTGTGTATCGTATTGAGTCGCAAGTAAGTTCTCCGAAAAAATGGTTAATTGTGCGGTTTCCTCTTGCAAAAAGCGAGCTGCCACTTTCAATTTGCGAAGCCATGGTGTTTCCTACCACATATAAGTATAAATTATACATCAACATAGTTTTATTTAAGTACAATGTCGAAATAATGGTTATTGCCTTTACGATAGAAAAATTCAGTGGTACGTTGGTAGCACAAACGCAGTACAGGGGCTGACAGGGTAGCGATGTGCATAGTGCTGGGACAACGTGAATGAATGATTGATAAATTAAATGATTTTTTTAATTAGTATGTTCAGTATCAAAATAATTTTGTTTGTGTTTATATCTGGACAAGACAGGTTGAACTAAAAAAAAATATTATTTACAAATGTCTATGAGAATAGATTTAAATTATTTTCTTTTAAAGTTTTAGGGTAATAAAAAGTAAGTTTGTTCGTTTCGTTAGTGAGTTTTTCAATCATTTTTTAACAACAGAAAAAGAGGGGTGTTATCAATTCGACGTGTATTGCTGTGTATCTGTGTGTCTGTCTGTGGCATCATAGCTCCTAAACAGATGAAGCGATTTAGGTTTTTGTTTGAATTTTTGTTTGATACCTCTATCGAGAGCAGACTATCGCAGCCATGGTGGTTACAATGCCAACCCCACCGCACATCAATTCGAAGCCATATACAATTGCGAATGCTAAAAATACTCAAATGTTCGTATATAATTTTTAACCAAAAAAGTTAATCCACAGAAATGTGTTCGACATGTATATAATAAACTGGTACATTTCAAAAATCTGTGATTGCCTCTAGTCGTGATCATTGAGACATGTATATGAACTAGATTATGGCTGTGAAACCATATGTTTATGATAAATTAAACAAAAAAAAATTGTAGAAATCAGTAAGGTTTAATAAAGACCTTACTATCTTTTTTTTATAAATTTTAAAACGAGCAACGTACAGAGTTGTATGAATGATATAGAACGAGTGAATAGGAATGAAGTACATCGAAGAATGAAAGATTAAGAATGAACAGCGAATGTGTCGTAGACACCATACACGTATGTTTTCCAATCTAAGATATCAAACTAGCTTAGCTAGGAAACACCGTACTCAAATAGTTAAAAAAACGAAAAACTGACGTGATAAAGTGTTACATAAAAAAGTGTCAAATAAAAGTCTATCCGGTTGATTGTATTATTTATTATTTACGCTTTCTTACTATTTAACACGTATACATAAGGTCCGTATTAAATAACGGGGCTCAAGTATGAATCCCGAATGCCCGAACCTAAATAAAACAAAATGTCAGTGACATGAGTGACAGTTTCATACTATTCTTTGCTGAAACCTGTAGGTACTATAGTTTATGATTAACATTGTTCCAAGACGAATGCCACCATTTTATTAGGTACTATCCCCAGTTCGTCTACCATGCATGGAGTATTTGGATATTACATTTATTTGTAACGTCATTCATATAGGAAAGACACGGGTCCAACAATATATATTATGTAATTATGAAATATTATTGACTAAAAATAAATTCAATCGTTCTTTTTTTAGTGTATCTTAAATTCTTTCCTACCTTTCTTACCTACCTACGTAGTTTAGCAGACCACAAATCATATTGCGTATTTTTTTTTATTTGTGAAATTAATTACTTAAGTATATTATTATTTAGTATAACAAAAATAAAACGAATTAATATTTTGCTCATTCATTCATGCGTTAAAATGAATTTCCAGTCATTCTTTGTATCACATCACTAGCACTTTGTATTTGTTGTCATAGGATTATTGCATAGATACACACAAATATGTCAATGTATGTGTGTTTTTTGATTGTGTGATTATTATTTTTTCGTGTGCGTTTGTAGCAATAGGATGCATGTATCTGTGAGTGATTGTCATTTTTTTGTAGTGTGCTGTATGTGTTTTCCTCGCCTCCCGCAGAAAGTGGCAGAAAAAGTTGTTCGGTGATTCGCGGCTTGCCGTCTCCATAGGTTAAATGCTCTAAGGTATAGAAGGAGCAGAAGACTGGTCGGGTTTTTTTAGACGCATAATTTCGGGTGGCCCAAAAATTACTTTAGTATGAAAACGAATGCTGCTTAAATTACGCAACACAAGACAAAAACTTAATACGTCACTCAAAACTATGTTTACCTGAGACAAACGGTCCAGTTCGGTAATTCCCCGTATTAGTGCCATTTGATTCTTCAAAGAAACTTTTACACCCCTAAATCGTCTTCTGGGGATAATTCCGAAAAACTAATGATGCCAACCTTTATTATTTTGCCAAAGGAATAAGATTTTTCATACAAATAAATGTCTCCCTTTTAACCCCTTCAAAAGTTGAATTTCCAAAAATCCCTCATAAGTGCTCCCCTACATCTTAAAAAGAAGCTATGTGCAGTAAAAGTAATCAAAAATCTTTACCACCCCGAAATCGTATTTTAAGGGTAGTTTCGAAAAACTAATAATGAAAACCTTTATTGTTTATTTAGGTTGGTATTTAAGCAAAGTTTCATATTTATTGACCCAAGAAATTAGATTCTTGAAAAAAATTAACATCCCCTAAATCGTCTTTTGGGGGTAGTTTCAAAAAATAATAATAGCAACCTTAAGGTTAGTATTTGTGGCAAGTTTCAAGTTTATTGACCCTAAATATCAGATTTTCAAAAACACTGTAATAACTCCTAAATCGTCTTTTGGGGGTAGTTGCAAAAAACTAATAATGACAACCTTTATTGTTTATTTAGGATGGTATTTATGTCAAGTTTCATGTTTATTCACCCAAGAAATCAGATTCACAAAAAATTGAACATCCCCTAAATCATCTTTTGGGGGTAGTTTCGGAAAACCAACAATGAAAGCCTTTATTGTTTATTTAGATTGGTATTTATGTAAAGTTTCAAGTTTATTAACTGAAATAATAAGACTCTTCAAAAAAAAATTAAACACCCCTAAACCGTCTTTTGGGGGTAGTTTCAAAAAATAATAGTAGCAACCTTTATGATTCATTTAGATAAGTATTTGTGGCAAGTTTCAAGTTTATTGTTCAAAGAAATCTGATTTTTCCATACAAACTTCAACACCCCCTAAATCATCATTTGGGGGTAGTTTCGAAAAACTAATAATATTAATCTTTATCATTTTCTTAGAATACTATTTGTGCTAAGTTTCAAGAATTTTGGTCGAAGGAATTAGATTTTTCATACAAACTTTCAACCCCCTTTTTACCCCCTTAGGGGTAGAATATCCAAAAATCCTTTCTTAGTGCACACTTACGTCACTTGAAGAACCTTTCTGCCAAATTTCATGCTTCTAGGCTTAGCAGTTTTGGCTGTGCGTTGATTGATCAGTCAGTCAGTCAGTCAGTCAGTCACCTTTCGCTTTTATAGATATAGATAGATAAGAAAAGTACAAAACACTACTGAATTTTGGGTCGCGCGGGTGTGAAATGAGTGCGCGTTTTGTTCCCTCAAGGTCGCTGTCGACTATCGTCGTCTTAACATATCAAGTTCTCATATATAAATTACATAAGCATTTGATATTTTTACTTGAAAAAGGTGTCTATATTCTTAAAACCATTATTACAATGTCATTGCGTCATCTTCAAGTCAAACACACAAGGTTGGAGTGATAAATTGCACGCATTTGTTTATGAATTGAATAATTTACCTTCAGATCTTACAAAAGGTACAGACCTTCTTTATAATATTTACTTGATATTTTTCAGACTTCTTGATGACAGAAGCATCATCAAATTTTTTATCGATTGCAAAAGGAGCTCGTATAGTATCTCCCAAAACATTAATTCAAAACGATTAATTTCTTCCGAATAACAAATAAAAGTAACTTTAAAAAAAGAAAACAAACCAGACCAAAACCAGATGTATCCTCCGACTGCGCAGCCTGATTTTCTTCTTGTTTTATCTTTTTAGTTCGCTTTTTAAACAGTCTGGTTTTTTATTTTTTTACTTTACTTTTTTATTTATATCTTTTTAGTTATTTCGTTTAGAATTAGGTGCATTTAAACATACAAGTGTTGTATATTTATGAAATCTCCTCTTAAAACCCTTTATTTTGATACCCCACACAATGGGTTTGGAAGAAAAAAAATATTTGGCGCCCCACAATATGGCGCCCAAAATCCGCCATTTTTTATTTTCCAATTTTAATGTCGCCAGTGACACTGGATCGATTGACGTAAGAATCATCAAAATCGGCCAACGCGTTTGGTCTCTAGAACGCCACATAGGAACAAACATACATAGACTAAAAAACACATTACCCTCCTTCGGCAGTCGGATAAAAACAACATAGCTTTTTCTCGCGTGGTCTATCCATCCTACAGGAGCTGTACATTTTCCGATAGAAAAAGTGGCCGTTTTTTTGGCCAAAAAAGACAAAGTTCAAAGAACGCTGGCAGGCTATGGCGGAGACCTATGCCCAACAGCGGGACAATATAGGTTAAATTTAAAAAAAAATGCTTGGACTCTATAGTGTACCGTTGTAACAGTGAAATAGCGTTCGTAATGAAATCAGCTCTGCTACCAAAGGTCATATCAGCTATGATAGTTTTAATTGAAAAAAAAAAATTATTAGTGTTTTGTTTTGAAAGTCAGTTGAATTTTTTTGTTAAAAAGTTTATTTTTATTTTTATTTTTTTAGTTTTGGTACCTTACCATGAAAATACGATTTATAAAGAGTACTCGTCACATCTCGATCAAAAAGAATGCCCATTTTGTAAGGGAACTTGGGCCCCTTTGAAAAAAATATAGTATCTTGATGAATTTGGTTGTTTATTGTAGAAAAAAAACATTATATTCATAAATAGAAAAACATATATAAAATCGGTGTTCACGAGATATAACGATGTTTCTGTTCTTGAAATGAACTCTTATTACAATGCAATAAGGTGCATACAAATGTCCAAGTGAAGGAACCTGATCTGTTGTTGTCTGTACGTATAAACTAAAGGGCACGGATGGCAAAAAACACAAAATATAAGTCCTATTTTTGGATAATATTGAAATCGCAGACACGATACCTCATAAGGTGCCTGTGTATGGACAATCTCCTTAAAATTACACCACATGAGAAGCACCAGCTATCAAATTAAAAAACCGGCCAAGTGCGAGTCGGACTCGCGCACGAAGGGTTCCGTACTTGGTAAATTGCGGTTTACGATTTATGACGTATTAAAAAAAACTACTGACTAGATCTCGTTCAAACCAATTTCCGCTGGCAGTTTACATAGTAATGTACATCGTATATTTTTTTCAGTTTTATCATTCTCTTATTTTAGATGTTACAGGGGGGGGGGGGGACACATTTTACCACTTTGGAAGAGTCTCTCGCGCAAACTATTCAGTTTAGAAAAAAATGATATTAGAAACTTCTATATCATTTTTGAAGACCTATCCATATATACCCCACACGTATGGGTTTGATAAAAAAAAATATTTTTAGTTTTAATTTCAAGTATGGGAACCCCCAAAATTTATTGTTTTATTTTTATTTTTGTGTGAAAATCTTAATGCGGTTCACAGAATACATCTACTTACCAAGTTTCAACAGGTTAGTTCTTATAGTTTCGGAAAAAAGTGGCTGTGGCATACGGACGGACGGACAGACAGACAGACAGACAGACAGACATGACGAATCTATAAGGGATCCGTTTTTTGCCATTTGGCTACGGAACCCTAAAAAAGAAGCATCAAAATCGGTTCATAATTGGCGGAGTAATCGCATAACAAACATACAGTCGAATATAGAACCTACTTCTTTTTGAACTCGGTTGAAAGTACTATGACATCACTGACATTGGCACTGAATCCCACTTGCCAGTAACAAGTAGTAGTATAAATAGTTTATAAATAGCAGGAAGGAAAATTCCCCCTAATATCTTCACTTAGATCTCCATACAAAAAGAATAACAATAAGTATAGACAATTTGCATCTCAAAACGCATTTTAATACGTCACACAGCCCCTTGTACAGATGAACCGTTGTATTCTAGATATGAACACAATGGAGATCTGTTTGTTCAATGCTTCTAATTCTAAGCTAGAGATAACTGATCAATTTTATCAGTTATGGCTGTGGCGAGTGGCATAAAGAAATAAGGTTGAATATTAAGAGGAAACGGGGGCAGAGAGCGCCGACTGAATTTCCTTAGTAAAAAGTCATAATTCGAGGTTTGGCTCTCGCCTATTTTCTCCTCCAATATTGGACCAATTTAAAAGATATTCCATAAACTGAAAATGAAAGATATATTCTATGCCCTTATGTTTTCCTTTTTGATGATACACTATCTTTAGCAGCACTAGAACCCTCAAAAAATGCTCAAAATTGCGCTGTCAACAGAGGCTTAGTGTACAAATTTGACAAATATAAATGAAAAAAGGAAAACATACAGACATAGTATATATCTTACTTTACCAGTTTATGGAATATCTTTTTAATTGGTCCAATATTAGAGAAGGAAATAGACGAGAGCCAAACCTCGAATTATGACTTTTTACTAAGGAAATTCAGTCGGCGCTCTCTGGCCATATTTCCTCTTAAGGTTGAACTACTCGACGGCACGAACAATTTTGTGCGCGGGTTTAAAATGCATACTATCTTATCCGACAACACGTGCGAAATAAATAGATGCTGTGATGAGCAGTAAGAAGCTAGTTCGCGTACGAATTAGCACTTTTGCCAATTTGTATCGAAATGGATGATGATTTAGTACGAAAACGGGCGCAATTTTATAAACAGACCTTTGGGAGTCTAGATATCATGAAAAAACAACTAAATGTATATTTATAAAATAACATTATTTGCATTGTTGAATTACTAATCTATCCCTGTATGGAGGCCGTTTGGCAATTTTCATTCTTCTTATGGTATTTATATCTGCCCAAAGATGCGTTAAAATTAGTGTTGAAATATGAAACTTTCGACGCTCATAACTTTCAAATAAGTTATATTTTTACATTTTTGTATCCATACAGGACTAGATAATGATGAGACAAATTGATATAATTTTTTATTTTGAACGTACATCGTCAAACAGTGGCGTAATCTCTAGACTACGTATGTATGGAAGAATTTTCGACTAGTGTAACCTTAAGTAGCAATGACAGAGGCTTGCATCAAACTTGTTTTTTTTTACAGTATCCTATGAGAGAATATTATTGTACTTTTTAGAGTTTTGCTATGGAAGACGGTTTATTTTATACCAACTTCAAAAAAACGGAGGTAATTTGTGAAAATCGGTTCAGCCGTTTTAAAGTCATGAGCGGTTTTACTGTTTGAATCAGGGTGTTTTCGCAAGATATCGTGTCATAATTACGTGTTCAATAGATTGTCGATCGAAACGTTTCTAAAACTAGAAAAATTATGTACCAATCAATCTGCCTAGCCTTTTCCCAACTATATTCCATCCAGTCTTACCGGATTCAGCTGAGTACCAATGTTTTAAATGGAGCGACTGCCTATCTGACCTCCACAACCCAGTAACTGGGTAACACGGTACCCCTTGGCAAGACTGGTGTCAGATTTCAAGCTTCTGACTACCCTTAACGACTGTCAAAAATCTTCAAATGACAGCCGGGACCAACGGCTTGACGAACTTTTCGAGCCACGGAGGAAAACTCGCTATGTTGAAATGGTCACCCATCCACGGAACGACCTCGTCAAGCGTTGCTTAACCTTGATGATCGACCTTGGTTTTTTTTAATTCAATACTTATGTTACCTACATCTCAAACATTCGTCATTAATGAAACCTTTTGTTCTGATGTGCAAATGTGAATGAAACCTTTATAACAGAACAGACAAAAAAACCTTTGATTCACAAAAGATTTTTTACGTCTAAACAAAAGACACACCTCAATTAGTTTGCGTCAAATTGTACCTTATTTTTGTTGAATGCGCAGGATTTCTTGAAAGGAACTTATTATTTAGATCCATATATTACTGTGTCTTTATTAACAGGTTCGCTGTCCACATAGCAGACACAATAGTTAAACAATCATGTGAGTCATATATGACTCATTGGACAGGAAAGTTGTTAATAGTAGTGCTCTTGCAGACAAAAGTAATAAAAAGGGTTTTCTTACCACTGCATCATTGCAGACACAATAGTTAAACAATCACGTGAGTCATATATGTCTCATTGGACCGGCAAGTTGTTAATATTAGTGCCCTTGCAGACAAAAGTAATAAAAAAGGGTTTTCTTACCTCTGCATCATTGGAAAATATTTTCAACTCATAGGTCTCGTTCATTGAAACCACTCCCTTCATGTTTTCTTCATCTTTCAACTGAAAAATAAAAAAAAAGAACAAATAAAATATGATTACTAACATACCTATAGGATTGAGTCACAGGATCCAAATAAGAATCCTTAACACTTCCTCATTTACTGAGTACCTGGGAGGAGGATACCTTGTGGAGGTAATTTTTGTTGTCTTGCCATGTAAAACATTGGTATACAGCGGTTCTAGTTAGAATGGAAGATGAACCCAACGTAGTTGGAATAAAAATCTTTTTAAGGCGGTACCCCGAGCAAAACGCCGCGCAAACCGTTTTTTGTGCTGTTTTTAGGAGCTATCTACTCATTATTTAAAAAGAAATATCAATTAATAAAAATACATTAAATTTCTACATAATATTGATTCTAAAATGGTAGATTTAGTTTTTTTTTTAAATGTTGTATATATTTCACTAATCTACTTTCAAAAAAACATAAAAATGAGAAATAATTATTGATATTATGCATCTCCTCGTAAAGTGTTCATTGATTATTTTTTGTACTAACACTAATGGATAGACAATTTAATAACGAACATTTTTGTAGAATTATTTTTTTCAAAAGACCAAAATTCGATTTTATAAAGATTTTATTCTAAAATCTGGGCGTATTCACTACTGTAATTCATGCGCCACCAGTGCCGCTAGACCAATAGGAACGCTCATATCTCATGCCGATTTTTTGGTCAGGGTACCGTCTTAACAAAAAAAAACCGACTTCCAAAACAAATCACTACAAGGCGAAAAATAACTTTCTTTTCGGTAATCTGTGTCTTAAGGTACTTATTTTTTTTCGTTTTTGACAACGACTTCCGAAAAGAAAGCTTTTTTCGTATAGTGTTTTGTTCTGGAAGTCGGTTATTTTTTTTTGTTAAACAGTTTTTTTTTCTTTTTTTAGTTTTGGTACCTATTACCATGCAAATACGCATTATTAAGGATAACTTAAAAACTACTAGTCAGATTTTGATACAATTTTAATGGGACCACATGGTAAGCACCAGCTTTGAAATAAAAAAGAATCATCAAAATCGGTTCATAATTGGCGTAGTAATCGCGTAAAAAACATACAAAAACGTACAGTCGAATTCAGAACCTCCTCCTTTTTGAAGTTGGTTGAAAAGGCTAGACAAATGAAGATACGTTGGTATGTACCCGATGGGTTTTGACAACCTCGGGGTCTTTAAGTTAAGAGTGAATATGTTACTTCTAGGTAAGCGTGCTTCACCTTCGACCACATCATCGCTTACCATCAGGTGAGATAGTGGTTAAGCGCGAGCCTAACCATAGTATAAATAAAAAAAACATTAATACTGCTACAAGTATACAAGTCCCAAGATTTCAAACAAAACCTTTGCATGCATTTGTAGAATTTGACAAAGGTATTAAAATTTATGATAGGTACATATATTACAAACAAACAAAGTGTTATCACTATGTTTGTGTGTAAAATAATTTGCCTGAAACAGCTATGTTGAATTAGGTCAATTTATTAATAAGTGTTTTGTGTGTAAATAAATAAATAATTAGCATTTGCACTAATGGTAATGGATTAATAATTATTATATTAATTGTATTTTGTTTGTTTGATGGTAGTTAGTTACTATAATTATCCAGCTGTTTTAATCACTGTGTGTATTCAAATTATGTTTATTTTAACACCTTAACTGCCAAGTGACCGACAAACAATACATTTTCAATTGTGTCTCATTGCCTGGCAGTTAAGGTGTTAAGCATTCTTTTGTTTGAAGTACAATACATTTATTAATTTAATAATACCTTCTGTTGTTGCCCGCGTGAAAACTTTTTTATTATAGCAAGGGAACCTTATACTGGGATGAAAAATATATTCAGTTTTACTCTATCTGTGATCAAAACTTCATCTAAGTCTGATTAACCATATTTGCATGATTGAAACACAATCATACAAACCTTCACATTTATATGAGTAACTATCTTCAAATTACTTGGCTAGTATTGTACATGGTATACAAAATACATTATATTTATGTAAAAAACACAATAATAACTCTGTCCGTTTGTTAATTTTTTACCCCGTACGCAAAATATGCGCTGGACGTGGAGTTGCGGAAACAGCCCGTCAAAACTAAACTACATTTTTCACCTCTTAATTGCTGAATAAGTTGTGATGAATTTTTGTATAGAGAAAGATTTGACCTAGGAATGGGAAATTGGGTACATTTTACCCTGAGAAAAAAAAATAACCTGAGAATATGTTGTGGTGGCCCAGTGGCTAAGATCTCGCCTGTCGTGCTTGAGGTCGTGGGTTCAAATCTGGGCAAGTACCAATGTAATTTTTTCAAATTATATATGTACTTTCTAAGTTTATCTTGGACAACAACACAAGCAACGGTGAAGGAAAACATCGTGAGGAAACCTGGACTTATATAGTTAATGTAAGTTTGAAATAGCCAAGTCAGAGGCCAGTGGGGTTTCCAAAGGCGGCTTAATTAACTCTGACACCAGAGGTGGCCCCACCACACACGAAAAGAAGAAGAAGATCCTGAGTATAAATTCCCTTGGAATAAATCCCAATTTTCAAGCTTTTAAGTTAAAAGGGATGAGTATAAATGTGAACAAGACTAAGGTAATGGTTTTTGAAAGAGAAGACGATGTATCGAAGTGTGAAGTGAAAATAAATGATAAGAGTGTGGAGCAAGTGAACGAGTTTGTATATCTGGGCAGTATGTTCACAAGGGATGGAAAGATTGAAGAGGATGTGGAAAGGAGAGTGAATGCAGGGAATAAAGTGAATGGTGCTATACATGCAGTTGTGACCAGCAAGTCGATGTCTCCGGAAGCTCGACTCGCCGTTCACAACAGCGTGCTGGTGCCTACACTTATGTATGGAAGTGAAGGTTAAGTATGGCTAAAAATACATGAAAGTAGGATTAATGCAGTAGAAATGCGCTCCTTGCGGCGTATGTGTGGTGTAACTTTAAATGATAGATTGAGGAATGAGGTAATAAGACAACGTTGTGGTTTAAAAGAAGATGTAGTGACTACAATTGAAAAGAGTATGTTAAGATGGTTTGGCCATGTTGAGAGGATGAATGAAAGGCGACTAACGAAAGGTATTTACAAGGCAGACGTGAATGGAAACGCCGGGAGGGGACGCCCTAGAAAGACATACATAGACCTTATAGGTGATGTTCTTCAGAAAGGCCAAGTGCGCAGTACTCATAACCGGCGTGTGTGTATGACTAGATGTATGAATGTGTGTGAAGCAAAAGAAGTATTTAAGGATCGTAGCAGGTGGCGTTCTGTAGTTTCTGCCTACCCCCATGGGAAAAAGGCGTGAGTTTATGTATGTATGTATGTTTCATGCGGGTGAAACAGCAAAAGTTTACAATATTTTTGAAACTTCATTGTATGCAGGAATAATACTTATTTAATTATTTATTTTAAGATCTTATCAAGCAAAATATGCAAAGTAGTTGTCATGGATGACTGATGCAATAAGGAAAACGAATAATGCATCCACAATATGATTTGGCTATCATCAAGGACAAAAATATGTCGGACATAATTCCATATGAATTATCTCCTAAATATTGAAATTATGAGGTACTGTTATGAGTACTAATTGTTTTTTGAATTTATCAGAACGCATAACTACAAAAAATAGGATATCAGAATTTGAATGCCATACATACATACACACATAAACTCACACCTTTTTCCCATGGAGGTAGGTAAAACTACTGAACGCCCTGCTACGATCCTTACATACATCTTTGCTTCACTCACATTCATACATCTAGTCATACAAACACGACCGTTATGATGCCATCTAGTACAGTATTTTGCAATTGATGGGTTGAAATACTTCATAATTCCTAAAAACATTGTCCATTGAACTATGAGTCAATTATAATAAAAAAAAACCGGCCAAGTGCGAGTCGGACTCGCGCACGAAGGGTTCCGTACCATTGCCGCAAAAAACGGTAAAAAAACACGTTTTTTGTATGGGAGTCCCACTTAAATATTGAATTTATTCTGTTTTTAGTATTTGTTGTTATAGCGGCAACAGAAATACATAATCTGTGAAAATTTCAACAGTCTAGCTGTCACGGTTCATGAGATACAGCCTGGTGACAGACAGACAGACAGACAGGCAGACAGACAGACAGACAGACAGACGGACCGCGGAGTCTTAGTAATAGGGTCCCGTTTTTACCCTTTGGGTACGGAACCCTAAAAACTTTTTGCAAAAAAATACTACCGACTTCCAAATAAAAAACTACAAAGTGAAAATAACTTTATTTTTGGATCAGTGTCTTTTTTATCCAATTTTTTGCGATATGGACACCGACTTCCAAAAATAAAGTTATTTTTCACTTTGTAGTTTTTTATTTGAAAGTCTGTAGTATTTTTTTGCAAAAAAGTTTTTTTATTTTTCCCTTTTTAGTTGTACCTACCTAAAATAGGCAAGTTGTTTAGAAAGGTACCTATAACGCCAGAATAGATTACCCGAATAACATGAAACTTGAACATATCCGGTCAAATGAGAGATCTGAGTACCCCTTTAGAGCATACTGGCGTGATGTTATGTTATGAAATGGTATAAACAATAAACAGACATGCGATTGCAGAAAACCCGAATGATTTGCCGTTATTTATTGAAGAGTTCTGTTGTTTATCTCCAAAGTTCTTCATCAGAACTACACCAAATTAAAATGGCACCAATTTCGAAAAATACTCTTTCAAACAAAAAAGAATTTTCAAAATCGGTCCACAATTGACGGAGATATCGGAAAACATACAAGAAGAACATAGAACCTCCTCCTTTTTGGTAAGTCGGTTAAAAATGCCTATCTATGCGCCACCGTAGTAAAGATTTATCTCATAGAAAATTTTATTGCACAAGGAAAATTAACCCAAATGAAATTAAAATTTTGACAATTAGACCATCAATATTTTTCCTTTGATTGTACCATATAGCTTTCTTATGACATAAATCTAACACAAATGGCAATATTTTTATAGCATTTACTTAGCAAGCTATCTGTAATGGGCTTAAACTTAATTATTTTCAATATAATTGCTGAGGGGATTGGGTTTGAACCACTAAGAAGGAAGCAACCAGTTACCTACTTAGGATGTGGTGATGATTGATTGATACACTATTACTCAGAATGCATGACTCACTGTAGTTTAGAAGTAAAATTTCAAAATTTATAAAACCCCCGACTCATTTATGTTGCGAAAACACCCCAATTCAAACATAGCTAAGAACACTCTCGACAAAATCACCTTACAAACAAAAAAAACTAAATCAAAATCGGTACATCCGTTTAGGCACTATGATGTCACAGACAGACACACAGATACACAGCAACACAAGTGAAACTTATAACACCCTTCTTTTTCCGGCGGGGGTTAAGAACAATACGAAACTTATTTATGTTCTTTGGAAGCATAATTCATTTACCTACTTAATCCAATTCAAGTTTGTTGATATATGGGTCACAGCATTGAGGAATAATACACACAGTATAGACGTATAGCACCGGGGTCACACACACAGATATATTGTTATGTTGTATACTGAAGATAACATATCACAATGTGTTTAAAATAAATAAATTGGGATAGAAAGTACATAGGTCAAAATAGTATTTTCCAATAGGACCTTTCAATGGTCTAATTGAAATAATTGATTTGACTGACTTAGATACAAGACAAGAAGATATTTTCTAATAGTCTATGGGAATAATCATCACTACTTACTAGGTAGTATTCTATATAAAAACAGAGAACTTAACAAACATGAATAATAAACATGTAATAACTACTAAGTACACCATTATCTCACTATTTACTATGCTAACCACCTCAAGGCTGTTTAGGCGTACCTTTGTCACACACTATAGACCATAGTTTAATTTAAAAACAAACATAAAATTTAAAAAAAATGATGATGATAAATAACCTATAAATTCATACCTGTTTGGTCTGATTTTGGAAGGGTAGGGCTCCTAAGATCACAGTCTCATCCATCCTGTCGTACCAGCGCCGGCTGGTCACCTTTTCCATGACCACATTGTATAATAAAGTGGGATAGAAAGTGACCCTCGCGAACATTGATGTGGCCTGGTAAATAAACAGTTACAGTTAGGTTTAGCGTCTGAAGTCGGCCGGCGGTTACTGTATGACGCTGCGTAACAGTGACTCTGGAAGTCCGGTACCATGGTGAAAGCTGCTGAACTCCGTGGTGGGGATTGAATTTTAATTTCTGTTTGGATCCTCCTTCCACTTGTGGAACTGTCGAACTGACACTTTGACTATAACAATTTACACTAATGACAGTGATAGGAGGGAGTAATGTCAATGTTGTCAGTGTCAAAGTGCCATTGACCTTTAGTGTTACCATTAAAATTGATTCCTTAAAGCTAATAAATTTCTAATCGTTAATTTTTTTATTTGTCTGTTTTATTCTAAAAATAATCATCACAAATATTATTTGGTTAAATAAAGTTTCTCGATCTTTGTAATAATAAGTACTTGATTAACGAAACGCCTGCCGCGTACAACAATGCAGAATAACACATCTTGAAGTTAGAAAACATTGCTCTCAAAAATGTAGTAGGCTCTTAAAACTCAAAGATTACGGCACGGTTGACGCAGTGGCTACACGATTAGCTGCTGCACTGTGTGTTACGAGTTTGATTCCCGATTTTGATTAAAATTTTTGTTCCGGGTCAGGTTGGTACATGTTTGTGTACGTCAGTTTAAATGTTTGTAAGGAGATACATTAAAGGAGTAATTCCTAGAGTGGGTAAAGTTAAAAAAAAAAAGATCATCTCTATTTGGGGCCTTGGGAGTAAGGAACTACAATTACCAACATTGGTAACAGTTTTTGACCCTTTATAAATAGGTTAGGTATACGTTAACTGCAAAACGTAGCTATAAATAATATTTTTCATCCCACCATCTCGGAAAGAGTATTTTTAATCTTCAATATCTGAGTGGAAAAGCCGTTTTTATTCACTAGAGGATAAAGTAAATTGAATTTAGAACATCGTGTGCACTAAGTTTGTGAATTAAAAAAAACATTAAACCTATTTACTGCTACCTCTATGGTGCCGAATATATCATACAACTTTTTTTTAATTTGTTAAAAACTCAGACTCGGAACCTTCTTGGTGTTCTTTTTTCAATTTGCTTTGTACTCTCCAACATTCACGCCAAGGGAATCCGATGAATCGGAACAAATATTAAGTATTTAGCTATTATGATGCTAATTTATTATTGCATTAATGTCTGTTGTAATTATGTATGTATAACTTTATGTGCTCCACTTTTTGTGTTGAGGTAACAGGTTAAATAGAAACGACCAATTAGGACTGTAGTTTATTTGCGACTGAAAACTTCTCTGTCTCACGGGCGCAGCCGTGCGTCACCAACTATATTATATTTGCTGAGTTAGCTTGTACATATAATGTGTCCCTACAGTAGCCCCCTCCTTAAAGAAAAAAAAAAAAAAAAAAAAAAAAAAAAAAAAAAAAAAATATGGAACTTACACTAAGTATACTTTTTAAGAACAATACAAATAATTTTTTTTTTTTTTTTTTTTTTTTTTTTTTTTTAAAACTACATGGTTTTTTATTTTAATGTCCATACACTACTTTATCTTCATAATCCTATTTCTTCATGAAGAAGAAAACGACACATGTGACACCACACTATGCTTACAATTAATACACATCTGGATTACGGGGTATGGTCGGCGGTGGCACTGCTTGCACCTTAACGACTGGCAGACTCCAACCAGCCGCAACTGCTTCCTTTTGGAACCAGCCTCGTACTCGTTTTTTACATTGGCCTCGGATTAAATACAGAATCAACACTCCCATGAGCACAGCGCACACAATCACCATAATTTCCAATACACCCACTCTTTGCCCCATCGTTTCGTTAGACACCGACTGTGCTAACGCGACATTGTTCTGTTGTGGTTTACTTTGTCCCCAACCCATTATTAATTTCAGAGATTTTTATTCTATTAACAAAACAAACACGTTCGTAAGGACTTATTCCAACAATGGATAAATTACGTTTAATGTTACAAATGCTATTTGTTACACTACCAGAACATTTTGTCTTAGTTATAATTTAATCTTAGTCAGCACTTCTTTATGATACTTCGCATTTGGCTGGCCTAAATAAACATCCTTCAATATGCTAGAGTTGCATTCATTGTTTATTACTAAATGCTTCTACGTTGATACAATATTAACCAATTTACATGTTACCTACTTATTGAATATCACCTGTAACTTATATTATTAACTTGTTTACTTAATTACATGAATACAATACAATTATAGTAGAGTACACTTTTTTTTAAACTTGGAATCGAACCCATTTCCCGTAATGCTCTAGCTTACTGTACCATAAGGTATAACATACATAGTTTTCATTCTGCAAACCTTATCGGCTGCTTAACCGTTCTACCGCTGTGGGTGGTATAAGTTATACGCTTAGTACTACAAGTCTTATCATTAAACAGTTTGTTATTAGGTTTAGTTACTACGCAATCTTTTTCTTGTTGTATTAGTGGAAAGGTTCCGTCATTAACTACGTACGCCGGTTTTAACCTATCGATTGATATTTTCACACGCTTATCTGCTATTTGTAACATGAAATACTTCTCTTTTCTCTCTAAAACCTGATATGGACCGTCATAGGGAGGTTGTAAGGATCTTTTAACCAGATCTACTCTCACAAAAACATGTGAACAAGTTTTTAAATCAGAATGAACAAATATATTCCTCGCGTCTCTCTGTTTAGTCGGTCTCGGCCTAAGGTTTTCGATAATATTTCTAATTTTGTTTACATATTCGTTTGAATCGCTAACGCTTATGCTTTTGCCCCCGTAAAAATCCCCGGGTAACCGTAATGTCTTTCCAAATGCTAATTCCGCGGCACTGACACCAGTGTCGCTCCGCGGTGTTGCTCGTAACCCAAACAGAACTGTCGGCAATTCTTCCACCCACGCGCCGCTGTCCCTCCTGGCCATCAGTGCTGCTTTTAACACGCGATGAAACCTTTCTACAGTGCCATTCGCCTGCGGGTGGTACGCTGTAGTTCTTAATTTATCTATCCCTAAACATTTCATTAATTCATTGAACAAGCTGCTCTCGAATTGTCTGCCCTGGTCTGTAGTAACCCTTACCGGACAACCGTACCTTGAAATCCAACCTTCGTACAACGTCTTGGCTACCGTACTAGCATACATGTTTCTGATTGCAAAAGCTTCTGGCCATCCTGTCGCCCTATCAACCACCGTAAGGCAATATCTATACTCCTCTGGTGACGTAGGTAATGGTCCTACTAGATCGACATGTATATGTTCAAAGCGGCCACTACTTTCGTATTGACCCAGTCCGGATACAGTATGACGTATAACCTTCGACTTCTGGCATTGAACGCAGGTTTTGGCCCACTGTCCTACGTCTGTGTTCATACCTGGCCAAAAATACTTAGACGTCACTAATTTCCGAGTAGTACGAACTCCAGGATGGCACAAACCGTGTACTGCTTGAAATGCCCTTTTCCTAAAAGCTACTGGTAGATATGGCCTTGCAACCGAAGTAGATAGTTCACACATCACTTCGCTTTGACAGTCGGGTAAATTAATTCGCTTAAATTGCATCACTTTGTTTTCTTTCAATAATAGCGACGTCAGCTCGTCATCCATCCGTTGCGCCAACGCTAATTCGCTGAAATCGAGCGTTGTTGGACATGTGATAGTTTCAACCCGAGACAGTGCATCCGCTGCCGTATTTTCATTACCGTTAATGTACTGTATATTTGTTGTGAATTCACTGATAAACATAAGTTGTCTAACGCGTCTAGTTGTTTCTTTGTCACTAGGTTTTTGTGTGAATGCATAAGTTAATGGTTTATGATCCGTGTAAATTACAAAAGATCTGCCTTCTACCATATAACGAAAATACTGAACCGCCGAATAAATAGCTAATAGCTCCCTGTCATACGTACTATATTTAAGCTGCACGTCACTGAGTTTCTTAGAATAATAACCTAAGGGGCCCCAGTGTGAGCCAACCTTAACTTGTAACACGGCACCGATACAGTCGTTCGACGCGTCCGCCCATATTGCAAGCTCGGCGTTTAGCACCGGGTACGATAACATAGTCGCATTCTGTAGGCTAGTTTTACATTTCGCAAACGCAACGTTTGCTTCTGGCGACCAGTTAATTATAGACTTATCTTTTTTCTTAGCCTTCTGTAAATACGTATTTAACACTGATTGATATTCCGCTGCCCTAGGTAAACTAGACCTATAAAAATTTATCATTCCCAAAAAACGCCGTAACTGATCTACCGTTTCGGGCTTTGGGAAGTCAATGATTGCCTGAACTTTATCTGGTAATGGACTGATTCCTGATGACGTGACCTCGTAACCTAAAAATTCTAGTTTCTCTTTTCCAAAACTACATTTTGCCATATTGATAGTTATGCCGAATCGGCTTAATCGCTCAAATATCGCCTTTACGTGTAACTTATGAAGCTCGGGCGTCTCACTAGCTACGATGATGTCATCTATGTAACAAAAGTAGAAATTAGACTCGGTTTGGCCTTCTGCACCTATTTTGCATTGTGCATCTAAGCCTTGTAATACCACGTTATTCATATATCGCTGAAATGTTTGCGCGGCGTTCCGTAAACCGAAGGTCATGCGCGTAAACTCATATAACCCAAAGGGTGTGGTTATCGCGGTTTTTTCTACGTCTTCAGGTGCAATCACAATATTATGATACGCTCTGTTTAAATCTAAACGCGAGAATATACACTTATTCCCTAAAATATATGTAAAGTCATTTATCCGCGGGATGGGGTACCTATCCGGTATTGTTATTGCATTTAAGGCTCTATAATCACCGCAGGGACGAATCTGCCCGTCCTTTTTGGGTACCACATGTAACGGACTGGCCCAAGGACTTTTCGACGGCCTACAAATTCCCATTTCCTGCATGCGTCTAAACTCCTCCTTTACCTTTACATATTTCTCTGGGGCTAATGGTCTAGCTCGAGCGAATACGGGAGGGCCGTGTGTTTCAATGTAATGTAACACCGCATGCGGGGGTTCCTCATTAAAAGACACAGGTTTAGTGATCTCGGGAAACTCGGCTAGAATATCCGAATAAATGCAAGCGTTATCAATCGTAGTTAAGGATGGTCCCTTCCACTTTACAATTAAACCTACTGCACTTAAACTCGTTACTTCATCTATGAGTCGTCGGCCGCTTACATCTACTAGCAATTTATACTTTGTTAAAAAATCTGCGCCTATTATGGGCTGATTCACATCTGCTACAATGAAATGCCAAGTATACGGCCGTCTTAATCCTAGACTTAAAGTTAATGTTTCAATACCGTAAGTTTTTATTATTGTACCGTTAGCGGCATATAAAGTAAAGTTAGACCTATTACTATCATAATAACTACGCGAACGATTTTTCCTCACGGGTATTACGGATACATTAGCTCCCGTATCTATTAAAAATCTCATACCTGTCTTCTTATCACATACAATTAGGCGGTTGTACACCGTGCAACGTCCCGCCGTCGGCTGCACCATGTCTAGTTTCCTGCCGACTTCTCCTGGCCCTTGCTCCAATTACAGGGTTTCACACACTTTGTTGCCTTCTCCCTGTAACGATAGTGGTAAAAACACAACCAATTAGCACTTTTTCTCTCGCCACCCGTATCACCATGTCTCGATGCCGATCTCGAACCTCGGCTGCCGCCGTCCCAACGCTCTCTGCCTCTGCCACGCTCCAGACCTGTGAGACGCAGGTTGATTTTCGCTAGCTCCCCCAGGATTTGGCTGGTGCTTGATGATCCATCACTCCTGGTCTGGACCTCCCCTGCCTTGACCTCTGCTACCATTGCTGAGCCCTCTCCTATGCTTTCCAGCACCTTGTCTGCTATGGTTGCGAGCACGTCCAATTTCTTCGAGTCGGACACTGCCAGCACAGCACGCACTGATTTCGGTAGGTGTGATTGCCACATCAACTTCAGGGTATCGTCCGCCACCTTCTCCCTGGCCAACTCACGCATCCGACGTAGCAAATGGGATGGGCGCTGGTCTCCCAACTCCATTTCGCTGATCAGCTTCTGCAATTTCCTCGTCTCCGACTCCTCGAACACTTCCAACAGCCTTTCCTTCAGCGTCTGATATTTCCGAGACTCAGGCGGAGCCAATAACAAATCGCTCACCTGCTGTATAGCGACCTTGTTTAGCTTTGTAACCACCAGATTTTGTTTGGCTGCATCACTCAGCCTTTGATTCTCCACCGCGGCCTCGAACTGGACAAACCAGAGTCGCGTTTGGTCTGTCCAAAACTCAGGAATGCGCGAAGAGACAGTTATGCTGGCCAGCGCCTTTTCGCTGGCATCTCCGGACATGTCCTCCTTCACACCTTGCGCCCGCGGCGCAACTCCTTGCGGTGGATTAATTTTTCCGTCCATTTTTCAGTCTATACGTGTACCTCACCCAAAATAAAATGATCACGTCGGGGTCACCACTTTAGCTATTATGATGCTAATTTATTATTGCATTAATGTCTGTTGTAATTATGTATGTATAACTTTATGTGCTCCACTTTTTGTGTTGAGGTAACAGGTTAAATAGAAACGACCAATTAGGACTGTAGTTTATTTGCGACTGAAAACTTCTCTGTCTCACGGGCGCAGCCGTGCGTCACCAACTATATTATATTTGCTGAGTTAGCTTGTACATATAATGTGTCCCTACAAGTATGACAGATAGTTTACTGAAAAACAGTACACAAGTGACTTACACCAATATTACAGTACCAAACAAAAATATTACACTCAATTTAAATAACTGTAGCAACGTTACTTTAAAATTTTCGTAATTATACCTTAGTATTATTTTGTTATAATTTAAAGATTATTCTGTAATACTTACCTGTCATAATGTAGTAATTAATACCTCAACTGAAATAAAAGTGTACCTATCTTGTGATTGTAAACGTTTTTTTTTTGCATTTAGTCATTTCCTCGCTGAGGTGGAATGAAAAGTTACGTGTTGCACTCGAGTGCAAAGATTTTTCACCTCGTGCTCTTTTGATTCCCTCGCTAACGCTCAGGATTCTAATTTTGAATCCTTCGCATGCTCGGTCATCAAAATTGAACACGCGGTTAAAAAGCAACTTTGCACTCTTGTATAACAAATAACTATTAAACTGTGGTTTGGCCATCGTTCCATCAAAGGCTAACAGATTTTTTTTTAACAAAAATCAAACCAACTTCCAAAAAAAACACAGCAAAGTGAAAAATAACTGTCTTTGCCGATGTCGGTGTCGAAACACGGAAAACAATGGGTACCAAAGACTGCTGACAGTTTGTTTTTTGTTATTTTTATCTCTTTTTAGTTTTGATAGGTACCTCCAATTGCCATAAAAATTATATATAGCCAAAGTACATCTCATGACGATTCCAATAAGCCCAAACACGACTAGGATACATTGTTTTATTTCGGAGTTCCAGTGCCTAGCTGCCGGCTTCATCATCAGATAATTTCGATCGTACCATTTATCAGTACTATTTATTTATAAGTATTTCCTTCATCATAGTCGTTTAACTATTTGAGATATAATATAGGTACCCATGACAGACTTAGCATTAAGGTGTTCCATTGGCCATCTGTGGTCTTCTTCACCAGTTCCACTTCACCAAATGATACTTTCTGAGTGCAAATGATTGCATTGTTGATGAAAATACCATAATCGCTATATGTAGGTATGCCTATAATATTTGAGGAGTTCCTTCGATTTCTCCAAGATCACATTATCAGAGCCTGACCTGATGACTATGGGATCAACATGAATCAACACAAGTATTTTCCAAATCGGGGAACATACATAAAAAAAGATTCGAACGAATTGATAGCCTCCTCCTTTTTTTGAAGTCGGTTAAAAAGAGACAGAATGGCAGATGATCAGTTACCTATTTCAAATAATAAAGATGTTCAAGCAATTGTATGCAGTATTTGGTCATGCGGCATTGCTGTACTGAATATACTTACTTCTCAAAAAATGCAAATTTGAGTACTTCGCAATATTTATATACTTTAAATATTTCTGGCAAAGCCACCAAATGTGAAACAAACTGTATCTAAAAAACCGGTCAAGTGCGAGTCAGACTCGCGCACGAAGGGTTCCGTACCATTATCGCAAAAAAATCACGTTTGTTGTATGGGAACCCCACTGAAATATTTATTTTATTATGTTTTCAGTATTTGTTGTTATAGCGACAACAGAAATACATCATCTATATAATATATAAAAATCAATTGCTGTTCGTTAGTCTCGCTAAAACTCAAAAACGGCTGGACCGATTTGAATAATTCTTTTTTTTTTTATGTTCGACAGAATACACGGAAAGGTTTAAAAACAAAAAAAAAATATGTTTGGTTGGATAGGATAGGTAGGGTAGGCTAGGTTAGGGTAGGTAGGTAGATAGGGGGGTGCGGGTCAGGTAACCTCCACGTTGGCCTAGTTGGTTGCTGGTCTCTTTCGGATACGTCCGGGGGGAAGAGCAACCCGCTGGGCTGGTGCACCTTGGGCACCGTCAATAACTTCCCATTCGTGGGTTCTTGTTGGCGGTGGCGAATATCTGACGGGGGGGTGGGGTGGGAGGCGTCGCTCTGGGTGTTCCCCTGATTAGCAGGGGACACTCCAGATGCGACGAAGGGGTAGTCTGGGTAGGTAGGTTAGGTGGTTAGGAAAGCGGTGGGGCTCACTTCTTGGCCTCTGGGCGGGCCGCCTTCCCCTGCGGGGGGGAACGCCCGGGGCACCCCAGCTCTGCACCCTGCACTGCCCGGCTCTGCAGTGACCGGCTCTGCCCGCTCTGCACCTGGCTTTGCACTCGGCGCTCGTGCGGTTTGAGCTCCCCGAGTGCACTGACCAGCTCTGCACCCTGCTTTGCCCGGCTCTGCATCCGGGCTTTGCCCGCTCTGCACCTGGCTCTGCAGCCCGGAATCTCTCCTGCGGGTGGGGGTGGCCGCGGTTCGGGGGCGGGAGGTGGGCCCAAGAGGAGGGTGTGACTTGTCGTTGCCGACCCTCTTTTGACGTGGGATGGTCGGCAGGGACAAGTCAATGGTTGGAGGAGGCGGCGGAGTGTCGTTCTCGACGCTTCGCCGCACACGCGGTGGGCGGCATCTGGCCTTCGCGGATTCTGGCCAGATGCCGCATAGGAGGGGACCGTTAGGTCCAGTGCGGTGGAGGGTACGGCGCGGCACACCGTCTAGGTGTGCCCAGCGGGGGCGTAGCTGCGCCATGCCCTGAGGAGGTGTTTGGCAGGTCCTCTCGCTTCCCGGTGTGGTAAATCCATGCTGGGGAGCGGGGAGGCCTGCGTGGCGGTTGCCTCCTTTTGCGAGGACGCCATGTCGCAAAAGGAGGCAGCGGTGGGGGTGGGAGAGGGCGGTTGTACGATCGCCTGCGCCCACCCCCTGGTGGTGATTAGCGGGCGGCAGGTGCGGGGGCGCCTGTCGTCTGCATTGCACAATCACCACCCTCGTCGGGCGGGAATGGCCGATCACTCACGGTCATTCCCGGGCCCCTCCACTGAGGGAGGGGCGTGCGGGGCCCGCCATTATGGTGGGCAGTCGTCGGCGGAGGACTGGGCGTAAAGGCTGTGCCGGTTTCCCAGTCCTCCTCCACACAGACGATGCGACGATGCGGGAGTGCGCTGGTTTATTTTAGTGGGTATACCGGGCTTGCCCGGGGAGTCCCACATAGCCCGTCCATTCCCCCGATGGGCGGGTATGCGTAATGCATTTTTTTCCAGCGTTATCAAAAAAAAAAAAAAAAAAAAAAAAAAAAAAAAAAAAAAAAAAAAAAAAAAAGGTAGGTAGATAGGGGGGGTGCGGGTCAGGTAACCTCCACGTTGGCCTAGTTGGTTGCTGGTCTCTTTCGGATACGTCCGGGGGGAAGAGCAACCCTCCGGGCTGGTGCACCCTGGGCACCGTCAATAACTTCCCATTCGTGGGTTCTTGTTGGCGGTGGCGAATACCTGACGGGGGGGATGGGGGGGGACTCGTCGCTCTGGGTGTTCCCCTGATTAGCAGGGGACACTCCAGACGCGACACAGGGGTAGGCTGGGTAGGTAGTGGTAGGTAAGCGGTGGGGCTCACTTCCAGGCCTCTGGGCGGGCCGCCTTCCCCTGCGGGGGGGAGCGCCCGGGGCACCCCAGCTCTGCACCCTGCACTGCCCGGCTCTGCAGTGACCGGCTCTGCCCGCTCTGCACCTGGCTTTGCACTCGGCGCTCGTGCGGTTTGAGCTCCCCGAGTGCACTGACCAGCTCTGCACCCTGCTTTGCCCGGCTCTGCATCCGGGCTTTGCCCGCTCTGCACCTGGCTCTGCAGCCCGGAATCTCTCCTGCGGGTGGGGGTGGCCGCGGCTCGGGGGCGGGAGGTGGGCCCACGAGGAGGACGACTTGTCGTTGCCGACCCTCCTTTGACGTGGGATGGTCGGCAGGGACAAGTCGATGGTAGGAGGAGGCGGCGGAGCGTCGGTCTCGACGCTTCGCCGCACACGCGGTGGGCGGCATCTGGCCTTCGCGGATTCTGGCCAGATGCCGCATAGGAGGGGACCGTTAGGTCCAACGCGGTGGAGGGTACGGCGTGGCACACCGTCTAGGTGTGCCCAGCGGGGGCGTAGCTGCGCCGTGCCCTCAGGAGGATGTAAGGCAGGTCCTCTCGCTTCCCGGTGTGGTAAATCCATGCTGGGGAGCGGGGAGGCCTGGGCGGCGGTTGCCTCCTTTTGCGAGGACGCCATGTCGCAAAAGGAGGCAGCGGTGGGGGTGGGAGAGGGCGGTTGTACGATCGCCTGCGCCCACCCCCTGGTGGTGATTAGCGGGCGGCAGGTGCGGGGGCGCCTGTCGTCTGCATTGCACAATCACCACCCTCGTCGGGCGGGAATGGCCGAGCACTCACGGTCATTCCCGGGCCCCTCCACTGAGGGAGGGGCGTGCGGGGCCCGCCATTATGGTGGGCAATCGTCGGCGGAGGACTGGGCGTAAAGGCTGTGCCGGTTTCCCAGTCCTCCTCCACACAGACGATGCGGGAGTGCGCTGGTTTATTTTAGTGGGTATACCGGGCTTGCCCGGGGAGTCCCACATAGCCCGTCCATTCCCCCGATGGGCGGGTATGCGTAATGCATTTTTTTCCAGCGTTATCAAAAAAAAAAAAAAAAAAAAGGTAGGTAGATAGGGTGGGGTGCGGGTCAGGTAACCTCCACGTTGGCCTAGTTGGTTGCTGGTCTCTTTCGGATACGTCCGGGGGGAAGAGCAACCCGCTGGGCTGGTGCACCCTGGGCACCGTCAATAACTTCCCATTCGTGTGTTCTTGTTGGCGGTGGCGAATACCTGACGGGGGGGAGGGGGGGTTGGCGTCGCTCTGGGTGTTCCCCTGATTAGCAGAGGACACTCCAGATGCGACGAAGGGGTAGTCTGGGTAGGTAGGTTAGGTTGGGGTGGGTGGGGTAGGTTAGGTTTTGTAGGACAGCGGTGGGGCTCGCTTCCTGGCCTCTGGGCGAGCCACCTTCCCCTGCGGGGGGGAACGCCCGGGGCACCCCAGCTCTGCACCCTGCACTGCCCGGCTCTGCAGTGACCGGCTCTGCCCGCTCTGCACCTGGCTTTGCACTCGGCGCTCGTGCGGTTTGAGCTCCCCGAGTGCACTGACCAGCTCTGCACCCTGCTTTGCCCGGCTCTGCATCCGGGCTTTGCCCGCTCTGCACCTGGCTCTGCAGCCCGGAATCTCTCTTGCGGGTGGGGGTGGCCGCGGCTCGGGGGCGGGAAGTGGGTCCACGATGAGGTAGTGACTTGTCGTTGCCGACCCTCCTTTGACGTGGGATGGTCGGCAGGGACAAGTCAATGGTGGGAGGAGGCGGCGGAGCGTCGGTCGACGCTTCGCCGCACACGCGGAGGGCGGCGTCTGGCCTTCGCGGATTCTGGCCAGATGCCGCATAGGAGGGGACCGTTAGGTCCAGCGCGGTGGGGGGTACGGCGCGGCACACCGTCTAGGTGTGCCCAGCGGGGGCGTAGCTGCGCCGTGCCCTGAGGTGTTTGGCAGGTCCTCTCGCTTCCCGGTGTGGTAAATCCATGCTGGGGAGCGGGGAGGCCTGGGCGGCGGTTGCCTCCTTTTGCGAGGACGCCATGTCGCAAAAGGAGGCAGCGGTGGGGGTGGGAGAGGGCGGTTGTACGATCGCCTGCGCCCACCCCCTGGTGGTGATTAGCGGGCGGCAGGTGCGGGGGCGCCTGTCGTCTGCATTGCACAATCACCACCCTCGTCGGGCGGGAATGGCCGATCACTCACGGTCATTCCCGGGCCCCTCCACTGAGGGAGGGGCGTGCGGGGCCCGCCATTATGGTGGGCAGTCGTCGGCGGAGGACTGGGCGTAAAGGCTGTGCCGGTTTCCCAGTCCTCCTCCATAAAGACGATGCGGGAGTGCGCTGGTTTATTTTAGTGGGTATACCGGGCTTGCCCGGGGAGTCCCACATAGCCCGTCCATTCCCCCGATGGGCGGGTATGCGTAATGCATTTTTTTCCAGCGTTATCAAAAAAAAAAAAAAAAAGGTAGGTAGATAGGGTGGGGTGCGGGTCAGGTAACCTCCACGTTGGCCTAGTTGGTTGCTGGTCTCTTTCGGATACGTCCGGGGGGAAGAGCAACCCGTTGGGCTGGTGCACCCTGGGCACCGTCAATAACTTCCCATTCGTGGGTTCTTGTTGGCGGTGGCGAATATCTGACGGGGGGGTGGGGGGGGGGAGGCGTCGCTCTGGGTGTTCCCCTGATTAGCAGGGGACACTCCAGATGCGACGAAGGGGTAGTCTGGGTAGGTAGGTTAGGTGGTTAGGAAAGCGGTGGGGCTCACTTCTTGGCCTCTGGGCGGGCCGCCTTCCTCTGCGGGGGGGAACGCCCGGGGCACCCCAGCTCTGCACCCTGCACTGCCCGGCTCTGCAGTGACCGGCTCTGCCCGCTCTGCACCTGGCTTTGCACTCGGCGCTCGTGCGGTTTGAGCTCCCCGAGTGCACTGACCAGCTCTGCACCCTGCTTTGCCCGGCTCTGCATCCGGGCTTTGCCCGCTCTGCACCTGGCTCTGCAGCCCGGAATCTCTCCTGCGGGTGGGGGTGGCCGCGGCTCGGGGGCGGGAGGTGGCCCCACGAGGAGGACGACTTGTCGTTGCCGACCCTCCTTTGACGTGGGTTGGTCGGCAGGGACAAGTCGATGGTAGGAGGAGGCGGCGGAGCGTCGGTCTCGACGCTTCGCCGTACACGCGGTGGGCGGCATCTGGCCTTCGCGGATTCTGGCTAGATGCCGCATAGGAGGGGACCGTTAGGTCCAACGCGGTGGAGGGTGCGGCGCGGCACACCGTCTAGGTGTGCCCAGCGGGGGCGTAGCTGCGCCGTGCCCTCAGGAAGATGTAAGGCAGGTCCTCTCGCTTCCCGGTGTGGTAAATCCATGCTGGGGAGCGGGGAGGCCTGGGGCGGCGGTTGCCTCCTTTTGCGAGGACGCCATGTCGCAAAAGGAGGCAGCGGTGGGGGTGGGAGAGGGCGGTTGTACGATCGCCTGCGCCCACTCCCTGGTGGTGATTAGCGGGCGGCAGGTGCGGGGGCGCCTGTCGTCTGCATTGCACAATCACCACCCTCGTCGGGCGGGTATGGCCGATCACTCACGGTCATTCCCGGGCCCCTCCACTGAGGGAGGGGCGTGCGGGGCCCGCCATTATGGTGGGCAGTCGTCGGCGGAGGACTGGGCGTAAAGGCTGTGCCGGTTTCCCAGTCCTCCTCCATAAAGACGATGCGGGAGTGCGCTGGTTTATTTTAGTGGGTATACCGGGCTTGCCCGGGGAGTCCCACATAGCCCGTCCATTCCCCCGATGGGCGGGTATGCGTAATGCATTTTTTTCCAGCGTTATCAAAAAAAAAAAAAAAAGGTAGGTAGATAGGGTGGGGTGCGGGTCAGGTAACCTCCACGTTGGCCTAGTTGGTTGCTGGTCTCTTTCGGATACGTCCGGGGGGAAGAGCAACCCGTTGGGCTGGTGCACCCTGGGCACCGTCAATAACTTCCCATTCGTGGGTTCTTGTTGGCGGTGGCGAATATCTGACGGGGGGGTGGGGGGGGGGAGGCGTCGCTCTGGGTGTTCCCCTGATTAGCAGGGGACACTCCAGATGCGACGAAGGGGTAGTCTGGGTAGGTAGGTTAGGTGGTTAGGAAAGCGGTGGGGCTCACTTCTTGGCCTCTGGGCGGGCCGCCTTCCTCTGCGGGGGGGAACGCCCGGGGCACCCCAGCTCTGCACCCTGCACTGCCCGGCTCTGCAGTGACCGGCTCTGCCCGCTCTGCACCTGGCTTTGCACTCGGCGCTCGTGCGGTTTGAGCTCCCCGAGTGCACTGACCAGCTCTGCACCCTGCTTTGCCCGGCTCTGCATCCGGGCTTTGCCCGCTCTGCACCTGGCTCTGCAGCCCGGAATCTCTCCTGCGGGTGGGGGTGGCCGCGGCTCGGGGGCGGGAGGTGGCCCCACGAGGAGGACGACTTGTCGTTGCCGACCCTCCTTTGACGTGGGTTGGTTGGCAGGGACAAGTCGATGGTAGGAGGAGGCGGCGGAGCGTCGGTCTCGACGCTTCGCCGTACACGCGGTGGGCGGCATCTGGCCTTCGCGGATTCTGGCCAGATGCCGCATAGGAGGGGACCGTTAGGTCCAACGCGGTGGAGGGTGCGGCGCGGCACACCGTCTAGGTGTGCCCAGCGGGGGCGTAGCTGCGCCGTGCCCTCAGGAAGATGTAAGGCAGGTCCTCTCGCTCCCCGGTGTGGTAAATCCATGCTGGGGAGCGGGGAGGCCTGGGGCGGCGGTTGCCTCCTTTTGCGAGGACGCCATGTCGCAAAAGGAGGCAGCGGTGGGGGTGGGAGAGGGCGGTTGTACGATCGCCTGCGCCCACTCCCTGGTGGTGATTAGCGGGCGGCAGGTGCGGGGGCGCCTGTCGTCTGCATTGCACAATCACCACCCTCGTCGGGCGGGTATGGCCGATCACTCACGGTCATTCCCGGGCCCCTCCACTGAGGGAGGGGCGTGCGGGGCCCGCCATTATGGTGGGCAGTCGTCGGCGGAGGACTGGGCGTAAAGGCTGTGCCGGTTTCCCAGTCCTCCTCCACACAGACGATGCGGGAGTGCGCTGGTTTATTTTAGTGGGTATACCGGGCTTGCCCGGGGAGTCCCACATAGCCCGTCCATTCCCCCGATGGGCGGGTATGCGTAATGCATTTTTTTCCAGCGTTATCAAAAAAAAAAAAAAAAAAAAAAAGGTAGGTAGATAGGGTAGGTAGGTAGGTAGAGTAGTGTAGTGTAGGTAGGTAGGTAGGTAGGGTAGGGTAGGGTAGGGTAGAGTAGGGTAGGTTAGGGTAGGTAGGTAGGGTAGGTAGAGTAGTGTAGGTAGAGTAGTGTAGGTAGGTAGGTAGGGTAGGTAGGTAGGGTAGGTAGGTAGGGTAGGTAGGTAGGGTAGGTAGGTAGGCTAGGTAGGTAGGGTAGGGTAGGGTAGCGTAGGGTAGGGTAGGGTAGTGTAGGGTAGGGTAGTGTAGGGTAGAGTAGTGTAGGGTAGGGTAGTGTAGCGTAGGGTAGGGTAGGGTAGTGTAGGGTAGGGTAGGGTAGGGTAGGGTAGGGTACTGTAGGGTCGGGTAGGGTAGGGTAGGGTAGGTAGGGTAGATAATTGTTTGGTGTTTTATGGCAAAACAAAGTTTGCCGGGTCAGCTAGTCTGTGATAATTTCAACTGTCTAGCTATCACGGTTCATGATATACAGCCTGGTGACAGACAGACAGACTGACAGACGGACCGCGGAGTCTTAGTAATAGGGTCCCGTTTTTACCCTTTGGGTACGGAAGCCTAATAAAGAAAAAATCTTCGATTCTCTATCTGTCTATCTGTCAGAACGTGTTCTCGACAAGTAAAATTTCAAAATTTAAAAAATCTCCGACACATCTATCTTGCGAAAACACCCCGATTCAAATAGTAAAACGGCCATAACTTTGAACGGCTAAACCGATTTTATTCAAACAAAGCTAAGAACACTCTTGCCAAATTCACCTTTCAAACAAAAAAACTAAATCAAAATCGGTTTATCCGTTTAGGCGCTATGATGCCACAGACAGACACAACGATACACAGAAACACAGCAACACACGTAAAACTTATAACACCCCTCTTTTTCCGGCGGGGGTTAATTGAAAATGGCCTAGTTTGAACCACCTAATCACGTTGAAGTAGGTATTTATTGTGGTAACTAATCTAAATCATAGTTAATGACGTTAGGTACAACAATTAATCCACACACTACTGACCATAGACTACTATTATATACTGGCTACTGACGTATTTCGTCCCCAAAGATTAATTAAACTATTTTACTAAAACCGTAACCGAGTCTCCATAACCTAGCTACTGTCAAAATCGGTAATTTTTTAAATGTTCGCCTCCTAATATTTCACTATGCAGGGTTATTTTTTTTTAACTTATACCATTTATTAATTTGCTGGCCACGCCGGGTTGCGTTCAAAAGTTGAAAGAGATATCATCAGCGTGATGTATAGCCGCCATTTGTAAGCGCTGCGGGGTGCCAGCAGCAACGACATTCCAAATTCAAATTAAATTAAAACGCGGAAAAAACAACGTGTTTCCGTTCGGCTGCGTCCGCTATTCAAATTCGGGTGATTCGATCTGTGCTAATTTGTCTATGACTTAAAACTATGGAGTAAGTAAGTACCTGAGATAAGAAACCAAAACAAAATTTAGTACCTACTACCATAATACCTGTGACAGTAGTGACGGAACAATCGTGTTATTATTGGTTAGTGTCAACATTTTCTGTCTGCAGGCCCTTGACTGAGACCATACCTACATGGGTCACGAGCGTGAACAGCTTGTATCCTATATCTTCTCTTCATACTCGGTAATCTAACAGCCAGAAAACAGCAGCATTATAAGTAGCTTCTTAGTCTTCAAGCTTCTAAGTATGAGCAGCTCTTAGTCTCGCCAGTTCCCATTCAAGAGACTGGTCGAGCAGATGTTCCAATCACCTGTGTCTATTGTGAAAAGTTGCCATGATATGAAATCTGGTCTGGGTGTTGAGCATGGATTCCCCTAAAAACAACTTAATCTTGTTAGTAATATGACCTCGTTGAGCTTCTCAGTAAAAATGCTGTTAAGCGTCCAGATAATGATGGCCATTTGTCTGATAAACAAAAGGGCTCCAGTAGTTTTTTGAGCGCATAATAGTTTTGTTATGCAGATTACGCCAGCACAACATTAATAAACTGCAACGTTCTGTCGCGATAAAATACCATTAAATATTGTTTTCAATTACGCATTTTAAATACTTGATATCTTTGCCATTTGCGTTTACTGGCCATTAAGTAATTACTTACAGGACAGACTGGCCAGGGCTATGTAGCTCTATGCCCAGTTTGGGTAGATAAAGTACTGGAATAGACATCTGCATGTCTGGTGGACGCTTGTATAACTAGCACGCACGGTAATTGCCTTTGGTTCGACATGAAATAAATAATATTGTACCCAAATATATTTTTTAACTATCAACAAGCGACCCGAGCGCGCACAAGTCCACAACTCGCTACGGACCGCATTAAGCCGCGATACCCCGCCTCATCTGTCATCATTAATGCCACGGTATCCTAATAAGTTTGCTACAATAAATAAAATAAGAAATATCAAAGAGTTGCGCCCCGTTTAATGGTTGTAATTGTGGCCAAATGAAATATGGCCGAAGACGATACGGACTCTGTGTCGTGGGTGTCTACCCGCCTTAATATCGACGTTTACACGCTATAAATATTTTAAATGATTATCTTAATGCATTTGAAGTCGTCATTTACATAAGCGCCGATGGAATGAGGTTGAGATGAGCCCGGTGCAGTTAAAACATTCACACCCCGCTCGCAAAATAGCCGCCAAAGTAAACGCGCTTTCATCACGTACGTCTCATAAATAGCGGTGCGGTGCAGCTCGCGTCGGGGCCGAACTAAATCTGACCGTATTATGCGCGTCCTGTCGAACATCAGACGCTTATTTGTGTCCGAAAAGCGCTCGAAAGACTTAAAGCCTTCCCGGTTGATGTATGGCGACGACACGTGAATGCCGACCTTTATATTCAAATCGGCGGTATTCAAATGTGCTCGTTGTCTATGCGACGGTTGACAATTCGCGGGCACTTTCGAAAAAGGAACGCGGGAAACGTCATATCACCGACGGGGTTCGAAACTCGAATTTTGCTTTTTGGCGCGTCGATACGCATCTGGCTTCTGGGCTGCGTTCAGGCGTCATGTTCGGTTCTTTGCTTTTATTTGAGTTCGATTGTGTCGGACGGAGATATAGTTTGAGATCTGTAGATATTTTGACGTGGGCCGCTGATAAAGTTAGTGTTTCGCGGCGGCCGGTGAGTTAACGAGCGTCTGAGTAATGAGCGATGCTATTGTGATTTGAACAATGGCTGGCGATCGCTATTGTTTATATAATTGAAAATGATATTCGATAACGACGGTTGGGTAGGTACGTACGTTTGCGTTTAGATGCGGCACCTGTGTACGATAAATTGTCAGATAAAAGTATCTCCACTTTCATTTGTGGTATTTTTACGATGATATCTGCGGTATTACCACAGGTATTACTTAGTTTTACGTGAAAACGTTGTAGGTATGTCCAGAGAGGTTATAATTAGGTACGAGGGCGGTTTATTTACAAATTTCTTGTTCCGAAAGTTGATGCAAATTTTGTTGGAGGACGCGGTCGGATGTCCGTACATCTGCATACAATGCCACGGTGCATCGCTCCAGTTCAGCGGTAATTTACTGCTGATCCCACTGCTTAGATGTCGCCTGAAGATAGCTCGTATCTTATTTAAATCGAAAATAAAAGGTGTATAAGAGTGCCGAACTGTGTTGCTGCTCTCAAAAAATGTGCGGTTAAGAATTGGGAAGGTTGTAGTTAAACTACCCTCCAACAAAAAAAATATTGTCATTTTTAATTCTCTGTCAATTGCAACAAGGAATAATTATTACAACTACACTCTTTTCACTTTAGCATGGTGCGGGTGACTGTTTGAAATACATTTTTTTACGCATATACGTGCACGCATTTTTTGTAGTTTAACGTCATACAGGCAACTATGGTATATGGTATGACATTAACTACAAAAAATACGTATACGAAGGTATATGCGTAAAAAATGTTATTTAAACTGTCAACCGCACCATGCTACAGCGCAAATAGTATAACAAATAAAATATGACAATATAAAACACGTATTTTTCAATGATCCTAAAAATTTAGATTGTGACGGCATTTAAGAATAAAAGGGAAGATTATTCCCGTTGTGGGGTGGTGTTACAAAAGTGAATAAGCTAAGGATTGAGTAGTAATACCAGAGATAATTTGGGAGTACTTACTGCCGATGATGGAAAAAGCTAAAGAGTAGGTACGTCAGACGGTGGTCGCGATATGAACATGTGATGTGACAGAAGAAGGACCATGGCGTGACAAGAAGATTAAGTATGAAAGAGGTAACAAACAAAGAAGTCCGAAGAAGATCCTAGGTTACCGAAGACGTAGCGTAGACCGAAGATTTGTCAATGAAAAATGAACGAATGGCTGATACGGCCGCATGGTTATGGAGTGTGGAGGTGACACCGATCTACTGGATGCGAGAAGTACAGGACTGGACAATGTAGCGATGCTTAGGGGAACCCTGTAGGTACAGTCAAGGGTCAAAAGTGCAGTTACACTCTCCCAAAACTCAAATGGCTAGTTTTTGTAGAAAAAGTTAAATTATCCACAACTGATTTAATATTTTGTATATAAATTATAGTATTGATTATTCCTACTAACCGCGAAAAGTTGAAATTTGCAAAAAAAATGCCTTTTCTGTTTTGGTAGAGTGTGACTGCACTTTTGACCCTTATAGTAACTATGCCAGGGTTATACGCCCAAAAACTGACGGGGTCTGCTAGGACCGATGCCTGTCTGAAAAAAAAAATTGAAAGAACGTTACCGCGGCCCTGGCACAAGCAACTGAAGGAACACTGGTGGGTTTTAGATACTTAAAGTCTAACACGACCTCCCGCTTCACCCAGAGCGGGAGAAGTCATTGGATGATTTACCAACTAAAAAAAAAAACCGGCCAAGTGCGAGTCGGACTCGCGCACGAAGGGTTCCGTACTTGGTAAATTGCGGTTTACGATTTGTGACGTATTAAAAAAAAACTACTTACTAGATCTCGTTCAAACCAATTTTCGGCGGTAGTTTACATGGTAATGTACATCAAATATTTTTTTTAGTTTTATCATTTTAGAAGTTACGGGGGGGGGACACATTTTACCACTTTGGAAGTGTCTCTCGCGCAAACGATTCAGTTTAGAAAAAAATGATATTAGAAACCTCAATATCATTTTTGAAGACCTATCCACGTATGGGTTTGATGGAAACATTTTTTTTTAGTTTCCGTTTCAACTAAGGGAACCCCCAAAATTTATTGTTTTTTTTTTCTATTTTTGAGTGAAAATCTTAATGCGGTTCACAGAATACATCTACTCACCAAGTTTCAACAGCATAGTTCTTATAGTTTCGGAAAAAAGTGGCTGTGACATACAGACGGACAGACAGACAGATGAGACAGACAGACAGACAGACATACAGACAGACAGACAGACAGACATGACGAATCTATAAGGGTTCCGTTTTTTGCCATTTGGCTACGGAACCCTAAAAAGATACATATGCCAGCAATGGCAGTCATTCGATTGAAATGTAGAAAGAGGCTAAGAGATAGATTGTTTGTGTAGAATGAAAGTTTGTCTGTGGTAGGAAGTAACTAATCCCTGGAAATACAGTTCCGATTACAAAAATGATTCATTTATAGAAAGCTATATTACTAGCTGCAGGAAAAAGCACGGACTCACGATGTAGGCTAAGGGGACAAAGCCACGGGAACAAGCAAGTTCTACAATGCTTTTATTACAATTTCTTTAATAGACATTTAACTAAACTACCAACTAACACGATAAACACTTATAAAATAAGTTACGATAAACGTTTTATCGTAACGATAATTTACTTCGATATGGCTACGTTTTATTTAGAAAACAGCGTAAAAAATAACGCTGGGCGTGTTGTATAAATTTTAAATAAACAAAGGAGTTTTTTTACCATCAGCTGTTCGTTACCAATTAACTGTGTTCGGAACGCCTCCCGTTGACAAATTGATGTGAATTTCTGAACGGGACCGCGCCCTTTAAAAATTATAACATGGCCGTCTTTTTCCAATCTATTTCGTGTCAGGGTAATGTACGTGGGACACTCAGAAAGTTTTGCGAAACTAAAAAAAATTGTTCTATACGTACATATATTTTTATTAAATCTTTTCAAAGTACTTTCCACCAGCCTCTATACAAAGATTCATGCGCCTAAACCAGTTTTCAAAACACTTTTTCCAGTCCGCCGCAGACACCTCGTTTACAGCCTGCTCGAACGCAGCCAGCGCATCTTCCGGCGACGAAAATTGTATCCCTTTGAGCTGATTTTTTATTTTTGGGAATAAAAAGAAGTCACACGGTGCTAGATCAGGGCTGTAAGGAGGGTGACCCAGGAGTTTGACTGGCGTGCTGTCCAGGAAGTCCCTCGTTTTGAGTGCGGTGTGCGCAGGTGCATTGTCGTGGTGGAGCAGTAGCCCGCGGAGCCCTGTGTTTGGTCGCTTGTTGCTTATAACAGAGAAAACTTCTGGCAAACATTTGGTAGTATACCATTCGGCATTAATGCTTCTTTGATCCCGTAAGGGAATTGATACCAAGTGGCCAGTCAAATTAAAAAAGCTAGCGATCAAAATCTTACCCCCGCTTCTAGATCGCTTCACTTTGGTAGGCGTTGGCTCATTTTGAAACACCCAAACAGTCGACTGGCGCTTGGTTTCTGGGTCGTATTGATAAATCCAGGACTCATCACCTGTAACGATGTCGTAAACACGCCGAGACGAGCCTGCTTCAAATTTGTTAAGCATATCACGGCACCATTCCACCCGGGCCTGCTTCTGAGCATCGGTGAGGTTGTGCGGCACCCAGCGTGATACTATCCTCCTCACGCGAAGATGGCTGTGTAGAATCTCGTGAACGCTTCCCGATCCAATCTTCAATATGTGTTGAATCTCCTGATATGTAATTCGCCTATTGTCTTGGATTAAATTTTTCACTGCTAGCACGTTTTCTTCGGTAACAGCCGTCAAAGGGCGACCGCTTCTTTCGTCATCCCCCAAAGTTGGTCGACCGCGCTGGAATTCGTTATACCAACGATACACGGTTGCCTTGGAAGGGCCTTCATCCATGAATGCCATTTGAAGTCTATCGTACGATTCATCCGGTTTCAGGCGACACTTGAAATCGTATAAAATCATAGCTCTAAAATGTTCCCGGCGCAGATCCATATTTCAGTGAGACACAATACTTTGAATTAACTCGCAAAAAATGTGGAGGGAAATTTTGAAATTGGAACTTACTTATTTTTACTTATAAATAATCATATTTTCGAAAAACATTATAACTGGCCAGTCTCCCATATATAAAATAGTTATTTATGATACAAGTGCGGAAGGTAGGTGATTTCCGATGAGTGGCATTTTTATTCACGAGCGAGCGAAGCGAGTGAGTGGATAAATCGACACAAGTCGGAAATCATCTTACGTACGTGTATCATACAACATTTTACTATGCATTGTGCGAGGAAATAAATAAATTAATAAAATGGCGGGCTTGTTCAAGCGCGTTCAGCATATCCACAGATTAACTAATAGTTCCTCGGGCATATCTACTGCGCATGTGCGAATAGCTGTCACATCGTAACGCAATAGGGCACGAGCAAAATATACGTTCTGCCAAACATATTTAATGAATATTTAAAATTAATTTATTGATCAAAATCTAAATCTAGAGTAATTAAAAACGCCTAAAATAAAGTATTACTTTTATTTTACCTTTTATATGAATGATAATCTCTACATAACAAATTTTTTAAACTTTTCTCAAATAATAAAAACTTTATGCGTCGGGCTGACGTTGGAGTCAAAAATTAAAAAAATACAGGAAAATAAAAAGCACTAGTGAAAAAAAGTGACACTTTCCGCACAGTTTGGCTGCTTGGAAAGCCGCTCTTTTCGAGGACATGCATTGTAAACTTTTTTTCGCAATACTTTCTGAGGGGCCTGGTAGGCTTAGATGTTGAAGCTAAGCTTTACAAGATAACATTTAATTTTTATAGTTCAATTTAAAATTAACCTTTCTACTTTTATGGACTAAATCAAAAGAGGATTTTGGACCCTAAAACTATATATACGTATAGCAATAATAGCAAGGATATGAGCGACGGTAAGATTTTGTCAGAAACAGGATCAAAAAGCTTGCTCTTGGACACAGGTCGCTCGCAAATAATTGTTAAAAGGCTTGGGATTGAGCTGCTCCAATTAATTTTGATTTTTTATATTTTGCACCGTGAATTTTGTTTTTAATTTTGATATTTTTTTCTTTTTTTTTGTTTTCTTGCAATGACAAGAATATTTACTTTTTAAAGTATTATATTATTTTATTTTAATTATTGTGAATGTGAATAAAAAAACAAAAAAAACTTTTTTTGTTTTTTTATTTTATCTTAGTTAGTTTTAATCATGGTCTGGCAGTTTGAGTAGTTTATGCGGCCTACCCGAATGTCCTTTCTTTGGTATTGTTCGTCGAATCGTTGAGCTCCTTAAATTCTGAGTTGAGATGCTCGGTTATTGACAAATGCGTGCACTGACTGGACAGGTCCACTCAATCTGGCTGGTTCTTTCCTCAAAAGACCATTTCAGACATCTGTCTACATGGTCTTCACATGATCTAACAAAGATTTTGTCAGGACTTTAAAAGAGACTGTGACCTCAGAGTTTGTTTCGGCCTTTCTAGTCTCTTAGTTCTTAGTAGTCAAATAGGAAACGCCGACCTCATCTAGTTTTAAAAAAAATATGTTAGACATGTAAAAGTGTTTGTACAAACCAACTTACAGAAATAAAATCATTTATCATTATCATAAATTCAAGTCGCAGCTCTGATTCTCATGAATGGCCATTGGCACTGATAAATATTTTGAACTGCCACAATTTTAATAAAGTTTCATGGCATGGTACCTTCGATGAAAAACTTCATAGAAGCATGGCACCCAAAAATCCAGATCTATATTCCATCTTTATTACCAGGAGAGCAGAATAAATTCCTTTCATATTCGGACTCGGAATCTGCCATCGATTATGACAGATGACTCCTGCGCATACTACCGTTAATTTATATTGTGTGTAATTTAACTGAGCGCACGCAGCTTGCAAATGCTCACCTGCAATGTTAAGCCGCCATTACTCTTTTTAATTATAGCCTGTCTTATAAAATAATTTTGTAACAGACTATTAATGTCTCATTATTGGAGTTCAGGAGGTATTAATAAAATCTATGTGACTGGTACCGAATTGTATGGATTTTATTTCCATGTGATCTGACGGGGCAGAATATGGAGTGGGTCTATGGGTGTAGTTGGCGTAATGGCTACTGTCTTGTCTTGTTATAGTATCGTTCTTGTTGATATTCCTTTTGTTGGTAATGAAAGCATTTTTCTATGAAGTTATTTTGCTTAATCATAGGGCCAGGCCTCGCTTTTTAACAGACTTACCAAAAAGAAGGAGGTTCTATATTCGACATTATGCATGTTTTGTTTTTTGTATGTTCACCGATATCTCCGTCAATTGTGGACCGATTTTGAAAGTTTTTTTTTTGTTTGAAAGAGTATGTTCCGAAATTTGTTGAAAATCTGATGAAGAACTTCGGAGATATACAACAGAACCCATTAAAAATAACGGAAAATCTCTCGGGATTGCTACAATCGCATGTCTGTTTTTTGTGTGTCTGTTTTTCATTTCATAACATAACATCACGCCAGTACGCTCTAAATGGGTAAGCAGATGTGTACAGTTCACCTTGGTACACTCTCATTTCTACGGTTATGTTCAGAAGATATTCGGGTAATCTAGGTACCCTATTAGGTAGGTACAAGTAAAAAGTGAAAAATAAAAAAAACTTATTTGCAAAAAAATACTATCGACTTCCAAATAAAAAACTACAAAGTGAAAAATAACTTTATTTTTGAAAGTCGATGTCTTTCTTTTTCCTATCTTTTTGCGATATGGACACCGCCAAAAATAAAGTTACTTGTCCTGAGTTTTGACGTTAGAACAAAAAATACGCTTTACGGTGAGTCACTGGAACATATAACACTTTCTGGGAAGTTTGATTCACCAAGAAGTTGTGAAGCTTGATCTTCATCACTACAGTCAATATTCGCCAAAAGACATCAAAGATTTCGTCTTACGACTTAACGACTGATCAAATACTTAACAATACAAAGTACAAAATGAAGTCACGGTAACCACACAACCCACATTTCAGTGCCACCGCAGCCATTTAACAACTTCAGCTTGCTATCGCAGCCGTTAAAAAAACTTACGCCACAAAAGACATGCAAATTGACTTAATTTATCTACATTCATTGAAAAACCTTAGATGTCCAAACAAAAGTTTAGAGGATTCAATTCAAATCCCGCCATTGTTGTCTGCCAAAGTTTCCGTTTTTTTTTCTTAACTTGATAAACGGTCCTTTGCCCGTAATTCGTTTAGAGATGTCCATTAATTATGTTTTAAATCGGCGAGTCTATCATCGGTTTTGACGGCGCGTCACTAGGGATGTAGTTTGTCAAAATCATTCCCACGAGTGATTTGATGCCACAATGTTTGGAGTCTTTGAGGTGGGTCAAATTATAGAGCGCAAGATTAATGTTGCTATCGACAAGGAACCTGTACGGTTGAGGGATTTGCTACGTTGGAGTAGTTTCTAGTGTGGATTTTTTACTTTTGGGCACGTTTTCATTTTACTCAGTTTTTGAGTATTTTGTCATTTTCTGTGTGAGCAGCGAGAGGAGGCCTGTGTCCCAATAGTGGGAACATTAATAGGCTGATGATGATTAAGGCAGCAGCAGTTTTGGAATAAAAACACCTTTTGTTAAACTTCTAACTGTGTTGTAGTTGCGGTTTACGTTACGTCAAGTACGATTTGAGAAATGCCCATATTTTAAGACCATTTACTGTGTAAGAATATCGTGCTATTCTTGGTTACTTAGGTACCAAAAAATATGAGGTTAAAAAACTTCACCACCACGGAACCACAGCAACCCCACTCCATCTTTACCTGCATTTTTTTAATACTTCAGCTACCGGCAATCTTGCGTGTTCGCGCATAACTAATAGACAGTTGGCTGTGGTACTTTGACAGTTTGACTAATGTAAGTCTATAGTCGATGCTCAAGTTTGACAGGTGAATTAAGATATAGAATGGCAGTGTCGACATCTGGGTTATTATCGGGCTTGGCACTGTGATGGACTGATGACGTCAGATAGATCTTTTGGATGGCAGGACTAAATTATTGGTTGCAAAATTGGTTTGTTTTTTGGAGAGGCAGGAAGTTACGGGTTACGATTAATTGTTATTAATAGTTTCTAGGATAATCCAAATTATGTATGTAATTTAAACAGGTAAACTGTTACTTATTTATGTATTTGATCTGGAATATATGATTTGAAAAATAAGCCATTCGAAAAAATCAATACCACGCCGGTTTTCTCAAAGGGATAGGCAGAAGTGACTAACTCCAAGTACTTCCAACACACATTTCGCCACGTCATACGAGTTCCATCTTTTTAGGGATTAGCTAGAACAAAGTACCAGGAAACTAACATACAAAAGATGTTTCCGTGCTGCGTCACAAAGGCACCTCGCATCAGTCAAGTTCACATCAAAACGACGCTGTTATTCCAAGTTATGAGAGATATATTCCTAAGAATTGAGACGTACCATCAACAAAGAGGTATGCCGAGTGTTTTTAAATCTACAAACATGTTCTACATTCAAAATTTTGACAATTAACCCTACCGCTGCAGAGTCTATGGTCGAATATCGCGCGTGCTCGTTGTCTCTGGTCGAAGTATATGTTTGTTATTGGTCGTCGATCGGTTGGTTCGATTAGACCGCAGATGGGTTATCAGGCTGAGTGTTCGGAGGTTGGAATGTCAACCGGTGTTCGGTCGGGTGTTTGTTTATGTACCTATCAAATGTATTGGTGTATGTTATTTAGTCCACGGGTCTTTTATCTAACAACGGATTGTGGAACCAATGGCTTTGACAACCAAATAAAATATTAAATTGGTTCTTTATAAGCTACTACTAATAACTGTATATATTTGTCTATAAAATATATATATGTATTTATTTTATAAATAAATAGTACACCAAAGACTACCTACAGTACTGTCTTTTCTTTAATTTTTAAAATCCATCCAAAGGTTGTCTTGAAAAGATCGCTTTTAGCGATAAGGCCGCCCATTGTGTCGCCCAGTGTAATGTTTTCTTCGTCTATACTGCCTGTAACTTATATGGTGTACATAATAAAGAGTATTCTATTCTATTCTACTACTGTATTTGCAACGCTCAACGATTCATTTGGGGTAGTTCGTCGACCACAGCATCGCTTGCCATCAGCTGAGATAGTAGAACTTATAGTTATTATCAAACAAAAAGGTGAAATTTATCTTCCCGTTTTCTTGATGAGCAATGGTTTTCCACATTGATGCTCATAATTACTACGAAATAGACCAAGTTCTCAGAAAAACCAATCACATGAAATTTGTAACTTATCATCATCATTCATTACAGCCGAAAGACGTCCACTGCTGGACATAGGCTTCGCCCAGGCGGCGCCACATTGACCGATCCCGTGTGTCTCGCATCCAGCGCATTCCCGCAACCTTAACCAGGCCATCGGTCCACCAATTGGGAGGCCTTCCAACGAATCGTCTTCCAGTTCGCGGTCGCCATTCCAGAACTTTAATGCCCCATCGGCCATACGTTCTGCGAGCAATGTGGCCTGCCCACTGCCATTTAAGTTTCGCAATTGTTGTAATTGATGTAAAAAAAGCAACAAGTTCAGCTACATGTCTTCTCAGTATGAATTAGAAAGAAAATGAGTTAATTTGCGCCAAGTATTTACTTATGGTGGCCTCACGTTTAATCACTATCTCACCCGATGGTAAGCGATGATGTGGTCCACGGTGAAGCACACCTGTCTAGAAATAACCTATTCACTCTTGACTTAAAGACTCCTAGGTAAGCTGTATGTTACTTCAGAATAAAAGCAAAGAAATTCAACATGCATCTGCGACATTACACCGAACAAATGAATATCTACGACTGCATGTATTACCGCAATTTTTATCCGCCTTTTTAACCGACTTACCAAAAAGGAGGAGGTTTTATGTTCGACTTCATATATGTGTTTTTTTTATGTATGTTCACCGATATCTCCGTCAGTTGTGGACCGATTTTGAAAATTCCTTTTTTGTTTGAAAGATTATGTTCCGAAATTGGTCCCATTTTAATTTGGTGAAGATCTGATGAAGAACTTCGGAGATAATTGTTTATACCATTTCATAACATAACATCACGCCATTACGCTCTAAAGAGGTACGCAGATGTGTACAGTTCACCTTGCTACACTCTCATTTCACCGGTTATGTTCAGTTTCATGATATTCGGCGGGCTTATTACGTAAGGAACAGCAAGTAGCAATAATTGTACAATTATTGCGCGATCAATTTAGTGACCTGGCTACTGAGGCTTTTAAGTCAAGGCTTTTTTTTTACAGTCACTTTTAACAGAAGCTATTTTATCTGTCCGATGATTTTTTAAATGTATCATTTGATGAATTAACGAGCTTATGAAAGAGCAACACTTCGTGGAGGCTGTTTTTTTACAATAGTAAATTTGATAACTATTTAGCTACAATATGCTGATAAATTAATATTCGGAGATGTAAAATATTTGTGTAAAGTAAATATGGCAGTGAAAATTGGATATTTTTATTTTATTTACATAATATAATAATTGATTTGAAAAATTGGATGACAAAAATGTCAATGTGTAAAATCCATTAAAATTTCTTTGAATTGTCGATTGTTTTAAGAAATCGAATCGATAACGCATTAGGAAATCACTAAATAGACTACATAATCTCGTATTTAAGCTATGAAACGTAAAATAGATTTTTCCAATTTACTTTAGACATTGGCAGAATAGTCGACATCGGTGCTTGCCATATAAAAAAAAATATATAAGAGAAGATACATATTGCGGACTTATCACATTCTAATGTGTTTGTAAGTATTTAGTAGTAAACATATTTTATAAGCTTCGCTGAGGTAACACTACAGTATAAAAAAATCCTCCACTTTACCGTGATCACGTCTGTTTCAATGATTCAACAAATAGTCCAGTTGCGTAGACACTGGTACACAAAACAACACCAATTTGTCATTACAATATTCACTAGGAATTTTGTTATTACAATATTTACTTTTACATTATTATTCTAATTTGCGGATAATTAAAGTAGCCACAAAATAACACACGTAAAAAGCCGCCAAAAACTCAAAATCTTCTGTACCTACTCAGCCATCAGCGAGCGATTGGCAATCGGCCAACAACAAGTGAAAAAGTAATCGCAATTTGACAGCCAGATTTGCTCGCCGATGGCTGTCGCTCTGCTGTCAAAACCATACGTAATACGAAATGATCGCGATCACCTTGCGATAAATGCACATTTCAGTTAGCAGATTTTTATTGTTAGCAGTGCTGTCGTAAAATTAGTATGGTGTGGCTATAGCTCATATTTAATGCGAATTCACGATTGAAGAGCAATTATTTCGCAAAAAAAAGCCTTACATTTTTTTGACGTAAAGCGATAATCGCGCGAAGATTGTACAATCTCTGCGCAAATATTGCTAATTGCTGTTTCATACGTAATAAGCCTACGGGTAATCTATTCTGGCATTATAGGTACCTTACGTAACTACTTGCCTATTAGGTAGGTCCAATTAAGGCGGTACCCTGACCAAAAAATCGGCATGAGATATGAGCGTTCCTATTGGTCTAGCGGCACTGGTGGCGCATGAATTACAGTAGTGAATACGCCCAGATTTTAGAATAAAATCTTTATAAAATCGAATTTTGGTCTTTTGAAAAAAATAATTCTACAAAAATGTTCGTTATTAAATTGTCTATCCATTAGTGTTAGTACAAAAAATAATCAATGAACACTTTACCAGGAGATGCATAATATCAATAATTATTTCTCATTTTTATGTTTTTTTGGAAGTACCTAGATTAGTGAAATATATACAACATTTAAAAAAAAACTAAATCTACCATTTTTGAATCAATATTATGTAGAAATTTAATGTATTTTTATTAATTGATATTTCTTTTTAAATAACGAGTAGATAGCACCTAAAAACAGCACAAAAAACGGCTTGCGCGGCGTTTTGCTCGGGGTACCGCCTTAAAAAGTGAAAAATAAAAAAAAAAATACAAAAAAATAATACCGACTTACAAATAACAAAACTACAAAGTGAAAAATAACTTTATTTTTGGAAGTCGGTGTCCATAACGAAAAAATATGGTGCCTACCAAAGACACCGACTTCTAAAATAAAGTTATTTTTCACTTGGTAGGTTTTTTATTTGGAAGTCGGTAGTATTTTTTTGTCAAAAAGTTTTTTTTAAACCTTACCACACCATGTTGAAATCATTTAAAATTAAATGTACGTTTTAGCCAATACAACTTAGCCTTACTTACGAATACCTCCCATTCTATAATGTAATTTTTAACCCCATACCATGTTGAAAACATTTGAAGTAATTTGAAATCATTAAAATGAATTGCCTGTTTTACGTAAATGCAACTTTGTCTTACTTATCGTTTTCCATGATTATACATATTTTTTTACCCCTAACCATACCATGTTGAAATCATTTAAAAGGAACGCGCGTTTTAGCCAGTTTCAATCTTCTTACCGTCCAATTTCGTCCAAAACCAGCACACATATACACTGCTAACGTGTGCAGGGCCATCGCTAAGGGCTTTTTAATCGCCAGCCAGCCAACCCTGCGCAGGGGCGGAGCCAGGGCGCGGCTATCGCGTGCAATTTGCATCGGTCGCTACTCCGCACTCCGACCACCGCTACTTGACCGCACGCAAACGCTGTTATTAACGCGTTAATAGTCCGTTAACACATGCAATCGCATCACTAGGGATTAATTGCTTTCTGTAATGGCCTCCCACAGGTCTAGAAGCTAGGAATTTTAGTTATAAAATCTTTGGAGTCTTTTCGAGAGCTGTGGCTGAGAGCTATACTCCAGATATCCGACATTTTGTGCGGAGGGTGATTAGATAGGAATAATTTGCTCCTGGCTGTTTATAGTTTGGATATTTATTTTTAACTAGCTGACCCGGCAAACTTTGTTTTGCCATAAAAACACCAAACATTTATCTAACCTACCTACCCTAACTTACACTACCTACCCTACCCGACTCTACACTATTCTACCCTACACTACCCTACCCTACACTACACTACCCTACCCTACACTTCCCTGCCCTACCCTACGCTACACTACCCTAACCTACCCTACACTACCTTACCCTACACTACACTACCCTACCCTACACTAAGCAAAAATAGCAATAAAGCTCAAATTGACTCTACGTTTTAGTTAGAAAACTTTTGTAAGGGAAAAAGAAAAGGGCTGTTTTAATTTTTTTTCCGGCAATTATTAGAAGTTTTCTCCCCGTAAAAACCATCTTTGAACTTCAACGAACATTTAAAACAAAGAATTGGCCAAATTGGTCCAGGCGTTGTTGATTTATGCGCTTACCAACACATTTTGCGATTCATTTTTATATTATAGAAGATTCTATTATACTAACTATGATACTAACACGAGAATTTAAGCTTTTTGTAATACTAACCCAATATAGATCACTGTTGTCCGAATTAAATGAATTTGAATTTTCCCCACTACAATAGGTATTATACTTCATAAAAGATAGCTTGATCTCTGCGACATAAGTCAATCTGACGTATACGTCATTGTAACGTTAATGTTAGCCTGTCAAGCGCTATTGTTACTGTATTGATACTGACAACTGTCACAGAGATCAAGCTATCTTTTATGAAGTATACGGACGATCTTTTTCAACAATACGGTAAATGGAATATTCCTGTACACATCCAATGAGCCCAAACACGATGCTATTGCCTTGTCGAGAGTTAAGGAGTTTCTATGGCCACCTTCTGGCTCCAACATGAGGTCAGCTCCATAAAAATAAGTAAGGAAAACAGTTTTGTTAGTAACCAGGTGGTAATCAAAGAAAAAGAGTATCGATGGTTCCTGTACTAATGGAAAAACCTTGTATCGCAGCCAGGTATTTTCGGTTCATGCAGCAGTATTTTACATGGAGCGACTGCCTTTCTGACCTCCTCAAGCCAGCTGGTATCAACGGTCTTAACGTGCTTCGCGAGGCACGGAGAAGTTAATCAGTCTGCCTAACCTTGTCCCAACTATGGTATGTTGTGGTTGGCTTCTTGTCTATCCCGGACGTGCGACTGCCTATGTGACCTGCACAACCCAGCCAGTATCAACGGTCTTAGCGTGCTTGCCGAGGCATGGACGAGTTAATCAGTCTGCCTAATCTTTTCCCAACTATGGTAAATAAGTGTCGGCTTCCAGACTATCCCGAACGAGCGACTGTCTATTGTGACCTGCACAAGCCAGCCGGTGTCAACGTGCTTTGCGAAGCACGGAGAAGTTAATCAGTCTGCCTAACCTTTTCCCAACTATGGTATGTTGGGGTCGAGTTCCAGTCTATCCCGGACAAGCGACTGCCTATGTGACCTGCACAACCCAGCCGATATAAACGGTTTTAACGTGCTTGCCGAGGCACGGAGGAGTTAATCAGTCTGCCTAACCTTTGCTCAACTATGGTATGTTGTTGTCGGCTTCCAGTCTATTCCTGACAATTGACTGCTTATTGTGACCTGCACAAGCCAGCCGGTATCAACGTGCTTTCCGAGGCACGGAAGAGTTAATCAGTCTGCCTAACCTTTCCCCAACTATGTATGTTGTTGTCTGTTTTCAGTCTCTCCTGGACGAGCGACTACCCATGGGACCTCCACAACACAGCCGGTACCAAATTTTTATAATTTTTTTATAGATAGGCTCGCCCTAGTCTTGACCATTATCTTATCTGATGGTAAGCGATAATGTGGTTGACGGTGGAGCCCGCTTGCCAGTATTTAATATGATATGAGTGCGTAGAGGAGGCTTGTGCCCCACCAGTGGAAATATTAAAAGGCTGATGATGATGCAAGGCAAGCATAGCATTAAGGTTCCCCTAGTCGACGGCACAAACTATTTTGAGCGCGGGGTTAAAGTGCATGCTATCTCATCCGACAACACGTGCGAAAGAGATAGATACTGTGATGAACAGTAAGAAGCTAGTTCGCGTACGAATTAACACCTTTGGAAGTTTTAGCGGAATGGATGATAATTTAGGACGAAAAAGAGCGCGCGAAATTTTATAAACAGACCTTTGGGAGTCCCTAAATGTTTATTTTCAAAATAAAATTATTCGCAATGTTGAACTATTAATCTATCCCTGTATGAAGGCCGTTTTGCAATTTTTCTTCTTCTTATGGTATTTATTTTCGCCCAAAGATGCGTTAAAATTAGTGTTGAAATATTAAACTTTCGACGCTCATAACTTTCAAGTATATATTTTTTTCTTTTTGTTTCCATTCAGGGCTAGAAAATGATGAGACAAATTGATATCATTATTATTTTTAACGTAGGTACATCGTCAAACAGTGGAGTAATCGCCGGACTAAGTTTGTATGGAAGAATGATTGACTAGTGTAACCTTAACCTTGATAATCATCCGTACAGCTGTTATTACTTGTCCACTTCTTCCCTTGAGCTTCCTTCGTCTGGGTATTTTAGTTAGATATCTAGCTATTATTAAAATGCTAAATTAGCATAGGTAAGGCTATGTCGTTTGTTAGCGAGCTGTGGACCTGTGGTATTTAAATTTATACTGTTATAATTAATAAGTGGATGCCAGAGCTTCTTAGGTAAGAAATAGCATTGTTGCACGTCGTACTATATTAAGTTGAGCAGTAGTAGTAAAATGGCAATCTCTGTTTTTTTTTTCGTAGAAACTGACATTTGGGGGGTTGCACTTTATCGTTACATACAAATAGTGTTGTAAGTTGTATGCATTCTTGAGAGATCGAAAGTTGTCAAAAATCGAAGTAGATCGAAACTAGAACAATTTCACAACAAAAAAAATTGTTAAGAACCTAGCGGTCCTTATTTAATATCTTCTTAATTATTTCAGACTTCATTCTATCGATTGCATTTATGTTATTGTTGATTTAATACAATACATTTATGTACTAATACTGTTACATTTAAATATATTCCGTTTATATTCATTAAACATTAACACCAATTTGTAAAATTTAATTGAGGAGTCCATGTCACATCAATCCTATAAATCACCTTATGATTGAGCCTTACCCACAACACTGTGCTCCGCGCTTGCAACATTAAAAAATAATAATAAGGTCATTCACAGCTGTCTGTTTAGTATATATGTTACGGCTAATACCCGAAGTGCGGCTACACCTATTTTAGCCGGTTAGAACTAGGTGTAGCCACTTACTCTTAGTTATACCTAGTACGAGCCGATTGTTTTCGGGTAAAACTAGGTCTAGCCTTCATCATGCCGGCTACAACTAGGTGTAGCCACTTACTCTTGGTTAAACCTAGTACGAGCCGATTGTTTTCGGGTAAAACTAGGTCTAGCCTTCATCATGCCGGCTACAACTAGGTCCAGCCATTCCCTGTTGGATAAAACTTCAGTCCAAGAGCGAGCGAAGCGAGCTCGGGAACTTAGGGCACCCCGACACGGACAGGTTAGGTTCGAACGAGATGACGGGAGCTGAAGTGAGCGAGCAAAGCGAGCGAACTCAGCTTCCGTCATCTCGTTCGTGTTAGGTTACTTTTGACCCTGCAGACAGAAATAGGAGCCCCGCGCAGCGGGGCTACGTCGACCTAGTTCTAGCCGGAATGATATCGGATAGACCTAGTTTTATCCAACAGGGAATGGCTGGACCTAGTTGTAGCCGGCATGATGAAGGCTAGACCTAGTTTTACCCGAAAACAATCGGCTCGTACTAGGTTTATCCAAGAGTAAGTGGCTACACCTAGTTCTAACCGGCTCAAACTAGGTGTAGCCGCACTTCGGGTATTAGCCGTAACATATATACGAGATAAAAAATCACAATATTCATTGATTTTGTTTTTGTTCGAAGATCGAACCAAAGACCTTTTACGTATTTCTTACGAAGTATAAGGTCTTTGGATCGAACTGAAGCCATCATACTCATTGCTTTAACAGAAACACTACTCGCTGTAAATTCGCTATCCTGATAGTTGGTAAATTAACTTATTCACGGCTGCCTTTTTCACTTCATTATCATCCATCATCAGCCTAAACTGCTGTTGCTGTAGGCCACAGCTAGACCTAAGTCTAGGTCAACCTGCTGACCAATTGCATTTTTCACCTGCATGCTATACTGTATACGTATACCGAAGTTCTAGGCAGAAGTCACACAGAATAGGTGTACGAGGGTATAGCTTTTCATTTTGTCTTAGATAACTTAAAGATGTATAACAACTAAGAAGCAAAATATGATAATTTAGTCATATTCTTTCTTAAAGTATTATATTATCTGTGTCAGATGTCAAATGTCAGATTTACTAGCCAGAAACTGTCCTACTGTACAGAGAAGCCACAAACACTAAGCTGGGAACAAATTATCAGACGCGACTTACAGCCGCGGCTGATATGTGTGCACAGTCGTATGGGACGCGGCTGCCAGATCTCTATCAGACGTCCGAACGCCCAAGGTCACGTCCGCGACTTACGTCCGATAGTTTGCACAAGGTAATGTAAATTCATTACCTAGATACTATATAAGTCGCGTCCGTAAGCCGCGTCCGATAATTTGTTTCCAGCTTTACCATTTATTCAAGGAGGTTTCCTCACGAATCACGATGTTTTCCTGCCAGGATAACTGCACATTATTTCTTAATCTAAACTCCCAATGACGTAATTAATTCGTTTATTTCGACACATAGGTTACAGCTGTTGGCCGCGGAGCAGCGTCCATGTTTGTTGTCGAAGCGCGCGAAATTATCCAGATTTCGCGGGCAAATCTCCCGCGCTCCGGCTTTGTTTATGATCTGACAAAAGCACATTTCAGCCGTCTAAATAAAAACTGGAGCATCTGACTTTTAGGTAAAATTGTGTGATCTTTAAATTCGGAATCAGGCAAACAGAAGCATCTAGTATCTAAAAGAGCATAATACCCTTTTCACGTTTCCAGCACAACGGAAAAGTCTAACTTCGCCGAATATTCAACATTTTAAATATGTTTTTTCTTTTTTTCTTCATTTGGCGTTTTGGTCAGTTACGTCCTTTTTGCTTAGCTTAGCAGAAATGTTACCAAAATGTAATTTATGTTTTTTTTTTTGTTTTTTTGTAATATATTTTTTTTATGTAATTTTAAACAGTATCTCGTTGAGTTAGAGACCGTTAAAATGTCTTTGACATGGAGTTTTGTTTTGAAAATGTTGCGGTGTGTTCCTTCGGTGCACGTAGGTAAGTATTTCGTTTGTTTTGTTATTAATTTAGTATTACAGCAGTTATTGTTATGTGTTGAATTGTTTATGCATTGAGAGTGTTTGAGAGTGCTTTAGGTATAGAGATTGATCGGGCACTGTAGTACTCGTATCATTAGTGTTTGATGATTGATTTCAAGAAATAAACATCCGATGCGGCCCACTTTTGCGAACTTTACAAGTGATATAGACAACAAAATACTAGCTAAATGTCTCTTGCGAACATTTCTGATATTGTATGTTACTCAAACTTATCAATAACCTACTCAAACATAGTTTAAATTTGATATCGGTTACAAAAATTGAACATGACCAATACGTACAAAAAAAATCTTCTAACAAGCCTTAACATCTCCGATCCGCGAGAGATACGAGATATCGTTTTTTAAATAAATAAAAAAGGGCCAAAGAAATCGTGGCATTAATCCGTTGGCATGAAAGGAGGCCGAGCGGCCCCCCGTGGGGGGCGGCAGGTGCGTGCGCGCAGTGTAGGCGACCGGGAAAAATGTGGGGACAAGTGTGAACCGCCTTTGTGTTACTTACAACCTGTTTTTTGAACTTTGAGACATTTTTGACACCCATATTCGGGCTTAGTCTAACCCCAAAGGTTATTTTCCCCGCCAAAACTGAAAAAAAGGTGGTCATCAGGGAATTCAATAGAAAATTACCAATTTTTTTTTTTTTTATGAAACGTTGCCTCGCACTAGGAATTTCTACTGTATCGTGGGTAAATAAAATAATAAAACGGATTCATTTATTTGCCCAAGGATCTCTAAAAATCCTAAAAATAAAAAAGGCCGTATCGCCCGCAGCGCCCCTCGCAGCGAGCAGGCGGAACTAATCGTTCGGCCACGGTGTCACTATTATTTCATCTGCTCAGACAGGATCACAGAGGATTTCTGGATAATTGTTCACACGTAGATTTGTGGGTTGAAGGGTAAGCAGGGAGAGTGGTGTGGCCGTCTTTGAGTAACAAAAAAGTAACGGCATAATAACGAGGTAATTTTTGAATATCTATGATTTACTGAGTGCTTATTCTGACTTCTTACCCGACTGGGTTATGTGTTTCGCGCGTATCTTGTATGTATGTACTTATGTATGTAATATTCTTTATTACCTCATATCTTTTTAACCACTTGACTGAATTATATAATTAAGACATCGATAGATAAGTCTTGACTGCCCAAGTGTTCTTAGATAGGTGAAGTTCTAAAAAAACAAACATGGCGAATTTTGGGCGCCATATTGTGCGGGTCTCAATTTTTTTTCTTCCAAACCCATCGAGTGGAGTATCAAAATGAAGGATTTTAAGAGGTGATTACAAAAATATAAATCACTTGTATGTTTAAAAGTAATTCGAAAAAGAAAAATATAGGTAACTAAAAAGCTGTAAATAAAAAAATAAAAAAAACGAACTAAAAAGACGTAAACAAGAAGAAAATCATGCAGTGCAGTCGGAGGATACATCTAGTATTGGTCAGCCAACTCGCGAATATGAATCCTCCGACTGCACAGCAAGATTTTTGTCTTGGTAAACAACTTGGTCTGGTCTTTTTAGTTCGCATTTTAAGCAGTCATGATTTTTGTTATTTTTTACGTCACGGGACCAAATATCTTTTTAAATCCCTGCATAGAACTCATCACGAACTCATTTAAGATCTTCAAGTTTAATTTATTTTAAAGTATTCGCATATTCTCATAACAATATGCTTACTTTATGAGTGCAAGAGTATTTTTACGCCGAAGTAAAATAAAACTACACGAGAATACGCTATAAATGTGACTCGTGCGCCGCAGGAGTTCCTAATCGATACCTGCGATAGTGCTGCACCGAGGTTCTTGTCGATACTCACCATAGTGATGGACCGAGTTTCATATACGATAGAATAACGTATCTATATAACTTTTAAATTTATTTTTAACCGACTTACCAAAAAGTAAGTAATAGAATAGGATATAATAGGCAAGTAGTTACGTAAGGTACCTATAATACCAGAAAAGATTACCCGAATATCATGAAACTGATCATAACCGGTGAAATGAGAGTGTACCAAGGTGAACTGTACACATCTGCGTACCCCTTTAGAGCTTACTGACGTGATGTTATGTTATGAAATGGTATAAACAATACACAGACATGCGATTGCAGCAATCCCGAGCGATTTGCCGTTATTTATTGAAGAGTTCTGTTGTATATCTGCGAAGTTCTTCATCAGATCTTCACTAAATTAAAGTGGGACCAATTTCGAAACATATACTCTTTCAAACAAAAACAAGAATTTTCAAAATCTGTGCAAAATTGACGGAGATATCAGTGAACATATATATAAAAAATAAAAAAAAACATTCATAAAGTCGAACATAGAACCACCTCCTTTTTGGTAAGTCGGTTAAAAATGGATTACCAGTTGCCGGACGCACATACGACAGCAACCCCCCCGGTGGGAAGAAGGAGTGTCGGTATAGCGTTGGCCGCTCTATCCCCTGCGGCCGAACTCCTCCTCAACCCGTCTCAGGGAGACCAAGGGTGCCATACACGGGGTCATCTGGCGCCCATGTGTTGGTTTGGTTCCTGGGGTGGTCACGGCGTACAGTGTGTTCTGGTGCGCCGGTGATGGGGGGTACTCCCCAAAGGAGGGTCTGGTAAGCGTGCCCGTGTTCCCGCCATAAGCGGCACAGGAGGACACCGTGGAGTTTTATTGGGTTAGAGTCCCACATAACTGCACTATCTCCCCGTGGAACTGCAGTATGCATGAGCATTTCCTCAGTCAAAAAAAAAAAGGAAAAAAAGATAATATAAAGATTTTAATAATAATTATAAAAACACGAGTAAAACATACCACTTCAATAATTAATTTGGAGTTTATTGTCAGATTGACTAGAATTGAACAAAAAGTCCAATGTCAGTGGCTGAATCGCATGGTTGAAAAATCAAAAATAAAATATATTGTATGGATTCGTTCCATCTTCTGGCATCAACAGATCTGTTAAACTATTAAACAGCATCTGAAAATGGGAAACAATGTTAGAAATTAGAAATGATAACAAAAAAAAAATTGCTTTTTGACATTTGCTTATTATTATTTTGTTTTTATTGTTATTTTTTATAACTTTTAAATTTTTATGCAAAACTTTTTGCATTTAATTTTCACTGTTTTACTTTGTTTTGTTGAAATTAATTGTGATTAGATGAATTTCATTTATTATTTTTATTGTAGTAATTAATTAATTCAAGATTTGCACGCCGCAGTATGTGGCAAACATGTTTGAGCCATTTCTGTTATTGTTATCCTGCATGCACTTATTATTATTTGTTGTATGTTTACACGTGTTTATGCAAATAAATATATCTGAATCTAAATCTGAATCATAAGCAAGTCAAGCAGATATTGTTTAGTAAACTGATTGTGCCATAACTCTTAACTCTCCTTACATACATACATACATAAACTCACGCCTTTTCCCCATGGGGGTAGGCAGAAACTACAGAACGCCACCTGCTACGATCCTTACATACTTCTTTTGCTTCACACACATTCATACATCTAGTCACACACGCCGGTTATGGGTACTGCGCACTTGGCCTTTCTGAAGAACATCACCTATAAGGTCTATATATGTCTTTCTAGGGCGTCCCCTCCCGGCGTTTCCATTCACGTCTGCCTTGTAAATACCTTTCGTAAGTCGACTTTCATTCATCCTCTCAACATGGCCAAACCATCTTAACGTACCCTTTTCAATTTTAGTCACTACATCTTCTTTTAAACCACAACGTTGTCTTATTACCTCATTCTTCAATCTATCAGTTAAACTTACACCACACATACTCCGCAAGGAGCGCATTTCTACTGCATTAATCCTACTTTCATGTCTTTTTTGCCATACCCAGCCTTCACTTCCTTATACCAGGCCCCTCAGAAAGTATTGCGAAAAAAAGTTTTTATATATGGGAGACTGGCCAGTTATAATGTTTTTCGAAAATATGATTATTTATAAGTAAAAATAAGTAAGTTCCAATTTCAAAATTTCCCTCCACATTTTTTGCGAGTTAATTCAAAGTATTGTGTCTCACTGAAATATGGATCTGCGCCGGGAACATTTTAGAGCTATGATTTTATACGATTTCAAGTGTCGCCTGAAACCGGATGAATCGTACGATAGACTTCAAATGGCATTCATGGATGAAGGCCCTTCCAAGGCAACCGTGTATCGTTGGTATAACGAATTCAAGCGCGGTCGACCAACTTTGGGGGATGACGAAAGAAGCGGTCGCCCTTTGACGGCTGTTACCGAAGAAAACGTGCTAGCAGTGAAAAATTTAATCCAAGACAATAGGCGAATTACATATCAGGAGATTCAACACATATTGAAGATTGGATCGGGAAGCGTTCACGAGATTCTACACAGCCATCTTCGCGTGAGGAGGATAGTATCACGCTGGGTGCCGCACAACCTCACCGATGCTCAGAAGCAGGCTCGGGTGGAATGGTGCCGTGATATGCTTAACAAATTTGAAGCAGGCTCGTCTCGGCGTGTTTACGACATCGTTACAGGTGATGAGACCTGGATTTATCAATACGACCCAGAAACCAAGCGCCAGTCGACTGTTTGGGTGTTTCAAAATGAGCCAACGCCTACCAAAGTGAAGCGATCTAGAAGCGGGGGTAAGATTTTGATCGCTAGCTTTTTTAATTTGACTGGCCACTTGGTATCAATTCCCTTACGGGATCAAAGAAGCATTAATGCCGAATGGTATACTACCAAATGTTTGCCAGAAGTTTTCTCTGTTATAAGCAACAAGCGACCAAACACAGGGCTCCGCGGGCTACTGCTCCACCACGACAATGCACCTGCGCACACCGCACTCAAAACGAGGGACTTCCTGGACAGCACGCCAGTCAAACTCCTGGGTCACCCTCCTTACAGCCCTGATCTAGCACCGTGTGACTTATTTTTATTCCCAAAAATAAAAAATCAGCTCAAAGGGATACAATTTTCGTCGCCGGAAGATGCGCTGGCTGCGTTCGAGCAGGCTGTAAACGAGGTGTCTGCGGCGGACTGGAAAAAGTGTTTTGAAAACTGGTTTAGGCGCATGAATCTTTGTATAGAGGCTGGTGGAAAGTACTTTGAAAAGATTTAATAAAAATATATGTACGTATAGAACAATTTTTTTTAGTTTCGCAAAACTTTCTGAGTGTCCCACGTATAAGTGTAGGCACCAGCACGCTGTTGTGAACGGCGAGTCGAGCTTCCGGAGACATTGACTTGTTGGTCACAACTGCATGCATAGTACCATTCACTTTATTCCCTGCATTCACTCTCCTTTCCACATCCTCTTCAATCTCTTTCCTCTCCTTACTCTTAGTATTAAGTATTATGTGAGATATATTTCGATTAAATATATTTCGATTAAGCATTCATGATGATAGATGTTACGAATATTTTGTTTGTCTAATAATATAGCCATATTTGCATGTTTATATATTTACGTGCTATTAATTCTGATAATGAACATAACCTAACCTAGCTTTAAGAGGAGACTCTAGTGAGACTTTCTCCATACAAACACATTCTGCTGTTTTCTTCGTGGATAATGCCTCTAGAGCAATGATTTTTTTTCCATAAAATCTAGGTCTAATTAATACGTGCCTGTATCATTTCCTTTTTTTCAAAACATAATCACAAAAAGAAATATGACAATCCAAAAATCCGAAAAAAAAATCCGTTTTTACCGCCATGTTCAGAAGACTTTCAGACAAAATTTATAAGTTTTTAACAAAAAAGGAAATGATAGGAGCATAGATATACTTATATTCCTCTAAATTTTGATATAAGAGTTTTTTAGATCAGACCAGTTTTCATGAAGAATACAGCAGAATACGAAACGTCTTTTATTCAAAGTTTTTGTAGGTAAAATCAGCCTGAGCTGCAGTTGTCCCTTTCGCACTTTACGGGGTGAGGTTGGAGGTGACGCGACGGCAATAGTTTCTTCAAATACCTATTTTTCAAATTCCTGTTGACTAGAGTCCGCTCTTAACTCTCCTAACTCTTAGTATTAAGGATTATGTGCGATATATTTCGATTAAGCATTCATGATGATAGATTTCGCGAATATTTTGTTTGTATAATTAATATAGCCATATTTGCATGTTTATATATTTACGTGCTATTAATTCTGATTTAATGTGATCAATGAGTCTTCAATCCCACATGATCACTAATAGCTGCACTTGTGTGTAACTAATTAACATAACCTAACCTAGCTTTAACCATGCCGTGAAACTCTGTTATTGGCTTAAGACGGTACCCTGACCAAAAAATCGGCATGAGATATGAGCATTCCTATTGGTCTAGCGGCACTGGTGGCGCATGAATTACAGTAGTGAATACGCCTAGATTTTAGAATAAAATCTTTATAAAATCGAATTTTGGTCTTTTGAAAAAAAAAATCTACAAAAATGTTCGTTATTAAATTGTCTATCCATTAGTGTTAGTACAAAAAATAATTAATGAACACTTTACGAGGAGATGCATAATATCAATAATTATTTCTCATTTTTATGTTTTTTTGGAAGGAGATTAGTGAAATATATACAACATTAAAAAAAAAAACTAAATCTACTATTTAGAATCAATATTATGTAGAAATTTAATGTATTCTTATTAATTGATATTTATTTTTAAATAACGAGTAGATAGCTCCTAAAAACAGCACAAAAAACGGCTTACGCGGCGTTTTGCTCGGGGTACCGCCTTAAGAGATAATTCTCTCATCTCGCTGTCACTGTGCAGTGTGTGTGTGTTTACTAATTACTAAGATGCTAGTAACTTTGATACAACTGCACTGGGCTGTTCATTGACAGTGAGTTGAACATCTATTCATGAAAATAAGTAATAAGCTGTTGAGTTTCCAAATAAATAAATAAATAACCTACTGATATAAATTACATTTTGGATTCACTGGAAATTCGTGCATTTAATTACACCAAATTTATTTACAAAGATAAAAGTATTTAAAGTGTAAAAATACTTAATATCTAAGACTACAAACAATTTAACCAAAAACTACTCAGTACCCACTAACTAAACCTAAAAATATACTAAAAACAAAAATATGGCGTCGAAAAATCCTCCACATCGTTGTCCATTGGTAATGTACCCAAAAGGCTAATTCATTAATTTAATTCATTTTAATTATATTTTTAACAGACTCAAAAAAAAGGAGGAGGTTCACAATTCTTCGGAATCTTTTTTATTTAAAAACAACTTGCGATCCACGAATGCCCTTCATGTTATCTTTAACTTGAGGAGCCTTCGTTGATCGGAAATTTTACAAGTCCGTGATTAGACCTATCATACTGTATAGATCAGAATATTGAGCTGTGAAAAAGATGGAAGAAAAGAGATTGCATGCAGCAGAGATGAGAATGTTGAGATGGATGTGCGGAGTGATGAGAACGGACAAAGTGAGAAATGAGTATATTAGAGGAAGTTTGAAAGTGGCACCAGTGACAGAAAAGTTGAAAGGAAACCGTTTGTCCTGGTATGGTCATGTGATGAAGAGGGATGAAACGCATGTTACTAAAAGAGTTATGAATATAAATGTGGATGGATGGAGACGGAAGGGACGGTAAAAGAACAGATGGATGGACTGTGTGAGGAGTGATATATATGACAGAAAAAGGAGTCAGTGATAGCGTGACGGGGGACAGGACGGTATGGAAGAAGAAAACGTGTTGCGCCGACCCCAAGTCCCGTTTCCGTAAGTGTGTCCGTGGCATCAACAGTAGGCCCTATCAGAATATCAGCGCTGCGTTATTACCTTTTTTGTATATCGCTGCACATGCTGTGATAGTAGCCTTTTTGGTCTCGCACAGGGTTTTTTATTTTATTATTGTTTAAGTGTATGCTTATTTCTCGTGTCTCCTGTGCGGGTCACAAATAAATATTTTTCTTTCTTTCCAAGTAACATGGGACAAGGGCAGGAAGATGATGATGATATTTCTACCAGACTACTGTCCCACAGCAGGGTAAGGATTCCTTCTCAAAAAGAGAAGACATTGATTGTTATATCATCAATATCACTTCATATTATAAAATAAAGTCCCCTGCCGCGTCTGTTGGCGATAAACTCATAAACTACTAAACGGATTTTCATGCGGTTTTTAACCAATAGAAATAGTGAGAAATGAGGAAGGTTTTTGTGTATAATTTGTCACGGGTAAAGCCGGGGCGGGCTGCTAGTTAATTATAATATAACTTTCTTTAGCCGACTGCCGAAGGAGGGTAATGTGTTTATCAGTCTATGTATGTATGTTTTTTCCTATGTGTGGTTCCAGAGACTAAACGCGTTGGCCGATTTTGATAATTCTTACGTCAATCGATTCGTCTTAACCCTGCGAGTGTCACTGGCTACATTAAAATTGAAAAAAAAAGCGGTTTTTGGGCGCCATATTGTGGGGGTCGAATATTTTTTTCCTCCAATCCCGTCGTGTGGGGTATCAAAATTAAGGGTTCTAAGAGACGTTTTCAAAAATATATAACATGTTTAAATGTACCAAATTCGAAAAAAAAATATAACTAAAAAGTGTTAAAAAAACAAAAAACCCGACTGCTTAAAAAGCGAGGATACATATTCGCGAGCTGGCTGACCAAAACCAGATGTATCCTCCGACTGCACAGCATGATTTTTTTTCTTGTTTACGTCTTTTTAGTTCGCTTTTTAAGCAGTCGTGTTTTTTGTTATTGTTTTTACCAGGTTTTCATCACCAGTAGCTTCGTCGCGTGTGGATGTTCCTGGATCATCTGGAGGTGGCGCATTGATGGCGGGTGTAGTGTTAATAGTCGAATTACGCCTTTGACTAATCCTCCTTTCCTGGTTTATCCTTCTTTGGATACGGGTCACCTTAGATTTTAGCTGCAATTATCAATTGTACAACATTTACATATCATCATTACTTATCATCATCATAATTTCAGCCCATAGATGTCCACTGCTGAACTTAGTCCCAAGTGTCACCAGATTGACCGGTCCTGGGATAAAATCTGTATATTTGTGTCTGTGGCATCATAACTCCTAAACGGATGAACTGAGTTTGAAAACGTTTTTAGGGTTCCGTAGCCAAATGGCAAAATACGGAACCCTTATAGATTCGTCATGTCTGTCTGTCTGTCCGTCCGTATGTCACAGCCACTTTTTTCCGAAACTATAAGAACTATGCTGTTGAAACTTGGTGAGTAGATGTATTCCGTGAACCGCATTAAGATTTTCACTCAAAAATAGAAAAAAAACAATAAATTTTGGGGGTCCCCATACTTGAAACTGAAACTAAATTATTTTTTTTCCATCAAACCCATTCGTGTGGGGTATCTATGGATAGGTCTTCAAAAATGATATTGAGGTTTCTAATATAATTTTTTTCTAAACTGAATAGTATGCGCGAGAGACACTTCCAAAGTGGTAAAATGTGTCCCCCCCCTGTAACTTCTAAAATAAGAGAATGATAAAACTAAAAAAAATATATGATGTACATTACCATGTAAACTACCAGCGAAAATTGGTTTGAACGAGATCTAGTAAGTAGTTTTTTTTAATAAGTCATAAATCGTAAACCGCAATTTACCATACCTTCGTGCGCGAGTCCGACTCGCACTTGGCCGGTTTTTTTTTTGTTTGAAAGGTGCCTTTATCGAAAGTGTTCTTAGCTATGTTTGATAAATCGGTTTAGCCGTTCTAAAGTTATAGGCGTTTTACTGTTTGAATCGGGCGGTTTTCGCAAGATATTGTGTCATAATTATGTGTTCATAGATATGAAGATGTTAGATTTTCGATCAAAGCGTGTCTACTACTAGATAAATTATGTAACATGAAACAAAAATGATTCGGGGGTATTTTAAATTTTACTTGTACCAGTGGTGTCCCATACAAAGAAACCGTGCCGATGTACTGTACTGATTATACTGATTATTTTTTGTACATCGATCGCGTTCGGTTCCGTTTCACTGATATAGATGGTGGTCTATCTATCGCCGTAGAACGGAACCGAACGCGATCGATTTACAAACAATAATCGGTATAATTAGATGAAAAACGCTAGTTACATCGGCACGTTATCTTTGTATGGGATGAGGCATCTGTATGCTAGTATTATATTATCCTTGCTTGTACTATGGTATTAAATTCTTCTTATCAAAATTAGTACAAAAATATGCAACATAAAATCAATATTTTTAACCAAACAAACTACAGTAAAATTTATATTATTATGTAGGGTACTTTTGCATCTTCCTATTACAAAAACATATTCTGGTTTCTTAGTATTAACGGTTATGAATAAGACGATATTACAGAAACACCAACCCATAAAAAAGGACATTTAAAAAAGAAATATCATGCCGTTAATTTAAAGTTTATTTGAACTTATAATTCCAAGTCAAACCAAAGTTGTCACAATTCGGAGACCCGTTTAAAAAAAAACAACAAATTGATATACTTAAATACAGATAATAATAATACTAGCATAACTATAATCTCAGATTAGAGAACAGAATATATATTTAATGACATAATACTTACAGAGTCATTTTCCAATTTGAGTGCTTTATTCCGTTTATCCTTTTCAGATATTGATTCATTTTGTTGTTGTATCAAATCCAAAAGATTCGCAAGCAAGTGTTTCAACTTCGTTTTCTTCGTTTCAGAAGCAGCTAATCTCTCTGAGAGTTTGTGGACCTCTGCCGTTGGTTCCTCTCCCTCATCGGCCCCTAGCTCCAAGTCATCAGGTTGCGGCGATATATCAAGTACCATGTCAAGATCTGCCGCTAACTCCTCTTTTGTATCTATTTGATTTAAAGCTGATAGATGCCCTAAAAGATTCGCCGGATCATCATGATCGTTCATTTTTTCGGAGGCACTTACGACGTCAAAAACTAACTATACGACACTATATTTTTGATCGTTTTGTAACAATAGCATTGAACATTTATCTCACACACAATCACAAACCAAAATTATTCTCAATACTTTACATTTGGCAACATAATTTACTTTCTACCCTCTTTTTAGCATTTGTCAAATATCTAAGTACCCTTCAAACTTTCAAACTGGAATGTGTTATTAATAACAAGGTACATATTCTGCCTCGTTGGTCTAGTAGGTTGCAAGTGCTACTGCGTATGAGTGCCCGGGTTCAATTCTCGGGTCAGCAATAGTGTTATTGGGTTTTTCCATCTAGAATTTCGCAGCAGCAGTAAGCTGGAGTCTGGATTGGTGCCCGGTTTGTGGCAATAGACTCGGTCCATATTAAATGATATTCAGGAGCGTAGCTACTGCGGCATCTGCCGTATCAATGATACGGGGCCCCCGAACTACATGGGCCCCGACGTGTGGAAACAAAAGTTCGTAAAGTCGTAAGTCTTTTTAAAAAATCCATGCAGATGACAGTTTAGCCTATTCAATTAAGGTTGCTTAAATATCATTACGGTTACTCTAACATTATCTCACAATGAAAACTTAAGCTATCCCAGGATTCTCGCATTTGTAAGCAAGTCAAAAAACCAGGCTCTTATTTTTTTTTATTTTGTCATAATCTTTATCTTCCTTTTGCTCTTTGCTGCACTCGAGTAAAAAGGGCCCCAAGATTTTTTAAATGGGCCCCCTTTTGCCTTGCTACGCCACTGATGATACTCAAACATAGCTATCGAAATGTGTGTACTATAGATCCAACTCTGCCCAACCCTTCGGGACATAATGCGTGATGTTATGATGGTAACAACTGGAATAGCACCTTCACAAACAGTTGTAGCCTGGTAATGTTGGCCCACTCCTATTGCCGGCAAGCTCCCGGAACTCCATATCAAGTGATATTATGTAAGTAAAGTTCACCTGTAACCAAGTAGACAAACTACAATCGATAACGCTATTACAAAACGAATCAATGTATTTGAATGACACATCTGAACGTTAAGTCACGTGGTCAGACCAAACAAATAAAAGGCGTTAACGATAGTAGAAAGAGATTCGATACGAAACGTTTGTATCATAGATAGAGGGTCAGCCCTTTTTTATTGTGGAGTAATGCTCATGCATACTGCGCTACCACGGGGAGATAGCGCAGTTATGTGGGGCTCCACGGTGTCCTCCTGTGCCGCTTATGGCAGGAACACTGGCACGCGTTAGCATTCACCGCGAACCCGCCGCGGCTGTCCGTCACCGGACCTTTCTTTGTAACCCCCATCACCAGCGCACCAGAACACATTGCACGCCGTGACCACCCCAAGGACCAAACCAGCACATGGGTGTCAGACGTCCCCGCGTATGGCACTCTTGGTCTCCCTGTGACAGGTCAGGTCAGTGGCCCCGCGACCTTCCACTTTTCGAAGGTAGGGAGAGCGGTGCACAACGCGCGGTCTCCAACCCTCAGCTGCGATATTGTATGGTTATGGGAGGCCCCATACGACATAGCGACCCGCCTCAGTTGCGATGTCACCCAAGCGGCGCCGGAGCGCCGGAACCTATTTGTTGGCCGCTACGTCGTCGGCTTAATCGGCAAAAGCCATGACGAGCCTCCTCGGGTTCCTCTTCGCGTCACCGTGGATGACCAAGCCACGGATACTGAGCCCCCTCGCATCGACAATGCGGGAACACACCGGGGGGCGGGGGTAGCTAGTTCCTGTCTGTAGACGCACAATAAACACGTTTCTGTGTGCGTAAGTTTGGGCGTACACTGCGTACCCACACGCAAGACTAAGATCAACCCGCTGTCGTGAGATAGAACAACTGTACCTATGATATAATGTCAAAGGCATAATTATTGCTTGCACATGGTGGAACAGGAAGCACTCACGTTGCTTTCAAGTAATTTCACTTTCTCTAGAGCTCGCACAATCTCGACATCTAGGATAATTTGAGTTAAGTTGCGTAAGCTATGCATCATGCTGTGGTCAATTTTAAAGCTTGAGTACTCGGAAAGCGAGTGAGTTAGCACGCGATATGGAAGCTATAAATACTAGGTGTTCGCGCTAGAATCACGGGCGACTCTTTCTCTCACAGTGAGGTTGCCTGATTGACCTGAATTCCAGCCAGTAAGAACTACACAACACCGTATAAGAACATTTAAAATCAACATTGATAAATCGATCGTTATGGGATATACAGACTGTAAATAATATTAGGAGCGCTTGTAGAAGAGAAGTGTTAGACTGATTCTGTGTGTTATTAAGAAATGCGTCAGGATGTATTATAACTTTTATAATTCATATAAAAACAATTCAAATTGAATGGTATACTTCATAAAAGATAGCGTGATCTCTGTGAAAGCTGTCAGTATATAGTAACAATAGCGCTTGACAGGCTAAAAATAACGTAGAAACGTATACGTCAGTTTGACATTATGTCGCAGAGATCAAGCTATATTTTATGAAGTATAAATAACCTATCAATTTGAATTGTTTATTTTTTTGTAGAAAAACGAGTAATCGCTGGTTATTATGTGAGGATCTCTTCAGTGCATCGTAGCCCGTACCAGTCGTCGTCCATCGTACCATCGTAGTCGTACCAACATCCATATTGTAGCTGCCGCCTCGCTTTCAATGTACAATTGGCATTAGAGTAATAATTTCTGTCTGTGCTAGATTACTAAATAATGAGTGCAGTTAGATCTTTCGTCTATTAGAAAGACGCAAAATACCAGTTAAATAAGTTGCTCCAAGTAAAATATTTATTTTTTATGTGGTAATCTTTCGTGGAAGAGTATATTTGGTCTGGAATTTCCCATGCAACAACTTACTAGTTTCAATGAAAGGCACACTCGCCTCCGTGTGAAAAGTGTTTTATTATCTCAAGATAACTCACTACCGGTATGAAAAGTGACCTATGTCCTAATCTAGGTCACAGCGCCTATCCGTAGGCCAAGTTTCATCAAAATCCGTTGGTACAGCCATGAAAACTTAACAGGTTACTACTCGGCGCCTTAAGGCGCCGATTCCCTTGAGTAGCTGATTTTAAAATGAGAATCACGTCTAAACGGCAAGTCGTAATTTATTGGAAAAACACGAAAATCACAACAAAACCGCTGGGCGTATTTTAATGAAATCGACACCATATCAAAGACAATTTAATTATCTACATTTTGATCTGAAGCTTTTTTTTTAAAGTCATAGAATAATAAGAAAAGTACAAAAAACTACTAAATTTCGGGTCGCGCGGGTGTGAAACGAGTGCTCGTTTTGTTCCCTCAAGGTCGTTGGCGTTAGTCGTCGTCTTAACATATTGTTAGTTAAGTATGGATAGTATAAAAGTATGGATAGTGTAAATGTATGTATAGTATAGAAATACTAGCTTCTGTCAGCGGCTTCGCCTGCGTGAATGTTGAAAATGATACCAAGGGAACATATTCCCGGGATAAAAAATATACTATGTGCTATTCTAGACTATAATCTATATCTGTGCCAAATTTCATCTAGATCCGTCCAGCCGTTTGAGCATGAAGAAGTAACACACATACAAACACACACAGACTTGGGCCTATACCCTCTGTAAGAAGGAACTCACCGTAATCAACCACGCAAGCTTCGTACCTTTCACAATGTTCTAGTAGTTTCAATTATAATCAACTTGACACATTTAGTAGGCACTCGGTAGAAGCCTCTTAAGAGGGGACTCTAGTGAGACTTTCTCCATACAAACACATTCTGCTGTTTTCTTCGTGGATAATGCCTCTAGAGCAATGATTTTTTTCCATAAAATCTAGGTCTAATTAGTACGTGCCTGTATAATTTCTTTTTTTCCAAAACATAATCACAAAAAGAAATATGACAATCCAAAAATCCGAAAAAAAATGTCCGTTTTTACCGCCATGTTCAGAAGACTTTCAGACAAAATTTATAAGTTTTTAACAAAAAAAGAAATGGTAGGAGCATAGATATACTTTTCTTCTAAATTTTGATATAAGAATTTTTTAGATCAGACCAATTTTCATGAAGAAAACAGCAGAATACGAAACGTCTTTTAGTCAAAGTTTTTGAAGGTAAAATCAGCCTAAGCTGCAGTTGTCCCTTTCGCACTTTACGGGGTGAGGTTGGAGGTGACGCGACGGCAATCGTTTCTTCAAATACCTATTTTTCAAATTCCTGTTGACTAGAGTCCGCTCTTAAGTTACAGATTCTTTAGACAAGAGTTTTTGTAGACAATCGTATTTTACTGTCTCACAGCCCCTCCCGCCATCTTTTATTTGGCTCCCGGTTGGAGTAGATCGTTTACGAGTGACAGTAAGTCTGAAGGATCCTCCCTGAATAGATATTCACCACTATTCTAATGAATGGCCAACTTTACAAAAAGAGCTTATTTTTTTCTCTTCCTAGCCCATCTTGTGGGGTATCAAAATAAAGGGTTTTAAGTATATTTCTATGGTTTTAAGAGTCGATTTCAAAAATATTTAACTTATAAGTTTAAATGGAATAATTTAAAAAAAAATAACTAAAAAGTTATAAATAAAAAAGACGTAAACAAGAAGAAAATCATGCTGTGCAGTCGGAGGATACATATTCGCGAGCTGGCTGACCAAAACCAGATGTATCCTGCGACGGACTTTACAGATTTTTAGTTCGCTGTTTAAGCAGTCGGGTTTTTTGATTTTAATATCTTCTTTTGATTATAAATGACTGCTTCCCCATTTAAAACAGAATACTCTCTGTATCTAAAACCCTATTTATGTTTTTCTTAATTTACAACCATTACATCCAACTCCAAAAATAGCCCTTGACTTAAGCGTAAACAAAAACAAAATAAAGGAATGATTGATAATATTTGCGAGCAATCAATTGAAGCATCTACTAAACACCACCCACGGGCAACATTCATTACTGGCTTACAATGATTAACAGTGTTTGTGTGCTGTACATGGTCAGTAATGTATGGTGGATGCAGCGAGACTGCCGGCGTGGGAGCTTGGAGTCACTGACCGGAGCCTTGACCGCCGTTCAGTGAAAGTTGGACTGCATTGATGCTAAACAAGATAGGTACTCTGAGATATAGATGTACAGTTGAATCGATAAAGGAAAGGTGTTTTTGGAGGAGACAATCATGTAAGGTATGCTTTAGGAATCATTATTGGGAACAGCTAAGGAGTTAAGAGGAAATATGAGCAGAGAGCGCCGACTGAATTTCCTAAGTAAAAAATCATAATTCGAGGTTTGGCTCTCGTCTAGTTCCTTCTCCAATATTGGAACAATATAAAAGATATTCCATAAACTGGTAAAATAAGTTATATACTATGTCCCTATGTTTTTATTTTTCCATTTATATTTGTCAAATTTGTACACTAAGCCTCTGTTGACAGAGAAAATTTGAGCATGTTTTGAGGGTTCTAGTGCTTCTAAAGTTAATGTATCTTCAAAAAGATAAACATAGGGACATAGAATATTTCTTTCATTTTCAGTTTATGGCATATCTTTTAAATTGGTTCAATATTGGAGGAGAAAAAAGACGAGAGCCAAACCTCGAATTATGACTTTTTACTTAGTAAATTGGTTCTCTTACGGATCTCTAGTTTCTGATTCGATCACGCAAGGAAATGCCGAGCATAGCCCTCTCCATTGCCCTTTGAGTGACTGTAAGCTTTCTGATGAGGCCCATTGTAAGCGACCACGTCTCAGAGCCATATGTCATCACGAAGAATTGCCAAACTTAAGTGGCAGTGGGCAGGGCACATTGCTCGCAGAACGGATGGCCGATGGGGCAGAAAGGTTCTGGAGTGGCGACCGCGAACCGGAAGACGTTGCGTTGGAAGGCCTCCCACCAGGTGGACCGATGACCTCGTGAAGGTTGCGGGGATCCGCTGGTTGCGAGACGCACGGGACCGATCAATGTGGCGACGCTTGGGGGAGGCCTATGTCCAGCAGTGGACGTCTTTCGGCTGATATGATGATGATGATGACTTAGTAAATTCAGACGGCGCTCATTGATTTTTGGAAGCAAAAAATACAGAGATAAATAGTTTAAAATCATTTTTAATGTACAACACTTAAGATTAAAACTAATCAACAACAATTACACAATAGTCAACAAAAACGCGATCAACAGCACAGACAACAACATTGTTTGCACACAACAACATAATAAATATCACAACATTACTACATAAGTCAAAACTGACAGAATTACATCTCCATCAGATCTACGAAATTTGTATATTTACACTGGCAACCCCGCTTATAAAAATAAGCTATAGAACCTCTTTGCCCCTAATTTTAAATTTGTGTTTTTTTCTTTAGTGCTTGTGGCCTCCCTTGTGGTGGTAGACGTGTTTGTAGACGGGTACATGGACTGGGTAGGGCTTGGGGATTGGGACCTCAACCCTCTTTTCGACCTCAACGGGGTAGGGCTTCTCGACCTCATAGGGGACGGGCTTCTCAACAGTGTAGGGCACTGGCTTCTCCACTATTTGGGGCACGACCTGTAAAATTAATTGGGGTTAGTTCTGTTTCTGGGGGACATGAGGAGTATTCAGGAAAAATAAAGTACGCAATCATTAATTTTTGGGTATGCAAATATTTTTCTATTTGAACGTTGCATTGGTTGTCAGTATTTTGTGACGAACATATCCTTATGTAACTGGTTGCAAACTGTCACAGACGCACTGTTCTTTTTTCAAACGCACGCTTGACTGCCCGCGCTTTTACTTTCTGTCATGGCCGACTGCGTTACGTAACCTGTGCAGCAATGAATGGGTGCCCGCGCCATTATGAGATAATTGCAAAAACGCATCTAGATACAATCTGTGATATAACACTTATATTGTACTATTTTATTTGCTGTGTTAAATAATTGCATAATTTCTCTTTGGCATTAACTTTGTGGTTTCAGTTTAATTGAATTTTATTGATGTTAGAAGAATGTCGTTTTTACCTTTAGGGAATGGGTAGCTAAGTGTAAAACTAATTGGTTTTAAGTTTATGGCATGGGTTGTGTGAAAGGTGGTTTTTAATGTTTTTAAAATGGCGGTATTTAGTTTTAAAGAGGGTGGACAAAGAAAGGTTGGTTTATACTTTTTTTATTACGGCAACAATCGAGAAAGTTATAAAAAGTGGTGTCCGTTTTATTTGCGTATTAAATTTTATATTCCTTTTATTTGTTTTTGTTAAGACTCGTTTTAAATTTATGTGAAATTATTAATATTTTTTTGAGAAATGACGCGGACCGGAACTGTCACCTTTAGGATTCCAGTGTTGCCATAAGAACTTAATGAGACAGACTGGTTCAAATGTACATAAACCAAGTAGAAAAATTTAAAATCAATGTGAGTTCTACACTGTTGTAATGATGTATGACGTTAATGACTAATTATGAGATGATTTATGGGTACAATTACCTATGTGTTGCTAGTCGCACGACCGGTGTACAATTTTTTATTTAGAGGAGTCAATAAATGCAATTGAATCAAGAAGGAATCTGATCGACAAATTGCTTATTTATCACAAAATATAGCAATATTTTAAAAGTAAGGATAATTAGGTATGTCCTTTCCGAATAGCAACGTAAAAAGATGCAATTGGAATTGTTTATTTTGAATATCAAAACTTTTTAAACACTATTATTAGGCCATCATATTGATGAGTTTTTAAATTATTCAACCTTGATCGGACTTCGCTTCGAATATTGATACAAGTAGCAACTTTAGATACTCCTTTTAAACTACCGGAATCTCATGAAAGCCGAATTAAAAGCCTATGAATTTAGTATTTAGCACGAAAAAGAAAACTAAAGTATTTCAAGTTCCAAACCCTATTTGTGTAACGCATGTGGAGTGACCATTGTAACCACAGATACAAATCTAACTAGATGACGCGATTGTATGTCTTTGCGTGTCAAAAAACGCAGTAAAATTACGATCTACTCTTCATTTAGCATTATCCACCGAAACCTAGAAAAATGCCTTTTTGACTTGACTGCATAGAAAAAGTTGGCCGAGGCATTGGACATGTTTTCTTTCATTGGTAAGTAAATTTATTTTTAGATTGTATGTGAAAAAGTGGCACGCTTGGTTTTCATACAGATCGAGGGACTTGCGTTATCTAGTAAGATTTATGTCTGTGGTTGTAATTTAGCGCAGTGGACATTGTTGAATTTTCATAATGAAAGAGATTGTAATTCCAAGTGCGTTATGCAATAAGGGACAGGAAGCAAGTCGGATAAACTCATTGTGAGAGTGAGACAGCTATACAGCTCTGTCCCTTTTTAACAGTCGCAACATGTTTCTAGCAAAATGGCTAAACTTTTAGCAAGATTTGATGAGCTATTCAAGACTATATCAGGCTACATAGGAGGGAATTGTTTCATTTTCATTCATTTGCTTTTTAACTCTTGTAGCAGGCATTAAGCACTCCAGATTTTCTGTTAATCCCTGGTGTCAGTTTATATTGTTTTTTTAAAAAGGTTTTTTTTTTTTTATGGCAACACTACTACAGACAGTATGGCAACCCTATTAATGACAGTTCCAATTTTAAAACTTTGGTAACGACTAATGATCTAAATGATGGAGGCAGATTTTCCACTACAGGGGGTCCAGTGATGAGGGAACGATTGAAGAAAAACAAGAATGATCTTAAATAAGTTCTTACCTTGTAAACTGGCACATGGATAGGCTGTTCCACTGTGACGTGGACGGGGTAGGGTTGGGGGATGGGGACCTTCACGTACTGCGGCACGGAGACAGCCACGGGATGGGGTACCGGCACGCCGATCTTCTTCACCACCGTGACGTGGTATGGCTTCGTGTGCTCCGAGTGGGAGTGACCTTCGGGCTCCCACTCGTCTGATGGTCGGGCAGCTGCGAAGGCCGCTAGGAGGAGGATGGCTGCTGTTTTCTGGAAGGTGAGATTTTGTTCTTTAGTACTGGGTCAGATATTATAATACCAGCGGTACTGGATTGTGACGGACTATATCCATTTAGACAAGGTAAAGTATATTCGTAATTTGGCATTTAAAGACAATTTAAGGGATGGTTTTCTTCGCTTTTAGTCAAGGAATTAAATATTCCTAGTGCAAATTATGAATTAGAAGAAGTCACATTATTGTTCTTGCCAGGTAGATTCGAACTTTGTGCTTATGCACAAGTCGTCTAGAATTCAATTTTTGCATTTGGATAAATTTGCAAAGGCAATAAGCGGTTGGTCAACTCTTCACGAGACCAGAGTGCTGGCCTTTATTTTGGCCAAAGAATCAGCATTGCCATCCAACGTGGCAATGCTGCCAGCCTTAGTTGAGCACTTTTTAGTTCTAATATTAATTTGTAAATAATGTACATATGTAAATAAATACAATTTGCAAAGGGAATCAATTTCGATTTTATTTCCGAAATGGAATTTCATATTGTTTAAGTTATTCATTGTCTATGGTGCCATTGAACGTAATAGTCCAGTCACCTTAGAAAAGGTAGTAGCAATACTATGATGTAACTTAGTACCAGACCCATTATGTCACAAGCAATCACCAATTTAAACTATGCATTGTGCATTAATTCTCAAACAGAGCTTGCAAAAGTAATAAACATAATTTTTATAAAAAAATATTTTGACAGTTCGGGATAGCCGCCAAATTTTTACACTTTTTATGATGCAACTTCCACGCAAAGGAACCACACATTATACAGCCAGGAAACCCGCCACGATTTTCCGATCAATTTGAATGTCGCTGTTACGTCACTTTATATAAAATAATTAAGAAAACACTTACAAAAGCGATCATGTTGAATAGTTTAGATGCTGTTGTCGACTTCTAAGTATTGACTGGTGCAATCTGAGATCCCCACAAGCGTTTTATACTTGGTGAAATGTACAACGCGCCTTTCCATTCAGTGATAGGATCTTCGCACCATGAAGTTATCGAAATTGAGATCTGGCGAAACGATGCTGATTTGTTTTGCGTGTATTGCGGTTTTTTAACGACGGTTAATGATTTGAAATACGAAGTAGGGAAGCAATGTATGCGATACATATTCGTTTTATACACTTGTATGTAACTCGACAGTGAAGTTCGATTGTACTATTCGGGCTTAACAAGGAGAACTTAATACCAGGTACTCGATTTGTTTTTTTTTTCATCTCTATATGTGCTCAATTCTTTTTTGAAGTTATTATTATTATGGGCGATAGAAAGTATGGCAGTTAAATTAAAAAGTCAACTAGGTTTTATGCGACAGTTTGTTTTTTTTATGGTTTTTAATTACTGTCACAGCGAAGGGTAATTCCATAGATAATTAGTTTCTCTCTCTTCTATGATGCTGGTTGCCAAGATGAAATATGATTTTAATAAGGTTCGTTGGACTATTATTTGTTATCTATGAGACCAAATTAACTGGTGCTGCTCAGCTGATTTACCTAGGAAAATAATAAATATTAAGTGCTGATCAACCTTCAGTTGTCTGATTACTGAATACTGTCTCTCAAGATATAGGTTGTTAGTTTGAGAGGCAGGGTTCATTACTCAAATTTTTACAATGGAATTCTTGCTGTACGTGTATGCAAACTGTAATGTAACCTTTTTTGCACCAATAAACTTTTTTTTTTTCGTCGTCTGGTTTGTACCAGAATAAGCAGACCCAATCAGGCTAATTTCCGTATAAAATATTTACATGTATTAAGAACTGCATTAAGTACTGTCGTCATGAATAGATTCAATTTGAGAAAAGGTACCTAAAACATTTCAAACATTGTAACCTGTTTTTTTTCAGTTACGAAAAAGGAACATTTTTGAAAGGCCCACTTATATTTTTATTAAATACAGAAAATATGTAATTTATTGATTGCGATCTTTATTTTTCGAAGGTACTTAAAGAGACATCGAGTAAGAGATGGTGCATACTTAAGATCAGTTATGTAAAAACAATAAAACTGAAAAGAATAATAGGGACTTGCGAACTTTTTACTAGCAACGAAAGTAGTTTTTACTATTTTTTTAAGGTATTTTCTAAAAAATAGAGATATAGCTTACGTTTTAACAAACGTTTTTCGGTTATAACCATAGAAATATAATACATCTGTGGTTATAATTATAAGGAGCTCGTGGCTAAATAATAACAGCCGCAAGGGTCGATCTTCAAGGTTAAGCAACGCTTGACGAGGTCGGTCTGAGGATGGGTGACCATTGCAACATACCGAGTTTCCTCCGTGCCTCGGCAAACACGTTAAGCCGTTGGTCCCAGCTGTCATTTGAAGATCTTTGACAGTCGTTACGGGTAGTCAGAAGCTTGAGATCTGACACCAGTCTTGCCAAGAGGTATCGTGTTACCCAGTTACTGGGTTGTGGAGGTCAGATAGGCAGTCGCTCCATGTAAAACACTGGTACTTAGCTGAATCCGGTCAGACTGGAAGCCGACCCCAACATAGTTGGGAAAAGGCTAGGCAGGTGATGGTTATTATTATTATAACCTAAAAAAATAATTATTTTTAAATTGAAACAAACTTTTTTTATTACAAAATAAAATGTAATAATTCAAAACAAAATAGCATAAATCTGTTTTGTTGCCAGAGTAAGAAGAAAGTTCGTAAGTCCCAATTATTTATGTCAGTGAAGGCTTTAAAAAAATGTGAATGTAGTCCCAGCAGGTTGACGAAGTCCAAAAGTAACTTTTACTAAAAAGGAGTTAAAACACGAATTTTGAAAGAGATTGTTTATTTTTACCCGACTGCCGAAGGAGGGTAATGTGTTTATCTGCCTATGTACTTATGTATGTTTGTTCCTATGTGGCGTTCTAGAGACAAAACGCGTTGGCCGATTTTGATGATACTTACGTCAATCGATTCGTCTTAACCTTGCGAGTGTCACTGGCTACATTCAAATTAGAAAATATAAAAATGACGGATTTTAGGCGCCATATTGTGGAGGCCCAATTTTTTTTTTCCTTACCCATTTTGTGGGGTATCAAAATAAAGTGTCTTAAGAGGTGATTTCAAAAATATAAAACACTTATGTATTTAAATGTAACTAAAACTAAAAAGATATTTATATATTTGACAAAGTTTATTCAAAAAATCAAAAAACCGCGAATATTGTATCCTCCGACTGCACAGCATGATTTTCTTCTTGTTTACTTCTTTATAATTCGCTTCTCTTTTAATGCAAAACTTCCACTTAGTGTCGACACATTGACCAGTCCTGTACATCATGCATCCGACCAATTCCTGCAGCCTTAACTACGATTGTTTGTGTGAGTGTACGAAATGAACTACGTTTAAGGTAACGTTTTATTTCGTGTGTATCACGAAATTAGGGTATAATAATTTAGGGCTAAAATCATGAATTTCTTTCTCTTTTTAACCCCCGCCGAAAAAAAAGGGGTGTTATAAGTTTCACGTGTGTTGCTGTGTATCTGTGTATCTGTGTTTCTGTGTGTCTGTCTGTGGCATCATAGCGCCTAAACGGATGAACCGATATCGATTTTTTTTTTTTGTTTGAAAGGTACTTCGGTCGAGAGTGTTCTTAGCTATGTTTAAATAAAATCGGTTCAGCCATTCAAAAGTTATGGGCATTTTACTGTTTGAATCGGGGTGTTTTCGCAAGATAAATGTGTCGGGGGTTTTTTAAATTGTGAAATTTTACTTGTTTAGGTTTGGCTTCCGCACTTTTTCTATACACCATGGTGCGTGAGCCATGGCGGCACTCATTCGAGCCAGCTCACCTCCCTTCAGAAGCCGACTTCTTGGTTTCTCAATATCATGTTCTATCCTGCATCCGATTAGACTGGAAGCCGACACCAAAATCCCTGCATCCTAATTGCATCACACATGGAGTGACAAACGTTTTTATTTTGGCTAATCAACCAAATTTACTGCGTTATTCGCAGTCACGAAAGAAAAAAAAAAAGAAAGGCCAAGTGCGCAGTACCCATAACCGGCGTGTGTGTATGACTAGATGTATGAATGTGTGTGAAGCAAAAGAAGTATGTAAGGATCATAGCAGGTGGCGTTCTGTAGTTTCTGCCTACCCCCATGGGAAAAAGGCGTGAGTTTATGTATGTATGTATTCGCAGTCAAACAGTCGATTTTCCCAGGTATGCAGCACAAGGTGAGCCTTTTCCTAGTAATGTAACAGTGTAGGTTAAATAAATAGAATATTAAAATGCAGCACAGTAACCTAATTGCGTAACTTCAAAGAATGGCGTCCGCGTGCTTTTCTTGCATTTTTATTTTTTTATTAATGATAAGCTCGCGTTTGACCACTATCACACCTGATGGTAAGCGATGATGTGGCCTACGATGAAGCACGCTTGACTTAAAGACCCCAAGGTTGTAGCTATCAGGGAACAAAGACTCCAGAAGGGAATTCCACTCCTTAGCTGTGCGCACAATGAAAGTATTAGCAAAACGCTTTGTGCGTATGGGTGGGAAGTCCACCATGTACCGATGGCGCATGACCGTACGTCTTGTAGTCCGGTGATGGCAAGGGCTAGGTGGAATCTAATTGTGCAGTTCCGTCGCACACTCTCCGAAATGTAACCAATAAAAAACCGACAGGCTGGCAACTCGGCGTCGATGTTCGAGGCTCTGGAGCATTGACGCGACCAGTGCATCGTTGCCAATAAGCCTCTTAGCCCGTCAGTCAATCGACTCAAATGCATCAAGCTGGTATTTGGCAGATCCGTCCCAGAGGTGAGAGCAGTACTCCATGCATGACCGAACTTGCGCTTTATACAAGTTGAGCAGCTGTTCAGGTGTGAAGTACCGTCTCACCTTTGCAAGAATCCCCAATTTTTTTGCAGCCAACTGAGCTTTCGCCTCAATGAATGGACCAAAATTGAGGGTCGATGTCAACGTAACACCAAGAAGTTCAAGATGGTCCGTTAACGGCACGGTTACACCACGGAAAGATGGAGCCGGGTGGAACTGGCTCTTCTTAGCGGAAAAGAGACACGCCTGGGTCTTAGTAGCATTGAAACTGACTAGATTGGCATCACCCCATTCGGAGACTGCCTTCAAGGATAGATTTAAGCGTGAGACCGAATCTGAGGCCCAGTAGTCCGTGCGTCGGACACGTATGTCTCAGCAACAGTGCTGTCGTCTGCATACCCAAAGGTTCCGGGTTTTAGCAGATCATTAATGTGCAGCAAGAATAATGTTGCCGTGAGCACTGACCCCTGAGGGACTTCGGCGTTGATATCTAACTGACCGCACGAGCAGCCATCGATAACCACTCGGATGGATCGATCCCTGAGGAAGTCCGCAATCCAATTACACAGACCACTAGGCAGTCCGAATTCATTGCTTCATATGTTCAAAAATCCGTCTACTCTACAGCGTAAAACACGCAATGAATACTGTTGAGTTATCAAAATGAAAGAGAATGCGCCTGCTTTGCAGGACAAAACAGTTACGCAATAAGGGTGCAGAGACGAATTGTATTTCTCCAATTATAGTAATAGTTTCGTAAAAATCCTATCTACCTACGTAAAATCTTATAATTCTTTGAAGAACCCGGGCTAACCCTAACAATACCGTTTAGTTCTGTAACATAGGAAATTTACATAATGAAGAACAATGCCCGTTGGTCTACAATTCTACATCTTACTTAAAATCTCAGTAGACGCCAAAAATGCGGAGTAACTGCAAAAATATGTAAATTCAGAGCCATTAACTAATTGATCGTACGCGAATGTAGATTATTACGGTTGTGCATTTACCACTAAACAGAAATGGTGGAAAAGGTTGATTGAGAATAAATAACTTCATTTGAAAGATAAAGATCACTAAATGGCCTTGAGACATAAAGTGACATTTGTGATTCTCAAAAAGAAGAATATTACTAAGTCATAAATTGCGTAAGAAGATTGGCCGCCATGGCCGAAATTCTATCTGGAGAACTATTATACAATGTGTCCGGATTTTGGTAATAAAACTGGAAAGCCGTCAAATACACTTACTTAATTTTATCGATAAAAACACCCCACTAAGGGGTTTCATCTCTACAAATATTTATTGCATTTCCTAAAATTAAAGGCAAAAAGGTGCAAAAAACAAAAGGGGTTCTTTTTAGGCAATAATAAAATCAAAACGAATTGGCTTAGAGCTTTGATTCTTTTGTTAGTGTTTAGAATATCTCAAATACTAGCAAAAATACCCACAAAAGTCATGTGTTCCCTAGAAAATTTGAAGAATTTTAGGATATTATGCAATTTTTTTCTTCTTTTTTCTTTTTTGGGTCAATACAAAAATGTATCTCATCTTTTGCGTGCTAAATGATTATTTTTTTTTGATTTTCTATGTTATAGCCGTAAAATAACATTAAATATAAGCCTCTGTGAGACCTAGGTCCAAAGTTATAGTTGTTAGACTATGTAGATATCGTAATAAGTAAGTTAGGTACTAAAATTGCTCTTTCTTTGAGAGTAGGGGGATTTCACTCCTTATGTGGGGGAGTCTGCATGTCGATAAAATTAACTGTATTTTACGGCCTTAAAGTTTTATTAAAACAAATCTGGTAACGTGTAAAAATTCTATAAGAAAGTTGCTGCAATTGGAGCAAACAATATCACCATACATTGAATTGTTGTTTGCGTAGTGGTCCCAGTTTTAAATGAAGTGGACCTTCCGAATCTTTACTTTCTAATGACTTCAATGCTGACGTAATTTGTACTCGGAGTCTCTAGCAAAAACACGTGTCCAGTCCGTCGCACGGTCCAACTTGATAGAAAGTAGTTCTCTTTTATTTTGTTTTGGTTTTTTAGTTCAAAGTAGAGCTTTACTTTTAGGTTATGTAGGTGAACGCAAATATTGGGTAAGTGAACCGTTCTAGCTGTTCTAAGACTTTATTTTTTTTACTGGTCCTGAAGAACTTAAATTAAACATAAGTACTACATTGAAAATAATTTGTTTTTAAATAAAATTGGCCTGCTTTCATGCATTCTAATTACGTAACACACACCGAATGTCAAATCCCTTTCAATTGACAATTCAACCATGTCCATTACGTTTTCTGTCGAGTCGACGACCTATCCAAACATGGCTACAGCACCTACCTATGGTCAAAGTGAAAGGAATCACAATACCTGTCCGATCCATAGTCTTAATTATTAACTATTAAACTCAAAAAGCCTCAATTCCACATTCTATAGCAATTTTTCCAGCTGGTATTCAATGAGATTCAAAACGAGACAGAACATCCATTAGATAAAAAACAAAATGTTCTAAATTCAAAATCACAAAAAAAAAAAAGATCTGTCAAACTGCCCGCGCTAAATCGGACCGCACCCAACGCCGCAGCGCGGTAGCGAGACAGCACGCCATCTTCCGGCGACTCGTTTCCGCATGCATTGTTTACTTATCTGCTTTTTATTGTACTTACGTTCTATATGTGGCAATTAACTACTGCCTTCTTAAAGGTTTTATTTTTTTAAAGCTGTCGCAATCCCAGTCTTTTACATAATAAATGATAGTGCGTTTTTGCGGACAGAGTTTTTCTGCTTATAAACGTTTCAAAATAAAGCGAGTTCTTTACTAAGAGAAGGAACGTCTATTGAACAACACGCTAGCTACTGGCTATCACTGTTTTCAGACCACACAGTTCTGATTTATTGAATTTATATAACTGTAGTAGAAGTGTAAGTATTTCTTTATTTTTTACTGCTGCTTCAACTAGTTGTAACATAAGGTAAAAATAGTACCACGGCATCCTCGCCTGCCGCCTGAAGTAGGTCCTCACCGGACACGGCTGTTTTGGGAGGTTCCTGTTCAGGATAACGCGGGAGGAAACGCCCGGGTGTCACCATTGAGTAGATCATACGGTGGAGATAATTATGACCCGCTTGGGTGGAGCACCGCGCTGTCCTCGTGGAGGCGATCGGCAGTGCGACCTGGATCAGGCCATGGTACAGGGCAAGAAGGCATAGTAAGCTGTGTCCTCCTTCTGCGAAGCAGTAATGCTCGCGAAGGAGGATCCGGAACGCGTGAGGGAGACGCCCTCACACGCCTAGCCACCGCAGGAGATACACTGGCAGTGGGATTTGCAAGCCGATTTTCGGCCAACGTAGGCGCGGCATTTGCGGATGGCGAGTCATGGGTAGCTCGCCGTCCGATAATGATCATGTCCGAGTCGACGGCGCGTAGCGTTCCACGCGCTCCTCAAAGAGATGTCAACCTAACTGACGGAGTCCGCTAGGACCGATGCTTGTCTGGGTCGCGGATAAATTTGAAAGAGAGTTACCGCAGCCCTGGCACAAGCAACTGAAGGAACACGGGTGGGTTTTAGTCAGTAAAAGTCTGACACGTCCTCCCGCTACACCCAGAGCGGGAGAAGTCATTGGATGACAACACAAAACAAAATAATAATAATTTAACAACCGTAAGTATGAGGTTTTGATTGCCAGGTTTAGGAAACAAAGTGGGTTTGGGCTTTACCTTTGTCAGTAGCAGCCCTCAGTATGCATTTAGCTTTGCTAAAAGTAACAGGATCACCGGCTGGACTTTAAGAAAACTGATAAAAAGTTAAGTTTTTGTTGGGCACATGGATGTATAGTTCTCACCAAACTTCTTGGCCGCCCTGAAGTTGGCTACAATTACTGTGCAGTAATAAATCTCTTTCAAAATAACACCGTTTCGTGCATTGCGCATCGGAAAGCTAACTTCAGGGCGGCCTAGAAGTTTGGCGAGAACTATACCATCCTGATATGCAAATTTCTCTACGCAACTGAGGTTTGCAGTTCGAGAACCCAACTATGGGTTAAGCTCGCCTTTGTACAAGTCAAGTCAAGTCAAAAATATTTATTACAACTAGGCCATTAAGCGACACTTTTGAATGTCAACAATTAAAATTTACGAGTAATAAAAATTGTTTCTATCGTGCATTCGGAAAAGTAGCTTGTTCTGGAGAAGAACGCACCAGAAACTCCATCCTTATTCTTTAAAAAAAAAGTGTTTCCAATATTTACACAAGTACATACATAAATAAATTCATTTAGATGTGAGGACGATGCACCCAGAATAGCACTACACACTATACTACCGTACAGGTATAAAGTATTAAAACCATTATTACACATGTACTGTGCAGTTATATTATGTATAATAGGTACTATTAGTAGATTATTAACCAAGGGGATAAAGCAGTGTCTTCTGTCGCGGGTGACGATTTAAATCGCGAGCGTAACGAAGGACTCGAGGTTTACTCTCAAGCGTAGCGAGGGTGTTAAAAACTTAAATCACGAGCGAAGCGAGGGATTTAAGACGAGTCCTGAGTGTTGCGAGGGATGTAAGTTCACCCAAGACTAAGACAGCTTTATCACCGAGAAAATACTCTACTTTTCGTGCCATTTGCGAAAAAAAAATAACACAATAATAATATGAGATAAGCATTTATTAAAAATAATGATATATAAAAATAAATTAAAATAAACTTAACGTTTATGTATTTGAAGAAAGCAAAAACGCGGCAAATTCCTAGACTAATATTTTTTTGTCGGAAAAGCAAAGGCATCAAGCTCATACGGCCTCGTCGGTTTTCGTAATTTTATTAAATAATCATAACTGCATAATAAATGCGTATTCCTTTTTCAAAAAGATGTAAAATGATTTATATACAAACTTAATGGTGTAAACACAGATGTAGTTCAGTATAACTTTCGGTAAGTATTCCAAATTTAAATCACATTCTCCCCCTAGAGGATGAATTAAATTCAGTACAATTTTCTTTCCCTGTTTTTAACAGATTAAAAAATGACTATTGTTATGTTCGCTTTTTGAGGCATAGAATGTCACTTTTTTGAGCAAGTGGTACGAAAAAAAACATTAACATCCGAAGCAGTGAAGTTATGACCAATCCCAACTGACGGTGCCCGTTCACGAACATGACGCATGAATCGGCACCACCCAGCTTAACCATCATGAAGGGAACCGAATGATCCAACACACGCGCCACCATCAGAGAGACATTTGAGAGAGCATGACACACTATCAACTGCCAGGGCACACACAAGTCAACGAACGACACAAAGGTACAGCAAATGGTAGATTTACAATTGGGTACATAGTACTCACACACGTACTCTGCAGTTATATAATACTGAAAGAAAGAACATATACGTACACTGTTATATAATTACATAAATAATAATAATAATCTCCTTCCAACAAAACCATAAAAATGAGAAATAATTATTGATAGCATGCATCTCCTCGTAAAGTGTTCATTAATTATTTTTGGTACTAACACTAATGGATAGACAATTTTATAAGGAACATTTTGTATTTCAAAAGACCTTTAATAGATTTTATAAAGATTTTATTCTAAAATCTGGGCGTATTCACTACTGTAATTCATGCGCCACCAGTGCCGCTATGTCAATAGGAATGCTTATATCTCATGCTGATTTTTTGGTCAGGGTACGGCCTTATGAGCTTGTTGCTGCAAACTAAGTAATTCAAATGTGGAACACCTTTGTTTGTGTAAGCAATACTTTTTTCTATGAACTACCTGTAAATTACGCAATACAAAACCTTTAATAGACGTAAGTACAGGTAAAGATTTAAATTAATTCGAGAAAACTTTTGAGAAAAACGGACAGCCTGTCACAACACCTTTGACTTACAAACTTTTCAAATACTTTTATACCGTTTTTAAAATAGTTCTTACATAAAAACTGTATTTCTATCCCAAAATATGTTTTCAAAACTTTTTATCAAAATATTTTGTCATTGCTATTCAAGTGCGGGACCACACAAGAGAGTTGTGTGCCACCGAACTAAGATGGCGTCTGGAGCTGTCAAAATGGGGTGAAACCGATTGATTTATGAATTACCTTCTGTTTAGACGCTGTAGGTGGTAAGACATGTGCTCTAACTGTTTATAAAAGTTTGTTTACGTTCCTTCTGTAGATTTTTGAATCGGCAAACCTTTTTTTGGAGTTTGCATAATGGTCGGCCATTTTTTTGCAATTGGTAGTAACGAGAAACTAGGGGTCATGACTTGTTTGGCTGGAAAACATACGCAGATTTGATAGATTTGTGTGTAAGAGCTGCGCTTGTTGCTCGTAGCTAAGAAAACCAGCGCTGTGGCTCTGTCTTGCACGCGAGCCCCAGCATTATGCTGAGCGATGACCGTTTTGCGTAGTTGTGACGCATACTCTGTATTTGCCGCAAATAAAAGATTTTTCTTTCTTTCTTTTCTAAGGAAACGAGCAACAAGCGTAGCTCTAAGGGACAGCCATTCTCTTTATTTAAGGATTCAAATGCTTTGGATAACTTTCTATGCTTTAGACACCAATTCAAAGAGTCGTTACAATAAAACCTTTAAGTCTGGTCACACTGGAGCTACCTAATTTCGTATCCAAAGGGTAAAGGGTAAAGGGTATTTTAACTTGTCTAGCTTATTGTTTTTCCAACATACGAATTAAGGATGAATTGCCTTCAAAATTCTTTAGTTTTGATTAAGATTGCAAGTGCGTTGTGCATTATGTGGTGCTGTGCTGGAGACGATTTTTCCGCAACAAGGCGTGTGATTTTAGAAAATTCTTCTGCTTTACAGTAGGAAATAAAGCAATATATTGCTGTGGTGTGACCTTTTCTAAAGTTATCAAAAAATAAAAGGCCCGTTTTGACAGCTATAAAAATACTTAATAATAATGAAACTTGATGCTTGTGAATGATACTCATTGTTATAGTGTTTGGGTAACATAGTAATTAATTATGATTATGAATTTGATTTTTCAATTTCTTACGTAGAAAGTTATCGCGGCATGTAAAATGAGAAACGTCAACGGACTTCTTAGATTGTGACGACTTAGTGCTGGTTAAATCGTACTAGTCGACGGCACGGACTATTTTGAGCGCGAGGTTAAAATGCATGCTATCTTATCCGACAACACGTGCGAAAGTAATAGATGCTGTGATGAGCAGTAAGAAGCTAGTTCGCGTACACGAATTAGCACTCTTGCAAACTTGTATCGAAATGGATGATGATTTGGAACGAAAACGAGGGCGCGCAATTTTGTAAACAGACCTTTGGGAGTCTAGATATCATGAAAAAAACACTAAATGTATATTTATAAAATAACATTATTTGCATTGTTGAATTACTAATCTATCCCTGTATGGAGGCCGTTTTGCAATTTTCCTTGTTCATAAGGTATTTATTTCCGCCCAAAGATAAGTTAAAATTAGTGTTGATATCTGGAACTTTAGACGCTCATAACTTTCAAATATATTATTTGTTTACATTTTTGTTTCCATACAGGGCTAGATAATGATGAGACAAATTGATATATTTTTTTATTTTGAACGTATATCGTCAAACATTGGAGTCTCTAGACTACGTTTGTATGGAAGAATTTTCGACTAGTGTAACCTTTATCAGAAAATTCTGAAGATCATCACAGAGTTTTGATTGTTTCCCTGTTAACAAAAGGCTTCCTTCCCATTTCATTTCGAAATGGCCTATGCCCTCTTTCTACCCTGTTATACTATGCTAATTTACAAAAATAGTCTCCACTAACAAGTCTACACATCTGCCGACGGTGGCCGGTAATATGGGACACCTCGACGTGTGAATTAATCTAATGTGCCGATGTTATCATGTGCCGTTGTCCGGACAAATGGCCATTGGACCGCCTTTAAAAGGGCGAGCTGACTGACCGTGATGAATCGTTAGTGGCTTTGGTGTCAACTGTAATGGTGTTTGGAAACTGTGACACATTCCAATTTTGAATAGTAGACTAATAGCTAATAACTTTCATGATTTTATAATTAACAATAAGAAACGCTAAAGTTATTTGTTAATTAAAGTAAAGTAAAGTAAATATTTATTTCTCAGTATATGGTACATTGAGATCTTACATTTAAAATTGTTTCACACACTACCATTGCGTGGTGTAGAAATATTAAATAATGAATTAGCTACATGCAGGAGGAGCTCGTGGCTAAATAATAACAGCCGCACGGGTCGATCTTCAAGGTTAAGCAACGCATGACGAGGTCGGTCCGTGGATGGGTGACCATTTCAACATAGCGAGTTTCCTCCGTGCCTCGGAAAGCACGTTAAGCCGTTGGTCCCGGCTGTCATTTGAAGATCTTTGACAGTCGTTACGGGTAGTCAGAAGCTTAAGATCTGACACCAGTCTAGCCAAGGGGTGCCATGTTTCCCAGTTACTGGGTTGTGGAGGTCAGATAGGCAGTCGCTCCATGTAAAACACTGGTACTCAGCTGAATCCGGTTAGACTGGAAGCCGACCCCAACATAGTTGGGAAAAGGCTAGGCAGATGATGATGAATTAGCTACATGCAAATCAAAACTTAAATTATAAAACCATTATATAAATCATATCAATAACCAAAAATCAATCCTAATATCAATAAAATTAATCACATTGTCAAAAAAAAAATATCAAAAATGTCAAAAAATAAATCATCATGTCAAAATATCAATCATAGCGTCAAAAACAAAAAAAAACAAATAATTAGTGCTTAGTAGTATTTTATATACTAGAATGTATGACCCGTTGCTGTCCCACTTTAGGACAAAGGCCTTGTTAGAGTTTTGCCACTATTTCTAGGTCTTCAATTCAGGCCAACCATTAAAAACCTTAAAAACCAGTACCACAGTAACTGATTTCCTTTTGAAATTAGACCTTCTGTTTAATTATTTTTCGCCGAAGAAGGGTAATTTGTTTATCTGTCAATGTATGTATGTATGTTTGTTCCTATGTGTCGTTCTATTGACCAAACGCGTTGATCGATTTTGATCATTCTTACGTCAATCGATTCGTCTTAACCTTGCGAGTGTCACTCACTGGCTACAACAAAATTCAAAAATTAAAAAAATGGCGGCTTTTGGGCGCCATATTGTGGGGCAAAAAAAAAATTTTTTTTTGAAAGATTTCTTTTCAAAAATATATAACACTTATATGTTTAAATATACCAAAAACTAAAAAAAAAGTAACTAAAAAGTTATAAATAATAAAAGTTATTTAAAAAAAAAACAAAAAACCCGACTGCTTAAGAAGCGAACTAAAAAAAAGTTAACATGAAGAAAACCATGCTGTGCAGTCGGAGGATACATCTGATTTTGGTCAGCCAGGTCGCGAATATATCTATCCTCCGACTGCACAACATGATTTTCTTCTTGTTTACGTCTTTTTAGTTTGCTTTTTAAGCAGTCGGGATTTTTGTTTTTTTTAAATTAACTTTTTTATTTATGCTTTATAATACTCTTAATCGAAGTCGTTTTCTCCCCTAGGCTCAACAGCCTGCCTCCATTATATTAATAGAGTTTCCTTTAAAAGGACTTAGCCTGACTTACCCCCAGTTTTCCAGCTCACAATTAACGGAGAATTAATGTGTCAAATTGTCAAGCATGCATTATCTGCTGTGATTGGTTGAATGAATTTTCAACAGCCAATCACAGCAGATAACAAGTGCTTGACAATTTTTCACATTAATTCTGCGATAATTTTGAGCTGGGAAACTGGGGGTTAGCATGGAGTCGGAAACCGATATTAATTTTGTATGTTTCCTTTTAAATAAGTAAACGATTGTTAGATTGGATTTGTGTTTACAGAATAGGTACCCCGTCCTATTTCAAACACCCTTAGCTCACGGCTACAAAAAAGGAAGGGTGCCACAATGTATGTCAGCAATCACATTGTGTAAAACCTAGCCTAGTAGTAAAGCCGGTACATAATACTGAACGACCTACGTAAGTAATGCGGTGAAAAATTACAGTAGCACGAAGCAATTATTGCTATGAGATTTTTATCAGGCTTTTGCATTATTGCTAATTGTTGTTTAATCTTGAACGCCAGGATGGTGATGCTTCAGCTTGGCATGTCGTGGGATCCAGGAATGGGAAGTCCTGTTACTATCTCAGTATATTTATGAAAATCTTTTATATGCCCATAAAAATATAAAATTGTTTAAAAAATACAGTGATTTCCATAACATAAATACTAGGAACGAACACAAATTTGTAGTACCTACAACAAGGCTCAAGAAAATAGGTGGCTCGTTTAGATGTCAATGTGTACGCTTTTATAATATGCTTCCAAGCCACGTACAAGATCTAAGTCTTAATAAATTCAAATCATTCATGTTTAATGAATGATTTGAATTTATCAAGACTTAATTTGTGCCAGAAAGAGTTTTTTACCATTAAAGATTACGTTGTGGAAAAAAAAGCTGCCCCAATTAATTTTGATTTTTTATATTTTGCACCGTGAATTTCGTTTTTAATTTTGATTTTTTCTTTTTTTTTTGGTTTTTCTTGCAATGACAAGAATATTTACTTTTTAAAGTATTATATTATTTTATTTTAATTATTGTGAATCTGAAGGCTATGTGGATCACTCTTTTTTTTGTTTTTTAATTTATCTTAGTTAGTTTTTAATCATAGTCTGGCAGTTTGAGTAGTTTATGCGGCCTACCCGAATGGCCTTTTATTGGTATTGTTCGTCGAATCATTGATCCTTAAATTCAGCTGCTCGGTTATTGACAAATGCGTGCACTGACTGGACAGGTCCACTCAATCTGTCTGGTTATTTCCTCAAAAGACCATTTCAGACATCTGTCTGCATGGTCTTCACATGATCTAACCAAGATTTTTTCAGGACTTTAAAAGAGACTGACCTCTGAGTTTGTTTCGGCCTTTCTTCTCAGAGTAGTCAGATAGAAAACGCCGACCTCAAAAATTCGAATACATGTGACATCCACCAACCCTCACTGGGCCCGTGTGGTGGATCACGGCCCATTCCCTCTCACAGAGAGGAGGCCTGTGTCCCAGCAGTGGGAACATTACAAGGCTGATGATGACAACACAATTTTACTATGCATTGAGCCGTTGTCTTAATAAGTTCAATTTCGGAAGTCGGTGTTCTGGTTTTCGTTTCTTTGTTTTTTAACACCGACTTCCGAAATTGAACTTATTTTTCACTTTGTAGTGTTTTTATTTTGAAGACGGTTGTATTTTTTGTAAAAGATTCTTTTCCCCATTTTGGTAGGGTACATAATGGACCAGTTATATATTCTTGGTACCAATAATGCCCAAAGTGAAGCCAGAATAGATTAACCCAATAACATGAAACTTAAACAAAACCGCTGGAATAAGAGTATACCAAGGTGAACTGTTTACACCTGCGTACCCCTTTAGAGCGTACTAGTGTGATGTTATGTTATGAAATGGTGTCAACAATAAACAGAAATGCGATTGCAGCTATCCCGAGTGATTTGCCGTCATTTATTAAAGAGTTCTGATGTATCTCCGAAGTTCTACATCAGATCTTCCTTTTATTTGTCCATTGTGTGTGCCAAATAAACTGGTTTTCTTTCTTTCTTTCTTTATCTTGATGAAAATTAAATGGGACCACACGACAAGCACCAACTTTCGAATAAAAAGGAATCATCAAAATCAGTTTACCCAGACACAAGTTCTGAGGTAACACAATTAAAAAAAAAATGCAGTCGAATTGATAACCTCCTCCTTTTGGGAAGTCGGTTTATAAGAATTACAAATCGTAGCGAAAGAAGATTTGTTACATACTGAAGCATCTACTGCTTCGACTATCTCGATGGTCTAGTAGTCCCAAGCGCGACTGCTGAGCTTGAGTCCTAGGTTAAATCCTAAGGTCGTAGAAATTGATTTAATGATTTTCCACTTGACATAGTCAGTAGCAGCCAGTCTGGCATTGTGCTAAACAGATGACAATTGTCGCCGATTGTTATATGGGGATTCAACTTAAGAGCGGACTCTAGTCAACAGGAATTTGAAAAATAGGTATTTGAAGAAACTATTGCCGTCGCGTCACCTCCAACCTCACCCCGTAAAGTGCGAAAGGAGACAACTGCAGCTCAGGCTGATTTTACCTACAAAAACTTTGACTATAAGACGTTTCGTATTCTGCTGTTTTCTTCATGAAAACTGGTCTGATCTAAAAAATTCTTATATCAAAATTTAGAGGAAAAGTATATCTATGCTTCTATCATTTCCTTTTTTGTTAAAAACTTATAAATTTTGTCTGAAAGTCTTCTGAACATGGCGGTAAAAACGGGCATTTTTTTCTTTTTGTATTGTCATATTTCTTTTTGTGATTATGTTTTGGAAAAAAGAAAATGATACGGGCACGTATTAATTAGACCTAGATTTTATGGAAACAATCATTGATCTAGAGGCATTATCCACGAAGAAAACAGCAGAATGTGATTGTATGGAGAAAGTCTCACTAGAGTCCCCTCTTAAGGCGCCTCCCTCCCCGAGCAATACGCCGCGCTAGCAGTTTTTGTGCAGTTTTAGGAGCTATCTATTCGTTATTTAAAAATAAATATCAACTTATAAAAATGCATTAACTACATAATATTGATTCCAAAATGATAGATTTCATTTTTGTTCCATGAAGTATATGTTTCACTAATCTCCTTCCAACAAAACCATAAACATACATAAACTCACGCCTTTTCCATGGGGGTATGCAGAAACTACAGAACGCTATCTGCTACGATCCTTACATACTTCTTTTGCTTCACACACATTCATACATCCAGTCATACACACACGCCGGTTATGAGAACACCAAAACCATAAAAATGAGAAATAATTATTGATAGCATGAATCTCCTCATATAGTGTTCATTAATTAATGTTTGTTCAAACACTAATTGATAGACAATTAAATAACGAACATTTTGTAAGTTTTTTTTTATCAAAAGACAAAAGTTCGATTTTATAAAGATTTTAATCTAAAAACTTGGCGTAACTCATACGCCACCAGTGCAGTGTGCCGCTAGGGCACTAGGAATGCTCACGGCGGTGTTTTGGTCAGGGTACGGCCTTAACTGACGAAACTGGGTGTCACACCTCTACTGTGTCCTTCGATAGAATACTGGCGTGAAGTTATGTTCTCTTCTTAGTCGTCTTTTTCATTAGTGAAGGTCGTGTCTAAATTGGAGTGTTGATCACTTGGTGCACTATGTCCTTCCAGGCGTTTCTGTCCTCGGCGGTCTTAATAGCTTTAGGTATTGGCAGGCCAGTGAGCGTCCTGATTAGGTCAGACCAACGGGTAGGTGAGCGACCACGCGGTCTTTTTCCGTCGACCTGACCAACTACCATCAGCTTTTCCAAGCTATCAGGGTCCTTGCGAGCAACGTGTCCGAAGTACTTAAGTATCCGCTGGAAGCAGATAGCGGACAGTCTTGTGGTTATTGCGAGCTCCCTAAGAATAGATACGTTGGTTCGGTATGCGGTCCACGGGATTCGCAGCATACGCCTCCAACACCACATTTCAAATGCGTCAATTTTTGCTCTCTCTTTCTGTCGTATTGTCCAGGATTCGGCACCATAGATGAAGATTGAGAATACCAACGTCCGCACCAGCCTCACTTTAGTTTTACGAGATATATTACGGTCTTTCCATATCTTAGTTAGTTTGGTCATGGCTGCTTTAGACATCTGGATTCTCCTAATGAAGTTATGTTACAACATGTTATACCTCCAGGTTCAAAGTTCACGTTATTGTGGTGTGTCCAACCAGTTTTTGCCAAACAGGTTTATAAAATAATTAATCATGTCATGCGGTTGTGTCTTATCTTTTTCGACTTCGGGCAATTTAATTTTGATGAAAATTAAATTATTTTATTGAATCAATGACCTCCTGAATGTTATTACGGCACGGAGGTCTCTTGTAAATATTCCAAGGAAGAGGTTACGGATTCGAACCGTGGAGAAATCGAGGGAACTCCTCAAGCATATGCTTAAGGAGCATATGCATAAGCTATAGGCATACATATAGCTATTTGCGAGCAGTGGTGGTCCAGTGGTAACAGCCCCGACTTACGTGTCGTAGGTTGTGAGTTCGAACCCAGGCAGGCGCTTTACTTTGTGTAAATTATTTCATCACCACTGCTCTTAAAACGGTGAAGGAAAACATCGTGAGGAAACCGGCATGTCCTAGAACCAAACATTCGAAGACATGTGACATTCAACAACCCGCACTGGGTCCGCGTGGTGGATTAAAGCCCATACCTCTCTCACAGAGAGGATGTCTGTGTCCCAGCAGTGGGAACATTATAAGGCTGATGATGATGATGGCGATTTTGGTATTTTCATCAACAATGCAATCATTTGCAGTGGAACTGGTGAAGAAGACCACTAATGGCCACTGGAACTCCTTAATGCAAAGTATGTCACGGGTCTAAGATATCTCGAATAGTTAACAGACAAAAAACTTTAGATTTTATTTTTCTATTATATTTTTATTTATGATGGGTTTGCTCTTGACTCTAGTCTAGGTCAGAGGTGACAGAGACAGAGTCTACGATGGAGTGAGCTTACCCAGAAGAAGCCTGTTCACTCTAACTTTGAAGAGATTCGGGTTGAATGCGTTCGGAAACACAGACGCAGGCAGCGAGTTCCACTCTTTTGCTGTGCGCATTATGAAGAATGTTTGGAAGCACTTGGTGCGAATTGGTGGAATGGCAAATAGGTGAGGATGGTAACTTGCAGTGCGTCTAGATGTCCGATGGTAGAAGGGGGACGGTGGAATGAGGTCGTGGAGTTCATGAGCACACTCGCCGAAGTACAGTCTGTAGAAGACCTACAAGCAGGCCACCTTGCGGCGATGAGCCAAGCTGTGAAGCTTGGCATCCAGCAGTTTGACCTCGCCAATAAGCCACGTAGCTCTGCGTTCCACCGAGTCAAGCGCGGCAAGCTGATATTTAGCTGAGCCATCCCAAAGATGGCTGCAATATTCCATGCAAGATCGGACTTGCGTCTTGTAAAGAGTTAAAAGCTGTCCAGGCGTAAATGATCTCTTCACGATTAAAATTCTGTAAATAAATTACGGAATGGAGAAAGGTTGGCTCCCAACAGTGGGATAATTTGGGCTATTAATAATGGTGTATTTGCATGGCAAACAAGGTGACCTTACGAACCTTTTGATGGTAACTGCAATCATTAATACCACTGAGTATGGAAATCAGCAAAATCGAGGCATCGCTGGTGCGTTACAATTCTTGCGAAAAGACTAAAATTCTCTATAGAAGGTACACTAGAAGAGCTTCTTCAAAGAGGTCTTTTAAGTATTTACGTAGGTAGGTAAGTAAGAGTGAAAGGAATAAATCGACATTGTGCGTGACCAGAGCTCTTTCTTTGCGCAAAGAATCAGCATTGCCATTCAACGTGGCAATGCTGCCAGTCTTCTGGGCACGTTCCCGGATGACAGCGATGTGGAGGAGTACTTCGACGCCTAAGTATACCTGTCTTTTGTATATAGTGTAAGTAGTTAGGTTTAGTATAAGTTTGTATATTTTACTTTTGTTTAGTGTTTAAGTATGTACAAATTTTACACCTTTGTTTTACAAATAAAATTTTCGTGAAAAATTAAAATTTCCAGTAAGACTCTACTAAAATTTTATATCTTCTGTAGCTGCTCAGACTTGACGATGATAAGTTAATGATTTTTATTAGGGCTTGGAAACTCCTCCAAAACGACTTGGCTGTTTAAAAATATTTTTACACAGATAAATTGATGGCTGGAATTTCTTCATAACTAACATAGCATATGTAAATAAAATAATATTTTGCAAACAAAACTGTTCAAAAGGAGGTTCAATATTGATATTTTGGCATCGAGCGGGCGCACGGCCAGTACTGCCTTAACATTGGGTCGTATATAGCGCCTTATGTAACATTGAACTAAAGTTAGTTACTAAGATTTAGTACATAATTATAATGGTCCGGCAAAAGCAATTTAGAACCAAAATTTACAGAATAACGTGAAAATTGAGGATGGCGGAGGTAAAATCAAGTAGGTATTTTTAAACAAAATTATCTAATACAAATTACTTAGGTACTTACATACCTCGAGATAACCCATCACCAAAGTATAAATATGGACAAAGTGTACGGAAACTACATAAAGCTCGAAACGGCACAGCACGGTAACGATACCAGTGGCGTAGCAACAAAAAAAAAAAAAAATGGGTAACGATAACAACGATATACGGCATTAAGGTTGAACTAGTCGACGGCACGAACTATTTTGTGCGCGGGGTTAAAATGCATGCTATCTTATCCGACAACACGTGCGAAAGAAATAGATGCTGTGATGAGCAGTAAGAAGCTAGTTCGTGTACGAATTAGCACTTTTTCAAATTTGTATCGAAATGGATGATGATTTAGGACGCAAACGAGCGCGCGAAATTTTATAAACAGACCTTTGGGAGTCTAGATATCATGAAAAAACAACTAAATTTACATTATTTGCATTGTTGAATTGCTAATCTATCCCTATATGGAGGCCGTTTTGCAATTTTCCTTCTTCTTATGGTATTTATTTCCGCCCAAAGATGCGTTAAAATTAGTGTTGAAATATGGAACCTTCGACGCTCATAACTTTCAAATGTTTTTTTTTTACATTTTTGTTTTCATACAGGACTGGATAATGATGAGACAAATTGATATATTTTTTTATTTTGGACGTACTTCGTCAAACAGTGGAGTAATCTCTAGACTACGTTTGTATGGAAGAATTTTCGACTAGTGTAACCTTAAGTCCGCCTTTGTATTAGTGCATACATTTTAATAAATAAATATGCTGCATATATAAAAGTTTTATTTTCAGATACTATATCGTTTTTTATACTTTTAAAGTTTAGTGAAATATTACTAGAAATGAAAATAACCGTCAGCGGATGAAGTTTTTATCTGCACTAAGCGGAACCACAGTATGCAATTAATGAACGTGTTATGGGCAATTATGGGCTCATTAGTACCAAATATACTTATAAATATTCGTATAAAATAAGAATGAAAAATTGAAACTCATTTTCTGTGAAATAACGTATCAAAACACCTTCATCAAACCATGTCTTCAATAAAATTAGGCATATTTACGAGTACCTATATATATATATATATATACTATAATGTAGGTATACCAAGTTATAACACAGGAAATAAAAAAAACTTTTTTCAATAAAAAACTAACTAGGTACACCGACTTCTAAAAATAAAGTTATTTTTCACTTTGTAGTTTTGTATTTGGAAGTCGATGGTATTTTTCTACAAATAAGTTTTCTTATTTTTCACTTTTTAGTTTTACGAGGAGGGATCAAAAAGTAGTGAGAATGAGATAGAATATAATGACTATTGATAACTTAATAATTTATTTTTCTACACACCGAGTCCAGCGCTTTTCCAAGGCTTCAATCCCTTTCACAAAAAAACTTTGTCTTGGTCCTGCAAAAAGCTCTCCACGGCATCCATCACCTCGTTATCGTCTTCGTATCTGTTTCCCCTTAAGCATTTTTTCAATTTGGGGAACAGATACAAATCGCTAGCCGCCAGATCTGGTGAATAAGGGGGCTGGTCAACCAATTCGAAGCCAGCTTGCTGAATGGCAGCCATCGCAACTGCCTACCTGTGCGCGGGTGAATTGTCGTGATGAAACAGCACGCCCCTTCCAAGTTTCAAAACCAAAATCAAAAAAAATCCTCTCCTTTTCTCCTTATTGGCCTGTAATAGTGGTTCCACGCTCCAGGTAATCAACAATATCCCTTCTGAGTCCCAAAATATTGAAGCCATAACCTTGCCAGCCGATGCCACGACACGAAACTTCTTCGGGGTCGGTGATGATGGCCGTTTCCATTGCGAAGACTGCTGTTTTGTCTCGGGATCAAAATGATGGACCCTTGTTTCGTCCATTGTTACGAAACGAGACAAAAAGTTTTCAGAATCTTCTTGAAACTTGTCAAACAATATCTTCGAAATGTCAAGTCGATTTTGTTTCTGACTGTCAGTAAACATTCTCGGCACCCATCTTGCGGAGACTTTTCTCATATTCAAAGATTGTTTCAATATGGATTGAATACTTCCATATGAAATGCCCGTTTCTTGAATTGAGTATCTGATGGTAACTCTTTGATCGCTCAATACAATTTTCTCGAGTTTCGCATCATTTTCTTGGGCGTCATTTTCTCGAGACGGCCGCAACGATGTTCGTCTTCCGTGCTCGTTCTCCCTACTCGAAATTGAGAAGCCCACCTTGCGACAGTGGAATACGGCGGAACAGACTCTCCTAATGTTGTCTCCAAATCGCAATGAATCTCTTGCGTCGTTAACTTTTTTAAGCAGAGGTATTTAATAACGGCTCGCACTTCGTTTTTCTCCAATTTCGAGAACACGTTCCGACCCGAAGCAAACAAATGATTACATTCAGAAAAAAACAAAAGATAATCGAAGATTTTTTCTCTATTAATATTACAAATATGTTTCCATGAGCTATGCCTGCCAGTATTTCGTTTTTCTTACCAAAACGAGTATGTCGTTCTCACTACTTTTTGATCCCTCCTAGTACCTACCTAATAAGCAAGTTGTTTAGTAAGGTACCTATAACGCCAGAATAGATTATAATTTTGAACATAATCGGTGAAATGAGAGATCTGCGTACTCCTTAAGAGAGTACTGGCGTGATGTTATGTTATGAAATGGTATAAACAATAAACAGACATACGATTGCAGTAATCCCGAGAGATTTGCCGTTATTTATTGAAGAGTTCTGTTGTATATCTTCGAAGTTCTTCATCACATCTTCACCAAATTAAAATGGGACCAATTTCGGAACATACATTTTCAAACAAAAAAAGCATTATCAAAATCTGTCCACAATTGACGGAGATATCGGTGAACATACAAAAATACCTCCTCATTCAAGGAAAGTCGGTTAAAAAGGAAACTTACTTTACAGGATTTATAAATTACCTACCTACCGTTTCTTACATAACATCCTGAAAAAACTGTAAGGTATCATTTTCCGCATATTTAAGTAAGTAGGCAAGTATTAATCATCATCATCATCATATCAGCCGAAAGACGTCCACTGCTGGACATAGGCCTCCCCCAAGAAGCGTCGCCACATTGACCGGTCCCGTGCATCTCGTAACCAGCGGATGCCCGCAACCTTCACCAGGTCATCGGTCCACCTGGTGGGAGGCCTTCCAACGCAAAGTCTTCCGGTTCGCGGTCGCCATTCCAGAACCTTTCTGCCCCATCGGCCATCCGTTCTGCGAGCAATGTGCCCTGCCCACTGCCACTTAAGTTTGGCAATTCTTCGGGCTATGTCGGTAACCCTGGTTCTCTTGCGGATCTCTACGTTTCTGATTCGATCACGCAAGGAAACTCCGAGCATAGCCCTCTCCATTGCCCTTTGAGTGACTGTAAGCTTTCTGATGAGGCCCATTGTAAGCGACCACGTCTCAGAGCCATATGTCATCACTGGCAACACACACTGGTCAAAGACTTTCGTCTTGAGACACTGCGGTAAGTTGGACGAGAAGATACCGCGAGTATTAATGTTTCCGAGCAATTCAAAATAATTATGTTGTAAGCTGTTTCCTACCTCAGAATGCGAGTTATGTCCATGTGAACAACGTCGCGGGTGACAGCTAACTAGGAACAAGAAACTTCATGATTTAACATCAGGCAAGGAACAGGTACTTACTATACTGTGATTTTTAATTTCATGGACTAAACTGACACTGACTGCCGAAGGAGGGTAATGTGTTTATCAGTCTATGTATGTATGTATGTTTGTTCCTATATGGCGTTCTAGAGACCAAACGCGTTGGCCGATTTTGATGATTCGTACGTCAATCGATTCGTCTTAACCCTGCCGGTGTCACTGGCTACATTAAAATAGCAAAATAGAAAAATAGTGGATTTTGGGCGCCATATTGTGGGGGCTCAATTTTTTTTTTCTACTAAACTCGTGTGGGGTATCAAAATAAAGGGCTTGAAGAGGTGATTTCAAAAATATGTAACTTATATATTTAAATGTAGCTAATTCTAAAAAAAATAACTAAAAAGTTGTTTTTTTTTTTTATAACAAAAAACCCGACTGCTTCAAAAGCCTCGCGCATATGTATCCTCCGACTGCACAGCATGATTTTCTTCTTGTGTAAGTCTTTTTAGTAGGCTTTTTAAGCAGTCGGATTTTCTTGTTATTTTTTTTATAATGTTATTTTTATATAAATTAAATATTTATATATATAAATAAATAACTAAAAAGTAGTAAATAAAAATAAAAAATAAAAAAACTAAAAACCCGACTGCTTAAAAAGCGAACTAAAAAGACGTAAACAAGAAGAAAATCATGCTGTGCAGGCGGAGGATACACCAGATTTTGGTCAGCCAGCCCGCGAATAAGTATCCTCCGCCTGCACAGCATGAATTTCTTCTTGTTTACGTCTTTTTAGTTCGCTTTTTAAGCAGTCGGGCTTTATGATTTTTTTATTTAATTTACACAAGCTTTTAGAAAACAAATGTAATATCACTTGTTAATACAAATACAATGAGCTCAAACACGATGTAGCTTGTTTTCTGGTTGAGGAGTTGCTACGGTCACCACCTCATGAGAACAGCGAACCTCAGAGAACCATTTTATTTCAATGGTTCCAAAGTTCCTTAAGGTTGAACTAGTCGACGACGGCACAAACTATTTTGTGCGTGGGGTTAAAATGCAAGCGATGTTATCCGACAACACGTGCGAAAGAAATAGATGCTGTGATGAGCAGTAAGAAGCTAGTTCGTGTACGAATTAGCACGTTTGCAAATTTGTATCGAAATGGATGATGATTTAGGACGAAAACGAGCGCGCGAAATTTTATAAACAGACCTTTGGGAGTCTAGATATCATGAAAAAACAACTAAATGTAAATTTATAAAATAACATTATTTGCATTGTTGAATTACTAATCTATCCCCGTATGGAGGCCGTTTTACAATTTTCCTTCTTCTTATGGTATTTATTTCCGCCCAAAGATGCGTTAAAATTAGTGTTGAAATATGAAACTTTCGACGCTCATAACTTCAAATATATTATTTTTTACATTTTTGTTTCCATACAGGACTAGATAATGATGAGACAAATTGATATCATTTTTTATTTTGAACGTACATCGTCAAACAGTGGAGTAATCTCTAGACTACGTTTGTATGACTCGACTAGTGTAACCTTAAGTACGCCAATCGAGTTCAGCTTAATTGGATGCCAGGTGGTGCTAGAAAAATGGACTACCGGACAGATATGCGAAAGCAAAATAATATAATAGATTGTTAAAAAAAATTGGTAATGTCTCGTTGTATTGGGATCGGTCTATCATCACTGACAGGACTATTGTTGCCAATAAGCCTGACATAGTGGTGATAGACCGACTAGAGCGTCGCGCAATGATTGTTGATATAGCGGTCCCCCATGACGAGAACCTCGTGAAGGCTGAGAGAGATAAGAAAAGCAAGTATCTTGATCTGGCTCGCGAGGTTGTCGACATGTGGGATGTGAATACAGCAGTCATTGTGCCGATAGTCGTGACGGCCAATGGCATAATAGCCAAGAGCCTCGACGAACATCCGAGGAGGCTCTCGTTGGGCAGCTGGATCAAGGGCTTGAGCCAGAAAGCGGTATTCCTGGACATGGCGCCGATACCGGTGGTGGGCTACTATTTTTGTATTTTTAAATGATTTTTAAATTATTTTTTTTGTAGAATAATATTTAAAAAAAAAAACTATGATTCTGAAAAAGGATCATGAGAAGACGTTTCTAAAAAGGAATCACGAAAACACTGAGAATCCGAATAATCAGTAGATAACATTACAATTGATGTTTTTCTCAAAAGAAGCAGAAATGATAAATCGCCCACTTTTCGATTATTCCATTACAAAATTCTCAACAGCAACCGGAGTAAGCATTTTTCTAGAAGGCGTAGGTAAGCTCACCAGTATTTTGAAAAACCCACCAAATGCAAGTCGGACTCGCGCACGAAGGGTTCCGTACCATTATCCCAAAAAATGGCAAGAAAATCACGTTTGTTGTATGGGAGCCCCACTTAAATATTTATTTTATTCTGTTTTTAGCATTTGTTTTTAAAGCGGCAACAGAAATGCATCATCTGTGAAAATTTCAACTGTCTAGCTATCACGGTTCATGAGATACAGCCTGGTGACAGACAGACCGATGGACCGTGGAGTATGCCTTTGGGTACGGAACCCTAAAAAGATACTCGCAATCTACATAGAACACATGTATGAAAAATTGCGAAACAAACACACAATAAGTACCAGGAAAACATACTTACCTACTACGTAAATCGACTAAGAAGCGTGCGAAGCCTAGTGGCATTAATTCCTAATTGACCTATTAACTAAATCAGTCATAACTCAACACATTGAATGCGCATTTAAATTACTAAGACTAATTAAACAAGCCATGCCATTGCAGTAGCAACCAAACGGCTTTTCCCGCCCTCCATTTCCCCGCGCTTTCCCGGAGGAGGTGCGCGCTCCGCCAATCAACACGACCGCCATATTGTTAAAGGGGCGGAGCCTCCAACACAACTACATCCATCTCGCTCCATACTTCAGTCTTCTCCCTCGCACACGACGCTCGCTCATTGGCGGGGCTGCAATTAAGCGCGGGAATCCGAATTCTATTTTTGAAGTAAATGTTTTTTCAGCGGCAGTTTGGTCGCCAGTTCTGATGACACCCTGTCCAAGAAGGTTCGTATCGATCATAGGGCCATCAAAACTTGGTCGAGTTACATAAAGTAAATCTTTGGAGATTTATTTTGGTGAATTAACACGTGAGGATGTTCGGTTTGAATGATTTATTTGATGTTTCGTTACAAATTGATCTATAAATCTGTTGTATTCGAGGTGGGCGGTTGCTTCCCCCTGGTTTATGTTAGATACGTTGATAGTTTGATGGTTATCTTAATGTTTCAGTGCGTTGTGCAATGCTGCGTGCATTTGATACTGAAACGAATTATAGGACATATCGTTAAGTACTGCATCTTTATCCGCGATAATTCTTGTGTTTCCGAATCCACTGAGCAATTATTCTGATTTAGTGCTAATTATTTTGAATTGCGAATAAGGTTGTGTTTATTTAAACATCCACGAGTTAATCCTCCTTATTCTTTTAATTTAATAGTATCCCACGTAGTTTTTATTTAAAATTATAAGAGTTTTTAATCATTGCTTACTGCTCTGTAGAGCTTGCAACCGCGAGTAAAAGGGAAGTGTTATTTTGTTTTGAAAAACACTTGTCTACTCATATTTCTTCGTCATCAAATGTAAGCCCTTTGCTCAATATTTATGGAGCAAGACTTATAACAAGCTTTTTAGGGTTCCGTATCCAAAGGGTAAAAACGGGACCCTATTACTAAGACTCCACTGTCTGTCTGTCACCAGACTGTATCTCATGTACCGTGATAGCTAGACAGTTGAAATTTTCACAGATGATGTATTTCTGTTGCCGCTATAACAACAAATACTAAAAACAGAATAAAATAAATATATAAGTGGGGCTCCCATACAACAAACGTGTTTTTTTGTCGTTTTACGGAACACTTCGTGCGCGAGTCCGACTCGCACTTGGGTGGTTTTTATTTATTACCTTTCTTCGTTCGTATGAGTGTCCGTTAAGGCGGTACCCCGAGCAAAACGCCGCGCAAGCCGTTTTTCGTGCTGTTTTTAGGAGCTATCTACTCGTTATTCAAAAAGAAATATCAATTAATAAAAATACATTAAATTTCTACATAATATTGATTCTAAAATGGTAGATTTAGTTTTTTTTTAATGTTGTATATATTTTACTAATCTCCTTTAAAAAAAAACACAAAAATGAGAAATAATTATTGATAGCATGCATCTCCTCGTAAAGTGTTCATTAATTATTTTTTGTACTAACACTAATGGATAGACAATTTAATAACGAATATTTTGGTAGTAATTTTTTTTTCAAAGGCCATAATTCGATTTTATAATGATTTTATTCTAAAATCTGGGCGTATTCACTACTGTAATTCATGCGCCAACAGTGCCGCTAGACCAATAGGAATGCTCATATCGCATGCCGATTTTTTGGTCAGGGTACCGTCTTAATAGGATTCCAGTAGTCCATTCACAAATTAGTAATCCATTTTTCAAGCACTTCCTGGAAACCGATTTAGCTTAATCTTGGGATACGTACATATAAATTTGGAGACAATAAAGCTGTTCTAATGAAGCAGCTGGAAGGTAGGAACTCCTCAACCAAACACGACAAACACAATCGTATTTGGGTTCATCGGATAAGTGATATTGAACTACGGTTTGTGCTATTTGTCTTATATAATCTAATAGCTTGTTGTAATAAGATTTTTCTAATAGGTATTTTTTTCCATACCTTTCTGTTAGTTGCCATCTCATTAATCAAGGAGAAACAATATCATCTTCATCCAATCCATTATTGGTCTGTTTGTTCTCCTCCTGCTCTTATAACCTTCTCCATTCATACTCAAAACTTTTTTCACGCACAAGCAAAACACTGCACAAAGTCGGTCTCAATGCCCTAGACATTTTCTACCCGAGGTGGTGCAGAGGCTGCAACATATCATGATAACTTTTGATGATTTAAGAACGCAACCCATTTAATAAAAATAAAAAAATATCATATTTTTCTCCATTTCTATTATTTACAGATTAGCAATGAATTATGAATATCGTTCCATGTCCTTCAAATTGTGATTGTCTGTACACAATTCGGGTGCTGGATTACATTAAATTTTCATATAAATATACCTACATATACTTGTGAATCAATTCCTTCTGTATTTATGCAGAAGAAGTATAAGTCCTGCAGTATTACAGTTACAAACTAGTATTATTTTATATTACAATTTATTATATTTCTAACACAGCACACAGTGTGCCCTTTAAAAATTCAATAGCATTCAAATAAATTATAAGGTAGCAAGCAACCATGCTGCAACTGCAGACATGTAAACTTTCCCACATGGGGTACTCGTAGTTCGCAATGCCACCTGCTACAATTCTAACATGTCTCCTTTTGCATCAAGCAAGTACTTACTACGCAAATGTCATTTTCGATGACCGTCATGAATATTTGGAATTGTCAAACTGGCATTGCCCTCGACTGTGTGTAACGCAATTAGGTCGCAGTTCATTCGTTCTCATTCATAGTTCATTCTTCAACTTGTCTGTCATAAGCTACTTTTCAAAATCACTCATAAAATACACATTTCTTATCTTATCCATTGTTTTCTCGTCTTAACAGAATTACTTTATCTATTATCTTTAAACGAGCAACTCTTGTATAAATGGGGTTTCGGGGGTGATAAATCGATCTAGCTAGTTTAATTTTTAGAAAACGTCGTTTTCTCTATTTTCACCCGAGCAGAGCTCGATCGCCCAGGTCTCTCTATTTATACGACATTGTAATTCATATAATCATGATGATGCTATGAATTAAAATCATCAGCCTATTAATGTTCCCACTGCTGGTACACAGGTCTACTCTCTGTGAGAGGAACGGACCGTAATCCACCACGCAGGCCCAGTGCGGGTTGGTGAATGTCACATGTCTTCTTTGGTTCTAGGACATGCCGGTTTCCTCACGATGTTTTCCTTCGCCGTTTTTGCGAGTAGTGGTGATGATATCATTTACACAAAATAAAGCGCCGGCCTGGGTTCGAACCCACGACCTACAACTTGTAAGTCGCGGCCAACTGGGCCACCACTGTGGTCTAAAATTCAATTATAACGTTATTAATAATACGAACAAAATCATCTGATGATCCAGCCATTTCAATTGTTGTTTGGCATTTGTTAATAAAATATAATCTTAATAAAATTATAAGACAATCATTTTTTTTTGTGAGTGGATGAGAACACCTAATTATATGGTTAATAATATTGCTGGCTGCAACAGATTTTCTCCTACTACAGGAAAAATATATAGCCACTGACGACTTCACTTCAACAGTTGCTTAATATTCCAATATAGGCAATTGAAAACGTTGATTGAAATTCCGGGATTGAACGTAGCAAATGACGCTCTGTCCGAGTAGCATACTGGTCGGACAAAATCTAGAAAAAGAAGAAAAATAATACAGCCAATATATAGGGCATATATTGTGTGTCATTTTATAATAGCCACGATAAACCAATATAGAACTCGAGTATTCGAGATCACCAACAGTGAACCGTAAATAATTTTAAAAGCCTTCTTCATAGGTCAACTACAAACAGACCACCATGTTGGATTTTATCATTATCAGGGCTTTTAGTGATGTGTTGACATCTGTAAGTAGTGTTTGACACATGTTACGCTGACCAGTGGCGCACTCGATCTGAGTGCCGGCTGGCGGAAACCGAGTACAGAGTGTGTTTAAAAAAAAAGTTAATTCAAAATTCTTTGAACGTGTTCTAAAAAGTTTTCATACCATATTAAAAAGTTGTCTGAGTTTGAAGACAAAAAAAAGATTGAATTGAATGTAAAAGTTGTTTGCTTTTTTTCTGGGACAGTGGGGTAAATAAAAAAAAAAAAAATTTTAGAGGCTAGATAAACACAATTTATGTAAAATAATATACATTGGAATAAGTAAGTAAGTCATTGCATATTTTTTGATTCGATAAAAATGGAAAAGTAATGCTATAGGTACTTAAAACATTACCCTTACTTTTGCAGTCGGTTAATAATACGACTTAGGTGTGTACGCTATAAAATAAATTGCACCTCGTTAAACCGTAATACAGAGTATAGTTTTATGAACACTTTCGATGTACAAACACTTTGCTTACAAATAAATTAATATCAATGATTGCATAAAAAAGTATAGAGGTGTTACTTTATAGAAACGTTGATGTTGTGTTGAAAATGAATAAATAAGTAAACGAAACTTAACAACATGATTATGCTTTTTGCAATGAGTTATTTATGTGATTTGCTTTGATATCTGCCTATTAAATTCATGTTTTTATTTGCGTAGAACATAAATAAATAACGCAACGGAAGACACTAGGAAATCTATACACGATAAATTGTTCTAATGCGGCCACAGAAAAAATATTCGACCGGCAATACCTAGTATTAATAACCGGCCAGTTTGCCGCATATAAATTATAACGTTAATTTAAAACATTTCTAATGCGTTAAATGGAAAATACGAAATAAGAACGCTAAAAAAATTACGTAAATCTTGCAAAAACCTTGCATTTTAACTTGAAACGTATTGCATGCCGACACGCAATGATGCCATTAAGAAAAAAAACTGTACTTATTTATGGTTTTGTAAACCGCACAATTATAAGTGTTGTGGATGTCCGGGAACGCCATTCGTCTGTCAAAACGACCCACATTAAGCTATATTGTCAACATAATTGTTTCATTCTCGTTATTAATCTCGCTTAAAATTTAATCGGACGCGCGAGAAATACCTGGGCGACGGAGCCGAACGCGGCGGTAAGTTTGCGCGCGAAACTAAACGTCACATTGACATATTAACGCGCGAAAACTTTAATGGCCGCGCACTTTCACAGATAATTTCACTCATTTCCCTATCACCCGCTAACTAAATCACAGGCTTCGTTTCTTATTTCGTGTAATAAAACGTAATTTACATAGCTGTACGTAAGTTTTCGTTTAAGTCTAATACCAGTTTCTCGCTGTCGTTTACTCGCGCTGTGACGTGTGATTGACAGGTGAAAGGGCGCGAAATTAGCCGACCGGACGGAGACCGAATGATCCTTAAGACGCTGCCATTGTTCGTTCATTACATTCACGGTTCATTGATACAGATTAATAAATATTTTCGTAACAAAAAAAGCACACGCTGTGTGTTAGTGTTTTAACGTTTGCATAAACGATTTGGATTTTAGGGAAATGTTTGAATTATAATAACTCCATTAGGCGTTCAGTGAACATATGTTGTGGAGTGGGTACGATAAGATAGAGCCGTATGTCATTTAACAGCTACCGTTTGGCATCCGCCAACAAAGCGAGGATGTGAGGATTAGTTGGCAAACAATGTGATGTTGTTATTAAAACGAAAACTCTTTAGATACAGACATGAACCAACAGGCCTGAGGAGATTTGAGATAGCGGGCTTAGCAAGCGTCGGCTCGTCGGGAGACGCTATCTCTGGCCGGCGCGGAGCGGGCACAGCGTCGCGCCCGACCTCGCAAACACCGACAAACATGCACATTTTGGAATCAACTTATTGTTTTGTTTTCCTTACGCTGCTGTCAAATTAAAAGTTGTTTTAATCTATCAATTTTATTAACAGTACTTTATTTAAGAAGCTTTTATTTTAAAGAAGATACTTATACAGTTTTTGTATTTTTATGTATTAGTGCATATAGATATTTGTCGTTCAATTTATACGATCATCCTCTTGTGATTTGCAATTCTGTCATTTCGCAAAGTTCGGCACGCATTTTAATTACTTAAATGGTGACTAACTAATAATAGTTTCTTGCTGACTACATAGTTTTAAGTTTTAAGAAAAATCTAGCTGCCTTAATGCGGACATGTGCGACTGCACGAAGTTTCTATAAGCTTGTCACTGAACTTTGCCATTATATTGACTGACAATAATACAATTGAATTCGCTTTAGGTATTCTCAATTATACATTATATAAAATACATTATAAAAATTAAACAAACCTATTGTAATTAATAAATTTGCAGTATCGACGTATTATAAAAATAACACATTCGTTTCAGAATTACGCCTCATATAAAATGTTATATTTAACATGCAAAAATGTAGCCCAGTGACTCCTAAAACCACCACTAAGTAGCTGGACAATTATAAAACTATTTTGTGGATGAAATTTAAGTGAATCAAAAGTCACTGGATTATTAATTAAAGTCGGGGTAAAATTAAAATTATATGACGCATTCGCAAATATAGTGATTATTTCTCAAAACGAATATCACAAACCGGTCACCTGCGGAATGTAATTACTAAACACGGAAATAAATTCTAATCGTATATGCCTTCATTCTGATGAAGTCAATTAGGTCCAATTCCATTCGCAAAAGGTAACGTAATGAACGAATGAATAACAATCTCATTCACTTGTAATAAAGACATGTTTGCTTTTAAATTATTCACCGAATGACATGTTTGGCGGAATATCGATTATAAAGGAATGAAATATCTATGTTTTGCGGTTATAAATTATTTCTCTTTCTTTCTTTTTTATTATCGTGTCACTATTTTCACACCGTGTCTGTCAGAGGACGGGTGAACACATAAAAAAGGTTTCTTATCGGTTAATGAATGTATATTTTTTGTTTAATTAACTCATTCATGCATGGCCAGTTTGTGTTGGCATAATGTGTCTTTTAATGAGATTGCATGACTGATATAATGGAAGGGTTACTTTATCGACTGTAAGATGTCAAATAGAGATGATAAAAAAAAACGTGAGATTCAACAGAAAAATGTTAAGAAGAAGACTGAGAATTTCTTCCATAATACTTTTGTATGACTACCTAAGTTTATTAGCAAAAACTTATCTTATGCCTTCGCTTTGGACTTTAGAATTTGCATTTGAGTGACGGCCAATCTTATGCCTTCGCTTTGGACTTTAGAATTTGCATTTGAGTGACGGCCAAATTAAAATAACCCTACAGAATACATATATATTACCTGCACTAAAATAAACAAATGATTTTTGCGCAAAAATTATGTTTTCCTGAACACAATAAGTAATAACAATAACACGAGTGTTTTAAGTAACCATTGTGTCAAATGAAGACGTCTGGCAGCCATTTTGAGAGGTGCTCAAAATGGCCGGGTTATGTTTGGCGCGAAAATAATGATGATTGTTTTTCAGTTTTACTTTTCAGAAAGGGAAACGCGGTTAATCTTTTAACCCTTCTAGACCTGTCTGCTTGACTTTATTAGAAACCTGGAAAGGTCTACAAAGTACGAATGAAGATTTTTTTTTAATAATGAGACCGGGATGATGGCAGATTCCTACACCGAGAGATGCAGGTATGGAAGAAGAAGATACAGGGACTATGCCGAGCTAATACCATTTATAGTAGGAGTGTAAATCAGTCTTGAAAATACTAAAAGGTCTCCTAGACCAGTCTAATTCTTCATTATTCTTCTCCGTCGTATAAATATGGCTGGATGGAGAGGGAGATGAAGGCCAAAGAAAAGATGGATGGACTGTGTGAGGTGTGATATGAAAGAAAAGGGAGTCAGTGATAGCTTGACAGGGGATAGGACGGTATGGAAGAAGAAAACGTGTTGCGCCGACCCCAAGTAACATGGGATAAGGGCAGGAAGGTGATTCTTCTCCGTCGTATAGATGATTTTAAGTTGAATGTGTTTTGACCAGAATGACTCGTAAAGGTCGTACAGAGTGCAGGTACTGTTGCACAGACAGCACAACAAGAAGTAAGTCATTGATAAGGACGTATATTAGTCACAACGGATGTATCTTTGAAGTTGGCTCTGCCAACCATTGCGCAAGAAACAATTTGTCATCGAGTATACTGCATAGAGTAAGCGAGATAGGACGATGCGACAAACGTTAGCGATTGAAAGAGACAGTTATACAATGCTATCTTCACCTTCAACATTGACACAAAAATAGCTACTGCGCAGGATCTTGCAGCCAATTCGGAGACACAAAGATCCGTTGTGAGTATTAGAGATCCGTAATCGCATTGTTAATAAAACCGGCCAAGTGCGAGTCGGACTCGTACACCGAGGGTTCCGTACAAACCTCAGCTTAAAGGATTATAGATCTGAGTATTTGATATGAATTTCAATTTAATACCTCTACGCGTTCATGAGGAATGGGGTAGTTAGTATAAAATTATTAAAAATATTTTTACTATATGATGTAACTAAAAATTTACGGTTTTCGCAATTATTCCTTTATCTGTGCTATAAGACGTTGCTTCTTACCAAATTTCAAGATTCTGAGTACACGGGAAGTACGCTGTAGGTTTTGATTTCCTTGCGAATGTCGAAAATTTGCAGAAATTTGCGGCTATATCTTTAGATCGCGTTGTCTTAGATGTTTGAATTTTTCACAGCTTTAAGGGGCAGTAGACCTGAGTATTTGATATAAATTTCAGCTTGATACCTCCACGCGTTCCTGAGAAAAAGGGTCTTGACAGACAGACAGACGTACGGACAACAAAGTGATCCTATAAGTGTTCCGGTTTTTCCTTTCGAGGTACGGAACTCTAAAAAGTATTATAATCCATCTTAATTACCTAATTCAGTCATCATTACTATCATAATTGAGAATTATCTACTAATTAACGACACAATTAATTGTCACAGAACACTGCCATGCGATCAAATAAATCATGAGCAAGGTGAGGTTTTAAGTGTGAATACAATGACAATAATTATTATAATTTGTCACCGATTCCATTACCTACTTATCAAGGGATTTAGGATTCAGTAAAATGCTTCAGGTCCAATCAAAGAAGAATCATTATAGTTACAATTACGGCGCACATTAGAACTCTTTCGGGTAGGTTAAGTTAGCTGCATATGCAGTAAGGAAAATAAGGCAGTTAACCGATGTAGCCACAGCTAGGCTGGTATACTATGCTTATTGGCACAGAATTATGTCTTATGGCATTCTGCTGTGGGGATCAGCAGCAGATGTTGACTCAATTTTTTATCTTACAAAAGAGGGCAATCCGCGCGATCGATAAAATGGGTCCTCGCGAGTCCCTCAGATAAACATTTAAAGAAATCGAAATACTGACTCTACCCTCACTCTATATTTTGGAATGTATTTTGTATGTCCGCAAAAATCGTGGGCTTTTCAAAACTAGAAGCGACTTACATAATTTAAATACACGCAGTAAGCACGAAATTGTAATACCCAAATTCAGATTAACTAAAACTAGCAAGTCTTTTCTTATAAACAGTATACGCTTTTATAACAAGTTGCCAAAGTCAGTTATAGAACTGACCGATGGAAAGTTCAAAAACTACATCAAACTGACCGATGGAAAGTTCAAAAACTACATCAAACGTGTCCTTGTTAAAAAAGCATATTATAAAATCAAGGACTACGTTGAAGATAAAATTTTTGGCTTTAGCTCCTTCTGCGCATGCGGCTTCCCTGGTAACTCATAAACGACACAAATATGTGGATGTCTCTAACTATTCTCAATCTTATTAATTCTTTTTGTTTTTTTTTCCTTCTTTTAATTAGACTTTTTACAATGGTTTTCAATCATCTTCATAGCCCTTTGCTAAGAATAGTTACAGCACTGATAACAACATTTGTGCCACATGTTAAATTTAGTCTCTTTTTATTTTACCTTTGTATAGATTCTTTTACCGATTGTTTTGTAAATGTGTGAACATTGTAGGCCTTCTAGATGCTTGTTAACATTTGTTAACTTGTTAATTCGTTTTATTTTCTTTTGTTTATATTATCTTTTTATATAAATATATAATCTTTTCACATTGCCTTTATGAAATAAAATAAAATATTTTGATTTTGATTTTTCTGTTTTTATTATCTTCCTGCTAGTATCTGAGTTGTGAGTCGGGCGCAATATATCTTCATCTTCATTATCTGCCTAGCCTTTTTCCAATTGTTGTTGGGGTCGGCTTCCAGTCTTACCAGATTCAGCTGAGTACCAGTGTTTTACATGGAGCGACTGCCTATCTGACCTCCACAACCCGGTAACTAGGTAACATGGTATCCCTTGGCTAGACTGGTGTCAGATCTCAAGCTTCTGACTACCCGTAACGACTGTCAAAGTTCTACAAATGACAGCCGGGACCTTCTACGGAACGGAACTTAATATAAAACAATTACATAGTGTGCCCCGTGGCTAAAAAATAATAGCCGCACGGGTCGATCTTCAAGGTTAAGTAACGCTTGATGAGGTCGGTCCGTGGATGGGTGACCATTTCAACATAGCGAGTTTCCTCCGAGCCTCGAAAAGCACGTTAAGCCGTTGTCTCGGCTGTCATTTGGAGATCTTTGACAGTCGTTACGAGTAGTCAGAAGCTTGAGATCTGACAAGGGGTATCGGGTTACTCAGTTACTGGGTTGTGGAGGTCAGATAGGCAGTCGCTCCAACATAATTGGGAAAAAAGGCCAGGCAGGTGATGACATAGTGTGCCCCGTGGCTGCGCCAAATAGGTCCAATTCAGCAAAATGCCAGACAACTAGGAGTTGGCTGACGCTGGTTTTTGACTGAACCTTACGTTGACCTGTATTTACCTTATAATTGTTGATAAAAGCTCGAAATAATTGAATATCATAGATAATATCGGACTCTTACCAATAGGACTTGCTAAATCTTACGTTAGAGCAGTGGTGGCCGTGGTATCGGCCGCGACTTACAAGTTGTAGGTCGTGGGTTCGAGCCCAGGCAGGCGCTTTACTTTGTGTAAATTATATCTTCACCACTGCTCTCAAAACAGTGAAGGGTAACATCTTGAGGAAACCGGCATGTCCTAGAACCGAAAAAAATCGAAGACATGTGACATCCACCAACCCCCACTAGGCCCGCGTGGTGGATTACGGCGCTCTCACAGAGGAGGCCTGTTTCCCAGCAGTGGGAACATTAATAGGCTGATGATGATGATGAAATCTTAGGTTTAACCGATAAAGCCTAAGTTTTACCGTAGTTCGGGCTTCTTCAGTAACATAGATCTTTAACAGGTTATCCTACTCCTCCGTTATTATTTTCTGATTAATTTCGTTGCGGGATCCAAGACAGTTACATTCATTCTCCGGGACTTCGTCAAGCTTCATTGCCTCGGCGCTTTTCTGGTGATCGCCACTGTTGATTCTGGCTTTCAGGAGTTGCAGTGGTTTGGGAATAGTGCAGTGGGATAAACCCAAAGATTATTGCCATAGGGAATCGTGCTATCCAATTACTGGGTTGTGGACATCAGCCAGGCAGTCGCTTCAAGTAGCATACTGGTATTCAGCAGCTCTGCATCCATTTAGTCTGGAAGCCAATCCCTACATATTTGATGTAGCGCTATGCAGAATGATTTACTAATCGTATGGCCACAGAAGCTGTATAATAAAAGTAAATAACATGTCTTCCATTTTAATAAAATTTCTGGTTCATATTACATTACGTAAAAAGGTGTTATATTAGATATAACTCGTACAGGTGCAATGGCAGCCACCTGTGTTATTTTATGAGTCATAAAAAAGCTTATAAACGCTATCTCTGATCCGCTATGGTCGTATCATACAAAACTATTTATTCTTGACAATGATGTGTGTGTTTGGGTGCGAGTAACTCGAAAACGACTGAACGAATTTTGATAGGCTGTTAAATGACTGTATAGAAATAAAGAAAGTTGCGTCTTCTTATTATTTAAAGAGGCAGGGCATTGTAGAATATATAAATTTTAATTGTAAACAATTTTTATTAATTCAAATGCAACGTGATTAACTTAATTAGCCATAGAACTAATTACATTCTAAAACATGGACATTCTCATTTACTGTTATCATGATAAAACTACACAATTATGTAAAAGTGAATTCGTTGACAAAACAAAATGCTAATTTAGTCAAAAAGGTGTTTGTTACGACCGCAATATGTCGAAAAACGAGATCGGATAGATAAAAGTCGACAAAATTAATGTGAATTCGTTATATTGACGGTAACATTTCGTCAAATTGACGCGACGAAACAAATGAAAAAATCCATCGACCCGCCATCTTTGAATTTCAAATTTGACAGTGGAATGTGCATTGTCGCATTATTGGCGTCGTAACAAACGATCAAATCGCTTTTTGTTATTGGTTTTTATTCCATTGCGTGCTTCAATCTCCCAACTAACAAAGTTAAAGAAGAAACTACGCATTGTAATATGTAAATTCTCTAATTTAATACAACCTTAATCGCTCAAGTTGTTCAGCGCATTATCCTTTTTCTAAAAAATAAAACCTAAATGATGCTTTATAATTTTAATTTGTACAGCAAACAAAAGGCAGTTAGTGTCTTTCGATTAGTTTTCGACGTCTGAAAGAGCAATTTAAATATTAATTTACGCGGTAATATTTTAACAAAATGGCGGCACGTTAAAATGGCGGACGTTTTAGTTAATTAGCAAGGCGTTCTTATTGCGTTATTGTTGTATTAACCGAGGTAGATTGCTTGCTTTGTTTCCGATCTGTAAAGTTGAATTTATGTCTGAATTTAGAAAACCTTCTTTGAAGTAATGTGCGCTTGTTCGCCGGAGATATTACGGGCTTTCTCAATGAAGGATGTTAGTCTCCACAACCGTTTTTTCCAAGTTTAAAATTTATGTTAGTATTGTCTATTACAGAGAGAATATCAGATAATCTTTGTCGATGGTCTGTATCCTGTATTAGACAAATAGACGAGGAGTAATTAAGTTAAAGTGTCTATAGAATAAAGATGTATGGTGTTATTGTTTTGTGAAACTGCGGACAGTTGTGTCAATTGTTACTTTGATTAGCTTTCATTTAGAAAAGGAAACAATATTTCTTAATTAGCATTGCGCTAACTCTGGCGTAGTGGTAGAGCGATCGGCTGCTGCGTTGCGTGTCGCGAGCTCGATGCCCGCACGGATCAAATATTTGTATGGCCTCAAATAGTTGTTCCGGCTCTGGGTGTTGTGTATGTGTGTTTAAATGTATGGAAACGCACCCACGATACAGGAAGAAATGCCTAGTGTAGGACAAAATTATTATTAAAAAAAGTCGCCGAATCGAAGACACCACTACGCCGTTGCGATGCTGCTACGACAGTACCACGAATGTTCTGGGTCACTGCTACGACGCCGCTACTACGGTGCCACTACGCCTCTACACCGCTACGACTCCACTACGACGATGCTACGGTGCCGCTACGCTTCTACACCGCTAAGACTCCACTACGACAAAACTACGGTGCCGGTACACCTCCACACCGCTACGACTCCACTACGACGTAACTACGGTGCCGCTACGCGTCTACACCGCAACGTCTCCACTACGACAAAACTACGGTGCCGCTACGCCTCCACACCGCTACGACTCCACTACGACTTAACTAGGGTGCCGCTACGCCTCTACACCGCTACATCCACTACGACGATGCTACGCCTCTGTAACGTCACTGCTATGATGCCACTACGCCTCTACAGCTACTACGACTCTGCTACGACATCACTATTAATACAAAAGCATTATCAAGCCATAATGTTGCTGGGAAGCAAGCCTTCTTTGTGGAGAAAAGAGTGGGCGATAACCTAACCAGGAGCCCCGTTCGGGTTGGAGAATGTCATATGCCTTCGATTATTTATGGTTTTGAGAACCCCTGGGATCGAAGCTACGACATAGAACTTGTAGGTCCGGGCTGTTGCCACTGGTCTACCATGTGTTGCCATATTACAAGTAAAATTAAAAAACTTCACATTTTTATTTCATGTTTTTTAATCAACGTGTATTATCTAGTACCAGACAAACTTCGATCGAAAAACTATTGAACACGTAATTATGACATGATACGAGTATCTTGCGAAATCACCCCGATTCAAACAGTAAAACGCTCATAACTTTTGAACGACAGAACCGATTTTCATCAAAATCAAAATCATTTTTAGGGTTCCATAGCCAAATGGCAAAATACGGAACCCTTATAGATTCGTCATGTCTGTCTGTCTGTCCGTCCGTATGTCACAGTCACTTTTTGCCGAAACTATAAGAACTATGCTGTTGAAACTTGGTAAGTGGATGTATTCTGTGAACCGCATTAAGATTTTTACACAAAAATAGAAAAAAAAACAATAAATTTTGGGGGTTCCCATACTTGAAACTGTAACTAAAATTATTTTTTTTCGTCAAACCCATACGTGTGGGGTATCTATGAATAGGTCTTCAAAAATGATATTGAGGTTTCGTATATCATTTTTTTCTAAACTGAATATTTTGCGCGAGAGACACTTCCAAAGTGGTAAGATGTGTGTGTCCCCCCCCCCTCCTGTAACTTCTAAAATAAGAGAATGATAAAAGTAAAAAAAAAATATTATGTACATTACCAAAAAATATTATAAAATTGGTTTGAACGAGATCTAGTAAGTAGTTTTATTTTAATACGTCATAAATCATATACCAATTTACCAAGAATGGAACCCTTCGTGCGCGAGTCCGACTCGCACTTGGCCGGTTTTTTTATTTCACACAGGCCTACATGGGCACTTATAAAACGTCGACAAAAGGTGCACGGTTCGGGTTGGTCGTTTCCTATGGAGAAGAACCGGCAAGAAACTCCATGGTTACTCTTTTAAAAAATGGTTTGGTTTTACAATATTTCCTTGTTACAGCATTAGTGTAATCAAATACTTGTAATTATTATGGAAAGTAGTGTCCGTGGAGTATCTTGCACATTCTTCTCCATAGAGATCTAATGACGCTTGCTAATAGGCAATTTTTTTGATATTAACTTATTAAAGTAATTTTGATTTTGTTCACCCTTGCCTTACTCTTCGGGGCATTCAAGCATGGTGCTATGTTATATTATAAATATCGTGTCTGAGTTCTTTAAGAAAGCTATTAGACGTTAGACAATGAGGCAAAAACAACATAAAATGTTTCGTCTATCTCTTGATAAATGGCTTATTAAGAAAGAAAAGTAAGTACCAAACAAAGATAATTACTGCATTCCTATGGAAACAAAGGAAAATATAGCTCTTGTACTGACTGAAACTTTCTAGTATGGCAACATTACGACAAGCAAGAACTATTAATAGTGTGGTATCTGCTGGTAACAGTAAAGCTATGGCCATCGATAAGTTTTGAATTTGGAATTGTTGCAGCACCTCTTGTAGATGGTTTGAATTTTATGTTTGGAATGAGGAATTGTTCTATGAATGTTTAATACCTTTTTAATAGTTACTCTACGGTACTCTATGTTAGCACCTAGCCTGTTTCCTGAACGACCAAAGACAAGAATTTGGCAACACTGTTCTGGCTATGTTGTCGAACACTATTTTTCTGATCCAGTAATCCGTAAAGCCTCATCCAGTTCGTAACGACTTCCGTGTACGATTAGAAAGTCAACGGGATGTATTTATTTTTACCCGACTGCCCAAGGAGGGTAATGTGTTTATCAGTCTATGTATGTATTTATGTTTGTTCCTATGTGGCGTTCTAGAGACTAAATGCGTTGGCCGATTTTGATGATTCTTACGTCAATTGATTCGTCTTAATCCTGCGAGTGTCACTGACTACATTAAAATTTGAAAATAACAAAATGGCGGCTGTTGGGCGTTATTGTGGGGCACCAATTTTTTTTCTTCCAAACCCATCATGTGGGGTATCAAAATAAAGGGTAATAAGAGGTGATTTCAAAAATATATGACACTTATATTTTTAAATGTACCTTATTCTAAAAATAATAACTAAAAAGTTATAAATAAAAAAAGTTAATTAAAAAAAAACAAAAAACCCGACTGCTTAAAAAGCGAACTAAAAAGACGTACTTAAACAAGGAGAAAATCATGCTGTGCAGTTGGAGGATACGTCTGGTTTTGGTCAGCTAGCTCGCAAACATGTATCCTGCGACTGCACAGCATGATTTTCTTCTAGTTTACGTCTTTTTAGTAGTTCGCTTTTTAAGCTGTCTGGTTTTTTGTTTTTTTGTTTACATATACATGAGTAGATAGTATTAACATTTTGTAGTTTTAGTGATATGGGTTACTTAGCTCAAACTGTCAAGTTACTGGTTCATATGAGATTTAAAAACTTTTAATAAAACCGGCCAAGTGCGAGTCGGACTCGCGCACGAAGGGTTCCGTACCATCATCGCAAAAAACGGCAAAAAATCACGTTTGTTGTATGGGAGCCCCCTTAAATATTTATTTTATTCGGTTTTTAGTATTTGTTGTTATAGCGGCAACAGAAATACATCATCTGTGAAATTTTCAACTGTCTAGCTATCACGGTTCATGAGATACAGCCTGGTGACAGACAGACAGACAGACAGACGGACCGCGGAGTCTTAGTAATAAGGTCCCGTTTTTACCCTTTGGGTACGGAACCCTAAAAAATCTGCAATGTTCCATTAGGTTTGGTCACCTGCAGACACATGGTCTAACTTTTGGTACCTAATGTAGAACAGATTTATTATCCAGCCTTCGGCAACCGGGAGTTCTTTAGGTTTGGATTTGAATTTCAGCTAAAACTTAATTGGAAGTCACAATATTTGCTGCCCGAAGACTTCAAGAATCATGCGCCATCGGTACATGGTGGACGTCCCACCCATACGCACAAAGCGTTTAGCTAATACTTTCAATGTGCGCACAGCTAAGGAGTGGAATTCCCTTGCGGGGTGTTTGTTCCCTGATAGCTACAACCTTGGGGTCTTTAAGTGAGAGTGAATAGGTTACTTCTAGGCAAGCAAGCTTCACTGTAGACTACATCGTCGCTTACCAAAATGAAATAGTGGTCAAACGCGAGCCGATTTAATAAAGAAAAAGAACGACTCCTCTGTCGTGGAAAAATAATAACTGGCCAAGTGTGAGTCGGACTCGCGCACCGAGGGTTCCGTACAAAACTCGGCTTAAAGATATGAATTTCTATTTAATACCTCTAAGCGTTCATGAGGAAAGGGGTAGTAAATTTAACATTATTAAAAATATTTTTATTATATGACGTAACAAAAATTTACGGGTTTCGCAATTTGCCTTTATCTGTGCTATAGGACGTTGCTTAGTACCAAATTTCAAGATTCTGAGTTCACGGGAAGTACCCTGTAGGTTTTGATTCTCTTGTGAGTGTGGAACATTTGCAGAAATTTGCGGCATGAACGGCTGTATCTTTTGATTGCGTTGGCTTAGAAGTTTGATTTTTTCACAGCTTTAAGGGACTGTAAACTTGAGTATTTAACATAAATTTCAGCTTGATACCTCCACGCGTTCCTGAGAAAAAGGGTATTGACAGACAGACGGACGGACGGACAACAAAGTGATCCTATAAGGGTTCCGTTTTTTCCTTTCGTGGTACGGAACCCTAAAAAACATTTTTCTTAGGTCCAACAAGCAACATTGGTTTGGTGAAAACTCAAAACGGGCAACAATTGTCTCTAAAAACACCCTAACAATTTTATTGAATAGTCCTAGAATAATACGGAACTAAGAATTTCTAACGCCGATACTAAACAGCTGAAAACAGGCAATTCAAAACAAATTCAAGGAAAACTAGGCAATTAAATATCTGAAGAAGTAAATACCAAAGAGAAATAGACTTTTAAAACAAGCATTACATCGGTTTAAAACAAGCCATTGACTGAAACGCCTAATATAAAGTATTCATGAATGAAAGAACGTTGAAGTAGATTTAGAACTTTATTAATGTTTTTATTTGTTTGGAAATTGTACTGGAAATGTATTTGTTTTTTTATAGACTGGAGGTAATGAAAATAGAGTTTTATTTATTTATTAGGATCACCAACGAGTTACACAACATTAACATATACAAACAATATATAATTTGATACCCTTCTTGTTATGCACACTCAATTATAGGTGACCACAACTTACACATGTTCGAGTTTGCACGCTCTATATAAACATAATCAATAACATTACAATACAATTTAAAAATACAAAATTTAAATAATAGAAAAATATCTGAATATATACAAACAATTATAAAGATTAAATTATGCCATCTATGTAAATCAACCTGATCATCATTATTAATATTAAAATACAATTAAAAATGTCAAATCAAAAAAACAGTTTACGTCAATTATAATTAAAATATAGAAAATGTCAATTCAAATCAAAAGCACAGGTAATGTCAATTAAATCAAATTAAACTAAATTAAATTAAAATTCAACTTTCAAATTCAAATTCAATTAAAATACAGATAATGTCAATACAATACAATCCAGATTAAATTAAAATCAACACTAACAACAAAATACAGATAAAATATAGATTCAATTTATTAGAGTTAAATATTTTAATGATTTAAGGCCGTACCCTGACCAAAAAATCAGCATGAGATGTGAGCATTCCTATTGGCCTAGAGGCACTGGTGGCGCATGAATTACAGTAGTGATTCATACGCCCAGATTTTAGAATAAAATCTTTATAAAATCGAATATCGGTCTATTGAAAAAATAAAATCTTACAAAATGTTCGTTATCAAATTGTCTATCCATTAGTGTTAGTACAAAAAATAATTAATGAACACTTTACGATGAGATGCATGCTAACAATAAATTTCTCAATTTTATGGTTTTGTTGGAAGCAGATTAGTGAAACATTTCACCAACTCTTTAAAAAAAAATACTACCATTTTAGAATCAATACTATGTAGAAATTTAATGTATTTTTATTAATTGATATTTCTTTTTAAATAAAGAGTAGATAGCTCTTAAAGACTGCGCAAAAACGACTAGCGCGGCGTTTTGCTCGGGGAGGCGCCTTAATACTCGTAGTACTTACGTGACGACTTGAACTCCTCGTTTCTGCCGGATTGTCCGACGAGAGCAGGAGGCAAAGTTAGCTAGAAGGATGTGTAAGGTCTTTGCAGTGGGGCAAAATAGGAATCCTCTTCTAGGCACAAAATTTAAAGGCGTATAATACTCACAACGGATCTTTGTGGCTCTGAATTGGCTGCAAGAGGCTGCGCACTAGCTATTTTTGTGTCAATATTGAAAGTGAAAATAGCATTGTATAACTGACTCTTTCACTCGCATACGTTTGTCGCATCACCCTATCTCGCTTACTCTATGCAGTTAATCTGTTTCGTGCGCAATTGTTGACAGAGCCAACTTCAGAGCCACAAAGATCCGTTGTGATTATTATAATATTGTTTGGCATAACATTTTTGCATAACTTTCATTAGCATAATAATACTGAGGCATTTTAACATTTTGGAATAATGCAAAGGTCACAACTGGTGCAACCACAGATATAAATCTAACTAGATGACGCGACTGTATGTACTTCGCGTGCCAAAAAACGGACTAAAGTTACGATCAATGATCGAAATCTGAGCTTTTCATTTAGCATTATCGGCACCGGAAATGCACCGAAATATAGTAAAATTTCTTGTAATGCCATATTGAGCTGTACAGAATGTATAGAAAAAGTTGGCCGAGGCATTGGAAATGTTTTCTTTCATTGGTAAGTAAATTTGTTTGTAAGTTGTGTGTGAAAAAGTGGCACGCTTGGTTTTCATACAGATGGAGGGACTTGCGTTATCTAGTTAGATGTATGTCTGTGGGTGCAACTGTCATTTGGTCTAATTTGGAGTCGCATACATTTTTAAAGCATAATAGGTTAAGGTGCAGGGGTGGCTCCACGAACATGGTTGTATTTATCAATAGTCGATTTATGAATGACACATATAATTGATCGAATATCGAACTGGTGGCTTGTGCTGATCTGACCTGGATGGATGTATGTGTAGAAGTGTGGATGTAAGTTTGTTACTCGATCAAGCCATGACGGCTGAACGGATTTGGATGAAATTTGGCACAAAGATAGATTATAGCCTGGAAAAGCACATAAGCTACTTTTCAACCCAGTATAATGTTCCTCTGGGATAAGAAAACACTTTTCACGCGCGCGAAGCTAGTCTTTTACTGACTGTTCGAAACAAAATATTAATTTAACAATGGTCGATTGATGAACGGCGCACATAATCGATCGAATGTCGAACTGTTAATATATGCTGATGTGACCTAGGGTTCTAGAAATCTAGACTTATTCCATGTATTTTATGTGCGATAACAATTGTTTAACCCTAGATATTGAAATTATATTTTGGAGTTACGTAGTAAATAAACATTCGCCGAGTCCACTACGTCTAAAAATACAAATAACGCTGAATAAAATTGGTAATTAGTCATTAATTACTTAATTGGTCACACTACATTATATTGAGAGCAACGGGACAAATGATAAAAATATATTTTGATCCGTTTATATAGTTACAGGTCTATTAAATAAGGCGACGATTTTGTCTTTCCTGGTTTTTTTAAATAAAAGTGAGTATATTTTCTTCGAAAACTGTAAGAAAGGGACATCAATTTAGCCGTACTCGTGAATAGTTATGAAAATATCTTTACAGGAAAGTTTTCTTATTTTAATTAGGAAGGTAGAGAAAGGCCGTTTTGCAATTTTCCTTCTTCTTATGGTTTTTATTTCCGCCCAAAGATGCGTTAAAATTAGTGTTGAAATAAGGAACTTTCGACGCTCATAACTTTCAAATATTGTTTCTTTTACTTTTTTGATCCATACAGGGCTTGATAATGATGAGACAAATTGATATATTTTTTTATTTTGAACATACATCGTCAAACAGTGGAGTAATCTGACTACGTTTGTATGAGAGAATTTTCGACTAGTGTAACCTTAACGTGCTTTCCGAGACACGGAGGAAAGTTGGTATGTAATGATGCTCACCCATCCACACACCGACCTCGGCAAGTTGCTTAACCTTGAAGATCGATCGGTGTGGCAGTTAATTAATTGCCTGGTGGACTTAGCATACTTTCTCACCTAGTAGTCTATAAAAAATAATAGGTTCCCATATTACATGGGAATTAAGTATCCATAACGGTGTAACTGGCCAGATGTGGGTGTTTTTAATAAACACCTCTGTCAACCCCATCTGGCATAAGGCTTGATGTTAGGTATACTGCATAAAAAAATCGAAATAAGCAGAAATGTAATTTACGAAACTGAAATAATAATTATTGCATTAACAAATCGAAGTAAACAGAAATGTAATTTACGAAACTGAAATAATAATTATTGCATTAACAAATCGAAGTAAACAGAAATGTAATTTACGAAACTGAAATAATAATTATTGCATTAAAAAATCGAAGTAAACAGAAATGTAATTTAAGAAACTGAAATATAAATAATAATTATTTTATTTTAATACCACCCATAGGTAGGGAATGCAATCTCGAGACGAGATCGCCAAGACGAGATCTCGAGGTATTACAAATTCGATCTCGGCGAGATCTCGCCGAGATCGAGATCTCGAGTGGATTTCAAAATGTATGGTTTTAATTAAATAAGTGAAACATGGTTGAAACTGGTTAGTTGTGATTAGGAGACGAGAAAGATAAACAATATAAATAATTGAAAAAAAAGTCTTTAATTTTCTAATTATTCAGACCCGTAAAATCTTTTATAAACAAAGTACTTATTTAAACAAAAATTTACGTAATAACAGAAATTAACAATTTTTTATTGTAATGTGTGTGACTAAATTAGGAGTGGTTTTGAAAATAGCTTCTTAAAAAACCTTTTGAAGCAAAAAGATTCTTTATGTCCTCGGATGTGCAGAAAACTCTAAAAGGCAATCCGTCTTTCGCTACCATTCGAGAAATCATTTTTTCTTTACTCACGTCACAGTTGGATTGAAAGTAATCACTGATTTTCTTTCTTTTCTGAGGCGTTTGGCATTCGCTATTTTCTTCAAATATAGGCAATGGTGGCACTGCCAAAACTGTGGTAGACGCTGACGAGGATGACGGCAGAGACGACGACGACGATGCATCAAGTTGCAGAGTGGTCGATGTCCTTCTGACTTCCGTATTCAGTATTTTTGTGTCAATTTTATGGATTGCCTTCATATGTACATGTAATCCTTTTGTGTTACTGTTTGTAGTTTTCAGAATAGCTTTACAAAGTTTGCATTGGGCTGTCAAATTATTCACTGCTTTCTTAAAATATCTCCATACCGGTAACGTACTATTAAACTCCACGTAAGGTTCATTTTGATTATTTATCGACATTTTAAAAGTATTAACTTCACAGTCTTGCACTTGTGTGATAATAATATTCAAGTTTTCATTTAATTAATCAATAAAAAACACGTAATTTTAGCACTTTATGACAATAACTGCACAACTAAAACAATTGTAAACAAACAAGTGCCTACACGCTGTCGAATATATCTCGCTTACTTACTCTAGTCAAAACTACATCATTTGTCCTTTTCATTTCGCTCGCCCATAATCGTAAATACTCGGGAATCGGCGGGATAGTTTGCTTATGCCGTCTGCCGCCACCCGCCAGTCAGCGACTCGCTCGCGTGCCGACAGCACACGTCGTGCGTCGCTGGCTACGGCCGCTCAATCTCGTCAATCTCGACTGGGATCTCGCCATTTTATGCCTCGAGATTGATCTCGAAAAATGAGGCGAGATCTTGCGAGATTGGGATCTCGCGAGATCGAGATTGCATTCCCTACCCATAGGTAAACCAGTTACGGCCTAGTTTTTCTTTTTAAGATTTGTTTATTATTTTCTAGGAGAGATCGTACGATTTGAATTTAGAAACAATTAACAGTTTTTCTCTTTATTTTTTTTAATGGCGGTACGCCGAATGGTTGATCGATTACGAAGATACGTAGGTACTAAGTTCGTAAATGTTTTTATGTCTGTGTACATTTACAAACCTTATTATTTACGAAACAAAGCATGTGTAGTCTTAATAAGGACCAAGTTTTAAATGTCCTTTATAGGCTTAAGCGTTTATCCTAATCTTAAGGGTATCAATAATTACCCACAAAAACATAATTATACACCATTTTGATCTAAATAATAATAACGTCTTGTCACTTGACGAGGCACCGCCCGCTGGCCCATATGTCCGACAAATTCAAATGAAATCGAAAAAACCGATCCGCATATGACGCCTTCTAAATCCGAAATTCCCTCCAAAACCGATCTCACGCTGAGAGCGCATTGAAAAAAAAAATTCTCTCTGACTCGTTCTTTTTTCGAATACAGTTTTTTTTTTCTAACCATTGTCACGGCTGGATGCCACGTATTGCCAGTGTTTGGCCTCGATTTTCGAAAAAGGAATTTAAATATTATTTGGTGAATCAATCTGCGAATTTAGTGGAGGATAAAAGTTTGTGAAAAATAATATACCAACAGATCTTGTCATAATTATGATGACTAATGTAAGCTTTTAACTTAGTGGGTTTTGTGAATCATCGAAGCTTTTAAGCAATTAAACGGGGTGCGGTATTGATAACTGTGAAACCTATCGGTCTAGATTAAAGTTATCTAAGTACTCTATCAAACATAATATCACGCTTCTATTTCCTGAAGTGTTAGGCAGAGGTTCACCTTTAATACACCGATATTTCACTAGTTATGTTTAACCGGGCATAAATCCTGCCTCCGGGCTGCTACCGGGAAATTCCATAGGTATGGAAAAACCCAATAACACTTCGCCCGACCTGGGAATTGAATTCAAGACCTCGTGGTTTATTTATATATGGCACATCAACAACGCAAACATGGAAATATTACATTTTCTGGGGTCTTATTCTAGTGTCTATGTCAACTACAGATATGCACAGAACTTTCATAAAAAAGCACATGTCAAAAATCTAAAAAATTAGAAAAATTTAAAACAAGAAAATAAAAAAATAAGCAAAATTACAATATAATTTATAAATAGAAAATAAGAATGGTGAATCAATAATTAAAAATCAATGAAATAAAAAATAATAAAACATTATATTGTTTTATAAAATGCTTAGTAGAAGTACTCTACGTCAAATAAATGCTGGGTTACAAAAAATATATGCTTCTGAAATTAACATGAGAACAGACCGTCTATACCTTACACAGAAAAGGTCTCCTAGTTAGCCATTTTGTACTTCACACACTTAAATTCCAGGTAAATTGTCTATTTAAGTAAAAACATACAATACCGTCTTTTCACCTGTGAGCCGACAGTCTCACCCACTAGAGACTTTATTAACAAGATTTTGAATATCCTATTGTCGCTAACACTTTCTATGTTCGAAATTCGAAAATCTTCTTTTTTTTACAATACAGTTTGGACATTTCGCTTGAGTTATCGCCGGCCAGTTCTGTTAAAAGGTTTAAGATTTTTTTTTCTTTCATAAACGTCAGTGCTCGGGTCGGTTTTGACGTGGGTGAGCGTGGTTATAATTGCTGTTCGGATCGGGAAGCATCATTTTTATAATTGTCTGGATATGTCCCACTTTTTACGTTTAAGAAGATTACTTGAAAGTTAATTGAGCTTATAGGATTTTATGTAACTACTAGTGAGACATTTATTTTGCGTAACTATATCTATGGCATTTGTAATTATTATTATTTTATCCTTTCCACTTCCACCTCTCATAAATTAACAATCATTAGTCATAGTACTAAACAATCTGTGGAAGAATGCAAAAAAAAAAACGTCATTTTAGGACACCAGACCACAAACAACATCATTTGAATATCGCGTCCTTTGGCACAAGTGTTTAAAAATGGAACATATCTGAGAATTTTATCCCGCTGCACCAAAAACATGGCGACCGTACAGCCAGGTAGTTTCAAACAGGGATTTGGAAATATATGGATAATTATAAGATGGCTTAACGTGGAATTTTTGTCAAAGTTTATCGTCTTTTTGATTGAGGTTACGACTTTGGTATCGAGGAAGATATTGTGTCGGTAGCTTTATTATTCAAGAGGCTATTCCAACGGTTGTTGGCTGTGATATGGACATCGGATATTATAAGGACTAATAACATTTTAAAATCCATGCTTGATATAATAAATGCGAATGTGAGTTTGTTTGTTTCTTATGCTGTCACGCCGTACCGCCGGGACGGATTTAGATGAATTTTGGCATAGAATAGAATAGATCTCTGGAGATTGGGTAATTTATTGTTTGCATCTTGGTATAATGTTCCTTTGGGATAATTAAACGCTTTTCACGCAGGCTGGCAGCAGCTAGTTATCCATACTAATATTATATAATTTATTCTTTTTTTTTTAAACTATCTTTTTTCGTATTTTTCTCAGCAAACCCTTTTATTTGATACATGGGTAGCAAATGAAAGTGTTTGCTGTGAAAAATCTCTCCAAAAAAGCTCCAGAGCCTTGAACATCGACTCCAAGTGGCCAGTCTGACGGTTTTTTATCGGTTACATTTCGGGGAGTGTGCGGTGGAACTGTATAATTTGATGCCGCCTAGCCCTTTCCATCACCGGAAAACAAGACGTACGGCCATGCGCCACCGGTACATGGTGGACATCCCACCCATACAAAGCGTTTTGCGTTTTTTTTTTCATTGTACGCACAGCTAAGGCGTGGAATTCCCTGCCAGAGTCTTTGTTTCCTAATAGCTACAACCTTGGGGTCTTTAAGTCAAGAGTGAATAGGTTACTTCTAGGCAAGCGTGCTTCACCGTCGACCACATCTTCACTTAACATCAGGCGAGATAGTGGTCAAACGCGAGCAAACGAAAAAAATAATATATTATAAACTCACAACTTATCTTGGGTAGGTAGAAACTACAGAACGCCATCTGCTTCAATCTTTGCGTACCTATCCTCTTGTTTCGTTTTCGTTTATTTTAACAATGGTCAATTTCATAAATTTTTTTCACTCTTTAAGCTTTTGTACCTAGGTTTAAGCTATAGAAGGTCTGCTAAATGCTTACGTTATTGGAAAATCTACTCAACCAATCGTTTTCAGCATATCACATCGATTATACGAAACCAATTCTTAAATCCAATACCTAAACACTTAAAAACGAGAAAAAATCTATCATCGTCACGGACGATAATTGGTACACCCACCCCACACAAGCTAAGACCAATCGCGACACGATTTGTCTTGCTAGATTATTTAAAACTTGTCGTTAATGTGAATCGATCGTAAAATTTGTATGGAAACCTCCTTTGATTGGTCATTATTTTTAATAGCTAATATTTTATTGTATTTTTATCGTTAATCGGCTATTTCGGTGCCGTAGAACGATTTAACGCAAGCGTAACTACTTAATAAGTAATCGAATGTCTAGTAATCTTTTCTACTACACCTGTGGAACTAATTAAAAACATTTGTTGAATAAAACTCCATTTTTTATTCAATTTCTTCCTTTTTAAAAATCGATCGGTAGAACACTTTTAGTGGCAGGTTGAAATACGCGCCATAAAATGGGTGTTCGATTTTCAAATTCGTTTTGTTTCTTTGTTTATGCCGTATTATTATCTGTTGACAATTAAAGAGCTGTGGTAATTTAATTCTGTTTTTGAATGGCGACGTTTCTCTAGAGTTGTTTAGTAAATTAAATAATAAAAACTGCCTCTGGTTGATCATAAACGCGACGGTTGAGCATGGGGTTGAATGGGCCCTGAATTCAATAATGTTATTGGGTTTTTCCACTTGACTTAAACCTAAGTAGGTAACTGGTGAAATAAATATGGGGACTCACACCTCTGACGAACCTTTCGGGGATAAATTCGCGATGTTCTGGCATGAAATTATCAACAACTCGTTTATGCCACAGCGGTTGTGTGTGTTATTTTCATCCCAAAGGAACATTATACCGGGATGAAAAGAAGCCTATGTGCTATTCCAGACTATAATCTATCTCTGTGCCAAATTTCATCCAGATCCGTTCAGCCGTTCTGACGTGAATTGAATTACAAACATACACACATCCAATCAAACTTTCGAATTTATAATACACTAGCGACCGGCCCCGGCTTTGCCCGTGACAAATTATACACAAAAACCTTCCTCGTTTCTCACTTTATTGGTGAAAACCGCATGAAAATCCGTTCAGTAGTTTTTGAGTAAATCGTGTCCGAATGCGGTGGGAGACTATAATATGTAGTAATACAAAATATTAGTAAGATTTATGCTCACCAAATAATTGTAGTTATCGCCTATGCTTGTTACATATAAGTTAGTTACCGCACATAAATCCCTCATTCGTTTTTATTTATTTCTTTGTAATTGAAGGGAGTGTCCTAAAAAAAAGATTTTGGGAAAAACGCAGCTAAAAGTTTAGAAGTATGTAATTTTTATCCTCTTCTTTACTTACCGGTATGTCATGGACATTCCCGGTTCTTTTCGTTTCGGCCATAAACAAAAATGTCTTTTTGGCGCCTTACGTTTACTTTAAAAAAAAAGTTAGTGTTTGGGAATAAAACTACCATAGATAAAGGATTTGCTTGCCAAAAAAGAATAGTACAAGTAAAATTTCAAAATTTGAAAACCCCCGACATGTTTTTATTTCATGCTACATAATTTATCTAATACATAGTAGATACGCTTCGATCGGCAATCTATTGAACACGTAATTATGATGATATCTTGCAAAAACACCCCGATTCAAACAGTAAAACTGCCATAACTTTTGAACGGCTGAACCGATTTTATTCAAACATAGCTAAGAACACTCTGGATTAAGTCACCTTTTAAACAAAAAAAACTTAATCATAATCAGTCTACCCGTTTGGACGCTATGATGCCACAGACAGACACACAGATACACAGCAACACACGTGAAACTTATAACACCCCTCTTTTTCCGGCGGGGGTTAAAAATGAAAATTTGTGACATTCCCTGTACCCTTCAATTGTTCTTTTAAATAGTTCATACTGCCGTTGTCTGGCTTTTGTTTTAGAATCCGACTTTTAATATACTCCAGCGCACGTTCCATAGACCATCATCTATCATCATGACAGCAGCGCGCGGGGGCAAGCAGAGAGAGATTAGATCGATACTTAGCCTCTACCAATCAAACGTCAGTAGGTAGCTGAGGTTGCTCGACAATTGCTCGGCTGGTTCTGATTGTGTGATGAATTTCTGTAGGAAAACAATTTGAAAAAGGAGTATTAAATGAAGACATTTTTTTTTATATCCTATAGGCTCGCGCTTGACCACTATCTCACCTGATGGTAAGCGATGATGTGGTCGACGGTGAAACACGCTTGCCTAGAAATAACCTATTCACTCTTGACTTAAAGACCCCTAGATTGTAGCTATCGGGAAACACAGACTCCGGCAGGGAATTCCACTCCTTAGCTGTACGCATAATAAAAGTGTTCCCAAAACGTTTTGTGCGTATGGGTGGGAGGTCTACCATGTATCGATGGCGCATCGCCGTACGTCTGGTAGAAATGGAAAGAATTGGGGAGGCCTTTGCCCGACAGTCGTTCAAATTTGTTTGGACAAAACAAACAAAGGACAGGATAGGAGGTGGAGCATGGTTTTTGACTCAGCACCACATCCTGCCCTGCTGCTGTTTCGTGTTCCGTCGAAGTACACCTTCCGACCTGGGTTCTGTGGACTTCCATGTAGACCACGGAAGGTTAGATCCTGCGGGAAGATGCTCGCTTGGAGGTAAATAATTTGTTGGTAGGGAAAAGTATTCTGCCACAGTTTACAGCGGGCGTCAGCCGGGTTTCCTGACAGCAAAAATATAAAATCCTATCAGATGCAGTAATTAGGGAAATTATTGTGTTTTGGCTTTTAAAAAGTCTTTTCACTCAAAGAAGGAATGACATCATGACGTTTACACAGGCGCATTAGCGATTCTATACCCGTTTTCCCAATTTTGGTATTCTTTTTTCTTTTTTTTTTGGCACCTTTTTTTTCCAAATACTTACATGTATGTGATTTTGTGTGTTGTGCTGTGTCTTTTGTGTGCACTGAATAAATAGTTTATCTATCTATCTAAAAAACTGATTTGAAAGAATATTATATAATTTCGAGAGTTCATAATAAAACTGAATATTACTGAATTAGGTACTTCATGAAAACTTTAACAACTTTAACTAACCTAATAATTAACTTACCTATATCACGGGCTCCCAGTGCTAAGACAGAAAATTTGGTTCAAATAAATGTCACTAGATGGCGCAATATGCACCGATTTATTATTAAATTTTGTGTAAAATTAACATTTTCTGGAATTGAACATAAAAAATTGTATGCTCTTGTTTAATCAACTCTCCTAAGCACAAAATTACGGAATATTGGGCTCTTAATTCTCATTCTTAAAATTGATGCCAATAGATGGCGCGGTTTTAAATTTCTGACTGGCATTCCACTCGATTGTTAAAATTTGCATTGTAACACATTTTGGTGCAATGCAACTGTAAAAACGTGCAAAATCGTCAATGTATTATCGAAAAAATATTCACGAACCGAGTAAACCCTGTTTCTTGCAAGTCGCTGCTAACACCATCTATCTATCGCCGTGGAACGACACCGAACGCGATCGATGTACAAAAACCAATCAAAATCAGACGAAAAACGCTAGATACATCGGCACCGTTTCTTTGTTTGGGATGAGGCATCTGTCTGCTAGTATTATATTATCTGTGCCTAAATAAACTTAGTTATGATGACACAGAACACGGTAAAACTTGCAGCAAAGCAGGTTTTAGACAACCTGTCCTTAGCAAGCAAGTTTCCAAACCTAGACACTGGATATAACCAAGTTATAACTGACTAATTCCAAGCCTAGAAATATGACTAGCGAATAAATAAAGATACATACGATATTCAGCTGTAAAACCACTCAGGTTACCTGTTAGAGTCGTTATCAATAATCTAGAGGGCTGGACGGGGCTCAATATAGCAATGAGAACACGCTGCGTCTTGAATAACTTGTCACGAATTTGTTTTTGCACCTGGCGAAGGCTGTTATCTTAAAAAAAAACCGGCCAAGTGCGAGTCGGACTCGCGCACGAAGGGTTCCGTACTTGGTAAATTGCGGTTACTGATTTATGACGTTTTAAGAAAAACTACTTACTAGATCTCGTTCAAACCAATTTTCGGTGGAAGTTTACATGTCTACATCATATATTTTTTTAGTTTTATCATTCTCTTATTTTAGAAGTTACAGGTGGGGGGGGACACATTTTACCGCAAACTATTCATTTTAGACAAAAATGATACTAAAAACCTCAATATAATTTCTGGAGACCTATCCATAGATACCCCACACGTATGAGTTTGATGAAAAAAATTTTGAGTTTCAATTCTAAGTATGGGGAACCCTCAAAATTTATTGTTTATTTTCTATTTTTGTGTAAAAATCTTAATGCGGTTCACAGAATACATCTACTTACCAAGTTTCAACAGCATAGTTCTTATAGTTTTGGAAAAAAAGTGGCTGTGACATACGGACGGACGGACAGACAGACATGACGAATCCATAAGGGTTCCATTTTTTGCCATTTGGCTACGGAACCCTAAAAAAACAGTAACTTGAACGTATAACACGGACAATAACACCGTAGAAGTGCTTTTGTTGAGTTCGAACTCGTCCCAAAGTATTTATGAACGTTGCAACATGTTTTCAAATTTCATAGATCACAAGTAAAGCATATCTTCTGTATTATTGGTCATTATGGTATTCAACTCCTTTCTAGCTATTCCTATCTCTTATAAGATTATAATTTGTATTCTTCATATTAAACGTTTGGATAAAATAATCTATATATTAAAAATCAATTGCTGTTCGTTAGTCTCGCTAAAACTCAAAAACAGCTGGACCGATTTGAATAATTCTTTTTTTGTTATGTTCGCCAGAATACAGGGAAGGTTTAAAAACAAAAAAAAATGGTAGGTTGGATAGGGTAGGTAGGTAGGTAGGTACGGTATGGTAGGGTAGGTTAGATGGGTAGGTAGGGTAGGGTAGGGTAGAGCAGGTATGTAGGGTAGGGTAGGTGGGTAGGTAGGTAAGGTTGGGTAGTGTAGGGTATGTAGGTAGGGTGGGTAGGGTAGGGTATGTAGGTAGGGTGGGTAGGGCAGGGTAGTGTTGGTAAGCTAAAAATACAATGAATTCAAAAAATGAATGTCTGGTCTTTTGTTATTTTTATGGCAAAACAACGTTTGCCGGGTCAGCTAGTATATAATAATAATATATAAAGCCGTGTAGTTCAACAGTGGTCAGATAGGGAACAGTAGTCCTCCCATAGATTTAGGCATATTTTTTTTTGTTTATCGAAAGGCTCGCGTTTGACCACTATCTCGCCTGATGGTAAGTTATGATGTGGTCGACGGTGAAGCACGCTTGCCTAGAAGTAACCTATTCACTATTGACTTAAAGATCCCTAGTTTGTAGCTATCAGGAAACAAATACTCCGGCAGGGAATTCCACTCCTTAGCTGTGCGTACAATGAAAGCATTCGCAAATAGGCGACCACTGAAAATCAGCGCTGTGCTGTGGGTCTCCCACGGCACAGCATTATGCTGAGTGGAAGCCTTCTTGTCACAGTCACGACATGCATCTGCTACTTACCTACTCATCATCCTTGTACTGTACTCAAAATTGGTATTTTATTTTAATCTTACTAATACTACCGATGGGTTTAATTTAAGGACAAATCTAAAAAAGTTAAATCAAAAAATCAAAAAACCCGACTGCTTCAAAAGCGAACTAAAAAGTCGTAAACAAGGAAAAAATCATGCTTTGCAATCGGACGATACCTACGCGCGAGCTGGCCAGCCAGCTTTTTAGTTCGCTTTTGAAGCAGTCGGGTTTTTTGATTTTTTGATTTAACTTTTTTTATTTATAACTTTTTAGTTAAGTTTTTTTCAAATAAGATACATTTAAACATATAAGTGTTATATATTTTTGAAATCACCTCTTAAAACCCTTTATTTTTATACCCCACAAGATGGGTTTAGAAAAAAAAAAATTGAGCCCCCACAACATGGCGCCCCAAATCCGCCAAATTTTTCTATTGTCCAATTTTTATCTAGCCTATGACACTCGCAGGATTAAGACGAATCGATTGACGTATGAATCAATCAAAAATCGGCCAACGCGTTTGGTCTATGGAACGCCATATAGGAACAAACATACATACAAACATACATACATAGACTGATAAACACATTACCCTCCTTCGGCAGTCGGGTAAAAATTGTGTGTCGTTTTTGTGGCGAATAAACACTTTTTCTTTCTTTCTTTCTTTAAATCTATCCACAAAACCTATCAAACTCATAGCCTAATTTTAGGGAAATTATATGTGCGGCAACAAAAGTTTTCTTTAGCACCTGCAACCTAGCGTCTTTTTTTATATGTGGGCGACGAGTTAATAGAACAGCTTCAATTATATTAATTCATCATCTTTACTACTCCAACAGAATATCAAAAAACCAGCGTCAATTTACGAGCGTAAATTAATATGACTCCGAGCTACCGATAAATATATTTACTTCTGATTTGATAACTCAGCGACTAATGTTGTAAGTGAGCTACTTTATATATTTTAGAGATTCAACATCTGTCTGCTAATAAAATCAAATTCCAGCCTCAAAATTAGCAATCAAAGTTTTTCATTCAACAACTAAATTAATAAATCATATTCTTTTTTCGTGAAAGTTTGCAACACACAAATTATTCAATTAAATATAAAATAAATGTGAATTAGTCCAAGAGCGAGCGAAGCGAGCTCGGGAGCTTAGGGCACCCCGACACGGATAGGTTAGGTTCGAAGGAGATGACGGGAGCTGAAGTGAGCGAGCAAAGCGAGCGAACTCAGCTCCCGTCATCTCCTTCATGTTAGGTTACTTTAGACCCTGCAGACAGAAATAGGAGCCCTGCGCAGCGGGGCTCCGTCGACTTTGTTTCGTTTCCCCCCCTCCCTTAAAACTTAAATATTTTGTTGCACTCGAAGAATTATTAGATTTACTTTTAGTTAACAGATACTTATTCAGTAAAACAGTTAAGCTTTAAAGATCTAGCAGTATAGTATAATTCATTTATTTGATGAGCAAATTTAGTGTGCAATTCAGTATTTTTGGTAGTAATTTCGAATATTTTGATTGAAAAAAGGGGAATTACAGTTAAAGTATTAAATACCACCCTATTTTTTGTATGTTCATTTGGGTAGGTATAATAGTCAATTACTTATGGTAACATTATAAATAGATAGGCGAATACATGAAATTATAGCTTTTATTGACCATTATTTGATGACAATAATAAGGAAATTTTATGTTCAAATATAGTAGATTCACTCATCAATTACTTATGCTAAAGTATAAAAATAAAGGTGACTCTATGAAATTAGAGTACGTTGATATTATTTTATAGATGAAGTTGATACACTTATTAGAAGCTAGCAATGAGTAGACATATCACAAATTTAGTTGCTTAAGAATTATCACCATGTTGCGTCATATTAACAGTAGCTTGTTTTACAATATATGGTCGCTTATAAACCATTTATTAGACGCTAAAAGTTTGTCGCTGACCTATTAATTAATTAGACAACTAAATATATTTGCAGACGAGAATGACATTTTAAAGAAGCTGCCTTAATTAGCACCCCTAATTTTAATGCATTTTTCTCCATATTTTGCAATAGTCTTCCACCAACCGGGGATTGCACTTGCGCACTGCATAGGTACAGGGATAAGGGTTTAACCTGGGTCCCAAGGTCCTGAGATTGTCAAAATAATATGGTAATACCTAAGTAACATCAGAGCATCAGAAAACTTTGAAAAATAGTCTTTAACAATTGCACATCTTAGATACTCTACAGGATCCCCTGACAAATTTTGTCTTTTAGGCCGGGACTCCACCAAAGCGGATATGTGCGGAGAAGTCCAAAGCGGAGACGAAAGCTGTGTGAATTACAAAGTTCTATTGGTTGGTTTCGTCTCCGCTTTGGACTTCTCCGCACATCTCCGCTTTGGTGGAGTCCCGGCCTAACGCCGGGAAACAGAACTCTAGCAAATTCCGTGAATTCCTGAGCAACAACGTAGAGTTTTAAATAACTGAGGATAGAAACATGTACATAGCAGATATATGTCTCTAACATATAATCTAACTAGCGGACGCCTCGCGGTTTTACACGTGTAGTTCCTGTTCCCGTGGAAATACAGGGATAAGAAAAACTTAATTCAAAAAATCAAAAAACCTGACTGCATCAAAAGCAAACTAAAAAGTCGTAAATAAGGAAAAAATCATGCTGTGCAGTCGGAGGATACATATTCGCGGGCTGGCTGACCAAAATCTGGTGTATCCTCCGCCTGCACAGCATGATTTTTTCCTTGTTTACGACTTTTTAGTTTGCTTTTGAAGCAGTCGGGTTTTTTGATTTTTTGAATTAAGTTTTTTTATTTATAACTTTTTAGTTAGTTTTTGTCGAAATAGATACATTTAAACATATAAGTGTTATAAATTTTTGAAATCACCTCTTAAAACCCTTTATTTTGATACCCCACACGATGGGTTTGGAAGAAAAAAAAAATTGAGCCCCCACAATATGGCACCCAAAATCCCCCATTTTTCTATTATTCAATTTTAATGTAGCCTATGACACTCGCAGGGTTAAGACGCATCGATTGACTTATGAATCATCAAAATCGGCCAACGCGTTTGGTCTCTGGAACGCCTTATAGGAACAAACATACATACTTACATAAATACATACATACATAGACTGATAAACACATTACCCTCCTTCGGCAGTCGGGTAAAAAGTAGCCTATGTCACCCGGGGATAGTGTAGCTTCCCAACGGTGAAAGTATTTTTGAAATCGGTCCAGTAGTTTTTAAGTTTATTCGTTACATACAAAAATACAAATCAGGAAAGATTTGTATCTTTCTTTTTCTTTATAATATTAGTCTAGATATAGATAGAGGCAGTAAGCAGTTGACTTTTCCAAAGAAGTTTGTTAGATACTATTTACAATGATGGTGATTTTGATTTATTAATTGGTAAGTATCTAAATGCAAAAAAAAATTAGACACCCAGGCTTACTTCCAAGTAGGTTCACTTAAGGAATTATTCGCATTCCATGGCAAAACCAAGTAAAACAACTTTGATCAATTAAAAAACACTTCTTCAAGTACCTACTTCACAGAGGTTTTATCATCTATTATCTTACCTAACTCTTCAATCATTCCCCATGACCTTAGCGTCACCTCACTAATAAAAAAAAAATAAAAGGAAGTCCATACGATGGTTTAAAAAGTTTTAATTCAAAGATAGAACACATTTGAGCCGGCCCGGCGGCGGCGGGATCGCGCATCGCACGCACTATCGTCGATCAGATTGTGACCTATGATCTTTGCCCAACGGTGGGTCTATGGTCTATGAACGTGATGTAGAGAACATGCCTAACTTATGAATAAATATGGAACCTTTTGATATGCCGGGAAAATTTGTTTTAAGAGGAAAATAGGCAGAGAGCGCCGACTGAATTTCCTTAGTAAAAAGTCATAATTCGAGGTTTGTCTCTCGTCTATTTCCTCCCCCAATATTGTACCAATTTAGGAGACATTCCATAAACTGGAAAAGTAAGATATATACTATGTCTGTATGTTTTCTTTATTTCATTTATATTTGTCAAATTTGTACACTAAGCGTCCGTTGACAGCGTACTTTTGAGCATTTTTGAGGGTTCTAGTGTTTCTAGAGATAATGTTTTATCAAAAAGGAACATTGACCAGTTCCTGTCTGTAAATAACACACGGGAACTGGTCACTGAGATAAAATTACGAGTAGTTAGATTTTAAACGGTTAAAAATGTAAATAAATAAAGAAAGAAAAATATTTATTTGTGACCCGCACAGGAGACACGAGAAATAAGCATACAATTAAACAATATTAAAATAAAAACCCCGTGCGAGACCAAAAAGGCTCCTAGCATAGAATGCGACCGCTAAAAATACGAGAATTCCTCTTAGTTTTTCTTTTAACTAAATTATAATGTAATGTTGTTCCTTGGTAAGCGCATCAATTGGTATGTTTCTTTTTAAAAGCTTTTAGGTAATGGTCTGAGTAAGTTTCTTAATAAAGAAAATTGGAAAAGTTGCCCGGAAAATGTGAATATTCTTTAAAAAATAATTTTCGCTATGGGATCTGTGTATGAACTCAGTTTGGACAGGATGTATGTCAGGTCCGCTTGACTTTATTAAAATAACTGCAAAATGACACCAAATTCTTAACCAAAAGAACCGCAGCAAAACCCCCCAAAAAAGATTACCAAAACCAAGTGTGAAAACTAAACGAATCTGACAGTTTAACATCAAACAGCCCGCCATTTCACTCCGACCATAGACAAAAAAACACAAAATGGCTGACTCATCGCAATCAATCACCTTTGAACGACGATTATATTAATTTTGTTGAACTATTATTTGCCTAAGCTGGACACAATGGTGCTTGAGTTAGACAGGGGCTTCGAGATGACGTGTCAATTAAATAACTATCTATTATTGTAAGAGACAGAGAAATGAGAATGATGATTGTTAAATTTGAGGCTAAAATGGTGTAGTTTGAGGTTAGTGATAGTTTAATTTTGTGGTTTGGTTTTTATAGGTTTTGGTTGATGGCCCACATGGGCACCGGGAGGGGGTGCAAGGAGGTGCACTTGCAACCCCTGGCTTTCAAATAAAATAATAATAATTAGTAGATTATTAACCAAGGGGATAAAGCACTGTCTTCTTTCGCGAGTGACGATTTAAATCGCGAGCGTAACGAAGGACTCGAGGTTTACTCCCGAGCGTAGCGAGGGTGTTAAAAACTTAAATCACGAGCGAAGCGAGGGATTTAAGACGAGTCCTGAGTGTAGCGAGGGATTTAAGTTCACCCAAGACTAAGACAGCTTTATCACCGAGGAAAATACTCTACTTTTCGTACCATTTGCGAAAAAATTAACACAATAATAATATGAGAGCATTTATTAAGCATTTATTAAAAATAATGACACATAAAAATAAATTAAAATAAACTTAACGTTTATGTATTTGAAGAAAACAAAAACGCGGCAAATTCCTAGACTAATATTTTTTTGTCGGAAAAGCAAAGGCATCAAGCTCATACGGCCTCGTCGGTTTACGTAATTTTATTTAATAATCATAACTGCATAATAAATGCGTATTCCTTTTTCAAAAAGATGTATAATGCTTTATATACAAACTCAATGGTGTAAACACAGATGTAGTTCAGTATAAATTTCGGTAAGTATTCCAAATTTAAATCACATTCTCCCCCTAGAGAATGAATGAAATTCAGTACAATTTTCTTTCCCTGTTTTTAACAGATTAAAAATGACTATTGTTATGTTCGCTTTTTGTGGCATAGAATGTCACTTTTTTGAGCAAGTGGTACGAAAAATATCTTTATTTACATAAGAAACATAATACAATTCATTGAAGTCCCTGACTCCTGTGCTAGGTGATTAACCTGTGTTACAGGAGCCAGTGCCCTCTCCCGGCAACAAATACAGTTCAATCTTATGCAACAGTTATCAAAATGAAATTAAAACCAAAGTTGTAAAGAGAAACACAGAAAAAAAAAAAAAAGGTTTGTTAGTAATAAACTGTAATGGTGAGTGTGTGTGTGCGTGTGGTGTTTATGTGTGGTGTGTACCTACATCAAATGTATGTACTGAGGAAAGGATTGATGTCACAAGAAAATATACAAAACCTTTCAAAAATATATAAAAATCCTTTTATTAGATAAATTTTCAAGCACGCTTCGCTCGCTCTTGCCCATGCCGATAATTTTAGCACTTCGTATTCTAGTTTAGCATTTTATCTATGTCCTTCGTCAATTCTCAAACTATTCTGCATAAGTCGAGAAATTTTGATCTATCTGTGTATGAATGGGCAAAATAAAAGTATTCAAGGCGTGATGCTAAAGATGCAACATGAGATTATCAGAAAACTTTGAAAAATAGTTTCACTGTCTTTCACAATTGCTATTTTTATTTACTCTACAGGATTCCCTGTCAAATTTTTGCTTTTACGCCGGGCAACAGTACTTTTAAAGCAAATTCCATGATTGCCTGAGGAACAAGGCAGAGTTTTATTATCTGAGGATAGAACATGTTTCTAAATGACAGATAAATGTATATAGGATCTTGATCTATCTGTGTATGAATGGGCGAAAGAAAATTATTCAAGGCTTGATGCTAAAGATGCACTCGCCTGAAAGTAGTTCTGCCGGCGTCCATGCTGGCCCATGTAATATACAGCTCTTTCTGTCTTCTTTTTGTCCACGGATATCTATATTTTTATCACATATTAGCGCTAATTCTTTGTGAATAACTCTTAGGGTTAAAAAGGTGGTAGCAGATTTAAGTTCCCGGGGTGCGATAGTTAGAAAAAAAAGAAAGAAAAAGTGTTTATTTGTCACAACACGACATACATACAATATAAGAACATACTTATGCTAAACCCTTAAAAATATTATTAGTAGTACTTAAATTATGTTAGTAAAGACAAGAAATAAATCAAACAATAATTACATATTATAACCTACAATTTTTATGATATAAAAGAAATAGGGTGAGGAATATGTCAGGCAGATGCATGTCGTGACTGTGAGTTGTTTATTCATGATGAGTCTACATTCGTCTGATGGTAAGAAATGGACGAGATCTATACTAACGATGGAAGGAGGCAGCTTTGAAGATGCTTGTTCACTACTGCTTTGAAGGTGGTCATCATTTCAGACGAAAGACGTCCACTGGTTCACATAGGCCTCCCCTAAGCGTCGCCACATTGACCGATCCCGTGCGTCTCACACCCAGCGGATTCCCGCAACCTTAACCAGGTCATCGGTCCACCTAGGAGGCCTTCCAACACATCGTCATCCGGTTCGCGCCATTCCAGAACTTTTTGGCCCCATCGGCCATCCGTTCTGCAAGCAATGTGCCCTCCCCACTGCCACTTAAGGCGGTACCCCGAGCAAAACGCCGCGCAAGCCGTTTTTTGTGCTGTTTTTAGGAGCTATCTACTCGTTATTTAAAAAGAAATATCAATTAATAACAATACATTAAATTTCTATACAATATTGATTCTAAAATGGTAGATTTAGTTTTTTTTTAAATGTTGTATATATTTCACTAATCTACTTCCAAAAAAACATAAAAATGAGAAATAATTATTGATATTATGCATCTCCTCGTAAAGTGTTCATTGATTATTTTTTGTACTAACACTAATGGATAGACAATTTAATAACGAACATTTTTGTAGAATTATTTTTTTCAAAAGACCAAAATTCGATTTTATAAAGATTTTATTCTAAAATCTGGGCGTATTCACTACTTTAATTCATGCGCCACCAGTGCCGCTAGACCAATAGGAACGCTCATATCTCAAGCCGATTTTTTGGTCAGGGTACCGTCTTAAGTTTCGCTATTCTTCGGGCTATGTCGGTAACTTTGGTTCTCCTGGGGATGTCTTCATTTCTGATGTCGTCATTATAGGTGGTAGATAACACAAAATGCTGAACAGATTACTGTCACTCGTGGAGGCTCCTTCTTTCTCTATAACCAATTGATTTTAACCAAATCTGGTGAGGGTGGATGTAGACTTAGTCGTTTATTATATTGGAAAAAGATAGGAAGATTGGTGGTTATGATGGGCATGGAAAAAGCGCAAGTTTAAGACAGAATATATAGCACTTTAAATTATATAAATATGTACTGAAAAGTATAAAGAAATTTCGTCAGAATATCATACTGGATAAATAAAAAACCGGCCAAGTACCAGTCAGACTCACGTGCGATGGGTTCCGTAACATTATCGCAAAAACAGCATAAAAATCACGTATGTTGTATGGGAGCCCCACTTAAATATTAATTTTATTCTGTTTTTTGTATTTGTTGTTATAGCGGCAACAGAAATACATCATCTGTGAAAATGTCAACTGTCTAGCTATCACGGTTCAGTATACAGCCTTGTGACAGAAAGACTGACAGACGGACCGCGGAGTCTTAGTAATAGGGTCCCGTTTTTACCCTTTGGGTACGGAACCCTAAAAAACATATCCAATTGTTTCAGTTCACGGATTTTAACTTCCAGCTGATTTAAATCAAAATATTACGCATAAAACAGTTACGCAGGTATATTATATGTTTAAATTTAACCATCCACGCACACCAACATGGTATGTTGAACATAATTAGTAGAAAAAGCGAGAACGACCGAGAGGCGAGGCATGCAAATTAAAGGGGGCGGGGCTTCCCTCTACTTACTTTATGGTACGTATCATTACTGAGCCACCAGAGGCCATGCATATTTACATTTTGAAATAACATAGTTTTTGTGAAATGAATTTGTGGTGTATTTTGCTTATATGAAGGTAAAAAGAAGTTTGAGGTAGAGATAAAATTAAAGTGTATGGCCGGTTTCTGAATTGATAAGAACGTGTTGAATATTAATTTAATTCCGAATTCGGAGGTTTGGAAAATTGTTTCTCGATTGAAGTAGTCACGTTTTAAGAGTTCCGTACCCAAAGGGCATTACTGAGACTCCACTGTCCGTCTGCCACCAGGCTGTATCTCATGAACCGTGATAGCTAGACAGTTGAAATTTTCACAGATGATGTATTTCTGTTGCCGCTTTAACAACAACAAATACTAAAAACAGAATAAAAATAAATATTTAAGTCGGGAGTAGGGCGATAATGGTACGGAACCCTTCGTGCGCGAGTCCGACTCGCGCTTGGCCGGTTTTTATATAATATAACATCACATCTGTAAACACCGAATTGTTAGGCACAGGTTTACTTATCTATGGTACACCCACATTTCGTCAACTATGTTGAAGTTCCTAGTAATATTATAAGCTTTTAATCCCATAAATATACCGCTACGTATGCCAAAGAAACAAAACGCTAACCTATCATAATCTCTGCATAAAAATGAAACTCCAAACTACAAAAAAAAAAACTTCTAAAAGAAATCAATCTTGATTCGTGTCCCTAAAGCTCTCGAAAGGCCCGTTTCGCCGAAAAAAAAACTAAACCAATTCCAAAACACTAATTCCTAATTTAAATCCATGATATTTAAAACTCGAACATGGAGCCATATGTTTGTGTTTCAAGTGAGCAAAAGAAATGGCTCGTCTTTCGTCGGCGACGACTTTCGCAGTCCATAAATGTTGTTCTTTCAAAATATTGCCATAGACACCAAGGGTCGAAAGGGCAGAGTCGCAGAAAAAGTTGCGCAAAAAGTTTTTAAACTTCTACGAAAAAATGTTCAAGAGGTAAATGAATCTTGGCTATGGTTTTCAAAGTTTTGGTTGTAGATTTTTTGGCCATATTAGTTCATTTTAGCTAGTTAGTTATTAAAAACATACGGTCGATAATTAATTCGTATTTGAAAAAAAAATATAAGTCATAATTGTCAAACCTCTTCGACCGTACGTTTACAAGCTTTATATTTTTATCTGTATGCAAAAAAGTTTAAATACAATTTTATTTTCCAAAGACATTAAATGATAATGATAAATGATTTTATTTCTGTAAGTTGGTTTGTACAAACACTTTTATGTCGATCATATTTTTTATAAAAAAACTTTTTAGCAAAAAATACTACCGACTTCCAAATAAAAACTACAATGTGAAAAATAACTTTATTTTTGGAAGTCGGTAAATGAATCTTGGCTCTGGTTTTCAAAGTTTTGGTGATAGATTTTTTGGCCATATTAGTTAATTTTAGCTAGTTAGTTATTAAAAACATACAGTCGATAATGAATTAAATACGATCCTGTAACTCGTATTTGAAAAAAAAAAATAAGTCATAATTGTCAAACCTCTTCGACCGTACGTTTACAAGCTTTATATTTTTATCTGTATGCAAAAAAGTTTAAATACAATTTTATTTTCCAAAGACATTAAATGATAATGATAAATGATTTTATTTCTGTAAGTTGGTTTGTACAAACACTTTTATGTCGATCATATTTTTTATAAAAAAACTTTTTAGCAAAAAATACTACCGACTTCCAAATAAAAACTACAATGTGAAAAATAACTTTATTTTTGGAAGTCGGGTGTCTTTCTTTTTCCCATTTTTTTTGCGATATGGACACCGACTTCCAAAAATAAAGTTCTTTTCACGTTGTAGTTTTTATTTGGAAGTCGGTAGTATTTTTTTGCTAAAAAGTTTTTTTATTTTTCCCTTTTTAGTTATACCTACCTAAAATAGGCACCTATAACGCCAGAATAGATTACCCGAATAACATGAAACATGAACATAACCGGTGACATGAGAGATCTGCGTACCCCTTAAGAGCGTACTGGCGTGATGTTATGTTATGAAATGGTATAAACAATAAACAGACATGCGATTGCATCAATCCCGAATGATTTGCCGTTAGTTATTGAAGAGTTCTGTTGTATATCTCCGAAGTTCTTCATCAGATCTTCACCAAACTAAAATGGGACCAATTTCGAAACATACTCTTTCAAACATGAAAAGTATTTTCAAAATCGGTTCAAAATTGACGAAGATATCGGTGAACATAAATAAAAAATAAAAAAAAACATACAAGAAGTCGAACATAGAACCTCCTCCTTTTTGGTAAGTCGGTTAAAAACTAGATGAGGTCGGCGTTTCCTATCTGACTACTCTGAGAAGAAAGGCCGAAACAAACTCAGAGGTCACAGGATTAGGATAGCTTTTACATACAAGGGAGTTTTAGAATCGGTTTTTTTTTTTTTTTTTTTCTTTTTTTTTTTTTTTTTTTTTAAAAAAAAAACGTTGCCCCACACTAGGAATTTCTTCCTGTATCGTGGGTGCGTTTACAAACATATAAACTCACATACACAACACCCAGAGCAGGAACAACTATCTGTAGGTCATACAAATATTTGTTCCGTGCGGGAATCGAACCCGCGACACGCAGCGCAGCAGTCAATCGCTCAACCACTGCGCCAACCGTGCGCGTGGGTATTATACTCGTATGTCAGATATTTTTTTCAGAAATTTGCTGTCTTTAAGCTGTATAGAAACCAATCAAATGAATTCTAACGTTCGTTCGTAAGAGCATAATAATGAATATATTACAGGAACCTACAGATGAGTTTTTTTTTGTAGTTTCGTCATTTTTGCCGATGTGAAATTCCACCGGACACAAGGTGTGGTTTGTATAGAATTTGCTGAATCACTAACTTGTGCCTATCATAAGTCACAAAATTTATACCGCAATTTTCCCCAATTACGGTATATACGAGTAACTTGTGAGAGTTTAAGAGGAAATGCGGTCGCAGACATCCTACTAAATTCCCTAGTAAGTAAAAAGTCATAATTCGAGGTTTGGCTATAGACGTAATCAAGGAGAAAATCATGCTGTGCAGTCGGATACATCATCATCATCTGGTTTTGGTCAGCCAGCTCGCGAATATGTCCGACTGTACAGCCTTATTTTCTGCTCGTTACCCGACTACCGAAGGAGGGTAATGTGTTTATCAGTCTAAGTATGTATGTATGTTCATATATGGCGTTCCAGAGACCAAACGCGTCGGCTGATTTGGATGTCAATCGATTCGTCTTAACCCTGCGAGTGTCACTAGATACATTAAAATTAGACAATAGAAAAATGGCGGATTTTGGGCGCCATATTGTGGGGGCCCAATTTTTTTTTTCTTTCAAACAAAAATAAAAATAAATGAAAATAATTGTAGCAAAATAAATGGTTTTAAGAGGTGGTTTCCAAAATATATAAAACTGACTAAAAAGTTTTATATAAAAAAAGTTGAAACAAATAATCAAAAAACCCGACTGCTTCAAAAGCGAACTAAAAAGACGTTAATAAGGAGAAAATCATGCTGTGCAGGCGGAGAATACACCAGATTTTGGTCAACCAGCCCGCGAATATGTATCCTTCGACTGCACAGCTTGATTTTCTCCTTATTTACGTCTCTTTAGTTCGTTTTTGAAGCAGTCGGGTTTTTTTGATTTTTTGATTCAACTTTTTTTGTTGACGTCTTTTTAGTTTGCTTCTTAAGCAGTCAGGCTTTTTGTTTTTTTTTTTTCACATCGGTTTCATTATGGCTTTGAAATGTTATAGTACGGCCCTTGGTTGCCTAAGTTTCAATGTCATAGATATTTCAAAACCTCTAGAGGTAGGTATATACCTAATAAAGATTTCTGCAAATTGTGAGACATTCATGTTTGTACCTTGAGACGAGGGTCAGTCACATAAGATGGCCTTAACAAGTGAATTAGGTATAGACGTATATTGTCATTTTAATTTTTAACTAGCATATATATGTGGTTTTACGGAGCTCGTGGCTAAATAATAACAGCCGCACGGGTCGATTCTCAAGGTTAAGCGACGCTTGCCGAGGTCGGTCCGTGGATGGGTGACCATTTCAACATACCGAGTTTCCTCCGTGCCTCGGAAAGCACGCTAAGCCGTTGGTCCCGGATGTCATTTGAAGACCTTTGACAGTCGTTACGGGTAGTCAGAAGCTTGAGATCTGACACCAGTCGTGCAAAGGGGTATTGTGTTACCCAGTTACTGGGTTGTGGAGGTCAGATAGGCAGTCGCTCCATGTAAAACACTGGTACTCAGCTGAATCCGGTAATACTGGAAGCCGACCCCAACAACAATTGGGAAAAGGCTAGGCAGTACACATATATATGTGGTTTTACCTGAAAAATATTGCTAATAAAGTTCCCACAGGTTACGTGGTTGAACCAGCAAAGCTACAAGGCGGACGTGATCGCTTGAGGTAGGTAATATCTGGAGTTTGTAAGGCTGCTGCTCAAAGCGCGTTGACGCCCTGTACCTATAGTTCAGTTTTCAAGAGTTCTGAAGCCTGTGAGGTTGATTGATGGAAAGTCTTGATTCTTCAAGACTATTTATGATGTTTTGCAGGTTCTTCAGAACACAAAGTTGCGTGGCATAAACTAATACAAATATACAAATATATATAATGCAAAAAAAAGTTTTTTTTTTTATAATTGCTAAGCTCGTGTTCGGTACCATTATCTACCTGATGGTAAGCGATGATATGGTTGACGATGAAACACGCATACCTAGAAGTAACCTATTCACTCTGACTTAAACACCCCTGGTTTTAGCTCTCAGGAAACTGATACCCCGGCAGGGAATTACTCGTCCTTAGGAAAACGTTTAATGCGTATTAGTACACGTAAGATACAATGAATCTGTAGTTTTCATGAGTCACAGTGTTTTTAATATATAATATTATATCCCACTTCATTAGCAGTATGCTCTCAATCTTCAATCACAAGATTTAAAAATGATATGCCTTAGCGCGGTAACATTTACGAAGCTGAAAAAAATTACACCGATTTTTCTATAGAAACTTGTGTTTTACTGTAACCTTCATGTTTTATAATACTCACAGTGGATCTTTGTGTCTCTGAATTGGCTGCAAGAGCCTGCGCAGTAGCTATTTTTGTGTCAATGTTGAAGTTGAAGATTGCATTGTATAACAGTCTCTTTCACTCGCTTACGTTTGGCGTATCGTTCTATCTCACTTACTCTATGCAATATACTCGATAACACACTATTTCTTGCGCCAACTTCAGAGACACAAAGATCCGTTGTGACTACTATTGGCAGCCCCAACTTCAGAGACACAAAGATCCGTTGTGACTACTATTGGCAGCGCCAACTTCAGAGACACTAAGCTCCGTTGTGACTACTATTGGCAGCCCCAACTTCAGAGACACAAAGATCCGTTGTGACTACTATTGGCAGCGCCAACTTCAGAGACACAAAGATCCGTTGTGACTACTATTGGCAGCCCCAACTTCAGAGACACAAAGATCCGTTGTGACTACTATTGTCAGCGCCAACTTCAGAGACACAAAGATCCGTTGTGACTACTATTGGCAGCGCCAACTTCAGAGACACAAAGATCCGTTGTGACTACTGTTGGCAGCGCCAACTTCAGAGACACAAAGATCCGTTGTAATTATTATACCTATGTCAGTTTATTTCTTCAGTTATATTCAAAAAGAAATGCGAAAATGTATGTATAGGTGAACCTATGCTATACCTTCCGAGAACACAGTCGTTTTGTTATATTATTTCGTAAAAGATTTCCTAAACTTTGGGAACCCCAGTTCTTACATAGTTTTCAAGTGGCTTCGTCTTGAAACCGAAGAGTTCTTACGATGTTTTGGTACAACACTCTTCAAGCTGAGTTTTGCAGTGCCAACCTCCCAGTAGTCTCTTGCATTTATAACTTTTAGGTTATTTGTCGGAAAGATACGTTTTCTGTGTAAAATTTTATTATGCCTAAATGTATTTAGTTGCCAAAGTTTTTTAAAAGTTTCTGTGTTGACATCTATTGTTTCGAGAAAAATTGTGTCAATGTTACAAACAGTGATAAAAATAACAAAATAATAGTAATTTTCGCACTCGTTATTAAGTAGTGAATTTACCCAAGTGTTTAATTACCTAACTAAAAATATAGTTTTAAAGATATAATCTTCTTAAACATTATAATTGTTGTAATAAAGCTGTCATAATTTTATTTACAAGCCATTTTGGACGCCATGATGGATTTGCCAAACAGTTTTATAATCCGTTTCGTTAGTTTTTTCTTACTTCAGTGCTGTGGTTAAGGCAATTATGATGTTGAAAGTAAGTAAATAGATTAATTTTATTTTATTTGTTAGTATAAAATATGTACTTTGTTTCTCCACGGGCATGGTCATTTAGCGTCGGCTACAACTCTTAATTTTTTTCTCATCATGCATGAGTGATAATAGTAGAAACTTTATATATTTTTTATTATCAAAGTCAAAGTCAAAACGTTTGATTGAACTGTATGATTTCCAGATTCCTAGGCAATGTTTTTTTTTTAAGAATATTAAAGAAGAATTTAGGTACCTATAGGTATGTGTGTAATATCTGGTAGTACTTCTTTAGCTACACTTTCATTGGTTGAATGGCACTCTAATCCCGAAAAAACCGCCCAAGTGCGAGTCGGACTCGCGCACGAATGGTTCCGTACTTGGTAAATTGCGGTTTACGATTTATGACGTATTAAAAAAAAAACTACTTACTAGATCTCGTTCAAATCAATTTTCGGTGGAAGTTTACATGGTAATGTACATCATTTTTTTTTTGTTACATGGTTATGTAAGTACTTACATCATATATTTTTTCATTTTAGAAGTTACAGGGGGTGATACAAATTTTACCACTTTGGAAGTGTCTCTCGCGCAAACTATTCAGTTTAGAAAAAAAATATACTAGAAACCTCAATATCATTTTTGAAGACATATCCATAGCTACCCCACCACACGTATGGGTTTGAAGAATGAAAATGAGTTTCATTTCTAAGTATGGGGACCCCAAAATTTATTGTTTAATTCTATTTTTGTGTGAAAATCTTAATGCGGTTTACAGAATACATCTACTTACCAAGTTTCAACAGCATAGTTCTTATAGTTTCGGTTAAAAGTGGCTGTGACATACGGACGATCAGACAGACAGACAGACATAACGAATCCTTAAGAATTATTTTTGCCATTTGGCTACGGAACCCTAAAAAGTAGCTTATCATATTATAACGGATGAGATTAAAGGGGGTAAGGCGTTCTGAATACTAATATAGAAACGGATATGATATGCCAACGGAGCGAAGACGTGGGTAAAAAGCTAGTCGATTATATCGTGCGTGGGTTTTCTCGCCCTATAAGTCGTGTTATGTGCAGTGTTAAAGTCAAACACCATGACTGGACCCTTAATGTTACTTCCCGGGTCATTATTTTTCACCGTTTTTTTTTGTTTTTTTTTTTGTTTTGTCTTCTCACGTTTTGTGCATTTAGCCAGTGTCAAGTTTAGAAGTTCTAGTTCTTTTCTTTAGTTTTTAGTCCAATGTCCTAGTCATAGACTAATATATAATAGTTAGGCCCCAGTAAAATGGCGGTAACTTTATTGGAAGCCTCCACGGAGTTTTGTCGACAACATAATTGTCGAGAACAAACTCATGTTCTACCGCTGTGTTTCACTTTCCCACACTCGTGCACGTTCACTAATATTATTAGAACAAAACACCACCTTTTTACACTATTTATATTCAGTTAAACACAATTTTAGGAAAATAAAACAGAGAAGCAACATAGACGCCATCACGTTCCCGCCAAAACTCCCTTTTCACCGCTTGCAAGCTAACATTTTCATATTTAGAGATACGGTATCTTCAATTAAAAAACAAAAAGTCGGTTTATAAAAGCAATGATTCTGGTTATTATGACACAAAAGATGAGCTGGCCAGTCCTAAGCAGAAATATAAATTATACTTATATTAATAGTAAAATAGTTTTTATTACAAAAATGACAAGTTGCCTCACCGCACTATCTAACGCACTGGCCGGTAGTAAAACTCAAAGTTGACTTTTACGATAGCTGTCAAAAAGAAACATTAGATTCTTTTCTCAAATTTTAAAACTATTTAACAATGAACTATTCTATTTCGAAGCACATTTTTATAGCCAAATAACATTAAAAAAGTAACTAATTACAACAAAACTATTATTAAAAAAGCTATTATTTTTCGAAAATCATAACTATTAAAACGATGTAAACGTGAAATAACGACATTATTTTAATAATTATGATTTTATGACGTAAATAATCGCCGAGTTATGAGTTTGAAAGAGTCACAAGCTTTTTACGACTTGATTAAATGTCCGAAGAGAAATTAATGGCACTAGATATTTATCAATCAACTTATTATTATTGATTCATGCATCGTTAAGGAGTCGTTTTGAGATTAGCTGATATTTTTTTTCATAAATCATTTCTGTGACTGACTTGTAGAAAAAGATTGCTAACTGCCGCTGAAGACAGAATCATACGGAACAGTTTTGAACACTTTTGTTTCCTACGCTTTTTTTCGATCAAACAATCAATACAAAAAATATTTATTTGCTAGAATATGCTCTATCTATTACTACTGTATCTAGAATGTTGCTGTGCCCGACAGAGTCCATAATTGTTTCTGTATCTAATATTTACCACCTGTATGTACATTATGGATGCAAGGATGCAATAAATTTAATTTGAATTGGCCAGTTTACACCATTTCATACCATAACATCACGCCGGTATACTCAAAAGGAGTAAGCAGATGTATTTAGTTCACCCTGGTACACTCTTATAAAACGAAGAAACGAAAACACGAGCACTGATCACTGACTTCCGAAACTGAAGTTATTTTTCTCTTTGTAGTGTTTTTTGGAAGCCGGTTGATTGTTTTTCCATCATCATCGTCCTGAATCATCATCCATTTCGCTAAAATTTTGCAAAAGTGCTGATTCGTACGCGATCTAGCTTCTTACTGATCATCACAGCATCTATCTCTTTCGCACGTGTTGTCGGATGAGACAGCATGCATTTTAAACCCGCGCACAGAATAGTTCGTGCCATCGACTAAGGCAACCTTAAAAACATAATAATTGCGTTTTCAAAAATCCTCTTTTAGTTCCCTTTGATATAGTCTGTGCGAGACCCACTGGCATAGTCTGTGCTGTGCGTTTTCTGTGAGTAAATGAATTTCAGAATTAGGTATACATATCTATAATATATATTTTTTAATATTAAAAAGCTGAAAAGTTTGTTTGTTTGAACGCGCTAATCTCAGGAACTACTGGTTGGAATTGAAAATTTTTTTTGTGTTGAATAATCCATTTATCGAGGAAGGTTATAGGCTATATAACATCACGCTACGACCAATAGGAGCGGAGCATAAACGAAAAATGTTGCAAAAACTGGAAAAATGATTCCTTTTTGAGAGCTTCCGTTGCGTGCGCTGCGTAAATGGTTTAAGTTACGCAACAATCATGTATGTAGGGTATTATGTAGGTAGCCAGTTGACGGGAGCGAAGCCGCGTGTGACAGCTAGTTTAGTATATAGGCACTTATGAAACATCTGAAGCTAGGTACCTAGTTAGCTAGAGAAAAAAAAATGTACGTCATTTTTTGTTTTCCATTTTTTAGCGAAACCCGAGAGGTACACTTTTTTTCATTGAAGGTACTGAATAGAACAATTTGAGAACAATATCCTCGAAAAGTTTCAACAAAATCGGAGACTAGTGACGTACAGGGCGTATGACGCAATATGTCATACTCTTTCATGGAGTCATACCGTTTGCTTTGCTGAACTCATTTACTCAATTAGGCTGCAGGAAGATGATGAGTTGTCTTTTTCATAATTACTGTAGTAGGTTTTAACTATAATAAAGTTAAGAAACCACATCACACTGTCACACACCACTGGCGTCCTGTCTGCCATATCACTACATAGTACATAAAACAAAGTCGCTTCCCGCTGCCTGTCTGTCCCTATTTATGCTTAGATCTTTAAAACTACGTAACGGATTGTGATGTGGTTTTTAAATAGATAGGTTGATTCAAGAGGAAGGTTTATATGTATAATACATACGGGCGAAGCCGCTGACAGAAGCTAGTATATTAATATACAACACTAGCTGACCCCCGCGGCTTCGCTCCCGTCAAAATGATAGCCTATGTTACTCGGGAATAATGTAGCTTTCCAGAGGCGAAAGAATTTTTAGAATCGGTCCAGTAGTTTCGAAGCCTATTCGGTACAAACAAACAAAAAAATATTTCCTCTTTATTATATTTCTTTAATTCTCTTTGAACCATGTACACGGTTCTAATTTCAACTCCACGCCAACCCTTTTGCATGAAGAAGCACTGTACATTCATATGACGTTTATCCGGTAACTGTAAAAGTGCCTGTCGTGAAATGACATAATACCTTTTTAACCGACTTCTTCAGTTATATAAAATAGTAACTATTTTTACGTTTAGCTGGTAGGTAATTACTGTATGAAATAATAATTATTGTGTGGCAAATAACAATTAATTTGTAAGTTTTAAAATTTATTAATATATCATGTCTGAATGCTAAAAGTCATTGGTATATTGTTTGTATTTTTAAATGTGGCTTTTAGTTATTTATTTACATAGTTTCTGTAGTGTAGTAAAATACCGGATGAAAATGTTCTATTTTTACAAGCTTTTATTTATCTAGCAATGTATGTATGTATGTAAGTGTGTTCGGGTCAAATCTTGAAACTGAATTTTAAAGCAGTTATCCTCCACCGATTAAGGTGAAATTTTGCATACACGTTTAGTTTGTATGAAAATGCATTGTTAGCTAAATGACGTCATTCTAAATCCAATATGGCGGACGGCACAAGATGGCGGACTAGTTATTTTTTGTGCACTGTCATGTCATGCGTATCAAATGAAATGGTTTGCTGAGAAATATATGAAAAAAGCAGCTTGTTTAAAAAAAAAACTTTTATATCCCTATACAACGACCTAACACCTATTTAAAAAATCGCGATGTTGCTTAGAAATTGATTAATAGATTCTGCTAAACACCGTGGAATTTTTTGTAAATTAGGCCCTTAATGTCTAAGTTCTTACGTGTATCTAGAATGCCACATGATTGTATTCTTTAGATTAATTCTTTTTTAAAACAAAAGCGACCCGCCCCGTTTGGCACGCGTTCTATTTATTCCCATTCATATAAAACTTAACCATTATGATGGCAGAAATACAAGCATGTATGTAATAAGGTACTAAGCAAGTACAAAGTGAAAAAAAACTTTATTTTCGGCGGGTGATGACCATGGGCGCACGGTTGGCGCAGTGGTTGAGCGATTGACTGCTGCGCTGCGTGTCGCGGGTTCGATTCCCGCACGGAACAAATATTTGTATGATCTACAGATAGTTGTGCCGGCTCTGGGTGTTGTGTATGTGAGTTTATATGTTTGTAAACGCACCCACGATACAGGAAGAAATTCCTAGTGTGGGGCAACGTTTTTAAAAAAAAAAAAATATATATATATATAAAGCAAAATCAAAGTCGATGACTCCTATAAAATAAAACTGCAACTCAAACAAACTTATTATGTTGAAGTCTGTAACGTAATATAACCATTTTCAGCAGAAATAAGCCTAGGCGCATAGAGCACCCAGATTTGGCCAGATATGTTGACATCTCACATAATAGACGCGAGCCTAGTACTATTTACCAAGCAGGCAAGCACACATTTTGTTAACAGGCTACTGGCCGGCCTGAGGGATTCGTATCTAAAAATTATATGACGAACGATGTAGTCAGTTTTTAATAGTCCTTAAAACATCTATCAGCTCAAGAATGCTAGTAGGTACCTAACAGAAAGCTTGTAATTAAAAAAAAAAAAAACCACCTAATTTACATCTATAATCAAATTAATCCTATTTAAAAAAGATACCAATCCAAACCCTGAATTCTGAATAACTAAGAATTTGAAATTAGTATTTGTCAAACTATAAATTGGCCTGAAAACCTGCCCAACTTGGGCATTAAAGCAGGCTTAGACACGTTCTAACTCCAAAATACTCAATTCAGAATCGGCCCTAAGCCAACATCTTGAAACAGAATGACCGTCGGAACAACATTCAACTCCATAACACTCTCAAAAACAATTTATTACAAACTAAAACGAATCAAAGACGTTTAAACGAAGATTTTTAATTAAAAATAAACTAAATCCTGGCCATTAATAATGTGAGAAGCATCATTTTGTGTGGAATCGGATAAAAAAACTATAATGGGATCATCTCGGCTTTCCGCGTAAAGATTTGTCTGTGTAGATTTTTAAATATGGCGGAGAAGTGTGGCGACCTTTAGAGCATTGAGTGAGAAAAAAAATATGGCGGGATTACCTACCTACTTCTTTATGGTATGCTGTTCGTCATCTGTTTGAATTAGTCATTTGTATCTGTGGTCATCTTACCAATCAGTCTAGCAAGGTTCTCAGTATTATAAGTAGATTGATACTTACAATTTTGTTTTTCAACAAGATGAAAAGAATGAAAAATATTGCAAATTAATATTATTTTATTCTATACCAATTTTTTTGTCATTGTTAGGTCTATTAGGTATACCTTTTTGTATATAAACATTAAAATTTGGCAGCAAAACTCGGTCAAAATTCAAAATATATTGCCGCAGTTTTTTTTATTCTATATCAAAAAAAAAAACACAGCCCATAAATCTTCAAGGATAGAAAATAAGTATTTTATACCACGGAAATATAAATACAGCATGCAACGCTAGAAGATTTTTCTCCGTCGCTTTTATAAAACAAACTGTACCAATACGGGTTAATTTGTGATACAATAAACCGATCAAAACGTCCGAAAAGTTAGAATTTTGCAATAAACAAACTATAAGCCTAGCGGATTTAATAAAAATAAACCATAAATACTTTCTAGTCGATGGTATTTCAAATATCATGTATTTTGTGCCTGTAATGTTTTATAAAAGATCTACATTTGAATTTCGTCGGGTTCTGAGGAAAACCATGCTTTAGGGGGTGATTTCTTTATGTATGTTATGGTCCTAATATAGGGCCAAGGCCTAGGACTCACTGCTTGCCAAATGCATCATCTCAAGTAGAGGAAGAACGAGCAATAATCTTCATGTTTGCTCATTATAGGGTAACTTGTGATATTACAATAAAAATAAAATTCACGCTGTGTTTTTTTTTGACAGTACAATTATATTAATAGTATTTCCTACTAACCTCTCCAATTAACTAGATTTGGTTGTAATAGACGTGGATTTACGTTAATTGTGCTACGGACTTAGGTACCTACATGTGAGGTACCTAATGTACATCTCTGAGAGAGCTCCGACTGAATTTCCTTAGTAAAAAGTCATAATTATTCGAGGTCTAGCTCTCGCCTATTTCCTACTCAAGTATTGCACAATTGTAGATATGTTGTGCATCTATGTTTTCTTCAGAATCAGAATCAGAATTTTATTTGCTAAAAATGTAGGTACAGTTTAAGATAAATAACATAAAAAATGAGATCAGCTACATTTTACCTTACGGCGTGCAAATCATTACATTAATAAAATACAAAACACAAAATAAAAAATACAAATAGAATTAATAATGAGAAAAAGCAATAGATAGTCAGAAATAAGAAACATTAACAATTTATTTCATGTCAAATAGCTAATAAATGCTCAGTAAAAATTTGTACCAGGTAATTATATTTGATCATTTTTAAATATAGTCACATCATTTAAAAAGTCATTTACTGAGTAATAACATTTATTTAAAAGTAGTGCAGTTACCTTAGATTTAAAAATGTGAACTGAAAATTCTATAAAACTTCATGGTATTTTATTATAAATAACAGCACACATTATAAATTCTTTTTTCATTTATAGTTCTCTTTGAACACTAGGCCTTTGTTGGCAGCGCAATTTTAAGCATTTTTTGAGGGTTCTAGTGCTTAAAAAGGAAAACATAGGGGCACAGTATAATATAGATCTTTTTTACAGTTTATGGAATATTTTTTAAATCGCCAATAGGTGAAAGAATAGATAAGTTACAGAGAATTTTTAGTTAGGATATTTAGTCTGATGTCTAAACTGCTGAGTGTTCACGTAGTATTTTATCTAATTTCCTAGTTCTCTTCTCGGTTTAATAAAATAAATCAATCATGCCCGATGCAACTGAGTACCAGCTTTTGACATGGAGCGAATACCTACATAACCTCCACAACCCAGAACTGGGTAGCACTATACTCCATGCAACACTGGTGTTAGAGTCTGGTTTCTGCCTTCTGTCACAGAATAAATATGGACAAACAGTACGGAAACTACCTACAAACTCTCGAAACGGAAACAATAACCGGCTCGCACTACTGACAGGATCGTAAAAACTGCTAGAGGTCTAGTCGATGCGCATGTTAGTGTGAGTGTGCCGTTTCGAGAGTTTGTAGGTAGTTTCCGTACTGTTTATCCATATTTATACTGTGCTTCTGTCTATACCCGTAACGACGTTAAAGATCTCCAGATGACAGGCGGGCTTATGTATCAATGTTTGTTGTAAAAAAGGGCTATGGTACCAGTGCAAAGGTATCATGCAGGCTTTGAATAAAATGACAATCGTGATGGATAAAATGTTACCTACCTAAAGAATAATTCAGAAAACGGATGGATTTGAGTTGCACAATACATGCTTTCAGAGATTCCGTGTGAAATTAATAGTACCCTGTTTATTACGAAAATCAATGGTTTAATGCCCAGAACAGACTTATTACCATCGATACTGATTTAAGTATATTAACGTAAGTGATTTGTGGAGGCAATCCCGAATTTATCACTAAATTATATGTAGTGCTGGACGTATTAAAAAACATCGTTTTGTTTCTGTCACTCGTTTCAAGTTGACAGAGATAGAATGATGTTTTTTAAATAATGTTTCGGTAGCAATAAATGTGTTTGGTGTTAGCAGGCCTAAGAAAAAAAACCGGCCAAGTGCGAGTCGGACTCGCGCACGAAGGGTTCCGTACTTGGTAAATTGCGGTTTACGATTTATGACGTATTAAAAAAAAACTACTTACTAGATCTCGTTCAAACCAATTTTCGTTGGAAGTTTACATGGTAATGTACATAATTTTTTTTTTTAGTTTTATCATTTTCTTATTTTAGAAGTTACAGGGGGGGGGGGGGGGGGGGACACACATTTTACCACTTTGGAAGTGTCTCTCGCGCAAAGTATTCAGTTTAGAAACTTCAAATGTGTGGTCTTTCAAAATGATATTAGAAAACTCAATATATTTTTTAAAGACCTATTCATAGTTACCCAACACGTATGGATTTGATGAAAAAAAAATTTTTTAGTTTCAGTTTCAAGTATGGGAACCCCCAAAATTTATTGTTTTTTTTCTATTTTTGTGTGAAAATCTTATTGCGGTTCACAGAATACATCTACTTACCAAGTTTCAACAGCATAGTTCTTATAGTTTCAGAAAAAAGTGGCTGTGACATACGGACGGACAGACAGACAGATAGACAGACATGACGAATCTATAAGGGTTCCGTATTTTGCCATTTGGCTACGGAACCCTAAAAATACCAACCGTTAGTACATGTTTGACCAAATGCATGAACATACGCGGAGCAAAAGAAGCATGTATGAATCTTGGCAGGTGTTGTACCTGCCTACCCCCATGGGAAAAAGGCTAATGCTTATGTAAGTATGTATGGATCTATTTATTTATTTATTATATACTTTATAGTAGGTACACCACAAACGTTAACAATAACAAGTGTCTTATCGCACTAGGCAATCTCTTACAGACAACCTTGGGATGGACTGAGCAACAGGAGAAGAATTTAGGGCTGTCAGTGTACAAATTAACATAAATAATACAATACTTAGACATAATAACATAAAATACAAACATACAATTTACAAAATATACTATATATATCAAATATAACAGAGAAAGGAGAAGAATAAAAATTATAGTGAAAGGTAATGCTCCTTCAACGTTGGCAGTGTTTGAGCACGTCTTATTTCAATAGGTAATGCATGCCACAACCGAGCTGCTTGAATCGTGAAAGATTTGTCAAAGAAGGAAGTGGAATGCATACGAATAATTAATTTTAAATTTTCCGATGATCTCAAGGACCTAGAATGGGTGTCACAGAAGAACTGAAAGCGTTCTTTGAGATAAAAAGGAGTATAGGGATTAAATAGCACGTTATAAAGCATAGAAAGTATGTGGGCATTCCGGCGAAGGCGAATAGGAAGCCATTTGATCTATGTGTCATGTATAATCATCATTATCATCTTCCTGCTCTTGTCCCATGTTACTTGGGGTCGGCGCAACACGTTTTCTTCTTCCATACCGTCCTGTCCCCCGCCACGCCATCACTGACCTCTTTTCTTTCATACCACTCCTCACACAGTCCATCGAATTTTTCTTTGGCCGTCGCTTCTCTCTCCATCCGTCCACAGTAATATTCATAACTCTTTTGGTAACATGCGTTTCATCCCTCCTCATCACATGACCATACCAGGTCAAACGGTTTCCTTTCAACTTTTCTGTCACTGGCACCACTTTCAAACTTCCTCTAATATCCATTCTCGTCACTCCGCACGGCAAACATCCATCTCAACATTCTTATGTATGATCTAAGGAAAAATAAAGAGGGTATGGCAATGTAGGTATAGTCGGTGGATGTCCTCTGCCGGTCAAAGGCCTCTGCCAACGACCGATCATACGGTCATCCAGCGGTAAAAGTAGGCAAGGTAGACAGAAAGACTTCTGATAGACCAATCCTAATTAAGATTTTTCTTATCGAACCTAATAGATAAGTGTAAAGGCTGAAAACAACGTCTAGGAATAATACGTAGTGTACCTAATTATTTTAATTTTAACTCAATTTATTTTGAATTGTATTTTTTAAATTAATTTATATTATAATGTAAATATAATAAGTTAAAACAGCACACGAAAAAGAGACTACAAAAAGTTAAAAGCTCCCGTAAAAGTTCTAATTAGTTCCGCTACTCCATACGAGATGGCGCTAGTAGTATGTTTTGTGTAGAACTGTGGAACAACAAGTTCGGAGTTTTGCGACGGCAACTTAATAGCAACTAAATAAACTAGTATATATATTTTAATTATTTTTAAGACATTTTCATGACTATTATCTCATTATAATAATAAAGTTGGTAATAGTCAATTTTGTTATTCATATTTAATCTTGATAGCCAGTTATGTAGGTATAATTTTTACGATTATATTTATACCTCTTTTTTGCAAGATTAAATATAGATCAATATGATATTTATATTAATATCTATACTTATGTAGATTTGATTGTAACATTAATAAAGTTAAGATCTCGGATGTTAATTTGTTAAATTAAATAAAAATTTTAGAACAACGAGGCTGGCACAATCGCTTCGAGAAAATGCCTTTTTTCCAAGTTAACATATAAAAAGTATCTATAGGAGATAATAATCTACATTATTTAGAATCAATTAATGTTATCCTTCAACTCATTAACAACACACTAAAAATAGACGCAAAACAATAAAACAAAATTTATGACTGTGCTTAAATAAAGTAGGTATTGTTTTAAAATTATTAATTATTATTTTGATGATGTCAACATGATGGGAGGCGTCCTTCTGTCTGTTACTGTGTCATCTATTCCGGTGCCAAGCTAAGTGATTATGCCTAGCTGTTCAGCTGGTAGGATAGGTGTTTAAATTAGGTTGATTTTGTTACACTTAATGCATTTTGTATAGTAGTCAAGTAATTGAAACTAATTTCTAATCCATCGTTTTGGCCAACATGAAATATTATTAAGAGATTTGAGTTCCAAGTTCTATCCGAATTGAAAATGTTTTGAATTATGACGGATAGAGTTCAGATGTAGTGTGTAAGCCTCCCTACAAGAAGTATACGGCTACTTCGGAACCGAAATTGTTCGGATTCGGATCGGATGCAGTGCGTAACCGCCCTTTGAAGCAACTTTTTTCAAATTTGGCTTTTTTCATTCTTAATTCTTTATTGTACACCAAAAACAATATTTAATACAATGTGATAATAAAGTACATGTACAAAGGCGAGCTTAACTCAATGTTGAGTTCTCTTACAGCAAACCCTAGAGAGTGACAGAGAACAAAAAGAAGAAGAAGAAGAGACAAAAGAGGGCAGGATCCAGTGTACAATTTTGAAATAACATAATTATAATCATAAAAATAAACATAAATAAATATATATATATCTACTAACATTGCGGTGAAAGGAAATGCTCTTTAATTTTCCTCTTGAAAACATCGAGAGAAGGGCTATCGCGTAGGGAGTGTGGGAGAGAATTCCAGAGGTGCACTGCAGTTACAGAGAAGGAGCCATCATAATAGCAATCATTACTAAAGTTTGCAAATCGTTCCTAATATCAATCGCTTGCTTAGTTTTACTAGCGGATTATTCAATTTACAAATCGGTTATAATAATATCTACATTCAGGAATCGATCTTTTAAATAACAGTTGGCATTTAAGGCAAAAATTATCTAGTTATGGACCATTTTATTTACCAAACGTTGGTCAGAAAACATTACATTCCTTTTCTTCCAAACTAGCGACCCGCCCCGGCTTCACCCGTGACAAATTATACACAAAAACCTTCCTCGTTTCTCACGCTTTCTATTGGTGAAAATCGCATGAAAATCCGTTCAGTTGTTTTTGAGTTTATCGCGTACAAACGCGGCGGGGGACTTTATTTTATAATATGTAGTGATATATACGTATATATATTATGTAGTATTGTTATCTTACTGCAAGTTGTCACACAAAGCCTGAAATAAATTTCTCCGCTGACCTCTGCTGAAGAAAGTATGATAGCGTTTCCTTTCCTTAGCTGTATAACGGGAATCTGCTGGATACGAGACATTCGGGAACGGTCAATGTAGCGACGCTTGGGGGAGGCCTATGTCCAGCAGTGGACGTCTTTCGGCTGAAATGATAATGATGATGATGATAACTACGTTCTGTTCTAACTTAGGATAACTAATAATAGATTTTACTCTTAATTTTTATTTTCATAGTCATCAACTTCTTCTTGACTTTTTTTCATAACATAAAAACAAAAAGTTTATTGTACAAAACAGTATAATAATGATAAAACACATTTATTTCCAACACCTCAAAAAATTAACATTAACATAATATTTATACTTATAGTCTATTTATCTTTTTTTATTTTAAAATTATATAAATCCTAAGTTGTCTGGTGCTGGAACCCCAGTTTGGGTAAAGGTCTCCTCCAGTTTACTCCAAGTATTTCTATGCTTTGCTTTTATTTGTCAACAAAATAGTAACACAAGGTTAATTGAACACTAAACATTTTGTACAAATGTGGTCAGAATCTGGTTGAAAAGCTGGCTTCTGAACTAAGTAAAAAGATACTTGTATCTGAGGTATATAGGTATTGGACGTTTCTAAGTCTAAGTTACGGTATCTAAACGTCAGTTAATTAAAATAATCTATCTTTTATTATCTTCTTTTCTGACAAAATAAACCGACTTTTTTTGCCAATTAAATGCATAGTTTTATTCTTTAACATTTAAATATAGATAAAACTGATGGTCTCAACATGTTTGTAACAGCTTATAAATATGTGATTTATGTTATTTGTTTCAAATGGATTTTAAATTAATAGGTCGATGTCATTATTATTTGTTAGTTAAATACCACTATCACTAACTAATGGAGAAGAAAATACAGCGCGAAAATAAAGACCAATTAATATGAAACTGTTAAAACATGTTGAGCTAATCATGGTTTTTTTTCTTGCACCTTCACTGCATAAGAAGCTTTTTCTCTTTAGTCGGACTTTTAAATTTTCAGATGGTATTATATTATTTCTAACTTGTAAATCGCGTTCTAGTCGCAGTGTTCGGGAAGTTGCGCGGTATCTTCTCGTCCAACTTACCACAGTGTCTCAAGACGAAGGTCTATGTGTGTTGCCAGTGATGACATATAGCTCTTAGACGTGTTCGCTTACAATGGGCCTCATCAGAAAGGTTATAGTCACTCAAAGGGCACTGGAGAGGTCTATGCGGAGTTTCCTTGCGTGATCGAATCAGAAATGTAGAGATCCGCAAGAGAACGACATAGCCCGAAGAATTGCTAAACTTAAGTGGCAGTGGGCAGGGCACATTGCTCGCAGAACGGATGGCTGATGGGTCAGAAAAGTTCTGAAGTGGCGACCGCAAACCGGAAGACGCTGCGTTCGAAGGCCCTCCACCATGTGGACCGAAGACCTGGTGAAGGTTGCGGGGATCCGCTGGTTGCGAGACGCAAGGGACCGGTCAATGTGGCAACGTTTGGGGTGAGGCCTATGTTTAGCAGTGGACGTCTTTCGGCTGATATGATGAATCGCATAGAACGGGTACAAAAAAGCTTTACAAGCTTTCTGCGGACAAATCTGACGGCTATCTTCTGGACGCTGATTATTCCCAAAGGCTAAGTCAGTTCAAAATGATATCTTTAAAACAGCGAAGCCATAATAACGACCTGATTTTACTTCACATAAAATCATTAATAGTTTTAAAAAAGTTCCGAAGATTCTCGTCGAAATAAACATATCTGTCCTACGGCATAGTTCACCCAGATCTAAACGCATCCTGGATGTGTTCACTCCATTCCCAACCAGAACTAACCTCGGACATGCGGTACCAATGAAAAGGTTGATGAGAACGTAAGTCCTCATCAACATGAGCTCCCACGTTCCAATAGCATTGTCATCTTCGCCAACAAACTATCGCAATTTCGCATACAATTATTACTGACCCACAGTGGCCACAGTTAATATCTATATCTACATTATGTATTATTAATATTATTACTTACTCATATATTATTAATTACTTATTTATTATTGTCACTGTTTGTGCTATTCTTTAGAGCAGGAAAATAGATTTAAATTTTGTTTTCATGTAGTTTACTTTCTTTTTTAGCCTATATGTCATCATCATCATCTGCCTAGCCTTTTCCCAACTATGTTGGGGTCGGCTTCCAGTCTAACCGGATTTAGCTGAGTACCAGTGTTTTACATGGAGCGACTGCCTATCTGACCTCCACAAGCCAGTAACTGGGTAACACGATACATCTTGGCTTGACTGGTGTCAGATCTCAAGCGTCTGACTATTCGTAACGACTGTCAAAGATCTTCAAATGACAGCCGGGACCAACGGCTTAACGTGCTTTCCGAGGCACGGAGGAAACTCGGTATGTTGAAATGGTCACCCATCCACGGACCGACCTCGTCAAGCGTTGCTTAACCTTAAAGATCGACCCGTGCGGCTGTTATTATTTAGCCACGAGCTCCTCCTTTTTTAGTCTATATGTACTGTTTGTAATATTATAAAACTTGAAATATGTAAGTGCTGTGCACACCTGTCAGTCACAAATTCACTCTAGATTTAAGTTTAATTTGTTAAACCCCAAATAATGTATTATTGAAAAAGTCGTTGGAATGCCATAATTAAATAAATTAAAAGCGGCAATATCCAACCTGCACACAAAACATTTTGGGAACACTTTTATTGTGCGTACAGCTAAGGAGTGGCATTTCCTGCCAGAGTCTGTGTTTCTTGATAACCCTAGAACCCACTACCTAACCTAACCCTTAAGTCAAGAGTCAGTAGATTTTCTACTTCTAATCAAGCGGTGCTCTATCTTACTATCAGCGACTTACGAAAATAAACAATATTTTTAAAATTGTGGGTATACCTAACTTTTATTCTGGTGCCTATCTTACAAAGAGCTATATACCAAACTTTAAATTAAACATGTAGGTAGCCAACGAACACTTTTAATAACCCAAAAGAAAAAAAACCTCATACAAAATACATCAAGTGCCACTTCCAACCCTGTAATTTCAAAAACACCCCATGCTTCAGCCAATGAGACTGGAACTCCTATTTCTTTGCCCACACCCTGTGCAGTCTATAAGCCTGATTGTAACGAAGGCGGGGCGCGTTGAAACATGCAACCGTGCAATAATTAACATTGCGAATATTATCGACTACTTTACTGGGTTTAAAACATCAATTTGTGTTTTAAAATGCCGTTAATATTGGTCATTTTGTTTACTTTTCTATTTAGCTTGCGTTTGAATTCTGTTTCACCTGATGGTAAGCCGTAACGACAGCATTACGGCTGTGTAAGTTCGCTGAGTTGCCAGCTACCCGGTTTTTATCGGTTACATTTCGGGAAGTGTGCGATGGAATTGCACGATCTAATTCCACCTAGCCCGTTTCATCATCGGACTAAAAGATGTACGGCGATGCGCCATCGGTTCATGGTGTTACATCCCACCCGTACGCACAAAACGTTTTGGGAACACTTTTATTATGCGTAACAGCTAAGAAGTGGAATTCCCTGCCGCAGTCTGTGTTTCCCGATACTACAATCTAGGGGTATTTAGGTCAAGAGTGAATAGGTTATTTCTAGGTAAGCGTGTTTCACCGTCGACCACATCTTCGCTTACCGTCAGGTGAGATAGTTGCCAGGTGCGAGCATACAGAGAAAAAAATAGTTTTCTGGAAGAAATTCTTTGGTTGGTAAAATTACATATTATAATTTATTTATTATTTCGATAAGTTCGTTCTTCTTCTTCTGGTGCTTCTTTGATTGCTAAAGTTTGTCTATCAACTTCGAATATTTCTTCTGACAACGTATAAGTAACGTCAACGTTTTTGCCATGTTGAAAAAGTAGCAGCAACTGGCCAGATGGGGCTATTTGCATTCGTGAAGGTTAGCTGTGAGAAATTTTTGAAAATAAGGACCCAGAAACCCGCAGGCTTATAACGTATCTTTTGCAAGAGCAAAACGATAGCGATCAAACGCTTTAAGTCATAAAATTTGGAATTACCTGCAGTGTAGGTATGGTAGGTCCTACACAATCGTTAGCTAATCGCTCGCTGTTTGTAAAATGCACTTATTTAAAAAAAAAACCGCCAACAATTCTAAAACTTTTGTATTGAAGAGCAATTATTGCGCAAAAATCGCTATCGTTTTGCTCTTGCAAAAGAAACGTAATAAGCCTGCTGGTTGTAAAGTCTTGCGATTTTCGTATCAGTGAGGTATCACCTCAAGGTCGTCGGTTTTACTTTTCCGAATGAGTTCTTACAAATAGTTATTTAATTTTACTTATTAACGCCTTTATTCATCACGACCGAGTTGGTATAGGTACTGTAGGTTTTTCTTCCTTTTTTTGGAATGGAAATATATAGTGAATGTTTTGAAAATATGCATAATTATCATCTTGCTATACAAAATTTCACTATACACAGAAGGGTACAGTCATTCATCACGACCGAGTTGGTATAGGTACTGTAGGTTTTTCTTCCTTTTTTTGGAATGGAAATATATAGTGAATGTTTTGAAAATATGCATAATTATCATCTTGCTATACAAAATTTCACTATACACAGAAGGGTACAGTCATGGGTAGTTGAGAAACATAACAATTCTCTTGAATTGGGCTTGTGAAGGCATAATATCGGTGATTATTTCCATTGTAAGAAAGGCATTGGACGAAAGAAAGTACCTATGCCTTCGCCAGCCAACGTCGACACTCCCTTTGATGATCACACCCGTGACGATACCCATTATTGTGAGTAACAGGTACTTGTGACCAATGCAGTTAATGCCATTATGAATCTATCGGTACTCTTTTGTAACAAAAATTCAATCGATCTCGATAAAAACCTCTTTCGATTAAACCTAACAAGAGCCGAAAAATTGCAATTCAAAAAGTGAAGCAAAAATTTGGAATCAAAATTATTTGAAGGTTTTTGTTAGTTTCCTATTAAAGAGTAAAATGGACGCTTTTAACTAGATTTTCACATTTTGTGGTGGGTTTGTTCACAAAAGCGGTTTTCAGATTTGTTGAAGAATGTTAAAAAGCTTGTTTTTTTTAATTTTGTGCCTCGTTTGGCGATAAGTTACCGTGAAATATCGTGACGCATTATTAATTGAAAAATTAAATTAGATTTCTGTTTCTTCAGATAAAGTAACGTGAGGTTTATAAATCAGGAAGCTTTATACCTATCTCTTATTAGTAGAACCATCTTGAAGACGGCCACTGACCCTGCCTACCAATTTGTTCAAGCAACCAAATCAAGTTCAAAAAAGAAATAAATAACCGATGCTTTTTATACAAAAACATAAAGCAGCGGTTATTTGTTTCTTATTTCAACAAGAATATTACGAAAGTTTTGCCTCATTTATATTTACCAATACCTACCAATTCTATCATAATTAACCTTTTGTCTAATTGAAAGTGCAACTGCTAACACAACCACTTTCTTCTTTATAAAATAATAATAAGTTAAGTTAAAAGTAATTTAATTGAGGAAAAATCTCCGTAAGTCAAGATTCGTGTGTTACCGCATTCTGAATACTATCACAGATAACTAACGTTATACTTACGAATTATAAAACCCTTTCGTCATGATAACTAAAATCTAAATTGTTAGTTAGCTAAAAAAACAATATATATCCAATCCTCTTAGGTTTTGAATCATCATTACTTTCTAAATTTCTCTCACACAGCGCTTGTTGACGTCTTCACTCATCATCATCATCAGCACATCAGCTGAAAGACGTCCACTGCTGGCCATAGGCCTCCCCCAAGCATCGCCACATTGACCGGTCCCGTGTGTCCCGCACCCAGCGGATCCCCGCAACCTTCACCAGGTCACGGATCCCCCTAGTGGGCATGGGCCATCCGTTCTGCAAGCAATGTGCCCTGCCCAATACCACTTAAGTTTGGGAATTCGACGACGTGACATGACATGACGTCTTACCTACGCATGGGTTAAGGTTAAATATTGCACAAATATAATAACAATAATACCAGCCAGCTACTGTGTACCCCACTGCAAGGCAAAGGCCTATTCTCATACGGAGAAGTCATTCATCACCATTGTTCAAGTGGGGCTAGAGATTTGCTATAAGTCCAAATTTCTTCACGATGTTTTCCTACACCGAGATGCCAGCGATGTCCAAGTTTCTTTTTTTTTTCCCATAATGGTTTGCTGTACCATTAAAACTGCAATGATTGTTTCGAAATTCCCTATAAATTGTTTTTATTAGAATTAATTCTACCGTAGTTCCGTCTTTTAATTTTTGCGATCACCAATCCGCCTGCCAAAACGAGTTTGGCTTGACCACTTACAAAAGTGACGCCATATAGACTTGACCCATTTTCTTCACCACCAACTGATATATGGTTTCTAATTATTCACATAATAACTACCTAGACTTAGGAGAGTTTACCAAAACTTCATACTGTATAAGTTTTTTTAATAGCTTTCGTAGTTCTTAAGTTTTATAATCAAATTAGCGACCCGTCTCGGCTTGGCACGGGTGCACGGTTCCTAAAATATCCTTTCATACAAACCTTGTCCTGACAATTCCGAATACCCCAAAAAAATATTTCGGTCGAGCCGTTCTCCAGTGATAATCTTTCATATATATGCGGCAATTGATTTTCAATTATTATAACTATCTATATACATTGCAATGCCACGTAAAGAGAAGTTTAGGTATATAGATTTTTTGGGCCAGACCTTCGCGGGTGTACGCAGAACAACCCACCAAAGATACGGATCAATTATTTAGGAACACAAAGAGGAATAACAAACAAACAACATTTTATTTATACATATAGAAGATAGGGAAGCCTAAGTTTCTTCCTAAGCCAAGTTCATCTTTAATATATCTGTAGACATGGTCGCAGCATCTTCTTTATAATATCTTCAGGCGTTAACTGCACATACCTTGCTAGTTGGAAGTACCGTAAGGAATGTCTATGACACCTTAGAAATAACCAAGTCTTATGAGAGATACATGTCTTGCAATTAATGCTATTATTTCTTATTTGAAACTACAATATCATCCATATAGGTAATCAAAGTGAGGAGAAGATTTAAGATATTTTAATTTTGTTATAAAATTTAAAACAGATTAATTGTTGGATAATTTAGTAAAATATAAAACTAATTTCAATAACTGTATGTTGGACAGATTCTTCAGCAATTCTGAATTATAAAATATATCATCTACATAGACGAATCAATTAAAATTTATACATAATTAGAAAATAATCGGTATGAATTTTATTTATGAAAGGCAAAGTACTATTCTGCCATTTAAGTTTTGGAAAAAATATCGATACATACAGAAGATGAAAATCATTGTAACATTTTAAAGTTACTGATGAACAACCATATTTGATGAAAAGCCGAACGTAAGTCCAATCAAAATGATGTTTTTTAGGTTTAATATATACTCTAGATTTCTAAGCCTTGGTTTTTAGTCAATATTAAGTTATTTGTTGTAGATTTTTACTGATACCGCCGCGTTTTGTCACAGATATATTTTACAGTATCCCATTGAGTTCTAAATGAATATATGAAAATTTAAAAAATTGCAGTGATTGATAATCTTACAGATGTAAGAAATTATTTTGTCTATAAAATGAACTTCAGATTAGATACTTTGCTATTTAATAAATAGCCATATTTCAAAGTCTGTCTGTTTGTTAATAAATCAAAACTGTATAAATGGGACAGTGGACGAAAAATGTGGTGTTTTTAAATAAAAGTGGCAATAAGACTAATGGGAGGAGGATAAATGTTCGTTAGTACCTATTTCAATCATAGACATTAACTAATTAGGAGAAATAAAACTATCTTAAACGTATCTGGTCGTATAAAGGTTGTTGAAAAATACCTACAAGTGTGCGTCATACTAGCGTGGCCCTTTATGAATTTGTTCAGATCTTAGAATAAATTAAATAAAAAACAATTAGTTTTACTCTACTATCCGCTTCTCTAATGAATAATATAAATGATAAGTAGTCATAAAATTAAAAGGAAGTGATACCCTAAGTAATTTTTTATTATTTGAGAATCCACTTTATATTTTTTGCGTCCCGTCCAGTAGTTTGAAGAAGTTTCCAAATACAAAGATTGAATCTAAACGATGAATGGACGCGGGTGAGTGTAGCCATCACAAAGTTTTCACATTAAACACTTTTACCTACGGCCGTCCTACGTCGGAGGTGACGGCGCATGCGCGCTCACCAACCAACGACACACTTGTTATTATTAGAAAGGATTCTGTAAAATGTTCAGCTGATTGTAGGGAAAAATCTTGAATAAAATTTAACATCTTTAAGATGTTTAAAATAAATAAAGATCCAAAGTCATCCCATTGGCGCGCTCCAAACATACACAAGCGAGCATAAACCGTCGAACGCCGATACCTAACTCACAACGCGTTCCGTGCGAGAGGAACTCAGCAATTTTGATTAGGTACAGAACAGAAAATCCGAACAGAGGAAAACTCTCATGTAATTGCCGCAAAAACCGTTGTAAAAACGCGCACGACCGTCTGTGTCGACGCGCGCGCGCGGAGTGGCGGGCGGGAGAGCGGCACAAGGCGCGCGGCGGGCGGCGCTGTGCCCGCCCTGCGATTGGCGCTGGCGGCGGTGGGCCTGGCCCCGCCCCGGCGCCGGGCACTCGGGCGGCCCGCGGCAGTGTCCGCCAGACTGCCGAGCGCGCCGGGCCTCCCGCTTCCCCGCGCCTCGCTCGGCTTCGCCGCGTCCCGTGATCGACTGATCGAACCATACCAAACCTCTAGTTATCATCCGTCGCGAGTGCATTATGACACTAGTGAGCTAGCGGGCCGCTGTGACGGTGTCAAATAATTGATGTGTATGTGTTCACGTGCTAGTGTGTTGTGTTAGGTTGGGCCCGTGACGAAAAACGTTCGTGGTGGCCAGCGGAGCCTTGCACCCGGGCTCGGGCCGAGCTTTCATGGCTCAGCCTAGGGTATGTACACTGTTGACAAGTACACAAACAACATTACACACTCACCCGTCAGGTCTGACAGCTACGGTAGTAGTACAGTTGATAGCCTAGAGGCGATAAATCCGAAATCCTTAGATAATGACATTATGATAGTTGATAATGATAGTAACAACAGTGACAAGTGTTCAAAACAAAATAAACTTAGGATATCACTTGTTGGTCATATAATGACTGGCAGTGAAGTAGTAGAAGATAAAAAAACTGAAGCAAATCAGAATTGAGACATGTTTCAAAAATGGTCAGACGTTTGTAAGGACACATTAGGCGTGTTCAACAGCAGGGAAGTTGTTATAACAAGTGAGACACGTTTGGAATACGTAATGGCAGTTGAGAGCGCGCTCTAACACCACCGACGCATTACCGGTAATAATGAAAACGAAATGAATGCATTATGAACGTAAAACACTTTGTGATAATGTAATCACGACGGTATCTCTCACTCAATAAAAACTTTTAACTGTGACATGAATGAGCGATTCCATTACGGTTCAGTGGGAGTACTAGTGGGTTGTGACGTCTTCGCGAGATGTGGAAGCGGTCACGAGAATAAATCGGATTGATGCATAAATGAATAAGTCTCCATATTCTGGACACCTGACGGAATAGCAACTTCGGTTTATGAATCGGGACAATAAATGGGATAAAATGGCGTTCAGCGGGGGTCTATTGTTGAATGCTCTCTTACGGGCGATGGGGACCCGTCCCTACAGACTCCTCTGTGTCCCGACACGGTGGAGTCTGCGAGTTACAAGCGGCTTTAAACGCACAGTTTCACACAAAAGAGTATCTCAGAAACCGACAATAAAATTCAATTGACAATGAAAAGAAAACTTTTTTTTGGTTCGCGCCACAAAAATAGAACCCTAACGGAACTCATGGGGACAACTTTCTAAAGATTTAGGGTTGTATTGTTTTTGACTAAAGAGACATAAAAGTTTTAATCCTTCTTTGTTTGGAAATAGTATTATTATTAAACGATGTAAATAAATAACAAGAAACCCATTAAAGTGTCAAATTAAATGTTCTTGTAGAGTTTGGAGATGTTGCTAACAAAACAGATGACCATTTTGTAAATCTATTAAATTTTATGCATAGATCGGATAGCGACTAGTGTTAGGTAGATATTTAAATGAATAATCAAAATACACATTTCTCTATTTTGGCCTTTAAGAAATAATTTCATTGGCAATTTTTATCATTAATTCTGAAACAGAACTTGAAACGAATTTTCTGAGAATTGTTATCAATGAACTAAAGATAAATTAACATCACATAAATTGCAAATTAAATATCCGAATTAAATATAAAACATACACTAACTAGTTTATTAAAAATCTACGGTAATTAATAAAATCTGTCAAATGATACGCAATAGGAAACGATTCGCAGTTCGTAAATTAGATAAATATGTTGTGTTCTTTTGATTGATTCTTCCAACGGTCATAAAACTTCTTCAAGTACCTTTATGAATCATATATAGCTTCGAATAAAATGGCCTACTGATCAGAAAGGGTTACCCTAAATATAGAATTCAAGTAAGTGGTCCTGCTGCAATGATATACACAGAAACTATGGTCAAATAATCGATTTCTTTTTTCCTTTCGAGTTCCGAAGTTTGCCATGATTTAGAACTCATAAACGGCGGACTTCAACATTCAGAAATTATGAAGTACGCACGATAGAGAACATATTGAATATTGTGTGAATTTTCATGAATTTTGGTAACTCTTGAATAAAGTTGTTTATTTCTGATAACTTTCACGCAAACGCACATTTATTGTTGTAAGCGCATAAAACCGTGCATTCTTTAGTCAATAATGCTTTAAACAAAAATATTGACAACATGAAAAAGTCATCAAAATAGAACTTTTTCTATTCATGAATTATTTCGACTGTGATTTATGTTGGAAACTTTGGTGTGGTAGACAAAAATAATACCTTATGATAACGCTGCTAACTATACGATAGAAATACCTATAAAACATATACCAAATTAAGCCTTAGGTAGATAAGTATTGCTCAAATCTAATTACACCTTAATAACTTAACACGCCGTCAGAGATTAGGTTTTTTTGATTAAAACACATTTAATTGGACACATTTTAAGTGCAAGGCGCCATATTGGAACCCATATAATTTATATAATAATTATATCATATAATGGCATAATGTTTAGCATTAGCCTAGTTATGATGGTATGCGATTACCATTAATTTTGAGGTCGAGATAGTTTAGTATCGAACCATTTTAATAAAAATAGATATAAAAAGGTGGGCGGCAAGTTTCGATTTGAGAAGAAAATAATGGAAATGATGTTTCTGATAGGGATACGGTCTGTAATAGTTGAATATAATATAATTTGCAGAATATGAAACAAAAGTGAAGGAATATTTATCTACATAGATGATGTTTTTGTTGCTTCCAAAAATATATTTCGTGCTAGTTAGTAAAAGGATGAATTCCATTTATTAATGTTTTTGTACCCAAAATACGAGGTAGAAAGTTTTAACCACTGCTAAGTAATTCTTTTAATGAAACTTTAATGTTTATAGAAAACGCATCACGAAAAACTATGACATGACTTTTAAATGCAAAAATAAAAATGTGGGTATAAAAGTTTTGTTTTTTAATTTAAACAGGTATAACAGTTATAGATAGAGAGTGCTGTTCTGTAGTATGTATAGAGAGGAAAACATTATACCTTGATTATATGAGTAATATGAGTTTTATTATAAAATAATAAAGATACGTCTAAGAAAAAAAATTGAAACACATTAAAAGTACAATAAAGATACTAAGAAACTGTTCCGTAGTTTGTATGTATTCATTCCATAATATAAAAATAAAGTTGAATTAAAAAACAAATTATAAAACAATACCGAACATTACTAACAAATGCGCATTCCCGTATAATATAAAACTTAAATATTAATTGCATAACCTCTTACGATAAATAAAGATGATACGAATTTACATAAATTATAATTTAAATCACTATAGTAGCAAACAAGATAAAACATTAATAGTAGAGGAAAATAATAACGCGTTTGTTAATTCGAAAACTTCTTTAATTTCTACACTAGGTTATTAAAAATATGTTTCGCAAAAAATTACAATGCAAACCATGAAATATATAAATAGTATAATTAACATATTACTAAAATATATCATCTAATAACATTGTTGAGTTTAAATAATTTTGTATTTATTTTAAAATGATTCATCTGTGTTTTTCTTGTGTTCATAAAACGATGGTCACCGACGGTAAAGATAACTGCGAGTTCTAACATTTTTATTGCAATTATAATTCTTTATTTGAATTTTGATTATGATGATGACCTGTTTATTGTATGTAGTAAATCGGACAATGACATCTAAATGTCTGTAAAATAATTTGTACTAAAGACTTTAATTTAAATGAAGTAAGATTGCTAATCCGTCGGTTTTGTTTGTGAACTGTAAAAAATAAGAGAAAAAATGTTTAGTGCTATTAATTTAGTTTCGACTAAGAATTTGTATAATCACTTCTAATAATGAAAGTTAGGATTCACAAAGTTTTCTTACATTTATTAGCGAAATTGCCCAAACAATAAAAAATACTAACTGTACAATAAAAAACCGAAAATATAACACAAAAATTTACCGTCGCTAATTATCTTAACATTACAACGGTAAGCCAAAATTGGTAAACAACATGCGATAATAAAAAAGGCGCCATTTCTCGCAATTATCGATCATTACGCAATAAAGTTAACAAAAATTAATTCACACGTAACTATACCAAATTATATTTGCACAAGACTTGTCCGTTCATTGTGAACGGTGGTATAATCGTAAATTTTACGATATACCCGATAAGGATATCAATTTGTCTACTAATAGTTAGTCATAATCGGCGATACTGCTGCTTTTCGGCGGTGGCCCACTAAATAACGTGATAACATGTGTACTGGATACGGTGTGTTGACTTGTTCCTGTTATAAACACGTATCTGTGTGATACGCTTCTATATTAACAATATTTTGTAATTTTTCCCAATTTTATCCATATCGGACCCGCTAATATAAATTAAGAATGAGTTCCCGCTACGTTATCGCACACATGAATAACCTTTTACGCCTATTCTTCATTTCTCTTAAATCTGTGATTTACTTTAATACTCCGAATACAAGAAAAACTTGAACTAACAAATAAATCAGCTGTTTCTTCTAAAACAAGTAACGGAGAAACGATTTCACGTAAAACAATACTTTATTTACACAATACTAATATTAAAACTCAGGGAATATATAAAAAAAAACATTATGGTGAAAATCTTGAAAGACAAAAATACTCAAACGACCATTATAAATGCTATAAAAGTGGTTAAAGAAAAAATATTTTATGTTATCTTTTGACCAATCTTGCCAACGCATGAGGGATGTAAAAACAATTTATGATCCATAAAATTTTCGGCAAAATCATTAAACTTTTGCAATTAAACGTCTTAAAGTATTTATATTTCCGATACACCAAGGAAACAATGTACTAAGATTCTAATCAAATAATTATGTGAAAAATAAAACAAAAACAATTTGTTAAACATTTTTTTTTAACTGAAAAAGCAGATTTTTATCATTTTATGCGCAATGGAGCATGGTTTTTGTAAGCCTGTAGAAAAACTTGACAAACCTTCGCAACTATAGTAAATTTAGTAATAATCACATTTACTTAAATCTAAAAAATTGTTTAGATTATCTGGATTTTTTTATACTATGGTATATATTAATGATGTTTTCATAATATTCATTAAACTTATATAGCAATATAACAAATATACAGACCCTTCCACTACCAGGAAACACTTTTTAGAAGTTAATAGCAATAACTTCAATTAATCACCTAAAACTAATAAAACTATAACGGTGACTAAACCTAAACAAGATTAAATACCTAAGCTGAATACGGGCTAAAGTTTGACACCTGTCATGTCCAAATTTAAACAAAAAAAAAAACTATTTTATTCATGACTAGTTCGCGATCCGTCGCATGTCTACTTGTAAACAGTCATACTTCCTCTTCGGTGTCTTCTAACTTCTGGACCTAAAACAGCTGATGACTGTCTGAACTGAACCAACATTTGTTCCTATGAACAAGGGCATTGAATAACCCTTGTAGTGGTAAAACAATATTAAAGTCCGTGCTCTGAAAGAGGAACGTTAAGTTTTCCCCAATTAAAAATAAAATGGAATACCCCCAAAAATCATATGTTTGCCGGCCACCATTTTATAGTATCTTTCACTCTAAGTCTTCGGCGCCAATCTGCGGGCGTTTCGGCCATTCCTAAAACATTAAAACTTATTATTGCCACTTATTTCAACAGTAAAGATAACTCCAGTATTGTATAGGCAGTTCTGTTCACATTACGCGATAAAAAAACGCTCGATTTTATGTTTTAAGTGTTGAAAAATGTCCCGCCATTGCTTGAGGTATAAGATAACGTAGCAACATTACTGTTGTCTTCTTTTTCGACTTTTTCAACGCTGGCAACATTGCGAAACCCGCGGCTAAGTTACGACGTTGTATGGGAAGTGAAATAGATAATAAAATATAATTGAGTGTTGCCACTTACGATTATTTTTATCGGCTTAAATGGTACTATTATATTTTCATTAATAATGTGCAGCGATTAACTAGTTATGTGTGTCGGAAATTATTTTTTCATTACGGCTTAGTTGGTACTGATGGAAATGTTGTTATTCGTTTATTTCAAAACTAGTACTACAAAAATATAAAACCTGCCGCTGGGCGCCATTAGGCCTTTTTGTTCGTAGATCAATAAAATAAATCATCTAAATAGAAAAAATGCTAAAACGGCGATGGAAACATTTTTGTATTCTCCATTTTATTAATGCATCTAACTATTTAATACTACTTGAAAGAAAGAATAATCGAAATGTTATAGAAACTTGTTAGAACCCGCTTGATGAACATCCAAAGGGTCATCGAGATATTTTATACTTGATAGAACTCGCTAGTCATGCCCACCAAAAAATCACCATTACTGTAACTCTTACAATGTGTTCTATATAAAAAAGAAAGTATATATCATAGTTGTTTAGTGTTAATGCAATTCCGACGCATTTTCAAATACCATGGTAGGTATAGATGGAATAAGTAAAACTTAGTTAATTTCATATATTAAATAGATCGCTTTTTCTTATTACATGAATGTTCCTATACAAGGAATTATATTTATAATTATAAGCTCAAAAAAGCGCAAAAGTAGGAACAGGATACATTGTCAGATGAAACACTGATTGCAAACCGCAATTCTTTAACAAAACATCTCAAATCTCTATTTTTTATTTAAATATAAAACGGTCAAGCGCCCCAAGTTGACCATATAAATAATCTTTGATGAATTATATAACTTTGGTATACGACAATATGATATATTAATATAATAAAGAAAAAAACCGGACGGACCAGTTCGGGGGGGACATAACTTTTTAATGGCCAGAAATATAGCTATTTACTGGAGCCGGTCGTGAGCCGTAGGGCCTAAGAACAGTCTCCAATGTGGGCGTAGATAATACACATATATCTGTATTGTTTAATGGACCTAAGGAAACGATCGGAGACATTCGAGATTACACTAATGTGACGTAATGTACGTTTTTATTCCTCTCTGTGGTTTATTTCTTGTCTCTGATAAAGATTGTTCGACGTGAAACTGTTTTGAAACAGTCCCAGCTTTTATTAAAATGAATAATTTTGATGGCACACACGATTTTCTCTCGACAGACACACTCACTGCCAGTCTAATGAACGGCGACGCACTCCTGATATTTTATAATAGTTAGATTTATGATTGCATTCGCAAATGTAGGTATGCAATAAATTGGTTGCATGTACAAACCGAAGAACATGTGTTTAGCTATAATAATATGTTGGAAATATATTCAAGATATGATTTTATATGCTTTTAAAGAGCTGATCCTGTTATTTATAATGTTCTATTCGCGCACTATCGGACGCACTCTTAACATAATTCCGGCATCAAAATCAATTGGAATCAGTCTGATGCTCGACGCGCTTTATAAACGTACACACTAATTTGTTATTTAAATTTCGCTGTTCGATTCCATTTTTGAATTGGGATTCGCGGCGGGCCGATCGCGGCCGAGCGAGCCCGAGCGCTCTAGATGCTCGCTCGCATACCGAGCAGAGCCGAGCGCCCGAGGGCAGGTACCCGCTTCTCATTGTTTTATTCGCTGCGCGTTCCATTTTCAATTTGAATATCGCTGTTCATTTTCGAATTGGCTCTTTGTAGACGCGCGTTAATTGCGCACTTTAGATTCAACGGTAATTCGCGCGATCGCTAATTTGAGGGTTTATTGTTGGCCGAACGACTGACATCCTTTTTACGCGCACACACCGAGAATTACTGATTGATTCGCGGCATTCTAGTCAAAATAATATACGCCATCAAACGCCGTGTCGTAAATCAGCGTGATCCCGTCTGACGACAGTTATTTGGACGCTCATATCGAAATATGTTTCCTTCTCGCATATTCATGTCACGCTATTTCTTTTGCTGATCAAACACTACTAGTTTATCGCGCGATCGACAAATCCTACCGCGGTGACTCCCGAAACGATATAATTCCTCTAACACGCCGACGGGATCTAGATACAGATTTAATAATATTAATTGAAGCAACATGACTCGGCGGTTCTGGCGAAGGGCTGGAACAATGCGCCGCGCGCGTCGAGTGCTGGCCGCCTGGCCGGCCGGCGCAGGCTCCATGTGTACGAATCGAACGTTCCATTTTTCAAAACTTGTTGTTCGAATTTTTTCCGAATCCTTTTTTGATATCTCGTTCAGCCTCGTCTTTTTTCGGGCAGCGATAACGAGGTTTGAAATTGGAATCACGACGGTCCGTTACTAGGCTATTTAGCGCGCGCTTTTCTTCGTTGACACTTTTTAGAAATATGGCCGCCGCGAGATGAATAGTCGGCCGTTACTGGTAATTAGTGAGGCTTATCTTTTAGATTAGTGTTGCTCGGCATGCGTATTGTATCTATTGATTTATTTAGTTAACCGTGTGGTTGTTTTCGTCGGCGGCGGCGGCCGCGGCGGCGTGTTGGGTCAGTCCGGCCGGGGCGATGACCAAATTATTGCCAAGAACGAGTCCCGCCGGTGGCTGGGAGCGACGCGCGCCCAATTCACATGATCCCGCGTCGTCTGTAAATCTTGATAAAACTTTTTAGTAGAAATTAAAAAGTCTCTTCGGCCAACTATTTGTCGGCGTTAACGACGTTGACACGTCGGTGTTAGAATATCGCGGGTGATTAGAAATAAAAACAGTTTTTCACTTACAAATGTTATCTGACGAAACAATTTTATTTATAAGACAGACGTAACACACTTAACATAAATCTGGATGACCGTAGCACTTATACAGATTATACAAAACTAAAATACCTAAAGCGCCGCGTCGGGCCGCGATCGTACAAAAGACAAGCCTCGGCTCGGTTCCGAAGTGCGTCACTCACAGAATTCGAAGTTTAAATAGTCAATCACGAGTGTCTGTGGCTAATCTCGCATTCACAGCCACAATAGAGGTAACGAACGGACAAACGGACAGACGCGGTAATAAGAGGCGCGTGGGCGCGACTTGTCAACCTTATTTATGATGATACACATTTTTCGGACTTTTTGCCCGGCGGCCCTATCACGCACTCGGAATTGGAATTTTCTTAGAATAAGAGCATTTTAACGAGGCGTAGCAAGCGCGCTCATTTTATTATTAACATGGAAACCCTTTAAGTAGATAAGTATGTCCTTATTTTAATACTTTGAATAAAAGCAAAAAGATACTGCGGCCGTCGCGTCGAAAGGAAATCGTTATCTTAATGAGCGCGTATTTACGTGAAATCTGACTGGAGAGTCTCGAACTGTCCCTCTGAGTGCAGCAGACGATAAGAGGGCAGGCTATCGTCCGCGGTTCATGTGCCAGCTATTGACCCCTCTGTTTACATTACAGACCCAAGATATTCATATTACGCAGAAATTACGATAACCAAAGTATATTAGTTTCAATTTGTTAACCTAATCGGGGGTCTACGGGGTTAATGGTCGCTTAAAATTAATTTTAATATAATAAAAATCTTTTAATTGCGCGTCTCTGATAAGCTGTAAAAATACTTGATCGAGCAGTCAGCTGATACAGATTTACGGTTCGCGAGACAGACATTACCGCGGCTGTGTTTTAAAGAGTTCAAATTAAAAATGGAATGGGAAGTAAAACTTTCAACCGCGGCCTTAAAACAAGTGTTAACGTTCCCCCCGCGGTACTTTCCGAACGATAAATCTGCTCGCGAATCGACCGAATTCGAGCTCCCGGCATCGCTCACAGTTCTATTATTAAAAAAAGCAAGAAGAAAAACATTCTAGCCGTAGGATGGATATCGAGGCGATTCGACTCGAGAGCAACCTTACTCGAAATTAGAACGGGCCCTTCGAGATTCGAATTCAAATATAGAACAGTGAAGTGTTGCCAGTAATTAAGGTAGGTGCGCAGTTCGGATGCGGCGCGCGATTGGTTTATTGACACGTGTTAGCATCGCGTCGGTGTCGTGTCCCCATGCGGATGAGCAAATGGAATAATGGACGTCTGGGCCCGCATCCGGCGCGCGAGTCGGATACAACTCTTGCAACGCTCTGGATACAATTTTTCAATTAAATCGACCAGACAGAAGATCCCTAATAGGTGTCGTTAAGAAGTCGTGTGCCCGATTTTCGAACTGTCCCCGTAACGAGGCCGTTTTATTAGTATTTATGGTCGAGAAACAAACGCATGGAGCATTCCTTGGTCTCTTACGCTTTGTGGTTCATGAATGAAGCGGAATTTATGACTAGCGCCCGCTATAATGTTGTGTCGCTGGTAAATTGAAGAGGTCACCATCGCGGCGTTAATTCCCGGCTCGGCCAGCACATTTCAATCCGGTCGGCTAATATTTTTAATACAACAAAGATTTCTCTAAGTTTTACGGTCGTATTACGTTCGAGTCGAACGGGACGCAGTAAAATTCGATACGAGCATCTCACAGCGTCTAACGATGCTTGATTTACCACTATCAATTTGAAGAATACATAAAAACACACCTGAATGATTGCTACCTACATCGCTTTAATGTATCATTTTTATAATGCCAATTTATGCCTGTAACAAGTATTGTTCGGGAATTAAAAAATATTTTTTTGGTGTGGCAATTGTCAATTATTATTATTAGATGTATGCTATTCATATGCATTATTCACTGTTACGAATCGGTTCTGGTGGCCCCTCAGCCGTGTGAATAGGTTGCCAGATGACAGGGTAAGGCGACGGCGATAGGCGCCCGGAGGCGAGCGCGAGAGGGACAGGCGATGCTAAGGGTGGCGTTCATCATGTCCCACCCCGCGTCAGGCACAAGTGACGGCTCTGTCTGCCCCAACCGCCTGCGTTCGAAAACCTCGTCTAATTTTATCTACTTTTTCTACATAAGCGCTTTCCGCTGCAGAGGTAACGCCAGCCGCCCAAGCTCACCGCAACGTTTGATCATATCACTCATATCTGTTGCCGCAAAAGAGTTAATTTTTTACTTCTCAGAATCGACCTACGCTAATCTCGTAACCGCAAGTCGTAAAAAACGATAACCCCACGGGCGTTTCAAGCAAAATTTAAATAACTGAAGCGATTAATAACAGCAAGCTTAATTAGCGCAACAGGGTTCTGAACTCATCAGCGTTTGACGGAATAACTTAAGCGCTGGCCCACGACAATGAGCCATCGACCAAAATTTTAATCATATTTTGATAGTGCTAAAGGAACAAATCGAAGAAACAATATGGCTCGCAAAAACCGGCCGCTCCGTAAACGTATTACACTGTAAGATTCCCAGCGAGAAAAAACCACAAGAATGTCATTTAAAAAAATTAAAACGCTAAGATGCTTATTTTTTCTTTATGGCAACCCAAATGGACTAAAGGTTATCTCGATGGAAAAAAGGCGGGACAGAGCGATTCCATTTTTAAAACGTATCATTTAATTTTGGAACCGGCTCTGGAGCCGTCAAAAGGTAGTCATTACACGTTTTGTGGCGGACGACTCTTAGCGCCCGCGCCCGCAGATTACACAACTATTTATGAATTATGGGCTTTATTGACAAAAATGTTGTTTATGGACTGCGAGTGAACGCTGCCCTGGCCGTCTGGAGTGAAGCAATTGGGCCACGGACTGGTGATTGATTGTTGAGTTGTTTGAGTTTTTCGAGTGGCTGACAAGTCTGAATGGAACCATTCTTAATAAGACAATATCTAAGCGAACGTTGATAGTTCAAATAAAGTACTGATAGAATCAGCTGGGTAGCCAGACAGTTTTTTTTTAATAAAAGGACAATCACCCAAGCTTGAATTATGGCTCGTTGCGTCGGCATTTATAATGCACCCTGTACAAGAAATTCTGAAGCCAGGGACTGCACAAGCATTTCAAACGTCAACAAAACCTTGGAGATTCACACGGAAATCCACATCAGGTGTCTCTGCAGCCACAAAAACACTTTCAGAGCAACCGCGCCAAACGGACATCCCTTCGATTTTTTGCTGCTGGCAATTCCAGAGTTATTTCATTTATTAATTGGCAGCATTGTAATTGTTGCGAGGTGTGAATATGATCAGGACAGAATTTTAATTACTCGCTATCCTTACGTGATGTAATTTGACCTAAAATGTTATGGGAAAATAATTTATGAATCTTTGTGTGTTGTTCTTGGGCGTTGGAAATGTTTCGGTGTGAGTGAGCAGATGAGAATGTCCGCCATGTGTGTGTCAACCGCCCACGAGTGAGAAGTGACGTCATCGTGTGACCGTCACTAGTTAGATTGATTGTGGCTGAGAAGTAACAAGAGTTTTAGGGCCTCCATGGAGGTTGGGAGTGAGCAACATTTGTGTTAATAAAAACACTTATCCGTTAGTTACCAAGATTTTTTTGAAGATAATAGGAATCAATCTGACTGAAAGCCAGATTGTTCTGAATGATGCTATGATATTTATCCTAGTAGAAACGTTAACATATTGGACCTGGCCGTTAGTTATTCTCTTACCAATTTTAGAACTGTCTGACTAAAGATTTGATACTGGCTGGTATAAATCTATATTTTCATACGTTACAAATTTAAAACTATAGAAAACGATAAATGATTCAAGAAAAGCTAATAAAAGACATTCAAAACAAGCTTTTTTCTGTCTTTAAACAGATATAGAAACACTGTTAATTCTATATATTGTGTTAGCTATATGCTATGATTTGATTTACCAAGCTATCGTTCCGTTAATATCATAGACACAGTCATGTTGAACCAAAACCTCTTTGAAAATATAACGGAACGCTTCAACAGCCTTAGAATAAGTAAAACTGTAACACGTTGACAGCATTAGGCTGTTTAACAAACAATGCTGCATCACGAATAAAAAAATAAAGGTGTCATTCTTAATTTGATTCTGTCAAAATGCTCGGGTTTATGATCGGATGGTTATGCTTAGAGGTAGAGGCTGAATTTTGTTGGTCCTTGCCATAGACTTTCCTTGTCTTTAAGGAAAACAAAATGTATGACATTTCCAAGAAAAGCTATGAAGATGATTTTCTCGTCTTGTAAAATTAAATGGAAAATGTAATTATAACTATGACATCATTTTACTAACGTAGAAGGAAAACGTAATTCAAATGACAGAAACAAAACGTAAAGGTGAACGGCAGATTTCGTACCGCATACTTTTTTCGTTGTTCGGTTATAGAATTTATACCACTTATTAAGGCAACTAAGCCATTTATTTTTATGTAAGTTAACTATTTTTAGAACTTCGGATTAATAAATAAAATCAGTAAAAAGATTTGAATAAATAAACGTAATCAAATCGTACATTAAACGCAGTAATGTTTTAGAAGTTGCCTTTTGTAAAATAACTCAAATATTAAAATGATAATTAATTATTCAGAAAAACATATAACACTAAATATAATCAAACTCATCATTATCAAACTGTTGCAATCCGCTGCTGGACTTAGGTATCTTATAATGCCCTGAATAGGTACAATCCTCATCTCAATCTACCTACTTAATGGTAAGTAAATAAAACACAAAAAGATAGCAAAAAACAATTTAGAACATTTACTTTACACATTATGTAACAATACGTAACATTTACCTATAGGTAACATTGGTACACTAGTACATAACCTTAAAAAATAAAACTGGTTATAACTTATACGTCCCAAGTTCTAAAAATCTAAGAATTTAAAAAGGGATTATCTATCATATAAACTACCAATTAAAACAAAAAATATCCCGAAACACGATTTTTTATTAGCGGTACGAAATGCCCATACAAGCCTGCCATTCGCCTTTATCCCCAGAATCTAATCAAACTGTGACATAACCTAAAAATACGTCAGTACTGGAATGAAGTCGAAATTCGAAAATTAGATATGGCGTCCTCGTTTGCCCTGCGGCTAATTTGTTTCATGGCGACCGAACGTAATGTCGATTAAACAAACGCTAATTTCACCCCCGTATCACCCCCAACGTAGGCGTAGTTTTGTTATCGGAGTAAGATCAGTGCGTGTTGTCGAATTATTATGAATGGAACGCGCCTTTTCCACGGTAGCCATTTTGGAAAAATGGGTGGCAAAATTTTCGCGGCGCCATGATAGAATTTTGGTGATATTGAAACATTTTTTTGATGTTTTTTTTGGAAAGTCACACCTTAACATAATGTTGTGTGACCTTTTGCAAAAAATATAAAATAATACAGTCTTCTGAAACATACTGACCAGTTATATTTGAGAACAATCGTTGAATATAAAATCGCACAGTTTTGTACCCAATCTGTAAGCATAATCTTAAAGTTTCACGGCACGTTTATCAAATTCACAAAAGTCCAAAATGAGCTTCGACGTACACAAAATAATTTTAGGCGTTCACAAACATCCATTGTTTCAATCATGCTCCAATAAAAATACCTAACTTCGCGGCCATTTTCATAACGCGCCAACACAAATATAACCTCAAAACTGAAACATAACCTCTTCAGCTACAGAATAGAGTAGGAAATCGCTTGCTACGATTTTTTATGACGATTTGTTTAATAAAGGACATTTTTATAATCCTTATCACGTGGTAATAGAGTTCAAAATGCGTGTCATATATATGTACGATTCAGTTTATAAGTAATTATGATTTAAAGCGACTTTTACGACGCCGATTATTGTTGAGCGCTTGTAAATAGTTAGTGCTGCGATTTTGTACGGTTATGTACGTTCGGTTAAGCTCGGTTGCTTAATTATAACCATTTAAATGGAGTTGATTGTCAATTCAGCGAAAACGCGTCATGGTTCTGCTAAATAGGTACTCCTATGACGACGACGCCTTGCTCTAGTTGTGTTGTTGTCTCTGTTACACATTTGTCTGACTTTGTCACTCTTCAGTGTTCAATGGCCATCGTTTCCTTCATTAAAGAACTGGCCACAAATTAAGTCAGATGTCGAAATTTACTGCTACTACTTATCTTCTCCTCTTATTCCCAGAGCAACAAATTTGATAAAAAAATGCGTACAACTTCATCATAGACCCCTCAATAGTGCACTTAGAAACTGTTTGGTATGCCTCTTCAGATTCTTTCACAATATGGTCTACAACTTTTCTGTGTTGCTCCTCAATTGATCTTTAAAACTTAGGGTATTTTTCAAGAGCAGGACAGGACTACTGCTACTCCTTTATCTTACTCCACTGTGCTTAAAGCTGCTTCTTCCATACATCTCTTAGAAGATTGGCCAGTACTTCACGCCATAAGCCAATATTTACAATTATAAACAAGTAATGAAACAAAAGCTGACACGATATTGACAGGTGTCACATAAATTCTTTAGGCACAGATTATAATTACGATTAGGTTTAATCACAGATATAATAACGCCAGCTACAGATAAAACTCATTGAATGTTCAAAAAACTATCTTCGTTATCGATAAGAATCCTTAGGTACAGATATCTTGGGTTTTTTAATAAATAATCCTATGACGCTACCTGTGTTTTGAAATTATTATGAATTAGATTAAGATAAAAATTGACAGACAGGTTGTTTTATTTTCTATGTAGGTGTGTTGATTACAATTTCATGCAATTCTTACATAATTATTATCTATCTATATTGTAGTCTATAATAATGGATGTACATACTCGTACATTGTGCTTATGCGTTTTAATAGTATGTTGTATTATTTGTGCTGTTGTGATTACATGCAGAAGAGGCATTTCAATTTTGCCTTTAGGATAGCAATGATACCGCGATGCCTCTATTACGGCAGTGGTTTCTCACAAAGTCAGAAGGGAGTCTAAACTGACAAAATGTCAAAAAGTCCACGGATTGCCCAAGTGGCATCCTGTACTTTTTGACAATCGTTGCCAATCTCTGATAGAATTTAGGCCCTATGGTCAAAGGAGGTTAACAGATTTGCATTTTACCGCTGGTTCTTCTTGTGCATTGAATTCGGCATACTGCTTTGAAAGAGTCATTTTTATGCATAAAGGACAAATGCGCTTCTTTCTTTGGAAGAGTCACATAGTACCATTATAAGGACAAATGCGCTTCTTTCTTTGGAAGAGTCACATAGTACTAAATTCAAGAAACCATTATAAAATTCGTAGTCTATATTCTAGACCTTGTATCAGATAGATCTTACTCAGAATAAACTGCATAGAGGTTAAAAGGACACAACAATAGGAAAATTATTTAGTCAATAATAATACTTGTTTCTTAGAACTAATTTATTTCTATTACTACTTTGCTTACGTATGTACGGCCATTATTGATGAAGGTTCGTCGTAATGGACTGTATGTCTAGTGTAGTCATTAATATTGTCACCTTCGAGCTGGTAGGTATTATCAAGATGATTGTTTTGAAGGGTTAGCAGAGACTGTGGCAGAGAGTACAGCCGGTCAAATGTTTGTTTGGCATTTGTCGTTTTATTTGAGTTAAAAATCTCATATTTGGGAATGGGTCTACGTTCTTAGGAAGTATTTATATCAATCTGCCTAGCCTTTTCCTAACTATATTGGGGTCGGCTTCCAGTCTAACCGGATCTTTCGTTCTTAGTTGTTCCCAAAAATCAATTAATTTAAAATTATAATTTAAAGACGGAATGAGAGTATTCAAGGAACTATGCCTAATGACTATGTAACTCTACCCGTGATCTAATTGTGCAAACTCACAACGCTTCTTCTACAATCTTCAATATCCTTGGGAAAATTTTCCTTTAAAAACTTTCTAGTCTGAAATTACCCCCTCATACAATTTTCCATTCAAACCTCTTCACATATTAATAGACTCACGTACAAACCATCTTTAAAAACTATACATTTAGTATCAACGTTTACCCATAAAGACAGGGGCATCAACTCCCCCGGCATTTCCAGCAATTTGTCTATACCTAACTTAGGGTGATGGCGCCTATGCCTACAATCTAGAAACTTCATAATTTACTGATAATTAGGTATTCATTTTTAATGTTCTGCAAGCGCTACAGCAGAATATGATGTCCTGGGTTAACTTAAACTAAAACATATTCTCGGAATTCAACTTATCTCCCCTCTTGTCTAACAGCTTGTCTTTCGATAAAGGCCTCCTCTAAGGATTTCTACTTGTTTCAGTCCTTTGCTGTATGTGACCATTATGGCACAGCTACTTGCTTCAAATCGTCTTTCCATCGCTTTGGCTGTTTTTCTCTACTTCTTCTGCTTTCTCTAGGGTACCATTCCGTTATTAATCTGATCCATTTCTCTTTCTTTTATGCCCCCTACTACATGGGTCTTAAACATAACTGGGGTAATGAGAGTGTACAATAGGTGCGCACGCGCCGCTGCCTAATCTTTCGGGGAATACATTCGTGATGATATGTTATGTAATTTTTAATGACTAAATGTAAGTACCCCTCTCTAATAACGTCTTGTAGTGATGCCCCTGCCGACCAATTCCAACTAAGCACAGGTATCGGCTTCCCTGTGAGGAGACATGTTATGATTGTTTTGGCTAAGTTTTCAGAATTTTATGGGCCTATTGTAAGAGAGAATTCGCACTGTTAAAAAAGGAGTCAGTGATAGCATGACGGATGACAGCTCGAAATGGAACAAAAAAACGTGCTGCGCCGACCATAAGTAACATGGGATAAGGGTAGGAAGATGATGATGATCGTAAGAGAGAATATGTCTTTCTGATTTTACAAGGTGAGGTTTTGACAAGCATAATTTGTATAATACAAGGCGATCAAGGCTACTTGATGATACCATGAGGAAAGTTTTTGATATGAATGTGAATAAGAGTAGGAGGAAGAACAAAAAAACAATGGATGGACTCTAAAAAGATGATTTGGCCAGTAAAAGGGAGAAAGTTGGATGCGAGACGCACATGATCGGTTGATCTGGAGACACTTGCAAGATGCCTTTGTTCAGAAGTAGATGTCATTCGGCTGATGTTGACGATGATGATGAGATTGAAGAGAATGACGAATAGGAGGCGACTAGCTGAACAATACACAAAAAGCCTAATAAAAATCTAATATATGTACAAAAAAACGTAGCTAAAAACATTGACATTAAAAATCATGCAGTTTACAAAAACAAACCATCAAAGATTAGTGACACAGGTATGTCCTGCTAATGCCAAAGCCGTTGCAATCACTACTTAATCCAAATAAGGTTAATACATAATACATTCGCCCGTATATTGTGCTACTGGCCACAATCTCAACTATTCTCACACGCTCGGGAAAAACACTGCAACACTGTGCTCCAGTTTCTGCGGCTTGGGTTGTGAGTTATGAGATTGATTAAGGATGTTTTAGTTTTGTTTTTAATGATAAATACCTACCTGGTGAAGGTTGCGGGGATCCGGTGGATGCGAGACGCACGGGACCGGTCAATGTGGCGACGCTTAGGGGAGGCCAATGTTGAATGAAATGGTGACGATGAAACATATGCATCAATAGTGTTGTTAGTAGCAAATATCGTAGGTACACCTACTTAAACTACAGAACTGGATGCAATTTGGCACACAGATGGTCTATCCCCTTTATTCAAAGTCATGTCCTCCAACTCGACTTCACTTGCAATAATCTAATTGACAGTTATAGCATGTTATATATTGGCATTAGGAGAGTCGAGGGTTTCTTCCGTTAAAGCGACTGTGTCTAGTGGAGGTCCTAAAAACAGACTTGGAAAATAGGGCCTATGTCTGAGAGTAATCCTAGTACTTCCATATAAAAAAGGTACTAAAGAGAAGCGAAGAAGGGAATATGTGAAAGATAGGAGAATAGGATAGAATAGATGGACCCCCTTTTCTGCACTTAAACACTCATTTGGTCCGATGTGCGTGCAGGCCTCCTGTCTGTGAGAAGGAATGGGCCGTAATCCACCGCAGTGTCACATGTCTTCGAATTCTTGGTTCTAAGACATGCCGGTTTCCTCACGATGTTTTCCTTCACCGTTTTGAATGCAGTCCTGTCTGGCCAATACCTGTCTGGGTTGGAACCAACGAACTACAACTTGTAACTCGCGGCCGTTACCACTGGGTCACCACCACTGCCCTTTACCGTGTCAAAAGATAATAATTATGGTAAGAAAGGACATTATGAAGACAGAAAAGCTGATAGCAAGTATACATGTATGGATGAAGTAGACAGCTGCGCCGACCTCAAATGAACTTTGATATGGACAGCAGAATGATAACCTAGATGAAAAACCTTTTCTAAGATGCGAGTGCGGTGGCACTGTGGTCATATGCTGCCGTGCACAGCGAGGCTCAGGGGAGACGCTTCTCAGCCTCCCCAGGGAAGTGCCCTAACAGGCGTAGCACAGAGGAGACTCCGAGGTGGTATTTCAAGAGGTAACGGGAACCACCATGTACTTATGATGAACACCGATACGGTTTTAGTGAGGTTAAAACCCCACAATCCCTGGTCTTGTCCCCAAAAGTCCAGGCGCCTTTTGAAGGTTGCCCCCAGAAAACAAACAAAAGATGCGAGTGAAACCACTAGCAATACCTAGTCTAAAGTAAATAGTTTCGCACTGCACTACGCAGTTATTCAGAGGAATATCTAAATTAAAGATATAAAGGCTGTCAGTACGGTGGCTAGTTCCGTTCACTCGGCATAATGTAGTCGTTAAAGTGCGAAAATTTAAATTTTCTAAGATATACTTTGATTGGACTGTATATTGGTCAATGTTGGTCGGTTTCAATTGAAATTGTTAACTACTTTACTTGTTATTGTTTGTTTTATTTGTATGGAATCGCAGATAATGTTTTATCCGACACATATAATACACATGAAATCGTATTTTCATGTAATCTAACTAACATAAACATACCATCGGGCATATATGCCCCGAAAGGATTTTTTTTTGTTTTTGGGACAATCCAAAAGCACTATACCCAAACCATTGCAACTCCTGAGGGACAGAATCAACAGTGGCGACCACTAGAAAAGCGCCGAGGCAATGAAGCTGGATGAAGTCCCGGAGAATGAGGAGTGGTAGAAGTGGGTCAGATCGCTAGTTATGTTGTAAAGATACACATTTTCAGATTGAAGAACCCAACTTTGCTGGCCTGGTTACCGAACCCAAAACCTCATGTGTAGTTAGCAGTAGCGCTTGGGATCACTAGACCAAAGAAGCAGTCAGAACCTTCTCTTTTTTCTAAACTTTAAATAAATAACAAGCCAACCAAGTCAAACAAAAATACGGTCAGCAACAAAAGTCGATACACACCGAATCACGTGCACACCGCAAAAACAATTACAATGAACTTAACATCGGTAAAGTACTAATAAAGTGACGTATTCAATGCGCAGTAAACGTGCAGGTACGGTCGGCAAAACAATGGCTTTTATCAGGAATAAAGTCACTTACTTTAACGCGTTATCAGGATTATAAATTATGTTTGAGTACTAATGTTGTTCGCTTGTCGTCTCTGGCAGAAGTAAGCCATTTCCTTTATTGTGGTACCGTTGGCAATGTCATCGATAAACGGTGAACTTGTCAGTAGATGGTTACAAGTTTACGGTTTTGAGGAAATATTGTAGTAACGACATGAAAGTATGTTTTTTTTTTAAAGTTACCATGAACTGCGTGGTTTATGACATTTCTAGAGATTTCATGTGGGTGTATGTCAAATATAATATGTATTTAAAAAAATGCCTGTTTCATATATAGATTTGGTGTTTTGAATTATCTATTTTCAATACAAATTTAGGTGATGATGAAAACTATATAACAGTCTAAGATTTTGACATTAGGCGCTACTTTTTATGATTGTCATAGTGAAAAGAGTGTTTGCTTGTCATGTCATTTTAATTTACTGCAACTAACAACAAACGACCATTTCACTACTGTTTCTGTCTACAAAATCAACGTTTAATTAAATTCTAACCTACCTAAATAAAATTACCAAACCTATTTTGCTGTCTGTACATCAACGTATTGTTTACTTGGCTTTGAGTGGCAAGAGAAGCTGGTATCGAGAGCTAGTATATCGCACAAATACATATTTATTATATGCTATACATAGTATTATACATTATTCCTTTCGTAAGCGTAAACAGGACGCCTTGCCAATAGTATTGCATTGAAAAAACAAACTTCAAAATAATTGAAAGAATTTTAGAGAGATTTAGACAGGTATTTGGTTTATACGTCGGGTAACTAACCATAGTAAATATACAGGATTTGGAAGAATAATACTAAAACTGCGTAAGATATGAATTAATTGCCATACGGCAGAAATGAATCTCCTAAGCTACGCTAAAGTTTATCAAACCACTAGCCATCTCAATCAGTCAAAAATTAAAACATTTAAAGACCAGACAAAGCGGGTTTGAAGTGGGAGTGTAAAAAAATATAAAGCAAAGGTGCGGTAATGACCAGCCCAGTCTATCGATCGTCGTGAAACGCAACGTCACCCCATTTGATGGGCCGAGTGAACAAAATAGACGATATCAATATACTGCATGAAGGTTTAATGTGTCTGTAAAAGAAAATTAAGAAAAAAATATTGGATGAGAATGCAAATGAAAATAATTCAAACTTGGAATTGGAACAGAACAATCAAAAGAATCAGTTTTGCCATTCTATACTGCCAGCATTTAAAACACTTTCCCATTGACAGCGATGCGGACGAATTGTTTGCTGAGCACTGTCTTTTCTCTTTTTAAAACTATTTTAATACAAATTTAAATAATTTTTACTTGTAAATTACTTCAAATCATTTGTTGAATTTATAACATAACAAACTGCAGTTTCTAACGTTACAATTTCAAAAATGCGGCAATTATAATAATTAACTATTGCATCTAAAATTCTAATGTTACTTCGTTTAATATGCCATTACAAAGATAACTATGTAAATTACAAGACTGCATTAAAGATGATGGAATTTTACTTATTCAACACTTATAGGAACTCTTTAGCGAAGACTTAATGTCTATAGGCAGCGTGTCTTGTAGATAGACCATAGATCCATCATTTGAATAGGGAACATATCGGCCAATCTATTTTATATGAGCCATGGAATCAGTAAGTACTTAAAAGCTCCTTGAAAGATACCAATATCGTTTTGCACAAGGTATTTTAATTTAAAACTGCATAATTATTACGTTACGCGCATAATAAAATAGCATCATTGAAATAATTAAATAATATTATGATAAAATTCCACATTTAATGGTCAAAAAAATTACATAATCCTTAAAGTTAATTTTGATGTCAGAGGTCAATGTACGTTTTAATTATTTATTTAAACAGTCTGCTTGATGCATATAGATAAATGAATTATGTATTTATAAATGCTCTTGTATTAATTCATGATCTTTTCATTTTGCAAAACAATATTTCAAAACAAAGTTCGATAATTATTATTTCTTAAATCAATATTAAGATAGGCGAAGAAACAATATGCATACAGCCAAGCAATATATTAAAAATATAATCTGTCATTAAAGAATAGTACACAAAAGAACCACAAGAGGGCCTGTCAATTTTTTTTCCCGCTCTAATCTGCTTAAAAGCACAGGCACGCATTTTAAAAGCCTATGGTGTTTAATTGAGGGTCGCCATTGATGTTAGATAGCCATCGGGATGACTTAAACATTTTTAATGAATATTCAACGTTTCAAGTCCATCTTTTTTGTTTTTTTAACTCCTTTGTACGTGCGTTTAATTGTTGCTTTGAGAGGAATGTTGCGTATAGGAAGTATAATGCCCGGTCTTTGCTTTTAACTGATTTTTTAAGATAAAAGGAGAATAAAGTTTTTTTGATTGTGTTGTGTAGGTATAAAAGGTAATTTGCTGGTGAAACTGTACTACTACCATGTTATTACACACTTTACATTATTTTTAAGAAATATTTTATTTGTGAAAAAAACAGATAAGTACTATATTCCAATTTTTTCCAAAAGTTTTCAGTGGATCTATCAGTGACTCTATGCACTTTCTTTGTATCAATATCCTTCGCTTGTTTCTCAAAAACCTCCTTTTCATTTACAACAGTCCCGTTTCCATCAAGCTGCCTCTTGATCTTTGAATTACTTTACACTGTTTCGTCTCTTCCTCAATATCTGTTCTCCCAACTTCTTTCACCATCTCTTTTTTAATTTATTCTTTACCACCAGCCTTTTAACTTACTTCTTTTTCAACCATTTCTTTCTGAAATCCCTTACTACCATCTCTTTGTGATTCAGCAATTATTCCAACTTCTTCAACCTCCCCTTCCTAATATTTTAACTTTCTAAATCTTTTATTTCAATAACCATACAACCTTGTCCAACCATCTGCTTCTCATTTTTAATCAACATCTTCTTTTTAAACAGCCTTATTAACATTCTCTCCCTTAATTTATCCTTTATACTCCTTCTTTTTCAACAGCTACTCTTCCACCTTCTCCTATACTTCTTGCTCATACACCATAATTCGATACTCCAATCTCCAACCTCCTTTACCGTCTCCTGTCTCTCCCTTATCTCCTTTAATTTCAACTGCTTCTTCTTTAACACCCTCACTACCATCTCTAACGTTCTCTTTCTCAAAAGCCTTTACACCGACTGCTTCTTTAACGTTCTTTTTTCCAACAGTACGACGAGAGCCTCCACGGCGGAGGCTACATGGAGGGCGGCGCGATGTATCACGAACACAGACTGTCTCACCCGCACCTCCCGCCGGTCCACTACCCCCCGCCTGCTGCGCCCGCGCACGCCCTGCCGGGAGAGCCACTCGTCCACAAGAGGGACAAAGATGCTATATACGGGTGAGTGGTAACGTGTGATTTTGAGGTATTTTTGTGGTTAAGATTCTTCTCTCTCTCTATCTCTTAAATGGAAGAAGATCGGTGAAGAGACCAGGACCCACAAAGAGGGTTGTAGCGCCAAAGGAACTCTTCTCTCTTCTCTCTGAACTTAGTATACCAGATGTAAACTTTTTGTATTGTTTGTAGACTCCCGAGAGCCTTGCGTATTTTGTAGTTTGAGATGTGATATGATTGTAACTCAATATTTAAGGGATAATCTAGCAAGTATGCTTCCGTGATTGTTTGGGCTTTGACATTGTAAAGTCTTCTTCTTCCATCTTCTTTGAGTGACGTACTGTCAAAAATGAACGTCCGGAAACTACGAAAGACTTTTTGACGGTGGAAACTAGTGTTCTTCTTTAAATTATGGCACTGATCTGTGGCAGAAGGACAGATAGACCGCGGGAAGCCTCAATAATAAATATAAAACCACGCAATCAGGGGGATGAGTTTCTCAACATTATAAAAGGCTTTCAAAACACCACCCCTGAACTGGTAAATGGGTCATGGATACAAAGCTTTTATGAATTAAGGCAACAGTAATACTTGTAGCTATTTCATTTTACTGTGCTTTAATGCAATGACCATAATTGCATAAGGCAAAACTTTAATGAGTTAGATTGCCCGTCGGCTGTTTTGCATATCAGCTATCAAAATCTACTCTCGCCCTATCTATCCAAATGCTGTTGTCTCAGTAATCGTAAGTATTGTCAACCCTTCCAATGTTTGTTTCCACTTTAAAACAACACCGATCTTTGGCCAAACTTTGGCTATCGGTCTCCCCTCAAGATGATAGATAAAGTACATAAAGGTGCCACATTTGACGCTTAACCGTCCGTTTGCAGTGATCTTAATGTTATCTGATCAAAAGTTGTCAAGAAACTTGAGGTTAGGCGCCTTTGGGAGAAGTGAGGTGGGGCCCTATTGTGAGAGGGATGAAGGTAGAAACGAAAAGGATTATAGATAGATACTCTTCAGTGGATGTCAATAATGAAAAAAATGAAATGAAATGAATGCTTGATGATGAAGCAGGAAGATATGTCTAGAAAGACAATTGTTGAATGCTTGATGATGAAGCAGGAAGATATGTCTAGAAAGGCAGTTGTTAAATGATTCATGATGAAGCAGGAAGATATGTCTAGAAAAGCAGTTGTTAAATGCTTGATTATGAAACTGGAAGATGATATGTCTAGAAAGGGATTGACTTCTTAATGAGATGGCAATTAATAAAGAAGTATAGAAGAAGAAGACATATTGTGCGAACTCCCAAATAAATAAGAATATGGGAATGACGATGATAGATAATTAGGCAGGGTTTGTAGATTTTTCATTTGTTCAAGTCATTATTATAAAAAAACATTCAATCGAATTGAGAACCACTTCCTTTTATTGAAGTCGGTAAATAAGAAAGATACATCTGGGGGGTGACCACAACCTCTTAGAGTAAGGTTATTTTGAGTGTGTGTAAGGGACAGATGTATATGACATGTATACATCTGTCACTTACTCGATCTCAAAATAACCTTACTCTAAGAGCTTGTGGTCACCCCCCTGGTCCTGTATCATATTAACAATATTCTATATTATAAGATAATCAGTTCTACTGTTAATGCAAGACAATAAATGCATTTCCTCACTGAATAATGCAATATTTACTTTATAGTATTTTTGTTTTATTTTGCCATTTTATTTCAATGAGTTTTAAGCCTCAGTACAGAGCCTAACACACGCAAACCAGAAATTATCATAGTATAAAAGACAGATGAATATCTGGGGAGCTTGCTGCACCACTTTTTTTCTCACCAAACACTAGGAAATGGCGATGGACGGGCGTTAGGGAGGGAACTGTCTTTCGACAATCAATACGAGCTGATTCACAATTCAAAAATTCTGAATTCAAAATATGGCTTCCGGTTTGTTTTGATTTGAAACCATAGACAAAGATGCAGAAATATAAAAACCTTTTTACAATATTCAAATAGAACGCAGTATCGTTATAATATAAGGTTAAAAAAAGTAATTTTATGGTGTGTCTAACTGCAGTAGACCCTAAAGTTTTCTTTTTATTTAGTTTCCTGGTAATATGTTGTGTTTCTGCGATGAAAAGGTCAAACACACCATCGTACTCGAATTGATTGTAGTTTTTATGCAACAAGCAAACGTTGTAAAATTTATTGCAATTAAAATGTAATTTATATGTATTTATTTGTTATTTTACTAGGGTTAGGGTTCTTTGGCCTTTTAATTGTTTTTAATTATGTAAGCTAGGTAACAATTTTGTTTTTTTTTGTAGTAATGTTGGTACTTTGTAAATAGATTACTTCTTCTATTTTGAAGCATGCGTGTGCGTTTGTTGCCTTTATTGGTATAATGCAAAGCAAAACTTATTAAACAATACTCCTCAGTTTGGGTACAGGTTGTTAACTTCAATTATTCTTTAATTATTATTATTGTCTTCTTCTTAGTTGTTATTATGTTTATTATAATGTCAATAGTTGAAAAATTTAGTTCATTAAAAGTAAATAAATAAATTAAAAGTGAGTTTGGATCGTAAACCATTGTGATTGTCTATGATTATAAATTATTAAGATAATAATATTGATAGGGTCCCGTTGTATAATGCTTCAACTAGAAATTTGGAAAACTGTCAAAAATTAGTTTATGTTTTAATAGGATCTGATATTAGATGATTTGAAAAATATTCCATACTTGGTTTCTTCAAACTACGGACTTAAATTCTATGGATTTTAATAATTGGTACAATCAGACTGTATATATTTTGAGGTTTATTACATACAAAGTTCTTTAAAAATGAATATGTATCTAACTATAGCTTTTATCAGTTTCCTTTGACTACGGAACCCTTAATCACGCACTTAGCAACTTTTTTAACCTCCCATTGGCTGATGCTTAGAACGGAAATGACGTATGTTCCGTCACACCCGACTGGGAAAGCAATACATCTATAATTTAAAAGAAATATAACAATAATAAAATATGTAAGTCTTTAGTTGTTAGTTATTACTTTACGAAGAAAACTGTTGTAAGTTTTTATTGAACTCCATTTGGAATATAAAATAAAGGAAGAAGATTTATATTTATATGTGATAGATTATATTTTTTCTTTAATTAAAATTATGGGAAATGAAATAAATATTACTGAGGGAGGATATGTTAATTTATTTCAAGTAAATGGGTGGTCGGATGATACTTTTTTTTTAAACTAAGACAATACAAGTCAACCTTCTATGCGTAGAAATCTTTGAATGTTGAACTGTATCTTAGATCTTTTCTGTTATTTTTTTTTTTTAATTTTTGCTGAACCAAAATAAAAATAAAAACCGGTCAAGTACGAGTCGTATTATAACAAAAAAACAGCAACAACTGGTTTGTTGTTTGGGAGCCCACTTAAATATTTATTTTATTCGGTTTTTAGTATGTATTGTTATAGCGACAACAGAAATACATCATCTGTGAAAATTTCAACTGTCTAGCTATCACGGTTCATGACAAGCCTGGTGACAGACAGACAGACGGACCGCAGAGTCTTAGTAATAGGGTCCCGTTTAAAAAACAAACTTAGCAGAGACTACTCTTCACCTTTTTCAGCAGCGTCACTGGACCATTGTCTAACAAAGTCCTACCAAATTCTCACTTCATTATAAAACAAATGATGATCACTGAAACCGCTGTCACTGGGACCCCACTCTACACAGTGGCATAACTACACAGATGATATCGACATCACGTACACATCTGCATCTAATCTATGATCAGTCGCGTGAGAGGTCATCCGCTGGCAATTGGACCATATCTCTTACTTTTTATTAAGTTTTAGCGCTTTTTATTGGAGCTACCACGCTTTATGACGGTTTTGTAAGACAAAATCTATTTTTAAACAGATAAAAAAAAATATGAAGCATGTATTACATGATGTGGCTATTTTTTTGTATCTTTTATTGAAAAACCCTAGCAAATATGCTAGAACAAGGCTGAAGATTTGTACAAGTTGAGATTAGTATGACATCTCTTCTGACAGATTTAATTTTTCTGTTCTAGAATAAAGACATGAAATTTTGACAGTAGTTAACTGTCAAAAATTAACTATTACCTAATTTACCATTTTTTTTACTGGGTTATGGTATGATGCAATATAGCCAGATGGTTTTGATATTTTCAACTAAAGTCGTCACAATCTAAGAAGTCCGTTGACGTTTCTCATTTTATATGCCACGATAACTTTCTCTTTAATTGAAAAATTAAATTCATAATCCATATTAAATACTATGTTGCCCATACACTATAACAACGAGTATCATTCGCTAGCATCAAGTTTATTTATTATTAAGAATTTTTATAGCTGTCAAAGCGGGCCTTTTATTTTTTGACAACTTTATACAAAATGTCAACTTATAGACACCTTACCATTGACAGTTAGATTTTTTTCAGGCCAACGTAACTAGCCATACAGCCAGACATGTCAAAATGAAACTAATGCTTAACCGATGTCCCCTGTTTTCAGGCACCCACTATTCCCCCTGCTGGCCCTGATCTTCGAGAAGTGCGAACTGGCAACGTGTACCCCCCGAGACCCTGGCGTGGCGGGGGGTGACGTTTGCTCATCAGAATCCTTCAATGAAGACATCGCAGTCTTCAGTAAACAGGTAACTATCAATCAGGAAGAAGAAAAAGGAGGGTACTATAATGGCGGTCGTTTTAGTTCCGTATTTTACCACCTGCCAAAAAATATTAGTTCTTTTTAACTTTGAGTGCATGTGTTATGCGATGGCTATTTTGATTACCAGGGCAAGAGGACTTTACTTAGCCTGTTATAATTTAATTAAAGGATACCTGAACAAATTTAAAAATAAACAACCATTGCTTTTATGCTACTAGGCCTAGAAACATCTTAATAAATTATTTGTATTAATAGCACAGAAGTATAGACTACATGAGGGTAGAATCGCGTTTCCCTAAACCATTGACAACATAAAAAACATTCAAAGGAACGAACTAGAATTACTCGGTGAAGGGAACTTGAATAACTGGGATCAACACCTGCTACCTCTACCTAACAGGAAAAAAAACATGGCCGGGTTACCTGATTGAAAATATTAAAATATTATCAATAATAAAGTTCATTTTGAAGCCCGGTACATAAAATAATACCAGTAATGCAATTTAGCTTCACAATAAAAAACGTAAACGGTAAAGTATTTCCGAAACCAGTTTTTGAAAACATACTGGCAACTTTGCATATTCATTAAAAAAAATGTCGTTCAAAATGGCGCGCAGTAAATCAGTAGTGGTAATTTCTCCTGCATTATGGTTAATAACTATAAATTCATGATTAGTAATGGTTTATTCGGGCAGGAGTAAATACGATGTAAAGCTATTAACGATTGTTTACGCCATAGCGTCTCGCTATTCGGTATGATATCGAATCGAGTTTGTGAGTACTTAAATTAATTTTCAATTGATTGCAATCGATTCGATGCGAGCATTTCTTTCAATTTTCATTTAGCAGCTGATAAGGAATGTTTAGTTATGGAAGAATTAAGTTTTCTGTGGTTTACGCAATGGTTTTAATGTTGTCATGCATAGTAATGTATTTTATTTAATGTGTAGTTATTACGTTTTTCCCTCCCATACGCACAAATGTTTTGCTAATACTTTCATTGTGCGCACAGCTAAGGAGTGGAACTCCCTTCCGGAGTCTTTGTTCATAGCTACAACCTTGGGGTCTTTAAGTAAAGAGTGAATAGGTTTCTTCTAGGCAAGCGTGCTTCGCCGTTGTCTACATCATCGCTTAACATCAGGCGAGATAGTGGTCAAACGCGAGCCTATAGATTATAAAAAAAAGTGTTTTGAAATACATATATTAATAAACTTTTCTCAAAGGTACAGCTGTTCAACATAATTCAATCAAGTATTTTTCAACGTTTATTCACATGTGTGCTATAAAAGTTGTTTCAAATATAGCTCATCAAAAACAACCAAAAATTTGTGATCCGAAGCGTCCCCTCTCTTCATTTCGAACTAGACAGTCGCGGCCATAAAACTAACAAAGCACCTTGTAATAAGAGCGAGAAAAGCTGATAAAGTAACATTCAAAGACAAGCTTGATTTACGACTCGTCTGCAGAAACAAAAAAAAAAAGATCGTCCCTTCAACCATTCCCTTACCAATTAAAAAAAAGCGTTGTTTATTCTCAAATTCTGAACAAACTTCCTGGAAGGACACTTACTCAAAATAGCAACATTATAAAGAAAGTGTTGCCACATTTATAAAAATGATATTTCATTATGGAACCTATAATAACATGACAAGGCAGATCGCTTAATACGTATTATTGAAATAAAAAAAAGGAAAATGGAGTCATTTTGTAACAATTCGAGGCTTCGTAAAACTGGTAATCTGTACAAACCAACAATCAAATACCGTGTAATTTGTAACAAAATTATGTTACCGCGATATCTTTGTGGGTTTTTCATTTTTTTTTCCACAATAGGCACAATAGCTTGTTGACATGTTGCGGCGATATGCAATTTAAAAAATAACTTTGACGTCTTCACATTCACGATGCCACCGGATGCGACTTTGTAACGACGTGCAATTTGAATTTCACTTTTAAAATTTGATTGTTATATTATTCAGTTTATATCCTTGCGAGGGGTTATTTTTGCGTATAAAAGAATATTTTGCGGATATAATTTTATGATTATTTTAATATAAATTAATAAGCTAGAGAGAGCGTACTAAAAATAACTTTTCTATCAACCCGGTCTCATATCGTACAGCAAAGTTAATATATCGATTCTTTATCAGTCAAAGACTTTATTGTATTATAATTATTGAAATTAAATTGTATTTATAAGTGGAAACGGCGGTGACCCGCGGGACCCCGCCGAGATAAATGATACTCCAGCAGTCTCTCACTCAGTGCCATGGAACTGACCAATGTTTATGAATTTATTGACATAGGTTCCTCTGATAATATTTACTATTTTAATGATTGGCCGAGTGAAATGTTATCGGTCTTGGGAGAAACTGAAATTAATCATGCGGTTTTATAAATTAAATTGATAAAATATAGTGGCTTTAGTTTTACTAGCATGTTCTATTAAATAGACTTTGTGTTTTATCTCTTAAGATTATGACATTTCAAGATTTTTGATCCCAGTTATCTTTTTCTTAATTCCATTTTTAAAAACTTTCGAAACAAAAGCTAGGAATTCCTTTTTTTAAATTACATAATCATTATCGTTTGACGCTCTGACAGTAAACATAAAAATATACTATCACATACAGATTAACACTGTAAAATGACACATTTATCAAATGTTTGGACGCGTAACACGTACGAAATCTAATCGGTCGCTTTAATTACTATAATAAAACGTTTATCGGTAGCCATGGCACGTGAAATCGCAATAGATAGAGATAAAACGCGTATCGCCTTCTCACTCTAACGCTAAATAAGTGACGTCCATAATTCATACCACGAAATAAATCATAAACCGTAAAGTGTTTATTTTCAACGTACTTAATATGTTATAAATTTATTTAAGTGGCGTGCGGTGCGATTGTGGGCCAAATGATTGATATAGTGCCCTCCCCGTGGACGATCGGTTTAGTTGTGATACTGTCATCCCATCATGGATACTCGCCGTCACTACCGTGCTGATGCGGTGACCGAGTACGCTCGTATTCGAGTACCAGAGTACTCACGATGAGTTTAGCTCTTTTTGTTGTCATTAATCGTTCCCTGAGTGACAGTGAGTCAATTTTTATAGTTTCAATGGTTCGATTGTTTAGTTTGTTTATCGCTGGATAGAGATGTTTTCTAATGTCTGTCAAGTGTGACGTGTCTATTGCTGGTAAAGAGCACCCAGCGGATTAATGAGGCAATCGAGACAAGGATTAAGTGTACTCCGCCATTTCTTCGTCTCGATGACGTCATCCTACTTAGAGTTGTTTCTTTTCCCCTCCTACACTACAGTCTTCCTTCAAATTGAAACAAATTGTTCCGTAAGCTCTATTTCTCTTAAAGCTAAATCTGGCAGCCTTATTAACCGAAAGCATTCGACAAACAACATTCCATTTACGCGACAGATTATAAAGCCATCGTTGTAACGAAACGTTAAAACAAAAATTGCAACAACGCGGCAACGTCGCGCTAAATAACTGGATAAATCAAGATATTTTTGTAGAAACAGAAAAGTGTAATGAGTTGTAATTAAAACTTAATTGCGAGAATTTTAATTGACAATTGTCGGGAGACGATCTATTGATGTGGGAATCGATTCCGAAATGTTTTTTTTTGTTCCCATCACTAATGATGGGGAGGGAACCTGGTATGTCGATATGCTCCTTTTTTTCCAAGTTATGCATTGTTATGTTACGTCATAATGTCACGCTTCAACGGTTTGACAGCTAGTGTCTACGTCTGATTAGTTCATTAGTAAAAGATTGTAAATATCTGTAACTGATTCTCGTAGTGATAAAGTACAGCTGTTGACTGCTAGTTTATGTAAATTACTATCAGCTGTGCTGCCAACTTATTTCTGACAATTACTACTTAGGCTTGCTACTCATCAAAAATGCTTCACTTAGGACCTATATCGATTCGAATATATCGCCTTTTCTTGCATATTTCTCTGATGATGATTCCAAATAGCTTCTTACGTTTCTTAATCAACTGATTCCATTCAAATCCAAACCATTACAAGACATATTTTTTGTCAATTAACTTTTCTTTCACGTTTCAATATGTTCATTGTTCTTGTACGATGTTTGAATGGCGTGCATCGATGTCGTTACAATGTCTTTCTCATTATTTCGCTTTTTAGTACAGTTCACACAAAACTCCACCGTATCGAGTTCATATTAGTTCATTGGGATTTAATTGTATATTTTTATTGGTTATTGTATGCCGTCACGGTGGCTTGGTGTTGCGGGATCGGCAGGTACTCAACTGTACCGTAAGTGGTTCAACATCGGTTTTGTATCTCCGTCTTCGTGTGTGTTTGTATTAGGATTACACGCTTGTTTGTTGCTGCTCTGTTTGTATACAAAAGCGAGAATATGAAGACAATTACGATCTTTAATTGTAGCGTTTTCTTCTGCTACAATTCGTGGAAAGATGCATCACATTTTTCTATAAAAATGTGATGCATCTTTCCACACATCTGATCATAGTCAGGGATGACTGATAGCAGATGAAAAAAAAAAAAAAAAAAAAAAAAAAAAAAAAAAAACAATTCGCATGCAATCATCCTTTATAAGAGCATATCTATTTCATGTTCTGTCATTCAATTATTCATTACATTAAACTTTCCCCGTTACACCAGTGACGATGAGAAATAATTACAAAATCACAACATCATCAATTTTATTGAGTCGCTCTGATATATTGGTTGTTAGATGATTATTACGTATTACAAAGCCCGCTGTTTGGCAGATTGTTCACTGATCACCGTCAATCACTTTCAACTGGCATTTTCTAAGTATTTCTGCCATTACTGAGAGTTTACTGAATATTAATAGAATGGTAATCGATCTTATAATGTCGGATTAAACGATAAAAGAATATACAGTTGTGCTAACGTCTAATAACTAAACTTTGTAATTACGAGGCAAGTAGCGCCGCGGGAAAAAACATAGTAATGAGAACACGCACGCACAGGCGAGATGATCTATCTGCAGATATGAGGGTTTAGACAGATTTATGCGTCATTGAATTTTTTGCATCCGCGGATTGTGTTTTTTTCATTGCAATCGACGGTTTCAGATTGCAAAGAAATTTTACTACGGTAGAGTATAGATTTATGAAGCAGATGGGGTATCAGATGAGAACGCTACTTATTAGAAAAGCAGACACGTACGATAACGACGCATTCATATGATTCAATGCAAAGAATGTCGAAAGTTGATGAAAGGTGTTTGACGTTTTATATTTTTACAATCGCATATTACACGATATTGTGTATTCATTGACAAAAAGGATTAGCACGGGGTCTTGAGCATAGAAGATCACTTCCCAGCCCAACGACCCGTGAGCCTCACGTCAAGCTGCCACAGAGATGCTCACGCGCAGCTTTGTGTTGCGCCGCGACAACAGACAGAACATTGTGTATTTGTTTACATCTGTCCGTGTTCCGTTTAACGCTATAATTGACAATTGTCATGGGATTTGGACGCGCAATTTAACCTCTTTGTCGTACTGATCCAATTCAACGTTTCGCGCCGAAATAAAATAAATAATGGAAATGGCGGATCGGTCCGCTCGCAGCTGCGCCCGCGCAGCGCTCCACGCAGTATTCATTAGCTGCGCGCGCTAGAGTGGAACCGCGATACGATACGTTTTTTGTTATCTCGCTCGCACGCAGCACTTGCATTTTTTTTTCGACAACGCATCGGCGATTTCGTTTTATCGTCCCCATCGAGTGGTTTTTGCCGTTTGGAATTCCTTACGCATCTTGTTTCGGGTTCGTTTGTTGATAAAAATTGTTGGGTTTTAGATACACTCGATCCCGGATTCGTGGGAAACCTTCAAGTCCATAAGAGTCCTCAGTTAATTTTCATACCTTGTTCGGCCTCGATCGACGGACGAAGAAAACAACAGCAATTGCAAATCGTCGATTACAATTTTTGTATTTTTTACGCAATCACCAGCGTGAACGTAAACGATATCACCTATTTAATACGCAACACTCGCGACGCCCGCGACGTTGCTCGCGTAACATTGATGCGACCATTTAATTACGAAGCGGGGCCACGACACGTACGTGATAAAAAAAAAAAAACCTTATGTAACGAACCACATGCGAAAATGCGAGTAGCATACTTTTAAAATGTCAATAATAAAATTGACAGCAACCGCCGTTACAAGGTTATGGCGTTCGAACTTTTCTCTTTTATTGTTGTGCCATCTCCGTGAAAGTGGTAATTAATAAAAGTTAATGCTGTTCTTTGAAAAAATAACTATATATGCAACTAGATGCGTTTCGCGCTGCATTCACAATGACTGAGACTAATGAATTCTTGTCATGATAACCAGCACTGTTAAAATATTTATTAGATTCGTAATTATCGTTTTGCACAGCAAAATAACTGTTACTGTATTGTTTGTTTCGGTAGTTCAAGTTGACATTGTTTATGTTATCGACACTGTCCCATAAAACCTCCAATGCAATTTCAATCTAAGTAACTTCTAGTAAAGTCCAAACTGCATTCAACATAGCAAGAATGTGAAATGTTCAGCAATTTACTAGAGCGACTTCTTTCGAACTCGATACAAAACATTCCTCGAGTATATTAAAGTTCAGTCATTCATTGACTACAAACGTCGATATAATCTATGCAATTTTATAAAAGGCTGGTCACCGACAGAACTAAATAAAAGTATGTTATTAAGAGAATTTTCTCTAACCTTTGCTTACTGATTGAGGCCCGGTTGCACCATGCAATAGCGTGCGCCTCTCAATTAGTGCCTGACACGCCGCGTCGACCGACTCGCGTCGAGTTTTTGTCCGTTTAAAGCGGCATTAATATGCCGATGAACTAAACATTATGCTCTTTCATCACTTCTATGACGTCACAAAAATAAAAATAAAGAAAATACGACGTCGCTCAGAGGTCACCGCGCCTGGTAGAGATTTTGGAAAATAGAACACGAATCACGGCCGCAGAAGGGACGCGTTCGAAATTTAAATTCGGCCAAGGGTTCCGAATTTGAATACGCCAATCGTAACACGCGCCGATGTGATTGGTCAGTGGCTTTTCGGGTGTCTCAAGGGTGTTTTCATTTTACCTAAACGTTTTATGTATTTGATAAAAATTATAGGAACAGAATCAAATCAAACAAGCACAACCTCCAAGTCTGGAATTTTAGTACTGACTTAAAAAAAGAAGGTCATGCCTTAACCAATTTTTCCACCAGTATTATATTATCATAACAAATCTTACTAAACTGCGTTCTACTCCAAAACGTCTCCCATCCATCATGCACTTCCCTACAAATATAAATTATACCACAACAATGATTAGCGGTCCATTTTCGGTAGAAAGCTGGTCGGTCCAGTAAAAACCCGGAGCCAGGCCGTCGAGTCGCACAGTGCTAGAGGTATGAGGTTTTTGCGCTGTCCTCAGAGCATTCGCGTTAAAAATGGATGCTAAATGAGTATTAATTCGCACCGGTTAATAATGACATAAATACTACTAGGCGCAATCTTTTGAGTAAAGGGTGTGGAAAATTGAGGAAAATTTTGCGTTGTAGAGAAAACAGTCGTAAATAAGAGCTATTTGTTTTAGTTTTTGAAATCAAATTGAAGTCATTTTTAGGACCCGTACCCAATAGTTAAAAACGGGACCCCATTACTAAGACTCCACTGTCCGTCTGTGTGTCTGTCTGTCACCAGGCTGTATCTCATGAACCGTGATAGCTAGACTGTTGAAATTTTCACAGATGATGTATTTCTGTTGCCGCTATAACAACTAATATTAAAAAAAGAATAAAATAAATATTTAAGTGGGGCTCCCATACAACAAATGTGATTTTTTTGCCGTTTTTCTGGCCGGTTTTTGTGTTTGCCGGATAAACAAGTTATTGGAAGCATATATGCTTGCTTTTGGGCAGAAACTAAACTTAACTTAACATCAGTAAAAATTGCAAATACAAAAATATTAGCGACCAAATAAAAAAAAAGATTCAACAACGACGAAATGTAGGTGAATCTCTGCCCAACACTTCGGAGAATACCGGCTTGATGGTATGTTTTTCAATGGAAAATATTAATATGTACAAAGAAGTAAGGTTTACTACTAAAAGGCTAGAATAGCATAGATGGATCCCATTTTCCGCACAGACTCCCATTTGGTCTGTTGTACGTGCAGGCCTCTTCTCTTTGATAGGGAATGGGCCGTAATGCAACACGCAGGCCCAGTGCGGGTTGGTGGTGTGTGTGGTAATTTTTGGTTCTAAGACATGCCAGTTTTCTCACGACGTTCCCTTATGAGGGCTGCAACAAATCGATATATTTTACCATAGAGTAACAATTCTAAAATCATAACACCCTGTACACCAAGTGCTGTGCAATTACAAAGTCTCAGGCGCATTCTTCGCGACACGTCGGCCGATTTCGTCGGCGACACTCACCGACATTCGCCGACACTGGCCGGAAAGTAGCCGAACGTTTTGATTCCATTTTTAAATTTCAAGTACCGTACAAATACTGGTTTGGTACAAAACGAGCGAATTGTTCATGTTCGGGTCGTTAACCCTTCATTCTGTTTTGATAAACTTTTTTGCAGCAATCAGACTGTTTGCAATTTTCAATTTGTACTTAACAACTTTGGTCTTGCATCGTATATTTTGTGACCTATTTCTTGGGCACTGCGTTGATAGTGAATTCTAGTGATTTTCTATTGTTTTTGAGAATTAGAAAAAGAATTATGGCCACCTCAAAATAGAGTTTTTGATAACCATTGGCTTACCGAAAATGGTAGCATAGGGACAATATCCTCTCAATTCATTTGGAATTAATAATGCTTTACGCAGACAACATTTTCCTCTAAAAACCAGTTAGAAAACTTCAAAAATTGGCAACACCGACCGAAGATTCGCGACACCATCGATCGTTTTAACCATAACTCTGAAAAATAAAACCACTCATTATGTATTTGACAGCTCGAATCCAGGTCACAACCAGGATACCTTGACACCTCACCCAATTTAAAATCCTCAAAAAAACCGTTCAGCTTACACTGGGTTGTTCTCAACCAGTATAACCTGACCTCTTGTTGTAAAGAATTTTGTAGTACGGGTAGGTCATCGTCTATTTTGGTGTAAATAAGGGTAGTTGAAGGGGAGGTTGGGGAGAAACGACCAGTCAGAAGCAGCTGACAGGGATTAGAGGGAGTTTTTACCTACGTAGGGTAGACTGTACCTATGGTGTTGTTTAATTTCGTCATCACTGAATGGGTTTAAAATTCATATGTTTGGTTTTGAATTTGTTTGTTCTGGTACGGATTATTATGATCGTGGGTGAATTATTGGGGCTTTCAGGGGAGTACGGCTGAGATAGTTCAGAATAGAGGAGTTTGCAAGGAAATGTATGCTCAGACAGACAGACAGGGTAGTTTTTTTCTGAAGAATTCTGTGTTTAATTATTAAAATCTTCATTACTTTTATCCGTTCAGTAATAGTTGTGTTAAGTAAGACCGAGTTGGGGCTTATACTTAGGGCCGATTTCTCCAATGAAACTAATCGCGATTAGTTCAACAAAACTCAATTTATAGAAATACAGCGTTCTGATTGGTTGAGACCGCGAAACTACCAATAAGAACGCTGTATTTCTATAAACTGAGTTTAGTTGAACTAATCGCGATTAGTTTCATTGGTAAAATCGGCACTTAGACATTCTCGATAGTGCAATGACCTCTCCATAAAAATTTCAGGAATCTTCAGTCAAATATGGAAAATCAAACAACATGCCTACCATTCTCCCAGCTACGTTAGGGTTCTGCAGCGACCGTCTATCTGACCTCCACAACCCATTAACTGGGTAAGACGTTACCCCATAGCAAGACTGCTTCTTCACTGTTTCATCATCATCAGCCTATTAATATTCCCACTGCTGGGACACAGGCCTCCTCTCTGTGAGAAGGAATGGGCCGTAATATACCACACGGGGCGAGTGCGGTTTTGTGGATGTCACATGTCTTAAAAAAATTGACCCTGTTTATCAAAGCAAAATTCTTAATACGGGAACTAGATCAATATAATATATGTATGAATAGCAAACAAAAATGACAGAACTACTTCCGTAGTCGATGGTACGCCATAGACAAAAGCCACCCCCTCCCTCTTTTATTGAAATTAATGTTGCAGCGATGATTGGTCGCTATTCACCCCCAAATATAAACTAAAACGTGGATGTAGTTGGCAAAGGAAACGATGAAAATACGGAAAAATGGCTTTATCATGTTTTTGTAAGGCTAATCAAAGTATTTTTGTGAAGTTTAGGTTTATTATTATGTAAAAAAAAATACCCAGGCACCAAAGACGTTTTTTGGCCTATTTTTTGCCCACAATGATCTGCTAGATGCTTGAGGGAGCTGTATGTCCAGCAGTGGACGTTTTTTAGCTAAAATAAAAAAAAAAAACAATTTGTTTTTTTTTAATTTTATATAGGCCTACATGGGCACTTATAAAACGTCGAACAAAAGTTGGACGGTTCGGGTTGGTCGTTTCCTATGGAGAAGAACCGGCAAGAAACTCCATGGTGACTCTTTTAAAAAATGGTTTGGTTTTAAAAAAATTCCATATTACAGCATTAGGACCCAGATATGGGGGGACAACGTAGGCCCGACAATAAGTCGTAAGAAACTTAAAAAAGATTATGTATTATATAAACCAAAGAAAAAAGTGAAACGAGATAAAAAGTTAACAAATGTTAAGAAGCATCTAGAAATCTAGAAGGCCTACATAAATAATAAAGATAACTGAAATAACCGGATTAATTTCATTGCAGTTCCTGTGATCACAGTAAATTTTTATTTAAAGCAATCATCATCTACATCATCTGCCTAGCCTTTTCCCAATTGTTGTTGGGGTCGGCTTCCAGCCTAACAGGATTCAGCTGAGTACCAGTGTTTTACATGGAGCGACTGCCTATCTGACCTCCACAACCCAGTAACTGGGTAACACAGTACCCCTTGGCAAGACTGGTGTCAGATCTCAAGCTTCTGACTACCCGTAACGTCTGTCAAAGATCTTCAAATGACAGCCGGGACCAACGGCTTAACGTGCTTCCCGAGGCACGGAGGAAACTCGGTTTGTTGAAAATGGTCACCCATCCACGGACCGACCTCGGCAAGCGTTGCTTAACCTTGAAGATCGACCCGACCCCCCCCCCCCCTCCCTTTATTAAAAGCAATATCCTTTGCTAAAATGTTTAGATTCTATAAACGCATCAAAGTCGATACCCTCACGCTCTCTCCCGAAACAAGATAAACAGGCCTAAACAGTCCTAAACACGCATATGCATGCATTCATGATGGGGCTTAAAAAGATGGTTAATCCTACCATGAATCACAATGTCTTATTACAATAATATTTATAATCTCTTATGTGAACGGACCAACAGATCTGCTAACACCCACAAAAAAATGCATCATAATAATCAAAAATGCACTTTATCTACATACATTTAGATTAAAAGTCGTGTGTCTAATTTTAAACGGAGATTAAGGCCGTACATCTGTTTCGTATAAAAAATATATTTTTTTATAAAAAACGTGCAAAAAAAGGTTATTAATAGTTTTTTGAGTTCGTGTCTTTTTATTCCGTTGCTCCTCTAAGCGTCTTTGTGTCTTAAGTTTAGATAAAAACTGTTTTTTTTTTATTCTTTCATCTTTATACATTGATTTTCTGGCCATTTTATTCGAGAATAGGTACGAAAAAATAACAAAATGTCAATAAAAAAATGGTTTTCTTACTACAGTCAATTTAATATCCCTAAAAACCTTTCAAAGAAACACATCATACCCACCAATTGACTAACCAAGACTAACTCCGTCCATTCCCACTAAAACAGTCATAAAAGGAAATTCCCTTCAGCCCTATTCTTAAAGGACCTCAAATTTCCCCGTATTCCACAACGTATTAGTACATCAGTTAATATCTAAGTACTATCAATCAGCACTCTAGGGTTTAACCCTCTGAATATTTCAATTTTTTAGTAGCAACGATCAAGTACTGGCCTTATAAAACCCTGTAATTTCTTAGTCGATAATTTCCCGCTGAATTTACCCCGCCGCAAATGATACACTACGTTACTGAACTTGTAATTATTTTTAATCTATTGCAATGTAATAAGTAGTCTGTGGTAGCGGAAAATTCAATTTTGACGGCCATATTCTTTGGCTATGGCGTGAAAATAGAACCCGCCATTTTTTTATTTTTGACGTTTGTATTTTTGTTGTTCGAAAATCGAGTCTTTTTGTTGACTTTTTGTTAATTTGTTTATTACAAAGGTACTTTATGTTTTTAAAACATTTAATGGCTACGCGTAATGACATGCATTTATCATTATACTGCACAACGTGACTTAATGATATGCGCTCGGAAAATATTACTAAATATTCAAAGAATATTATCTTCGTAGGTACTTTTTTTATTGTCATTCATATAAAATACGCAGCTGGCCGTCGCTCGTTCTGTCCCCTTCACTCATTCAACTCTAACACCATTTTGCCGTCAAACTTTGCCATTACATATTTCGAGTAATTTTCACGACAAGAAAAGCGCATCTAACCCTCTCACTGCGCGCGGTACGCGGAACAAAGAAAACACAAAGGGTTGATACGTCACGCGGCGCAAAACCAACATTATTTGTAGCAGATCAATCAAGATTATGTCCAGTAATGCGTCTAACCCTTCGGTCTGTGAGACCCCCGGGGCCACGTGATTGTTTCATCAATGTGTCGATGATTAGGGGTTAACGCGGTAATGCTCTTGATATTAGTTTCTATCTTTCTAATTTGTTCAGAGCGAGCGAATTAGGGTTATTGTATGAGTTGTAAAAGTACAGTTTGTGAAGTTCCCGGTTTGACTAACATCTTGAGTTTTATTAGAAACAAACGTATAAAGTCTTCGCTATGTATATCTGTTATTAGCTGCAATGAGTGTTGGTATAATTAAAATTTAATAGTCGAAGCATTTATTTAAACATAAAACGTACACGCGCAATAAATTTGTTATTAAACAGATACAATATGTTCAACAGAATGTCGTATAAAATAATAAGAGAACGTTTTTAATCGTAAAAATATGTTTGTTCATATAAAGAATGAGGAAATGTTAAGTAATAATACTTGAAAAGTGTTCTGGAAGATAATACCATGCAGTTTTCATCGATTTATCGTCCGTCCCCTTTCAAAGTTAAACTTGAAAAATTATATTAACAAAAGCCAAACACACAGCGAACCCGCAGATAAGTTATTAAACACTGCACCATTACGCTTTAATTTTTAGCCTGCTGGGATTTAGGAGGGTTGATTAAAAAAGAGGCAAACCAAGGGTGCGTATGCTTACGTATTCATAATGGCGTTCGTACTAAACGCGTTTATTTTACTACAAACACGCGTACCGATCGCGTTTGAGGGTTGAACTATTATTTCATTATCGTATTGTTTAAAAATATTGCGTTCTCCTTTCGAAATTGCGTATTTATTTGTTTTTAAAACGGTGCGTGGAGTGCACTTCAACGGAAAGCATGTTTCTGGTCTGTTTGTTGGTCTTTCTGTTTGTTTGTTTAACGAGTGAGGTCATGAGAAATCTGAAGGGTTATAAATTCTGAAGTCTTTTTGTATTGTTGTTATCTTAAGCGTTGGAGCACGTAAATAATGGCGTTAGTCATTCGTAAATCGGTTGTGAGTTTGTGAGTGGCCATCTCGGAAACTGCCAAGCTTGTTTTGATGAGTCAATTGAAATAAGCTTTATAATAGTGTTGGTGGAAGATGAAAGGGATAAGGCTTAGTGCTAATTAGACAGTTGGATGAGAAATTGACGTATTCAAAGTAGTTTTATTTAAAAATTGAGCCAACACCCGAACTTCTAACAGACTGTTTGAGATAGCATTTTGTAATCCTTATGAAGCTGGCATAGTTTTGTATAATAAACAGAAAATCTGTTAGATTCTAAGACTGCTACAGACAAGTCTCAATGACAAAGCGACAAAGTGTTTTTTTATAGGAACTGGATAAAATGAATACAGGAAAAGAACAGGGAATGTCACAAGTTTAAATTTTTCAATTTTTTATTGGCAAGCAAATCTTTATCTATGGTAGTTTTATTCCCAATCATTAACTTTTTTTAAAGTAAACGTAAGGCGCCAAAAATTCATTTTTGTTTATGGCCGAAACGAAAAGAACTGGGAATGTAAAGCCTTTCCTCTTTTTTTGCTGTTTGCCTGCGTACCCTTCAAATCGTACAAGCCCTATTTAAAAAATAACTTTATTATAAATAATCTCAGATATATATTTAACATCTTTATCAACCTAGGTCGACTAGCTCGTTAATTTCTAGCTATTGCATTTTATATCTTAACCACTTTGAAATAAGGTATGTTATGGAAGGTGTATGATTAGCTACTTGGTCGTTGCTTGCATAATGCAACATAAAATATGAGAGGTGTAATTTCAATTTGCTTTGGTTTTGAAACTGTGCAGTTTTTTCTCTTGAACATTTGTGCCAACGAAATTAATGACGGAAATATCAAATCTTTATTCACTGTACTTTATAATATTTAATCAAGATTTTTATTATTATTAAATGTTCTAAATAGAAACATCTACAAAAGTACTAAGACAAACAAAAAATAAAGCGATTAACACAAATTTACGAGTAGTGTAATAGTCTCAACGACTGAGACACCATTTAACCGACTGCCCCGAAGTGGGTAATTACCTACCACCTTTATTACTACCCACTAATTCCACGCCAACCCTCTGATCGCGTTAATGGTCGAAAAACTGACCTTCCGGGTCCAAACGACCCCCTTGGGACCTGTTAAGCAACTAACTGCGGTGTATGATACCTCTGTATGAGAACACGTGATTCGCACAGTGAGCAATATCAACACTAGTGTGGAAAAATAAGCAACGGTCATTATAAAACAACTAAATTAACAGAGGAATGTAACAAATAAAAATACTGTCGCCGATTACACACTGTGTCAAATTATTTTTTTAGCAGACAAAAAATAAATTGGCAAAATTGCCGCAATAAAATTTCGCAGGGTTTAGTGTAATGTCTCAATCGGTTCAAAACAAAACACAGAGAAAAAAATAAATATCACTTTTGAGCGCTCAAAAATTATACGTTACTGACAACTGTCAAAACCGGAACACGCCCTCTGACGGACGATCCGTGAATTAATAAATCAAGCTCCCAGAGCCGTAGTGACAAAACTCACATCAGAAATTACAGGTCACAAATCGTCACACACCAAGACCATAAATCAACTTGAATTCTTTGTGCGAGAAAAAAAGAAACTAAGCAAATACCCTGGGTTCGGCCGCGTCTACCTGCCCCGTATCTTTTGAATACTTTTCTTGTATTAAAATAAAATTTCTGAACGCACGGATTTCGGGGCAAAAAACGCACGAAAAACGCTCGACTGTCTCCCCGTCCTTGTTGCTCTTTGAGTTTTGTCCTTTTCTAATGGGGAAGACGCTTCACAGGCAACGAGAAGCGTCATTTAGAAATTTTGGAGCAACAGTTTTATTTGTGAGTTTCGTCGCCGTGCGAAATACTCTGAGACTACTGCGAGTGACCTTTCCCCACGAAACTTGGACTGTAAGGCCACTGGCACACAAACTTTTTGACAACACAAAAACAAACCGTAAAACATTTATAAATTCCAGTTAGTTATGAATAATTTCTAGATGATTTACATATATTTTATGGAAAGAAACACTACGCAAACAAAAGGTCGGACCCGCGTCTAAGTTCTTTTAATTCCACCACAGAACCCGAACAAAAGTTAAACAACCAAACCTCATTTTATAGACCTATGTTTATGGCCACAATATTCAGTAGGAGCCATTTTGTTAAGAATATTTATGGCATTTTTTGTGCTCGCCAAGGAGAAATGACTGATATTTGACGTTTACAAGTATACCATAAAGATATTTGTTCATTACGTCTGTTTATGTGCGGTAGTAAAGTGGACCAAATAAATATATTCGCACGTCGTTGTGTCAAAACAGGTGATTAAATGTGGAGCGGTCGCGGTCGCCAAAACAATCGCGGCGTGACGCGGGACGGCGACGTGTCCTGTCCGACCGACTCCGCCCGACGTACGAACGGAGACGCGCGCACTATAAATAAAAATTTCGTAACAGGAACGCGTATTAATACACTATAATTTTAAAATCCGAACTACTTCAGTAGCGAGGTCGGTCGAACGACCGTTTTTTAAGTCAAAAAATTTGAAAAAAAAAATCACCTGCCCACCGCCGGCCGTACAAGAATGTTATTAAATAGGAGGCGACTTAACTAAATTACAAAACTCGACCTCTGAGCATTATAGAATAACTTAACATTAAATACAGCGATGGGTACGCGCGATTCTATATCGTAAGTTTAACTTTGACAAGCGTCAAAATGGCTCGAAACCACTTGATTTATTAAAAAGCCCATCGAGATCGATCGTCGGGCATCTTAGGTAGCGTCTCGGTGCTTTATTTTATCTTATAAATAGATTTTTTATTACAAATTACAGGGTACCACGTTTGGTAGCGATTTCGGTGCCGCAGTTATTCCGTTACTTACCGTCATAAGTGCCTGTTGTCCATCAATTTATAATGTGCTTTAATTTGTGTCAAATAGGGTTTAATATTCATTGAGGCAAGTGGACGTCTCGATTGGGACCTTACGAATTTAATGATGAGTTCCGTAGTTTTTTCGTGAGTCCAGGTAGCGGGCAATCGGTGCTTAAAATCAGTGTTACTCGGACACTGCTCGATTCCAGTTTTCAGTGGAAAAAATGTTTAATCGATTAACTTGAGTGTTGTTCCAAGGTGGTTACATGCACATGAGATGTGGTCCTTTTGAGGACAAAGGCATGTAAGATGGCATTTATTCAATTAAACAAACAATACATTTCGACTAAAAGTGCACAAAGAGGGGCAACAATGAGACTCAGGTAAACGCCATGAATAGAGGAAACGACAATTGTCGTATCACAAAGATTTGGGACGAGTCAAAAGTTATTTTGTTCACGGCCTGTTTATTTTTACGGGACAAACAGATATAAAACGCTTTTGTCCCGTATTTTTTGCGAGTTAAATCGATAGAATACAGTCCGATGCATCGATTAAAATAAAAAATATGGATGCAATAACTCGATTCGAAAGGGAATTTTTGCTTCGTATCGACACCTAACAATTCGTGATGTTTTTTGTTCCGATGTCAGTTGTAATGGAGGCATTAAGCGTGCCGATGCGAACGAGTAAAACTTTTGTTGCATTCATTATTAAATTCACGCTCTTTAGTCTTGAACGATCAGCAGGACTATAGGCACTCTGAGAACTAAGTGTTCTCCTTTGTACTGATGAATTCTTAAGCCCAAAATTAACGTGTTACAAAAAATAAGGCTTAAGCTGCAATTAGACAAAAGCGGTCCACAACCATCAATCTTTTCAGACTCACCGAAACAGTAACTATGATACTAAAGGAATAACTACTCTACATACAAAACATGACCGCATCGCATTACTAAACATACCCAATATAGCAGCTTCGAAACAACCATAAAACTGATACTATAGACACCAAAAATTGTTGTTCCATGCCTTGAGTATCAGCCGATCGTCTTATTAGCATTTAATTTGTGTCCAAAGGGGCTTTGGTCTTGCTTCATGGGTCGGTGCCCCCCTAAATGAGACACTTCCTTGCCTCAGGGAGGGGGAGGGACCATATTTACGTTTGTTATATTCTCGATCGTACATTTGCTATTGGTCGAATTTTGGTAACTTTGGTCTATCATTAAAGTGATATGAATCGACACGATTACTCGGATAATGACATGTTTGTATGTAAAAGGCGGGTTTTGCTTGTGTGTGTAATGGTGGGGTCTCAGTTGAAATAATGACTGAACCAAGATGGTGAAAGAAGGAAATGTGGGTTTGAAAGCAATCTGTACCGGTTGACGGAATACAATGAAATTGGATAATTTTCTCCTTAAAGATAGCGTGCTTGCTGCTGTGAGTTTTTTTAAAATTAGATTGGTAGCAAAGAAGACCAATGTTATGCTGGAAAGATATAAAGGGGTTGAATACTATGATGACGCATATGAGATGTATGGAAGAACAAAAATCATACAGGCATAAAGGCAGAATGAGGATGAGCAACAACCAGGCACTCAGACTAATGGCAGAGAGTTCAAAGATTCAAATCAAAATTAAAGATTGAAAGCCAAACAATTATATTTAATATTCGAAATGTGCTCAGCAATAAAATTATACAGCGTTACACTACACCCATTAAAACACAAGGTGTGAATATTTCTAAGATATACTGTATGATTCATTCCTAGATCAGTGACCCACAGATTAGGAATCAGCTAACCCACGCATATTAGAGTATATCTATCAACTTTTTTGTGACTTTAAAAGAGGTTAAGTTACAAAAATGTTGTGGTCAGTATTAGAATGTATATACGTATTTGTTCAACGATCCCAAAAATTTACTAACACAGGAATTATTTATTACAATCCTATTGTTGAGAAGGCATCAATGTGCTAGGGATGTTAGAGTAACTGGAGTTACATAACTGACGCAATGTTGGTGTGGGTTTTATGGAAATTAAATACATTTTCGTTCTTTTCTTTCTTTTCCTCCTTTTCTTTCTTCCTTCTTTCTTTCTTACTATACTATAGTTGCACCTCTGCCTTACCTTTATTGGAATAAAGGCGTAATGTTATGTTGTTATAGAGTAGAAAAGGTTATATACTTACCACCGTTAGACTGTTGAACAAAACGCAACATTTATTTTTTTCAAAATTCATTTTTGTCCACAATCAAATCAACTTAGTCCACTATGCACCAGCACATCCGCAGTTGAACTAGAGGCAAATAACAATTTGTAGTGTCCAATAATGACACAAGGCGGAATGATACCCATTATGTCGTGGGCGGGATCGAAGCCGCTACCCAGCGCACAGCGGTCATTACTGAGCGCTATGATTTGTTGCCATGTATAGCTCAAGGTGGGCTGGCATTAGATGTATTAAAAAGTTTTTATGTGCCTTTTGTTTTTGAATCAGGCCAGTATTCATTTAAACTTCTTATTACAATCCCACCGCACTATTCCCAAACCACTGCAACTCCTGAAAGCCAGAATCAACAGTGGCGACCACCAGAAAAGCGCCGAGGCAACGAAGCTCGACGAAGTCCCGGAGAATGAATTTAACTGTCTTGGGTCCCGCAACGAAATTAATCAGAAAAGAATAACGGAGGAGTAGGAAAAATGAAAATTTCCTCTTCCCTCCATATCAAGCAAAAAGAAAAAACAAACAAGGCCAATAGGCACAAAGGGTCATATATAACTGGGATAAGTCCAGTTGCCTAGCACCACGGATAAAAAATTAGCATTAATACATATTAATGGGTCCTAACATTGTGAGCTGTTAAACTTCTTATTAGTATGAAAACAGTACCTAAACGGTTTTCTTCTAAATAGTTTTTGTTATGGTAAAAAAGACCAAGAAACCGTGGAAAACGGGACTACCCTGGAAAACCGTAACTTAAAAAAAAATGGTCTGTGATCTCTAGTTAAAGCCTTTTGTTTCGACGGAGCTGGAATGTCTTTACTAGGTGCTGAAATAAGTAATATAATAAGAAACCTCGAAAAGGATTTCTATGAAGTCAAATTAGATCTTCTGATCACACAAAAAATAACAACATTTAAAAACGATTCCTAAACATATTATTACGAATGCAACAAAAAATCTAACTCAATAATTAAAAAGGGAACTCTTAAAATTATAAGAAAAAGATATGAAAAAGTTCTTATTTAATAAAAAAAAGGTTAATAATTAAAAGCCAATCAAAATTGCATGGAAATCGTATCAATCATCTGTGGTCAAGTAAAAATGTATAATTTTTATATGACATTTAAGGCCCATATAATCGATCCCATACATTTTAATAACCATACCTTCAAGATATGGTCATTTAACAGTTTAAATTCTACCTTAATGCAATTGATATAAAGTCTATTTTGCCTTGTCGGATATGCTAAATGGTCAACTGTCATTTTTATAAATTTTGCAAAACGGTGTTTCGATCGGTTGATTTGTATCGAAATTTATGATCTTATAAATAGAGTTACGTTTCATACTTGTTTACTGGGGTCAGCAGAAGTAGTAGGTCTTTGGTGTAATAAAGATAAAGTAGTGACAAAAGTTTTAAATTATATTGCAATTAGTAAGGAAATGAAAGTTTCTTATATAATAAACATTATTAATTTACAATTTTCACGTAATAATTTAGTAGGTAAGTTATAATATGTCAATGAAAAATATATTTTTACCAAAAAATTCATAATAAAAATGAACACTAACTCTCCATCTTAAGTACCCATACACACTGAAGCACCTGCTCTCCTCTGCAAACAAAGTAAATTATAAATACCTTTCATAAAAAAAAAACATTTTTACTCAAAAACGCAGTGTGAACTGCCAAACAGATTTTTTTTAAAAGAAATGAATTGCGTTTACCTTTTACCATGTGAAATTGAAAACAATGGTCGAATTTGTATGTAAACTTGTTGCTATAAAGTTCAGATTTTATGTTCTTAAGAACAAAAATTAAGTAACCTCTGTATTTATTACAGCCAAAGAAAATAATATAGATAGCACAAGCAATATGGCAAAAAATACATATTCTTTTACTTAAATTTTGAACACTGGCGATCAATAAAAAATAAATGCAACAAATAAAATTATAAAATAATTAATTGACGTGACAATTAACATGAATTTCACTTTATTTATCTCCGAGACAGCACGATACATTTTAATATAATTGGAAGATTTCAAATAAATTAATGTTCTGCAGTAATTGGCCATCAAATCCTAAACCGATTAGCCAGATATAAAAATAATTTGCATAAAAGTTTGTATGCTGTGTTTTATTTAAGATTTTTTGTGGTAGCTTATGAAGTTATTAAGTTATAGTAATCATTTTACCGTTTAATAGGTTCTATCTTCGATCAATCATATATTGCACTACCTCCTTACATTATTGGTATTTTTCTTTATTTATTTTTCTTTACTTGATATCTGGATATATTTTTCACTACTTGCCTTAGCAGCTTTAAAATTGTCCGTCTTCTTACCTAGTACTTATACTTATACTTATACTACACTTATACATTACTTATACTAAAGTCAAGCTTTTGTATTGCAACAATATTGTCCTATCTATGATAGTTCTTGGCTTTCTCCATTTTGAATTTCTCAGTTGAATGTGGGGATACCTCTGCCTTACCCTTCAGGTAAAGCAGGCTTGATGTTATGTTATTTTTCTAGCTAAGACTTTTTCCTAAGTCTTAAACAATTATTAAAATTGATGGAGCTTCGAGGTCATCAATTTATTCTTATGTCCATATAGCTTTAAAGTTTAGGACTGGCATTGTCATTTGGCATTAGCCTTTCTGTTTCTTGCCATGAATTTAATGCTTAGTTATTAACTCTTGCAATATTATTCTCAATTTTAGCGTCTTTAGCATTATTAGTTGGATCATTAAAACGTCTAATCGATTTTGTTTGTATTATGTCTGTATGTCAATTGGCGTTTAAATACTAATTGGATATGTAATAGACATACAGAATTAACCATGTATTGTCTACCCACACCATTTTGTCGTAAAAGTTTATTTGCTCATATACACTAAAGCTGCATTGTCGTAATCTTCTAATAGGCACTGTCTTGTGTTGTCGAATTAGTGGTACAGGTTCCGTGGGATGTCTATGTTTTCTAGTTTGTTCATTGTCATCTATTGATTGATTTTTGACATCTTTTGTTTTATTCGCCCCAACTTAGTCTTTAGCTTTTTCATTTTCATCGCTGTGTTCCTTCAAACCTGTATCATTATTTTTATCTTTATTTACACAGTTATTTTCTCTGACATTCCTAAGTTAATTTAAATTAGTAATATTTAACTTTAAAGCGAAGGCAGTTACTCACTGCACTTAAAACAAAGGGTTTCCCAAATGACAAGTGTCCTAAAATAAACAAGATACACGAAGAATAATGAGAAAAGTAATTTTAATTACAAATATAAGTCGGAAGCAAATTAGTATAGTTTTGGAAATGTTATGTCATGTAAGTTTAATTAGTACATAATCATAGTATAATTATTATTGTTGGCAACTAACATATATAATATATACTGTGTTGCTAGATGTAAAAAATCGGGCCGCTTCGGTGTGCATGATAGTATCGCATTTCCGGGCAACACGGGGTTTAAATGTCGAAAAAAAGCGTTTCTTAAGTATGGGCCACAGATTATAAAGGAGATTGGACAGATTATTTGCCTACAAGCATGTTGATAAGAGTGGTATTCGAACAAACGTTTGTGGGAAAAATGGAGGATTAAAACTGAACGGTTTTTTTATGTAAATGTATCTAAAAATAAGTACCATTTGGATCACGGTCTTTGAGCAGCATTTTCTTACAGAAGTCACTGTAATAAGTTTCTGCGAAAAACTGTATTAAGACTTTATTGATCAGTTTATCCAACATTATATCCTAAAAGTTCTCGCAATCTTCTACAAAGTCTAAACCTAACTTCTTGTTATAATTTATAATCAGTAAATTGTCGAGTCTATAGTTCTTAATCTGTGCGTGCGCGCGCGCAGCCAAGCGAGCGAGCATTTTATTAGCCACGTACAAGCATTACCTCCCGACTGCGCCCGCCATTAATCCACTACCCAACAACCTTACTTTAAATTCATAATGATTGTGAAAATTATATAATAAATGTTCCTATCTCTTCCACAGATACGTCAAGAGAAACCATACTACATAGCAGACCCAGAGGTCGACTCATTAGTAAGTATTGTCCACATTTATTGGTGATACTAACCACAAGACAAATAAAACGTCGGATAACTTTAATACCCCATAAAATAGAGAACATTTCAGCTTAATTTACGATTTGATTAGCTAAAGAGCTGTCCAAAATTAAGTACAGGTAAACGAGAAATATTTCTTGGAAGAACAAAATAGGAAAATTGAAAAAAAAAGATATTATATTGTCACTCATAAAAAGCTGAATCGCACCGTGCGCCTCCCGCGGCTAGCTGTGGACAAAAAGTGAAATAATAAAAGTTAAGATGGCGGCCACCCACGGGCGCGGTTCGACACGGGTACTTAACCGATTTTTAACAAATAAAATCTAAGCATTACGAATCGCGCCGGTCGGAGGCGACGTTCATGTTATTTGACTTTGTTACTGAAAATTCGTTTTATCAACTGTCCCCGTCACGCACGTACCTAGCTTCGCTATTAGATTGATTTGTTTGTATAATGCGTCGTGACTCATAAATCTGAGGGAAATTAAAACTCCTCTCAAGAACAGTAGCGTAGGGCTATAAACCAAGTTGTCACTGTTACCTGTGGTAGCGTTGATACGCTGCTGATAAGCGTCATTCATCCACACGAAGGAGTTTTTAACCGGCTTGAAGATAAGATGGCCAAACACGGCGACATCCGGGCGAAGAACAAACTTTGCTCGACGAATAGGTGAATTATCGTGTTGTGTTTTTGTCCTGAGGCTGACATGTGGTGCCACTGACTGACGCATCTGTTTTTCTAGCTGCAACGATTGTTTTCGAGGGGCTAGTTATTTTAAGTATTATTTTTTACTTAGTTGATTGGAATAAGAAATAACGTTATTTTTTGGCGATTGAAGTAAAAAAGCTTGGGTCAATAACATTTGAGCATCCATTCAAGTATGTCTGTTTAAAGCTAAATTAAACTCCTCTTCAAAATAATTTTTGTTCTGTATTTCTGTTTTAACCGCATAAGAAGCAATGGAGCTACAGAATTCAAAAGCTGTTGACTACTTTACTACATAATTAGTATAAGTACGAACAGGCTAAGTAGCTCTTAATATATTTTTTCCACAAAAAGTTGCGGTCGGCTCTCTGTGCAAACCAACAAAGCATACTTAACAGAATTATTTCAATACGCTGTTATTGACTTTTTGAAATAATTGAAATGGAGTAATTTTTTATAATAATTAAAATGCCTGCTTTGTCGATAACTCTTGAGAACCACATGACACGTCTGAGTTCAAATTAAAGGTCTGAAGAGGACCTTTTTACTTACAAGGTTTGTTTGTCTGAATTTTTGTTTGCTGATTTTTTTGTACACTAATTTCTTTTAATTTGATATAAAATTAAAATAGTTGCTGAAAACTACGAGATAAAACATACGAGTTCTTTTTTGATTTGGACTACCCTTTTCACTTTATTAAATTGGAAATTGAGAGCCAGTCACGCATATTATGGCAATCGCAAAAGCATTTCAAAAATTTGTTCCTTGACAACAAAAAAATCGCAAAAACACAGGTAAACCTAAGTTCCCAGCCTATATTCGTACAACTAAAGACACTCATTCACCGCACAGCCTCAGGTGATTCCCTTTATCCCCAACTGTCGTTCACTGCCGAGTTCACTATTAAGTGTAATTGGGAGCCTGCAGTCTGTCGCTCGCGTCATGTCGCGAATTTAAAGTGTTTTACGAAGATAGGCTCGAAAGTGGGCCAAGGGTAATGAAGTTATGAATGTCACTGAGCCTCGTACACTGATTGAGATGGTAAAATAACGAAAGATTTGTTTTAAATCTCTTCTAACTGAGAATAAACTCATTTGAAACCGAACGCCATCAAAAAAACACTGGCACTGCGTAAGATTTGGAAAAAGTTCGAATGTCAAAAAAACACATTTGAAAAAAGAACGCGGCGGCCGTACATTTGTTAGTCTAGTGATGTACACACTCAGTATATCGAAACAAAGTACAGTAAACTAAAAACTAAAGTTGACAAAAACCAACAGAGAAAGAAAGACTGTTTTATTGACCCATTTGGTTAGAGAGGCGATTGGTTACGACCCGTGGAGGTTGTTTGCCCACGTCACATCTGTGTTTGGTCTGTCACAGCCTTTTGAGGCTTTAAGCTTCCTCAAACATAGTTGAACTGCAGTAGCGTGGGCAAATAGAACCGAATAGTTTTGTGTTTTACGAGTCATTAGTAAACGATATCGTGTTAACACGTTATGGAGTGAGGTTGTTTTTAATCCCTTTAAATTTTTATTTATTGAAACGTGGCCTTAGACTTGTTTTTTTATTATTATTGTTTATTAATAATTAAGGAGAGAAACGAGGTTAATAGCGCAATTTCTTTTAATTAATTGAGTTGTAATTTATGTTTTTGCCAATAAAAACGTTCTGTGGTTCTTGAAACCGTGGTGTTATGACCATTATTAGGTACTTACCTAAACGTATACTTAACAATTTGAGCGTATAATATTTAGCAAATAAAAAGTAAATAAAAACCGAACGTGTAAGTGTACTTTATTGGTACTTAAAGTCGAGTTTAGTGTTGTGAAACAAAATAATTAAGATAAAAGTTTTATCGACACAATATACATAGTATGTACAAATTGTTTTTTTTTTAAACACAAAAAAAAAACCAACAGCAACCGCGTCTCCCTTGCCAATGACATTTAAAACAAAAATCAGATGCTCCTTAACCAAAATTCGGTTTCCAAGCAAGGGATTACATTGGGACACTCATAGTCTCCCCTTTTCAAACAAACCCGTCTCGGTGGCAAGAGTGAAACAAGTCAAACACATTTTTATCTGTTGGTGTCGCTTGTGTCAACGAAACGTCTGTACAAACAGTCAGGGGTGGCGCTTTCTGCTGTTTAATTGATATTGCAGCGACACGAGAGACACAGATGTTGTCGGTACTTGTGGGACTGTGAGTTCAGTGTTAACTGCGTAGTTTTTGGTTTTGAGAGGAGAAAGAATAACGATGCTGCTGTCAAATTCGAAGGAATCGATGATAAAAATAATAGTAAAAAAAAATACGTTAGTCATTTTTTGATTTGACAAAAATTTTTTTTTTTAGTTTCTGTTAGAATACTTTTCATGGTTGAAAAGTAAGGTAATCATTAACATTACATAGAGAAACCTTCCTTTTTTTTCCACACACTAAACAGTAAACGGAAACAACAAATTTCATTCATAATAACAATCTAATAACCCCCAAATCAAAACTTATTTCTTACTTAAAACACAAAACGTACAAAATTTAAATTCGAGACGGTATAAAATCATCAATCAAAAGGGAAATAAGCCAAGATCGCTTTTAGAATTCAGCTCGCGTCCTCAAGTGGCAATCAGAAACAAATCAAGACGCTATTAAAACGGCATTAACTGCGTTTTTTTAGATAGATATCGATTAGAAAAAAGTCGCCGATTACATCTTTGAACACTATCAAACAATAGTCGATAGGATCTAAGTACAAAGGCATTTGAATTGCACTACGTGAACATATTCGTGTTGTGTGTTATGCTAATTTAAATAAATATGTGGCCTTCGGAGTTTTGAAATCGTTATTGAGAAAGAGATTATAGCTATTGTTGTTGTAGAAATCGGAGATGGTTTGATTGAAGAATTAATGTTTGTGTTGTTGCGTTTTTTTTTATAGATAAGGCCATTTTCAAACTCTAAAACATAAAGTAAGATCCATCCAACCAACACTTTAACAAAATTATTCATCATATCATAAAGTTAGATCCATGCACAATAGTTTGATAACGAACTCGAGAATTATCGATAACAATATAGAGTAAACAAGATTGGCGTGTCACAACACTACGCACAGCGGGAACTCGCCGTACATTGTCCGTCCATTGTTGCTCAGTTCGCATTGTGAGATGGCCAACAGACTATGTGTATCATGTTTCTGACTAAAAGGGCAGGTACAAGTCGAAATATTCAGCCTAAACTGTATAACCGAATGTGTTGTAGTTAGAAATTTAAAAAAAAAAACTGTGAAGATGACGACCAATTTGACAGATTAGTTAAGAATTACCATAAGTCACCGATTCAAGGAGCATTCGAATTTCAAAGGACTAAAAAGTCATTCTTGGTGACATCACTAATAAGCACAAAAAAAATACAGAAACATGTGACATTTAACGTTGAGAATACAATTTTGTAATTATTAATAGTTAGATATCAAACACTCCCACGACAGCTCTAGAAAATAGAACAAACTCAACGAATATTAATAATAAACATGTGATTAAGATGATGTTTTTCTTTACAGATGGTGCAAGCGATACAAGTTCTACGGTTTCATCTATTAGAATTAGAAAAAGTAAGTATATCTACCTACTATCTTGTTGGGATACATTTGGAATCGAAACTCGGACCGGTTTTCGAAAAAAAATAACACCTTTCGATTATCTGTAGGCACGATTTTAAATCGAGATATCGTATCGATGTTGGGGCACGCAACGACTGCACGCACTGGCCGTTCCATATTTAAATTAATCAAATTCTAGTTTAAAATGTGTTCGTAATTAAGAATTCACGCGAGAAATATACATTGAAGATATTTTTACATACCTACATATTGTTTGATCAGTTTAACATTTGAAGTTGAAGTCACATTGAAGCTAACATAATGATCCTTGACATTTGATACACGTCTTCAAGAACAGGCTAAGGGCACAGTTCATACAGCCTTCTCGTTAACTAACGAATTGTTAGCGACCTAAAAATAGAACATTCGATTAAAAAGGTAGATGCACACTTTTTAAATGTAAAGTCGTTATTTAAGATATAAGTCCGTGTCCAGACCTAATTTGGAGTGAGCGAAACTAAATGTCGCGTAGTGGCGAGGTGTCGGCTCGCGAGTGAATGGGATCGGCGGCGTTCGCATTTCGAATGTTGTTTGTTTTTCCCTTATCTCCCATTTGGGCGCGTTCCGTTCGGACCGGTTTGGCTTCTTGCGTGTGTCGCATCGCCAATTCTCGCCATTATACTCTCGACGTAACGGTAACGCGACGGGACGCGAGCTTTTTGCTATTCGCAATCAGATCGAACAATTTGCGCTCGGCCGCATTAATTAGGAGCATAAAATTCAAATCTCCGGTATGTTTTTACGAGGAGCGGTGTCGCCTGGCGAGGAATTAATTTAGCTTGTCAATATTATGGTCACGTTTCAACGAAACTAGTTTGACTAACGTCTATATCAAGACGAACGATCTCGAGAAACGAGATACCTCGAGCGGTCGCTCTCACAGCGGATTCCATAAAATATCGGGCGCCGCGCGTCTAAGCTGCGGCCGTTTGGGGATAAGTTCGACTCCGACCGAAACTACGCCATGCCACGCACTAATACGAGGCTGTAACGAGATAACGTGTAATGCGATACCGCTGTACGGAACTGGCTGGCCTGAGGGCGAGATAAAGGCCGTTTTTGAAAAAATAAAATAAAAAGTAATGCGTTGTTCGAAATTCAAAATAGCGAGCTAAGCGGAGATTGAAGAAAATCGTTCAATTCAACGAGACGGATGATCGATTTTTAAATTCGGATCTGCGAGTGGTTTTTTTTTTTTTTTGTGGGAAACAACTAAAGTTGTTTTTTGTTAGTCACACATTCGATGGCGGGTCATGTAACCTGCCAGGAAATTTAGGAATTTATCTGTTTGTTTTGGCTGAGTTGAAGAGTTCGCGACACCCGGGGTCTGGTTATCATGGCTGACCCGATTGCTAGCTCGCATAGAAAGTGGGCTTTGGCACCGAAGCAATGAAAGCCGAGAACATAACTTAAGCGGAAGTCAGTCAGATGCAGACAGACACGTTTACCTGTCTCTGTGATCTAAAAAGCTATTTTTTCCTCTGTTCACATCCCATACACGTCGGCTTCTATCTTGTCTACGGTTTTTATCGAATAAAATTTAAAAAAAGATGCCGTTAGCTCGATCCGTTTCCGCTTCACTACACAGCGTTCACAGGTGATGTGGTTTTTTTGAGCTTTTATAATAATTAAAAATAAAAAACATCCAACGGCCCAACTCGCGCACAATGAGATCTCGTTAAGTGCACTGTTTTTTTACTCCCTTTTTACTATAATTGCTCGGTTTTTACCCCTTTTTTGACAAAAAGAACAAGTCTGTAATAAAGATCTTTTGAATGCAGTCGAGAATTTTTTGACAGAACATCTATACTCGATAATGAGGTATAATGCTATTGCGTTAGACAAAAAAGACAGTTTTAAAATTCTTGGACGCCATCTCTATAACGAACTCCCCGAAATTATATTTACATTGAAAATATCGTATAACGTTTTTGATTTATGTTTTTAATATTTTAAATATGGCCGCCGGCGACATCGCTCGATGCTGAGTCCTTTTCGGTCGATCGGCACTGCGATTGGTCGTCGTTACGAGCGTTTTTTTAGTCGCACTGTCTGTCTGTGCCCTAATTACGTTATGTGATGTAGCTCGGTAATGTCAGCCTTTTATTAGACTCGTTCTTTTTTCAAATTTTCGAATATCGAAAACGGCCGATTAAGGTTCGTTCGATGTTCATTCGTCCGAATCCGGATTGTGAACGAGTAATTTTAAAATTGGAACGTTTTATTTTTATTTGTGGACATGTTTTATTTTATTTGGAAATTCCTTGCGTCCATAGATAACAGATGTTATTCATCTCTAGTGTTGTGTTAGTCATGACTAGTTTGAGTTTATATAGATCTCATTGTATAAATCTTGGCCATCAATTCAGAGAAAACTGTAAAACTGTTGTGAATACCTATTTTATCGAGACCCTACCAATCAAATGAAAACTTTATAAATCAAACATGAACCACGTAAACCACATCATAAAAAAATTAAACTTTTTTTTCATATTTCTTAACGTATCATAAAAAATCTTATCTGTAATGTGCTTAACTGATTTACGACGGGTCAAGATGTCAGATTTGTTGGTTTACAGGACTCGAACCCGGGACCCGGGTTTTACTACCGACCCGTTTTTACAACCGTTATACGATTGCTATATGGTTCCGTGGCGACTTAGTAGAACGACGTAGCTTTACTGTTAGTTTTTCACACGTTTAATTGGTGTTTTTAATTAGTGGGTTCGATTCCCGTTTGATGTTAGTTTTGGAATTAAAATAGTTTTTTAATAGGCATTTCTCAATGTATGCCAAAAAGCCGTTTGTCCATCATCTACCTCAGCATTCGTCATAAAACTTTGGGTGTCATAAAATATAGATGATGTTCTTAACAATGAAGTTATGACAAAATACTTGTGATTTTCACAATATTAGATCATAAACACATGTTCACTCAAATAGATAGGTAATAAAATACAGGAAAACGCAGTCAAAACTTCTCATTTCTAAAGTAACGTCCAATTACAAGAAAGAAAAAAAACATAAACAGCAAATAAAAATAAAAACGACACTATCAAAAATAAATTCTATAATGTGACATTTGGAGAGCGATGGCGGCTGCGCATTCAGCCTGTCAAAAGCACAGATTAAACAAAAATAAAAAGCATAGATTATATAAAAATGTTCGGTTTTAAATCTGATTGCGCCCACGTTTCTAAGAGTTTTTAGTGAAATGGGATGTTTTTGTAATTTTTGACCGACTTGGCAAATGATAATGTGGTTCGAACGATTTTTAGGCAGTTATTGTTGAGTCAAGTGTTATTAGGTTTTGATTTAATAGTCATATTAATATTATAAATTATAGTAGCTTCATTAGTAAGCTTTTCTAAAACATGTGAATTTATGAAAGCCATACATCTCTCTCTAGTAGTCTCTACCATCTCAAACACATTACCCCACCCTTCACAACCGGGCGAGTCGGTTAGCCCACTTGCATGGCCATGGCCCACTTCTGACTCCAGCCCACACTTCTGGCAATCGTCGGGACATTTCAATGTTTTATATGACACCTGCCCAACAACCTGAGACATTTTCAATACTAAATCATATTGGATTAGACTGAAAAGGATAAGGTTGGAATGTAAAAACTAAAAAAGCTGGTAAACTGGCAACACTCATCCACAATAAGCCCAAGTTTAGTAATTCCTACTTCAAAAGCAAACAAGTTTATTTATAAAAATCAACGTTCTTGAAATTCCATATTCAAAATCCCTTCTTATTCAAAATGTCACGAGCCGTTATGTATCACATTTCGTTCCAAATTTAAAAAGTATTGGTGAGACGCCGTATCTTAATCCCGAGTTCCAAATTTAAAAATTCTGAAAAGTGTTTTAGGAACGACAACTTTAAGCTTACGTTATGTCACACCTCATTCAGAATTATTTTAGGAGAAACATTAAACTATATGCTGTCATTAGTTCAACCAATATAATATGAACGAAGAAAGTTAAATGCCAGCAAAAGAGGATAAAACTCGCATTTTAAATGAAACATTTTCAACTATGAGTCACGATATTGATCAAAATGTAAGAAACTGCGATAAAAGTGATACAGCAGATGTTATAAGGTAATTTAAAGATGTCTGCCATAGTTCGGCATTGGAATGCATCTCATTAGTGGGGGTCAACGTGTCTCTAATATCAGATGTGTATATCTTTAATAATACAACTCTTGGCAGATGCATGTTATTGAATTGGCTGAAGAATCTGGACAAAGGTTTATTGAACAAAGAATATACAGTATATTACTTGAAGACCAGTCGTGGTTATTTATATTGGTAATAGAAAAGAGAGATATTGCAATAGAAGATATTGAAAAGCATTTGAGAAGAATCTTGATAAAGCTTGACGTCCTGTTAAGAATAAATCATTGGTAGAATATCATATTGATTGAGTCGATACTTAAAATCATAATGATGATGAATAGCATCAGAGTATAAATAAAGCTAGGGATTTTGACAATACCATATATTTACGACTTTTGGTTAGGGTGATCGCAGTTAGAATATCATTTTGTCTAATCCCATTGGTAAAAATGTCTACTTTTCCCATAAAAACAAGCATTGTTTTTGCTGCTTCATCATTCTTTCTTTTTCAAGTAAACTAACGTGAGTTTCGGTGTAAACTTATACCAGATGCTTCTAAATATTTCTTTTTGTTTCTTTTTTCCTATTCCTCGTCAGTTGTCAAGTAATTTAGAAAAACCTGTCGATTAGGAAATTAGTATCCCGAAACATAATTAACTGTCAACGGGGAGCAGCGTATCCGTTTCCGTTGTAGCGTTCTATTTTCAAATTTCTGACGTTTCTTAGCCCGTTTCGATATAAAAAACGGTTATTATGAGTTATGTTGAAACGTATGCAATGGAGTAAATTGTCACACTTTTATATTTGATAAAGAAGCCGTTCAGTATGGTTTCTCTTGTTTAGTCAATCATATTTTTGTCATTTCAACGACAATCTTTTTCTTTATTCTGTCACAATTCACCAAAATTACTATATATTTTAGTTTTTAGTTCATTTATTTAAATTATCTATTTTCATGCATTGCTCTACAATTTTTGATGGAATTATCTCTCATCAAACACATTCTAATTTAACTGGGTGGACAGCCTTTAATTCCGTCATCAAAAGACTTACAAATTTACGAGCCCCCGCATATTCATACATCACTATAGTGATGACACTTTAATTACTCAAAATTATACAATGATGAATAATTTAATATTATTATATCATGTTTTCGGTGACAGCCCTGGTATTTGTATAGTATAGCGGTCACGCATGCAGTTGAAATGGGGTTAGGAGAAGATGGAATTGACTGGATAGCAGATGACGATGTTAGAGGCCGTAATAGTTAAGCGAACAGTGGCTTTATATCGAAAACACTGTCTGAGCGAAAACAAAAGAATCCTTGGCACAACCTTGAAAATAGACAAATTGTATATTTGATTTCTAAAACCTACTATTAGTATTTCGAAAACCTCCCTTACACCTGCCGATATTTTATTAAGGACCGTGTAAACGCTGTCTAAAAGTTTCGTTACCCATTTTATGGCTCTATGTTAATTTTAAGTTAATTACACCCATGAAAATTTATAAGGCTGACGCACAAAATTAATATCTACCCTACAGGGTGCCTTTATAGGCAGAAATGGTAAAAAATCGTGTTTCTTTTCCATTTTTACGATTCATTTTCGAGTTTTTTTACACGCTTGTGACAGTTGGTCGATTCCAAATGTATTCCTTTTTGTATTGTTTTGTGTTTTTTTTTAGCTTTGTATGCTGATATTAGTTTAAAGGTTAGGTTTAGGTGAGCGGAACGAGGGTTTAGTGCCGTAGACAGTCATAAATTAGACTGTAACGGTTGTTACTATGTTTGGAATTGTAAATACTAGAGTTTTTGGATTAGATTTGAATGTAAAGCTTTAATAGACAAAAGTAGAGCATTGTAAAATCACAATTTTTTAGATTGCCTTCAAAAGTTTTAGAAAATATTTTAGACTTCAGATTTAAATACAGAACGTTTAGGGTATTTTCAGACTTTATAGCAAAGAGGCCTATACTCAGCAGTGGAAAACCAAGGATATGTCAACGCCCAACCTTTAGCTTCACCAGCCTTCAAGTTTCAACATCCACAAGATCTTCCAGCATCATCTAACCCTGAGCCTCTCCGCAGGTACACGAGCTGTGTGACAACTTCTGTCACCGCTATATCAGCTGCCTCAAGGGCAAGATGCCCATCGACCTGGTGATCGACGAGCGGGAGTCCGCGCGCCCGCCCGACACCAACGGGGAGCCGCGCTCCGCCCCCGACAGCAGCCACGACGGAGCGTCCACCCCCGATGTCGTGAGTACCCCCTACACCAAGTCCCATCTGATTCAGAGGCGTGATCCCCAGCTTGCACCCAACTCTACCACGAGCTACCTCGTGCACCCCTGCTCTTAGTTTGGCCATTGCAAAAACGAAGTATAAAAAGGGGGTGCTCGCAAAATAGTTTTAAATTCCCGCCTCCCTCGTTGTAATGTTACACGCGGCGACTCTGTGCTGATACCAGTTCCTTTCGCTTCTCGATGGTGCAGCACGGCGTCGCCGCGCGTGGCACGCTCCCGGTCGCTCTGACACCCTCAGCTAGCCTGACGGTCAAAGAACTACCGCTAGTTTAAGTTCCTTTAGAACAAATCTTCGTTTTTGCAATTGGCCAACCTCTTAACACTGTACGATTCAATTTTAAAGTAATTAAAGCAAAGATAAAAATGAACGAAAATTTCCAAATTATTTTTCATATCAACGTTACAGTGAAGGGGTGAAATTGGGTGCGATTGAACACTATGATGTTAAAACGCCGTTTTGTATATTTTATTGATGTCGCGGAGTTCCGCAAGGCACATGTCTCGATTTGTTTCTACTTTAGAGTTACGCTGATGGACATACGCGCCTGTGTTCATGTTACTATTATTTTGCACTGGAATTTATGTATACGATTGAAAAAAACATACGTATAACGTTGATTGTAATATGTGTATACTAATAACTACTTTTAAGTAAATAATACATTCAAGGTATGAGTTGGAGAGCCGTTGTTCTTGTCTTGAGGCAGTTATTACAATGCCATACAAAATATTAGCATCGCGTTTCGGAGCTTAGATTTTAAAACGTAATTAGATGTATTAAAAAACCTATTGGAAAACGAAGTATACGTAAAAATACAACTTTAACTTGCCTAAGTGAGATAATAAGGATTAGTTAAGAGTTTTAAATTATTGTAATTGATTTAACGGTGGTAGTTGCTAGAGTGTTATTGTTTTTGGCTAGTAAATACAATCATGATACGTAAATAGTTGATACTTTACGTTTACTATGGGATAGCACGATTAACTACAACTTAGTTAGTGAAAAAAAAGGAAAAAAAATACGTACACAGTATACGCTAGTTGTAAAGAATGTCCGTGTGATTTGCTCTACTCTTGTACATTTTATTGTAATCAAACATCTGCTTTATTACAAATGTACAGATAAGAGTAATTATCATAAACGGATAATATATGTATGTGCGTTAATGAATAGAGAACTAGATGCTTATACAGAATAAATTAAATTTAATCGTGGCGTTCATTGTGTTGCTGATATTAAAAAAGTTAATGTGTACATTTATCCCCATTCTCCTCTCGATTTAAATGATAAAGTAAAATAATAAGAATTAAGTTTCGCTGTATTTTTATACAATGCGTGAAAATTTTGCAGATTTTTTTTCAATATTTCGGATCTATGCTTTGGTTTTTGAGTCGACGGCGACAGTTTCGTTGTCGTCGACAATTTGTTTAATATTTTAAGGAATATTTTGGGCGTTGAGACTGAATTGTTTTGTTTGTGTTATATAATTATTATTTTCCACAATTGTTAACATTGGAAGCCATACTTAACTTATGTAAGACGCGGGTTCGCCTGCACATGTTAACTTGGGGATGATTAATTCTATCTAAAACAATTATTAGTTATTTTTTTGTCTGTATATGAGTTCTTTTTAACATTAAAATTTTTCTGTAGTTGTTTGTCTAAGTTAGGTTTTTAGAATATGATGCGATAGATTCCGTGCTTCGGGAACTATATTTTTTTTCTTAAAATCTAACTCTTAATGTATTATAACGCTAATTGGTGTACGTACATCTTGTATGTCAATGTGATTATGATTTTATAGTTTTATTTTCTGAACGGATTAAACAATAAAATGTTCTGTTTGAAATTAATGCGAGTTTATTTTCAAAGAAATCACCATTATAATATACACGATGCTGAATATGAATACTTAAAGGACATTAAAAGTACACCAAATAACACTGCTGCAATAGAGCTTTCACAAATAAGTATATCTTTCTGTGAAGCAAGAATAGAAAATCTGAAAAATATCACAAGTCAGTAGGTACACTTTAAAAATCACCACAATTACAGAAATTATCTAAAGCACTCCAAGAAAAACAGAAGCAGCCACCTAAAGCTTTATAAAAACCTCAACAACACACAAAAAAGCTGTAAAAAAACAGTAAAAATTATCACCTACCCTCAAAATCTCTTGAAAAATATTCTCAGAGAAAATTTTCCGCAACAATATCCCAGTTTTATCATGTACCGTATTCCTTAAAGCAGTTGGGATCCCCTGGCGCGTGGGAAAAGCCCGAAAATTGTTTCTTTACGACACGTCTCCTCTTAATCTGTTGGAGGGGAGGCCGCTATTAAAATATACCCAAAGTATTGACAATCTGATGTTTTATTATTTTCTTTTTGAGGCTTTTGACAAGTAGGGTGTTAGAGGAAAGTGAGGTGATAAAAGTAATTTGAGTGTAATGGTAGGTGAGGTTTTAAACGAAGTAGAGTCAAATGTTTATGTTAGTAAATTAACCGAATTGAAAAGTACTAGATCAAAGTAACAATTAAGTAGTGATAAAATAGGAGAAAGAAACTTTAACGATTGTAAAATTTAAAGCAGCAGGTTTCAATGAAGTGAACAGAGAGAGTATTGAAATTTACGGTGTATCTGAAAAATAAATCTACGGAGCTGACTGCCGACTTTCGAAGAAGAAGCACATAGAAAATAAGACCAAGGACTTGATGGATCAGGCTATCATCATCACTCATCTTAATATTGACATCCGATATAATATATAGTAAAGGATAAATTTTCACTCTCTCGAAACCGCGAACACTCTCCATCGAAAGCACGTCCCTACAACAATGCAGTAGAACATAAAAACATTATTAGATTATGATTTTATAGTTTTATTTTCTGAACGGATTAAACAATAAAATGTTCTGTTTGAAATTAATGCGAGTTTATTTTCAAAGAAATCACTATAATAATATACACGATGCTGAAATAGTTAAACGACATGAAAAGTACACCAAATAACACTGAGCTTTCACAAAGAAGTATATCTTTCTGAGTTAAAGCAAGACTTGAAGATCTGAAAAATACCAGAAACCAGTATATATACTTAAAAAATCACCACATTTACAGTAATTATCTAAAGAACTCCAAGAAAAACACAAGCAGCCACTAAAGCTTTATAAAAACCTCAACAACACACAAAAAAGCTGTAAAAAAACAGTAAAAATTATCACCTACCCTCAAAATCTCTTGAAAAATATTCTCAGAGAAAATTTTCCGCAACAATATCCCAGTTTTATCATGTACCGTATTCCTTAAAGCAGTTGGGATCCCCTGGCGCGTGGGAAAAGCCCGAAAATTGTTTCTTTACGACACGTCTCCTCTTAATCTGTTGGAGGGGAGGCCGCTATTAAAATATACCCAAAGTATTGACAATCTGATGTTTTATTATTTTCTTTTTGAGGCTTTTGACAAGTAGGGTGTTAGAGGAAAGTGAGGTGATAAAAGTAATTTGAGTGTAATGGTAGGTGAGGTTTTAAACGAAGTAGAGTCAAATGTTTATGTTAGTAAATTAACCGAATTGAAAAGTACTAGATCAAAGTAACAATTAAGTAGTGATAAAATAGGAGAAAGAAACTTTAACGATTGTAAAATTTAAAGCAGCAGGTTTCAATGAAGTGAACAGAGAGAGTATTGAAATTTACGGTGTATCTGAAAAATAAATCTACGGAGCTGACTGCCGACTTTCGAAGAAGAAGCACATAGAAACGAAGACCAAGGACTTGATGGATCAGGCTATCATCATCACTCATCTTAATATTGACATCCGATATAATATATAGTAAAGGATAAATTTTCACTCTCTCGAAACCGCGAACACTCTCCATCGAAAGCACGTCCCTACAACAATGCAGTAGAACATAAAAACACAATAAACAGTAAAGCACATAATTCACAAGAATCAACAAGCACGTAGTTACACCCATCACAACTTGCACCCATAAGAAAAGCAGTCAGCAGCCAATCACAATTACGACCAACAGAATTAGTACAACTTGTTATTCATAGCGGTATCCAGAAATAACAATAATTCGACACAGCGCAATATGGGGATCTCCCATGAATTATGTATGGGAGCAGATATAATAAAATAGGGGGCTTCGGGACAGTTGGGGACAAAGCAGGGATTTGGACTAGAGAAGATTCGTCACGCGTCTGTCACGGATTCCTATCACTTGCTATATAGTTTTTTGCGGAATTGGAGTTCTGGTTTGAGTTATTTCGACAAGAAGAGATGCTTTTAAGAAAGATTTTCTTCAGTAGAGATTTTTTGGCATAAGCAAGTCGACACTGTTTAGAAGACACTTTAAAATACGTTCCATCAGAAAACTTTTTTTTTTGACAGTAACAAACATTATCTCAAAGAAAATTTTTCAAATGATTGACTTACAAAATGGTAGGCATGATCCTGTAATTTCAACTACTTACTCTTCGTAATCTAATTGAGTTAATATCTATTCCTTAGTTGGTATTGAATCTACTTAGCTAAGCTTTTCAGTATTAACTAGAAATGATGATATAAAATCATTTTGGAAAGCTTTATTGGCAATAGCTATATGATTTAATTATGCTCAAGTCTTTGACTGATCTCTGATATCTAGACAATAGTCCACCTTCCCGGACATAATATGTTATTGTTTTTACATAATAATATTGTCATGTCATGAGTTTAAATATGTAGTAGTTGCCAAGTTGCCTTAAAATAAAACAGTCATTACCACTGACACTGATCCCACTGATCCCTGTCGTCTAGAATTTTGTCTTTCCCGTCTTCATATGACATATTTTCTCATAATAATATTGTCATGACTCTTTAGACCAAATTGACATGATACATAAAGTCTTTACCACTGATCCCTGTCGTCTAGACTATTGTCTGAACACCTCCATCCCGGACATAAACGTTTAAGATATTCCAACGAACACCAATATAATAGTATCTATTAATAATTAATACCAGAGCCCCAGCGTTTGTGATGCACATCGCTTGCGCAAACGCATACTCATTAGGCTGACTGCTTTACAACATTATATATCAGCTTCACTTGCGTGACATGGATCCGGCGTAAATAAAGCCAGGGTTTTTAATTGATGGAGACAGTTTTGGTTGCAGGAATCATTGGGATTTATTCTGTTCTGGACTGTCTTGGGTGGGCGAGGAATTTGTAGATTTGGAATTCGAGTGTTTAGATTCAGATTAATTTGTGAAGCTTTTTTGGTGGTTAAGTTGCTTTGGAAGTAAATACGATCAAAGAAGACTAGAATTGACACCAGTCTTTGGTAGTAAAACGGTCAATTGGATCGAAATGGACACCCAGAATTAATGTCAAGCTAACATGAATTTGAAAATAGACTAATTTTTGGCAACACAAACGAGGATCCTGGCATTGAAACCAGCATTATTTTAGTACTGAAATGATCCTGAATTCGAGCCCAATCACCCGCAAACAGGGTTAAGTAATTAACACTAAAATGCGCCCCGACCAAACTGACCTATAACTCGAATTTAAAGACTGAGCTGTCAATTTTGGCGCCAAAACAGCAAAAAGACGCCGCCTGCCGGTCGTAAACCGTCGCTTTCAAATCTGGAACGCGCTTTTATTGGCCAAGAGCTGACCAATAGCGCCGCGCGAGCAAATTTTACGGCCACCCATTGGTCGTCCGGCATTTTCTTATTTACGACTGTCCTAAGGATCGCTCGCAAAATTTCTATTAATAAATTAGTCGTAAACTGTTTGAAATTTATTATCATTGCGTTTTAGCGTAATTATTTCCTTTATAAGAATAACATTATTCCTTGAATGCGAGGCAAGAGGTAGTTTTTTAATATTATTTTTAACGTCTGTCTGTTTGAATTAAACTTGGTTACTGCGTTTGAAGTTAAAGGTGATGAATTGTGTTTAATTTCCTTAAAGTCTCTTGGAACCATTTTTGGGACACCAAAATTGTCGTTAATGTCCATTAAAACACGTTCAAGACTGGTGTGTTAGTACCAACAAGCTTTCAAAATATGCACATTGAAACAAATGGTATACAATATTTTTTTTAAAAGCATTCATAAATTCGAATTCATTTTACATTACTAGTTTCACTAAAAGCTTAAAGAACTGTCACATATCTTTTACGTTGATCGTCTTACCTTGACTATCACCAATTTCTTCACCAATTTCAGCCACTTCAGAGTTAAGATCTCTATCATCTTTAGTTACTATAGTCTCAAAAATAAATCTTCTTACTTCTTCAATACATTTCTGAGTCGATTTCTCTTGATTTACCATAATTCCTCCAAAAAATGCCACAAAACATAATTTTTTCGTCAATTCGTACGAAATGCTCAATTATTTCAATATAATCAAAATATAGATTACAAAGGGGATCGTTTTAGGTATTTTTTTCGCAATAATAAGTGTTCCCGCTGTGCTTTGATGTGCTCCGGTACATTTGGTGGCCACGGGGCGCCGACGTCTTAATCTGAAGATGAATTATGTTCCATAGGTAGATGGGACTGTTTTGTTACTTGTGATTCTGGATGCAGATAGGATTGTGAGATTAAAGATTTTTGGTTTATAATAGGGTTGACCGACTGCATATCAACTTTGAAGTCACCTCGACTTTATTTTAATCTTTTTATTATTGATTGACTTGCGTTTGACCACTATCTCACCTGATGGGAAGCGATGATGTGGTCGACGGTGAAGCACGCTTGCCTAGAAGTTACCTCTTCACTCTTGATTTAAAGACCTGACTAAGTTGACTTGCAGGTAATGATGATGATGCTATCTAGCTGGTTTCGGCCACAGCAACCGCATTCATTGGCTACTCAATGTCGTTGAGAGCTCAGATTTGCTGCTCTGTTATGTGCCCTCATGTGACTTGCTCACAACCACCCTTAGCCGAAAAACTCCGAGCACAATGCGGACACGAACAGAATACCGTTGACGACGTGATAAATAGTAGCTGTTGGTGGTCTAGCTTTGAGGTCGTCGCGTTTCTGGTCTAATTCCAACCTCCTTCTATCCTCAAAGGCCTACACCTGCCGCTGCACATGACTTGCAGGTGAAGAAAGATAGCAAAGACCTTGATTGGGGAAGGTTGATGATGATCGTACAGAGATCAAAATGGATAAGGTCTTTTAGAAGAACTTTGGCTTTTGATGATACAATTAATATGGCTATAACTGGCAATTTTACCATTCGAAAAATGCAGAGCAACAGTAAAATCAAGTGGTTTCTATTTATTAACTAGATAAGACTTTCAAGACCACCTACAGCACATCAGAAGCTTGATACTCAACACTTTCATATATTAATTTTTGCACCAACAAATAAATAGGTACTCACAGCAGTTTCACAACAAAAGAAACCTTCCATTAAGGTCAAACGTAAATATCCATAAATTCGAACACAATCATCTTCATATGTATGCACTGTGGTGTAGCACACAACTGTATATGTATGTACTTCGTGTAGCACACTCGCTGCATGTAGGACTCATCAATTGGCTCCAAAAAGGTCGTGATGATGTCACTGTGCCGTTCTGCCCACGTTTCCCCTACAGGGCAAAGCTGCTGGTGCAGCCTTACAATGCATATTATATTATTTTATGGCATGCCGTAAAATATTGGCTAAATAAAAAAATATAAATTATTGAAGGTAAATAAATGCAGTGAAATATTTTTAAGACCGTAGGTGGTAAAGATAAGTACATATTTAAGTAGTCATAAAAAGGGAGATAAGGGGTGTCCATTTTGATTTCTTTAACCCTGACATGCTTTAAAATTCACCTGTGCCTAGGAATGCAGGACTGTCTTAAAGTATCAACAGCCTAAGAAACTGCCCGAATTCTACCACAAAGAAGATCGAACAAGTGTGTTTCACGTTTAAAAGTTCTAACTCACTAGTTATTTCCCGCGGCTTTACCCTCAAGATCCATTCTACAGGAACCATTCATTTTTCCAGGACAAAAGTAGCCTGTGCCACCCAAAGATAGTGTAGCTTTTTATCAATGAAATAATTGTTTAATATCAGTTCTGTAATTTCAGAGATTACCTCCCACAAACAAAAAATAACCGGCCAAGTGCGTATCGGACTTCGCAAGTTTAGGGTTCCGTACCAAAGAAACATCTGATTTATCAATATATTTGTTAGTAAAATATACGTAATAATAATCATTACCACCAAATTTAAAGGTCAATGGGAGGTTAGAAAAAAACCGGCCAACTGCGAGTCGGACTCGCGCACGAAGGGTTCCGTACTTGGTAAATTGCGGTTTACGATTTATGACGTATTAAAAAAAAACTACTTACTAGATCTCGTTCAAACCAATTTTCGCTGGTAGTTTACATAGTAATGTACATCATATATTTTTTTTAGTTTTATCATTCTCTTATTTTAGAAGTTACAGGGGGGGGGACACATTTTACCACTTTGGCAGAGTCTCTCGCGCAAACTATTCAGTTTAGAAAAAAATGATATTAGAAACCTCAATATCATTTTTGAAGACCTATCCATAGATACCCCACAAGTATGGGTCTGACGAAAAAAAATATTTTTAGTTTTAGTTTCAAGTATGGAAACCCCCAAAATTTATTGTTTAATTTTTATTTTTGTGTGAAAATCTTAATGCGGTTCACAGAATACATCTACTTACCAAGTTTCAACAGCATTGTTCTTATAGTTTCGGAATAAAGTGGCTGTGACATACGGACGGACAGACAGACAGCAGTACCCTAAAAACAACAAATACCTCTTTATAGTTGGGTATATTATTATATACCTGCTTGCTTTCTTATCCCAAGGGGACATTATATCGGGATGAAAAGTGCCAAATTTCATCCAGATCCGTTCAGCCGTTCTGGCGTAATTGAGTAACATACATACATCCAAACTTTTGCATTTATAATATTAGTAAGACTAACTCCCTCCCGCGGCTCAACCCACGTGTTATTAGTACTTCTCCCAAAACCTTTATAAATTATATCCTATGTGTTATTCGGATGTATAAGCTATATTTCTGTAAAGTTTCATTAAAACCCGTTCAGTAGTTTTTGCGTAAAGGGTAACAAACATCCATCAATTTAGGCGCAGTGGTTGAGTGATTGACTGCTGCGCTGCGTGTCGCGGGTTCGATTCCAGCACTGAACAAATATTTGTATGACCAACATATAGTTGTTGCGGCTCTAGGTGTTGTTTAAGTAAGTTTATATGTTTGTAAAAGCACCCACGATACAGGAAGAAATTCCTAGTGTGGGGCAACAAAGAAAGAAAGAAAAAGAGAAAAGAATCCATCCATTTATCCATCCTCCCAAACTTTCACGTTTATTATAGTAGTAGAATTTGTTTAGATGTCACTCCCAGAAAAACCGCGAGCAACACGGCGTAAAACTCAAGTGTACCGAGAACTGAACAGAAGGAACATGCCGGAAATTGTACCTAAACATCCCCTGGACTCCCCTACCCTGGCCATCACGCCGTGACAACGGGGAGCAAGCAGGGACCCCGCTGCGCTATTTGTTGCAAACCGCTTAGATTTCCGCCCTCAATCTTAGGGGACTCGAGGGTTTTTGGCAGTGTGTGTAGAAAAAGGAATGTTATACATAAGTGTCTGTAACAGAGTATTTTGTGTTACCTATGTAAAAATAGGTCTTAGTTTACTCAGAACGGTGAAAATCAAAATACAGCTTAAATCACTGAAGATGAAAACATTGAATTTAAAAGATACGGTCCACAGAAAGTGAGAAAAGTCTGCTGTGTTACCTATATAAAAAAAAGTCCTAGTATACAATGTTACGGTGAAAAACAAAACACAGCTTAAATCACTGAAGATGAAAACAGTGAATTTAAAAGATACGGTCTTCGGAAAGTGAGAAAGGTCTACTAATAAAAAAATATCCGGCAAGATACGTTCCTGAAGTAAGAAACTCCTACTTAAAAATCTATGTGAATAAAGTCATAGACATCACCTGAAAAGAAGCAAAACAGGATCCGGGCACAAGCAGAAAATTCTTGAAGGTAGATTATATTTTACTTATCCTGGAATCAAAGGACTGTTACTTTTATTTTGGTGTACCATGATTTGCAATCAAACAAATATTATTCTTAATCACTTACTGAACTATGTTTTCTAATAATATGTAGTTCTTATAAGCACCTAGTGGTTAAGAAACCACTTTAACAGTTTCTTATAAGAGATCTTATCAGACGATAATATTTATAGGCTAGATAAAAATGTGGTCGTTAATAAGACTGACAGATTAATCTAGATTTTGTAGGCATTGGTCTAAGAGATACTGCTATGTTTTTGTGCTACTGAAGAAATATTATGGAAAATTCATAAACATTTTTTAAATCATTACTATCCATAAAGATGTTTTCTTTAAATATGACAGTGACTGTTTTAACAATACATTTGCAACTTTTTTTTCTCAAACGGGAATCGAAGCTAAAAAAACACAGGAGTAAAACCTCTCATTCGCTGATCCAAAAAAAAAGCTAATGAAGAATCGAACCAGAAGCCCAACCAAACCTCATGCACAACACCAACAGTCGCGTCAATTTACGTCAACATAAAACTCAAAATTAATTTTCGTAAGATTGACTTTTTCAACCAAAAAAAATATTATTTATAACTTTATACAAAAAAAGTGACACAGATGTGTTATTAATTACGTTTTAAAGAAATGTGTGAGAATATTACAGGAATGTAGAAACCAATTTTGTTTTGAACTCAATAACAACCGTTAGTGTCTGCTTGTCTTAATTCTCATAGAAATTAATGTGTATGAATAAATTTTTGATTTGTCTGTCGGTTTGGTAGTGCGATAGTACTGTTTCGGTGGACTATTGACGTATCGGACTTCTTATTGGAGATTGCAAAGATTTTGCTGCAATTTTTAATGTTATCTTAGAGTTAATGAAGGTAGAAAAAGCATGAGACTGGGGTGTAGACCTGGAACAATGAAATAAGTTCAAGGATGATGAACCACTCTCTAAGAAGAAACTGGATATTTTTTGCATTGGTTTTGATCACAAAAATATCATTATGGAGATATTTAATTTCTCAGTTATGCTAATTGGCTTCATTAGGTAAACTTTTTGCAATAGTTTAGTAGTTAAATTTAGTTCGCATATGAGTGAATCCGCATACAATTACTAGTATCTCAATAAAAAACCCAGGACCATAAAAGCCGACACAGTAACACCAGAAGTGGAAATAGCATTCGAGTAATCAAAAATTTCGAAATTTAAAAGTTCAATTATAGAACGCCGATCGGCTTCCGAACACATCCGAGCACATTTCCTAATTAGCGATTGGTCACGCGCTCGGCGGCCGCTCTTCGGGCTCGTTCGGCATCGAATCGGGCAATTTGAATTTGGAACGGTTGCATACAATGTGATATACTAAAAAACTATAAAACGTGGACAACTGGATTAGTTTTCATTAAAATGTATCGTTAGGCTTAATTGTCAATGAACGTTGCGTTATTAATTTGTGTCTGGTTTAGGTTGATGACCGATTACGAAGGTAGTTGAAAACCTTTTTTAATTAAAAGCTGAGAAACACTTTCTCTAATCCATCACCTTCAACACATATCAATTTCTTTCCAAGTACTCCAAGACCACCAACCAACCAACTTTACCAATATATTGAAAATTATGAAGGAATAAAGGCAGTCAAAAACCCTAGCTATCCTTTTTCAATTTAAAACAAACACTTTTAGAAAAGCCCCGCAAATAGATTATCATTACTTCAATGTCTCTATCAATGATAATGAGCAAAAAATAAAATAAACAAAGTCAATCAAGATGTCGAGAAAGGAATTCTAAATCAAACGCTGTCCTGCACTTAAATGGTCAACAACACTAAATAGAGTGATGTCGTCATATCAATTAAAATAATTATACCCCCTTAATAAGTGTCAATTTTTAACGAATGCGCGTACGTACGATTTTTATTCACACGTTTCTTAGTGCGGTATTGAATTTGTTATCTCACCACATAAAAACAAACCTTGTGTAACAGATACAAGGCAGATAATCAAAAGAATACTTGAAAATTTTACGACTATTTTTATTGACGGTTAGTCTCGACACTCATATGTAGCGATTTTAAACGAAGAACATCACACGAGTGGGATGTGTCAATCAAAATTGAACCCTATAAAAGTTAAGTAAAGGTCTTATTTAAATTCTGAATGCGAATACGTTCGGGGGCGCAGAGGCAGTTAATACGAGACAAGTCGAAGATGAACGAAGTGGAAGCCATCAAATTTTAATTGTCCGTTAAAATAATAATCAATGAGGCGACTACCACTCGCAAATAGAAACTAATAATGCGAGTATATCCGAATGTTCTAACGGGGTTGGTTCCACTGCAACATTGTCAGGAATTTATGGTATTTCCGACTACCGTTCGTAAAAACAAAAAGTTCGAAATAACCAAGGCTCTAGACAAGTGGCATTCGATGTCAGGAAAGGCAATAGTTGAAATGTCACAATATAAGGTATTGATCATGTGATATCGCTCGTTCGATGTCGCTTGTCAATCTTGACTATTTGACAATCGCTATCTGCATGAAAATAATCAACATAAAGTCGTCAACATAGACAATGGTGAAAGATCAAAGAGGATATATGATTATTTCATTCCACTGTTTTATTCTGTCAGAATTTTAGTTTAAATTGTTGTACTACAGCGCTGAATTGTATTCTAACAATTCAAATGCCAAAGCTTCAGAAATATCACTACCTGTCACAGTCATCTTCATTGGTGGAAACCCGTCCTTAAATCTAGTGTCATATGTTTTAATTCCTTAAATTTTAGAATGAATATATTTAACAAACTTTACAGACTACCCTCATTCCTTAACTGGCCGCAGTAGCTCCCTCGGTTTCCATTTCTAATTGAGAATTGTTCGTAACAGCAATAACATTTTATGATTGATGTGTTTAGCCACGGCTCTTATGGCATTAACCAGCGAAACGACGTAGAACGCGTGTTTTTGGCCTTTTAATTGCACTTAAAATACTATTGATGAGTAATTAAGTCGTAATAAACGGAGAGAATTTGTGGTTTAATAAAGCGAGGTTTAGAGATAAATAAATTCAGTGTTCAAAAAGAGAAAACATGGGTGGTAGACCAGAAATTATGACAACAGGTACCTTGGCATTAGATACACATGTCAACAGTGCATGTCAGCTGCTTACAAATGCTATGAAACGCAGTTTTGGTAAAACCTGCAAATCGGTTTGGCTTAAAACAGTCGAACTTATTTCCTATTGACAACATCATCAGAAAGAGGTCGGTAGCGCACTAAGTCACAAAGAAGTCGTATATCAAAAAGATACTTTCATTCGAAAACTAGTTTTCGTTGTGATTGATATCCGAACTAATCGAAATACAGCTAGTAAATTAGAAATGTATATTTAGAATCAGTTTTTCCCACATTTTGGCATGAAATTGGACGAGACGTGAGAAGAATCTCAGAGACTTCAATTTTGGCAATAGATGCTAGTCTAGCATTAAAATTACTGTTATTTTCTGTCTAATAATCACATGAGACGTTTTAACACGTCACAGGCGTTTTCAGTCGTCATCTTTGCGTTTTTACGCGCGTACTGACGCAATATTAGCAGTTTTGTACGTATTAGTTGTTCTAGCAGACGTTTCTGTTTATTTCAGTTCGTTATAAGCTGCCAGTTTCGTCTCAAGAATGTCCCCGCACGTGCTCATGCTATGATAATAATAAAATGTTGGCGCATTATTTATTTATAGTCCGTCTCGCGGCTGTCGCTCGTCCGTCTGTCCTGCTTGTACGCTTATGTTATTATATATAAAGTGTTGGTTGAGCGAGCAGAGACTAGCGTTTCTTTGTCTTGAGTCGAATTCGAAATTAAAGTCTCATTTTTAGTATCTGCAACTTTGGTCTCTTTAAAAAAATTCCTTCTTCGTGATTTCGATTTTATGGCTTGCCATATCGTCGTCGTCTTTGAATCGGCCCTTAGCTTCATAGCCAAAGCTTCTAATGTCAAATGACGTCATATCGTGCTCGTAATTATCCGCATACCACTCGAGATTCTTAAAACCGCACAAATCTCGCAGTGCGTACTGTACCATAATATCATACCGGTATTGTTTTGCTCGGCAGAGATGGTCGCTATTTGCGGACGTCTTCCCCCCTCGGCCCGCGCCCCCCAGCCGTCGGTGCCGTCCCCCTCGCTACGGTGCCGTCTGTACATGAGCTATATTTTATCCCTGGCTTGGGCCGCAACGTAAACTGTCAGAATCATTCCGATGAATCTGCAGGACGTTCAACTTTTAGTTTGAAATTTTAAGAGGTTGGAATCTGTCTGGATGTCTGTTTTTGGATTTTATGTTGGGTGTAAGAAAAAGAGGATGGTATGTTTGTCATAGATACATACTTTGAGGATAGTTTGAAGCACTAAGATTCAGACCACATACTAAGAGTGTAATTTTAAATGAGTTATTTCTCTGTAAGCATTTAGACAGTCTCCTGTCTCAAAATGTTGCTGCATACCGTCCTTATTACTATGTGTTTATGTCTTAGTACAACATATACTAAATTCATCATAATTCGCCCCTTGGCTTCTGCCAATATTTATAAGAGACAAAGTCCATGACACGCTCAGAAAATTTCAAACGTCTTGAAAATAATATAACGATCTTTCTTCAATACTTAACAAGACAAAGTGAACGGAGAGCATTAATACATCAAGACCAACCATCTGTATCCCTTGAACAATAGAAGAAACAATACGATAATTTAATCAAACAAATGGCCTCAAAGACACGGGGAATGTGCCGTGAAAATGTCATTAACAACACTAATAATTAGATATATATCATCGGAATCAGTGCGACGATGCATTGATAAAACGCCTGAATATATCTCAAACGTGCTTGAAATATGGTCGCGCGACAGCCAGTTGGCGCGTTCCAAAACTCCCGCTAATATGCGCATGATTGATTTTCAAAATAGCTGGTGAGGATCCGTCCTATCACTGCAACGCCCTCAAACCAAATGACTGACTATTCTAATTATGAAAAAAGAACATGGTGTTCGTATAAAATCAGTTTCGAAATTAGAACGCCCAACCCAGTTTTAAATTGAGTTAAATATGAAGGTACAGCATTTCGTGAGCGCGTTTCAGATTCTTTATTTCGCTTCGTTATCTAAGTATAAAGTGTCTTGTTAAAGTCGTAAGTGACGTCCGCTGTACAAACACTATAAATTACTGCTCAAATCACATCTGATGCGCATTTCCCTGTCGCCCACAAAAAGCTCATGTATCTCTCTCGATCTTCACGGAACGACAAATGTGTAACAATACGATAATTTAATCAAACAAATGGCCTCAAAGACACGGGGAATGTGCCGTGAAAATGTCATTAACAACACTAATAATTAGATATATATCATCGGAATCAGTGCGACGATGCATTGATAAAACGCCTGAATATATCTCAAACGTGCTTGAAATATGGTCGCGCGACAGCCAGTTGGCGCGTTCCAAAACTCCCGCTAATATGCGCATGATTGATTTTCAAAATAGCTGGTGAGGATCCGTCCTATCACTGCAACGCCCTCAAACCAAATGACTGACTATTCTAATTATGAAAAAAGAACATGGTGTTCGTATAAAATCAGTTTCGAAATTAGAACGCCCAACCCAGTTTTAAATTGAGTTAAATATGAAGGTACAGCATTTCGTGAGCGCGTTTCAGATTCTTTATTTCGCTTCGTTATCTAAGTATAAAGTGTCTTGTTAAAGTCGTAAGTGACGTCCGCTGTACAAACACTATAAATTACTGCTCAAATCACATCTGATGCGCATTTCCCTGTCGCCCACAAAAAGCTCATGTATCTCTCTCGATCTTCACGGAACGACAAATGTGTAACAAATAAATTATGAAATCAACGGCCGCGGTTTTTATATCTCGCGGTGTTATGATCTATCCCTTTCTTACTTGTTGATTTATCGTATGTTTTATCCCTCTCGCTCGCAGGTTGTCACCGCCGCACCGCACTATATCATCGACCGTCGTCTAATGATGACGTTTCTATTTATCTGTTGGGATTTAGAACATTTCACGCAAATTGCAATTTGAAGTATGACAGTTCAACGCACTTTTTATTGTTATGTTTAATTATTAATTATCGTCAACAGTATATCACGGCGTAGCAAAATAACAAAATTAAATCGTCATAATTCTTTTAAAATGTCGTCCGGCGTCGGGAACGGACGATAAAAAGATGAAATATCAGCAAAGGAAGTAATATGTTTAGATTATTACAAAAACTTGTTCAGTTAAGACTATCAATCTGAGTGTTACACAAGATGTGAGGGAGAATATTTCAAAAATGTGTTCGTATATTTCAGAGAAGATTCGAGGCGTCAGCTTTGAATGAGAGTGTTGCTAATTAAATATGATCCGGGTGGTCTCAGCAAGCTCTTTAAATATTGTTTCCTTTCTGACGAGCCTCCTACTTTATACAATTATCGTAGTAACATTCTCTCTGAAGATAGTCTTAACATTCCGAGTGTCGCCTTAAGGTTGGTCTCAACAGGCAACCTGTTCGATAGCCACCTGTTGAATCAGCTGTCTTGTTAAGAGAAAGCTCGTATCTCATTCTAAATTCTTCGTCCATTTAGCACACGATCTACACGAGAGGATATATCATTTCACTTCAAGTATTCCTTTTAATCTGGACCATATACCACTCTCTATAGAATTTAGTTACTAGTACAAACATTTTGGACACTTTCAAAAAATCAGTAGAACTGGGATTGATGCCAAAATCTTTCCAAAAAACGTCCAGAAGCAGCCATCTCCCAATTAATTAGCATGAAGGCTATAATTAGCTGCGCGCGCAGGCGGTAGGTGTAGCTGTGACGTGTGACAGATGGGTACACTGCGCTGGCGCACACTCCGCGCTTCTTTGAACCGAGATGCTTGAGGAAACTTGGAGTTAATTAGAAACGAAATTTATATCACCAGGATCTATCATGAGAAGAGCCAAGGTACCTTGTTAGTGCATCGTTTTTTGATGTGACGGAAGAATTATCAGATACTTATTTCGATATTAATTTAAAATAACATGAACGTAATAAATATGGGGCTGATTTGTTCAAAGATTTGTCTCAAGACATTTCTTGATTTGATTTTCTTGAAACAGATGAAAGTACTAATTGGGAAATTTATTTTACTGGATGAGTTGATGTTGCTACAAAAGTCATAAGCAAAAAAAATACTCTAATGCCATAATCAAATGTAAATTAAGTATCATCTTAGCTAAAACATTCACCATAAAGAAATTTAATATTCTAAAAGTACACCATTTTGTCGCAACCATTACGAAAACGCTATAAAGAAGTATTTTGCATACATTTCACTTATTCACCTTTGTGGTTGACGACGACCAAGATGAAGCAATAAAAATAATGGCCGAACGGATTCCCGCCAAAAGCTCAATAAAAAACTTCACAATTAACTGACACATGTGAGTGTCATAAAAATGCGATCTCCTTTAGAAAAACTATTAAAAACTAAGATTCACTTCATGATGCGATATAGCGATATCTTTATCGACAAGCTTAGTAAATCATCAACATTATCTTCAGCTCTCAAAATTATGTCTTATGCCTCAGAAGATAGGAGTTTCTTTAAATCCTGTTAGAGTTTAGTGCAAGCAAATTGTTAGCATGCATTTTAATTATATGCTTGTCTCGTACGCGAAGCTGCGATTTAAACCTGTTTAGTGGCCATTGTTTGTCCGTATGTCCCTAAATAAGTCAGTAACACGATTAGTGAAGATCTTTGGACCAACTTTTTCTATAGGAATAATTATGTTCTTTTTTTGCAAACTTTTGAGGCGGCGACTTGTTTCGTTTATCTATTATTTCGTTTATATAGTTCTGATAATTTATGCACACATAAATATTGCTCGATTAGTACGTTATTGATAAAAAATTGTTTTGAGTGTGTCTTCAATTAAGTTATCGTTTTCGGCGCAGATATTGAATTTAATTTAATGTAGGTAGTTCACACATGAAACCAATTATGGAAATACAAGAAGTGATATAAAAAAAATTGCAGCTAATCCTCTAACCAAAGACGCGTGAAAATATGTAAAATAATCTACTTTGACACTTTCATTAGTGAAATATTCAAGAAACGACATGAGAATGGAAGCGAATGCGGTTCAAAGTAAAATTTATCCATTATGTATTTAGTATAGGTGAGGTGCGCGCACGCAGCATGTTGCACTCAGGGTTGGCACGAGGAGAAAATTTGACAGGAAATGAAAAAAAAGACACTTTTGGGATTAGTACCAAAGGCAGCTGGTATAAAGAAAGAAATAGTTAAAGAAATAGATGAGAAAACTAATTATGATTTAAGTACCAAATTATATCTAGTTCTGTGAAATCTCTTATCTATTCAAAATCCACCTCACAAATCCATTCACTTTAACAAACGACCCAAAATAATCCAGACCAATCCAACTAAAGCAATTCGGTGTCAACCCTGGCCGTGCCCGAATGCTGCGCACGATTCGATCGAAATCTCGCGCGGAACAGACGCGGCGAGCATGCTCAAGCGCAACCTATCTGCTTAACTAAGCTGCACGTGGTAAATAAACTTAATCCGTACGGAACCACTCGTGTGAATTTTTTAGGGTACCTCCGTGAGAAATGCTGTGGTCCATTTTGGGTTCTTGAGAATTGATGGTGGAGGAATTTATGTGGTAAATTTTTCTTGAGTCGTTTTTGTTAGATATGTGTACTAAGTATCTTTATCAGTTATATTGCATCTGGGTACAAACATTACCATCTTAGACAAGGATGATGATAAAATATTACGCAAAGTTGATTTGCCTCTCATCAAGCATAAAGCAGAGCCTCTGGTTATCTTTATTATACAGGTCATAAGAAAAAACCTACAGATAGAGCAGACACTTTGAAAAATTAAGGAAACACCTAGTGGTCCTAACTAATCCAGGTAACTACAGCCTAAAGTAGTCTTTGTTAATGTAAGTGAAACTGCAACTAGAAGACTCATTCACGACAAACTTAAATCATATAACATATCTTGCAACATTATCAAAGCACTAAGAGATAGTATCCTTGATATTATAATACGCAGTGGCAACTGTACTCAAAGATTGTTGACCAAGTTAGATGAAAGATGACAGAGAAAATATGTAATTATAGATGGTGTTGAAGATGAGAATGTTGAGAGGGATTTGGCTAAAAGGTTTGATAAAGAAGAAACACACTTTTTAAGACTCATAACTAAGACATGCGCACAGGCTTTAATTATGGAAGATATAAGTTATGGATACAAGCATCAAACAGCGATTCCTAACAAAGTACAAATGTATCTAAGTGTCAAAAAAAGGATTTATTAAGAAAAATCACCACCCTAAGACAGATTTCAAGAAATAATTGAAACTGACGATATCTGCCAACAAAATTAGAGCTTCTGATTAAATTGCTTCGTCATACTTTCTAGCTTACCCGCCAGTAAGCTCCCAACTGTCAAATGACGTCATAATGGAACAGATAATCCATTTATTTTAACGTCAAGTAGTCGGACCACCGAAGCACGTCACGCCCTCCCAATACAAATCTGATCTGATGATATCTCTGCGCGTGATTTTTTTTAATTCGCCTGCTTATGCCGCTATTCCGATGGAATGTGATAACTTGGTGTTGCCAATTCAAATATATTCCTATTGACATTGACACCGACTGCTTTATTGGTACATAGATATAAAGAGGTCTCCGTCGTTGAATGTTAAATTGTAAATTATTCCGGATTTTTGCTTGAAGCAAAGTTATATTGAGAGATGCTAATAGTTTACCTATCCCTATTAAATATTGATAACCAATTTAGCATATACTTTGTCGAACATTGGTTTTTCCTTTACATAATTAGAATATTATACTATAACTTTGATGTCCTGAATAAAGTATCCAGTTCATATTTAAATTAGTAGAAGCAGCCGTTGCAATTTTAAAGTGCACCTTTTCTCAAGCTTATTACAAAAGAAATTATATCGAACCCAGCCAATAGCGCTAGCGAGTCCACGCAACCTACAGTTTTAAGGCGCCAAGCCTCAAGCGCGTAATTCAAAATGCAAATATTGTGCACTTATAATGTATTTTGTATTCAAGCGGCAACGATGCAGCAGACCGGCCACGTCTCTCGTCAGTTTTACTGGAGAATCATGTAAAAATCGACCATTTTTATTCCGTTCGCGCACACCTGATTGGCGGTTCCCATGAGGTTAATTTTCACGGATTTCTTAAAAAGCGATATTTGTCTATGGTCGTGAGGTATTCGCGCGCGACGAGAATATCGCCCCAAGTGGGGTTCGATATTCAAATGGATTTATTGTTTTCCTGTATATTGGCAAGCGTGCAGGTTGTGTGGCTTGCATCAAGAATGACGCTGTTACTTTGACTGAATGTTCGTAAATCCCTGAATGGTTACGGATGTGATTATGCGCCGGTCTTCCTTTATAAATATTTGGTTACGCAGATCTCGCAGAAACACTGTAATGTCCAAGATATTCAGAAGCAATATGAATAAAATATTATCTTTATAAAGAGACTTATCCAAAAGCCCAATTCCGTGAGAGATCCTCCCAAACATTTGACGAAAACATCAGCTATTTTTAATTTACCAACGATAATTGATCACAACACTGGCCCGGCGAAGCGCGAAACCAAACATCTTGCGTTTAAAAAAAATCTAACTACCTCGTTAGCGGCTGATACGTCATTTGACTATGCCACTGAATAAGAAGACACAGAAGGTAGACTCAGCTACGATAATAAACAGACAGATGATGATGCTAACAAAAATGAAGCACCATCTGGGACGGATCATTGAAGATTTTACATCGCTGTGAGGAGTGGATCTTCTGTAGCAATATTCTGTGGCTCTGCCGTGTGTATACCAGACAGCGGTTCTGTAGGAGCTTCTATAAAAAGGTGCTTCGCCTCACCCTCCCCCCGGCACCCCTCGCCGCCGTTCGTCTAATTTTAACCCGAAGACGATCCAGCACGTGTGCACTTAGTTCTCGGCAACTTGAATAAAGTTTCCTTTAAGAGTCGTTTTTTTTTTGTAAGGAAAGATTTTGGTTTTAATTTGGATTAGGTTTGAGATAATTAGGAACTTAATTAATGTTAGGAGATGAGCTTCATTGTTGGTGTACTGTGTCCTCTTGTTTCTTTCAGTCTTGAAACTAAATATTTTGGCTTGTAATTCGACTTTTCGATGGGGGTGTTTAAATATATCTCTTAGTTATCGACTACCTAAGAAATATATTGTATAGTTTTGTCTATGAAAAACGGACCTTCGTAAATGACTTTTTGTCGTGCTAATTCAAATTTGCTAAATATGAAGTTGGACAGAACAACTGTGGATGACTGTGAATGCCCTCTGTCCCAGCTAGGGGACATAGGATCTAATGTCAAAGTAAATCAAAGATAATTAGAACTACGGCTAAACGCATTCATATGATTTGAAGAGCAAAAACAATTTTAAAGTAAACATAACTAAACCATACCATCCTGCCAAAACAGGCCACTTGAAACCACGACAAGTAACAGACCACCACAGCTCAAGTGCCGTTATACAAAAAGATAAAATTTCACCAAAAAAGGTGCATCGATAAAAACAATCGATGAATCCATTCGGACACCGGATCGAAGGCCAGAACAGATATAAAATTAAAAAGTATAAGCGGACGATTCGAGTTTATTAAATTTCAAATATTTACCGGTTGGATATTACAATTTTAAATTTTTTCGACTTGCCGCGACATAGTTGTTCGTCTCGCCGGGTCATCACTAAACAGACAGATGGGATGCTACGGTCATTGTGTATTCGAATGATGTCTTTGAACCTAAAATGTCGCTATACTGAGAGTTTCATGCATTTATTTAGCACTAAGAGAGCGTTAACCAGATTAACGGTCTAGGTTTTGTAAATGGCTACAATGAGATCTTTTTATATTGGTTGAGCAAACTTATCTTCAAATCCTGTTTTTGCAAAAAGTTCAGATTAATTTATAAATCCATATAGTCCAAACAATCTGCCTAGCCTTTTTCTAACACACACAGGCAGATCTGCCTATCTGACCTTCACAATTCAGTAAGTGGGTAATACGGTACCAATCCTTATAGTCCAATATATAAATATCTTGAAAACGGTTAAGTTTGGGGTTCGGTTTTTCATAGCCAAATCAGTCAGGAATGATGGTAACTACAACCTCTTATAGGATTTTAACCTGTAGCCATATATCGCAATTGCTACCGTCCTATCTGCACCATTTAATGCTTCAGTAAAATAGTCAATATTGATAACCTCAAGAACTACTGTTTCCACTTTGCATACCTGAGTGAGGTTTAGTATGTCTTTCACTTTTATAAACTTATTCAAATTGTATAGGTAATGGTACGCGCTCAAGTGTCAATTGATTCCTATGGAATATTAAATCGAATCAAAGAAACTATTATGTATGGAAAAGAGTGTCCTTGGAGTTTCTTGCACGTTCTTCTCCATAGAGACCTACTGACGCTTGCGAATGTGCAACTAGCTTCATTTTTGTTTTATTTTTTAAAATTACCTTAATGGTTTAGTTGAAATAAAATGTTTTGATTTTGACTCTAAAAGTTTTCCAGAAAACTTTGATTTATGTCGTTTCTTAAACAATTAAGTGACTAAAACAACTGTAGATTATATTATATTCTTATTATACTGTTTTGCTAAAAAGTGTAATGTTTGATGATGGATTGGTAATAAAACTATTTATGACATCAAAGCCAGAAGCGTATTTAGATGAGTGTTTGTCTTTTTCAGCGATAATTAAGTAGAGTCTTCATTGATTTCTATAAAACATGACTAAAACACAACTCATTTTAATCTGAGAATAATCCTATAGATTTGACAACGACTGTACTCAACCTGTGCCACCACTTTTGGTTTTCGTGTGACGTAACTGACTACTTTCTATTCGGGATACCGCTGGGCTCGACAGTACATTGAAATGTTTCCAATGATGACCAAGTTATTGTGTTTATACATAAACTAATGGTATAGATAGAACTACATCATGGTATGGTACTGGATCCCTTCGTGCTTGGGATAAGCTAAGATGATGATGAGGATACTATTGAAATATGTAGAGTTAGCAAAGTTATGTTTGCTTAGTTTTCATTAAGTTTGGTTTATATTAGAATTAGAAATGGAATGGTTTGGAGTGAGTCTTCAATCGCAGCATGATAAAATGGTGTCTTTACTCGAACAGATGAAGAGGTCATCAAGGTGAACTATTTGGATTTGTGAACGATTAAATTCAATATCATTGTAATAATATAGGAGAATAAAAGTAACCGTTGTTGTATTAAAGATTGTAATATAATTTTCACGACTCGTAGTTCGAAAACAATCAATACATACTCAGAAAGCGATAAGAATCCGAAACATTTATTATACATAACATATTTTTCTCAGAACCGAATTATATTTTTTTAAATACACATTCAAATCTTAACGTTAAAATTTCATCTTAAGTCTTAATGGGTTTCAAATCACATTTACGAAAACAATCTCTGGATTCATCTTGAAACACTCCAGCTCGCGATTTGAAAAACATCTTATATCGCATTTAGAGCATACAAAACTGATCTTTGTGATTTTATAAATAAGGTTGGAATTGGGTTGTATGATGATGTTTATTAAGACATTCTGGCTGTCCAAAAGTGAGGAATCTGTATAAAGATAAGCAGAGATTTTCAAAATACGGCGAGTGAAATTCGAATGCCAGATAGTTTTTGCAGTCGCCGTCGAATAATATCGTGTATTTAATTATTTTTGGCGCTAATTAGCTCTTGGGGTTCCGTGGTGGTATCAGAAATCGGATATGATTTAGATAGCAGTATCTTTCCTTTCGAATTCAGTTGTTTCTTTATATAGTATCTTCTTCGCCAGTTTCTGCATTAAAGAACTACTTCTTCGACTTTCAACTAAACAAAATGGTTGGATCATTGTGATAGTACACCGAGCCTGCTGGATATTTAGCTTCTCGTTTGCGACATACTTCCCTTCTGCGTTATTCTTCATATTCTTTGGGATATGGACTTGTCATCTGTATCATTCATCCTTGCTCCCAGGGCTTAAGTGCTTTATTATTGTCGCATAGTCTCTCTGCAGCTCATCTCACCAAGTGTTTAGTACCTATTACCTATTGACATTTCAAATCCATTAACCAGCTGACATTTGGGATTTACTTAGATATCCATTAATCTTTTACGATTTCTTGATTTTATACCTTTGTCTTTGTCATGAGACATTCATTATGCAATATACGCTGGAACCCATTTCTTACAGAGCGTATAGCAGGCTTGTCAGTTATTTTTTAACTAAAAACATCAGTAAGGAGTTAGGTGACATTTTATGGCTTGTTTCAAGCATCAAATGGATGTAAAAAGTCCAATTTTAACATTATGACGCGACTTCAACATTCTTTAGTTTTAGGTGTCGTGAATAACTGAATGGATGTATGTATTATGGCTTTGTTTTTAGATCAGGTTTTATAACATGAAATGGTACCTGCTCTTGAAGAAGAGTCATTAGAAATAATCACTTTAGAAGTTTATATTGTTAGATATGAACTGGAAAGGACTATATTGATTCGGACAGAGCTGATTAATCTGAAGTCAGTAGTATGAGACTCAATTTATATGAACCTTGACTAAGATATGTCGCATTATCTAGAAGATAATCTCAATAAAATAAATCTAAACCAAACAAGACCAAAGTCAGACGCAAAAGCTATTTTAGTACAATAAACAGCAAAGTTTTCGTGTCAAAATTTATAACATTTTATTAAGTGTACGGTACTAGGCGGGCTGAACAAGCGAGGAGGTTTAATGAACGTATCGGTTACGGAGTCGAGTTACACTCGTTAGTGGGTGACTTCGTGGCTGCTACCCGTTCATTGTCTTCTGGTACTCTTACGATGATGTTTTGTTTTAGTAGTTCGAGTAACCTGCATTTTGGACTGTTTACGGATTCTGGAACAAGACCTGTGAAATCTGTTGCTCTACAAGAGAATCTGTTACTATTTGCTAAACGCCACATCACAATTCTTGGAATCAAAATTGATGGAACGGTCACAAACAGCCGTCATGTCCCCTTAGCACAATTACATAGCAGAAATCGTTCGGCCATCCTTGATTGACGTTAGATTTAATTCTGACCGACAGCAATAGATCCCGGCATAATCTACCCACACTCCCAAACAAAAACAAACACAGTACACACTCAAAACAGTCCCCTGCACGCGTCAACAAAGCGACGACTGAATAGAAGTTGCCTCTGACGCGGTGTTGACGAACCGTCAATTTGTCAGGCCACCAACACCCAGACAGTTTCGAGCTCTCCCAACCACCCGAAGAATGGGCACCGATGACGGCGCACGAGATATATTGGAGCCCCGACGTCCGACGATTAGGCCCCATGCCAACCCGAACACGCCCGATGATTCACGAACGAGTTGAACGAACGCACCCGAACGCGATTGTGTCAATTGTTTTTCTTAAACGGACGAACATTAATTTGAACATGCGGGTTTAAATTTCGAATGTCGCACATTCTATTTAAGGTTAACTGTTTTGGCGATAATAGTTGGTTTTCTAGTGAGGTTAATTGGGAAAGTTACTAATAAGTAGGTTAGTTTTTGCGTGATTGATAGGGTATAAACGAGTTGCTAGTTGGCAACAATCCTATGTAACATTGTCGCTTCATTGGGACGTCGCGATGAACACTGAAAATTGATGACAATTCTGAGCAATGATGTGTGCATTTTATGAACGTGTCTTCAATCAACTTCGGGTGACGAGCCCTGATGATTCGAGTAAAGATGTCCTTCTTAATGACTGGAATTAGTAGGATGGTCTACTGGTCCTGCTGTAATCATGACAAGTCAAGAAATAACGTCTTCTTGGACTTACAGCGCTTAAAATTCTGCGCAGCGGAATAGCTGTAGGTCTTGATACTTCATACGAGAAACTCCCTGATGAGATTACAGTTCCTACAAAGATAGGCGGTCATCCTAACTTTGAATCTCTATCCGCAACCGACAGTAACCATCAACGCGAAGAAGAAAGATAGAAACGTTCGCATCTCAAATTAGATATAAATTGCGAAATATTGTATCTGGCAACTCTTGAGTCGCGTTGACATCGGGTGTGTCAATTATTTGGCAGAGTCGCGGCGCATTCTGGGCCATCGCGACCAAGAACACTCTTTTGTCACCAATATCAACGCATTTCTGACCCTACCCCTACGATTTTAGGGCTGAATTTTCAATGTCTCCCAATTTAGTCTTAAATGGAATCTTGATGGTTTTTTAGCTCGTTCCAAAATTAACGTGTTCTTAAATTATTATGTAGATTAGTTATGTTTGGTGGCGGATATTAATTAATTGATACTTCCAAAACACTTCTTTTCCTTGTTGAAATAAAAATACTTTCAAATAAAAATATTTAAGAACATCCTGCTGACTCTCAAGACAATCGACCAAAAAAACCGGCCATAAAAGATCGAGGAGAAAAAAGAATCGATATAATATATATTCATATCGATATAAAATACAAAACGAATAGAATACTAATAACGAATTCATATCACCATTTATCATAAGTACGTTAATGAGATCGATGTTCGCGGATCGGTCATTACAATCGGGTTCGGCTTGGAATCGATTCAGCGTTTGAGAGAGACAATGGCCTCTGGGTGTCCGTATGATTTACGCTCGCTCGTTACGAGAGCCGTAATGAGCTGCGCGAGCGCTGCTTAGTTTACATCTCTTCGATTATAAATAGTGATGACTAGATGCGGATCTTTTTCTCGGATAATATCTGAAAGTTTAACCAGTTATTTTTTTGGATTCGAAACAGAACGGTTATGGTAATGAATTTTTAGGTACTATTCGATTCGATAGTAGCTTTGCTAATGATTTGTAGCTTAAATTTACGTATACAAAAAGGCAGAACGGATATAAAGGTTTTAGGTACGTATCAATTATAAAATAGTCTAGATAGGTTATTATTTTTAGAGTAATTTTAAGTAAAAAAGGTATACGATTGTAAAGTGAAATTTTTGATTTTGTTGATCCATGTTTGTGTAATTTTATGCTATTCTTGTTATGTTAGCATTATTAGCAATAAAATATTCGTATTTAAACTGGCGTTTCTTTGATCGCACCCTATGTGTAATACACAACACTATCTACATATTACACTAAGAAAATTCATACAAACATCTCACCCCTTCACTAAATCTTATCGATATAATATCCGACAGTTGGTGCAAGCATCGAATTCTTTTCGGATCACACGTCACATCACTATAGACAGCCATTTTTGTATTAACAATAGTAATGTTAATAATAATGATGGAGAATCTTCTTTGATTGGATTTTACTTTTATTTATTTTTCTTTCTTTACATTATTTTAAAATCTTGTTTCAGGTAAGTCCATTTTATATTTTATAGTAAAGCTGTTTACTGTGGGTAAGGTGATAGAGAGGTATTGTATGGCATGGTTTTTCTTCCGTTTGAAGTGATAGACTTTTTACTACTAGGTTCAGCATCTGGAGACAGACTTCTTCCTTCATAATTTTGCTCATGAAATCTTTTCTATATGGATGACATGCCATATATATATATCCATATATAATTAAAGCTAAATATGGATCTCAAATTTAAGAAGTAATTTGTTATGTTTTTCAATAGTGTATAAAGTAAACAAAATACAAGTAGCCCTTTCATCCGTATTAACGTCGTGAACGGAATCTGAGTCATTCTTTCTTTTGCTTCCAACATTTAAACTAAAGTGACTAACCTATAATACAAAGTTTTGTTACAATCCCACATAACATAAAATAAGAAATATTTTAAAAACATAAAATATGCTAAGACTTAAATCCGACAGCAACGTAATATATTTATTGCATCACAGGTATTTATATACCAATAAAACAAAGAAGTAGCCCCAATAACTGACATTGAGAGAAAAATAGTTTTTTTTGAAAATACAAATCAGCTGAAATAGAGGAACAATAATAAATTTTCTGTAGATAAAAACAGTTAAAGCAACGTCAAAACAGTGGATTATTGTAAATTACGTTGATATGTATATCCTTGGATGTAATAGAGCTGTAAATGAGGCTGACTCACTCACTAAATAATGTCGAATTTAAGCTTCCTGTTTTTATTGGTATAACAAACAAAAGTGTCAGTTTTTTTGTCATGATTTGGTCAGAGCAATGATAGATGAGGATAAACAAATGCGATTATGAAGTAGTACTCACAAATGATGTCGTGGTGGCCCAGTGGCTAAGACCTTGCATCTCGTGCTTAAGGTCGTTGGTTCAAACCCGGGCAAATATCAATGTGACTTTTTCAAACTCTTGTTCAAGTCAAGTTATCTTGAACATCACATGCAACGGTAAAGGATAACGTCGTGAGGAAACCTGAACTTATTATTATTATGTATTTAATCTAAGTCTGTAATAGCCAAGTAAGAGTTCAAGTGTGGGGTTCCCCGAGGCGGCTTAAATTACTCTGACACCAAAGTTGGCCACTCCTCACACGAAAATGAAAGAAGAAGAAAAGACTAACAAATTCATATCAATATCCTAACATACTTCTTTAGCATTAACATTTCCCCAAACTTGAAATATAGGCAACATGATTTAAAATAAAACTCAAACGACCATTTAAAACGCTACAAAATTAATCCAAAAATTCCAAACGTCAGAGCCAAATAGACAGGCATACATACTTATACCCACTTCCCTTAACATTATATCGATAAAATAAGAAATAGGATAGGAGAGAAGTCACGGGCATAACACACTACACCAAAGGAGTCCCACTGGGATCTATTCTCGGCCCCCTTCCTCGAATCTCGAAAATATTTTTCCACCATGGCTAAGTGAGGTATTTTTAGAACTTTACGTTCCGTGTTTGATTTAGTTTTAGTTTAGTGTAAATATGTCGGATTTTTCACTCGAAACGTGGAATTGAATAATGTTACTGTAGATTATACTAACGTGGCCAAATATGCTTTTAACAGATATTTAGTTTGATTGTTGAAGTTTTATGAAGAGCTTATGTGGTTGTAAAGATTTTTAGATGAAAGATTAAAGAATTATTTATGAAGGGCTATTAAATGCTTTGTTACTATAGTGATCACTAATTCTGGGTCTTAAATAACAATCAAATTGTTCAATTGATTTTGACTTTGGCACCTAAATAGTTTCTATAAACATTGCAAAATGCTCAAACCCGTCCAAAAGGTGAGAAAGAAATATAAAAATAAACAAAAAGTAGTTTAATATAGACTCAAAATAAATAAAGCTTCAAACCATCAATCCAGAAGAACCAAATAACTTAAACAAAAGCATTTCCCGAACACATTAAGCAAAAAAATATAGGTTTTCAATAACAGTAAATAATGCATCGAGATAATGAATGAAATTACGTAATATGCCGTAAAAGCTTTTAATTTAACACTAAAAATCATAAATAAGATTTACAACGCAACGTCCATTTGCAATAAAAACAATCCCATTACCACCGCACATTATAATAACGAAAATTCATTAAGGTACCGACCATTAATTTCATTCCGCATCCGATGCAATGCCATTACTCTCATTCCTTACCAAAACAAACAAATCCTACAATTATTCTAACTCCACAAAGTCATCAGCGTAACCATAACAATCTATTCTAACCTCTATTCCTTCACCAACATGGTCCACACCAACAGCAGTCACTTTACCATCTGTGAATTCCTCTGCCTTTATATCACTAAGAGTATTTTCAAGAAATTCAACAAAAATAGCATCTATATCTATTACATTAGAGTCGATAGCATCTGTATTGTGATCTGGTAGAATCTGATCCCCAAGTTCTGTCCCGAAATTCTCAAGATATTGAAAGATTAGCACTGGGTTGCGTTTTGGATGTCCCCATAAATAATACATCGACTGGGGGACACCCGTGATGGATCGTGTCTGTCTATCCACTTTCTATTAGTCGGGAATTCTTAAAGGGTGGTATGGGGTGGCTGTTATTATTAACGGCGACCAATGTTAGCTTAGCAAGTGATACCGTGGACTCATTAATTCCGTGGACGATTTCAGAGGGGCATTACAGTTGTCATGTAAACAGATTTGCTATAAATCTTTGGAAAGCTTTTGTGGAGGACAATTGTGCTTTCTCCTTGTAGAAGAAGAAGGGTTGTGATAGTGTTATGTGTATGTATTTTTCGGTTATTTATGCTGTCACTGTTACCGGTTGTTGCGACCTGTTTAGATTGTAAAGGGGTACAAGATAAGAGTATGTTCTTATTTGTACTAATAATAATGCCGTTACTATTATTAGCAAGGTTTGTGTAAGGAGTGACGACGATGAGTGAAAGCATTTTGGAATAAAATTTGCTTTACAAGTTATGTTAGTGAAAATAGCATCTATTGGTGTGCTGGATTTGTCTTGGGTTTGATACCCAGGCAAGTTTCCTCTGGGTTTTCAGTTAGAAATATAACTTCATAAATGTTTTAGTACAATGTTATAGGTAAGAGTCATTTTCAGCAGACCTCAGATTACTTAATGATTTGCTCTTTTTGAAATATCTCTTCCTCGAATATTTTAAGTAGTAAGCAGTAACTAGTAAAGAAGTCATATTAATTTTGAGAAGAAACGAGAAAACCTCACTGAAGCATATATCAATCCTACGTGACATTATGATGAAATAATCACCAATAATTTCACACGACACTTGAAACTAAATAAAATCAGTACAGTTGTAAATCAATCGGCATTCTAAATATTTGCTGATGGCAACATTCCTGGTCGCAACATGGGAACCCTTATCACTCTCCTATCAAATGATAACCAAGAATTTGGGTGACCGATAAGGATTTGATGAAAAAGAATTATAGCAACATTTTACTTTGGCTTATCTTGAAAGTGATTTGAACTAGGAATTAGATATATTTGATGTGGCTTTGGCTATTAAAATATTACGCGTTTGATTTGACTGAATGTACGGTTAAGGAAAACGTTAGAAGCGCACTTGGACCTTGTAGAGTACAATCGTTCATGGGCAATGGGCGTGGTGATGATTGCTGATTCATTCTCTAAGCTGTCTGCCAATGGGTCTATCAGTCCAAAGTTTGACGATGATGCATATTTTCGCTATTTGATCATCATCAGCATTTTTAATGTTGCCACTGATGAAAACACTCCACTCGACTCCACTTTTCTGCTGTTTACGCTATAGTCATTATATTTTTCGGTAGGTTAACTCTTGCCCTATAACGAAAATTTCCACCATTTCTACCAATTTTCACTTATAAAAATATTTTGATTGATTGAAGACTTATACATTTAGAACACCTACCTACCTGATTGTTAACGTTTAAAAAATGCTAAATAATTTTTCGTTTTAGTGCATTGTTATCGTCTACAAAGTGGTTACATTTTGGTATTGATTATTTATGATTGAGTAATTCTCTAATTTTATGCTGATTTAGAAATAAAAAATAAAAACTACCTTTTTTTCGTTTTCTAAAACTTTAATGTTGCATATTATACAAATTTTCATGCATATTTTGAGCATTTTTCATGCTTGTTTGCATGCATATTTCAAGCTTTTTATGTTGCATTAGTCCGGTCCCTAGTAATTATCATAAGCCCACCTGTGCTAGACATTAATACCATCATCATCCTCTTATCCTCATCCATCCCAATCATGAGCCAGGGTAACATGTCTTCTTCTTAAATATTTCTCTGTAAGTCGTCATCTCAGCCCAATTTCTGTCAATATTTTCAAAACGCGATGCATAATAGTTAATAAGTAAATGTTTGTGCAGAATCTTATAATACACGAGTTAATTCGCGGTTAACTTCATCGATAATGATAAAAGTCAATTTGTCAATAAATCATATTAGAAAACCTAAAATTAAACTTTATATTCCTCAATTTATAAAATTGTATATACAAAATACCTACTTAACTCAATTTCTAAAAATATTCTTCGACAAAATCTCTTTACCTACAAAGATTGAGAAAACTTGACACAACCACAATACAGCGTTCACCTGTTTATGTGATTCCCAACGATGTTTTTATTATTCGTCCGGTGTCCTTCCGATAAAAGTTGTAAACTTATCGACGGAACCCAGCACTTGTTATTTTTCAATAACTTTTGCGAAATGACATCGTTTTGAATAAGTGGCGTTTTGTGATTGAGGAATTTCTTGTTAGATACTTGAATTGGCTTTTTTCTTTTTGAGACTGATTTGGATCCTGATAATGAGGAAACTGTAGTTATTAGCTTTCATTTAAATCTGTAACTGTAGATTTTAGGAGGGTTTAAAAATAAGATTATAATTCTTCAATCAATATCAATCAATCGCCCTGATTATTTCAACCATTCCCCCAAGCGTCGCCACATTGACAGGTTCGGTGCTTCTCGTATTCAGTAGGTTTCCATGAAATTTACCTTTACTGCTCTATAGTTTATCTCTATAGGTTATGAATGCAAAAAATTGTATGCTCTTAAAAGTAAATAAATTTTCAAAGATCTGAAAAACCTCTCTTTTCTAATAGAACTCTTCAAAATCTAAGTAACTACTCGTATAACATTTTAGAATTCACATTGTAACATTCAAAACTCCTCAGCAGACCAGAACTCGACAACTCAGCAGTACTGTGTGTTTGTTCGTCCCCCGGCGCCGCCCGCTTACCATAATGCATCCTGAACATTTTCCGACTCCACTCGCAGATTCCTGAAACTTCGGTATTTTGGATGGGGTTCAATTTACAAGAACTAGCCGTCGACTTTTAGATTGACATTTATGACGTTTCTGATTTAAATATTTGAGGTTATGAATGTGTCAAACCTTAGTGCCAAGTTTTGACAAATACTGAACTCATTCTATCCTCAAATACTTAAATCAGAAACCGGCCTCAGTAAAAGTAAAATTTGGTGCAGAAATTGGGTACTCAAAGGTTCAAAAATAAAAGTGAACATGAATCAACCCAAATCATAATTACGAGTATAAGGCAACTTCTATTTCAGCTGAAAACTCTTAGCTACAATCATCTTTTTTCATAAGCCTGTAGACACTTTTAAAAATACATTTCCCGATATCTTAAAAACTTTCCTCTCCCTCTTCAATTACACCACACAAAGGAAAACTTGAATCAATATCAACTTTTTATTATTGAAAGTATTTATATATTATTTCACTTTGTCCCCTTTCACTTTTACAAAAAACTTCTTCACGAGGTTTAATACACTTAGAAGGGGACAAGTTTTCTTTTTGTTTCAATCATTTTTCCCTCACGTTTCAAAAGTTTTTTGTCTTTTTCTTTTTATTATCATGAGAGTACACTATGCTTTTAGAAGACAGTTCTGAGTCTCGGGATTTCAAGATGACAATTGCAAATAATGCGATGTGTTCTGTAATGTTATGTTATGCTAAAAAGGAAAGTTTTTTTTTGTCGTATTTTTTTTCGGTTTTGAGTAAAATTTGCGGGTGTTTTGGTTTTGTTAGTAAAAGCCGTAGTATCTTTTGCTTTATACTGCCTATATTTTGTAGTACCCTCACAACCAGAAATACTAATCAGACCTAATAAACGATTTCTGTGATATCCGCTGGATGTGAGATGTACAGGACCGATGGATGTGATGTGGTGACACTTGGGGGAGGCTTATGTCTAGCAGTGGACGTCTTTCGGCTGAAATGATGATGATGAAGTGATTTCTATATTATTAATTTATTATGCTCAGCAATATTTTGAGTCTCTATCAACTCTAAAGTCCTACGTAAGAATAGTAATATTATAGTTATTAACTAGTCTTATTATTTCCACATTACGTCGTAAGGATTACATATTCCGGTAAAACAATACACTTCTAATCACTTGTTTAACACTTTTAGACGTCAGAGAAATAATCTCACTCTTGTTTTCCATTAAATTCTCTGAGTCATTAATATTACTGCTAATTATTACCTGCAAGATCTAAGCAAATATACGCTGTTTATATTTTCACTTGTCTATCACTTTATCAGTAACTAAACTCAAAGTAAATCGCGCTTTGACGTTCGTTTTCTTGTGAAATATGACGACAGATAAATTTCTTAGAAGGTGAGATTATTCTGAATCGGGTTACCTACTATGTTAGTTAGTCGTGATAAATTATAATTGTAAAGAATAGTTTGGAAATAGTGATAAGATGATATGAAGTATGAACTTAGTTATTGAGATAATCAGCTGGATATGGTTTTTGAATTTGGAAAATTAAATACTAAGAGATAGTACTTAATAGGGGGAAATGACTTGCCAGCTTAACTCCTATGTTCCAAGATATGTCCTTCAACTAGAATCATCAAATTGAAAGTTATAGTCTGTTATTTATTGACATTAACCTAGGGTTTACCGTCTAATGCTCAATGGGCTGAGTGTAGGTCCTTCAAGGTACTAATATGGGCCTAAGATTAATTTTGGAAAAAGAATGACCTAAAATAAATTATATTCCAAATGCGTGACCTAAACATTCTAACAGTCCATATTATTGAAGGCCTCAAAAACTACACTCAATATAATGGAAATTCAAGCGCAAACATTATAAATATCGTCGCACAAAGCATAGTTATTCAGCATGCGATCAGAGCGAGGGAGGCCGAAGGAGGAGGGTAAGACAAAGGGCTCAAATCTATCGCGGTGTAGAGTTACATGCGAAAACATAAACAGACGTATGATATTGAATATGTGGCTATGGATGTGGGACGAATGGATGTGGTAAGGAAAATACTGGATAAATAACAAATAAAAGTAATGACGTTGTGATTGACTTCTTTGCTAGAATCAAAGAATTACCACTGGTATAATACACCATTGAGGTTACGTAGTGTGTTCTTTGCATCATCTAAATGTTGACAATGGTGATCAAATCGCAGTGAGTCCTCTTGTTGGAATCCTGTTGTATCACATAGATGAGTTTTTAGTTTCAGTAATGAGAATAATTAAGGTTATTCTGGAAAAGATTTCTTTGAAATAAGCGTGCCTTTGTACCTATTTTCTGTTTCTTCTTCTTCTTGTATCTGTATTATGTGTGTGTACATGTATGGTTAAATAAATAGAATTACTCACAAGCTCTACACAATTAGTTGTTTTCTTGCATTGATGGTCAGCTACAAAAAATAAGCTTCAATAAATATGAGTAAGAATTTCCACTCCCTTAAGACATGTGGTAGGCTTAGTGAGGCTTAGAAGTTTAATAGTAATGATTTTAAAGCTTGCATGACAAGTCACGTGTCCGCTTCAAAGCAAGAAATTACCATATAAACAACGTGAAACACAATCCATTACCCTACGGTCTACACTCTCAACTTCCCAAAGATAACACTAGCCCGCGGCCACTACATTAGCCACCACAACTAAACATTTATTGAAAGTGTAAATCAAACAAACATCCAGCCCCACGTCAAACTGACAGTCGACAGCAGTAATCTCGGCTCTATTGTCGAACCCGCTACCCTCCGGCAGCCAGCCAACTACTGCACAATCAGCCTACAATACTCCACCACTCAGGCTCCCATGTTTTCCTTTGTAATCATCCCCTAACGCTCACCCTTAATGATTTTTCTCTGTTATTTGTTTTTGTTCTGTAATTACTGTTTGGTTTTCCTGTGAATTGCCCTGCGGTTGTAAATATGCGGTTGGAGATGGTTTAGCTTAGTGTTTGTGGTTTGTGTTTAGAAGAGGGAAAGTTTTATAGGTGTATAAAGTTTATGTTTATAGAAAAGATCTATATTGAAGAAACAAGAAAAACAGTTAGTGCACTAAGTCATTTAATTTTATTTGACATTAACACACCGATTGACATACAAGTGGAAATATATATGACCACTAAACTCAATCGTAAAACAACACTGAACATAAACCCAATACAATAATCATAAGACCAAATGAAATTCACTACAAAAAACCTCACCCACGCATAAAAACTAATCAAACTAAATGAAAAAGCTAATAACCAGACGCAAATCCCATTAAAAAGCAACCACAATCCTAAAAAACATTGCAAGGAGAAATTTCAATATCAATTGTGAAGCGGTCCCAGCGTAGCGCCCTGTGGAACTCCGACACGTGTAGCCAAGGCTTAGTCGCTCTAACAATTAAGCATTAAACTCCGGTTAATTTAACCGAGTGAGTATTGTCGCCAGAACCCTTTGAGCTCACAATATGAACGGTTCGTGAAAAAAGCCTATTTAATTCCGCGTAGTTTCTATTGACGGACCTTATTGAATGCTTGCTTTAATATAGACATTCGACTGAATGAGGGCTTTGGTTTGGTTTGATTATTGAATTTCCGGATTTGGATTAGTATTGTGGGGCATTTGAATACTTTTAGGTTTTATAGCGTTGTGATAGTTGAAGTTGGTGTTTGTTTGTTGAATTTGAGGTTTGTTGCTTATTTGTGATAGAACAGCGGCTATGGTGGTGATTATGACAGTCTCTCTTCAAGTATATAGGAAGGTGCAAGCAATACCAGTGTGAATACTAAGGTGACATAAATAAATGAAAGTTTTCTATGAACCCATCAACACACCAGTTGGCATAATTAATTAAATCAAGTCTATAACTAGCTTAGGTACAAACCACAGGGAAACATTTACTGCATCGTTTAGACATGTCTGCGAAGCACACATATATAAATAATAATTAATGAATCAATGTCTGGAATAAAAAATAGCGCCATCAAAAAGGTCATGAACACAAATTAATTTAAACACTTCCTGAACAAATTAATGTTGAAGAAAGTATTAAAAGTGGTGATTTAAATAGAAACAATTGTTAAATCAATTAGTGAGGACCGGAAGCGTTGGAGGAAGAAGCATACGCCGATAGCTGACCAGAGAACGATCCCTGCATTATTTATGCCCTCCGTTCCGTTACATTGCATATCTAATGACCTGTGCCTAGGAATATTTACTTTGAATTTAATATTAATGCCTGTTCGCCGTGGACGGACTCCTGATAGCAGTCTGCGCTGCGTCTGAACCCGGTGATGAATTCGATCTATATATCTTTTGCTTTTTATTTATAATCTGGGTTTTGTAAAGTTGGGATCGTCAGGTAGGCGTAATGTGTGGATGTTTCTTTGATTGACTATTTGTTTGAGTTCGTTCTGAGGATTGGAAGAATGTTTTGTATTTCTGGTGTAATGGGAGGTTTTTATGGTGATGTTGATCGATGGCTAGCAATTGAGCATCATGTAAATATCCCATTTCCATCCCACACTTTGCATGTGCAAAAAGTATGAGCTTCATTCGCCACTGTCTGTCTTTAAGAAATATTGTAATCATCAAAATCGTCATCATTGCAACCTAAGAGCGTCCACTGCTAGACATATCTTAGTCTCCAATAATGAAATGCAACAAAAATAATGTTCCATCATCATTTAATGTTAGCATCCTACAATATACTATTCAATATATACTGCTATGTGTAATAAATATATATCTATACCAATATTATAAAGAGGAAAGATTTTTTTGTTTGTTTGTTTGTACCGAATAGGCTCCGAAACTACTGGACCGATTTGAAAAATTCTTTCACCATTAGATAGCTATATTATTCCTGAGTGACATAGGCTATTTTTTTATCCCGAAAACAGGTCCTATGGGGTGGTCCACGGGAGCGAAGCCGCGGGCAACAGCTAGTATATATATATAAAAACAAAGAAATATACCACAAAAACACTGCCAAAACGACCCCCAATTTTACGCAAGCTAGATCAGAGTCAACACGTTTCTTCCACGCATTTCCCACAAGCCGTTTCTACAATACTTGTTAGGGGAGAATCGGCGCGCGCGCCGTCTCCGGTTACATCCTAAACAATGGCACATGACCCTCCTGCAGCCATTATTACAGCACAATCACTCTTGATTAGCTATTGACCCATTTTCAAATATATATATATTTATATTTTTAATACAATTTTAGTTTATTTTGAAGTGAGCTAATTTTGTTTGGGTATAATTGCGTATAGAGTGGGTATGTGTAGGGTTTAATTAAAAGGCTCTCATTTTGACATCTTTAACGTCTGTGGAAATATTATTCTTAAATGTAAAGATTGAATGTGAACATGCTGATTTAGATGTAAAATAAAACTATAAAAGTGTACCGTTCAACCTTATCGCCGCAAAAGTTGTAAAATTAGATTGACTTAAAATATTACTAGTGCTACCAGCCACATTTTATACTAAAAATAAAACATTTCTAAACTAAACATTTTTATTCAATTACTCACAAAAATAGATAAACAAATACTGTTAATGATATCGTGCTGCAATAAATCTATGTACCAGGGCGGCACAAGAGGGCAGGAGTAAGATCGCACTAAGATAGCGCGCCTAAAGGACACATTGATTGAACGGAGCGGACAACGCAGATAAGAGCCGGCTACACTATTTGCATATTAAATGAGTCGATATTAATTTTACCGGACTGGTCTAGCTTTGTTAGGGAGAAAGGTAAAGATGCTAGTACTTAATACTTAGTACAGGGCCTATTAAAATGGATGTGCAAAAAGTTGTAGGCAATCAAGAGAGTTGATGTTTTGTTTAGGCATTTTTATTATTGGGTAAACTTCCTTTCTTACAAAAATGTCTGTGTAGTAAGTATTCCTATCCTTTTTTTTTTTTTAATTTAAGGCAATTTTCACAACACCCCAGACAAGAATTGAAAAAAAGCCATTAAAATTTCTCTTAATTGAAACTTTCAGTTTATTTTCTCTAAACAACTGCCAAGCAACATGCTTTTTCACGCCCAAAGCACAGACTATTAATTAAAAATGCATAGCTCTTATAATCTATAGTCGTTAACGAGGCTCCTTTTATTTTCTGCACTCCTGGTACATGCAGTGTTTATTTTGCATAGAGAAACGTTTATATAGCATTTATTAGGTTTAATTAAGAGGCTATAGTATACCCGTAATGGGGTTTTTATGTCTAAAGTCTATGGTTACTTACGCCTTTGTTGATTTCACTTTAGTACTTGCTTTATAAATAGGTAACCGTTTTTAAGCATTTTGTTAAGGTCAACAGTGAATATGTTACTTCTAGGCAAGCGTCTCCATCGTCGATCACATCATCGCTTACCATCAGCGTAGGACTGGACTCCTCAAACATCCAAGTCGTTTTGGAGGAGTATGCAAAAGAAACGAAAAAATATAGTGTTGTTAATATTTTTTTAATGCATTGTATTAGTCATACGAAAAAATTATATTTCACAAATAGTGTTCATGAATCAATAATATTTTTCAAACCTTTCAACCTAGCCGTTACTAAGGAAAAAGGAATTAAAAGTCATGTTCCCAGAAAAAAATATACTAAACAATACGCGAATATATGCCTAACAATAACTAAGTAGGTACGTTATTACTTGTCGTATACAATAATGTCATACTACACATAAAATTAAACGATGGCACAGCCTATCATGAACAGCCTTAAAAAGAAAATTAACATACAATAAAAATTTGCAATATTTTTTACATAATGTACATAGAGGCATATCATTCATACATTTATGTAGTACATATTATTAGATAGCCCTGGATAGGTTATTGTATAGTAGTCACAGCGGATCTTTGTGTCTCTGAAGTTGGCTCTGCGAACCTTTGCGCAAGAAACAGTTTGTTATCGAGTATAGTGCATAGAGTAAGCGAGATAGGATGATGCAACAGTGAAAGAGCCAGTTATACAATGATATTTTCACCTTCAACATTGACAAAAAATACTGCGCAGAGTCTTGCAACCAACTTCAGAGACACAAAGTTCCGCTGTGAGTATTAAAGGTTCGAATCCAAGAATGGTTTGGCTTATCAATTGACTATATAGTTTTTAAAGGCATCTCTTAGAAAAGTAGTATTTTGAAAGAAAAGTCACTTGCTTATGCCATGCTTTTCAGATAAATTCAGCCCAGCGTTTGCTTAACTATGTTGAGGTTGGCAATCTAACCGGAAAGGCGGAAACCCAGTATTTAACATGAAGAGACTGCTGATCTGACCTTAATAACCCAGTAACTGGGTATATCATGACACTGTCTATGAACAATAAAAAGTAAAATGTTTTTTTTTATTACCTTAAAAACCTTACGAGATCTGCTTAACAGATTTTCACCAGTTTTAACGACTATAGACAACTTCTATTCAACAAATACTACAACGCTATCTTATCTTGTGGAGGGGTCGAGAAATAACTCGGACACTTCGACCCATTGGGATCTATTGTGGCCCCCTAGATAACTAACTTCTCCCCAATCTCGTTGAAAACTCTTTTCATGAGTTTTACAACAAGACTAAGAGATATGAGCCTATGAGTCTTCTGGTTTTGGATATCTAACCCCTAGGAGACTCATTCGCTTACCAGCCAGTGCATCGCATGTGCACAGAAGGTGCTCCATGCGTTCCGTATGTTCCCCACACAACCTGCACATGGGTGTCGCGGCCAGACCCATCTTCATGAGCATGTCGTTGGTTCCAAAGTGCCCAGTAAAGGCCCCTAGCAGGTAGCAGATTTGGCCCCTGCTCATATTCCAAATGCATTCCCGGACTTTGAACGTAGAGCCTAGAAATTTGTTGGAGTATTGTAGACCGGTATTGGACAGCCAATGTGTTCGTTGTCTGTGATCTGCAAACTCCCTAAATGTGGCTTTTACGAGACACATCGAAATATCTACAAATGGTTCTGGACCCACAAAATCTCTGAGCATTACTCTTGCCAGTTCAGTACTACAACGCTAAAAATAAACCTAAAACTAAAGAACAACAAACGCTGCCAAAAAACCCAGAAACTCAAATAAATATCACAAGCAAAGTCACGGTCTCCCACTAGTCGTTATAAAAAATATGATAATCGTATGTAGTGGCCTCACGTGAGGACTTGGTGTCAGGTTCCAAAGCGGTCACTGACTTATTGCACCGTGTTTTCTATTAAATCATTTTGTTTATATTATTAACAAGCTAAACCTATGGATTCACTTGATGATTTTGTTACGTTGGAGACGACAATTTTATATTGGTGCCTTATCTTTTTATATTGTTTGAAATGAAATAGCCGTGGGAACGGATAATATGTATTATTGACACAATAACTTTCTTTCGTGAGCTGGATTTGTGTCATGCCCTTTCATGGGGCATTGACATAACTGATGAAAAGTGGGTGTATTTTAAACAATGGCTTGGGATTTCCAGGATTCTTAGTTATATAAAAAAATCTTGAAAATTCTGTACATCATCATCATCATCATATCAGCCGAAAGACGTCCACTGCTGGACATAGGCCTCCCCCAAGCGTCGCCACATTGTCGCCATCTCGTAACCAGTGGATCCCTGCAACCTTCACCAGGTCATCGGTCCACCTAAAATTCTGTACGTTTAATAATAAATTGCCAATGGTTTCCAGATAGATACTTCCATCGCAAAAGTTACATCAAAATTTTAAAAATACTAAACAAAACGAGCTGTTCTATACTATAGATATATCATAAAGTCATACGGAAACCATAAATCTCAAACTTAATCCAAATAAGACTCAGGGAAAAACCCTGCATTAAAAACAAAAAAAAAACAAACAGACAGACACACAAATCAATTTAACAATACATGGAAAGTTACCAAATATGCGCGGACGCTGGCGCCATGACATTAACATGGCGATCACGCTTGCCATAAAGCGGTGACATAAATAGCATAGATTAAATAGACATAAAACCTGCCCTTGGACTCTACATTGTTTAATTATATTTAATTTAGTAAGCAACCGATTTTGGTTAGTATTTATGTTAGGAATACTAAGTGTTGAACCATAGAGTAAGGAACAGCGGTTAGAGACGCTATTGCTAGCAATATTCGTACCTGTGCAATTTTGCCGCCATAAGCAAAAATAACATAATTTAAAAAAAGATAAGAATGTATTTGATGAATGTTTATTCGGCGAAAGAAAGAAAGAAAGAAAACTAGTTTATTTGGCATAAATAGATACAAACAATGTAGGTACAAATAAAAGGGAACTTAATATAAAACAATTACATAGTGTGCCCCGCGGCTGAACCAAATAGGTCCAATTCAGCAAAATGCCAGACAACTATGAGTTGCCTGACGCGGGTTTTCAACTGAACCTTATCTTACCTTAAATTAGTAAGTCACTAGTAGAAAACTGGTGAAAAGTAATTTTCACCAGTTTAACTTTTATTTTTTATATTCCTTAGACTCGCGCTTGACCACTATCTCACCTGATGGTAAGCGATGATGTGGTCGACGGTGAAACACGCCTACCTGGAACTAACCTATTCACTCTTAACTTAAAGACCCCTAGACTGTAGCTTACGGGAAACACAAACTCCGGCAGGGAATTCCACTTCTTAGCTGTACGCATAATAAAAGTGTTCCCAAATCGTTTTGTGCGTATGGGTGGGATGTCCACCATGTATCGATGGCGCATCGCCGTACGTTCGGTAGTCCGATGATGAATCGGACTTGGACTAAGCTTGTAAAAAAATAATCAAAATATTTCTAATTGCACACTTTTTTTTTCTGATGCCGACTGGCAATCAACCCGCCTGCCTTTTCTCAACTATGTCTGTTGGTGTCTGATCTGCTTCCATTAACCCGATGCAGCTGAGTACTAATACTTTACATGAAACCACTGCCTAACTGATCTCCGCAACCCAGGGTTGTGTAGATGCACCCCTTTTCATTTGAGAGGGAGTATTGTGAAGTCCGAATTGTCACGGGCCGTCATTTTTTATGACAAAACTGTTAATGTGTGACAATGTCTTCTCTAGCAATGGCCGCCGAGACAACTCGATGGTCTGTGGATAGTACTAAGTATTGATGAATATTAAGTGGTGGAAGCGTCGCGACGTGTGTGTTTATAGTGTCTAGATTTGACAGCTTAAGCTTAAGGAAAAGATTAGGTTTTTTTTGTAGTTGGGTGGCAATCAAGCAATCGCCTAGATGGTTACTGCCGCGTATAGAGTTTGCAATGTCGCATATCAATGACACCTATTGCGCAAAGGTTTTTCTAAACCCCCTTTGCCCTGTCGAGAACCAGGGAAGTGAAATAGTCCTTGCTATGGACATCTTCAGTAGGCATAGTATGAGCGTTGCCATCGTAAAGAAATTAATGAAATGTTTCATGTGCCTGTAATACCACTCATAACTTACAAAACTAAACACAGCGCGAAACTGTAATGGGAATACTAACACAAAAAACGAGATTATAGACAATCATATACCGATCTTAATTTTCCAAATGGAGGATCACCACCATTTACATTTGCATAAATTATGAGAGCGGAGTTAACCACATTCTGCCAAACACACTGTTTCCTGATTAACAAAACAACTCATCTACTTCAAACTGTCAATCAAGGCAAAAATCCAAGATGGCTGCAACATCTGTTAAACATATTACAAAAGTTTTTGTTCATCTTTCTGTCGGTGTCGCAAAAAACTTTCACTTCCAGGAATTGAAGCTGGGATTGAGCAGACATCCCTTGTATGTACTGAAAAAGTGTTCCAACCATTTCGGTTGAATTTTTTGCTAGTTTTGAGGTAAACCTACCCTTGCCCTTATTTTAATCTTCAAAAGAGCCTTAACTATGATTATAACCTTTCCTTGCAGCATCGCAGTAGTTAGTATGCTAATTTGAAAACAATATGAGAACAAAACACACTTTTTTTTTTAATCAATCTTTTTAGCTTACCTTTGCATTGTCATTCAAACCAAAAGTGTATGCAAAATTTCATCTTAATCGGATGAGCTTAATTGCTTTGAAATTCAGTTGTAAGTTTTGACCCGAACACACATACATACAGGATGGGCACAAAATCATGGATCAAACGAAACAGGGCGATAGCTGGAGTTACAAGGGAAAAAAAAAATTGGTTCTTTATTACAAATTTCGCCCTGTTCTGTTTGATTCTCGATTTTTGGCCTAAACTGTATATCATCATCATATCAGCCGAAAGACGTCCACTGCTGGATATAGGCCTCCCCCAAGCGTCGCCACATTGACCGGTCCCGTGCGTCTCGCAACCAGCGGATCCCCGCAGCCTTCACCAGGTCATCGGTCCACCTGGTGGGAGGCCTTCCAACGCAACGTCTTCCGGTTCGCGGTCGCCACTCCAGAACCTTTCTGCCCCTTCGGCCATCCGTTCTGCAAGCAATGTGCCCTGCCCACTGCCACTTAAGTTTAGCAATTCTTCGGGCTATGTCGGTAACCCTAGTTCTCTTACCGTATATACATACAAGTTGATAATAAATAAAAAGCTTGTAAACATGATTTGCTTCGCAGATTTATTAAAGTTATTCATCTCAATTTTCTTCTATTTCTATCTTCTCGGTTGATCTGTCTTTCAAGTTGTTAAAATGTATTATCTCTTTGGGTATCGCTCTAACGCTTAACACCATATCATTGAGCCTTGTCTAATCTATGTCTTTCACTCCACATAAATAATAATCAGCCATCGAAAGATAGAAACTTCTGTGTCCTTGCTTCTTAATATTATGTCTTTGACGCAGGCAGCATCTTTCTTAACATAGGTAGGTTATTTTGTACCAGAAAAATCACGTCAAGGTTTTATTCGATCTCAAAACCAAGAAAGATCAAGCTTAATCACCAAATCTAGCAAGTACACAAGAAATAACATTTCCAATATCTCTAGAGAGAGTCATACACCAAGTTCTCTGCTCACCCCAAAATCGCAGTAAATTGGCAAACGATCGCGGTTCCCACGTCACCCGACACCCGCCACGCGACGCGCGCAGACGCAGCTTTATGTTTGTCATAGCATTATGTTCAGCGTAATGTTTGGATCGCTGCGAATGACGCTGAGTGCGAAAGTATAGTGAAGGGATAAGTGTATTAGTAATTATTGGGCTGTGTTCAAATGGTGTGAGAAATTGAGAATGGTCTAGTAATGCGTCGTAATTATTTTCATGAAATTGTGCTGAATGCAAATGATCTTATGTCAAATTAGTTTTATGAAGGAGATGCAATATTTTTTGTGTTAGAAAATGTACAGTTTATGAGTCAAATTGAGATTAAAACAACGTGTTATGCCGTAGAAGTAAAAAAAAGCCTTTGGTATTCTAAGTGTTTCTACTGACGTGCAATTGATCCGAATCAGTGCTTTTAAATCTAAATCATAGATAATATCCTACTTCTCAAACCATTAATAAAAACCGGCCATGTGCGAGTCGGACTCGCGCACGAAGGGTTCCGTACCATTGTCGCAAAAAACTGCAAAAAAGCACGTTTGTTTTATGGGTGCCCCACTTAAATATTTATTTTATTCTGATTTTAGTATTTGTTGTTATAGCGGCAACATAAATACATCATCTGTGTCTAGCTATCACGGTTCATGAGATACAGCCTGGTGACAGACAGACAGACAGACGGACCGTGGAGTCTTAGTAATAGAGTCCCGTTTTTACTCTTTGGGTACGGTACCATTTTCGAACTAATAGTAGATGGCCAGTCAGAAATATGAAGCCAGTTGCTGATACCAAAGCGTAGTAAGTATGAAGTAGAACATCAAAGGTGCAAAGAAAATTGATCCAAATTTTCCCCTAGTCGACGGCACTACTTTGTGCGCGAGATTAAAATGCATGGTATCTCATCCGACAACTCGTGCGAAAGAGATAGATGCTGTGATGAGTAGTAAGAAGCTAGTTCGCGCACGAATTAGCACTTTTGCAAAATTGTATCGAAATGAATGATGATTTAGGACGAAAACGAGCGCGCGAAATTTTATAAACAGATCTTTGGGAGTCTAAATATCATGAAAAAACGACTATATGTATATTCTCAAAATAAAATTATTTGCATTTTTGAATTACCAATCTATCCGTATGGAGGCCGTTTTGCAATTTTTCTTCTTCTTATGGTATTTATTTGCGCTCAAATGTTAAAATATGGAACTTTCGACGCTCATAAATTTCATTTTTTAGATCTATCTAGATAATGATGAGACACATTGATATTTATTTTTATTTTGAACGTACATCATCAAACAGTGGAGTAATCGCTAGACTACATTTGTATGGAAGAATTTTCGACTAATGTAACCTTAAATAGCTCAACACATGTCCTCTGATAAAGACGAAGCATGGACAGTCCCCCCCCAGGGGAGGCCCCCCATAGTACCCGACTTTTCCATTATCTTTAATGTGTCCAAATGAAACTTTACTTATGTGTCATCGGGCACTGCTATACGTCTTCATGTAACCGCCTTTTGTTTTTGTTTTTTTTTTTGTAGTAAAGGTTGGGGTAGAGTTGTTTGAAAGGCGATTTGAGGGTAGTTTGGGACTGAAAATGTTAGGGCTTTTGATGAGGTGCATGCGAGCTAGTAAGGTATCCAGTATTATAGTGAGTTATGCTTGCAAAGTACAATGGCGAAATCTTAGCTGATTTCAATTTAAGCGTCTGAAAGTGAGTTATATACGAAATAAATTCCATTAATTTTCTAGGTTTTTCAAAAGTATGACATTAACTGGTTTATCTATTTATAACTTCATGCAACATTAAAGTACATAGGCGGACTTAATGCCTGAGGCATTCTCTAGTAGTCGTATAAGTCAGATAAAACAATGTATCGGCTTCTGCCATTGTCCTTTGCAATTATAAAAAAATAAAAACTTCGTGCACACAAACGTACAGAGGCGGACTTAATGCCTTAAGCATTTTAGTTAACTACAGCTTAACTAGAAGAAAATGCGATGCATAAGAAGAATGAGATGAGAATGTGATAAAGAGACCAGTTTTACACGTGAAAAAATATCATTTTTGTAGAATATAGAAAGGCAAGAAAACTCAAGGTACTTAGCAGAATAATCAAGATTATACTTAGACTTAGGTGAATGAAAATATTCTTCTTTCTGTCGTTTATAAATATATGAGTATTTACATTAAATACTCCTGAATTAAATTACCGAACAGCATTAAATATTCCCGCCATTAAACAAAAACAAAAATACCACAAAAAAAAAACTTAATCCAAACCCACAATAAAACCAATACCACAAATAAAATACAAATCACATTTAAATTCTCCACAAAAACAATAACTCGGTATCACATTACTCTCTTTAACCGACTTTCATTGACAGCCACCCCCACCTGGTCGGCGCGTGCGCAGAACTTGCGAGGAACAGATGTATAAGACTTGTATACATTACCCTTGCGTACAGTGGAAATAACCTTGTTCTAAGAGCTCATGGTAGCCCCCCAGTTCGAAGTTTTATTCAAACCCTTCGTTCCATTGTTCTTTTTACGAATTGTTTTCGATTTAATTCATCGCTTGCGTGCGTCTGACGGGTTGATTCGGGGGTCCGTGCAGGGTTGGTCCTGATGACAAATACTTGAGTAGATTTAGGAAATGTTTGAAAATATGGTGTCGGCAATGTTGGCGTTTGTAGTGGGTACAGGCTGGATTTCAGACTGAAAAATGTAAATGTTATTTTTTTAATTTATCGCCAACTTAATTGATCAAAACGTAGATATAAATGCTGGTAGATTTCTGATCTATTCCGAACATAACTTATGAGATGTCACGTAACTTTTTTGGTCTTTAATAATGTAGGTATATTTTAGAGTTTCGTATCCAAAGGTTAAAAACGGGACCCTATTACTAAGACTCCGCGGTCCGTCTGTCACCAGGCTGTATCTCATGAACCGTGATAGCTAGACAGTTGAAATTTTCACAGATGATGTATTTCTGTTGCCGCTATAACAAAAAATACTAAAAACAGAATAAAATAAATATTTAAGTGGGGCTCCCATACAACAAACGTGATTTTTTGTCGTTTTATGCAATAATGGTACAGAACCCGTCGTGCGCGAGTCCGACTCGCACTTAGCCGGTTTATTTTTCTATTCTATTGTCTGTTTTCGTTGAAGGTTTCGGCACAGGTTCCATTAGTAAACCCATCATCTCACCATTTATTTTCAAGTCCCATGCAATCTATTCCTACCCAATTTTATTTTGAACACTATCTTTAATGTAAACCCCAGCATTATAAGACATAACATAAGCACTTAGATCAGATTTTCTCAATCCCAAATTCTCAAAATTTCAGCTACATTATTCAACAAATCCACTTGTACCTTTCTTCTTTGACGACACATTCTCAAAATCTAAATTATTCAACAAACACACGTTTACGTACCTCTCTTCCCTTCTACAGACTTCAATCAAAATTATCTACTATCTACCTCGCACGTACAACCCTGGTCCGTTGTACCTTATTGTTTTCTTAACCAAAGTTAACCCTACCGCAGCGTAAGCCCGTTCAATGATTTGTTTGTTAAAAATAATTGCTGTGTTCGAAGTGAGTAATCAAGTGTTATTTTTTTATATATTTTTGGTAGTATAGTGTTGTTGACGAATACGTGTAATGGGGTGTGTAACTTGTAATTAGATTTTGTTATTTTTGAGAGTTAAAAGTTTTTGTTTTTGTAGTGTTTTGTTAAGTTTGCTGGACTTTCCAAACACAAAAAGTCGATTGAAAATAGATCGTTGTCTATAAAGACGAAATAGAAAGAAATTCAAATCGAGATCAAAAATAATGAAGATAATGAATGAGAAAAGCAACGCTTGTCGAGGTCAGTCCGTGGATGGGTGACCATTTCAACATACCGAGTTTCCTCCGTGCCTCGGAAAGCACGTTAAGCGGTTGGTTCTGGCTGTCATTTGAAGATCTTTGACCGACGTTACGGGTAGTCAGAAGCTTGAGATCTGACACCAGTCTTGCCAAGAGGTACCGTGTTGTCCAGTTACTGTGTTGTGGAGGTCAGATAGGCAGTCGCTCCATGTAAAACACTGGTACTCAGCTGAATCCGGTAAGACTGGAAGCCGACCCCAACATAATTGGGCAAAAGAAGAATGAAAATAACATGAAGTTCCGTACCTACATATATAAACCAGCCTGTAATTTTCCAACATGCAGCATCACAGGTCGCTTCTTAAAAAAAAAAGGCACAAGTAAAATCATCACTACATCGCATAATGGCGATTTCAGTTATCAACATTATTAAAAAAATAACTCTAACAATATACTCAAATTAAACAGGTGACGCAAACCATACACCAATTTAAAAATAAATACAAACACAATCAATTACTAATCGATTTCCGTCACTTTACTTTAGTCGAGTTGTTACGTTTTCGCTAACGACACAACATAGAGAATGGACTGAGGGGAAAGCACCCTTACAAAATTGACCACGAACTGAGGAAAACCTTTAAAACTGGCCCTCTGTAGAAAGAGCTAAAGCGACTGCAGCCAATACCTGTGTCTTTTTTGTGGTTGCACCGATGAAGGAGACACTATAGGCCCTTTTTTGTGGCAATCCCACCGCACTATTCCCAAACCACTGCAACTCCCGAAAGCCAGAATCAACAGTGGCGACCGCCAGTAAAGCGCCGAAGCAATGTAGCTCGACAAAGTCCCGGAGAATGAATTTAACTGTCTTGGATCCCGCAACGAAATTAATCACACTACATGCCTGTGATGTAGCCCAATGGCCTAATAAGAATTCTAGAAAAATGAAATATCAGGCCGCGCTTTAGCTCTCTCACACCTTTCTGCCCGTATTCACTTCAACAATCTATATAATCTTTTTCAAACTATTTAGGGCTTCCAGTCTTAAAGGATGCAGAGTACCAGTATGTTTCATGGAACGACTACCTATAAGTCTATAACCTCCAACTACCACTACCAACAATCTACCTATTCACTTGACACCTGAATAACGCTCACTCCATTCTCCCTGTCTATGGTTGCTACAAATCCGCTAACGACATAAAATGGCCGCTCACTAGGGCAAACAGAATTATAACAATAATGCGGTAATGATGCATTCGTCCCATATGGTGTGAAACGGTTCGCCGGTGTTGCCGCTAAAAAAATAACTGAAGGTGTCTGCACCAATTACTGTTCGAGAGGGCTTTAGTTTTTTAGGGCTCTTATTGAACTTTGTATTACGATTTTCTAAACTTATTGTTCTAGAGAGTTGAATTTTTTTTTTTTGAGAGGTTAAATTATTGTTGAGGGTCATAGGTTAGTTTTTGTTCAGGCAAAAATGCAGCACAAGAGCCAGAGCAAAGCTACATGAATATAGTCGGTTGAATATGTAATATAGATACATTGAGAAAGACTGTATTGGATACCTATATTCTTACCTAAAATCGTTTGTTTTAATATGAAGAATTGACTGATGAGCTAACATCGTCGACAAATGATTGTCAAGAATGACAACTAAAAAAGTTTATAAAAAAAAACAAAAAACCCGACTGCTTAAAAAGCGAACTAAAAAGACGTGAATAAGAAGAAAATTATGCTGTGCAGTCGGAGGATACATATTCGCGAGCTGGCTGACCAACACCAGATGTATCATCCGACTGCACAGCATGATTTTCTTCTTGTAATTTTCTTCCAAGTAATATCAAACATTTGACACATCACTTAGATAACTAATTAATTACCAAATACGATACAACATAATTCTGCTAATCAATAACTAATTACGTAATAATAATATCAAACAATAGTAGGTAATAACACAGCCTAATCAGTACCAAGTATTCGATTATCGAGTTAATTTCGTTGTCAAACGAATCAGAATATTCGATTAGTCTAATCGAATAATAGCTACCTATTCGTAATTTGAATAAGTTTAATCAGCTGTAGCCAAATGGCGTTCAATTTTGTATAAAGAATTCGGTGAAGGGTTGGATTTGAATTTCGAACAGGTGTTTGAATAGTTTTCTTGACAGGTCTAATATGGCGGTATGGAATGATCGCAGTCATTCTGCTGGAGCCTTTGCCCAACTATTTATGTCGAGGTCGATTTTGAGGCTAGCAGCGGGGTCTCAGTATTCTACATAGACCGACTGACCTCCAACTGCAACACACTACAGTAGGTAAGTACTTGGCAAGAGTAGTGTAAAATTTTTGGCTTCTGACCCTAAAGACTGTCAAAGATGTACACAATTTTACCGGCAAAATTAATCACAATTTGAGAGGTTTATTGCCAAACTGAATCCTGTTGGAAAAACCCAATACTTAACAGATTTTCGGAATTAAATCGAAACCAGGACTATCAAGCTCTGCACTTCTCTCTTTCTTCTTCTCTTCTTAACTTTGATATACACTAACTATGCTTCGTTGGTCAAAAGAAAGAAAATTGGTGGAGAAAACTAGGAGAGTAGAGAGGAGTGGCGGAGCTCGTGGCTAAATAATAACAGCCGCACGGGTCGATCTTCAAGGTAAAGCAACGCTTGCCGAGGTCGGTCCGTGGATGGGTGACCATTTCAAAATACCGAGGTTCCTCCGTGCCTCGGAAAGCGGTCCCGGCTGTCATTTGAAGATCTTTGTCAGTCGTTACGGGTAGTCAGAAGCTTGAGATCTGACACCAGTCTTGCAAAGGGGAATAATGTTACCTAGTTACTGGGTTGTGGAGGTCAGATAGGCAGTCGCTCCATGTAAAACACTGGTATTCAGCTGAATCCGGTAACTCTGGAAGCCGACCCCAACAACAATTGGGACAAGGCTAGGCAGATGATGAGAAATACTAGGAGAGTAGAGAGTAGATGGATATATTTCCTTGATTTTCTTCACCAAAAAGTAATCTAGGCCAAAATAATGAAGTCCTCGTGAAAACAAATGATTACGGGCGCAAACGAAAGGCGTTTCAAACACATGTTCCACTCACGTCGACCAAAACGTTCGTACTGCCTAATGATTATTGAAATCGCCAGTTGCCCAGTCTATTTTTGTTTAGGAATTCTAAACGTTCATGCTAGAACGTGCTGTGTCTATATGTGGGTTTCAGTTACCGGTATGTACTATTTGTATGTGAGTATGTTGGGAATTATCTTTACGGATAGCTGTACTATATTGACAAGGAAGAAAATGACAAATGGGCACGAATATACCTTGGAATATACCTGAAATAAATGGCACTCTCCTTTGGGGAAAAGACGTTTTCCAATCCTATTTTCACTATAGAAATACCCGAAACAACAACTTAAATCCATGCAAATGTAGTTGAACCAATGAACTTGGAGATACTGAAGTCCAATATAGCTGCAACTCTTGTCTTCTCCTGATAGGTTCACACCTAAAAATTTCTCACTTCAAAGGTTGTGGTGTTACTCAAAAGCACACATTTGAACACTAAATTAGATCATTTGGTTGTACAGTAGATACGGATTGGCTTTACGAAGTTATGTGCAAATTAGGAATAAAAGAAAAGAAAGTCACCGTTTAGGATCTTAAGACCAGTCTATTGAGGACTGGTTACTAATCACTGCAACTGTTCTTTAAGCCCTTATACTTCTCTGCTTGTGTCTGAAGTAGAAGGCCACATTTTTCCAGTAGTGAATAAGGCTTTGCATCACTGTACGTTTTAACACTAGGATGAGTTTAAGGGCGGAAGTTTTGAGGGCAGTCTTATGGACCCTTGACGTTTAATCCCTTGAGTGCCTAAAATGTGGATCCACGCGAAACAGAATGGCGGTAATAACGGCACACAGCCGGTTAAAAGAAATTTATGCTATGCAGTCGGAGGATACATATTCGCGAGCTGGCTGAGACCAAAACCAGATGTATCCTCCGACTACACAGCATGATTTTCTTCTTGTTTATGTCTTTTTTGTTCGCTTCTCTTCGGGATTTAATATTTTTTTAATTAACATTTTTTATTTATAACTTTTTAGATAACATTTTTTTTGCAGTTATGTATGTACATTTAAACATATAAGTGTTACGTATTTTTGAAATCTCCTCTTAAAACCCTTTATTTTGATATCCCACACGACGGGTTTGGAAGAAAAAAAAGAAACAGGTCACAAATAGCACCCAAAAGCCGCCATTTTACTATCATCCAATTTTAATTCAGCCAGTGACATTCGAAAGTTTAAGGCGAATCGATTGACGTAAGAATCATCAAAATCGGCCGACGCCTTTGGCTTCTAGAACGCCACATAGAAACAAACATACATTCATAGACTGATAAACAAATTACCCTCCTTCAGCAGTTGGATAAAAAGTACTAGTTGTCTAATGTAAATAATTTTGTTGATATGATCAAGATAGTACAATGATATCCTTTTCCATGTTGGCATGCCAAATTCGTCAGTTATAAATACTAGTAAAGTTAAGAGTAAGCAGATATATTGTACCTGTTTGTAAGTACAAGCAGTTACTACATCAATCCTTCGCTTCCCAGCCAAAAATCATGAACGCCATTACAAGAGTCATCAAGCTAACTGCAACAATACATCAGTTCCTATAATCTGACTAACGATCGTTAGAAACTATCATGACTGCAATTAAACGTGAGTTTTTTCGGTAATTACTGGTAAGTCGAGTGCTGGTTATCAATCATAGATGTGGTAATGGAAATAAGGAATGTAAGTGCTTTGGATGCGAAGGTGGCAGTCGAAATGTTGGATTGGAGGCGAGTAGTAATCTACATGTCAATGGGGTTCAAGAGCAGACTGGCGAGCGAAAAGCTGTGGGTTTGATCGTAGCTGGAAGCACAATTTATCTATTCAGCAAGCTATTGATTTTCGGCATACTTAAATATTAATTCGCACATTGCTATTAATCTTTTTAAATGAAAGCTACAGAAAGTGCTGTTGTCTCCCTTTTCTTTGAAAGGTAGACACACGTTGGTTACAGCTAAAGTACAAAACCGATTTTGATTGTTTCTTCTTCGTGTCAGTCATATTCAGATTATAGAACGGTATGTTCAATATATCAGTACTCAGCCACGTCATACAGAGCGCTGGTCAAAGGTCTTTGTATGAATGAAAGAACAAGTACCCTAAAATAGTCTAAAATAGAAGAAGTCTTTATACTTCAAGGGGTTAATTATAGACCAGTTTTATTGCCATAAATCCTGTCAATATCTTTACTAAGATTTATCAACTTTACTTTCCGACTGCATGGTCTTACAGACGTTTGTAATTCCGCAGAAATACTACCAGCCGTCCTAACTACCTCAAATTCACATAGAATATTCCTTAATATCCTCCGACTTCCTTATTTCATAAACTTGCTATTACACACTGGCCATAAGGCAGGTGCCTACCGCGCAAGCACTAATGCCTTAGTGGCGTGCGCGTCGCCTCATTAGCCGAGCGCTCCCGAAGTATTACGACATGAGCCGAAGTGTTACAACAATAGCCGAACGCTTTAAATTTAACGTCTTTAGGATGTCTGTTTCTAATTGAGGGTAGGAAGCACTAAGAGGTGGTGATTTGCTGGAATAAGTGAGTGAGAATATTATTGGTTAGGTAAGGTTAATTGGGAAGATTGTTTTAATGAGATTTGCTAGTCATTGGGTGTCACAATGAGTAATTGTAAACATTTCTCATAATCTCTCTAAGCTCTATCTTGACTTACCATTTTGTTATGTTGTGTTACAAAAAGTGCAAAGATCTAACAATAACATAACCTAAAACTACATTCATAACATAATGCCTTTAACTCCGATGGGTAGGGCAGAGGTATGCCTTATTATACAACCACAAAACGCCAATAAGTACCATGTAATAGAGATCTAGTCTAATGCCCTCCACTGCACACAAATCCAAGCTCCAGAGACTGCAACAGCTGTCAGACGCCACCAGGAAAATCTACCAACTCACTAGGGAATGGAACCCAGGCCCTCAAGGTCGACAGCAGCACTTACAACCAACTGTACAGCCTAGAAGTAACACACTTATATAATATTATATAGGCGAAAGTCTGTGAGTGTGTATGTGTTTGTTACTTTTGCACACTCTAACAGCTGGACGGATCTGGATGAAATTTGGCACTGAGATAGATTACAGTCTCGAATAGCACATATGATACTTTTATCCCGGGAATATGTTTCCTTGAGACTTTCAGGCGGGCAAAACCGCTGGTAGAAGCTAGTAATAATATTATAAAGGCGAAAGTTTGTAAGTGTGTGTTTGTTATTTCTTTACGCTTAAACGGCTAGACCAATTTTGATGAAATTTGGTATGGAGGTAGCTAACACCCTGGATTAACACTCAGGATACTTTTTATCCCGGGAATATGTTTTCTCGGGATACTTTTCGACTTTCACGCAGATGAAGCCGCTAGTAGAAGCTAGTTTAGTATAATTATGATTTTACCACACACGTAACAACTTCCTAAGTCCAAACAAAAAATAAATATGTCTATTTTTTTAAGCTGGGCCGTTTAGTCACGGTCGAATGACCACAGTTGCTCGTTTCGCGTCATTGAGTCGCTTCGGCTCTGTCAGGGGTCCAAATTATGTTTAATTCTATAATTGATATAAAAAGACCGTCCGTGTGTCCGTGCCTTGTTAGTGCTCGCAGAATGGTGTTTCCGAAAAAGGGTCAATACTTTAAAAACAGTAATTCAAATACTAGCCAGTGTCAGAGTAAAAATTTGTTCATTTCTTGCCAGAAGAAAACCTACTTTTATGCCTTTTCAAACTACTTTTCTGGAAAAAGCCATCAAAATCGGTTCCATAGCTTAGACGTGAGGATGCACCAAACAAGACGGACAGAACAGTTCGTTCTATGAACACTACTCAATACTTTGACCCACCTTCTGTGTTTATTCTATTTTGTTTGTTATTTATGTATTCTATATTATTCCGTTTCCGTAAGTGTGTCCGTGGCATCAACAGTGGGCCCTATCAGAATATCAGCGCAGCATTATTTCTTTTTTGGATATCGCTGCACATGCTGAATAAGAAACCTTTTTGGTATCGCACGGGGTTTTTTTATTGAGGAGGAGCTCGTGGCTAAATAATAACAGCCGCACGGGTCGATCTTTAAGGTTAAGCAACGCTTGACGAGGACGGTCCGTGGATGGGTGACCATTTCAACATACCGAGTTTCCTCCGTGCCTCGGAAAGCACGTTAAGCCGTTGGTCCCGGCGGTCATTTGAAGATCTTTGACAGTCGTTACGAATAGTCAGACGCTTGAGATCTGACACCAGTCTAGCAAAGGGGTACCGTGTTACCCAGTTACTGGGTTGTGGAGGTCAGATAGGCAGTCGCTCCATGTAAAACACTGGTACTCAGCTAAATCCGGTTAGACTGGAAGCCGACCCCAACATAATTGGGAAAAGGCTAGGCAGATGATGACGGGGTTTTTTTATTTTTATTATTGTTTAATTTTATGCATATTTCTCGTGTCTCCTGTGCGGGTCACAAACAAATATTTTTCTTTCTTTCAATGACATCTTCCCTTTGGGTAACCACTCTGCGCGTCAAGATATAAAATTGCCGGAGAAGAATTCGACCCAAGCATTTTTTTAAGATATGAAGCTGATGATTTCTTGAGCCGATGCCGTTAGGAAGATCTTTGAAAATGGCGTTTTCTTTTGTAATATTTAAATGGCTGTTACTTTTATATACCTAACAGTAAGTGTATTTGATCAACCAATTGTTTGTAAGATCTTTGGAAGAACCTCATGTTCAAGACTTCAGTGGACATCCCGTACAAGCCTTGGTAGAGTTAACCCAAGATCCTTACAAAACAGCCTTTGATATACCATCTCAATATATCACACATTCTAACCATATCTGTTCTCCTTGTCCACAGAGACCACCGTCTTCATCGTTGTCATACGGTGGCGCGGTGAACGATGATGTTCGTTCCCCAGGCTCCGGTGGCACTCCTGGACCCCTCAGCCAGCCCCCGTCGCAGACCCTCGACGCGACAGATCCAGGTAAGCTTCTAGATTATTATGTTGCCCTGGTACTTTTCTTGGGAAGTTGCTAGATGGTTGTGATGGGATGGTAAGAGACTTCGTCTACGTAGAGTTCCTTTGTTTTATGTAGACCTAGTACTGTAGTTAATTGGTAACATAATTATGTGTTTTTATACCATCATAATTCCGGTGTGAGGGAGAGAGCTATACAAGACGAATAGCACTCAGCATTTTTATTTTACAACTAGCTGACCCGGCAAACTTTGTTTTGCCATAAAAACACCAAACATTTATCTACCCTACCTTACACTACCTACCCTACCCTACCCTACACTACCCTACCCTACCCGACCCTACACTACCCTACCCTACACTACCCTACCCTATCCTACACTACCCTACCCTACACTACCTTCCCTACCCTACGTTACACTACCCTACCCTATCCTACACTACCCTACCCTACACTACCCTACCCTACACTACCCTACCCTACACTACCCTACCCTACACTACACTACACTACCCTACCCTACACTACCCTACCCTACCCTACACTACCCTACCCTACACTACCCTACCCTACCCTACACTACCCTACCCTACCCTACACTACACTACCCTACACTACACTACCCTACCCTACTACACAAAGCAGAAATAGCTTATACAATAGCAATAAAGTTCAAATTGACTCTACGTTTTAGTTAGAAAACTTTTGTATGGGAAAAAGAAAAGGACTGTTTTTTTTTTTTCCGGCAATTATTAGAATTTTTTTCCCCGTAAAAACCATCTTTGAACTTCAACGAACATTTAAAAAAAAGAATTGGCCAAATTGGTCCAGGCGTTGTTGAGTTATGCGCTTACCAACACATTTTGCGATTCATTTTTATATTATAGATGGAATCATGATGTTGTCGGTATTTAGAAGTAAGTGCAACCCTCTGGACAATTGGACATAAGTCCAGGTCACATCAACCAGTCTTGTGCTTCGGTATAATGTTCCTTTGGACTGATAAAACTCTTTTTAAAGCTAGTGATTAAATATAAAACGCAAAAAGACTGATCCATCTTATTCTGATAGCCTAGTAGTTCAATCAGAAATGTTCAATATACATGGCTTTAAATTGCACTTCTTGTTCAATAAGTTGTTCATTTATGTACGAGTACCTCCTTGATAACTTCCAAAACAAAAATAATTTTTCAATTCTAACCAGTAGTGCCTGAGATTAGCGCGTTCAAACAAACTCTTGAGCTTTATAATTTAAGTATAGATACCTCTAAAACCATTAAACTGTCAAGGAAAATGAAAAGGTTAAAACTATTGAGTTTCTTTCAAGCGCAGTCACGGTTGAAAGCTAGTCTGAATCCTACCAATATTTTAATTGCGATATTTAGAGGAAATTCCATAATTCAATATCGAAAGGATGAAATAATCATTGGTTTCCGGCGATGAAAAAAATTTTTAACACCTAAAACCACGCTATTTGGCTCATTTAGTTAAACGCTCATTATTTGAGCATAAATTACGGTTTTTTTGCTGTTTTTAAACGCAAGAAGTTAAGTTGTTGGTATCGGGTTTGTAACACATTGGTAGATAGGCGTTATGATTGTTTTGCTATAAAAAAATAATGAGAAGCTAAGAATGAACATAGATAATAAATCACAGACTAGCAAAGATAATTTAGGAATAACCAAAGTCATCTAAAATTGAAATACATCACAGATATATTAAAACAATTTCAATATATGATTACTCTGTATCTCATCAGAATATGTTAATTTTAAAGATCATAACACTGTTCTTGCTATACAGCAAAAACTATCTTTTACGACACGTACCGCGTCGCTTCACTGCGCTACACATACCTAATGATGTTGACTATTGTAACCAGTGCTGCCAACTCGTCTAAGCAAAAACGCGCTGTTAGCTCTTTAAAAAGGCGCTAGAAAGCGCTAAACGGTTGCTGAAAAAAAAAATGCTGTATTCGGCGCCAAATTCAAACAAAACGCCCAATAATTTGAGACTAGGGATGCATAAACGTATTTTTATTTATTTTATTGAATCAAAATATGTCATTTATAAGAGTTACATACATTAGAGTACTTGTTTAGTAAAAATAAAAATAAAGTAATAACGTGGTAATGTAATTATTTTATAAAGGAATTAAATTAATTCATCATCGTCTGATTCTACCAAAATTGTTGGTCTTGATCAGTTTTAGACTTCAATTTATATTTATCTGTGGATGAAATTTTCCTCAACACGTCGTTTGGGAGTTGATGATTTGCGCAGTTAATATTTTTTTATAGAAAGTCCAAAGTTTAAAAAAGCGCTAGATTTAGTTAGCGCTAGGCACTAAAACGCGCTAATGAACAAAAAAAGCGCTAGATCTGGCGCTGAAAGCGCTAAGTTGGCAGCACTGATTGCAACATAGTAACCACTCGTATCCGCTTTAGTAATCGATTCTCATCGGAATATACGATTATATTTATCGATTAACCAGGACCTATCGGGTTTCATAGCCTACATAGGTTCCGTACTTTAAAAACCCCACGCAAATTGGTTTAGAAAGCCAATAATAAACGTCAAGGGTGTGTTTACCTGACTCCTACGCTTCGTCCACAACAATTAACATGTCCACACTCGGATCTAGATCCGACTCGACACGTCAACACCCTTTGAGAGCCAATTGAAAACTGACAGGTCCACATCGTCACGTCACTATCGCACGTCAAACTTCTTCTGCTTGAAATTTGTAAAAAGAACTGTGGACCACGCCAGCCGAGCTTTTGTCAACGTTCCGATATCCGTCACGAACCCGAGAATCACTCGTCACTCAGCCGCGACATGTTACCTTACGTATCTCGATCGATTGTCATGGTATTCATTCGTAAATGACTGATGGGTGTCCGTAGAACGGGACGTTACGACGTTCCGACACTAGCGCCGACCTCACAATAGGTATTGAAATGAGACAGGATTGTGTGCACGTATCGCCGATGCATCTCGGTTTATCGCTTTCATATTCCTATGCGCTGGTAATTTGTGTGGGATTACATTGTGCTATTCGTATTTACCATTCAAAATATTCAGGTGCGGTGACTTTTTGATATTTCCATGTAAAAAATCCGTGTCTCGAAAAAGGTGCGACTACAAAAGACGCAATCACTAGCGCACCGTTTGACAGCTGTCAAAAATGGCCGACGCGTTCGCGCGAAAAACTAACAAAGCGTCAGCGACTGTGTTTTTTTCACATTTCCACGTAGTTTTTGTGGAAAAATTATGCTTTCGACACACGTATGTGTAATTGTTTGGTTTGTCGCACGGCGGGAGCTGCGAAATGCTGGCCAAATTGAATTTTGTGTGGCCGCGGTGTCCGTACTGATCTGTAACTAGGAACCATTTTGTTTTCAACTTTTTTTCTGGTCTATCCATCGAGAATAAATAATTGCGTAATATATTGATGCGTTGCGGATTGTGGATCGTTTCGTGACAGTGGGCGATGTCTCCCACGAGTGGAAAAAAATATATAATTCAGTTGCGTCTATCTAAGGTTAAGAAGTTAACATTTATTGTGCTTTTAATATATTGATATCATAAATCATTTGTTATTAGGTCACAGTTATTACTCGTCAGAAAAAGCTGCTATTAATATTATATCAATAATACGAGCGTAGGTATAATAAATACAAATAATATGTCAGATAAGATGTCTTTATTATCTGGAATGCAATTAAATCTGCAGGCTTCAACGCAAAAAGATGCCAAAAACAATTATAACCACAATAACCCGTTTCGACAAAACAATAACTGGCCTAATTACACCAAAAATTCCCTCGTTCTCCGCTGTGCCATAAAGGGCTAACTCACTCCCGTGAATTATTCAAAATTCAAAATTTGCCTATAATTCAATCAGTCCATGTCCCCGGTCTCCCCGGGGAGGGGGCGAGGGGAGAGCGGGCGATTATTTCAGAATTTAATATTAATTAACTGACGCTCTCTGCGTTCATAATTGCGTTTTTCAATTACCGAATGACAATTATGCGCAAATTTTGGATCAGACAGGACGACGCTGCTAATTGTCAACCATTGACACTCGTGCAGATGATTTTTTTTCGCGTCGGCCATGTTTATCGATGTGAACGGAATTTATTTTGTTGGATTTAAAAAAAGATTTTTTGTCTGATTGTTCGAAAATAAGGCAGAGGAATCTGATTCAGCCTAATTTGACAGGTGACAAGTTATTATTTCTGTTTTCTGTACGTTCAGTTTTTATGTAAAAAGTCTGGCTTCCATGCCTGTTCTATGTTTGCAGCAAAATGGCGATGGATGAAAGCTGAAAATATAGAGTTGACGCTTTTTCAATGAACATTTAAGGCTACCACCGCTTTGACCAATTTAAAAGATATTCCATAAACTGGTAAAGTAAGATTTAGACTATGTCTGTATGTTTTCCTTTTTTCATTTATATTTGTCAAAGTTGAACACTAAGCCTCTGTTGACAGCGCAATTTTGAGCATTTTCTGAGGGTTCTAGTGCTTCTAAAGATAATGTATCATCAAAAAGGAAAACAATAGGGACATAGAATATATTTTTCATTTTCAGTTTATGGAATATCTTTTAAATTGGTTCAATATTAGAGGAGAAAATAGACGAGAGCCAAACCTCGAATTATGACTTTTTACTTAGGAAATTCAGTCGGTGCTCTCTGCCCCCGTTTCCTCTTAATGTCAAAAATTGACCAATCACCACGTTTGACAAGAAGATTAGTGACTGCAGTATTTTATGCTGTGTCTTGAGATCTAAATATCTTCTAAAGTATTTTTCTTGCGTTTAAAATTCGAAGGGTCCCAAAAAGCCAGCTAATAACCAGGTCTTGTTTAAGCAGTTCCTATTACCAGACTCTGGCAGGAAGCCAGAACACCCTAGAGTTTTAAGAACCCAACAGGGTTTTCACATGTGAATTAAATCTTTACTCGGCATGCTAATGGCGGCGTGTGAGCCACTTTTATGCTGATTACTTATTTAAATAATACATATTGTTTGCCAGGTGTAACTTTAATGGGGTCCTTGATCTTTCCTTCGTGTCCTTTTGGATTTAGTGGGGTAATTATCGCAGTTGTGGTTAGGGTATTGGGGCGTTTTTGAAGTCTAGGTTGCAAATTTATCTAATGGCTTTTTGAGTTTGGACCTTAGATGTGGAGATTTTCAACTGGAACTATCTAAATGGAATAAAAGTGAGCCCTAAGACATATAAAAAACTGGCCAAGTGCGAGTCGGACTCGCGCACGAAGGGTTCCGTACCATTATCGCAAAAACGGCAAAAATATCACGTTTGTTGTATGTTGCAGCCTCACTTAAATATTTGTTATATTCTGTTTTTAATATTTGTTGTTATAGCAGCAACAGAAATAAATCATCTGTAAAAATTTCAACTGTCTAGCTATCACGGTTCTAGAGATACAGCCTGGTGACAGACGGACAGACAGACAGACGGATCGTGGAGTCTTAGTAATAGGGTTCCGTTTTTACCCTTTGGGTACGGAACCCTAAAAAGAACCCTAATTAATGATTCAAAGTTGGTCAACTTTCTTGTCTGCAGTCTTTACAAAAAAAAATACAACCGAATTGAGAACCTTACCCTTTTTAGAAGTCTGCTGAAAATAGGAAAGGAACACTTTGTTCATCTATTTGGAAAATATTAAAGACAGCATTGTTCACACGGGAAATTGTTACAACCAGAGCCAAAACTTAACCTTTCAAAAACTCAAGTAGGGGTAAAAACGACCCTCAAAATTCACGGTACACAGCACACTAAATTAGATAGCAATTCTTAACCAAAAGAGGCGTCAAGTGTAACCCGTACAAAATATGACGATTATTAAGTTAGCCACCCTTGAGGAGGTGGGGCAAATACGAAACACAATTACCCCCTGCCTGTTGGGTTCCATTTTCGTCAGAGTTCTGACAATAACTTGGTATTCTACCCACGGTCAGAATGACCGCTGAGTGGTCGTCGTGTGCTTAGAATTTCCTAGGACCTAGTCCCATCCGGGTGACGGTAATGTCAAGTCGTGTTGAAAACGTGTTTTTTTGCGTGCTAACTGTTCTACGCAATGGCGTATGCTAAGCAGCTCGCGTCTTTTTGATGGCGTTTTTTTATGTTTGACGTATGATCTTGCGTTTTAATTGTGTTGGGAAGTTATGAGCTATTTTCATGTAAATTGTTTTGGGGTATATATTTGTGTAAGGAGTTTTTAAGCAAGTTTCGGTTTTGTTGCATATTATTGTTGGTATGGTCTTTCAATTATTTTGAATAAATACGATTGTTTTTGTGGCTTATATGGGACACTTGAACAAAATAAAGCCATCCGTAAACCACCCTCCTGAAACCTAATAAATCGAAAACGCACTATCAAAACTTCAGTAACTACCACAACGTTCTATCAAAACTGCAAGTCAGCTCCAAGTGATCCAATAAAGTGTACACCAGGGACTTCAGCTTATCAATATTTCAGGCACAAAATTGAAAATTACCGGAACCCCCGGCTGACTTACATAAGTCAAACCTATCGAAACCAATAAAATATTAACTGGGAACGTTTTCCCGCCATTTTTCACCGGCCATTCGACTTTCGTATCACGTCCCGCCCGCACTTACACTCAATGCTAAATGTAATCATAAAATTGTTGTTAATAATTCATGTCGGAGAGAAACGGCTCTATGGGAGGGAAAGAGAGGTGTGGCAGCGGGATTATTAAATTCTGTGAATGCTCACTTTGTATCTAATATCCGAATGTGTTTAATATTAGATTAGCGGAGGGTCCGTGTTTGCCCGACTTCCCCGGGGCGTGGTGTTCCGTGATAGATTCGCGTTAAGTTACCTTTTCCCCGAATTATGATTGGTTGATGGTTTCTCCTCATTTGGAAATGGAAAATTCGCCCTTTGAACGTGTGGGTAGTCGGGAATTGGTAATAATTAGGAGTATTCTAATACATTGACACTCCTGTGTTATATTGTATTGGAGTTACTTATTATATGGCCATTTTCCGTAATAATGTTATGTTTCAAAGCTTGGAATGTATATAGATTGATAAAAAATAGTGGTTTGACTGACATGCAGAATATTTTAGTACCTATTCTGTTGTGTTCTGCTCTCAAAAATGCTATTTCTGCAGTCACATTCTTGTTCATAAAAATCGCTAAACTATTTAGCATCGGGTAAGCAGATTCTTAATTCAAATTCTCTATATACAATTTTATTAATCAGTTGCTAACATACCAAAAAGCTTGATGAACAACATTGCATATCTCTCGAAATTTTCACCTACAACAGAATATACACCTATACCAAGAGCTTCTTTCAAGATACTTCGGCTCAATATTAAAAAAAACAAAACCAAACAGTTCACTGATCATCATTAACCGGTTACCAAAATAATGGTAACCTGAGCCGCACCAAGGCTTCCTCGTTTCCCGTTCATCTGTGGTTTTGGACCTCAGGAATCATGTATCTTACAAAACGAAATGTAATAAGGTTCAGTTACAGCTACATGAGAATTTCTGTCATTGATGCTACCAAATCTACCATGTTGTTTTTTGACCCATCAGTCTTCTTAGGATTGGAGTTTTGATATCCTTCTACTGAAAACTGCCTTGATGATTATCAGTTTCTTTCTTCGGTATCTAAAGCTGAGGTTACTTTTATTTGGTTTCCTATTTTCATCATCATCATTCTCCTACTTATTCCAATTTATTTGTGGTCGGCACAGTATGTCTTTTTCTCCCTAACATCGATATTTGTCATCAGGATTAGGTATCCTCTTCTAGAGAAAACATTGTCTTGAATACAAGATTTTATAGAATAGTTATTAAACAGATGTGTTTTACTAAAGTGCACAAACCTGTATCTCATTCTCTAGTTACATCAATTCAACCATCAACAACTGTTACAAAAATTATCATTCATAACAGTTTCATAGTCAATAATACCAAACATGTCTGCTCCAGCAGTCGTCAAATGTCCCTAGTATTGTAATCCTTACATTACCAGGGCTTAGCTGTAAACCAAAGGGTTGTGTACAATGCAATCACACAGAATATAATTCTTTTGTGTGTCTGTATGTGTTCTGTTGGCGTTATGTTTCGGATCATGGGAGCGGTGATGGTCTTTTGAGTTTTTGGTTCTATCACTTTTTTGGCTTTTAGTTTTGTTGTAGGTTTTAAGTTCTAGTTGTGTGCCTTTACCTTTTTGAGGTATCAGGTGTGTCATACCAGATACATTTTGTAGATTTTCATAAGCTGAGTTTTAAGGTTTATACGTTTCTCTTGGTGTTTCATTTCAGACATTTCAGTGGTTCTATTCTCTCGTCAGCGTAAATTTTATTGACTGTTATTTTCTGAAGTGTTGTACTTTAATGTATTTTAGGTAGTAATTTGCGCTTAATATCAATAATATCATCAATCTCACAGTCCTCCTCTTTTACAGACTGCATAAAATCTACTTTTATTTCATTTACACCATCATTTTCCTCCCTCTCATCTCTTACATCCAAAAATATCATTTTAATAAAATTAACACCAACCCCGAGGGACCCTAAAAAGCGAAAGCACACATTATCATCAAGACTCGCATCAAAAGGGTGAGAAGCGTCCAAACTGACACAATGACAAAGTGATTCGTCACACATGACAGCTGCGCGTGCGACGGAGACAGCAAAACAACAAATAGTGAAGTGTGAAAGAGCAAACAGACAATCGACAATTAGAGCGATATGCGTGCGCGCATTTTTGTCATGTTTAGATTATTGTTAATTTTTGACCTGATTTTTTTGGCGTGAATGGGATTGTCGTTGTTCAATGGGACGCCTGTTTGATTTCATTGTGTCCTCTTATTTCTGACAGTTGGGAGGAGAATGAGTTTCTGCGAATGCAACGAAAGCAGGTGGTGTCAGTTTTGATTTTTATTCATAGTCAAATAATAATATACAAACATGTTCAAGCTTGTTGATGTCAAAGTACGATGTACCATTTGTCATCTTCAAATTGGATTTCCCTGGTGGAAAATAAGTAATGATAAATGACAATAGTTTTGTTTTTGTCATTCTTGGGTATTTTGAGATTGTCATTGTCTAAGTATCTATAGGTATTAAAAGGACTTTTCAATTATATTGGTTTCTCATTGTGAGACATCTCTAGCTCTCTTTTAATCCACTTCTATATGCTTCTCTTCTATCCTACTTGTAAGATACTTTCGTATTAAGTCTTGAACAATGAATTGATATCTGTGGATACTCTAGCCCTTTCCCAAGTAATAAAGTTCACCAGGCATTTCTTCTCCCCATGTGTCTACAATACATATAGTGCCTTCAGACGCTACCAGCCATTCATCATATTTGTTTCCCATTACTGTTATGTTAGTATTGTCAAATTTATTCAAAATCAACAATGTGAGAGCATTTGTCCCAACGCATCTTGTTAACTAAGTACCTACAGCTCTCATTACATACAGCTACTGTTCATTCTTTTATAATAGACATTCCTATACCGACCAACTAATGAAGACCCTTCATTTGTTTTACACCGGAAAACTTCGTACATTTTAACCTTTCCCAAAATTTAAGACAGCTCTCGTATATCTGGATGACATATTAACATTTTTAACATTGAAATATTTATTTAAGTAGCCTATTTGTGTGTTTGTCTGTCAGTCGAAAGGGCACGGAATGGTAGCAATATGTCATTTGAAATTTCTTTGTGAAAGTAATCGTTTCGTTTACAATTTTAAGTTGGTAGCTGTAATGCTTAAGTTTAGTGATTATTTTGCATACAATTAGAGCTGTAAGGACACATAAATATTTAAATATTGCTTCAAGAACACGATTTCTTCCGTTAAATATTATATTTTGTGGCAGACTGGTAATAATTTCAACTTCAACAGTTAGAACACCTCATCCGCCCTCAACCACCATTCTGTTGTTTTGTTGTTGTCAGCCATATTTATAATACTAAATTTAAAAATCACAATTCAATTTCAGAAGCAGAATGCTAGCAATTCCAGTGTAATTTCGGGTGCAGTGACTTTGTCTCGCGTCCAGGTGAAGTAGGAATGCACTAGGAACTGTTCTGAATGTCCTAGATGCCTACAATGTTTGTGAAAATTAGATTTCTGCTAAACTAAAGTGTAACGTGTACACTAGAGAATTCCAAATGGAAATTATTGTGGTTCCATTCCACAGTTTTGGCTCGCGTGATGGTAGAACGTTTTCTTTAAGGCTGGCAATTGAAACTTATTTAAAGAAGGGAATTATTTTGTTGACGTTAAGTTGGAGGTATTTGATGAAATGCCTTCAATAAGGCAATTCTTGAAAATAACAATAATATTTTTAAAATCTAAGAAGAGACTATAATTTGAACAGTATTGCTAGTCGTCCTAATGCGTTAAATAATACATGATACTATCGGTTTTGCTTCTGGTGATGCAGAAGGAAAATGCCGTCAATAATACAAACCTTATTAAAAAAAAAAACAAAGTAGAGACTATAATTAGAAAAATTTTGCTAGTCGTCCTTGAGCGTTAAATAAGGCATGATATGTTTGCTACGGATGATAATGAAGAAATTATAAATGAGAAGAAGGAACTAGATTTATAGTTAAATGAAACCATGACTAAAGAACAGCCAACAGTAGAATCTGTTTTTTTTATATTGTTCTCATAAACGTAGTATACTTTGCAAAGATGGTGACTCAATAGAGAAGAGATTTGCAAAGAGGCAGACAAAGATTGTCCAATAACAAACAATGATTTCTTAAGTTTGAGCCCAAAAGATGTTGAGCAACCAATTCTATGTTCTTTTACTCAAAAACTGACATAAAATACATCACTTTAAAACAATGTCTGCAAAGAACAAGGCTGGTACAAAACGAGGGTGGTAACAAAACTTACCGAAATTCAGACAATTCCTTATTAATATGTAACTAGAAGAGTGTCTGACGCTCTAGCGACAACCGCATCGAATCGACGCAAATCTGTTATATTTGACTAGTTAAAATATTCCTCGTTTCAACGTATGTACATAATTTTTACGGTTTTTGAACAAGTATCATTTACTTTGGCGACCTTTGTTCGCTTTTGGTCCATTTTGTTAAGGATTTCTTATTGTTTCTCTTTTGGAATTAATCGCTGTACATTGTCAAGTTGTTTTTTTTCTTTGTTTTTAGGTTTCTTTCTTTCTTTTGAATGGTTGTAGGTTCTGTGGGAAATGGGTTGTGAATTATTTATCGTTTGTAGGTATTTGTAAGCTGGGAAAATGTGCGAGTGAATTGGTCAATTGTTAGGACATTTGGGAACAAGAACATCTTGATTGGTAATGTTAAATACTATTGTCACATTCAAAGTCAAGTTTGCGTCATTTATTTCGAACATAATAAGCATACTAAATACAATGGTCTACTGCTTGGTTGTATGTAGATTATATTTGTAGATCTTGTACAGTCGCTACGGGTAGTCGGAAGTTTGCAGAATCTAACATCATTTACTGTTATGCCTAAAAGTGTCGTTACCCAGTTACTGGGTTGTCAAGGTCAGATAGGTAGTCGCTCCATGTAAAATACTGGTACTCGTACTAACTGCATCCAGTTCGTCTGGGAGCTGACTCCAACATAGTGTCAAATGACTAGGCAGAAATGAATATCTTAGTTAGTCCATCAGTTCCTGAGATTAGATCAACAACACACATTAACATTTTTCTTGTATCATTACCAAGTTAGCATTAACGGTCATTTCACAACTTTTCTTGCCAGCTAAAAATAGTAAACGATACTTGATAGCACAATTTAATTTAAATGTTACGCCCATTAACAACATTGATGATGAAGAAGTACTAGGCTAGCATAGATAAAAGAAAATGGCGTCAAACATCTATCCTTTACTTTCACTTGGTATAAAAGTTATGTATCTTTGTTGTGTAGTTTATTGCAACGATAATCTAACGACTGCAGCTGTTTTTTTTATGGCAACATTTTTATGGCTTGTGTCAAAATGGTTTGAAAAAAGAACAAGGCTTTAGGTTCTTTATTTGTTCAAATGTTTTTAAAAATTGCCTGTATTATTTAAGTCTAACTAACTTTTAAAGATAAGGCTTGTGTTATGGTGTCATTGAATTGAATTATTTAAGTGTTTCAATAATGTATTTCTTACATAAATGTCTTTAACCAGCTTTACAAGCTTACATACCACAGCATTTTTTTTTCCTTTCTAAATTATCCATTATTTTACATATTTAAATGAATTAAACACTTTATTTCATCATGGCCAACAGACGCATACATAAGTATTATTAAAAAAAATACAAAAAAAGCACAAATGGACGCCATGACACTTAACATCATCAATTCCCACCATAGACAAACAAATAATTTATTCATGTGTAAGTTAGGCACACCCATCCTTACTTAACTTCTGTCAGTCACCAACAATGCGAGAATTATCATACCTCCGTCAGGGGGACGCAAAAATATTTTGATTAAAAATTTATTCTACCAGCAGAATGTAGGGTAGATTTTTACACCAGCCGGGATTCGAACCCCTGGCCTGACAGATGTCAATCTGTGAAGGGATGGCTGTGTTTTTTTCGAAGGGTGTTGGTGATAATGTTGGGGAATCTGGATGGTAAGCGATTGGAGTGCGGGTTCGGTTCTAAGCTGGTGTAATTTGCTTAGATTAATTTTGTTTGAAAACCAAAACTTTTATTTATTTCGGCGATTAGATGTGAGTCTGTTACCGACTAATCTATTTTTTGTTAGAACCTATAAACTATTTGTTGTACCTGGCTGGTTTACCATAGACAATCAAGTGAACTGTACTGATACAAGCAAATTTAAAAAAAACTTCTATCTTTTGCATATTACACTAAGATTTTTGACTAGTCTTACCCTGAGACTTCGCTGCCGTGGTCTGGCAATCAGGAACCATGCATTTTTTTAATAAAAAGTAGCCTTTGGTAATCAATGATAAAGTAGTTTTCAATCATCAAAGTTGATAAGATTTACCTTGTAAAATGAAACGAAAAATTTTGCTTCTTTATAAAATGTATATATTAGTTTAGATACCCAAAGAAATGAAACATCAAAATAGCATATCATTTTCTTAAAAACATAAAGAAAATACTTCCTTTCTTTTCTTCTACTTGTCCCACTGTTGGGAAAAGTCTTCCCAATAAGTCTTCCACAACATAGCTTGACAAAATATTATGTTCAGACTAGTGGTCATTGGCCACTAGTCTTGTCTAGTCTACTAGTCTGACCGGAGCCGGGAGCATCGAGTGGTCGCGTCAGAATAATTGTACGAGACTGCATGTCTGCATACATATTATTGTTGGTCTGTCTGTTAATCTAACTGACTACTAAGGGTTGGAAAAAGAATTGCCTTTTTAATATAGTCGTAAAAAAATTAGGAAATTTGAAAATCTATCATTAAGTACAAATTATGAAAAATCGAAAGGCCTTTCCAAAACCATATATGAACCAAAAAAAATCCCAACTATGTCGAAATCGGCTTCTAGTCTTACTGGATAATGCTGAAAACCAGAAATGCACATAGAGCGACTGCCTATCTAACCTCCACAACCCAGTAACTGGGCACCAGGACGCCCCATAACAAGTCACGATACGTCAGTAATAATGTTAAATATCTTCAAAATAATAGCTAACAGATGTACGTACCTACCTGAATATTACAACGGAAAATAAAACAAAACCTCTTTCTTCTCATAAATCCAAATTCAAAAAACATACACATCACTATTCTAGTTATCGAACCTTCACTTTTAGGGTTCCACACATAAAATACATGCGCAGTATAAGAACCTTTACCGTGATATTTTTCTCCAAAATTATAGTGTATGATTTGGTACATGGTCCCTCTGGGAGGGCTGGGACTTGAGAGGTATTCGACGAGATTCGCCGGCCCTCCGGCCCTCCCTTTAACCAAACCTCTTATTAGGAATAGGCTCCTATACGGTGTTGTATCCTTCACAAAAAGTACGTAAGTGAAACTTTTTCTTCCAATAAGAATACTTTTCTCAAAACACGCCTTTCTAATTGGTGTAATCTGATTTTTCATTTACTCTAAGTAGAAAATAATTTTCTCATTTCCCGGCCACGTTGTTTACGATACAAGAAAAATATACTGGAATTATCCCAGCTTGTTACTCCGGGAGCGAAAGCTTCATAAATAAGAGGCAAATACCTAGTTACTACCACAAATAAGTATTATCCTGGCAGAAAATATCTTGCTAAAGAAACACCGGATAAATTACAAGCAACTGAATAACAAATATGGCGGATTTTAAGGCATTTACTCGGAGATCCGACAATAGTTTTGCTGACCGGCGAAAATACAAAAAAACTCGGTATTTATTTAGCGGAATTCGCGGTCATTCTAAGCAATATATATAGAGCAATAGTTTCCCCCGGCCATTGTGTCCGTCCGTCCGACCAAACATTGGCCCTTTCATTAGCCCCCGTGTAATTTATTTGAAAAAAATATTTACGAATTTTCTTGTACGCCATTTTGCTGCGATATATGGTTACAGCAATTTTGGGTTTTTCGCTCACATTTTTGCATGTTATTTGTTTTGTTTGGTAGTTTTTGCTTATTCAATGTTTTTTGCTTCTTTTTCCAGGTAAGCGAGGCTTTTTTCTTTAAGAAAACTTATGTTGGTAAGTTTAGATATTATATAAGACAACTCAGCGCATTGAATTTTAATGTTGACTTTGTGGGAGACTTACAACACATTCCATTCATATTCGAACGTAAGCAGAGAAAGTTAAAAATCCGATTTGAAACGATTATTTTAATTTATCCGTTAAATCCGATACATTACTTACTGTTCTAGGTTTAATATCAGTAATACTTAATTCTCCTCACGTGCTCTCCGTCTGCCGTTCCCCTCGGAGGCCTAGCGACATTTTATTTAATCAAGAACACTTTTTAACATTCTTCGGACGTACTCACCATATTTTATAAACGTGGACATGAAAAAAATAATATAATAACTTACGACACTTTTTTACTTTCATTAAAATAGAACGAAGGGCGTTACTTAAAATGTACAAATGAAAACATTGAAAATCATATATTTTTTGACTGTTTATCGTTTTTCTCGTTATAAAATCATAATATTTTAATTTACAACTTTTAAATGTTCCCGAATATCGTAAAATCTAAGGAATTAGTACGAGAAATAGCATCTTAAACGGTGATTACTAGAAACATATTAATGAAACCATTATTTATAATTTCCATCGCGATCGCCATAAAAATATGTTAATTAAAATGGATTTTTCCCGAATTATCCAGCGTCCAGGGCCGTATTCTAACCAGGTTTACGGCGTCGTAAAATAATCTTTTTTTACTCGTGTGTCCTGCGTTCGCGAGCATAAATTTAAGATTTTGTCAGATTTATTAAGTAGGTCTTGTGTGAATTTGTCGTAAACGTCCGATAGTATTTTACTGCCGTTGGATTATTACATTTTTTAAGTAAAAAAAAGTAAGAACACCTTGTCGCGACTCAGAGCGTTTTTAATTTCATTTTTTTTTGGGACTTATTTCGGTCGTTAAACCAGGGACTTAAAAATCCTGGGGTCAATTAGACCTATTTCAACAAAGCCCATAAGATTTTTTCATTTACAATTTTTATTGGCCCATAAAATTTTTAATTGTAATAAATATATTTTGAACACTTTAACGTCTTTACTTTTGATGACGCGCTCGGGACATCGTAAAATGTAGCAGGAAATAAAACTATGTAGCTGAACCATAGAAATGGACCGAAATTAGAGAAAATTCTAATTATGTTTGAACGCATAAATTTTATTGAAATTATTTGTAATTTAAAATTCTTAAGATTCCCCTAGTCGACGGCACGAACTATTTTGTGTACGAGGTTAAAATGCATGCTATCTCATCCGACAACACGTGCGAAAGATATAGATGATGTGATGAGCAGTAAGAAGGTAGTTCGCGTACGAATTAGCACTTTTGCAAATTTGTATCGAAATGGATGATGATTTAGGACGAAAACGAGCGCGCGAAATTTTATAAACAGGCCTTTAGGAGTCTAGATATTATGAAAAAACTACTAAATGTATATTTTCCAAATAAAATTATTTGCATTGTTCAATTACTAATCTATCTTAGTATGGAGGCCATTTTGAAATTTTCCATCTTCTTATGGTATTTATTTTCGCCCAAAGATGCGTTAAAATTAGTGTTGAAATATGGTTCTTTCGACGCTCATAACTTTCAAATATACTTTTTTTTCCTTTTTGTTTCCATACAGGGCTAGATAATGATGAGACAAATTGATATATTTTTTTATTTTGAACGTACATCGTCAAACAGTTTAGTAATCGCTAGACTACTTTTGTATGAAAGAATTTTTGACTAGTGTAACCTTAATCACTGTTTCTCAGGGAGCTGTAGACATAAAAAATATAAAACATGCTTCAGCGGTGTCTTTAATTGTTCACGATAAAAAGAGTTCCCTTCTAAAGAGTTTCAAACTCAAATAAAGTTATCATTTGTAAAAGTAAAATATTAAAAATGCATTTGGCTGCATTTTCCTTCTATTTTTCTTGCTTTTTCTTCGGCACGGTCCCTTAATGACTCGGAGCATTAGTTATCTTTAAATTACGATAGGTACTGCTCTGGGGGGTGGCAAAGAAAAAAAGTTAAAGATTGAAGGGTGAAAGTGGCCGGGAGGTGATGATAACGAGGATTCAAATAGGGCTCTTATCTCCCGCTTTTTGTGATAGCCAGAAAAAGTAATTAAGCATTTTTTTGTTTTGTCAAAAAAGAAATTAGATTTGAAACGGGCTTTGGGTCTGAGTTAATGTATTTGTGATGTTTTGAATTAGAAGATTGTGCATCTTCGGTGAATGCTTCAGTTTTATTTTTATGTTTAATCGTTCCACCATAATTCATTCATTTGTTTATTGGCGTCGTGTCCCGTGAGCTATTGATAACGACGCTTCAGTGATTGTGAATAGAAAATATTTTTACCGCTCTGTTGTTTTCTTTAATGTAAATTGTGTTGTAAAAAATGTTTTGTTCATTAAGGCTATGTTTATGGGATATACTACATAACATATGTAGTTATTAGGGTTTCGTACCCAAAGGGTAAAAACGGGACCCTATTACTAAGACTCCGCGGTCCGTCTGTCTGTCTGTCTGTCACCAGGCTGTATCTCATGAACCGTGATAGCTAGACAGTTGAAATTTTCACAGATGATGTATTTCTGTTGCCGCTATAACAACAAATACTAAAAACAGAATAAAATAAATATTTAAGTGGAGCTCCCATACAACAAACGTGCTATTTTGCCGTTTTTTGCGATAATGGTTCGGAACCCTTCGAGCGCGAGTCCGACTCGCACTTGGCCGTTTTTTGTTTGTTTGATCTAGATCGCTCGCTGTAAGAAAGCTATCATTAAAACCTATACAGATAGTTGTAATGCCATAGAATGAAGAACATGTTAAGTGCCTCACAGTGCACAATTATTTATGTACTGCTTGCTACTCTATTATTATTACTAAAATAATAATATTAACTATTAAAGTAATACCTAACGATGCTATTGTATATTAATTCTAATTACGACGCATTCAGCGCAACACGGAACGTAATAATTAAACTAACGCAATGGACATTAAAGAAAATAAAGAAAAATTATCAAAAATAAATGTCAATTCCGACCCTCTTTCTTCTAATTAGAATGAGACACAAAATATACGAATACAAGTGTTAGAATAGGATGGAGGTAGGAATGAGGGGTGAAAGTGACGAAGAAAAAAGCAGGTATTGTTTTAAAGACAGTTTTAATTTCCCGAAGGTAATTTATCACGACGCGGTGTTTTGGCGCGCGCCTGGAGTGTGTGTCCGATCGATATTTATACGTGGCTTAGGAGTCCGTTACAAAGTAAATGGAACGTTTTCCACATTTTTAAGTAGGTATTTAAAAAAAAAAGCACAACCTTTAATGAAGAAATAATAATATCTACCAACCAAAAATCTTAAGGTGATAGTAACAAAGACGAAGGAGAAGGAAAATACCGCTTATCTTGCCAGCACAGTTCTTTCAGTTTTTGAAGAAACACACCAAAGAAATAAACGACCACGGAACCCATTTCCCGCAAAACCACTCGTATTGACGGTTTTTTTTCCCGCGCGGCGAGGGGGAGTGTTCCCGCGACGAATTCAAATATAGAACGCAACTTATGTTTTCAAAATAAGAATAATATTTTTGAATACGGAATGCCTTTGCGGGTGATCGGTTTAATTTCGGCAATTTAGAAAATATTTTGAATTTGTTACGGCATCTTATTTAAATGATAATTCTAAGCTCAAGATATTAAGTATTATTAGCGACATCTAAATGTTTAGCCATTTTATTATTGCATTTTGGATTCTTTAGCCAAACAGACGTTGAAAATTCAATTTTGCGATATAGCCAAAAGGAGAAGCAGCAGATTCGAAAGTGCGAAGGATTATCATTTTTGTCTACTCTGTGCCCTTTAGATTTACTACCAAAGAAGAAGTATCACCTACCTCCTAAATGACCCAGTTGACGAACAACAATAAGACCCCGCGAATCAAATCTCATAACCTGCTTATTCGAGCATCTCACCGCCACGTGGGCTGCGATCAGCATACAATGACCTGTCACCAGTCAACTGTTTGCAAATCAACCATTGTGGTACATTAGCTGGTTTCAATCGCCTCCCAATTTCGAACGTTGGTGGTCTCCTCTTGTGTTGTGCCGCCCTGGTACTTTTTGAATAGATATCTTCCTGTGAGGATAATAATGTTGATGAAATGATGACAGATGGTGATCTCTTCTTGTGCTATATCGCCCTGGTACTCGTTGAATTGTTTAGGTTACAAAGGTGGTGATAGACGCTGATCTCGTTTCTGTTATGACGCCCTGGTACTGTTATCACCCTGTTGAGAATACAGGTGATGATAGATGATGATTGGTGTTTGATGTTATCACTTTTGGTGATGACAGGACAATGGATAGCATTGACAAAAACGGTGATAGGGTTGAGTAAAACAATTCGATACCCAGTTCTCCTATCTTTTCTGTTAGGGAATCTCTCGACAGTCTCTGTGAGAATTTTAGGGTAATTCTGTATGTTAAATATAGCTAAAATAATGTCTTATAAAATTATAATGGTAGTTTCTTACTTATTTTAGGACTTACAAGAAGTCTTAAGTTATAGTTATAGAGAGATTCAACGATTTCAAACTTCTCTTCAACATTTCAGACGTTATTAATGAGAAAATCTTATATATTATATAAGATACACGTGTAAAATAAGGGCAAAGTTCCAAAAATACATTTAATTATCAAAAAGGCAAACTAGAGCATTGCAAAGTTTCAAATAACTTTGGTTTGCTTTTAAAGTAAGCCGCTTTTCTTGCGGAGCTTAAAATTCTCTTTGCCATGGACGTCAGTACTACTTAGCAATGGTGCGTGAAACCAGGGGAAATAATATGTTTCGCTTATAAGGGATGGGGTACTTTATTGAAGATTGTTTGAGTATTATTGTTTTGGATAAATCTTTACTTTTCAATTTGTTATCAGAGGTAGAAAGTACGATATGTTATTGATATAGGAAACGGATTCCATTTTCTTTTAAACTTAAGAGTTGTTGAAGTAAAGATACGGACAAAAAAATGTTTACAGTTATCAATTGAAACAATTCTGATGACTAAATTATAGGAACTTGGGAACACGTCTTACTAGCGATAAAACAAAGCTTTGTTATTTGCTAAATAGTTTTGTATTACCGTATAAAAGTTAGTTATAGTTTGCTTAAATTTAAAGGTACAAAACTGTTCCTTTATCCTTTTTTTTCAATGCAATGATAGTTGTAACTTTTTTGTTGGTCGGGTAAAATGTTATTTTTGGCAATTTTAGCGTGGAAAAAGACTGTTGATTTGCTAACTGCAGTATTTCACGAAATATGCAGTTTGATTAAATCTCTCCAGTATGTTTCAGTCATCAGTAAAAACTGACTACTTTGTATTCCAGCAGAAGATGATACATACTAAAGATACTGACGTATTCCTGGTTTCGATTCCCAAGTCTGTTCAAAAACATGGCTGACAATGTCTGCCTACCTCTCCCCCGTCCCCTCCAGGAATACAGACATGAAGTAACGTTATTAACTTATCTCTAAATCCTATTTAGATTACCAGGAATGCATAAAGCCATAATACGACACGAAACCGAGAAAGTACTGCGTGCTATCAGCCCATTTTTGGTTTTCCCATCAGTAAGTCATCAGCAGCAGGCAGTAGTCTGTTCAAAAACATAACTGACAATGTCTGCCTACCTCCCCTCCATCCCCTCCAGGAATATAGGCATGAAGTAACGTTATTTACTAAACACTAAATCCCAGTTAGATTACCAGGAATGCATAAAGCCATAATACGACACGAAACCGAGAAAGTACTGCGTGCTATCAGACCATTTGACAAGAATGGCTACTTTTTGCTAAAAACGGAGTTTCGATCGCCCGAGTTTATGAGCTGGAAAACATAACAGTTACTAGTTAGGTGATTAGAAAAGTACTTTGATTACAATTTTAATTTTACAATCCAGTCTGGTAAGCATCAAGCTGGTAGAACATTCATAATTCACCAAATAACCTTGCCCAACCACGGGGTCTCATTGCTAAGAAAGAATATTTGATTCAAATAAATCTCACTAGATGACGCGACATGTACACACAATTCAATAGAATTGTGTTTAAAATTAACATTATCTGGAATTGAACATAAACATTGTATGTTCTTGTTTAATTAACTCTCCTAAGTACAAAATGATGGAATATTGGGCTCTTCATTCACATTTCAAAGATTATTTGAACGGATCATTTAAAATTGATGCCATAGATGGCGCATTTTTAAATTCCTGAGGCATTCAACTCGATTGTTAAAATTTGCATTTTAACTCATATTGGTGCAAAAAAACTGTAACAGCGTGCAAAAAAATACTATAAAACGAACCTTCACTGTATTTAAAGAAAAATAAATAAATATTCACGAACCTCGTAAACCCTTTACTTGCAAGGCGCTGCTAACACCATCTATTGCCGTGAAACGGGATCGAACGCGATTGATGTACTCACAAAAATAACAAGATTAAGCAGATGAAAAACGCTAGTTACGTCGGCACGGTTTTTTTGTATGGGATGAGGCATCTATAGGCTAGTATTATATTATCTGTGGCCCAACTGAGGGATCGGACCGAGTAGTTCGTGCTTTGCGACCGCTAGACCAACGGGGAAGTCAGCCCAGTTATGGTCTTTAGTTGAGTAGCATTGTAACCTGGTTAGGTCTAGATCTTCTAAGCATGGTTACTATGACACCGGTTTCAACATATTTTAAGAAATTTTCGTCTGAAATACAGTATATGAACAAGCTGACAGTAAATTTCACTATCTCTCTGGATCAGGGGAAAAGAAACTTGAAGAGGTTTGATTTTGTTGTTCTGCGATTGTGTTCTGTTTGTAATGTTCGGCTAAAATGATGCCTTCCTCATTTGTGTTAACCTCTTTCTACATTGCATAGGCGGTTATTTTCCTTCCTGTCTATAACATACTCATTTAAAGTTCGACACTCACTAACGACAGGTAGCAGTCGCATTATCTCAGTAGCTCATACAAATTGCGCCGTATTTTCCTCCAGATCTTCTAAATTCCTTTAACAACGCCAACAATGGATGTCCACAAAGGTAACTCCGGTAGCCCAGAGACAAAAAAAATGTCTTCCCATTTCCACCTAGCGATTGTTTACCAGGCTAACATAAGCGTACAGGTGGTACTTGAACATCATTTGCATACGTAATGGACGAAACAAAGGCTCTGCCTCGGCCGGCCGTGCGCGCTCATGCTACCCCGGTTAGCATTGTAATAAATGCTAATGAACATTAGGAATGTTAAAACAAATAACTCGAAAAAAATAATAGTAACTCCTTGAGGTTATGAGCGCCGGCTGTGTGTCTCCCATTTCTAGTCAGGTGAACTGACTTTAGCTGCAGTATTTCTTTAGAACAACTGTTTTATTGAAACAAAAGCACTTACAATACACAGTTTGAATAAAAACGTTGATTCCGTTGTGCAAAAAAGAGAAACAGCTAACCGAGCCATTCAGGAAACTAATAATGCGAAGGAATAAAATTATTAAGCCAACTATCGGCATAAACACAACAAACATTCATTAACATGTAAATTAGTTACAACCCACAACAATAACGTACCTAACCTAACCATGGTGGGAGCAACAAAAAGAGCTTTAAAGGATGAAAATGAATACCACAGAAAACGTAGCGATTTTAATTAGAACGGTCCGCGCCTCGGGGCGACCGCAGCCCGTGAACCAACTACCGAGCGGCGAACGTTAAAAAATTAACTTCTATTTTTGAATTTCATCCTGACAATTTTTAATATCCGTCCGTCTATGCTGGCCTGGTAATTAAGATCGGCTCGTCTTAACGCCTTTGAGAGTTTGAGACCCACAAAACGATTAAAACGAGAAGTATCGGTCATATATTTTGGGTCAAAACACAGAGTAAGATAATTTGCCAGAGGCTGCATGCAAATAATATATGATGGCAATTTCCTACAGTTGGTCCATAATTGAGTTTTTTCTTCTTGCTATGTCTGTTACAGTCAGGAAAAACTATGCGTTCATTACCCTATTTCGATCCTCTAACCACATCAAGTGACTCTGAATGTCATATCAACCATATTTATGACGTAATCACGTCTCAGACATAGAATTTTTTGTCAAATAAAGGGACGTTACGACCAACGTAAATTCCACCAAATTATACGTAAGAAAAGCTGACACAAAAAAAAGTATAATATGCGTTTTTCCCGGATATCCGCATACGAACGACAATATTTGACCGTATTATGATCCGAGCGCGTATTTCTTTCCGTTTGTACGATATTTTTCGCAAAAGGAAAATCCAGCGGGGCTGCGGCCCATTCATATATCATCCCCCGTGCACAGATTTAACCCCAGAAACAAGACCGAAATCTCCATAGGAATTGTTTGCGGGCAAATATCACTGGTTCAATTTTATCATACGAATGGCCGGACCTAAATAATGCTACCCCTTATTATCATATATTTCGGTGTAACTACGGTGCCATGCGGCGACGCGTACCTCGCGGCCAATGTGTTCCACTCACGAAAAAACCCACCAAAGAATTTGTCGATCGTTATTAAAAGTTCGATGCGAGCGGCCTTTTACATAATATAAGCTCATCCAATAGAGTGAAAGTAAATAGAACGGGCCGCGGGCCGAAGAGGGGTTGAGACCGAAAAACCACAAGACAATCCCGAAATTCATTACACGCACTGCGAGAACATCGTCGGAATTCACAATATTGAAATCGTGGAGCACACGCCCCGCCCGGAGACCGGAGCCCCCGTACCGCGCGCAGATATTACAAAACCCCAATGTAAACCGTTGCTATTATTGCAAACTAACACGAATAAGTAAATCGCTCACTTTACATAACCGACGCTCCACTCCTCTACTATATCCTTCATATAACGATCGACATACTTACTTCGTCCCCTGACGTCACCGATCAAGCATTACAAAAACACTACACTCGAAAACAATGAAAACATATCATAAAACAATTTAGCCAGTAATCCCGGCTATAATTTATAGCCAGTAATATCGGGGAGAATCAGTGTTAAATCATAAAAGAGCACTTAACTGATGTATTAGGTAACACGGCAGCCGTTTTAATAACTATTATTAAAACTCTTGACGAAATTCCCCAATAATAAAGCTGAAGAGCGCGCGCTTCCGATAGCTCCTTTACTTTATGAGTTTTAACACATCTATGATTTTATGATGTTCTGGTACGTGTGGAGATATTTACTCCTGGCAGTTAGCTCCTGGTTAGCGAGTAACAGGGCCGTAGGTAAGGAGACCCTAATAGAGGTTTGAGGACATTTCTTTAATATTGAGCACCGCTTCGATATTCAAGGAACAGTAAACATTTTGCGGTTTATTTTGATGGCGTGATATACTTCTTATGGGAGATAAAATGTATCATTCGCGTAACATTTTAGTGCGCGCCAATCGTAAAGAGTGCATCACTTGGACTCGCCCGCACCAGGGTAACATGTGTCGTAAAGAGACCTCTTCGGCTAACAATTTCCTGATGGTCTGTAAATAGTAAGTTTATTGTCTTTTTATGAGGTACTCGGACCGTAAAAAGGAAATAAAAGAGCACCGCCGATGGTGATAATAAAAAAAATAATTTTCGACTCATCTTCGTGATTATCTCTTTCGGTTTTACGAGTGAGTAACGTGCGGGAGCGGGACGGGAACAGTTTTACAGCGTGTCGTACCGATGTGACCCTTTCGACTCGATGGGGGTAAAGGTCGTAAAATGGGAGCATAAGGATAATGTTTTGGGTTTCCTATACTGCGCTTCATTCATGATTTCGTTTTAGTACGGCGTCGGTAGACATGTAAATCCGATTGCTTTCACAACGTCGATACTCGTATTGAGATACGTTTTCCCCCTATTATTTGGTGTATTACATCCGTAATAGAAAAAAAAACGCCAGTTTCCCCTGTAACTTTCGCGAACGAAAAACTTCGACTTCGTCGCGTGCAAGCTGAAAACTTTTTAAACTAATTCTAAATTCGAAACGAAGGCCCGATTATAACAAAACCACTGGAATCAGTACACGCAAATTCAAATTTGGAACAGCGTGATAACGGCCGGTTTAATTGCGAATAGGGATGGGACAGTGCAGTCCCGCGCGACGTATTCGCAGTCTGCCTAAGTTCCGACACTCCATTTGTTCGGCTCGAGTGAGTCTAACGCCGGCCACGGGACGCATCCTAATTCTTAAAGGGCCCATCAGCAGACCTTTATGCGTTAATAAAGTTGCGATATAAAAAGAATGAAGGCGTCCGAGGGTGAAAGACGGAAAGGGTAGGAGTTAAGTGCGCGTTTAAGGCAATGTCGGGGGCGTGCGAATTTGTCAAGCCATAGAACGGGACGATTCTATTGTGCGATGATTAAATAAAGACAAGAGATCTCTTGTTGGTCTATTGTCATGAAGTTTTCCCTTTTGTGGTATAGCCCTTAACTCTAATTTGCCTTGGACAATGAATTTTAATGTTTTATTAGGAAAATTATTAATTCATTATTTTGGAGGTGTTCGTGGCTAAATAAGAATAGCAGTAAGGGTCGATTTTTGTGGTTAAGCAGAGCTTTCCAATGTCAATCCATGGATGGGTGACCATTCATTGCATACCGAGTGTTCTTCGTGCCTCGGCAAGCACGTTTGACAGTTGGTCCCAGCTGTAATCTGACACCAGTCTTGCCACGAGGTACCGTGTTACCCAGTTACTGGGTTTTAAAGATCAGATAGGCATTCGCTCAATGTGCAATACTGCTACTTAGCTGCATCCGTTTAGACTAGTATCCGACCCCAATATTTCTGGGAAAATGCTAGGAAGATTGATTAATCTATTATTTTGATAACGTAATTGGTAAGACTCGTTCGTTCTGTTTAATGGACTGCACGTTTCATACGTTCAGAAAAACGCGCATAATTGCATCACGCCATGCTACATAAAGCAACAGTAATCATAGAAAATGCTGGATTTTCTTTACTTGAGTCATTATCTTTAGTATCTGGTTTATTAAGTGAAGCATGATTTTTGTTGAACGAAATTCTTCCCTGGTCCCATTATTTGGGGCTGGGTTTCCTCACTATCCTGCTTGGGTTGTCTGTTTCGACAATAGGATTTGCTTCGAGGTCTCTTTCTTTTTGTTCGAAATCAAACCTCAAAATTCATTTTCATCTTATAATATAAAATACAGTACAAAAGGTTTAACACAACAAGGCACTTTGACATATTCTATTAAAAAGGAAACAATATAAGTTTTAAGCTGATATGGTCACAATCATTAGAATTAATATTTGTTTCGGGATATTTACCATGTATATTTTGATTTTGGTTCAGACCTCGATATTTCGGCAACTTTACAAGCGCCATGATCACGAGAACTAAATTCTTTGCGGGTGGTTGTTATTTACGAACTGACATATCTGTCTACCCTCTTCCTCACTCGTTTTTCACGCACGATGCCGCTCGCTCTACTACCAGAACCTGTCTCACTAGTTACTCGACATTGTTCACGACAGACGATGCTCACTGTATCCACTTTTGACACTCGTTCAGTAGTTTTACGACCTTTACATAGTTGAACCACTGGATTCCAGGCTCTCGACAATTGAAACCCGTCGTCCTCTCAACCAAAATCAAAATATACATGGTAAAAGTCCCGAAACAAATATTAAAATGGAAACATTCAAATTGATATATACAGAATGTATCTCACAACTCTTAATTCTCAGAAATCGATGAAACATCGCTCAAAACCATTCCCACACACTTTACCTACACATCCCTATCAAAATCTTAAAGGCAATTTTACGACACTGCGAAAATCATTCGCACACAATGCGAAACAAAAATACAAAGATAGTCCTTAATCGAGATAGCCTCTAGTTGGCCCTAAACAAAGATGAGGAGCCTATAAAGGAAGCCAGAGTGTTTTATTACCCATTTGGGCTTTATTTAACGCTCGCTCATACAGATTTTATACACGGCGTCGAGACGTCTGACGGGGTATAGCGTCATGGGCTCGATGGGCTCTTAAGGTTCCGTATCAGATGGGGGACTTTAGGGCTGGTAGATTTCCCGAGCAAATTGTGTGGGGATACATTTTGCATGGGAATATGGGATAGGGCTTTGATGCTGTTGTTTATTTTGCTGTTACTGATAGGCTTATGGTCTTATAGCTGCGTCAACGAGCAGTTCTAGTGGCGGAATCTTGAGCTAAAGTTAAGTCTCTTTCAGCTAAAATATGACGATAATGTTGGTATTGAAATTCACATTAAAAAATTATAGTTTCTTCAATCGGTTCAGTCTTCAACCATTTCTTCCATGTTGAATCTTACTAATATAATAAATGTGAAGGTTTGGATGGATGTATTTTTGTTATTCAATCACGCCAGAATGGATGAAATTTGGCACATTCATAGTTTATCGTTCGGAATAGCGCATAGGCTACAAATTGCTATTTTATCCCGGTATAAAATTCCTTTGGAAAAAAACTCTTTTCACGCGGTAAAGCCGCTTGCAGAAGCTAGTTAAGAAATAAATTATCTTTTACTAGAGTCTGGCAAACGAAAGTAGAGACTGAAAAAGCGCGGCAAATTAAAAAAATCAGAATTAGAATTATTTATTATTAATTCTAAAGTATCAAATTAGGTTATTCCAAGTATTTCATACTAGTTTTGGGGTTGCTATGCCGAGATTTAGTGGGCCTCCATACAACAAACGTGTTTTTTCGTCGTTTTTTGCGATAATGGTACGGAACCCTTCGTGCGCGAGACCGACTCGCACTTGGCCGGTTTTTCTTTATAACACATCTTATAATCATTTAACAATGATTTTTGACTTTCATTTTATCAATGTTTTCTTAGATCACAAATCGATCCCACAACAGTTCTATTAGTATTATATTTCTAGAATTTCATTATTTCTTTCAAAACTTATTTCTTTACAACTTTCTTTTCAAAACCTTCCCTTTTCTACCTTTAACGGCACCACATAGTCAGCCCTAAGTATGTGATATATGTGCTATATTGCTATGTTATTTTGATGGTGTGAGGCACCGTCTTGCCAGACAGACTGCAATTATGCTGGGGTGAGTGTAAACAGTCGTTTGTTGTTACGTTAAGTTCAATTTTGATAAGACTGTCTGAGGTTTAGGGTTGATTGGGATATGAGCTGGTTGGCTTGAGTTTAAGTTTGATGTCGTTGACTTTTGAATTAGCTTCTCTTATTTAAAAATTATCTTCGTCTGTTGTATTTTTTTTTGTTTGCTGTTTCGGTCTTCAAGAAATATTTATGAGCAAAGACTGCAATTTTTCCTGTTTATTTATTAAATCTATTCACAGGTGTCTCGTCTTCAAGAATTTAAATTTGTCTTCTCCTTCAAATTCAATGTAAAATCCTATTTTATACTTCCAAATATCAGTTACGAATCCTGCGCATAAAAAGCAATAAAATGCTAAACAACATGAATACAAATCTTTATCAACGATACAAATATAATCACTGCGTTACACCTGCAAATATAAATGGCTACAAACAAGGAAATTTGTCCTTCACACGATCGTGTCAATCACCCAAAAACCCGAATACTATAAAAAGTATCCACAAAAAACTTGAAAACCGCATTTCTAAACTCTCGACGACACTTATGCATTGTAATCGCGGGTAAATCGAATAATCGAGCACTCGAGAAAACCGAGTTAAGTTATTTAGACTCGAGTCCCCCCGGCACTACTCGGTAATCGAATCGGAGACCGCCACTTGGTGACACTTGAGCGGAGTGTTACTTTGTTAGGCGATTTTTGCGGGCCCCAGTCCGCCCCCGGGGTACAACGCGATTATGCAAAAGTACCCCATACGAATCTTCTTGCAGACAGCTTTATGGCACTTCAACATTTTCATGCCTTATTTTCTTACATTTTTTTTAATACAAAACATGATAATCTCCGTTCTTTTCAAACACATTTTCACCCCGCGTAAAGTTTCGAATTTTGCATGTCGAGTACTCTTTTGAAACAGGAAAAACAATTTCAAGTTGTTAAAAACGAGGCAACTTGTCAGTAAACTTGTGCCAAACAGAACAACTAATTACAGAGCGTTGAACATGCAAACACACAATACGAATCAACAAACAGCTAGCAATCTACAATGTCATTAAAAAAAAATCCTACTCGATTAATATTCACAATACGCAACTACGCTTAAAAAAAACAAAACATATATAATCCCGAAGAGACACAAACAATAGCGAATAATCGATTCCAAAATCGATACAACACTAGAGCGGCTAACTCGGTGCAAGCGCGTCACAATCTGACTCGTTTCATTCGTATTCCGATGACGAGACACAATTCAATTTGAATATTTTGACGTGACCGTCGAATACTAATACAGACGACAGTTTAGCAAATTGTATCTTATAGCGCGTGTATTATGTTTTATTTATGATACATACGATTGTAAATTTAATTTGTGTCGCGTCGCTAACGATCCCAGTCTGGATTTTGTGCATTCTCACTTTTGTAACTGACTAGTGATGCGACACCGATACTGTGTACCGATACCAGATGTGAGCGTCGAGTTTTGGATTCGAAAATTTCGTCTTTGATAAATGACAATGTTTGTTAGAAGGTAGACGCACCTCATTTAAGTTTGTACAGTCCATTCATACATCTTATTATGTATGAGGATTCTATTCGAACTTTCGCTGTGTGCGTCAGTTAAAATTAATTAACAGTCAAGTTGAACGCGCGACACGAGTTTTGGCATCGTCTCCGCGCCGAAAAACTCTAAGTATCGGAAATAGAAACGGATGAGTAATGACGTGATATACCTAATGAATGTCGTGTGAACCTGTCACTTGTTTTAATTAATGCTGTTGCTGTTTCCACGCAGCCTTTCTGACTGAGAGACGCTTATTATGTTCTGTAATAGAACAGACACGGATAGACATTTGTAGTTCATTATTTCTGCTGTCTCAGATCAACGTAAAAATGCTTTGACGTTCTCATTTTTGAAAAGATACATTTTATAAATGATATCTTCTGCTAAAAGAGAAACCGACGAATATCTTGTTAGTTGACATTAATACGTTTTCAAAAGTTATTCACGGAGCTGTGAGCTGCTCCTGCGCATGAATAGGTCCGTGAGAAAGACTAACAGACTGTGTTTGTCACATGAATGTTTAATTTTTATAAACATTCGAGTGTTTAGTACTTCGGGACCTTTCGAGATCTTACCGGATACGGAGATAAAACACTCCACGTCAAGATTAGATTTTTCTAAATAAATATCAAACTCGAGTGTTATTTACCGAGGCAGCTTGGAAGCACAAGAGGTCCCTGTTCTCGACTCAATGGTGTTTGTTTAAAACCACTTAAAAACTCAATGGGCTCGACAAATACGTAACTGCAGTAATCTGTTGTAACAATACTCGACGCTGTAAATAACGCGTATACGTCGTTACGAATCGGAACCGTTCCGTGGGCGTCACGGGTTTATCTATTACATACATTATAGAATGTTTTTTTTTCTTATAACAAAAACACCATAAGCCATGGTGACATGTGTGGCGCCTCGGCCACGTTATCTCATTGTGAAATGTGTACCGAAAAGACGGCGCAGTGTGACGTACAGCGAGGACACATTCGATACATATACCGCAGCGTATCTCGGTGAATATCATCTGTGCCTTCACAAACACTGACCGTAGATTAGATAACGCCGGATGTTGCTTCTGAGATCAGAAACGTCTGCGCACGGCTATAGACAACATTTACACAGTGCTACCTGATAATAAGCAGTGGATCTTTCCATCGGACTATCTAATCCGAAATGTTGAAATTTCAAAAGCCGAATTCCAAACGTTCCCCCATCACTAATTGCGAGCGACATGTGTTCGACGTTACGTAAACTATGTTATAATGACATTAAAATAACAGAAAAAAAAGGTGCGAACGCATCGATTCGGTATTTATTATTCGAAAATAATCGGTAACGCTCCGATAATGTGCTAAATTCGAATTACCGCCGCCCAGGCGCGCATAACATAATTGCTGGTCGCACGCGAAGTGTCTATCAAAATTATTTTCGTATGGGGTACTTTTTTTTCTTATGCACCCCTGGCAACGAGCGTGGGGTGTCGTGGGATCCTCTCGCACCTACGGACGGACACGCAAACCCCGTCAATACAGATAATTGTTTCATTATTCTTCTATTAACTCCACTGGTGCGGCAATTTATCTTTGCGGATTACGTGTTTTGGGGAGGGTTAAAATTGTATGGTTTTTCACACACTGTTTAGCAATATGGCCGGTGGAAACTAATTTTGGTGGCAACAAAATGCGGAGACGGGTCGTAAAACGCGAAAGCAGTAAAGTCTCGAGCTGGCGCGGTCTAAAAGCCTGTGGGGCGTGGTAGTGACGCCCAGCGTTTTAGCTGCGCGGACATGCGATGCTTAGCGTCTTTATTAACAGTGCACCTACTCGCTAGATATGGACTCTTAGTACTTCTGTTATTTAAACCATAAGTCAGTGCTATCTTCGCGATTATCTTAAACGGTAGACGGACAATAAAGTTATAATAATAAAGTGCAAATCAAATTATTCATACAACGAGCATCTCGTATGAATTGGCTGCATTTCAAGTGCATGTAATCAAATCACTTGTTTTATTTGAAATTGAAAATGGAATGTAGATTTGGCGCGTTTTATCTCAGCAACGCCTGGTTTACTTTTGACAAGGTTCCAGTAATGTTTAAAATGCTTTTGGGGATGGTCACCCTAGAAGGAAAGTTACGTAATACTGATTAATTAGTTATTTTGGCGAAGCAGGGGCGGCTCAGGGTAGTGTTAAAAGCAATTATATTGATGCACGCGAAACTACGGCCATTGCTCGCTTTGTTGGGGATTTGTTTTGGTGGCAGAAATAACTTCCTTCCTAGTGGGAAATGTTGACTGTTCAGCTATGCCACGTAAGTCTACTCGATATGGATGTTTTGCAAACTGTAAGATTAACTCGAGAGTACAAAGCTCATGGTCCAGCTAAAACTTGGAAGTACTATAGGAGTTCTTCTGGAATATGAGTCCAACTCTTTATAAGTTCTTCGGGAATCGTTGAGACAAATACAGGCTCTGAAAAATCATGTAGCCATGCTCAGAGCTAATGCAAAACCGTAAGCAAGAAATACTCGACTTCTTATATGTGAGACCTGAAACAATTTGTCATTTCACACCTAAAACTTAACACAGAAATAATCAAACACATACCACACATTACAAACAGTCGGTAAAGCGAAGTGCTTCACCAACGCGACACGAAACAGAAATACCAGGGCGTAATGAGAGCGCAGCAGATATATTAATTGGACAGCAGATCAAAGAGCAACAAATGGGATCTTCGTCAGCCATGGTTGCCTGGTAATTGTGAGGACAGGTCGCCCGTTTGATGGCTTTCTGTCGGTCCTGTGATCGAAAATAGATACCAATCTGTTTTGGTGATAAACTGGCGCATGTTTATGGTGACTTACGTAATGGGAGTCAGTAGAGAAACATGTGAACTCATTTATTATGTCATAAATGGTTCTAAATCTATGTGGACTATCAGAAGAACCCAAGATGGACATCTTTAAGTACGGCCACAGGGCGAGTTAGTAGAGAAACATGTGAACTCAATTATTAATTCATATAGATGGTTTACTGAGAAAAGTCTTAGTCTACTATCAGGAGAACTTCAGATGGACATCTTGGAGTACGACCACAAGGCGGCTTATGCTAACGAAAAAGTAAATATACGCGTCTATTAAAATTAAGATATTCAGATAAGAGTCGGCCGCAATCCTCAGGGCAGAGTTATCTAAATTCTTCAAACATTTACGAAACTAAAACAAGTAGTCGACGTGAAACCTGCCTTATCTTTACAAGGCTCGCCTCCCGGCTAATCTTGTGATAATGCCAAACAAACAATAGTATTCCCTAGAGGTGATTAAGCAATGGCTGGATCAACGTTATTTTATTGTACTATCATAATAAGATTTAGTAAGTAGGTGATCACTTTTGAAAACAAGTAGGCCTCTTGAATATGAATGATCTAGTTTGGCGGTTTCAGGCTTTATCATCGTGACTTCAAAATTAGTTTGGTCTAAGACGACCTTTTCAGATTTCAGTTCTATAATTGTATCATCTGTACCATTATCTTCAAAAACAGTAGCTGATGTTGCCACAGAGCAAATACCGTTTCGTGTTGGTTTTTAATTCACTCCATTTGATCCTATTTCAAAGCCCAACTTCTGGGAATCCCAAATTTTCCGATGAATCCAGTAAAAATATTGGATGATTTCCCAACAATACGTTAGGAAAACATAAATAGAAAGGGCTAATGTATCGTTTGTAACAAAGCAGGTTGGTAACGGAACCGATTCTCAGAAAAGTGGGAACGGTGCGAGCTCGTCCTTTGATATAGCTGGAACAACAAATACAGCTTCGTTAGATGCTTCCGCCCTGGTACTTGCTTCTCTAACAATGAAATTCAGGAAACAAATTTGATCTCTAGTTTTTTGTAGAGTAACGAAAAGCACAAAAAGTTTAACAAGAATTATTTTATTATTTCCTTCATTTATTGAGGAATTGGTAAATCTGTGGAGTCTTTTGCTGCGATCCAACAGTTCTAGTAGGGAGACATTACTAATTTGAATATTGTTCACTTTTCCTACTGCAGCATTTTCTGGTCACAATTTTCCAGACTTTTGATTCTTATATTTTCATATTCATTTCCTCGAGTAGGCCTATATTGTTACTTGTATTAAACCAGTCATTATTTATAATTAAATTTAACATTGAGCATTTATCTAAAAGCAATCAGTAGCCCTTCGTAACAAATGGGCTTTTTAATAATCTATCTAGACTCCACAAATGAATATACACCTGGAAACGAATCCGTTCCTGTCAAAAGTACTAGGAGAGCAGAGAGAACCAGTGTTACACATAAAATTAAATAATAATGAGCTAATCGCGGTCTCGCAGCGACCGCCAAGCGAACAATACGGCGTTAATTCGTGCCCTTTGTCCGGACCAATAGAAAATTTCATGTTCCACCGAGCCCGCAATGCCGGCATTCTCTTCATTACGACACCTTTAAAGTAAATCACTACTACTTTTATCACCACAGGGGTAAATGTAATTGGCAACGATTTTAAACACATTCCTCTAGAAAAGGTGCGAGCTTTTCTATTCATAGCAACTCCTTCAAACATTTTTCACATGTCGCAGACACGACGTTTGACTGACTAGCGTTAAACAGAAAAGAACAATCAAATAATTCTATTTACATAATCCCTGGCTATGTTACTAGGAATCGAGAAATTCGGCTTTGACTTTGATACCAGCGTTTAGCAGGTTACAGCGTTGCTCGGAACCGATTGTTTGTTTGTCGGGTTGTAAAACTGTTACGAATCGTAAACGTTCGTGTGTGGCCAGCCCTTACGACGAAATCTGAACAGATGGACCGAGATCAAAAGACTGTGTGGTGATAAAAAACCGTTGATGTGAATTAAAAGTAACAACTTAGTGTCGGGGGACTGACGGTTTTGGAGTATTTTCTTTGTCGTTACACACCATACATTCTCCCTTATTGTAACGCGTGAGGGAAGGGAAATAACATTCCCATTTTCCAGGTATTTTCCGCACTCCATATTGGTAGGATTTGTAGGAGCCCGCTGCCGGCACAATCATTAGCCCCGCAATCCTCCACGACTGTATGGGGCCCTGGTACCGCTCGGGGAACTATTGGCGAATTTTCCGGGCTTTTCTTTCTTATTTTTATCCCCCTATTTTGGTTGTTTTCTTGAGGGAAAACAAACAATGAACTTAAGGAAATGAAGCGCACATTTCCTAGAGTTTGTGAGATAATTCTATCCTGCTACAAAGAAGCAACGTGTTACTTAAAAACACTTGAACAAAAAAACATTCCCCCAACATTAAGAACCGTTCATTAACATCCAACGAGAAGATGTCCAATTACAGAAATAAAAGAACGTCGAATGGCTCCAACAATATCCTAACGTAATCAATGTTGATAATAACCGGGCAATTATAACTCCCAACTAATTCTCGATTACGGGGCGCGGGACTGAGGAGCGGGGCGGGACGCTCCGGGACCTCGCTAGGCGTTATTAACCGGGATTACCGGATCCCCGGCGCGATCCCCGGATACGGGGATTTGCTCACGGATCGCGTAACAGTGGAAATGATAAAAGATACGTGTGGATACGGGGATTTTTGTATGTTTATTGGCGTTCGAAAAATAATGGAAGCGAAAGTTTCAAAAGAAAACTAAACATATGCGTCATGTGAGAGAGAATTATGAGGGTAGATAACCGGGCGAGAGAGATTGCTTCCGCTAGCGCTTAGCGCTGTCTGCATACATTGAAAGGGTATAATTATGTTCTAACTTTGAAACAACACCGGTGACGTCACATTTTGAAACACTGCAAGTAGTGACAACGCTATCCTACGCACTACATACGCCGTAGTGCAATTAACAAAAGTACCAAGAGACATCTATCTCCTGAGACATGCATGACAAGACCAAAAAATAACGAACAGCCTGTGTTGTGTAAGGCACGTGTACTAGGCTCGCACGAGCTCTAAGGAGTGTAGGCCGGGCGAATCCCATGCGGTATCAGCGTTACAAGCGATCGCACTTAACCGCGTCACTGGTATCATATCGCGCTGCAGCGCTATCAGTCAGCGTCGCCCGCTGCATTAGCCGCGTCGCCGCATCAATAAATTATACAGGACACCTCCGCGCGGAGCTGCCGCCCTGGTCACTCGCTGCATTAATGTCGACGAACATTTAAATGCGTGTTTGTCTATTTGTCACCCGTCTATATTAGGGTTCAGCAGCTGAGCTTAGGGTTAACTTAAGGGTTGGCAGGAATTCAAAATCTTATTCCACACACGGGTGTACAGAGAAACCTTAGACCTACTTTCGTGGATCTCCTTGGTTGCATAGCATAGAGACTTGACTTCAAAGCTGTTCTTACTACAGAAATGTGACGACACTATCAGTTAACCAAGTATCGAAAGAGTCGTGTTGAACAACAGAACTCATGACAATCCACAGCATCATCAATCAGCGCCTACAGCTAACTTCAAACGGTTTCCGACGAAAATTCCCTAACTTTCTACCTCCCACTGCACCATCAAAACATTCTTCCTCGGCGTTCGGTCTTAGAATCTAATGTCAAAGTTACAGGTCAGGAGTATAAATAGCGAGAGTGCGTCAGAGCTGCTATTATAGTACATAAGCCGTGCTTATTAAGACCAACTCCCACTCGCAGTGAGGCACGCAACCCGCTTGAGCATGGCTTACATGCTGTGCCCATAGATTTCTGCTTTCTTTTTTCGATGCACTGACTTTTATTCCGCTGAGTCTCTTTCGCTCTCTCCGTACTACTTTTCCACTTCTTCTTTTTGTATCAATTAACTCATGTCTCCACCTCCATTTTCAAATTTTGTCCGACCAGTATGTGACAGCTCTGTCATTTGCGATGTCTAGACTTTCTCACTTATTTTGAATTCCATTTTGATTTTCTATAGTTCTGGTTAAACATGTTTTCTTAAAACGCGATTAAAATTAAGCTAATGGTTACTGTAGATTAGTTCATTAATTCTAACGGCTTTCCAATTTTTCACAAATTGACAATTATTGATGTCATTTCAAAGCTATTGACGTCAATGCTAATTTTTATCGTTTGTTAAATAAATAAACATTTTTCTAAGTTGATATATCGTTGCAAAAACTAAAGTGAGTTCAAAAAATCCTTAGATGCAAGCAATTTTTTGATAAAAAGAAGAATCTACCTAAACAGGTGATTAAAATATGTATTAATAATTTATGCTAAATAGAAAGCTTGCTGTTAAGAGTGCTGTTACTACGTAAAATTAAAATAAAGTAATCGTATATCATGGCTAAACTATTGAGGTCAATGCATCTTGTTTTTTGGTTTTACTTGTAAAATATACATATAATTCTTTTTTAGAAATTGATATATCGTTGCAAAACTCACGCTGCAAAATATTCAAAATCCATAGATGGAACTTTTTTCTAAAAAGTTTTAAATTTATATATACTCGTATATCATCTGGCTCAACAGGTGGAAATAAAAATGTCAAAAAAATAATACTGTTATGACTACCGTTACAACGTAAAATAATAATAAAGTATCATTAAAGTAATCTTGGTCAGATATGTTATCATGATTAAAGAAAATGCAATGATTGATTGATTAAAAAAATGTCACAAATCAGGATCCTATCTCAGAATACATGATTCTGCAATTCATTCATCGAAACGTAGTAGGTTCAATTCATGTATATATTAAGAAATAATGGTCGATCACCTCATAGCCTTTCTACATATCCAAAAATATTTTAAGGATATATCATCAAAGTACGCCAATTTTATATATCAAAGTCTTCGTCTTGAAACTCTTCAATTCAAATGTCTTTCACTCTTCTACTGCTTCTACATCTTTAAAGTTTCTTTAAAAGTTCCTCTATCCTACATCATTATTATCTCTATAAGTTTTTAAACATCAATGTTTGCAAATAATCCCACCCTGTCATTTAAATTATGAGATCATTCACCCCAGATATAACCTAGCTAAGTTCTGATGAACAGCCAAAGACATATAAAAAAATAAAAATGTCTAGAACATACCCCGCTTTATCGTCATGTAAGCCCGGTGTTACTGAGTAAGTGGAATCATACGTACATTTCCAAGTAGGGCCGAGTCAGTCCACGCCGGGTTGCACCGAGCACGACGATCGAGAGTTTACGTGATCGACGGTTTACTGATGGTTAACATCTTATGACAGAAATGCAATCACGGAATTTTGGAGATTTCATGTCGGTTTTAAAGTTGAATAGTGTCCTTTAGGAGACGAATGAAGAAGAGGTAACAAAATAGAAGCGAATTGAAACAAAATTGTCTCCAAAAACACTAGGTGTACTAAATAATTTTTCCATTGACATATTTACCAATATAAACATCCCATAGTATGCCACCATATCCCAGCTGTACAGCAACGATTCCACCATCACTTTCCTACAAATCACGGGGGATATTAACGGATAGTTCCAACCGTACCACCGGTCACTCACCGGCCCGGCCTCGGAATGTAAACAAGTATTAAGGCGGCTTCGCCCAAGCACGTTTGCTGAGAAAAACCCCTCTCTAATTAGCCAGCATCTCTCAAGAGCTGGAAGAATGCTCATCCTTGCAAGCCTTGGGATGGCAAGGCTGAGGTGATGGGTTTTGTAAAAATTGCAATGATTTTTCTCCTAGATAAATCTGTACTTCAATAAATTTACTAGTCTGTTATCGAGGTGTAGGTCTAGTAGTTGGTTGCATATAAGCTATACGTGATGATGATAATGATGAAACAACAGGAGAGTTGTTTGTGCCTAAAGCTACAGTAATTTGCTGGATTCAGGTCTCTTAAAGCTATAAAAGACAGTGAAGCGTAAAGTGAACTACTGTATCCTGAAAATGGTGATAAAGAATTCGGGACTCAATTCAGAACTAGGTATATGGATTTTTGTAATAATCTTGTTTTGGAAAGTACTACTGTGACTTTCGGCTCCATATTTGTGTTGCTTTGGACAAAACTATTTAGTACACTTATAATTTTTTGAACAGAGTATCTTATTTACGTGATTCCTGAGAAAATCTTTGCCCAGGGTTGGGCTGCGTAGCAGTCAGTATTTACTGATTTAGTCTTACTAAATTTTATCAAGCTGTAAACGATTTTGATAGAAGTCAGTACAGTAGTTCTTACAACAAAATAAATTTATACTGCAAGGTGCTTTATCCACTGGTCGACTTCCTCCTCAGATTACTTAACAAAATATGGCGTGAAAGGTATTGATAAATCTAAGAATGATATTGTCACAGCACAGACTAGGAGATTGCTACTGCTTCGCTTTGGCATCGTGAATCGATTTATTACCATCGAGAGGATACTATTGCAGTTTTGTTTTGACTCTATCTTTATCACGGGTTTCGTTATAAACTTTCCTGACATCAGTCATCAGTGACAATGTTTCTTTAAATGTCTCTTCTGGTATACCTTTTTTAACAAAGAGTTTCAAAAACATCAATTCATTTGGGGTCGGAGCAGCATTTCTTCTTCTTTTATTCGTTGTCATCTCAATATTCTACTTCTTTCTAGCCATGTCATCTAGAATAGATGTCAGAAAATTTCTTCATAATATATTTCCGGTGTCGACAATATATTTTATTGCATTTTCATCGCTGACCTCAGCCTGACTGACCAATCTTTGTTTTAACGATTTCACTATATATATTACTAGTGATATATAGCTGTACAGGATGTATAAGACCACCTCTGTTTAACCCTTTCGGCAATACAGTCTTCGTTATATGTTAGGTATTTATTTTAAAATGTTTGTTTTTCCTAGAAATAAATAGCCCACATCTTTTTCATCTAACAGCTGATCCCTACAATTTAGAACTCCTTGATATGACTGATCACCTGTCAAAGTGTCAAAATTTGTCAAACGTCAAGTGCCTGTCACGGACGATAAGGGTGATAAGAAAACTCTTGTGATAGCGTATCAGAGAGATTCGGGGCCAGGTACACTGTATCTTGGAGATTAGTTGATTTTAAATCGTTGGGAAATCCGTAAATATTGAGAATATTACGGAATATTTTGTTGAAGGTTGCTGCGAATATGTGTAGATTAGTTTTAGGCCAAGACTCGTTTCAATATTTTGTGAATTTTATCTTAGATGTGCTAAATTGATTTGTTTGGTACTAGGGCGGCAGTAAAATGTGGAATACTCTCTCAGTCATCATCAAAGCCTTTTGCCAACTATGTTGCGCAATTCCAGTCTAACCGGAATCTCTCTTACTGCAACGAATCCTTGATCAAAGTGGCCAAAGAGAGCCTTTGGCACTGCTAGTCAGAACTCTTGACTAGAACGGACTCTCTCGGGATAATCATTGACTTTGCATATTTCTTTTTCTTCATCTTTTACCACTGCATTCGTCATTCTTGTATCCTTAGAAAACATATTAAACGGAGAACCTCTTTTCTTATTTACGAGGAGATTCTAATAATTTAAAACTTCATTACTATTCACACAAACGGATCCGTTGTAACGAAAATACTGTTCAAAAAACTTTCTCTGCTCCCTCCATATTCTTAAAATAACTCAAATAATCCCACATAATGAACTCAGTAACTCGGTAATGTGTTTTTAAACATATTTTTTTCTTGTTTCAGATGCGATGGGTAAGACCGCTTCAGGAAGGCGTCATAAATCAAAAAGCAGCCCTTGTAAAAAGACTCTAACAGAAATTCCAATCTTCATAAAAATCCAAAAATAATTACGGTTCGAGCGACTTTTTTTCCCAGCACAATAAGTCAATCGCGCTAACACTAGGAGTCCGCGCAAGATTCGCCTCGCGTCGTAAAATTTGATTAGGTCATTAAAACAAGTTAATTTATAGGCGTTCGAACAACTCTCATTTGCCATAAACACACAAAAACCAACCATAAAAACTGTGCTATAACGCTTTTTATTCTCAATTTGCGTAAACGTCGTTTATGACCTTCTGAAAACTGTTTCCGCGCGTGTAATCTAAAATAACCTTTGTAGTAATTAATTGTACGGTGCAAAACTGTTTAGAGAAATTTAAATTTGGAATGCCGTTCTTTATTGGGAATTGCTAGTCACGATAATGACGTCACGCGGTATGTATGGACCAATCAATGAATGATCTTTACCTTTATAAAGGCTGTCATGCAAAAAAATAAAGCTAATGGTGTTAAATTATGCATGTAAGTGATAGGCTAGCCTGTCTTGCCAGCCATTACTGAATTATAAGCAATCCGCTAAGCAAAGACGGTACTATATGGCTTCTTTATATGTATACCGCTAGACCATAGTGTAAAACATGCAAAGAGTTTTATTTGATTAACAGAATATAGTATTACAGCGTTCATAAACATGGCTGCATTGTGCAATCAGACTACAATGTACCAACATTTAAAAACGGAATTAAAAAAAAGAATCTCGTATCGCACGTCATTCCAAAAAATCCAATTCCAATTTTAAAATATTTAAAAAATATAAAATGACGTATTCATTTCAATCCCGTTCGAATTTTAAGCACACAACGTTCGGATGCGTTCCGTATTTCTGTGAAATCCCATAATTCCGTCAGTCCGGAAACGCGGCATTCATTTAGTGCAGAATTCTGTTGATGCATAAAATAAATTAAATGCAAACAATATCAATCGGACACGGGAACACACTCGGCCGTTGGTACAGCTATTTATCATAAAATACGAATGCTGCGCTGAAATTGGATATCGCTATCTTTTTTACACCTTCTGCGAGTGACAGAGAGGCCCGTGAGGAGGTTTTTCTTTGTTTCAAAGCCGTGCTATCGGGTTGTCTGTCTGTGCGTTGATTTGCTCGCGTCGGTATCGACTCACAATATTAATTAATGGTAGAATAAGCTTTGTTTCTTTTGAGTTGATTGGGATCTGCATATTTGCTGTTCAGCTCGCGGTTCCGTATGTTAAGATTGGGAGATTAGGTTAGGAATTTTAAATAGTGGCTCAACGGCTGAACTTTGACATGACTTTTACTTGAATAATAGACCGTAGAAATATAATCCAGCAGTTTTAAAAGCAAATAACATGTTTTTTTACATTCAAATATAGAAAACCTACTCAGTATAAAACTAAACAAAACTTAAGCCAGTAATAGACAAAACTAGAAACACAAAAAAAAACACTTTGACTCTTCCAACAAACAGACCGCTCAAAGCACTATTCTCAACCGTTTCTTCATTCCAAAACGCAGTACAGGCCCCTAAATTTGATTAATGGTTCCGCAGCAATATAACACGGCTCGCAATAGCATTGATTCCTATCTATTGTTAATACTACTTGTTAATTACGAACGCGATAGATAACCGCGGTTCTATTTTAACCGACATTGTTTTACCCGCCGGCGAAACGGGGTAAGTGGGAAATTTATGTTTTTTTTTTATTGGGTTGTTCTTTTTTTTAAAGTTCTTGTAGTAGCTATGTTGTTTTTTTTTGTTAGTGTGGTATTAATTTCGTTTTGAATTATGAACTGTAGTAATATTATTTATCTCATCCACAATGGCTTTTTTGCCTTAAGGCGGTACCCCGAGCAAAACGCCGCGCAAGCCGTTTTTGTGCTGTTTTTAGGAGCTATCTACTCGTTATTTAAAAAGAAATATCAATTAATAAAAATACATTAAATTGCTAAATAATATTGATTCTAAAATGGTAGATATAGTTTTTTTTTAAATGTTGTATATATTTCACTAATCTCCTTCCAAAAAAACATAAAAATGAGAAATAATTATTGATATTATGCATCTCCTCGTAAAATATTCATTAATATTTTTTTGTACTAACACTAATGGATAGACAATTTAATAACAAACATTTTTGTAGATTTTTTTTTTCAAAAGACTTATATTCGATTTTATAAAGATTTTATTCTAAAATCTGGGCGAATTCACTACTGTAATTCATGCGCCACCAGTGCCGCTAGACCAATAGGAATGCTCATATCTCATGCCGATTTTTTGGTCAGGGTACCGTCTTAAGCCGTTACAGAAATAACAGTCGGAATGTGATAACTAGAATATTCAGAAGCACTTTTCAAAATACATATCTCAATAATGTGTACTTTTCGGATAGAGATTGTTGAAGTGCTGAACCGCTACGTTGTAAGAAGTGTATAGGATAGTTTTCACATTCACATTATATATCAAAGGACCCTAACGATTCTATGAAAGACAGATCGTCGAAATCTAAAGAATATAATTAGATATTTTTTTTTAAGAAAGGCCAAACAATTTTTAGTGCGACCAACTTTAATAATTGTGTCAACCAAAAAAATCCTATCATTTTCCGATTGAGTGTCGTTCATTACCAAATTGCTTACTGCAATCATCCAAAGATCATTCTAATATTGAGTACTGCTCCTTCTAACGCCTTGTTTCTGATTTGAGAAATTGAGTCATTGGGACAATCCCGCCGCTCTATTCTCAAACCACTGCAACTCCTTAAAGCCAGAATCAACAGTGGCGACCACCAGAAAAGCGCTGAGGCAATGACGCTCGACGAAATCCCGGAGAATGAAGTGTTGGTGTTAATAAGGTGGACACCAAAGAAAATAAGTGTTTTAGGGTTTGAAAAATAACAGTTTAATTACCCTTTGTTTTATATATCGAAAGGTGTTTGTAGCACGTGTGGTCCCTAGTAAGATTGACGGAATACTGTACCGTGACCAGCTAGCATTTCTGTGCTGGATCCCGCAACGAAATTACCACTTGAACGAAATTAATCCGAAATTGAGTTAAGAATGTGTCAATCTCTTCTTTAATACTAAATTATGTCAGGTTTTCAAGCTAAGGTAGTGTTCAATCTAGATACCAACCAACTCACCTCCAAATTCATAATCAGGCACCGTAGGCTAAAATTTCTTACTTTTTCTCAAAGCAATCTCAAAAAGTCTTCTAGAAACCACTTGATCTAATCTAATCTCACTGGATCCATAAAACATGAAAGAATAACACCCATAGTCATTATCTTTATGTTTTGCCAACAGTATTTAATCAGGGAAACGTACATATGAATGCAAGTGAAAAAGTGTGATGGATGCCGTAATTTTTACAAGAAGTATCGCGTTTATCTTTGTAATTATTAAGAGCTTGATTATGTTATCTATTTATGAAGTTTGATAAGTAAGGTTTTGATTTTTATTATTCTTGGTTTTCATATTATCCTTTTCCTTCAGTACCTAAGTGGTTTGGTCGTCGTCGTTGGAACCTCTTCAATTGTGCAGTTTTGATTTTCTATCATCTAAAATTTTATCTTATTTGCAGAAGTAGAAAGACGAAAACGACTGTAGCGTATTTTTCTTCTTCATGTGCCTGGTACGCCATTATATTCAATTATATTGGCCCAAAACTTCGCCACTTTTATGGCGTCTTCGGTGGCAGCGTAAAGGTCGCTTGCAATGTGGATGGATGCTGTTGATCAACAGCTCTCGCATAACCGTATTGCTGCAATGATATTAGTTTGTCTAGTCATCTGCAAAGCCCTATACAGCATACCCATATCAGTTTAGTATATTTGGGTTGGCTTTCATTCTTACGATAATAGTCACCACACAATATAGTTTACATTGCCCATAAATAGGGAACACAATAGCTAGATAGCAACTGTCCCTTGTTTCCGCGTATCCTAGAACAGATCCGATCTATACGCACATAAATCACAACTAATATAAATTGCACTAAAACCATCCACATTGTACTCTACTATATTTCCATTCCTTTCATCTCTAGCCTCCTTTGAACTCAATGTAACTGAGACATTATGCTTCATAACCTCCAATCAAGGAGTTGAGTCACTGCAGTCATTCATTATGGAATTATGACCGATGGTAATTGTCCGTTTAGCAAAGAATGATCTGAGTAATTTGTTACAAATCACAATTAAAGATCCTGGTGATAGTAGCCGTCAGATTGACGGCTGATTAGCTCGTGTTTGTTCAGTTTTTGATGGCATCGTGTGCACTAAAAAGAGTGCTCATTATGCGTACTAAATGAGCCTGTTGAACGTATCATTTGTCAATCTAATGCTGGAAGTAGTAGCAGTATAACGCAGTTTTTTACCACCGCTAACGGCCATTTGAATGTAACATTCAACTTCACAACCACAACGTCCACAAACTCATTCATTGAGAATTTACAACCATATTTTATGTGAACATAAACTTATAATGCCAACATCACCATATTAAGAGTCTATCAAACAGAAGGCTCTATTAGATCTGAATTGCAAAACAGCAATCTCAAATTTTCCCACCGTAAAATAGTAAACATAACCTATAAACCGAAATCCCGCCAAAATCCGTTTGACAAGTGCACAAACGACCCAATGGCGCGTACACATTCAAATTTCGAACGCAACATTCAAGATGGCGACCTTCGCGAGTCGTATATCAATCGTGATTTACGCACCGCAGCCACGGCCGGTCGACGACCGCCCGAATTTCGTTCAGAAATGCACTCAGCGAGTAATTTATTTGTTACCATCTATTATTTTGTAGACTCGCAAGGTCCTAAACACAGCTGACATTAATATATCATTTTACGCGACGTCGACCCGGTTCTCTGTCTCGCTTCAACATGAAAACATGATGTAAGAGGGAAAGGGATGGGTGTAGGGGCAGAGTAGTTTGCGTTTTCACTTTTTATAGTAGCAATATATTTGATCAGCTGATCGTAGTGACGTTTACTGCCCGTGTGTCAGTGTAGTGTTTTTCATAATTTATATTGTAGTAGGTATTTTTTACTCTCGCTTGCTGTAGGTCGGGGTTTTATTTATATATTGAATATTTATCTAAATATTGTGTATCGACTTCTGTTGAGCTGGCCTATAAATTTAATGGGCGGTCGGGTTTTGGTGAATTTTCACGTTTATTTATTGTTTATTTTGTTATTAAATCATTTGGCGTGAATATTTTAAATTTATCGGATGTGCCGTTCTGTTTGGCGGTGATAATGGTTTTTTGGTAAAGTTTGGCAGTTTATGGTTTTAGGTCTATGTTAAGTTATTATTTATTTGTTTAAATTATTTAATATTTGGTGGTTTCAGGCCTTTTTAGCTTAATTAAATTTAATCTTTTGACTGACATAATGAAGGCCAATTTCTGGGCTAAGGCATCCCCCAAATCTTCTCTGTTTTTGGCAAGAAAAGGCAGCTCCTTGCTAAACACTAAACGCTCCTAAAATATCCAAGATCTGCCGTCTTTTATATCCCGTACACAATCTGTCTTTAATATTCCCACAACTGGGACTCAGGTCACCTCTCACTTAGAAGACGAAGGTCTTAAACCCTGTGGTAATTTTTTTGGCTCTATTATATGCCAGTTTCCCCGCGATGTTTTCATTCCTTCACCGTTTTCAAACCAGTGGTGATGAAAGTAAACTGCATACTGCAACTGATGCCAGGGGGCATCAAACCCAAGACCTACAACTCAGTGATGGCCATTATATCCGCACTTAGCCACCATTGCTCTATCCATCTCATAAGCTCAAGATATTTCCGACAAATCCAAAATAACCCACATAAAGCTACACATGTCATGTTATATAAAGGTGTGCGCACACTGAGTGCGTGCGTGAAGCACACGTGGTCCCGTAAATATTTTTGGACGCAATCGATTTCCGAAATCCATTCGGTACCCCCGCGCCGCGGCGTAGCACGCCAATGTTGTTAGTGTGGACATGACTGAATTATGTGACGTTTCTTGTTTGAAAAACTTTGGAATTTGTATGTTTTAAAACTGCTAAAGTCTTTTATTTTCTCCTTTGCTCATTGAGGGAATACACTTTGTCAGAGTAGTTTTCCTCCTGCAAATTCTTTTATAGTAAATTCTGAGTTATACCAGTTCTTCAGTCCATTGTAGAAGTTTTTCTATGATCCAAAGCACATGTCTTTTGCCTATTTTTTTTATGCCTATGATCATTTCTCAGAACCATCTTTTCCCATCATCTCTCGACTTAAAACCCTTCAAAAACCTACCACACTTTACCAAATCTTCATCCAAAACCCACCATAGTCGTATCCATTCAAATCGTTCAACATTACCGCGTATCGCGCTACCCGGTATCATTAATCTACGTGACAGTTCAAAATTTAGTTACAGAGGGTTCCCGCGCCCCCCTCACTTCCACCCCCCTCCCTCCAGCCCTCCACGCAAGTTTTTGAGGGATGCCTAACTGTCTGCAACTCTACATGCTTAACTATTAGTAGTAGAACCTCTTGAATATGGGCGATTGTGGTACAGCGATTGCGGGTAGTCTAGTGTTTGTTTTGGTCTTGTTTGGTGGGTAGTCGGAGACTGGATTAACAGGAGAGAGTGGTATATGAAAAATACGCAATTGTCAGAGATACTTGACGTCAAAACATTGTTTAAATTTAAGTAATGTCAGTGGGTTAACCTCCTAGCATTAATGCCGTATATAACGACCAGCTCATGACTTACAACCCAGCACAGCCGTCAATATATAACAGAATGGAATACGCAACATTCAACCGACCCAATGTCCCTTTGTCACACTACGCATTAAACAAATAACTAATGCGTTAGCAGGCTAATTTAAAACGCAAATAACAATAAAGTAACAACTCCCAATAAATGTAAGTCATCGCAATACCAGAATGTATTCATGAATATTTACTTGCACCCTCTGCCGTGATCCGAAGCTATAAGCAAACCCCATAACAATAACTTAACTATCAGTAAGATCATTAAACTCTCAATCGAAATTACTAGGCTCGCATGAACATACAGAGTTTCACTTGGAACTAATTAGCGTAGTCTACACAGCGCTTTTCACAGGCTTGCCTGTTACTGGCAGGCGCCGCGGGGCGTCTTCGCTTCCGTGTACGATACATTGTGGAAACTCTGCGTTTGTCCTGCTACCCTGGTAAATTGGGATCGATATTGAGGCGCGGCCATGTACTTTTGTGGATAGCGTGATGGTATTTTGAAGGTTGTGGTGTAAGGGAAGAGGTTTGTCTGCCCATTTGTTCGGAAATTTCAAATCTTGAAACAGGGTTTTGCTTTAACCACCCTTGTTGCGCCACTAACTAAGAAGAACACCGCTAGAAGATGTCTTGGTCAGTAATGATCCATTCAAGAGCAGGCAATTTTGATCAGGATCGTCTTAACAAACGGTTCCCTTATTTGCAGCACAAGACACTTTCCGTCTCTTATCCCAAACAGAGACATATCTATGCACTCTTGAATGACTTCTAACTCCTGTCATTGCTGTATCCAAAAGCCTCGTTAACCACCAAACTTTTCACAGATAATATAATACCCAACTTAAAGCTCCAAGCCAGCTAATCAGCACAAAGTAACGTACCATACAGCACGAAAGGCTCGTGTGTAATTTTTCTCAAACCCGCCATGAATAATCAAATTTTTCTATACATACCGTTTATGCCGTCACGACCCAAAAGAGGAACGTCGTAAAATACAAATGTAAATATACCAAATCAAACCTTAATATGTCGCTCGTAAAGTTGGCATTTAAGTGTCCGTGGCGCTAGGGTTGTGAAATTTATGAAAATGACGAGCCGAGTTCGACCCTCTCGTGACTGGCAGAATTCTGCCGGAGTGTATTTTTACTTTTTTTTTATTACATTCTGGTGGTATTACTCGATTTTTAATATTGTGTTATGGGCAATACTTGAATGGGTTGAACAAAAAATACTTGTAATGTTGGCATTGTCTCTTAAGTTGGGTTTTGTCGGTAATTGTTGGGTTCGTTTGAGGTTCTAGGTCAAGTTTTGTCTAGTAAGTTCATTGGCACTTTCGGTATTTCTTGATTCGGGCTTGAAAGACTACCTATCCAAGAGAATATTGTGTCTCTTTTGACATGAATCAGCTATGTATAACTTATGCTGGTCAAAAGTATTTAGATACCATCGGATGCCCAAAGAAAAGACCTGCTTTTGGCTAAATTATGACTCACAAGCTCCGAAAATCAAAATTTTAAGACATTAAAACGCAAAAAAGACCTTATTCAGCAAAAATATTCGAGCATAACTTACGCATACTTCGCGTGTCCATAAACTTAATTTTATTACGACATTACATAAATAACAATTCGACAAAACATTGTGTGACAAATGAATCGATAAAATTTTAGTCACTAACTGTCGAACTCGATAAAAAAGGCCTACCCCCCAGAGGTACAGTCAGCAAAAAAATTTGCTTGCTCATGGCATCGCGTTACATGTGTACAGCGCTGTCTGTACCGCCCAGTACACTACGTGGCACTATCAAAGTACCATTAGTGTTACCACCCTCTTTATTTTAGTTTTTTTTTTTTGTGTTATATTCATTTGGATCAGGGTGCCTTGTTACATTCATGAGATCATTCACGCCCAGGTTGAAAAGTGGATGGGTGGGTGATGCACCTGTTTTTTGTCCAAATCTTACTGTTCTAGCAATTTCTTTGCATACTGAAATGACTGAACTCAAAAAACGCTACTTTTTACTAATGTAGTCACAAATTTGGCCCTATGATCTAAATGTGTATTATTTATTCTCTACCTATGCAATAATAGATAGTTCTCACGGTTGTACGACCTCTGCTAAGGCTATGTTCAGTGCATTGAGACTAGAATTACGCTCGTGCTATAAAAGGGCAGCCAGCTAGGTCAGTAGCTTTTAACCCTAAGTTTAACAAGATATTTTTATATACCATTCATCATACTCTCATAGAGCCTCGTTTAAACACCCAGACGTTCACAATATCTACCTACTACTTGCATCATGCAAGCACTACGGCCATACGGCCCGATGACCTATCAAAATGACGTCACAAGACGCCATGATGAATGTGTCAAGGTCAAGTTTGACAGCTGTCAGCGGCAGACTGAAAAACGCTGTCAAGAGTAATGGATAGGCTTCCTGGACGCCTTTCGGGGTCGACGCACTCCGTTCGATATTATTTACGATGTGCTGTTTTGTAATATAAAGTGGGTTATGTTTTCGTGGTCTTGAAACTTTCGTATGTACTTAACAACATAGGTTCACGGGTTGGTAGAAGTGTATTGACTCTAAATGCATCTCATGGTCTTTGAAGATTTCTGTAGTAAGAAGACAATTCATAGCAGTTCACACTAATAAGCAATGTTAGATCTGAACGTAGACTTATATGAAGTGGGGATAAACTAAGGACATGGTACCAAAGGATGTGCTTTACTGTAGTTTGTGGCAAGGGGATATCTATTGTTCCTCTTCATCGTTAGTAAAGGCACAAAACTATGTCTTTACTATTTCACCAAAACTGTACATGTACGTGGCTAAATAATAACAGCCGCACGGGTCGATTTTCAAGGTTAAGCAACGCTTGACGAGGTCGGTCCGTGGATGGGTGACCATTTCAGCATACCGAGTTTCCTCCGTGCCTCGGAAAGCACGTTAAGCCGTTGGTCCCGGCTGACATTTAAAGATCTTTGACAGTCGTAACGGGTAGTCAGAAGCTTGAGATCTGACACCAGTCTTGCCAAGGGGTATTGTGTTACCCAGTTACTGGGTTGTGAAGGTCAGATAGGCCGATAGCTGAATCCGGTAAGACTGGAAGCCGATCCCAACATAATTGCGAAAAAGGCTAGGCAGATGATGAGTACATGCAAATGAAATGAATCTATACAGAAATGGAGGCATACTTACTTAAGATTAAAATCCTAAAACACTTAGCATAGAAACCGAAACCACACACCAATCCATGATCTTATTTATAGCATTCTAGAAACCACCCTCTCAAAACACGACTGACACCAAAATTACATGAAAAAGTACCCCAAGAGCAAACAAACAGAGAGTAGGTACTATATCGATCTGCCCGTCTGTCTGTACCTACAGATGAGTTATAAGGCAGATCTGCGGACCATCCCTCGAAGGCAACGACCCTTAACCCTCACAAGTGATTTACAGCCCTCTCATTCAAGCAATAGAGCACAATTTCAAACGATCACTCTAAGCTTTCTTACGACGTTGCAAAGTCTGCGTATTGACGTATCAAGTTTAGTAAGACAGTAAAGACAGTTGTTTTCAAGCGATAATGAGCTTTATTGTCTTTGGTATAAGTGCTGGGCGGTTGGGCGGCCCGCCCAAACCTGGGCGGGTGCAATTAGATGGTTTTTGAGCTAAAAATGATATTTTTTCTTCTTATTTTTGGATTATTAGCTGGAGTGTTTGCGAATGTGAGTTATCCTGTTTTTGTTTTGGATCGTGCAAAGGGTTGAAAGTACGTTAGTTATTTATCAACAGCTGTAAACCTTGTTAAGACTCAATTACTCATGTTTTAGGTTCACGTACTATTGGTAGGATTATCTTGTTTCTACTCCCTTGAATAGCATTGAAAATTAACATCACCTTAAGGGCCTACAAACCCTTTAGTGTCGTAAAACGGTAACTTTCTAAAGCATACTCCTTAGTAATGGAAAAAGCTAGGTTAAAAGATTTGAAAAAAAAAAAAATATCATAGATTCATGTAAGTACATAATTTTCAAGACAATGTTTTTTTGTGTCAATAATAGTTTTGCTTAAAAAAAAATTAACAACACGATATTTTGTCGCAACTTTTGGAAACTCCTCCAAAACGACTTGGATGTTTGAAAATATTTTTACACAGATAAAATGTTGGCTGGAATTTCTTCATAACTAACATAGCGTATGTAAATCAAATAATATTTTGCAAACAAAACTGTTCAAAAGAAGGAACAATATTGATATTTTGGCATCGAGCGGGCGCACGGCCAGTACTGAACGAAGAAAGACAGAAAGAAAAAGTGTTTATTTGTCACAAAACGACATACATACAATAATAAATACCCTTAAACAATAGTATTAGTAGTACTTAAATTAAGTTAGTAAAGACGATAAATAAATCAAACAATAATTACATGTAGGTACTAGCTACATTTTGTTTTTAACAGAAAAGAAATAGGGTGAAAAAGATGTCAGGCAGATGCATGTCGTGATTGTGGCGAGAAGGCTTCCACTCAGCATAATGCTGTGCCGTGGGGGACCTACAGCACAGCGCTGATTTTCAGTGCGTTAACATTGGGGCGTATATAGCGCCTTAATCAATTACACGGTATAATTGACAACCATTGCTTTTGTTTCTTATTAGACGATCAATTCTCATCCAATTTAATCTAAATCTCACTTCTTTATATAAGCTCTTGTATGTTTCTTGTTGGAACACACAACTATCTCCATAATTATATTCATTATTGTACACAAAACAAATACAATAGGTCAGCTTGGAATAAGAGTGTCCAAACTCGAAATTGCAATTTGTGAATCAGCAAAAATTGTTACCAAATTGTATAATGTTAATTTTTTGTACTTAAGTGACCGACGGCTGTCCCTTTCTTAATCATAATTTAAAACCACAGGATTTTAGTATTTCAATCTATGGATGCGTTATGTACAACGGCGAGCTTAACCCATAATTGGATCCTCTAACAGCAAACCTCAGTTCTATAGAGAGATATCTGCCTTCAATTTCATCTCTTCCTTCCAATAACTTCAGAACGCTTTTTCCAATCTCCCTCCAGCCTACACTGCTACACATACATCAAAACCCGTCTACCAATTTCGTAGTTCAGATCTTACACATAAACGAACTCTTGCTACATGCAAGGGGCGATCAGCGGAGCTCAAAGCCGATGCTATCAGCGTCCATTAAGGATATTGGTTTATGTGAGGTCGTGGTACCCATTGTTAGGTCCTTGTGGAGCGGATTAGGCTATAGATGCGAGTTTGGTGGTTACAAAGCTGGTGGGAAGAGGTATATTTAGTGAAAGGGCCAAGGAAATATTTCGATACCTCTGGGCTCAAAGGGCGTAAAGCACAAAACAAACATGGGTTATTTTGTGCTATGCTCAAAGGGCGTAAAACACAAAATAAACTGGCTAATTTTGTGCTATACGCCCTTTGAGCCCATGCAGAGGTATCGATTTGTTCCACTGTACTTTTTTTGGTGTTTCTGGTCCTATTTTGGTGATGTCAGATAGTGAAAATTGTCTATAGAATAGAATATATTTTATTGTACTCTAAGAAAGTAACCCAACTCTTTAACAAGAACTTTAAATAAATGATATGGTTACAATAGCAGTCTTCTGCAGTTTAAAAGGTTTATTTTTCTTTCAATAAATTGTAGGTAGTTCTTTACAGAACATTATATAGGAATGTTAGGTCTACCTCTGCGTAACCCTTTAGAGGCAACAGACAAGATGTTATGGTGTTACATTAGAGTAACATTCAAATAAAAGTTTAAATAATTCCCAGTTAAGAAAAAGTTTTAATGATAAATATAAAAAAACGTAAAAAATAAACCTTCAAAGAAACCCCTGACAGCTGGTTCTATACCAGGCAAGCATAAAACACGCAGAGGCAGCGAACAGAAAAAGCGAGTGATTTATCGTGAGAAGGGACATCTTCTGCGCCTTTGTGTCCCTGGTACAGGTACGGGCAAGTGCTGGTAGACCGGTTGGGGTAGGCAGATGTGTAGGCTAGGCATTGTTTTTTGTTTTTTGCATCTCTCGTAGAAACGCAGGGGTAAGTAGAAATTGTGAAAAAAACGCAGTATTTCAAATGGATTTAAATAGTATCTTGTTGCTTACCAAAAAGTTTCAATTGGCCAAGAATGAATTGATAATAAATAACTTTAAATTCACAAGCAAAACCACAGTAAATAAACGGCCCATCCAGCCATATTTAAATTAACCCAATTTGAACAATCTAGCATCAACGAAATAACAGAGTATCTCAACATATTAACAATGAAAATAAAACCGAAACAATTATAAAAACCCCGAAAACGGCAAGAAGCGAGGTGTGTAGTTAAAACATTAATGAATAGTTGTTATTGGCCGATATTAATTGTAGCCCGTATAAATTATGCCCCTTTGTGAAGATTTTAACGTTTGATTCGTACAATCACTGTTATTAAAATGCGCGAGTGCTGCGGCTCTCAAACTTTGTGTTGCTCTGACATAAAATTTTCGGCATTTTTTTAACATAGTATTTAGGTACTAAATAATTCGTAATAAGCTGGTAATAAGTATATAATATGATGCTATTTTTTTAAGACAACACGATTTATTTTGCACTAAAAAGAAAAGAACGTGAAAAGAATTTGCGAATTTCTATTGAAATAAGTAGTACCTTTGTGCTCTTCTATCTGTATTATTTTTGCTCTGTTAAGTGTTTTTGTGTGTACATAAATAAATAAATGTACTAAGACACGTTTTGATGACATATTAAGCAAAACAAAAAAAAGATACCTTTTTTTGTAATACAAAAGAAAATACAATTTAATTAGTGCAGTAAAGTCGCACCTAGACTACAGACGATATTTTTTTATAATAGATTTTTCTTTTTACATTTACATCAGTAAAATACCTAAATATACCACAAAACACATTATCATCATTGGCAACCTCCTTGATACCCAAATCCCCCAGTTTACGCCCAAGTGAGCTATCGCCCATCTTACCGCCCCCCCCCATAACCTTGAGAACCACAGCACCAAAGAATGATAGAAATCAAAACAGTTCTGAAGCACCAATTGTTTTAATTCGATGAAAAAGGAAAGAAATATGAATGGTAATTACCATGGTTTTAACTTGAAACGGCCCATTGTTATTTACTCTTACATTTTATTTTAATTGGTTTTTAATCATCAGTTTGGTTCAGGTTTATGTACTGGATAATTTTTGGTACGTAAATAGTAATTCAAATGGTTTGAACGGAATGTTTTTTTTTTTTGCAATAGCGATAATAGTTATAATAAAGTTCCTACTGGTACCTAGTCGTTTAGGGACGTCTGGTAAATATCTTACTCAAACTTAAAATTATTTATTTCAGTTAAGTCTTAAAAGGTACTATTGAATTGTCAAGCAAAAATGAGGCTGGTTGCGCATTCGCGAGCTTCAGTAGATTTATAAGGAGAACAACGTGCAAGAAACTCCACGGACACTCTTTTCAATACTGCCATTTCCATACATTTTGAACTATGGTTTAGTAGGTATCTGTACCTACTTACCTCTAAGAGTTTATTTTATTGGTCTGAGTATGTCTGCCTCATTTCTCAGTGAACTTTTCTTTCCTATCCAATAATTTTTTATTTTATTTTACTTGGTATAACTTATTTATTTTTTAAATAAACTTTTGACAAGACAATTGCCGTAAAAATGTTGCCATTAAAATAAAAAACACACTCTACCAAAAACAAAATCCGAAGTACATAATTACAAAATTGAAATTAAAATTGGAATTGAGACCAGCCAGTAATAAACTATGACTTATCATAAAAGTTATTAGTGTCATTTTTATTCATACTAGGTACACGTTTAAAACAATTTTACACCATAAAGCGACGCGTAAAGTCAGCGGTGAACACAATTTTAATTCTACTGTCGTTAAATTTACGCTTTCCTTAGCTTGAATATCCGGTCTGAACTGGAGTTATGTTTTTTATTATCACCATACTCGTCACACATGAGCACGGGGCATATTTAGACAATTTCCTCAAGAAATCCCCCGGTCTCGCCCTCCCTGCTACCTATACCCTCTGCCCTAGCTGATATCCTCCAGGTTATTACAATTTTTCGCGTTATGAATATCGTCGCGAATCCCCCGCTAATGCCCCCTCGTCCGGGGACTCACACCTCAGCAATTTTACTTTAATTCTTATTTAGAGTGCCGCCTTATTTCGGTTACAAGATTTTTAGTATTTGTTTATGGCGTTAACTTGTACCGTGAGCTGCAATGGGGCCATTTTCGCTTTTTTTCAACGATGTAATTCTACTTTATGTTTTTGAGTTTAAGTTTCCAGTTTGCGTGGGGTTGGGAAAACGCAAATTGGCTGTAAAAGCACCAGGGTAGCAGGAGATGGAGCAGTTTAGAATCAGAGGTCAAGGCTTTTTATTTTTCGAAACTGTAGCGTTGTCGGTGTGTGTGTGACGTCAGCGGCCGCTATCAATCATGCATGCACCATTGCGCCGCGCGAGCTTTTGTTCGAATTACGAATTTCGAAAAAGGAATATAAAGCGAGAGAAAATTATGGTGGTTGCGTTCTTTTTAAATATCGGTCGCCCCCCGCCGAGCGTTGCACCGACGCGCGACATAACTTATTATTTTTCAATTAAACAGTAAAATGAGCAACGTATTGCAATGCCATTTCTTTAGTAAAAGCATTGCACGTTCGTTGATTATACGGTAGAAGTAACGGCACGGAGCGGAGGCACGACCCGCTGCATTACCGAACACAATAATATACAGTGTGACACCGTTAAAAAAGTAGCGAAATTGCTAATGGTGTATGATATTGCCTCCCCTTATTTTTGGGGTAAGAAAAGACTAGGGGCGGCAACACCTTCGTTCTCCCAGGAGGTGTTTTTTTTAGTCGAGTATTTTTCTTTTTTTCTGTATGTTTTTTGCGTAATGACGTTGGGGTCCTGAGAGAGTTGGAGGAATCCATTAGATATGTGGGAAGAGCTTAATGTAGGTTCGTTTTTCGAATCGAAATCGGTTGAAAAACGAATGTCGCATGTGTCGCTAAAGACATTAGCAAGAATTGTAATGGCATTTATACTACACCGACGGACAAAATATCTTGTTATCACAATAAAGAAAAACTTACAAATTACATGTTAAATTACATTAACTTATCTAAATATTTATATAAAAAATGCGAAATTTAAAAAATATAAAAACAAAATTTTGAACAAATTTCGGTGAGAAGTTAGACCAAGTATGTACAAACCGTTTTTAATTGTGTGGGTAGTAAAAGAATTGTTTTAATAGTCACATCGTACGTATTAGTATAGTAATCTTTTATAATAGTAACGTAGATAATATAATAATTAAACTTTATGGGGTCTGTATGGCACTTATAAATATAGATGGCAATAAGGTTGTATATAAAAGATTAACAGAACAATTTCATGTTAATAACATGACGAAAGTAGTATCAAATATTGCTAGTTGTCATGAAGAAAATTCTCTCACAGAAGCAGAAGAGAGAAGCATAGTTTTCTTTATTAGAAATAAGAACAACGATATAGAACTCACTAACATTACTATGGATACTTTCTTGTATTTGGAACATAAGAAAAACAACACTAAGTTTAAGGTTAATATACATGGACGGAAGAACAGACTCAATGCACCTACAGACATTGAAATAATTGTAACAAACCTTTTAACCAGAGCTATGAGATTATCAGAAAAGAGCTGAATAGCTCAATCCTTCTCTCAAAACATAATTATAATATTACTAGTGAATATACAAGAAACATTCCTTCACTGTTCGTCTTCCTATACAACATGTTATTTCTTGTTGAGGAGTAACTTCTTTCTCTTTCTTTATTTCTCTAAACACAGTCGTATCTTCACTAAAAACAAAAGATTGTGTAAGCAGACCCATTTGCCCCCTTTTCTCTATTTCAGTACACCCTTCTTCTGTAAAAACATTATTTTTCATTAATCTGTCCATTCACGGTAGATTGGTTGGCTCGGTATCCTTTCGCTTGAGAAACAAAAGCTAATTTACATTGGTAGGCGACGGTCCTAAATTTTTTAAGTACTTTTTAGTCAATTAGAGGTTTTTACTTTTAAGTGTTTGATATAGGTGTCTGTAGTTATCTGAATGTTTTTATTTCTGTTGTTATCTTTGGCTTATAAGTTTACTAAATTATTACAAGAATAATGCTAAACCTTTAAATTTGATAAAAATGTTAATTACGAACTCAAATCTTTTTTCTTTAACTTCCTTGCACACATCAAAAACTTAAAACTTAATCCGTCCGACGGCATTTGATTCTTTGAATCTTCCTACAAAGTATGACATTAGAGTTGATAGTAAAAGTTAGATACTTATTCAAATTATAGAGTAAACCAGAAAAGTATACAAATACTGACTTCAATGATATAATCATTGAAGAAGACCGAGCTGAGTTTATGGCAGAAGAAATGACCAACGATGTTTTGACGAATCAAACGCTTGGTAAGATTAATTTGTCAACACATGTCAGTATATGGATGATATCTTAGTATAGCCAAAGACTTCACAGGCAATTTGAAGACCATTACAAAACCCACGAAAGATATAAGGTCCTCAAAAGATAACTACAACGACTTTAAACTTTTGAAAAAAATTATAACCAATGTTTTTTCCTTTTTTCAGGCAAATGGTGCCCATCGCGTCGAGAATGGTCGTCTCCTCCCGACGTGGCGCGGCGGGTTTACTCCTCAGTATTCCTGGGCAGCCCCGGTGAGTACCCAGGTATGGACAGAACCTTGGATTGATGACCTCTGTGGTAATCTTGATGTTGATGGTCTTAAGTTGACGAGAGAGATTCTTGAGCAGTTCAAAGCATATAACAAACTCTTGGACTAAGTGACAAAGTTATTGAAAATATCCGAAGATATTGTAAACAGGTTTATCCAAATAATAGTCAATAAAAGAGTATTTAAATTGCTGTCATAAAATGAAATGTTTTTGGCCATTTTAGTTTCAATGTTTGTAACATTGTCTTAACGGTTTCAAATCCAGTCAGCTTGAGATCTAACATCATCAATTTCACACAGATCTGAATCCTTCCACCGGTATTTTATTATTATTATCTTAGATATATAAAAAAATAGAGCTCAACAAATAACCAAGAAAACAGAAGAACAAAATAGCCCTCATTACGCCTAATTACAATAATGACAAAAGTACCAGGCAAACATAAGAAAGTAGGAGTAAAACTCAAATCAAAACAGGACAAGCTCAAATACCAGGCACACAGCACATGTAAACACAACACGATGATATAGCACAAGTGCTAGGGGATCATACCATGCGGGCGGTGGTGCCGTCAATCACCAGTGTCCGGAACAGTCGGCGCAAGGTCACGGGTACTCCAGCTCTGACTGATGGCCGCCTGAACTTTTGCTACGTGCTTCATTTGAGAATACCCCGGCGATTTGAAACCACGTTTTTTTTTATATTCTGTATTTAAAATCATGATTCTGATTTTATCTTTGCTTAAAAAAAAATTGAGTTCCATTCCATATTTGAATTGCAAAATTTTATGATGTGTTACATACTAAAATTGTACAAAAAGTTATCGGGTAATTTAATCTAGTTTTAAAACTAACGTTCACCTATTGCCAGGCTGAGATAAAAACCATACATGGCATTTGTAATTATTCTGGTCTTAACACTAACGGCGGTTTTATTAGTTAAATAACTTAAGGAAGTTTTTTTCATAAGTCTATTACATAAAGTAGGAGGTGACTTATTAAGGCAAAGATTTGTAATGCATTTTAAAGCCGTTACCGTTCCAAATAATCGATTCAATACTTTTAAAACAGATAAAAAATGTACTCCAAATTCTTGAGCATATTACGATGGCATTAATATCACAAACTATTTATCCAAACACCGTTTCTATAATTTGAAAAACGAACAAACATCCCGATGACAGTTCAAATCGATTCCCCGTAATGAGCCGACGAAAAATCGAATGACATTTACATCTGTCAATATCACACTAATTTCGACTCTAAGGCTTCAAGAATAGTGTTTTTTAAAGTATCGAAACTCGTGTTTGATTGTATCGAGTACTCGGATGGATATCGAATGTTTGCGGCGTGCACGCACTACGACAGGCCATCGATCATGTGTTATCGTGCGTACGATCTCGGTGTCATCTCGCCGATGCAAGGTCGCCGGAAAAATATCGCAAAGGATTTTTAAAAAGAAATGACAATTATTTTTTACTTTACCGCCGGCTAAGAAGTCGGCGGCCGACCGATGTGCGCCGATTAAGATTATAATTTTGACAGTTCAGTTACAAATGTCTAGATTCGATTTACAAGTTTTTGTGCCGCCTTTAAGCACACAGCCAAAGTTAGCAGAAAACTGCAATCCATCTATATTTATGAATTGTAATTTTTCAAATAAAAATGTTTTATTGCTTGTTTACAGTTATCTAAATTTATTTTTGTATTTAAATTACTTTAGAAGAAACAAGCTATCATACAAGTTTTGTTACCGCAACTGGTATTATAAATTCAACTTCGATACATCAACGCCATCTACCGAATAGTGGCTAATACCGGGACCTTTCTCCTGTCATGTTCTAAATTAAACTTTAATATGTGGGTGTAAAGTTACAATTACCGTAACAATATAATGCACATGCATCGTTATAACAGTCGCGTATTCCGATAACCATCTCGCTCGCTCGTTCAGGATGACGTCGGTCTATCTCTCTCTTGTTTTACACGTCACCGTCATTGCCCGTTTCCATTACACTATATCAATTACCGTACTTCGCGCATTCGCCCGTCATTCAGTTTAAAACACAAAAGAATTTTCGTCGAAGGGAAATGTTCCGAAAATGAACACGGAATAAACGGCGCACGAAGAATCGAAGTCAATTTATTCGTGAGTTACACTTTACGATTTTTATCTAACGAACGCTGCCGAAGACGGATTAACAGTGGCAACGATTCGAACAAAAAGTGCGCCAGAAAGAGAAATATCAAGTGTATCGATTCCGTCTTTAGCAAGAAAGGATTCGGCACGCGAGCGAGACGGCGCGACCGCGTCTTTACGACGTGCGAAAGAGATAAAGCAATTCCTTATGTCGCTATTCTTAAGTCGTTCGCGCGTTCCGAATGGCACTTTACCGGGAGACATTAAGGTCGCAATTTCATTGTTATGATTGGGTATCGACGATTGTGGAGCGTCGTAAAAGAAGGTTATAACTTCATTTGGCGGTGTTGGCGATTAGAGCTCTGTGTAGTAAAAAATAAGGTTGTTAGTTGTTTGTTTGGTGGGCGGTGGTTGGCGGGAGCGCGCGCGGCGTCGGTTACCATGGCGACGGGGCGCGTTGGAATGCTCGCAGGGTTCCCCGCTCCAACGGTGTTTTTACCTAAATTAGTACAAAAACAATGCGTTGATAATGACGCATGGATGTGCCGCGAGCCGCGAGCCCGCGATACCGTCCTCTGTTGTTTGTTTTATTTCAAGTAATGGGCCTTTCGGCTAGCCATTGTCAACTAATCCGATCATTTCGTATTATATGCCACTATCAGCTGTATGTAGTATGTAGGTAGTAGGTATTGATATACGAGAAACTGATCTGTAGAAAATGTAGGCAATCTGTCAAAGTTTTTTAACAAAACATATTAACGTTTTCGAATCCCAAAAGTTATCGAGCACCTAAATTTTTTTTGTAAGTTCATTAACAAATTCTTATCGGATTTCGGGTTCTTTATAATTTCTTATTAGACTTCATTTTTTGTGCGTTAAGTATTGATTTGTCTCCGTCGGTCTTCGAACTCATTTGTCAAGTCCGAGCGCACATAATTACAAGCAAGGGGCCCCTAAACATGGACCAACTAATTTTTAATATTCTCATTTAGGATTCTCGTATATATGAAAATGAATCTGAGCGAGATGGTTGCGGGGCGATAGCTGAGCGCGAGCGGGCGAGCACTAAATTGCTCAATTTGTGCCTCGGCTCATAAGGTGCCTTCGGTGTTCCTTTTTCAAAAATCCAATGAGATCGATCGCTCGCCATGTCCGCAAATTAGAGCGGGAATCGTTGTTCGTTAGCGAGCTCCCCGGAGCGAACAGACACAAGCGTCTCAAGATGAAGACTCTGAAACAGTCCTTACGGCCTCCACGGACGCGTCACATCCTCGTGCGTAGTTTTATCTCAATCTACGTTTCGAGGAGCTCAAAGCTCGCCGCTCGAGTGTGCAGAAATGCATTTTAGTATTACTAGTGGTCTCGGGGCGCTCATTTCGCTTGAACCTTTTAAAGCTCGATGCTAAAGTTCGTCCCGTTGTCGACGCTAAGTTCGCCGGGCTCATGCTCGCGCGAAAATTGCGCTCTTGGCTTCATTACGTCCAGTACAATGACCAGGCGGCTATGTACTTTATTATGTTCGCAAATGGTGCTATTAAGTCAAGTATATCTATTCTGCGAGCAACATGGCGATCTTAAGAGATACGAGAGATGAGATAGCGCGAATTTCACTCGGAACCAGTTTTTCTCGAGTTAAATTACTGCTCGGTTCTTGAGCAATTTAAATAACAGGCCGTGATTCGTTGTGGCGTCTAAACGAGCGTTAAAACGCTACATTGTAATGAGTACGATCGAGAGCCGATACTATACCATACGGACGGCATCGATTCTATTCAACTACCGTGTTATTTACTGTTATTGTGTTTTTAATACGTCCCACTTGTTTTTCATTATCGATGCCTTAGTTCACAATTGCACTAACTACAAAATTTTCAATTTTTACTTTTTTAATGCCAAATACACTAAATGTCATGCTCTTTCGTTTCCGCGCATCGAAATACCGTTATTCCGTCTCTATCTACCAAAACCGTGGGTCACAATTGTATTAAATGAGTTCGTTTAATGTTCCATGAATGTGGTATTATACTAATGCTCTTTATTTTTGTAAAACCAATCAAGATATACTTTAACTGATTTTAAGTTTCTCAACTGCATGAAATTTCAAAACACAAACGTATTATATACATTTGCAATAGTATAGAGTTTTTCACTTAATGCCAGTCAGCATAATCAATCTTAGTGCACAAATGTATTAAATGGGGGGTTTTATGTTTATTTGGCCATTTTGAAAAGGTAACGTTTAAACTAATATTACAATATTGAGATATGATGGAGTAAAAGGACTAGTCTTATGAATAGATGCATATTTTTTTTGTTATTTTACTTGGATTTTCTACTGTTCTCGTCTAAACTTTAAAAAACTTTAAAGCTCTCTCCTCAAAAATGAAAATTTTGTAGTTAGTGCAATTGTGAACTAAGGCATCGTTATGATAGTGAGGGTAGGGTTTCCGTTTTGAGTCCTGCCACCATCAATTTCTACATTACCAGTCGAATTTTATTGGCACTCCTAAATTTGATGATTTTTGTTAAAGAATTCATGTCTATGGAGTCGTTAAGCGATGTCGCACACACAACATGTTAACTCAATACACGCTAAGTTCACGGAAGTAACATCGTAAAAGCATCGTAAAATGGGCAATATTAATAATGACTATCCATTTAGTTGATATCTTGTTGTGTAGCATTGAAAAATTGTCTCGTCGCGTCTGCAATTAATCGATCCGTTCGAATTTGTAAGTTTATCTTAATTCTTTTGAGAGTCGTCGTGTGTCGGTGGTCCCAGCGGACGTGAGAATGCAATTTGTTGAGTGGCGACCTCCGACCTCCGCCCGGCTCGCGCGATTATATGCTAATACACCTATAAACTTTCTTTTATGTAAACGACTCGTGAAATTTCCCTCAGCCGAGTTTATGGCATCTCTGAAGCCTCCTGTATGTTCAACAGATAGTTCAGGTTCGACAAACTCAAGTGAGGAAGTGTCAATGATTGCCGATAGGTAGCCTTGATGTTAAAAGCGCGATTCAGTACAGCCGAGACACCCACGTCTTCATTATAACCGATGGCTTATCGATAAAATCGATCTCGTTACGAACAATGAAACTCGACGAAACAAAAACTGACCGAGCGGTAAACGAATACGAGAAACGTAATCGGGGCGAACGTCGCGCCAAATAAAATAAAACCTCAATCAAAAATCTAAAGGCATTCGGTATCATAACCGGAGCGGTGCGTCGACCCGCCGCCATATGAAAACACGGACCGTGTGGGTTACACGGCCGCGACCAAAAAAAAACAAAAGTATAATAATGTAACGCACTAAGTATCCGTCTTAAAAATACGCCTCGATCTCTGTTGCGCGCGTCGCGGCATTAACGCGTCGGTGGAGCTGGTGGCGGACGGCACGGTAATTCAGACCCTCAGTCATCGGGATATAGGGTTGAGAGTCGCAGGCGTGTGGTGTTCACTCCGCGCCGCGGAGGGCCTGCGGGTGGAGGGCGCGCGCGGGGAGGGCGGCGGTGATGGATGGCCCAATCAGGCGGCGTGGCGGTGCCGGCCGCGCTAATCGAGCAGTGTGCCCCGCGCGCCCGACGCACACAGGCGCGCGCACACACACGCTCAGCCTGCGGGCAGCGGGCGCTCGAGATGAGGCCCCGCCGATACCACCACCGATTACACGTAAAAGCGCATCGAGAACCTTTTCGGAGATAATACATAATACCCTCGCTCCGAGCGAACCCATGCTGGCATGCCACACACCGGTGTACGTTACCGGCCACTAGTCCGGTGGAAAATCGATGAAAAACAGCCGAGACGACAAAACCGGGGGCGGTGTGCAAACAAAACGGGCCTTCATTCGATGAATAACGCCGTATTTACGTCTATATCCGGGCGGGCGGATCGATAGCCACCAACTGTTGTAAACAACCGTACGAGAGCCGGAAAAAAAACGGCGAGTGCACGCCACCCCCGGCCGTGGGGCTATTAGCGGCCACGTGACTAATTTCGGGAGCTGTCACGAGCAGGGCATGAGCACGTGGATCGCCTCGCCCTCGCAGCCTCCCGCAGTCCCGTCTGCGCGCCTCTGCACACCACTGACTCGCTATCCGCTCGCACAACACACCACTCCGTTCAGTCTCCACTACGATCACCTGCTCCACAAAAAACACGGCGATAGATCACGAAGAACAATTAATTATGTCCCATCGGCCGAAAGAGAGGATCTTTATAAATCAACGGACATCGCATTTTATCCTTAAGAGACCTTTCTCCGACTAATCCCGACAGAATTGAAACGAATCTAATGAAACGGGGATACGTCCAGAAAAAAAAAAAACAACGCCAACATCGAGATGCCCTACAATCATTTTAACTTTTTTCCGACGTTCACTCTCGGGGCTTATGTGTTTTTTTTTATTTATTTTTTTAATTCTGTCTCTGGACTCATGTTTTTTTTCCAACTTTTTTGTTGCCTTTTCATAAATATTTTAAAATCGGATTCAGTCGGAGACAAGCGAGGCGAATGGATTAGGATTTAGATATTTTCGGGCCCCGCGTTATTTATGCCCGTCTTTGTTGAGATATGAATAATGAGATATATTGTATGAATCTGTGCGCTATCGGCGACTTGCGGCGTCGTATCCCGAGCTCGAGCCCCGACTGCATCTAATAGTTTCCGCTTTATATCTACTATCTTGATTTAATTATGTTTGTTTTCCTTCAGCTCCGGACGATTGATGCGCACTCATTAGCTCGCATTGTTATCCGACCACAATAGAGTTTATTTTAGTAAAGTTTTTATCGTCAGCTTTAATTCCATACGCACCGGCCAGATGTTCGAATACTTCAAATAATTCTCAGGGCATTTCGTGATTTTTATTGTAATCCAATTTTAAAGAGATCCCATTTAAATTCCTATACAAATGATCCAGACGATAAAGTACCGGCAGCTATTCCAAATATGCTGCCCGTTTAAAAAGCCCTTAACGAAATTATTAAAGTAGGCAACAAAAAAGGGTCAAGTCGATGATTTACGGACGTCAATTTTGACAGCTCGTAGTTTTGTTTGACCAAAATTATAGTAATTTGATAAAAATACCATCTACTTAAAATAAACGTTCCGTCAAAAAAGTTTATGATGGAAAACAGGCGTTTTATAATAGATACACTATGCCAGGAATGCTGTTCATATTCTCGAATGATTGAGAGGATTTTTTAAATCTCCAGTAGCCATTTTTATCTCGTCTAGTGAGTTAACTGATCTTTAATTCCGCCGAGGATAATATGATAGTTTTTATTGCAGTTTTGTCAGAATGACGGCTCCTACGGTATATTTGCTTATTATAATGATTGTATATCGTCGATAAAGCCCGCGATGCCCGATGGCCGACACGCGACAGACTCACAGATAACTTTTTATCCGTTCAACAATATTTTTGCATCAAAATAAAGTCAACTTTTTATTCATAAGCGGCCGTTTCGAACGTTCAAAAATAATAATGAGTTGGATATAAAAATCGCGAATTTATACGAGGTCCCCAACCCTCGGCGGATCCCGCGACTTTAATATGATTTCTTATAGCGAGAACTCCTTATTAAATAAACTTTGAAAACGAAAATTATGTCCACCGTACGCGGACCGCCCGATCACAATAAAAACTCGGATTTGACAAGATTAAAATTGTAATTCAAGTTATTTCTGACGTGGCTCTTATTGCTTTTTCGCTACGGTCATGTTTATTATATTATTATTTTTTGTAAAAGTCGAAACGCGTAACTCCGATCGAGACGTAATCCGTATAAAGACTCGGATAAATAAATATAATATGTATATAATTTAAGGTTCATGCCAAACGGGTAATCAAGAATACGATGCTTGTGAAAGCAGATACTTAATAAAAATAAAGATTTTGTAATTGCTTACTATGCTCATCTTCTCTGAGTAATTCGAGTAAACGGATTAAAAAAAGAAATAATAAAATATTGACACTGGCATAAAGCGCACTGTGCCGTCCACTGTGACACTTCGAATTAAAAAGAAAAAAGTGCCATAGCCGCCTTCGCGCTTTCCCGCCTCGCTGTCAATATCCATTCTGTCCCCGGAGCTCGCAACTCGGATAAAAATACTAAAGGATTTTAAGTAAATAATTGTATAATGTGTGAATAATGTAATCTTCTCACGGGAAATCGATGTTTATCCGATTCATGTCGCTGTCATTTTTAAATATCACGTATATTTATATTTAATTCAAATGTATGATGTAGAAAAATTTTCCATGAATATTAAAATCATTTTGATAGGTTACGGGTTGGTGTCTTAAGATTGTTTATTTTCCCACAATTCGGCAGGGAGTGCCTCATGCCGGCGGCTGGCAACACCGAGCCGCCATTACTAGAGATTACGCTTAATGTAATGTGTCGGTGATTTGAAATAATCACGCAGATTACCTGAACGTGGCCGCAGTGTAACTATTTAATCAATACCTAACGTGGGCTGGGTATTTATGGATTTACCACGTAGGTATCTGTAATTATATGTATGTACTTTATTAGGATCTAGTTGTGGCAGGATTCTTGTGAAAAAATGCTGTGAGGCTTCGTTATACTGATATAATCAACATTACAGTTGAACTCGTCTCGTGGGATGTTGATTACATAGACTTAATTATTTTTAATCAAATTATCTCTCATCTTGGACACTAAACAAACACTTTCATACCAATTTCCAAAGTAAAGACTACAAGAATATGGTCAAAACTTAATCCCAAGTCCCAACCAACCATTTGTCACCTTGCGAACCAAACAAATCTGCTAAGCATCAATCGTACAGAACCGCAAGCGACCCACAACTAGTTAGGGATAAAAAAAAGAGTTGAGAAGTGACAAACGCGCAATAAAACGAGACGTAACGAGGCCTAGCCATAATGTGGCGGTCGAGAACGTAACCACAACGCGTTTTGTCAACTAAGAACTAGCTGTAGGTATTGGTATTTCAATTGTTAACTTGAGAGAAGTAGGTAACGGATTTCGTTGAAGATTTTTCACAGGAGATAATTCTGTAGAAGTTATGGCAATCAGAATAGTGACTTTTGACGAAATATAATTGGCTTTATTAGAATTCCTTTAGATGAATAAGCATACATTGACCACTTCTTAACTGAACTTCATTTTGATAGCAGTAACTTGTTAAAACCATGCCATTCGGATATTTCCAATATTTGTCTGATAACTGTGAAAGAATAACATTTACCTGAATATTGACAACAAACAGTTTTATCACTATGTTTGCGTTCAACAGGTCCATTACAACTATGAATAAGAGAGCTTAACATCAACCAAAGTGGCAAACGTTTTGGTCTTCTTTGCTTTTAATTTGAAGTTTAAATAATCATTATCAACTTACTTTGTAACTCTCAAAACAAAGTTTAAAAAGTCACCAAATATCGTCTTGATGAATGGCATGGTTATAAGTCTATAGATGGTGAAATATGTTCTGCTACCACCATGTTTGGAAAACATATTTTTGACGTTAGCCATTACAACAAGCGACATTCATATGAGAACAGGTGGGTGACCACAAGCTCTTAGAGTAAGGTTATTTTGAGTGTGTGTAAGGGACAGATGTATATGACGTGTATACATCTGTCACTTACTCGATCTCAAAATAACCTTACTCTAAGAGCTTGTGGTCACCCCCCAAAAGGTGACCTGAACAATTCTAGTTGGAAATCACACACTATTCATGCATAAACATGAAAATAATTAGTAAACTATCAAGTTCCAAATAAATGGCTGACAACCACATTATTATCAAAATATAACTTACACTTCCACCGTACAAAGTCTTATAAACACACACATAAAATAAATAATTATGTAACATACTACTCCTATTCAAAATTACATAGCCTTAGGTGGTGTGCATTTCCAACTGCAGTTAGCCAATAGTAGGGATAATTATTTTAGCATCGATTTATCGACGCGTACCGCTACTCAACGATAGATGGCGCTGTCGCTAAACTATTACCCTGCGAGGAAATTATTGCTTATTACTTGGCAACATTAAGTAATTTCACAGACGGCTGGCTATCTCTTTTCGATTTATGATTACCTAGTACATTTAGAGGATTATTATAATAAATAGAATGTTAGAAATGGTATTTTGTCTTTAATTCTAAATTACCTAATTGCAATTTGTTTTATAGTTTCTCTACCTCACCAAAATTGACACTTTATTAGTAACTGTTCTCAGATACTTGTCATTACTTGTATACGTATGCATGTGATTAATTAAAAGTGAGCTCACCAAGTGCTATGATGACTGACAATCAATTAGAAACCTCATTGCTGATCTCACTATTGTTACCTACTTGTCCAACATATTCAGTACTTTATAGTATACAATAAATAAAGCAATGATTCGTTTTTCTCACTAAATATTCCCTCAATTTTCTTCCGCTGATTGAAAATACAGTTCTCCACTTTTCCTTTTCAGTATTCACTGGCATATTTACGAGTGTGAGTGTAACCGACTCACATGCAAAGAAATCTTTCTTGGCCCCATCTCGACCACGGAAACAATCGGGCGACGGTTCACCCAGAGAGCATAACAATATAGCGGTTATAATGCATGCCATATTCCGGGTTCGTAATTGAACATCGTATGCAAACGCGGCGCGCGCCTGCCATCTCTTCAATATGTATGCGCGCCTAGTATTTTCGTACGAGGCAGGTGGACCCGCCCTGTTTATGTTATTGTTTACATATTGTTACCATTTGTGCCACCTTGGTATGCTATGAGGAAACTAGCAAAATAATGTTTTGCTGTAAATTGACACGTAGCAGTTAGGCGTAAACAAAGATATTCAGATAGGTTCAGCATTTTCAAAGAAAAGCAGTGAAAACGACAATTTATGGTACTATCTTGGAATTAAACGTGTTTTATGAAGACACTTTGTAATCAAGCTCAAAATAAAACTTATTTATGTGCAGTGTTTTCATCACCATCCAATTTCGTACGTGTGATGCAACAATTTCTAGAAATCCGTACATAAACAGGAATAATTCCCACGAGAGACTGCTACACCAAAATTACTGGTGTCAACTTGAGACCTAACATGGTAACAGATAGCCGCTTTCAGTTACAAAATTAGCTTTCTAACCTAAAAACAGGTACCAAGTTTCCGCGAAGATCGTTTCTAGCTAACGTTAAATAAATAACATTTTAAGTACGTCAAGATTATCTAGATAGGAGTGTGAACATTGTCAGTTTGAGACGATTTCAAAGAAGTTTGTAGATCATTAGAGGGGCCACATAAATCACTGAGGTTCCGCATAAATTTACATTTTAAAGACGCGTCGCGACATTTGCGCGGCCAACGTTTAGCACTCAATAAAATTAGAACAAAAGGCGGGCGCGGCCGATCGAGGGAACACAGCGCCATATAAATGACGAGCAGCAACCAAACCGATGGAATTAAATAAATAAGAGTCAAGTGGAAGAAATGGTGCATCTGTACGACTATTTGTCGATACTAAACGCTTAAGACCTGTATTAGACGTATTTATCTACCGTTATTGAATGGTCGTCTCTTATAGTTTATGAAACATTAAATCATTAACTTCAATAATTCAGCTTACTACTCAATTTGATTCGTCACTCAATTAAACAGTTGTTTACGATCAATCTAGAACTAATTGATGGCGCAGAAAATTTAATTTACATCATCGCCAATATCATAACACCTCAGAAAATCTTTTAATTGATAATGCCTTATCTGATCGGACAATAACAATTTGCATTTAAGTGTTCATTAGCGAGTTTCAAACATTTTCATTCGATCACCTGACGTTGACTAGCACTTAAAATTCTAGTTTGGTTTTAGTGATGAGAATGCCAGTTGCACAGTTTAATGGCGATTTAAAAATAAAAACTGATTTAGTTTTCGAATCGAGAATGTCACTCGATTTAATTAGCGCGCATTTTTTGAATATGGTATGCCTAAACTGAATTATTTTTAGAATAGACTTTGAATAAGGAATGCTTGTTCGACTAAGATGGATGTAGCGGATGCCACATTCGCTTCTTTATTTAAATAAAAAGCAGTGTTGATTATTTTCTTCGAAGATATTTTCAACACTTCCGCTAAAAGTCTTGACGGTTTGGTTGTAAAGTTATTCAATTATTTTTGACAATTTGAGAGTACCAGAGTATACGGATGTGGACAGTTTTTTTTTAGGGACATGATTATAGTGAAAAGGTACAAGATAAAGTTTGGCTTGAAATAGCAGCTATGTCCAAAGTCATACTCAAAACTCCAAATTGATACAATATATACCACGGTAAAGGCATAATTAGAACCGAACCCCAGAGCACCATTAAGTTTTTCATAAATAACGATAAAAAGAGTAAAGTAGGAGCTACATACAACACAATATATACTGCAAATAAATTGTTTTCATCATGTTCTTTCTTGTCATAAAATAAAATAAAAAGTCTTAGAATTAGAAGATCTTTATCAATATTACAGATTGCCACGCGTAGTTTGTACTAGCCATTTGCAGAAACGAGTATTATGCTTCGTACCTCTGTAATTTAATTAATGTTTCTTCACAGTTAATATAATGATCATATCAGAATTGTTTCTAGTGTTTCTACATAGAAACCCTGCAACAATTATTTCCTCGGTTCCTTGATTGCTATAAAAGATTCATATAGCGCTGTTTTATTGAAATAATGTTTTAATTTGCCCCATAATCAAGATAATTAAATGTCAACATAAGGAATAAAACATTCAAGTTTAGTTCTTATTAGAAACAATATATCCGAACTATAATTGACATGTCAAGACCGAGATGGCATGAGACAAAAGGAGATAGTCCTTAAAAAAGTACAGCAAAGCTTTATAGTTAAGGCCGCAATCGTATAAAAAATGGCGTCATAAAATGCATTACAAACGCTTATTGGTCGGAGCGTATAACGCACGAGAACGACACTAAATAATAGGAGCGGCTTAATTAACTCGTCCAGTAAACATGTTCCCTTGAGCTGTACCAATTACTATTTGGCCAACGACACGACAAATATATACTCTTATTTATGTCCACAAGACGCGCGACCAAAAACGCACATCAATCGCGACTTAATCCGTGGATTATTTGCGAAAACTGCATACGACGAGTTTATTTTGGACGCGAATGGCTCGGCCGTTTATGACGCGCGGGCGACTGACAGTAATATTTGTGTTGCGTCTGATTTATTCGGTGCGTACCGCAGCGTCGCGCGGGTAGCCGACAAGTCGTAAAGCGTTGTGTTTACGGTGCCGGTGCGTCCCTCAATTAGACGGTGCAATGCGAGTAGATTACAATTTGATGCGTGATGCGCGGTGACAGTTGCACCCGTCACTACTTGTGCCACCGGCCAAACATTTGCGATATAATTTTGTATCTTTATACCTGTTGTGAGACTGATTGAAATGTTCCGGTTACTTCTATATTTATTGTGTGATACATTTCGTAATGATCTTGAAACTTAACTTAAATTACTTTCACAAGATTACTTCAGCATATCATCTATGTACGTAAGTTCAAATATGGTTTTCTACTACCTGAAAAAGTTCTCGTCCGCAAGTGATTTTTACATAACAGTCTTTTACATACATTTGTCTTCCTTTCTCTACAAATAGCTTGACGGAAAGATCTGTTCTTACCAGTCATCAAATTTCAAACACTGATCTTTACCTGTAGGTACCCTTTTGGCAATACCTTTAGTGTTAAAGATGTCTAATAACCAACTACGTTTCCGTAGCTTCTGGATGTTTTGGCCTTATTATACCTACGCTTATTTTAATTTGTACAAACTCAACCATAAAGTCAAGACTAATTTCAAACACAATCACGAGTGCCTTATTAACAAGATGGATGAGATCTTTTCGACCTCATAAGTATTCAGATGGCCGCCATTGCTTGTTAGTTTCCTCACGTCTATATTCAAATAACAATTAGCTTTAGCATTCTGAACTGGCTAGACGGAACTGAGGCAGAAATCTAGGCTGACTTTAGTTCTAGATCGTGTTAGTTCTAAATGGGGCTAAAGAACTGTATTTTGGTGACAGTCTAAGTAATGCATTGCAGTCTGTTCAAAGAATTTTAACGATTACTTTTTTGGTGATTGCAGTCTTTCGAAATTCGGTGGCAGATGCATCGTGGGAATTCTTTTGACCTAGTTTTTGATATTTTTGTCATGAAAATCTTAGACAAATGTGATCCTTTGAAAATTACCTAATTGGTAAGTTTTATGCCTTATTTAATGAGTTTTAAATAATTAAATGCAAAATCATTAGAATTTCTTTAATGACATCCTTAACGAGAAATCTGTCGTCGTTAAAAATATTAACGACTCTAACCAAAACATTATTTTTGACGTTTTTAAAGATCACCTTTGATTGGAAGCATTTTATTTTTGCGGCGTATGCGATGGTATCATTTCTTGCGCCGGCGCACCGAGTATCGAGTGATCAGGACCGGACGATGACACCGCAAGCTTTTTGATAAATACTCCTTTTTTGTTCCTTTGTGTATTAATTTACGTGTTGTGATATCAAGGGCATGAAGGTTAGTCAAGCTCCGGTGGCTTTGTTTTAAAAGAGATGAAGTTTTTGGGTTATTTTGTAGTTCTTATGATTCTTTTAGATGTTTGTTTCCTAGAAAACGTTTAAGCACTCTGTTTAAGTAAAATTAATGAGCCCATTTCTTTCTCATTGATACAATCTTTTTAATTAGAAGGCATGCCATTCCTAACACAACATTATTCTCCATTTAAATCCCATACAAACCGAGTATCAACCCAAGACACATAGATCTGCCTTCGGTAACCATTGTTAACCAAAAAAACCTTTTATTAATCACCAACACGGCGCGTGTAACGTTACCAGGGGATCATGAACGCCCGGTGTTCATAAATACGGTGTATGAACGGCCTCACACAGCGTTCCTTGGATAAAAGCTGCAAGTATATGCTATCCTAGTACTCGGACCGGTCGTGTAGGCGACTTTTGCCTTTTGTTGCGTTTAAAATAACAAGTTTTATGTTGTATATTCAGCTTATGTTACGTGTCTATTAATATTTACAATAGATAAGGAAACTAAAGATATCCAGCGGAGAATGTTGAGCTAGAAAGTGGATTGTCTTAAGTGAAATATCTGAGAGGCGCTAGTTTGATGTACGTTTTATGTCAGTAAAGCACTTTCTGTCTGTCTGATTGTCAGATTGACATTAAGTCAGCAAAGCGATCATAATTCGTGGGTGTTGTATGATGATTGAGAAGTTTATTCTAGAATTTTTCATCTATTTTCATTATCTTACATGCCTGAAAAAGTTTACCACCCATTTCAAAGTCTGACGAATTTCTCATGTGTCCCACTTATACTTCTTTTTTTCTGTTGCCAAGAATTCCAAGCCATATCTAATCCAAAAAATACACGCCTCAAAACATAAAATTACCCATAAAAGTACAAAAGCAGTTAATGATATAACATCTTCTATCAAAATTCGCTTAGACCTTACCCCAACACATAAAACGAATAGGTGCTCAATAAAAACACAATAAAAAGGAAATTCAACTTAACTCCACCAGCCCTGGAATCGCCAATCAACGGATACCTACGGAGAGCATTTAACCCCCTGCTGCCACGTCAGTTTTTATTGTCAGTCCGGCCGTAGGTAACAGATTTATGTCGCCTTGATTTGATTGGAAATAGCTTTAGTTAGTGTTCTGTGTAAATAAAGACGTTTTAAAAGTAATAAAATTATGTGTTTAACGTTCGTCGTTATCGATATTTGTGGGATTTGCATAATCGAGTTGTGTTAAATTTTTTGATTGGGCTTTCCTATTAGCTGATGGCTTTTACTGGTTCAATGATAATTTTATGGTTTTTTGTGCATTTCATTATTACTTTACTCAAGATTCTCCATTACTGTCTCCATATTTTATTTGGTTTGGATATTTTGTAGACTCTAGAGGCAAACAAACTATATGTCATTCCAAAAGCAATGGCAATTGTCAAAATGTCAATGTTTAAGGGATTGATCATTTGACATTTTGATATCGCTTGACAATCCCATATATTTTAAAATTTTACCAATCGCTATTGACTCGCTTTCGTCACTCGTCAAGAGCCCCTGGTGTTTAAAATAGAAGCCAAGAATTAATTACTAAATAAACTCTTATTGGATGATCAAAAACTGTCGAATGACGAACGCACTACTTTCAACACAAAGCTTACCACTCAACATGTGTCACACATGAAGTCACACACAAAAATAACACATCCAAATACAGATCATGAAACTACACAAGTATGTAGAGAACACGACATTCTCTACATATTCCCTTTTAAATAATCTGATGACGATATACATTTCTGACGTTCTTGTCCTCAGTTCTCTGATAACTCGACGCATGAAATCCTCCCAACGTTCCATCCTCGATGCGAGCTGAAGATACGTCGTTACATTTATAAGCATTACTTTTTGTTAAAAAATATCAATTGCAGGATGAGTCTTCGCAATTAGCCTTTGCTTGAGGTATTCGTAAAGTTTTTAGATAACCATCTTTTGGTCTTTTTCGTTGCAATTTGCAAATGTATGTTTGTTTGTAATGTCGGGTGGCTCTTAAATGTTTTGCGAATTAATATGGTTACGCGGGTAACGAATGACATGCCGTGTTTCAGTTTGAGCTTTAAGGATGTGAATTTTGTTTTATTTGTAATGGCTGTGATTTTTGGCTCTCTCTTCTTTTTCAAGCAGAAGTGGAATAATTTTTAACAAAATAGCTTCTAACTGCTACCTAGTTTAGTACACGTGAAAATTACCCCAAGGGAATAAACCTACTGGGATAAAAAATATCTTATATTTTAATCCAAGGCATGGTCTACCCGTTTGCCAAGTTTCATCCAAATTTTCAGCCCTTAATACCTGAAAATATAACAAAGCAGACAGCTTTTTCCATTTAAAATATTATTCCTATGATGTGGATAGTGGATTCACTTAAAATCTTCCGTCTTCATCAATAATGACATCAGACATTATATTCAAATCAAATCATTCTAAATCTTACCAAGAAGCACATCTGTGCCACAAAACATTAACTCAATATATTACCATATTAATAAAGTTGCAAACCAAAATCGCATAATGCCGCGTCAAACACGATCACCCCCTTATGCGTTTAACCCTGTTTAGGCATGCACTGATCTGACTTAAAAACCCAATGCATATTTTGTCGTCAAATGTTGCGAGTCGCGACTTGTCGACTTGTCGCAAACTTGATTAAAACTCATGCGACTGGAAAATTGAAGTTTATAGCTCTGTTATGGTGATTGTGACTTTAATTGATGGCTTTTCTGAATAACCTAGATTGGATTTGTCTGAGTTATTGTTCTATGTTCGATATATCTAGTGTCTAAGCAGCATTTCTTGAGTTGTTTTTCTCATTGTTGCAAACTTCAAAAGTTCAAACGAATAAATTTGATAGACAGATAAAGATAATCTTCTGCAAAAATACATTCCCAAATCAAGAGAGCCGTCGGAAGCAACATAAACATGCCTCGAAAATCTCAAAAGCACAATCTTTTAAGTAGAATTTTAAGACGTTACAGAACGGTCCGAGCCGAGGATAAGCAATAAAATACGACACCTATCTCGCTCGTATCGGCTTTAATGAAAACCGCCCGACTATCTGCGCTCAAAATCCGGCCCTCTCTTAGTTAATATATGCGATTTTTATCAGCACCCACCCGCACCAAAACGACTCTACACAGGGTTAAAAATATGCAAAAATCGCCGCCCCGGGGTGAATATTAAGCAATGTAATTTTGTATAATATTCCGCAATTAAAATTCAAATTGAAATCAATGCGCGAATGAACGGCCGTTACGCGTCCTGGGCCCCCAACCGTAGGGCCCCCACGACCGAGCGACACGTTGCTGTTTACTGTATTAATCCTTTAATACGCTCGGTTATAACTTGGGGGTAACACCACCAAGATTATTAACTTAAACTCATCAACTGCCCACATCAATTCGTTTATTATAACTTTTATAAAGTTATCAGAATATTTAATTAAGCTAAACTATGTTTGATGTGATAGTAAAGCTCATTCGTTTAAACGTCATAATATAATAACCGTAATATAACCCAAGTCGTTAACTTGGAACCAACTTGTAACCCACAAAACGTCGAGCTGAGTTTTACAACTAGACAAGCGGTTATATCGCAGAAGCTAAACGCGAAATCGTTGTAAATTCAAACATTTAGTGTGTACAAAATTTTCGTGAATCGTCTCTGGAGTTACGGCACACTTAATGGTCCATAAAGGCACCCCATAACTTGGCTATCAGGAGGATAATTCCAAGTGTTATTCCCTCTTAATTGGCCGTTCCGGGCGGAATCGTCAATTTGAGATATTAAACTAATTTTCAATGCTGCGTAATCGCGGAGACGTGATCCGCACCATTGTAAGGGTTAACTTTGAATCGTAAAAACCCTTTTTTCCGTCTGATATCATATATGAGCGGTTTTATGTGTAATATTTTTAGACGTTTTAAAGCCTTTTACGTTTATTGGTATTCTTGTAAATGCAATGTTTATATACGAAATTGCATTAAAATAATACGTAACGATGACCGCAGCACTCATTTTTTTAATAATACCTTTAATATATTTCGATAATCGTTTGTACTTCAGCACTTTACTCAACTTTCAGAGAGAAAGTATCAGTTGTTTTTATTGCAGTTTCGACACTTTTAAGTATATTAATACTTAGTCGTAATACGCAATAATGAATGCAATGATATCGGGACTGTCATCATATCGTTAAAATTTTAACGCTTCATAAAATGTTGCGTCTGCTCGATTTCACTTTTTCCTGAAATCGTTATTTAATTTGAAAAAAAAAGTTCTCAAGACGTATCTTGAGAACTTTTTTTTAAAATTAATTTATAGCTACCGTTTTAAGTAAAATTAAAAAGAAGCCCTATAAGTTGATATATTATAATGCGAAATATAGAATACTTACCATCCTACTACTTTTTATTATTAGTGATAAGCTCGCGTTTGACTGTCTCATCTGTTGGTTAGCGATGATGTGATTGAACCTCGCTTGCCTAGAGCTAACCATTCTTGATTTAAGAGATCCTAAAGTTATAGTTAGTAAAGCCTCCAGAATTACGTGTAAAAAGCTCAAATTTGCCTCTTATCACTTTCCCCTCCTTGTTCAATGGACTGTAGTTGATGGAGGCTGGCAACTGATACAATTTGCCTATCTTAATAATATTTTACTGTAACTCAAATGACGAAAACGTGCAGGTCATCAACTGAAAGCATATAGAGAAGAGACATATGTCAGTTCCTTAAACAGACAACATATAATAAAATACTAAAACAACTCTGTGTTGGCACCAACATTACGTGTGCCAAACCGCTTATTTCAGGCACTACCTACAAAAATGATCGTCATCACAATTCCCCAAAAGCCATCAGGCCTTCAGTACATCAGGCGAACGCTATTCCATAACGAAGCTGATTAAACAGCACAATAAGACAGCGTAGTCATCAAGCACTGGGCTGACGTTGCGTTGCGTCGCGTTTCGTTTCGCGGTAATTAAGCGTGCGTTGCGTTTTCGAACGCCGAACGCGTTTGAGGGTTGAGCGTTGGCGTAGGGATGTAGTCAGTTTATTTTTGAAGTCTTGGTGTTGATTTTTAATGAGTTTGTTACAAATTTGTTATGAGATCATTGGATCAAGAAGACACTTTGATGTATTTTCTCTTACCTTAGATTCCTTAAACTGTCTCGTAGGTCTAGTGATTGTAAGCGCTACTGCTAAGCAATTGATCTTGCGTTCGATTCCCCGGTGAAGAAATTGTTGTTGGATTTTTCAAACTGGGCATTCTCAGCAGCAGTCCAGGGTCTGAATTCGTGCCCGATTGATCAATAGCATTAGGTGTAGGGGACTAAATATAGCTGGTGAAATATGGATGTTCTATAAGTAGACTTCTACCCTTTTTGGAGAATAAAAGACTGATATTATATTCCTTAGATTATAGATAGCTTTTCACTAATAAATATTTAAAATTTTAAACGAATGATTTTGACGATCAACCCCTTCTCTCATTAACTTTCAAACTGTCAAAGCATGACAAAACTCCAACAATTTGATTCCTTTCGCTACAGTCCAACCATTACAATTCCTTTTTCAAATTGTCACCAATGAACATTCCCATAAGAACAAATCCATCCAATCAGAGCATTAGAAACGTCACGCAAAATCTCCTAATCAATCTTATTAAATAAATTCCAATTTCAAATATTGCATTCCCACATCCATCCCGCTTCTGATGCAATGACGTCCAACTTATACTTACAGTCTATTCAGGGGATTGTCAACCTTCTATGGGACAAAATAAGGGGTAGTGAATGTGCATGGATAACAGAGTGCCAATTTTAATTAGCCCCCGGGCGCCCCCCCTTCCCCTTATGGCTCAGATAAGGGTGTTTGCAAATAGGAGGGTCTGCAAAGAAGCCAATCCATCAAATCGCTGAACGTATTACGACACCGTGGTTGTCGCCCTTTAGTGTTGGGAATGTCGATGATTTGGTGTCGATGTTTTTGAGTTGTTCACACAAAAAATATATCAATATATTTTTAATTTTGTGAAGGAGTGACAAAACTTTGAGCGTAGAATTGTTTAGTAGAATATTTTTATAATTTTATACTTAACAGAACACAAAATGAAATTGCCATTTCTTAGACGGTATTAAAATAACTTCAGTTTAAATACACATAAACTTAAGCCTGTTATTTCGTCGTTAATACGAACTTTAGTTTTACCTACTCACCGCTCACCAAACATTGAGTTGCCTCTACCTAGTGACATGACAAAAATAAAAAAAAAAACATAGAAAAACACAAATATCGATATTTCCCACGCGTCCCATCACTAGCCAGCGCGTGCTTCCATTTGATTGGCGCAACTCGATAGTCCCTGCACTCATTTGCGCCCTGCACTAATGTTGGTAACTCGATAAATCTCACAGGAGTGTCACCGACAGAACTCGAGGTCGCTTTGTGCTTGTCTAATGATGTACTTACATCAGAATCGTAATGGTCCAGATTTTTTTTTTTTTTTTGGAAATAACTTATTTTTAATTGGGCACGGAAAACTACCAACCTGAATTGATTAAAAAAAACAAGGTTTTCAGCTTCTTTCAGATTGTTCGGCATTTTTCTAAGGAATTTTTTCATGGTCAATTTTACTAAGGAAGTATGGTTATTTTGAAAAGCTTGAACTGTGCCCACACCAGAGCCAAAAGCATCTCCATTGTTGCCAAATTGTGCTTAGTATACATAAAGAAATATACTTTGAGGAGCTCCTGGCTAAATACTAAAAAGCCGCACTGCTCGATCATCAAGGTTAAGCAACGCTTGACGAGGTCGGTCCGTGGATGGGTGACCATTTCAACATACCGAGTTTCCTCCGTGCCTCGGCAAGACGTTAAGCCGTTGGTCTCGGCTGTCATTTGAAGATCTTTGACAGTCGTTACGAGAGTCGGAAGCTTGAGATCTGACACCAGTCTTGCCAAGGGGTACCGTGTTACCCAGTTACTGGGTTGTGGCGGTCAGATAGGCAGTCGCTCCATATAAAACACTGGTACTCAGCTGGATCCGGTAAGACTGGAAGCCGACCCAAACATAATTGGGAAAAGGCTAGGCAGATGATGATGACTTAAAGATATATACTTTATTCGAATATCCTATAACAACATAGAATTTACTACTTGAAACTTAAAACATATATAAAACGCAATAACTCAGCCTCAATCCAACTACTAAACCAGGATAACCATCCAGCCAATATTAATCTTCAAATAAAAATTTCTCTCAAACGAGGTATTACTCTGAACGCGCCACGAAAAAAAAAGAAAATAAGTTCAAAATTCAAACTGTCACCCACGCAACGGTTAGGTCAATTCAGTTGAGAAAAACCTGTTATTTAATCGTCGTAAGCGAATGGCTTGTCGCTATTTATCCTCATATTATTATCAAGAAGTTTTCTGCGGTAAAAATCTTAGTTATGTGGTAAATAAGTAGGAATTGTATGACTTAGGTTGCATCCATTTTGCCTGGACCACCTTGCAGTGTGGCATATATATTTTGACAATGCCATAAGCCATAGTTTATGCCGATGCGACAGAAAAGGGAAAAAGGATTCGTTTCCATTTTCAAAGTTTCACCAATTAGGACATTGCTACAAAATCACTTCGCAAGTTGTTATTTTTGAGGGTTGTGAAGGCCAGGTGGGCCTAAAATTTTAATTCCACTGCATAACTGAATGAGTGAGAGCAAGAGTGGCAGCCGATCCTAAAAAGGCAAATGAATTGTTAAAGAAAAATGATCATCCTAAAGTTTTGCAATCAATCCGTCACCTGCAGGACCACGAAGAGATGCTAAATTGACCATGTGTCATTTACCCATAGAATCCTAACAATTATTGCAAACCAGTGAACTTTATGAACCTTCAGTCATGTATAAAAGTTATCAACCACATCATCGCTAAAAAACTAGTCATACACAAGGACATATAAAAAAAACAGCCATAGCTAGACTAGAATACCATTTCTCTTTCCTTTTTCATAACACAAAGGGCCCAAACCGCAGTGGCGCGTGCCCCAGCCCGAGGGTCGCGGATTCGGTGTCGGGTTGCGCCAATCGGCTTACAAACGCCATGGGAGCAAACACCATAGAGGATTAGTCCTAATGAGCAGTTTCACTTGTTACGCCCGATATGGTGGCTTGGGAGTTGCCGTGTATCAAATGTTTTTACCTACGAATGGTGTGGGACTGTCGGCTACATGGACAATACGTTAAAATTACTTTTCTCAAACATACATGGAAATATTGTCATTATTTTCGAAAAAAGAACACGCGACGTATCGAATAAAAACGGACAAAGAAAATCAAATCCAATGCAGGAGCGTTTTTTGAATTTGGAACATTACAACGCTCCAGCAATGTTGTTGTAACTTTTAATATTAATTAAATTAAATGTATAATATAAAAAGTATGTTTTGAGAAAAGTACTGTATATGCGTCGGCGGAAATGGAAATAGTCTGTCTCGTATTAGTAAAGTCCTTGCCTACGGCTCGGCCTTCAAACTCATACTCGACCTGCAATTGCCTATTTCACGGCCTTTGCAATAATGTACTATTATTGCAAGAGAATAAATGAAAATTATGTATCTCATGAGAAAATTTGTTTCGCAAAACTTTTTTGGACAAAAGATTTAAGTTCTAACCAGGTCAAAATTACTGATAAAACAATTTCTAAAAGTGATGTAAATCTTATTAAAAAATTGAGTAATTATAATAAAAATACAAATAAAACTCAGCTTCTACAATATCAAAATAACAAACATATCATCGATACAATCGTAAAATAGATCCTAAAGAAGTTTTATGAAGTATTAAAATTACCTGTGAATGCCGTTGAGAGTCCATCATCACATAAAAATTAGAGTGACCACGATAACTTCTGCCATGGAAGTAAAAATCTCATAAAAATCTATCCATAACCAATATGAAGTGTAGAACTATAAAATGGATAATAAGGAATCTAATAACACGTCGTTTATTTAACGATTTCTTTCAAAATTAGATAAAATATACGACTCTGTTATTTTATGTTTCTATTTCAAATACCAGGGAAACATAAGTGATGAGGCAATCCGTTTTTATTGATCGAATTCGTTTCGATGGCTTGATTAGGATGGGACTTATGGATTTTGACGTTAGTGCAGATGGAAAACAGTGCCGGGATTTGCATAGTTATGAGACGAAAATCAATTCGCTTATTGCAAAGATATTTGTTTGTGACATAATAAGGAAATATTGACTAAAAGAGGAAAGACATAAAAGCTTTTCCGGCGCCAAAAGTTATAAGAAAACTCTTTTTCTATTCATACTAAAATTGAAATAACATAAATCTTAGTAAATTATCAAAAAAATATAAACAGTGATGGGAAACAGTTAAAATTTAAAAGCAATATTTAATTCGATAAGATTAACTCGATAAAAGCATCACTCTTGACTTTTCGCACGCATATCTGTTTATGTTTGCGCTCGTCCATTTGGGGGTGTATTAGAAACATTAGGGTAGGTGCGTATGTGTGCGTCGTAAGATGAATTAGGGGATTACAACTCTGCATCATGCAACTGCACTCTGATTTGGTACGCTCTAACTTATATACAGGATGAGTAATTAAAAATAACAATTTTTGTTGAATATAAATTTAAAAGTATTGAGGAAAATTCTAACTCATGCAAAATTACAAAATTCGAACCGTCAACAAACATTAATTAGAAAAACGTAAAAATAAAACTCCCACGCTAAAAAGTTCTTCCAATAAAAAACCACGTACAACCAAACTTTTAAAACGTAATTTTAACAAAATAAATCTCGGTACACGTATAAAACAATTACACAGACAATAATCCCGTTGTTTTTGTCAAACTGGAAGCGTTTTATTGTGTCTTCTACACCCTATATCGCGCTGGGGTGGCCACGCTACATCGAGGGGCGACGGGTAATGGCCTAAGAGTAATTTTATTACTTTGCCCCTATTACCATCACAATGTGCATGCCACCGGTCGAATGAGATACGCACACTCGATACAGTTGCCCGTCACGTTGCGTTTCAACGACATCCATTTTTATCGATAAAACTTCCAACGCTGCAGCGCACAACACTATTTTAAACCAAACGACATATACCTGCAAGTAACATTGCTTAAATAGAGGTTATATTGAAGAAAAGGTTCGAAAATGGAAGGTAGAAAATTGGTAGGAACAGTGAATTCAGGTTTATATTATTAACGGTGTACAAAGCAACAAGGAGTAAGGAAATAAGATGCTCAACGCTCACACCCTGCTACCTACTGATTCGATTTGTTCCTGCTACGATGAATATTTGATACGGCTCAGTGCACGCTAATTTGTTTATCCTGTTGCCTGGTTCTGCTCTCCTGGTACCTGTAGTACAGAATCCAAAATTATCCGCATGTATTATGCAAAGGAAAAAAGCATCTGACGCCAATTCTGTTTCGGTTGGAAAAACAAACGTAATCCTTAATAAAATTATGTCTGATGGACTTCTGCATGAGGTTCGCAAGCTTTGGTTCAATATTTTGTGTCATGTATTGAACAAGTTTAGATAAGTCAAAAAACTTATCCATCACTTGATAGATAAGTTAGATACTGTTGAAAAGTGACTGAAACAAATCATCTTAAAAGTTCATTAACTTAATAAAGAATATGACTAATACGAAGACATCTTATTTAAGTATTCACATCTAGAACCTCCGCTATCATCATCAATGATCATGACGTAAAATGCATATAAGAAACAGTAAGAATTAATTAACCGTAGTACCAGGGAGATAGGAATCGGCGGTATGTCAGGTGATTAAATAAATACAACTTGGCGTTTCTAATTAATATGCCAGGCGCAGTTTGATAAGACGCTCTCGTGTACAAACGGGACATCTCCTGCGTTCGCTAACTGCCTGGTACCCGATTAACACGTTGTTATAATTATGTGAAATTTGTCTTGTTAGTACGTGTTTCACGCACTCGTATGAGAAATGTTGTTTACTATACAATTCTTAAAAAATGGCCAAAAATATTTTTTTTAAGCCTTCTTTTTCATCTTGGTTATATGTTGTGCACTATTTTGTAGATATAAGTATTCCATCTATAGAATATTTCTCCATTTATGTTAAAAAAGTGACACTCACTCACATTCAGAGAGACAAAAACTTAGCAAGTTAGTTTCCAGAATTAATTAATGTATTAATTCAACGAAAGGAAATGGCAAAGAGCTATTAATTCAGGTTGACCTTTTAACCCAGCACGGCGCTGCACAGGTAGATAACGCATAAACCAGCTACGCTACTGTTGCCAGATGCATTAGCCAATTTGACCGCTGCAGCCTAGTTGCGTAATCCAATCGAAAATGCCATCAAATTGGCTATCGTGAACAGTGCGGGTTCTGGCTTAATTTCGCAAGGTGTAATAATCATTGGTGTTAATTTAAAAGACCAGAAATATGTCTATAAATCCAGTTTCCCTTCCTTACGATGTTTTCCTTCACCGTTGTGAGCGATGTCTAAGAAAAACTTAGAAAGTACTTATGATTTAAAAAAGGCACATTGGTACTTGCCTGGAACTCACGACTTCAAGCACAAGAAGCGACACCATTGCCACTGTGCAAGATATTATTTGACACAAATGCAATCTAGACAGTTGGGGGAGCTATTAGACTAAAGCAACTGTATTATTTTCATGAATCCCTGAAACAAATAAAACACCAAGAAGCTTACCATCATATATGTTGTTCATTGGCCATAAACTCATGACCACAATATGCCAAGTGCCTATAAAATCTTCTGCTCCTTGAAATCGTCGTTGAAGTCGATTTCAAATATATAATAAAAGCTTCTAAAGATTAAGACTCTTCTATGCTAAGATTTGTGTGAATCACATTCTGAGTCCTTTCCTCCACTCGACTCAGTCTCCCTCAATCAAATTGACATTCTTTCCTCGCTTCGGCAGATTTTTACTGGAGGGAGTTTCTTCCTAAAGAATTTGCAACATCAAAAACATCATACTCTAGGACCTTTTGAATGAATCTTGGCATATGGTAGTTGACTTGAACCATATCATAGTTACAATAGAGGTATTAAACACTTTATCTTCTTCCACAGGTGACGCCAGTAACGCGAGTATCGGCTCCGGAGAAGGCACGGGAGAAGAGGATGACGACACCAACGGCAAGAAGAACCAAAAGAAGAGAGGCATCTTCCCTAAGGTGGCTACGAACATCCTCAGAGCGTGGCTGTTTCAGCATTTAACGGTCAGTACTTACATAACTTTTACTTAAAGAGTCAGTTCATCAGTCTACAGTCCTTATTAGAATTTATTTGAGGTACTTAATCAAAAGATTTGTTCTTCTTGTTTACTTCACGATTAGTTGTGATTTCAATGTAGACCCAGAAAAACTATAGGTTCTTCTTATACAGTAACTTGTGTTTTCATGACAGGATGAAGAAGGAGAGCCAGGCTACCAGATAGATTTTAGAGGTGTTCTTCTTCATTGTAGTAAGGTAGTCTGCGCTATATCAGTTTAAATACTACTATGAGAATCAAGAAGGTAAACAAAGGGGAGATTTTTTATCAATTCGGCAATATATCGGCAATCATCACATCATCAGCCTATTATATTAATGTTCCCACTGCTGGGACACAGGCCTCCTCTCTGTGAGAGGGAATGGGCCGTAATCCACCACGCGGGCCCAGTGCGTGTTGGTGGATGTCACATGTCTTCGAATTTCTAGTTCTAGGACATGCCGGTTTCCTCACGATGTTTTCCTTCACCGTTTTGAGAGCAGTGGTGAAGAAATAATTTACACAAAGTAAAGCGCCTGCCTGGGCTCGAACCCACGACCTACAACTTGTAAGTCGCGGCCGATACCACTGGGCCACCACTGCTCCTATATCGCTATATCGGCAATATGTCATACATTTGTAGCTGGCATACCAAACATGGTTTTTTTTCATAACTTTCCAGATTTTCTATCACCAATACAGATCACTTATAGATAAGAAAAATTGCTTATAAAACAATCTCGCTTTGCACAGCTTTATAATACAGGGTGGGCCAAAAATCGTGGAAATAGTCCCAAAGGACTATTTGCAGTATGTCAATAAATACCATTTTTTTTTACTTTTTCTTCTTATAACTCCAACTATCGCCCCGTTTCATTTGATCCAGGGTTTTTCCGCACCCCTCTATATTTCTTTATAACGACTCTTTTTGGGACAATGCAGCTTGATGAAGTCCCTGAGAATGACTAGAACGAAATTAATCAGACAAGAATAACGGAGGAATAGGATAAAATCATAATTTCCACTTTTAATGACTGTAAACATTCTCTTTCAAACTCTCCACGTCAATCAACAGAACAGAACAACCAAAAGGCAAACCAGCTCGAAACTAAGTTTACCGCAGTTCCCAGCCAAACAGTAACTAACAAAATCTTCGTACCTCAATGAAAATTTTATTGGTGGAGAGAATTTTTAATTGAAAAGCGTCCGTGGCCCACCGCTGCGGCAACGTCACGCTCAATGCAACCATTGTGATCCGTTTTTAAAAGTTACCCAACAATGCCTCTATGTATGTGTTTTATGGCGTTTTCCCGCGTAAATCGCAATTTCCCGCGCCGGAATTATGTGTTTTTTTTTTTCGTTTTTACCTTTTTTGTGCATGGTGCTTCGGGGATGTAGGAAATAAGGTTTTGTTGTTTTTTTTGGTTGGATCGCTCGAGATTGATATTTTTGGATGATGCTCCTGGCATCTGATGGAAGGCATGAGATTGATCCACTCGATTCGCATTTTTTTTCTGAAGCTTTAACGATCTCTGTTTTCCTTGTGCTGCTGCATGCTACATAGAAAACGGGTACGAAACCAAATCGAGTCAAATTTTTGTTCTTTCTCTGACATTTCAAATTACTTACGTCGCGGATCGATCTGTATAGTGCAGCCCCCGACTTAAATTGATTGATGAAATTTGAACAAAAAGTAAACATTAGCATAAGACTACCAGGATATCAGGGAGGCAAGACAATCGTAAGTGCACGACTCAGTGTTGCGTAGTAATTTCTAGAATGGATACCGGCGCGCGGGGGTAGACGGGGGCAAGGGAGGAGAGAGGGTGCAATTTCATTACCGGTCCGGATCCGCGGCCATAAATCACCAGGGCCGAAGAAGGCGCTCGGTACGCTCAGCGCTGTTCAGGTGACGCTCGCAAAGTCGCCTGAGCCCCGGTATTTCTGTTTCATTCGAAGCGAGCCGACTCCAATCCCACTTTCTTTATGACTATGAATTCCGCGAATTTTCCGTACGCTCCCGCTGAGTTACACGAGCGAGTTTTAATTACAATCTTCGGTGAGCCTTCACAATTAGCCTCTCCCTAAAATATCTACGGCCCGCTATTTCCTAAAAAAAAAATCATTTTAAGTATTGAATATTTCGCGTCATTTCGTCGGCCAGTACCAACTTTAAAAAGTATACGTCGACAATCGAATTAGGGAGCTTTTAGCGCGTTACGTTTGGCGCGTTTTTGCGCATCGCTTGTCCGCGCCCATTACCGCTCTCCAAATTACTTATAATTGCTTCGCTTAGCGCTAAGTGCTTTCATTATGGGCTCCCTGTAAAACAGTTCCGGTGCAGGTCGGGACGTCAACACTAGCGCGAGTCGCGCGATAAACATTTCGAACCTCGCGAATTTCTATTCACGTGTCACGGGCGCGATGAAACGCGGTCGCACATAGACAATACTTGAAATCGGCGTAAAAAGAGCATTCGACCCATATATCGGGCGTGAAACTGCATAGCTGTCAGTTTGACGTTTGTAATATTCATTCGATTACGCGCTGCGGGAAATGGAACGCCGCGTGGTGACAGCGCGCCACCTGCGCAGCGCGCGCCGCTGATTGGTCGGCCGCCGGCGGGAAACAAATGAATGGTTGTCCCACGTTCAAATCCTTGACCACAAAGGTCGAGTGTTCGAATATGGAACGATTGATATGCGATTACGCAGTTACAGTAGCTCGATGGAATCGAATGAAGCGTTTGAATTAATTCGGCTGCTAGCGCTCCACGACCAAAAAGGGAAGTGAAATGATCTGGTGGCTAACGCGGAATCGTGAGTATTGTATGTGAATTTAAATTCAGTGCGCTGCATGCGATATTGGTAACAATCCGAATGTCCGTGACTGGGAGCGTTTTGAATTTTAAAATTGCCCGCAGTACGTGTAATAACGGTCGCGTTTGAATTTCATAGATTTTGTTCGGATAGCGTTTAGTTTGTTGCGAGAGATTGCTGGCTTACGTAAAAATAATGGCTTTTCCGGCGATAAGCTTTTATTGCCTTACAGGACATGAAAACTCTAGAATCCCACATAAATATCAGCTAATCCATTGAGGTTAAATTCAAAGTCAGTAACGTTAACGCAAACTTTCGGCTAACATCATCCGCTAATCGTCAAATCCTCGCAGACGCTGCAAATCTCACATAATGCCTCACCTGGAACGCTTCCCCACGAAATTTCCGAAAGAAAATAATATTGAATAACGCCAGTCTTAGTACAAATCCTACGCAGCTGCCTTAAGCCCTTTCGGGGGGCTAAAAATAATTATAAGTCTGTAATAATCCCGGTACAGGGCGCCCGTCGCGCGACAAGACTCCATATTGTTTTTGGGTGCGCTCAGTTGCTTGTACTTATGATCTCCTGGTAATTTATTACGTTTCGTATCGGGTAATGACATTGTTATTTTGATTGTTAGAAATATATTTTGTGTTTTGTTGAGTTTTGTGTATGTTTACAACTTCTGACTAAATTTATGTGACAAAGCTTTGAGGGTTTGTTGAAATACTAAAACTCGTCAGTAGAATTATAACTCAAACATCAGACAACACTTAAATTATTTTAATACAGCCGGGAACAACAGTTATATGAACAATTTACATGAACAGTTTCTCTGCACGACGCGCCAGTCAGCCGGAGCCGCGAGATGCAATTGCGAACCATTCAAACACGACACTTGATTGTTAACCCAGAAACTTTGAAATTCCCAGACATGGAGATAATTTAAATTAAATTAAACAAGGAACTGAATAAACTATAATCTAGTGCGCTGTGTACTGTAATCTTCTTACGCGTTCTTGCTATGACAGACTTACATATTATTGCATCTCTTATCTTGAGAGAACTGCTTGGTAGTCAAGTCCCCAGACCACTTGTCATTCTTGACATGATTAGTTCTGCTTATGCCCAGAGCGATTCCTGATTGTAAGAGACAAAAATTATTACGTAATTATATGATAGAGTTGTTGCCAAATGCCAGTCGATAACCAACCTTAAAGTAAGAAAAATCTGCAAACATTGTACAAATGAAAGCTTTATGAATTTCGCCAGAAATAGCAATCTTAAGTTACCATATAAGCTCCATAAAAAACATCAAAGCCATACCAAAGGCGATGCTTATGATAGAAAATTTCAATAACCACATAACAGCAATTATAATAATGTACTAAGGCCGCATAAAACGCAGAGTATATCCATGCGTCTAGCGGTGTAGTATTACCGAGGGCTCAGGTTGCCTTTGCGAACCACCGCGGCGGAATGAACCTAGATAAATTCATAAGATAAATGCTTGCATGATACGACCTACCTAGGCGTAGTTTTCTTGGCTGATTTGAAGGATCGAGTGGTTTCTTGATTTTATTTTATCTGTTAAAGGATGGGAATGACACATTAATTATTTCCTCTTTCTATTTCTGGGATGGTTTATTTTGCTTCTACACTGATACAAGTGTATATAAAAATTAATTTTGAATTAATTTACAAGTTTTCAAAGCGGAGTTCCCTTACGGGTTTCGCCAAATAGTTATTCTAGTTTTATATATAGACGACATTCTACTATTATCTAGACTCTAAAACAAAACAGATGGCCTGCTTCTCATTTTATAAAAAAGCTCCAAAGTAACTTCTTTGGCAAAACTTAGATGCATGATTCTGGCACTATAAAACAGGTCCTAAACCTCTCTATGTTTGATTCTAAACACGTATTTTGTTCTGTAACTGTAACCAATGGTTCCGATATCTCATCAGCACTGTTGTCCACGGAAATATTACCGAATTTTCCTCTTTTTTTCGTCCACCCCTACTTATTTAGGACTAAGGGTGCGTCATAAGTTTTACTTTTGGACGGCAAGGGCAAATTGCAAGCGAATCCAGCCAATGAGAATTTATTAATATTAAAGCGACAGTAGCGGGTGGACAGCAAATTAAGTTATAAAAATGTTTATTTCTTTGGACTGGGGTCGTGTTTGTTTGTTACATTGAGAGAAAGTGAGGTTGGTATTTGGATGGGTGGGCGAAATTTATGTGGATATTAAAGATTTGATTACAGACATGGATATATGTGTTGGTTGATAGACGAACTGCACCTAATAATCTTGGACTATATGTCCTGTGGAACAACGCATTAAAATAGCTATAATTAAAATTAATAGCGAACAAAGCTAACTGTTGAACAAAAGCTCTTGGAAAAGTAACTGAAATAGACATAAATTGAAATACTAGACTGGTTTCTGTTCCCTCTTTACTCCCCCACAAGTAAAAAATATTTTTTTAAATCTACCCACGATTGTCACGTCTGTCCACCTAAATCCATCCCGTCCCCCAACGGACAGAAATCATTTCCGGCCATCCGCGGAGCAGATTTCCGAAAACTACCCACTTTTTAAGTCCGCGACGTTAAATGCGGACGTTGCAGGAACTACCGGAAATAGAGTGAGCGACAAGGACAGAACCATACGTCTATAGCACACGTTGAAAAGGGATAGATGACCGTTCGAAATGCGTCTTCGTATTCCGTTTTGCAGAAATTTGAATTTCGTGAAATGGAATTCGCGCGATTGATGGGGTTAATAAAAAATGGTCAAGCGTGTTCGGTTATAGCGAAGTGTGGATAAGTAAAGTACCCACAGTAAAATCTAACGTTAGTATCGCAAGTAGGTTTACCTCTGAGATAGTTAAAGCAGCTAAGCAGCGGTCTCAAAGCATTTCCTATAATTGGCAATTATGACTCCGTACACCTTATCCGTACATAAAACTTTAAGGGCCAGCTGTAGCTTACCTTTATGAAGTAGATCATATATCAATATTAGAATTGAGAACCCCCTCTTTTTTAAGTCGTTTAAAAGACAAACCTAATTCGACTGCTCAAACTTTCCTTACTTTCTTGTACAATTTTTATGACTGTCCCAAATATTCCTTGATTCCTGCCAACAAATTATCATTTCTTATCCATAACCCTGTTTGCCTACCCTCAAAAGCTTGAATATATCCAAAACCCCGTAAACGTCAAGTATCCTAAGCAAACTCAGTGTACTTATAACTCGGATAATGCGATGCCCTGGGAATCTTTTGTGATTTGTCTAAGGCATTTGATTGTGTTCTTCATGAAACGCTAATCAGGAAACTCCGCCACTACGGGATCCGGAACAGCGCTCTGGATCTTCTTACTTCTTACTTGAGTAATAGGATTCAGACTGTTGACGTTAATGGAAAAAGATCACCCGGATCTATAGTAAAAATGGGAGTCCCGCAGGGCTCGATTCTTGGTCCTTTCTTGTTTCTTATTTATATTAATGACTTGCCTTACCTCATAAAGGATAACCATGACATAGTGTTGTTTGCAGATGATACTTCACTTTTGTTTAAACTTAAACGGCAGCAGCTGGTTACTGACGAAGTAAATAGCGCGATCTCAAAAGTAGTTCACTGGTTCAATGTTAACAATTTACTCCTTAATGAAAAAAAAACCAAATGCATTAAGTTTACCCTACCTCACGTTAGGCAGGTGAAAACTGATGTGTTGATAAAGGGCGAAGAATTGAATCCTGAGAATAGCACAGTATTTTTAGGCTTAACTTTGGATGCTAAGCTTCAGTGGGGCCCACATATAGATAAATTGTCAAAGAAGCTAAGCTCCGCAGCATATGCTGTTAGAAAAATTCGTAATTTAACTGACATAGAGACAGCCCGTTTAGTATACTTTAGCTATTTTCATAGTGTAATGTCGTACGGTATTCTGTTGTGGGGAAATGCCGCCGACATCCAGAATATCTTTGTTTTGCAGAAAAGAGCTGTTCGATCAATATATAAATTAAGCCCGAGGCACTCTCTCAGAGAGAAATTTAAGGAGATTAATGTAATGACTGTGCCCTCTCAGTATATTTATGAAAATCTTTTATATGCTCATAAAAATATAAAATTGTTTAAAAAATACAGTGATATCCATAACATAAATACTAGGAACAAACACAAATTTGTAGTACCTACAACAAGGCTCAAGAAGATAGGTGGCTCGTTTAGATGTCAATGTGTACGCTTTTATAATAAGCTTCCAAGCCACGTACAAGATCTAAGTCTTAATAAATTCAAATCATTCATTAAACGTAAGTTGTGTCAGAAAGCGTTTTATACTATTAAAGATTACGTTGAGGACAAAAAGGCTTGGGATTGAGCTGCTCCAATTAATTTTGATTTTTTTTATATTTTGCACCGTGAATTTTGTTTTTAATTTTGATATTTTTTTTTGTTTTCTTGCAATGACAAGAATATTTACTTTTTAAAGTATTATATTTTTTATTTTTTTATTATTGTGAATGTGAAGACTATGTGGATTTTTGTTTTTTATTATAACTTAGTTAGTTTTTACTCATGGTCTGGCAGTTTGAGTAGTTTATGCGGCCTACCCGAATGTCCTTTCTTTGGTATTGTTCGTCGAATCGTTGAGCTCCGTAAATTCTGAGTTGAGCTGCTCGGTTATTGACAAATGCGTGCACTGACTGGACAGGTCCACTCAATCTGGCTGGTTCTTTCCTCAAAAGACCATTTCAGACATATGTCTACATGGTCTTCACATGATATAACCAAGTTTTTGTCAAGACTTTAAAAGAGACTGTGACCTCTGAGTTTGTTTCGGCCTTTCTTCTCAGAGTAGTCAGATAGGAAACGCCGACCTCATCTAGTTTTAAAAAATATGATCGACATGTAAAAGTGTTTGTACAAACCAACTTACAGAAATAAAATCATTTATCATTTATCTATTCGGGGAACCGAACCCGTTACCCTCGCAAACAATAACCCTCTCGCCACTTACAATATCGTGTTACTGAAAGTATTAATTAACTTACTTATAATATTACTTACTGATGTTTTTGTTGTGGCCAAAGATGGAATACTTTGTGGTAGTTAATAGTTTTGTATTCATCATACTGTGGCTAACATCATATCATTTACATAGTTTGTTAATGCTTTGTATAGTATAATCTTTCAGCCTATAATGTTCTTTCTACAGACTGTTGGGATACAGACCTCTTCTCTATGAGAAAGAGGATCCTGGTCCAGTTCGGGCTGGTAAATCTCACATGTCTTTGAATATTTGTTTCTTGGACGATGTTATCATTCGTCCTTTTGAGAGCAATGGTCATAATATATTTAACACAAAGCGTCTGCCTTGGTCCAAATCAGCTTGCTTGATGCTTTGTATGATACCCTTTATTTGTGCCTTATGTTTAGTACCATAGTTATCATGTTTTGGATTTAACCATGTACAAGCTAATACTTTGACGATCCGTTTTACGGTTTACATTTATTTTCGAAGGCATCCCAATTAATCCCATAAAATAGTTACAATTCCATACCAAAAACACAAGTAATCACCAACAGTAGTTGATGGAGACTTATCAACAGATCAAAACAACAAGAGTCGTAACGGAGGTACAGTTGACCAAAATTGGCCGTTCCATATCTGGCCGGTGTATCGGGGGTACCCTACCCCCTACCCCAGGGAGGGGTCGTTAAGATAACAGTATCTACAGTGGACACGGTCTCAGGTTACTTAATACGGGCGCTTGTGTACTTTTTGATATATTCTGAATATAAATTTTGGCAATTTTTTATTATTAAGTATTTGAAGAGTCTTTTTTTTGATGCCGTCTTTCAATCTCGTAATTTTTCATGTAGGACAAAAATAATGACTGGTCTTAAAATATGTTCTAATTATTAGTGTTATGGCAGTTCCCTTTGTGACTATAGATACAAAACAAAATGCGTTTTCTTCTAAATATTTCCATAAATTCTCTGAGCTGAATATTTCACGAAACATCGACTCAACCCGAGCGTACAACCAATTTCCAGTGGCCGGTCACATCTCTATGCACAAAGAGGGTACCTCACGTATCGTCTATTAAGGAGTGACTTACGGACATGAGAAGATAGCGAGGACACAAGGACATGAGAGGTCATGGGGTGGACACTACAGGGACCACAGAATAGCTAATAACAAGTCTACGTGGCTTTACTTAGATGACGTCCTACTAGTATCAAGGTTGTTATGATCTGACAAAAGCGTTTGACAACATAGAGCGAATAATACAAAAAATAGCCATCTGTCTTTGAGTAAAGCTTGATTCAGTTCAGAATTAGAATTTGCATATCTTGATGATTTTTATATATCGAGATGATTACCTTTTTCTTTTTGCTTTATCTTTGACGTTAGCCGGGGCTTTCTTACGAGCAAAGTTAAATCAGAATGTCTGATCTTAAAAAAATATTATCTTTGACCCTTTTCCTTTAATTTTTATAAACATTCTAAGTAATTTTCTGAAGAAATAACCTATCCAGCATATCAATAACAGAGAGACAGCACCAAAAACTAGCATGCACGAAGATATTAAGCTACCAGGAGACCATAAGTTAGGGACACAATATCAAGCGAAAAATCCTCGCGAAGCTCGCACTTTGATTAATGTATTCGTATGTCACAGTTATATTGCGCGAAAAACCCCTTATATTATTTGAGTCCCTATATCAGGGTGTTATACCAAATCTAGGGTATATTAAAAAGGGTGGAAGGTATTCCTATTTATGTGACAGAGTCGCACCTGCGTTGTCCCGAGGCGCCATGTAGATGACTGTGGGGGTTACCGAAGATATATTGTTTTCGCCTTATTTTGAGCTTTATAATGTTTCTTGTATTTTGTGTTTTCTTGAAACGAAGACTGTCTTTTTTGTATTTTCTTTAAATTATATTTATGTATTTATTATTTCTGACTTACTAGAGAGACATAGGCGAAATTCAGTTACAAAAAACTCCATAACTGCTTTTAGATTTTGCTTCAATTTCAGCATCAGTTTTTGCATAAGTACCTCTAAAAAAAAATCATTTAAATCAGTCAGCATGTCTAAACAGTACAAAAAAGATTAATTGCTTTAAAATGAAAGAATTCGTTGTGAATTGCAAATGCCAAAGGAAAAAATAATTAATTACCACTGCTCCATTGCGTCTAAACGCACGCAAGTTTAAAATATGAGCATTTCCTTTTATGCAAAAAGTGCAGTTGTCTGTAAAGGCTTGACGTTGATGACTTTATCTACTTCTTCGTAATCATGAGCTACTAGTACCTATCACGTAAAGGTTTACTTTAATTAGGGAAGTGTGAATTAAAAGCAGAAAAAACTTATATATCAAATAAATTACAATAGTAATTTGCAAAATAATAATATTATTTTCCAAAGCTGCATTACCTTTACGGCCCACAACTGTAGTAAGTCACCGACATATAATTATGATGTAAATAGCGTTGTCTTTTATAACGTCATGGACAGTTTTATTTACGAAAATAAATAATACAGTACTCACTGGTTTTAAACATAAATTCCAAGTATTTTTTTCATATTCTTACTTTTCTAAGGAACTTAAGAGGGGACTCTAGTGAGACTTTCTCCATTCAAACACATTCCACTGTGTTCTTCGTGGATAATGCCTCTAGAGAAATGATTTTTTTCCATAAAATCTAGGTCTAATTAATACGTGCCTGTATCATTTCCTTTTTTCCAAAACATAATCACAAAAAGAAATATGACAATCCAAAAATCCGAAAAAAATGCCCGTTTTTACCGCCATGTTCAGAAGACTTTCAGACAAAATTCATAAGTTTTTAACAAAAAAGGAAATAATAGGAGCATAGATATACTTTTCCTCTAAATTTTGATATAAGAATTTTTTAGATCAGACCAGTTTTCATGAAGAAAACAGCAGAATACGAAACGTCTTTTAGTCAAAGTTTTTGTAGGTAAAATCAGCCTGAGCTGCAGTTGTCCCTTTCGCACTTTACGGGGTGAGGTTGGAGGTGACGCGACGGCAATAGTTTCTTCAAATACCTATTTTTCAAATTCCTGTTGAATAGAGTCCGCTCTTAAGAACTAAACAACCGTTTATGTAACCACTTCACTAACATTCATTATGATTGTCCATTAAATTATCTAATCAACTTTTTTCAAAATCATTAACTAGGTATTCTGCCCAGCTTTTTCGAACTTTTTCTTACCACAAATGATAATTTTAATTTTACCCACGAAAGTCAGAAACCAGATCAAAGAACTCACGTCAAGAAACTTGGTACCAGGGCACCTGTTTTTATAGAAGGTATAATGCCAATACACGAAATGGCTTTTGCTTACCTTAATTGCAAAGTTCATTGATAAGAGATAGATTGGTTTGGTAAAAGAGTAGCATAGATTGCTGAAGACTGATAACAAAATTGATAATTGCATTTAGTGAATTTCTTTATCTTTCTTTAAATACAATTAAGAATGCACACTCGTTATTGATAACGTCAGACAGTTCGAAAGTGCTAGTTCCTATCCATTTCTTTCTTGTATATCAAACGATAAATTATCGTTTTTGTATTTTGTATCGTTATTATAGTTTTTGTGCACATTTAATACATGAATCCACCTTTAACAGACCCTGTTGAACCTTATTGAACATAGCCAATTGCATAGAGAAAGCAACAAAACAATTCTAAAACTGTACAGAAATTTTCAAACACATTTTTCCCATAATTTGTCGAGGTTACAATCGAAAAGTGACCGTTTTAAAAATGCATCGGCTCGCTCCCGCCAGCGTCCTACGGGAGCGCCGTAATAGACGCACGGTCAAAGTGTTTTCACTTATGAATTGTTAATGAACCATCAACCCTTGGAACCCTTCCAGTTATGCTGCCCTGGTCGCATGGGGTCGCTTCATGGTGTCGACTTTTATGGGAATTACCCTTTAGTATTTTACGAACTAACCGTTTTGCAACACCATGTAAATTGCGGTTCAACAAAAAATAACCCACACTCAAAACGCGAGCACATCTTTTGTACCAACAAATTTTTATTTTTTACCGCACTTCCTAGTTTGTTCTGCGAGAACGTATGATTAACCAACACACGAGACCAAGTTGAGCAGTAAATTTGAGTCAAACTGAATGGGTTACACGCGGGGAATTTTTCCCCGAGCCGGAGAAAACTTACCATTTCCAGGGGAAAAGTCGGTAAAACTTGGTGCAAGTAATCTAAAGTTAGGTACCAGGGCGGCAGAGGCTATTTAGATGCACATCTTAACTCGCCCATATATCTAGATTGTGAACGAAGTTGGGTCCCGAGCGCGCGAACTCGGAAAGTGTTTCCTTACTCCGCTTTTTTCTTGAAAAACAAAATTGCAAGTGTGGAAAGGAGGATGTAATCCAATGAGAATAGAATCTAAATGATTGCTGGAAGTTGGCAATTTTCGATAGTATCGATTTAATTAAACAAAGAGGTGTTCGGATTAGCGGCCTAGAGGATTAATCCAGATAGCTATAGAGTAGAGCTGGTGGAATCACGCGACGAATGCATGTTAGTTCAATATATATATTTTGTTTTGGATAGTGTTAAGTTTTTTAACTATACTATACGAATTTAATAGAAGTCTACAGAATATAATGATGAAAATTTCAAGAAACAGACGCAAGTCCATGAACATCAAAATTGATAGTAGATTTTTAGGGTTCCGTACCTCGAAAGGAAAACCGGCATCCTTATAGGATCACTTTGTTGTCCGGCCGTCTGTTTGTCTGTCTGTCAAGACTCTTTTTCTCATGAAAGCGTGGAGGTATCAAGCTGAAATTTATATCAAATACTCAGGACTACTTTTCCTTAAAGCTGTGAAAAAATCAAACTTCTAAGCCAACGCAATAAAAAAAAACTGCCGTTTATGCCGCAAATTTTCGACACTCGCAAAGGAATCAAAACCTACAGGGTACTTCCCGTGAACTCAGAATCTTGAAATTTGGTACGAAGCAACGTCTTATAGCACAGATAAAGGAATAATTGCGGAAACCGTAAATTTTAGTTACATCATATAATAAAAATATTTTTAATAATTTTATTATATGATGTAACAAAAAATTTACGGTTTCTTCATGAACGCGTAGAGGTATTAAAATGAAATTCATATCAAATACTCAGGTCTATAATACCTTTAAGCTGAGGTTTGTACGGAACCCTCGGTGCGCGAGTCCGACTCGCACTTGGCCGGTTTTTTTTTATAGGCTCGCGTTTCTCCACTGTCTCACCTTATGGTAAGAGATGATGTGGTCGACGGTGAAGCACGCTTGCCTAGAAGTAACCTATTCACACCCGAATTAAATAATTTAGGTTATAATAATCAGAAAACAGAAACTCCAGCAGAGAATTCCACTCTTCCAATCCAAAAACATCCTTCAAATTCTCTCGAATGAGCGATTTTTATTCACAATTTCATAAATCATAAAAGTGTGTCGTTCTATGATCTGTGGTCGTAGGTACCAATTTAAACCAAACCGAATTTCTTCCAAAATACCACCACAATCAACCCCAGCCATATTTATTTAATTTTAATAAACAACGCTTTGCATACGCACACCGTGGCTCGTGGCTCGGGCCTCGCGGCTGGTGTGCGTGGCTCCAGGCTGATAATGCCGACATTTGCATCGGACGCGCCTGTGACTTATCTGCAGGTGGCTAGGGCTGGCTGCGGTATTGGAGTATTATTTACTAGTAGCTATAATTGGCTAAAAATGACTTCTGCAAATAAAAAGTCCTGTTTAAGTTAGCGATGTTCAGTTGGTCAGTGGTCACTTTGACCTTTTGAACTGGCAAGGTTTGATCTGGAAAATTGGTTCAAATAAATATCACTTTGATCGCATGCATCGATTTGTTGTTGAATTACGCGTAAAATTAACATTTTAAAATTATGGAATACTGGGCTCTGAATTCACATTTCAAAGATTATTTGAACGGGTAATTTAAAATTAATTCCAATAGATGGCGCGGTTTTAAATTTCTGAGACATGCCACTCGATTTTTTAAATTTGCATAGTAACACATTTTTGTAAAATGAAATTGTAATAACGAGCAAAAAAAATACAATAAAACAATTCGTCATTGTATTTAAAGAAAAAAAAAATCACGAACATAGAAAACCCTTTTACTTGCAAGTCGCTGCTAACACCATCTATAGCCGTGGAACGGAACTAAACGAAATCGAAGTACTTATAAAAATAATAATCTCAATCAGACGAAAAACGCTAGTTACGTCGGCACGGTTTTTTGTATGGGATGAGGCATCTGTATGCTAGTATTATATTATCTGTGACATAGTACTGAGTTATACGTAACAAGACAAACTTGGGTTTTGTTATCTTTAACGTGCGTACTGTGACTACTTAGAATGCTCTCCAGTTATAAATAACATTTCTACAAAAAAAATACAGGCTACTTTATTGGTAGTACATATTAATTATGTTCATCTAAGCGTATGTTGTCCTTCTGCGGGGTAAGGCCTCCCCTTTTTCACACAAAACTGCTTTTTTGCTAGCGCGGGACAGTCTGCTCGCTCATCCCGCCATCCTCGCCTTGTTCCGCCACGATGTCGTCTAGCATTTTTATCTATACTATAATATTATAAAGAGGAAAGGTTTGATTTTTTGTTTGTTTGTTTGTTTGTATGTATTGAATAGGCTCCGAAACTACTTGGCAGATTTGAAAAATTCTTTCACTGTTGGATAGTCCATTTATCGAGGAAGGTTATAGGCTATATAACATCACGCTACGACCAATAGGAGCGGAGCATAAATGAAAAATGTTACAAAAACGGGAAAAAATATTCCTTTTTGAGAGCTTCCATTGCGTGCGCTGCGTAAATGGTTTAAGTTACGCAAATATCATGTATGATGGAATTGTTTCTCTTTAAAAGTTCTAAAAAAAAGTCCGTGACACCATATGTCTATCTTTTAAGGTGGACTCACAATAGCAAATTTTATGTTCTAAATTTTAATTAGATCAACGCTGCCGGTAGAAACAAAAGTTGGTTGCATTCGTATAGTAGTATTATTTCTTATTCAAATAAATAGTTCAACAAGTTGGTAGGTAGATAGGGTAGGGTAGGTAGGGTAGGGTAGGTAGGGTAGGGTAGTGTAGGGTAGGGTAGGGTAGTGTAGGGTAGGGTAGTGTAGGGTAGGGTAGTGTAGGGTAGTGTAGGGTTGGGTAGGGTAGGGTAGTGTAGGGTAGGGTAGGGTAGGGTAGGGTAGGGTAGGGTAGGGTAGTGTAGGGTCGGGTAGGGTAGTGTAGGGTCGGGTAGGGTAGGGTAGTGTAGTGTAGGGTAGGGTAGTGTAGGGTAGTGTAGGGTAGTGTAGGGTCGGGTAGGGTAGGGTAGGGTAGGGTAGGGTAGGGTAGTGTAGGTAGTGTAAGGTACGGTAGGTAGGGTAGATAAATGTTTGGTGTTTTTATGGCAAAACAAAGTTTGCCGGGTCTGCTAGTATCTGATAAAAAGAGTTCTGTTACAAGTTCCTACTGCCATAAAATCATGTTCTGTCATAAAGGCAAAATGACCTTAAACTAAATAGTTGCTTATAACATGTCTAACACCAACTTTTTTCATATATTAATCCCTGTTTTTCTAAACAACATTTGAACACGAGTTCGTGGAATAACAGTTTTACGAAGTATGTACATCGTTTTTACAAGTTTTGCCGACATTTTCCGCTCGGTTCAACCCTAGCTTGTTTGCGGACATCATCCCACCTGGTATTGTGTGACATTCATGTTTTAGCCACATTATTTATTAACAAGCTTAATGAGCGCTCATATTTTTAGTAAAATTTTCCGGCTGATTAAAACGGGCTTGTCAAAATAATGTAAGTTTCGCATTTAATTTTGCTAAAAACAACATTTTAACATAGCAAAAATGAAATAGACTTTATGAAAAAACCGGTTGGGAATATTAACATTTATTTAAATATCTAATTTCCCCTACACAACATCCCATTACAGGCTTCAAAGATAAAAAAACTCATAATAAATCATTGAGACCCCGTAGAAACACCATCAAACTTCAACGTAGGGTTTTTATCTCGCTATCTCCCCAGCCGGGTCAGGCAGCAACTCGTGCCTGCATAATTCCGAACACCAGGGGGGCAGATAGGCTGGGAGCTTAGCTAATCAGAGGCCGTCGGGCGATTAACTCGAAGCTGGCCGCGAGATAATGCCTCTCGCGCGATTAGGCACGCTGACCGCTTCGGACTTCTGGGAGCCTGGTACCCACCCTTGAGATTTTCCGATAATACCATTGGATTTCCTTTGGTCCATTTAATAATCGACTATTGTTGCTAATTGTGTGTAGGAAAATTAGTTTTAGTTTAGGGTTACTTACAGCTAAATGGTTGTTATGATTTCCGGGTGAGTTGCTTTTGTAGGGGCTTTTCAGAAAGACAGAGTAAACAACTTTTCTTGTGCAACATTTTTTCGAAGAATTTCTTAGGGTGGTCTCCTTTTCTTAACACCATTGCTATCCGTTTGCACCAAGAAATCGACTGTCAATTCATTGTTTTACTAGCGGACTCCTCGCGATTACACCCACGTAGTTCCCGTTCCCGTGGGAATACAGGGTAAAAAGTTACCTGGGGATAGTGTAGCTTCCCAACGGTGAAATAATTTTTGAAATCGGTCCAGTAGTTTTTAAGTTTATTCGTTATATTTAAAAATACAAATCTTATTCCGATAATAGAAAACTTATTCCGAATCTTACCTACTAAACACCTTCTAATCCTAAAATGGCTAACACACTAGTAAAAAAAAGTAGTTAAATTGCCAATCAGCGAGTGCATGGCTAATAAAACTTAACCCTGCGTACATCAGGCACAGATAATATAATACTAGCATACAGATGCCTCATCCCATACAAAAAAACCGTGCCGACGTAACTAGCGGTTTTCATCTGCTTAATCTTCTTATTTTTGTGAGTACATCAATCGCGTTTGATCCCGTTTCACGGCAATAGATGGTGTTAGCAGCGCCTTCCAAGTAAAAGGGTTTAAGAGGTTCATGAATATTTTTTTCTTTAAATACAGTGAAGGTTCGTTTTATAGTATTTTTTTGCACGTTGTTACAGTTTTTTTGCACCAATATGTGTTAAAATGCAAATTTTAACAATCGAGTTGAATGCCTCAGAAATTTATAAATGCGCCATCTATGGCATCAATTTTAAATGATCCGTTCAAATAATCTTTGAAATGTGAATTAAGAGCCCAATATTCCATAATTTTGTATTTAGGAGAGTTAATTAAACAAGAACATACAATGTTTATGTTCAATTCCAGATAATGTTAATTTTTAACACAATTCTATTGAATTGTGTGTACATGTCGCGTCATCTAGTGAGATTTATTTGAACCAAATATTCTTTCTTAACAATGAGACCCCGTGCATCAGGTTTATGACGACTGCTAAGGTCGAAAGGACCCGAGCGATTCAATTACGTACCGGTTGAGTTATGAATGTGCTGTACTGAAGCGGTAATGAGTGAAGGGGTCTGGCAGACCGATGTGATTCAGAGTTAAATGATATTATTTGTCGATTTTAAAAGTTTCAGGTAGTTGTCTGTGTGGGATTATTTTTCAGTCTGGAATTATTGGATCTAGATAAGGGACGCACGTATGGCAGTGGACAGGGACGTTCGTACCCAGAAGTGGCTTTTTCCTGCCTGATAAGATTATAATGAAATTTGCTCTAGCATATGATATCTCAAATGTTGTAATACAATAAAATTTAATTATATATTTTCTTTTTTGTTGCAGGTAAGTTCCAATATTTACATCCTTCTGGTGTTTGGTGAGTCTGTAGCATTAAGATCTTTATTAGGTTCCAAAACTTTTTTTTTTGTAAAAAAGAAAAAGCAAACAATAAAAATATTTTGTACAATGAAAACGAAACACGAGAAAACGATAGATATGTAGGTGGACAACCAAAAAATGCAGAAGAAAAATAAAAAGTTCCTAATCTAAGCGATATATTTCTACATCAATACACATTTTCAATAAAACGCAACATTTTCACAAAAATCATCCCCGTGAAAGCGGCACAACTCAGAATTTCAATCTTTTTAAAAAACGAACGCTCGCTTCATAACTCGCGGAATAAGTAAAGTTTAAGCGCCATTAGCGAAATTGGACGGTTCGTGACGTCACTGCGGATTTACTCCGGCCAACGCGATCCGAAACGAAGGATATATTGTGGAGATATTTGCGAAAATATTAGATGAAAATGGGCAATTTTTATAATGTGGTGTTTTAAAAAAGATTTCTATTTTAATTCGGTGGTTCGTTTTCTTTAAAAATAATCGAGCTAAGGACGTTAAGACTTTGCCTTTTTGGAAACGAAGTTACTTCTGGTCAATCAAAGCAGGCCTATGTTCTTTTGGCCAAAATGATGATTTCAAGTTTTTTTTTTTTATTAATTAGAAGCAGACCCGTGAAAAATCTACATCTTTGAAAAATCTTTACGTCAGCTTAGGTTACAAGTCGTTCCTCTATTTCGATTCCTATATTTTACTATTTGTTAAAGTTACGATCAGTAAAGTACAGCAACTCGGCAATAAAATGGCGTCTTAACGGGTACTTGCGGCAATCATCGGTAATTCGAGGCGTACTCCGTCATAGCAGACATAAGAGGGTTAATGATGATAGTATCATTAATGGCTGATGAATGATCAGTGAGAAGTATTTACTGTCATTATCATCAACATCATTGCAGCGTATGTCCTTGAGGAGTTTGATTGGGTATAATTATGAAGACATTAGAAGAAGCGTCTTGGAATATTGGATGACGGTGATGCCAAAATTTTGTGAATATTTTAAATGTAGAATACATACATTAAAAATTAGATGTCAAAGCCATAGCGACACGTCATAAAGCAAAGCAAAGTCAAATAACCCGCCCCTAACTGTTCCCAACGCAAAGGTGCCCATAACGCTTGCTGCATTGCTACGTTGGATGGCAATGGTTAACCTTTGCACCAACAACGAGCCGGAGCGGGAGTCACCCGTTTTGTCACGGAGCTTGTGCCCTATCTCACTAATGAGCTTCTTGGCCTCAGTGTCCTAACCGTCCGTCGGTTTTCCAACTGTACGTACTTCACCCTCTTCCTCTCAGCGGCGTCTTACACCGCTGCTGACGGCGAGAGGATGGTGCGAACAAGGTGGCTAGCGGCAACAGTGCTGACGCAAGTTGCGTCCCATGTTAAGCACTTGCCATTTTTCCTAGGCACCACGGTCAGTCCATCCGGCCTCCTGCCGTCAGTCCTACACAGACCCGGAGGCTCCAGCATGCAGGGGACATCTGCCAACACCAATGCCCAATTTTAAATGTCACACAACAGATTTTTGTGACTATTTTTATTTATGGGGGATTAGCTTAAATATATAGTAGTGCCATGAAAAGCACTGTTATTCAGCTGCATCCGGTTGGTCTGGAAGCGGACTTCACATATTTTAGAAAACACATAGATGATGTATAATAAAAACAAATAGAAACATAATAACAGCTATTATTTTGCAAACAAACACAATTATGTATTTTTTTAAATTTTCAAAGACCTTTAACGTCAATAATGACAAAGACAAAGGCAACATTTTTTTCAACTAGGCCATTAAGCGGAACTTTTGAGCCTCTAAAATATAAATTTAAAGTTAATAATAATTGATTCTACCGTCCATTCGGAAAAATAGCTTGTTATGGAGAAGAACGGACAAGTAAAACCATACTAAATCTATACAAAAATAAGTGTTTTACAACATTTAGTGCTTTAAAAGTGCCTAATTCAAACCCCTTCAACATAAATGCACATGACAATAATCCATGGACGCATTAGCCCCATACATTATGACGGCATTATCCTCCCACACACTTCCGCCATATTTCAGACCTAGTCTTAAAATTCAGGCGCTGCACTTTTCAGTCTAGACTTTGCCTGAAAAGTGTTAAATTACACCTCGCTAGGAAGTTCACTTAGTCATATTAAAAATGCAGATTTTTAACTTACACTCTTTTGTCATGGGTGGCTTTTATTTGTTCTTTTTTCAAATTCAAATTAGATCTTTGAAAACCAATGTTAAGTTTTTGTGTTGACTTTTCCAATGACATGAAAATTGAACTGCCATTTTGTTCAAGTGGCTACAAACGCTAGATACTGTTTAGCATGAGGTACTTTTTTTTTGGATTTGAAATCGTCCAATGACTTCTCTCGCTCTGGGTGAAGCGGGAGGCGTGTCAGACTTTTACTGACTAAAACCCACCCATGTTCCTTCAGATTAGAATGTGCAATTTACAATAATAAACGCCATTTATTCCCTCCGGCCAATCAGTAACCAATCACAAAAAAAACTGAAAATACCCACTAAAAACTGCAATCACTGTAATAGGTCGTTACAATAAAAAGCCAACCCTTCTGCTGGACTAATGCCGAACAAAACAACACCTGGGTACAATATACCCGTCTCAGCGCACTAGGCAATTATTTAAAGTGTTAAGTTTAAGAAGTGAACCGGTGGTGCATTATGAAAATGGCTTCAGGTACCACCCCGCCCGTTAGGGGGTATATCGCACCCAGTGGGTGGTGTACACCCCACTTTCAGTCCTAAGTAATTGTTTCAGAGAATCTAGCGGACTCTTACGTTCTTTAGTTTGATCGTGGAAACGTCTTTTCCTGTTGAAATTTATTTTATTTAATGGTTCTAGTGTAATGATTGGTGCTATAAAGGACATACTTTTTATGGTAGATCAATGAATTGATAAAGCCAGTGAGTTGACATAAGAGTTGGTTTAGGTAGTCCTTAAAAATGCTAATACATTACATTATTCTTATCTATCTCCCAAGTGTGGTCTGTAAATAGCAATAGTATTAAACTCCTTTTTATAGCTGGCAGTTAGAAAGTGGATGTTTGAAAGCTAAATAAAATAAGGAGGAGCTCTTGGCTAAATAACAACGCGGATAAGCAACGCTTGACGAGGTCGGTCCGCGGATGGGTGACCATTTTCAACATACCGAGTTTCCTCCGTGCCTCGGAAAGCACGTTAAGCCGTTGGTCCCGGCGGTCATTTGAAGATCTTTGACAGTCGTTACGGGTAGTCAGAAGGTTGAGATCTGACACCAGTCTAGGCAAGGGTTACCGTGTTACCCAGTTACCGGGTTGTGGAGGTCAGATAGGCAGTCGCTCCATGTAAAACACTGGTACTCAGCTGAATCCGGTTAGACTGGAAGCCGACCCCAACATAGTTGGGAAAAGGCTAGGCAGATTGAAGAACAGCAAACAGTGGGGTTCGTGATATAGGCATAATTATGTTGTGATGTTTTAAATATGAATGTGGATAGTCACAACTGTTAAGAAGAACAGAAAAACGATTGTATAAAAAGTTATATGGCTACAAATAAGGTGATTATTGAGATGATAGCCAACAGAAATTCTCGGCAGAAGAAGACAGCCGCACCTCGCTGCAATATTTCAATTTAACAAAACACTAGGAACTATTAAGCCGTCACTTCACCAACAATACTAAACAAATAAAGACAAAAGCCGATATCTATCGACGAAGAATACTCAACAAAATTCAAGCAAAATAAGCGCGGTTTTAGACTCGCTGAGCGCAAGTAACTTGTCACTCGACTACCGCGCTGGCATGCGCAGAGTTACTTCGCATTGTACAGTGTGCTGCCAAATTCAAAGGGACACGTGTCGTGGTCAAGTTGTTTCAAATATTCAAAGATGCACTCGACATGGGAACTTTGGAAGGTCCTTCACATTGAAGAATGGACATTAGAGACGTTTTATTTGATTTGGCTTTTGCTGAAGCGGTTTAGTAGCTGCCTCTTCCTAGACAGCAATATAACTAGGTACTAATCCTTCTATAAGCTGTCCAATGGTTGAGAAATGTATTGAATAGAAATGAAGAGGTAGCCTTCTGAAATGAGAATATATGAGGAAAATTGAAAATTGCACCGGTGACTGAAAAACTGGAGGAATGGGCGTGATGCGGAGGAATGAGGAATATGTCGTAAGAAAAGTTTTGAGTATGAATGTAGATGGTTATAAGAGGAGGGGCAGAGCAAAGAAACTATCGATGGACTGTGATGAAAACTATGTTGTAACTAGAAATGTGACTACCTAAGATAACGCCTAACAGAGATAGTACAGAAGAAGTATAGAAGAAATATACATCCACAAACCAAATTAGGATATAAGGACAAGCGAGTGATGATGACGCAGAAGCTTTCTACTTCGAATAGACTATATATAATATATTGTCGCTGGTTAAGCCTAATTTCAACAGGATTATGTGAGATTTATCCTCTGTTGTGACCAGATAGGTCTTCTCTAAGCCAAACGTAAAGCTTCAGTTGAAGACGCTCTACAATATCGGTAACATGTTAGCTAGTAATTAGGCAACCTTAATTTCCACACAAATTCTCACTTCAAGCAGTAACCATTGAACGTTTAACAATTGCACGCTAAACAGCCTGTAGCGGACTAGCATGCGAATGCATTTGCAAGTGGCCTCGTCGTTCAGCGCGATAGCATCGCGATTGAGTCGTCACGATACTGGCGCCCTCACTCGCCCGTTTTCGTCGCTTCCTCGCGCGGTGTGAACCCGCCTTTACAGAATTAAGTGGTTTTTAGGTTTGATGGTATCATGCGTTCTTTACGCGAATTCAAACTTTATTTTTATTGTGTTACGGTTGTTATTTTGAAGTTTTATTCGGTTGTTAGGTATTTCTTTATGTGCTAGGTGGATAGGAATAATGGTTTCCGGGTTATAAGTGATTTTAATTATTGTTGCTGCAACGAAATTTAGCAGAAATATGTGGATGGATTGAAATATGGTCATGTTTGATGATTTATAATTAATTTTAATGTTTTTTAGATGAGAACCCCACAAGTCATGATCGCTTACATTAAGAGTTTTCAGAAGCATCACACTAATATTATATAGGCGAAACATGGCAAAAAAAACCTTTGCCGGGTTAGCTAGTACTTAATTCAAAATTAACTTCCAAAGAACAATGGCAGCTGCCCATACATTGTTTTAGCTGAGATTAAATTCCTACGTCTTTAAATTAAAAATATCTGGTTTAACTCAGGGTGATGTTCTTTCTGAATTAGTTTGTGATTTTTTTTTCGAGAATTTCGATAATAATACATATTCAGTCATAAACTTTTGTAGGTTATGTCTGGGTAACTTATAATAATGTGTTCAATAGGTAATATTATTCAATTTCGTGGAAGTAAATGGGGAATATCGCATTAGTATTTCCCTTACGTAGTTATTTCAGCATGAAATGTATGATATAGTCTTTGAAAAGAGAATATTTATTTAAACTAAGTGACTTTGAAGTGTATCAAAAGATTACTGATATGTAGCTAGCTAGTCGCCGTCAACAACCAACCTATATTTTTTTAGACTTGGATACTAGTATTTTTGCCAATCATTAATTGAAAGTAATTAATTGATTTCTACTACACTACAATATTCTTACCTACCTGAAAGGAACATCCACACACACTACATAAACTGAATTGTTAACTCATTTACTGCAATAAATACAATTATGATATTATAACTTAATATAGTTACAATTTGTCACTTAGCAGATAAAATATATAATGGCAACCCTAAGCTAAAGAAATTAACTAAAAAGTCAAATAACTTTTTATTTATTATGTTTTTTTGTAACGTTTTGAACCAGCCCGATATATACTTTAAAAAACGTAGACAATTAATAGAATGACTTTCGGATAAAACTCACTTTCAGACTCTCAAATTTAAGTCAGTTAAGATTTCGCCATTGTTCTTTCCCTTCTAAAACAAACAACAATCATATTGCAAGAGAAGATAATATTGTTTGCTCTACGAAAGAACATATTCTGTGGCCATATTAAACAAGGTATCGCAACTAGGTCCTAACCTATGGCCTATGACACTACTTCCAACACCGAAGTACCACATAACTTGCTACTTATCAACAATATATGTTTATTAGGTATTTATTTACATATTAGTACATGGGATATTGTAATTATATTGACAGTATTTAGTATGTGTTTGTTTGGTACATTCTTGTGAAGATTATTCGATGATTATGTCTAAGCAAGAAAGAATACACGTCTTCTGCAGCGATATTGCGTAAGTAAATTTGGCAAGACAAAGAGCAAAGAGTACAAACAATCGACCAATCATATTGACGGAAATCTACATCGTGTCTTTCATCTCGCTATGTGATTGGTCGATTGTTCATACTCTTTGCCCTTTGTCTTGCCGAATTAATTACGCAATATCGCTGCTGGTCTCGCTCATATTCACCTCATTCATTGCTCACCATCAGGTGATATTGTGGTCAAAAGTGGGTCGAAAAGGAATTTCTTAAAAAAAGTGAGTTCGGCATGGCAAAGGGAACAATTCCATTAAAGAGTATGACACATTTCCTTTAAATGTTTTCGGTATTGCGTAAATGATTAAGAAAGGATACGTCCTCCACCCTAGTTGAATTCACATATCCTTTCCATCCCTTTAGAGTGTATTACGTAATACGAAAGTCGTAGTTTTAAAGGTGTCGTCACCCTTGCCTATACCTACGTGGTCTTTGCCGAATTTGCTTACGTAATTAGGCTGCTATATGCCCTTCAAGGGTTAAGCAGAGTGGTACCAATAGTGCCTGTACCAACATTTAGCCAATTATGTTAAAATCCCATGAAGGTAGCGAGCCTTTTGTCATAAACTGGACATACATCCAGACTTCGATCATGCTACTAAAAAAATCAAAATGAAAAATCCCAATTACACTTTTCCCCGACCCGGGCATCGAAGCTAGAACATCATGCCCAACCATTCTTGACACTCACTTTAATAGGAATGATGACGGGGTATGAACAGCAAATTCTAATTCTAAATATTAGTCCGCCAGATAAATTATCCAAAAATATTGGAAACGAATTTTATTTTAATCCTACATTCCTACCTGAAATTAAAAAAATCGGCCAAGTGCGAGTCGTCCTCGCGCACGAAGATTTCCGTACCAATATCGCAAAAAACGTCATAAAAATACGTTTTATGTATGGGAGCCCCACTTAAATAATTAATCTTTTCTGTTTTTAGTATTCTTTATTATAGCGGCAACAGAAATACATCATCTGTGAAAATTTCAACTGTCTAAGTATCACGGTTCATTAGATACAGCCTGGTGACAGACAGACGGCGAAGTCTTAGTAATATGGTCGCGTTTTTACCCTTTGGGTACGGAACCCTAAAAACTACTGACATTCTATCCAACCCAGTATTTAAAATCCAGGACCACACGCTAGACTGCCTCACAAACTACCACTTAACTAACGAGACAACCATCACAGATAAAATCATAATTATTCTATAAAAAACTGAGAAAGTATCACTTGTACATTGAATGAGTACGTAAAAAGGTGTGAACCTTCTAATTGACACGTGTAAAATTGACACTTTAATGTTATCTCAATCAAAGTTCCCATAATGTGGAAAAAGTATTGAGAATCGAATGAATTTATAATGTTTCTAGAGTACCTGAGACTCTAGGCAAGTACCACAAACGAAAGCGTAACGATCATCATCATCATTTTAGCCGAAAGACGTCTACAGCTGGACATAGGCCTCCCCCAAGCGATGCCACACTTTTTTATTTTTTTATTTAACGATAGGCTCGCGTTTGACCACTTCTCGCATGATGGTAAGCGATGATGTGGTCGACGGTGAAGCATGCTTGCCTAGAAGTAACCTATTAACTCTTGACTTAAAGACCCCAAGGTTGTATCTATCAGGAAACGAAGACTCCGGAAAATACACGCGTTTGTGGGCAAAGTCATTTGAGCAAAGCAGCGGGACAAAGCTAGTATTAATGAATCACGCACGATAACATTGAAAATTTGTGTTTCTCTTATCAGTACGAAGACACGAACGTTCAGCAGCCTATATTGGGTATTGCCAAAAATTATTGGACGTATTCATTGGTGAAGATACTCTTATCGAAAGTGTTCATGAATTTTTGGCAATATCAAATTTTTAAAGAGCATTTGTCATACTCTTTAATGGGGCCAAACCCTTTGCCTTACCGAATTTACCTACGCAATTATGCTGCAGGAAAGAACATGGTACAAATAATAAAATCTGTCAGCAAAGAAGGTTCCGTACCTTGCCAACTGCCCACTCTTGGTAAATATTTAAAATGGTGGTTTTAATTTCGCATGCAAACGAAGACACAAATAAGCTAAATTATAATACTAATCTATTCAATGGCGCATTAACTCAATCACAATAAATAACTAAGATTTACTATAACTTGAAACGGAAACTGCCACAAAAACGACATCTCTTCATTAAGAATATTACCATTCTTAATTTAATCAGCAACTCCTAACGCTTACTGAGACCCTAGTACAAAGAGTTACCTATGCACAAGTTAACCCTGTGACTGCAGCCGTACGCCCCGTAAGATACGCACCAATCAAACTCAAGACGGACGGTACGCTCGTCCAATTGGCACACAGACTGTTTTCTAGGAAAATGCAAGACTTGCGTAGCTGCCTGAAGCTTATGATAAAAGATCTGATGTAACTGTCACGATGTACTGTCTCTGTTTGACAATGCATCGGATTACAATGTATGGATGGATTCCAAAGCTTTTTTTAGCTTTGATTCTTTGCATTGTAGAGGTTACAGCATATTGCTTCATATTATACAAGAAGAGAGGGTTTATTTTATGTTGTAGGTCCAATTACTTTGATGAATTGTAGCAAGGAATCCTCCTTATTTAACCCCCAAAGGTTACTCTTTTCACACTACCCCTCATCTTCCTACCTACTCTACTATATATTATATTTTATATTATTCCTGTAAATATATTTTTATATATCTACTACCGTAAACACAAAAAAAAACTAACCAGCGATTCCCATCAAAAACAGCTTCACAATTCCACACCTCCACATATCAAAATAGACGTTAAAACTAAAGCCGGGTGCACACGGCGCGTATGAAGACGTCGGCGTAGCACAATGGGCGCGGACAATACGCGCGCGATAACTACGCCACTCCGTCACGCCGCTGACAGGGTTATCGGACGGCGTACAATGAGACCGGGGCGCGTATCACGAGCGGTGGAGGGTTGACAGTTTGTATTGAGGCTAGGTTGCTGATGTAATGTGTCTGGTTTGTAAACATTTTGTTGGTTGTGTTTGGAGTTATAGGAAGAATTGGGTGCAGTGGAAGAGGTGACTGGGTTTGGGTTATTTTGAAATAAAAAGTGTTATAAAATATTCGCTTTCTTCGGGATGACTTTAAAACTTAAAACCTACATTACTTCTGGCATTTGTGCCGTTATTGCTTTAATTCTTCTCATCAAGAATCTAATTTATTTATTTATTTAAGTATACAGGTCACACCTAAGGCGTTACACAATAAGATAAAAAAAAACTAATGAATCAGAGAAGATATAAGCTTAATTAAATATATCTATATACAAATAAAAAACACGATATAACAAAAAAAACACGAAGAAAAATACAAAAAAGCAAAAAACTTACAAATGTAAAAAAAATGTACAAAGAATGAATGCCAATGTAGGATGGGTATGGAGTATTTTGAACGAATGAGCAATTTCAAACCAGTAATACAAAAACCGGCCAAGTGCGAGTCAGACTCGCGCACGAAGGGTTCCGTACTATTATCGCAAAAAACGGCACAAAAATCACGTTTGTTGTATGGGAGCCCCACTTAAATATTTATTTTATTTTGTTTTTAGTATTTGTTGTTATAGCGGCAACAGAAATACATCATCTGTGAAAATGTCAACTGTCTAGCTATTACGGTTCATGAGATACAGCCTGGTGACAGACAGACACACGGACCGTGGAGTCTTCGTTATAAGGTCCCGTTTTTACCCTTTGGGTACGGAACCCTAAAAACTGCCATCGACTGTATCTCACTACTCTAAAAGTGATCTTGTTTGGAACTTTTTTGTTGAATTTTTGCAGTCGACTTTTTTTTTACATTTTTCTCATAACTTGCGCCACACAAATGGCTATTCGGTGTATTGTTAATGTGCTCGTGAATTCTGTCCCGTGTGTACGCCTCTTTATGTTTTGTGAGCTGATTGGGTTTATCGTGTGTCGCCCGCCTAATATTGATCGCCCCTTGTTAGTATCAGTTTTTGCTATCAGTCTTGGATTTTCTTCTTTTTTATAAGTTTGAAGAGAGACCTGAAAATTTAGTATGAAAATATTAAGTAGGTACAGATATGAAATTATGAATTGTATAAGAATGTAATCTGTCTAGCTTTCTGGTCTCCTGGTAGACTTTTTGCCATACAAGGCATTATTGATTAATAATCATAAATTATCTTACAAGCGTCAAGCTTATAAATATTTAAAATACTTAAAATTAATAACCTCAACAAAAAAAACTTCTTTCACTGTCAAATTAATACAAAAAAAACAAACTAAAAACCCACTAATTCAATGGAACCTTCTAAATAACACCTCCGATCCAATTGAGGCCGAAAAATATGCCTACAAAAACTAAAACGGAATAAAAAAAATCATTTTCCGAACGTACGAAAACAGTTTAAAAGTGGTGCGCGGTTTTATTTACCGAGATATCGCCCCGAGCGTAAACATCAAATTTTATTGACATTCGCGCCGCGTGTGACAATTTTTTTGCACTGCATTGTACATCGTGGATATTTTTGGATAACCTCTTTATATTTCAGTATTGTTTTTTTGTCCATATTTACAGTATCACTCCCGGTTATTTACGTTTGAGGTGTGGCACAATAATTCGGCATGGCAGTGTATTTTCGCCACGTTTCATGAAATGATATCATTGTAGTTTTATATCCGAATTTGCATTCTGGCGTTATAATATAAACTTGCAATGCTTTTGTGACCGCCTCATTGAATATTGCCAAATCAAGAGCAAGAGCAAAGTTAGACACTGTCAAAGATGGACCCCAACTGCCGCTAGAAAAGATTCCGTTTCTGCATCACCAAATCTTTTCTGAACATTATTGTGAAACATGAACACAGGACGTCAGCGTCCCCTGCAAGCACAAGACATCTTTTGAGCCCGTAACCCAATTCTTCACGTCACAACTCCTTGATCAAAATTGACGGTCACAATTCGTTGCTTTGCCGTCAGCTTCCTTTCACTCAAGAGGTACCAGGAGCCCAACAATCGACAAGAAGTAAGCTTTGATTGTTTCAACGTAACTACACAAAGGATGGATGTAACAAAGCGTTTGCCTCAGGCGGTCGTATGTTAAGAACGCGCCTAATCAAACGGACCAAGTTCTGTTTTCACTTTGTTCTTAGTTTCTTTGATGTTCCACGTTGATATGATGCCCTGGTAGGAGGGACCGTTTCTTTGCGTCAAACTAAATGTAAATTGTGTTTTTCAAACAACTATTTTCGGTTTTGCAAACGTTTTTGTTACAGTTTTCTTGGAAATTGCGGGTAACTTTAATTTGTTAGCGTTTGCTTCACTGAAGATCTATTTAACTTTAAATAAATTCGAAGAAATCTTTACTGAAGAAGATTTTGGAAAATTATTTGATCAGTGTAAATGCTATCTAACTTAAAGTTAATACTTACCAAAAAGACTTTCCAAGTATGGCAAGGATCAAAAGAAAAACAACATGACAGAACGGGTAACAGCAGCAGGGTTCGAACCCAGGCTGGCGCTTCACTTTGTGTAAATTATTTCATCACCACTGCTCTCAAAACGGTGAAGGAAAACATCGTGAGGAAACTGGCATGTTCAAGAATCAAAAATTTGACGACATCTGACATCCACCAACAAGTACTGGGCTTGTGTGGTGGATTACGGCTCATTCCTTCTCAAAGAGAGGAGGCCTATGTCCCAGTAGTGGACACATTAAAATGGCTGGTGATGTACCTACTGCTGTAACAGCACCAGAATCATTGTTTTAGTGCTCTAGCATATGATGATTTTTATGATCTAATAACTTCTTAACCCTCCATTTCTCACGTTCTTTTCCATCCCTGCAATCCCATCCAACGTATACAAACATTTAAAGCACTCTACATTTAGTTACACCGCATGCTTTATTTAAAACTCCGGCCGATCCGATGCAACAATGACTGCCCGCCGTCCACTATCTTTATTTTTTCCTATTTCCAGGCGTCACCGAATTTCCCCCCGGAATAGTGCGAATTTAGCCAGCTTACTGCTCTGAAAGGGTTGACTGACAGGCTATTTTGAACCTTAAATACACCTTTTTAGGCAGGGACATCGACAGTCGATTGACAAGCCTTGTCCTAAGTTTCTGCCGGCTATTTTTTCGTCCAGACTCCGAATAGCACGTGTTCAAAGTGTCTGTGAATTAGAACGTCTTTCGGAGCAGTTTTGTTCGTTTTCTTTTATGTCTGCATGTCGTTCTAGCCCCAATTCAGTAGCTGTCGGTCAGTTTTTGAAAGATTCACTGAATTTGCTAATTCTGTGTTTAAAATCATGACTTTGATGTGTGAAATTGGTGTCAGCGAGCTCTCTGGTTGAAGTGACTTGTCTGTTGTCTTTTCTCAAAATTTGGAGCAATTGTGCGTCATTCAAGCGTAGTTTCAATATATGGCTTTTTCCTAGTGGCATTGAGTTTGTCTGCTGAACGTATTGTGCAATTTCTTTTCTTGTGCTTCTTGACATTTAGAGATCACTAATTGGGGACACTGGGAAGTCTCTTGACAGTGCAGACTGTTACAAGATTGACATTGCTTAGTTCTTAGAATTTTGCAATTGTAGTGTTCTGTAAGCTTTTTATTTGCATAACAAAACACAGGCATCTCTAGTAACCGCCAAACATTATTAGGTAAACCACCAATAAATCGAAGATCACAAACCAAAGATAACTGATTGAAACACTGCCTATAATAACCAAAATCCATTATATCGCTCACACAAAGACGAACCCAAACAAAGCCAAGAACCCCAGCACCACATAAAAGCTGTATCACATGACATATTTAACGTTTACTACAAAGATACCGGAGCTCTCACACTAAAAGCCACGACCATTAGAACAAAATGGTCTATCAAAATTATAATATCAATTACCGATGCATTAACAATTCATATCAGAAGTCAGACGTAGCAGAAACAGGAATCTCGTGCACGTAATGTTATTATTGTGCGAGAGGGATGGCTACAGGCGGGTGGTAGGTGTAAGAGGGGTACGGGAGACAAGGCAGCCAACGTCGGAGAGCTGTCAAAATGTCAAATTTCAGAACGTAGCCGGGCGCAACTTCAAACGTGCCCCTACCGTTGGCATGCAGTGCGAGCGCTTGCTCTAATATAGTTATAGCTCCCTGGTACCGGTGCCGTGTTAATATTCATGCATCTCATCCCGACTCTTCCTAGGAACAGGGAGCCATTTTCGTGAAAGCCTCGCTCCCTGTTTCCACTATGAATATGAATGAATGATTTTCTGTTCGCTTCTTGGATTAAACTTTTTGGACGACGTCTTAGTTTGATTATTCATTTCGGTTACAACATTGGCTAAGATTGCTGTTGTTTTATTTTTGGTAATAACTGCTCTGATTACACTTCTCGTTTGTTACGACATGAGTATTCAATCAGTTCAGACGAAAATGGGCCTAAATGAAAAATGAGTTTTAAAAATGCAGCCTCATCCTGACTTGTCAAACCGTATGGAGTGTCGAGGCGACTTTTTTCTTTTGTCTCATACTTCTGATTGCTAACAACGTTCTTCCATTCGTAGCACAAAGTAACCAACTGAAAACGAAATTGAAATTTCCAATTCCCCGTCTATTTCCTGATAAAACAGACAGTTTTCTATTCCATCTCTCAAAACCCAGCGTCCGGCGGCCGATGCCGGGCTGTCTCGCTCATGACGCGATGATATTGGGGAGCCACCGAAAATGAGAAGCAAAAGAAAACATACGCTTTTTGACGTTTCAATATGCACTCATCTGCGGCGACGAACGAAGCTGGTTAATTAACATTACACCGCAAGGATACAGACGGAAAACCAACGTTTCATAAAAGATAGGGTCGACATCCTTAATTAAATTTTAGAAAACGACAATGACATTTAAAAGCCCTTCGTCTTGATATAAAAAGTTGGAGAATTCCCGAACGTAATATAACAAGCTCGCACTTGACTCGCGGTATTTATAAACGTCAATCACATCTGTCAAAAGTGACAGTAGTCAAATCCCTGCGCGGTAATAACGTCGTAGGACGTTCGGTACATTCTGAATTTGAAAAACACACGTTCGGGTGTTCCAGCGCGTGCTCGATTCGCCGATTAGTGTTATTTTTGAGAATGGAATCGGAGATCGTGTCGCCTTCGGGTGTGCCCGCCCACAAGATGGCTGCGCTAATCACCCGACGCGTTCGCGGGAAACACAACTGAATGATATACAATTTTATTGATGCGATATGTTATTACCGAGCCAAACCTGTAATTACTAGCGAGCTTTATGCGTGGGAAGGGATTAGAAAAAATATGTTTCGAGTCATTTTTGACTCGTGCTCTGTAATTGTTCGGCCATTCATGTGAGCGACTTTGTACGAGATTGTTTTCTAATTTGTGCTTTTGTTTTGTTCACATAATAACGTGGGTTGTTTGTTAGTAGATAGAGCTATGATTATTTTAATTGAATCGCGATGCTAATCTTGTACATGGCCTAAAGTTATTAGCTGTTGGCTCATGATTGGTGGAGCTGGTTTTTTACAAAAGAGATTTTAGAATTGACTCTTTCGTTGTTCTCAAAGGCAATTATTACTATTGTCCAATCCTCTCAATAGTACAAAATTAACTCCTTAACAGTCGTCCACTTCAATTAATTAAATAATTACGCCCAAACACAAGTTCGTTCGTCTCCGGTCATTACTTATTCCAGAGCCGGTTGCGATTCGGGCGATCGGGTCGATCCGGCTGATTTATCGGGTGTCAGGCAAGGCTCACCGCACACCGGACACGTACGGACTCCGGACGGCTCTGGCGTCTTAGAATAGGAGATTACTGTGTTTGATTTGTCGTAGTCGTGTTGATACCTGTCATTTTGGGTGTTAGGAGTACAAGGTTTAAATCTTATGAATATAATGTCAACTTTATTGCAGTTAAAGCTTATTTTGCTTTAAGATTATACAAGCCACTGAAGTCTTCAACTAATGCTTCATAAGAGACATCAATTTTGTTAACTGCTTGTTCATAATCGTCAACTTCGTCTGCCTCAAAGTTATTTCAAGTTCTCTTTACAGTTAAGAGGATACACATGACACACTTTTGAATTACCAATTTGTCTATGTGTCAGAATATTATATCAAACCAACCCTAGTGAAGTTTGACATTTGACTGTCGTGTGACGTTGTACAATGTCAAAAGTGGCAATTAATCCCTGACTTTACATGGGAACTTAGACAAGCCAGTTCTACCGCTATACAAAGTGACCGAAACACTATCATTATCCATTGCCATCCCACCTAAATAGTTCAGCCTGCCAATTACAGTGTTTTAACGAAAAACAGGACCTTAGGGACCCCTGATTCCCAGTACTTCTTCAGTCCAATTTGGCGACACCAGCCGAGGTCGTGTGCAAGGGCGGGCGCTCCGCCCCCCGCCTGGGGCTTCGCTGACGACACAGCATTGGCGTGGCCCGGCGATTTGTCCGCGCGGCTCCAGGCATGTTCCTTGACGCCTGAATGTGTGACATTGCCAGAATTGTTCGGTAGTTTGACCCAAGTGCGACCCGCCATGTTTTGGAATTTGAGGGGCTTGCCTTTGGGTTAGTGTCCCTTGCTAGCTGAGTTTTCTTAGGGAATTCCAGACTGCTAGTAGGTAATATTCGAGGTTCAAGCAAGTTTTAACTTTGGTAAACCTACATAAATCTGGTTTTTTGAACTGCACTCATACTCTGCTCCTTGCAATATTACAAGAAAACTTAAAAATATTCGAGTAAACATCTGCCGCAACTGCAAGTTACCAAGGCATCAACAACGCCAGGAGTTGTGCGCACAACAGCTATGTACTAGGCAAACATAGGGCGTTGGCGGCGTGCAAATATTTGCGGCGCCGCGGGGCGCGGCTCCCCGCCTCTTCGAGATAGCGCTGTGTTCTACTTGCTATATCTTATGTAATCCTGGTAGGCATGATGTTGTGCACGTCTTGCTCTCCTGGTATTTTTTTCTAATAATCTTTAACTTATGGATTAGTAGGTAGATACTTGAGGATAAATCAAAGATTAAGAGGGCTTGATGAGGGGTCTTACTTGTCCAAGTAGGTAAAGACAACCCTCTGCAGCACTTGAACACTGAGAAATTCTTAAGAATATTTGAGCCTGGCAGCACCTGCCAAGAAAACAATAAAATTGACACTCGTCCATACCAAAACATATCAAATAATGACGTGGCACATAACTCTGCCAACTCAAATGACATTCAAACATTCGACAATCGTGAACTATGCGCTTACGCACACTACGCATCACACGTCATGCTCGTAAAATAAAGCTGCATCCACACATAACTCACGCAGAGCGGGCGACATGCAGGCGGGCGAGACCGCGTGATGATTTACGCCGCATCGATATCTGTTAGATATGAAATTTGTCAAGCGGCGTTCGCGATATCGCCTGTTTATGCGCGCCGGTGTGCGGCGGATACGCTGCGTGTAGTGTGGTACCGGCTTTATGCGGCCTGATGTACTGGACAGATTTAGAAACGAACGTGTGATTAAGTTTATCTGAAAGTAACTTATATTTATAGGAATAGGGTTTGATTGTAGCTGCCTGTTCAGGTCGGCTTATCTCCAGTCTGGCTACAAAATCTAAGCTGGAGAACAAACAGTAGGCTGGCTGGCTCCTGTTTGACAATACGGGCTTCTGCAACTCTGAATTACGAAGCTCTTATTAAACCAGTCAAGAAAAACTCGCATGAAAGGTGAACTATTAAGAAAAAAGGAAGAATAAAAAAAAAAACGAAATTCTTATTTACACCTTCCGTTTTCCATAAAAGTTAATTCACGCATTGTATTTCAATAATCTACGTGGAGCATCAAACAAAAATTACTGCTTGTGTCTATAAAAACCTCGTGTAATCGATACTAAACCATAGACACATAGATTGGCTCACACCACAGGTCTATAATCTATGTTTTATCTCGCATAACGTGCTATCGACTGTGTAAATGCAACGACCGGTATATTTTCGATTCGATTCATTCGAATCAGAGTCGAATGGACTCGATTATTATTTATTCGCTCGCGGCACTAATCAATGCGCGACACGCGCTTAATTTATGCAACCGATTCGTTACGGATCGGCCATTTTAGTTGCATTTTTTATTGAGACGATTTTGAATTTCGATTGTTGTTTTAGTCGATTTTAATGACGTGTTATTTTTAAATAGATTGTGACAGTTGTAGCTGTCAAAATTGACAGCTACTTTTTTCATTGAGAGTCTAAAGATTTCTAAGTGTAATTAAACAAAATTTGAGAGCACTAAATTAATGTCAATCTCCCGTTTTGTCGGTCCACAATCTAAGCCTTGTATCGCCTGTGACGGAGGCACAATAGCCTGCTTCGAGCGCCACTTTTTACCAACCCTACTGTTATTTATTGCTCCGAGTCGCATGCAAAACAGACTGAATTGACGCACAATAGGGTTGCTACGCTACAGTTTTACGAGTATTTATACTAATCGTATACTGAATTTTATTGAAATAGACCAGTCATTATATCCAGGTTACAATAAATTCTCAATTTTTATACATTGACAGCCCAAAATAAATCCTTTCTTTGAGTCTATCCAAACTTTGTCCGCATCACCACCCATTGTATACCTGTTTTTAATGTTTGTCCTGTGTTTTTTAAGTAGTGCGCAAGATATAACATATAACATAATAGTACCAGGGCGACCCAGCTCTACTCGGGTGAAAATGGAGAAAACGGCGTTTGAAACCGGCATGTCCTAGACACAAAAATTTGAATACATGTGACATCCACCAACCCGCACTGGGCCCGCGTGGTGGATTACGGCCCATTCCCTCTCACAGAGAGGAGGTCTGTTTCCCAGCAGTGGGAACATTAAAAAGGATGATGATGATGATTATGACTGACGAAATGTTACACGATCTTTGCCGAACCCTTTTGACAATTTGTTTCTAAAAATGTAACCTAGCTAGATCGATTTATCGCTCACCCCAAAATCCCCTACATACTAAATTTCATGAAAATCGTTGGAGCCGTTTTCGAGATTCAGATAATATATATACAAGAATTGCTTGTTTAAAGGTATACGATTAATTTATGTACACACAAAACGCTTAAAAGAGAAATAACAGAATAATAGAAGAGCTTAAAGATGCTGTTTGTTTCAAAAGATATATATTTCAGCAGACCTCGCAGGTCAGGTCAGGAGATATATATTAGAACATTTAAGCATTTAAAATAAATCAACTAAGCAACTTTAAAAGACAGATACGAGTTAAGATACATCTTGGCATATCATTATCGGGACATCCTCACATAATCAGATAACCGCGCTATTTATTTTTATTTGGTTCTGATTTCTATCAATGTAAAAACATTGATATTTAGCTGCATCTAGTGAGATTAGAACAAGCCTAGGAAACTAGTCCTGTTTGATCCTGATCTCAACATAGCATTCATGTGTGTTAGGTTTCATTAAAAAATGAGCTGTTCCACAAATGGAGACACTGGATTATTTTCTGCCCAGATATAGGAACTTTGGTCGTTACTGGCAATACTTTACTATATACTCAAAGCTAAGTTTTCTGGGTCACACAATTGAAGAAGAAAAGTTGTGTAGAAAACTTCTCAGCTTCCTAGCACTCGATTCTTGTCCCACTTTTATCCCCAAAATGATACAGAATGATTTTCAAAGGACACAGAGGGCCATCCCTAGATCCTGAGAGCATCCTCCGCGCACCTCATGAATATTACTTCTTTTTACATTTACCTCACATTTATTGGCAACCGTTTGAGCTCACCGCCTGCGCAGGCGCACATGCGCTATTATTTCCTACAGTCATGAAACCTATCACACACAACTTTCAACTCTACTCCATCAGAACAATGTCCTTTATTGAGTGAGTTGCAGCAGCAGCCTGGTCTACATACTTCTTTTTCTTAATTTTTAATGATACGGCCTCTTTTGATGTCCCGATTGATATGCAAAACTCTTTATTGTTTTACTTTTGTAGTAAGAGTGTGCCCAAACATAGTGTTGGGAACAGAACTGTCTTATTGTATAGAATAAATGGTTGGTTTTTAATGGATATTTATTTATGGGTGATTATTTGCTTGAACAGATGGCTAGAGACAGATCTCTGTCCTGTAGTGTTTAAACCTCAACTGGCTTCGGACCATTGTTGCAGTAAGTTCTAAATTTTATTGTACTCAAGACCGCTCCATTCCCCTGCCTTGTCAAACTAAATTAGTCACAAAACAAAGGTACACTGAGACAATAACACCATGGCCCACAATCTAACACATGTCACCTATTGTCCCAATTCCATCATTGTGCGACAGGTACCAGGCTAGCATAGCACACTAGGAGTTAGAACGCACCTATCTCATTTCCTAGCCCAGTTGCGGCTTCCGAACGGCCGTCAGCGCGGACTCTTCCGGCTCCACAGATTAGTATCGATGCCATTTACCGTCTCACTAGCGCCATTGTTGCTATTGCGATTCAGGGGAATAATGGTGGCGCGTTTTAGCGAAAAGCCGATTTTCAATTTTCGGTTTTCGGGGAACTGTGTTTAATCTAGTGTAGGCTGGTGGTGGTTTTAAAGGGATGGTTTGTTTTAAAAATCGACTATCAGGAGGATTACAGATGGTTTTTGGCTTTAATCGATTCTGAGAATGATTATGACACTTGTCGGATCACGAACATGACTAAAATAGCAATTTTAAATGTATATATTTTAGGCAAAACCGGAATTTTCGTTCCATCGAAAAGTGAACTCTTCACTGCAATATAACTGTCAATTATTTATCGTTCATATAGAAAAACATCAAGCGCAATAGAATGAACATTTCGAAATGTGCCCGAAAAACTATTTTCGGTTCCACGTTGGACGGTGGCTGTCCATTATAGATCTGCATAATTTAGGTGCGATGCTGTCGCGGTAACGCCGGATAGGGCACTTGAATACTTTATGCCATTGAAACGCTCGCTTCGTAAAAATGGTGTACGCCACTTCAAAAATTGACAGGTGTCTTTCAATTAGAGCTGCTCGTTCCCATTTTAGTACACTAAAAGAGAATTAGTCGATTATTTTAGTCGATAGTTTTTTAGGATTTAGTACGTTTCATTTTGTTCGGACATGTGTTAGAATCAATCAGTTTTTGTTATGTTTTTTACGCGGAAGTGGAGATAAAACGTGAATTATTTTGTGTGACTGATTTGAATTTTCGGTTATAGGTTCTAAAACTGAACTGTTTTATGAGATATGTTGTTGTTTTTGGCATCTCTATATCTCACACTTTTGCAACTTAACTGACGCAACTAAAACACGAAAGCCATCAATCTTTCCTGGCGAAAAAAGAAAAAAAAAGTGGGCTACAGAAAATATTTCACATTTAAAACGACAATGTATCGCCGGTCCTCGTGTTCGCACATAAACAAAACATAAAATAAATAAACAAGGAGACACGTCGGGTAGAAACAGAAGGACTGGGAGGGTTGTGATAGTGCTATCCATCACACGGTCACATCTCTTCGATAGGGTTAGGGCCACCTCCGTACCTTTATGCGTCCCTGGTGGGACATAAAGGCCCCGAACTAGGGGTCCATAGTTTTTTGACGTCTATTTGTGGTCGGTTCCTGCCCTCTAACGACTTTTGCTTGTAAACTATGCTTAAAATAGCTTTGTGTAGTGTTGTATTAAAATGTCAGGGATTTTGTTTAGCAGAGCATCAGATGGGCTTTAAAACATAATTGAAATGGGGTTATGACAGATGTGACTGTAGATATTAGGTTCGAATGTTTACTGTTATAAATCTTTGATATGTTTCGGTATAGTAACATCGCGAAAGGGTTGTCAAACTCATTTCACCAGCTACTTTACATAACCTAAATGTACCTCGAAAAAAAAAACTTCTTCGCGCTCTTTTTGACGTGCGGAAGCGGAGCGTGCATAATTTAAAGCTCAATCCGTGGATGTCACGTCGTTCTGCCGAAAAATTTAATCCATCACATGTTTCACATTCTCTCTTTGCCGCGAAACCGTCTCCGTTCGGTAACTAAGGATCGTGTGGAATGGGATCGACTGTTTAGATCGTGACAGTTGAGGTAAAAAGAGGCTTTGAGTTATTTGGCTGAGGCAAAACTGGTTACTTTTGCAGTTTAGTATCAATTTTAAATTTTAAAATGTTTTTTCGGTTATTAGGCCACAATCATACCGTTTAATCTACTAAACTAAAGCAACTGTCAACAAAATCAACAAAATAACACTACGGGCCTCTCTTACGATGTCCTACTACTCATTATACAAAAACCGGCCAAGTGCGAGTCGGACTCGCGTAAATTTTGGTTTATGATTTATGACGTCTTAAAAAAAACTACTTACTAGATCTCGTTCAAACCAATTTTCGGTGGAAGTTTACATGGTAATGTACATCATATATTTTTTTTAGTTTTATCATTCTCTTTTTTTAGAAGTTACAGGGGGAGAGACACACATTTTACCACTTTGGAAGTGTCTCTCGCGCAAACTATTCAGTTTAGAAAAAAATGATATTAGAAACCTTAATATCAAATATTTTTAGTTTCAGTTTCAAATATGGGAACCCCCAAAATTTATAGTTTTTTTTCTATTTTTGTGTGAAAATCTTAATGCGGTTCACAGAATACATCTACTTACCAAGTTTCAACAGAATAGTTCTTATAGTTTCGGAAAAAGTTGGCTGTGACATACGGACGGACAGACAGACAGACAGACATGACGAATCTATAAGGGTTCCGTTTTTTGCCATTTGGCTACGGAACCCTAAAAAGGAACAGAATTAATTTGAAACTACCTGTCAAGTAAGTAAACGTGAAATTCATCATAAGTAGTAAAACAGGCCCTAAAAGACAAAACTCTATCAATAAACAATACACTAAAAGATGCCAAACATTTTACGTCTCCATCACCTCGCCGAAATGCCTCGACATCCCCTCAAGATAACCCGAGGATCCTCCGAGACGGCGCTATGATTTTTATTTTTACGACATTTCCGGAAATCACCGGGGCCCGTGAATATATTATTATTGTTATGGCAACACTGGAGTCTGGGAAAATTGTAAAATACGCCATACACTTTTCCCTCGCACAAGAATTATGCTTGTAGACGCATATCATTAGGGAATTTCGGTTTTCTGAAGCCGCTACGAGTGAATATTTCAGTGCGGTGTTTTACGCGTTTCTTGATGAAAAAACGTATCTTTCGTATTTATTTTGGATGGGTTTATAAAAATGTAAAGGGATTAAACTAGACAGTTTTTATAACAAAAGGAATTACTGCTCAGTTAACGTACTCGCTTGCAGTACAGTAAAAAGAAAAACTATTTCAAACTTTATGATTTTAATAATTATCTGTTAGGCACTAGATATTTTTTTAATATCCTCGAATAGTTCGATTTCTGTCTTACTTACAAATTTAATTCCATCGTTTTTATCACACTGAAAAGTTTAACTAGGTACATCAAGCTTTTTGACTTTAAAAATATAAATTGCAATATTAAATAAAAATTGCAAATTTTATCTTAAAATTATTAGATTTCTGTCACTTCAAACTAAATACTGAACTAGCATACTTACTGCATTTTTTGAAAACCGAATTTTGCACAAAAAAAATACATTATCCAACCGAAAATCAAGACATTATTCAACTTTAATTCGGGAAAAGTCGTTTTTTCTCCGAGTTTCTCTCTCAGGGTCCCTCAACGCGTATTTACATATTCTCATTCGCGCACCCCATAGATTTAGGTGCCAACAAATGGATTGTTTCTCCTCCACATAGCGAACGAAACAAAATTTATTGTAGTATAGTAGCAAGAGCGGATTTTTCGAAGCTAGCCCTTTTTTTTCGTGTGACAGCGTCAGGGTTGGCTACACGGGCTTTTTAGAATGTGTTTAATATTATTTTGTTTAATTAAAATATTATTTTCTGCAATGAAATTTTTTTTTTTTTTAAACATAACTGATGAAATGTGGTCTATGGGTGGTCTACCTAAACTTTCGAGAAATTCAAGCGTGTATGTTTAACATTCAGGCATTATAACTTCTGATGTTTTTGCCATTAATGTCTTGTCCTGGCTCCAATTTAATCGGGATTCGAGAAGAGCTCGTGGCAAAATAATAACATCCGCACGGGTCGATCTTCAAGGTTAAGCAACGCTTGCCGAGGGTGGTCCGTGGATGGGTGACCATCTTTACATAGAGAGTTTCTTCCGTGCCTTGGCAAGCTTTTTAAGCCGTTGGTCCCGGCTGTCTTTTAAAGATCTTTGACAGTCGTTACGGGTAGTAAGAAGCCTGAGATCTGACACCAGTCTATCCAAGGGGTGTCGTGTTACCCAGTTACTGGGTTGTGGAGGTCAGATAGGCAGTCGCTCCATCTAAAATACTGGAGCTCTGATGAATCCGGTTAGATTGGAAGTCGACCCAACGTTTTTGTGAAAAGGCTAGGCAGATTTATTGTGCCAATTTATTCGGAATCAGTGCAACTTTCTTATTTTTACATTCTTCTCTGTTTTATTATAAGCATGTAATATTCTACTGCAGGATAAGCCCTCCCTATTACCTTTCCACTTCTCTCTGTCTAGAGCTACAAAGGACCACCAGTCTTTATCAAAGAGTCCTCGTTTTTTTTTTGTCGTCATCATCATCCTCTTGTCCTTCTTTCTCTCATTTGTTTTAAGGTTTTAGGAGCTGTCTTCTTAATTCATGCTGCCCTAGTATTATTATAAGCCTGTGTCCCACTGCAGGGTTAATACTTGCCTATTCAACTTCCACTTGTCTCTGTCTACACCTTATCAAAGGAGCCAAATTTTTAGGTTATGTAGTACCAAATTTGCATCTGTCAAAAACATGAAAATAGTCAAATGTCTTGTCCAAAAAACCTGAAAATCTTGATTCACATGCAACTTTCTAAGCCCAAACCGTGACCCTAAAGCTTTTTCTCCCGATTTTCGATTTATCGACAACTTATGCCGGGTATAATCGCGATTTTAATGCCCGCTCGTGATTTACGACGGCCGACAGCGGATGAGAAGCGAACGGGATTGCTTGCGCGAAATTTGATATCTCCATACGCTTTATGAGGCCCTGGTGCATACGTTTGAGAACAATATATTGAGATGATTGCTATTTTTCTTGTTTGGTTGCAATATTGGTTAAATGGTGACTTGACTTGACATTTTTTTGTTTTTGGTGGTTTTATAGGACTGACAACCGGTTTCTGAATTGAAAATTTGTAGTTAACAACTTCAAATGCTAAAGTAATAGCCATGCTTGTAAAGCTTGTTTCTTAACTTCAAATACACAATTCAGAAACCGAGAATAACTTTTTAGGTATTTTGAAGATTAAGATGGGCAAACATTAAAAAAAAAAAAAAAAAACTCACAATATCCAGATATAATAAGATGCAAAAATTTTGTGAAGTAAAACAGAAACCGCTTGTTTTCAAATAACGGATTTTAACCAACTTTCCTTTGAAGTACAATGTCTAAATAATTCATGAGACCTAAACAAAAAAAAAACGTTTCTTAATCTTTCGATTGAACATCAATTACTTCGTTTCTTATCCTCGGCACACGGCACAAAAAGCGGACTCAGATATATAACATTGAATCTTTGACAATCCCGTTATCCGAGAACTCTGCTTATCATATTTCGGTTTTTGTGTTCACCTTAATGGTTCCCATAAATTTTTGATATCCGCTTTTTGTAATGGAATCGAAAAAGCAGTCCGATTGTAAGTTTATTTTTTTTGGTCGTGGAAGTCCGAAAAAGTAAAGAATCTTCAAAAATACTTGTTTTTTTTTAACCATTTAGACGCTCTTGCACCAAGTATCACTAAACGCATTTAGCGGTAAACCAATTTAAATCATTGTTATGTTTCTGTCAATCGCTTGAAGTTGACAGAGACAAAATGTTTTAAATACTTTTAGCACATATTTTAGGGCATTGATTTTTTCAGTCAATTTATACACGAAGAGTGCAGTGTTGTGCCGGTGTTGTGCACGCACGACTGCATGACGAGTATTGTGCATAAATTGTATGCAAATAAACATCAGGACGTGCGCATTACGACACCTGCACCACTGCGGTGCCGCAGCAGTCCGACACGAAACGTCCAAATTGAAAGAGCCCTTAGCGTAGAAAACGTTTAGTGAATTGTGGGGTAAGTAAGCCTAACCTAGCCCACTGTTGAAGCAATTCCAGCCTAACCGAGTAATAACAGAACGAAATAGGCTCCCAGAAAGTGTTGTGACAATTCCCACACTGAACTGCTTCAAGAACAGATTGGACAGATTAGATATCTGTAAGCTATTTGAAACACTCTGTGTCTTACCAATAATAATAAGCCTTGCAAGAAATAAACAAAGAAATACTTCGTCGTAGACTGCTGCATTTAAGTTGAAGATACTCACAACGATTACAATCACGATTTTCATCAAACACCAATCAACGAGCATCCAATTCCACCGCACCTTTAGCTGCGGAAACAACATTAATTTCATCTTGTAATACATCTTGGAATATTCGAAATATATCGATTAATCGGCCGCCATACTGGAATAAACAGAATCTCGGACAAACAAACACACGGGCTAACATCCTGGCGTATGCATTAGGAATGCATTAGTGCAATTCAACAATAGCCAAACACCCGTTATTGTAATAATAAACTTAGGTGCGCAGGAGTCGGTGGACCTACCGCGCATTTTAGGTTGGGATACACTGGTTACGTTGGCAATGAAGAATGGCTTGTGTTTAGGACTTATTTCACTGCTTAGTAAGGAACAGCACAGTACCGATCAGTATGGCGACGCTTCGAGGTGGCCTATGTCAAAAAAAGACACTAGAATATGGAAAATTCTTTACTTTCAGAAGACAGAGTCTCTCTCTCTCAGTCTTTGTACGTAGTACCACTAGCTGGAAATGAAATTAAAAAAAATGAATAAAATATGCACAGATTTTGCATAGTTATTCATATCTTGGGCTTGTGAGCGACTTGCTTTATGCATAAAGAAGACGTACCCCATTAGAACGTTCAATTGAAGTGATGCGACGTAGCAAATCATTATTTTCAAACAAACTTTGTGCTCTCTCTGCGTTATATTTTAAGCATCATTGCGCTCATTGTGCTTCAATCTTAAACCTGCGCTTGCGTTTCGGACAGTTCGTTTACGTTATCTGATGCATTCTTACAGCACTTGGGATTTTTTTTAATGTAAATATTATTTTTATAGCCCAATCAGATAGCGCTGCAAATGTTTAATTATTATGAACTAGTTTTTGGAGATTCAAATTTTTTCCTGACATTTACAAAAGAAAAATTGTATCTCCCATATACATGCTGACGACAACTTTAGAAAAGAGTATTTTTTTTTTGGGAATTGTCTGTCTAAATAATAACAGCCGCACGGGTCGATCTACAAGGTTAAGCAACGCTTGACGAGGTCGGTCTGTGGATGGGTGACCAGTTCCAACATACCGAGTTTCCGCCGTGCCTCGGAAAGCATGTTAAGCCGTTGGTCCCGGCTGTCATTTGAAGATCTTTGACAGTCGTTACGAGTAGTCAGAAGCTTGAGATCTGACACCAGTCTTGCCAAGGGGAATGTTGTTACCTAGTTACTGGGTTGTGGAGGTCAGATAGGCAGTCGCTCCATGTAAAACACTGGTACTCAGCTGAATCCGGTAAGACTGGAAGCCGACCCCAACAAACAATTGGGAAAAGGCTAGGCAGATAATGTCTATGACTTTTAAGCAAGTTGTTCATTTACATGGGCCGAAGCATTTTTTTAAATAATGATCACACCTTTCCCTGTATTTGTTGACTTTTTGTTTAACTTTAGCATCTCACTTGTCTTATCTAAAAGGATCGACCAGGGACTCAGACCGACAATAACTAAATAATTTACCTACTACACTCATTCCTCAGTTACCAAGGTGGGATAAAACGTAGGAGGTCTCACGGGGCGCGAAGCTCTCTAGTTGCACGCCAAAAACCAATAACATTAGGACGGTACGTGTTGCGTGTTTCTGTCACCCTGGTAGCTTTTTGTGTGAACACCGGTATACCAGGATGAATAAGTAATGTGATTTGCTCTCTATATTGGTTAAGAAGAATTTTCTGAGTAAAAAGGATAAAATGTTGGCATGAGCAATATAAATCATAATTTTCTTACCCCCAAATATATAAAATGATATTCGAAACCCAAAAAAAAACAATAAAACATTCTAAATAAAACTAAGTTACGCCTGATTAAAGATGAATGAAAGAAACGCTTAATTAGATACACAAACAATAGATCAAAAACAATTCCCGAACACAGCTTTCCACCGACGAATAGAAAAACAATTCTTTCCCCGAAAATAATCCTTAAAATGTTCACAAAATCTAATTGTACACAATCTGGGAACTCGGCCGATTTAATTAAAGTCAATTTAGATTTGTTCGTCCGTAAGTGGATGTTCACAAATTGTATTTGTATCCGAACCGTTTCGTTCAAGTGTTTTTCTCTTCTTTGTTGCAGCACCCGTACCCTTCTGAAGACCAAAAGAAACAATTAGCACAAGATACAGGGTTAACGATACTACAAGTTAATAATTGGTAAGTGATAGATTTAATATTTTTCAGCACTTTTTGGTATAGACCAACACAAAATCCTTTGTTTGAAATTATTGTACAGATTCTCGGGCAACGGTACACCTTGCTGAGTGAAGTCCATACTTAAAAACAGACCCTCACCACAGATAATATAATACTATAGCATAGCTCGCCTCTAGTATGATATTAAGAAGAAAAAGCGGCCAAGTGCGAGTCGGACTCGCCCATGAAGGGTTCCGTAGCAGCAAGTAACATTGCGGTTTACGATTTATGACGTATTAAATAAAAACTACTTACTAGATCTCGTTCAAATCAATTTTCGGTGCCAGTTTCATTAATTTTTTTTAGTTTTATCATTCTCTTATTTTAGAAGTTACAGGGGGGGGGGGCACATTTTACCACTTTGGAAGACTCTCTCGCGCAAACCATTCAGTTTAGTTTTTTTTAATTAGAAACGTCAATATCATTTTTGAAGACCTATCCATAGATACCCCACACGTGTATGGGTTTGATGAAAAAGTAGCTGTGACATACGGACAGACAGACATGACGAATCCATAAGGGTTCCGTTTTTTGCCATTTACACGGAACCCTAAAAATTATAGGGTTTTGACAGTTTCCTACGATTATTTGTTGCAAAATGTTAAATTCAACAATGAGTATTGTTTTTAAATGTTGTAATTCATCACTTTTTAGGGAAGTTGAACATCTGACAGATTAGTGTGATTCGAGTGTTCTAAGTGGTTTTATAACAAAGATTATTCGACAGAGCTACTTTGGAAACTAAACGCATTTCGTTTGAAAACAACCAGAAAGAATTTCACTTAAAAACATATCTTTGCCCAATCACTTCTAATTGAAATTTAAATTTTATCTAACAACTTCAGAACCAGGAACATAACCAGAGAAATCTTTCAAATCACTAATGATTTCATCGTACAGCCCAATGTCAGGTCTTGTCTCGTAAAAAGAACAACCGGCGCCATTTTGGTCTGAGATTGGAAACATGGGCTATTTGTCCTGCGTTTTATTATTTGCTAGTGGTCCAAGGACCCGTGTAGCGTTGGCAGCACACTCCCACGTAAACTAATCATGTTGTTGTTGTTATGTTCTGTCTGACCGTACGTGCAGATGAAATTGAAGTATGACAGATTGTCTTTTTACCCGACTGCCGAAGGAGGGTAATGTGTTTATCAGTATATGTATGTATGTATGTTTGTTCCTAATATGTGGCGTTCCAGAGACCAAACGCGTTGGCCGATTTTGATCATTCATACGTCAATCGATTCGTCTTAATCCTGCGAGTGTCATAGGCTACATTCAAATTGGTTAATAGAAAAATGGCGGATTTTGGGCGCCATATTGTAGGGGCCCAAATTTTTTTTTTCTTCCAAACCCATCGTGTGGGGTATCAAAATAAAGGGTTTTAAGAGGTGATTTCAAAAATATATAACAATTATATGTATAAATGTATCTAATTCGAAAAAAACTTAACTAAAAAGTTATAAATAAAAAAAGTTAAATCAAAAAATCAAAAAACCCGACTGCTTCAAAAGCGAACTAAAAAGTCGTAAACAAGGAAAAAATCATGCTGTGCAGGAGGAGGATACATCTGGTTTTGGTCAGCCAGCTCGCGCGTATGTATCCTCCGACTGCACAGCATGATTTTTTCCTTGTTTACGACTTTTTAGTTCGCTTTTGAAGCAGTCGGGTTTTTTGATTTTTTGATTTAACTTTTTTTATTTCCGATTTTTTTCTGAAATCACGTCAAAATTGCATATCGTCGAAAAAAATGTTTCTAAAGTAGTTTGTTATATCATTAATTGACAGATTGATTTGAAAAAAAGAATAAGAAATTGAAAAAAAAAACTTGCATACTCGTATTTTTTTATCTGTAATTTTTTTTATGACAAAGTTTTATAGTTTTCTCAATGTTGAGAGGAAAGCTATATGCAATTATTTATGTTGTCTTCAAGGCCCTGATGATAAAAAGACGAAGATGCCTTACAGTTTTATTTAAAAAACTAAATATCGCCAACTGTCCCTTAATATCTAAACCCCACCAATCTTTATGGCCAATCCCATTCTCAACAACTATAATGTCCTATCTTTGCGATCAAAAATGCAAACAAAACCACGTGAATTGACTAGTATACGTATTTATGCTCCCCAGCGAACATTATTAATTCCATTTTATGCTAGGACCAGATCTTGGCTCGTAAAATACTATATTTTAGATCGCATGCTCTTAAAATAATCAAGAAACTACACCACTGTCAATTGAACTTCGTACAAATCGAATTTGAAGGAAAATGTGTTTTTTTTTCAAAGAAAACGCGAGGGTGGTGAGTTCTTTGTGTGTGGCTGTATGCGTCGGCTGTAAGATTTCAATGAGTGATAATATTTTAGTAGATTTCCTTTGTTTTCAAAAAATACAACTAATAATAAAATTGAAAAACAAACAAAATTTCAAATGCAAGAAGAATAATTTCTTAAAATTTAAACTCTGGCCAAGCAATCAATTGTTTTTCCAAAACTCCAAATTTAAAAAGACTAGCCAATTCCAATGCTAAAAAGTTTTGAATTTCGAATATTTAAAACTTTTTTTTTATTTGAGATTGTGTATGCTGAAGCTAAATTATCGAATTCCATTTTCAAATATGAAATTCTTGTATTCTCAACGATTCCCATAGCTATTATTTAATTTACTTTCTACCAGCTCTAGACGATGACTGTCGGTTTCCAGTGATTGAGGCACAGCTTATTCTTAATGGATGATTCGACTTGACTAAAGCATTGGTCATACTGTAAGCGGATTTGAAAGCGAGGCAGCTATTGTCACTTGAATGTAGGTTTTCACCTTATCCCAGAATACTTTGAGGTTACATTATTTCTTTTGAAATCTTCGTGCTACACGTTTTAATAAGTACTGCCTCTTGATTTCCACTCTGTGGTCCATCAAAGGTGCTATTAAAAAATGCTAGTAGAAAACTTGTTGTTACTGCTCTTAGACTTAGATCAGACACATTCCATGCAAGAAATTTGCCTTCATGATGAAGAAAATCGCTTCACACAATTGTGAGGAATGTGGAGTTGTCGAGGACCTACAACATTTATTGATGGAATGTGTCCAATATGAGTCCAGTAGAAATAATCCAGTAAAGTCCCTGAATTTGAACATGATGTAGGCATGTTCTATACAATTTTATCCCAACCAAATGACGCCGATGCGAAGGGTTTGTTCAAATTCATGGCCCACGTGTTGTGAAAGTAAAATTGTTTAGGATACGATGGGACTGACATACGCTATGCGTAAAAGACCATTAAAAATAAAAGTTACCAAGCCTTCACCTAATTTAAATGCTTTAAACAACAAGACTGTCGGTGTTCTGTACCAATCTCTACTAAGTATCCATGATAAAATCTCCATTTTAGTTGAGGTCACGCATCGTGTTCCATACTTTATTTAACAGATGTCATCTGAGAAGTCACCCCCTTTAAAACCACATCATCTTTTATAAACCAGGATATGCCTTACTATGCCTCCAGATAGCTTATTTTCGTTATGAAAAGATTCAAAAGCCAACTTATTAAAGAAATTCTAATCGCTAATCGCTTTCACTATTACCTCGGATCGCCGCTAAAATTCCAACAATAACCTCTTTAATATTGATTAGCATTCAAATGCTATAGCGTAAATCTATTGTAATGAGACGGGCGAAGCATGGAGGCGCGTTGTGTTGAGCGAGGTGCATTCTTGTCTCGGTAATGTGGTGAACAAATGCGTGGATGTGGTAAGAATTTCTTAAAGAAAATTTTCAAAAATATTTCTTCGGAGTTGTGTGTTATTTTCTTAGATTTTATTTTAATGTGACAATTGGGTTTCTTTTTCTATGTTGTCATTACATTGTTTTTATTAAGAAAAAGTGTAGTCAAATGCACATCTTATAGTTTTTTCAAAGTATCAGGCGTTATTTTTTGTAGGTATAATTACATACGTAATTAAAATGAATAATATTAAAAGACAAACGTCATATTTTTTGGCATACACCTCCACACTTCCATAATAATTATTGTACCTCATCCATAAAGCTGTAATTAACTCCTAACCTCCTAGTACAAGAAGACGGACGCTGACTGACGAGGTCATAGGTCGACGTTGAAGCGCCTTTGTCTATCATTGTGCCTATCCCGTTATAGGTTCCTGGTACCGCTACACCATTAAACCATGTAATTACGGGGTTTATTACACTGTCAAATAATGAGTGTTACCTGCTATTGAGTTATGACATCCTGGTACGTGATGTGATTTTCGGTTGACGACTGACGTGGTCATAAAAGTGGTTATAAAGCGCCATGTTTGAGAAATTCATGGTTTATGTTGTTCTTAGCGGATAACCAAAATGGTTTCGTTCGTATATACATTTGGCCATCATGGGCCACCTTCCTCTTAGGGCGAATTACAACAAAATTATCTGAACGCGTCTAAACAAGAGCTGTCAATGTCATTATTATTGTTGAATGATAATCTTGTTATGGTCGCGTTCAATTTTATCAGTGAAATTCGCCCACGTCATAAAAACTCCTACTTAAAAACGATGTTAAATCAATTTAATTAAAATCATAAACAATAAACCCTAATCATATGTGTAAATAAACTTGTAAAACGCTTATAAAGTTAAAACCCCAATTACACTAATCGTTAGTAAAAAAGTGTAACACTGCCACAGTGTAAACAAGAGAGTCATTTTTGGCAGTAAACCCATTAGGAAGGGTTCTCGTAAGCGAACTGTGTGAACAGGTGTGTACCCGGCTTTATTGCGATGTAGGGGGGACATGCAGTAAGCGATGGTGAAGACTATGCTTTATTTATGGTAGTGATTTGGCTAAAAGGGTTATGAATATGGCAGGGTAGGGTTTGAAAGAACTTTAATATAATGATCTTTCGACCACCGTTCTCTTTCTCTTTTATTATTAGTGGTTAGCGATAATCTGTGTCCTCCCTATGACTACAAGCCGTTCCGTTTCAAGCTCAAACCCTATTGGCTCTAAAGTCTGTCAAGCTAAATCCACCATCTTCATATTTGTCTTCTTATTCCAGTCATATTCAATTTTAAAAATATCCTCCTCACCCAGAAAGTGATATATTATCTGTACTATTCACGATTTCTCCTCCATAATATTTTCAAACTTAACACAGGTTCATTTCCAATGACATGCAAAATGTAGCTGAAAACGATGACACGGCACAATTTCCCATCTGTCCCACATTTCCATCAGTTGTGGTCGCCCCACGGACCTCTCGAGAGCGATACTGTGTAAATATTACATTAGCCCGTTCACTTCTACGATTTATGTCACCCTAGTACCAAATGAACTATTTACATGATTATCCATTAGTGTTGGTGGAGTCTTGGTGCAGCTGATGATTTTATGACTGATCTCATTCATAGGATTAGTCTTTTTAGGGTTCCGTACCCGAAGGGTGCATATGGAGTCCTGTTGCTGATACTTACATGTCCGTCTGTCTGTCTGACGTCTATTATACAAAAAAAAAATACTTACCATTGACCTAAACTTGAAATTTGGTAATAAGGTTTATTATTACATATATTTTTGCCTGCCTGTTTTATTAATGAACTGTTTTCAGAAATTAAATAAATAGAAGCAACTTTATTTGTGTTGAAAAACAACAAAGCTAAACGTTTTAAAAGCGCAAATCCGATAATGAAATGGAAAACAGAAAGGGAATCCCATCCGTCTCCCGAGAGATACGTAAGGAAATTTAAAATTCAAATAGTCGCACGCCTTATCAATTACAAGTACCAGGATCGCAACAATAACGGACGGTGACAATTCCTCGTTCAGCCGTTCTTAGGCGAATTTGCATCTTCATACAATCGCAATTAGGGGCGCGCGCATTAATTCGGGAACTCCCAGAGGCTCAGTGGTGCCCGCCGTTTCAATTTGATGAAGCTCGAATACAACCTTGTAATGCTAAGCTAATGTAATTATGGGACATTTGCATCAATGTTATGTGCGCCTGGTGAGCGAATCGTTACTTTCAATATACTATTGGAATAAATTTCGTCGGTGTTTATCGTAATTCGCTCATTAGATGATAAAAGCTGGTTTTCTTATCCTTAAAGCTTCGCATCATGGCTGTTTCTTGGGTAATTTTCTTGGATAGTGAGAAGCTGGCACCATATTAATTACCACGGTAATTTAGACACCGTGTCTAATGTGGTCATTGGTTTTTATGTATAGTAGAAAAACGCGAGGGTTGGTCCTTATACCCATAAGTTTCTTTAACTCTAATCTTCAATTATGGTGGGCTGAGCCAACTATTTCGAATTCTCCCCCAACTCTCGCCTCTCTAGTTTAAAAATTAGCACGTGCAAAAGCACTCAAGTTTCTCACTACATTATTCTTGTATCTTCCTCTTTGTAAGTCACACGCCTTTATTGCTCCGAGTTTTGCTTATCCTCCAAGGCAAAACTACGTGATGATACCGCATACATTTATAAAGGAATTCCACCATTTTGGTTCTTCCAGCTCAGTTCATGTATTATTCCTTAGCTACGCCACAGTTAGACTAGCATACTGAATTTGTTATCACATCTTAATATTTGTTCCGTGTTGTGTAACCTCCTGCCTCGGGCTGTGTCCCTGGTGGCTGTAGGATTACAGATGTATTTTTATTTTTCTGTGCTGTCACCTAAATTGCTATGAATTTACAATGTTTTGTTTTCCTTTGCTGTTAATATTTAGATGGTGCATAGAGCGAAGTGGTTGGGGATTAAGAGAGTCAGTTTATCAAGGTTCTTCATGAAAAATATTAGATTTTTCTCGCCTATTTTCACACTTATCTACCTATCTACGACACAATCTATTACATATAAAAAAGGAACTGTAGTATCTGTATATTAAACTTTGCCAAAAAACGAGGGGGAGCGGTAAAAAAGGTAGAACTGTAGAATACAAAAAAAACATTTTGCCACTACCTTGTCTATTATGTAACACATTGCCTAAGAAATTTGTTTCGAAATATGAACATTTAGACACAAGATTATAAAAACAAATTTAAAAAAAAATCAAAATTACATAATAACAGTTACGAAATGACTTTTACAATGCATGTCCTCGAAAAGAGCGGTTTTCCAAGCAGCCAAACTGTGCGGAAAGTGTCACTTTTTTTCACTAGTGCGTTTTACTTTTCTGTACTTTTTTAATTTTTAACTCCAACGTCAGCTCGACGCATAGAGTTTTTATTATTTGAAAAAAGTTTTAAAAATTAGTTATGTACAGATTATCATTCATATAAAAGGTAAAATGAAACTAATACTTTATTTTAGGCGTTTTTAATTACTCTAGATTTAGATTTTGATCAATAAATTAATTTTAAATATTAATTAAATATGTTTGGCAGAACGTATATTTTGCTCGTGCCTTATTGCGTTACGATGTGACAGCTATTTGCACATGCGCAGTAAATATGCCTGACAAACTATTAGTTAATCTGTGGATATGCTGAACGCGCTTGAATAAGCCCGCCATTTTATTAATTTCATTTTATTAATTTATTTATTTCCTCGCACAATGCATAGTAAAATGTTGTATGATACACGTACGTAAGATGATTTCCGCACTTGTAGCATAAATAACTATTGTATATGGATCATTATGTAACTGGCAGAATAATACTGAACCTGTTACCTCTCGAAAAAGCGCGTTGACTGTGTATATAGAGTCTATGGTTTTTAGTCGGAACGTTTCTAATAAATTGTTGTTGGAACTTCTTTGCATTTAATTATGTAAGCTCATCAGGTAGTTGAAAAATAATTTTCATAACGTTCGTGTCTAGTATAAAAAGGCTTTATTTAACCCTTGCATGTAGCTTTCGACGTTCGCCTACATCGCTTGTGTTAAAATCTCGACTTTTTATGCTCGACACGAAATGTACTATTTTATCTATCTTCCTCAATAAGTCTGCAACCAAACTGCCCCTAACGATATTTCCTCCTACCTTTCCTTAAACATGTCGCCCTGGTCTGACCCACAACTAACCCTTCCCATATAGGCTAGGAGCCGCCACCGTGGCCGTCAATACATCCCAGCTACGCGACGTGCCAACAAAAGGCTAGTCGCCACTTGAAATTGGATACTGTGTTGGAACAATGGACGAGCTCCCTTACCGTTAGGGCTGCCAAGGTTGCTATAGCGTAGGATAGAGGAGTTAATTTTGCAAGTTTTAGGATTATGCGGTTTTTCTTGGGATATGAAAATGTTCCCTTGATTTTCTCTGGTCTAGTAGTAAGTTCTAAGTCGTTCGTCTTTTTTATTTAATTGGGCAAGATTCCTTCAAAAAGAACTGGTCTTATAGTCCACTAAGGACCAGTTGTTCTTGAAGGATTATAGATAACGTCCTTTATAGTGGACTTTAGGACCAGTTCTTATAAAGAACTTTAGATAACGTGGAAACAGAGTAAGGAGAACTTTGCCTCTCATTAGCTCAGACACAGGCCTTTAATTTATTAGGGTTCCGTACCCAAAGGGTAAAAACGGGACCCTATTACTAAGACTCCACGATCCGTCTGTCTGTCTGTCTGTCTGTCACCAGGCTGTATCTCATGAATCGTGATAGCTAGACAGTTGAAATTTTCACAGATGATGTATTTCTGTTGCCGCTATAACAACAAATACTAAAAACTGAATAAAATAAATATTTAAGTGGCTCCCATACAACAAACGTGATTCTTTTGCCGTTTTTTGACATAATGGTATGGAACCCTTCGTGCGCGAGTCCGACTCAAACTTGGCAAGTTTTTATTAATTTATCCTCGCACAGAAACGCCAAGCTGCAATTACACCAATGAAGCACACAAACTTATAACAAACTCCAGTTTTCCTTCACCGATGAATGCCCTTACAAAGTACATATAAATAGAAAAAGTTACATTTGAATAATAATGACAAGGCTATCGAGTAACTTTTTAACCAAAGAATTGAATATGAAAACAACCAGGCAATCAAGAACCGCTAGCAAATCTCCTAGGAACAAACATGGGCGCAATATTAGTACATAAGCAGCGTGCCATCCCTAGGCCTAGTCCAAGAGGCAGTGCACCGTCGTTGCGACAATATAGATTAACCGGCTCGAGCCGGATTACATTTGATTAGTAGTCAATAGATGGAGCTTATGTCGATTGTGGCGATAATTATTACTAAGCACGGCTGTAGGTACCTCCGGCGTCTGGCGTGAGTCTAATTAAGGACTAGTACTGCTTTATATGCGAAAGTGAATTTATATGTATGTGTTTTTGGAATTGGAAGAGGGCTGGTAGTCATACTGATGGTATGGTAATGCTGGGTTAAACCTTAGACTAGCTACCTACTGCAGTATGCCAATAGTCTGTTCGAAGTATGAAATCTGACGGTCATTTTTTTAGCCCACCAAGTTTTGAGCAAAGGCCCACCTCCAAATCCAACTAGAAACTCCTTTTCGACGGTCATTAAAAAAGAATGATAATCTCAACTCAATCTGCCTGCCGAGCCTTTTCCCAACTATATTGGGGTCGGTTTCCAGTCTAACCGGATTCAGCTGAGTACCAGTGTTTTACATGGAGCGACTGCCTATCTGACCTCCACAACCCAGTCACTGGGTAACACGATACCTCTTGGCTAGACTGGTGTCAGATCTCAGGCTTCTGACTACCCGTAACGACTGTCAAAGATCTTTAAATGACAGCCGGGACCAACGGCTTAACGAGGCACGGAGGAAACTCGGTATGTTGAAATGGTCACCCATCCACGGACCAACCTAATCAAGCGTTGCTTAACCTTGATGATCGACCAGTGCGGCTGTGATTATTTAGCCACGAGCTCAACAACAATCACAATCTCAACTCAGCGTTGAAAATTAGAACACAACAATTTTAATGTCCCGAATCAGTATGACAACTCGGGACGATTCAAGCTTCATATTATTAAAAAAAACTATTGACAAACTGTCACCTCCGTTCAAAATCAGAACATACCATTCTTCATGTCCCAAATCACAGCACCTAAACTTCAATGCATGAAAAAAAATAGATACTGTCATCTCTCTGCGTTTAAAATCAGAACACACAAATTCTAACGATTCAAATCACAGAACTTATAAAAAAAAATCAATTGACGAGCTGTCATTTGCGTTCAAAATCAGAACAACTAGCCCATCTTAGAATCACAGTACTGGGGACGATTACAACTCGTCCTTATTAAGACAACACCCTAAATACACTAAACAAATAAAGCAACAATACAACATAGTAAAACATAACACTCGAGACAACATGTTGAACAGCCATCAGGCATTGAGGGATCTCGCAAGCCTCGTAGAAAATAACAATTTGCCACCGTTTGGGGTGGTTGTGACAGCGAGGTTATGAGCGGAGCGGAAAGCGATTTGCAATACAAGAAAGATAAGAAAGAAAAGAATAAAATTGTCACATTGTCTTCAATTCTTCAAAGGAAAATCTTGCCTAAATATTTTTAGGTTTGAGTTAGGATGAGACAGATATTTAAGTCTAAGTAGCGACAGGATCAGTTTTAAAAACATCGTTTCGAGGGCTTCTAGGGCATAGATGAAAAGTCACAAAAAATAAGTTAGTAGATAAATGTCCACTGAATGCGAAAACGCAGGACTGATGTGGCGAAGCTTGTGAGAGGTACTATGCCCAGAAGTGGAAGTCTTATGATTGAAACGATAAAGTAATATTAGACAAAAATTTCAGGGAACACATTATTAAATAGATGTGTAACTTTTATGGTGTACAATAAAGTATATTCTATTCTATTCTAATGATATAATGTAGAGCTACTGTCATCTTGCGGTACCCTGAACTTCAACAGATCTCCTGATAATCATAGTACCCTAGTAGAATTTTCCGCTCCACCCGCTAACAAAGCGACCCAACCCCCAGCAAGGTGCTTCATAGCTCATATCGTAACAATGAAGTGTGTTAACTACTCATTGCGAGGGTCGTGGGTTGTGCGCCGTGCAGGTTATATGACAATTTTATTGCTTTACTGTTTTGTCTTGCTTGGGAGTCACTTTAGACACAGCTACCGGTATGCTGCTTCTGTTAAGGCTTTTGTTTGCAAATATACGTTATTTCTTTCTTTGAGTAGCTATGCTTAGCAATACTGTGGATGCTGTTTGTACCGGTTTTTGAATTAAGAATTGGAAGTTCCCAGTCTATCGTTGGCACAAAGTAGGGTTTGGCTCTTTTTAAATGCAAATTCTCAATTCGGAAACCGGCTATAAAAGGTATATTCATGCATATTTCATCATAACTAGCAGGTATCTGCAACTTGCTGCAGCTTGCAGCTTGCTTGCTGCTCTCAAAACGTTGAAGGAAAACATCGTGAGGAAACTGTCAATGTTCTAGAACCAAAAATTCGAAAACATGTGACATCCACCAACCCGCACTGGGCCCGCGTGGTGGATTACGGCCCATTCCCTCTCACAGAGGAGGCCTGTGTCTCAGCAGTGGGAACATAAAAAGGATGTTGATGACTGCAACTTCCCTCTTTACTAGGAGAGCAGAAAAAAAAGAAGCTCTAAGAAGGGAAAAAGGAAAACTAAAGAACGCCAGTCAATTTGCAATAATATCAACTGCTGTCAAATATCTTCTAGTGTTCTCAAATTAGGTGTAGTGGCGATACCTTCATAAGTATGTGTGTATTTACGGGGAGAACAACAGGTCCCGAAAACACTAAGTGGACGGGCCCTCGACCCTCTCTAGTGATGTAGAGATGGTCCCGGATTGTTTGGGAATGAACATATTATGTTATATTTTTGACAGACACATCTTTTGTCTAAAATAGGGTAAAAAGCAAAGACATGATGTACCAAAAAGGCAAAACTGCTATTCTCCTCACAATTCTCTAGCTCAAGTAGACTATATACGCCGTCCTTTTACACTTCAAGAAACACAAAAGAAGTTTTATACAGTATCTATTATCCCAATTACGCCATTACCTCCTCGGAATAGTCGTTTACACTTCAATCAACAATCCCGAAACTATTCCTTTCATCTTGTGCGTATCCCAGGCGATCCGGACGGATCCCGGCGGGTCACAACACTAGCATTCCCCGTCAGTGCGGCACGCAATAACCCCGACGTTATCCCGGCAATTACGCGTTACTCTCACCTGTGACGCGAAATGAAAATACCAACGCCAGGCTACCTTTACCACGCTTCTGTGCGCCTAGTACTTTTGAAAAATGTCTTTGCTCTTTTTAGTAGAAAACTGGAAAAGGTAATTAAAAGAAAACTGGTACATGGTACTTTTCAGAAACACAAAAAAGGACCAATTAAGGCCATCAAAGTAATGTTCGTTTTAGTTAATTCTGCGTGTCGTTGTACCTATGAAACAATAAACAACTTAACCAACAACCTAATTATAACGTTATACGCACAATGAAAATTAATTAGACATTTTCCGTCTCAAATATCAATTAAAACCGATCCGGTTTCCGATAACCCACAAAAACACGAGCAAATAAAGTTAGAATAGCGTTACATGCCATAAAGATGGAAAGACAACCCATTCCTCCCGTAATCCTCTAAAGACAGCCCGTAAAGATATTTAACAAAGATGCCTTATCAACCATCCTTACAAATTCACCGTCGTTTCATCCCCTTTATGAGGTCTTTCCCGACTCAAAACTGTAAAACAAATCCGCCGTGCTAGGAACCGACCTTGATAACGTTCCCCTGGGCTTTTACTCGTCTTATGGCCCTTCGAAGTGGTACAAACTCTCAAATTGTCCATCAGGAATCACTGACGGACCGCGCCAACGGTTTACGACCCCTGAAAGGCCGCATAAAACAGCTTGTGAACGACACTTAGGTTTAATACCCCTGGATTTTTCTTTAGCGCCACAGTTTTGTGTTGTTTTCTTAAAAATGAGTGAGACTTTTTTGGAATTATTTTTTAAATGAGGAACTTTGGTGTTGGGGTACTGTTACTGGTTGTAAACTTATGATGTCCTGGTAACTGGAGAAATGGAAAAAAAACTTCCTAAAGTTACTTTTAGGTTAATTCTAGGGATTTTGAATGTCCAATTTTCTTTATGTATAAAGGTCATATTCTAGAAGGTTAATGACTGAAAACTTGATAATAAATAAAACAATTCGCCAAAAATGGTACAAACCACACTAAACATGCAAAAACGAACCATTTCTTTAGTATATTGCCCTCTAAAATCTCTCCTTACAGTTCAAAATCGTTCGAAAACCGATACAATGCCATTGCAAACCAATCTCTTTACAATCAGACGTCTGCTTCCCCCACAGATCTACATAGCGTGAAGACGCACTATGTTGTTCTGGGGCCGTTTAGTGCACTTATGGGTACCGACAGATCGGGATGGTACCCTTTGTTGGAATATACGGGAAGGTATTTTGAAAGTTGGCGTCGCGTTTTTAGGTCTACATAAAAGTCCATTAAAAAATTGTAGGGGAGTAAGTAAAGAGTTATTTCAACTGACTCCAAAAAACGCCTGGCATCGATATTTTATTTAATATTACCTTTTTGTCGCGGATTTATGCCCGTGGCTTAATCCACAGGAACTTTGCTTTTTTTAGGATTAAAAGTAGCCTATGGAAGTCAGCTTTTTGTACACAGAACAGTAGGTTTTTCCGGAGAAGACTGCAAAAAAGAAACAGTTCTTTAACTTAACTCTTAATATTAGTTTATATAGAAACTTACAGTAAAACAAAGTTTCCTTTTCAAGAAACCCAAAAGTAGATTTTCTAACCCGTCTTATGTTATATCAAAAAGTTGGGGATGCTTGCGAGATGACGAGAGGTGAGACGGTACTTCACGCCAGAACAGCTGCTTAAGTTGTATCAAGCGCATGTTCGATCTTGCATGGAATACTGTTCTCATCTCTGGGACGGATCTGCCAAATACTAGCTTGATGCACTAGAGTCGATCGAAAAACGGGCCAAGAGGCTCATTGGCAATGAGGCACTGGTTAAGTCAATGCTCCAGAGCCTTAAACATCGTCGTCGAGTTGCTAACTTGTCGGTTTTTATCGGTTGCATGTTGGACACGATATCTTCCGAAAATACCCCGATTCAAACAGTAAAACGCCCATAACTTTTGAACGCCTGAACCGATTTTCATAAAACATTACTTAAAACACTCTCGATAAAGTTACCTTTCAACAAAAGAAAATTTAATCAAAATCGGTTCATCCGTTTAGGAGCTAGGATGCCACAGAAATATACATAAACTTTTAACACCCCTCTTTTTCCGTCGGGGGTTAAAAACACATCATTTACAACTACTGCTTCTCTTTCTTCAATTATTAAAATAATCCTACTTTATTGCACATCACATCATAATACATACAATACAAAGTCCGTCACTCGTTTTCCAGTTCGTACCCGCTCACAACGGTCACCCGTATGTTTCCCCGCCGCGCCGCGAGAGGTCGTTCCGTGATAAAACAGCCATTTTCCAGCCGTAATCGCAACCTGAATTTTTACTGTTGATGCGTATCGCGTCTAAAACGCGCGGGAACCGCGGCGCTGTGGCCCAGGCCTAAGGAGGGGGCCTAGTTGATTCTTATGTCTTTTACGATTGTCATTTTAGGGTTATGTCCGTGTTCTGTGAATGAAAGAACGGGGTACTGTTTATCTGGTGGTATACCATCCGTAAAGGGGTTGTAGGTTTTATTTTTGGCATTGTTATGCGTTTTTCTGCTTGTATATGGTGATCTTACTTGTTTGAGGGTAGTGCAAGGTATTGCAGCTCTGTTTAGAGTACTTTTAGGAATATATTGTCTTCCATTGACCGATGACCTGGTTAAGGTTGCGATAGTCCACTGGATAAGACACGCATAGGACCTGTAGATGTGGTGATACTTTAGGAAGGCCTTTGTTCAGCTGTTGTTCGAATAGTTTTGGTCACATATCAGTGACACTGCCACAGATTTAACTAACGTCAAATTTCATCGGTTGTTCAAGATGCAATTGTTTTCCATATCTATAATTAATATTATAAAGAGGAAAGATTTTGTTTGTTTGTTTGAACGCGGTAATCTCTTGAACAAAGTTGTTGGAATTGAAAAATTATTTTAGTGTTGGATAGTCAATTTATCGAGGAAGGTTATAGGCTATAAAAAAACACGCTACGACAAATAGGAGCGGAGCATAAATGAAAAATGTTGCAAAAACGGGAAAAATTATTCCTTTTTGAGAGTTTCCGCAACATTCATGTATGTAGGGTAGGTAGGGTAGGGTAGGTAGGTAGCCAGTTAAAAGGAGCGAAACCGCGTGGGACAGCTAGTCTATACTTATTAAAATTATAAAGAGGAAAGATTTTGTTTTTTGTATGTAACGAATAAACTTAAAAACTACTGGCCCGATTTCAAAAATTCTTTCACCGTTGGGAAGCTACACTATCCCCGGATGACATAGGCTACTTTTTATCCATGTATTCGCACGGGAACGGGAACTACGCGTATGAAACCGTGAGGCGTCCGCTAGTTATTATGAAAATTCCACTAAGCATAACCCCAATTTCCAATGCCCTTTCCAGTCTTATATCTTCAAAGTTTCAATAAAAAATCAAGCCACAAACTACCCACAAGAACACTAAAACTGCTTATAATAATTAAACCGGAAAACAGCTTCGAAATTACAACAAAAACAATTACACTACAATAACAATTCACCCTAGCTTAGCCAAGGGTTATGGTTCATAGTAGACTCGTCAGAATAATTCATTTTAATTTTCTTTATGGTAGAGTAAACCTTTATTTTATGACGTCAGAGAGATAAAGTCCCGCGGTGATCTGAGGGTTACGCTCTATGGTACGCCCCCGTACTGAGCAAGCGAGGGTTAACGATGGAACGTCTTGGGTACCTGAGATTGTGTGAATTTTTGAGGTTATTTTTTCGATTAGATGTTCTGCAATTTTGTATTATTTGTTAAAAGCGATGATTTATAGAGAGTTTTACTGCTGCTTTGTATAAACGAAAACATGCATTAACAATTACGCTGTTTGTAACGTTTTTTTTTTGTTTTCCATGACGTAAATGAAATTCTCAAAAAAATATCACTATCATTTACATAAGAATGAGTCTCCTAGGGGTTGGATATCCAAAACCAGAAGACTATAAGCTCATATCTCCTAGTCTCGTTGTAAAACTCATAAAAAGAATTTTCAACGAGATTGGGGAGGAGTAGGTTATCTAGGGGACCACAATAGATCCCAATGGGTCGAAGTGTCCTAGTTATTTCTCGCCCCTCCACAAGATTAGATTATTTACATGATTTGCATGTTTTAAAAAATATTAATAATCAAATACTCATTTGATTCTTTATTTTTTATGACCTGGGTCTTTATTGAGAGTTCTATTTATCAGACCCAACTGCTAAAATGTGACAAGCAAGTTCCCATGATAAAGTAGAGTCTTACAAGTTCTCGAATTCGAATTCTCAATAGAGTACCTGGAGGAATTTTCTTAGTTATTCATAAACAATATTTTTTTCACAAAACGCTTGCCATGAAAACAAAAAAAAACTCGAAAATTGCGTCTTAAAACGTCAGAAAATTCAGTCGAAACGTTCAAAAACGCCACAACATCTGGGTACGGGGTCTATACAGATCTTAAGTCAGGTTACGAGACGGGGCCCGCCATTTTTTCGCCTTGTAAATATTAATTATAATTAAAAAAATGCTTTTGTGTAAATAAATAATGGCTGGAGCACTTCTTTGTGCCTAATGTTAATTAAATTTTCTCTTCCTCTTTGTTTTTAATGTGAGTGCCTTTTTATGTTATTTGACGGGAATTAATAAGGGCTGGGCTATCGGCGGTTACAGAGTAAAAAATGCAGTGTGACAATGATTTTTTATTATTATTTTAATATATTATTATTTTAATTTATTTTTATTTTAATATGCTTAATTGATTTTTGGTTCGAGATGGCGTGGGAAAGGCTTTCCTTGGAGGACTTAGGTGAAGATTTTACCCAGCAGTCAGTTACTGCAAAAAAAAACTGGCAGATTAATGTGTAGTATGGTTTTCCAAGTAAAATCATGATGATGATAAGTAGGATAGATAGAAAAGAAAAGAAAGAAAGAAAAAGTGTTTAATTGTCACAAAACGATATACAATATAAATACATACATGCAGAAGTATACAACAACAATAAGGAAAAAACCGGCCAAGTGCGAGTAGGACTCGCGCACGAAGAGTTCCGTACCATTATCGCAAATAATGACAAAAAAATCACGTTTTTTGTATGGGAGCCCCAGTTATTTATTCATTTTATCCTGTTTTTAGTATTTGTTGTTATAGCGGCAACAGAAATACATCATCTGTAAAAATTTCAACTGTCTAGCTATCACGGACAGTGGAGTCTCAGTTCAGGTCCCGTTTTTACCCTCTGGGTACGGAACCCTAAAAAAGGAAAAGTGTGACAATAGGAGGCAAATTATACATTAAGATTTAAGTACCTGGTATAGATTGATATTTGAAGAAGTCCTTTAAGAGCAAGGCTTTCGGACAGCTTCAGCATTCAAAACAAAGTTAGGTTTCTATTAATCGATGGTTTCAGCAAAGAAGACATTCTACCTATATGTACTACTAGCTGAATCCCGTGGCTTTGCTCCCGTCAAGTGGCCTACCTTCCCTACCCTACCTACCCTAAATACATGATTGTTGCGTAACTTAAACCGTTAACGCAGCGCACGCAACGGAAACTCTCCAAAAGGAATAATTTTGCCCGTATTTGCAACATTTTTCATTTATGCTGCGTTCCTATTGGTCGTAGCGTGATGTAATATAGCTGATAACCTGCCTCGATAAATGGACTTAAAACACAAAAATATTTTTTCAATTCCGACCAGTAGTTCCTGAGATTAGCGCGTTCAAACAAACAAACTCTTCAGCTTTATAATATTAGTAAAGATTTACCAAAAGCAGTTCCAGAAATGATTGCGCAAACCATTCCCATGATAACCTAACATTTTGGTCTTAACAGTAATATTCATGAACTTATTATTCAAAAACAAAAATCCATTACACTAAACACCCAAATATCTTGCTGTAAAAACGATAAAATCTACCACATTATCACCTCAAAGCGTAATAAAGATTTTAATTACAATTTCTGTTTAAACAACACCTTTAATAAGATAAATTGTTTACTTATTACATTAAAAATAACATTTGTACGCAGAAAAAATGTACTTCCACGTCATTTTAAACTACTAATACATAAATCTAGTTAATAATAAAACAGTGTGTGTGAAAACTATTAAAAAAAAAAATGGTTGAAACATCAAAGAATTGCAGTGACATGACCTCCATAAAATATAGACTAGTGTTTATGGCCGGCGCCGCCTGCAGAAATGCTGTAAACAGTCGTAACACTGATGTCTCCATGATTTTTCTACTGCGTACTTTTAGTCTGTGGTTGTTTTTACAATTTTATAATTGTTAAAAAAGATAGTTGTGACTTCTGCTATACGTTCAAAATCTATTTTTTTTTTTTTGTCAATCTGCCGTGAAGTTCTTTTTTTTTAAGAAAACGTTGCCCTACACTAGGAATTTCTTCCTGTATCGTGGGTGCGTTTACAAACATTTAAACTCACATACACGAGACACCCAGATCCGAAAAAACTATCTGTAGGCCTTAAAACTATTTGTTTCGCGTGGAAATCGAAACCGCGACACGCAGCGCTGCAGCCGCTCTTTTCTACACTATTACCAACACATAAAATGTTAGTTTTTGCCCCGAGTCCTAATTCTATGATCTCCAGCCATCTATAAACCTTTAATGTTCGAATCCAAAAAAAACAAAAATTATCAACAATAACGTCAAAAAAGCGAACCCTGACCCAGTGTATGCGACCCCTTTCGGGGCGTCTTTCCGCGCGGACGCGTCATCATTTTTCACTGCTCCTCCATTTATTTTATCTGTGCACCACACGCTCTGCCCAACGGGCCCGATAGCGCTGTTTCGTATTTCGAACATCACTTGCTGAGACGAAGAGATTTATGAACGCACCCATTCAGCTAGAATCCCCGAATGTTTGAATTTCGAGCGTATTTTTTTCTTCGCTTGAAGTATTTACCGTTTTCTGCTAACGTTCGTATTTTCGAGCGTTCCAATTCGAAATTCAAAACGGCCAATGAGTTTTCGGTTACTTTTTGCTTTTGGAACGATTAGTTTTGAATACGAGGGAGGGACGCGAGGGAATCGTCAAATAAATATCAGGTAGGTAGGTAATGTTAATGAATTTTAGGCGAAAGTGTGTTGAAACTTAATTTGATGCAGTTTCTAAAGTTTCAGACAACCATTTCTGTATACCTATATATAAATATAATTATGTATACTCTCTAAATTTTTTCAAGTTTCACAAAATCTGTGAGTCATACAGGAAAAAAGACACAAACGATTCTTTTTTAACGCAATGCACAAATAATTTAAATACGTACCTAATATACATTATTATCATACACGTAATGGGCCGTTTAGTTTGTGTTAAAGTGAAGCGCTGGCTGGTTTTAATTAAATGTCAGCATTCCGACAAAAGGGCAGCCTTTATTAGACTGTTTAATTAATTCTACACAAATGGACACTTTAATCACTATTTTAAACGAGAATGTATATCATTTTTGAGAATAAAGCCTTGGCTTTTGGAATTTAAAAAAAAACGTTTTGTTCTTTGTCTATGGAATTGATATTGGATTCTTTCAATTCTTTGTTTGAATTTGTTGGAGACTGGCTGAAAACAAACACTTCCAACGTCACTTTAACATGATTCCAAATTCAAGTTTATTGATATAAAAACAGCTGTATACCATTACCGAATAAAAAGAACCAAACAAAATTGTCGCCAATGTCATTTTAAACGTCTTCGCGCTCGAAATAAAACTAATCTAAGTCTTATTTAAAATCGTTTTTATGGCTACGGTAATAAAGCATCCCCGAAGTCATCCCGTAGGGCGCCACCGTCAGCGAAAAGGTCGCAAATTCTGCTCCTCTTACACTTCCCTATCTTATTTTCCATTTGACAAACATCATTACATCTTCCTGTATACCCCTCTCGGCAATTTTCGGAAGCTTTCGGGCTCGCTCGGGCGCACTCGTCGCGTTTCCGGAGTCGTTCGTCGTAGCTTCCAATTTTGAATGTTATTTGAATTTTGAATGTTGTATTGTTGTAATCGTTTTGTTTGGTACGGTTATGATTTTTATAATACCATGAAATAATTCCAATTTTCAACTCTAATATTACTATTTTATACATGGATTGGACTACTATCCGACAAAACTGTACTTACAGCTATATTTACTACTTTTCTGAGGTTTTCCAGTATATATATGTATAGGTACTCAATCCAAAAGACATTACCAGCAACAATTCAAAATCCGAGATATCTACAAAATTCAAACAAAAATAAATCTCTCACAAATGGAAACTGCTAATGACAAAAATACCATCAGTGCTTGCTACCAAAGAGTCTCTATCGGCGTCCCCTCCCCGCGAGACAATTAATCATTCCCCCCCCCCCTCGAACCCCGTAGCAGACCCCTCCAGCATCCCCTGTCGCAGCATTGTCACAGGATGCCAGAGAAGTACTGTTTTCAACCAGATACGATCAAGATTGTGGTGGCTTTAGAAATTGTGGAGTACTAGGTTATCATGGGTTTGTAGGAGATGTTTAAACCAAAGGAAAATGACAATGAAAATCTCTTCTTTTAATTGCTGTAAAGTTTCTTAAACTTGGGTTACAAAAACATGTTTCATATTTAGTTTACCATAGAAAAAGAGAGAGAAAATTGTCGTCGTAAATAGCGTAATGCAAAAAGTACCGTGAAAACAACTCTTCTTGGCAGGTGTTTAAAAATAGTGACTCCAGCTAGAAAATCACTTTGACACAACTAAAGCAAGTGTTGCCACATATTCGCTCATTTTTATGAGGGAATCTTGAAAGGTCTCCAATAGTAATATAATGTCTTAAAAATAAGTTACACTGTAATCCTACAATAAAAACTGTGGCATTACGCCAAAAAGACTCAAACTAAGCTATACAATTACGGAAATTGCTCCAAAAATAATTCCAAACTTTATTATCAATGTACCAACGACCTGCCAAATCCTTAATCATCAAACCTGATATCTAACATTTGCATTCAAATTCACACTTACAACAAAATTTGAGTCCTGAAGAAACCGAACCCTATGCCAAAGTACTAAGGCGTTATATCCTACAGGAGTAAGCTTGTCCTGGTATAAACTCAACAAGTGAACATAGGTCGGTTTACGACATCGTAAAAGTCTTCACTGACATCTCACTAATACATCATAAAAGGAATTGAGGTCTGTCACATCCCTTGACGAGATGTTATGGTGTCCCTTTAGATGTTGGTTTATGGGTACTCTTTATACGGTTAATAACCGTAAACATTATGTGTACTCTTTTCTTTATGGTACTTGTTGGATTTGTGGCAGCTGTTAACTAGAGATAGAGAATTCTTGAGTTCATCTCGAGTTATTTTCCTCTAGAAGTGGGTAATTGTAACTATTAATATGGAGTTAGTTGGTTTATGTTAAGTCAACACGGAATGATTTTTTAACCGGTTAAGTCCAAATTGCAGAACATTAATATTCGTTCAAAGGATATTAGGGGATGGTTAAACACAAACCCATCACGAGGTCTTAAAACACCCCATGAAATAGAAACAACGCAGAACACAATCAAAGAAATCATCACACACGTACCAGGAACATAGAGTCGCGAGGATGTTCACCAGTAGTTTGAACTCCCATGTGGCACATTAGGAGCAAGACGAGCACGGTCATTAGGCGGCGATATTAGCTATTAAGACACCAGGCGAGCATAAGTTACAAGAGGTACCGTTGCGCACCGTTGCCAGCAAAACCATTTGTCTTTTAACGGGACTGGGTATAATTACTAAGTGCATACCCTTGTATTAGGCAGTGTTACCAATAAGTATGGCAGAAATGGTGTCATATTTGGATTAAATTCGTCAAGACTAAATCTCTATAAATCATCATGTCGAAAGCCATCGACGAAACCACCTAAGTCCAGAAGGAACGTGACTAAAACTTAAAATTTTAATCGACTCCACCTATAATAAATCATTTTCTAACTTAGCACAGGAAACATCACTCAGATGGCCATTTAAACGAAAAACCAACTACTTAACAAATCGAAAACACAAAAACTATTGTATTTAGATACCAGCAGGAAAAAAAACTGCAAATAAACGTCTAAACCATCACATAGATGTTGTAAATCATTCCAAAATTATGACCAAATCTGGCGCCCGCGTCGCGCGTCACAAACACAGACGTACACTTTTAAACTTGACACTTTTATATCCCTAAATTTAATAGCCTATACTATTACAAAAGAATCATTGTTTTCACAAACCAACTGATTTATTACACACTTTTTTTTCACAATTTTTTAGTTTCAAAGTTGATGTTCTCCTTTGACAGAAATCAAGTTGTGAAAATATTTATTAACTACCGTAGTTCGTGATTTAGTGGTCTTTATTCCTTTTGATATGTGATAGTTTATTTTTAAATAGTTTTAGTTTTTCTCGATATATACAGTCGAATTATTTATCATTTTGTTTATAAATCTTCCAGTGGAATGCTTTTGATAGAGTATAGTGGAACTATTATTTTTGAAAATGTTATGGTCTATTAACGCCATGAAATGAATAGATTTAATGCGCAATAATAATTATTGTTAGATTATTTTGTAAACATTAAATAATAAAAAACATATTTTCTACCAGAGAAAAGTCCATCATCAACATGAACCAAAATCTTCTATTCCATTTTCAAATTATACAAAAAAAAAAACAAATTCTAAATTCAAGCAGCGCCGAAGTTCTAATTCACATTCGATCTAGATACTACTAGTGGTGTACAGATCGTAATCTTGCCCTTTCACGGTATCCTGGTACCGGTACCGGATACCAGTTTGGAACAATGTGTTGTCGCAATTTGCAAGCGGACCGAGGTTCGCCATGTACGGAGTCGGGTGACAGGGACTGTATGTGGTATCCAGTATCCAGTGTCCCTATGAACTATTTGCTTATTCCTGTTGGAAGTGGAATGGATTAGATTTTAATTCGCTATACAAAATAGGAAGGATCTTATGTGTGGTGAATAAAAAAAGTCGGAAAATTTTCTCTTTTTGCTAATGTCAAATAAGGTAAATCAAAAAGTGTCAGCGTAACAATATAAAGCTCTGACAAAACTGAATTTTCAAAAAACCAACTCTATTCTTTCAGTATTTTCGTCATCCCGGTCAATTTCTTATAGCAAGTTAGTTTAATTTCCGAGTCACGCCCTTGGATCGGCGTTAACCTGGCCATTACCATGTCACAGCATTACGGAACGCCACGAGCCTGCCCGAATACGCCGATTACACGAATCGCGCCGATTACAGGAATTACGCGAAATCGCCGATTACGCGATTATCGTGGCTAGAATAGAGGTGCATTTGAATTCGATTTTTAGTAAAGTAACATTATGCTTTGCTCAATGTACTCTCATTATTACAAGCTTATATTATTTCACTTAAACCGGTGTCTGTAATCTAATCTTGCATGTTAAAGGACATGTTTGATTTTGGGCCATCACTATGTACACTACATAGATAAATAGGAAAAAAAATGAGGAATTCCATAAAAATACTAACAAATTAATTTAAAGAAGGGTACAGGCGTAAAAATGATAATTTGATCATTTTTTTAATAAGATAACCCTATTTTAAGGGCAGCCATGACAGTTGTGTTTGACATGACGTTCGACGACTTTCACAGTTTTATGAAGTGACGTCTTTGAGTCTTTCTTTGAATTGCATACCTATGTTTCGGAGTTTTTAGTGATTGTTTTAGTTTTGCAACCCAATTTGCTACTACGGATATTGATTGATTGCTTCTCTGTTGCGATTGAACTCGTGTTGGTTTTTTTTTAACGCATATATTACGATGACACATCAATCGAATAACATTGTAAAATTAAATTTTTCGCATACTTCTGATGTGATCCACCATGTATATAGATGTTGTGTTGCTCTACTTGACAAAGTTAATTTGAGTTTACATTGAAACGAAGTGAAATTAAAGAAATTAACAATAAAAAACGGTTACTATAAAATATAGTGATTTTTACATATAGTGTACATAGAGCTGGCCCAGGCTCCATACATTTCTTATACATCTCCTTTGACTAACTTCCCAGTGTCCGATTGTGCTGAAAATATTACTAAATATATTTTTAAAGAAAAGAATAAGAAAAGAAGAAAAAAATGCTCAGCGACTTGTTATTAACATATTTTATAATTTCTCACGGCCTTGCCTCTGTGGCCTATCCCACATTTGTTTCGGGATAAAAATAACCTATAACACAATAGCTTTCTCTCAATTCAAGAAATTTCGTAATCCGATCAGTCATGCCAGAGATTACCGTTTTTTTTTCAAATAAACAATCAATTTCGGCTCTTTATAATAATACATATGAGTTTAGAAGACTCTCAAAGACAAATGAACGTGCCGGTTTCTAATATTTTGTCTTAAAATCTGGTTATCCGGTTTCTATCTGACATGCACCACAGCTAAAATAATTCTAGCATACCAGTACCTAGATCTTGTTCTTTGATAATTGTTGCTTCCTCACTTAAGTCAACTGTGACTAAGATAGCATAGGTATAAGTAGTTAGATGTGTACCTTATTAAATAAGTCACAGAGAGACGCTATAGTTGAGACCACAAGAGCAGTAATGATATATTTAAAGGAGTGACTAATAAAGTGATACGCGACTTGCATCAAGACGACTCGTCTGCCGTGATGTGATTGTATCTGCTTCTAATATCAATTAATCGCTTTTTTATTGAAGTTGTTCTTATTAGAATCCTAGGTTTAATAATCTACTGCAAACTTATTTTAAAAGAACTAGCAGAAGACTCGAAAGTTTTCTCAAGGAAAAAGATTTGTTTTTCCCGAAGAATTTCCCCTGTATTATTTTTAATCTCCTATACTTTTGTGTCCTATCATGTTACCTCCTTTTTTATTATTTATAACAAACCAATACGACGTTGTTACTGCCGTAACAAGCAAACCAGCCAAGAGATGATTGTCAAGATACCGCACACCGAATTTCACCGATTGATATCCCAAGATGAGATCCCTCGGGACCTCATAGATAGAAAAAATAACCGACCCACCCTTAGGTATACATATTTAATGGCTAGGGGCGTGGTCACAATATCTCGAGTACTAGGCGAACAGAAATTGAGAAGCGTTATCGTATCGAAATCCGCCGTATCTGGGCCGGTGGTCTCCGAGGAAATCATTGGGAAGGCATCCGGAAAATTTACCGCACATTCCGGCTCATGTGGCGTAACACACCTGCTTCTTGCTTATGCGAGCCTAGTACGTGATATATTTTGTTGATATTGCTTTTTGCGGGGGGAAAGACTTACCTGACTTACCTTTTTCATAGAGATTACTGTTGTTTGCCTACTTGGTTTATTTGTTTCACATTGAAATAATATAGTCAGAAGTTGCAATAATCTTCATCAATTTAAATAAATTAACACCGATTACAATAATTAATTATGTTCTAAGTGGTTGGCACATAAATGTCATCATAAATATCAATTGACTAATTAAATACAATCACTGAAACCGCAAAAAAGCTTGAAACAGATACGCCGCAAGGAATCTTCCACGTCTTTCAACTTTTCCATGGCCGCTGGAATGGCTTTTCCATTTTTGATTTTCTCATCATTCTGTCTCGAAAGCCATTAGTGTTGCCATCGATTGATATTGAAATTATTCATGAAGCAAGGGTAGCCACGTCTGCCGTACGTAATAGGTTTCTCTTTAATTATTCAAAATGTCGACACTATAATAGGACGGCGTTTATAAATATTCAGGAGCCTATGAGTCGAACGAGTTATTGTTACAGTACAAATTACTTTTATATAAATATAATTTTGTTTGTAATGAAAATCCGTGAGCTGCGTGCGGGGAAAATATTATTCTAATAAATAACTTGGCTACAATGGTAGAAGATAAAATAAGAAGCATTTTTTGATACAGTCATCTCATTCCAATCTTTGAGAAAGTCACGCACTGTATTTCTATTCGTTTCCCAATTATTTCTAAAAAAAATGTCATTTTGCTAAAGCACTTACACGAGCAAAACCGTTTGTCTCTCTCTCTCTCTACCTATTTAATTCTATTTCTTGAAAGTTCTACAGAAATTCTACTCACACCGAAAAAAAAACCTTGTCTTTGGACAGAGCATGCTCCAATACAAATAAATCGAAGAAAACTAAATGAATTGCGAACCACTTGTTCTAACAGAATAATTAATAATAATTGATACTTTTACGTCAATTGGTAATAATACCTATTGTGTGAAATGCAAAGAAACTCACTATTGTATAGAGTTACCGTGTTAAACCGTGCGCAATTATGTTTTTTTTAAAAGAACGATACAATTTAGATTTATTGTATTATCTGTGGATAACGTTTAAAGCGACTAAGGTTAGGCAGTGTTGTATTAGCATCCTATTTATCTGCAAAATTATGGCATACTGCGATCACCTTGTCATATCATGCCAAGATTGGTGATTATGGCAACATTGGCAGAATTCGGAAGCAGTTATTCGGATGCGTTCAGTTGAAAAATATCAGGAATAAAATGTCCCTCAGTTTTGTAGGATACAGTTACAAAGTTTCCTCAACACATTAAAAATAATCGCTGAGTCAAGGTTCCGCAGTCAAACCTACATGTAGGTAATACAATTTGTGCCACAACGGGCAGGTCTGCTAATGTCACTGCGTTTTCAAGTGCCTAACGCCACAAATTGGGCCATGCCACGCTTGCGCCGACCACAACGACTATTACCAACCGATTTGATGCCAAATGTCAAGTTGTATCAGTTTTTAAACGCACAACTTGCGGTCACCCGGACTCACCCGTGATTTTCTGACAATGTGTTGTAATTGGCGCGTTCCGGTGACTCACTTCGTTTTTGTATCTGGCAACTTTGGTTCGGTGCGGTTTCGTGCACTCTCCTTGCGGTTTTTAGTCGTAATTTTAACAGTCAACAGGATGGTAGTGGTGGTGGGTTAAATAATTGAGTTTTGGAGATATTTTTGAGCGCAAGCTTGTTCGTTTTCCGGTCACACATATTTTTTTAGTTTCTAATCGTTACGCTACGCTAGCCAATTTATTAGTTGAAACCTTTAACAAAGACTGCAGCTGATACAACGTTACAAAACCAATATTAATTAACTCTATTCCTTATAAAAACCCGTAATACACCTACTAATTACGATTAAAAATTACTTTAGCACATACTAACCCACCCACGGTACGTGCTAATGCTAACCCTACTTGCATATCAAGAAACTTCTGAATGTCATATAATTGCGCTTGCGTTTCGAATTATTCACAAATTGCACCCGCCGCTCGGCACGCGATGTGGTCAACTCCTCGCGTTTCTGCCGCCCTAGTACTTTGCTACTCCTGGTACTTTGGAACCCTGGTACAATTTACTTGAAAACGACATGAATATGATGAAAAGTGGTGGTATTTGACTGGATTTCGTCACGAAAAGTTGGAAAAGTTTTTGGTAGAACTTATTTTCATAGTAAAATGAAAATGTGTCTGAGCTCGATATAAGTCATCTCTTTGGCATTTGGACATTTTGCTACAGTACCTAAATGGTTAATGTTCTGAGTCTCATTTCCATCTATGACTTGACATTTCAGAATTATTTCAGCGATTTATGATATTAGAGTTCACACTTGCACGCTGCAAACTGGAGAGGTTGAAAATCTTTTAGCTACAACTAGTAGTTATGTGGTTTTGTTATGTGAATATATTCTGCTCAAGATAGAACAAGAAAGGTGACAAAAAAGTAGTTATAAGTAAATTCTTGGTGGTCTCTTTGTTCGTAGATGTCGCGTGTGTGACACTACTATAATTACGGATAGTATTACAATATTTTAAGGGAAAAAGTTAAAAATGCAACTTAGGAATTGCACTCTTAATGAAATTAAAGACCATAAGAACGCGATATATTCTCGCATTGTGACTCGAAAGGTCAGATAGGAGAAATTATATAACAGAAATGAATAAAGACTATTGTGCAATCGAAAGGCCACACACGCATTTTATTATTCATTCGCACTCAGTTTATAGGGAAGCCTAATGAGGCTGGTGTAATCCTTATAAATCGATAAGAGACATCTATTAGCCGAACCCAGTAACCTGATGTTCGCCGAAAGGTGTTCGGGACATTTGCAATAACAGCCATCTCGGTACCGCTGCCCCTTTTAGTGCAGGTGTAAAATATAATATTTATGGGGTAAAGAAAGGGTTCCAATGCTTGTTAGCGATAATGAGGTGCGCGCGCACCAATAAATTGGTTCGCCCGCTCGCCGCCCGGGGGCGCGGCTCATTTGCATCTTTATGTATTTCTGTCCAGACAAGATTATAAAAAATTTGTTCGGTCAACGTGCGGTTAGTTCGTCTACTGGATAAGAGATGGCGCTAGCGGTCGCAGTCGCGAAGGTGCGGAGTCACGCTGACGCGGCGCTCGCTCGCCTCGTTAGCCTGACGCGGCGCCTGTCAGGTTTTTGACAGTTTTTGACTGAGACATCGATAGTGCGGTTCGTTACAAGCGGGGCGGAGCGCGGGCCTTCTCTTATCGCTTACACTGTTGGTTTATGTTCTTTTAGCTTCATTGTTATGCGGCGATTCATTTCTTTTTGTGATAATTTGATAATGTCCGCTTTTGAGAGCTTTAGTAGTAAGTATTCAATCTTCTTGTCCGATCGACGTGACGTGAATTGGTTCATTTGATGTTAAATGGACTTAAGAATGTGTTAGATCAATAACTCCAGGCGCGAATATCCATTAACAGTAGATTTGAAATAGCAGTCGTTGTCTCTGTTACGAAACTGTCAAACAAATCAGACTTTCTTTAAGACTTTACACGGGACAAAACAATCAACTTTAAAAGTTACTTTTCATGACCCTAGGGATATCTGAAGCGAAAACAAAACACAATAGATCACCACACATAAAATATACAAAACAAACAACCTCCAAGTAGATACCAGGATATAATGACATCAAAGAAAGTCGCAATTTCGAATTCATAAGGAAGCGAGCAGGTGTCGCGATACATCCCGTATTCATGGGCCGATATATCATAGCCTCGCCGCGTTAAAAAAAAAACGGCCAGAGACAAGGAAAGCGCGCCAAATGCCCCCCAGTTTTCCCGCCTTGACGTGCAATTATAAAGATAATAACGTTTTCACCTCCGCGCGCCGTTTTTATTTGTTCGCATTTTGATTTATAACAGTTTGTCGGGCTCCCGACACATGATATCGGAGTTTCGCGGAACGTGGAAGCTTGAAACGATTATTTTTTCCTCTGTTTCAGACAATGAATGTATGAATCGTAATGAAGGTGCCATTTGTTTTTACCTGCCACCATTTAGAACCCAAATGTTCGGACAAATTAAATCTTTTTACTTCAATCCGGAATGAAGGACTCCAAAACGATTTGGAGAGCCATCATTAAAAAAAAAACTCGGATCGTTCCCACGATCGGGCAAACAAACGAATCTAATCTGCGGTAAGGCCGACGCGTAAACTATTTTGATTAGAATGGCATTCCCGCCAAAAATAATCTGAAAAAACCGCCGCCATGACATTTCTCAACTTGTCAACCGGCGTGCGGTTTTTGCACGCCAAGCGCGCGCCCGCCTTGAAATCTTAATCCGGGACTTTTTGGAAACATGCAACAATCAATTTATCGTCTAACACTAGTGACGATTATTTGTTCGATCATAAACAGCTTCATTTTGTCCGTCGCGCAATCGAACAATGAGCATTACAGTTTTTTAGAATTGATTTTTTACCCGACTGCCGAAGGAGGGTAATGTGTTTATCAGTCTATGTATGTATGTATGTAAGTATGTATGTAAGTATGTATGTATGTATGTATGTATGTATGTATGTATGTATGTATGTATGTATGTTTGTTCCTATGTGGCGTTCCAGAGACCAAACGCGTTGGCCGATTTTGATGATTCATACGTCAATCGATGCGTCTTAACCCTGCGAGTGTCATAGGCTACATTAAAATTGGATAATAGAAAAATGGCGGATTTTGGGTGCCATATTGTGGGGGCCTAAATTTTTTTTTTCTTCCAAATCCATCGTGTGAGGTATCCTAATAAAGGGCTTTAAGAGGTGATTTCAAAAATATATAACACTTATATGTTTAAATTATCTAATTCGAAAAAAAACGAACTAAAAAGTTATAAATAAAAAACTTAATTCAAAAAATCAAAAAACCCGACTGCTTCAAAAGCGAACTAAAAAGTTGTAAACAAGGAAAAAATCATGCTGTGCAGGAGGAGGATACATCTGGTTTTTTTCTGTTGGAGTCGAGCGAGCGGAGAGGTTCCGCGTCGACTGAGTTAATCATTAATCACGCGTCCCCGCGGCGTAGGTAGGTAACGTAACACCGCCGCGTGAGATAACATTATCGTAAATATAGTTTTACAAAACGGCAGTACCTACCGCGCAAAACAAAAAAGACGCCATCGCGTTTCCCACAAGGCGACACTCGAGCCTTAGGAATTCGCGGTCGCAATCTGTGCGCATTATCAGAATTTACACCAGGTAATAACGTATAACCTAATCCGAGGGTCAGTGCGCGCCTTTTTTCGAAAAACGAACGCCGTGTGACAGTTGAAGCGGGAAAACAAAGCATCGATCAAACCCGCTCACTCTCACATAAATCAGTCGGACGGGAAAGGGACAGGTGAGCGGACGGCGCGGCGGCCAGTCGATTTTATAAATGGGCGGAGCGCGGAGCGAGACATCCACATCGCACAAACAAAAGAGTGAAAAGGAAATAATAGCTCGGTGCAAGGTGCAAGCGGAGAGAGTAGGATGGATTGGTAGACTTTTTTAATGGGAAACACTAAGGCGGTCGGAAAATCTGAAGAAAAAGTCGCTGTAGCGCGCGTTCGCTTCATCGTCGACTAATTAGGTGGAGTACTTGTACCGATATTATTTATGTTACGTCGCAATTAGGTTGCTGGCTTTATGTTAATGCTCTCGTAACTATTAAAGTTAATTTATAAACGTTATTTTGATATAATAAATACGAACACGACATCAGAACAAATTATTGTAACAGTTTAATACATTCAAGTTGATAACACGAGTGTTGTGAGAAATGATGCGATCTTTTTATATTTAGTCAAATAATTAACCAAGCTTACAAGAAAAGATTAAGAATACAAAAAAAGGAAAAGGTTTTAACTTCATAGCTTTAACTTGAAAATAATAAGCAACAACACTGGCAACATCAAACGCCATATTGAAAAAAGAACACCTAGCCAATTTAACATCGCGGCCATAATCCAGATTTCAACAAAATTACACTTAACATTATTGTGAAGCCACACAATATAATACACGTATAATTTAGAAATTACACAAATAAGCAGCAACAATGCCTGGTCACATATAATACGGACCGTATTCACTCGAAACGGAACAAATTGGTTAATTAAACGGGTCTGAGCAATTTACGTATCACTTGATCCGTTTTGAGTGACGTGATGCCAGGTACACACTACACGCACGCTGCGCTTGCTTGAAGATATCAAGATATTTTGTGACCATTGTTCTTATTTTGAAATCTTGTCGTTTTTTGACGGTTCTCCCACAGTTTGTAGGGTTGGGACACATGTGCGGGATTAGAAGTTAAGTGCTTAGAACCCCATTAAAATGTTTGATATTTCCGTTGATTTAGTAATGTACTGTTGTGATGTTTGTTTATTGATATTATGAAGTCACCTTTCAAAAGAAAAATAAATAAGTCTTATTAAGAATTTTTGAAGATATCATTATTGACTACCAACGAGATTCTTTTTAAAATTGTGAAGTAGGTATTTGCGAAAAAATAAATGCAACGTCTGCAAAAAAGTATAGGCTTTTCTGAAGCTAGGAAGGCGGGGCTTACTTGTAAGTACAACCGTACCTATTCAGTTAAGTGCCTTAGAACTTATAAGTACCCACTTAACTAGATTTAATTCACGTATTTTCCTACACTTTTCAAATCAACAACAACTTAATACGATACCTCGAGAGTAATAATTTGTGAATTATATCAAATTATACCGCACACAATAAATAATAACAGCCAATTTGAAAAAAATCGCTTCCGCCATAATGGCGGGAAATATCACATGCGAATCGCTATCGCCATTCTCGTGGCGCCCAATCACGCTGTAATTGGCGTATCAAGTTGAAATTGCTATAAAATTACTGTTTTGCTCGCATGTCACCACTTATTATCAAATGTTTTCTGTTCAATTATCGCGCACTGTCTTTTGTTAAACTTTAAATCGCGCTTTCACTCTATAATTTTCAAATCGCTAGGCTAATTTTGAGGTTAGTCACCTCCTCTTTCGTAGAAAAATGCGAGCTCCGCCAGTTCTCGGAACGATTCGGGTGTTTGATTTAAAAATGGAAGGTTGGAATCTTGATATTTTTAAATCAAAGTGTGAGATGATTTTGGTCGTTAATGATGGGGAGGGTTAGAACCAGAGACAATTGATCGTTTCCCTTTTTTTTTAATTAGGTGTTTTGACAACTTGGACTTTGTTTAGGTAATTCTAGTTTTAAGCTTAATTTTATTTATTTTTAGTTTATTTTATTGATCCATACTTAACATATGCTTTCTTGTTACAGGTAAGTAGCCGATTGTATACAATCTTTTGAAAAACTCTCATCACACAGGTAAGTAAACTTTAAATACATGCTTTTTAAGACTCGTTTCTGTGTGACAGGATTTCCTAGTACAGATGCCAGTCTAGTTTATCTAGTAGTTTATAAGAAACCTTTGTGGAAGAGAAATAAATATATATATTTTTTTTTTTTTTTATTAAGACACCAAGGCATTTGAAAAAGAAACAGACTCTACCTAACCTTTTGTCGTATATCTCAACTGACGGAACCAAGTCTTCAGGCCTCATCAGGGAAGTGTTGGCCATCTATCAAGCTGCGACCCCTGACCCTGGGAAGTAGATTCATCATGGTTAAGCGTCAGTCAAATGCTGGCTTTAAGTACTAAGTATAGGTTTGGAATGACGGAGTTAGGAATAGGCATTGAGAATGATGCAAGTAGAGAAGCTATAGAAAAAAGGTTGTTTTTAGGGTTCCGTACCAAAGGGTAAAAATCGGAGCCTATTACTAAGACTCCACTTTTCGTCAGTCTGTCTGTCACCAGGCTGTATATAATGAACCGTGGCAGCTAGTCAGTTAAAATTTTGACAGATAATGTATTTCTGTTGCCGCTAAAAACGGAATAAAATTAATATTTAAGTGGAGGACTCCCATACAACAAACGAGATTTTTTCGCCGATTTTTGCGAAATTGGTACGGAACCCTTCGTGCTCAAGTCCGACTCGCACTTGGCCGGTTTTTTGAAAATACTAAAGGTAGTGCTAATTTTCATTATAAGTACCTACTTACGATTCTTCTTTGAGTTATCTTGAAAGATTTTCCCTTTCGTAAAAGGTGATAGAAGCCAGATTTTTAAATCATCCATCATAATATGACACTTACGAGTAGAGAATACAAAAAAAAAAAAATAACTTCATCATACTGTTACAGGCATCTTGACATAATCCTTTTTTTATAGTCAAACTACAGCAGACAGTTTCACTTATGTGCAAGAATACTTTTTATTAAGCTTTAAAATGATATCGCATTTGAGTGCATTCAAGCTTAGTTTTCGCCGATGACATCATTGCTATCATAATTTATTCTTTTTTCACATCAAACAATGAAACTTTCTCGAGTTTTGATCGTTACTCTATTCTCTCAGATTCTAAGATCACGAAATAATGTATCTGTATGCCTTTTTATTTTCCTATTGTGGTCTGATTAACCGTTGCGAGGCATCGGGGCTCGATACAAGTACATCGCAACGATAACATCTCGATATATGAGAAGGCATTTGTCTCAGAGTGTGCCTCGACTAAAGTAATTGGTACCACCATACCACCGTTTTGAGAAAATTATACCCGTGTTTTGTTTTTACCTCTAAGTTCACTCTTCGACGTAAACAGTTTTAAATTACGAACGAAACCGACGACCATTTTGTTTGTCTGGCTTTTTGAAAAACGAATGCATTTCTGTGAATGAAACAGTGTCGTTTGAGTTTGACAGTTCGAAATTCGAATTAAAATCTTCTATGGTTTTCCTCAATTTAATAAAGTATTGAACACACCGCTTATATAATACCTTTGGCAATCAATTTTATTTATAATTTATCTTAATTATATGCATAAGAAAGGTGCATATTTCAAGTTTTGCATTAAAGAACCTCAAACGGGCTCTCGGAGTGAATACCTACCAGACCCCACGCTGACTCGGAGACGTTTTACGAAAAAGATTAAAATAAAATAAATTATATTAATTGTTTTTACTGGCGTTTAATGACAGGACGTTAAACTTTTGAAATATTTGGGATGTTGCAGTTCAGAACGGCAATCAGACGTTTGTAATAGCTACTAGAATTCAGCATCATAAGAATTACATGTCATAGTGCTTCCATCTTTGGTTATTTCTTCAGAATGTTATTTGAAATGTAAATTCAGTTCTCCAAAATTAACCTTACCGTGAGCCTATCTACGAAGCTCCACCTCAAATTATTACCATAAATTCACTGTTAAACCTATTTTAATGTAACATAAAACATTTTTATGAGAAAGCACCGCTTCAATGACATTATAAATTGATAATCGTTAAGGGAATACATTCGTAAAATGACATTTGGTTCCTTTTGATTCGAATTTACGCGGCCGGCACTCAGGGGTCAAGTTTTTACTCTTTTTTTCGACTCCACGATGTTTTTTATCCCGCCCGGTTCTTTAAAGCTTAAATTTCTGATGTGAATCTCTGAGACGATGCATACCAAACATATTTGATGTTATTTTATTTTTTTCACTTTTTTACCGTCGACCAACGATATAAATTTGATTGTGGTACGTACGTATACGGGTGCCGGTTTAAGGAACTTTTTAAGTGAATTACTACAAGACAGCTCAAGTGAGAATTACAACCTGCGCGCGTCTTTACATTACCCGAAATGGTCGAGGAATCTCTCGGATAAGTCGGAGTTACGTGCGCAATGTATCTGTTGTGACAAAAGAGATGTATATTTGACAAGTGGAGTGGTGTCGGTATAGGTGTAGTGTGGAGCAGCGGTCAGCACAGCGCGCACGCGTCACGTCCCGCGTCCAGGCGGCCGGCCGCGCACAATGCTAGCCCGCCCCTGCCTGCGTTATTGTCCAACAATGCGTGAAATGCTCTGACAAACGATGACAGCCGCCCGGGCAGCCTGGTACCGCCGACCTCCTGCGATTTATGATATCCTATTACGAGATTTAATGACACTAAACGTCAGCCCACTCTGTTTACGTCGTCCGTCACCCGGACTCGTCCGGATACGCTTCCGATGTTTGAAATAAACTAAATGTAAAGAGAACAGAACGGAGCCGCGCCGTGAACGGAATACGCTTACAGCGAGAAACGAGGCGACTGAAAAATTACCATATCCCGTTGTGTAAACAGTTGCCGACAATCTTCCCGTTGTCAGCCGACAGTGAGCGTCCGAACTCGGAGCGCCAAATATTTGCCGGAGTCTCATAAATTCAGCGGCGCCCCGCGCGTCCTACCAGGATAACATACATAATGCGCCGCTCCACGGATCGGTAAACATATTGTAATGGAAAACGCCGTCATTGTTTACACTTTATGATGTCCTCGTGTTGTAAACTGATGCGGTGCAGATTCGCCCGCCCGCCGCGCAAACAAAGAATAATTTCCTCCGAATATGAGATAAGAGAGGGTGTAATGATATCGAGGTGAAAACTTTATCCCGCCGTACATCGCGGCTTAAGTGAAAACTAATATTAAATCGGCGGGTGTGTAACGGGCGGCGCAGCTGCTCACCATATCCCAAGACTAGTTTCACCCGTTTCTAAATTATCATCGTCTTATTAAAATGTAAGCCCACCCGGGCGACGATGTACGAGGTCCGTACTCCGCGTAACTCGGCCTAATCCCGAGACCTGCTGCTAAAATATTCGAAATCCGTCAAAACCGTAAATCGCACCCGCCTTTTGTATGTGGGTTGGGGTCCGTATTTACGACGCGGCGGAGAGCTGCAGATAGCCCGAATTAAACTTGAATTTAAAACCATTTTATATTAGCTAAGCTAGCTTAGATCGCGCTGGTGCCGCGCGCGTGAGATAAGAGAATTGGCCTGTCAGACGCCGGATGATATATTTGACCAACATTTCCATACCGCCCCACCCTCGCTCCCTTTCCCCTATTTTCATTTTGTACGTGTCTGCTCCGCCGCGTATCTATAATGTATCCTTTCTGTTTAGGAGTTACATTGAATAAAAAAACTGCGAAGGTGAGAAGGGACGTTTATAATTTAATAGACTACATTCTGAGCTGTCAAACGGTGACGCGGGATGTTTAGTTTCGCCGTCGTACGCTTTGATCGTTATATTTTTATTGCGAGCTATGAGCTGGCCCGGCTGTTATTCATGCTGGTGTTTTGGTGCTCTCATTTGAATAATTAAAAATTTGGCAAGAGATCTGTGCATATGAAAATGTCTGCAGCGTCGGAGGCGTGGGCAATCAACCGTTTTTACTGCACTGCGCTTGAATACCGCCTGTAATAATTGTTATTCAGCTCATCGCGTAATGAGGATATAATTTTACACTTCAATAATAACTGGCTTCCTTCGAGTTTTATTGCAGATTACTTTGCCGATCACACGGATAGATTATTCACAAGAGTTTATTGCTGATCGTTGGACAAATCTGGAAACTTCATTAAGCGACTTTTTCTCGGTTTCGCAAAAAGTTCTGGCTGCGATAAAACTTGGGGGATGTATTCTTTGCAAATTGATCGTGGAACACAATTCTTAGCTTATCAGATAAATATAGAACACATGTCGAAATAAAATTCCTCAACTCGTATTTCTTACGGCCTATCTCTGTGATCATGGAGGCTGATTTGAATAAATTTCGAATTAACATTAGGATTACATTTCCTTATCAAAACGGCTGTAATCTTCACGTTGAAGCGTCAAGAGACCGGCGAGCAGTGATGTAAACTACCAACCACAAAGCATAGCGACCAGCTTTTTTAAAAATAAATTTAGCAAAATAGTTCAGAAACTATACTTTTAACCCATGTTTAAGCTTATTTTTTTATACTTTGGTTCAAAAAGTACAAGTTATTAACTAGAAAACATTTTCCAAGAAACATATGTGCAAACAAATTAACAGAAAGCACATTAAAATGACAATAGAATCACAATTACGCGTTTAAAATCTTTTGAAATCCATCAATGCTCCTTAAATTTATTCTCATTGAAGTTTTCCCCGGGAAAATCCTTTTTCCATTGGCGGAACGCCTTATCCGGAGTGCGATAAATCAGCCCGCTCTATTGTCGCTGGTTCGATGGCTGGCTAATGTACACGAGGTATTATTACGCCATCTTGTTATGTACCCAGCTGATATTATACCTACCCACATTATTTTTGAGGTTATAAAAAAGAGACGTGTTAATTTTTTGCATGTTGGATGTTGCTGTCAAAGTGTGATTTTGGACACTTTTGAAATGACTGTTTTGGGGGATGAAGAATATAACCTGTTGTGTACTGTTATTTTAAGTAGTTACATAGTAACTTACAATGCAAGCCCCAACATAAATACTCAATAAAAATAACACAACGAAAAAAAATAAAAGCAAGTTGAAAATTAATCTAGATAAAGTATTTAATTTACAAAACGCTCGTTTAGTACAGCGCACAGAACAAGCAAATAAATGAACTGCGTATCATGTCACGCTAAACGTTTACGACGAAACTTTAATCCTTAACCAAGTGACCGTAAATAAAGGCAAAGCGAAAAAACTGCAAATATATCACTAGCAACAGAGTGCAAATTTAAAATTACACATTCCACCGTCAAATAGTATATTATCTGGTAACATTGAAGCTAGCTTCATATAACTACGGCGGGCTCTCACGACGCCAAAGCTTTTAACAAAGCGCCTGGCGAGGAGCCAGTAAAATTGACATGTCGCAACCCACCGCTAGATGTCGCCCTCCAAGCACCAAGAAAAAAACACCAAATATTACATTCGAACAAGCTAACCTACGTCTAATAAATCTACTACATGTATATTACTAGATTGGCACATGAGACAAACGATTACCGCCTTTGAGACTCGCCAATAAGTTTCCCAAACGCAATGCGTCAAATACATCTGTCACCCTCTAACGCAGAGGAATCAGTCAAGTGGGAGCGAGTGAAATATCGTATTGGCATCGCGGGGATGTCCACGGCAGTTTTCGGTTTTAGCAAACAAAGGAATTAGAGCAGTACCCGCAACTCCACGCGAATTTATGGACGGTCGCAGTGACCAAATTTTCCTTTTTTTCCCCAACCCGTGTATTTTGCCCGGAAAGACGGGAAAACGTTCTAATGTTATTCCGTACTTATGGCCACGAGGAAGGTTTGAGTCACATTATGTAATAAAGTCTTAGAAATATGCACGTTTGTGCCGTGCGTGACGTCACATGCGGATGTTTACCGGGTACCCTCGCCAAAATATAACATGAATGCTAATTCATTAAATTACGTTAGGAATTGCGGTTCCGATGTCAGCGTTATTTCACGGTATTTTATTATAACGTGGCATTACTGCCAATAAGCTTGACAAACACACATACCGACTGATTGTAAATGTTTATCGGACACAAATACAGCTGCAGCACGCAACAATTATCGTGGCATTGCAAAAAGAAACTAAAAGTTTCTACCTTTTAAAAAATACTTCGCGATAGTGTTAAATAAATGTCTAGCATTTGTAATTGGCGCTTGAATTAGTGCTTGTTTGAATAAAAATACGCTGCCATAAAATTAATTCGATCATACATCGTAAAATATATTAAACGTTATATAAAAGGGCAAAAATAACACATTCCCCGTAACCCGTAACAAAATGGCGTATAACCGACGTCACATTTCAAATACGCGTCCATAATCTTTCGAATTGAAAATGTATAAGTACCTTCTCTCACTCGGAGGTAGGCAAATAGAACAATTTATTTTAATGTATTTTCTCAAGATCTGATCGGGCCGAGTCTATTAAAACTTTGTACAAACTTGACACACCTTTAAATTCAAACGGTAAGCCATCTGATAATGTCGAAAAAAGAACGAAAAAACTTAGAGGCAGAGTGACTTTATCTATGCCCCGTTAATACTCCAATTAAATTACAAAAAAATAAAAGTGACGTTTCGTTTCTCCCAGTGACGTTATCTTTGTTGAACTTTTTTTTTTGTTAAGTTTATTGAATATCTTCTTTCTTGTTTAAACGTTGAAAAATTGTGTTGTAACGGCATTTTACTTATTATCATTGGTTTGCGCCATCAATTCCGCGTGTATCCGCACTGACTGGTCATTGATCTTGATGCCCACGCTGTTTCGACATTTTGTGGGAACTTACTACTTTTTGGACACTTCATTTACAATAATATTATCTCTTGGGTTAATCATTATGCTTAAAACCACATTATGCATAAAATGGTTATCAGATTTCATATACATAGATAAAAAAACATCTATTTATTAAATTCCATCGTACATACTTAATTATCTAAAAAAAAAAACAGAACAAAACGTTGTCTATACATTTTTGTTTTCTTTAATTAAAATTTCGAAGTCGTAAGTATAAATAGATACGAATGTTTCTCTAATCATCAAAACATCCCATTACCAAACATCCAATTACAAAAAAACACCACTTATTTCCACATTTTCATGACATAACCTAAAAAAAATCGAACTGTCATTACAGCCCATACAATGACATGTAATTAACATTTTTCCTAATCGTGCCTACAACATCCATCATGGCGGCGTTTTGACTTGACAGATGGACATGTCGCGATACAAATCCGTCCAGATATGTTTGTAAACACATATTATTGTGTTTTGACGGCCGTCACTGTTCTCTGAGGCATTGTCTTTGGAATTTACAGCTAGGAAACTGACAAGACGAAAAGATTTGATCCATTTGAGTTTGATATAGTAAAGTTTTAATGTAACGGTACGGTAATTTTAAAAATGTTTGGAAACTTTGTTACAATTTACATTTGTCAAGACCAGGTAGTTGCATTCCTCTAAGTTTTTCCAAAAAAAATAACTTAACAGTATTTTATGGACTAACTGAAAATTTTCATAATTTAACGATTTAAGATTTGATTCTTCTAACCCTTCATAAATACCCATAACTTAGAAGTCTAAATTAGAACAAAATATGAAAACTAAATTATCCATAAATAATTTTCATTAAACAAAAAAACGTCTTCACCACTGCAGTGAAACCGTTCCTTAAATTTAAAAAAAGTATCACGCCATAGACTACACACACAACCACAGACCATAGTCAAATTCGGCCACCGATTGGTTCCGCGTGCCCAATTGAAATAGATATTATTATCATTATACCACGCCGTTACGAACCACAATTACTGTAATAAGCTGTAATGACAGTTATTACATACACTAAAAACAGTATTACAGTGAAAAGCGTAGCCTTGTCTGTAATTTCGTATCAAATGCGTGTCGTTGCGTGACTGGTGATTCTCTGTAATTTTATGTCATCATGAGCTGTCAGCCAATCAGCGAATGTAGCCTCCTGCAATTATCTATGTAGGCTTTGTATTATATATTTTTATGTACATAGAGTTTTGTGTATGAAGGAGACTAAATCAAAGTTTTGTTTCTTTCTTTGTTGTTGAATTAAATTGCTTTGAGTCAGAAATATCGAAATCTTTTTTAGAAATCGCATCCTTATTTTCTAAATTTGTGAAGTTTCTTTGTGGGAAAATGTAAGTAAGACTCTCTTATACAAATAGAGGCAGTGTTAATGAAGTCTTCTCTGAAATTTACATTCTTTTAAGATATCATTTAGTTACCTTCTTCATTTTTAGGGTTCCGTACTCGAAGGGTCCAGACGGAACCCTATTGCTTTCACTCACGTGTCTGTCTGTCTGTCGTTCTGTCACACGGGCTTTACGGCCAAACTGTGGGAGCAACAGTCTTAAAATTTAACAGTATAAGCATCAAAAATTGTATTTTTTTTTTATTTTTTAGGATGGAGTATAGGACTAAAGGAGAGGGTGAAAAAAATTAACCTGCTCTCAGTAGTTTAGAGCTCGTTAAGTAGATCAATACTGTATTTTCTTGTTTTAAAATATCGGAAAACAAAGGAATGAGAAGCCATCGAAGTAAGCTTTTCTTACAAAATTTTGTACCGAAGAATTGACTTATAAACTTGAAATTTGGTGATAATGAATATTATTACGTATATTTTACTAATAAATACCAATATTGATTTACCAGATTTTTTCTTTGAAATTGCTTCATTTTTTCTATTACAACCAACTTCATTTTGCGGTTTGGTACGGAGCCCTACATATGCGAAGTCCGACACGCATTTGACTGGTGTTTCTCCTTCTCAGAACGCTCCAACCGAAAAAAAAGGATTAGTCATGAAAGTCAAGCTTTTAAATTCCAATCTAGCTAAACTTCTTTGACCGCTAGATCATAATTAATTTCACTTACTACAACTACAAAAAAACATACATGATACACCACACATCCCCATACAGACCAGAAGCGACCAACTTACATTTGTCCCCAAAAAATCCCATTTGTTTCCCGAGTTAAAATTTTAAATACGCTTAAGTCTGTAGGCAATTATGGGCACTTTGAATTTGCGAAAAATAAACAGGGGTTGGTAATACCCCTTGTGTAGCCCTGCTTCCCTTATCAAGTAATGACGGGAGTTTAGGATCTAGCTTCACCTGATGCCTCGGCATGACTGTTTGTATTGAACCTGGTGGTGGTGCGGTGGTTGGTGTAGTCTCTTTTGGGTCTACTTTCCTGGTAGTCTTTAGTAGTGATGCTGAAAATGATGCTGTTGTAGTTTTTGGATAATGTGTAAGTAGATATTATTTAAAATATAGCTACTGGCCCTGTTTTTGTGACTATTCAATATTTCTTAGTTTTTCGACTTTCGTTTTTTCTCTAGAGATGGGTATCATCTGGTACTAAATTGTAGCTGTAACTAATATTTAAACCAGAAAAGATACCATAAATCTGGGAAAAGAAAATGCCCAACCGCAACCTCTTTTTTCCCCTTAAACTTTTTTTACCATAAAACCTATCAGCCAATTTTCTTAGATCAGAATCAAACCACGTATATCGAACGGGAAATTCCATTAAAACAAAAGAACGTATTACACAACAAGACAGAACAAAGATTCGTTGGTATTAAGAGACGAAAACAATAGCGGAGCAGCGAAAAACGGGTGAACAAAGGAGCGTGGAGCGCTCCCAACCCGAAATTTACGTTTAAAAACAACGTAAAATACCTAAAGCGGGATCCGTATCTATCCTATTTAGATATTAATCTAAACGAAAAAGCAAAAGCAATTCAAAATAGGCAACAAGCTAACAGAAGGGACGGGGCGGGCACAGTAATTGGCCATTTATCAAACTGCGAAGGGGTTAGGGAATGCTCCTGCCCGAGTCTGCCGCCCTGGTACGCGGCCGGGAGCGGCGCGGTACAAACTGCTTAAATGACAAACAAACATACAGATTTTATGTATTAAAAATGAGTATTTAATTGTGTTTGGATTTTGCATATTTTTTTTGAAAATGTGTTAAGAAATGTTTTGGAAAATTGATCCAAAGAAGGATTTCGTGATGTAAATGGCAAGTGCCCGATGTAAAAGTCCTCAAAGAAATAACAAATATAGTTTTGGTAAAATGGCCTTCCATGATTTCACGGAGTAAGTGTTCGATTTGGTCTTCATTTTGGCAATATTACCCATTGATCCGTCCGGTTCAGGTCCATCTATCCTTAGGCGGATCTATGGTCTGTATGATCTATTTTTATCACAACATCTACACAACTTCGGAAACTCTACAGCCACCCACAACCTCTCAACGCAGGCATATATCAAAACAAACATTAATTTAAAAAGTTCCCCTCCATAGCTGACAGAGTCTGAGTCCGCAAAAAGGACTCACCAAGGTCTTTCCCATAATTCGGAACAGGGAACAGAATTAATCTAAAACACCCGATACTAACGTAATTTTCGCAAAGTAATCCGAACCTAAACACACAGGTGGAAGGTACTGGGTCCTGCTTGATTAAACCCCCTTTTAAATTCAACATTTTCGGGTCCATAATGAAAGTTTCTTATCAGTAAGGCGCGTTTGTGAGTTATGGTCGTTTGTTTACAATCCCTCGGGTTTCTGCGCTCGTGGTCCTGATAGCTCGGCTTAATTATGTTATGTATTTATAATTATGATTAGGTGGATAATGTGGAAGCGATTTTGTGTAAAATATTTAAATTAGATCTATAAGTTTAGATTTATCTTCAGGAGGTTCATTTTGTAGCTATTTCTCATTCAAAATGCTTACTAAAGCTCATTGATTGTGATCCAAGAGTTTCTCTAGTCGCTCCAAACCCATTTTTATAATTAAAGTTACTTTACTAACCATCATTCTAAATTCTCCCGAAAACAAAACCTTTTAATAGAAAACCACTCTGTTAAATTACACAACAATGTAAAATCCAATTGTTAGCAGGTGCAATAAACACAAGCAGTACAAGAGGTTCATCACTCTGTCCAGACTCCCGGCTGTCAAAAGAGTGACCCTCGTGAAACCACCCGTGTGTAATGACTTTCGTCTATGGTGTCTCATTGAAAACCTTTACTTGTAATTGTCTATGGCCGGAGCTTTGGTGCGTGAGCTTTGAAAATGGAATTAATTTCGCCATTTTGTGATGGCAGGAAGTTATGAATATTTTTAGGTTGTTTTCATTTAAATAATTGTGTTTTAAGTGCGCATAGGCATTTCAAATTAAAACGAGTATGCAGAGAATAATGTAGTGTTTCGTTAAGACATTGAAACCAACATAAAGACAGTTAAAATATATTAAACACGTCCTCACAAATTAGTATTTGTTTAAAAATGTTGTTACAAGCTGTTACATACAATTCAGAGACTGATAAAATTATAGTTATTAAACGTATTAATTAGACGTTAAAACGAAAACGCTCCAATTAAAATAGACTTTTATTACAACGTGCGTCGCTCGAGCACTGTGTACGACAAGCAATAAACGAAAAATTACTGCATCTAAAATGATAATTAACAGCGTTGGGACGCATCAAAATGCACACTTGAAGCGTTTTCATGTTTTAATAAAGTACACGCAGCATAACCGGTGTAACGCGAACAGTAATAAAAAAAACATAAGCAACCATTACATCTTAGTTAATGGACATCAGTTTTCTAAGAAAATGATAAGGAAGATAAAAACTAAAATGGCGACGTTGACGTTACCAAATGCCACCCGGACAACGCTACGCGAACAGCTCATAATTACACACGAAAACATTATCTCAAGTAGGATCAAGCTAGATCGCTTACACGCGTTTCTTTCAAAACAATTATGTTAATATGTAACGAGCGTCCACCGCGCAATAATTCACAATTAAAACCCCGTGCCAGTGTAACGGAGCGTAATGGGCGCGTTCGGATTGTCAGAGAACGGGACGTCATAATCTGGGCGCGTTCATATTCGTGCACAAATCCCCGGCGCCGGCGCTTGGACGCGTTCAACTTCGCTTATAAATTCAGACGCGTCTGTTTTGAACGCAGTCATACGTAGGTATTAGGCGGGACTCAAATTAATACAACGGGCCGTAGTACACCTGCGCCTCGCTTGTTTCTTTCCTACGAAATTAACTCGGAGCTCGCAACAATGGAGCCGGGGGCTTCGCTCGACCAACTTTTGCGCTGTTATTTTTTTTCTCCAGCGACTGCGGTGGCTATATTTCAAACTGTCATACTTAATCTTTTTATCAAAGTTAGTTAAATGCCATAAGAAGTGCACCCGTCTGCCGTGAGCTCCTCATCTGCCCTCTAATTGCGTTTGGAGTTTGTTTGCAAACTTTTATTATGAAATTAAACTAGTTTTGATGCTGCTCTTAGTTCTGTTGCTATAAGCTGAGTATAATAAAGATGATTAAATACTTCGAGATTTGGACGCTTTTATATTTTGTTTCGCGAAGTAGTTTGAGGAGTGATATAAGCTGGTTGGTAAATTTTGAGATTAAAGGGTTGATAAACTCATTTAACAGGCGACAGAAAAGCCTTATTATATACTAGATGTTCCACGCGGCTTCGCTCAACTGGGTACCTATCTACCCATTTACTCTACCTACCCTACATACATGATTGTTGCGTAACTTAAACCATTTATGCAGCGCACGCAACGGAAGCCCTCAAATTAATAATTTTGCCTGTTTGCAACATTTTTCATTTATGCTCCGCTCCTATTGGTCGTAGCGTGATGTTATATAGCCTATAACCTTCCTCGATAAATGGACTATCCAACACAAAAAGAATTTTTCAATTCCAAGTAGTATTTCCTGAGATTAGCGCGTTCAAACAAACAAACAAACTCTTCAGCTAAGTATAGATGAGAACAGACTTTTTACGCGTTTCAGAGGATTTGCTTTACAGTTGTCCATTACACCATACATTCTGTTTCAGTTTCGCGTGAATAATTTAGGATAGTGAGCTGACAAACAAACATTCGGTAATAAATTTTATTTAAAGTCAACCCCGATGTTACATCAACTAATAATATAACTAACGCAGCTCCGAAACAACTAAAACATTAGACAAAATACCAACAAAATCTTTACTAATTAAAAGCCAACAGTTGTTTATTCACCGTTTCGCAGTTCGCAATACCAGGCGAGCAGGGCCTAGGAGGCGAATAATTTATATTTAATTTAAACAAGACGACATTGGTATTCGGTATACGAGTGCGTAATTAAAATTCCCGCGGCGGTGGCGCGCCCCACCCCCTCCCCGCTACCCCCCTCACCCCTCGCGACAGTTTTCGCGCCAATTTCAACGCGCCCGGAAATTAATTGTGACAGGAAGACGCGGCGGTCACATCCGGCCGCGTTCCGTTATACGCATTAAATTATCGGCCAGTGTGTCCCGCACAATAAAAATATTCAGAGCTGTCATAACAGTCCGCAGGTCGTACGGAACGAGAAGATTAAATTTCGCTTCATTAAACGTTATGTAAATTTTTCGAAGCTACAAATTAGAATGCGCCGGCATCATTTATTTTGCCAACATCGTGTCGATCATTTTTTTCTAAAAATCTTTCTGTAATTAACACTTATAAATCACGTCGCAATCATTCGTCGTGAGCAGTCCCAGGAAAGAGCGTGGGCGTGTCCAAAAACTAGATATTCGAAAACATCGAATTCCGAGTTAACATGATTTATCGATAACGATTACTTAAAATACCATGACATGTCACAAAACCGGTCGCTCGTCGATGTAATCGTGACCTGACTGATTATTTCCATCGTTATAAAACCTTATAAACTCGGTGACAATTAATAAGTGTCAAGTTTAACATTTAATTAAATATAAATCGATAAAATCATCATAATCCATAGCAATGGCGGCGCATTTACATAAGACGCGCGAATGTTTTGAATTTTTTCAAAAATGGAATGTGTTCGAATTAATCCGAGATGCGTTTGTTACGTCATCGACAAACGATTGGATTATTATAATCCAATGCCACCTACTTATGTTTCAAAAAGTTGCTTCTAAAGGGTCTGGTCCCAGTACAGGTAGTTAATATAAACTTTTACCGCCATTCTGGGGGAAACTACACTAAACAATGATAGATGGCATTTCTCTCACAAAGTTAACTACGAAATAAAATAGTAGTTTTCATTACCCTCGAACTGTTGACATCATAAAAGGATATTATTTCACACGTGAGAATCTTACAAAGACAACATCCCCATGGATTTCTAGCAATAAAATTATGGTACAGTTGCAAATTCGCAGTGGTAACACAACCCTTAACTAACCATAAACAATCTAATGTACTTTTAACAGGCAAAGGTCTTACAATGTCAATGTCGGTTATTCGAAAAAAGAAATCGATTTTTATTATAGGCTACGAATTTCACGCGAGTAACAATTGTTTGGTATCCGCTGGCATCTCAGCGAGAGTCGTTCGTTACCAACGTTAAGGGCCTCTAATGGCCTCCACTGAACTGGAGGCCCTTAAAATTTTAAACGTCCTTTTATTTATAGAGGCTCGACCGATATCGAGCCGTCGGATCTATTCGTTATGATTCGATTTTTCACTTTGTAATTCGGTTTAGTGTTCGGGGAAATATTAAGAGGAAATGTATCAGACATCCGACAGAATAACCTAAGTGAAAATTCAGATTTCGAGGTTTGGCTCTCGCCTATTTCCTCCTCCAATATTGGACAAATTTAAAATATATTCCATAAACTGAAAAAGAAAAATATATACTGTGTGTATATCCCCTATGTTTTCCTTTTTGATGATACATTATCTTTAGTAGCACTAGAACCCACATAAGAATACTCAAAATTGCGCTGTAAACAGAGGCCTTGTGTACAAATTTGACAACTATAAATGAAAAATGAAAACATAGAAGCACAACATTTTTTATTTAATTTATGGAATATCTTTTAAATTTGTCCAATACTGGAGAAGGATATAGGCGAGAGCCAAAGCTCGAATTATGACTTTTTACCAAGGAAATTAATACGCCTGGGGAAAGCCTTTGCCAGCAGTGCATGATGATGATGTCTAAGGTAATTCAGTCGGAGCTCTCTGCCCGCATTTCCTCTTAACACCTTTTATTTGTATCATGAGAAGTTTTAGAACATCATCAACATAGCACTAAAGGTAATCCATTCAAAAGTCGCGCTAAATAATATTATTAAATTCAGCAAAACTTGCAACATTTCTTACTCCTCAGTCGGTCTTATCTTAAGCCCCATTCCCACAGCATCCCACCACCATCACAATCGTTAGAAAAAACTCCTGCTTACTTCCCGCCCACGAACCGAACCCTGTCATAAATTGGTAAGTCGTCTAAAACGGTTAATTGCAGTCTGATTTATTAGTGTCGCCGTGTCTTATCGTCGGATCAGACGACACAGTCGTTAGAACATGGCTATGCGCCTGGCATCGCCTGTTATTGCCTGGTATTTCATCAATTTGTATTGCTTGTAATTGCATCGACTCTGCTGTTACTATAGAGAGACTAAATTAGGAGCAGGTAGTGATAGTTTGGACGAATTGCTATCAACACTGTAGTTCCAAGAGTAGATAACATTTGGCAGGGTAGCACAAATTGTGCAGGGTTTTGGCAGTCATTGAACATTCTTAATTCGTCAATGATTATATGCGTTATTAATTATGAATTATTGCCTGTTCATCATCAGAAGTGGGCTTAATTTTATGCTTGTTGACGCAATTATAATTTAGTTCCACCAGGTGGACGGATGACCTGGTAGAAGTTTCGGGAAATCATTGGATGAAGCCCAGAACAGACAGTTGTGGAGATTATAGATAAATCGTTTGCCCATTAGTGGACGTCTTCCAGCTCAAATTATGATGATGATCTTTAAATATTAGCCACCGTCAAAAGCACTAAAGACCAATGCACACACAACATGACGTATAGATTCCACAGTGTTCCATCGGCAGAATGCATTCAACACATAAATTGCACATAACGGTACTGTTTCCACAGTGTTACAGGTGCTAGTAGTGCTGCAGGTTAGCTGCGTTCCGGATACGTCCAACTCAGAGTTATTAGTAGAGGAACAAACCTGATCCACTTTGTTACTGTTTTATGAAAACTTTACCTACTCTACCTTTTTCTACCTTTATGTGCGTATAGTATTAGATAAATAAATGTAGAACAAAGACAGGGGGCCTCATTGGTCTAGTGGTACTGTTCTTTCGATTGCAGGGTTGGGTCAGGGTCTCATTGGCTGTTTCTATTTGGGATTTCTTAGTATCAGCCCGGAGTCTGGTGTGGTCCAGTCTGTTCAAGTGGCCAATTACTGGCTCTCTTTTATATGAGACTTAAACATAACAGGTGAAATGTAGGAGCATTATAAAAGAAAGAAAGAAAAAGTATTTAATTGTCACAAAACGGTAACTACACCTCTTTTGCGGGACTCAAGACAGTTAAATTCATTCTCTGGGACTTCGTCGAGCTTCATTACCTCGGCGCTTTTCTGATGGTCGTCACCGTTGGTTCTGGCTTCCAGGAGTTGCAGTGCTTTGGGACTAGTGCTGTGGGATTGTCCCAAGAAACAAAAAATAAAAATAAAACTACCCCACTGCTTTATCATTCGGGGAATAAGAGGCGATATTATGAAACGTGAATGGGACCGCAGTCATTCCTACTTATCTTTAAACCAACCTGTCCTGAGTGTGTAGCCTAGGAAACAATATATCAACCTCCATTCATATCTCCACAAAGTTGACCCATTAAGAACGCCTACCCAATAAATAAAACCGTAAACTCAAATGTCCCGAGACTTATGGTAGCAGCACTCCGTGGCGTCCATTAATATAATGTATCAAACAAAACGTCCAGTTTAAAAACATCGGAAACGATACGCTCTGAGAGGCTTTTCGATCAAACTGTTTATCTAGAAAATTCCCACTCCGACGTTATAAATTACGTTCTATATGCACAGGGTTGCCAATTGACAGTGACAGTACTATACCAGAGACAATACAACGCTCTTTTTTTCGATTGAATTCAAATTATTTTTAATTGGCAACCCTTTAGATATGGGAGATTGATGAATTGGGAGCATTTTTAAAGGTGCACTTGCAATAAAATGTTGCCAAAATTAAAAACAGTGTCGAAACGTTACAATTTTAATAAACGAAACCCGATACTAAATCATTCCGTGACATGTTTGATTTACGTAAAACAACAAAATGTTAGTTTTCGCAATAATTTATTCGACAGCAGACATTAACATTGCGAATTTTAATTGCAAATAAAAGTAGCATCACAAAATTCCTTCAAGCTCACCGACCATTTGCTTTTAATCGTTAACTTGATTAAAGAATGATGCACGCTAGAAACTAAGGACAATCAAAAGCCTTATCTGTCCGTAAAAAAGGCAAAAAGCCCTCGGTCCGACCATTGTTAGCGTACGATTGCGACAACGCGATTAAGCAACGCGCACAGCTAATTCGACTGAGGTTAACACGCGAACACACCATCATAGTATGCAATAAACCGAACGTAAAGGAAATAGAGATGTTTTGAATTAGTTTCCATGTTCTTGTCTCTGGCTGAGTGGCTATTCGTTAGATGATCATTTAAATGCTGGTAAATATTTGCGTAATTATTCAAGAGCATTCGGGCTGGTTAAATTGGAGTCCGATTTATTGTTCTTTGTCCTTTCCAATTAGGACTAAAGCAAGGTAGCTTCTGATAATAGGAGCACGGGCTTAGATTTAAGATATCTACGTACACCCCTGAGATCTAACCCTATTTGCACTTCCCAAGAGATAATTTGTGAAATGTCCGATATTCCTGAACCTTTTTGAAATCTGTGACCTAAACCACATGTCCGTGGAAATGAAGACATTTTTCGTGACGTCATCGCGCGTCAGGTGGCCGCTTAGAATTCTGATCCGTCCATCATTAATTTGACAAATGGGCGCGCGAGGTGATGGCGGACGGCGGCGCGCGCCCCATCGCGTTCCTTCAATTTATTTGAATTTAGCATTCTGTTTTTGCGATTATTCGCCTAACTTCCAATTAGGTTATTAATATGACGTGTTGAAAGAACTTCCAATTGTTTATATTTTTTGTCTATGCTTCTTTTGCGTTGTTAAAACCAACCCTTAAATTAAATGGATTTCTGCAAATAGAACGATCGGTCAAAACGGGACGCTGTCATAATATGATTTTAATATTTTTAATCCGCATTATTTCACGTTCTGCTATGGAAACAGAACATGACGCGTCTGTAAACAGAATTATAAAGCTTTTTGTTATATTTATTGTGATTTCCGTGTTGTAAAATTGTATTTTATTTATCTAAACGAGCCATGAAATGTATGATGGGCGATTTGTTTATTTTGATTCATTTTTCCGACTTTCATGTGGGCAGTAAGAACGAAAATATATCGAATGTTTATTGATCATTTTTTAATAAATGTATTTTTTTTCAATTGTTTTATTGCAATGTCGGTTATTACTGGTAAGTATTCGATTTCTCATGTCTCCGTCAGAATAAGATGTTCCATCAATCATTATAAGTGTCTTGTACTGTTCGTGGGTTTTTCGTTTAGACCTAGCATAACCTAACGTCTATCTAAACCTTTGTATTTTTGATCGAAACGCACAACGCTGCATTATGCGGTCACATAATTCCTCACCGCGGACTGCGTCGGAACAACAGACCATTCTAGACAATTTTTATATGATTATGTGTCCGGCACCGCATACCGCAGCGTTGTGCGTTCCGATCAAGAGATCAAAGCTTTACGCATTTTGTCTTCAACAATTGACGTTATCTACTGAAACGTCGCTGGGTGCCATGGTACCCTAAACAAAAATCTCTCAACCACCAGGCCGGCGCGCCAATTATACATACTAATGTAAATGTAGTTACCTGCTAATGGTGACAGCTTCTCATTCCCGTTTCTGTTACAAATGGAAAGCCCGAAAATATCGCAACAAGACATTAGGTAGGACCTGAAGATAAATGAGTATGATCAGTAATTAGAGCAAGTACCAGGCGAGCATACAAGACGGGAGTATTTGGTGCGACCCGCATCGGCCACACGCAATCCATCACTGCACCAAATTAGTTCGCGCGCCGGCCGCAGCAGCCGCACCGGCGCTACTGCCGCACTCATTAGCGGTCGCCTGTGTACCCTGCGCTCCTGGTGTTTAATTGTTATTATCATTAAAATATTGACGTTATTTTAGTGTCGTCATCACGTGGCTTTATGGAAAAAAAATCTACTGTAGTACCTCTACAGCAAAAACTACCAAACTGGTAAAAAGTCCTGACAAAAACAGCTAAAATCACTAAACAGTAACTACCATTTAGAAATATGACCCAGAATTTGTTTTAATTCCTTTAAAACCTCTGTAGGCACAGTCAAGTTTGAAGCAGTGAATTCTTAACAATGCAAAAGCTTACTTATACTTACTCCTAGGACGGAAATATTCCGTCTCCACCTCTAATTTGGTTCCAGAAAGGCCATCTTTAATACCCAGCCTTACCTGTACCAACAAAATTCAAATGCCCCGCCAGATGTTGTCGATAAATAACTGCGTTCGCACTTCAACCCTTCGAGTTGTTGTACAAAATAAATTCGGCGCACACGTCACCAATCAGAACAATATGGCGCCGGGTCGGGCTATTATCGCAATTGCATGTTATCCGCGACCCTGTCTTGGGATGCGGGCACGAAATTCGGGAGTTGTTGAGCGGTTTTTGGAGATATTGATGATTTACAAAAATACTATGATTTGGGTCTTAACTACTAGCAATTTTGTCTCTGCATCACCTAGGGATTAAGCGGTAGAAAATGCCTATGCCATTAATAATCCGCCTCTGTACTTCTGCGTGTGTAAAATTGGCTATGATTGACGATTCCCAAAAAAAAAATTTCAGATACAAAGAAACTTAAATCATCGTAGGCCATTTGTTGGTTTAGTCCTAAAAACGGAGAAAATGAGTATTTTTTAAGTGAGTGTCGCATTTTTCGATCTATGTTTCAGTGTAGAATAACTTTTGACACCTGAAAAATTTCGAATTATTATACCACAAAATTTCTGTTAATGCCTACTTTCACGTCCTTTGTTTTTGGTCCACATAGATAGCCTGCAAAAGATTTCCAAAGATGTTCCAAACCATCGATTTCAAGACACTTGTCGAACTGCGTCCAGTATTTCGACCGTCCCCGCTCACCGCTATACCTCGGGGCCACACTGAGCAAGCGTTTTGACACCATCTGCGACACTTTGAGATATTTACTGCCGATTTATGCCGCCTTGGTGTCTAATTAGTCGCCTGTTAATTGTACCTACAGACTATTAAATTTTCAAATGCGTATATTAAAGCATGATGATGTTATATTTAGCAAAAGGTTTATTTTTAGATGACCTTCTGATATCATCAATGAAATAAATTCAAACGAAGATGAATATAGAATCTATGCTAGCTTTTCGTGGTCCTGAAAAAGAAGGCACATGACATACAAAAGCGAAGCCATGTTAACATTATTAATACCTCGTTGCACAAAATCATAAAATCAGAACGTCTGCGGAAACTCAAAACAAAATAAATCGATGGCGCGACACGGTCGGGTCTCCCTCGCAATGGTAGAATAAAAACAAATCCGTGTGCCCCGACAATTAACGCAGTACCATGTGTTACTCATTCCGTGTGATGAGGACCCAGAAACTCGGGGGTCGGGAGGTCGAACTGGCGATATATTGCGCCCGGTAATTACACCCAGCGGCTACCAGGCTTCCATAGGATTAAGGAGCTATACGCCTTAAAATGAAGCATTTTCCGCTAACGTAATTTATTAGAGGCGATTTTTGCTTCTCCACTTTATGTAGCTCCGGTAAATTAATACTAGTGCGATTTATTGTTTTCAGTTTTGTTGTTGTTGACTTTTATTTTTGTTTGGTAAATGGTTTTGGAATGGACAGTGTGGAAAGTTAAAATTAGAAGGATTTTTCGCTTGTGTGAACGACAACTTTGTTTGTAGTTTTTTTGCCGCGTTCTGATAAACTTTCAGGCTATTAGAATTTTTGCAACACGAAAGCTAAATTAAGAGGATGCAGTACAGCTGTTATCAACAGTAGACAAAATAAACTTCCTTGTCCCCAAATAATACGAAACGCCCATATTTCGTACAACCATGACAATAACGCTAATTCACGCCTAATAACCAAACATTCCTCGAGCGCAAGAGTTCATTACGAAAACAACATAGGCAATATCCTTAACAATCCCTATACGCCTCCTGATCCCCTGGTTATAATATTTACTGGTCACACCTATAATTGCCTGATTTAAGGCAGTTTGTATGCGCTGGCGACGGCGGTGGATTTCATGAAAAATATTTATTGTCCGCCCGGACTCCGTGGATTAGACTTATTTGTACGTGACGGAGTCGCTTGGACCTTTTGTTTTTCACGACCAATATTTTCCGGAGCTTTCTTGAGAAAAGTTTCAGTTTCAGTAAGTCTTGGTGAGATTTTGACAGATTCTAATAATATTCGTACATGATCCATGTCTAAAAACCTTCTAAAAACAAACGAAAACAAAGATCTTACCTATGTATGAGCAATCAATCACTAGGGTAGCATATCTCCGGATATCTCAGACATCAAAACGCGATCCGTCCGTCGGACGGTATCCGCACTGGATTTGTCGGATTCTGTCAGCATTTGTTGCGGAATCCAAGTATTATTCACCCTTTTGAGTCTCTGTATCGTCTGGCAATGTTTAGTTAAGCTTACAGGGATCCTTTTCGTAGTGCAAATATCAAAACAAAGTTCTTGGCTTACGGCTAATATCCCTCTAACAATTTCGTGAGAATATTTCATCAAAACTTATAATTTTTATTGTTTCATATGGTTGTAAACCTCTGCCAAGTTGTTTTAATTATTATCCTACTAGCAAATAATGAAAAAGCAATTTGGCACGTAAATAAATAATTACCAGGGGTTCATACGCACCGCGCAAGTTTGTATTTTGAACCAATTACTTGGGCAATATGTTATACGTCTGTTGAATAAGTAATCTCATCGCGAGTGGGAAGCTGGGACCCGATGCGCGCTGCATTCCCAAATTAACTGTCACTATGAATTTTGTACGAACGTTCGGATATTCTTCCGATTGTTTTGTGATTCGATTAGTTTTTGTGATAATTGTTGTGTAATTACCGCTTCGACACGCACCCGTAATGGTTGAATACGCAGCGGCGCTAGCGAGCCGATTGAAAAATACAATTATTTTGTACGCTTGGTTAAAATTTTAATTAAAAAATACGTGTCAATTAAAGGGCAGTAGAAATATAAAATATATGAAGTATCTGCGAATTCTCGGTATTTTAATAAACATTAAAATTATCATAAATTAACCCTTAAGCGAAACATACGAAATTGACGTGTACCATAGAGTGCGAGGGTCGTCGAGATCGCACTATCCCTTGCAAGGGTCCGTAATTACTTGAGCGAAACATGGCTGCGCGTCCGATGCGTCTAATGTGTTGTTAATATCAAGATTAGTTCATTAACTCTTCATCCGGGGCCCGGGGTCCATAACACCCGGTCCGTCGGGAGAGGGGCCCGGCGCAAAAACGGCAAATTTTACGACTCTTAAGAGGGTATCTGTTAAATCGCGCTTTGTATTAATTTTGACGGCACCTGTTACTGTTATTTTGATGTTTTAGCTGCAATTAAATGTGAGGTTTTAAGATTACATGGCTTAACCTTTGTTTTCCTTGTGCAGAATTATAATTTTGTGAATTAGATAGAGGTTTTATGGTTTAAAATTTTAATTCAATGCCCAATGTAGATCTTTTTGATTAGCATTTGAAGCTAAGTTGCTCTTAAATATTAAATGGTCATGCGATCAGAATGGCCGTGTTATTCAGGAGCCATTTAACCCAAAAATTACATTAAATTCTGAATGCAATAAAAAAAAACGACGTTCCAAATGCATTGTTTTCCGCATCATAAAAGTAATAAATCACAAAATTCATGAAATTCGAAACATAGTTTAACAATAGACCAACACACATTTGACATTACCGAATTTGCATTTCTATGTGTGTTTATTTTATTTGTGACAACGCTCGGCGTTACCAGGGGCCCATAACTCATGAGCGATCTGGATTTGTTCGGAAGGGTTGGCGATACAATTGTTTGATGCACATTATTGCACATGCGCATGATATATCTGTTTGGTATGCAAATGCGACTAATTGTAATAAGATTTGGTACATTACCGCGTCATCTGATACGGAGGGGGAGTTGTTTTTATTTTATTAGGTGCTGTACGGTGGAGTGTTCGTGTTGCAATTGTTTGAGCTGATTTAGTGATGTTACATTTTTGCTTCAAGAGAAGATTTACATTAATTGCTGCTACTTTGCTTTTCATCTTCATGGACACTGTCATAGTCCGTGAAGCAGACATGATAGGAACTAATTGCCGTGTATGTTGCAATGGACCTGGGAAAGGGTTAGGAAACTACGCTACTACAGTACAGACTCTACATAAACACGTAACAGAATCAAAACCTATTCTTATATTATATGTAGTTACAAAATAACAGCAGAAATGGATGAGAAAACACATCCCACATAATATTATAATTAGTAGAAAAACACATTCGCCAGAGAATCACATTACGTAACGATAATAGGGGCGGCCCACTCGATCTCATGATGTCCTGGTACCAACTTATTATTGCAATTGCTAGATTTCCCCGGCTTTTCCCTAAATAGGGAAAGTTAAAAAGGTGATTTGATCCGGCAAGCACGTTCCGGGCCAGGGGGGTAGAAAATAAGGATGGAAGTCCGCCACCGTACCTACAGAGTATAAAATTTAATTTCGACTTCCAAGTTTTTGGATTTTAATTACCTGAAAGCGAATTAAATAATGAGTATGCGGGGTTGAGTGGAATTCCTTCAGTTAACGCTGAGAATTCGCATTTTGCGAGAAAGCGACGTCGAGGGGTTGGCGTAATTTATAATTTATCCTTACTTGATTTGGAATTACAATATCACGTTAGATTACATTTAGCAGGACTCCGTAAAGTTATTTGCTGGAGAACAAATTAATGAAATTGGAAACAAAGTTTTGTCTTTAGCCGTACGTACTTCGATGCATTTTTTTACGAAACAGCTCTCGTCTTACGCTGAACTTTACAAACATTACCAGAATTTTGTAATTCGCGTTTAGTTTATCTACATAAATTAAAAGATAGTGTTGGATACTATATAATGTAGATTGCCATCACATAATAAATGCACTAACTGTAGCTTTTCTTAAGCCAAACGCGAAATAAACATTACTCGCCACAATTTACTTTGTCATGGCGTCACAAAATCGGTAGTGCGGGTTCTTAAGCCCAGGGGGTGCGTACGACCCCCCCGAATTAAGCGTTAATTAGGGAAAAACGGTATTTATTACCCCCAGGTAATAGCTCACTCTACCACCTGCTGTTTATGTAACTAAACACAGGAAAAACTTTATTTTCTCGCCCGTTTCGCTTATTCCTTTAATCGTCTGCGAAAATTGGTTTTATGTTTTTCTTTTTGAGATTTACTGAACCTGTTATTTAGTTTGAGAAACTTGTCAATGCGATTTTCGTGGGACTGCATGGATATTTTTTCATAAGAGTTATTTGACAGGTTAGGATTTCAGGATTAGATAGATTGCCAAAGGGTTATCTTTGGTCATATAATTGCGTATGTGATTGTAATTTCCTCTGTTATTTATTAACGGGGTAGGTTGTGTATGCAAATTATGATCTAACAATATTCATACCAACGATAAGCTAGTTTCGAAACATTTAAATTACAAACACGAACTAAAATTTCCCCAAAACTTTTATCGGACACCCCCTTGTCCGGGGTAAATCCCAAAATCGTAATCCCGAGGTACTAGGGCGACATAGCTTATCGCCGGTGGCCGGAGCCGACGCCAAATGAAGGCATTAGTTTTCATAAAGCCGGCCGAGATAGCCCCCGGTCACTCCCTTCTGAGGGATGCTCTACTAGTGCCTAGCTTGATATATTGTCCAATGATATTTGAAACCTTTTTGATAAGCGAATCTAAAGTTATTTCAGTAGTGGGTACGGTTTCAGATAATAGTCATACATCTTATCGTCTCCGAATATTTTTATGCCAGAAAAGATCCCAGGGATGTTCCTATTTTCACAAAATTTTAACCTGATTTCAATCTTTGACCGGGGGATACCCGATGCATAACGTCCGGAATTTTGCAGAAATGCGTCGAAATTAATGTCTTTCAACAATCTTTCAAAATAAGACTGTTACCAAAACAAATAAGCCTTCTGAAACGTTCTCAAGACTTATGCTATCCTGGTAATCTATGCGATGCTCACTAGCAAAACACGGGCTCGGCAGAATTCGACATAATTCATTACCGCTTGCTTGTTTGCCCCGCCTGTTTGTGCAAAGAACTTTTGCGGAAACGAAGAACTAAGATTATGCTGATATGTTTGTTAGATAATATAATTGAATGGCGTTATATATTATGTGATCGAAGTGTGGATGGTAATCCTGACTAGGACAACAGAATGTTTGAGGAAGTCTGAGAAGGAGTGAAACTTGGCCAATTTTTATGAGAGGGTAGAGAATAGGCTTAGTGGCTTAGTTGCCAGGAAAATGCATCATGCTATGTATTTGTTTCTGTCACACACATACGTTAGAATAGAATATACTTTACAGTACACCAAAAAAAAATACACGTTATCTTTAACTATGGGTACTAAGGCGGTCTTATCGCTGACAGCGATATCTACCAGACAAGGAACGATTTATTGTAGAAAAAGGCTCAAAAACAAAAACTCTAACTTTTGAATTAAGAATCTAATTCTGAGAGTTGACAAATCTTCTGAAATATCTGTGCCTCAAACTTGAACTCAGCAACGCTTGACGGAAGACAAAATGGTGGTTGTACTTACCCGAATAAGCTCCTTCTACTAGGACTGTATATCTACTAATCATTATGTAACTAAATTTATAATTAAATCTGTATACTTATTAATATTTGTCTGTTTGTTTCAGGTTTATCAACGCGAGACGTAGGATAGTGCAGCCAATGATAGACCAGTCAAATAGAGCAGGTAACATTTTTCTTATACAACAGCTATTATTTGTGATGTACTTAATTTTTAAGCAGATTTTCTTTGCGAAAAATAAGTTTAAGAATGATAAACTTTTGCCTACAATGATCGATGATCGCATATTATACCTATTACAAATAAAAGTGTCTAGGGACGTCAAATAATTTTCCCTATTCAAAAAAGTCCCAACGGTCAAAAATAAGACTTCAAACGTCAATACGATTCGATATCCAAAATTCAAGACGCCATTACGAGACATTAACGCGTTCTGACCGCATCACGTATCGCTTCGGACATTTCAAATTCTCCGAGCACGCCCCGAAACGACTTTGAAGTCTAAAATCGAGTTTGGTGACCACAAAGTACGGAGTGGTTCATACAGTATGCAGGCCGTCGCATGCGGGTAGTAACGCTGCCGTCCCATGAGAATGTTCTAGCTTTTAGCGCTGACCGCTCGTGGAATTATGACTGCCTGGTACGCCCCAGCTGCGTTTAGAAAGTAGATTAGATAGAATTACTTTACTCTGAGTAAAATAGAGTGTATTGTTTTTGAATACCGATAGTTTGGCAAGATGTTTAGGTTGGGACAGTTTTTTCTCTCTCGTCTCCAATTTAGATTTTGCGGTTCATTCTCAACTGAATCCTCATTAAAAATTATTAGTTCAGAAAGTCCTATAAGTAGTAATTACTTTCAATTTCCATGTGCAACAAACAAAAACTGTAAAAACGATTAAAACGCTTACGAATCACAAAACCGGCCGAAATTTCTGCCGATAAAACCTTTTTTTTACCCATCCCGTCGACAATATGGAATAGAATTACAAACGACCAATTCTATTTTTACTTTGTAATTGTAGCACAGTCCATAAAACGTTCCCGGGTCCCTCGTACGTAGCCAACAAAAATTCCGTTCGGGGGAAAAAAGGACGTCGCAGAAAAAGGGCTTACTCCTGCGAACGCAAGAAGGGTAAAAAAGAATAATGTCCGAATTCGTTGACCCGTCCCGAGCTATCCATCACTCGCCCCTCCGTCGACTATCGGCGATGTATGCTGCCCTGGTACCTTTATCTAGATGTGTGGATGTTGCCCCCCTTTCTATTTCAAGATTAGAAACGGGCATTTTCTTCATTTCTTCTTAATTTATTTTATGAGAAAGGAGACAATAAATCAGAGGTTTTAATCAAAAACTTCGGACTTTTCTTGATTAGAAGCTCGATACCTAGTAAATGTATCATATGTTTAAGGTCGGTCAGTTCAGATAGATGACTAATAAATGTTGTCTGAAAACAGTAAGATCTCAATCTGAAATCTCAAGTATTCTTGAAGGAAATATTGATGACGAAGGGGATCCATGGAATATCAACTTATTACTCCAGGCATCTTCAGTAAAAATGTTTCACCTCGTCGTCTATTTATTGGCAAAGTGCATTCGTTTTCTCAATACAAAATGCTATCGCATTAAAGTTACCAGGCTGTCAGCACTCAAATATCGCGACACCAAACACCGGGAGTACATAAACCGGGTACAGTTCTAAATCTCGCGAGCCAAACGGGCGGATGTGGCCGCCCGGCCAAGTTTGCCGACGACGGAAAATGGAAAAACCGGAGGGGTGGAAGGATAGATGGAAAATTGTTTTGGCAATGGACTAAAGAAAATGGCCACCGCATTTCCTGCGGTCAAGCCAAAAGGCGCTTTTCCAATCACTATATTATTTGTCGTGCGGCCGCCCTGCGTTTATGTATTCCTAGTGCGTGCGATGCGATTTGCGCCCGTGTTTCGTTTGCCAACCTTCCCTGTTTGCAGCGATTCGCTTGGCTGATTTTCAGCTATTAAGTTTGCTGTTCAAAAATAATGTTTTCAGTGTAATTTGAGTCATTCCTCCTCTTTGTTTCAAATCGCGGCGTATAATGTAGCCAGTGTTGCCATATTCCAATCAAACTATTGGTTGCCCAATGAAACGTCTCCCATTCATTACCGGCACGTTAACACAGTCTATCTCAGTAGTTCAACGTGTACACACGCCATGTCGCAGCGCTAATGAATTTATTATAAGCGCATAAATTGCCCTCTGATGCGACCCATTACGGTGCCTGACTGTAAATTACAATTCGTTGGAGCACCGAACGATCGTTTATTGGGCATTCGGCGAGGATTAAAATCCGTTCTCTCGTCACCGATGCATTTATTAAAAGCGAAATTAATATTCATATTTTTGGAAACTAGCTGCTCGGCTTTGTTAACTTCGATCGTGGATATGATTAACAGTGGAAGCGGTAATTAGAGCTTGTCAATGTCCGGAAAAATTGGAGAGGACCTGACAATAATTAAATGTCGTTAGTAATGATTAATTAAGGGGATTTATTTTGTTAATTAATAGTTTTATATGAAACCCATTAAGATTTTACACATATTATATACAAAGCAGAATTTGTCTCGTGTAGTAACACAAATGTAAACAGCCGCATTTTGTCTGACGTCGTCAAGACGACTTCCTCCTAAATCATAGTATCCTGGTAGTTGAGCCCCTGTTCGGGCGCCCGTTATTACTTCCTGCGGCCCTGGTAGGAGACACGCGCCACTGGTCCGGCTCAATCACCCACTTTTGCATTGTTTGCGAAAAAAGCAATAAAATCATTCGGAACTAAAAAAAAAAGGAAAAATATTGTAAATGTTTTTTTGGTACAAAAGCAAGGTTCACATGCGGTTCGTAACATGATATTTTTTATTTCGGGTATTTTTTCAAAACATTTTTTCTTACAAATCAATACGTAAAAAAATATGATCAATATTTAAAACAACCTAATAACTAAGTACATGATATAAGGTATTAACGCTTCTCATAATCGGCAAAATAAACTGTATAATCCCAAAAGAAAAATTATGACTTAAAATTTTCACCCTACAGTTAAAAATACTCCAAACCAGACATTGTGAGCAACGCAATTGCGAAAGTTAAGAAATCCGCTCAATTTTACCACAAAACTGTTATGGTTTCCGCTAGCGATATATCCATGGGATTATCAATCGTGCTGTAATGGTGTTCGTCCATTATAGACGTCGATTTCCGACATCCTCATGGGGTCTTTATGGTGGTACGCACCATTGCTCCTTGAGAGTGCGGGACATGTACGGAACCACTAATGTATAGAACATGCCTATAGTTTCTGGATTACACTTGAGATTTCTGAAGAGAAAGAGCTTAGTATAAAACTTTTTGTGATAGTGAATTTATATGAAATGAAAATATTACAAAGAAAATCTGCTTATAAAATTGTGCTATGCGAAAACTTTATTTACAGCTAACATACGTGGGACACTCAGAAAGTTTTGCGAAACTAAAAAAAATTGTTCTATTCGTACATATATTTTTATTAAATCTTTTCAAAGTACTTTCCACCAGCCTCTATACAAAGATTCATGCGCCTAAACCAGTTTTCAAAACACTTTTTCCAGTCCGCCGCAGACACCTCGTTTACAGCCTGCTCGAACGCAGCCAGCGCATCTTCCGGCGACGAAAATTGTATCCCTTTGAGCTGATTTTTTATTTTTGGGAATAAAAAGAAGTCACACGGTGCTAGATCAGGGCTGTAAGGAGGGTGACCCAGGAGTTTGACTGGCGTGCTGTCCAGGAAGTCCCTCGTTTTGAGTGCGGTGTGCGCAGGTGCATTGTCGTGGTGGAGCAGTAGCCCGCGGAGCCCTGTGTTTGGTCGCTTGTTGCTTATAACAGAGAAAACTTCTGGCAAACATTTGGTAGTATACCATTCGGCATTAATGCTTCTTTGATCCCGTAAGGGAATTGATACCAAGTGGCCAGTCAAATTAAAAAAGCTAGCGATCAAAATCTTACCCCCGCTTCTAGATCGCTTCACTTTGGTAGGCGTTGGCTCATTTTGAAACACCCAAACAGTCGACTGGCGCTTGGTTTCTGGGTCGTATTGATAAATCCAGGACTCATCACCTGTAACGATGTCGTAAACACGCCGAGACGAGCCTGCTTCAAATTTGTTAAGCATATCACGGCACCATTCCACCCGGGCCTGCTTCTGAGCATCGGTGAGGTTGTGCGGCACCCAGCGTGATACTATCCTCCTCACGCGAAGATGGCTGTGTAGAATCTCGTGAACGCTTCCCGATCCAATCTTCAATATGTGTTGAATCTCCTGATATGTAATTCGCCTATTGTCTTGGATTAAATTTTTCACTGCTAGCACGTTTTCTTCGGTAACAGCCGTCAAAGGGCGACCGCTTCTTTCGTCATCCCCCAAAGTTGGTCGACCGCGCTTGAATTCGTTATACCAACGATACACGGTTGCCTTGGAAGGGCCTTCATCCATGAATGCCATTTGAAGTCTATCGTACGATTCATCCGGTTTCAGGCGACACTTGAAATCGTATAAAATCATAGCTCTAAAATGTTCCCGGCGCAGATCCATATTTCAGTGAGACACAATACTTTGAATTAACTCGCAAAAAATGTGGAAGGAAATTTTGAAATTGGAACTTACTTATTTTTACTTATAAATAATCATATTTTCGAAAAACATTATAACTGGCCAGTCTCCCATATATAAAAACTTTTTTTCGCAATACTTTCTGAGGGGCCTGGTATTTCTAAAGTGTCTTCAAACTTAAACTCTGTGACTATTTGGAAAACATACGAAAAAATACAGATACAGCATGAATTTAAAAAGTATAAAAAGATATTCACAAATATAGCATGATTTTAAAATTTTGAAAAAATATTCACAGATAAAGCATGTTTTTAAAATTTTGAAAAAATACCGAACGATACAGCACGATATTTTAATGTTCTCAAATGTGTTAGTAACGACAATACCCAGCTTACGCTGGAGAACCAGCCAGCCTAATTAACCGGGCAGTTTTCTATCCATCAGTATTCCCCCACGCGGGCCCTAGCGGAGCTTACAGCCCGGAGGCAACCATGGGCTATATGATGGACGGCCAGCAGATGATGCACAGGCCGCCCACCGACCCCGCCTTCCACCAGGGATACGCGCATTACCCGGCTGAATACTACGGCCACCACCTCTAATGCAACCTGCATACTTGTACATGTAAGTATTTTGAACCTTTTGTATACATTGATAAAGGTTTTTTTGTATAACAAGTACCTTTGGCATAATGATGGCGATTATTTACTTCGGAAACGAATAAAAACACGGAATACAACACACTCTCTTGACAGCTGTCATAAAAGACAAGATAGCGGCAAACGATTAGTTCCGATTTTGGCCGCGCGCAGACTTATAGAGAGAGAAGCAGATTGCAGAGTGCAAAATATCGGTGATTGTTGTAGCCAATGTAGGGCATAACTTCAGCTAGTAAACTAAACATGTGTAGTTACTAGAATAACTCATTTTGTGCTATAATGAAATCTGCATTGAGAAGAAACATTGATCGTTTCCCACGAACTTCGAAAGAGTCTGACTAGGCCTTACAATAATTGAATGGACAGCAGTTTTGCATATAACTTCTAAAAGTTATGACTATACCCACTACAATTTATCTACTCCAGTCTTAAAGTTCATTCTCGTTCCAATTTATGAAATCTCCAGAATCGTGTTAAATATTTTTCATAGTCATCTTTTATGTATTTTAAATTGTAATCGACCCATTTATAACTCCGACTCCACGAAAATATTTCAAAAAAAGTCGTTGATAAACGACAGAATTATAATTATGCTGTTACGGCTAACGCATAAAATGCATAATTAATGTTTAATATATTCAGTTGTAAATAACATAACCAAACGTCAATATATTTGTGTTTTTATTTACAGATATGAATAACGTTGACATCGCGCGGGCTGGCTGTCCGCAAGCCACTGCCGCACTCGCCCAGGCTGAACAACGCCTTATGTGATACAGGCACGTGATAATTACAGGAGAACGATGCTACATGTACATAAAAAAAAAAACTAAAATAAAAAAACGCGACATTTTTGTAATATTTGAAACAGTATACGATCTCCTAAAATTAAGTTTTGAAGTCAACTTTAATGGTTAAACTAAAAAATGTAAATGTTGAACGCGAAGTGACATGGACGCTGAAACATAAACGGTGCAATCACCTATTATAAATAACGGTTTTATCACTCGGAACAATAGGAGCAAAGTTGATGAATGTAACAATAATGTGGTTTGATAGTTATCGTATAAATATTTATAGCTAATTGTGTATTGTTATTACGTAAATATAAATAAATAATTGAATAGTTGTGTAAGTTGTAACTATCACAGTACTTGGGTCGCTGTCGACAGAAAGGTAATAGATATGGGACTTTTTTTGTAAAGGAGTTGTATTAATAGGTTTTAGGTTTTTCGAAGCAACTTTCTTTGTTATTTGAGGAGCGGTGTGGGCTGCAGGCGGAGCAGCGCGGCGGAGTTAAGCTGGGAACAAATTATCGGACGCGGCTTACGGACGCGACTGACAGCCGCGACTTATAGAGTATCTAGGTAATGAATGTACATTACATTGTGCAAACAATCGGACGTAAGTCATGGACGTGACCTTGGGCGTTCGGACGTCTGATAGAGATCTGGCAGCCGCGTCCCATACGACTGTGCACACATATCAGCCGCGGCTGTAAGTCGCGTCCGTCAGCCGCGTCCGATAATTTGTTCCCAGCTTAAGTCTCTCGCCATTCACCGCAGACAGCGCCAGTCGTACGTCAGTCGGACTCGCCCAGTGTGCATCGCTCCTCACTATTTTCAAAAATGTATAACTCTAAATTGCGTTTACGTGTTGCGTCTGTTACCTACCAACTAATTTATTAAATGTAATTATCAAGCTCAAATTGTACATCTATAACGAATGTCAATTTCTTGAAAATTAATTGTCCGCGTTTAATTTACAGAAAACATTTTGAATACATATCTTTGAATTATATATTTATTGTAATGATATTGTATATCGAATATCGTTTCTCACCTTGCCTTGGTGTTCGATAATGTAGCACAATTTGTAACCAATGTATACGAAACACAAAATGATATTTTACAATGTTAAAAAAAATGAGATTTTTAGGTCTATTTTTTGTCTTGTGGATGATAACCTGATATTGATTGCCTTCTACGTTACCAGGAGACCATACACTAGAAGATGTGCAGATTAAAAAATAAGTATAAAAACTACAAGGGCCGTGTTCGGCGAGAAGGAACCAGTCAGTTATTTATTTCATAATCTGTGGATCTTTCACACATATAATATTTATAATTGTGTGATTTTCACGACTGATGAGAATCTGTGAGCTTCTCCTAGATTACAAATAACTCCGTGGTGTAGAAAATAACTTTTTGCGTAAATTTTAAACGAATAATTCTAAAATTGTCTGATTGGTGTTACCACGGAATGACTTTACTGTGAGTGTTGATTATAAAATTAATGATGTTTTTCATAAAATTTATTTAAATTAATAAAAATAGTGATGCATAATCAGAATCACTGTTAAATAAAATAGACGAAAAACATCTAAAATAAAATAAGCAACTATGAAAATGGAAATTATAAATATCAAAAAATGTATACGAATGTCTAATTGATCGCTCACAGTACAGTAGTAATTTACAATGTTTTCCAAAAATATTTCACGTGAACCACTTTATAGTAATGCGGTGCATTACGGCCTTATGTCATGTATACGAACGGGAGATATAAAATGTCATCATTGGTCCTAGCTAAAACTTTGATAGCAGACTAAGTTATCCGAGAACAAGCTTTATCCTAGGCTAAATAAGACCACATTTGTCTTTTAACTTGCAATACGACTGTTTGTCACGTTATTTAAAAATATATATAAATATATCTTACAATATTATTAGTGTATGTTTCATTTCTCATATTTTTTCAAATACCTGTTAGCGAAATAATATGAAGATTTTATCCATTCGTTTTAGTAATACGAATTTTAAAAATGGAATAGTAAGGGTTTCCGAAAATGCCTTTTCGGACAGTCGTATCGCAACTTAGCATCTCATTTTAGAAAAAAAGTTTGTTAACTTTTGTAAATAATAATCATCAAATATTATACATACGTCATTTTTACTTTGTATAAATACAGTTTTTCTCCAATGAAGTCTCAGTATTAAATAATTTGGAAAGATTTTTTTTCTCTTGCAACACCAGACTTTGTTGATACACAATTATTATTGTTATTTGCATTGCGTGTAATATATTTTTATTAAGAGGAAAATCTTAAATAGTAGTTGTTAGGTATTAATGTATTAATTGAAGAATTTTATTTTGATTTTTCTCTTTATTATATATGTATATGTACATTATATATAATGATTTGAAAGTCATCAAGTTATTGTAAATATAGCTACTAAAAAATGGTGAACATGAGCGTCAGTCAGCGGTACATTTTCAATTCGATGAAAAAAGTTAATTATATATTTGTATTGTATAATTTCGGCGAGGTACATATTATAAATAAAAACTATACGATTAATAGTATACTGGTTTATATAAAAGATATAGAAACAGCTGACGCTGACGGGCCGTTGTGGCGGAAATCTGACGAAACTGTGTCGGCATTATGAATGCTACGAATTGTGTAAAAAATATTAAAACCTAAAAAAAAATATCTTGTTTCATTTTTGCATAAACTCTTTCTTAAGACCACACAATGCATCACTCAGAGAATATTTGTTCTTAATAACAAGATGTATATATAGCTATCACAATAAATTTATATCTTACTATTTTAAAGAGCACTAGGTACCCAGAAACATAAGAAAATGATCCTATTATACAAAGCAGGCCAAAAGGTCAATCTATTCAAAACTTTTTAAAAGAACACACACACAACGGCAATCCACCACTTTATCAACGACCTCGTAGACAAAACTTCGAAACTACACTTCAAAACAAAAAAAAACAAAAGTTCTACTCGCATGAATACGTTAAAATGTCTATAAATATCTTTGGAAACAGTCGTCGACAGAGCAAGGTGTTTGCCAACGGCTATAGTTTGCAACTTTCACAATTTATTTGAAAGAAGACTAAGTTTATTGTGGAAAGGTAACGTTTGTCTGAGTGATCGAAATTGTATGGGGACGGGGAGTACAGGAGCGGAAGGAGGTGTGATAGAAAATATAGATTGCAATTATGAAAATTATAGGTATAATTTGTTGACTGTCAAAAGTAAATTTTACATGGTATTATTTAAATGCGTTAAATATCTTAACTGACACACTTCATGGTTTTAAAATAAAATAAATATTCATAAATTTAAAATTTTTGCAGAGTCATTATAACACAAAGTTTCATTTAGATTTTGGACAAACAAGTTGCATATTAATAAACTAGAGTTAATACTATTGTTTAAAAATATGCATTTTTATATTTGACGGGAAAATCAGTATCATTCATCAGAGCCAGTTGTAGAAATTCATCCGGAAGGATAAAGTCGTAAGAACATCAAAGTACCAAGCAGCTGTAATTAATTAATTAATGTAAAATTACATCATTGCTAATTATAACACCAAATTACTATTAGGGAGGTATCCAAAAAGGTATACCAGCAATTACTTAAATATAAGAGGATGCAGCAGAAAAGAAACAGTCGGATGGATGGATACAGTAGGACAAACGTTATTGCTAGCAAAACCAATATAAGTTTGCCTCATATTCTTTTGGATCGCCGTATCATGATAGGCCAGTTCGAGACCAAAGTGCTACCTTACCGTGTGGTCTATGGTACCTAAGGCATAAAAAAACTAAGTCGAAAGTAAAACTAACATTTCCTCATAATAAAAATGCGAATCAAATTAAACTAACAAGCAAAAACAGTACTAAGACAACAGAATCTCGAGCGGTTGCTACGTAGCGGCAGTGCTACGCGGCGTAGAGTTTCGTAGCGGCGTAGCGTCGTAGCGGGCGTGGCGGCTCGAAAATGGCGGACGACAGTGAGTAATGGCACACTGGGACGAGTCCAGTGACGCGTACCGCAGGGTTGTCACGTGGAAGGAAACGTAATTATTTTTTTTAAATTCAGGAGAATTATTTTAGGCCGAATTAAAAAACTGAGTTGACAATATGCAGATCAAAACTGCCTCGTTAGCCTAGTCTTCGCAAGCAATATTGTTTTTTAGCATGATGACCTAGTTTCGATACCCCTGTCTTCTCATTTTTAAATTCCGATTGACCTATGAACTTGATTTGCGATAGTGTTTATTATTACGTATATTTTACTAACAAATACCAATCTTACTAATATTATAAATCTGAAAGTTTGTATGGATGTGTTTATTTATGTTTGTTAGTCAATCACGCCGGAACGGCTGAACGGATCTGGATGAAATTTGGCACAGAGATAGATTATAGTCTGAAATAGCACATGGGCTACTTTTCATCCCGGTATAATATTCGCTTGGGATAATAAAACACTTTTAACGCGGGCAAAGCCACTGGCATATCCCACACGGAAGACCCTAAAATGTGCGAAGTCTGACATGTATTGGACGGTTTTCTTAAGTATGGCAAAATAGGCTTGTCCCCTATTCTCCAGTTTTGTTTTAGGTCCCAAGTTAAGAGGAAGAAAAACTTTCATTTGATCAAGTAAATTAACTGAGATATTTTAATCAATTCATTAGTATGAGAGGGAAAATAAATAATTACAGCAACACATTTTTTGATTTGATTTTTAACCAGATTTTCTCACTTTAAGTTTCCTTCATCACAATTATCGCGAATATATTTTTATAGAATAGCACTCACTAGTTGGAAAAACGATCACTTGTGCTATTCTGCATTCAAAAATAGCACTTCAGTTAAAAACTCAGACTTCTACATTATTCAGAAAAAAAAATGAACCTATTGCAAAAACAAAATCCGCACAGATCCGTTGCGCCAGCCCTACGTTTTTTCCTCGAACGGAGCACAGTAAGCAACGCAGCGATTGTATCGCTCGCGGATGCTCCGAGCGGCCCATTTGTCAACCTTAGCCCCCTTCAGCCCCCTCCCCCACCAGCACCGAGCCACGAGCCCCCGGCGACAAAAGAAAAGCTTCAGATGAACACTGAAACTACATCAATTTATGTTTGCCTGGTATGAGATGTGCAGGAATGCGTCCTTTGTAAGTATTTTTTGGGGTCCTGAAACATCTATACAACAAGTATTATTCATTCAGAAATCATGCCGAAATCTGGTAAATTATTGTTTGTCTAGGCTAATGGCAGTCGCTTTTTTTTAAGTCAATACTAGCTTTGCCTCGCGGCTTTGCGCCTGTGGCCAGTCTCAAAGGAACTGTGCATTTTTCTTTGATAAATAAGAGTAGACAAAACAAAAACTTCAGATGAACACCGAATGTGCAGGAGATGTGCAGGAAGCCCTTGTAAGTATTTTGGTCCTGAAAAGTCTGACAATCGGTTTAACTCTGAATTCATGCTGAAATCTGAGACATTAATGTTTGGTTGAGGCCAAATGTCAGTTGCTATGTTACGAGTATAAGATACTATACTAGGGTTTTTTCCTGAGATCCCAAGAACAGTGTATTTTTAAGGGATAGATAAAAGTAGACAAAAGAAAAGTTTCAGATGAACGCTGAAACTATATCAATTTATGTTTGCCTGGTATGAGATGTGCAGGAATGCGCCCTTTGTAAGTATTTTTTGGGTTCCTGATACCAGGGTATCCAGCAATCTGTTATTAAATTATAATTGCGTGGTCGAGCCCAACTGGTATTTGCTACCACAACTTAACTCAGAGTTAGTTGCTAACACGAGGTTAAATTGGTAATGTCATACATAATTTGCCCGAGTTACCTACTAACTCGGAGTGAGAGTAGATAACCCAAAGTGCTTTCTAGGCACTAGGAATCGTGTATCCTGGGATAAAAAAAGTAAACAAACGAAAAGCTTCAAACTGGAACAACATCAATTTATGCTTGCTTGGTGAGATGTGCAGAAATGCGCGGCCCTTTGTAAGTATTTTTTGGGGTTCTGAAAAGTCCGACAATCGATCGGAGTACCCCTAAATTCATACTGAAATCTGAAAAACTAATGTGTGTGGATGAAGCCACATACATGGCAGTACCTTGATTTTTATAAATGTGTTCTTGCACGTATCCCTACGGGCTACTGGAACCTTGCATTTTCTAAATCAGAATGAAATCAGCCAGGTACATTTTACCTTACGGCGTGCAAATCTCTCTTCTATCTGGGATAATAAGTAGAATAGATGGAGAGAAAATAAATAAATAAAAGTAGTAAAAAGAAAAGCTTCAGAATAACACTGAAACTACATAAATTCATGTTTGCCTGGTATGAGATGTGCAGGAATGCTCCCTTTGGAAGTGAAATATCTAACAACCGGAGTAACCCCGGTGCTGAAAATATTATGTTTAAATGATTGTTTACCTGAAATTTGCGAAACTTTAGTGGCTGTGGGCAGGGCACATTGTTCACAGAACGGATCGCCGATGTGGCTGAAAAGTTCTATAAAGGCGACCGCGAAACCCGAAGTCGATGCGTTGGAAGGCCTCCCACTAGGTGGACCGATGACCTGGTTAAGGTTGTGGGAATCCGCTGGATGCGAGCACGGGACCGGTCAATGTGGCGACGCCTGGGTCCAGCAGTGGACGTGTGTTGGCTGAAATGATGATGATGATTGTATATCAACACATATTGATGACGTCTGTATTCCTCGATGGGTTATATATAGTTTCACCAATTATGTTTAATTCCCATGTATAATGGGCAAACCGGTCGTCAACGACCGGGCTACAAATCCAGACTCCGGGCTGTACTGATAAATTGGATGGAAAACGTGATAACATATTTCACGACCTGGAAATTGGTTCTACGTATTCACGTTCAGCATAGGCGCTTATTATTATAGTCGAAGGCAGAAGGCAAGGTTTTGATAGTTTAGAAATTCAGCCACGGCTCAGTTAGTCTTCTATATGGTAAGGAAAAGGTCTCGCACTTTCTTTGTAACTGAATTTTAGTCAGACAAAGTAACTTGTATCACAATCCTTTAAAATTATAGATAAAAGCACAGATTTAGGGCTTTCTTAAAGAAATGCCACCCCAATTGCGTAACTTCAAAGAATGGCACTTCCGAGCTTTGCTAGCATTCATTACTTCATAACTATGTTTAAAAAAAACCTAGACCGTTTTTTGACTGTCTGTTTTTGTCTACACTTGTACAAAACTGGTTGAAAAGGAAAGATGAAATGCCCTGCAGTGGGCAACTCAGACTGCTCACTCTGTTCGGAATAAACTCAAAAACTACTGAACGGATTTTCATGCGGTTTTAACCAATAGAAAGAGTGAGAAACGAGGAAGGTTTTTGTATATAATTTGTCACGGGCGAAGTCGGGTCGCTAGTAAAATAATAAGTAATAGTTTAGGGCTATGTACCTATTGTAGAAACCATTAGTATGAGGCTAGGCAACAAAGATTGCTTTTCTGATTAGAAAAGTAATTTTATGATGCCCATGTTAAGCCAAGAAAAACATAAACAAAGCTAAAATACAATTCTGATTCGATTGTTCTTTGTTCCTACACAATTGTTTTCTGCTAAATAATTACAAGTTCCATTATTTTCATTCTCCCATCCCACCTGCCCTTAACTTCATAGGACAGTAACGTAGTGAATTTACAAGCAATTATAAACTAAGTTTCATTACGTCCAGGCGAAGGTACCAGGGCGTCATGACTGGTGCGGAGGCATCGAGCAATTTCCACTCAGGGCTAATTTAAGACGGGACCACGACCGACATGTTTATTGGTTAATTAAAGTTTTACTCAGAAACAAACAGTACCAGGGACGCAGAGGACGCTTGGAGGGATAGCAAAAACTGGGCTTACAGGGGCTGTGAAGCGTTAATGAAAAGTATAAAATCTTAGCTTATTTTATGAAAACAGTTAGTACATTAGAGTTTAGAGAATCGAAAACTAATAATCTCAACTAGAAACACACACACAGACTTATGATAAAGGGCGAAATTGTTACGTGCTGTCTTAATGTCTGTGGGATAACCTGTATTTTTTTTGTATTTATTTAAAAAAAGGCATTTATACTACACCTGCTCGGAAAGTACCTTGATACTTTATCAAATTTACGGTAGAAAGTACGTCATTGCATATCGAACAAATATGCGGCGAGAAAACGCATCTGAGCGGGAGAGAAAAGTGTATGAAAATCCATTTCTTACGTGGTTTTTCTTTTTTAATTTTGGGTAAGACTATGCGCTGGTAACCTAAATATCAAAAGCCAAAAAGTTTTTACAGTGAGTTTTTATCTCCAAGTTCGCAAAATGACACTGGCCACTAGCTGTGTGTTGGATGGTGTCAAACAATTTGAAAAAAGAACATGTGAAAATTACAGACGCCATTGGTCACTAACTGCAACAATTTCAATATAAATTTCAATTAGTAAAGATTTAGTTTTTTATTTTCCTCGTAGGTGTAGTATAAAGCACTATGTATCACTCGAGAGAAAGTGCGATTCCCGATCTCGGGTGTTTTAAACCGACACCCTCGACACCCTCGACGGTAATCGGTCACTTTCTCCTCTCGGTGAACAATGTACTATTATTTACATAAACTACAAATCCTACAATACAATGTGTTTATATCGCCTACATCACTCACTATAATATTTCGTAATACTATGTTACTTAGAAATAAAACAAAAAAAGTTAATAAAAAAAATAAAAAAAAGCCGTTAACAATAAGAAAATCATGTTGTGCAGTCGGAGAATACGTGTTTGCGAGCAGGCTGACTAAAACCCAGCAAGTAACACAGCATGATTTTCTTCTTGTTTACGGCTTTTCAAGCAACGGGTTTTTTGATTTTTTGAATTAACTTTTTAGTAAATACTAAAAAGTTATAAATAAAAAAGTTAATTTCAAGTTTTAAGATTTAGGTATATTTAAACATATAAGTGTTTTATATTTTTAAAATCACCTCTGAAAACCCTTTATTTTATATACCCCACACGATGGGTTTGGAAGATTTTCTTTTTGTCCTCCTCAATATGGCGCCCAAAATCCGCCATTTTTCTATTTTAGACTGATAAACACATTACCCTCCTGCGGCAGTTGGATAAAAATATACGACGGCGACTATCGAACTTATCCGAACTTTTAATTTAAAGTCTTTTTGCAGGGCTTTTCAATTTTCAAAATTGCATGGGACTGCATGTTATTGCAATACACCCCAATCCTAATTTAGTGTCAAAGACGAATGAATATACATAATACCCTTTACTTTTAACTGTCGGTTAGAATAGTAATGCCTAAATAAACAACATTTTTATTTCTCCTCCATCCCTTGCCTGAAGAAAATTGTTGTCCCGGTCGCGGATGCAGGCCTAGGAAACTTGTGCGTGTTAAAATCACCAAAATAGGCTAGAAAACGAAAAACAGACAGGACAGCTGGAAAGATATCTAGCATAAATGCAAAAAAAAACACTTTATAAACCTCATTCGTAAGCCTAAAATTATTCTGCAAACGGTACAATATCAAAAACACCTGAACAGGCCACGGTTGGCAAAACAATAATCCAAGTTTACAATTTATCCGAGCGATCCCGATTACTTGCGCCTACCGACTGGCGCAAGTAGCTCTACTACACTTCAGAGTAGGAATGAGACAAGGTATCAAACACCTTCAACATCAGCGGGCTTATCAGACTCTTATTTCAAGCTGATATTACATGCTGTTAGTGAAGGAGTTCGTAAAGAAGGAAGGAAGGAACTCTAGATACTCCTTTGGTTTAAGTCACATCATAATTTATAATGTAGTTTATTTTTATCTTACTGTATTTATTTTATGTTCTTTGTATCTATTTCAACATACACGACAGATTTGGTTTCCGTACGTCACGTCCTATGCGACCACTGAAAATCAGCGCCGTGCTGTGGGTCCCCCACGGCACAGCATTATGCTGAGTGGAAGCCTTCTCGCCACAATCACGACATGCATCTGCCTGACATCTTTTTCACCCTATTTCTTTTCTGTTATAAACAAAATGTAGGTAGTATATGTAATTATTGTTTGATTTATTTCTCGTCTTTACTAACTTAATTTAAGTATTATTAATACTATTTTTAAGGTTTTAGCTTAAGTATGTTTTTATATTGTATGTATGTCGTTTTGTGACAAATAAACACTTTTTCTTTGTTTCTTTCTTTCTAAGGATCGCAGCTGTTCTGTGGTTTATTTCTGCCAACCTGCATCCATAGGAAAAAAGGCGTGAGTTTATTCATATGTATGAACGGAGAGTCATGTTGTTTTGTATCATGTCCTTCAAAATGTTATCACCTATAAAATAATATTGTATTGGTAGAGCCAGGCACACTAATACAACACTGTTATCCGCACGAAATTAATATTTCTACCGTATAAAGACAGTTGTTATGGAACTATAATTATTGTTGGTACGTTTGAAAACCTGAAAACAACTATAAATGAGACCAATTCGTAATTCATAGGTACAAGGAAAGACTTCTAATGTTCTTATTACTTCGAAAATGTATGTCAAGTAATACAAATGATCTGAATTCATTTTCATAATCAATCACTACACTCTTTACACTATAGCATGGTGCAGATGACAGTTTCATTTACGTATACGCATTTTTTGTAGGTTAACGTCATACCATAGTTATACCATATACCATAGTTGTCTGTATGACGTTAAACTACAAAAAATGCGTACACGTAAATGCGTAAAAAATGTTATTGAAACTGTCACCCGCACCATGCTACAGCGCAAAGAGTATAGGTACGTTGTCTGCCGTAATCGACGCAATATTCTCGCTGTTCATGGCACAATAAAGGGTTACAGTGGCGCTCTACACCCCATCCATACTCTACCGGAATTCGCCCACTCGCCGACCCCGTAATTAACGCAAAGGACAACTAAACAGTAATGAGTTCTACTAGGATCACATAAATACATTGATTCTGTTACTGTAAACATTGCCTGGTAATTGGTACTCAGCTAAATTAGAAAATTAGGTGCTTCACACTCATCTGGAGACTGATAAGGTGATAAGGACGTCGTGTGTGTAAATTAGGACTAAATTGTGATGGTGTTTGCTGGACAACGTATTTTTGTCAACTAGATATTTGCTCGTGACTTTGCTTACATTAAATTTATATTAAACGATTTTTTCTCAAACATGCATGGAAATATTGTCATTATTTTCGAAAAAAAAACAAAAAACCCGACTGCTTCAAAAGCGAACTAAAAAGTCGTAAACAAGGAAAAAATCATGCTGTGCAGTCGGAGGATACATATTCGCGGGCTAGCTGACCAAAATCTGGTGTATCCTCCGCCTGCACAGCATGATTTTTTCCTTGTTTACGAATTTTTAGTTCGCTTTTGAAGCAGTTGGGTTTTTGATTTTTTTAATTACGTTTTTTTATTTATAACTTTTACTTAGTGTTTTTTCGAATTAGAAACATTTAAACATATAAGTGTTCTATATTTTTGAAATCACCTCTTAAAACCCTTTATTTTGATATCCCACACGACGGGTTTGGAAGAAAAAAAATTTGGGCCCCCACAATATGGCACCCAAAATCCGCCATTTTTCTATTGTCCAATTTTAATGTAGCTTATGACAGTCGCAGGGTTAAGACACATCGATTGACATATGAATCATCAAAATCGGCCACCGCGTTTGGTTTCTGGAACGCCATATAGGAACAAACATACATACATATATACATACATACATACATACATACATAGTCTGATAAACATTACCCTCCTTCGGCAGTCGGAAAAAAAGAACACGCGTAGTATCGAATTTACGGACAACGAAAATCCTTTGCGGGAGCGTTTTTTGAATTTGGAACATTTCAACGCTCCAGCAATGGTGTATGAAACGGCGTGCTGGGGTTATTAGATACTCTTTGATTGGATCTCTTTTATCATTCTTGGCATACCAAAGTAAGTCACTTTGCTTAGTACAAAGTACAGTACAGTTGCGTTCATGTGGCGGTATAGCCATAAATGCGTTTGCCTTTCGGCACAGATGATAAATAGAAAATCGGTGGCAAAGCTGAAAATTCGTCTTGATTTGTTATTTATACATTTAATCAATATAAATGTAATAATAATTAAAATGATTTCCAACGGTTCAGAGAATGAAATGGAGATTGATTGTACTCCACCAGATTTAAGACCAGAAGCCGAATTCAAAAAAAAAATACATGAAAGTATATGAAAATTTTATGATTTGGAAAAACGATTAAAAGTGAATATTTTCTCCGAAACAGTATTTTTGGCGTATTTTAATGAGATTGCTAAAACTAAAAAGCCATCTACAGTATGGGCAATTTATTCCATGCTGAAATGTTAAAAACGGCATTAACTTGAAAAAATATGGAAATTTAACTACTTTTTTATTTCCCTGCAATCTTTTGAGAAAAGCACTGTATATACCTCGGCGGAAATGGCAATTGCCTGTCTCGTATTAGTGAAGTCCTCATACTCGACCTGCAATTGCCTATTTTCCGGTCTTTGCAATAACGTATTATTACAACCTTACTTTTCCATGGTCTCCCATGGAAACATAACTGAGAAGGTCCTTACCGTCGGGGAATGGACTAGTGCCGCAGAAGAATGAAGAGAGTGAATGTCCCAATGTACCTGCCATGCCATCTCTTCACCATTCTTGCTTGCCTGGTAGATATGTTTGGTGTATGAAGCTTAGGTTAATAAACAAATGTACCCGTGGTTATCAAAAAAGGCATATCAGAGAAAATGGTTTTTGTACAATGTGATGTGACTAGGCATAAAATATATTATGCGTACAGCTAAGTAGTGGAATTCCCTGCCGGAATCTGTGTTTCCCGATAGCTACGACCTCAGGGTTTTTAAGTCAAGAGTGAATAGGTTACTTCTAGGCAAGCGTGCTTCACCGTCGACAACATCATCGCTTACCATCAGGTGAGATAGTGGTCAAGCGCGAGAACATCGGAAAAAAAAAGAAATTGTGAGATGTCGGGATGTATACTTACCCAGACTTCATATTAAAAATGGACATGGGCAGGACTATTTTCAAGGGGGTGCATCGTCAGCACCCTGACTCGAATAGTTTTCATTGGCCCATCTTTGTCGACTTATACAGTAAAGATTGAGAACCAAAGAAGGAAGCTGCCAGAGTGTGTGAAGCGAACTCGAAAAATTTTACACCTCGTTGATATCTTTTTTTTTTGTATTTTTTTTGTATACTTGCAACCCTTCTGAAAATGGAATAAGGGACGGTTCCTAAATTGAGAACCTAATTGGAGTTAGAACGTGTCAAACTCTACGTAGAGGTTAACAAATAGTCAACTTCTAATTCTTGATTCCTAAATCAGGGGTAACTTCCCCATTTATTTTCAATGAATTCATCGCCCTGGAACATTATTATTTTAGCTTTGAGAGATAGAGCGGGACGCATCGCTTTGTAAGTGGAGTACCAAGGTGCAGGAGAAAAGTGTGCCAACAAAATCTCTGCTGAGACATGGGATTACAACTATGTACCTCATCGTCAGGCTTTCTCACATTGAGAGACAGTGAGCCATTATCCACCACGCAAGCCCAGTAAGACTTGGTGGATGTCAAAAGTCTTCGAATCTATAATTTTAAGGTTCCGCTAGTCGACGGCATGAACTATTTTGTGCGCGGGGTTAAAATGCATGCTGTCTCATCCGACAACACGTGAGAACGAGAAAGATGCTGTGATGAGCAGTAAGAAGCTAGTTCTCGTACGAATTAGCACTTTTGAAAATTTGTAGCGAAATGAATGATGACATAGGACGAAAACAAGTGCGCGAAATTTTATAAACAGACCTTTGGGAGTCTAGATATCATGACAAAACTACTAAATATATATTTATGAAATAAAATTATTTACATTATTGAATTACTAATCTATCCCTGTATGGAGGCCGTTTTGCAATTTTCCTTCTTCTTATGGTATTTATTTCCACCCAAAGATGCGTTAAAATTAGTGTTAAAATATAGAACTTTCGACGCTCATAACTTTCAAAGATTGTGTTTTTTTACTTTTCTGTTTTCATACAGGGCTAGATAATGATGAGATAAATTGATATAATTTTTTATTTTGAACGTACATCGTCAAACAGTGGAGCAATCGCCAGACTACGTTTGAATGGAAGAATTTTTGACTAGTGTAACCTCACACTTTTTTTCAACACCGTTTTGAGAGCAGTGGTGATGGAAAAAAAAGTACACAAAATAAAGGTCCCAGTCTGGGTTCGAACACACGACATTCAACTGTGAAATCAGGACCGATACCACTGAGCCACCAACCACTACTCTACAACTATGGCACTGAAAAAAGTAAAACATTATTGAAAGCGCTGTAAACTTAACAGCTATAAACCTAATCACATTAGCTCTAACTTAAACACGGCCATATAGCCATAAATCGTATTTTAAAACCTCCCGCTGGCTCTGCGCTCCTAGTACTCGACGACTCCAACTATTTCACGTTTAATGGACCAAATAACTGGCGTGATGGCCAACAGTGGACTACGTCCGGCGTTTTGAACATTTTTCGCGGGGATATTTCCGTTTTTAGCCTAAATTATTGTTATTGTTTTGTAGGACTATGTTTTATTAAGACTATGTCGTCCTGGTAGTTGGTTGATATTGTTAGGTTTGTTAAATGTTCTGTGGCGGTTGTCTGCCTAGTTTACTTCTTAAAAATATTTATGTGGCAATACAAAATTCTAAATTCTATTTTCTAAATTTTAGAATTTAACAGAAAACTTTTAAATTCAAGAGGATTTTTATCTATGCAGCTTCGTTCTGAGGGCTCGTCAAGTGCTAATTAATCACAACCAAAGAAACTGTAACTATATCCAAGTGTTAAGTGTGACCACCAATCATCCTTGGTCCGTGTTTAGGACTGGTAAAGGTCTATTTAACTTTAGAAATAGCGTTTGCTATGATTTTGGTAAATAAAGTGCTACACAAATGAGCAAATAGAAATCATAAGAGCGGTCTAGATTTGTATTTACTATTTTCCTAAGTCTTCAACCAAAAACATTCCCAAAATTGTCGTACAAACAAATACATTGAAATTAAGCGACAATTTAAAAACGTGCACGCATCTATTAGCGCTGACCGCTTCTAAATCGCACTGTACATTGCGCGCTAGGTTAGCTCGGCCGCAGCGAATTCATCACTCGCGCGGCAATGAAAAACGTTTGGTCGCGCGACGCGGCGCCGCGACAACTAACGGCCGTGTCGCTTTGACGCTCGTGCGACAAGTCGTGACGGGGTACGGTTGGCAGAAAGTGGTGTGAAGTATGGCTAGTATCCACTAACAAATTGTGCTGAAGAGAATTTTGCCATTGTTAAATTATGTGAAGTAGGTGGCAGCCAGGGTGACACGCTGAAGGCCAAACAAATGGACATTTCTGTCTTCGCCATCAACCTCATTAATGGAATCACTGCCAAACATACTGCGAGATATATCAGAATTCTGCTATATTTACTATAAAGCAGCTTCGTTATAACTGAAGAAAAAAAAATCTACTTCGTCACAAGTCTAATTTATGAAACAAATGTCAAAAAAAATCTTTTGTATTTAGTCCTCCGTCATCTAATCTGCTAACGGTACTCCAGTAGTACAACAACAATGATCGCTTTCCACACAGGGTACTGAAAAATTTGTCCAACATGCGAGCGATGTCGCAGAGCACAATATATCTTGTGCAGTACCACAATCCATGCTGGCCGTACCAGGCTATCATATAATAAGAGGGAGTTATTGTCCAACTGCAGTACAAATGCATCTTCTCATGCATAGTAGGAGCATTGATCACCAATCTAGCTCAATTTACAAAGGTAAACATCCAAATAAAATGAGAATGTTAAGAGGTATTATGTCCAGTAACTTATGGAATAAGATACGTTAACTGTAAGACAAGAGACAGGTTGAACAAAAAAAACACAATAGTTTTTTTAAAGTTGAAATTACTTGGAAAACAATGAACATGATTCATGAAAGAAGATGATTGTAAACCACCAAATAAGTGTTATTATTTATTTATATAGATTAAAATTTACATAGTATAAAACACTTAATTAACAATAACTACCTATAATAAACAGTTAAATCAAAAATTACGATCAAGTATAAAAAGGACGGGAAATAAGTTTTTTAAATAAGTTGGGATAAGATCAGAGGTATGCTGATATAGTGACAAATTGGTGATGGTGGGTATTATGACCAACATTGGGTAAAGTCGGATTGAGGATGAAATAGCAAAACTTTCCGCCTGGTAAAAGAAAATTTCAATTACCAGGATCACATAGCGATGTAGAGACAATCGTAACAAGAGGAAGACGCGTGTGGACCGTTCCGCCTAGTACATTGCATCAATTGTACTAGGAGCACATGAATGTAGGGCGATACCGTTTAGAGCTCCGAGTAATATGTGTAGGAGGTTGAATAGCATGGAATAGTTTTACCAGGCGCACAGATGGATGAAGAGATTGATTGTTCTATGCACATCTTTGAGAAATCATTCACCAATATTTGAAATGTATGTCAGTTTAGAATTTGATAAGAATGAAGAAGATGCGTTACCGGCTGCACAGATTGGAATGAAATTTGGCACACGGGTAGATCGTGTACGGGAGAATAGATTGCGGAATATTTTTTATACCGGATATGTTTCCGTTGGTTAATTTTCCACTCGCTGGTAAGGAAATATTACTATTTAAACTGGGCATGAACCTACATTGCTATATTAGTAAGCCAACTACCATCGCAGATCTTATCTAATTCAATTATAAGTTACATAACCCTATAAAAAACTAAGGATTCACTTCCATAGAAGATCCGACAAAGCTCAAAATATCGGCAGCCAAAAATCGTATTTCAAGACAACTGGCTACCTACGCACCCATCTACCCTACCTACATACATGATTGTTGCGTAACCGAAAGTTCTCAAAAAGGAATACTTTTTCCCGTTTTTGCAACATTTTTCATTTATGCTCCGCTCCTATTGGTCGTAGCGTGATGTTATAAAGCCTATAATCTTCCACGATAAATGGACTATCCAAGACAAAAGATTTTGTCAATTCCAACCAGTAGTTCCTGAGATTAGCGCGTTCAAACAAACAAACTCTTCAGCTTTAATAATATTAGTATAGATAGATAATTGAAAATTTTGTATTTTTTCATCATTTAATTTGAATCATTCCGCATCAGATGGACTTGCCGAAAAACCAATTTAAAAAAAATCCTACTTATATTATACCTACAGGTGAAAGTAACTTATGTCTGAATGTGTGTTACGCTTTTGCCACTTTTTACTCATAAACCAAGTTTTTACCAACATCAAAAAAAAAAGTTAAATCAAAAAATCAAAAAACCCGACAGCTTCAAAAGCGAACTAAAAAGACGTAAACAAGGAAAAAATCATGCTGTGCAGTCGGAGGATACATAGTCGCGGGCTGGCTGACCAAAATCTGGTGTATCCTCCGCCTGCACAGCATGATTTTTTCCTTGTTTACGTCTTTTTAGTTCGCTTTTGAAGCTGTCGGGTTTTTTGATTTTTTGATTTAACTTTTTTTATTTATAAGTTTTTAGTTAAGTTTTTTTCGAATTAGATACATTTAAACATATAAGTGTTATATATTTTTGAAATCACCTCTTAAAACCCTTTATTTTGATACCCCACACACTGGGTTTGGAAGAAAAAAAAAATTTGGGACCCCACAATATGGCGCCCAAAATCCGCCATTTTTCTATTGTCCAATTTTAACGTAGCCTATGACACTCGCAGGGTTAAGACGAATCGATTGACGTATGAATCATCGAAATCGGCCAACGCGTTTGGTCTCTGGAACGCCACATAGGAACAAACATACATACATACATACATACATACATACATACATATATACATATATACATACATACATACATACATAGACTGATAAACACATTACCCTCCTTCGGCAGTCGGGTAAAAAAGTAAGAGGTTCTCAAATAGGTTGTATTTGTTTTGAGTAAACAATATTTTTTAACGAAATTCGATCAATGTTAACGAGAAATAATCTTTAACAGAATCCTTTTTTTCTCAATACTTTATATCTATAATACCGCTTTTTGGCTTCCGAGACCAACATACATAGTACACATCAAGATATTTCTTCATTCTGGATACGACTCACAAGTATGGCGGTCCGCTTTCAACCAGATTATTCAATTACGTCGCATTCATTACAGTGCACATCAGAAATGTTAAGAAGGCACATAAAAGGACTGCAATTTCTTTATTAGCTCATTCCAATTCCGGTGACGGCGATGTCAATATAAGAAACATAAGATAGATGCCAATTCACAACCATCCACTAACGAATTCTCCACTTTTATCGTAACAACCATAAAACATACCAGCAATTTTGAACTTTATCGAAACAAGTTACGACTCAAAATCGTTTCGGAAAACTCGCGGCAAACGCAAGCAATATCGTCCAAATTTAAAAATTACAAACGACAATAAAATATCACACTTAAAATCACAGCAATAAAACTCAAAATGTTTGGAAACTGAATTCGAAATACAGCGTTTCCGAACTGGCTCGAATCCGATTGTTTACATCGATCATCTGTCCTTTTCGCTCTCGTTGTAAATCGTATCTGTTGTCCCGCTCGTTCGGATACGTGACTGAACATTTAGATGTTCGCTTGTGCCCAGATAATGGCTCGTAGGTTTGACAATAACATTAGTTCGGATACGAACCGCTTTGATTGGATTATTGAAAGATATCGACATGCTGTGATTTATGATCGCCTGGTCAAATGTATAGCTATCCGGTATATAAATTAGCACCTACATACTTCTGTTACATAAGCATTGGTTTTCTGGTGTTATAAAAAGGAAAAACCAGATGTAAATTTAATTTTATAAACAAGCTTTTGTATACAAAACCGGCCAAGTGCGAGTCGGACTCGCGCACGAAGGGTTCCGTACTTGGTAAATTGTGGTTTACGATTTATGACGTAATAAAAAAAACTACTTACTAGATCTCGTTCAAACCAATTTTCGTTGGCAGTTTACATGGTAATGTACATCATATTTTTTTTTAGTTTTATCATTCTCTTATTTTAGAAGATACAGGGGGAGGGACACATTTTACCACTTTGGAAGTGTCTCTCGCGCAAACTATTCAGTTTAGAAAAAAATATATTAGAAACATCAACATCATTTTTGAAGACCTATCCATAGATACCCTACACGTATGGGATTGATGAAAAACCACCAAAATTTATTGTATTTTTTCTATTTTTGTGTGAAAATCTTAATGCGGTTCACAGAATACATCTACTTACCAAGTTTCAACAGCGTAGTTCTTATAGTTTCGGGATAAAGTGGCTGTGACATACGGACGGACAGACAGACATGACGAATCTATAAGGGTTCCGTTTTTTGCCATTTGGCTACAGAACCCTAAAAACCCGACTGCTTAAGAAACGAACTAAAAAGACGTAAACAAGAAGAAAATCATGCTGTGCAGTCGGAGAATACATATTCGCGAGTTGGCTGACCAAAACCCGCAGGCTTACTACGTATCTTTTGCAAGAGCAAAACGATAGCGATTTTTTCGCAATAATTGCTCTTCTATACAGAAGTTTTAGAGTTTTTGGCGGTTTTTTTTTTTAAATAAGTGCATTTTATAAACAGCGAGCGATTAGCAAACGATTGTGTAGGACCTACCGTACCTACACTGCGGGTAATTCCGACTTTTATGGCATAAAGCGTTTGATCGCTATCGTTTTGATCTTGCAAAAGATACGTAATAAGCCTGCCGATGTATCCTCCGACTGCACAGCATGATTTTCTTCTTGTTTATGTGTTTTTAGTTATTTTCTTAAGCAGTCGGGTTTTTGATTTTTTGATTAAAATTGTTTTTATTTATAACTTTTTAGTAAACATTATTTTTTCGTATTAGGTACACTTAAACATATATGTGTTCGATATTTTTGAAATCACCTCTTCAAACCCTTTATTTTGATACCCCACATGATGGGATTGGAAGAAAAAAAAATTGGGCCCCCACAATATGGCGCACAAAAGCCGCCATTTTTCTATTTTGCAATTTTAATGTAGTCAGTGACACTTGAAAGGTTAAGACGTACGTTTTCATATTTAAAAAAAGCGTTATCACGAAAAAAAGCCGGCAAAGTGCGAGTCGGACTCGCGCATGAAGGGTTCCGTACCATTATCGAAAAATAAACGGCAAAAAAATCACGTTTTTGCTATAGGAGCCCCACTTAAATATTGTAATTTGTTGCATAGTATTTATTGTTATAGCGGCAACAGAAATACATCATCTGTGAAAATTTCAACTGTCTAGCTATCACGGTTCATGAGATACAGCCTGGTGACAGACAGTGAGTCGGACAGCGGAGTCCTAGTAATAGGCTACCGTTTTTACCCTTTGGGTAAGTACGGAACCCTAAAAACAAACATGTCAAATTTAACATCCAAGATTGGATTACACTGGGACAGGTGAAACTAATTATAAGCTTATTAATCTGTAATATTTCCTTCAATCTTCAGTTAGCAATTAGTAAATTCCATAACCCAGCAACCTGTTCCAAAGGACAGCATCTCTCGATCCAGTCTCGTAGTCTACAGCTGGACATCAACCAAAAAAAAGCTCCCTTCAAAAGCTTTAGCTCTTTTGGGAATCTTCAGTAGTGAGTTTGAACACATCGTTATCGAACAAACAGACTAGTCAGCAAATAACCTGTAACTAGCAAACTTTGGACAGATACACTTGTCATTGAAAAGCGTGTCTTTTCTAATGTCACAGTAACTTTGTTACCACTTCAGGACTCATCGCTGATTTCTGAATTAAGTAAATGAAGTTTTGAGTATTTGTGAGAGTAGTAGTAACACCTCAATTCAGAAACCCGCCCTAAAGTTTTTTACAATCCATACTATAATAATATCACAGTACTGCGAAGAAAAATTTTTTTTTTTTTATGAAACTAATGTTGAACTAAATAATGCAAATATGAACTTTATTTTAATGTGTCACGTCACATTTTTTACTGGCGTTTATTTAAATAATAGATTCCTAAAATTTTTTTTTATATGTGGACTATCTATATAGGTATTCATCATCATCATCATTTCAGCCGAAAGACGTCCACTGCTGGACATAGGCCTCCCTCAGGCGTCGCCACATTGACGGGTCCCGTGCGTCTCGCATCCAGCGCCTTCCCGCAACCTTAACCAGGTCTTCGGTCCACCTAATGGCAGGCCTTCCAACGCAACGTCTTCCGGTTCGCGGTCGCCATTCCAGAACTTTTCGGTCCCATCGGCCATTCGTTCTGCGAGCAATGTGCCCTGCACACTGCCACTTAAGTTTGTCAATTCTTTCGGGCTATGTCGGTAACTTTGGTTCTCCTGCGGATATAATAATTTCTGACGTGATCACGCAAGGAAATTCCGAGCATAGCCCTCTCCATTGCCCTTTGGGTAAATTTAAGCTTTCTGATAAGGCCCATTGTGAGCGACCACGTCTCGGTCAACACACACTGGTCATAGACTTAGGTACTTATTCATAAAAAAAACAGTAAATTCGCTATTTCTTTTTAATTCCTTACTTATTCATTCACACTAATATTTTAAAGGCGAAAGTTTGTGAGTGTGTTTGTATGTTTGTTACTTCTTGACGCTCAAACGGTTCGACGGATCTGGATGAAATTTGGCATAGAGAATGATTGTAGTCTGGATAGATTATGGTCTTTTCATCCCGGTATATTTATTTATTTATGTTTCCTTGGGTTATGAAAACCTTTTCACGCGGGCGAAGCTACTTGCAGAAGCTAGTTAGTCTATATTACAATTCTGAGGATTCTGAATATAAAAAGATTGTCCAAGAAATTTTAAACGCCTTTAAAAACTTAGGTTGTAATATGAGACTGAAATTTTTTTTTCAAAAAAATCTGGCGATTGAGGAGCAAGTTGAAAGGTTTCATCAAGATTTAAAAGAGATGGAAAGAAGATATCAAGACCATTGGGACGTTAATATGATGGCGGACTACTGCTGGATGATATGTAGAGATTAAATAAAAATTCATAAACGAAAACCAACAAAACGCAGTATTTTTCAAAGATGAAAGTTGTTATTGATTTGTTTTCTTTGTTTGGTATTATCATTTACACTTTCGTATTTTATGTAAAATTGCTAGTCTCAATAAAATTTAGAAATAGTATTTTATGAAACTGTTGCATAAAATATGTGAGAACCATGTTCCTACTTATCAAATTAATTAATTTTACTGTTAATGCTTTTTAATACTTTATACCTGTACGTAGTATAGTGTGTAGAGCTATTCTGGGTGTATCATCCTCACATATATTGATGTATGTTAATATTGTAAAACACCAATTTTTTTTTTAAAAAGAGTAAGTATGAGATAAGAGTGAGAGAGAGTATGGAGTTTCTTGTGCGTTCTTCTCCATAACAATCTACTTTCCGAATGCACGGTAGAATCATTTTTTTTTTTTTACTTGTAAATTTTTATTACTTGTAAATTTTAATTTTAATTTATGTGACGTTCAAAAGTGCCGTTTATTGGCCTAATTGAATAAATATATTTGACTTTGACTTTGATGAGTGTGTGTTTAAAAACCCAGCCGTAGGCCGCCAAAACCCAGCACATCACCGCATTAACCGCGCATGCGCTACAGCAGACACATGCCACAGACAAGTTTTTTTTTCATATGTGTAGTGTGTACTATAAAAATGGCGCGCCAAGCTTATGAGTAAATATGGGCAGAGAGCGCCGACTGAATTTCCTTAGTAAAAAGTCATAGTTCGAGGTTTTTCTCGTCTATATCCTCCTCCAATATTGGACCAATTTAAAAGATATTCCATAAATTGAATAAAAAAGATCTATGTTGTGCTTCTATGTTTTTCTTTTTTCGTTTATAGTTCTCAAATGTGTACAGTCTATGTAAGGCTCTATGTTGATAGTGCAATTTTGAGCATTATTTTGAAGGTTCTAAAGATAATGTATCATCAAAAAGGAAAACATAGAGGCATATTATATAGGTATCTTTAATTTTCGCTCTCTGCCCATATTTCCACTTAAACTTTCCATTACAAAAAAATAATCGATGGAAACTCTTTAGTTATATTTACTTCTTGGATTTGTGCTGTAACGTAATAGAAAAAAAAGTTTATTAGCAATATTTTGTTCGAGAAAAAGTGTTATAATAATATGATTCTATTTTTAAATTTTGGTATTGTATTTTTGTGAAACTCGTTTTGAAGTTCATAATTCGAATATTACGATATGAAAGTATATGAAATATATAAAAGGATTCTTATCATTTAATTTAATTTTGATCTTGTAGTTATTTCTCTTCAAGCACTTTACCTTTTAATTCTAGTAAGTGTGACGTGATATATATCATAATTATGATTGCATTTTTATAGTAATTTTAAGACAACCACAACGAATATCAAAAGCTTAAGAAAAAACTTAAAAAAATTCGCAGACCTATAATAAATCAAACTAAAATTATAAAGGCGAAAGTCTGTGAGTTTGTTTGCATGTTTCTTACTCTTTCCCGCAAAAACTACTGAACGGATCTAGATTAAATTTGGCACAGGATAGATTATAGTCAGGAATAGCACATATGACTTTTTATCCTGAAATTAACTCTGTCTATCTGTCTGTTACCTTATCACGTTTAAACCGCTAAACCGATTTAGATGAAATTTGGCATGGAGATAGTTTGAGACCCTGGGAAGGACATAGGATAGTTTTCATTCCGGTAGTGTGTTCCTTTGGGATGATATAACAGTTTTTACGCGAGCAACGCCGAGGGCTGTTGATGTTTATATTCATGTTTAAGTAAAAATAAAACTGGGGACTTGTCCCTCCTATGGTAAGTCTGACAAGACAGAAGACGTTGCGTTGGAAGGCCTCCCACCAGGTGGACCGATGACCTGGTGAAGGTTGCGGGGACTCACGGGACCGGTGAATGTGGCGACGCTTGGAGAGGCCTATGTCCAGCAGTGGATGTCTTTCGGCTGATATGATGATGGTAAGACTTGTAGTATGAAGAAAACTGCAATGCCATTGCAGATGCGATGTCACCCCTTAGAGGCAGCTGAAATGCCTCATGTACCTGTATGCTGGCTGAAATAGTTATGGCGATTGGTGGTAATACTTCCCCGGGCGACCTTCTCCACGAAGACTTTGTACCTACAACTTTTTTTTAACTTCTAGGTCAAAGGTGACAGAGATAAATTCGACGATGGAGTGAGCTTACCCAGAATAAGCCTGTTCAATCTAACTTTGAAGAGATTCGGGTTGAATGCGATCGGAAACACAGACGCAGGTAGTGAGTTCCATTCATTCGCTGTGCGCATTATGAAGGGTGTTTGGAAGCGCTTGGAATGAATTGGTGAAATGGCAACTAGGTAAGGAACTTGCAGTGTGTCCAGATTTCCGATCAAGCGCGGATCCACCATTGTGGGCACGATGGGCATGCCCACAACCCTTATAGACTTGTGACTTCACACTTTCAGGGTCTATTGATGTCGGAAAGTAGGTCTGAAGTTGCCTTAGGAGCGGGTTGAAAGTAATACTTTTCAGCCCTAAGGAGAATCGTTTTAAACTGACAGGTGTCAAATTATAAAAAAAAAACTAGTTAAAATATGTTAGACACGTATTTTTTCTTTTACCACTAAATCAAAAAAAATACGACGATTGCGTTGAAATATCGTGTGACGTCACGGTGTGCTACACTTTATACTGACAAAGTGACGTCACAAAACCTCACACCTGAACTTTGATGGCTAAACCATACCCGAAAAGAAGGTGAAGGATCTGCTGAACAACACTGCATTGGATCCGTTTCTTTATTTATTATTAGCTGTCCCACGCGGCTTCGCTTCCACCTACCTACCCATCTACCCTACCTACCCTACATACATTATTGTTGCGTAACATAAACCGTTTACGCAACGCACGCAACGAAAGCTCTCAAAAAGAACAAAAAAAACCAGTTTCTGCAACATTTTTCATTCATGCTCCGCTCCTATTAGTTGTAGCGTGATGTTATAAAGCCCGATAAATGGACTATCGAACACAAAAATATTTTTTCAATTCTAACCAGTAGTTCCTGAGATTAGGGCGTTCAAACAAACTCTTCAGCTTTATAATATTACTACAGATTTGGGACAATCCCACCGCACTATTCCCAAGCCACTGCAACTCTTGAAAGCCAGAATCAAGAGTGGTGACCACTAGAAAACAAAATAAACATTTCTTTATAAAATACAAGCTTCTAGCCTATGCTACGCCCGCGTAAAAAGTGTCCTTCCCAGGGTCTCAAACTATCTCCATGCCAAATTTCATCTAAATCGGTTTAGTATATCCAGAGGTGAGTTCCTCACAAACTTTAACTTTATAATATTACACTAGCGGACGCCTCGCGGTTTCACCCGCTTAGTTGCCGTTCCCGTGGGAATACAGAGATAAAAAGGTGCCTATGTGCAGGCGGAGGATACACCAGATTTTGGTCAGCCAGCCCGCGAATATGTATCCTCCGACTGCACAGCATGATTTTCTCCTTGTTTACGTCTTTTTAGTTCGCTTTTGAAGCAGTCGGGTTTTTTGATATTTTGAATTTAACTTTTTTTATTTATAACTTTTTGGTTAGTTTTTTTTCGAATTAGGTGCATTTAAACATATATAAGATTTATATCCCACACGGTGGGTTTGGACGGAAAAAAAAAAATAGGGCCCCCACAATATGGCGCCTAAAATCCGCCATTTTATATTGTGCCATTTTAATGTAGCCTATGACACTCGCAGGGTTAAGACGAATCGATTGACGTACGAATCATCAAAATCGGCCAACGCGTTTGGACTCTGGAACGCCAGGAACAAACATACATACATACATACTCACATACATAGACTGATAAACACATTACCCACATTCGGCAGTCGGGTAAAAAGTAGCCTGTGTCACCCGGGGATAGTGTAGCTTTCCAACGGTGAAAGAATTTTTGAAATCGGGCCAGTAGTTTTTAAGTTTATTCGTTACATACAAAAATACAAATCTTTCCTCTTTACAATATTAGTATTAGTATAGATACATGATATATTAAGTTTTTAAATTTTGTTTACTTTCAGAATTGTATGTGTTTGTGAATGTAGTTGTTTTTTTTTGTGTGTGTGTAATTTTACTGTGGAATCTGAGGAATGGACCATAAGCTCTTAGTGTAAGGATATTTTGTGTGTGCGTAACGGGTACATGTATAAAAGACATAATATCTGTCCCTTACACACACTCAAAATAACCTTACTCTAAGAGCTTATGGTCGGGATGGCTGACCAAAATCTGGTGTATCCGCCTGCACAGCATGATTTTTTCCTTGTTTACGACTTTTTAGTTCGCTTTTGAAGCAGTCGGGATTATTGATTTTTTGATTTAACTTTTTTTATTTATAAGTTTTTAGTTAGTTTTTTTTCGAATTAGATACATTTAAACATATAAGTGTTAAATATTTTTGAAATCACCTCTTAAAACCCTTTATTTTGATGCCCCACTCGATGGGTTTGGAAAAAAAAATTTGGGCTCTAACAATATGGCAGCCAAAATCCGTCAATTTTCTATTTTACAATTTCATTGTAGCCTATGACACTCGCAGAGTTAAGACGAATCGATTGACGTATGAATCATTAAAATCGGCCAACGCGTTTGGTCTCTGGAACGCCATATAGGAACAAACATACATACATACATAGACTGATAAACACATTACCCTCCTTCGGCAGTCGGGTAAAAAGAAAAGAAGATTACAACCAATGGTTTCAAAGGACGTCGCTACATTTGAGTTCATGGCAGAACAGGTAAACGGTCAATCTGTCATTAGGTGCTAAGGTTTTGTCCAAAGCAGGTTACAAACCCTGGACTCCAGCCTGACTTGCGACCACTTCACCAATAAGTTCATAACAATCATCAGCACCATCCTTCGTCCCCATGCAACTGCCACCGCTTACTGTGAATACGAATACGACGAATTACTGCCTACTTATGAGTTAGTAGTAGTGAATACGACGCGTTACTGACTCCCAGCCAGCACTGGAGTCGACTTTAAGTACGTTTCCTTCATTTCGGAATTCCCTCTCACAATGATTGTAGCAATTTTCCGGGGCATCCGTCGTGAGAGGCCGTGGGGGTGACAGTACAGGAGGTAGGGACCGATATGGTTTTGTCATCTAAACTAAACATATAATAAATCTGTAGAAAAATCGTATTGGTACATGGTACAAAATATTTCCAAAAAAAATAGGCAAGGTGTTAAAGAATAACCAACCGAACTCATTTCCAGCATTTTTGCAATTTTTTTCTGTTTTTTTTGTGTACACGTATCACGTAAAATGTACGAAACCAATGTAGTTAAATTACTTGACCAATAGCGTATTTGGCAAAGAACAATGGCAGGTGCCCATACATTTTTTTAGCTAAGATTAAATTCCTACGTCTTTAAATGAAAAATATCTGGTTTAACTCAGGGTGATGTTCTAAATTAGTTTGTGCAAGAATTTTTGTTCGAGAATGTCGAGAATAATAGATATTCAGTCATAAACTTTTGTAGGTTATGTCTGGGTAACTTTTAATATGTTTAATAGGTAATATTATTCAATTTCGTGGCAGTAAAAGGGGAATATCGCATTCGCTTTTCCCTTACCTAGTTATTTCAGCATGCAATGTATAATATACTCTTTGGAAAGAGTATATTTATTTAAACAAGGCGACTTTGACGTTTATCAAAAGGTCGTCATCCTCGTCAACAACCAAGCTATATTTTTTAAACTTGGATACTAGTCTTTTTGCCAATCATTAATTACAAGTAATTCATTTATTTCTACTGCACTACAATATGCTTACCTACCTACGAGGAACATCTATACTTAGACATAAACTGTATTGTTAACTCATTTACTGCAATAAGTACATTAATTATATTATTAATTAATATAGTTACTACTTGTCACTTGGCAGAAAAAATATATAATGGCAACACTAAACTAAATGAATTAACTAAAAAATCAAATAACTTTTTATTAATTATGTTTTTTTTTATCCGTTTTGAACCAGCCCATTAATATATTAAAAAATGTAGACAATTAATAGAACGTCTTTCGTATATAACTCACTTTCAGACGATCAAATTTAAGTCAACTTAAATCTCGCCATTGTTCTTTAATAATTAGACAAGCAGACGATTTGACGAAATACAGCTTTGATCAATATCGACGAATTGCCGATTTCACGATTATTTACCTTGACCAATGTTGTTCAACCTTTACAAAAATAGATTTAAATAGTCTGATTTACAGGCATGCAACCGAAGTAAACCGCAATTCAGCAATAAGTAGTATTTAATTGTTTTATTTACATGTTAGGTATCTGTTTGTGATTATTATTATTGAATGTACTGATGTTCTTTTAGTGGACTTAGTACCTTAATAAACCAGTAGAATTATGACGATTCAAGCGCAATTCTTGCGCTGAAACTGAACATATTGCCATAAAATAATAAGTACAAATAAAAAATAAATCAAACAAAAATAAAAAAGCCTTTTATTTCATGCAAGTCATCTTTCAAAACCAAATAGAATCAATGTGATTGACAAATAAGTTTTTTTTTGTTTTGGCTTCCCACGTTTTGTGCGTTTAGCCAGTGTCAAGTTTAGAAGGTCTAGTTTCTTTAGTTTTTAGTCCAATGTCCTAGTCATAGACTAATATATAATAGTTAAGCCCCAATAAAATGGTGGTAACTTTACTGGAAGCCTCCACGGAGTTTTGTCGACAACATGAACAAACTCATGTTCTACCGCTGTGTTTCACTTTCCCACACTCGTGAACGTTCACTAATATTATTACAACAAAACGCCACCATTTTACACTATAACATAATTTTAGGAAAATAAAACGGAGTAGCAACATAGACGCCATCACGTTCCCGCCAAAAACCGACAAATAAGTTAGTAGTAGTAGAAGTTTAAGTTATTAAACTTCAATAAATGGCAATACGTTCAGGCCGACTATCTCTCGGACTACAAAAGGGGGCGGCGGGCGGGCTCGGGAGGCGCACAAGGCGGGGGCTTCAGTGACGTCGCTTGAGCGTGTGAAAATTACATTCCGGGAGCGCCTGGCATATCTATCACTTGCAAATTTAACTTTAGTTTCAGAACAGCGGTAGTGTGCGGATTCCTGTGTATATATCCCCGACTATTCAGGCTATGTACTTAGGAGTCTCCCGGGATGCAAGAATGGAAATGTTGTGGTTTTGGGGACTGCATTATTATAATTTTCAGGACAGTATACTTATATATAAGGCCTCGTTGGTCATTGAAATGAGGCTCTGGATTCGATTATTCGAATCCCGAGCCCGACATAGCACAAAGAATTGCGAAACTTCAGGTTATTCTAGTCGAAAATTCTTCCATACAAACGTAGTTTAGCGATTACTCTACTGTTTGACGATGTACGTTCAAAATAAAAAATGATATCAATTTGTCTCATCATTATCTAGCCCTGTATGGAAACAAAAAATTAAAAAAAATATATTTGAAAGTTATGAGCGTCGAAAGTTCCATATTTCAACACTAATTTTAACGCATCTTTTGGCGGAAATAAATACCATAAGAAGAAGGAAAATTGCAAAACGGTCTCCTTACAGGGATAGATTAGTAATTCAACAATGCAAATAATTTTATTTTTAGAATATACATTTAGTCGTTTTTTCATGATATCTAGACTCCCAAAGGACTGTTTATAAAAAATCGCGCGCTCGTTTTCGTCCTAAATCATCATCCATTTCGATACAAAATTGCAAAAGTGCTAATTCGTACGCGAACTAGCTTTTTACTGCTCATCACAGCATCTATATCTTTCGCACGTGTTGTCGGATGAGATAGCATGCATGTTAACCTCGCGCACAAAATAATATAGTTCGTGCCGTCGACTAGGGGAACCTTAAGTGGCAGTGAGCAGGGCAGATTGCTCGCAGAACAGATAGCCGTTGGGGCTGAAAAGTTCTCGAGTGGCGACCGCCTACCGGAAGACGCAGCGTTGTAAGATCTCCCTCTAGGTGGAGTGACGACCTGGTACACGCTGTGGGTCTCCGGTGGATGCAAAACTCAGTGTGGCGACGCTTGGGGGAGGCCTATGTCCAGCAGCGGACGTCTTTCGGTTGATATGATGATGAAATCTCCCGGGTCGGACAGTTTTATTCGATATTGCCATCTGGATTTTCTCAGTCCTAAATTTGGATTTGTGTCCGGTTGATGGCTCGTCCCTTTCTTAATTATAACTGTGGTAATGTAGGTAGGCATACCTACTACAGGAGCAGTGGTGGCCCAGTGGTATCGGCCGCGACTTACAAGTTGTAGGTCGTGGGTTCGAGCCCAGGCAGGCGCTTTACTTTGTGTAGATTATTTCTTCACCACTGCTCTCAAAACGGTGAAGGAAAACATCGTGAGGAAACCGGCATGTCCTAGAACCAAAAATTCGAAGACATGTGACATCCACCAACATGCACTGGGCCCGCGTGGTGGATTACGGCCCATTCCCTCTCACACACAGGAGGCCTGTGTCCCAGCAGTGGGAACATTAATAGGCTGATGATGTGATGATGTGATGATACCTACTACACCACCCTAATTGCGTCAATCGACCAATCACATAGACGGAAAACCATATCGCGTCTTTCAGCTTGCACATGATTGGTCGATTGATGGGATCAAATCCTTCGCCTTGCCGAATCACTTACGCAACTAGGCTGCACCTCTGCCTAACCGTTTCGGGTATATTGCCGTGATGCTATGTAGTACTTCAAATATAAGAAAAAGGTGGAAAACGTAGTAGGCGTTCGGTTGTGCCTTCCCTCATGAAAAAAGGCATGATTATGTATTTACCACTGTTCTCTTCTACGAGTAGTGTTAGGACTGCAATATTACAATTTTCACGATAGTACTTATAGTGTAATAAAGCAAAAGATCCTTAATTTTTTATTGTACACCAAAAACAACATTACATACATGTGATAATAAAGTACATGTACAAAGTCGAGCTTTAACTCAATGCTGAGTTCTCTTACAGCTTTACTTAACTTTAAGTTCTCTTACCTTTAGAGGGTAGGCTTCCAGTGTACAATATTAAAAAAACATAACACGAATTAAATTAAAACATACCAATATTATGTCATTGCAAGGAAAAGATCTTTAATCTTCCTCTTGAAGGCCTCCAGAGACGGTCTGTCGCGTAGGGAATGTGGGAGAGAGTTCCAGAGACGCACTGCTGTAGCAGAGATAGAGCCATCATAGCGGCTGGAAGTGTCGTGGAAGGCGAAGGAGAAGAGAAGAGGCAGTGCGACAGGGTTTAACTCTCGGCACGAGGTATTCAAAACGTTCAGGAAGGTATTGAAGAGAATTAGGATCATGAAGGATAGTACAGAAAAGGGATAGGATGTTATAGAGAAGGTATACGGATAGGAACGTAGCTGGGTGGCATTCGATTCTGCGTACTCTTATAGGAATTCAAAAAAATGTGAGTTTGATTGTATTTTCCGAATTACAAGCCGTGCGAAGAATGTGATTTGATTGACATTATCAACAAATGAAGAATAGAATAGAATAGAATATTTATTTAGAAACATGGTGTTTACAGAGGTGTTAATTTCATGATATTGCATAGTGCTACATGTCTCACCGTTTTAACGGCATGCAAAATCAAATTCCAATTTAATGAAATTCTTACATAAATTTTCAATTACATTATATTATTAATAATAAAATTTAATTATTATTTCAATCATTATATATCTATATACTACACACTTCCATTTTTACCATATAATGAAATAAAACAATACATTTAACATATTACCACTTAACTTAAATAATTACTTAAGCCTGTATTTTGATGCCAGATCAAGAGAAAAATATTTACAGGGAAATTTTGGAAAAAATTCGTGAATTGAGTAAAAACATTCCTGCAAAAACCACTTCCGTAGTGCCGAACAAATTTTTTCTGAAGGGTAATTGGGTAATTGGCTTCGGCAAAGCATTATAAATTATATTATCTCGAAGAATTTCCATACAATCTTACAACCCATTATTAAAACCCTTTTAGGGCTTCTTTTTCAATAACCCTGTATTTGGTCACTTTTGTTATGAGGAACTACTGTGCAAACATATATATATTTTTTCTGGATAACTGTGGTAGTCGCTCGCTGTGCTAAACAATTTAATTCCGCCTAGCCCTTTCCATCACCGGACAACAAGACGTACGGCAATGCGCCACCGGTACATGGTAGACATCCCACCCATACGTATAAATGTTTTTGCGAATACTTTCATTGTGCGCACAGCTAACGAGTGAAATTCCCTGCCGGAGTCTTTGTTCCCTGATAGCTACAACCTTGGGGTCTTTAAGTCAAGAGTGAATAGGTTACTTCTAAGCAAGCGTGCTTCACCGTCGACCACATCATCGCTTACAGGCGTGGTCAAACGCGAGCCTATCTTTAAAAAAAAACCGGCCAAGTGCGAGTCGGACTCGCGCACGAAGGGTATCTACTTGGTAAATTGCGGTTTACAATTTAGGACGTATTAAATAAAAACTACTTACTAGATCTCGTTCAAACCAATTTTCGGTGGAAGTTTATATGGTAATGTACATCATATATTTTTTTTAGTTTTATAATTCTCTTATTTTAGAAGTTACAGGGGGGGACACACACATTTTACCACTTTGGAAGTGTCTCTCGCGCAAACTATTCAGTTTAGAAAAAATATATTTAAGAAACCTTAATATCATTTTTGAAGACCTATCCAAAGATACCGTATGTATATATATACGTATGGATTAGAAGATTTTTTTTTTTTAGTTTCAGTTTCAAGTAAGGGGACCCCTAAAATTTATTGTATTTTTTCTATTTTTAAGTGAAAATCTTAATGCGGTTCACAGAATACATCTACTTACCAAGTTTCAAACAGCATATTATAGTCCTTATAGTTTCGGAAAAAAATGACTGTGACATACGGACGGACAGACAGACAGACAGACAGACATGACGAATCTATAAGGGTTCCGTTTTTTGCCATTTGGCTACGGAACCCTAAAAACAGCATGCAGTTTCGCAAAAAAGCCTTCTGGCTGCCTTTCAAGGGACATGCAATAGACAGAACAGAATATTTTTAGGTAGCCAAAGGCCTTAAGCGTATTCTTATAATTTAAAGTGATTTAAAATTCACAGGAATAAAATCCTATACACTGAACGCGACTAAACTGCAAGACTCCGGTCCCTATATCATACCTGCAAGCTTAAGCATCTAAATAATAATCCAATTGGTCAACACAATGCAATACATACCTACACGTTGGCTGGCCATTGGTATTACGAAAGCAACTCCTATCATAACATTATTGGTACCAGGAGCACATTGCAACTGCACTTTTGACAAAATCAGCGTCGGGCAAGCAATCAGAAACGCATTACCGTCTAGGCGTCTATGCTAGCCTGGTACATACGGTGGTGCAATATAGCGTACGTAGGTACTTAAAATTCTATTAATAATACGTACAAACATCACGCTTGTATACCTAAAAGTGGTAAGCAGAGAGTATACCTATAGTATTGTACGTACCACGGCCACATTTGTCAGTTAGGTATAGTATCTAGTCTCATAAAATAGCCCTGCTCTAGGTTACTTGAAAATTTCTTAATGGAATAATCCTAATGACTAAACAAACGTAGGAAAGAAAATATAAGGTATATTTTTTAGCAAATTCCCTAAGTACCTTATTTCAATTAAAGATTATTCTTAAGAGTGCCATAAAGTTATTGCTATCCTGATAAATGTATTAACAACTTGATAAGCGAAAAAGAAACTCACTTAGAACTTAATAAAGTGAAAACAATCTAGAACCAACCACCACATTACATACTTGTAAAAAATTGGTTGCAAAAGCAAACGGCTTTGGCCGTTCGATGTTACGTTTCTATCAATATTCTGACGCATCTTTGGATAGTTAAACCTTCTACCAACAAGAAAGTCTACTATTCCCCTGAAAAATAACACTAATAACTTACAATTAATAACAGAATACCTTTCAAAAGACCACGTCCATGTTTGTAGAAACTTTATCGTCCACACGAACTCTACGGCATCGTGTTGCTCAATACAAGTTTAAAAAGTTTGAATATTTAAATTATACGGAAACCGTGTCCCTAGGGAATGTACTGGCACCCGAACAAAATCTCTGTTAATAATAGAACATGTTCGGATACTTTAGAATCTGGGTTTAAGACTTGTTTTCGTGGGTTTGACGTTTTTCGAGCGAAGTCGAAGATATTTCGTGTCGGTAGGTGTTTTTTATTCAGGTTAATTCTAACCCCTGTCCTTTTTACCCGACTGCCGAAGGACGGTAATGTGTTTATCAGTCTGTGTATGTTTGTTCAAATGTGGCGTTCTAGAGATCAAACGCTTTGGCCGATTTTGATGATTCTTACGGCAATTGATTCATCTTAACCATGCGAGTGTCAAAATTGGAAAATAGAAAAATGGCTGATTTTGGGCGCCATATTGTAGGGGCACAATTTTTTTTTCTTCTATGCTCATCGTGTGGGTTATCAAAATAAATAATTTTAAGAGGTGATTTCAAAAATATACAGGTAACACTTATATGTTTAAATGTAATTCTAAAAAAAATATAACTAAAAAGTTATAAATAAAAAAAGGATAATTAAAAAAAAACAAAAACCCGACTGCTTAAGAAGCGAACTAAAAAAAAGTAAACAAGAAGAAAATAATGTTGTGCAGTAGGAGGATACCTCTGGTTCTGGTCAGCCAGCTCGCGAATTTGTATCCACCGATTTCTGATTTTGATTATTTGAATTATCTTTTTTTGGCTAATCAACATTAACCCCTTGACTAACAAACTTTGTATAGCGTCTGTATAGTATACACAACGCTTTAGTCTTCTTCTTTCGAAATTCAAATCATAGACGACTGAAAGAAAAAAATCGGTGGGTAACTATTCACCTGCTATAAAACGTTTATAAGTAAGACGGTTACTTAAGGTTCGCCTAGTCGACGGCACGAACTATTTTGTGCGCGAGGTTAAAATGCATGCAATCTCATCCGACAACACGTGTTTAAGAGATAGATGCTGTAATGAGTAGTAAGAAGCTAGTTCGCGTACGAATTTGCACTTTTGCAAATTTGTAGCGAAATGGATGATGATTTAGGGCGAAAACGAGCGCGCGAAATTTTATAAACAGACCTTTGGGAGTCTAGATATCATGAAAAAACTACTAAATGTATATTTTCAAAATAAAATTATTTGCATTGTTGAATTACTAATCTATACCTGTATGGAAGCCGTTTTGCAATTTTCCTTCTTCTTAAGGTATTTATTTCTGCCCAAAGATGCGTTAAAATTAGTGTTGAAATATGGAACCTTCGACGCTGACAACTTTTTTTTTACTTTTTTGTTTCCATACAGGGCTAGATAATGATGAGACAAATTGATATCATTTTTTATTTTGAACGTACATCGTCAAACAGTGGAGTAATCGCCAGACTACGTTTGTATGGAAGAATGATCGACAAATGTAACCTTAACGAATTGTATCACACTAAACAAATACAACATTGTTGGCATCAGTAGAACTTGATAGCTCACACGCTAGTTATGGTTTCAACTTTGAGTTCCTACCGTTGCGTCTTCTCGTGTCTAATTTAATCTTAAAGTAGGCAAACCAGGTCATCTTCTCCTGCCCTTAAGAAAGTGTACAATTTTAGAAAAATGTAAAATAAATCATAAATATACAAACATACATTAGTATAATACAATACCTATATATATATATATATATACTAATATTATGTCATTCCAAAAGAAAATGATCCTTGATTTTCCTCTTGAAGACATTCTCAGTTCAGTCTTCATAATTTTATATGTGCTAGAAACAATTATTTTTAATTATTTCTTCACCACTGCTCTCAAAACGGCACAGGAAAACATCGTGAGGAAACCGGCATGTACTAGAACCAAAAATTCGAAGCCATGTGACATCCACCAACCCGCACTGAGCCCGCGTGGTGAATTACGGTCCATTCCCTCTTACAGAGAGGAGGCCTGTTTCCCAGCAGTGGGAACATTAATAGGCTGATGATGTGATGTGTGATGTGAAACAATTCTTATAATATAAAGGGCTAATACACATATTTTTTAACCTCCGCCGGAAAAAGAGGGGTGTTATAAGTTTCACTCGTGTTACTGTGTATCTGTCTGTGGCATCATAGCGCCTAAACTAATGAACCGATTTTGATTTAGTTTTTTTTGTTTGAAAGGTGATTTTGTCGAGAGTGTTCTTAGCTATGTTTAAATAAAATCGGTTCAGCCGTTCAAAAGTTATGGGCGTTTTACTGCTTAAATCGGGGTGTTTTCGCAAGATAAATGTGCCGTTACTTGTTCTTTCATACATCAGCCGTCCATCCAATGTTCACCTACTTCGTGTTTTTGTCTTTTTTTTAGGGTTCCGTACCCAAAGGGTAAAAACGGGACCCTATTACTGAGACTCCGCGATCCGTCTGTCTGTCTGTCTGTCTGTCTGTCACCAGGCTGTATCTCATGAACCGTGATAGCTAGACAGTTGAAATTTTCACAGGTGATGTATATCTATTGCCGCTACAACAACAAATACTAAAAACAAAATAAAATAAATATTTAAGCGGGGCTCCCATACAACAAACGTAATTTTTTTGCCGTTTTTTACGAAAATGGTACGGAACCCTTCGTGCGCGAGTCCGACTCGCACTTGGCCGGTTTTTTTCTTTTCTTTTTTAAACTACTCCCTCATTCACTAACCAAGAGGTTTCCTTTCTGTGAGAGGTAGTTGGATGACCATTCATGATACCAAGTAATATATTTCCATCCACACTTTCACTGTTCCTCAAAGTCCTTTCTCAATCCCCAATCCCAAGAACCAGTACAAACCAATACATTTCGAAACAAAGTATATTTTTACGTCCCAAAGACGTACGCTAACAGGTGTTGCGTCCAACAGATGCAGTTTATGTAACTCAGTAGTTAGGTTTAGTGCGTCGTAAAAGCTGCGAGTACAATCATGTATGGAAGGGCCCTAAGACCGTTTGTAACGTTGGCAAGCTTACCGGAAATTAAGTTATTGAGCTCTGATTTGTTCTGTCAAGGGATTTTGCTTGATGTTTCATTCGCTTGGTGAATTATTTCATGTTGTTTTGCCCTTTGTTTTTTTTTTTTTTTTGTTCGCCCTTTCGGGCAGGCTAAGGTCTTGGACCATACCGCCTCGTCTTCAGTGCAATTTTAACATTCTTTAGTGAGACAGTTGAGACACAAAACTACACCAATTTTATATCACAATATCCACTAGGAATCAATTTGCAAATAATATTAACAGCCGCTGAACTTCACTGGAAAAATCCCGCCAAAAACTCCTTTGCCCTTTGAATAAACCATAGCCAGAAAGCATTACTAATCTATGGTTTAAATATGCACGTATTTCGGCGAATCGCTGTCATCGGTGAAAGAAAAATATCGTGTTCCTGTTGCCGACATTGCCCGCGTCAAACTTGTAAAACTAAAAACAAATCATGGGTTTGATTGTTTTAAGTGGAACCCTAATTCTTTTTCAATCAATCAATACGTATTATAAATCTAAAGAATAGTCGTTTTTGTACATCAAAAATAAATTTCAATAGAAATTGCCAGTGTGTTAGAGAATTACCAAAATAACTCATTACTGGCATTATTGGCATTTTTTGTCTGTTTATTTGTGCAAGCAACACTTAAAATTTACGAAACTAATGTAGATAATTTAAATACATAAAAAATGTGCGTAACTTGAACTATTACTTAGTTTCTGCTTCATTGCAATCGGTTCACTCTAACAAAAGTTATATGAATTTAAAATGTTCAAAAAGTAAAATATCACAACACACGCAATTCAGATACTCGGAAAGTTGAACTCTTTATTTGATAGATGGCGTTGTGCATTTAACGTCATTTTCTGAATGGCGGTGTTAAGATTATTTGCAGAAGAATGACCTTAGAAAAAAAATGGTAAGCATATTGGCTAGGTAGGGTGTCGAGCTAGAGCAGTTTTGGCTGAGTGGTAACGGCCGCGACTTAGAAGTTGTAGGTCTTGGGTTCGAACCCAGGCAGGTGCTTTACATTGTGTAAATTATTTCATCACCACTGCTCTCAAAACGGTGAGGAAACCGGCATGTCTTAGAACCAAAAATTCGAAGACATGTGACATCCACTAACATGCACTGGGCCCGCGTGGTTGATTGCGGCCCATTCCATCTCACAGAGAGGAAGCCTGAACGCACGACGGACCAAAGGAGAGTCAGAGTGCGTCAAAGGGGTCCATCTATCCTATCCTATCCAGGGTAGGGTACGCACTTACGCAGGCAGTTGACGGGAGCGAAGCCACAGCTAGTCTATAGTAAGTTACTCCTTATATGTATGGATGGGGATAATACCGTTTCTAAATCGATAAAAAAACCTCACAGCTAATACTCAAATCTGCTTGAATCCAGGTCATTTCATCCCTCTACCACTACCACCAAAAAGAAGGGTGTTATAAGTTTCAAGTGTGTTGCTGTGTATCTGTCTGTGTGTCTGTGTATCTGTGTGTCTGTCTATGGCATCATAGTGTCCAAACGGGTGAACCGATTTTGATTTTGTTTTTTTTTTGTTTAAAAGGTTACTTAATCGAGAGTGTTCTTAGCTATGTTTTTGTATAAAATCCGTTCAGCCGTTCAAAAGTTATGTGCGTTTTACTGTTTGAATCGGGGTGCTTTAGCAAGATATCGTGTCATAATTACGTGTTCAATAGATTGCCGATCGAAGCGTATTTATTATGTCCTAGATAAATTAGTAGCATGAAATAAAAATGTGTCGGGGATTTTTTAAATTTTGGCATTTTACTTGTAATTAATGTTGTTTCGAGAAATGAAGAAGACATGAATGTGCTCTTCAAGTTAGTATATTAGTATCATGATTGATTGATTCTAGAATGGCTCAGTGCTTGAGCGGCATCTTTCCTCAGACCATGGCGCACCTCCTGCCGGGCTAGCACGGCCTACTGTAACAGTCTTGAGTCACACATTTTTATCACAGTTTGTTTGCAAAAAATGCGTGACTCAAGACTATCACAGGCCGTGCTTGCTCGGCTGGAATGCGCCGTATCACCTGTACGTGCGAGGTGACCTTATGATTGCGTCACCGAGTGGCATTACCGTCAATTTTTTTGTCTATAGGCTCGCGCTTGACCACTAGCTCACTAGATGGTAAGCGATGATGTGGTCGACGGTGTCGCACGCTTGCCTAGAAGAAACCTATTCACTTTTGATTAAAGACACCTAGATTGTAGCTATCGGGAAACATAGACTCCAGCAGGGAATTCCAATCCTTAGACGCATAATAAAAGTATTCTCAAAACGTTTAGTGCGTATGGGGGGGATGTCCACCGTGTACCGATGGCGCATTGCGGGCGGCAAACGGGCTGGGCGGAATTAGATCAAGCAATTCCATCGCTACTCCTCAAAATGCAAGCGATAAAACCAATAAGATGGCGGATAACTCGGCGACGATATTCAAGGCTCTGGAGCTTTGACTTGATCAGCGCCTCATCGCCGATGAGCCTCTTAGCCCGCTTTTCGATCGACGCTAGTGCATCAAACTGGTATATGGCAGATCCGTCCCTGAAATGAGAACAGTTCTCCATGCATGTTTGAATTTTGCCATCAACCCGTTAAGAAGAAGACTGCCACGTGATATCCTCATTGTTCTTGTCATCGAGTAGTAGCAAGGTCCTCAGTAGGATCCTAAGATCGGACGGGTGAGTTGTTCCTGTTTTCCACTAACAATTTATTAGTAGTCGTGGAATCAAACTGAAAGCATTTATTTCAACTAAATAATTTACAGGCATATTTAAATTATCATGGAGTCGGAGAGTTTTAGCTATTTGCGTGTTCCAAAACGTATATTACGTCTCTGTCTATGGAGAAGATCTTGCTAGAAACTCCACGGACACTAGATCCGTCGTTTATGATGGAATCAAAACAGAGCGGGTAAAATACATGCATGCATAGTATCTACTTTACATCTCTGCGTATGGCTATCACTTTGGTGAGAAGGTGTGACTTTATATTCCTAGGTATTAGCTTAAAAGTATTTTCAAATACTTACTCCAATCAAATCAACCGAATATGATCCAAAGTAAATCCAGATTGCAATAAACGCAACTCGGACTTGTAACCGACAGGTCGGCAAGATTGTCACTAGATGTTACTAGGACAGCAGAGTTTGATATATATATTACGGTCTACGAAACATCGAAGTACCTCTAAAGTGTGAAGTGCAGTTAGTCATCCAATTTACAGTACCAACGCTGCTCAACACAATTGCTCATTTGACTTCAATTTTAAATATTTTATAAAAGGACTATTTTTAAATAAATATACCGGTAGAGTCTTGACTTAACTTAAGCTCAGAGTAGAGTGATCTGAACTTAGAAGTAAATATAATTACTAGGAATTTAAAACATGATTAATAGTTTCATATCTTCATGAACTACAAATTTTATATTCTTAGCATTTATTTATCTTAAATGACTTTGTATAAATTAAAACTTAACTAAACCTATTTGAACTAAAATGCAGAAAGTTCTCAAGCAGCGTTTCATTTAAGAATCTGTTTAAAACGCTACTACTAGCGACATCTAGTATGCGATAGCGACACTTCGCGTAAACTAAGCTTACCGCGATGAGAATAACAAAACAAAAAAGGCGTTGTAAAAGATGGAAAACGTTTTTATAGTCTCGAAATATTTAATTAATGTTTGCCCATGAGGACTTCTCTTAAAAAAGAAAATAATATTAAAGCTTTTCACACTTTGTATTGTACTTCTCGATGGAAAAGTGGTTGTATTTTTTACACTATGTTTAACGGTACCATTACAATAGATGGCCCATGATTATGAGATAAAAATATTTGCCTGTCAGACAGCCTGAAGTCATCCTAATAGAATAAAGGACCCATAAAGGATTATTTAAACCACGAGCCAGATAATAATTACAAACATGCATATACAAACTTTTATGTTATCCAATACTTGTTTAATTCCACAAACATTACATTTTCAAAAATCCTTATGACTCACTTTCGTTATTTAAGGCACTCTTGTGCAAAATTTCATGCTTCGAGACCCAGCGAGTTGGTTATGAGTTGTCTGTTAGAATGTACTGAACTTTGTAAGAATCGCAAATCTTCGTGGAGATTGGAACTAGAAATTAGAAGATGCTGCTACTGCTCCTTTAACTCAATTCATTTATTGTTAAAAGTATGGTAATTATTTAAGTCAAGTACAGCAGCCCTTTACTGTGGACGCCCTTTGCCCCATAGGGGACGAAGGAGCGAGCATAAGTCAAGTGGACAGCAGCCAAGGACAACTTATAGGTAACCTAGATCGCCTTTTTTCGGGAGCCACATGCTAAATACCTATTGGCTCAAATACTATCTAGGTAAGAACCAACAGGCAAACCGAGCAATTGTATGTATATAATCTGAATCTCGGACACGGCTCCAACGATTTTCATGAAATTTAGAATGCAGGGGGTTTCGGGGTTAGGTTTAATTTTTAGAAAACTTCGGTTTTCTATTTTCACCCTCGGTCGCCCAGGTACTTTACATTTATATAGGGTATCCCACAAGGTCCGACAACCAGAATAAGGCCAAAGGAACCTTTTGGATGTGAGAAGCTCAGGATTGCTGCTGTGGCGACGCTCGGCGCAGGTTTATGTCCGGCAGTGAACTTTTTCGGTTGAAATAATCCCTGAAAATGATGCACCTGGGGGGCCCCATGGTCTACCATGAGCTCTTATTCGAGCAATGTTATTTCTGTTGTGCGTGAGGGACTGATGTAGACAATTCATAAATTATCACCAGCCTTATAATGTTCCCACTGCTGGGACACAGGCATCCTCTGTGAGAGAGGCCTTAAACCACCACGCAGGCCCAGTGCGGGTTGGTAGATGTCACATGTCAACGATTTTTTGGTTCTAGGACGTGCCGGTTTCCTCACAATGTTTTCCTTCACCGTTTTAAGAGCAGTGGTGATGGTATAATTTACACAAAATAAAGCGCCTGCCTGGGTTCGAACTCACTATATACGACACGTAAGTCAGGGCCGTTACCACTGGACCACACATGTTTTTTTTTTATGAGTGTAGTAGGACTTTCCCTGTGGAGATGAGCCAGGCACAAAAACTTAACCTAAGCGACCACGCTGAGGGCTATCCCCTATGGGATACGAACCTCGGCTCAATGCTTCGCTGGGGGTACAACTAAGGCTGGATCTTGATTAAGTGATTCTACCATCCGTTCAGAAATTACCTACGTGGAGAAGAACGGATAAGTGGGCCCCCACTACACCTCCAAGTCATAAATATAGGTCCTGTTTCGAAACATACATGTTCAGCCGCTGCAGCTTGGGATTTCTGCGCAGCAATCACTTTACCACTCCATGATGAGCTCGACCGAACTAATAAATATGAGAATAGTACATTGTTCACCGAGAGGAGAAAGTGACCGATTACCGTCGAGGGTGTCGTTTGAAGCCCGAGCCGTAGGCAAGGGCTTTAAAACACCCGAGATCGGGAATCGCACTTTCTCTCGAGTGATACATAGTGCTTTATACTACACCTACGAGGAAAATAAAAAACTAGTATCAAGGTACTTTCCGAGCAGGTGTAGTATAATAGAAGAAGTAAGAAGGTCAAGAAACTAACCTATGTAAGAAATTGCATTTGGTACCAGGGTATTACCTATGGACGACTACAAAAAGGCTCTGATGAAGCACTTCGCTTCTCCTTCTTACTCCGCGTCACACTTCTAGCCGCTACGATGGCTCCTTCTTTGTTACTTCAGTGCATCTCTGGAACTCTCTTCCACACTCCATACGCGATAGCCCTTTTCTCGATGTCTTCAAGAGGAAAATTAAGGAGCATTTCCTTTTGACGCAATGAATTATATATATATTTGTATTTATCTTTATAAACGTAGGTAGGTCTTTTATGTGTTATTATGTAACTAGTGTCATCTTACTATATAGGTTTAAATACAGTACAATATATATACCAGGCCCCTCAGAAAGTATTGCGAAAAAAAGTTTTTATATATGGGAGACTGGCCAGTTATAATGTTTTTCGAAAATATGATTATTTATAAGTAAAAATAAGTAAGTTCCAATTTCTAAATTTCCCTCCACATTTTTTGCGAGTTAATTCAAAGTATTGTGTCTCACTGAAATATGGATCTGCGCCGGGAACATTTTAGAGCTATGATTTTATACGATTTCAAGTGTCGCCTGAAACCGGATGAATCGTACGATAGACTTCAAATGGCATTCATGGATGAAGGCCCTTCCAAGGCAACCGTGTATCGTTGGTATAACGAATTCAAGCGCGGTCGACCAACTTTGGGGGATGACGAAAGAAGCGGTCGCCCTTTGACGGCTGTTACCGAAGAAAACGTGCTAGCAGTGAAAAATTTAATCCAAGACAATAGGCGAATTACATATCAGGAGATTCAACACATATTGAAGATTGGATCGGGAAGCGTTCACGAGATTCTACACAGCCATCTTCGCGTGAGGAGGATAGTATCACGCTGGGTGCCGCACAACCTCACCGATGCTCAGAAGCAGGCCCGGGTGGAATGGTGCCGTGATATGCTTAACAAATTTGAAGCAGGCTCGTCTCGGCGTGTTTACGACATCGTTACAGGTGATGAGTCCTGGATTTATCAATACGACCCAGAAACCAAGCGCCAGTCGACTGTTTGGGTGTTTCAAAATGAGCCAACGCCTACCAAAGTGAAGCGATCTAGAAGCGGGGGTAAGATTTTGATCGCTAGCTTTTTTAATTTGACTGGCCACTTGGTATCAATTCCCTTACGGGATCAAAGAAGCATTAATGCCGAATGGTATACTACCAAATGTTTGCCAGAAGTTTTCTCTGTTATAAGCAACAAGCGACCAAACACAGGGCTCCGCGGGCTACTGCTCCACCACGACAATGCACCTGCGCACACCGCACTCAAAACGAGGGACTTCCTGGACAGCACGCCAGTCAAACTCCTGGGTCACCCTCCTTACAGCCCTGATCTAGCACCGTGTGACTTCTTTTTATTCCCAAAAATAAAAAATCAGCTCAAAGGGATACAATTTTCGTCGCCGGAAGATGCGCTGGCTGCGTTCGAGCAGGCTGTAAACGAGGTGTCTGCGGCGGACTGGAAAAAGTGTTTTGAAAACTGGTTTAGGCGCATGAATCTTTGTATAGAGGCTGGTGGAAAGTACTTTGAAAAGATTTAATAAAAATATATGTACGTATAGAACAATTTTTTTTAGTTTCGCAAAACTTTCTGAGTGTCCCACGTATGGTACACTGGATTACTGCCCTCTATTATAATCTCTATCACTCAAAGGTTTGCTGGAAGAAAATTCCATTTGGAGTTAAGCTCGCCTTTGTACATGAATTTTGTTAAAAATTTGTTTAAATGTAAGAAGGCACTAAGTACATCTCGTGAAAGCTACTTAATTAGTTTTTGACACCAGTCTCAACATTCTGCAACCTATGACATTACCTCCAAAACGTAAAAAAACACATTACACCCAAAATATATAACGCCTTTTTTTAAATCACCTCTCTAAAGAACAACAAAGTCAACAACACACTATCATCTCGAAAAAAACCATGTAAGTATCAAGTATGCGTGTATTTTTTAATGGCGGCACGATCAAAGCGCCGCCTCCTGCGCGTGCGCCACATTGTACGCTAATGCGCATTGACGATCCCCGACGACGCCCGAAGTCCCCCGAAGTTCGACGAACGGAGACTTAGAGGATGGACCCGATCGTGAACCAGCGTTGTAAATATCATTGTTCTACCCTTTTTCTTATTAAAGTCTATTTAATAATAAATATGGGGTTTTTACGTTTGTATGGCTAAGTAGATGAGATGGACCCGTCATGGAGTGTCGGATTCAACTGCACTGCACGATATTTAAGATGAAACTATCCAGCTCGGAGGCTGTTTCAAACTCTTCAAACAGACATCAGATTTAAGTCATTTATTGCTAATACTGCGAGCAAAAAGATCTCCACAGTTTTATAGCGAAGCCAATTCAAAATTCTCATTGTAGTTTCCGAAGACGTGGTCACATTTGCATATTACTGTCTTATGAAGGCGAATGTCTACGTGGATTGTGATGTGTCCAGGGCTACGACTTATACTTACTAAAGATCCCTATATCCTTGAGTAGATGTCCTATCAGATTGCTAGATAGCAATCGGTAGCATACTGCGATTGACAACGTACCAGGCCCCTCAGAAAGTATTGCGAAAAAAAGTTTTTATATATGGGAGACTGGCCAGTTATAATGTTTTTCGAAAATATGATTATTTATAAGTAAAAATAAGTAAGTTCCAATTTCAAAATTTCCCTCCACATTTTTTGCGAGTTAATTCAAAGTATTGTGTCTCACTGAAATATGGATCTGCGCCGGGAACATTTTAGAGCTATGATTTTATACGATTTCAAGTGTCGCCTGAAACCGGATGAATCGTACGATAGACTTCAAATGGCATTCATGGATGAAGGCCCTTCCAAGGCAACCGTGTATCGTTGGTATAACGAATTCAAGCGCGGTCGACCAACTTTGGGGGATGACGAAAGAAGCGGTCGCACTTTGACGGCTGTTACCGAAGAAAACGTGCTAGCAGTGAAAAATTTAATCCAAGACAATAGGCGAATTACATATCAGGAGATTCAACACATATTGAAGATTGGATCGGGAAGCGTTCACGAGATTCTACACAGCCATCTTCGCGTGAGGAGGATAGTATCACGCTGGGTGCCGCACAACCTCACCGATGCTCAGAAGCAGGCCCGGGTGGAATGGTGCCGTGATATGCTTAACAAATTTGAAGCAGGCTCGTCTCGGCGTGTTTACGACATCGTTACAGGTGATGAGTCCTGGATTTATCAATACGACCCAGAAACCAAGCGCCAGTCGACTGTTTGGGTGTTTCAAAATGAGCCAACGCCTACCAAAGTGAAGCGATCTAGAAGCGGGGGTAAGATTTTGATCGCTAGCTTTTTTAATTTGACTGGCCACTTGGTATCAATTCCCTTACGGGATCAAAGAAGCATTAATGCCGAATGGTATACTACCAAATGTTTGCCAGAAGTTTTCTCTGTTATAAGCAACAAGCGACCAAACACAGGGCTCCGCGGGCTACTGCTCCACCACGACAATGCACCTGCGCACACCGCACTCAAAACGAGGGACTTCCTGGACAGCACGCCAGTCAAACTCCTGGGTCACCCTCCTTACAGCCCTGATCTAGCACCGTGTGACTTCTTTTTATGCCCAAAAATAAAAAATCAGCTCAAAGGGATACAATTTTCGTCGCCGGAAGATGCGCTGGCTGCGTTCGAGCAGGCTGTAAACGAGGTGTCTGCGGCGGACTGGAAAAAGTGTTTTGAAAACTGGTTTAGGCGCATGAATCTTTGTATAGAGGCTGGTGGAAAGTACTTTGAAAAGATTTAATAAAAATATATGTACGTATAGAACAATTTTTTTTAGTTTCGCAAAACTTTCTGAGTGTCCCACGTAGTTGTGCTATAGACTTCAGGCTTCAGCACTACGGAATTTTGTAGACTTCTGCACTACGGGTCATGATTTGGCTTTTAGCATATAGAAAACAGCTCTGAATGTAGAGCTCCCGTACCCTGACGTGTCAAACTATCATAGTTTGACTGTAAGTAGAGTACATAGGGACAGATGTATACAAGACTTAAACATCCGTCCCTTATAGTGCGGGACACGTAAGTTGAACCAAAATGTATTATCGTTCTCTTGAAATTAAACAATTTAAACTGAAATAAATCTCTTTTTTACGACCTAATCGTTTACAATATACAAATTGCCAACTGTTAGATCACATAGAAAGGATTCATTTTAGGTTTAAATCGTCAAATTTCAAGAGAACGATAATACATTTTGGGTCAACTTACATGTCCCGCACTATACGCACACACAAAATAAACTTAGTCTAAGACCTTATGATCACTCCCTGTTTCCGGAAACTGTAAGTTTGTGTCTGTAATGTCTGTAAACACGCTGAAGAGACACACAAAAAAAAAAAAAATAAAAAATTGCAAAGTTTGACATAAAAAGCAAACTGTGTTCTCAGCCAGGACATCTTCTAAACTATGCCTGCAGCTGTAGACCAGGTACTATTAAATAGGTACCTCATTTCTAAATACTTATTATTACCAGACTACAAAACAAAAGACCCACTAATAATTATTTTTAATTTAAATAGCTCGTTCGGCTCGCAGCGGTCATCTAAACGTATTACAAGATGCCCGGAGGGTATTTTATAATTATTGACCGCCATTTCTGAGTGTCAACAAAAAATGACTATTAATAACTATGTAAATTTTTAAACGAAACCAATTTACTGGAGAAGAATTAAATAGTTTGTTGGAAGGGTGTCAGAATCTTCTCTTATTTTGTAAGCTAGGAACTTGGGTAAATCGCATGCTTAAGGTTACACTAGTCGAAAATTCTTCCCTACAAACGTAGTCTAGAGATTACTCCACTGTTTGACGATGTACGTTCAAAATTAAAAATGACATCAATTTGTCTCATCATTATCTAGTCCTTTAAGGAAACAAAAATGTAAAAAAATAATACATTTGAAAGTTATGAGCGTCGAAAGTTCCATATTTCAATACAAATTTTGACGCATATTTGGACGGAAATAAATACCATAAGAAGAAGGAAAATTGCAAAACGGCCTCCATACAGGGATAGATTAGTAATTCAACAATGCAAATAATTTTATTTTACTCCCAAAGGTCTGTTTATAAAATTTCGCGCAATCGTTTTCGTCCTAAATCATTATCCATTTCGGGTTTTTTATATATCAATGTCCATTTCGATACAAATTTGCAAAAGTGCTAATTCGTACACGAAGTAGCTTCGTACTGCTCATCACAGCATCTATTTCTTTCGCACGTGTTGTCGGATAGGATAGATAAAATAGTTCGTGCCGTCGACTAGTTCAACCTCAAGTCACATGATACTGCAGATCTATTTACAAAGTCCAGCAGCCTTATTGCGTGACTGAATTCGACATAGCAAAGGTTTTGATATTATCAACCGACCAAAAATGTGCGAGATGAAAGATGTTGTGGATGTGAACGTGGATTCCCGTCAATGTGATTGGTCGGTTGATGGGGTCAAATCGTTTGTCTTGCCGAATTCACTTACGCAATAAGGCTGCGGGTGGAATCAGAAATCAGTCCTGCCGGAGTCTGTGTTTCCCGATGGCTGTAATTATGGTCTTTAAGTCAAGAGTGAATAAGTTACTTCTAGGCAAGCGAGCTTCACCGTCGACTACATCATCGCTTACCATCAGGTGAGATAGTGGCCAAGCGCAAGCCTATTCTAAATAAATAAAAAAAAGAAATGAAGAGATCCGCAGGAGAACCAAATTACCCGGTATAGTCCGAAGAATTGTCATCGCATTGAAAGGTTCTGGAGTGACGACTGCGTACCGTAAGACGCAGCGTTTGGAAGCTTCCAACAAGGGACCGATGACGATTCGAAACATGCGTAATATTCCTATGTAATATGGACTGTTCTTAATTTAAATAAATAAATGGGGGCCTGGATGAGAAGCACAGGACCGGCCGATGTGGAGATACTTGGTGGAGGCTTATGTCCAACAGCAAACGCGTCGCCTAAAAAGAGCATGACGACTTGCAAACTCCGGGCTAATTGAGAGAGAAAATCAACAGAATCCTTGAGAACTCAGCGACTCGACGTGAGACTCTAATAGACTTATTACTTTATGGAACGTATGAGAACGTTCTAAACCACGACTAAGTGTGAAGTACGGATATCCTGAACGATAGGTACCAATTTTTGTAGAGGTTAGATATCTTGGCAGTCGCTCCAAATAAATTACTTTTATACAGATGCATCCGGACATATTGGAAGCATACTACCACTAGACAGAATAATATGAGGATGGGCATCATTTGATGTCAAGATTGTAATAGACATTGTTTTGGGATTTAAGACGACGACTAACGCCAACGACCTTGAGGGAACAAAACGCGCACTCGTTTCTTACCCGCGCGACCCAATTTTAGTAGTTTTTTGTACTTTCCATATTATTCTATGACATTAAAAAAAAGCTTCAGATCAAAATGTAGATAATTAAATTGTCTTTGAAATGGTGTCAATTTTATTAAAATACGCCCAGCGGTTTTGGTGCGATTGTCGTGTTTTTGTCCGTTTTAGACATAACTTTACAAATTAATTACACTATGTTATACGAATAAAACTCAAGTTCTGCTTAGATGAAATTATTAAGAAAATGGTCTTATATAACATATATTTTTTCCAAAAAATTACGACTAGTCGTTTAGACGTGATTCTCATTTTAAAATCAGCACCTCAAGGGCATTAGACATACTAATAATAACAATATGGTTTAGAACGTTTTGTAGCCTGACACAGTGGTGATAGACCGACTAGAGCGTCGCGCAATGATTGTTGATATAGCGGACCTCCATGACGAGAACCGCGGAGAGATAAGAAAACGAAGTATCGTGATCTGGCTCGCGAGGTTGTCTGCATGTGGTATGTGAATACAGCAGTCATTGTGCCGATAGTCGTGGCGGCCAATGGCATAATAGCCAAGAGCCTCGACGAACATCAGAGGAGGCTCTCGTTGGGCAGCTGGATCAAGGGCTTGATCAAGAAAGCGGTAATCCTGGACTCGGCGCGTATAGTTAGGAGGCTCCTCTCTCAGGAGGTCTGACTACACCGGTACCTTGGACCCTGTTCTCGATACCGATGGGACTCATTTCTTTCTTTTTTTTATATCTTTTTTTTGAAGAATATTTAAATAGGTAATCTATAAGATACGAAAATTAATAAAGAATAGTTATTTATGCTACAAGTGCGGCAGGTGGGTGATTCCCGATGAGTGGCATTTTTATTCACGAGCGAGCGAAGCGAGTGAGTGGATAAATCGACACGAGTCGGAAATCATCTTACGTACGTGTATCATACAACATTTTACTATGCATTGTGCGAGGAAATAAATAAATTAATAAAATGAAATTAATAAAATGGCGGGCTTAATCAAGCGCGTTCAGCATATCCACAGATTAACTAATAGTTCCTCGGACATATCTAATGCGCATGTGCGAATAGCTGTCACATCGTAACGTAATAAGGCACGAGCAAAATATACGTTCTGCCAAACATATTTAATAAATATTTAAAATTAATTTATTGATCAAAATCTAAATCTAGAGTAATTAAAAATGCCTAAAATAAAGTATTAGTTTTATTTTACCTTTTTGTATGAATTATAATCTGTACATAACTAATTTTTAAAACTTTTCTCAAAACTCTATGCGTGTCGGGCTGACGTTGGAGTTAAAAATTAAAAAAATACAGGAAAGTAAAAAGCACTAGTGAAAAAAAGAGAAAAAAAGTGACACTTTCCGCACAATTTGGTGGCTGCTTGGAAAACCGCTCTTTTCGAGGACATGCATTGTAAAATATAATTTAGAACTTATAACAACAGATTATTATTAAAGTAATATTTTGAATAATTTTGAGCATCAATAACTCACACAAAAAGTGTTCAAAGGCAATATTGGTTCGTCCATTAAGCCAACGAAACAAGAGAAAAAATGCCATTTTAATTACTAAAAACAAACCGGGGTCGTTGAACCTAAATAACAAAAGCGCTCAAGTCTCGTCTCTCTCAAAACCGGCCGAAGCCTATGTAACTCATTATGAGAATCAGTCTTAATTTTATATTATTTTTTGAAGGCGTCCATTAAAATCTCCGTTCAGGATCAGGCATTAAGACTTCGGCCCGTGCCTGTGAGTGCATTTAGATAAAAAAAAGTTTTGCAGCAATGTTGCAAAGTTAATAATTATTTTCTATAAATAGGGAGAATTTCTCATTGAAAACTTTTTACAAAAAGTTTTGAGCACTCGGGTTTCAATAATCTTCTATTTTCAATGTAAATAGACAAGCTCTAACTTTCATGTCGATATTCGTAAGACTCACACCATAAGACTTCCTTTTTACCCGACTGCCGAAGGAGGGTAATGTGTTTATCAGTCTATGTATGTATGTATGTATGTTTGTTCCTATATGGCGTTCCAGAGACCAAACGCGTTGGCCGATTTTGACGATTCATACGTCAATCGATGCGTCTTAAACCTGCGAGTGTCATAGGCTACATTAAAATTGGACAATAGAAAAATGGCGGATTTTGGGTGCCATATTGGGGGGGACAATTTTTTTTTTTTCTTCCAAACCCATCGTGTGGGGTATCAAAATAAAGGATTTCAAGAGGTGATTTCAAAAATAAATAACACTTATATGTTTAAATGTATCTAATTCGAAAAAAAATAACTAAAACGTTATAAATAAAAAAACTTAATTCGAAAAATCAAAAAACCCGACTGCTTCAAAAGCGAACTAAAAAGTCGTAAACAAGGAAAAAATAATGCTGTGCAGGCGGAGGATACACCAGATTTTGGTCAGCCAGCCGGCGAATGTATCCTCCGACTGCACAGCATGATTTTTTCCCTTGTTTATTTACCATTTTGGTGCCGGACCCAAAAATTACTACACTAAATACTTAACTACTAAATACTTAACTACTGTAGAATATCAAGACTTACGACGCCATATCAAAAAGCTCCCAATATAATTACATTAATGAACCATTTTACATTAAAAAAACGCCATTTTCTCATTACTGTCCCCCAATTTTCGATCAAATTTTACCAAATAATTTTCCCGCGTTGTAGCCCAAATCACTGCGTTTATGGTTATGCTTCTATCTCTTTCTAACGTTCTTAATTGGGTGTTTTATCTCTTTCTAGCTGTAATAAAAACTAAATTGGTTTTCAAAGCTTAGGATTGGTGATAGCTATGGTCGGTGGTAACGTAAGGAGTTATTTACTGGGCCGAATAAACGCTTTTAACGTTTGCTTTAATACAAAAATTGCTCTATGCATATTTATAAGACTTTGAGTGTGTTATTATGAATGTAGTTTAATACTACTTTGACGTGTTGTATGTTATGTAAGTATTAACAGTTTTGAAATAAAATAACACCCCAGCCTTGAACTGTTGGTTACAAAGTGTTACCGCTGAGCATTTTGTAAGTACGATTCCTGAGTATGGCAAATTGAAGGGTACCCGCAAAGAACTGGGAATGTCACAAGTTTTCATTTTTCAATTTTTTATTGGCAAGCAAATCTTTATCTATGGTAGTGTTATTACTTTATCACCAATGATATTCAAATAAACAGATATGTTATAAGCGCGCGCATTGTGAAGACTCGAATAGTAGACAATTGTAACCTTTAGTCTTTAGTTTATGTCACGCATGGCGAAGAGCGATACGCTTTGTTGAAAAAAAAACAAAATTAAAAAAATGCCATCGTGTGTATTTAGAAAGTGTACCAATTATAATACCAAATTACATAAAACAGAAGGGATCTCATACCATATGTAAATACGCAATACACCTCAATTTACTAATTTATTACAATTTTTTTTCCTAATTTTCTGATATTTGGAGGTTACAAAAAGAAAAAACATTGGTTGTCAGAATAATGTTTGTTTACATTCACACGCAAGTGACAAACACTAGCTGTCTCTTTTTTTCTTGTTTGTTTTATCAAGCCATCCCTTTCGACATTGTAGTGAAATGTCAGATGAATGAAAAGTGTGTATGTGTGCTGCCGCTGCTGCGCGGAACACTTTTTTCAATTGTTTTGTGAGTGTATAACGTATCTGTTTATTTGAATATCATTGTTTATCACTATTTTTTTTTTAGAAGTAAACGTACCAGGCGCCAAAAAGAAATTATTTTAATGGCCGAAACCTCAGATCAAATAAAAAGTCAAGACGGAACGATGCAAACAACAAAGTGAAGCCGGTTCAAACTATGCCTTGCCGTATAAATACACAAATACACGCGCACACCTACAACGAAACTACTTAGCTTGTCATTCGAGCTCACAGATCAAACAAAAGCTCGACTGACAAGCTAAGTAGTTTCGATGTACGTGAGTGCGTGTAATTGTGTATTTGTACAGCAAGGCATAGTTTGAACCGGCTGAACGAAAAGAACCGGGAATGTCCATGACATTCCGGTACATACTGGTAAAGAAGAGGATAATAATTACATACTTCTAAACTTTAAACCGCGTTTTTCTCAAAATCTTTTTTTTAGGACATTCCCTGTTTTTTGCTTGTACCCTTCAATTGTTATTAGGTTTTTAACACTTCACATCGAATATCACAGTAGCAGCCTAGATTTGTGTCCGGTTGACTGCAATACTGTGCACTTTACTTTGTGTAACTTATTTCATCACCACTGCTCTTAAAACGGTTCTGCTCTTAGTACATTATGAAGAAACCGGCATGTCCTAGAACCTAAAATTCGAAGACATGTGACATCCACCAACATGCACTGGGCCCGCGTGGTGGATTAAGGCCCATTAGCTCTCGCACAGAGAGGATGCCTGTGTCCCAGCAGCGGGAACATTATAAGGCTGATGATGATGATATCTATATACATATCTGCCTAGCCTTTTACAATTATGTTGGGGTTGGCTTCCAGTCTTACTGGTTTCAGCTAAGTACCAGTGTTTTACATGGAGCGACTGCCTATCTGACCTCCACAACCCAGTAACTAGGTAACACCATACCCCTTGACAAGACTGGTTTCAGATCTCAAGCTTGTGACTACACCCCGTAACGACTGTCAAAGATCTTCAAATGACAGCCGGGACTAACGGCTAACGTGCTTTCCGAGGCACGGAGGAAACTCGGTATGTTGAAATGGTCACCCATCTTCGGACCGACCTCGTCAAGCGTTGCTTAACCTTGAAGATCGGCCCTTGCGGCTGTTTTTAGGGTTCCGTAGCCAAATGGCAAAAAACGGAACCCTTATAGATTCGTCATGTCTGTCTGTCTGTCTGTCCGTCCGTATGTCACAGCCACTTTATTCTGAAACTATAAGAACTATGCTGTTGAAACTTGGTAAGAAGATGTATTCTGTAAACCGCATTAAGATTTTCACACAAAAATAAAAATAAAACAATAAATTTTGGGGGTTCCCGTACTTGAAACTAAAACTAAAAATATTTTTTTTCATCAGACCCATACGTGTGGGGTATTTATGAATAGGTCTTCAAAAATGATATTGAGGTTCCTAATATCATTTTTTTCTAAACTGAATAGTTTGCGCGAGAGACTCTGCCAAAGTGGTAAAATGTGTCCCCCCCCCTGTAACTTCTAAAATAAGAGAATGATAAAACTAAAAAAAATATATGATGTACATTGCTATGTAAACTACCAGCGAAAATTGGTTTGAACGAGATCTAGTTAGTAGTTTTTTTTTTTAATACGTCATAAATCGTAAACCGCAATTTACCAAGTACGGAACCCTTCGTGCGCGAGTCCGACTCGCACTTGGCCGGTTTTTTTTTATTATTTAGCCACGAGCTCCTGATGATGATGATGACTGCAATATGCTGCCCCCCTATTATTAAATGGGACCTTAAACATAACTAACAAAATGTGGGCCCTAAGTTACAGTCAGGGGTCAGAGGTGCAGTCGTTCTCTACCAAAACTAAAGTGTCTTAAAAAATATCTTTTTAGAAGTAGGTCAGCTTAAAACCTTCGGGTGATGCTACCTGGTGTTGGACAACCTCAAATTAAAAAGGTACATTTTAATTTCTTACGGTGTCTCATCCCATACAAAGAAACTGTCCCGACGTACTGTACTGATTATACTGATCATTTTTTGTATATCAATCGCGTTCGGTTCCGTTTCAAGGATATAGATGGTGATCTATCTATCGCCGTGAAACGGAATCGATTTACAAAAAAATATCGGTATACACAGATAAAAAACGCTAGTTACGTCGGCACGGTTTCTTTGTATGGGATGAGGCATCTGTATGCTAGTATTATATTATCTGTGCTTAGATTTTATTTTAGAGGTTCCGATATGAGTTATAGTGATTAGTATCCCAAAAAACAAAGTGAGGGTTGGACTTACTTTCAAACTCTTACAACAAAAAAAACGCCCTTACTACTTACTTGAACGATTCAAAGAGAAAGTGAAATAAGGCGTACAAGAAGAGACTCTCAACTTGCAATAGAAAGAGCTGTACGTGGAAAGAGTTGAGAGCAAGAGCCTGAGCCATAACCCGACAGTAGAAAATGAAGAAATTCCAACCCTTAGCGAACAAGCACTCGTTATTACTATCCTCATTGATCAACAATTGCTTCCATGCAGGCCCTTCCTGCTTAGTACGGAAGGACGAAGTAACCTGTAAAATTTACCATAAAAAAGAATTGATAAGGTCCTTAAAAAAACCAACCTATCACCTGCTACAAACACAATCGACAACAAACGAGTGTACGGACTCCGGACCTCACTCAATCAGAAATGCACCGATCAAAATGCAAATGGCGCTCATTTTATTCGTTTTGCGGCCGCAGGTACGGTCCACCATAAACTGCCAACAAATTATACATTGCTTTTATTTTTAATTGCTACGGACGAGCCACCGTCTTCGCCAGCGGCCTCCCTGACCCTTCTATTTTTGAATTATGGCGCGCCGACACGTGATTGGTCGGTGTAGAATGCGTTCGTTCAGTACGTGGTATTTATTAGCGATGCGTTCATATGGGGGTGGAGATAAAATCTAAAATGAAATACCTAATTGCATTCAAAGTTGGCTGCTCTGTATTTATTATGGCGTCATCCAGTGGCCGTCATTATTGCGGATCGTGACCGATTTTGCTGATATGCTTGAGGTGTATTTAAATGGTTTTGTTTTTAGGTTTCTTTAGTTACGTTTAAAACGTTTAACTTATTTCATATTCATTTTAGACAAAGTGTTGAAGTTGAGCTGGGTCTATTATATCAACGGTGGAGCTTCCAATTGCACATTGAAGTGGTAATAGAACCTTCTTAGGTTATTGGCAGAGTCTCGTTGGCAGCGGCAGAAGGAAAATGCTTATTAGCAATGATTAATTTAAAAAAAGAAAAGGAAAAAAACAAGAAAAAAAAAAAAAGGGGTAAAAAATTGAAAAGGGTATGTTAAGATGGTTTGGCCATGTTGAGAGGATGAATGAAAGTCGACTTACGAAAGGTATTTACAAGGCAGACGTGACTGGAAACGCCGGGAGGGGACGCCCTAGAAAGACATATGTTGACCTTATAGGTGATGTTCTTCAGAAAGGCCAAGTGCGCAGTACCCATAACCGGCGTGTGTGTATGACTAGATGTATGAATGTGTGTGAAGCAAAAGAAGTATGTAAGGATCGTAGCAGGTGGCGTTCTGTAGTTTCTGCCTACCCCCATGGGAAAAAGGCGTGAGTTTATGTATGTATGAAATTTCAATGATATTTTTGTTACAGAATAGATTAATAACGTAATATTGGCTATAGTCGCAGCGTAGGTCATGAGTAGGACGATTTTTTTTTGCAAAACATAAAATGTGAGCTATTTGCATAAGATCGATCAATAGGAACAAATATAAATTATTTATACAATAAACATAGATCAGCGGTTCTCAAAGTGTGCTCCGCGGAACCCTAGGGCTCCTTGTAGCCCCTGTCCTCCATAGCGAAATCTAGCGAGTCCGCTAGATTTCGCTATTTTACAATTTACAGGATGCCGAACCTAGACCGAAATGAGACTTCATCTCACTTCTAACAAGCTTGATAAACAATGTAGATATGAAAAATATTTAAAACTGTTTCATACCTCTCATTACCTTAGTTATATATAAGTAATTAATAAGACATGATTATTTGATTACTAATAAAGAATAGGTACACATAAGCTTATTTTTATTATTTTAGGTAACAAACGTATTTTAGTGCTCCGCCAAATGTTACGGTTTCCAAAATGCAATTCTCAAACTTTTTTAGCAACGGGACCCCCGTTGCTAAAAAAGTTTGAGAATTGCTGACATAGATAGAAAGAATATACTTAAGAAGTGTACTTTATGACACACAAGGTCATAAACCTTTTCAGAGACGTTAATTTAACCCTCGAAATTAGCTAGCGAATTGAAAAGCTTTTAGGTTCTCAATCTCCCGCCCCTCCTTCTTATCTCATACCTCATTTTCAATATCTGTCTACTTCACAAGCTAGGAATCTGTGTTCATCTAAGAATCTTCTCTTGCTTTGCCGTTATCATAGGTACTTCTGATTTTATTCATTCTTCCTTTCATATTCATCCCATTCTTCTCTGGAAAGTGCTATCTCTCGATATCAGGACGGCCACCAGTCAATATGCATTTAAGCGGAAGCGGAAGTTGCGGCATGATTTTCTACACCAGTAGCAGAGTCATCTCAATCTCCTTTCTATTATTACTTTATATCTATACCAATATTATAAAGAGATAAGATTTTTTTGTTTGTTTGTACCGAATAGACTCTGAAACTACTGGACCGATTTAAAAAATTCTTTCACCAATAGAAAGCTACATTATTCCTGAGTGACATAGGCTATTTTAATCCCGAAAACGGTTCCAGTGGGGTGGCCCACGAGAGCAAAGCCGCGGGGAACAGCTAGTTATGTATATACAGGTGGGCATAAAATCGTGGATCAAACGAAACAGGGCGATAGTTGGGGTAATCATCATCATCTGCCTAGCCTTTTCCCAACTATGTTGGGGTCGGCTTCCAGTCTAACCGGATTTAGCTGAGTACCAGTGTTTTACATGGAGCGACTGCCTATCTGACCTCCACAACCCAGTAACTGGGTAACAGCGGTACCCCTTGGCTAGACTGGTGTCAGATCTCAAGCGTCTGACTATTCGTAACGACTGTCAAAGATCTTCAAATGACAGCCGGGACCAACGGCTTAACGTGCTTTCCGAGGCACGGAGGAAACTCGGTATGTTGAAATGGTCACCCATCCACGGAACGACCTCGTCAAGCGTTGCTGCACCTTAAAGATCGACCCGTGCGGCTGTTATTATTTAGCCACGAGCTGTGAGTTGGGGTGATATGGAGCACAAAAAAAGAAATAAAAAAAAGAAAAAGAAACTTGGATCTTAATGACCTACTGCAAATAGCCCGAAATATCACTGTATCCACGGCCCACCCTGTTTATATAGGTACCTATTTATTATAGTAAATATATATGTATTTTTATTGTTAATATATACTTTTATTATTTATTTTTTTATCAATTTTACTTCAACAATTAGTTCAATTTTTTATGCATCTGCGATGTTATCTCTCCATTCCCCTTGGTTGACTAGTAGAGAGAGAACTAGAGAATACCTCAGGCATTAAGTCCGCCTATGTAGGTTACCTGAAGTTTTCTAAACATATAAAAGAAGAAAGTGACTGACTGACTGACTGACCGACTCACTCACTGACCATCAACGCACAGCCCAAACGGCTGAAGCTTCAATCATGAAACTTGGCATGTAGGTTCCTTTGGTAGTGTGGGTGAGCACTAAGAAAGGATTTTTGGAAATTCCACCCCTAAGGGCGTGAAATAGGGGATGAAAGTTTGGATGTTTGTTTGTTTGTGTTGTTGTTGTTTGGATTTGGAAGTATGCTGGTGTTGATTTGAGGGAGAATTGCTTTTCCGATGGACAGTTTTATGTAGCGTGTTCACGTGTTAGCTCATCAAATAGTCTGGTGATATTGGCGCCGACATCCAAAATGGTTAAAAATTTTGTTTACAAGGAAATACTATAATTTAATTACTTACTTATGATTACTTATTATTAGTCATGGATAAACACAGAAATAATCAAGGGATAGGGACAGGACAAGGATAGAGCGTATTGATTTAAAGTAGGTAAGTATAAGTCTGTCCTCAGAAAAACTTTCTTATTACATTATTTTTATCATAATTATTTTTTACTTTTTCTCTACATACTGTTAAAATATGGTAAGGAGAAGCATGTAGTCTACGCGTGCGAAGCCGCGGGCAAAAGCTAGTAATAAATAAATTTCGCAGACGCAAATAGGTACGTGATAAGTATCGGTATCACATGATGATAAAAGAAAAGATAGGTACCGGCAGCCATTCATCCAACCCGTAAGGCAGCTATACAGAATGTAACGATAAGGCCTTTCTGTGAGAAGTGGCTTGAGAGGCATCACGAGCAGTCACGGCGTCCTCACCTTCCGCCTGACGCAGTTCCTCACCGGACACGGCTGTTTCGGGAGGTTCCTGTTCAGGATAAGGCGGGAGGAAACACGGGCGTCACCATGGTGTGGATTACACGTACGGAGGACACGGTAGAGCATACGGTGGAAGCCTGTCCCGCTTGGGCGGCGCAGCGCCGTATCCTCGTAGAGGCGATCGGCGGCGGCGGTGGCGACCTCTCGCATCCGGCCATGGTTCAGGCCATGGTACGGGGTGAGAGGACAAGCTGTCGCATTCTTCTGCGAAACAGTAATGCCCGCTCTCGGTGAAGCTGTAGGGATTGTCAGACTTTTACCCACCCGTGTTCCTTCAATTTCTTGAGCCAGGGCCGCGGTAACTTTTTTTCAAATGGCATCGGGCTTAGCGGACCCCGTCAGTTGCAGGCGCGCGTGGAACACTACGCGCCGTCGACTCGGGCCTGGTCCTTTTCTGACGGCGAGCTACCCAGAGAGAGAGAGAGAGAGAGAGCGGCAGACATTGGATGATTTCCCAAACAAAAAAATATGCTAGTTAATCTAACATAATATAATGTATAATATTGATTTTGTTGACATTAGATAAGTAGGCACCTCTACAATTTTATTTGACTCTGAATGAAATACACTACCAAAAAGATTTTACAAGTACAATTACCTACCGTATGGTCGTTGGCGTCGTTGCTACAAACAATACAGCCCGATCTAGACCTCGGATTTGGCGGTCACGCTCAAAACCGTGTATTCAGGTCTATAATGTAGAACAATGACGCAATTTCATAATACTTATGTTAACAACAATATTTGGAATTATAATACATTACCTAACTCTTTCCGGTCGGTTAAAGAAGCAGGTTGCACGAACATAGAACAATCTAATTCCAATTCGTTCAGAAACGAGCTCAAAATTATAAACAGTCACTTTTGACTGGATTACTGCTTTAACTTGGGTAAGTACATTAATCTGTAAACTAAAATATGTTAATAAGTGACTATCTTAATTAAGCCAAAAGATAACCTAAAATTATCAAAGATTTATATTTGCTGTTCTTAACAATTCGAACCTGGGCGTTCAGAAATGTCCGTGGTTTCTGAACGAAACAGGTCAATGTCAAAATAAAGAATGACATAACCACTGTGCAGTGCGCGAGGAGAAGTGTTTTTAAATTATATTTTACTTTAAAATTGTATGTGACTGTAATTTAAAGACAAATAACAATACAATCAGTGATCATGTCGTACGCCCTTATCCGTCATTTACGCCGTACGGCGCTATTATCTCAACAAATTCGCCTTGAATCCACCATGACGAGTTTGACTCCGGAAGACATCGTCTTTCGGCCTCCCCTTGCTCAATGGGGCAAAGTTATAAGAGAAGCAGAGAAGATAGTTGGATATCCGACCTCTTTCATGAATTTACGATGGTTATTGAGCGACGAATTCGCCAATTTGGCCATGCATTTGCGGACAGTTGTAAGTACAAAATATCTGTTGTTACGCCCAAAATATTGAATAAAAATATGTTTTACAATACTTATAAGACTCTAGAACTAATCTTAATATAACATAAAGATATTAAAAGCTCTAAAAGCAAAGCTTTATGTCATAAACTTAAATATTATGTAACAATATTAATGTTTTGTATTTGACCATGTGATGTGCAAGGTTATTTCCTGTAGAACCACTTATTAGATACAATAACAAATTAGACATGTTCTTGAGGCCGCTAAGATACTTTAGTTCCTATTCTGAGATTTGTTATGACCTCGATTTGACTTTAAGGCGCCGATTCCCTTGAGTAGCTGATTTTAAAATGAGAATCACGTCTAAACGGCTAGTCGTAATTTATTGGAAAAATATATGTTATATAAGACCATTATCTTAATAATTTCATCTGAGCAAATTTTGAGTTTTATTCGTAAAACATAGTGTAATTAATTTGTAAAGTTATGTCTAAAACGGACAAAAACAGGACAATCACAACAAAACCGCTGGGCGTATTTTATTGAAATCGACACCATATCAAAGACAATTTAAGTATCTACATTTTGATCTGAAGCTTTTTTTTTAAAGTCAAAGAATAATAAGAAAAGTACAAAAAACTACTAAATTTCGGGTCGCGCGGGTGAGAAACGAGGGCGCGTTTTGTGCCCTCAAGGTCGTTGGCGTTAGTCGTCGTCTTAAAATATGAAATACACATTTTAGTTCTTATTAGAATTATTATCTGTAAGATATTAGATAAGACAAAAGATAGATATTAATAGGAAGTTATGCTTAATTGAAAAGGCCTTTGAAACCAAATTAGCTTAAAATATTAACACATTAATGGTTTTAATTTTATAATTCTATTATTTAAACATTAAAATAAAATGTGTAGGTATATTCGAAAACCATCTATTCTGTAAATTTTGCTGCATATTTTTAATAAAACATATTTTCACTAGGTTGGAATGAATCACCCCATCGTAAAGACTGCCAAAATGCTTCTACACAATGAGCACAACAACCTACAACCGTGGGGGCTTGTGATCTTACTGCTGTCCAAAGCAGTAAACCCACCAACATTGTTGCTGACCAGCACCGTAACTCAAAACCAACGAATACTTGCAGAGCTCACAGAAATGATCAGAACCGGTCATTATGTACACAGAGGTTTGCTTAATATCCCACCGAGCGACAGAAACAAAAACCATGACACAGCAATATTTGCTAACAAAATAGCTATCCTTATCGGAGACTATTTACTTGTGACAGCCAATGGAATGCTAGCAAGATTGAAAAATCAAGACTTATCGTACTTAATTTCTACAGCACTACGAGATGTAAGCGAAGGAGAGTTTTATGGACATAGAGACGCACAAAACATGCCAATACCCGGCAAACCCGTTGAGAAAAAATCAGATGTTTTTGACATTTGCAGTGATACATTACCATTAGAAGTGAAAGATGTGTTAGGTTCACCGGTAAGAGAGTGGACTTTACGTTCCCTGTACAACGGTGGTACGCTATTTGGTAGAGGCTGTCAAGGGGCACTATTACTAGGCTCCCATGACCAAGAGAAGCAAGAAATGGCGTACAAATTCGGCTGCCATCTATGCTTGGCATGGCAAGCTGCTACCGAAGTACAAAAAATGATGTCAGACAAAGAATCATTTTCATTAGTAAGTGCCCCCGTTTTATTTGCTTTAAACGAAAAGCCAGATTTATATAAATTAGTAGAAAACGTTCAGAATATAACTGACATAGATTTAGATGTATTAAAAGCTGAGGTATTGAAAACTGATGCGATAGACCAAGCTCGGTTATTGTATACTGAGCATGCGAATAAAGCAAAAAGTTATGTTGAGGAGTTTGGTGATTGTGAGTCGATAGATACTATTAAGCAAATGATTTATACGTTGTAGTAGTAGAATGGTGTTAGTACATCTTATCTATAGATAGTGTTTTAAGATTAGAAAATGCACAGAATAAGGATTCCGCAGACAAGTAAGGAGCGACATCAATGCAAGGAGCATTTTTCAAAAAAGTTGTTCTATAGTCTGTGTCCGTAGAACGAATTTCTATAAAAGGCTTGTCACATTGTTGTCGCTTTGTTGTTTTTGAATCAGGATCTAAATATAATGAAATATTGGATCAGGATATCCAATCATGTGTTTTGTTGAAACGTTTTAGAAAAATAATTTAGAATATTTTAAATATTTATAGTCTTTTTTTTATTTATAATGAGGCCTAAAAGGAATTGATAAGTATTTATTTCTTATGCCCGTTTACAATAACTCTAGGAGAGGTCTAAATAAAAGCGCGCATTGGATTTTAAATGCTCAGCTCAAGGCTGAAAGTCGAAAATGCAACAGTGCGTTTTATTTATGAATATCACTTAGTGTTAGCGAAAATGGGCTTTATTTATTTATATTTGTTTAAAATCAACTGAAACATATCATTTTAATTCGTTTTTATTTAATATTATTTGCTTGAATTGTTAATAATTTCGTTTTTTTAACTTATTTTTTCGCCTTTAGGATTTTTTTAGTCTACCAGATCTCATTTTAAAAATGGGTATTGTACAAAATATCTTGTAAATATTCGCTTAATCTAAGATTTCTTAATATTTTTTGTTTTGCCAAAAATTGCTATGCTATACAAGAGTTTTAAATGATACACGTATTTATACATGCAAAAGAAAAAAGAGACACATTAATTATTTAGGTGACCGTCAACTAGTTCCTTTATGTAAGAGTGAGAAAACACTACCGGACTACTAAGAATCTTTCATATTAAAAAAGTATTTATTTAAACAAGATTTTATCTATACCAATATTATAAAGAGGATTTTTTTTTTTAGTTTTTTTGTTTGTACCGAATAGCCTCCGAAACTACTGGACCCATTTTAAAAATTCTTTCACCTATAGAAAGCTACTTTATTCCCGAGTAACATAGGCTATCATTTTGATGGGAGCGAAGCCGCGGGGGTCAGCTAGTATTTAATAATTGCATTGCCACGATAAACACTGTGTGTGCAAAAGGAGAATTCCCATTTTGTAAGGGAACTTGGACCCCTTTGAAAAAATGGTTGTATCTTGATGAATTTGGTTGTATATTGTAGAAAAACACGTTAAGGCGGGTACAGACTGCTGCAACGCAACATGCAATGCAACACGAAACGAGCATTGCATCAGTGTAGACGCGGGGCGCGCACAACGTGCGCACGAACCGCGCATGTACCTACTCACATCTGTTTCCGAGATGCGCGCGAACGGATCGCTCAGTCTGCCGCAGTAGCGTCGTCTTGTTCCATGTTCGCGCGCGTCTAGCCGTACACACCACACAACCTGTCCACACTGACGCTCCGCGCATACTGCGCGCCTCTTTGTGTTCGGGGAAAAAACCGACAAATTTCGGGTCGCTACGCGCAAGAGTTGCAACAATCTGTTCGTGCGCGTAGTAGACGCGGTTCGTGCGCGCAAGGCGTCTACACTATGGGAATTCTGTTACTTTACATGATACATTGCAGCAATGTGGACGTCAAATTCTTGCATTGCATGTTGCATTACATGTTACATTGCACCAATGTGTACCCGGCTTTATATTCATAATTAGAAAACATTTTTCATTTATTTTGTGGGGATCACGAGATATAACGATGTTTCTGTTCTTAAAATGAATCCTTATTACAATGCAATAAGGTGCATATAAATGTCCAAGTGAAGGAGCCTGATATGTTGTTGTCTGAACATATAAAGTAAAGGACACGGATGGAAAAAACACAAAATATAAATCCTATTTTCGGATAATATTGAAATCGTAGACTCGATACCTCATAGGGGGCCTGTGTATGGGCAATCCTCTTTCATCAAAATCGGATACCGGGACGTAAGTCAAATTAAACTTGCTCGATTTCATTACAGACACCGGGTTTGGTAAAAAAAACAAAATTATTCATTAAAAAATATTTTTTAAACTTTCATTTGATACCCATATCATAGCAGTGCCCAAAAAATAACTAGTCCGCCATCTTGGGCCGTCCGCCATATTGGATTTAGAATAACGTCACTTAGCTAACCATGCAAAATTTCATCCAAATCGGTGGAGGCTAGGATAACTGCTTTAAAATACAGTTGCAAGATTTGACCCGAACACACTTACATACATACATTGCAAGTTAAATAAAAGCTTGTAATCAAAAACATAACCCTCCATTTTGCACTCGTTCCACTAGGATCCCCTATTTCAGTCCCCCAGGGGATCGTACAGCACTCAATGTTCCACTACGATCCCCTACGCAGGGGATTCTATATGTACTAATGAGTTATTTGTTTTTAAAGTCTCTTCTAAATAAAAAAGCCACCTATAAAATAACAATACTTAATACATAGAATTAAAAATCGGTCTACAGAGGGGATTACAATGATGTAAATTAGTTTTTTTCTAAAATAAGTTAGATGTTGACAAAAAAGTACCAAAAGCGTTGAAGAATTTCGCAAGTTCGACTAGTGCAGCGTCTCGGTGGCGTTGGGTTCAAGTCCCACCTAAGGTGTTCGGTTTTTTTCAATGTTTTAACTTATTTAAGTACATTTGTTTACCGTTATAAACGCAAAATATAAAAAAAAACCTTTTCTACTTAAAAACCTAGGTCATCGGTCCACTTAGTGTGAGGCCTTCCAACGCATCGTCTTCCGGTTCGCGTTTGAACATAGTTTGAACATTGAAAAAACCGAACACCTTAGGTGGGACTTGAACCCAACGCCACCGAGACGCTGCACTAGTCGAACTTGCGAAATTCTTCAACGCTTTTGGTACTTTTTTGTCAACATCTAACTTATTTTAGAAAAAAAACTAATTTACATCATTGTAATCGCCTCTGTAGACCGATTTTTAATTCTATGTATTAAGTATTGTTATTTTATAGGTGGCTTTTTTATTTAGAAGAGACTTTAAAAACAAATAACTCATTAGTACATATAGAATCCCCTGCGTAGGGGATCGTAGTGGAACATTGAGTGCTGTACGATCCCCTGGGGGACTGAAATAGGGGATCCTAGTGGAACGAGTGCCATTTTGCTTCGCCGTAGTCTAGTAAAAAGAGAAAAGACCAATATGCTTTAAACAGCATTGTCCTTTTATATAATAAATAATCTGCCTGTAATATATAAATGGATCAAATAGATAATTTCATTGTACCTGATATCAGTAAAGACAATAAGTATTCCTACTAAGTTTCTAAAGCTTTTAATTAATAGGGTAATTGATAAAAAAAATATAATTTGTCTGTCAGTTAGATAATCTACAAATATTGGACACGTATTTTTTCATTATCCACAAGAGCGGTACCACGAGTAAAACGCCGCGCAAGCCGTTTTTCGTGCTGTTTTTAGAAGCTATCTACTCGTTATTTAAAAATAAATATCAATTAATAAAAATACATTAAATTTCTACATAATATTGATTCTAAAATGGTAGATTTCGTTTTTTTTAATGTTGTATATATTTCACTAATCTCCTTCCAAAAAAACATAAAAATAAGAAATCATTATTGATAGCATGCATCTACTCGTAAATTGTTCATTAATTATTTTGTGTACTAACACTAATGGATAGACAATTTAATAACGAACATTTTGGTAGTATTTTTTTTTTCAAAAGACAAAATTTCGATTTTATAAAGATTTTATTCTAAAATCTGGGCGTATTCACTACTGTAATTCATGAGCCACCAGTGCCGCTAGGCCAATAGGAATGCTCATATCTCATGCCGATTTTTTGCTCGGGGTACCGCCTTAAACAAAAAATTACGACGATACAGTGCTTTGAAATATCGTGTGACGTCACGGTGTGCTATACTTTATACTGGCAAAGTGACGTCACAAGCCCCCACTCCTGAACTTTGAAGCGCTTTATCTTTGTCAATTTTGATTTATTTGATAAAGCAAAAAATACGGGTCCAATATTATTTGATAATCTCACTGACGGACTAAATGGAATTATCATTTTTCTACGCAGGAAACATCCTTATTGACAAAAAAGTAAGAGTTAAAAATAAAATAATATAAAAATATCCAATGGATTTTAAAGATTGTATTTTTTTAGACGAGATTATTTCAAGTCATTTAACAACACCCGTTTTCTGAATTGGTAATTTGAAGTTGAAACTTGTCAAAATCGACTTTAACGTTGACATGTTCTCGTTCTCGAGAGATAAATGCTGGATTCAGACACCGGAGGTAAATTATTCAATGATCATTTGAAGTATATCCTGTAAAGTATTTTTTTTAAACAAAATGTCGCTAATAAAAATGTGGTTTGTCCCCAAATGTCGTTTAGAAATAATTAGAATCATGTTCAAGCATTTATTTGTTAAGTTTTGTAGTAATTGTTGCATCATCAAGATTGTTTCAAACATTGTTAGTTTCTAAGGTAAATCAATATTAATGTTACCTATTAGCTATTACGTTTTGTGAGAAGTAAATGGATTTTAACTTTTTTATGTCTTGGTTTTACTTGAAATATTTTTATTGTCATGGTTTAGTGATTTCCGCCCTTAACATCACGCGTAAACATAACATAATTGTGTGTAATAGCATTGTGAATTGGTGTACCATATTAAGGCTTAGCATGCAGTGCGGTTTTTATTCGCGCGATTTTTTTCGCCCATTCTGCGAGCTATACGAATTGTATGAAGCCGCATTGCGATTAAAAAATCGCGCGGAAATAATACCGCAAGAAAGCCGTGTTTTACCACAGAATACTCCGCACCGTGGCGCGGATTAAATTCGCGCGAATATTTTGAGATCTAAGAGCTGATCCAGAAAGGGCGACTTCGCCGCGAAACGTTTCGCGCGAAATCATTCGCGCGTTAGTGAGATACTAGGCACCAATACATCGCGCCCACAAGCATCGCGCGAATTCAAAATACGCGCGTAAATCGCGTGCACTACGCCAGAGTCTCGACTGGCGCGTTATTCGCGCGATTCGTGATACTAGGACCGGGCTTGACCGGGTACAAATCCTGACTCAGCTGCTGAAGATATCAGACTAAAAACGCGGGCATCGAACCCGCGACACGCAGCGCAACAGCCAATCGTGTCAATCGTGATTTGTCCGACCTAGAAATCGAACCCAAGAGTGAAGACATCAAACTCAGTAGGTATGAATCGTCCTAAAATAGACGCAAATAAAGCTATAGTCCGATCAATTTATACATACGAGGGTAAAAAATTAGTATCCAGCTGAAAATTGGTAAGATTGTTCAAAACACCATCAAAAAAGAAATCTGAAAAGTCCTCATTGATCCGACACCTGGAAAAAAATACTCGGTGTCACAAAAACGGGTTTATCGACGATAATTCCATTACGCACTAGTGTGTTATGTTATTACTCACGTGTGTGCTGTAGCTCGGTTTATGGCCCTAAAAGCGATGTATAAGGCTCACTTTACGAACAAGTTAGTTGAAAATTTACTTATTTACTTAATTTTGGCAACTGACAGCGATATAAAAAAAAACTATGCCGATCTTACATGTGCCCCTTTTAGAATGATTATCGAGGCATCACGCCAAATAACTATTTTCAATCCATTTTCATAAAAAATGACACGGCAACTGCATTAAATTCCCGCCAATAATATATCCGGCGCCATGACGGAGGTCATTCTGCAACATTTGCGCGAAAATATTAATTTAATTCTGCAATATCGCGCCGCGATCGGGAAGCATAAATTTGACATTTGAATGACGGGCGCTAATGTTGTTATTTAAAAATAATTTGTATGTATCGGGCTTGATTTGGTCGCGAGATAATTTTGTAAAAGTGACTGTCTGATTGTGAATTTATTTACGTTACGGCATAACTTAAGACCTCGAAGCTTAAGACGGTACCCTGACCAAAAAATCGGCATGAGATATGAGCGTTCCTATTGGTCTAGCGGCACTGGTGGCGCATGAATTACAGTAGTGAATACGCCCAGATTTTAGAATAAAATCTTTATACTATCGAATTTTGGTCTTTTGAAAAAAATAATTCTACAAAAATTTTCGTTATTAAATTGTCTATCCATTAGTGTTAGTACAAAAAATAATCAATGAACACTTTACGAGGAGATGCATAATATCAATAATTATTTCCTATTTTTTATGTTTTTTTGGAAGTAGATTAGTGAAATATATACAACATTTAAAAAAGAACTAAATCTACCATTTTAGAATCAATATTATGTAGAAATTTAATGTATTTTTATTTATTGATATTCCTTTTTAAATAACGAGTAGATAGCTCCTAAAAACAGCACAAAAAACGGCTTGCGCGGCGTTTTGCTCAGGGTACCGCCTTAAAATAGCCAATTGTGATAAGTCATTTTAGTACCGACCTAAATAACCTTCGTTTTCCTAAATCATGGAAAATAAAACATAGGAGGTCAGGTCATAAATACCTTTAATTATTTTTCAATATACTGAAGAGTTTCCCCATGTATGGTGAGGGCCATCTTTTGCAACGCTGACCTCGCGTCCTCCACGGGGAACCTGTTGCTGCACTCCAGAACAGCTGCCAGCTCATCATCCAGGAGCTTCATCAGATAATCCATAGACCTCGTACTTCGCACAGCGTAATACAGCTGCTGGAGCTCAACGGGCGTTTTCTCTACCTTGGATTCCCATATATGGCCGTATATCTGAGGATACTCCCATAGAGCTATTGTCGTTGGTGCTCCAACCAAGGAGTATGAATATTGATGAGTGAAGAAGTCTTTGACGTCTAAGTAGAGTTGCCATAGTAACGCCAAGTGGCCACCGAGTATGTAGGCGTTCTTCTCCATCTCTGGACCGCGGCGAGCGAGCTTCATGGCGCCCTGGCAACCTTTGCCTAGGATGCTGCCTGACATGAGCAAGGTCCGTAATTTCCACTCGGCTATGCCTCGACCTAGGAAGTCATTTGAACCTAGTTTCATAAGGTTATCTTCGTTTTCCCAGTCGTAGACTGCCGCTTCACTTTCGCCTGAAATGGTTTAAACGAAGTTATGTAAAAAAAATACTCTTTTCAAAATATACTACCGAGTTCCAAATAAAAAACCATAACGCAAAAAGTTGGTACCTACGAAAAACACTGACTGCCAAAAAGAAAGTTATTTTTTGGAAGTCGGTAGTATTTTTTTGAAAAAAAAAATATTTTTCACTTTTTAGTTGTACCTACTTACCTATAAGGCAAGTTGTTTAGTAAGGTCCCTATAACGCTGGAATAGATTACCCGAATAACATGAAACTTGAACATAACCGGCGAAATGAGAGATCTGCGTACCCCTTTAGAGCGTGCTGGCGTGATGTTATGTTATGAAATGGTATAAACAATAAGCTGACATGCAATTGCAGCAACCCCGAGAGAATTGCCGTTATTTATTGTTGTATATCTTCGAAGTTCTTCATCAGATCTTCACCAAATTAAAATGGGACCGATTTCGGAACATACTCTTTCAAACAAAAATGAAAGAATTTTCTATATCGTTCCACAATTGACGGAGATATCGGAAAACATACACAAAAAAAAAGTCAAACATAGAACCGCGTCCGTTTTGGCAAGTCAGTTGGAAATTCAATCGTCACAAAAAGCGTAGGTAAATTTTATTCATGTAGGTATGTGACCTTTCATTTTTAACCCCCGCCGGAAAAAGAGGGGTGTTATAAGTTTCACGTGTGTTGCTGTGTATCTGTGTGTCTGTCTGTGGCATCATAGCGCCTAAACGGATGAACCGATTTCGATTTAGTTTTTTTTGTTTGAAAGGTAATTTTGTCGAGAGTGTTCTTAGCTATGTTTGAATAAAATCGGTTCAGCCGTTCAAAAGTTATGGCCATTTTACTGTTTGAATCGGGGTGTTTTCGCAAGATAAATGTGTCGGGGGTTTTTAAATTGTGAAATTTTACTTGTCACTATCCAAAGAATACTCTGGTTCTTCTTACCTTCAGGTTTCGTCGGTAACGGATTGTGGTTGTCATCATGGTTTCCGAAAGCGTCTCCCTCCACCAAGTCCCGGAGGCCGGTGGAGATCAGCTCCGTCACCTCGTTGTTGCGAAGACCGCCAAGATGCTGCAGACACGTTGCCAGGAGAAAATCACCTGGCACGGGGAATATGGTTTGAAGCTAGCTGGGGTTCTATGATTCATTAGCTTTAATATGACACATGGATGTAACTAGGCATAGGAAGAGATTTTCACTCGTAAGTTTTATAAATACTAAGGGCTGATTTCACCAATGTAACTATAATCGCGATAAGTTCAACTGAACTCAGTTTATGCAAATAGATACAGCATTCTGATTGGTAGTTTCTCAGCGGTCTCAAGCAATCAGAAAGCTGTGTTTTCTTAAACTAAGTTTAGTTGAACCACGGGGTCTCATTGCTAAGAAAGAATATTTGGTTCAAATAAATCTCACTAGATGACGCGACATGTACACACAATTCAATAGAATTGAAATTAACATTATCTGGAATTGAACATAAACATTGTATGTTCTTGTTTAATTAACTCTCCTAAGTACAAAATTCTGGAATATTGGGCTCTTAATTCACATTTCAAAGATTATTTGAACGGATCATTTAAAATTGATGGCATAGATGGCGCCATCTTCATTTTTAAATTTCTGAGGCATTCAACTCGATTGTTAAAATTTTCATTTTAACACATATTGGTGCAATAAAACTAACAACGTGCAAAAAAATACTATAAAACGAACCTTCACTGTATTTAAAGAAAAAAATACTCACAAACCTCGTAAACCCTTTTACTTGCAAGGCGCTGCTAACACCATCTATTGCCGTGAAACGGGATCGAACGCGATTGATGTACTCACAAAAATAACAAGATTAAGAAGATGAAAAACGCTAGTTACGTCGGCACGGTTTTTTTGTATGGGATGAGGCATCTGTATGCTAGTATTAATCTGTGGTTGAACTAATCGCGGCTAGTTTCATTGGAGAAATGCAAATCTGCCGAGCCTTTTCCCAACTATATTGGGGTCAGCTTCCATTCTAACCGGATTTAGCCGAGTACGAGTGTTTTACATAGAGCGACTGCCTATCTGACCTCCACAACCCAGTAACTGGGTAACACGGTACCCCCTGGCTAGACTGGTGTCAGATCTCAAGCTTCTGACTACCCGTAACGACTGTCAAAGATCTTCAAATGACAGCCGGGACCAACGGCTTAACCTACTTTATATGTTGAAATGGTCACCCATCCACGGACCGACCACGTCAAGCGTTGCTTAACCTTGATGATCGACCAGTGCGGCTGTTATTATTTAGCCACGAGGTCCTCAGTCATTGGTGAAATCAGCCCTAAGTTATATTATAAAGGCAGAACTTTGAAATACACTATGCCATATAAACAGACTCGTTTATCCATCAGAAAAAATAAATACCAGAAGAAGGAAAACCGGCCAAGTGCGTGTCGGACTTCGCACATTTAGAGTTCCGTACCAGACCGCAAAATTAAGTTATAGGAAAAATTAAGTTATAGTTATAGTAATAGGAAAAACTGGTCAAGTGCGGAGTCGGACTCACGCACTGAGGGTTCCGTACAAACAGCTACTTTCAAAATAATTAATTAACGTTATTGAAGTTCATAAACTATGTGGGCACCGAACATTGCTCTAACGATAAGATAAACAGAATTGAGGCACAAAATTAACTTTGCCTTTGGAAAACTGTAGTCTCCATACATCGACATAAGTCGCGGTCAATTCACCAACTGCAAATAACTTAATAATCTTTTTTTTAATATAGGTATAAATTTACAGTTTGCGGCTTTTTCTTTACTTGTGCTAATAGACATTGCTTGGTAAATTTCATGATTCTAGGTCAACGGACAGTACTCTGTAGATTTTAATTCCCTTGCGAGTGTAAAATATGCGTCATTAACGCCTGTGTGTGCGGCGTTAATGATGCATTATTTTTTTACAGCTGTAAGGGGTTGCAAACTTGATTATACGATATTAATTTCAACTCGATACCTCCATGCGTTCCCGAGATAAAAGGTTTTGACAGACAGACGGACAAAAAAGGGATCCTTTAAGGGTTCGGTTTTTTTTTCCTTTTTAGGAACGGAACCCTAAAAATGAGGGAATTGCAAAGAAAAATGTGTTTTATCAATATATTGTTATTTGTTAGTAAATTATTAAAATCGGCCAAGTGCGAGTCGGACTCGCGCGCGAAGGGTTCCGTACAATTATCGCAAAAAAACGGCAAAAAAAAACACGTTTGTTGTATGAGAGCCGCACTTAAATATTTATTTTATTCTGTTTTTAGTATTTGTTGTTATAGCGGCAACAGAAATACATCATCTGTGAAAATTTCAACTGTCTAGCTATCACGGTTCATGAGATACAGCGTGGTGACAGACGGATCGTGGAATCTTAGTAAAATTTTTTTTAAAAGATTGACCCACACTAGGAATTTCTTCCTGTATCGCGGGTGCATTTACAAACATATAAACTCCTGTAGGACATATAAATATTTGTTCCGTGCAGGAATCAAACCCGCGACACGTATCGCAGCAGTCAATCGCTCAACCACTGCGTCAACCGTGCGCCTGTAATAGGGTCCCGTTTTTACCCTTTGGGCACAGAAACCTAAAAAAAAAAAAAAAACATCTTACCTGTCAACAACACAATCTTATTCCCATACAGCAGGTCCTTGAACTTTCCCCCATGGCCCTTCTTATCCTGAAGGTTCACCATGGCCTTATGTATCATATGCCCTGTCCTCTTCATCTCCACGATCTCTGCCAGCGCCCTCTGGGAGTGCAAAACTCCAGAGTCATAGTGGTCTCTGGTAAACTCCAGGGAGTCGAAGCCAGCGGCTTTGGAAGCCAGCAGTATGATCAGGCCGACGGATTGGAGGTTGCTCTTCGATCCTACTAGCAGATTCTTGGCCGATTTTAGAACTGGGTGATTCGTGCCGACCTGAGGGGAGATTTGTGTTAATCTGAGGAGTATGCTTTGCAGAAAATTGGGATAACTTGGCATTTTCATAACTAACGCACACGGCACATTTAACGAAGATCATTTTAAATTTCCAAACGTTATTTCTGTAGGAGATTTTTAAGTGTTGTGAGACAAGATCAGGAATCTTCATCCGATAACATCTTGGCGACGCATAAAAAACTTAAATAAATAAAAAACTTTTTTGCAAAAAAATACTACCGACTTCCAAATAAAAACTACAAAGTGAAAAATAATTTTATTTTTGGAAGTCGGTGTCCATATCGCAAAAAATTGGGAAAAAGAAAGACACCGACTTCCAAAAATAAAATTATTTTTCACTTAGTAGTTTTTTATTTGGAAGTCGGTAGTATTTTTTTGCAAAAAAGTTTTTTTACTTTTCCCTTTTTAGTTTAACCTACCTAATAGGCAAGTTGTTTAGTAAGGTCCCTATAACGCCAGAATAGATAACCCGAATAACATGAAACTTGAACATAACCGGGGAAATGAGAGATCTGCGTACCCCTATAGAGCGTGCTGGCGAGATGCTTTGTTATGCAATACATTGCATAACAAAGCATCTCGCCAGACATGCGATTGCAGCAATCCCGAGAGTTTTGCCGTTATTTATTGAAGAGTTCTGTTGTATATCTCCGAATTTCTTCATCAGACCTTCACCAAATTAAAATGGGACCAATCCCAAAACATACTATTTCAAACAAAAAAAGAATTTTCAAAATCGGTCCACAATTGACGGCGATATCGGTGAACATAAATAAAATAAAAAAAAACAAACAAAGTCGAACATAGAACCTCCTCCTTTTTGGTAAGTCGGTTAATAAAATAACCTTATATTTCATACTAATAAATAATTACAAAAACATAGAATATTTATGAACACTTGAATAATAATATGTTAAACTATATAAAATAAATAAAATATTAATTTGACTACGCTAGTAAGAACCCCTCGTTCTCGAAGGTGAAGGCCTCCTCTAGAGACTTCCATGTTTCCCTATTTTTCGCTGTGTCCATCCGGTATACGCCAGCCACTTTTATATTGTCGTCAGCCCACCGACAGACAGCTGGTCTACCCCTCTTCCTAATGCCAGGTGGTCGCGACCCTACCCGTGCGATAATGTTGCAGATCGAGTGTCTTTTAAAGAGAAGAAAAAAAAAAAAAAAAAAAAAACAAGAAACTCGACTGCTTAAAAAACCAACTAAAAACACGTAAAATAAGAAGAAAATCATGCTGTGCAGTCGGAGGATACATCTGCGAGCTGGCTGACCAAAACCAGATGTATCCTCCGACTGCACAGCATGATTCTCTTCTTGTTTACGTCTTTTTAATTGGCTTTTTAAGCAGTCGGGTTTCCTGTTTATTTTTATTAAATATTTTTTAGTATTTTTTTTAATTAGGTACCTTTAAACATATAAGTATTATATATTTTTGTAATCACCTTTTAAAACCCTTGATTTTGATACCCCACACGACGGATTTGGAAGAAAAAAGAAATTGGGTCTCCACAATATGGCGCCCTTTTTTGCGACATTTATCTATTTTGCAATTTTAATGTAGCCAGTGACACTCGCAGGGTTAAGACGAATCGATTGACGTAAGAATCATCAATATCGGCCAACGCGTTTGGTCTCTAGAACGCCATATTGGAACAAACATACATACACACATACTTACATACATAGGTACATACTTACGTACATAGACTGATAAACACATTACCCTCCTTCGGCAGTCGGGTAAAAAGAAATAGACTGCCACACACGTTACAGAGACGAAGTTTTATAAAGCCGTGTCAGTTCTTGAATGTTATGATTAGAAATCTTCATTCCTATATATATGGATTTACCCATAGGCCCACTTGGGTTGCAATGCATTACCACAGCACGATCTAGCTAGATCCAAACTTTTTTGGCTTTACCGACTCTATAGTTTATCTGCTTAAAAAGGTATTAGAAGATGTTAAAACTGACCAACTTCCTCAAATGAATAGCAGTGCTGGCAATTTCATCGTTGAACAGCCATCGAAGGTTGAGGAACGAGGTCGGGTAGCCCACGATCTGCTCCGCCTCGGTAATGACGTCACGCCAGTCTATCTCCTCCTTTCGGCCCAGACCGAGGCCACTGGAGTATGTGCGGCATTGTCTAAAAGACGAACTGGAAAAATGAGCTGGACTATGTCTGAAAATGCGGTAACGCTTCATCATCATCATTTCAGCCGAAAGACGTCCACTGCTGGAAATAGGCCACCAAACGCGTCGCCACATTGACCGATCCCGTGCGCCTCGCATCCAGCGGATTCCCGCAACCTTATTCAGGTCATCGGTCCACCTAGTGGGAGGCCTTCCAACGCATCGTCTTCCAGTTCGCAGTCGCCATTCCAGAACTTTTCGGCCCCATCGGCGAACCGTTCTGCGAGCACTTAAGTTTCGCAATTCTTCGGGCTATGTCGGTAACTTTAGTTCACCTGTGGCTATCCTCATTTCTGATGCGACCACGCAGAGAAACTCTGAGCATAGCCCTCTCCACTGCCCTTTGGGTGACTTTAAGCTTTCTGATAAGGCTCATTGTGAGCGACCACGTCTCGGTCCCATAGACAGTTATGCTTAACTTTGCCTAACCTGTCTGCTGATAAACTGAAGCATCACAGTGGCATAACTATCCTTAGCTTTAAGTAGCTTATAGAACGATGGGGTATCGAATCAATTGCCGACTTGGGTGAGGATTTTAGGATACTATAAATACTGATGATTATCAAGTCACAGCCTAGTTTGGGTAACATAGTGAGTAGTAGATTGGCTGTTTTGGAGATTGATTGGGTTGGAGAGAGAGGGGAAGGCCAAAGATGGATAGACTGTGTGAGGAGTGACATGAAAGAAAAGGCAGTCAGTGATAGCGTACCGGTACAGGACGTTAAAGGCAGGAAGAGGAAGAATGAGTAGATTGGCTAGCCTAACTAATAAGATAACAATATCATTAGTACTTAAAGAATCCCCTGCATAGGGGATCGTAGTGGAACATTAAGTGCTGTATAATCCCCTGGGGGACTGAAATAGGGGATTTTAATGGAACGAGTGCAATCAATCTGCCTAGTCTTTTCCCAACTATATTGGGGTCGGCTTCCAGTCTAACCGGATTCAGCTGAGTACCAGTGTTATGCATGGAGCGACTGCCTATGTGACCTTCACAACCTAGTAACTGGGTAACACGGTACCCCTTGGCAAGACTGGTGTCAGATATCAAGCTTCTGACTTCTCGTAACCACCGTCAAATATCTGTCGGAGGAAACTCGGTATGTTGAAATGGTCACCCAACCACGGACCGATCTCGTCAAGCGTTGCTTAACCTTGATGATCGACCAGTGCGGCTGTTATTATTTAGCCACGAGCTCCTCTTATCTAACTAATAAGAAAACATGACCTAGTAAACATTCATACCAAAACGTGAGTGTAATAGTTAGGACAGGATTCAAGAGTAATCTGACAATATATTACTAGTGAAGTTCATACAGATGCAGGTGGAGTACTGTAGTTTCTGCCTACATCTATGAGAAAAGCCTTAACTTAATTTACCCATGAAAAATTCATACACAAACCTTTCGAAAAGATCAGTTAGAATCTTTGTGTTTTCGCCCCGAAAATACTGAGGTTGATGCTGTTGTCCGTTACGTTCAAATCTTGCAATTCTCTTCGATTTTATTTTCTTTTGCAACAAAATCTGTGGCAGGCAACTGATACATCTTTCGCTTACGCTAAAAGATGTTTGAGGAGCATTTAATAGCAATTTTGATGAGAACATTATCGAATATAAAATATTCACAGAATTACATTGAATAGGTTAGAAACTGTAGAAAAAATCTAATGTCAACTGTCCCGAACGTAAATAGTTTTACGCTGTTTTCTAAGTAGGTTTGAATGATTCATTAAAACCTACTTAGAAAACTTACTATTTCACTTTGTCATAACAAAATCATGTATGACTTTTCCCATAGGACGAGCGATTTTGCCATTATCCAGACGGGAGTAAAACTAGAAATTTACAACGTTTTGGAAAAATGGACCATAGCTGGGCCCCTATTGGGTTTATAGAGCTGTAGTTGGGATTAAATTGTAGCTAATGAATAAAATAGGACGCTACATACACTATCTGTTTTGCGAATAACAAAATTTGTAAGGCTCATGACGCTTAGTGTCTAAGGTTTAGGTTTGCCATATGAAAATCACAATTTAAAAAAAATAAAAAATGCCATGAGATTCTGTTAGACCTATACCATAAGTAACCTTAACAACATACTATAAAACCTGAACTACTTACATCAAGCTTTGCGATTTTTATGACGATTTCTACTGGGAAGGGCTATCTACCAGCTATCAACATGATTACAAGTGATAATCAAGACAAGAAGTAACTTCTATCCTACACAACTCACTTAATTCTGCCCGACAATAAACACAGAGGGGCAGAGTTTTGCCTGGCCTTACGGAACTATCTGAATTCTGAAGTTTAAAAATATACACTTGTCAACTCTATCGACAACGACAATAGGTTACATGACTTTATAACAAATTGTAGCTGGTCGTTTTTAGACACAAACCCTAAGGCTGGTCGAAGGAAGGTCAAAGGCATGAGAAAACTATGTAAATAATTATTTATAAGACCATCAGGATCATAAATCATTCATATTGAAAACCTTTGTAAATGTGGAAACACACTAAAAATGATACACGGAAAATCTGCGAAGAAAGGAGAATGCCCATTTTATAAGGGAACCAATTTTCAAAGGGTCCCCCTTTGAAAATTGGTTGTAATAATTGTTGAAAATAATTGTTGTAAGTAGTTGATGAAAATAATTACAAAACATGTTTTAATTTATTTTCGGGTTTCACGAGATATAACGATGTTTCTGTTCTCTAAATGAACCCTTATTACAATGTAATAAGGTGCATACAAATGTCCAAGTGAAGGAAACTGATCTGTTGTTGTCTGTACATATAAAGTAAAGGACACGGATGGAAAAAAAAAGATATATAAATCCTATTTTTGGATAATATTGAAATCGGAGACAAGATACCTCATAAGGAGCCTGAGTATGAGCAATCTCCTGAAATAGAATCTTTCACAAAACGTCACAAAATCACGAATAGTCAAGGAGTGTGAGACCACAATATTAAGAGGAAACGGGGGCAGAGAGCGCCGGCTGAATTTCCTAAGTAAAAAGTGAACTCATAATTCGAGGTTTGGCTCTCGTCTATTTTCTCCTCCAATATTGAACCAATTTAAAAGATATTCCATAAACTGAAAATGAAAGATATATTCTATGTCCCTATGTTTTCCTTTTTGATGATACATTATCTTTAGGAGTACTAGAACCCTCAAAAAATGCTCAAAATTGCGCTGTCAACAGAGGCTTAGTGTACAAATTTGACAAATATAAATGAAGAAAAGAAAACATAGGAACATAGTATATATCTTACTTTACCAGTTTATGGAATATCTTTTAAATTGGTCCAATGGAGGAAGAAACAGACGAGAGCCAAACCTCGAATTAAGAATTTTTACTTAGGAAATTCAGTCGGCGCTCTCTGCCCATGTTTCCTCAAACAACGATATTGTGCAGCACACATTAGGCGTACATCAAGCGCAAGCGTCGTCCGAGGCCCACAAGACACGCGGTTATTGCCGGCACCCCGCCGCGAGCCTGATTAAAGTTACATGCGATATAGCTCCGAGACCATAAGGACTTTTTGAAGGGATTATACGACATTTCGCTAAAATGGATGTCGTTATTTAAATTGCGGATAAATGTTACTGTTGAATTGGTTGTGTTTTTATAATGAGTTAGTCGATTTGCGAGGTTTTTGAGTGAAAACGTTATCGTCGATACTTGAAAGTGCCTGACTAAAATATGACTTTGTCTATCGTTTTAGCCTGAATTAGTTACCTATCTTATTAACTCACCTATACTTCCTAAAAGATAGCTTGATCATTGCGACATATATGTCAAACTGAAATATACGTTTCCGTAAAACGAGGTATAAATTGATTAATTTTGAAATTAAAATTGACAAAACTAGTTCAATCATGTTTTGATAAATATGAATAAAATGCAGTGTTGGCGACTTCAGAAAAGAAATTATATTCCCTAATACAATTTTTTTACTTCCATATTACGGTAGAAAATAAAATAAAACGAGCCAACGAACGCTAAAACGAAAATGAGGTTACTTTGATACCCCATTGTTTTTTTCATTGCAATATAAAGTAACCCCAATTTAAAATGTATTTTTAATGAATTCACACTGTACAATTCAAAATATTTTTTCTGCAACAAGTAAATTTATTCTTGCGCTGAGGTTGATGCAAAACATGGCTGACATGACGGGTTTTGTAAATGTAAAAAAGAAAATTGAAGTGAGTTCCGTTTTCACGGAGATAGCTTTAAAAACCTAAAAAATAAAGTTATCATCAAAGTTACCCCAGATCTCAATGTAACCCCATTTAACCGGTATTGTAAGCCTGTCAAGCACTATTGTTACTGTATTTGTCGCAGAGATCAAATTATCTTATATGAAGTATAACTTTGACTTTCCTCCCGGTTTTGGCCAAGAGTGGAACGTCTCTAGTGTCTCTAGGTGTTGATCTTGTCCTGACATCTTCGCTTGGGTATGCCGCGGTGTCAACGTAATTTTTTCGGTACCCAAAATTTTCAATAGGCATTATAAAAGTTGATCAAGTTAACTCAGTAGCCCTCTCAAATTAACATAATAACTATAAAACTAAAACCAACTCTACAGCATACCAAAAAATAAAGCAACAAAAGAAATATGTTCCCCCGCATTTTAAAATGTCAAGCAAACGATTAGTGCGAATCATTTCGGCGTGTATCCGAACGCGATCGTTTCCCGCGCACGCAGCGCCCATTATGGAGGTCGCATGTCACTTCCGCTGACATTTAGAAAAACGAACGCACTTTTTTAAATTGTCCTTCGAAAGTTAACGGCCAGTGATTTCTTTGTGCTTGTTAAAAAAATAAATCAAAAATAATGGAGAAGAATAAAAATAGTATACAGTGTGCGGATCCCAGGTTCTATAATAAGTAGTAGCAGATTATTTGCACTTAAAAACATGTTTTTTTTTCGACGTATTGCAAAAATGCAAAACAGAAATAAACCCAAAAAAGCATTAACAGCCTATAATTGGGAAATACGCTAAGGCCTGTTGGATTTTTTCTCAATAAAATCAGAACAACTAGGAAGAAAGGCTTCTACGTGGATGTAGCTGGTTTCTACCTGGTATGGATGGCTACTAAGGTTAGTAGGTACCACAGATAATATAATACTACCATACAGATGCCTCATCCCATACAAAGAAACCGTGCCGACGTAACTAGCGTTTTTCATCTGATTATTCTTGTAAGTACATCAATCGCGTTCGATCCCGTTTCACGGCAATAGATGGTGTTAGCAGCTACTTGCAAGTAAAAGGGTTTACTAGGTTCGTGAATATTTATTCTTTAAATACAGTGAAGGTACGTTTTATAGTATTGTTTGCACGTTTTTACAGTTTTTTAGCACCAAAATGTGTTACAATGCAAATTTTAACAATCGAGTGGAATGCCTCAGAATTTTAAAAATGCGCCATCTATTGGCATCAATTTTAAATAATCTTTGAAATGTGAATTAAGAGCCCACTACTCCAAAGTTTTGTACTTAGGAGAGTTGATTAAACAAGAACATACAATTTTTATGTTCAATTTCAGAAAATGTTAATTTTACACACAATTTATTGAATTGTGTGTACATGTCGCGCCATCTAGTGAGATTTATTTGAACCAAATTTTCGTTCTTAGCAATGAGACCCCGTGGTAGGTACCCATCTAGGCTAGTAGTTCTTTAACATAATATCTTCAAAAGGTCAATATTTCCGATTCAGTTTACATTTTTATTAATAAATGCGTTTTTAATTTATGGCGCCAAACTGACAATTATAACCTCGTCGCTGCAATTAAGTTGTAACGACATTTGTAATTATGAGCGAGTCGACACATAGTAAATAATAACTAGGAATAAAGACATATTGAATGACGGTGCATCTGTCTGTGTGTTTTGATGCTAAAATTACGTATATAAAATTAAAATTGTGGCTACCATCAGCTTCACTTCTGCTTACACTGCTGCTGCTGATTGAAGGGGAAAGCAGACTGAGAAAAAACACATTTCAACCAAACCAGTAGATACTTTTTAGGGTTCCGTACCCAAAGGGCAAAAATGGACCCTATTACTAAGACTTCACGATCCGTCTGTCTGTCACCAGGCTGTATCTCATGAAACATGATAGCTAGACAGTTGAAATTTTCACAGATGATGTATTTCTGTTGCCGCTATAACAACAAAATATTAAAAACAATAAAATAAATATTTAAGTGGGGCTCTTTTTTGCGATAACGGTACGGAACCCTTCGTGCGCGATTCCGACTCGCACTTGGCCAGTTTTTTTAAATCTCTGTGCAACATACATATTGAATATAATATATACTCGTACTTATATAAATATATATGAGTATTTGTGAAGTAACAGAAAAGAAGAAAGTGGAATGACTGTCGGGTTATTTGCAATAACCACACCGTTAGTTTTTACTTTGATCTCAATAAGACACTGAGGCCGAGTTTCTCACCTCAAAATTATTGCAGATCAATCAAAAACACGCGCTATCTGCTGTGATTGGTTGAATGAATTTTTAACAGCAGATAACGCATGCTTGACAATTTGTCACATTAATTCTGCGATAATTCAGAGGTGAGAAACTCGGCCTGATATATTAGAATCTATCGAATTTTGATCGAATGGAATTTATTGCACTTAAATTAAAATCGTCGTTATCTAATGTTATCTATAAACGTGTATACGATGTTTGAAGCAATCTTTAGTAATAACTTATTTAATTATAAGCAGCTGATACTTTTTCTTCCGTACCTAAATTACAGTAAGATTGTAAGGATTTTATCTGATACCCAAATTAAAAGTTTTACTCTAAGAGTAGCAATTATTATCAAAACAAAAAAATAGGTTAGCCGAAGTAACTCGCACTCCAATTCGAAATTCAAATTCAAAAAGGGAACTCAGTGTTGCCGTAATTAAAAAAGTGCACACTATGATTATGTTAAGGGTTTAATCGCCGGTTTTGTTATAATTACACTGCTGCAACACATGCGAACGGAAAATGCAGATAGCAACGTTTTATTGTGTTATTAAAAGAAACCCTTAATCTATGGTATCGTTGTTTTTTTCTTGAGATTGTGAATAATTAAAAAAAAACGTTGTAATAGTAGAGTAACTTTTTTTTTAGGGTTATGTAGTAACATAACAAGGAAACCCGTCGCTGTCTGTCCTTCCGTGGTGTAACTCAGAAACTATAAATGCTACAAATATGTCATTTGACTAGTTATAGATATTAATTTAAGCTACAACGTGGTAACTTAAAATCTGGAAAAACTTTTTTCATATTTGGTGTGGCAAATTTCCAATTTCTTGTCATGTTTTTCAAGACGGGTTCAAAACTATGCAATGCGTGGGAGAACACACACTTGGCTGATTTTTTACCTTTATAAGTAGCTAAATAATGTTTTAGACATTGAGGTAGCCAGTTATAGATGTTACCGAACATCAGAAAAGGTGTCCCATCTATTTCGGCGTCGATGAGATTAAAAAATCTGAAGATGCAGTAGTTACTAGGCGGCCAAGATCCAAATCTCATCCGCTAACTTTTTCTTCTTCTGACTTATTAGTTTGACGCAATAAGACAGAACAGTTAAAATACAATACAGGAATATAATATTGTCAATTTAACCTCGTGTTAGCAACTTACTCCGAGTTAAGTTTTTCAAAGAAGCGGGCCTTAACCAGTCGGCCTTATAACCTTGGATGTTGCGCACTGTTCAGAACACTAAATGTCAATGGAGAACTGTGTTCCAGCAAAAGGAACGTTATAATGCGCTGATGATGCTGTGCTTCCTCTACTCTGCTATAAACTCCTCTAAAAAACTAATAGTATTCAATCTCTTTCAGATCTAGGTGATAAAGTGGATCTCATCATCATCAGCCTTTTAATGTTGCCACTGCTGGGACACAGGCCTCCTCTCTGTGAGAGGGAATAGGCCTTAATCCACCACGCGGACCGTGTGGGTTGGTGAATATCCCGTGTCTTCGGATTTTTTGTTCTAGGACATGCCGGTTTCCTCACAATTTTTTCCTACAGCGTTTTGAGAGCAGTGGTGATGAAATATTTTACGCAAAGTAAAGCGTCTGCCTGGGTTTGAACCCACGACCTACAGCTTGTAAGTCGCGGCCGATACCACTGGGTCACCACTGCTTAAAGTGGATCTATTGCAAGCATATTATGTCTGGTAGATAAGTTGGGCAGCCTTCGGTGTCCTGAAGCTCTAGGCAGTGTCATTCTAATTTTTAAGGCAAAATTCTTAATAAATCCATCGTAAATTATTCGCTTCATTTTAACACAAATATTTTTTCCTTTTTTTATTTGTTATAGGCTCGCGTTTGACCACTATCTCCTGTATCATTTCCAAGGATTTAAATTCACAAATTGCCAGATCCGGTACAACTATATAGGCTATACAATTATTTGTTCCCTGCGGCATTCGAACCCGCGATACACAACGCAGCAGCCAATCGCTCAGCAAAATAACTTTTAAAATGTGAAAATGAACTTTTTCTGGTGAAATCTAATAATTATGAGCTACTACTATATTTTAACGTTTTCTTTTACGGTGTAGGCAGAGAGAATGGATCGTGAAGAGACCTAAAACGCGCTCGAAATGAAACCCAAGATGCCGCGCCACAAATGACACTTCGCAAACTTTTCGTCACGGTTGTCATTTTATGGTTTTTAGAAAAGTTTCCTGCTGAATCAAAAACTGGTTTTCACAGATCCGTAATATTTTTGAATGGCCTATTCAACGATACCCCATACCATGTGATAGACGAGAAAAACATATTCCCAGTTTACTACACACAGGCAAATAAAAAAAAAACATGAAAAAATAAATGATTTTATTTCTGTAAGTTGGTTTGTACAAACACTTTTACATGTCGATCATATTTTTTAAAACTAGATGAGTTCGGCGTTTCCAATCTGACTATTCTGAGAAGAAAGGCCGAAACAAACTCAGAAGTCACAGTCTCTTTTAAAGTCTTGACAAAATCTTGGTTATATCATGTGAATACCATGTAGACAGATGTCTGAAATGGTCTTTTGAGGAAAGAACCAGCCAGATTGAGTGGACCTGTCCAGTCAGTGCACGCATTTGTCAATAACCGAGCAGCTCAACTCAGAATTTAAGGAGCTCAACGATTCGACGAACAATACCAAAGAAAGGACATTCGGGTAGGCCGCATAAACTACTCAAACTGCCAGACCATGAGTAAAAACTAACTAAGATAAAATAAAAAACAAAAAAAAAACCACATAGTCTTCACATTCACAATAATAAAAATAAAATAATATAATACTTTAAAAAGTAAATATTCTTGTCATTGCAAGAAAACAAAAAAAAAAATGCACGGTGCAAGATATAAAAAATCAAAATTAATTGGAGCAGCTCAATTCCAAGCCTTTTTGTCCTCAACGTAATCTTTAATAGTATAAAACGCTTTCTGGCACAACTTACGTTTAATGAATGATTTGAATTTATTAAGACTTAGATCTTGTACGTGGCTTGGAAGCTTATTATAAAAGCGTACACATTGACATCTAAACGAGCCACCTATCTTCTTGAGCCTTGTTGTAGGTACTACAAATTTGTGTTTGTTCCTAGTATTTATGTTATGGATATCACTGTATTTTTTAAACAATTTTATATTTTTATGAGCATATAAAAGATTTTCATAAAGATACTGAGAGGGCACAGTCATTACATTAATCTCCTTAAATTGCTCTCTGAGAGAGTGCCTCGGGCTTCATTTATAAATTGATCGAACAGCTCTTTTCTGCAAAACAAAGATATTCTGGATGTCGGCGGCATTTCCCCACAACAGAATACCGTACGACATTACACTATGAAAATAGCTAAAGTATACTAAACGGGCTGTCTCTATGTCCGTTAAATTACGAATTTTTCTAACAGCATATGCTGCGGAGCTTAGCTTCTTTGACAATTTATCTATATGTGGGCCCCACTGAAGCGTAGCATCCAAAGTTAAGCCTAAAAATACTGTGCTATTCTCAGGATTCAATTCTTCGCCCTTTATCAACACATCAGTTCACAGTAACGTGAGCTAGGGTATACTTAATGCATTTCATGGTTTTATTTTACCACTTTGTCGGCGTGATTAATATGTATATTCATGCCAAATTATAGCTTTTAAACACTAAGAGTTTCTTAGCTAAGCTGCAGACGGACGGACAGAAGGACATGGCGAAACTATAAGGTTTCCTTGCTGACTACGGAACCCTAAAAACAATATATCTACGCCTACGCCTGAAGAACAATTGTGTCTATGGAAAGCGTTCGGATGTCTTAATGAGAGCCACTAATATTATTTTAATCGTTAAAAAGCTGCAATTGAATTCCTTGGAATAGCAAGGATTAATGAGACTGTAGGGCCAGGTAATCGCTTGTAGGTACTCGACCCCATGCTGCGTTCACCCGCACAACATACTTATACCAGATTTTATCGTTGTTGTAAAATGTAGAATTTATCGAAGTATAATCGAATGCGTAACTCGTTTTGTAATTATTATGGGAATATTGTAATGTGTGTGAATTTAAAAAAAATATTTTTGGACAAGGAAACTGAAATAATGCGACGTCATTTTACATTTTTATATGGAATTATTAGGTACAAATACTGCACCTGGGTACACCTACTCTATAATGGTTTCCGTTTGAATTTGGAACTTTTTGCAAATACAATTCTAGAATGCGCTGTCCACAAAATACCTACTTTTTGCGCGCATACTCTGCTCGTGGTTAAATAATAACAGCCGCACTGGTCGATCATCAAGGTTAAGCAACGCTTGACGAGGTCGGCCCGTGGATGGATGACCATTTAAACATACCGAGTTTCCTCCGTGCCTCGAAAAGCACGTTAAGCCGTTGGTCCCGGCTGTCATTTGAAGATCTTTGACAATCGTTTCGGGTAGTCAGAAGCCTTGGATCTGACACCATTCTTGCCAAGAGGTATCGTGTTACCCAGTTACTGGGTTGTGGAGGTCAGATAGGCATTCGCTCTATGTAAATCACTGGTACTTAGCTGAATCCGGTTAGACTGGAAGCCAACCCCTATGAAGTTGGGAAAAGGCTAGGCAGATTGATTGACTCTGTGATGCGGACGCTGTTTGAAAATCATTCCTCCGTGCCCCCGGCTTAGGGCATATATGTTTATTTATTTATTTATATACACTTTATTGTACACCATAACAAACAAGAAAAAGAAACTTATTACTAAAAAAACTTAATTAAAAAAATCAAAAAACCCGACTGCTTCAAACGCGAACTAAAAAGTCGTAAACAAGGAAAAAATCATGCTGTGCAGTCGGAGGGTACATATTCGCCGGCTGGCTGACCAAAATCTGGTGTATCCTCCGCCTGCACAGCATGATTTTTTCCTTGTTTACGACTTTTTAGTTCGCGTTTGAAGCAGTCGGGTTTTTTGATTTTTTTAATTAAGTTTTTTTATTTATAACTTTTTAGTTAGTTTTTTCGAATTAGATACATTTAAACATATAAGTGTTATATATTTTTGAAATCACCTCTTAAAACCCTTTATTTTGATACCCCACACGATGGGTTTGGAAGAAAAAAAAAATTTGGGCCCCCACAATATGGCAACCAAAATCCACCATTTTTCTATTATCCAATTTTAATGTAGCCTATGACACTCGCAGGGTTAAGACGCATCGATTGACGTACGAATCATCAAAATCGGCCAACGCGTTTGGTCTCTGGAACGCCACATAGGAACAAACATACATACATACATACATACATACATACATACATACTTACATACATACATACATACATACATAGACTGATAAACACATTACCCTCCTTCGGCAGTCGGGTAAAAATATACAATGGGCGGCCTTATCGGATACCGCGATCTCTTCCAGGCAACCTGGAATGGACAGAGATTACCTGGACATGACATGGGGTTGTCATTGGTGCGACAATACCAACAATAAACATAATGTAGATACAATAATACTTTCTAGAAACACAAATAAATACATATGCTAAATAATAGATACATAAATACATACATACAAATATATAAGCAATGAAAATAAATGATGTACGATATTCATAGCACATTATGTCTAAAAACAAAGAACACAATCACAGCGATAGGTATTTCTTTGATGAGTTTTTTAAATACAGGCAACGACTGAGCACGTTTAATTTGATCAGGCAATGCATTCCACAGACGAGCAGCCTGGACAGTAAAGGATTTATCCATGAAAGTTGTGGAATGCATTGGCATTCTAAGTCGCAAGTTATCTGATGACCTTAGAGATTTCGTGTGGGTATCGCAGATAAACTGAAAACGATCTTTGAGGTAAAGAGGGGTAGAAGGAGTAAAGAGCACATTAAACAAAAGAGAAAGAATGTGAGCATTCCGGCGAAGGCGAATTGGCAACCACTTGAGCTTTACACGAAATTCTGAAACATGGTCATATTTGCGCAAACCAAATATGAACCGTATACAAACATTTTGAAGCCGCTCAAGTTTATCGAGTTGTTCTTGAGTAAGGTCAAGATAGCTGGCATCAGCATAATCAAGGATGGGAAGAAGAAGAGATTGTGCAAGCGCAATCTTAGTGGCAGTCGGAAGAAAATTACGCAGTCTCCTCAAAGTTGCAGCAGATGAAAACAACTTACGGCTGACTTCTTGCAGTTGAGCAGTCCAAGAGAAGTCCTTGTCGATGAAAATCCCCAAGTTTCTAACTTTCTCACTGAAGGGAATAACTGAATTGTCAAACATAACTTGGGGAAGACACGTCCAGTCGATCCTAGAAACCATTCTAGAACTGCCCACTACAATTACCTGCGTCTTTACAGGGTTGACCATAAGCCCATACCTCCTACTCCAATCGCAAATGCGAGCCAGATCAAGATTGATGGTAGCTATAGCCTCAGACAGCCTTTCGAGAGGAGCTCGCGAGTATAATTGCAGATCGTCTGCATAAAGATGGTAGGAAGAAATTAGTTCATTGGAGATTGAGTTTATAAAAACTGCGAAGAGTAAAGGGGATAAAACGCCACCCTGTGGTACCCCAGCAGAAGTACTACACCAGGAAGACAACTTCTCTCCGATGTTAATACGTTGCCGGCGCCCGAACAGGTAACTACGAAACCAGTCAACCACCGATGGAGATATATTAAGAGAGCATAGAATGCCAAGCAAAAAATCAAAATCAACAGCATTAAAAGCATTACTGAAATCGAGCAATGCCAAGACCGTCAGATTACTGCTTTCTATGGCTGACCGAATATCATCCGTAATGTTGAGAAGAGCTGTGGAGGTGCTGTGACCAGGACGGAAGCCAGACTGGAAGGGATTGAGGAGATTATTTTTGGATAGGAAAGTGCTTATTTGATTATGGATTAACCGTTCTAGGACTTTGGAAAGGAATGGTAAGACAGATATTGGACGGTATTCAGAAAAGGATGTGGGATTGGACTTTTTTGGTAAAGGAATTATCTGTGCATCTTTCCATGAGAATGGAAAGACACCGCTAGACGCAGAAAAGTTAAGTGGCGCAGCTGCATGCGCCTACACACTACAATAGCAACATGTAATCCTGCAAGTCGCGGCGCATCGAAACTTAGAGGGCGTCTGCCGTCTTTTTCTTCATCTACCGACTGCGATTTATATTTTTTCTTGTACGTCCACCGCCCACAGTGATCAAGCATTTTTGTATTGAAAATTTTCTTAAATCAAGTATACACGTATTACCACAGTTTTTCGGGTTTTATTTCCATAAAATAGGACTCGCAAATGTCTCACAAGCAGACATAAATTGGCGACCGTGACAGGACACGGAATCATCAAAAACATATTCTGCAAGTCACTACTCCCCATAGTCAGGAGAACGTGCCTCATCCAGAGTTGAAGACCGTCAGGATCCGGCGTCTAAGCTACAGCAAGACTTAGTCACGACCACGGCAGCAAACTTCCACAGAGATAAGTGTCCTAATCATACTTTCCAACCCATACCAAATCCATTCCAATTCATCATCATTATGTTGCCTCCACAGTGCATTCAAGGTCACAAGGGGCAAATGTAAAGTCAATAATCATCGATATTGATCGAATAGTAACCATATTTAATAACTTTTATAAAATAAGTGTTTTTTTTCCTTGTTGTAAAATCGATTAGGGTTCCCTAAGTCATTCATATTACCACTACAGCAACCTAACCTACGATTGTTCTTGATACATTGCCTATTCACTATTTTAAACGACTATTCATCAACATAATCCCGTTTTAGGTAACAATAATTGTTATTTATTTAAATAAGAAATTCTTCAAGTTTATTTCTTACAACTTTGGTTATACATTGTTGTATTTTAATATAGCAAACATAGCTTTCATATTAGTTATTTCTCGCTTTTCACCCGTTCTACCGAAATTTCCAGGATTGGCGAAGAAATACGACCTACAGTTCAATCAATCTGCTGTGCGGAACCATTTTCGCAACAGGTGTCGCCGGCCTGGCGGGAGTGAGATAACATAAGCTACTTACGCATAGTAAACAAGTGCAGCTAAGTGAACACGTTTTTATTGGTTTTGTTTTTTCTTTTAATCATAAACATGTCTACGGAGTCAGACAAAAATAATAGTATGAAGTATAAGGAGTTAAGTTTAAGGCGTAGTTCTATTAAGGGCCAAATAACAAGGTTTAAAAATTATATATCTACATTAGGCTCAGTGCAACTCTCTAGCATAGAACTTGTCGAGTTATCATTAAAGTTAAATAAGTTTGAAGGTTTGTCTACTAAGTTTGATGACCTTCAAACTGAGATGGAAGTTTTAAATCACAAGAATTTAGATTCCGAGATGGATGAGCGTGATAGCATCGAGCAAGATATTATTTCATGTATTGCAACAGCGAAGAACTTAATTGAAGATGCGAACAATCATTCTGAGTCGCGTCGTAAGTCTTCAGCGTTCTCATGCCATCACCCTCATGATTCTGATCCTACTGGATTTAAGTTGCCACGTATTGAGATTTCTAAGTTTAACGGAGCATATTTTCGCTGGCTCGAATTTCGAGATACTTTTCAAGCTTTAGTACATAATAACGAACGTATTTCTGATATACACAAATTTCATTATTTAATATCATATCTTGAAGGAGATGCGGCTCGTATTGTTTCAAATCTCGAAGTTTCATCATCAAACTATAAAGAGGCGTGGTCATTACTATGCGAGCGATACGACAACAAGAAGTTGCTTATTAATTATCATTTGTCGGAACTAATTAACATGAAACCGATAACTAACGAATCCGAACGTTCGTTACGATTTTTAGCAGACCACGTAACAAAAAACTTGCGAGCACTGGCTAACTTAGGGCGACCCACCCATAAGTGGGACGATATAATCATATTTATGATGACATCTAAATTAGACAGTCAAAGTTTAATGAGGTGGGAAGAATCACAAAATACATTTAATTCAGTTGATGATCTGCCTACCTTAGCTCAGTTTCATAAGTTCTTAACAGACCGTGCTGGAGTTTTGGAAGCCATGAATCGTAGTAAGTACGACAATGTTAATAAAACACCACGTCCTAGCCAGAGTTCTCATAATCAACATTTACATCCAAACAATAAACAACATAATATTAGTTCCAATAATAAACACGATAGATTTCCCCACGTAAAATCGTTTATTGCTAAACAACAGATGCAGAAAGGAATTGATTGCGTTATTTGTGGTAAGTCACACAGAATCTACTCATGTCCCACATTTAAAAATAAAACTATTAATGAAAGGTTAGCTGATGTTCAAAAATACAATCTGTGTTCTAATTGTTTGAGACAGGGTCATCAAGTGGCTGACTGTACATTAGGACCATGTACTTTTAAAGAGTGCAAGGAGCGGCACAATTCTCTTCTGCATCAATCCCATGTCGTGTTATCCACGAACTCCGCTGAAGTACTGTCAACTTTATCAGAGCCATACACATATCATGTATTTCTATCAACCGTCGTCATCGAAGTGTCGAACCCATTAACTAATGCCACGGAGAAGGTCCGGGCTCTATTAGACTGCGGCAGTCAATCTTCACTCATGACGAAAAACCTGAAACATAAATTACAATTAGATACAAATCAAACTAAGGAAATAAATATAATAGGTATAGGCAATAACTTATGTCATACAGTTACAGAATCCTGCAAAATTACACTTAATTCGATGAACAATCCATATAGCGTTACCTTATCCTGTTTAGTGCTTGATGAGCTGACAGGAGAGCTACCTAAGGTGCCTATAAACATGAAACACATTACATTACCTGACTACATAAAGTTGGCTGATCCTAGCTTTAACGTACCCGCAAAGGCAGACGTTATTCTTGGGGCAGATATATTTTGGGATGTCGTAGGTACAGAACAATATTCTCTGGGTCCCAAGTACCCAAAATTAATAAACTCAAACTTTGGCTGGCTCGTAGCTGGTCCTATGTTGTCTTGTTATTCTAAATACATGCAATGCAACCATTCAAGCAATTCAAATCAATCATACCAATCTGATTCAATTACAAATATTGATCAGAAGTTAACTAGGTTCTGGGAAGTTGAAGAGCTTCCCCAAAGGACTACTTTGACCCCAAATGAAAGGTTGTGTGAAGAACATTTTATCGCTAACACCACACGATTAAGTTCAGGTAGGTTTTGCGTCAAGCTACCATTGCTTGAGAGTCCTAATACTCTTGGTGATTCATACAATTTAGCCAAAAAACGGCTGCTTAATTTGGAAAAACGATTTCGTAAAAACCCAGAACTCAAAATAAAATACACAGAATTTATTCATGAATACGCCGAGTTAGGCCATTTGTCAGAATCTTATATTGCAAAACCTACTCCAAATTATTTCCTGTGTCATCATGCAGTCTTTAAAGAGGAAAGCGAATCCACCAAAATCCGAGTTGTGTTTGACGGCTCGGCACCCACTTCCTCTGGCCGCTCGCTCAATGATATTCTCATGGTAGGCCCTAATAAGCAAGATTCTCTTTTTTCCATCTTGATCAGGGCTAGACAGTACAAATTTTTGCTCACTGCTGACGTTGAGAAAATGTTCCGCCAGGTGGCGTGTCACAGCGAAGATCAAAATCTACAACTGATCTTATGGAGAGAAGACGAGTCGCAGCCAATCAAAACATACAAATTAAATACCGTCACTTACGGCACAGCAAGTGCGAGTTATTTAAGTACACGGTGCCTATGGCAGGCCGGAGAGGAATGTGGGAACGAATTCATAAAATCTATCATTCAAAACGATTTTTACGTAGACGATCTTATCACTGGGTCAAATAACGAAGATGAATTGCGCCACATAAAAGACTTAGTATCAAAGGCATTAAATTCAGCATGTTTTCCATTACGAAAATATAAAACCAATTCAACAAACATTTTACAAGGTAACAGTGATAATCAAAAGGACAAGTTAATTACCAGTGAATCGTCAAGCACTCTCGGATTGGGATGGGATCCTTCCAACGATCAATTACACTTTCCAATCAAACCCATGACAGTTGATGGAAAGTTGACAAAGCGAATCATAATGTCAAATTCATTAAAAATATTTGACCCTCTAGGGTTAATAAGTCCGTGCATAATCAAGCCCAAAATTATGCTACAAAGGTTGTGGCTCCTCCGAGTCGATTGGGACGAACCTGTTCCTCAGGATATTCAACAATCTTGGGAAGAGTTTGTAAACAATTTACAACATTTAGACAATTTACAAATACCTAGAAACGTTATTTGCGATGATGCAACAATTATCGAAATTCATTCGTTCAGTGATGCATCGCAGAGCGCCTACGGTGCTTGTGTTTATGTTAAATCTATGAATCAAAATAATGATGTAAGTGTTAAACTGCTATGCTCAAAATCCAAAGTCACACCTTTAAAACCTATGACGATTCCTCGTTTGGAGCTCTGCGCTGCTTTACTCGCTGCCAGGCTAACCAAGGCTGTTTGTGATGCCATAAAATACAAACCTTCACGCAAAGTCCATTGGTGCGATAGCAGCATAGTCCTCGCCTGGATTCACAGCGTACCTAGAAATTTAAAAACATTTGTAGCAAATCGCATAGGTGAAATCATAGAACTTACTCAACCATCGTCATGGCGATACGTACCTACTTCAGAAAACCCAGCTGATTATATTTCTAGGGGTATTAATCCAGGTCAGCTGCCGAAGTTAAACCTGTGGTGGTACGGCCCACAGTTTCTAAGTAAAGATGAATCAGATTGGCCTCTCTTAGATTCTAATATTACAAACAAAGAAAACTTACCTGATGTTAAAACCAATTTGTGCACTAGTATTGTTGAACCATTAATCAATTTTGCAACTTACAGTTCCTTTACCAAACTCCAACGAGTGATTGCTTTAGTCAAAAGATTTGCTTTTAATATTAAAAATCCTCATTTAAAACATACTGACTTTTTAACTACCGATGAATTAAATCAGGCTTTCACTAGCCTCTGTTTCATGGCTCAACAACAATCATTTTCAACCGAGTATAAACTTTTAAAACAAAACAAGTCGTTACACTGTAAATCAAAAATGTTACCACTTTCACCGTTTATCGACCACAATAATTTAATAAGAGTTGGTGGCAGAATACAAGCTTCTGACTTTCCATATGAGAAGAAGCATCAAATACTTCTTGACTCATCTCACCTTCTAACTAAATTATTTTTTCAACGTGAACACATTCGTCAGATGCACGCCGGGCCACAACTCTTGTTAGCTACAGTTCGAGAAACAATTTGGCCTATCAATGGTCGACATCTGGCTCGTCGTATAGTACACAACTGTGTAACATGCAGACGCTTTCAAGGCAAGACCCTACAGCCTAAAATGGGGAATCTTCCTGCACAGCGTGTTACCGTCGGCTTGCCATTCACTTCGGTGGGTTTAGACTTTGCTGGCCCATTTTTTATCATTAACCGAAAGGGAAGAGGAGCAAGACTGACGAAATGCTATCTGTGTTTGTTCATTTGTATGCGCTATAAGTGCGTACATTTAGAGGCAGTAGGTGGCCTATCTAAGGATGACTTTCTTATGACATTAAGACGTTTTATTGCACGTCGCGGTAAGCCAGCGGAAATATTTTCCGACAACGGTCGTAATTTTGTCGCAGCGGCTAAAGAATTAGGATCATTTCTAAAAACCAATAAACACTTGTTTTCTGACTTCGCTGCACAAGAAGGTATTCAATTCAATTTCATTCCGGCTTACTCCCCTCATTTCGGCGGTATTTGGGAATCAGGCATCAAATCCGCCAAACATCATATAAAACGCGTTGTAGGAAATCTTCACCTGACCTTTGAAGAATTACAGACTTTATTTGCACAAGTGGAGGCAATATTAAACAGCCGTCCCTTGTGTCCCATGTCTTCCAATCCTAACGATTTCCTTTCCCTCTCCCCAGGACACTTTCTCATCGGAAGAGCGCTAACTACGTTCCCATCTCCTCCAATTGAAGATTTGGATCCCAATAAACTGAAGCGGTATCAAAAACTGGAGCAGATCCGTCAGCATTTTTGGCGTCGTTGGCAGAGTGAATACATAAACGAACTACAGAGACGACAGAAGTGGATGAAGGACACTCCGCAGCTCAAGGTGGATGATTTAGTTTTAATAAAGGAAGAAAATCTGCCACCTCTGTGTTGGCGACTGGGAAGAGTGACAAGATTGTTTCCGGGACCTGATGGTGTGGTACGAGTGGCAGATGTAAAAACGTCAACAAGATGCCTTCGAAGAGCGTTAGTTCGCTTGTGCCCACTGCCCATTCCAGAAGAAGGCTCTAAGTTGAAAGAGGAGCCTTTCAACGGGGGGAGCATGGCGCAGCTGCATGCGCCTACACACTACAATAGCAACATGTAATCCTGCAAGTCGCGGCGCATCGAAACTTAGAGGGCGTCTGCCGTCTTTTTCTTCATCTACCGACTGCGATTTATATTTTTTCTTGTACGTCCACCGCCCACAGTGATCAAGCATTTTTGTATTGAAAATTTTCTTAAATCAAGTATACACGTATTACCACAGTTTTTCGGGTTTTATTTCCATAAAATAGGACTCGCAAATGTCTCACAAGCAGACATTAAGGATGTGGCAAATGACAGGAAGGATAACGTCCAGCACCGGGAGTAAAATTTTACGGCTGATACAGTCACTTCCTACTGCATTGGAAGTAATTGATAGTATGAGCATACTTTCAATTACTATATTAATATACATTCTTAACATCACATGCGGTGAATTGACTAAAAACAAATGGAGCATAACTGGGAGTCGGAAGAGATGAAAGATAATCCAACGTATTAAATTTTACTGTCCTATCGAAGTTGGACGAAGCTGTGAAATGATTATTCAATGCATCGATATCTAAATCTTTAGGGATTGACTCTTGTCGCGTTTTACCGACCCCCAATGATCTTAGAAAATTCCAAACTTTGGATGCGTCTCCGTTTTGGACAGAGTTATGAATGTGTTGGCGATTAGCATTCCTACACACCTTGTTGCAGAATTTGCGGATAGAGGCATATTTGTCCCTATTCGCATCAGTAGGTCGTTGCTTATATTTGGCCTTTGCCGCAACTTTTTTGTGCATTAACTTTTTGATCTTATCAGTCAGCCACGGCGCCGGCAAATGTCTAACTTTAACAGCTCGTACAGGTGCATGAACATCATAAAGCTCGATGAGTTTAGCAGTAAAGACATTAACCTGCTCATCGACCGACGTGGAGGCAAGCAGAGGAGACCAATCAATATTGCTGGCATCCTCGCAAAGTCTGTCAACGTTCATACCACCAAAATTGCGTTGCATGAGAATTTTGGCTTTAGCCTTAGGTGGACGAATTTTATAAGAAAGAAAAATCAGGTCATGATGTGAAAAGGCGTCGGCTGCGCATTGGCCATGCTTAGCCACGCGATCAGGAGAGGAGACAAAAATCAAGTCAAGAAGCGAAGGAGTACAGTTTGGAAAATGGTGAGTAGCACATAGCGGCAGAATGGAAAGATTGCTAGAAGTTGCAACATTAGTCAGAGAAGAAGAGCGATGGTCTTTTTTCAGGAGACAAGTGTTAAAATCACCCATGATTATGCTATGACTGTAAGAAGGGACCAGATGTTCTAAGAGTTTTTCAAACGATGCGAAGAAATTGATGCGTAAGGAGGGACAATAATAGACGCCAAGAAATAATTTCGAGTGGTGAAGTTCGACCTCAAGAAAGAGATGTTCACCAGCATTTGATGGCGGTGGTTGCGCTGACATATGGACTACAGAGAAGGAAATGTGTGCACTGAGGTATATGGCAACTCCACCACCACCACCAGCCGTCCTGTCGTTTCTTATGAGTACGAAACCAGGAAGAGAGTAGCTAGTTGGAGGGAGACAAGGTTTAAGCCATGACTCGGATACAAGAATAGCATGAATGTTTCTACAGTCAAAACTTGGCAACATATCGTGGAAATGGGCCGGAATACTCTGGGCATTAATATGAATCACGTTAAAATTCCTCGGAACATCAGAGAACTGCGCCTCAAGACTGTCTGCAAGAGACGGTATGCTCACCAAACTGTCATCGCTGCCTGCCGAAATAGTTATTTATGCTACAAGTGCGGAAGGTGGGTGATTTCCGATGAGTGGCATTTTTATTCACGAGCGAGCGAAGCGAGTGAGTGGATAAATCGACACAAGTCGGAAATCATCTTACGTACGTGTATCATACAATATTTTACTATGCATTGTGCGAGGAAATTAACAAAATTAATAAAATGAAATTAATAAAATGGCGGGCTTATTCAAGCGCGTTCAACATATCCACAGATTAACTAATAGTTCCTCGGGCATATCTACTGCGCATGTGCGAATTGCTTTCACATCGTAACGCAATAAGGCACGAGCAAAATATACGTTCTGCCAAACATATTTAAACAATATTTAAAATTAATTTATTGATCAAAAACTAAATCTAGAGACATTAAAAACGCCTAAAATAAAGTATTAGTTTAATTTTACCTTTTATATGAATGATAATCTGTACATAACTAATTTTTAAAACTTTTCTCAAATAATAAAAACTCTATGCGTCGGGCTGACGTTGGAGTTAAAAATTAAAAAAGTACAGGAAATTAAAAAGCACTAGTGAAAAAAAGTGACACTTTCCGCACAGTTTGGCTGCTTGGAAAACCGCTCTTTTCGAGGACATGCATTGTAAAATAACTATTGTTATAGGTCTACCAGAATCTCATGGCATTTTTTTATTTTTTTAAATTGTGATTTTCATATGGCAATGTCAATTGTCACCAGTCAAATCAAAGTACTTGATGTGTCAACCGCTGCTGAATTTTTTTGATATTATCTTGAAAATTTGTTATTTTTGTGAATATGTCGAAAAACCCACTTCGATCTCAAGCGAGACATATTGTTTTCAATGTGTATCATAAAATAAGGGAAGAAGAAGGCGTAAATCAAACTCAATCTTTGATTTTAAAGTGCGTCGTAGAGTGGACCGGTAAGTTGGACTGACTTGTTTTGATACTTTTAGTTTATTTTATATTTTTCTTACTTAATTTTTATTTCTTTTCATTACTATTATATGGTAAATCGTAGTTCTGGGCACATCGAATGATGGCCGGAAGGGAATGGCAACAGTAATGTAACTGTTACTAATTCTTCGACAAGATATTGATTTTAACGGAGATTGAGAATCTTTGACGTAAGAAAAATATTAAGTAATAATCTGCGCCCTGCAGTGGGACGTTTATATAGACGGGAGTTTTTGGCGGGATTTTGTCGAGTGAAGTTCAGTGGCTGTTAATATTATTTGCATATTGATTCCTAGTGGATATTGTGATATATTATTGGTGTAGTTTTGTGTCTCAACTGTCTACGCAACTGGACAATTTGTAAAATCATTGACAGAAGCGATCTCGGGATAATGGAGCGGAGTATTTTATTGTAGTATTGACTGCCTCTGCAAAGCTTACTGGGAAGACTGACTCGATACAATTTGCTGCCAAATACTCCAAAAAACATTAGAATCTGTTATATCCGCATTCTAATGCATACTAAAGAATAAATATAAGATCCAAAACTCTTTCCAAAGACGTGGCTAAAAGGTCCTAGCAACCAGGCCATAAAACTTACATAAAAAAAATATATATAGATGATGATGAATGACTTTAAGTAACATGATACATTTTATTATTTTTTACAGACTTTATACATAAAGAGATTGGTTTTGAATATGTTAAATGCCAATGAAAAAGAACCATTTTGATGGAGAGAGATGACATAAAACTACAAAGATACAAGTTTTTGAAATGCCAGTGGAGTTCATGGAATCGTATTCTAGTTTTCTAGTTCTGAATGAGGTTTTAAGTTATTAGTATGATTTAAATGCTAAATAATAAATTAGTACATAAATTAATATTCAATTGATTTATTTTTCCTATGTTAAGAACACGATGTATAACAACATTATTCATACACATACCTATAATACTCACAGTGGATCTTTGTGTCTCTGAATTGGTTGCAAGACCCCGCGCAGTAGCTATTTTTGTGTCAATGTTGAAGGTGAAGATAGCATTGTATAACTGTCTCTTTCACTCGCTTATGTATGTCACATAAGCTTACGGAGTTTCTTGTGCATTCTTCTCCATAACAAGCTACTTTCCGAATGCACGGTAGAATCAACTTTTATTCCATGTAAATTTAAATTGTGACATTCAAAAGTGCCGCTTGGTGGCCCAGTTGAAATAAATATATTTTGTCTTTTTTGTCATCGTCCTATCTCGCTTACTCTATGCAGTATACTCGATGACAAACTGTTTCTTACGCAATGGTTGGCAGGACCAAGTTCAAAGACACAAAGATCCGTTGTGACTACTATAATATAGGTACCTCATGTTCATTAATACTAAAGACATAAATAAAAATTAAACAGTATCAAGATCGTTTGATCCAATTTCCCCAGTATTGCATACAACAAATTTTTATTTCCCTTTTTGCCATGAGATTCTGGTAGACCTATACCTACTTTTTTGCGCGCATACTCTGCTCGTGGTTAAATAATAACAGCCGCACTGGTCGATAATCAAGGTTAAGCAACGCTTGACGAGGTCGGCCCGTGGATGGGTGACCATTTCAACATACCGAGATCCCTCCGTGCCTCGAAAAGCACGTTAAGCCGTTGGTCCCGCAGCCTAATTGTGTAAGTAAATTCGGCAAAGGAAACAAACTGTTTCTTTTGCCGAATTCACTTACACAATTAGGCTGCCGGCTGTCATTTGAAGATCTTTGACAGTCGTTTCGGGTAGTCAGAAGCCTTAGATCTGACACCAGTATAGCCAAGAGGTATCGTGTTACCCAGTTACTGGGTTGTGGAGGTCAGATAGGCATTCGCTCTATGTAAAACACTGGTACTTAGCTGAATCCGGTTAGACTGGAAGCCAACCCCTATGAAGTTGGGAAAAGGCTAGGCAGATTGATTGACTCTGTGATGCGGACGCTGTTTGAAAATCATTCCTCCGTGCCTATCTATAAAATCATGATAGAACAACCACATCCAGAAAGGACAATTCCTATCTACTTTTACATAACCAAGTTGAGTTGTTAAAGGTTCTACCTAAAGATACACGAACAATTTAGTTTTTGGAACATAATTATATTAAAATTGGAACGGGCGCGTTCGATTTACGGCCGCGCACGCCAGTAGGCGCTCGGCCACGCCCCGCCATTATCCCGCCAACTTTTTACCAAAACTCCCAACACGGGTGGCTATTAAATATAAATAAATCCGTACATAATGAATAATACATTAGTGCGTTGTTTTGAACATAGTTTTTTATGTATTGACGGTTTGGCATTATCAATATTTTTGGTTTGACGAAGAGATTAGGTGATTGATGTGATGATAGATAAGAGGGTAGGATGGGATCAGTAGAGTTAAGGTTCCTAGCTAAGTCTAGACTATTACTAAAAGGTTACTAGTTTACCTAGATTACCTAGGCAATTTGTAAAGGACCACAATCTAAGGGCTTCTCATTCCACCGCTGTTCTTTTCTAATAAATTTCGTTGCCAGATCCAAAAAAGTTTGAATTGTTTACCGGGTCTCGTCGGGCTAGCATTGGCGCCAATTTTCAGATAGACAGAAATCCACATTGCATCTTTCATCTCGTATGTGATTGGTCGATTGATGGTGTCAAAACACTTTGCTTTTCCGAATTTACTTACGCAAATGGGATGCAGCCGTTACAATGATTGGGAATAGTATGGCGGGCTTGGTCTACTGATTCCTGAGAGACCTCTCTTTTGGTCGGAACCTCATGTCTGAGGATCGGGGTTGCATCTGGAGCTCTTGCCTACTGCTCGCTTTTCACCAATAAGTAATTCTGTCCTATAAGGTTATACTAACCATTTTACCCTTATAGGACAGAATTACCTATGACTTACTTGACTTAAGATCCTATGTCCACTAGCTGGGGCAGAGGGCTTCCACAGTAGTCCTCCGTCGAGACCGGTCTTGAGCTTCGCGCTTCACCTCGCTCCACGTCAATCCAATGCTTGTCGCTTCAGCTAATACGGTACACCAGGATTGACGGGGACGGCCTCGCTTCCTTTTTCCTTGAGGATTCCAATCTAAGGCCTGTTTAGGAATGTGATCGGAATCCCTCCGGAGCGTGTGACCAATCCAACTCCATTTACGCCGCTTTATCTGTCGGTCGAACCTATTAAAAAAAAAAAATATTACGTGCATACAGATGATTTCCTGGCGAAAAAAAAAGTGCTAAAGAACTTCTTGATTGACAAACAAAACAAGAATAAAAACTGGTGTTATTCTTGATTTAATTCGTAAGTAGGTTTTTACAGCATTTTTAATGTTAATTAAAAACTAATGGTCGTTTTTCTTTCTTTACTTTGAAAAGGTTAATTGCGTAGTTATAATTAACTGGCATGCAATTAAGTTTGTTTATCCTATTAACTATTAAATGAATTATTTTTGTAATATTATTTCACATTTTAACGTTGGTCTATTTGCCATCAATGGACTTCAAAGCTGTCCAGTAAAGACTGATGACTTGTCTTCCCCACTAACAAAATACTTAACCATGGAAACTTGTAGCAAGTTGACTTTAGACTTTTTTAAGAATTAGTGACTTTTTAAGGAGGTTTTAGAATAATTTTCGAATCAAATGTAAACTATAGGAAACATACTCAACAGTGGATCACTTTTTTTTGACGCATTATCAAATCAAAACTAATAGACAGAATTGTACCAAAAATTGCCAGAGAATCACATGGTTATTAAAGTTCACAATATTATTGGCTTTCTGACAATCAGTGTACAACAAGAAAGATAAATATGTTTTTATAGTGGATTTTGATCCACTGTGTGCAGTGTATACATGTGGTCCTCAGCCGATTACCCCCTGGTTTACAATGGATCAAAGACAATTTGAACAGTACTAATAAAAATCAATGCAAATAATCAACTGAAATTTTATTACTTATACTGTGTGGGCCTTGTCCACTCCCTCTTCAAAGTAATGAATGACCATAAACATATCTAGTTTTAAAACACGCTAAAAACGATTATATCGTGTTTGAAAGTATTTAAGTACAATAAGTCATAATTAACAATTCATAAAAATAAGTACAAGCGAACGTTTACAACGACATTAAAACGCTACTTCATCACATAATAATTTATTGGTTAATGAGTTCCTAATCAGAACACACTCGGTAATAATTTCACGTCACTGATAAGCAGGTGTTTGCTCACATCGAAATATTGCAAATGGTTCATACATTAAAAATAATGTTTAAATAACGAACTTTGCAAAAGATATACAAAGATAAGCAACATGCAACAACTACATCGATTATTTTGAAATATTTTAACAAAATGGCGATTTTGCTGTAAAAACTTGAAATTATACACATAATAAAACACCTTAGCACAACACATTAAAGTCTAAAACCATATAATATGAACGCATTTAAATAAACACGTTGGTATTAACATGCACCCTTGATTATCGTAAACAAAAACTAACTTGCTCGTCGCTGATTGGTCGTTTCAAATTTCCGAGGAAATTACAGCCAATTACAGGAAAGTGGTCTGTTTTACGAGAGTTTTTTATTTTATTTATAAAGGTAAGTAATACATAATGATTTGCGAAAGCTATTTGTGAGAAAAGGAATTACGATGGAAATGTACGGCTTTCGTTCAATGTAGGTAAGCCTGACAGGAATTGGACACATTATAATAGTTCTATCATTAACCACTCACCTATTTCTTGCGCCAAGCAGTATTTTTGTTCGTTATAGTGCAGATTAAGTCAAAGTCAAAGCCAGGTATGCATTAAATGCGGTAGAAAAAAGATGGTGGTATGAATATTTTTTTTTTTTTTTGTTCGCCCTTCTCGGGCAGGCTAAGGTCTTGGACCATATACCGCCTCGTCTTCAGTGCAATTTTAACATTCTTTAGTATGCATTAGAATACGGGTGTGACAGATTCTAATGGTTTTTAGAGTATTTGGCAGCAAAATGTATCGAGTCAGCCTTCCCAGTAAGCTTTGCGGAGGTAGTCAATACTACAATAAAATTCGCCGCTCCACTATCCTGAGATCGCTTCTGTCAATGATTTCACATATTGTCCAGTTGCGTAGACAGTTGAGACCAATGATATTCAAATAAACAGATACGTTATAAGCACGCGCATTGTGAAGACTCGAATAGGAGACAATTGTAACCTTTAGTCTTTAGTCTATGTCACGCATGGCGAAGAGCGATACGCTTTGTTGAAACAAAAACAAAATTAAAAAAATGCCATCGTGTGTATTTAGAAAGTGTACCAATTATAATACCAAATAACATAAAACAGAAGGGATCTCATACCATATGTAAGTACGCAACACCTCAATTTACTAATTTATTTCAATTTTTTTTCCTAATATTCTGTTAATTTTGTTTAAAAAACCTCCAGTTACAAAAAAAAAAAAACATTGGTGGTCAGAATAATGTTTGTTCACATTCACACGCAGTGACAAACACTAGCCGTCTCTTTTTTTCTTGTTGGTTTTATCAAGCCATCCCTTTCGACTTGTAGTGAAATGTCAGTTGAATGAAAAGTGTGTATGTGTGCTGCCGCTGCTGCGCGGAACACTTTTTTCAATTGTTTTGTGAGTGTATAACGTATCTGTTTATTTGAATATCATTGGTTGAGACCCAAAACTACAACAATTTTATATCACAATATCCACTAGGAATCAATTTGCAAATAATATTAACAGCCGCTGAACTTCACTCGAAAAAATCCCGCCAAAAACTCTAAATAAATAAATTATTAGTACACTGACACAAGTTAGACTTGAGAGTATAACAATTAATGATGATCCCTGGACGGGCTTCTCGATAACTGCACACCATGACACATGCTCTAAAGACAGGTTTTTGGCACCTTCCCTTTACAAGCAGTTTGTAACATTCACAAACACATCCAACTCCAGACATACCATTAGCATTTTTACCCACTGCCCAACATAAGAAGCACAAGCCTTGTCTTCCGTGCTATCCAGGGTGTCCCGCGGCTGTGTCTGCGGGTGGCTCTTAGCTGGAATCGTGGAACGTCTTTCAGCAGAAATGATTAAGATGACTCGACTGCTTTGCTCTTGAAGTTCTGGCCAAACACTCCTTGTGTTTCAGTGCCTATAAAATTATTACCGAATCCGAACCGAATTATTATTACGAATGTTACGCAGAGCACATAACAAAATCTATATGACAGACGAAGAACTTCTGTAGCTTTATTACTTCTCCAGCGATGCAACGGTGCGATCTTAGGCATCTCACCAGCTCCGCCATTCCAGAGACAAAGCTGATATGTCTTAAGTCTATCCTCTCAAAATCAGAACACAGCATCGCTGCTTTGTGGCAGATATTCCTAGGTACCTTACCGCCATTTTTTTTTTGCGTGAAGATTTGCGATGCTCATGCATACTGCACTACCACGGGGAGATAGTGCAGTTATGTGGGACTCTAATCCACTAAAACTCCACGATGTCCTCCTGTGCCGCTTATGGCGGGAACACGGGCACGCGTTAGCACTCACCGTGAACCCGCCGCGGCTTTCCGTCACCGGACCCTCCTCGGGGGAGTAACCCCCATCACCGGCGCACCAAAACACACTATACGCCGTGACCTCCCCAGGGAACAAATCAGCACATGAATGCCAGACGACCCCGTGTATGGCACCCTTGGTCCCCCTGTGACGGGTCAAGGTCCATTGACCTTGACCCCGCCACCTACCATTTTGCGGCCGCAGAGGATAGGGAGAGCGGCTAACGCTATACCGACACTCCTCTTCCCCTGCGGCCCACCGCGTCCGCCATCAGACGGTGGCGACCCCGTCTAGGCCGCGGAAGGTAGGGAAAGCGGCGCACCGCAATACCGGCACTCCTCTCCCGCCGCGGCCTCCAACCCTCAGCCGCGATATCGTATGGGACCTAGCTGGGACGCTCCATAAGACATAGCGGCCCGCCTCAGTTGCGATGTCACCTGTTACCAAGCGGCACCGCAACCTACTAGTTCACCGCTACGTCGTCGGCTTAATCGGCAAAAGCCCTGACGAGCGGCCCCTCTTCGGGTTCCTCTTCGCTTCACCGTGGGTGACCAAGCCACGGTTACTGAGACCCCCCGCCTCGACAATGCGGGAACCCACCGGGGGGGAGGTACCTTACTGCCTGGGTTTTCTATGAGGACTCAGATCAAATAAAAAGTCAAGATGGAACGTTGAAAACAACAAGGAGAAGCCGTTTAAAACTACGCCTTGCCGTATACATACACAATTACACGCACACACGTACAACGAAACTACGCCTTAGCTTGTTGTCGAGGTCTCAGATCAAATAAAAAGCTAGACTGACAAGCTAAGGCATAATTGCGTTGTACGTGTGTGTAATTATGAGGAAATAAACGTGAATTCCTTGAACGAGCTCTTCTTGAACTACATACCATGACACATGCTCTAAATTTGACAGATGCCTGACATCTGCCTGGCCTGAAACACAGGTTTGAAAGAACCTAAATCGGGCAAGTCCCTACCCAAAAATTGACATTCTTTTTTATAATAAGCTTGTAGTTGTAATAAAATATTTTAGAAATAGTCTACTTAAAAGCTCTATTTATACAATTGTTTTAGAAACTAAATTACTGTACCTAATGTACACTTTTGTGAACGTCCTTACTTTTTAATAAATTATTCTTATTCTTATCTTCCCTTTAAAAGTAGCTTGCTACAATCACAGACATTCAACTCCAAACATCACATTAGTAATTTCGCTCACATTTTTACACACAGCCCAACATAACAAGCACAAAGGCTTCGTCGTCTTCCGTGCTATCCATCATGGGTGTCCCGCGGCCGTGTCTGCGGGTGGCTCTTAGTTTTAATTGTCGAATGCGCTCTGCCAGTAACTCTCGTGCAGCTGTGCGGCCCTTCCCTACCAGTTGTAGGGACAGCATGTCTGATAGTTCGGAATTAAAGATGGCGGGTACGTGTGGCGGTTTGGGTGGCCGAGAAGAGAAGGTTGTCAATTTTGTGGTGGCGGAACTCGAAAGGATTTAGTATGAGAAAGAAGAACGAAGTCCTTATGCAGGAGTGGCAATAGAATGATTGCTCACCCGCCATTGTCGAGGAAACTACGAGATGTTTACGCAATATGAGACATATTATACGCCGGCAGTTTGTATCTGTTTGTGTCGAGTTTCTTTCACTCAATTTAAAACGCTGATATTTACGATAGGCTTTAAGTTTAACTGGTAATTTTTTTGTCTTCACTACAATCTATCTATAAATATAAAAATCAATGCCACTTTTCGTTGTTATTTTATAATTCAAGAACGGGCTCACCTATACAAACCAAATTTTTAGGATTTATTCGGACTATTTAGCAGATGGTTTATGTGAAGAAAAAAAAAAATTATTAATAAAAAAAAAAAAACTTAGGGTAGGGTAGGGTAGTGTAGGGTAGGGTATTGTAAGGTAGGGAAGGGTAGTGTAGTTTTTGTGTTGGATAGTCCATTTATCGAGGAAGGTTATAGGCTATATAACATCACGCTACGACCAATAGGAGCCGAGCATAAATGAAAAATATTGCAAAAACGGGCAAAGATATTCCTTTTTGAGAGCTTCCATTGCGTGCGCTGCGTAAACGGTTTAAGTTACGCAAATATCAGGTATGATGGAAATGTTTCTCTTTAAAAGTTCTTGAAAAAAGTCCGCGACAGCATATGTCTATCTTTTAAGATTGACTCACAATAGCAACTTTTATGTTCTAAATTTTAATTAGATCGCCGCTGCCGGTAAAAACAAAAGTTGGTTACATTCGTATAGTAGTATTTTATTTCTTATTCAAATAAATAGTTCAACGAGTTGGTAGGTAGGTAGGGTAGGGTAGGGTAGGGTAGGGTAGGGTAGTGTAGGGTAGTGTAGGGTAGTGTAGGGTAGGGTAGTGTAGGGTAGGGTAGTGTAGTGTAGTGTAGGGTAGGGTAGTGTAGGGTAGTGTAGGGTCGGGTAGGGTAGTGTAGGGTAAGGTAGGGAAGTGTAGGGTAGGATAGGGTCGGGTAGTGTAGGGTCGGGTAGGGTTGGATAGTGTAGAGTAGGGTAGGTAGTGTAGGGTAGGGTAGGGTAGATAAATGTTTGGTGTTTTTATGGCAAAACAAAGTTTGCCGGGTCAGCTAGTTCTTATTACAAAAGATAGCTTGATCTCTGCGACAGCTCTCAGTATCAATACAGTAACAATAGCGCTTGACAGGCTAACAATAACGTATACGTCAGATAAGATCAAGCTATATTTTATGAAGTATAGGTGAAGTTTCCCCATGTTAGCTCTTTCTTTTTGTTCCAAAGGAACAGACTACTAATTTAACACCGCTTAATCAAAATATCCCTGTAATTTAATTCCTCATCACGCGCCTTAATCTGCGGACGCTACCGTCGCCCGCGCATATCGTATCATGCACCTTGTAATTTCTCATGCTAATAGCGAGCTACCGCGCCGTGTACCGGTGCTCCGATGGTACTTTATGACAATCGTCGGCCACTCCGTGCTACGGTAGCCTGGTCAGGCCTGGTGTTCTGATCAAGCTCAAAATGCGATACCTACTGAGATGATTTATCAGGCAAAAGGTACAGAAGGAAAACTGCGGTTGTACATGGATTTGGTACGTTATAATCATAAGTCAAGTCGAAGCCAGGGACTACACAAAAATTTGGCAGAGTTATTGGGTTGTTCGTTTTTCCATCAGAAATTAACAGTAGCAGCCACATTAATAGGCTCCCTTCCTTAAATATCTTGCAACCTACAGTTATCTGCACCTTCGGAGAGAGAGCATGTTTGAAAGCGGACATGAGAAAACTACAGAAGCAGAAGGCATTTTCTGTTAGTTCTGTACAATGAGAGAACGTATGTGTAAATAGTTACAGCAATCAGCACCATGTTTAGGCACACATCAAATACAAATACAAAATATTTATTTCTGTACCAACTAGTATACATTAGTTTATGATTGGAGCCTCCTTTTAAGCATGATGACGCCTCGACATCGCGTTTTTTTATCTCGCATGTGTTTGGTCGATTGATTGGGTCAAAACCCTTTGCCTTGCTGAATTCACTTGGTGGCACTGGTTAGTAGTTTAGAGGATGTTGAAAAGTATATCGAATGGACATGCAGGATGCTTCTGCCTACCCCAATAAGAGCAGGTGGCCTGCAGATGTCTTTACCGTCTTGTTTCGTCAGAAACAAGTTCTAGAATCGATCGATCAATTAATTTCATAGTCTCGCACACGGTAGACTTAACAAAACGAATAATATCCAAAATGACTGCAATACTTCAAACTTTCGAAACGAAACAAGTAGTTAGTTAAGATCTTGCACGCACATCTATACTTATGAGCACGAGGCATCCGATTATACTCGGATATTAATAGCATTAATACTCATTTATATATTTAATTTAGTCGATGGCTACAGTAACTTGATCGGGATCCACCTGTTGAGCAAGTGATCGCATAGGCTGTACGTTGCGTGTCCATTACCTTACTGAGTTGCTTGAAAAGTTCAAATAATGACACATGTTTTGACATCTGTCAAAATCAAGATGTGGTTTTGACAGATGTCACTTGTGTATGCTCTGGGATGCTTGACCTGTAACATACACTTGTTTATTATAGGTCAGTGGATGCTTGTAAATTACGTTTGTTGTTAATGTCCAGATATATAAAAGCAGATGAGGAAGGATGTCATCTAAAGATGTGGTTGACAGTTATCTAGGTATTATGTTTCAGAGCTTCTTGAACAGATGTAGAGACGATTGAGATCGAAATAAAACGAGTAAAATAACTTGTTTTAAGGGCCTAAACAAAATTACATTTAAATTCATTTCTACTGGCCTTTTCTGACAAATATAGTCATAACTGGTGGGTACCAATAATACGATACCTACTGGATATCTATCTACCCTCATATTTTTGAAGACTAGAACTTTGCCAAAAATAGTCTAACACCTGGTTTCTGAATTAAGAAACAGAAGCTACAGAGTTACAGGCTAATGTAAAGTTTAATAAATACTCAACATTAAATTCAAACGGGGTCTAATCTACTATCTAGATAAAACCAGGCTACGATTGAGAGAGATACTACCTCATAACTTATATACTTACATAACTAAAGACACAAAACATCGATAAAGTGTCTCCCCCTGTCGAAATGGACACGAAGCTTCAGATCAGCACGACTTCTCTTCAGCTAGGATTGATCGAGGACTGACACATGGTGAGATGTATCCTAGATTCATGTCTTATTTCTCACGTCATAAAGACTATGTTCTTCTCAGGGTGGCTCGTAGCAGCTGATGAGTTTTTTTTTTTGGCTTCGCACGGTTTGTGCATTTAGCCAGTGTCACGTTTAGAAGTTCTAGTTTTTTTTTCAATGTCCTAGTTAGGCCCCAGTAAAATGGTGGTATCTTTATTGTAAGCCTCCACGGAGTTTTGTCGACAACATGAACAAACTCATGTTCTACCGCTGTGTTCTCTTTGCCCACACTCGCGCACGTTCACTAATATTATTTGAATAAAACACCACCATTTTTACATGAATAATATTCAATATAACACAATTTTAGGCAAATAAAACAGAGAAGCAACATAGACGCCATCACGTTCCCGCCAAAACTCTGGATGACAGTTGCCGAGAATCAAGCCCAAGTGCGATTAGAGAGACCATTCACACAGTTAATATAATACTAGCAAACATACAAAGAAACCGTGCCGACGTAACTAGCGTTTTTGGTCTTTAAATTGATTATTTTTTGTACATCGATCGCGTTCGGTTCCATTCCACGGCGAAGGATAGATGTTGTTAGCAGCGACTTGCAAGTAAAAGGGTTTACTCGGTTCGTGAATATTTTTTTCTTTAAATACAGTGACTATTTGTTCTATAGTATTTTTTGCACGTTCTTACAGTTTCATTGCACCAAAATGTGTTACAATACAAACTAAAACAAATGAGTGGAATGCGTCAGATATTTAAAATCGCGCCATCTGTTGGCATCTATTTTAAAGCATCCGTGAGACCAAAATTCCATAATTTTGTGCTTAGGAGAGTTGAATACAATTTTTATGTTCAATTCCAGAAAATGTTAATTTTACACACAATTCAATAACAAATCGATGCATATCACATCATCTTGTGATATTTATTTGAACCAAATTTTCTTTCTTAGTGCTTGGACCTCGTGAATTTCACCATATCCTGTGGATGACTGTAGGCTGATGACGATAATGACTTGACAAATTTTGGATGTAGAGTAGTTAGCGTTGTACGGTTGTCCTTGTTACACAGATAAACAGTTTGTACACAATAGTTTCAAAAGGCTGGTAAGTTTGTGCTAAGGTTAAAAAGCTATACAAAGTTTTTTAAGGTTGCAATAGTCGATCATTCTTCCATACAAACTTAGTCTGGCGATTGCTCCACTGTTTGACGATGTACGTCGAAATAAAAAATGATATCAATTTGTCTCATCAATATCTAGCCCTGTATGGAAACAAAAAAGTAAAAAAATAAAATATTTGAAAGTTATGAGCGTCGAAAGTTCCGTAGTTCAACACTAATTTTAACGCATCTTTGGGCGGAAATATATACCATAAGAAGAAGGAAAATTCCAGGTCTCCATATAAGGATAGATTAGTAATTCAACAATGCAAATAATTTTATTTTTAAAATATACATTTAGTAGTTTTTTCATGATATCTCCCAAAGGTCTGTTTATAAAATTTCACGCGATCGTTTTCGTCGTAAAACATGATCCATTTCGCTACAAACTTTCAAAAGTGCTAATTCGTACGCGAACTAGCTTCTTACTGCTCATCACAGCATCTATCTCTTTCGCACGTGTTGTCAGATGAGATAGCATGCATTTTAACCCTACGCACAAAATAGTTCTTGCCGTCGACTACGAGTGTTTGAAAAGGCGACACAAATCAATGTCTTTGATAGCATTGATCGGTAGGTATATTTAGCTAGGCAGGTATCCCGTGCTGGAATAGGGATGTGAACATTTGTTTTTTTAACCCTCGCCCTTAGAGCATTTAACCTATGGAGACGGCAAGCCGCGAATCACCGAACAAATTTTTCTGCCACTTTCTGCGGGAGGCGAGGAAAACACATACAGCACACTACAAAAAAATGACAATCACTCACAGATGCATGCATCCTATTGCTACAAACGCACACGAAAAAATAATAACCACACAATCAAAAAACACACACACATTGACAAATTTGTGTGTATCTACGCAATAATCCTATGACAACAGATACAAAGTGCTAGTGATGTGATACAAAGAATGGAACTGATGAACTGGAAATTCATTTTAATGCATGAATGAATGAGCAAAATGTTAATTCGTTTTATTTTTGTTATACTAAATAATAATAAACTTAAGTAATTAATTTCACAAATAAAAAAAATACGCAATATGATTTGTGGTCAGCTAAACTACGTAGGTAGGTAAGAAAAGTAGCAGAATTTAAGATACACTAAAAAAAGAACGATTGAATTTATTTTTAGTCAATAATATCAACCGGATAGAATTTTATTTGACACTTTTTTATGTAACTTTAACACGTCAGTTTTTCGTTTGTTTTGAACTATTTGAGTACGGTGTTTCCTAGCTAAGCTAGTTTGATATCTTATATAGGAAAACATACGTGTATGGTTTCATAGCCATAATCTAGTTCATTTACATGTCTCAATGATCACGCCTAGAGGCAATCACTGATTTTTAAAATGTACCAGTTTATTATATACATGTCGAACACATTTCTGTGGATCAACTTTTTTGGTTAAAAAGGATGAACGAATGTTTGAGTATTTTTAACATTCGCAATTGTATATGGCTGCGAATTGATGTGCAGTGGGGTTGTCATTGTAACTACCATGGCTGCGATAGTCTCCTCTCGATAGAGGTATCAAACAAAAATCTAAATCGCTTCATCTGTTTAGGAGCTATGATGCCACAGACAGATACACAGAAATTCACGTCAAATTGATAACACCCCTCTTTTTCCGTCGGGGATCAAAAAATGATTGAAAACTCACTAACGAAACGAACAAACTTACTTTTTATTAGCCTAAAACTTGAAAAGAAAAGAATTTAAATCTATTCTCATAGACATTTATAAATGATATATTTTTTTAGTTTAACCTGACTTGTCCAGAAACAAACACAAACAAAATTATTTTGATACTGAACATACTGATTCAAAAAAATCATTTAATTTATCAATCATTCATTCACGTTGTCCCAGCACTATGCACATCGCTACCGTGTCAGCCCCTGCCTAGCGAGCATGGGCGTACCCAAGACATTTGTGACATGACATGATAAATTATGTCATGTCTTACAATTTGTCTTAAATGCTAGCACGGGTCAAACTTGTGACATATTTTAAAGGCGCAACATGCCTTTCTTGTTGCTGCCCGGCGAGCACGGCCTACTGTGACATGGCTTGAGTCACACATTTCATCGCAGTTTGGGCGATAACGCCATTTTGTCCTAAATAATAGCACCGGCGGCGTGAGAAAATTTCCTGACGTTTGTTTGGGACTCATCGGGTCTTAATTGCTAATACGGGCGCACCCATTTTGTCACAAATGTCACATTTTGACAGATGATTTAGAAAAATGTATCACTTTCGTTCGGAGGTGGTGATAAAATTTTATAGTTGAAAAAAATATATTTGCCTTCTAATTACGGCACCAAATGGCAATAAATTCATTTTGTGTGTATGATGAATTGGTGATCAATGCTTATTAATTAATTGAAATGTTACAAGATTATTAATTAATTTTATATTATTACTTTTTCATAATTGTATTTTTTTTTATCGTTGTTCTTATTTTAATTATGATTATTTTTTTATAATTATTTTCTTTTATACCATATTCTTCTTGCTTTCTACATTTTTAAATGATTCTTAAATAAAATCCCCAAAAAACATTTAAAATATAAAAAATAGGGGCCCACCGGTATTGGTCCAAGCTATTATATTTTTTAGTAATTATTAAAATTTTCACAATAAATATATCTTTCTAACCAACACTTAATATGTAATCAAACAAACAAAGAAAAATAAAGTGTGCATAAGTCTATGGTCGTGGGTCAAATATTAATTTATTCCCAACAAAATTAAAAAGTTGTTTAGCTGTATGAACGGCATACTTTTTTACGTATTATTTTATTTGGTCGTCTATTCAAATTATGTCGCACTATGAAGTCAACAACAACAAAAGCAAGTCGCGCCTGTAAATTATGTCACATGGTTGTCCCGTGCACAAAGTACGTAAGCGGCGGCGCGCCGCAGACAGAGGGGCCACTCTCACTTTGACATTTCGGTTTTACAGGGAATATTGGGCAATATTGGACCGAGCTCAGTCGCGGCTGTCATGATTGCTTTGTGCAGGCGTTTGTCACGTCATTCATACATTAAGTACTGTAACGAGGTTGGTTGCATAGGATGGGTTACCTTTATTATTTGTTACAGACCGAATTTACTTTTTTGTTTTTAATTCTTTCTTTCAATTATTTTTAAGATATAAAGGTCATTAATCTTTCAAGATGACAAATTAGAAATTCATTATCTAGGATTACAATAAATTATTTTAAGCCCATATATGAAATTGGGAACTTGTCATAATAATAAGGTTCAAGTCATACAGCTTACAAATATATTTCCCCCGACTGCACAGCATAATTTTCTTCTTGTTTAAGATCATCTTTGGTTTTTTGATTTTATTAGGTACCTGTTTTTTCACATTTATATTTTTTCGAGCTTGGAGCTTTTTACAATTTATTTTTTTAAGTGGGATCATTATTACACTATTACTACGTCTTTTTACTCTCCAATATTCATCGTATGTGGCGTAATATTAAATGTTTCGTGATATTAAATGGATATTTGATGCCCTGTCTACCCTCTAAGGCTTGTAAGCGTGATATGATGTATGTTTAGACGAATCTATGTATTTATGTTTGTAACTTGGGCAACCTACTCTTTTTTTTAATTCGGAATCAATATAGTAGCAACCCTAGTGAATCTGTCAAGTTTAGCTGTCAATTTTCTAAACAGCGGGAGTGGCCCTTCTGTATACTTACTATTTTGTGTCCCGTGCTAGCATTTAAGACAAATTGTAAGACATGACATATTATATCATAACTTGTCATGACCGAGTCGAAAACCAAGCAATGTAAAAAAAAAAAAAAACTTGTAATTCATGTTGGGATGCTGCTAACATGGGGGTAGCAAAGGGGGGGGCTAAAATTTGGTTATTTTTGGCCTAGGACATACCGTTTTCGAGATATCATTTTGGAAATATGCAAAATAAAATAAGATACGGAGGCCCATAATTCGGCAACAGTGCGTCGTAGGGCTATGCTTCTCAGAATATAAATGGTTTTTATGGCCAAGGTTAAACCGAAACTACAATAAAATTGGAAAATTTCCGAAAAAAGAAAAAAATAAACGTCAAGAAGTTATGCCACAAGTCAAGAAAATATCTCACGCCGCCGTGCTAGCATTTAAGACAAAATGAGTTTATCGCCCAAACTGTGATTAAAAGTGTGACTTAAGCGATGTCACAGTAGGCCATGCTCGCCGGGCTGTACTGCGTTTGTGCTACCAACGTACCACTGAATTTTTCTATCGTAAAGGCATTATCCATTATTTCGACATTGTTCTTAAATACAACTATGTTGATGTATAATTTATACTTATATGTGGTAGGAAACACCATGGCTTCGCAAATTGAAAGTGGCAGCTCGCTTTTTGCAAGAGGAAACCGCACAATTAACCATTTTTTTCGGAGAACTTACTTGCGACACAATACGATACACAATGGCGGCGGTCGGCGAATGAACTAGTTTTATATAACGCGTATGGTCATATGGCCAAGCGACTTTGGCAGAGGGGTACGCTTTGCTATGCCATCTCCATAGGTTAAATGCTCTAAGCCCTCGCCGGAAAAAGAGGAGTGTTATAAGTTTCACGTGTGTTGCTGTGTATCTGTGTATCGGTTTATCTGTGTGTCTGTCTGTGGCACCATAGCGCCTCAACGGATGAACCGATTTTGATTTAGTTTTTTTTTGTTTGAAAGGTGATTTTGTCGAGAGTGTTCTTAGCTATGTTTGAATTAAATCGGTTCAGCCGTTCAAAAGTTATGCGCGTTTAACTGTTTGGATCGGGGTGTTTTCGCAAGATAAATGTGTCGGGGGTTTTTAAATTTTGAAATTTTACTTGTTGTCCATCAGGTAGATTAATGAAAAATATTGGACACGTGTTTTTTCTTTTGACACATAAACATACAATGACGACGATACAATGCGTTGAAATATCGCGTGACGTCACTCCGTTAGTACACTATATTGACATAGTAACGTCACAAGCCCCCACTCCTGATCTTTGATGTGCTTTATATTTGTAATTGTTTTATTGATTTGGTAAAGCAAAAAATACGTGTCTAATATTATTTGATAACTACCCAGGAAACATCCCAATTACTACTAAGAATATAAGATACTTTTGGTATATATCGGGTGCGGCAGCCGTATACATATATCGTATAGCGTGAAAAGAGCCTAAATGGCTAAACTTTCAGTGGCACTTTAAAGCTCAACTCAAAGCCCCTACTCCATTAATAATAATTCAATACTGTACATTAGGCATTAACATTAAATTAAGACATGTCCGACCGTGGGAATGTCGCACGAAGACGCGAAATGCTAAACTATGTAAATTGCGCGGGAAAGGATGAATGTCACATTGGCGGTCATATTTTATCCCCAACGGGCGCGTTCTTCGCGCGCGCGATTTATGTCGCGTTCACGTATTGAATTAGATGAATGGGTTGTTTAGCTATTATTGATAAAGGTATGTTTTGCAAACGGATGATTTTGAACGCAAGATTTACTTAGTAAGCGATATTATTTGACTTTTAAGAGGTTTTTTTGATATGTTGAGAACATGAGGTAGGTTTATGTTCACTTATTCAGCTTGAGATGCGAAGTGCTATAAAACTGCTTGATACATTGACAACTCACACTCGAAATCCATTTTATATATGTGTCAGGATTAGTCAATAGTACGGACGTCAAGTCAAATCATAAGCACGCCACCTGGTGGCAAATCAAGAACTACGCATTGGCGCGCTTTAACTAAATAACTGGCGTGGTGGGAACAGCAGAATCATGGTAGAACAAGACATGGTAGTCTCTTCCCGTGACATCTGGGTCACGTGATTGGCCTAAGACTACGTCATCAATTGCGTTGCGGTTCTCAAACTTTTTTTGTGGGGAAAAAGATAAAAATAATACAATAAGTACAAATGTTTTATATCGTCATATTTGATACTTTTTGTTTTTATTTACTTTGCTTTCTTTTAATTGATTGCATTTTAGTATTTTTATTTAGTTCCGAACGAAAACTCACAAAACTTGACTTGACTAAAATAAGTCAAAAACTAATTAGGTTAGGTTAAGTTCGGGCGTAAAGACGTATTGACACAACTATGCCTTAAAGTATGTAATTTACAACGCGTATATAAATTAAAGAGCAGTGGTGGCCCAGTGGTATTGGCCGCTACTTACAAGTTGTAGGTCGTGGGTTCGAGCCCAGGCAGGCGCTTTACTTTGTGTAAATTATTTCTTCACCACTGCTCTAAAAACGGTGAAGTAAAACATCGTGAGGAAACCGGCATGTCCTAGAACCAAAAATTCGAAGACATGTGACATCCACCAACCCGCACTGGGCTCGTGTGGTGGATTACGGCCCATTTCCTCTCACAGAGAGGAGGCCTGTGTCCCAGCAGTGGGAACATTAATAGGCTGATGATGTGATGTGATGTGATATAAATTAAATAATAAATTAATGAAAGGCACATACAAGTTATTTTAGGTGAAGTTAGTTACAATATTGAAGCCACGCATATGATAGCGTCTCTTCATTGGGAAAAGAAAATAAATATTACACCGCCTTTTATACTGCTGTTTTTACAGTTTACGGAACAATTTAAAAAAATTCTTGTGTATCTTTCAAAGTTCACGGGTTCATCACAAATGTTTGGGAGCCACAGTATTTTTCTCACCGAGCGAAACAACGCTATAGGTGTGAATGACACGACAATAGCGATGAAATGGCTAGTTGTCAGTATGACACTTGCCAATTCGATGTGTTGCCACTGTGTGTTATTGAAATACCCGAGCAAAATGCATTTTTTATCTAAACAAAGCAATTATGAACTAATAATTCAAAATATAAATTAATTTAACACTAAATATACATGACATAGATGAACATAGATGAACATAGATGAATCACAAGAGTTACTAAATAGTTAAGCTAGTTAGTAATTTATTTTATTTTCATTAACTACATGAGAAAGTACCTAAATTTTCTAAAAAGGACAATCAATGGTAACACTTATCGTGACGTAGTCTTAGGCCATCCTGGGAAGAACATACCAGGCGAAGTATACGGAGTATGTTATTATACCATGAGCAGAATATAGCACAAAGATTATTATTATACACTGCTATAGCAGTTGAGTACTGACAGCCATAGAGCTAACACGTCGTAGAATCAGTGTCGATCCGTAATATTAGTAAACAAGATTGTAACTGTGAGTTGTGACTATTTGAATAAACCCAGTGTATCGAATAATTTGTGTGATTTCATTTCACGAGTGTACCCACCGACCTGACACGCGACGTCTTAACCTAAGGGAATACATCCTGACTGCCCGATGGTTTACATCTATCGGTCACCCTTGATGCGACATATGTTTATTTCTTCAAAATCCAACTCTCTGATGAAGAAGTCTACGATTGAAAGTGCGAGCCCAGAATATGCCCGATCAAATCAAGTCAAATCAAATCAAATCATTCAATCATTTTCTTTATGTGAAGCCTTACTGGATAGGTAAATACCTAGTTTTTGCAAAGAAAAATATAAAAAGCTGTCAAGTTGTACAAGCGAGTGGAACAATATCAGTTCACGCACGTCGCTGTCAATAGTAGGTACCTATACCTACCAGTATCTAAGCTCAACAGAAATCTACCAAAGCTACTTTTGGCGTGCACCAGAAACACGGATCCAGAACAAAATAATTACATGTCCGAAAATCACGTGTACGGTCTTCTTTTCGTGTGAGGTGTGGCCCACCTCTGGTGTCAGAGTTAATTAAGCCGCCTCTGGGAAACCCACAGGCCTCTGAGTTGGCTATTTCAGACTTACATTAACTATATAAGTCCAGCAGCCTGATTGTGTAAGTAAATTCGGCAAAGGAAACAATCTGTTTCTTTCCCAAAAACGACTTTTTGCTATACGAAAAGTCGTTTTTGGGAAAGAAACAGATTGTTTCCTTTGCCGAATTCACTTACACAATTAGGCTGCAGGTTTCCTCACGATGTTTTCCTTCACCGTCGCCTGTGATGTACAAGATAAACTTAGAAAGTACATATGAATTTGAAAAAGTCACATTGGTACTTGCCCGGATTTGAACCCACGAATACAAGCACGACAGGCGAGGTCTTAGCCACTGAGCCACCACAACATAACGACATGTACGATAAACACGTAGAAACGTTACCGAGGTATTAAGGACTCTTCTGATGTTAGCCTTCCGTTGCGAATATTGCGACATTGCTTCTGAATTGTGCCGGGTGCTGAACGGGCGACAGAAAAATCATATAACTACATCATGACTTATGCTTCAAGCTCCTTTACTCATCGCCATCGTTCAGCCAAAATACGAACACTGCTATTCAAATGCTTCTCCAAGCGTAGCCATGAGGCCTACCGGAGGCCTGCCGATCAGTCCTGTGCTTTTTGCATCCAGCGATCTTCCGCAACCATCCTTTACCCAATACATGTAATTAGTATTAATAATATTAGTTATTAATACTAATAACCTATTATTCCTAATATTAGTTTTTAAATAATAATGTACTTATGTAAAAATAAAGTTACCATTTAATTAAATTAAAAATAGTATTACCAACTAAGTTTAACTAGTTGAATGCCGTCAATACCAAAACAATTATGAAGATACTGTTGGCGTAGTGGTTGCATGAGCGATCGGCTGGTGCGCTACGTGTCGCGGTTTCGATTCCCGCACGGATCAAATATTTGTATGGCCTACAGATAGTTGTGATCTGAGTGTCTTATAAGTGAGTTTAAATGTTTGTAAACGCACCCACGATACAGGAAGAAATTCCTAGTGTGGGTCAAAGTTTAAAAAAAAAAAGAATTTTAAAGCCATTGTCTCTGGCGAGGATCCACGTTTCCGTTACTCCAGGGGTTAATTGTATAAGCTCAACAGTATATCAATATATATCAGCATATCAGCTCAATATATACCTACCGGCTACCTGCCACCTCGTACAGATAAATATCTTGCCTTTTTTTTTTGGTGGCAATTCATCTCATGACTTCTCCCGCTCTGAAGCGGTGAAGCGGGAGGCGTGTCAGACTTTTACTGACTAAAACCCACCCGTGTTCCTTCAGTTGCTTGTGCCAGGGCCACAGTAACTCTCTTTCAAATTTATCCGCGACCCAGACTGACCTGCTGACTAGCGGACCCCGTCAGTTTTAGTGACATCTCTTTGAGGTGCGCGTGGAATACTACGCGCCGACGACTCGGGCCTGGTCCTTATCGGACGGCGAGCTACCCATTACTCGCCGTCCGCAAGCCCGCGCCTACGATGGGTGTAACCCTGACCCTCCACAATAGCGCAAATCTTCGCAATGTCAACGAATTTGATCAAATCTATATACTTCGCTTCGCTAGGCCCGGATCCACAGAATGCGTTATCGTACGGTGGAGCCATTCGATAGGTACATTCCAAGGCCGATCCCTTGTGAAAGATAAAGCCGTTTTGCTCAAAAACTGCTGGCATTTAAAAGCCAAAACAAAAATCTTTGCGATTTCAAGTAGGTTGGTACTTACTTTACGAATTAAAGCGAAATGACAAAGAATTTCTCAGTCAACGTTCTCACTGAGAACACGACAAAGACATAATTAGATACTTCAGTGACCAAATTAAGACGAAATTACACAGAAAACGCGAACACAGGTAATCTTATCAACATATCCGAGGCATCCATTCAGGCATTCCGCCACCGGGTACAATTGTTTGATTCACAATGTCGGGCCTTTTAAAATAGAACAAAAATCATTCGAGGAGGAATCAGCATCAGTTTGCGACATTTAAATGTGCTGGCGGCGCTTTTGGGCCCGCCATTTGCATCCGAGATCGCGTTGATCGGCCATCTTGCCGCGTTTTTTTTTGCCGCCAACGCGTTGTTGTAGGTTTGAGGCACACTAAGCTTTTAACTTTAGCTTGACTAAATTGACTTTAGGTCCTTTGCCCCCATAGAGGGACAGAGGGCGTCCACAGTTGTAGCCCTCCATCGCGAACGATCTTAAGCTTCACGCTTCACCTCGCTCCAACTCATTCTGATACTCGTCGCTTTTGCCAACATGACGCCAAGTTTGACGGGGCTTTACTTTGGCTTACCTAGATTTATACTTTTTTTACATCTTTATTTGAAAGACAAATAACAATATCATCTTCACTTCAGCCGAATGCTGTCCGCTGTTGGACATAGTCCAAAGTGTCGTCATATTGACCAGTCCTGTGTTTCTCGTATCCAGCTGATGCCCGCAGCCACAGTACACGGACGCCACTATACTGGTGTTAGGCCTACAGTACTAACAGCTCCATCGGCCGAAGGGGTCAATAACTACAGGTGTTCAAAAGGGAAGCATGGGGCAGGGGGCTGTAAGTTCTGTCCAAGGTTGTCTGGTGGATATCGCTATCAGTGATAAGACAGCTATGTACCCATGCAATTAAGAGCTTCCAGCGCCCAGTACGTTTTCCGTACTGCTAGGGATAGAGAGGGAGGTTGTATCCTCCTTTTGCCTATCCATCGCTTCATTTGCGACAATCACTTCCTCGCAGAGCATCTTTACATACCGAGTTTCTTCCGTGCCTCGGCAAGCATGTTAAGCCGTTGGTCCCGGCTGTCATTTGAAGATCTTTGACAGAAGCCTGAGATCTGACACCAGTCTGGCGAAGAGGTGTCGTGTTACCCAGTTATTGGTTTGTGGAGGTCAGATAGGCAGTCGCTCCATGTATAACACTGGTACTCAGCTGAATCCGGTTAGACTGGAAGCCGACCCTAACATAGTTGGGAAAAGGCTAAGCAAATGATGATAACTTCCTTGCAGAAGGAGGCGACGGCAGTCGATCAGGCCGTCTCGCTTGCGACCATGGACTGTACCAAGACCGGACGCCTACTAGCTACTTCCACCAACAGTTTGGCAATTCTATGGACTATGTCAGAATCCATACTTAGGATCCATGTTATCAGTACCTTTACCCTGCCTTCCTGCTTTGCTTCACAGCTTGACTCATCGCCGCAAGGTCACCTGCTTGTCGGTCTTCTACAGACTGTACTTCGGGAGTGTGCTCAAGAACTGCACGACCTCATCCCACCAGCCCCCTTCTACCATCGGACATCTAGATGTGCGTCTAGACGCACTGCAAGTTTCTTCTCTGCAATCCTTACTTTGTTGCCATTCCACCAATTCGCACCAAGCGCTTCCAAACATTCTTCATAATGCGAAAAGCGAAGGAATGGAACTCACTACCTGCTTCTGTATCCGAACGCCGCATTCAACCCGAATCTCTTCAAAGTTAGAGTGAACCGGCTTCTTCTGCTCACTCCATCGTCGACTCTGTCTCTGTCACCTCTGATCTAGACTAAAGTCAAGAGCAAACCCAACACAAATAAAAAATAAATAAAATAAAACTATTATTATAAATGCTAAAATTGCGTTATAAATGCGTTTTTGTTGAATTAGGTATTTTATCCATGTTTGTAATATTTGTAAGTATGTGAGAACCATGTTCCTACTTATCAAATTAATAAATTTTCCTGTTAATGCTTTTTAACACTTTATACCTGTACGTAGTATAGTGTGTAGAGCTATTCTGGGTGCATCGTCCTCACATATATTAATGTATGTACGTATGTTAATATTGTAAAACACCATTTTTTTTTTAAAAAAGAGTAAGTATGGAGTTTCTTGTGCGTTCTTCTCCATAACAATCTACTTGCCAAATGCACGGCAGAATCAATTTTTTTTTTATTACTTGTAAATTTTAATTTTAATTTTTGTGACGTTCAAAAGCGCCGTTTATTGGCCTAATTGAATAAATATATTTGACTTTGACTTTGAATTACTCTGCCCGTTTTTTTTTCTTTTCACGGTAAAGTGGATTAGGCATTTTTATTATTACAATATATTTCCTTGGGATAATTTCCGAATCTCACGGGGGCGAAGCAAAAGTCTAATTTTATAAAACTACTTCAACCCACAATTTGCACTGAGTGTGCCTCCATCGCACCTCACGCAACATTTTGTTTTAGTCTTGCACATCTTTTATATTCGGTAGCGGCGCACCAAAGGGACGCATTCAATTATTTACTCGTATTCTTCTTGTTTATAACTGGTGTACGAATGTCGTCCGTGATGCCTATCATCATCCCTGCTAATTGGGAGCGACCAGCAGACTAAAGTAGAACTTGAAACTAGTGCAAAAAGCATGAGAGAAATGTTAATTTGATAGATGTTTGCCGCTATTTGTTTGTGGGAAAAATACAAGTTATGAAGTACGAAATAAACTGTGCCTACTTATAGAGCAAACAGTATTCATTATACTTACTCGTATATACAGTATTGTTTTTTTTTATTAAAATCTGTAACTCAAACTGTTTGTTACGTTTTGTACGCCCAAACCGCTAATAAAGTATGAGAAGGACAGAGCAAGAGAAGATTGTTAGATGAACGCAGATTTCTAGCTTGTGAAGAACACAAGTATTGAAAGTGATGTATGAGATAAGAAGGAGGTGTGGGAGAGTTGAGTAGAGAGAAAAGCGCAGTCAAGGCGCGCAAATTTCTTCGCTGCCGAATAGGCATCCATTTGAATTCAGTTCTGCAGCTCGACACATGGTCATATTTCCGGAGGTTGAATATGAACCGGATGCAGTTGTTTAAGAGCCTATCTAGCTTATCCAGTAATACCGCGTTTAGGTCAAAGTAGCACGCGTCACCATTGTCGATTAAAGGGAAAATTAAAGTCTGCACAAGCATTGTCTTCGTTTTTGCAGGTAGAAAGCTTCTCAGACGATACAGGCATCGCAAAGTCCCATTGACCCTTTGACTGACACTAGAAACCTGACTTTGCCAGCTTAGCGTCGAATCAAGATGTAGACCCAGATCTCTTACACTAGGGCTGATAGGGATGACAGTACCATTAAAAATAATAGGAGGAAGAGAGTTAATCCCCAATCGACCCATCATGCGCGAGCTTCCAATCACAATGGCCTGACATTTTGAGGGGTTTACAGACAGCCCAAACCTATCAGACCAGTCCTTGATAGCGTCCAAGTCCCGGTTCACATCGTCTATAGCGTCTGACAAACTCTCCACCCGCGCAGCTGCATATATCTATATCATTGATCTATGACCTCTATCTACCTATACCTAGTTGCCTACTAACTTCTATAACGGTAATACCTTATATACCCACATCTTCTTCAATCGGTCCCTCATCACTGAAGTAACTATTTAGTAATCTGTGATCGTGGTCACTGGACACCTTTAAGGTTACACTAGTCGATCATTCTTCCATACAAACGGGGTCTGGCGATTATGCCACTGTTTGACGATGTACGTTCAAAATAAAAATAAAATATCAATTTGTCTCATCATTATCTAGCCCTGTATGGAAACAAAAAAGAAAAAAAAATATATAAGAAAAAGGAAAATTGCAAAACGGCCACCATACAGGGATAGATTAGTAGTTGACCTATGACCTACTTTAGCCTGGTATTGTTGGGTACGCAGATGACAGTACTGTTTCAGAGAGATACTTGTCCAGCGCAAAAACCAGCGTGGATGAAGTTCGTTCCTTGAGAGAGGCTATGGTGAGGCGGACAGATTTGACCTTAAGCCTTGTCTCCCAGTGGGGTGATGAAAATCTGGTCTCCTTTAACGCCACCAAAACACAAGCGTGCCTTTTTACCGCTAAAAGGAGACTTTTCGATCTTACTCCTACTTTCCGGGGTGCGTCTGTTCCTGTGACTGATCGGCTCGAGCTCCTAGGCATGGAGTTGACATCCAGTCTCAACTTCAGCGCATCCATTGAGTACAAAGCCCAAATTACGGCCAAAAAACTGGGCATCCTAAATAGAGTGAAGCGATACTTCACGCCTGGACAGCTTTTAACCCTATACAAAGCGCAAGTCCGATCCTGCATGGAGTATTGCAGCCACCTTTGGGATGGCTCAGCAAAGTATCAGCTTGCCGCGCTTAACTCGGTGGAACGCAGAGCCAAGAGGCTCATCGGCGACGTTGAACTGGTGGATGCCAAGCTTAATAGCTTGGCTCATCGCCGCAAGGTTGCCTGCTTGTCGGTCTTCTACAGACTGTACTTCAGTGAGTGTGCTCAAGAACTCCACGACCTCATCCCACCAGCCCCCTTCTACCATCGGACATCTAGACGCACTGCAAGTTACCATCCTTAGCTTGTTGCCATTCCACCAATTCGCACCAAGCGCTTCCAAACATCCTTCATAATGCGCACAGCGAATGAATGGAACTCACTACCTGTGTCTGTTTTTCCGAACGCGACAACGCACAACCCGAATCTCTTCAAAGTTAGAGTGAACAGGCTTCTTCTGGGTAAGCTTACTCCATCGTAGACTCTGTCTCTGTCACCTCTGACCTAGACTAGAGTCAAGAGCAAACCCAAAGTTCAGCAAAGCAAATAATTTTATTTTGAAAATACACATTTAGTCGTTTTTTCATGATATCTAGACTCCTGAGGTTATATAATTTCGCGCGCTTGTTTTCGTCCTAGATCATCATCCATTTCGCAACAAACTTGCAAAAGTGCTAATTCGTACGCGAACTAGCTTCTTACTGCTCATCACAGCATATATCTCTTTCGCACGTCTTGTCAGATGAGATAGCATGCATTTTAAACCCGCGCACAAAATAGTTCGTGCCGTCGACTAGCGGACAATCTGCCTCCGTCGGCTCCGATCCAAAGTTTCCATCACCACCTGCTGAAATTTGCTTGAGGACATAGGTTTCTTCACGAGGTCAGACCATCATGTTGACGACCGGCCTCGTGCTCTCTTTACTTCCATATTGCCAACAATGACCAGTAATTGCAGCTGGTACCTATTTGCCCTTCGCATTATGTGGCGGGAATAGGCCAAGATACGTTGTAAGCCAACTGTAGACAATCGGGTTCTAATATCCGTTTGGCTGTCCAAGGTATTCATCCTCTTTAATTTTTCGAGTGTATGTTTATTTTAAAGAGTTTTGTGTAATAGACAATTTTCTGAATTTAGTATAGTTATGCATGCTTTATTTTGTTAGATTTCTTCTCTTTTGTACATTATTTTTGGTACAGCGAAGTACAGTCGTACACAGAAGTGTTAATCTATACCAATATTATAAAGAGGAAAGATTTTTTTGTTTGTTTGTTTGTACCGAATAGGCTCCGAAACTACTGGACCGATTTCAAAAATTCTTTCACCTATGGAAAGCTACATTATTCCCGAGTAACATAGGCTATAATTTTGTAGGGAGCGAAGCCACGGGGGTCAGCTAGTGATTTATATTGTTTTATGTACCGAGTACTGACAAGTACAGAAATGATCATACGCATGTGTAATAGATTAAGGGGGCGTATTGGAGGTCGCATATGTATGCACTGGCCTGTGTCTTTAATTATATTTACACCATGCCTGTCACCGTTTTAAATAAGCTTAGTTACGGTTTGTTTATGTTCTGGTTGTACTACTTGTCACTTGCATGTAAAATATTGAACCACGTAAGATTATAATTTACTACCGGACCACTGCTGTTCTATAATTACACCTTTAATCCAATAGACCCACGCGAGACACAATGGCTTTTCTATTGTTTCTGCACAAGACCGCATCGATACACACATAAGAAGGATCATTTTCTAAACGATTTTACTTTAAAAAAAAATGTTAAAAAGAGAGTTTTGCAATATTGGTAAGTATGTGAGAACCACGTTCCTAATTTATCAATTGAATGAATTTACATGTTAATGCTTTTAATACGCAGTTTAGTATGTAATGCTATTCTGGGTGCATCGCCCTCACTTATATGAATTTATTCACGTGTCTTATGTAAAACTTATGCAAATTCATCCGAGTTAGAACAATCACAATAAAAGAGAGCCATAAGCTCAGGAATGGGCGAAGTCGGGCTGTGGATTATAAAACGAGTCAGAACAAATACAAGCATAATACAGAGCCACGCACAACATATCATGTGCAAAAAGAACTTAAGTGAAATGACCCTAAAGAACAAGACGTGTAGTCCCACATGCAAGAATAGACACAAAGACAAGAGTACCATAGACGACGCTAAGCAAACAGTAGTCGAAACCATAGAGGAGGCCAAGAGGACCTTAACAAAATCAGTAATAGGTAGCAAGAAAACTATTATGGAAACAGTAAAGTATGCAGTCGGAAATTATAAAAATAATAATAATACTGAGAAGTGCTACGATGATTGCCGTTATAATTAGATACCGATTATTAAGTACCAATTTATTATTCAGTAAGTACAATTAATTTTTCTGTTGTTATTTCACAGAACCATAAGCATAAATTGTAACTGAAAACTAGGTTTTGAAGTTAAAATTTCGAGCTGATTTTTGGTAAGTAGGGGAAAACTCATGGGTACGCATCAGCGACATGTTAATGTGATGAAATAACTGAGTTTTTGTGTCAGACTTTATTCTAAAGTTTTAAGTTTTCACTTCTGCCGGCAGTCTGAAGACTGCCTATTTTTTTATTAAATCTGGATGACGTATCTACGATTCCCTTTATCATTATTATATTGTACAGCATCTAAAGAAACTGAAATTAGATGCTAATCCGATTTCTATTATTCATCATCGTCATTTCAGCCGAACGATGTCCACTGCTGGGCATAGGCCTCCTCCAAGCGTCGCCACATTGACTGGTCCCGTGCGTCTAGCAACCAGTGGATCCCCGTAACCTTCACCAGGTCATCGGTCCACCTGATGGCAGATCTTCCAACGTAACGTCTTCCGGTTCGCGATCGACACTCCAGAACCTTTCTGCCCCATCGGCTATTCGTTCTGCGAGTAATGTGCCCTGCTCACTGACAATTAAGTTTGACAATTCTTCGGGCTATGTCGATAACTCTGGTTCTCTTACGGATCTCTAGATTTCTGATTCGATCATGCAAGGAAACGCTGAGCATAGCCCTCTCCATTGCCCTTTGAGTGACTGTAAGCTTTCTGATGAGGCCCATTGTAAGCGACCACGTCTCAGAGCCATATAATGTCATCACTGGCAACACACACTGGTCATAGAAGTTCGTCTTGAGACACTGTGGTAAGTTGGACGAGAAGATATCGCGCAACTTCCCGAACGCTGCCTAACCGAGTCGGATTCGACGGTTGTCCTCTATTCGAAGTTGGCCCTACCCAACTGGATCGTTTGTTCCATTTGTCGCCATTAACGTTGATGCCTATAGCCCCCGCCAGTCCAGAACCTGGAATACATCCTCCAGCGCAGCAGTGAACAGTTTCAAAGAAATAACGTCTCCCTGTCTCACGCCACGCTGAAGACGGATTGGTTTCTAGGGCTTATCCTGAAGACAGACTGACATGGTGGCTTTTTGTGTACAAACACTTCAACACCTCAATGTACTGGTAGTCGATCTGGCACCGTTGGAGAGACTGCAGTACAGCCCAAGTCTCGATCGAATCAAAGGTTTTCTCGTAGTCCACAAACACTAAACAGAGAGGCAGGTTATACTCTTCGGTCTTCTGTATAACCTGCCGCAGCGTGTGTATGTGGTCTACGGTGCTAAAGCCTTATCGGAATCCGGCTTGTTCGGGAGGCTGGAAATCGTCAAACCTGCGCGCGAGACGATTCGTGATGACTCTTGAAAACAACTTGTAGACATAGCTAAGAAGTGAGATGGGCCTATAGTTCTTCAGCCGGGCATTGTCGCCCTTCTTGAAGAATAGTAGATACCACCGCACCCCTGAACCATGCCTGTGGTATTTTGACCTCGAGTATGACGGATCAAACAGCTTCTGAAGGGCCTTAAGGAAACCGGTTTCCCACCCGCCTTCAGGAGTTCGGCCGTGATGCCGTCGTCACCCGGCCCCAGGTTGTTTTAAACTGTTTCAGAGCCGTCCTAATCTCGTACAGGCTGACGTCCGAGATATCTTCGGTATAGCGTCGGGTCAATCTAGCTCTTGGGTCGTTTGCTAGATTCGCAACGGGCTTGCTGATTGATGTGTACATCTGCCCATAGAATGTCTCGATCTCCCTAGGTCTAAGTACCGGTTTGGCGGGTACGATCCTGCCATTGTCGATCTTCAGTTCCGTGAGCTGGCTCTGCCCAATAGCCAGATCCCTTGAAAATACGTTGGAGCCTTTTTTTCGCTCAATCGTGTCTTTATACGCTCGATATTAAAGCGGCGGAGGTCTTATTTCAAGGATTTAGAGATCTGTCTATTTAGCTGCCGGTATTTGCATTTATTATTTCGTAGTAATATTATCTATTATTTCACTAAAATAGAGCTACACCATCTAAATAAGTGTCCTAAGATCCTGTTTATAGAAAAGGCACAGTTCCTACGCCGCCGCGCGCCGCTTACGTACTTTGTGGTTCCTGCGAACTTGTAAACTCTGCCTTAAAAACAAACAAAAATACATCGACATTCAACGCTGTCAATCTGTCAACCGTCAAAGATGTAAAAAATAAGTGTCCTAAGATCCTGTCAAAGACCTTATACGTATTTCTTACTACTAGACTGTGTACCAAAAATTTTTGTATAGCTAAAATGAAATCTATTACCATACGACTAGGTTAGCTATTCCCTTATATGCGGTAGCTAACCAAAAGCGGTCATGAGCGAGAGGGTGCCCGCTGGTAGTGTGTCCTTGTCTGACATCTTGCTAGCTCAACTAATGATTGGGTTTGGTAGAAATGGTAGAAAATTTTATATTTTCTTTTTTATGTAATACCAAAACGAACGAATAAAAAATATATTTAAATACGTTTTAAAGTCTATGAAACTTTGAAGCGTATTTAAATATTTTTACAGTTACTTTAATTAATCAATTCATAGTATTTAAAAAATAATTCATTAATACTGAGTAAAATTAGTACTTTTAAATGTTTGGGCCTGGTAATACTAAATGTAGGACCACCAGGTTTGTGGAGTTTTTGGCGGGTTTTGTTCGAGTAAAATTCAGCGGCTGTTAATATTATTCGCAAATTGATTCCTAGTGGAATAAAATTGGTGAAGTTAAGTTTCTCAACTGTCTACGCAACTGGACATTAAGTGAAATAATTGAGATCCTTTGGGGTATTTCAAAGCATCGTCTGAAGACTGCAGGATCATCTCACGCCTCTCCTTCATGAGCTTGAGAGTAAGATCAGAGAGCTTTTTGTTCCTATCTATACGATGGGTCTTGAAGAACAAGACTTATCCAGACTTGGGATTTGAGGGTTATCCAATCCCCCCCCCTTTCTTCGAACTTCAGATAACCCTATAATACTCCATCGTAAACTGATCAATTCCTCTTCGAGTTCGGTGATCTTATCGTCGGTCTGTGTGCGCGTGTTGTACGTTGCCAGGTCCTGTCGTCGGTATTTGTTGGGGTAGCCGGATCTCGTCCGGGATTCTTTGCACCCCTTGCCATACCTTAAACTAGATCGCTACCGTAGTCGAGGGTAGGCAGGCTGCCGGGCACTAAGGGCTATGTTTTATTTGTGCTATTCATGGGGAGTGCTTTGCAGGCGGGTTGGCGATCCCAGTATGGTTGTTACAAATGCACAGAGAACGCTGCTGCCCATTCTCTGGTTTGTCCCTTAATCGCCTCTTATGACACCAATGGAAAAACATGGGCTGTTGAAATTCTTTACGCCCGACACCATACGGTAAGTGATGTAGATTCCAAAAAATATACACACGTTTCTTTTTTTTCCTTGAATTTGGTAGGTTTAGGTAGCGTAGTTAAGTAGGATATATACATATATCGGGATACTTACACTATTGTTTTTACAATCAATTTGTCCCTTGTTATGTTTGGTCATGGTCACCTCATTAGAAAGTGACACACTACCAAAGGGAGCCCTCTCGCTCGGACCGTTTTTTACGCCATAGTGCACAGTCTAGTAGTAAGGTATAAGGTCTTTGGATCCTGTTTATAGAAAAGGCACAGTTCCTACGCCGCCGCGCGCCGCTTACGTACTTTGTGGTTCCTGCGAACTTGTAAACTCTGCCTTAAAAACAAACAAAAATACATCGACATTCAACGCTGTCAATCTGTCAACCGTCAAAGATGTAAAACGTCTGTCAAAATTACGCGCTCTTTTCAAAACGATTTTAATGAAATTCTTTCTTTATTTTTAACTTAAATACCAAAAACATGAGGTCAGTAATCCAGCACCCTCGTTTTCTAAACAACTGGGTTTTCTGAGTTTTAATAAACATTTATAATAATTCTTCCTATGATTCGACCAGTTCACTAATAATATTGGGAGAGACCGCCCAAGGAACAATTTTATGTTTGGGATTACCGGAATATAATATGCAAAGCTTGAATGAAGGTGAGTCAGTATTATATAAGGTTAAGCAGAGTTTTCCAGCACAGGATAACCTGTTCGGTGTAGATACTTTATTGACTTACCCAGAAAAGCGAGAACACAGAATGCAAGAAGTAAGCGAGCGAAGCGAGAACGGATTTCTTTTAAGTATCAATGGGACTTCCCATCGGAGAAATGACGAACTCAACATTGAGTTAAGCTCGCCTTTGTACATGTACCTTATTATCACACTGTATGTGGGTAATGTTGTTTTTGGTGTACAATAAAGAAATAAGTTACCTTCATCAAATAATTATCCCTTTAGGGGATGAATTGCTAAAAAGCCTTCCTTCAGACCAGACCAGACCAGGACCAGATCCAGCATTTCAGGCTGTGTGTTGTCTGTCAATGAAATAATAAAATTAAGGTTTTTTTTTTATTATATAATAGTTAAGTTGGTTTTTCAGATCCCAAGAACTAAGAGTCTCGTCGTCAGCCTATTCAGAAGAATTAGCAGCTCATCTTATTACTTCATTTTAAAAATCTTAAGCATTGAGGAACTAGCTCGTTAGTAGAGAATGTGCCTTCGAAGAGATTTTATGGAGAAGCTTAATCAGAGCCAAGGATAGAAAGAGACATGGGAGATACATGTGAGTGTGAAGGGAGCAAAACAAAGATCAAGGAACCCTTAGAAGCAGACAAATGCTGCAACTCGACACTCTTAGAAGATATCAAGAAACGCTTTATGCAAACGATAGAAAACACTAAATGCGTCTTAGAAACGGGCAAAAACTGCCTCATAACAACTGTAGACGAGGTCAAGCAATTTATAATCAGAATCATAGAGGAGATCAAACTATCCATTTTAAAAATTATTGAGGAGGCCTCTAAAATTATAGAAGGATGTAAGAGCCGTGTCTCGCCATCGAAAGAGTGCCAACCTGACTGCCAGCCAGCAACAGGCAGTCAAGCCGCAGATGGGACCACATGCGTAAAACAAGTCGAACAAGCCAAGACTAGTATCATGGACACCATAGAGGAAAACAAGAAAAAACTAGAAGAAGTCAAACAGACTTTATCATCGAAAGAGTGCCAACCTAACTGCCAGCCAACCGCAGGCAGTCAAGCCGCAGATGGAGCCACATGCGTAGAACAAGTCGAACAAGCCAAGACTAGTATCATGGACACCATAGAGGAATGCAAGAAAAACCTGGAAGAAGTCAAACAGACTTTATCATCGAAAGACTGCCAACCTGACTGCCAGCCAACCGCAGGCAATCAGGCCGCAGATGGACCCACATGCGTAGAACAAGTCAAGATTAGTATCATGGACACCATAGAGGAATGCAAGAAAAACCTGGAAGAAGTCAAACAGACTTTATCATCGAAAGAGTGCCAACCTGACTGCCAGCCAACCGCAGGCAATCAGGCCGCAGATGGACCCACATGCGTAGAACAAGTCAAGATTAGTATCATGGACACAATAGAGGAAAGCAAGAAAAACCTGGAACAAGTCAAACAGACTTTATCATATTGCTTGCAGAAAGTTAAGGAAACAGTCAGTAGCTCAAAAGTTATCTCGTAATTCTTATGTTTTTTTTTCTGGAAGTAAATACAGTTCTAAATTGTTTTGTTATTTTAATAGTTAAAACAGATACGCAATTAGGGTGGGGGGTTTCTGAACTGGCCATGCAGCCGGCTATCCTCGGGATAGCGATATACAGGATGGAATTTTGTAATGCCACCTGAAGGGAAAGTACTCTTAATACTGTACATAGACAATTGTACTCAAAGAAAACATTCCTTTATTTTTAAAAAAAAAAGATAACTGCATCCAAAGATTTTCGAAAATTCGCTTGTCACACCCGGGAATCGAACCGCCTAAAATCTTTAAAATTACATCCTCCTGTACTTTTATTGCATCGATGTAACCATCGATGCAATTATAAGGATGAAATCTCTCTAACAAACTTGATAACATAAATGAAATCTATTTTACGTTTCATAGCTTAAATACGAGATGATGTAGTTTATTTAGTGATGTCCTAATGCGTTATCGATTCCATTTCTTATACAAATCGACAATTCGAAGAAATTTTAATGGATTTTACACATTGACATTTTAGTCATCCAATTTTTCAAATCAAATATTATATTATGTAAATAAAATGAAAATATCAAATTCTTACTGCCATATTTACTAAACACAAATAATTTACATCTCCAAATATTAATATAGCGGAATATTGGAGCTAAATCGTAATCAAATTGACTATTGTAAAAAAACAGCCTCCACGAAGTGTTGCTCTTTCATAAGCTGGTTAATTCATCAAACGATACATTTTATAAATCATCGGACATATAGAATAGCTTCTGTTAAAAGTGACTGTCAAAAAAAAAGACTTGACTTAAAGGCCTCAGTAGCCAGGTCATTAAATTGATCGCACAATAATTGTACAATTATTGCTACTTGCTGTTCCTTACGTAATAAGCACGCGGGTATAGATCTCGCCAAACTTCTGGGCCGCCCTGAAGTTGCCTTTCCGATGCGCAAGGCACGGATCGGTGCTTTTGTATGAGACTTACTAATGCGTAGCCGTTGTTGCCAACTTCAGGGCGGCCAAGAAGTTTGGCGAGAACCTCATCACTCATATGAGGGTTAAAGAAAATAGCATTTATTAAAATAGCTTATACTCTAGTTGCTCTAGTATCAGCTGATTTGTCATTTTACTAGATTTAGTGATTTATTCCCTTGACGTCGAGTCCCGCCACGTCGTGTCGCCACCACGTCTACTTGTTCTTTTCTATGATGTTATTATTTCCTTCATTCATAAAATTTATAAGCTTGTACATTTTTAAATATTTTTATAAAATGAATTAAAAAACAAAAACATTTAAAAATAAAGAAAAAAACTTTTTTACAAAAAAATACCACCGACTTCCAAATAACAAAACTACAAAGTGAAAAATAACTTTATCGGTATATAAGTCTTTGGTGGGTGCCAGTTTTTTTGCGTTATAGACACCGACTTCCAAAAATAAAGTTATTTTTCACTTTCTAGTTTTGTTATTTGGAAGTCGGTAGTATTTTTTTGTAAAAAAGTTTTTTTATTTTTCACTTTTTAGTTGTACCTTCCTAATAGGCAAGTAGTTACGTAAGGTACCTATAATGCCAGAATAGATTACCCGAATATCATAGAACTGAACATAACCGGTGAAATGAAAGTGTACCAAGGTGAACTGTACACATCTGCGTACCCCTTTAGAGCATACTGGCGTGATGTTATATTATGAAATGGTATAAACAATGAACAAACATGCGATTGCAGCAATCCCGAGAGATTGATTGCCGTTATTTATTGAAGAGTTCTATTGTATATCTCCGAAGATCTTCATCAGATCTTTAACAAATTAAAATGGGACCAATTTCGAAATATACTCTTTCAAACAAAAAAATAATTTTCAAAATCGGTCCACAATTGACGGAGATATCGGGGAACATACATAAAAAAAAAACAACCAAGAAGTCATAGAACCTCCTCCTTTTTGGTAAGTCGGTTAAAAATAGATGCCCACCGGTATCAGGAACAGGGTCCAAGCTACGGGCAGTCAGGGCTCCATAGAGAGGAACCTCCTAACAATACTAGCCGTGTCCAGCAATACTGCTTTCTGGATCAGGCCCTTGACCCAGCCGCCTAACGAGAGCCTCCTAAGATGTTTGTCGAGGCTCGTGGACTATCGGTACAATGATCGCTGTGTCTACATCCCACATGCCGACAACCTCGCGAGCCAAGTCAAGATACTTGATTTGTTTATCTTTCTCGGCTTTCACGAGGTTCCCGTCATGCGGGACGGTAATGTCAACAATCATTGCACGCCTCTCGATTCGGTCCACCACCATAATATCAGGCTTATTGGCTACAATAGTCCTGTCAGTGATGATGGACCGATCCCAGTATAATGTGATATTGCCATTTTCGAGAACTGGGTCGGGCACATACCTGCAGTACGGCAGCTCCGATTAGTCGTCGTAAAGTATCCGTTTTGGCAAACAAGCATAAATATTAAAAATTGTTTTTTTTTTAAGCAAGCTTTATAAAAGATAATATCAAGTAAAAATTCTAATTGACCAAAATCATCGTTTTTTTTTTAATATATTTTTTTTTTCATTTTATAATTTATTTATTAGTAGGTAGACACGCTTTGATCAACAATCTATAGAACACTTATTATGACACGATATCTTGCGAAAATACCCCGATTCAAACAGAAAATCGCCCATAACTTTAAATAAATAGATAAATAACTTTTGAACGGCTATACCGATTTTCATCAAACTAAGCACACTCCCGAAAATTTCACCTTTCAAACAAAAAAAAAACTAATTCAAAATCGGTTCATCCGTTTAAGAGCTTCTTCTATTTGTAACACACACTTCAAACTTATAACACCCCTCTTTTTCCGTTGGGGTTTCGATCAATAATACACTAGCGCTACAAAAACGGGCCGAAAAATAAGATCACAAGTACGGTTGTGGTCTTATTTCAAATTAGTATGGTCCAATCATAGCCATTATTAACCTTTATTCGCATAAGGACATATTCTCATAAAGACAGATTAGCAGAAGGACAGATTCTCATAAATAAGGACAGTTTAAGACGTCAAAATGCCACAGTGTGCGTACAAAAATTAGGTAAAGTACATAGCTTTGTGAATGCAACTGTAAGCATTCATTTAAGGTTGAATTTGCATTAATGTATTTTTATTTCAACTAGTATTCTTAGAATTACGTAAACACAATTGGCGACAGTTTTAATAAAAAGTTTCGTATGTGATTGATCGAAGCGTCGGGGGTTAAAAATTGCATTGTCACTAGAAACAAACATGTGTGCAAAATTACAGCCCAATCCAATAACGGAAAGTGGATCAAATGTAACTAGCAAGATTTGATTACAGCACAGATAATATAATACTAGCATACAGATGCCTCATCCCATACAAAGAAACCGTGCCGACGTCACTAGCGTTTTCCATCTGATTATAGCGATATTTTTTTGCAAATCGATCGCTTTTGTTTCTGTTCCACGGCGATAGATAGATCACCATATATATCGGTGGCACGGAACGGAACCGAACGCGATCGATGTACAAAAAAATATCAGTATCTATAGAAAGTCGGCACAAGTTTTAGAGTTGCTGGCGGTATTTTTTGAAATACCTACGTGCATTTGTCAAACAGCGAGCGATTAGCAAACGATTGTGTAGGACCTGCAGGTCCCGTCACGTAAAAAGAACACCGGCGTTGAATCTGCGCACTGAGCGATTTATCGATCTAACTGGTGGTATGAAGGGGGCGCGACGGGGGAATGCTCCGCCAGTGTTTCTGTGGTGTGGTGGTGGTGTGGTGTGAGCCAGTGTTTCTGTGCGCACACGCTATTGGTTCGTCAGTTGACACATGCTTCCCGAGCTGAGATCACGCTTCGTTGGCGCCCAAAATACAGTCGTGTGACACAACTTTCTTTGCACGACGAATGGTTTTAAAAATTAAGGAAAGAAAAATTATTTATAGTATTTATTGTTTTATGAAGAAAGGAGCAGTTGATAATTTATAATAATAAGATATTTCTAAATTTATAATACTAAGATCGAAATAAAAAATAATTCTAAAGTAAATATTAACTAATTTAAATGCAGCCTCTTCCAAAGTACTAAGTAGCTAGTAAGTACCTATTATAATCCTACAATAAAACAATTTATCTTATATTATAAAACAATATCCTAGTACTTTAGAACGCGACTGTACCAATGCGCAGACACATCCCCTCCACTGTCGCTCAGCGTTCTTTTTACGTGACGGGACCTGTACCATACCTACACTGCAGTTAATTCCGACTTTTGTGACATAAAGCGTTTGATCGCTATCGTTTTGCTCTTGCAAAAGATACGTAATAAGGACAGGTGAAACTAAATAAAACATTTTCTTCAGTAGTAACATTTAATATTATCCAATGACGTTAGAGTATTTGCTAACAATCTCCTTATAGAAGTCGAATACGAGCTGGCTGGCGGCGCGGCTCCTTTCCAAAGCTTCGTTGTACGCGTCTTCGCTGAAACTACCCTCCGTGAAACCTATAATAATAAATAATAATAAATCTTTATTCAGATATTACAAAAGGTAAAAAACAGTTTAAATCTTAGATAACTAATGTAGGTATAATAATGTAAGATGCCTGTACTAGGTAATCCTGTATCACAGGCTGTAGGAGCTCTAAATATATGCTTATCGTAGGACAACAGAATTTTAACAATATTTAACATATGAAGTCTTAAAATAGTGGCAAGATTCTGCTATGGGATACAACAGAATGATTTAAGACAATGTACAGCACAAATTACATCGATTGCATGTCTAGTTTTACCAGGGAAAAAGGTACTTAAGTGTAGGAGAAAAGATGAGAAACTTCGCAGATGTGATGAATATCGATATCTTTAGAGGTATGCGAAACAGGATGTTAAGTCCCCCAAACGTTCATTAAAAAGGAAGGATTGTCCGACGAGACGGGTGTTGTGTCCGGGAGTCTGCTCCCTATCTCCGTCAACGAAATTACGGGCCCCGTCCGAAAGTATTCCGAAGTTTCGGAGTGAAAAAAACAAGTGTTAAGTTAAATTTTTCGGACCAGTAAAAACACAACGGGAGTAGGTACAATTGTCACTGTCGGCATCGAGACCGTCGGCCAAAAGAGGGCTGCTGATGGTGGGATGATCATTACCATCGCGGGCACCGAGTCTTCCAACAAGGCTGACAGGCCATATACGGGAGGTCCTTGTCGAGTTCGACGTGAAGATTTCAAGTGCAACAAGAAGAGCTGAGGCAAGGATCTTGGTTCTGGACTATGCAGTTACGTCAGAAGAAGTTGCAGCTGCTATTGCCGAGGCTAGCAGCTGACCGAAGACGTGAAAGTGGGAAAATAAGTCGTCCACCTGCTTCTCTTGGCGTCTGGGTCCGTGCTCCACTGGTGGCGAAAAAGAAGCTGGCGTCCGACAAGCGCATGCGCTTAGGTTGGACATTGGCACGGGTTCAGATTTTGGGGGCGCGGCTTATGATGTGCTTCCGTTGCCTGGAGCCTAGGCACGTCCGCAGCCAGTGTACTAGTGAGCCAGTGTACTAGTGTGGGGGAGCTCACAAAGCGAGGGACTGCACGTCGCCGACTTTGCGGTGTTCGGTATGTGCGGACTAGGGCCTGCCGTCGGATCATCGGCTGGGAGGCAAAAAATGAGCTCCACGGAAGAAACGGGCTTTGCTCGCCCCTATTACATCACAATGGTCGGAACCGGCACTACTGAGTGCGGGCCCTGCGGAAGACATGGACACGTCGCCTTCCAATGTAATCTAAATCACTGCCGCAACGCGCAGAATCTTTTTCTGCAGAGTGGTCGGTTGCACTGGCGGAAGTGGCGGAGCCCTAAGGACTTCGGGACCATCCTCGCTGGTTCCAGGACACCATGAACTCTGTCGCCATATACTGGACTGGTGGAAGCGGTAGTGTTCACTGCTCCTTATTGGATGGTTTTGTTGCGGTCAAAAAAAAAAAAAAAAAAACAATAATTTTTATTTCACATAGGCCTACATGGGCACTTATAAAACGTCGACAATGTGCACGGTTCGGGTTGGTCGATTCCTATGGAGAAGAACCGGCAAGAAACTCCATGGTTACTCTTTTAAAAAATTGTTTGGTTTTACAATATTTCCATGTTACAGCAGTACTTAGATGGGGGGACAACGCAGGCCCGATAATAAGTCGTAAGAAACTAAAACAAGAAATGATTATATAATAAATAAACAAAAGATTTAAAAAAGTAAAACGAGATAAAATGTTAACAATCTAGAAATCTAGAAGGCCTACAATGTTCACACATTTACAAACCAATCGGTAAAATAATCTATACAAACTAAATTTAACATGTGGCACAAATGTTGTTATCAGTGCTGTAACTATTCTTAGCAAAGGGCTATAAAGATAATTGAAAACCAGTGTAAAATTCTTATTAAATGAAGAAAAATTAGATTGAGAATAGTTAGAGACATCCACATATTTGTGCCGTTTATGAGTTACCAGGGAAGCCGCATGTGCAGAAGGAGCTAAAACCAAATATTTTTATCTTCAACGTAGTCCTTGATTTTATAATATGCTTTTTTAATAAAGACACGTTTGATGTGATTTTTGAACTTTCCATCGGTCAGTTCTATAACTGACTTTGGCAACTTGTTATAAAAGCGTATACTGTTTATAAGAAAAGACTTGCTAGTTTTCGTTAATCTGAATTTAGGTAATACAATTTCATGTTTACTGCGTGTATTTAAATTATGGAAGTCGCTTCTAGTTTTGAAAAGCCCTCGATTTTTGCGGACATACAAAATACATTCTAAAATATAAAGTGAAGGTAGAGTCAGTATATCGATCTCTTTAAATTTTTCTCTGAGGGTCTCGCGAGGACCCATTTTATAGATCGCGCGGATTGCCCTCTTTTGTAATATGAAAATTGAGTCAACGTCTGCTGCTGATCCCCACAGTAGAATGCCATAAGACATAATACTGTGGAAATAAGCATAGTATACCTTATGTGGAAATAAGCGGTGAAATGGGGATCTCTGGCCGTAGTGGGCTGCTACGTGTCTCCTAACATTTCCTCGCCGAATTTGAGAGATATCTGGACGGGGTTGCGAACTGCATTCGATACAAATGCTCATCCCGCCCAGTACTTGTCTTGGGTGACTTCAATGCTCACTCCAGAGCTTGGGGGAACACTCGGGACACACCAAGGGGTCGCGTAGTACAAGACTGGGCGGCGTCACTTGACCTTCGACTTTTAAATCGGGGGTCCGTGTCTACATGCGTTCGGTGGCAGGGGGAGTCAATTGTGGATCTCTCATGGGCGACTCCTTTTGTTGCCCGCATGGTGTCGGAATGGAGGGTGGCGGAGGAGATGGTCACGCTTTCCGACAATCGCCACATCGTTTTTGATGTAAAGCTACTCCATTCCGACAGGTCAAGCCGTTCAAATTCTAGCCCACCGGCGCGACGCGGCTCAATCGAGACATGCTCATTGCAGCTGCTAACGTCGTGGCGTGGCCGGATGATCCTCATTACCAGGGGATCTCGCCCGACCCAAAAGAAGAGGCGGCCTGGTTTTTGGACAGGATGACGTCGATTTGTGACGCTTCCATGCTATTCGAAAGAATAATTGCTGAGAGACTCGTTGGGCACCCGTCGCGGGTTGGTCCCGAACTCCCGACCTTGCTGATTGCCAGTATGGCTTCCGGCAGTTGCGTTGGACAGTGGATGCAATCCTACGCGTCCGCTCGCTGTCGGAACGGGTAGTGTCCCGGGTTGGCAGTAAGTTTGGATTTCGTCAACGCCTTTAACTCCCGGCCCTGGGATGCGATTAAGGCGGCACTGGTACATCATAGAGTGCCCCCATACCTGCAGTGCATTGTCGGGTCTTACCTACGCGACCGGCGCATTCGATATGTGGGTCGGGATGGTAGCGTAAATCGGAGGGAGATTACGTCTGAGGTCCGCAGGGGTCGGTTTTAGGCTCTCCCCTGTGGGATCTCGCATATGATGCGGTTCTGCGTGTTGACTTCCCCGTCGGCGTTAATATTGTTTGTTACGCAGAAGACACTCTGGTGTTGGCCGGCGGGGACACTTTCGACGAGACCATCCAGACTTAAGAAGTTCGCCGCCTCTACGCGGGTGTCGTGCGATCGATGGTCCATTCTGCCGTGGTATAACTAAATGCCGTTATCTGACATCTGGTCGATTTTTAAGAAATATAATTCAATTTTCGGGCAAGCGTGTTGTCGAAGCCGTTCTGCCACACTTCGAAGCCTGGTTGAAGAGAGAGGAGCGCATCTCCTACAGGCTCACTCAGGTACTTACTGACCGTACACGGTTGCTTCGGTGAGTACCTGAATAGGATTGGGCGAGAGGCCACGGCTAATTGCAACCACTGCGGAGGGGACCTTGACTCTGCACAGCACACGCTCGAGGCGTGCCCTGCGTGGGCCTCTGAGCGGCAGGTGTTGGTTGCCAGAATAAGGCAAGACCTGTCTCTGCCAGCAGTTGTGAGGGCCATGCTGGCAGAGACAGGAAACTGGAGCGAAATGGCCTCCTTCTGTGAGACCGTGATGGTACAGAAGGAGCTACGTGCTGATGGTGATTACCGGGGTGGTTTTAGTGAGGTGAAAAACCCACACTTCCTGATCTTTTCCGCAAAAAGCCAGGCGCCTTTTGAAGGTTTCCCAAGGTAAACAAAAAAAAAAGAACAACAGCTGTGACATTGTGTTGTCATTTATTCTTAGTTGGGGCCCCGAACGAATCATCCGTCCGTAGGTAATACGAAGTAGGAAACGCCCGTAACGAAGGCCGAAACTACGGACTTCGTGATTGGGGAGTAGACCCCCCGGTCCGGGCAAGTGCCCGACGGTTGTAGTTGGACTATTGTATATGTTCAAATCGTGCCGAAAACTCTGCTTGCGCAATGCAGGATAGTTCGTATGTGACGTCATAGATGTCGCTACGTGACATCATGTCATTAGTTCGTATGTGACGTCATAGATATCGCTACATGACATCAGATCATTAGTTTGTATGTAACGTCATAGATGTCGCTACATGACATCAGGTCATTAGTTCGTATGTGACGTCATAGATATCGCTACATGACATCAGGTCATTAGTTTGTATGTGACGTCATAGATGTCGCTACATTACATCAGGTCATTAGTTCGTATGTGACGTCATAGATATCGCTACATGACATCAGGTCATTAGTTCGTATGTGACGTCATAGATATCGCTACATGACATCAGGTCATTAGTTCGTATGTGACGTCATAGATATCGCTACATGACATCAGGTCATTAGTTCGTATGTGACGTCATAGATATCGCTACATGACATCAGGTCATTAGTTTGTATGTGCCGTCATAGATGTCGCTACGTGACATCAGGTCATTAGTTCGTATGTGACGTCATAGATGTCGCTACGTGACATCAGGTCATTAGTTCGTATGTGACGTCATAGATGTCGCTACGTGACATCAGGTCATTAGTTCGTATGTGACGTCATAGATATCGCTACATGACATCAGGTCATAAGTTTGTATGTGACGTCATAGATGTCGCTACGTGACATCAGGTCATTAGTTCGTATGTGACGTCATAGATATTGCTACATGACATCAGGTCATTAGTTCGTATGTGACGTCATAGATATCGCTACATGACATCAGGTCATTAGTTCGTATGTGACGTCATAGATGTCGCTACATGACATCAGGTCATTAGTTCGTATGTGACGTCATAGATATCGCTACATGACATCAGGTCATTAGTTCGTATGTGACGTCATAGATGTCGCTACATGACATCAGGTCATTAGTTCGTATGTGACGTCATAGATGTCGCTTCATGACATCAGGTCATTAGTTTGTATGTGACGTCATAGATGTCGCTACATGACATGAGGTAATTAGTCATTAGTTTGTATGTAGTGGTACAGATGCCGCTATAATCAAATGAAGGTGTAACAAAAACCTTTCAATTTGAAGAACTAAACTACCAGCGAATCTTGAAATTTGTTCGTAAAAATGAACAAAACTCGAAACTAATAATAAATCCATGGACCATTTTTTTTTTGTTCCCTTCTGCCTAAACCTAGTATCACCGTGCGCAACAAACCGTGATTCTGCCACTTTGGTTCAAAGTTAAATTTAAAAATCAACACTTACCACTGACTAAAGTCTTATCTCTACTATCGAACACGAAGGTCATGGTGGCCCGCGCAGTGGCAAGCTGTGTGGGCTCGGGGTCAAGCTGTATGTTGCCGAGCTCGTCGATAGCGCACGACACCGCTGCGTACGTGTGCCGCATTGATAGGCCCGCGTTGAGCAGCGCCAGGCAAGAGCAGTTTATACAACAGGCTAGGAACTGGAATGAGAACAAGTAACATTTCAAAATTTAAAAATCCCCCGACACATTTATCTTGCGAAAACACCCCGATTCAAACAACGCCCATAACCGACCGGCTAAACCGATTTTATTCAAACACTAGCTGTGCCCGCGGCTTCGCTTCCGTCAACTGCCTACCCTAGTTACCTACCTACCTACGCTTTACCTACCCTACCTACGCCATTCCTACCCTTCCTACGCCTTTCCTACCCTACCTACGCCTTACCTACCCTTCCTACGCCTTTCCTACCCTACGAACGCCTTACCTACCTACCCTATTTACCCAACCTACTGCTATTTTTTTTTTACGATGTACAAAAACGACTTTTCTACAGATTTATTATATGTATGATAGCTAAGAACACTCTCGACAAAATCACCTTTCAAACAAATAAAACTAAATCAAAATCGGTTCATCCGTTTAGGAGCTATGGTGCCACAGACACACAGATACACAGCAACACACGTGAAACTTATAACACCCCTCTTTTTCCGGCGGGGGTTCGAAACGTGAATACACGCGAGACCTTTTTTAATTATTTTGGCATTCAATTGGTTAAATACTAGCTACTGCCGGCGGCTTCGCCCGCAGGAAAAGTGTTCTTTCATTCCAACACTGGAACCATAGAAATATAAAATATAGGAGAAGTGGCAAGGGGGCGTGTCGGTGTCCGCGCGACGTGGTCACAGTGCCCATGGCCAAAATCATGTTTTAAAATATCACAGCGACTGTACTATTTTTGCAATAAATACATTGCTCCTTAACCACTAGTTAAGTTCGTCGCTAAGTTTTTTTTTTTTTTTTTTTTTATATATTATAGGCTCGCGCTTGACCACTATCTCACCTGATGGTAAGCGATGATGTGGTCGACGGTGAAGCACGCTTGCCTAGAAGTAACCTATTCACTCTTGACTTAAAGACTCCTAGATTGTAGCTATCGGGAAACACAGACTCCGGCAGGGAATTCCACTCCTTAGCTGTACGCATAATGAAAGTATTTCCAAAACGTTTAGTGCGTATGGGTGGTATGTCTACCATGTAGCGATGGCGCATCGCCGTACGTCTTGTAGTCCGATGATGAAACGGGCTTGGTGGAATTAGATCATGCAATTCCATCGCACACTCCCCGAAATGCAACCGATAAAAGACCGACAAGCTGGCAACTCGGCGACGATGTTCAAGGCTCTGGAGCTTTGACTTAACCAGTGCCTCATCGCCGATGAGCCTTTTGGCCCGCTTTTCGATCGACTCTAGTGCATCAAGCTGGTATTTGGCGGATCCGTCCCAGAGATGAGAACAGTACTCCATGCATGATCGAACTTGCGCTTGATACAAGCTGAGCAGCTGTTCTGGCGTGAAGTACCTTCTAACCTTTGCAAGGATCCTCAGCAAGTGACTGGACAAGCAATGTAAAAATCACAAAACGATACTTTATTAAGCGGATGCATCGCGTAGTACGGCCGCTGCTTCTTGCGACGAGTTAGTGATGTGATTGTGTGGGTAAGATGTACGGAGCATGGTAAATACACGCTGTGTTTGATGAGATAAGGTTTATATTTGATTCTGTTGTACGTTCTGATTTAAGAGTTGCGGGTGTGTGCGCGACTGCGCGTCTATTGCTTTTTCTGTACTGCATGTGTAATAGTTGCCGTGTGGTAGGGGCAAACTGTAGACACAGGTTGCCGATATATTTCGTCTACCAGGCATATCTCCTTGTTTATTATATCTATGACTGGAACACTATACCAGCAGCCGTATTGCGTAAGTGCGCAAAGAGTTTAACCGCTATCCAATCGACCAATCACACAAGACAGAAATCCACAACGCATCATTCATCTCCTATGTGATTGGTCGATTTAGCAACCGTATGTTGCGGGAGAGCGTTCAGCCGTTTTGGCTTGATTGGCTAACAAACATCCATCCATCCAGACTTTCGCATTTATAATATTAAGGCCAAGATTTTTATAAACAAGGTTTTTGAACTGGTAGGTAAGAAAATGTTATATATTGCAGTGAGCTAAATCCTACTGGACACTACCTCCCTGAATGTCGAATATCGTATCACGCAGTGACTGAGTTGTGGAAGCCAGATCCAGTTACGACTAGAAGCCAACCCCAGTATGGTTGGGAAAAGACTAATAATAATAATACATACATACACATACATAAACTCACGCCTTTTTCCCATGGGGGTAGGCAGAAACTACAGAACGCCACCTGCTAGGAGCCTTACATACTTCTTTTGCTTCACACACATTCATACATCTAGTCATACACACACGCCGGATATGGATATCGGATATTCTATTATTATTTCTTACCACTTAACAGACAAAAAAATTAAACAGTCTACAGATACAATTGTCTAATTAATTTGTGGAAGTCTGGTGCCTAAACTAAGATTTTACAAAACCTGTATGTTAGGTCACCAGGCCCCCTAAAACAAAGTTTTACATAGTAATTGTTGACTGGAGACGAACTGAATCACATTAATATTCAAATAATCTCATGCATTATAACATTGCAAAATTTCGCTCATAACAATTCCATTTACAAAAATAAGAATAAGATGGTGAAATAAGACTCCGCAGATTGCACCCCCATGTTATTGGTATGAAATGAAAATTTTTGCTGATACAAACACGAAAAAGCTCTATCTTGTCTTGTCTGGGTGAACCGATTTTGATGATTATTTTTTTATTTGAAAGCTGGTGCATTTAGTTCAATTTAATTTTCATCAAGATTTGACGAAAATTCGTCAAATTCAATCAAACGTTCGGAGATATACATCAGAACTCTTCAATAATTAACGGCAAATCATTTGGGATAGCTGCAATCGCATTTCTGTTTATTTTTTACATCATTTCATAACATAACTTCACACTAGTACACTCTAAAGGGGTACGCAGGTGTAAACAGTTCACCTTGGTATACTCTTATTCCACCGGTTTTGTTTAACTTTCATGTTATTGGGTTAATAAATTCTGGCTACATTTTGGACATTATAGGTACTGTAAGGACTTACCATTTGAGAAGGCAACCTACTTGCCTATTAAAACACTGGCAATATTTATTACTTGAAAGATGTATGAATTTCGAACAGAATAGCTGTAGATGTTTTTTGTTAATTTTGAATGTGTCAGAATTGGATTGAAGCCGCCCAAAGGCAGGCGTATTGTAATATTCTTACTAAATATATAAAATGGTTGTTGAAGTTATTTCCATGTTTAACTGCTGCTTACCCTATCTACCCCCTTACAGTACCTAGCATATAGAACTGGTCTATTATGTTTCACAACAAAAACATAAAAATAAAAAAATACTTTACAAAATTGATTTCGGAAGTCGGTGTCAAAAAATGAAGAAATGAAAACAGGAACACCGACTTCCGAAATTGAACTTATTTTTCACTTTGTACAATTTTTTTTTTGTGGTTTTATTTTGAAGTCGGTTGTATTTTTTTTAATTAATTTACTTACACCTCCATAGTCCTCCAACTCTTGAATAGTGACGGTGACGCCAGTTCGAGGATACAAGCTGCTAAGAATAGCTGTCTCACATGTCTGCCTGATCAGATGCTCTTTGTACCTGGAATGTGACCATTGCTATGTGTTAGAATATGTGCTTTCATCAGATACATAATATAAGAAATTCAGACCAACATAAGCCAATAAAGATTTTTTATATTAAAAAAAAAACCGGCCAAGTGCGAGTCGGACTCGCGCACGAAGGGTTCCGTACTTGGTAAATTGCGGTTTACGATTTATGACGTATTAAACAAAATTACTGACTAGATCACGTTCAAACCAATTTTCGGTGGAAGTTTACATGGTAATGTACATCATATATTTTTTTAGTTTTATCATTCTCTTATTTTAGAAGTTACAGGGGGGGGGGCACATTTTACCACTTTGGAAGTGTCTCTCGCGCAAACTATTCAGTTTAGAAAAAAAATATAGTAGAAACCTCAATATCATTTTTGAAGACCTATCCATAGATACCCGAAACGTATGGGTTTGATAAAAAAAATATTGTTTCAGTTTCAATTATGGGAACCCCTAAAATTTATTGTTTTTTTTTCTATTTTTGTGTGTAAATCTTAATGCGGTTCACAGAATGCATCTACTTACCAAGTTTCAGCAGCATAGTTCTTATAGTTTCGGAAAAAAAGTGGCTGTGACATACGAACGGACAGACAGACAGACATGACGAATCTATAAGGGTTCCGTTTTTTGCCATTTGGCTACGGAACCCTAAAAAGACAATTTGGTCGATTTGATTGCACAACACTCATTTGTATAATTTACTATATTTTTACGGTGTGAAAGCATAACAAACAAACTCTTATTCGCATTATTTTTTAATATATTAGTTAGGATTATCATAGGATAGCAAGAGCTGGTCCAGGTACCATGTATCGCGAGAAGAGAGTATCTAGAAAGATTTGGGTAAAGTCGGGCATTGTGGGCTAATAACAAAAAGTAGTTACTTATATTACTGATGGTGGGGCTGGATCCTCTATCTGGTAAGGAAACGCACCAAAGAGCAACACCACAAATTGTTGAATGACTATAGCGAGTGCAGGCAGACCAAGGAGGCACTTCCCTCAGTAATAGGGAACAACTAGTTGACCTGCGCTTGAGTGACGATACTACTCTTAGATCTGCATCTATTCCCATAGATAGAGGAGTCCCACAGGGCTCTATCTTAGGTCCAATTATTTTTATTTTATACTGTGCGGACATAATTCGCGCGGCAGGTCACCTTTGCGCTGGACTGACCAAGTGAAATCCGCAGTAGGGCCGCATATCTGACTGCGCCAAACAGTCCGCCAACAGGGAGAGATGGCGGGAGATCGTGCGGAGAGATTCTACCACCGACGTGGACGCCTCGACGTGACCACGACCGCTCTGCCAAGAGCGAAACGACAGAGAAGAAAGACATAATTAGATGTCTCCAGATATGCAAATACCACATATACGCCGACGATGTACAACTGTACATTTCTTTTAAAGCAGACGAGTATGATAGCGCCATAAAGGAACTTTACGAAGATCTTCACCGAATCGCCGTTTAGTCTGAGAACTGTCTGTCGCTAAACCCCACAAAATCAAAATATGTGGTGTTTGGCACCAGACAGCAGCTGTCTCGACTACCTACGACTTTTGACGTACAACTAATGGACGACCAAATTGAGCGAGTGTAAGAGGCGCGAAATCTAGGATCTCATCATGGACAAAGACCTGCGTTTTGAAAACACGTAGCATTATCAATAAGAAACTGTTTTTATCGCCTGAAAGTTTTGTCAAGGGAGTCTCACTCCGCAGTTTAGGTACTCACGGCCGGCGCTCCGCCCGGGACGGAATATCGCGTTAGGTTGCCGCTTACCGCTCGGCTCGCACGTTAGCTACGTAATAGTTACAGTGGCAGGCCGACAACCTTAGCGCGTCACTCCGCGATAGACAGCGATAGAGTTACGCGTTAGAAGAGAGCGGCAGCGTTTAGGTAAATATCGCGTTAGGTACTGAGCGCTTATGCGAGCTGAATTGCACTTTGTTTTTTATCAGCAAGAGTCGCTATTTCTATAAATTGTTGCGCGAAGTGACTCTTCTGTACTTGTACTATTATTTATTCTGTGGTTTTGTACAGGGTGAGGCCTTACTTATCTGAATTGTTGCGGGTACAGCTGGTTGAAACATAAGAACTGTCTAGGTTGAACTACGCTGACACTGCGTATGGCCCGCGCCTGTTAGCTCGTACAGATAGACTCATACAAAGGGTACAAAACGCGTGCGCTCGGTTCTTTAATAACATTCGCCAGACGACCCCGTGTATGGCACCCTTGGTCCCCCTGTGACGGGTCAAGGTCGATTACCCCACCACCTACAATTTTTCAGCCGCAGGGGATAGGGAGAGCGGCCAACGCATACCGACACTCCTCTTTCCCTGCGGCTCCGCTGCGCCCGCCATCAGACGGTGGCGAGACCCCGTCCAGGCCGCGGAAGGTAGGGAGAGCGGCGCACCGCAATACCGGCACTCCTCTCCAGCCGCGGCCTCCAACCCTTAGCCGCGATATCGTATGAGACCTGGGACGCTCCATAAGACATCGCGGCCTGCCTCAGTTGCGATGTCGCCTGTTACCAAGCGGCACCGCTACCTACTAGTTGGCCGCTATGTTGATGGCTTAATCGGCAAAAGCCCTGACGAGCTGAGCCTCCTCGGGTTCCTCTTCGCTTCACCATGGGTGACCAAGCCACGGCTACTGAGCCCCCCCTGCCTCGACAATGCAGGAATCCATCTAGAGGGTTTATACTGATACTGGGACAGCGGAATAGTGAATAAGGCCCATTCCCTCTCTCAGAGAGGAGGCCTGCGTGCCAGCAGTGGTAACCTTAAATGGTTGATCATATTTATTATAACTTCTTTTTTCCTGTATTGTCCCACAGGTGGGCAAAACCTCCCACACATTCCTCCAGGCAACTTTATCCCTTGCGTTCTTACTAGATGTACTTAAAATAAATAAAATTTGAAAATACCTGTCTCCAATAGTTGGCTTGCCACCTTTACTGCTGAACAGCACCTCGAGGGTGGCTTTCTCTATGCTCTGGCTTTGCATCTTGACGTCCAGAGGACCATTTACACTCACCAGAGCCACTGTTTGACCTGGAATAAAATAACAAGGATTTTTTTAGGATTTTATTTTTTGCTGACACATTGATCTAGTGCTAGTACTCACTTATCAAATCAAAAGGTACTTCCAGAGACCTCCAACAAACAACCAATTTTGCCTCTTATAAATTACTTTAGATCGCTTTTTTCTTTTTCCACGTCATATTCTGATTCAGCAAAAGAAATTAGGGTCTTTATTTATCACATTCTTAGGTTTAAATGCAAGAAAATGGATAATATGTTACCTTGTGATAAAATAGCTGAGCCGTCCGATTTACTAAGGTAGTTGCACTCGCATTTCATGGGCCGTAGCTTGAAATCTTTTAAATCTGTGTTGTCGCCTCCCATTGTGGAATATTTTATAGTATTTTCGTTAATTTTTTCGAAATAATTTGTTTTGTTTTGGCCAACTTAGAGCATGTGCAAGTGACAGTTTTGACAGCAGGAACAATAAGTAAGTGACAGTGACATCCTGCCATTCGTTTTGAAACCGTTACCTTAGTCATTACTCCAAAGTTAGTTGGGAGGAAATCTGTGGTTAGAACGCTGCGTAGAGAGGACGAAAGCTCTTATTATACCTTATGTTCATCACATCGACGTCATGGCACCTTGTCTATCTAAACTTCAAACGGATTATACTAAACTATAAAACTTAACTCTGATCTTACTATATCTTAATATTTTCTTACTCGTATTATAAATGCGAAAGTTTGGGAGGTTCTCAATCAAGCTAAAATTGCTGAACGGATCAGGATGAAATTTGCCACAGAGATAGATTAATATTTTAATAGCACTGCATCTTTTCATCCCGGTATAATGTTCCTTTGGGATAAGAAAACACTTTACACGCGAGCGAAGCCGCTGGCAGCAGCTAGTTAAAATAGGTTTAAAGTAAAAGAATATACTTAAAAAAATATCCAATGCATTTTTTTCTCAGTTTAATCTTTATATGACTCTGCTGATGTCAAATCCCAAAAACAGGGCAAGTGTCTGTACATATCGATAATACATAAAGGTGGATACAGACATTGCGAGGCATGCACAGCGCAAGACGCTCATTGCATGCTTCGCAATGTGTGGACGACCGACGTTCATATTCGTGAAGAGGCATGTATTACGACAAATCATTTCAAAGCTACAGGCGTGCGTTGCGAGCAAAGGGCATGCGTTGCGAGGCGTACGTGGCGCATGCCTCGCAATGTCTGTATCCGCCTTTACGTTCGCTCTGTTGAGTCATTTTTTGCGCAGCGACAGTCTGAGCAGCGAATCAAATCCACCTGCACCCTACCATATATTCAATGTACTCTGTGCCTGCACCTGAGGTGGAAACATACTTTTAAAACCCGACGTGACGCAACGCCACGCGACGCCACCCGACGCATTGCAGTACTTATTAATCCCATATATTAAATATGGTTAGAAACAGATAGACAACATACCATGTAATCACAAACATTCCCACGCGGTAACATCCAGTCGTTCTGGATCGAGGTAGAAACATACTATTAAAACCCGACGTGACGCCACGTTTCGACACCCGACGCAAACCGTCGACCACATCATCGCTTACCATCAGGTGAGATAGTGGTCAAGCGCAAGCCTATTGATGATAAAAAAAAAAAAAGAACTGTGCACTTATACAACACGCCACGTGATGCTACAACACGCTTCGTTAGTTATAGGGTTGCCATCCGTCTGGGTTTCCCCGGATTTGTCCTAGTTTAGAAGGCGTCCGGGCGGGGTTTTTTTTGTAGACCAGGTTTTAAATCTCCAAACCACCAACGGCAATTTTTCACCGATTTCTTCGTCAATTGTTGAGTTTTTTTTTTTTATGGTTATGATCCCGACGATCTTTTGAAGAAATTCTGAGAAATTCAACGGAACTCTTCAAAATATTACAGAAAATCACCCGGGTTTTATAATTCATAATTCATTTATTCACATATAAATAGAGTAATTACATACGTTGGTTTGTTATGTTACATCATTGAATCTTATATTCTATTTAGCCTATGTATGGCATGTGAAATTATTTATTCATGCAAAGATATATAAAAATCGTGGGTAATTAACAATAATAATTCAGTCCTATTGTCTCTGAAATTCGGCGTGCATAATGTCAATTAAATATTACTTGGTTAAATACAGTGCGATATAGATTATTAGTCAGTTATATTATAACGTTAAATAGTGTCATTTATATAATATATTATTTAACAGTCAAATAAAAATAGTAGGTTCGATGTCACATTTTTACACACAAACTCATCATTGCATGTACATATATTATTCTTGAAACCATTCATTTATAGAGTAAATCATTTTTTTTAGGAGTATCTCTTTAAGCACTTTTTTAAACTTTGGTAGAGGAAGATCTTGTATGATTGTTTGTAACCTATTATAAATTTTAACACACATAGCTGAACAATTTTTATTAAACACAGCAGTCTTTGGTACAAATTCTAACACCAGTCGCTGACCATGTCTTGAACTACGTGGGTATTTATTATCACGTGCATAAATGTCACAAGCTTTCACAAATAGGTTAGGATTAGATTTTACAAATACACAAATTTCAAAAATATACATGCTTGGTAAGGGTAATATTTTGAGTTTTTTAAAGTACGGTTTACAGGACTCATATGGAGGAATGCCAACAATGGCTCTTATGCAGCGTTTTTGAGATAAAAATGCCCGCTGGGAGTCTGTTGAGTTTCCCCATAATATCAACCCATATCGTAACACGGAAGCTACATAACCATGATATGCTAACAATACCGTATGTTGAGCTGATGTAGTTCTAAGTTTATTTAAAACATATACAAAAGAGTTAACTTTCTTGCAGACTTCATCAACATGTGCTTTCCAATCTAGGTACTTGTCCATGGTGAATCCTAGAAATCTTACATTGGTAGTTTCATTGATTTGTGTACCGTCATATGAGACATGCCTAGGAATGATCTTAGATCCACGGGTTTGAAATTGCATAAAAGTCGTCTTACTAATATTTACGTGTAAATTGTTCCTTACCAACCACCCCATAACCAAGTCTATAGTGTTATTAATTTCAATGTCAAAATCATTATTAATTAAATTGTCATTTGTCAATATGATAGATATGTCATCTGCGAATAATATACATTTATTGGTAATAATGTCAGGTAGGTCATTAATATAGATAATAAAAAGAGGCGGTCCGAGGATACTTCCTTGCGGAACGCCGTAACCATTAACAAGATACTTAGACCTCTCTTGTTTTACCATTGCATTTTGTTCACAAGATATTTCGACACATTGTTCACGATTGTCTAAGTATTGTTCTATCCATCCCAACGCTGGGCCTCTAATACCATAATTCTCCAATTTATCTAGAAGCAGGTCATGAGAAACGAAGTCAAATGCCTTTGACATGTCAAAAAATATCACCATTGTCTGCTTTTTCTTATCAATGTTTCTTATTATTGTTTGCATGTCTATTTATTGTACACTAGCTTCTGCCACTGGCTTAACCCACGTCAGAAGTGTTTTATCACCCAAGGGAACATTATACCGGGATCAAAGTAGCCCATGTGCTATTCCTGACTATAATCCATCTGTATGCCAAATTTCATCTAGATCCGATTAGCCGTTCTCGCGTGATTGAGTAGAACATACATCCAAGGAGTAAGATTACTATAGAAATTGACGACTAACTGTGCCGTACCATAATGTGCCACAACAAAAAAGTGAAAAATTAAAACTTTTAACAAAAAATATACAACCGACTTCCAATTAAAAACACTACAAAGTTAAAAATAATTTCAATTTTGGAAGTTGGTGTGTATGGTTTCATTTCTTTGTTTTTTGACACCGACTTCCGAAACCTTTTCCGGTACATCACAAATGGCAGTACTATACTATACTATACTATACCAGTTGCTAAAGGTTAGATCTCCTCTAATGCACAATGCGGTTGAATCCCTTACTGAAAAGCGAGACCTGTCACTTGTCAGACCACATCATGGACCTCAAGAAGACGATACGGGACTCAGGTACTGCGGGAAATGTTTCTTTTGTCGAAATGGTAAAAAAGGGAGTAAATAACTTTGTTAGTCCCAATAATTTAAGCTCGGTTGCAATTTATCCACAAGATAAATTAAAATCTAGTGACGAAACGAAAGACCTCGTAAAAAGTTCATACGCCCGGAGCAAGTGAAACAGCATATTCGGTGTCCGGAAAACAAAAACGGAGGCGTAATTATCAGCACCGAGACCAAACATGACGCTGATAAAGTAAAGCAAGCAGTCCAGCTCTATACTTCAGGGTTTACCGTCGACGAACCCTGCATGCGCAAACCGGATCGTGGTCTTAGGAGTGCCGACTTCCATGGCTGAAAATGAGGTCTTCAGATGCATTTTACTCGTGTGTGGACACTCATACGCACAGTACGCGCCACTCAAAAGAAATAGATCGTCAACCTTTTTACGTTTTAGTTCAGTTCAAACTATTTAATTTTGAAAATGAAATCTTGCGCAGTTTGTAAAGTGCAGTTCAATGACGGCGTCCAGTGTGGCAGTTGCAAGAAACACCTGGATTTCGGATGTGCAAACATCTCAGAAACCGGATGGAGAAAGCTGGGTGCCAATAGGATGGCTCAATGGAAATGCCCCACTTGCAGAATCTCATCACCAGTTATGCCTTCCCCTGAACCTGCATCGCTGGATACCATACTAAGCGAGATACGGGACATGAAGCGGCAGCTGCTTAGCTTGCCGACCTTGGTAGATGACATTCACGTGATCAAGGATGAGTTGGTTGAGCTTAAGTCGACATGCGAGGGCACTGGTGGCAGACTTGATGATTTTGATACAAGACTCGTGGAAGTTGAAGCAAAAGTGTCTGAATTTGAAAAGCTTCAGGAATCAGTCAATTGTTTACAGACTGACTTGGCGAGCACGAAGCATCTACTCTCGACCTATGAACAAAGATCCAGACTAAATAATATTGAAATTAAGGGGGTTCCTATAAAGAAGGATGAGAATTTGTACTCGATCATCGACGCTATCGGCCGTAAAGTTAATTACAGCTGTCCCAAAGCTCAGGTGAACTATATTTCTAGGGTCCCTATTTTTGGTTCGAATGAAAAGCTCATAATAGTGAGTTTTTTAAACCGGTATGTGAAGGAGGATTTCATTGCGGCGGCACGTGCCAGGAAGGACCTATCCGCTTGTGACATCGGGTTTCAAGGCTCATCTCAGCGAGTTTATGTCAACGATCACCTTAGCGTGGAGTACAAAAAACTTTTAACCAAAGTAAAAACCATTGCCAAAGATAAACATTTTGAGTACGTATGGGTCAAACATGGTAAAATTCATATACTTAAAAATAATCATTCGAAAGTTTTTATCATAAGGAAGGAGTCAGATTTAAACAAGATTGTCTAATTTGCTTCTTAATTTTTAAACATACTTTCCTATCTTGCTATTATATTTTGCTTCAATGGCTCCAAATATTTAATACCGTTTTTGTCACAATAACTTTATGCAAAATGTTTAACACCTCTGCCGTACTAATGAGTTCGACACCTCTCCTTTGTTTAGCTACTTGTATGCTTTGTGATCGTTATCGCGCCGTTTACTTTAAAGCTTTACCGCACAACAATATGTTTTACTCTCTCGCACTTGCACGCACCACGCACTATCGCTTGCTTTTTCGCACTGGTGTTTACTACTTAACATCGGATGATTCCTGCGCTCGCATAAATCTTATTGACTTTTACCCTCATTATACTTATTTAATTATATTATACCTTATTCTACAATATTATTTAATGAAATGCTATATTTTAATGGACTATATAGATTTATACTCAATTATTAGTATTGGTTTTAATGGCTCCTAAGTTAAATATATTTTATCAAAACGTTCGCGGTCTTAGAACTAAGAGTGATACTTTCTATCGTCAAATGTTACTAAATTCGTATGATATTATTATTCTTGCAGAGACGTGGTTATTGGATGGAGTTTTAAATTCTGAATTCTTTGATGAACGGTACATTGTGTGGCGTCGTGATCGGGATTATGTTTTGACCGGGCAATCGCGTGGTGGGGGTGTGCTTATTGCTACACGTAGGGAACTTTCAGTTGTATGCCAACCTACATTCCATTCTACAGCAGAGGATTTATGGCTCAGCATACGACTGAAAAATACTAATACTCGTAAATATTTTACCTTACATATTTGTGTTATTTATTTATGTCAGCAAAACTTGGGGCTTTCTTTTTCTTTACAACTTTGCAATTACCTCGCAAAATTAAACCAAATAGTTATGAGTAACTCTTCTGATACCTTTCTTATCATTGGTGATTTTAACATGAGCGGTATTAACTGGGTCTTATCCGACAATCTATCACTCGTCCCAATGAACCCAAATGGTCCTGACGAAGTTTTATTAAGTGACGAATTATGTTCCCTAGATTTTGGTCAATACAATGGTGTTCTTAATAGGCATGGTAAAATTTTAGATTTGGTACTTTCAAACCAATTTGTTAATGTAGTAGAATGTTCAAGTCCACTGGTTCCCATCGACGCCTACCATCCAGCACTATTAGTTAATATGGATTTCGTTGAAACTCCTCTATTAGAGTGCGCGCCACGGACGCAGTATCTGTTCGACAAGGGTGACTATGAATCTATAAACAAAGACATTTCCATGACTGACTGGGAATCCGAGTTTGCAACACGATCAGTTGATGAATCATTAAACTTTTTCAATCAATTTATTCTCAATTTACACACAAAATATATTCCACAAAAAATACATCGTTACAAAACATATCCAACTTGGTACAATTCGGCATTAATTAAAACAATTAAAGAAAAATACAAGTATTTAAAAAAATTTAAGACTTACGGCAATATAGCAGATGAGTCAACATTTAAGCTACTTCGTGAAAGGGTAAAGGTATTAGAATCGCAATGTTATGTTAACTACTTGAGCTTAACTGAAAAATCTATTAAAGAGAACCCTAAATATTTTTGGACCTTCGTTAAAAAAAGACACAACTCAAATGCAGTGCCGAGCACTTTAAATTATAATAACGAAGCGTTGCGTACCGGAGAAACAATATGCGAAGCGTTTTCTACATACTTCCATTCTACATTTCTAGATACTAGCCCTGGTCATGGAATTTCTTCACCTACTTTTTCTACTGAATCTTCCAGCCTATCTGATATATGTAGCATTGTAGTGAACGTTGAGGAGGTTTCTAACTTGCTTCGCAAGTTGGATACTTCTAAAGCGGCTGGCCCGGATAATATTTCATCCAAATTTCTTGTACGATGTTCGACTTCGATTGCCCAACCTATCTCGATTCTCTTCAGGAAATCCTTAGATACTTGTATTGTACCTGAACTTTGGAAATCGGCTTTCATAACGCCTATTCACAAAAAAGGAGTCAAAACCGAAATTGTAAACTACAGGCCGATATCCAAGCTCTGTATTGTGGCAAAAATCTTCGAAAGGATCATCTATAACCAGGTGTATAGTGCTCTTAGAAATTCGTTTAGCTCCTTTCAACATGGTTTTTTGAAGGGTAGGTCTACCGTCACCAACTTAATACTACTCAATGACTTTATCACTGACGCCATGGATGACGGTGGGCAGGTTGATGTCGTTTATACTGATTACAGTAAAGCTTTTGATCGAATTGATCATGAGATCTTATTATCTAAGTTATATGGCATGGGAATACGAGGCGATTTACTCAGATGGTTTTCTTCTTATCTGGAAAACAGGTCCCAAGCAGTAGTTTTAAGCAATTACATGTCTGGTTGGGTGCCTGTCCCCAGTGGGGTGCCCCAGGGTTCATTGCTCGGCCCATTACTTTTCATTATCTACATAAACGACATCAACTCTTGCTTGCTTTCATCCAGGCTGTTGTGTTTTGCTGACGATATGAAAATCTATGCCACAATATCATCACATGCGGACGTGATTGCACTTCAGGATGATTTACGTCGTCTGGAGGCTTATTGTCGTGGGAGTAAGCTTGATCTTAACCCTGCTAAATGCTCGGTTCTAACGTACTCTCGAAAGCGCGCAATTATACCTTCATCGTATATCTTGGGTGATCAAGTACTACCTAGAACGAATTGCATCCGAGATCTGGGGGTATATCATGATTCTAAGCTTACGTTTGAATCTCATATCAATGCCATAGTCGCTAAAGCATCTAAAGCACTAGGTTTCATAATGCGGCTATCCAAGTGCTTCACTCAAGCCAAAACTTTAAAAATTCTATACTGTACTTTTGTTAGAAGCAACTTGGAATATGCGTCTGAAATCTGGAATCCATGTTATCACAAGTACATTGATCGTATAGAGAGCATTCAGAAAAGGTTCATCAAGTATTTGTGTTATCATCAGAAAGTGCCCTACCGGTCTGAAGATTACCTCATTCTCTGCAAGAAGTATCATATATTACCCCTAATTAATCGGCGAGCAGTCTCCGACAGCACTACATTATTAAAAATTTTCAATAATTCCATCAATAACTCCGATATTCTATCCAAATTTTATTTTAACGTTCCTGGAAGGTCAAAGCGATGGTACGCACCGTTGCGTGTTCCATCTGCTTCTACGAACTACAGGCAAAATTCATTTATAGTGCGTGCAAGTAGAAACTTTAATGACATTTGTAAGCGGCATGATTTTGATCCTTTCATAACGGGTGTGTCCTCGGCCAGAAAGTGCCTGAGCCTTGGCTTTTTTAATTAGGATTTTGTATGTTCAGGTTTTTATCATTGTATGGTTTATGAAATGTTAATTTACTTTGAGCTTGCATGGTATACTGCTTTGTTTTTTTTGGTAGCTATGTTGTGTTGTTCACACTCTTTCTTTCCAATCTATTTTTAGAAGTGATGACTTTTAATTGGCTGTCAGTCTCACGTACTAATCTATATTCTGTTTGTTTTAGCTGTAAGTCGTCCATGATTGTTAAATAAATAAATAAATAAAATAAATAAATTTTCGAACAAAATTTAGCCGACAAGTTTGAAGACATGTCCTTAGAAGCCTTTCTGGCCTTGGTAAAATTAAGCCAAAAATCTGGGAAGAGAGATGCATCGACCTGCAATTGCATCATTGAAGTACCAGCTGATATACGTAAAGCCCTTATCGCTCAACCGTTTTTATTTTATTAATTGGACGTCCTGTCAGGGATTTTACACTGGTAACTTGGTGCTACAAGTGCCAACATTATGTTCATGCAGCAAAAACTTGCAGAGAGGTCAACTCGGCGTGTGGGCATTGTGGTGAAAAAGGCCACTCGATGACAGAATGCGCGAAGACCGTGATGTACCAAAATGTGGAACTTGCTCACGCTTTAAAAAGCCCGGCAATCATAAAACAGGAGATCCTGAGTGCCCGGCAAGGAAGATAGCGGCATTCAGATACATCAACTCTGTCGATTACGAGGGCGCCTAGAGCGTCACACTCAAGGCCAGACTTCCGTGTTTAACACGTGATGCCAACTCAACAGGAACAAGCCACTGCACTGACCTACTTCGCTTGGATTTGTCTTAGTAAATTTGCCGCCGTGCGTACTTTTGCAAAATGGTTTGAAAACATTTTGCAATAGTGGTTAACCCATCTAAAATATTTGCTAACGCTCAAAGTTCGTTGTCCATGTGTGTAAATTATTAAGTGCAATCAATTTAACGTTATCTAAGCTAAGTTAAGGATCATATGTTTATCACTATTAATATAATTTAATTTTAATCTGTTTCAGTAATTAAGATTATCAATAAATCAATATATCTCTGTCACTATTCTAATGCTAAGAAAATTTTGTAAAAATTCCTTATCCTTCCAATTACATTGTTTGAGCCCCTGCCACCTGTGATACAAGATAACCTAGTACAGGCACCTAAAATTGTTATACCCACTTTACATATAAGACCTATTAGTATATCTTACCAATTTCAAGTTTAAATGAAGATTATCATTATTATTATTTCCTTTATTTTATTTTATTCTTATTTGTTACATTTTTAAATATTTTTATGAAACACATACAAAAAAGAAAAACATTTAAAAATAAATAATAGAGGTCAACCGGTATCGGGAACAGGGTCCAAGCTACCGGCGCTCAGAGAGAGGTATAGGTCTACCGGAATCTCATGGCAAATGTGGAAATAAAAATTTGTTGTGTGCAATACTGGGGAAATTGGATTAAACGATCTTGATACTGTTTAATTATTATTTATGTCTTTAGTATTAATGAACATGAGGTACCTATATTATAGTAGTCACAGCGGATCTTTGTGTCTTTTAATTTGGTCCTGCCAACCATTGCGTAAAAAACAGTTTGTCATCGAGTATACTGCATAGAGTAAGCGAGATAGGACGATGTGACATACATAAGCGAGTGAAAGAGACAGTTATACATTGCTATCTTCACCTTCAACATTGACACAAAAATAGCTATTGTGCGGGACAGAGAGATTCAGAGACAAAAAGATCCACTGTGAGTATTATAGGTATGTGTATGAATAATGTTGTTATACATCGGGTTCTTAACATAGGAAAAATAAATCAATTGAATATTAATTTATGTACTAATTTATTATATATCATTTAAATCATACTAATAACTTAAAACCTCATTCAGAGCTAGAATACGATTCCATGAACTCCACTGGCATTTCAAAAACTTGTATCTTTGTAGTTTTATGTCATCTCTCTCCATCAAAATGGTTCTTTTTCATTGGCATTTAACATATTTAAATCAATCTCTTTATGTATAAAGTCTGAAAAAATAAATAAAATTAATCATGTTACATATAGTCATTCATCATCATCAGTCTATATATACTTTTTTTATGTAAGTTTTATGGCCTGGTTGCTAGGACATTTTAGCCAAGTCTTTGGAAAGAGTTTTGGATCTTATATTTATTCTTTTGTATGCATTAGAATGCGGATGTAACAGATTTTAATGTTTTTTGGAGTATTTGGCAGCAAATTGTACCGAGTCATTCTTCCCATTAAGCTTTGCAAGAGGCAGTCAATACTACAATAAAATACTCGGCTCCACTTTCCCGAGATCGCTTCTCTCAATGATTTTACAAATTGTCCAGTTGCGTAGACAGTTGAGACACAAAACTACACCAATAATATATCACAATATCCACTAGGAATCAATTTGCAAATAATATTAACAGCCACTGAACTTCACTCGACAAAATCCCGCCAAAAACTCCCGTCTATGTACACGTCCCACTGCAGGGCGCAGATTATTACTTAATATTTTTCTTACGTCATAGATTCTTTATCTCCGTTAAAATCAATATCTTGTCGAAGAATTAGTAACAGTTACATTACTGTTGCCATTTCCTTTTGGCCATCATTCGATGTGCCTTGTGTATTTACCATATATGAAGGTGTAGTAATGGAAAGAAATAAAAATTAAGTAAGAAAAATATAAAATAAACTAAAAGTATCAAAACAAGTCAGTCCAACTTACCGGTCCACTCTACGACGCATTTTAAAATCAAAGATTGAGTTGGATTTACGCCTTCTTCTTCCCTTATTTCATGATACACATTGAAAACAATATGTCTCGCTTGAGATCGAAGTGGGTTTTTCGACATTTTCACAAAAATAACAAATTTTCAAGATAATATCAAAAAAATTCAGCAGCGGTTGACACATCATTACTTTGATTCGACAGGTGACAATTGACATTGCCAAATGAAAATCACAATTTAAAAAAAAAAAAACTATGCCATGAGATTCTGGTAGACCTATACCTCCGAACACTACGAGCCGTGTCAAAGTCAAAGTCAAATGTGTTTATTTCAAGTAGGCCATTATGCGGCACTTTTCAACGTTAAAATTTACATTTAATAAAAATTGATTCTACCGTGCATTCGGAAATGTAGCTTGTTATGGAGAAGAACGCACAAGAAACTCCATACTTACTTTTTTTTTAAATAGGGAAGTGTCCAGAAATAATGCAATCTGAATCAAGCCCTTGATCCAGCCGCCTAATTGTTATAACTATTATTGGCCTGAGCTCATATCATATAATACTGAGTACCGTTTTACTAATTCTATAAATTGTTCAGCCGACATTTTAAATAAAAACATACAAAAAATATCTTAATGCCAGGAATGCTGTCAACTGACTGACGCGTGGCGTCGGGTGTTAACTAGAAACACACTGCGTGCGAAGCGTCGGGTGGCGTGTGTGCCCCCTCTCCCGGCAACACGGCATTTCCACGCTGTAAGACCAAGTTGGTCCAGATCGGCATCTGGACCAACTTGGTGTTACCACGTGGGAATGCGTGTGATCACATGGCGTGTTGACTATGTGTTTCTGACCATACAAAATATATTGGATTGATTAGTACTTCAATGCGTCAGAAGGCGTCGCGTGGCATGGCGTCACGTCGGGTTTTAATAGTATGTTGCCACCTTCAGCGTGTTGTCACACGCAGTGTGTTTCTAGATAACACCCGACGCCACGCGTCAGTCAGTCGAGAACATTCCTGGTATGAAGATATTTTTTGTTAGTTTTTATTTAAAATTTCGGATGAACAATTAATAAAATTAGTAAAACGGTACTCAGTATTTTATGATATGATTTCAGGCCAATACCGTGATCATAAATAATACTAGAAACGAAGCTATTAATTATACAAGCGAATCGTGTTGTTGCATTACGTGGCGTGTTGTATATGTGCACAATTCGCATCGGGTGTCGACACGTCACGTCACGGCGGGTTTTAGTAGTATGTTTCCACCTTTAACGTGATCTGTCACAACAAATGGAATCTATCTCTCTTTTTCTTTAGCAATTGGATACTGAGTGAGAGAAAGAGAGAAAGAGATATTAAAAAAAAACGAGTCAATGACGTCGATTACTACTGTCAGAGTGTCAGCCTCAGGCCTCAGCCATATCTCTAAGTACCTAGTCTGTGGCCTCAGCTCAGCTGTCATTCTTTAATAACCATATTATTTTCCTTATGAATTTAATGAGAAATATTATTTGAATGTTGTGCAAAAGTGAAGATATACCGCAAAAATGAAGAACAGATTCAATACATATGATATCATGTGCATGGTCACAGAATTACAAAGGTAGTTATTGTTTTTTTATAATAATATCGTGTAAGAATTTTTGTTGACGAAATCAAAACATCACGATTTCATGTTTTTACTAATTGATTTATTGAATTATGTAATGCTCTTTCGAGTTATAGGTTTTTTTTCTTAAGTTGAAAAAGAAAAAAAATGAATTAACATATCTTCATTGATAAATAATAACCTATTATTTTGGTTATTGTTTTTTCTTTGCATGTAATTTTTTCCTTATTTGACTGAATATTATTGGTTTTAAAAAAGCAAGCTCTCATTCTTTAGTTTTCCAAAAGTAATATTTAACTAGGTATTTACAGAACACTGACTACAAACGTAAAGATAATATATTCAACAGATACATGTAGCCAACCGTAACATAGTTGGAAAAAGTCAACAATGATGACACACTAGAAACAATATTTAATTTAAACGCATACTAACATTATTTATTTTCTACTTCAGGCTTATAGGAATGCGAGTAAACCAAGTCTATGACATAGACAGCAAGACATACGTAATCCGTTTACAGCGGTCTGAAGAGAAGAGTGTGCTACTACTGGAGTCTGGGAACCGGTTCCATACAACACACTTTGAATGGCCGAAGAATGTTGCCCCGTCTGGGTTTACTATGAAGGTACGGTGCACATTATAATTAATAATACCTAACAATGATAACATGATAAAAAAAAACTGAAATTTTTTGACATTTTAAAAAGCAAAATGTCAATTACCAGCATGCTAAAATGTGTTCTGTTTAATTAAATAAAGTAATGATTCTTAGTCCATTCAAAAACCCATTTATTTCATTTTGTGAATATATAGCACAATAACTTTTAATACAAAAACGTACATTGCTATCAAAAATAAACTATATCTATTTAAGAAATATACCTTCATTTCTCAACAAATATTTCAATACACGTGACTATTAAATCTTCTCTATAATAATTGTTAAGAACCAAAAGTTCTAAATTTGAAAATAATGTCCTTTTAAAAACATAAACAATAATCGTAGACAATTAAAAATTAATCTACAACAGTTGAGTCTATCCCCAGATGCTGGAAAAACCAAAAAAAAAAACCTGGAAGTGATACCCTGAAGTGCCACATTCCACATTGTCAAGATATTTGAAAGTAAAGTTCTATGCTTACACAAGCTAAATAAAAAACTATTGTGATGCAATTATACCGCCACACAACACTAAGCATTTTTTTTACTAAGCTGCTGTTTTTTACAACTACTTGCAAGAATTGCAACATTTTCGTCAGCTGTGCAAACTGGTGCCTACTTTCATTGGTGTCTGCAAAAATACTTGAACCAAATTTAATTATAATTATATCTGTTTTATAACATTGAGACCATTTAATTAGGGTTCCGTACCCAAACGGTAAAAATAGGACGTCTTTGTGACCTCGCACAGGAACAGTGCATTTTTTCGAAATTAAAGAGCCGATGACACGCAGCAATAGTGAAGTTTTTTAGGGTTCCGTACCCAAAGGGTATAAACGGGACCTTAATACTAAGTCTCCGTGGTCCATCTGTCTGTCACGAGGCTGTAACGCATGAACCGTGATAGCTAGACAGTTGAAATTTTCACAGATGATGTATTTCTGTTGCCGCTATAACAACAAATACTAAAAACAGAATAAAATTTGAGTGGGGCTCCCATACAACAAACGTGATTTTTTTTGTCGTCTTTTGCGATAATGGTACGGAACCCTTTGTGCTCGAGTCCAACTCGCACTTGGCCGGATTTTAACTAATATAATACTAGCATACAGATACCTCATCCCATACAAAGAAACCGTACCAATGTGACTAGCATTTTTGTCTGATTGAGATGATTATATCTGCCTAGCCTTTTCCCAACTGTGTTGGAGTCGGCTTCCAGTCCAACTGGATTCAGCCGGGTAAAAATATAATTAGGAGAGCCAGCTATTTAGTGGGCCAGTAGTAACAACCGCAATTTACAAGTTGTAGGTCGTTGGTTTGAACCCAGGCAGGTGCTTTACTTTGTGTAAATTATTTCATCACCACTGCTCTCAAATCGGTGAAGGAAAACATAGTGAGGTAATTTATTTATTTATTAAAACTTCATGCAACATACAGGTACATAGGCGGACTTAATGCCTGAGGCATTCTCTACCAGTCAACCAAGGGTGGTGGAGAGATAACATGGCAGGTGCATAAAAAAAAAATATAAAATCAAAATTGAAGAATAGTTAAAATAAACATACATATATTTCCTATAATAAATACATATATATATATCATCACATCACATCACATCATCAGCCTATTAATGTTCCCACTGCTGGGATACAGGCCTCCTCTATGTGAGAGGGAATGGGCCGTAATCCACCACGCGGGCCCAGTGCGGGTTGGTGGATATATATATATATATATATATAAAAGTAATAGAAAGGTGATTGAGATGACTCTGCTATTGATGTAGAAAGTAATGTCGTAACTTCCGCTTAAATGCATATTGACTGGTGGCCATCCTGATATCGAGAGGTAGCGCATTCCAGAGAAGAATACGCTACCTCTCGATCGAGAGGTAGCGTATTCTTCTCTGGTTGAGGTAAACCTAGAGGCTCGTGAGGTACGTGTCTAAGAACGAAAAATTCGAAGATATTTCACATCCACCAATCCGCACTGGGTCCGCGTGGTGGATTATGGCCCATTCCCTCTCAGAGCGAAGGTTGCATGCACAACAAACCAAATGGGAATCTTAAGTGCGGAAAAGAGGGTCTAGTTTTTTTTAGTTTAGTTTAGTTTAGTTTCGACGGGCTGTTTCCGCAACTACACGACCAAGCGCGTATTTTGCGTATGGGTGGAATTCAGTCACATCATTCTCCTCGAGAAAGGCCAGCAGCGCCCCTCGTGCTGCTGACTATCACCTGCAGGGTACCTGGGTCGCCGAAGTATTTGGTCCTGTAGTCAGCGATTACAGGGCAGCTTAGGAGTAGGTGTGCTGCTGTCTCTTCTACCACCATGCAAGCTCTGCAGAGTGGGCTGTAAAGGGGGTCTATCTATCCTATGCAATAATATAATTGTTTCCCATTCCAGCTCCGCAAACACTTGAAGAACAAACGCTTGGAGAAGCTCTCTCAGCTCGGAATCGATCGTATCGTAGACTTACAGTTCGGTAGCGGAGAGGCGGCATACCATGTGATCTTAGAGTTGTACGACAGAGGCAACATTGTGCTGACTGACTATGAGTGGACCATTCTCAATGTCTTGAGGCCGCATGTGGAGGGTGATAAGATTCGGTAGGTTGATTTTATCCTTGTTAAGAAAGGCTCAGTATAATACTCACAACGGATCTTTGTGGCTCTGAATTGGCTGCAAGTGGCTGCGCACTAGCTATTTTTGTGTCAATATTGAAAGTGAAAATAGCATTGTATAACTGTCTCTTTTACTCGCATACGTTTGTCGCATCATCCTATCTTGTTTACTCTATGCAGTTACTCTGTTTCGTGCGCAATAGTTGACAGAGCCAACTTCAGAGCCACAAAGATCCGTTGTGAGTATTTTAGTTTAGTAGTACCCGTCGAAACTAAAACTTAAGACTCAGTAGGTAATTTTGTGGTAAGAATTTGGTCACACACAAATTTTAAGAGTAGAGTAAAAGGCAGGGGAGAAAACAGGACAGCCATTTTGTAACTGTGTTTCTAAGCCTTTTTTAGGGTTCCATACCCAAAGGGTGAAAATGGGACCCTATTACTAAGACTTCACTGTCTGTCTGTCACCAGGCTGTATCTCATGAACCGTGATAGCTAGACAGTTACAATTTTCACTGATAATGTATTTCTGTAGCCGCTATAACAATAAATACTAAAAACAGAATAAAATAATTATTTAAGTGGGGCTCCCATACAACAAAAGGTGGTTATTTTGCCGTTTATGCGATAATGGTACGGAACTCTTCATGCGTGAATCCGACTCGCACTTGGCCGGTTTTTTTAATTTATTTTTTTGTAGATAGGCTCATGCTTGACCACTATCTCGCCTGATGATAAGCGATGATGTGGTCGACGGTGTAGCACGCTTGCTTAGAAGTACCTATTCACTCTTGACTTAAAGACCCCAAGGTTGCAGCTATGCGTGGGCGCTTCTTTAATGCGACGTTTTTTTTACCGCACTATAATTATTGAAAGGCATTGAATAAATACCAAATTTCAACTTTGCCTCAAAGATCATTAATTAGATATTCATCATCTGCCTAGCCTTTTTCCCAATTTTTGTTGGGGTCGGCTTCCAGTCTTACCGGATTCAGCTGAGTACCAGTGTTTTACACGGAGCGACTGCCTATCTGACCTCCACAACCCAGTAACTGGGTAACCCTGTACCCCTTGGCAAGACTGGTGTCAGATCTCAAGGCTCTGACTACTCGTAACGACTGTCAAAGATCTTCAAATGACAGCCGGGACCAACGGCTTAACGTGCTTTCCGAGGCACGGAGGAAACTCGGTATGTTGAAAATGGTCACCCATCCACGGACCGACCTCGGCAAGCGTTGCTTAACCTTGAAGATCGACCTGTGCGGCTGTTATTATTTAGCCACGAGCTCCTCGTTTGTTTGAATTAGATATTATTGTAGGTATATCTTATTACAATCAACCATTATAAAGGAAAATAATCTAATTTGCAAAGTGATAATATTATTTCATCACTGCCCATAAAACAGTTTTGTCTTTTTTAAAGGTTTGCAGTGAAAGAGAAGTACCCGTTAGACAGAGCTAAGACGAGCTACGCAGCGCCATCTAGCGACGCGCTACAAGAAATACTAGCTAACGGCAAACCTGGGGACAATCTCAAGAAAGTGCTCAATCCTAAATTAGGTAAGAGTTGCTTTAATTTGCAACAATTCCAACGCAAATATAAACTTTTACGTCATAAGAACAAAGTTACTTTTCTAGTGAATAAGTGGCTGTATTTCGGTCAAATTGAAATACAGCTACAGCAGATGATATGTCCCACAAACCTCCGTTGAAAAGGGAGGATCCTCCGACCAGACGGGTGTTGTGTCTGGTCTGGACAACTGCCAGACTTTTGTTGACGGACTGTGGTATACGTTCAGATCGCGCCGAAAACTGGGCTTGCGCGATGCAGGATTTGTGTGACGTCATGTCATTAGTTCGTAGGTGGCGGCATAGATGTCGCTACAGCTCTGATTACCAAAATCTTTTCTTAGTATCATCACCCTTCAGAGGTTACAGGCGTGATATAACATCACGCCTGTAACCTCTGAAAGGTTAGGCAGCAGTGCACCAACATGTAAAATATAAAACAAACATATGTATTAAAGTTTGAATCAGTGTGTCGGGCTGTTAAAGTCACAGTCAAATATATTTATTCAATTAGGCCAATAAACGGCACTTTTGAACGTCACATAAATAAAAATAAAAATTTACAAGTAATAAAAAAAAAAAAATTATGATTCTACCGTGCATTCGGAAAGTAGATTGTTATGGAGAAGAACGCACAAGAAACTCCATACTTACTCTTTAAAAAAAAAAAAATTAATAAATAATAAATTTATTAATTTGAGAAGTAGGAACATGGTTCTCACATACTTACAAATATTACAAATATAGGTAAAATACCTAAGTACGACCTAGTACACCTAGTTACGATTCTTAATAGCGTCTCTCAGCGTTTGGTAATTTTTGCCTGCTCTTTGGCGGAATTCCAGAGGATGACAATTACTGTGTTGTCCTCTATTTATTTTGCGAAGACCCCAGAGGCGTTACTTGGGACTGGTCAATCATGGATACGTGTAGTTGTGTGATCAGTTTTTACGGGGCGTCTCTGAGTGTCGCATTGTATGACTACTTTTGTTACCTCGGGTTTACCTAAATTACTCTCTCTCTGTTCCAGAATACGGTTCAGCAATCATAGACCATGTTCTCTTAGAGAACGGGTTGACAGGCACCATGAAGCTTTCCAAGGAGCCTGGCAAGGGATTCAACGTTGAGCAGGATCTGGAGAAGCTGGTGACGGCACTAAAACAGGCTGAGGAACTCCTGGATATTGCCAGGACACAGGTCGCTAAGGTACGTAAAAGGGTGGTAAAGTAGAGTGTAGAAGAAATCCTCCTATTTTCTAGGGTTATGGTGAAATGTGGATGGCTCTACAGGAATATCTTGGCGAACGCTTCGTTATTAATAGATTTTTGGGTTCCATCTTCATCATTCTCTCAGTACTGAGCATACACTCTCAGATTAGGTTGACCTTGCATGACCTTTGCAAGGTGAGAATTGGCAAATGCCAAGGTCAGTAGCCTATTGTTAGAGAGAATTAAACCTTGGAATCAACCACATCAAGCATCAACTTTGTTTACTTTAAGGTCTATAATTTGTTTTTTATTACTTCTATTAAAAAAGAGCTAGTTTATTCTTCGTAAACAGGGACTAAAATAGCTCATTAATCCCTAGTGACTAAAAGTGATGTGAATTTGGAATGTGGATATTGTTAGTAAATGTTCCAATTGGCAAAGAGATGAATCACAAACCATGCGGTCCAAAATAGGATTAGGTCGCTAAAATTGAACAAGTGACTGGCTGGAAAACCAAGCGCGAGCCATATAAAAAAAAATCTACAACTGCAACGGATGGTACTAATAAAATTGTTACAATGCACTTTCATAATTGTTCAAATATAAACAATAGCCCCTAATTATTTGTAAGTCATGTCTTATTATGTCGGAACTATAGTTCCTAATTGTATGTAATAGTACATTACAGCAGAATCCAGTAAGTAAGCCTTCCTGGCCGAGTATGAGTTAACCGGACCGAACCGCAGGTGAGGTCCGGTTATATACGAGGCCAGGATGGCTTTCTTACTGGTTGAGGTTTGTATAATGCTTTTCTCAAAAATGAAAGAAAGTTTAACAACAAATTCGTTTAATTAATATTGAAGGTTACATTCATATTAGGGCAATTACTGATAGATATTGTGATCGATTTACCGGGGGCATTTATATTTGTTTGTTGTACATCTTGATTAACGGACTCTTTAATCCAACATGATTTATAAACTGAAATGACTAAATACAAACATAAAATCCCACACTATACTTCTACAACATTACTAAGTACAAAACGCAACGTGCATACTTTTTCTGCGTCGCGTTATGTGTCACAGACCCATAAAAAAAAAAAAAAAAAAAGTGTCACAGACAATAAAATGGATGTTTAAGGCTCCAAAATATATTATGTATCTCATAAAATGTCATACCAAAAAGAGATAGATATATATTTGGAGCCTCCCTCTAACCATGTTATAATGGCTAAACTCTAATCTGTGTCTGGTACTATGTTTTTTTTTTCTAAGCAGATCTAAAGAGGATGACCTAAACCGTGCGAAGCCATAAAAAAAAAAAGGGATGAAGGATGACCAAGTGTCCAGTAAGTAAATTACATACTTACTTACTGGACAGTAGGAGATTCCAAATTTAAAATCTCGCTTCTTACCGGACAGTTGTGAATAGTCTCCGGTAGAGTTCACTTTCTGGATACTTTTTAGAGATGTTATGTCAACATTACATACCATTTTTGAGAAAATAAATAAACTTAACATTCTTATTCATAAGTTGCGCTTACTTATTTTCTCATAGAGGGTGATAAAAAGTAGAGTGTCCTCGGGAGCAACACTATTTTAAAGGCGAGAGTGTTTTTCTGCATTCAAAGCACAGAAAAGATGCATACGGTCATTTTTAAAACTGCAAAGTACTGATAGCTGCGTGCCATATTTTAAACAGAATAAAATATTAACTTTACCATGCTTGTATATTTTAGAAATGGCAGTGTTTGTAAAGCTGAACCCTGACCGTTTTGACCGCATACATGACGTATTTCCACGAAATAGGCGTGATAATAGTAGGCTATGTCTCCCTAGTGCGAGAACGACTTTAATGCGCAAAAGTGTCTGCTACATGGCGCCAGTCGTTTACAATAAATTACCTAAGAGCTGGAAAGAATTAAACTTGACGTTATTTAAAAAAAAACTTCGAAATTTTTTAGTAGACAAAGCGTATTATAGTGTGTACGAGCAAACCCGTACATTTTGTATTGTTAAGTAATAATGCTGACGCTTGCACTCACGATGCGGTGCATCGCGTTCATTTATAAACTAATTACTTCAGTGCCAATAAATCCGTGTAATAGTAAACATCGTTTTACTTAACCAATCCCTAACCTGGGTCGCGGCGCGGTACTCATAACATTAACAAACTAAGGTTTAAGGTGAACACCGTACATCTTTATGGTCCTTCGAGCCAACGAGCGGGATCATTAACGCGAACAATCAGTGGACATTGAGTCAATTCGTGTGAGTGGTTCCATATCAGCAGCAGCTGTGGAGTTGCAGTTCAGGGAGTAAACAGCAGCCTTGAGCGCAATCAACATACCCACCATACAGCAGAATCAAAGTAAGATCTTTCCTTTTTATTGCTTGATCTAACAATATGAGCCAAACAATGGAGGATCTTCTGGCCAACCAGAAACGAATCATGGTGGCCATGAACCAACTTTTATCAAACTTTAAGAAAGATGGTCAGGAACGCAAAACTCCTGACTACATCAAACGTAGATTGGAAACTTTAGACTCCTACTGGCAGGAGTTTCAATCTAATCACGATCAGTTAAACCCATTTTGCAACAAATCAATTGAGTATTTTGCATTGAATCACTATCAACAAACTCAGGGTATCTATCTTTCAACGCGTGAATATATCAAAAGTGTAGGAACTCCGTCTATTTTAAAACCCGCAACACCATTAGCCGGCACGTTCAGGGCCGGCGTGGACGACACCCTTAAGAACAGGAATCCCGATGACAGCGAGGCTACGACCTTTCTTGAAACGCCCAAATTCAAGTCTCAGGGCACCAACAGCAAGTTGGACGAATTACTGAAGAAGCAAACTATCAATTGTAAGGCTTTCTATCGAACTGTGGCGAACATCAACATCGATGCCATAACTGAGAAATGGGAGTTTCAAGATACGTTGAAAACATTGGAAGCGAGGTGGTCGGCCATTGACGCGCTTCACTGGGAGTTGGAAGGTGAACTCGACGGGCAAGATGATTCGTATGAGAACAAGTTTACCTCGTATGAAATGACGTACAACAACATGAAGAAGTCTCTGAACAGTAAATTGTGGTCTGTATCACACCGAGAACATTCTACACCAAAGATGGAAGTGCCTACGTTTAATGGCCATTATCAACACTGGGTATCCTTTAAAGACTTATTCACGGAGGCTATCCACAACAATCCGTCGCTCTCTCAAGCTCAAAAGATGCAGTACCTTAAAGCTAAACTGAAAGGGGAAGCCGAAGGTTTAATACACCATCTTCAGATCAGCTCTGAAAACTATTCAACGTGTTGGGAAATCCTTAATCACAGGTATAACAACAAACTGCTTATATTCACCACACATATGAATACTCTAACCAACATTCCGGTCATGCAACAACCTTCAGTCTTTCATGTGAAACGCATCCACGATACAACTATCGAATGTGTCAACGCTATAAAGAACATGGGAGCAGACGTAAGCACATGGGACCCCATAATTTGCTATTTGATGTCGAATAAATTAGATGCTAACACGCATTCCGAATACATCGCATCTCTTAAGCAACCTCGTGAACTGCCCATTTTATCTGGCTTTTTGGACTTCCTGGAAGCCAAGTTCACGAGTATGGAGTCATCCCGGCGTAAACAAGATCAGAAATCTCCAAATTCCAACGCAAGATTAGCTAAAGATAACAATTTTAACAACAAAAATATCAACCGTTATTCGAAACAATCCTATTCGAGCAACAAAAACGTGTCGAAATCGAACGGAAAATTTCACAAAACACGAACTTGCCCATTATGCGAAAATGGTCATGGATTATTCCATTGTGAACAATATATTGGATTGTCCCCAATCGACAAAAAACAATTTGTCGTTGACAACAAGCTATGCGAAAATTGTCTTTTTAGTCATAAAGGCAAGGCATGCATTTCAACAAAACGGTGCCATGAGTGCGACGGAAGACATAACACGATACTTCACGATGCGTTTGCGCAAGCCGCAAATGCATTGCCTAACCAAGCAATACCTAAAGCTGGAAATGCACGTACTTTGCCTGAGCAAACTCAGCAACTTAGCACTCACATGGCTCAACAACGTGATTTACCGGAAACATTATTGTCCACAGCCGTGATTAAGGTCCAAAAACGTGATGGATCTTATCTTAACATGCGAGCTCTGATTGATCAGGGTTCCCAAACTTCGCTCATTACCGAAAATGCGGCACAACAATTGGGACTGTCCCGTCAAAGATGCAAGGGCGTAATAACCGGTATAGGAGACAGGGATAATGCCTGTAAGGGAGTTATAAACATTAACTGCTCATCAAGAAAAGAATCTTACTCTTTTAACACAGATGTTTTCATCATGAAAACTTTAACAAAAAATCTGCCAACTTATACCTTTGCTAAGCCCACGTGGTCTTATTTAGAAAACATAGAACTTGCAGATCCTGACTTTTACGTCAGTCGTCCGATAGATATTTTATTTGGCGCTGACATATATTCAAACATCATTATGGAGGGTATCTGCAGAGTTGAACAAACAACACCCATTGCTCAACAGACTCGGCTTGGGTGGATTCTGTGCGGCAACGTAAACATACTGCAATGCAATGTCGTACAGTTTGATATTGACCAGTTGCAAAAATTTTGGGAAACGGAGGAAATTGCAGAGTCCATTTCGCTTTCATCAGATGATCAAGAGTGTATGCAATTTTACAGCTCAACAACAAACCGATTGCTAGATGGAAGATATGTAGTGAGACTCCCTCTGAAAACAAACTTTGAAGAACAATTGGGTAACTCGAAATCAAAGGCCATAGCACAATTTGGTAATTTGGAACGTAAATTAATTAAAAAAGAAAACATCGCAAAAGAGTATAAAACATTCATACACGAGTACCTAGCGTTAGGACATATGAAACCAGCCCTTTGTAACTCGAAACTAGAATGTTTCCTGCCGCATCATTGTGTGCTACGTGACGACTCTACAACAACGTCACTTCGAGTCGTTTTTAACGCCTCATCAAAAACATCAAGTGGCCAAAGTTTAAATGATCTGATGCAAAGGGGCCCAAATCTGCAACGGGACCTTCAGTCATTAATACTTAAATGGAGGCAGTATCAATTCGCCTTCACCGCGGACATCGAAAAGATGTTCCGCCAAATTTTGGTCCATAAGGAAGATCAGTACCTGCAAAAAATAGTTTGGAGAGATAGTCCCCGAGATAAACTACAAGAATATCAGCTGACCACGGTCACGTATGGGACTAAAGCGGCTCCTTTCCTCGCAATGATGACGTTAAAACAGCTGGCGAACGATGAACGCTCCGTATATCAAGAAGCATCTAAAGTCCTCGAAGAGTCGTTCTACATGGATGACCTTCTCCATGGTACTCACAGCGTATCAGCAGCACGCCAACTTCAACAAGATTTAATTGAACTCCTGAAACGCGGGGGATTCAATTTAAGAAAATGGGCTTCTAATGATCCGCATTTACTGCACGATGAAGTCCCATGCCAACAACAAAGCAAAAGCTTTCGACAGCCAGAGTCTACTAAAACATTAGGACTTCGCTGGAATCCTATCAAGGATAACTTTACATTTGAGCCAAAAATTGATTCAACAGTCAACAAGGCTACAAAAAGATCCGTGCTATCCGATATCTCCAAGTTCTTTGACCCTTTGGGGTGGCTTACACCTACAACAACAAAACTCAAAATTTTATTTCAACGAATATGGACTTCACAAATTCAGTGGGATGAGCAGATATCTGAGGAAATTTTTGAAGAATGGAATAAACTTAAGGCGGATATCGATCAAATAAGTCAAGCTCAAATACCAAGATGGTTAGGCACAAAACCCGAACGAAGAGTCGAGTTACATGGTTTCTGTGACTCGTCAACAAAAGCATACGCATGCGTTATTTACTGTAAAGTTTATAACGAACAAACAAGTATCATCTTGGTGGCCGGAAAATCAAAAATTATCCCGGCTAACAAAAACATATCGTTGCCACGATTGGAGCTTTGCGGCGCTCATTTATTAGCAAAACTCATGGCTAAGGTCAAGGCATCTTTAACTGACTACAACATTGTTATTTATGGCTGGATTGACTCCACAGCAGTACTGGGGTGGCTGCAAGGAGATCCAGGACGTTGGCAAACCTTTGTTGCCAACAGAACACGATTTATAACTGAAATCATGCCTTCTACCTGCTGGCGGTATGTCAAATCTGCCGAAAATCCTGCAGACTGCGCAAGTAGAGGCTTATCGATGTCGCAATTGATTCAACATCCTTTATGGTGGCAGGGACCATCTTGGCTACAAACATGTAAAGCTGATGAAAGAATTGAAGAAATAATCTATACAACAACATTGGAAACAAAATTACAGAAGCAAGCAAACACTGTCACGAAACAAACAGATGACGAAAGTATAATCATGAGCTTATTAAAAAGTCACAGTTCTTTTACCAAAGTTGTACACATTTTAGCTTGGGTGTATAGATTTTTAACAAACAAGCAAAGCAATAAGGAAACTTCCTATCTTACGTTAGAAGAGATAAGAGAAGCAAAAATGAAGATCATAAAGCAAGTACAGCAGCAGGAATTTGTAGAAGAAATCAAAAGCTTAAAAGAGAAAGGAAAGCTTAGCAACAAAAGCAGAATACTAAATCTAAATCCATTTCTGGATAACATTGGGCTTCTCCGTGTCGGGGGAAGGCTAAGACATGCTCATATTCATGCAGACATGCAACATCCTTTAATTATTCCACAGCGAGGACGTTTAACAGAGCTTCTAATAGAACATGCACACAAGCTTACTTTCCATGGCGGAGCCCGCTTGACATCGGGATTTATCCGACAAAAGTATTGGATTATAGGCGGAAATGAAGCAACGAAAAGGCAAATACGCTTATGCGTTAAATGTAAAAAGCTAAGTCCTAACAAACATAACCAAATTATGGGTGACTTACCTGCAGCGAGAAGCAATCCATCTCGTCCGTTTGACCACACTGGAATAGACTTTACCGGGCACCTACTCCTTAAAGCCAACAAAGGCCGTGGCATAAAAACCACTAAAGGATATGTGTCTGTTTTTGTCTGCATGTCTACAAAAGCAGTACATCTAGAGCTAGTCTCCGATCTCAGCACCTCATCGTTCATTGCAGCTTTACGAAGAATGGCAGCACGTAGAGGTACGCCGAGTCACATTTATAGTGACAATGGACGAAACTTTGTCGGAGCTAACAAGCAAATTCAACAAGAATACCAAGAAATGCAACACATATTTAACAACGAATTTTTGGCTGAACTAACAGACATGGAAATCAACTGGCATTTTAATGCACCAATCTGGCCTTCCGCAGGCGGTCTTTGGGAGTCCGCAGTCAAAAGTTTCAAACATCACTTTAGAAGAGTTGTCGGAGAGCAAAAGTTAACTTACGAAGAGTTGTCAACAGTCCTCACGCAAATCGAAGCATGCCTCAATTCTAGGCCTCTATGTCCCCTCACTGAAGATCCGGAGGACTTAGACTACTTAACTCCATCTCACTTTTTGACTGGCGGTTCAGCACTTACCCTAGTTGAAACAGAAAGAGACTTGAGGACTAGGTGGCAGTTAACTCAGAAAATTTTCGCTGACATCTGGAAAAGATGGCGATCTGAGTATCTAACACAACTAACAACAAGAAGCAAGTGGCAACAGTCTCGTGAAAACATAAACCTAAACGACGTAGTCCTCTTGCACGATGACAACTTACCACCAGGAAAATGGTCTATAGGTAGGATCGTCGATCTACATCCCGAGCAGATGGATTCGTTCGCGTTGTCAGCTTAAAAACGAAGAACGGAATTCTTAAAAGACCAATTACCAAAATATCAAAGTTACCTGTAAAACAAAATCAATCAGACTCGTCTGAAAACGTCCAGGAAGAGCTGAAACCAAACAGCGAAAAAACACAACCTCAAAGGAAATCGAAGAGAGTTAGCGTAACAACATTATTTATATCTTTATTATTTTTTATGACAATCGTAACAGGAGGACACTGCGATTTCCAAACAACAAAATTTAGACCTAACCAAGGCCTTTATTTCGATAAATTAACTAACATGCAGATTATACGGGATGAGTGGAAGCTCATTATCTACTACGATATGCAACCTTATTGGGAGGGCATAACAGCTCTCAACAAATACACGAAGTCCCTAGAACAATCATGCAAAACAATACGTAACATTATGAACTGTGATATCATATTATTACAGTTAATTCAAGGCTTCGGTGAACTTGAGTACTACAACCAGATGTTGCTCGGTCAGCACTCAAACGTGCAGCGCGCTAGACAGCAGCGCGGTCTTATCGACGGTGTCGGATATCTCGCGAATAGCCTCTTCGGGGTATTAGATACGAGATTCGCCGATCAGTATCGCAAGGACATAACGTTATTACGCGACAACCAACGTCATATTGCCTCCTACTGGAAAAACCAAACATCGATTATAGAGGTTGAATATAATCTCCTCAAACGAACAGAGCAAACCATGAACAAACAACATAAAATGGTTTCCCAACATATATTTTCCATTGAAAAAGCGCTAAACCAACTTCAATCCGAAACACGAAACATGTCTATCGTAAATGAGCTGACTGTCGGAGCTATTATCGGGAGCAACATGCTACATAACTTGAAGTCATTACAAAGCACCTTGCTGGACACTATCACTGACATCTATCACGGTCAGTTCAATCCACATCTTTTAACTCCCGTTCAATTGCAAGATCAGCTGAGTACCATCGCTAGTCAGCTCCCTAAGGACGTGACATTGCCTGTAGACAATGTGCAGATGGACTTAAGGAAAATATATAAGCTTCTTAAAGTAAAGGCCAGAATGCTGGAAGAATACCTTATCTTTGAAATTAGGCTTCCTCTTATCAGTAGAGACTCCTTTGAGATATTCAAAATATTTTCCATTCCTCAAGTCAAAGGAACAGACATGGTTAACATCCAACCAATATCAGATTATGTGGCTATAAACTTAAAGAAGGATACCTACTTAACTATGACAGATATAAATAAAATAAAATAAAATTAACATCATGTCTGATATCAGATGCATATCTGTGTCATATTCAGAGACCTATTTATCATCTAAATGGAGATAAAGATTTCTGTCAGACCGAAGAGCTTGAGTGCGAGACAAAGATCTCTCCTTGCAAAAACAGCTGGTATGAAAGTAACACAATTAACAACTACATCTATTTTTGTTGCGATCAATGCTCTTTACGGATAATGTGCGAGGATCAAGTTGCCAGTCATCAGCTGACCGGTGCGGGTCTTGTTGCTATAGACAATGGGTGTATTATTAAAACGCAAGCATTTACTTTAATTGCCCACAGACAACAGTCTAGCGAACTGAACATTAAACCTGATGTTTATACGCCACTGATACCGCCGATAAATCATATTATCAACATCACGATCCCGCATATGATAACCTTGAATGATTCTGAAACTGACCAGAATCAAATAGATTTAACAGAGCTTGGCCAGAAAATTAAGATCATGAAAGAAAATGCTGCTATAGCTGAAAGCATGTCTGCCCATGATATACACCACTACACGCTGATATACATCCTCGTCGGCATCACGGGAGTAGCGGGACTGGTGTACGCGTGGCGTCGCGTGCGCGCCTGGAGAGTGCCGACCACGCCGGCGCTGACACCAGCGCAGGCCCAGGGTGCGCCTGCGCCTCCTCCTCGCAACAACGACAATCCGTGTGTGATCATAGGTGACCGAGTGTTTTACCACAGTGTTAGTGAGTTAAATGACAACAATCAGAGCAGTCTTTCTAATCTCAATAGTGCGCGAGTGAATAAAGCTACGTCACCTATTTGCGTTCGTTGAGTTAAATGATGCGGCTAGTGACAATAATTGACTTTATCACTTAATCGTTAATTATTTTTGCTTTATATTGTCTCGACATTAATTTTGTATAACATTTATTATTTTTTAAATTTTCTAGAAACATTGTTTTTAAATATGTTGATCTTTGATCTGTTAACATTTATTTTGTAACTTGTTAATTTCTCCTGTAGGGAGTATGTACGAGCAAACCCGTACATTTTGTATTGTTAAGTAATAATGCTGACGCTTGCACTCACGATGCGGTGCATCGCGTTCATTTATAAACTAATTACTTCAGTGCCAATAAATCCGTGTAATAGTAAACATCGTTTTACTTAACCAATCCCTAACCTGGGTCGCGGCGCGGTACTCATAACATTAACAAACTAAGGTTTAAGGTGAACACCGTACATAGTGTAACGGAATTTTTAATGGAGAAAGGCATTTCTTGATTGCTTTTTATAATGATTAATTGAAAAATATGAAATTTAATTTTTATTTAACTCCAATACGAATTATGTGACTGCAGAAGAATTGTGTAAATAAATAACTATTGAAATACTTCCTAATTAAATTGTAATTATAGTTGATTAATTTTTATATTGACATTGTTATTATTATGTACTTAGCATCTCTACTGTATTTTAAACTTTTGCATGCCTTCTGGTTAAATATGGCTGTTCCTAATTATATTGTTTATGTCACCATGTTTTTTGTACCCATATTTGCAAAATAAATATCTTATCTTATCTTATCTTTAATCCAGAGCGGAGCGAAGAGTCGTAGTACATCACTCGAGCTTAAAATAGTGTTGCTCCCTAGGTGGAAACTCTAGATAAACAATCTTCTATACTGCCCAGTGTAAATCACAAACGTAACTGGAGGAATTGTTGGAATGGCAAGCAATTGTTGGCCAGCCAGGAGTTCCACCCTATTTGAACAAATCATTCTTCATCTTCCACTCTCTGCTACCAGGGCTATATAACTCAGAAGAAGGAGACGCGGCCCGACCCCCAAGGGGGACCCAGCACGTTCCTACTCACCAGCCAGGAGTTCCACCCCAAGCTGTTCGCGCAGCACCGGGAACTGCCCCACGCGGAGCATGAGACCTTCGACAGGGCGGTCGATGAGTTCTTCTCGACGCTGGAGGGACAGAAGATTGATTTAAAGGTAGGTTTTAGCGTAGATATCCTTGTTCCAATAACTCTCGTGTTTTTTCTTGAATACCAACTTTACGCCTAAATTAATAGGGTATATATTAAGAATGACTAGTACAGTTAACACGCGTCCATAGTAATAATTTGACTTCTAAAACAGTACTTTATTTCGTAGTAATAAGGACGGTTTTTTAATTCAAGTAAAACTATTAAAAATATTGAACTGTAGTGGAAACTAATCTTTTTGTGGAAGTTTTAAAGTAACTTTTTCCAAACCTAAAAAAAAACCTAAATTATGAGTGCGATAGTCGTTTAGTTAAACGAACAATATTTGCTCGCTACTATTTCTAAAGAAAACTTATAATGTACTTATCGATACAATCTCCTCTTGCTTACAGACAGTCCAAGTAGAACGCGAAGCCCTAAAGAAACTCCAAAACGTCCGCAACGACCACGAGAAGCGAGTCACAGAACTGACTCGTGTGCAAGACGTGGACAAGGAAGCTGCCGAGCTCATCTCGCGCAACGAGCCGCTGGTGGAGCAGGCCCGGCTCGCGGTGCAAGCGGCCATAGCTAACCAGGTCAGAATAATATAGTACTGGCATCTGTCTCCATGCAAGATGTGGACAACGAAGCTGCCGAGCTCATCTCGCGCAACGAGCCGCTGGTGGAGCAGGCCCGGCTCGCGGTGCAAGCGGCCATAGCTAACCAGGTCAGAATAATATAGTACTGGCATCTGTCTCCATGCAAGATGTGGACAACGAAGCTGCCGAGCTCATCTCGCGCAACGAGCCGCTGGTGGAGCAGGCCCGGCTCGCGGTGCAAGCGGCCATAGCTAACCAGGTCAGAATAATATAGTACTGGCATCTGTCTCCATGCAAGATGTGGACAACGAAGCTGCCGAGCTCATCTCGCGCAACGAGCCGCTGGTGGAGCAGGCCCGGCTCGCGGTGCAAGCGGCCATAGCTAACCAGGTCAGAATAATATAGTACTGGCATCTGTCTCCATGCAAGATGTGGACAACGAAGCTGCCGAGCTCATCTCGCGCAACGAGCCGCTGGTGGAGCAGGCCCGGCTCGCGGTGCAAGCGGCCATAGCTAACCAGGTCAGAATAATATAGTACTGGCATCTGTCTCCATGCAAGATGTGGACAACGAAGCTGCCGAGCTCATCTCGCGCAACGAGCCGCTGGTGGAGCAGGCCCGGCTCGCGGTGCAAGCGGCCATAGCTAACCAGGTCAGAATAATATAGTACTGGCATCTGTCTCCATGCAAGACGTGGACAAGGAAGCTGCCGAGCTCATCTCGCGCAACGAGCCGCTGGTGGAGCAGGCCCGGCTCGCGGTGCAAGCGGCCATAGCTAACCAGGTCAGAATAATATAGTACTGGCATCTGTCTCCATGCAAGATGTGGACAACGAAGCTGCCGAGCTCATCTCGCGCAACGAGCCGCTGGTGGAGCAGGCCCGGCTCGCGGTGCAAGCGGCCATAGCTAACCAGGTCAGAATAATATAGTACTGGCATCTGTCTCCATGCAAGATGTGGACAAGGAAGCTGCCGAGCTCATCTCGCGCAACGAGCCGCTGGTGGAGCAGGCCCGGCTCGCGGTGCAAGCGGCCATAGCTAACCAGGTCAGAATAATATAGTACTGGCATCTGTCTCCATGCAAGATGTGGACAACGAAGCTGCCGAGCTCATCTCGCGCAACGAGCCGCTGGTGGAGCAGGCCCGGCTGGCGGTGCAAGCGGCCATAGCTAACCAGGTCAGAATAATATAGTACTGGCATCTGTCTCCATGCAAGATGTGGACAAGGAAGCTGCCGAGCTCATCTCGCGCAACGAGCCGCTGGCGGAGCAGGCCCGGCTCGCGGTGCAAGCGGCCATAGCTAACCAGGTCAGAATAATATAGTACTGGCATCTGTCTCCATGCAAGATGTGGACAACGAAGCTGCCGAGCTCATCTCGCGCAACGAGCCGCTGGTGGAGCAGGCACGGCTCGCGGTGCAAGCGGCCATAGCTAACCAGGTCAGAATAATATAGTACTGGCATCTGTCTCCATGCAAGATGTGGACAAGGAAGCTGCCGAGCTCATCTCGCGCAACGAGCCGCTGGTGGAGCAGGCCCGGCTCGCGGTGCAAGCGGCCATAGCTAACCAGGTCAGAATAATATAGTACTGGCATCTGTCTCCATGCAAGATGTGGACAACGAAGCTGCCGAGCTCATCTCGCGCAACGAGCCGCTGGTGGAGCAGGCACGGCTCGCGGTGCAAGCGGCCATAGCTAACCAGGTCAGAATAATATAGTACTGGCATCTGTCTCCATGCAAGATGTGGACAAGGAAGCTGCCGAGCTCATCTCGCGCAACGAGCCGCTGGTGGAGCAGGCCCGGCTGGCGGTGCAAGCGGCCATAGCTAACCAGGTCAGAGTAATATAGTACTGGCATCTGTCTCCATGCAAGATGTCGACAAGGAAGCTGCCGAGCTCATCTCGCGCAACGAGCCGCTGGTGGAGCAGGCCCGGCTGGCGGTGCAAGCGGCCATAGCTAACAAGGTCAGAATAATATAGAACTGGCATCTGTCTCCATGCAAGACGTGGACAAGGAAGCTGCCGAGCTCATCTCGCGCAACAAGCCGCTGGTGGAGCAGGCTCGGCTGGCGGTGCAAGCGGCCATAGCTAACCAGGTCAGAGTAATATAGTACTGGCATCTGTCTCCATGCAAGATGTCGACAAGGAAGCTGCCGAGCTCATCTCGCGCAACGAGCCGCTGGTGGAGCAGGCCCGGCTGGCGGTGCAAGCGGCCATAGCTAACCAGGTCAGAGTTATATAGTACTGGCATCTGTCTCCATGCAAGACGTGGACAAGGAAGCTGCCGAGCTCATCTCGCGCAACGAGCCGCTGGTGGAGCAGGCCCGGCTCGCAGTGCAAGCGGCCATAGCTAACCAGGTCAGAATAATATAGTACTGGCATCTGTCTCCATGCAAGACGTGGACAAGGAAGCTGCCGAGCTCATCTCGTGTTAAAGGAATTCCCTATTAGCCATCATGAAGATCTTTTGTACACCATTTATTTATTTATTTTTGCCGGGGAGATAGTGCAGTTGGACTCGAACCCACTAAAGCTCCACGGTGTCCTCCTGTGCCGCTTATGACGGGAACACGGGCACGTGTTAGCACTCACCGCAACTCCATCACCGGTGCACCAGAACACACTGTACGCCGTGACCACCCCAGGGACCAAGCTAGCACATGGGCTCCAGACGACCCCGTGTATGGCACCCGTGGTCCCCTTGTGACGGGTCAAGGTCAATAGCCCCGCCACCTACCATTTTCGGCCGCAGGGGATAGAGAGAGCGGCTAACGCTATACCGACACTCCTCCTCTCCTGCGGCCTCACCGCAATACCGGCACTCCTCTCCCGCCGTGGCCAACCCTCAGCCGCGATATCGTATGGGTATGGGACCCGGCTCAGTTGCGACGTCGCCCAGGCGGCACCGCAACCTACATCTTGGCCACTACGTCGTCGGCTTATCGGCAAAATGCCCTGACGAGCGGCCCCTCCTCGGGTTCTTCTTTGCGTGGCTTGGTCAGCCACGGTGAAGCGCCTCGACAATGCGGGAACCCACCGGGGGGGATTGTCTGTCCACCTAACCTTACACTTGCCTTCATTATCCCTTATACTTGGGTTGGCTTCCAATCTAACTGGATCCATCTGAATACCAGTATTTTACATGGAGCGACTGCCTGTCTGACCTCCACAACCCAATTACTTATATCGCACCTCATTTTCTGCCTCCAGATGTCCTGGGACGACATCCACCTCCTAGTGAAGACCGCCCAAGACAACCAGGACCCCATAGCGTCGTGCATCAAGCAGCTGAAGCTGAAGAGCAACCACATCACGCTGCTGCTGAGCGACCCTTACGGCGAGGAGGAGGGGCTGAAGCCCAGGACGGTGGACATCGATCTGTCGCTCACGGCCTTTGCTAATGCTAGGAGGTAAGCTCATTGTTACTGTAACATGTTGCTGCAACACATCACGCTGCTGCTGAGCGACCCTTACGGCGAGGAGGAGGGGCTGAAGCCCAGGACGGTGGACATCGATCTGTCGCTCACGGCCTTTGCTAATGCTAGGAGGTAAGCTCATTGTTACTGTAACATGTTGCTGCAACACATCACGCTGCTGCTGAGCGACCCTTACGGCGAGGAGGAGGGGCTGAAGCCCAGGACGGTGGACATCGATCTGTCGCTCACGGCCTTTGCTAATGCTAGGAGGTAAGCTCATTGTTACTGTAACATGTTGCTGCAACACATCACGCTGCTGCTGAGCGACCCTTACGGCGAGGAGGAGGGGCTGAAGCCCAGGACGGTGGACATCGATCTGTCGCTCACGGCCTTTGCTAATGCTAGGAGGTAAGCTCATTGTTACTGTAACATGTTGCTGCAACACATCACGCTGCTGCTGAGCGACCCTTACGGCGAGGAGGAGGGGCTGAAGCCCAGGACGGTGGACATCGATCTGTCGCTCACGGCCTTTGCTAATGCTAGGAGGTAAGCTCATTGTTACTGTAACATGTTGCTGCAACACATCACGCTGCTGCTGAGCGACCCTTACGGCGAGGAGGAGGGGCTGAATCACGACCGTAGGGAACCATGATTAATGATGATTGAATCACGAGCATAGCTAGTGATTCATTCATGGCTCTCAATATAAATAAGTTTTATTCAAGAGTTGTATACAGGTTGGCCAAAAAGAGTTGACAAAAATTGATGTCGCCACTATCGTTTATATGGCATCATTTATACTATAACATAAATGAATTTGATACTTGAAGTATTTTTAAAGATAAATAAGAATGGGGAAATCGTTAAATTAGATGGTAAACTTCTATATTTTTCTAACTTGTAAATAAAAAAGCCTAGGAGAGTAAAAACATCTTTATTCTAGTAACTATTATTATTAAAATCATCCAACTCTATTTTTGGACGGCCTTTTCTGTGCTTGGCTGGGGTAGTAAATTTGCCTTAGTTTTTATTCCCTTCTTTTATTATGCGACGTACAGTGCTTTCTGATTTTCCTGTAATCAAAATAAAACATTAATGTTTTATTGTATAAATTGTAGCATGACGTGCGTAACGATCAAAAAATGCAGTCGCTCTATACAAAGTCATTGTGTTAAAGTAATTTCCCTATGTAAACATAACCTGTAAAATTATACAAAATCCGTAAAAAACTTCGATGATGTGGTATATTTTGAAGACCTAACCGACTTTAACTGTAACTTAGATCATGAACTATGTATATTATATAAAATTAGAGTGATAAATACCTGTCATATCAGCAACTCGTTTGTAAATCTCATCCAACTCTGTTAGAAGTTTGCCGGCATTGTATTCCTCCAAACACCTCTTAAAAACATTGGAAATAACTTGTCTGGCACCAGTTTTTACTGTCTTGCCCATTTTCATTAATAAATCACCGACTAATGCGTTTAATAACAACCAAAAATCTCATTAACTCACAAAATACTTCTTTGTTTTGGTGTTTCGACTGATGTTTGACATTTCTTTAGAGTTGCCATGTGTAGAAAAATTTTAGTTCCGATTTATTTAATGTCAACTCTTTTTGGCCAACCTGTACTATACTTTATACCATGACTACGAGAAAAACAAAAATTTAAGCGAAAAGCACAAGGGAATTTATATGTCGAGCTTTGCACAAGGAATTTGTATCGAGTATTTTTCTCTCAAGAAGGTTGTATAGCACTGAGATGGAATTTGAATATATTTGTTAGTTCTAAATTAAAACACCAAATGTTTTTGTTCACAGATACTACGACCAGAAGCGCTACGCAGCTAAAAAACAGCAGAAAACGATAGAATCAGCGGGCAAAGCGCTGAAGAGCGCTGAACGCAAGACGAAGCAGACGCTGAAGGAAGCGCACACCGTCAGTAACATCATCAAGGCGCGCAAGACTTACTGGTTCGAGAAGTTCTTCTGGTTCATCTCTTCTGATAATTATCTGGTAAGAAACTAACACAAACATGGAAAAACACGAGAAGTAAAGAATAAATATAGTGAAAATATTACTAAGTTAAAGCCAAATCATTTTTTTTTTTTTTTTAAATTCCGACCAAGTGCGAGTCGGACTCGCGCGCGAAGTGTTCCGTACCATTATCGCTAAAAACGGCAAAAGAAACACGTTTGTTGTTTGGGAGCCTTACTTAAATAATAATTTTATTCTGATTTTAGTATTTGTTGTTATAGCGGCAATTTCAACTGTCTAGCTATCACGGTTCATGAGATACAGCCTGGTGTTAGACAGACGGACACTGGAGTCTTAGTAATAGGGTCCCGTTTTTAACCCCCGCCCCGCCGGAAAAAGTTATAAGTTTAACGTGTGTTGCTGATCTGTGTATCTGTGTGTCTGTCTGTGGCACCATAGAGCCTCAACGGATGAACCGATTTTGATTTAGTTTTTTTTTGTTTGAAAGTTGATTTTGTCGACAGTGTTCTTAGCTATATTTGAATTAAATTGGTTCAGCGGTTCAAAAGTTTTGCGCGTTTAACTGTTTGAATCGGGGTGTTTTCGCAAGATAATTGTGTCGGGGGTTTTTAAATTTTGAAATTTTACTTGTTACCCTTTGGGTACGGAACCCTGAAAACAGGAAAATGTTAAAATAAACTTGGTTCCTATGATGCAAATTGCGCAGCATGAGTCCGCACTGTTCCTATTTTATCGTTTTTTGGGGACGCAACGCACAGTCACACGAAGTCTGAATCGTTGGGTCTAGAAGCTTGCCATTTTTCACAAGAGTTCCTTTTATAATGAAAGCGGGCCGTAAAGTATCAATTTAAAAATTATTTACTGCCCTTAAAGGGGTTTCAGGCATGAAAGTTCCTTATTTTTGCATATTTATGAGACAACTTGTCAGCTAGTGTAAAATGGATGTTCTATTCTCACCAAGTTTTGAAGTTCTTCGTGCCCAGCACAGACATAAACCTAAGTAGAGAACGCAAGTCCCTCCAACCAAGCGTGCCACTTCTTTCACACTCAATTTAAAAACAAATTTACTTACAATGAAAGAAAACATTTACAATGCATGTCCTCGAAAAGAGCGGTTTTCCAAGCAGCCAAACTGTGCGGAAAGTGTCACTTTTTTTCACTAGTGCTTTTTACTTTCCTGTATTTTTTTAATTTTTAACTCCAACGTCAGCTCGACGCATAGAGTTTTTATTATTAGAGAAAAGTTTTAAAAATTAGTTATGTACAGATTATCATTCATATAAAAGGTAAAATAAAACTAATACTTTATTTTAGGCGTTTTTAATTACTCTAGATTTAGATTTTGATCAATAAATTAATTTTAAATATACATTAAATATGTCTGGCAGAACGTATATTTTGCTCGTGCCTTATTGCGTTACGATGTGACAGCTATTCGCACATGCGCAGTAGATATGCCCGAGGAACTATTAGTTAATCTGTGGATATGCTGATCGCGCTTGAATAAGCCCGCCATTTCATTAATTTCATTTTATTAATTTATTTATTTCCTCGCACAATGCATAGTAAAATGTTGTATGATACACGTACGTAAGATGATTTCCGACTCGTGTCGATTTATTCACTCATCGGAAATCACCTACCTTCCGCACTTGTAGCATAAATAACTATTTCAATGTTTCGGTCAACTTTTTCTTTACAGTATTTACAGCAAATAAATAGCAATATAGTATAATTACACTCTTTGCGCTGTATCATGGTGCGAGTGACAGTTTCAATAACATTTTTCACGCATATACGTATACGATTTTTTGTAGTTTAACGTCATAAAGTCAAAGTCAAATATATTTATTCAATTAGGCCAATAAACGGCACTTTTGACCGTCACATAAATTTAAATTTACAAGTAATTCAAAAAAAAAAAGTGATTCTACCGTGCATTCGGAAAGTAGATTGTTATGGAGAAGAACGCACAAGAAACTCCATACTTACACTTTTAAAAAAAAAATAGGTGTTTTACAATATTTACATACGTACATACATTAATATATGTGAGGACGATGCACCCAGAATAGCTCTACACACTATACTACGTACAGGTATAAAGTATTAAAAAGCATTAAGGCGCCGATTCCCTTGAGTAGCTGATTTTAAAATGAGAATCACGTCTAAACGGCTAGTCGTAATTTATTGGAAAAAATATATGTAGACCATTTTCTTAATAATTTCATCTGAGCAAATTTTGAGTTTTATTCGTATAACATAGTGTAATTAATTTGTAAAGTTATGTCTAATACGGACCAAAACACGACAATAACAACAAAACCGCTGGGCGTATTTTAATGAAATCGACACCATATCAAAGACAATTTAATTATCTACATTTTGATCTGAACCTTTTTTTTTTAAAGTCATAGAATAATAAGAAAAGTACAAAAAACTACAAAATTTCGGGTCGCGCGGGTGAGAAACGAGGGCGCGTTTTGTTCCCTCAAGGTCGTTGGCGTTAGTCGTCGTCTTAACAGGAAAATTAATTAATTTGATAAGTAGGAACATGGTTCTCACATACTTACAAATATTACAAACATAGGTAAAATACCTAATTCAACAACAACGGAACAGAGAGTGAGTCAATTTGAAAAAAAAAAAAAAACTCATAACATAGTTATACCTTAAACCATAGTTGCCTGTATAGGCATTTTTCTAGATTTTGGTGGATTTCTGGTGCCGATAATGCTAAATGAAAATCTCAAAGTACGATAATCTAGTTATATGTAAATCTGTGGTTCCCAGTAAAAGCGCGTGAATCCGCCCCGTTTCTCTTCCCAGATTTGTCCCAAGAATTACCTTACTCTTCTCTCGTTCCCAGGTCATAGGCGGTCGCGATCAGCAACAAAACGAACTCCTCGTGAAGCGCTACATGCGCGCCCGCGACCTGTACGTGCACGCAGACGTGTCGGGAGCCGCCTCCATCATCATCAAGAACCCTGGGGCTGGGGACGTGCCGCCCAGGACCCTGGCTGAGGCAGGACAAGCGGCTGTGGCTTACAGGTAATCTCATCTTATCCATCGCTTACCATCAGTGGTTGAGATGGGGTTAAGACTCATCAGGAATTATAAAACTAACTACACAATGATTTTTAGGGTTCCGTAGCCAAATGACAAAAAACGGAACCCTTATAAATTCGGTACGGTACGGGTTTGATAGAAAAAAAAAATGTTTAGTTTCAATTTCAAGTATGAGGACCCCCAAAATTTATTGTTTTTTTCTATTTTTGAGTGAAAATCTTAATGCGGTTCACAGAATGCATCTACTTACCAAGTTTCAACAGCATAGTTCTTATAGTTTCGGAAAAAAGTGGCTGTAACATACGGACGGACAGACAGACAGACATGACCAATCTATAAGGGTTCCGTTTTTTGCCGTTTGGCTACGGAACCCTAATAAAAATCACAGTATAGCTTATATTCTCCCTTTGGAGGGCGTAAAGACCTCCCTGCTCCTTCCTTACTGGGAAATAAAAAGTATAAAACAAACCAGCACCACTAACCAATGTAGTAGCATTGAAATAAAACAAATACTGGGAAACGATATTTTTAACCCCCGGCGGAAAAAGAGGGATGTTGTTAGTTTGACGTGTATTTGTGTATCTGTCTATGGCATCATAGCTCTTAAACGGATGAACCGAATCAAAGGTGACATAATCGGGAGTGATCTTAGCTATGTATGATGAAAATCGGTTCAGCCGTTTGAAAGTTATGAGCGTTTTACTGTTTGTATCGGGGTATTTTCGCAAGATATCGTGTCATAATTACATGTTGGATAGATTGTTGATCGAAGCGTGTCTATTACTAGATCAATTATTTAGTTAAAAAGTGTGAAAAAAAAATATTGTCCGGGTTTCGGAAATTTTTAATAGTTGTTAGTTAAATTAGTAGTTGCAAAAGAGTGTGCTTGCGTACCTATCTGAAAAACGAGGTTGAGCGATAGCCTCGAAGGAGAAGATCATTAAAAATATAAAGTGAACTTTAATATCTGATACATCCAACCTATTCCTTCTTCAATATCTGCACTCAGAATATATATTTTTTTTAACTTTGCCCCGTACTAGAAATTTCTCCTGTATCGTGGGCGCGTTTACAAACATATAAACTCACATACACAACACCCAGAGCCGGAACAACTATCTGTAGGTCATACAAATATTTGTTCCGTGCGGGCATCGAACCCGCGACACGCAGCGCAGCAGTCAATCGCTCAACCACTGCGCCAACCGTGCGCCCAGAATATGGTTTGCGTTAGCCAAAATAAATTTGTACGTTGCCCGTTACGTGGGTATGTTCACAAAAATGTAATCACTCATACACAAACAGAGCCACTATTTGTAGGTTAAACAAATATTTATTCTGTGCGAGAATCGAACGCTCGACACGCAGCGCAGCAGCCGATCGCTCAACCACTGCGCCAACCGTGTAGCCAATATAATATGAATGTATGGTTGCATTTGGGGAGCACATTAGTAATAACAGTCTATTACTGTCTCCAGCGTGGCCTGGGAAGCCAAGGTCCTGACCCGCGCGTGGTGGGTGCACGCGTCCCAAGTGTCCAAGTCAGCGCCCACGGGAGAGTACCTCACCACCGGCTCCTTCATGATCCGCGGCCGCAAGAACTATCTGCTGCCCGACCAGCTGCAGTTCGGCTTCAGCTTTATGTTCAGGGTAAGTGACAGTCCCAGGTATCCACGGGAGAGTACCTCACCACCGGCTCCTTCATGATCCGCGGCCGCAAGAACTATCTGCTGCCCGACCAGCTGCAGTTCGGCTTCAGCTTTATGTTCAGGGTAAGTGACAGTCCCAGGTATCCACGGGAGAGTACCTCACCACCGGCTCCTTCATGATCCGCGGCCGCAAGAACTATCTGCTGCCCGACCAGCTGCAGTTCGGCTTCAGCTTTATGTTCAGGGTAAGTGACAGTCCCAGGTATCCACGGGAGAGTACCTCACCACCGGCTCCTTCATGATCCGCGGCCGCAAGAACTATCTGCTGCCCGACCAGCTGCAGTTCGGCTTCAGCTTTATGTTCAGGGTAAGTGACAGTCCCAGGTATCCACGGGAGAGTACCTCACCACCGGCTCCTTCATGATCCGCGGCCGCAAGAACTATCTGCTGCCCGACCAGCTGCAGTTCGGCTTCAGCTTTATGTTCAGGGTAAGTGACAGTCCCAGGTATCCACGGGAGAGTACCTCACCACCGGCTCCTTCATGATCCGCGGCCACAAGAACTATCTGCTGCCCGACCAGCTGCAGTTCGGCTTCAGCTTTATGTTCAGGGTAAGTGACAGTCCCAGGTATCCACGGGAGAGTACCTCACCACCGGCTCCTTCATGATCCGCGGCCACAAGAACTATCTGCTGCCCGACCAGCTGCAGTTCGGCTTCAGCTTTATGTTCAGGGTAAGTGACAGTCCCAGGTATCCACGGGAGAGTACCTCACCACCGGCTCCTTCATGATCCGCGGCCGCAAGAACTATCTGCTGCCCGACCAGCTGCAGTTCGGCTTCAGCTTTATGTTCAGGGTAAGTGACAGTCCCAGGTATCCACGGGAGAGTACCTCACCACCGGCTCCTTCATGATCCGCGGCCGCAAGAACTATCTGCTGCCCGACCAGCTGCAGTTCGGCTTCAGCTTTATGTTCAGGGTAAGTGACAGTCCCAGGTATCCACGGGAGAGTACCTCACCACCGGCTCCTTCATGATCCGCGGCCGCAAGAACTATCTGCTGCCCGACCAGCTGCAGTTCGGCTTCAGCTTTATGTTCAGGGTAAGTGACAGTCCCAGGTATCCACGGGAGAGTACCTCACCACCGGCTCCTTCATGATCCGCGGCCGCAAGAACTATCTGCTGCCCGACCAGCTGCAGTTCGGCTTCAGCTTTATGTTCAGGGTAAGTGACAGTCCCAGGTATCCACGGGAGAGTACCTCACCACCGGCTCCTTCATGATCCGCGGCCGCAATAACTATCTGCTGCCCGACCAGCTGCAGTTCGGCTTTAGCTTTATGTTCAGGGTAAGTGACAGTCCCAGGTATCCACGGGAGAGTACCTCACCACCGGCTCCTTCATGATCCGCGGCCGCAAGAACTATCTGCTGCCCGACCAGCTGCAGTTCGGCTTCAGCTTTATGTTCAGGGTAAGTGACAGTCCCAGGTATCCACGGGAGAGTACCTCACCACCGGCTCCTTCATGATCCGCGGCCACAAGAACTATCTGCTGCCCGACCAGCTGCAGTTCGGCTTCAGCTTTATGTTCAGGGTAAGTGACAGTCCCAGGTATCCACGGGAGAGTACCTCACCACCGGCTCCTTCATGATCCGCGGCCACAAGAACTATCTGCTGCCCGACCAGCTGCAGTTCGGCTTCAGCTTTATGTTCAGGGTAAGTGACAGTCCCAGGTATCCACGGGAGAGTACCTCACCACCGGCTCCTTCATGATCCGCGGCCGCAAGAACTATCTGCTGCCCGACCAGCTGCAGTTCGGCTTCAGCTTTATGTTCAGGGTAAGTGACAGTCCCAGGTATCCACGGGAGAGTACCTCACCACCGGCTCCTTCATGATCCGCGGCCGCAAGAACTATCTGCTGCCCGACCAGCTGCAGTTCGGCTTCAGCTTTATGTTCAGGGTAAGTGACAGTCCCAGGTATCCACGGGAGAGTACCTCACCACCGGCTCCTTCATGATCCGCGGCCGCAAGAACTATCTGCTGCCCGACCAGCTGCAGTTCGGCTTCAGCTTTATGTTCAGGGTAAGTGACAGTCCCAGGTATCCACGGGAGAGTACCTCACCACCGGCTCCTTCATGATCCGCGGCCGCAATAACTATCTGCTGCCCGACAAGCTGCAGTTCGGCTTTAGCTTTATGTTCAGGGTAAGTGACAGTCCCAGGTATCCACGGGAGAGTACCTCACCACCGGCTCCTTCATGATCCGCGGCCGCAAGAACTATCTGCTGCCCGACCAGCTGCAGTTCGGCTTCAGCTTTATGTTCAGGGTAAGTGACAGTCCCAGGTATCCACGGGAGAGTACCTCACCACCGGCTCCTTCATGATCCGCGGCCACAAGAACTATCTGCTGCCCGACCAGCTGCAGTTCGGCTTCAGCTTTATGTTCAGGGTAAGTGACAGTCCCAGGTATCCACGGGAGAGTACCTCACCACCGGCTCCTTCATGATCCGCGGCCACAAGAACTATCTGCTGCCCGACCAGCTGCAGTTCGGCTTCAGCTTTATGTTCAGGGTAAGTGACAGTCCCAGGTATCCACGGGAGAGTACCTCACCACCGGCTCCTTCATGATCCGCGGCCGCAAGAACTATCTGCTGCCCGACCAGCTGCAGTTCGGCTTCAGCTTTATGTTCAGGGTAAGTGACAGTCCCAGGTATCCACGGGAGAGTACCTCACCACCGGCTCCTTCATGATCCGCGGCCGCAAGAACTATCTGCTGCCCGACCAGCTGCAGTTCGGCTTCAGCTTTATGTTCAGGGTAAGTGACAGTCCCAGGTATCCACGGGAGAGTTCCTCACCACCGGCTCCTTCATGATCCGCGGCCACAAGAACTATCTGCTGCCCGACCAGCTGCAGTTCGGCTTCAGCTTTATGTTCAGGGTAAGTGACAGTCCCAGGTATCCACGGGAGAGTACCTCACCACCGGCTCCTTCATGATCCGCGGCCACAAGAACTATCTTCTGCCCGACCAGCTGCAGTTCGGCTTCAGCTTTATGTTCAGGGTAAGTGACAGTCCCAGGTATCCACGGGAGAGTACCTCACCACCGGCTCCTTCATGATCCGCGGCCGCAAGAACTATCTGCTGCCCGACCAGCTGCAGTTCGGCTTCAGCTTTATGTTCAGGGTAAGTGACAGTCCCAGGTATCCACGGGAGAGTACCTCACCACCGGCTCCTTCATGATCCGCGGCCGCAAGAACTATCTGCTGCCCGACCAGCTGCAGTTCGGCTTCAGCTTTATGTTCAGGGTAAGTGACAATCCCAGGTATCCACGGGAGAGTACCTCACCACCGGCCCCTTCATGATCCGCGGCCGCAAGAACTATCTGCTGCCCGACCAGCTGCAGTTCGGCTTCAGCTTTATGTTCAGGGTAAGTGACAGTCCCAGGTATCCACGGGAGAGTACCTCACCACCGGCTCCTTCATGATCCGCGGCCGCAAGAACTATCTGCTGCCCGACCAGCTGCAGTTCGGCTTCAGCTTTATGTTCAGGGTAAGTGACAGTCCCAGGTATCCACGGGAGAGTACCTCACCACCGGCTCCTTCATGATCCGCGGCCGCAAGAACTATCTGCTGCCCGACCAGCTGCAGTTCGGCTTCAGCTTTATGTTCAGGGTAAGTGACAGTCCCAGGTATCCACGGGAGAGTACCTCACCACCGGCTCCTTCATGATCCGCGGCCGCAAGAACTATCTGCTGCCCGACCAGCTGCAGTTCGGCTTCAGCTTTATGTTCAGGGTAAGTGACAGTCCCAGGTATCCACGGGAGAGTACCTCACCACCGGCTCCTTCATGATCCGCGGCCGCAAGAACTATCTGCTGCCCGACCAGCTGCAGTTCGGCTTCAGCTTTATGTTCAGGGTAAGTGACAGTCCCAGGTATCCACGGGAGAGTACCTCACCACCGGCTCCTTCATGATCCGCGGCCGCAAGAACTATCTGCTGCCCGACCAGCTGCAGTTCGGCTTCAGCTTTATGTTCAGGGTAAGTGACAGTCCCAGGTATCCACGGGAGAGTACCTCACCACCGGCTCCTTCATGATCCGCGGCCGCAAGAACTATCTGCTGCCCGACCAGCTGCAGTTCGGCTTCAGCTTTATGTTCAGGGTAAGTGACAGTCCCAGCTATCCACGGGAGAGTACCTCACCACCGGCTCCTTCATGATCCGCGGCCGCAAGAACTATCTGCTGCCCGACCAGCTGCAGTTCGGCTTCAGCTTTATGTTCAGGGTAAGTGACAGTCCCAGCTATCCACGGGAGAGTACCTCACCACCGGCTCCTTCATGATCCGCGGCCGCAAGAACTATCTGCTGCCCGACCAGCTGCAGTTCGGCTTCAGCTTTATGTTCAGGGTAAGTGACAGTCCCAGCTATCCACGGGAGAGTACCTCACCACCGGCTCCTTCATGATCCGCGGCCGCAAGAACTATCTGCTGCCCGACCAGCTGCAGTTCGGCTTCAGCTTTATGTTCAGGGTAAGTGACAGTCCCAGCTATCCACGGGAGAGTACCTCACCACCGGCTCCTTCATGATCCGCGGCCGCAAGAACTATCTGCTGCCCGACCAGCTGCAGTTCGGCTTCAGCTTTATGTTCAGGGTAAGTGACAGTCCCAGCTATCCACGGGAGAGTACCTCACCACCGGCTCCTTCATGATCCGCGGCCGCAAGAACTATCTGCTGCCCGACCAGCTGCAGTTCGGCTTCAGCTTTATGTTCAGGGTAAGTTACTGTTTAGTAATAAGTGCTAATCTTATGCAATATTATCAAGATGTAAAATTGAATATTTGTATGTTGGTAAAGGGAAATCTCTGGATGTCCGATTACGACTTTCACTGATAGAAAATTACAGTCCTAGGCTTCTTTTTATTCCAAAAAATTTAACGGGCCTTGTGGAGTGAAGCCGCGGCAAATAGTCAGTAGGCAATAATATTATGAACTATTATATCCATGACTAATTATTTTGTATAGTTTTGTTAGCAATATGCGAACGACTGACGTTGACTCCTAAAACATTAAAGAATAAATTTATTGGATAAGTTTACATTCAAGTGGATTGAATTCCTAGATCTCACACTAGGATTCCCTGTGTCGTGAGATCTAGGCTCCTTCGTTCCGTCGACAATTTTATAAAAGGCACAGTTTTAGATCTTAAAAATAAGTAAAGACGAGTGTATGCATGGTGCTGTGATTTGTGTCAGTTGTGATGGTGTTATAAGAGTGTCTGTATGCTATAGTTATGTTAGTGAGTACACGTATATATATGTGAATTGTCAATGTGTGTACAGTGAATTTTACCTAAGCCAAGAGCTTTCCGTCATATTGTGTTTTTGTGTTAGTTTTAGTATTTTGTGAAGATTATTGACTTTCGCATTGCTAATGAACTTAGTCACATTCATTCAGGTCTCATTGCTAAGAAAGAAAATTTGGTTCATATAAATCTCACTAGATGGCGTGACATGTACAAACAATTCTATAGAATTGTGTGTAAAATTAACATTTTCTGTAATTGAACATAAAAAATTTATGTTCTTGTTTAATCAACAATCCTAAGTTCAAATATTATTTGAACAGATCATTTAAAATTGATGCCAATAGATGGCGCATTTTTAAATTTCTGAGGCATTCCAATCGATTGTTAAAAATTGCATTGTAACACATTTTGGTGCAAAAAAATCTGTAAAAACGAGCAAAAAAATACCATAAAACGAACCTTCACTGTATTTAAAGAAAAAAATATTCACGAACCTCGTAAAACCTTTTACTTGCAAGGCGCTGCTAACACCATCTATTGCCGTGAAACGGGATCGAACGCGATTGATGTACTTACAAAAATAACAAGATTAAGCAGATGAAAAACGCTAGTTACTTCGGCACGGTTTCTTTGTATGGGATGAGGCATCTGTATGCTAGTATTATATTTTCTGTGACTTAGTTAAGCCCATATAATTAAAACTTACCAAAATCTTATCGCTCTATTAGTTGGAGGACAGTTGCATCGAGGCTCACCGCGACGAGCGTAAAGCCATCGCTCTGGACGACGCGTCCGAAGTCACCTCCACGCAGGAGCTGGAGGAGGACCAGGAGATACTCGTCTCCGATGATGGTAAGGACAACCGACATATTATTAACCTTTACTTCACTTTTATTACTAGGTTTGTATTACCTTGCTTTCTTATGTGTGTACTTATGTTACTTTGGAAACATTAACCGACCTTTGTGACACGACCATTTTAACTACTTCAAACGCAACTAGACGGCGTTGACGTTGATTTAGATGGCGCAATGGTTTCGTTACAACGATTAAGAGCGGACTCTATTCAACAGGAATTTGAAAAATAGGTATTTGAAGAAACTATTGCCGTCGCGTCACCTCCAACCTCACCCCGTAAAGTGCGAAAGGGACAACTGCAGCTCAGGCTGATTTTACCTACAAAAACTTTGACTAAAAGACGTTTCGTATTCTGCTGTTTTCTTCATGAAAACTGGTCTGATCTAAAAAATTCTTATATTAAAATTTAGAGGAAAAGTATATCTATGCTCCTATCATTTCCTTTTTTGTTAAAAACTTATAAATTTTGTCTGAAAGTCTTCTGAACATGGCGGTAAAAACGGGCATTTTTTTCTGATTTTTGGATTGTCATATTTCTTTTTGTGATTATGTTTTGGAAAAAAAGAAATGATACAGGCACGTATTAATTAGACCTAGATTTTATGGAAAAAAATCATTGCTCTAGAGGCATTATCCACGAAGAAAACAGCAGAATGTGTTTGTATGGAGAAAGTCTCACTAGAGTCCCCTCTTAAGAAGAAATGCGGTCGCAGATAGCCGACTTAATTGCCTAAGTAAAAAGTCAAAATTCGAGGTGTGGTTCTCGGCTATTTCCTCCGCCAATATTGGACTAATTTAAAAGATATTCCTTAAACTGAAAAAGAAAGATATATACTGTGTCCCTATTTGATGTGATCCTTTTAGATGTTTTCCTTTTTAGGTTTCCGTACCCAAAGGGTAAAAACGGGTCCCTATTACAAAGACTCCGCGGTCCGTCTGCCTGTCACCTAGCTGTATCTCATGAACCGTGATAGCTAGACAGTTGAATTTTTCACAGACAATGTATTTCTGTTGCCGCAATAACAACACATACTAAAAACCGAATAAAATCATATATTTTTTTGGCGCTTTTGCGATAATGGTACGAAACCCTTCATGCGCGAGTCCGATTCGCACTTGGCCGGTTTTTTTTTAATCTTTTGAAGCATTTTAATTTTTTTAATCTTAGGTCTATCTTTTAACATGGCACTATAAGATATTATTAACCCTTTGGACTTTGTTGGGTCCTTTAGTGCGCTCTTTATGAGTATCATGGTTACCGGAATGTAAATAAAATTGCAGTGTCCAAGAAAAAGTATTCAGATGACCATAAATATAAGAACACCAAGTTATTGCGGCGCTGGTGAAACGACTGGCCGCTAAACTATACGCAGCAACAAAATTTGGTTCATATAAATGTCTCTAGATGGCGCAATATGCATTGAATTGTGTGTAGAATTAACTTTTTCTAGAACTCTCATAGGAGCAGTGGTGGCCGTGGTTGTGGGGGTAACGGCCCCGACTTACGTCCCGTAGGTCGTGGGTTCGAACCCAGTCAGGCTCTTTACTTTGTGTAAAATCATTTCATCACCACTGCTCTAAAAACGGTGAAAGAAAACATCGTGAGGAAACCGGCATGTCCTAGAACCAAAAATTCAAAGATATGTGACATCCACCAACCCGCACTGGGCCCGCGTGCTGGATTAAGGCCCATTCCCTCTCTCACAGAGGGGAGGCCTGTGTCCCAGCAGTGGGAATATTAATAGGCTGATGTTGAAGTGACAAGTATGGAATGTAGTAAATATACATACATACATACATAAACTCACGCCTTTTTCCCATGGGGGTAGGCAGAAACTACAGAACGCCACCTGCTACGATCCCTACATACTTCTTTTGCAAAAAGTAAATATATCACTATTATATTTGTTGGTGGCCACCGATATCGTTACAATCTATTCCCTACAAACAAATTAATCAATTTGCTTTATTTTCATACTTATATTCTCATAATCTTCAACAGATGAACCTTCAGATAAAGAAGACGAAAAACCCGACTCCAACAAGCTAGACGCCATTACAGAAGAGTCACAATCAAAACAAGATGCAGAGGAGACGGAACAGAAAGAGGAAGAGATAGATAATGAGATCGAGAAGGAACATGATGAACAAGAGAAGGAGGGAGAGGAGAGCGAGAGTGACAGTGATTCTTCGGAAGACGATGTGCTTGATACTCATATTAAGGTAGGAAGTTAACCATCTCTTATGAAAATTAAAACTTAATTGACTGAAGTGTTGCTGGGAAGTTGGTTGTTGTACTCCATCTTCTCAGCTAAGAGCTTAAAAAAAATTGGCTGGATTGAAAGTATTGATCTCCTTATCTTATAAAATTAAACGATTTTTTAAGATTTTATCTCGTATATATTTCTTTATTATATACTTATTCTTATTCTTTATTGTACACAAAACATACAAACATACAAATACAATAGGACAGTTGATGTAGAAAGGTGAGCTTGACCCATAGTTGGGTTCTCTAACAACAAACCTCAGTTGCTTAGAGAAAATGCATTTGAGGATAGTACATCCATGTGCACAACAAAAGCTTATTAAAACTCTTAACAATTTTAAATACTATACTCAATAAATAAACTAAACAAATACTTATATACTTTATTGTACACCTCAACAAAACATACAGGACAAACCACGGAACAGAAAAAACAGTGGAAATGCAAAGTAGGCGTGGCACGCGTGTCACTAATAGGCGCTTCCACGCAAACTTGATTCCAGTCGTGTTCTAACATCGCGTCGAGTTGCTAGTCTCGCGACAAATTCTTATTTCCGTAACTATGCCGTTTCGTTCCATTTTGGAGTGCAAAAATGATAGTAGGAGAAAGAAACTTAAAAATGGAGGTGTTTCGTATCATCGGATAGAATGATTTTATTTGTTTTCTAATAAAATATTAGTAAATTTCAATTTACTAATAATTAATTAGAATGTTAGTTAAAATCAACCTTACACGATTAACATATAGTTTATTTTGGATTGAACGTTTTCACTATTTCGTTCTCGAAAGTTCTTCGCTACTTAATTAGGGATGTAATCGTGTCGGCTATTGTTTTTGTAGATAGATATCGATAAAAGAAAATAGGAACCTATATTTTCTTTTATATTAGGTGGATTAAATATTTCCAAAATAATTGGAAGTATGTTGTATTGCATACATAATTATTATTGCAATGATTATACCGGCTGCTTACCTATCATATCTACTCTACTACCTACCTACCTACCTACTAGGGTAGGCGAACAGTAATTCATTTTTATACATATATTATTTTATTTTTAAATAATACTACGTCATTCATCCTACAGTTTTACTGATCTACAAAATAGTTTATTTTATCGAATTAAGATATCGGGTATCTATCGATATCGATAATGTAATTAAAAATGCAATGTTACTTCCTTGATTGAGTAGCAGTTGATATCGATCTATCACACGAATGTTAACCTTATGTTTAACGAAATAAAGTTTATAATTGCAACCACCGAGAATACCGCCATCTATGGGTGGGTAGCGGAATTTACTTGGCAATCGAATCTAGTTTGACTTTAGATAACAAAACGTCGTAAATACTTTCTACACTCACGCAAAATAAATCCTATTTAAATAGTGTGAAGATGGTTTTTCAGATGTAGGATCTCTGACTCATGCTAGTTTTAACTAAAATTATAACGACAAATCAAACGATCGGCTTATTTGTAGTGCATTATATGGTTATCAGTTTATATGTGTGAGTTTGGCGACAACGGTAATTTTGCTGCATTGCACTTCCACTGTTTTTTCTGTTCCGTGGGACAAACGTTCACATATACAAGTGTACAATGGGCAATCTTATCGCACTAGGCAATCTCTTACAGACAACCTTTGGATGGACTTAATGATAGGAGAAGAATTTAAGGCTGTCAGTGTACAAAATATCAAAAATAATATTACTTAGACTTAATAAAATACAATACATACATACAACATTACATAATATACTAATACATATCAAATATATAACAGAGAAAGGAGAAAATAAAAATTATAGTGAAAGTTAATGCTCCTTCACCATTTTCTATATAGCTCATGTTTAGCTCCGATTATGGTGAAAATAGTGGATAAAACCGTATAAAGTTCACAATATTTATTTTCATTTTTTGATTTTGATTTTGTCAATTCGTCAATTTCTAGGTTGATCACGGAACTGGACAAGTTCTTGTCCAATCAAAATCGAGAACGTTTTCTGAAGCATCTGACAGAAGTAAGTATCTTTGTAATTTACATTTAAATAGGTGCTTTAAACGACGTGTTGTAAAGTGCATTTTACATTACAAAAGTTTTCAAGAGGAAGCAGAGCGCATTTTTAGGGTTCCGTAGCCAAATGGCAAAAAACGGAACCCTTATAGATTCGTCATGTCTGTCTGTCTGTCTGTCTGTCTGTCCTTCCGTATGTCACAGCCACTTTTTTCCGAAACTATAAGCACTATGCTGTTGAAACTTGGTAAGTAGATGTATTCTGTGAACCGCATTAAGATTTTCACACAAAAATAAAAATAACACAATAAATTTTGGGGGTTCCCATACTTGAAACTAAAAGTAATAATTTTTTTTTTCATCAAACCCATACGTGTGGGGTATCTATGGATAGGTCTTCAAAAATGATATAGAGGTTTCTAATATCATTTTTTTCTAAACTGAATAGTTTGCGCGATAGACTCTTCCAAAGTGGTAAAATTTGTGTCCCCCCCCCTGTAACTTCTAAAATAAGAGAATGATAAAACTGAAAAAAAAATATAATGTACATTACTATGTAAACTGCCAGCGAAAATTGGTTTGAACGATATCTAGTCAGTAGTTTTTTTTTAATACGTCATAAATCGTAAACCGCAATTTACCAAGTACGGAACCCTTCGTGCGCGAGTCCGACTCGCACTTGGCCGGTTTTTTAAACTAGCGATACAATATAGAATTTTATCAAGGTACTCTCATATCGTAATATTCGAATTATAAACATCAAAACGAGTTTATATTGGCATACTTTATAAACACAATACCGAAATTTAAAAATATAATCTTATTATAACACTTTTTCTCTAACAAAATAATGCTATAAAACAATTTTTTTTCTATTACGATGCAGGGCAAATCCAAGAAGTTAATATCAGTAAGGAGTTTCCGTCGATTATTTTTTTTATAATGGAAAGCAAGCGGAGCGCGCCATTTTTATAGTACCTATTATAAAAAGTTTTGATTCCATTTTTACTTGTCTGTGTCAACGCCCGCTTTAACGCATGCGCGGTTAATGCGGTGATGTACTGGGTTTTGGCGCCATTCATACGTTTTGCTGTACTGATTTTTGACTTTTGACTTTTTTTCCATTGTAGTGTAGATAAAGCAGTGTATGAAACTGCACATAACTAGGTATTAAGGCGGTACCCCGAGCAAAACGCCGCGCAAGCCGTTTTTTGTGCTGTTTTTAGGAGCTATCTACTCGTTATTTAAAAAGAAATATCAATTAATAAAAATACATTAAATTTCTACATAATATTGATTCTAAAATGGTAGATTTAGTTTTTTTTTAAATGTTGTATATATTTCACTAATCTACTTCCAAAAAAACATAAAAATGAGAAATAATTATTGATATTATGCATCTCCTCGTAAAGTGTTCATTGATTATTTTTTGTACTAACACTAATGGATAGACAATTTAATAACGAACATTTTTGTAGAATTATTTTTTTCAAAAGACCAAAATTCGATTTTATAAAGATTTTATTCTAAAATCTGGGCGAATTCACTACTGTAATTCATGCGCCACCAGTGCCGCTAGACCAATAGGAACGCTCATATCTCATGCCGATTTTTTGGTCAGGGTACCGTCTTAAAACATTCGTGTGATATTATTAAAACTTAAACAACAACTTAAACACAAACTCATGTTTTAATAACCCTTATTATGCAACAGTTTCATAAACTACTATTAACATTACAACAAGGTATACAATTAAGTGAGGGAAATCGAACAAACTCGCCGATACTTGAAGATAAAAACTTACGATTTTTCTAAACCTCTACTTATATTAATTTTAGGCGAAGACAAAATCCCATCATTCCCATCCCTACCGAAGAAAGGCGGCAAGAAACCACAGAAGGAGAAGCAGGATAAATATCAGAAGCCAGAAGAGAGAAGAGAAGAGAAGGGCATGAAGCGAGGACAGCGCAGTAAGCTGAGGAAGATTAAGGAGAAGTATAAGGACCAGGATGAAGAGGACAGAGCTGTTATGATGGAAATACTTCAGGTACTGTCTTCAGACCTATAGCTAGAGTGTCGATAATTAACAAAATCATATTTTGAATTATAGACGAAAAAAACTCAACAGGACGAGCTCGTGGCTAAATAATAACAGCCGCACGGGTCGATCTTCAGGGTTAAGCAATGCTTGCCGAGGTCGGTCCGTGGATGGGTGACCATTTCAACATACCGAGTTTCCTCCGTGCCTCGGAAAGCACATGAAGCCGTTGGTCCCGGCTGTCATTTGAAGATCTTTGACAGTCGTTACGGGTAGTCAGAAGCTTGAGATCTGACACCAGTCTTGCCAGGGGTACCCAGTTACTGGGTTGTGGAGTTCAAATAGGTAGTCGTTCCATGTAAAACACTGGTACTCAGTTGAATCCGGTAAGACTGGTAGCCGACCCCAACATAGTTGGGAAAAGGCTAGGAAGATGATAGATTTAAAAATAAAACAGGCCATAAAAATATTACAAGAAAAAAAAAAAAGCTGTTTGCGGCGAGATGCGGAATCGTTTACTGCTGATTCTACTATAAATAATGATTGATAAAAAAATATCTGCAGTATTTTGCAGTGAGATCTCGTACTATTATTTGTTCTAATCCCAATTATTACTTATTCCACAGTCAGGAAAAGCCGAGAAAGAGTCAAAGAAGGCTCAAAAGAAGGCCGCCGCTGCTAAGGCCAACAAAGTGAAGACCGGCCCCCGCGGGACTAAGATCCCTGCGCCCGCGCCGCTCATACTGGAGGCCGAGTCCGACGCAGAGGAACCCGAGGACACAGAGGCCGATGTAAGTGACGTCACATTACTATGTACTCAGTTATCATTATTTCTGTCGAAAGACGTCCACTGCTGTAATGTTTATTTTTTTACACCATCAGAAAGTAGAGATTTCAAAGAACCAAAAGCCCACCGCGTTTTAAAAAAAGCAAATATTATGACGTGAGAATTTACGATTGAAAATTACAGTGCTTTTTTCGATATTAAATCAAAATAAGGTGAAAAAATTAATATTTTGAATAAACGAAAAATACAGTGTGTATGGGACATAAAAAGGTAAGTTTTCTAAAAAAAATTCACATACATTTTAAGGTATTTTAGATTTTTTTATTACCTACAATTTTGTTATTTAACTATTTTCCATAGGACTTGTAGTTTTGCCGGAAATCGAGATAAACCGTTTTTACCCTTAAAAACTCACCCCCTTCCACTTCCCGACCTCAGATCGCCCGTAAATTATTTTTCCTTTCATTTTTGTTATATTCTCTTCCTTTTCCAATGGCCTTCATCCTACATTTTTTTTTCTTTTTTTTCCCATTTTCAAAGACTTCAGCCCTGGTCTACCTCCCCCAAGTGTCGCCACATTGACTGGTACCGTGCATCTCGCATCCACCAGATTCTCGCAACCTTAACCAGGTCATCGGTCCACCTAGTGGGAGGTCTTCCAACGCTGCGTTTGTAGTTAGTTAGTAGTGGTTAGATATTTGGTATGGGAACAACTAAGTGAAGACCGGTCCCCGCGGACTAAGATTCTTCGGCTTCCCCCACCATCTCACCCCCATTACCTCTTATATTGGAAGCTGAGTCCGATGAAGAGGAACCCGTGGAGACAGAGATCCAAAATTAATGACCACCGACCTTTGCAATTCTTTGAAAGATGACTTTGTCGAGAGTGTTCTTAGCTATGTTTGATGAAAATCGGTTCAGCCAGCCGTTCAAATGCTATGCGCATTTTACTCTTTGTTTTTTTTTTTCTCTTTTATAGGTTCGCTCTTGACCACTATTTCACCTGTTGGTAAGCGATTATGTGGTCGACGGTGAGACACGCTTGCCCAGAAATAACCTATTCACTCTTGACTTAAGGGTCTACATACCCTTTAGTGCCGTAAAACGGTAACTTTCTAAAGCATACTCATTAGTAACGGCTAGGTTAAAATGTTTGAAAAAAATACATATTTATTATTGATTCATGTACATAATTTTGAACACAAGGTTTTTTCGTGTAACTAATATAATAATAAATAATAATAAAATTGTTTATTAACCAACAGAAGCTACAGATATACATATAACAATACAAATGTTGCAAAATCAGTACAATAATTTATATAACCCTGCCTCTTAAACTAGGATCACCTGTATTTTAAGAGACAGTGTTCGGCCGAGCAGTTCCTTAAACATAATTTATTACAATAGGTGGACGGTACAAGTAAATTAGAATTTGTGTTGTAGATTTTTTTGTGTGAAGTGTGATAGTGAAGTGTGTATATGTGTATGTGAGTACATTGTGTGTGAGCGTGAATGTGTGTATGTGTGTGTGTGTGTGTGTGCGTGTTTTTGTGTGCGTATGTGTGTGATAGATGAAGTGTAGTGCGAGTATGAGCTGATGGTTAAGGAATATAGGCGTGTGTCCTTTAGTTGTTAGTATGTGTTAGAGAATGAGTACTTATGTTATTAGACAATGTATGTGAGTAAAGACTCTGTGTAGGCATAGTCCTTTTGTAATAGCCACTCTGTTACTAAGGCTTTAAGTTTGTGTACGTTTAGATTTATAATATTTATTTGTGAGTTAATTTTTTGGTATATGTGTGTACTTAGTGTGTAGAACTGGTGTGTTGCGAAGGTAGTTTTGTGTTGGATTCTTGGAAGAAGATATACTCGCTTATTTGGGTTTGGCGGAGGCAGACTGAGATGTATTCTTTGAAGTGATCGGAGCACATAGAGTTGCCGTACCGTCAGAACTTTACAGTCAGAGTACAACTCTGTGGTCGGGTACCTGTAAGGTTTTTTAGTCATGACTTTGAGAATGGCTCTTTGTGCTCTTTCCACTCTCAGAACACTAGTTTTGGTTGCACCACCCCACGCAGTTATGCAGTACCCAAGAACTGACTGACACAGAGCACAATAAACCATCCTCAGTGTGTCAAGATTAGCCGAATCTCTAAGGGACTTAAAGACGTGGATAAGGCGCATTGTTCGTGTGGTAACGGCTTCAATCTGTTTGTCCCATCTTAGGCCACTATCAATATGCACTCCAAGGTACTTTGCACTGTCAGCTCTGGCGAGTGCTGGACAGACACAGGGTTCGATTAAATTGGAGCATGAGTGAGCAACTACAGAGAAAGTATGAGAAGGTGCGGTGTTACGTCGGATTGCGAAAGGGAGGTATGTTGTTTTGCTTAAGTTGAGTGTCAGGAGGTTTGAACTGAGCCATTTCATTATTTTGCACATGGCATCTTCTGCGGTAGCCTTGACCATATCCCATGTAGGTCCGTAAACAAGTATCGCGGTATCATCAGCATACGCGTAGATGTTACTGTTGCTGAGGCACATCTTGCACAGGTCGTTAACATAAATTTGGAAAAGTGTAGGTCCAAGTATGCTTCCCTGAGGGACGCCATAGGTTACTGGTGCCTCGTCACTGTAGTGTGTGTCAATTTTGACCGCTTGTGTTCGATTTGTGAGGTAATTTTTGAACATTTCAAGCGGTATTCCACGTACACCGACGAGTTCCAGTTTAGCAATAAGTTTGGGAACAGAAACGGTGTCAAATGCTTTAGCAAGATCAAGTAGGATAACCAGACATTTTGATTTACTATCTAACTTTCTCGCAACCTGTTGCGTGAGATCCAGCACGGCATCTTCTGTCGACACACCTTGCCGAAATCCGTACTGATTCTCAGCTGTCTAGAAAGTCATGTTTGTCTAGAAAGCTCTTAAGACGTTTGTTTAAAATCTTTTCAAGAATTTTAGAGAGGGCTGGCAAGACTGATATTGGCCTATAATTATTGACACTGTCTCTGCTCCCCCCCTTATGAATAGGGTGAATTATTGCCTTTTTGAGAGCATCCGGAAATACACCTGTTTGGAAGCAACGGTTGCACAGGTAGGTTACTAGTGGGACCAGTACATGTCGGCTTTTCTTTAGCAGTATAGATGATATTCCGTCCCATCCCACAGCACTATCATCTCGCAATTGGAGTATGACAGACTCAACTTCTGCTTCGTCAACCTCCAGTATTACAAGAGAGTCGGATGGGGAGTTTTGAGAGCGGTCATGGCCTAAAGTAGGGGGACTAGGATTACTGGTGGTGGTGGTTGTACGAGCCTGTGATATTATTTTCGCGGCCAAATTTTTGCCTACGTTGCTAAAAAAGAGATTAACATCGTTAATCGATGATTTAGGGTCATCTCGTATTTTAAGCAGCTCTGAAGCACTGACATTAGTCTTTTGTGTATTGGTGATATTTTTAATTATTTTCCACATGCTTTTGGGGTTATTGTTTGCTTTTTCTAACTCACTTTTTTCGTAAGCTATTTTTAATTTTCGAAGCAAGTTATTGCAAAAATTCCTATACCGTGTATATGTGGTCTTAAGAATATGATTATTTGGAGCGTTTTTTGTTTTCATATGCATTAAATGATAAATGATTTTATTTCTGTAAGTTGGTTTGTACAAACGCTTTTACATGTCTAACATATTTTTTTTTTTAAACTAGATGAGGTCGGCGTTTCCTATCTGACTACTCTGAGAAGAAAGGCCGAAACAAACTCAGAGGTTACAGTCTCTTTTAAAGTCCTGACAAAATCTTGGTTCGATCATGTGAAGACCATGTAGACTGATGTCTGAAATGGTCTTTTGAGGAAAGAACCAGCCAGATTGAGTGGACCTGTCCAGTCAGTGCACGCATTTGTCAATAACCGAGCAGCTCAACTCAGAATTTAAGGAGCTCAACGATTCGACGAACAATACCAAAGAAAGGACATTCGGGTAGGCCGCATAAACTACTCAAACTGCCAGACCATGATTAAAAACTAAGATAAATTAAAAAACAAAATAATGATCCACATAGTCTTCACATTCACAATAATTAAAATAAAATAATATAATACTTTAAAAAGTAAATATTCTTGTCATTGCAAGAAAACAAATAAAAAAAAAAAAAAAAAAATTTAAAAAATAACTAAATTCATGGTGCAAAATATTTAAACAAAAAAAAAAACTAAATTAATTTAATTGGAGCAGCTCACTCCGAAGCCGTTTTATCCTCAACGTAATCTTTAATGCTATAAAACGCTTTTTGGCACAACTTACGTTTAATGAATGATTTAAATTTATTAAGACTTAGATTTTGTACGTGGCTTGGAAGCATATTATAAAAGCGCACACATTGTCATCTAAACGAGCCACCTATTTTCTTGAGCCTTGTTGTAGGTATTACAAATTTGTGTTTGTTCCTAGTATTTATATTATGGATATCACTGTATTTTTTAAACAATTTTATATTTTTATGGGCATATAAAAGATTTTCATAAATATACTGAGAAGGCACAGTCATTACATTAATCTCCTTAAATTTCTCTCTGAGAGAGTGTCTCGGGCTTAATTTATAAATTGATCGAACAGCTCTTTTCTGCAAAACAAAGATAGTCTGGATGTCGGCGGCATTTCCCCACAACAGAATACCGTACGACATTACACTATGAAAATAGCTAAAGTATACTAAACGGGCTGTCTCTATGTCCGTTAAATTACGAATTTTTCTAACAGCATATGCTGCGGAGCTTAGCTTCTTTGACAATTTATCTATATGTGGGCCCCACTGAAGCTTAGCATCCAAAGTTAAACCTAAGAATACTGTGCTATTTTCAGGATTCAATTCTTCGCCCTTTATCAGCACGTCAGTTTTCACCTGCCTAACGTGAGGCAGGGTAAACTTAATGCATTTCGTTTTTTTTTCATTAAGAAGTAAATTGTTAACATTGAACCAGTTAACTACTTTTGAGATCGCGCTATTTACATCGTCAGTAACCAGCTGCTGACGTTTAAGTTTAAACAAAAGTGAAGTATCATCCGCAAACAAAACTATATTATGGTTATCCTTTATGAGGTAAGGCAAATCATTAATATAAATAAGAAACAAGAAAGGACCAAGAATCGAGCCCTGCGGGACTCCCATTGCTACTATAGATCCAGGAGATCTTTTTCCATTAACGTCAACGCTCTGAATCCTATTACTCAAGTATGAAGTAAGAAGATCCTGAGCGCTGTTCCGGATCCCGTAGTGGCGGAGTTTCCTGATTAGGGTTTCATGAAGAACACAATCAAATGCCTTGGACAAATCACAAAAGATGCCCAAGGCATTGCACTTATCCTCCCATGCATTATAAATATGGCCCAAAAGCTCAACACAAGGGGTCGTTCAACTACTGATGCCGATCAGTAGTTGAACGACCCCTTGTAAAACCGAACTGTTTGCTATGTAATAATTTATGTTTATTAAAAAATCTTTGCAATTGCTCTAAAATTAATTTCTCAAATATTTTACTAAAAGTAGGTAGTACTGAAATAGGTCTATAATTTGTAGGGTCTGATGTACTACCTGATTTAAACAAAGGTATTATTTTACTATGTTTCATTAGGTCAGGAAACTCCCCACAGTCGATACAATTATTAAAGATAATAGCTAAACTAGGTGCGACAATATCAATAATAGACTTGGCGACTTCAACAGAATGACCCCACAGATCACCAGTCTTTTTAACATTTAATGTGTGAAAGGTTTTAATTATGTCTCTACAGTAATATGTAATAAGTTAAGTAATATGTTCAAAAATAAATTCCGAATCGCATTGCATCGCATTTTATCCCGATTTTTGATACATTTCAAGAGCCCAGGAGTCATCCATGGTTTTATTGTTCGTTTTTGTCTAGGGATTTTAACTAATTTTGTATGTTTTAAGATAACTGATTTAATAATACTAATAAATTTGGTCATACATTCGTTTACATCTTCATTTTGGTATATAATTGTGAAGTCCGTGTCTTCCAGCTCAAGTATAATGGCTTCATAATCAAGACGGGTGACGACTTGGCAAACTTTCCTAATAGGAGCACCGTTAGCTAGAGACAATAGAATAGGCTTGTGGTCCGTAATATGTGATTCCAGAACTAGTGTGGTTGCACGAAGGTTTGACTTAAGGAGTAAGTGGTCAATGCAGTGCTCTAGTCGGGTAGGAAATAGGTGTGTTGGCATGAGCCCGTAGGAGGCATTTATCATAAGATATTCTAAGCTCCGGTCGTTTCTATTACTTGGGTATATATCGATATTTAGATCGCCTACGAGTACAACACTAGTACAGGAGGATATTTTATCATATAGTTTGACTAGGCTCTCAGTGAAATTATCAAATTTTTCTTTTGAATTAAGCGATGGAGAACGGTACACGGCAAGAACTGCTAACCTTTTTTCGATCTGAAAAACAAGACAATTCCCACCCACAAAAATGGGCTCCCAAACAGAACCATGTAAACCTTGTTTCGTGTAGATTATTACACCATCGTTTTGGTTCGTATTTCTCGAAGTCGAGTGGGAGTCAAATCCATCCAAAACAGGTAGGTTATGGACTTTACCAAGCCAGCATTCCGTCAAGATAACAATGTCAAAATTGATTTTGGTCATATTTAATAGAACTCGGAGTTGAGTAAAATTTTTGTTTACACTACGTATATTAATATGTAATAAGTTTAAGCTGCTATCGGATTTGTTGATATACTTGAGGCAATCTTCAGGTTCACAACAAAAAGAATTACCCAACTGAAGATTATCAAGTTCATTGTTAATGACGTTTATGGATGCCATTGAGAATTATTAAAAGGTGGGTTGGGACATTACATGGATTTGTGCTGAATCGCTCATATATCGGAAAAAATAACTAAAAGTAGGAAATATTAATTCTGGTTTGCTGTTTGAAAGAGGCATGTGTGTAGTATGTGTTAGTAAGTGAGTTATGGTGTTGAGTGTAGGAAAAACGTTTGAGAGAAATTGTGTTGAACTTAACCGTAAGGGCAAGCCCGTGTAATAACATTTTACAGAGTATTATAATTATAAGAACAGCTATACTATACTTGACATTAGTTGCTAGCTTTGTAGGTTTCCCGCAGTTGCTGAAAAGTGTTTTCACTTTTGACAACAGTATACTTATCGCCTTCCTTTTTACGCAGGAGAATTCGGCCATTCGCAATCCAGCAGTATTGAAAGTTTTCCGATCTGGCGAAGTCACGTGCAAGAAAAAGGAGTCTTTTCGCTTTTGGGGTCAAATGGTCCGACACGAACAGTGATATTTCAGGCCCTTCTAGACTAAGGTGTTTTGTGTTAATTTGTCTATCAGGTTTCGAGATATTATATTGCTTTGTTTCTCTTAGGAACTTGTCTTTGGCAAAGGTATTGGTAAATTCAGTGACCACGGCTGATGTTGTCGCGTTCGCCTTAGATGGCAATCTGTATATGTCTTTAATTTCCTTAGGAGAGCAATTACTATCGATACTTTTCATCAGGCTGGTAACCATGTTAAGTAGGTCTTCCTTTTTCTCCTTTTTCTTCTTCGGGACGCCTCTAATTTCAATGCATGTCTTTCTAATGATTCTTTCTAAACCCTCACTTTTCTCTTCGAGCTCCTCAATTTTTGCACGTGTATTAATCCGTTCATGGTCTAGAATATCAATCTTTTTATCTAGGTCCTTTATTTGTGCTGATAATTCTCCTAACGATTTTTCAATTTCATCGTTTGAGACTTGTAATCCAGTTTTAATTTCGGCCAATCCTTTTTCAAGATTTGCCAGTTTAGAAATACCCTTGTCGAGTTTTTGCAGTTTCTCATCTTGCTGTTTCATCCAGTTTGAAAGCATATCCTTAATCTCATCCTTAAACGCATCAAATATATTACAATCGTCATCATCTAGTCGAATACGTTTGGGATTAAATCTCATTGTAACGTTGGTCGCAGGTGTCGACGAGCTGCTCATAACAGATCTATTTATGTTAGAGTCTGATGCAGACAGTCCTTGCGGTGGAGTACGAGTCGAATTCATATTGAATGGGTTTAAGACTCACTGTTCCTTGCGCAGACTATTGCTATAATAGTTTTGCTTTAAAAAAATAATTATCAACACGATATTTTTTCGCAACTTTTGGAAACTCCTCCAAAACGACTTGGATGTTTAAAAATATTTTTACACAGAAAAATTGATGGCTGGAATTTCTTCATAACTAACATAGCATATGTAAATCAAATAATATTTTGCAAACAAAACTGTTGAAAAGGAGGTTCAATATTGATATTTTGGCATCGAGCGGGCGCACGGCCAGTACTGCGTTAACATTGGGGAGGTATATAGCGCCTTAAAGACTCCTAGAACACTTGTATTGGGGTTGTTGTAGAAGATTTAGATGAAAAACATAATAAACGTCTATTTTCCACCTACAGACTGAACAAGCCGGTCCGGATGCTGACACAGAGCTGCTCAGTCAGCTGACCGGCATACCGCACACAGCAGATGAGCTGCTATTCGCTGTACCCGTCGTGGCGCCCTACTCCGCGCTTATCAACTACAAGTGAGTACAAATTTCGCCTCTATAACGTAGTAATAAGGGTGGTTTTTCTGGAACCGAAAATTTTATAACATGTCATGTACACCCTCACTGTGTCCGCGTGGTGGATTATTTTTAGGCAAATGCCTCAGAGCGGAGGCCTGTGTCCCAACAGTGGGAATCACAAGATTATGCTAAGGGCTGTTTTCTCAGTTCAATCTAAAACCAACAGTTCAGGAAAAACAGGTATGCTTGAACGGGACACCTTTGGTGAAATAATAGTATATTATGCAACTAGTGAATAAAAGACGGATTTAAATCGAGGGCTATAGATGAATCACGAGCAAGTGAAGCATTCTAACGACTGAATCACGACCGTAGGGAGTGATTCATGATGATTGAATCACGAGCATAGCGAGTGATTCAAGTGTTAGAATCAAGAGCGACGCGAGTGATTCATGGCCCTCGATATAAATCCGTTTTATTCAAGAGTTGCATACTATATTTTATACCATGACTTCGAGAAAAAGAAAGATCTAAGCGAAAAGCACAAGGGATATTACGAGTAATAAATAAATGGTTTATTTCCTTAAAAATTTACAAAAAATTTGAAACCTTGACCCCTGAGCTAGGTAACAGCACCTGTGTTTCAGGGGCCAGTGACCACCTCCGTTACGTTACATAATTATAGTGAATTAAACACCATTGCAAATATTATTAGAATTACAATCCAAATAAATATTCAATAAATATCCTAGACTAAAATCAAAAACATTATTAAAATCCTAAATATAAACAAAATTAAAATCGAAGATGGAGTTTGAAAGTCGAGTATACTCTGCACAAGAAGTTTGTGCCGAGTATTTTTTGCGCAAGGAGGCGCAAGGCGGTTAGGTAGCATTGAGATGAAGTTCGAATATATTGGTGTGTTCTAAATTCAAACACCAAAACAGTGATTAAAAGTGCTTTTTATTCACTGTTTTCAGTGAATAAAATAAGCTTTTTAGAGGGGGAATGGTATAAATGTTTTTTTTTTTAATGGTTTTGAAATCGCTCCAGCTGAACTGAACCGATTTCAAAAATTCTTTCACCATCGAGAAGCTACACTATCCCCAGATGACATAGGCAACTTTTTATCCCTGTATTCCCACGGGAACGGGAACTGCGCGGGTGATACCTCGAGGCATCCACTAATGTATATTATTATTCTTATGTGAATTATGTTTCCACCAGATACAAAGTGAAGCTGACTCCGGGCACCGGTAAGCGCGGCAAGGCAGCTAAGACGGCAGTACAAGTGTTCCTGCGCGACAAGGCGGGCAGTCCGCGCGAGAGGGACCTGCTCAAGGCCGTGAAGGAAGAAAACGTTGCTCGGAACTTCCCCGGGAAGGTCAAACTGTCCGCGCCACAGTTGCATAAGAATAAGAAGAAATAGGGGTTGAATATGAAGTTTGTAGGTCCATCTCTGCTCACCCTTTGGGGTACAGGCGTAATGTTACATTTTGTATTATGATGCTTGTATACACCGTAAAATTTTGGTGGGTCGATCAAGTACATGAAACAGTATCGATTTGTAAAGATGACATAAAAAAAACACCGCCCAAGTGCTAGTCGGATTCGCGCACGAAGGGTTCCGTACCACTATCCCAAAAAAATAGCAAAAACTTCACATTTGTTGTATGGGAGCCCCACTTAAATATTTATTTTATTTTGTTTTTAGTATTTGTTGTTATAGCGGCAACAGAAATATATCATCTGTGAAAATTTCAACTGTCTAGCTTTCACGGTTCATGAGATACAGCCTGGTGACAGACAGGCACACAGGCAGTGGAGTCTAAGTAGTAAAAACTGGACCCGATTGGGTCCCACGGAACCCTAAAAACACAAAAAAAAAACTGATTTCCATAGCAAAACACTAAAAAGTGCAAAAATAACTTTCGGTTTAGAATTCGGTGTTGTAAAATGATAACACAAGATATACCAGATACACCGACTGCCGAAACGAACGTTACTTTTGCATTTTTTTTGTGTTTTGCTTTGGAAATCGGTAATTCTTTTTGTTTTTAGGGTTCCGTACCCAAAGGGTAAAAACGGGACCCTATTACTAAGACTCCGCGGTCCGTCTTGTCTGTCTGTCACCAGGCTGTATCTCATGAACCGTGATAGCTAGACAGTTGAAATTTTCACAGATGATGTATTTCTGTTGCCGCTATAACAACAAATACTGAAAACAGAATAAAATAAATATTTAAGTGGGGCTCCCATACAACAAACGTGATATTTTTGCCGTTTTTTTACGATAATGGTACGGAACCCTTCGTGCGCGAGTCCGACTCGCACTTGGCCGGTTTTTTTTTAATTGTATTTACAAATCAATACTGTTTCGTGTACCGTATCGACCTTCCACGGGATTTAAACGACCAAAATTTTACGGTGTATGTATATCACTGGTTTAGAGTTTATTATAAACTCTCGATAAATTACAAATGGAAAATTTCAAATACAATAATATCCAATCCAGATTCGATAGTTTACAATATATCGTTGACTTATAATGTATGAAGAGTTTGCAATAATCCGCTGACATGCACAAGCTGGACAATTGTGTTACTCATTTTTGTACGAAATCCGATATTATTATCATTATCATCGTATCAGCCGAAAGACGTCCACTGCTGGACATAGGCCGCCCCCAAGCGTCGCCACATTGACCAAAATCAAAATTTCTTTATTCAATTGGGCCATTAAGCGCCACTTTCGAACGTCCCATCCAGCGGATTCCCGCAACCCTAACCAGATACAAGTTTAATTCGATGTCAGCGAAGACAATATTTATTTATTTATTCGCAATTATGTAAATAACACCTTAACAGCTATTACGCCAATGCAATGTTACACCACAAAGATATTACTACTAACAGAAATTCAATTACAATTAAAATACAATCAAAAATACAATTAAATTACAATTAAACAAAAATTAAAATACAATCCAATACGATTCAAATACAAAATAGTCGAAATGCCAAAAATATAAGCCAATAATATAACGCTTGCCGAGGTCGGTTCGTGGATGGGTGACCATTTCAACATACCGAGTTGCCTCCGTGCCTCGGAAAGCACGTTAAGCCGTTGGTCCCGGCTGTTATTTGAAGGTCTTTGACAGTCGTTACGAGTAGTCAGAAGCCAGAGATCTGACACCAGTCTTGCCAAGGGGTATCGTGTTACCCAGTTACTGGGTTGTGGAGGTCAGGTAGGCAGTCGTTCCATGTAAAACACTGGTACTCAGCTGAATCCGGTAAGACTGGAAGCCGACCTCAACGACATTTGGGAAAAGGCTAGGCAGATAATGATGCTAAAATATAAGGTACTAGCGGACGCCTCGCGGTTTCACCCTTTAATTCTCGTTCCAGTGGGAAAAAAACAAAAAAAAAGTACCCTATATCACCCGCAGGCTTATTACGTATGAAACAGCAATTAACAATATTTGCGCAGAGATTGTACAATCATCGCGCGAATATCGCTTTACGTCAAAAAATTGGAAGGCTTATTTTTCCGAAATAATTGCTCTTCAATCGCGAATCTGCATTATATATGAGGTATTGCCACACCATAATAATTTTACGACAGCACTGCTAACAATAAAAATCTGTTAACTGAAATGTGCATTTATCGCAAGGTGATCGCGATAATTTCGTATTACGTATGGTTTTTGACAGCAGAGCGACAGCGATCGGCGAGCAAATGTGGCTGTCAAATTGCGATTACTTTTTCCCTTGTTGTTGGTCGATTGCCAATCGCTCGCTGATGGCTGAGTAGGTACACAGGTTTTTGGCGGCTTTTTAGTGTGTTATTTTGTGGCTACTTTAATTATCTGCAAAAAAAAATTGAGTCTCTAATGTCTACGCAACTAGACTATTTGTTGTATCATTGAAACAGAAGTGATCACGGTAAAGTGGAGGATTTTTATATACTGTAGTATTGGCTACCTCAGCGAAGCTTATTTGTTTACTACTAAATACTTACAAACACATGAGATTTTTTTTGTTATATGGCATCACCGATGTCGACTATTCTGCCAATGTCTAAATTAAATTTGAAAAATCTTTCTTACGTTGCATAGCTCAAATACGAGATAATGTAGTCTATTAAGTGATGTTCTAATGCGTTATCGATTAGATTTCTTAAAACAATCGAAAATTCGAAGAAATTTTAATTGATTTTACACATTGACATTTATGTAAATAAAATGCAAATATCAAATTTTCACTGCCATATTTACTTTACACAAATACTTTACATCTGCGAATATTAATTTATCGGAATATTGGAAGTAATTAAATTGACTATTGTAAAAAAACAGCCTGCCAGCCAGTGTTGCTCTTTCATAAGCTGGTTAATTCATCAAACGATACATTTTATAAATCATCGGACAGTTAAAATTGCTTCTGTTAAAAGTGACTGTAAAAAAAAAGACTTGACTTAAAGGCCTCAGTAGCCAGGTCACTAAATTGATCGCGCAATAATTGTACAATTATTGCTACTTGCTGTTCCTTACGTAATAAGCCCGCCGGAGTTAGTGTAGCTTCCCAACGGTGAAAGAATTTTTGAAATCGGTCCTGCTGTTTCGGAGTCTATATGGAACATACATACATACTTTCTCTTATATATTAACCTTCCCCCCCCCCCCAAACCCGCGGCTTCGCTCCCGCCAACTGGCTGGTCTACCTACCTATCTACCCTACCTACCTGCCCACTAACCTTGCCACTACCAAATAATGAATTTTATAGATAAAAATTTTCTACTTTGGGTTACAATTTTGCTACTGTCGGTGTTTTGTTGGTTACATTTCGGGGAGTGTGCGTTGGAATTGCATGAACTGATTCCTCCTAGCCCGTTCCATCATCGGACGACAAGACGTACGGGTACACGTACATGGTGGATATCCCACCCATACACACCAAACGTTTTATGCGAACAGCAAAAGAGTGGCATTCCCTGCCGGAGTCTGTATTTCCGGATAGCTACAGTCTTTAAGTCAAGAGTGAATAGGTTACTTCTTTTTTTTTTTTCTTTCGTTTGTTTTAAGGGTCTTTTACGCATAGCGTATGTCAGTCCCATCGTATTCTAAACAATTTTACTTTCACAACACGTAGGCCATGAATTTGCACAAACCGTTCGCATCGGCGTCATTTGATTGGGATAGAATTGTATAGAACATGCTTACATCAGTTCTGTTCAAATTCAGGGACCTTACTAGATTATTTCTACTGGACTCATATTGGACACATTCCATCAATACATGTTGTAGGTCCTCGACAACTCCACATTCCTCACAATTGGGTGAAGCGATTTTCTTCGTCATGAAGGCAAATTTCTTGCATGGAATGTGTCCAGATCTGAGTCTAAGAGCAGTAACAATAAGTTTTCTACTAGCATCCCTATTCATGAACCAGGGAACGGGAAGAGGTTCACACTGTATGGTTTTATACCATAAACCTTTCTCTAATGACCGTTTATAGACCGGCTACTTCTAGGCAAGCGTGCTTCACCGTCGACCACATCATCGCTTACCATCAGGTGAGATAGTGGTCAAACACGAGCCTATTGCGAAAAAAAAAAAGGGTCTCAAATTTTTTGAAAATAATTTATAGCCAATGTTACTCGAGAGTAATGTAGCTTTCTATTGGTGAAAGAATTTTTAAAATCGGTACAGTAGTTTCGGAGCCTATTCGGTATAAACAAACAAACACGTAAACAAACAATAAAATCTTTCCTCTTTATAATATTGGTAGGTAGGTATAGATAGGCTTGGCAATCTGATACACTTTGACATTTGACCAATCATTTGTTAAGAGCTTCAGGTCATCGGTCCACCTGGTGGAAGGCCTTCCAACGTATCGTCTTCCGGTTCGCGGCCGCCATTCCAGGGGGGAGACCATAAGCTCTTAGAGTAAGGTTATTTTGAGATCGAGTAAGTGACAGATGCATACACGTCATATACATCTGTCCCTTACACACACTCAAAATAACCTTACTCTAAGAGCTTATGGTCACCCCCCTGAACCTTTCTGCCCCATCGGCCATCCGTTCTGCGAGCAATGTGCCCTGCACACTGCCACCGGGGTTCAATATGAAGTAAATACATTATACAAGCTTTCGCGTTAAGAAAATAGTGAGTCATCGTTGTCAGCCGGCCTCTCGACCAATCGGGTCGCAACAAATTAGAAAGTTTGCGACCCGATTGGTCGACGGGCCGGCTGACAACGATGACTCACTGTTTTCTTAACGCGAATGAACTAAAGCACTATGTTCATAGATTTAAATAGTAAAGATACGGCCGTCCAAACGTTCACCAAACAAGACACACGGAATTTGAAGACTTCACGGGAAAAACAACTTAAGTTATTTATTTTGTTACTTCGGAAGAATCCCACTCGAGTAAACTCGCGCTGGACGCAACTCGGGTTAACTCGTGTTGCCCATCACTACTACAGCTCCGAGTTTCGGTCTCTCGTGGGTACGAGGCGCAACTAAATGCGAATACGCAAATTGTAGAATAAACTAACAATAAAAATATTCAGATATATAAATATAAATGTTTCTAAAATCGTGAATAAAAAATGGCGTCCTTGCCAGCAGGTGTTCAGTATGGGTTATCATCAGAGTCTACTTAAATAGACAACAAGGAACTAGTGTTTGTGAAATTAACGGATTGATAGTCTGTCATACAATATTGTCAATAATTGAAAAATAGTGAATAAGAAATGGCGGCCTTGCCAGCAGGTGTTCAGTATGGGTTATCATCGGAGTCTACTTAAATAGACAACAAAGAACTAGTGTTTGTGAAATTAACGGATTGACAGTTTGTCATACAATATTGTCAATAATTGAAAAATAGTGATAAAGAAATGGCGGCCTCGCCAGCAGGTGTTCAGTATGGGTTATCATCAGAGTCTACTTAAATAGACAACAAAGAACTAGTGTTTGTGAAATTAACGGATTGACAGTTTGTCATACAATATTGTCAATAATTGAAAAATAGTGATAAAGAAATGGCGGCCTCGCCAGCAGGTGTTCAGTATGGGTTATCATCGGAGTCTACTTAAATAGATAACAAGGAACTAGTGTTTGTGAAATTAACGGATTGACAGTTTGTCATACAATATTGTCAATAATTGAAAAATAGTGATAAAGAAATGGCGGCCTCGCCAGCAGGTGTTCAGTATGGGTTATCATCAGAGTCTACTTAAATAGACAACGAGGAACTAGTGTTTGTGAAATTAACGGATTGACAGTTTTTCATACAACATTGTCAATAATTGAAAAATAGTGGTAAAGAAATGGCGGCCTTGCCAGCAGGTGTTCAGTATGGAGTCTACTTAAATAGACAACAAGGAACTAGTGTTTGTGAAATTAACGGATTGACAGTTTGTCATACAATATTGTCAATAATTGAAAAATAGTGAATAAGAAATGGCGGCCTTGCCAGCAGGTGTTCAGTATGGGTTATCATCGGAGTCTACTTAAATAGACAACAAGGAACTAGTGTTTGTGAAATTAACGGGTTCAAAGCTGAAAGCCATCGAAGACTTTCTTAGCAGTAAAGGGGATAATTCAAATTGTGACGTTAGCACGGTTCGCCCTGTCTTATATAAGTATATTATAAAGAGGAAAGATTTTTTTGTTTGTTTGTTTGTACCGAATAGGCTCCGAAACTATCTTATATAAGTATATAAGTCAATGATTGTGTTACTGATTTTTTTAAATGTATGAGATCCGATTATTATTATTATTTCGTTTATTCAATTTTGTGCACATTTCATATTTACATTTTTAAATATTTCTTTATAAAAACAAATCATAATAAAAAAACATTTAAAAATATAAAAAGTAATGGTTTTCCGCCGGTGTCGGGAGCAGGGTCCAAGCTACCGGTGGTTAGGGCTCCAGAGACAGGAACCTCCTCACGATGCGAGCCGTATCGAGGAGTACTGCCTTCTGTATCAGGCCCTTGATCCAACCGCGCAATGACAGCCTCGACAGATGGTCGTCGAGACTCTTGGCCATCAGGCCGTTGGCCGTAACGACAATCGGCACAATGATCGCCGAGTCCACATTCCACATGTCGACAACCTCGTGTGCCAAGTCGAGATACTTGATTTGTTTCTCTTTCTCAGCTTTCACGAGGTTCTCGTCATGTGGGATGGTGACATCGATTATCATTGTGCGGCGCGCTAATCGGTCTATCACCACTATATCCGGCTTATTGGCAACAATAGTCCTATCAGTGATGATAGACCGATCCCAGTACAACGTGACATGGTCATTTTCGAGAACTGGGTCGGGCACATACTTGTAATACGGTACCTCAGAATCCACTAGATTGTACTTCAAAGCAAGTTGCTGGTGAATAATCCTGGCCACTTGGTTATGCCTGTGTAAGTACTCGCCATTAGCCAGACGAGAACAACCAGAGATAATATGTCTGATGGATTCACCCGGACGGTGGCATGCCCGACACACGTCAACCGTTCCGTCCTTCATTATATGTCTCCGGTAGTTATTCGTCAGGATAACTTCGTCCATAATTGCACAGACAAAACCTTCAGTTTCCCCGAAAAGGTCACCGAAACGTAGCCAGGATACAGACGCTTGGAAATCTACATCGGGCCCATGGAGAGCCCGATAGAAGCGTCCGTGTAGTTCCTTGCCTTGCCATACCTCTTTGCGTTCATCAGTAGTTAGTATTACAGGCTTGCGCCAGTTCTCTTTAGCCATGGTCAACGGGGTGAGTCCCTTGTCCACTGCGACCACATCCCGATGCATACCCACTTCAGTTTTTAAAAAGTATTCTCTGAGGCTGCACACCTCGCGGTTGTGAAGAGTTTTGGCGTTTAAAAAGCCTCGACCCCCACATTTCCGCGGGATGTACAGTCTCATCACTGATGATCGTGGGTGATGAATCCGGTTTGCGGTCAGCAGTGTCCGGACCCTCCTATCAAGGGCGTCGAGCTCAGTCTGAGTCCATTTGAGTATGCCGAAAGAGTACATCAAAACCGGCATGACCCAACTGTTGAAGGCGCGCACCTTATTTCCACCTGACAAAAGGCTATTTAATACCTTTTTCAGGCGGCCAAAGAAACGCTCCTTCAGCAGTTGCTTCATGTCAGTACTGTTAATGCCCAACGCTTCCGACATACCCAAATACTTGTAAGTTTCGTTCGAGGAGAGGTGTCTGAGGTGTATGGAATCAGAGAGTTGAATTCCCTCGGATTCCATAATCTCCCCTTGCTTTACATGCATGACTGCACATTTGTCCACACCAAATTCCATCCTGATGGAGTCACTGAAGGTTTCAGTTACCTTCAGTAGCTCCGTCAGTTGGAATTTGTTGCGGGTAAAGAGTTTCAGATCATCCATGTAAAGGAGATGAGATATAACCTGACCACCTCTTCTCAGCCGATAGCCTAGACCTGAATCCTCCAGCAGTGTACTTAGAGGATTCAGGGCTAAGCAGAACCAAAGTGGACTCAAACTGTCGCCCTGAAATATCCCCCGCTTAATCCATACAGGCTCATCATCCCCCTGAATCAGTCGACATCCTGGATATCGAAGGACCGTCTTCCATTGCCCCATACATGACTCAAGGAAGGTGCGTAGAGTTGCATCTATTTTGTACAACTCCAGCACCCTCATGAGCCATGTATGCGGCACAGAGTCGTAGGCCTTCTTGTAGTCTATCCAGCATGTCGACAGATCCTTGCGGGATCGACGAACCTGCTGGCTTATGGCCATGTCAATGAGGAGTAGCTCCTTAGTGCCGCGGGACCCATTCCTACATCCATTCTGAGAGGCAGACATTATTAAGTTATTCTCAATGTGTACATTAATTTTTCCTCTCAGGATGGATGTAAGAAGTTTATAAACCGTCGACAAACATGTTATTGGTCTATAATTCTTGGGTTCCGCGGGACTACCTTTATTATTATTATTATTACGTTAACGTTGGGTTGTGGACGTGGGTGTCCCTAATATACAATACCATTTACTTGTATCTGGTACGTCAAATTTCTATATATTATTATTTAATATTCGAAATTAACTCTGTTTATTTGTTACTTTTTCTCGGCTGCACGGTTCTGGATGAAACTTGGCACACGAGTAGACCGTGGATTAGGACAAATAAAACTTTTTATCCCAGGAGTATGTTCCCTTGGTATAATTTCCTACTTTATTAGTGTCTCATCGATTCAAAAACCCGATACCCATGCCTACATCTGTAACTGCGCAAGTGAATTCGGCAATGCAAAGGGTTTGACCTGCGGTAAATCGACCAATCACATAGAAGGAAATCCACATCGCGTCTTTCATCTCGCATGTCTATTGATGGCGGTCAAACCTTGTCTAATTCACTTACTCAATTAGGCTGGTCTATGCGATATATCAGTATAGTTCTCGCCAATCTTCTCGGCCGCCCTGAAGTTGCCTTTTCGACGCGCAAGGCACGAAACGGTGCTGTTTTTGTAAGAGATTTACTACTGCGCAGCCATTGTAGTCAACTTCAGGGCGGCTGAGAAGTTTGGCGAGAACTTTACTCAAATTATTAAAGTCGTCTGTTTTTAACCCTCTCGCCGGAAAAAGATGGGTGTTATAAGTTTCACGTGTGTTGCTGTGGTGTTTGTCTGTGGCATCATAGCGCCTAAATGGATGAATCGATTTTGATTTAGTTTTTCTTGTTTGAAAGGTGATTTTGTCGAGAGTATTCTTAGCTATGTTTGAATAAAATCGGTTCAGCCGTTCAAAAGTTATGGGCGTTTTACTGTTTGAATCGGGGTGTTTTCGCAAGATAAATGTGTCGGGGGTTTTTTAAATTTTGAAATTTTACTTGTTAATTAACTAATGACATTTAAAGATGCTGATACACTTGAGCATTCACTTGTAACAGAACATCGTGCATACGCAGTTTTTAAATTGATCGAACTGACCAACGAACAGAGCGAAGCATAGAGCCAAACATCGCTACGAACATTATCACGATCATTCGCTCTAGTAAATGCTCGTCAAAAAATGTATTCTTCGGCGGAACAATGACAAAATTGCTCGGTTCTGAAAAAGCTCAAAGCAAATTTACGGTCTCTTCGCTAGAATGCTCGCTAAAACGCTCATATTTATTCAAACATTCGCTAGAATGCTCATTACAAGTGAATGCTCAAGTCTTATCAGCGGCTTTTCAATAAATCAATATCAATGGTATTGAATTACCGATGCAAAAGTAGCATGTCTGCTAAGTTAAGGACCTTCATACTTTATTTATTATTTTATGTAAATAAAAGTTATCCATCTAAAACGATGTAAAACATTGTTATTCCATAATAAAAGCAATACAATCATATTTTTTTGTTTGTTTTATTTTTAACAACTAGTGGCCCATTCAACCATCTGGTTCTGGAATAATGTACTACAGGTACATTGGTAAGATTTTTTCATAAAGGTGTATTGGTTCTAAAGATTATTCGTCTGAACAAACTCACAAAATTTGGGCTCTCTTTATTATACATACATAAACTCACGCCTTTTTCCCATGGGGGTAGGCAGAAACTACAGAACGCCACCTGCTACGATCCTTACATACTTCTTTTGCTTCATACACATTCATACATCTAGTCATACACACAGTCTCTTTATATAATATTAGTTAAGATTAAAACAAAAGTCATTCACATAAAATAAACAATTATGAACTTTATTACTATTAAAATATCATTCATATTCGCATGAGTGAATGTGATCAAGTGTTTCAGACGATTATGAACATTATTGACCTGAGAATATTGTTCTCTAGAAATAATTGAGCTAGGGCACAGTAAAACTATACAAACAGTATGGAAACTACCTACAGACGCTCGAAACGGCACACTAACACAAACGTAAGTGACCACTCGTCGCGAAGCGGCACTTAGTACTGACATTACCTCGAAAGTGCCCGAGCGGTGTCGTCGGTGCGTACTATGATTGTGCCGGTTCGAGCATTTGTAGGTAGTTTCCATACTGTTTGTATATTTTTACTGTGGCTAGGGCCAGATTGGTATACCTACCGCACTTGTAATTTTTCATACCATTGTGAACCTTAATACAATGCGAATAATGTTCAATTTTGTATGAAGCGCTTGTTCGCAAATGAACCTTAGGCTATGAAAATAAAGTTACTCTTCTTCTTCAATGCTGAAGCTAGTCTTCTTCATCTTCCTCTCCTTCTTCTCCGAAGCCCTCCCCTTCGCCCATGAGCTCCGGGGGCGGAACAGGGGGTAAGTGCGCGATGCGGTATGCCTGGAACATGAACACTTTATAATAAGAAAGAAACACGAGTTTAAAAGAGCGTCAGGTTAAGAAAGAAAAACGTTTATTTGCGCCGCATAGCATAAAAAAAACGGCCAAGTGCGAGTCGGACTCGCGCACGAAGGGTTCCGTACCATTATCGTATAAAAACGGCAAAAAAATCACGTTTGTTGTATGGGAGCCCCACATAAATATCAATTTCATTCTGTTTTTAATATGTGTTGTTATAGCGGCAACAGAAATACATAATCTGTGAAAATTTCAACTGTCTAGCTATCACGGTTTAAGAGATACAACCTGGTAACAGACAGACGGACTGCGGAGTCTTAGTGATATGGTCCCGTTTTTACCCTTTGGGTACGGAACCCTAAAAACAAAGGAAAACTTAAATACTAATACAATGTATGTCTCAGAACCACGCAAAACGGTTAACACTCAGCATAATGCTGGGATTCGCGTGGAGACAGGCCTGGGCCTGCAGTCTCGACATAGCTAACGATCGATACGTTAAGTAACATTCGTTAACTCTTACCACAAAATAGTAAGTATACAGAAGGGCCACTCCCGCCGTTTGGAAAATTTACAACTAAACTTGACAGATTCACTAGGGTTGTAGTGTTCGTGATATTAAATGGATATTTGATGCCCTGTCTACCCTCTAAGGCATGTAAGCATGATATGATGTATGTTTAGACGAATCTATGTATTTATGTTTGTAACTTGGGCAATTTTGTTTAGCTGTCAATTTTCCAAACGGCGGGAGTGGCCCTTCTGTATACTTACTATTTTGTGGTAAGAGTTAACGAATGTTACTTAAAGTAACGATCGTTAGCTATGTCGAGACTGCAGGCCCTGCAGGCGGTAGGGAGGTGATAGCGAGAAAGTTGAAATTTTCACAGATGATGTATTTCTGCTACCGCTTTAACAACAAATACTAAAAAAAAGCTAATTTAGAAATAAATAAACCCGAAACTAAAAAGCTGTAAACAAGAAAAATCATGCTGTGCTGTCGGAGGATATCTATTCGCGAACTGCCTGATCCTCCGACTGCACAGCATGTTTTTTTTTTGTTTACAGCTTTTTAGTTAGCTTCTGATGTAGTCGGGTTTTTGATTTTTATATTAGCTTTTTTTATTTACAACTTTTTAGTGAATACTTAAAAAAAAAAAACTTTTAAACATATAAGTGGAATATATTTTTGTAATCACCTCTAAAAACCCTTCATTTTGATACCCCACTCGATGGGTTGCGAAGAAAAATAAAATTGCAACCTCTACAATATGGCGCCCAAAATCCACCAGGTTTATTTTTTTAACGGCACTTATCTAAGAACACTTGGGTGGCGAAGACCTATCTAACGATGACTAAATTATTAAAATCTGTCAAGTGGTTTGGAAGATACGAGGTAATAAAGAATATAACATACATAAATACAAGATACGCGCGAAAAACATAACCCTTTCCTTGCAGCCGGGTAAAAACAGAATAAAATAAAAACTTATGTGGGGCTGCCATACAACAAACGTGATTTTATTGCCGTTTTTTTGCGATAATGGTACGCATACCTTCGTGCGCGAGTCCGACTCGCACTTTTTTTTTTATTTTTTATCGTCAATAGGCTTGCGCTTGACCACTATCTTGGCCGGTTTTTTCCTTTAATTATGAGTAGGTAAGTCTTACGGCTTTTATATTTGAGTTAATGTATGACACGGTAATATAACATCCTATTGTATTGAAACCTACATTTACGAATAAATATGATATGATTTGATTTGATTTGGTATAGCCGGATAAAGTTCAGTTTCCGTGAATGTGTCCGTGGCATCACCAGTGGGCCCTATCAGAATCTGAGAAAAAGTCTTGACCCTCAGACAGACAAACAACGACGTGATCTTATCGGTTTTTTCTTTTTGAGAAACGGAACCTTAAAAACAAAAACAATTCGTACCTCTTCATCAGCGAAGGTAGGATCCGCCATCTCCATGACCTCGGGCCCGATGACGTACTCCTCCTGCGGCAAGGGCAGCTGCAGCGGCGAGAAGTTGGGCGGCTGGAACTTCAGCCCCCAGCCAACGTACATACACTCTGACTTCCTGAGAGAATAGACCATTATTCATAGGTACACTTCGACTAGTTGGACTGCATCGTTGGTCTAATGATCGCAAACGCTACTGCTGACCATGAGCTCCTGGGCAGGACTCCTTCACTGGACCATACTTACAGCTAAAAATGCCTACACTTTCGCGCGGTCCCGGCACCGCTCGGCTAGTCGGTTGTCACCGCTCGCGCGCAGAGTTCGCATGTGTGAGTTGCGTGGTTGGTGGGCGCGGGGGTCTTACTACAAGGTACAGATTACCTCCAATTAAAATTGGGAGGTAATCTGTGCTACAAGGTCACAAGAAACGAGCCGTCCCAATTGTTAACGACCCTTTGTGCCTATTGGTCTTGTTTGTTCTGTCTCCTGCTTGATATGGAGGGCAGTGGGTATGTTTTCCTATTCCTCCATTGCTCTTTTCTGATTAATTTCGTTGCGGGATCCAAGACAGTTAAATTCATTGTCCGGGACTTCGTCGAGATTCATCGCGCTTTTCTGGTGGTCGCCACTGTTGATTCTGGCTTTCAGAAGTTGCAGTGGTTTGGGAATAGCGCGGTGAGATTGTCCCAAAAAAAATACGATCCGTCAAGGATCAACCCAATCGTCACGGATATTAATCTGAAAATTGTGTACTTGATCTGAGAAAGTGAAATATCTGTTACGTAGTAACTTCTCTAATCTGTGTCGGGGACTACTCCCTATCTCCGTCAACGAAGTTACGGGCCCCGTCCGAAAGTATTCCGAAACTTTGGAGTGAAAAACAAGTTCAATTTTTTTTAAGTAATATTTTTCGGCCGGTAAAAACACATCGGGTGTAGGTTTAAATTGTATCTGGGTGGGTTCGTTAGCGACGCTCGCGCAGTCGCAGCGCGCGATTCGGCGCATGCGAGGCGCTCTAAGGTATAACTGTCAAATTGTGTTGTAATTAGTGATTGTTAATGCTTGAGAATATTCCCCTTGCGAGAACTTTGCTGTTAAGTTCTCGATAATATTCTTTTGGAAGCGAATTTACGAGAATTAAAAAATTGGGTGACGCTATTATATTGTATCGAAAGTAATAGTTTTCAGTGCATTTGAACGGTTTTACGAAGTTACAAGAGAAAGCATACTAACTTGCCATTCGTAGCATACGCAACCGCCCCAGGCCAGAGGTTACTCCTGATGGTAGCTAACGCCCGGTCGGAGCACATAAAGCTGCTGACCCTGGTGCTCCACGCGCTCATACCCTCGATCCTAGAGTCTTCAGACAGCGGCGCGAACAGATTGGGCCCGGTTTCTGGCTCTATAGGGGGTGGGGCTTCGTCATCTTCCTCTTCTAGACCTTCTTCCTGTCGGGATATATGAAACGCTATTGTAGGTCCTACTTACTTAGAATTAAGAAATGAACCTGTTACAAAAACAGGACTTCAAGTTAAATATTAGTTCAACTAAAAATCTTTATGGTTACAAAATAAACGCCTCTAACGAAGACCTGCTTGTTTCTGCGAGTGGGAATGGGCCCTGAAATCACCACGCGGGTCCAGTGCGGATTTGTTGATGTCACATGTCTTCGAATCGACATTTATTGGTTTCGTCTCGATGTTTTTCTTGAATATTTTGATAGCAGTAATGATGTATTGCCTGGGTTCAAACTCTCGACACTTAAGTACGTACCGATTTAGGTTTGCGATAAATATTTTCGAATCAAAAACCGGCCCGACCGGTAGCGTTGTCTGTTGAGCGTTTATCTGGTTGGCTAGTGCACTTCCCTTTGAAGAGAATCAAAGTGACTCACCATTTCCGCGTTAGGGTTCCACCAGATCGTCCTGCCCTGCTTCAGGATATGCCGTCCGTGATGTACCCAGTACGTCAGGTTCGAGTCTATTAGGTCTTTCAATGTGTGCCCTTGGTAGAATGGGTTAAAGTTGAATTGCATGTCACCTGAAAGCAGAGAAATCTTTTAATAGCTCTCCTGGACAAGAATACACCTGAGGCACTAGACAAGTGTCGTTTGATGATAGTGACGGCGATAGTAAAAATGCCAAAATGTAAGAATGTGTCACATGGCATTTCGATAGCGTATGCATTTTACGTATTTTTGACATTTTCCAATTGCTATACCAACGTTTTCGTTGATAATGTAACTCGTGTAAGGCCTCGTTTCTAGAGACGCGGGGCGAGGCGCGTCGCATGCAGCGTGGCGTCTCGCGGCGTGTCGCATCTTCGGAAACGGCAACGCTTTTCCGTAAACACTCTCATACAATCTATCAATCTGCCTTGCCTTTTCCCAACTATGTTGGGGTCGGCTGCCAGTCTTACTGGATTCAGCTCAGTACCAGTGTTTTACATGGAGCGACTGCCTATCTGACCTCCACAACCCAGTAACTGGATAACATGGTAGGTACTCCTTGGCTAGACTGGTGTCAGATCTCATGATTCTGACTACTCGAAACGACCGTCAAAGATCTTTAAATGACAGCCGGGACCAACGGCTTAACGTGCTTTCCGAGGCACGGAGGAAACTCGCTATGTTGAAAATGGTCACCCATCCACAGACCGACCTCGTCAAGCGTTGCTTAGCCTTGATGATCGACCGGTGCGGCTGTTATTATTTAGCCACGAGTTTCTCTAAACACTCTCATACAACGCTACATATTTGAATTTAGACTCCCCGTGTCTCCAGAAACGAGGCCTATTATAATAGTCTCTGAGTTTGATACCCGGGTCGGTCAATAGTGTTATTGGGTTTCCCATCTGCAATTTCTCAGAAGCAGCCTACTGTCAAAATATGTATGCTATAGGTGCAACTATTCCTAACTTTTCTTGGAATAGGTACAGGCGTGATCTAGCGATTTTACCAAATTAAGAGTGGTTTTCCTGGTTCAAGTGTTACAGCCACGGGTAGTTGACATTATTGACATCACCCTATATACCAAAACACTTTCCTTCATCTTCGTTTTTAAAATCCTAAAAGCAGTTCGTTACCAACCCCCTTCTTCCATATCAATGTCCTCCTCCTCCTCTCCCGAGCCGAAGGTGAAGAACCCTTGTGGAGAGATAGAGGTCGAGGCGGCGATGCGCGCGATCTGAGCGCGCAGGTAGAAGCGCTCGGTACCCTCAAATGGGGGGAACGTCATAACCTGCAAGAATCAAATCATTTGAGACTTTGGTAAAACTACTTCAGTAGACTCCAGTGTGCGAAAGTTTAAAGTTGGGGTAATAATTCCATTTCTTTCTTAATATTTCTGGCTTTATCTTTACGATCTTTGCGAGACGTAGAGGTCAAAATAATGATAGAAATTGTATTATGCTTTTGGCATTAAGAAATGCTTTTCAGTACTCTCCTAACTGCCTACTTCTAGGACCCCCTTGAGCGAAAATCAAACGTCAAGCGAAAAATTACACCCCGGGAGCCAATAAGTGTAAAGTTCTTCCAGTTCAGCTGTGGAGGCTCACGAGATTTTAAGCTATTGAGACAAAAAAGCTACCTCTGACTCCAAGTCTCCTGTCATACATCGCACGGACAGCCTGGCCACTTTGATGTGAGTTGGATTGAGGTCTGGCAGACAGATCCACTGATCGCCAGGCTGGTTGCACACCCAGTAGACCTACAAATGTAAAAAAATTTTTTAAAGGTCCAATCAATAGAAAAATTAAGTGTAGTAAGGTGATCATAATAATTGAGATGGCTTTTAGCTCTTTAGCCACCATCAAGCAACTATGTAACCTAGAGATCCTTGATTACCACTAACTCCTCTTAGACCAAAATTGTACATAGCTCATTGATGGGTTCACAGTTCCACACTAATGTTGGTATTCGCCAGCGGTAAGTAATGGCGCTGTCATCCGTTGTTTCTGGTAACAAGTACCTAATGCCAAGGAGAGTTTGTCTTCTAGTGATTCAAAGTCGCCTGATGGGCTTTAAGCATGCTCCACCTGGTGATGAATAGTGATGGATGGAGAGGGAGGGGTGGGGTAGGGAGGAAAAGAAAAGATGGTTGGACTGTGTGAGGACTGATATGAAAGAAAAGGGAGTAAGAGATAGCGTGACAGTAGATAGGGCGTATGGAAGAAGGAAACGTGTTCCATCAAGAACACCATTAAAGCCCGAAATCCTCCACTGCAGAGAAAAACTGTGAGAGCCCAACTGCCCAGTTTTGTGCGTCCCTCGTCCCAATGTTCCAAGCTACTTTACCTTCTTATTAACTCCCTGGCCAGGCCTCTCGACCGGGATGGGTGCCGGCGGCTGCCAAGTCGACACTGGCTCCGGAGGTAGCTTGGGAGGCACAGGCTCCTTGGAGACTGGTTCCCTGCCTTCCCCTTCGCCCACTGTCAAGAGTTGGAATAAAGGTTATCACTAGAAGACTCCTTATGAAAGGGTTCGTTCGGTTCACTATGGGGTTTTTTGTCAATTCTTCGCCATAGCAAACGAGCAATTCCAAAAGTGCGCTAGATTCTAACGTTTCGTCTGTACCCAATCAATCTGCCTGGTTTTTCCCAACTACATTGGTATCGGCTTCCAGTCTTACTGGATTCAGCTAAGTACCAGTGACACACGGAGCGACTGCCTATCTGACCTCCACAACCCAGTAACTGCGTAACACGATACCCTTTGGCAAGACTATAGTGTTAGATCTCAGGCTTCTGACTCGTAACGACTTTCAAAGATCTTCAAGTGACAGCCGGGACCAACGGCTTAACATGCTTGCCGAGGCACGGAGGAAGCTCGGAATGTTGAAATGGTCACCCATCCACGGACCGACCTCGTCAAGCGTTGCTTAACCGCGATCGTCCCGTGCAGCTGTTATTATTTAGCCACGTTTCGTCTGTACCCATGGAGTTTTATGTGATATGCAATATTTTGAATTTTGATTATGTATTGTTGTCGGCACGTAACTTGGCAAGAATCGTTAGATTTGAACAAGTCGTTTTTTAGGTCTCTTTGGCTACGAAGCGGGGCGCGGGGAACGTTTAGCACCGTTCCGAGCGCGCGTTTGTTTGATCAGTTGACACAAGGATCGACTGACTAATCGCGTTGCGTCCAGGTCCCGTTTGCTCTATACGGTGGTTGATCAGTTCGAACTTACACCCACTACGCCAAACCCTTGCTAAGTTACATGCCGGGGACTCTATGCTATTTTTGCCTTTATGACACGTTGCTGCGTTTGAAGTTTATGCATACAACGACTGTGCTTGCACGTGAGAAGTTACTGCTTTTTTTCTGGGTTGACATTGCATCTTTAATGAGCCTTGGGATGGGCTATCTCAAAGCCTGTTTGCTACCCAAATTGTATTGCCAGATGACTCAAAGGCTTCCAAGTTTTTTTTTCTATATTTTTATTAACTGTTTCATGCTGTTTACCGCGACTTCGTCCGCGTCAAACTCGTCTACCTAAAATATATCATGGGTTTTAATGTTTAGCACGGAAACCTTATTCTTTAACTAAGATCAAAGTTGCCTAAGTTATTCCTTATACCTTATATCATCAGCCTTATTGAGTAATGAATTCGGCAAGGCAAAGGTCAAAGAGTATGAACAATCGACCAATCACATGGACGGAATTCCACATCGCGTCTTTTATCTCGCCTTGTAAATTGGTCGGTGGTTGTTGGGGTACAACTTACGGAGTTCTGCCTGTTCCTCTGCCGGAGGCTTCATATCTTCCCCCTCGCCCTCGCCTTCTCCTGGCATGTCCTTTAGATCAAACTCCTGAGGATTTTAAAATAATAATTGCAGTGCATTTTCATAAGACGTACGGCGATGCGTCATCGGTAAATGGTGGATATCCCACCCATACGCACAAAACGTTCACGACACTTTCATTATGCGTCTAAGGAGTGGAATTCCCTGCCGGAGTCTGTGATTCCCGATAGCTACAATCTAGGGGTCTTTAAGTCAAGAGTGAATAGGTTTTTTCTAGGCAAGCGTGCTTCACCGTCGACCACATCATCGCTTACCATCAGGTGAGATAGTGGTCAAGCGCAAGCCTATAGACGATAATGAACTTTTTTTTAAATACGCGACTTCAAAAGCCTAACTGATAGGAAGATTTAGTCTCCAATTTTTTTTTTCCAGAAGCGCTAGATAAATTATGTATAGGCTGCCAAGGTTAGAACTTATTCGTAGAAGTAACTTTTTGAGTTGTTGCTTATTATAATATAGGTACGGACGGCGTTAACTAGTTACCCTTAAAGAATTTGACGGGTGTGCAATGCATTAATGAGTAATGAGGGCTACCGTTTTTGTGTCTACCAGTTGGCGCCACTGGCGAGTAAGGTTCATAAATAATAAGCGTTGTTATTACGTGCACGGAAGAATTTACGCAGCCCTTTTATCTCTAAAAAAAGGAAAATAACATTTGCCGATACATAAAACTCTATTAATGCAGTGGTTTGTAAAGTCCTCTTTTAATTTGTCATATTATTTGCAAAATATTCATAACAATAAAAAACCGGCCAAGTGCGAGTCGCACTCGCGCACGAAGGGTTCCGTACCAATATCGAAAAAAGATCACGTTTGTTGTATGGGAGCCCCACTAAAATATTTATTTTATTCTGTTTTTAGTATTTGTTGTTATAGCGGCAACAGAAATACATTTCAAAATTAGTGTTGCCGGTAACCGCTAAACTGTCTTGCTGTCACGGTTCATGTGAAACAGCCTGGTAACAGACGGACAGACAGACAGACGGATCGTGGAGTCTTAGTAATAGGGTCCCGTTTTTACCCTTTGGGTACGGAACTCTAATAAGTAGTAAATAAACTCGAACAAAAACCCAAAAAATGGTGACATTTGACATTTTGAAGACCTCACTCTACACCAGCGCCCCTAGCGGCAAATTCAAACGAGTAAGTTCTAATTGATGCAGCTATCTGCTACGCTTAATAGTTTTGTTACAAATAAACTTTGATCTTAACAGCCTTTTCGGTGATCTGCATTCAAGAAAACATCTTGCCATCGCATAAACATTGGCTATGGTCACCGATGGGACATTATTTATGAACAAACCCTAATCCTTCTGTCCAGCTCTTCCATTGTAAGGTCTGTTTCTGCCACGTAGTAATTCGCTTTGGTTCCGTAGATCTTGCCGAAAAATCTGTAAACACGACAGTTTTGACATAGCCAAAGAATGTGCATGTGTAAGAATATAAATTAAAAAAAAAATATAAGTTGAAACAAAATGTATTATCGTTCTCTTGAAATTAGACGATTTAAACCGAAATGAATCCTTTCTATGTGACCTAACAGTTGGCAATTTGTATATTGTAAACGATTAGGTCGTAGAAAAGGGATTTATTTCAGTTTAAATTGTTTAATTTTAAGAGAACGATAATACATTTTGGTTCAACGTACGTGTCCCGCACTATATATACAACACAACTAAAAACATACAACGGGGTGGCCATATCGCATTCCGAGATGAGGCCGCCCGGCAACCTGATTAAAGTTTGGATGTAGGAGATAATCTCTGAAATTACTGCTCCAATTTCGAAAATTCTTTAACATTAGTTAAAGAATTTTCGAAATTGGAGCAGTAATTTCAGAGATTATCTCCTACATCTAGCTCCTACATCTAGCCTAGATAGCTACTCTAGCGCTGCTTGTCATAAGCTACTTTTTATCCCGAAAAAATTAACAGGTCTTGTGGTATGGGCCACGGCAGTGAAGCCGCGGGTAAAAAGTTGGTACATGAACAAACAGGGATCTTTAACTCAAGTGTGAATCGGTTTTTTCTAGGCAAGCGTGCTTCACCGTCGACCACATCGAGGGGTCAGGGTTGATAATAAATAAGTCTTGTACTAACCTGACAGTAGCGACCGGCTCTTTGATGCCTAACATCAGCATAGCAATGTAGACTGCGTAGCATTCACTGTTCGGCAGACCGTACCCGCCCTAGAGGGAGTATCGAAATTAGATAGGGTCATAGAAAATCTTCTTTCTTTTCAATAGCTATACGAAACCCGTCTTTGTTGCCACGAAGTAGAGATACTGTCTATTTTATTATAGATAGGCTCACGCTTGACCACTTTCTCACCTGATTGTCACAGTCAATGTCTCAAGCTGTGCGCAGTTGACTTACTATAATCACCGATACGACCCAAATTGGTGAAATGCCAGCGTGCGAGGATAGCATCGAAAATCAGAACAAAAATTCGCTACGTACGTAATTTAGGCAAGGGTATCCAACCCTTAGAAGATGCAAAAGTTCAATACCAACTTCTTAATAAGTTTGTTAATCAATAACGCCAGAACGGCTGAACGGTTCTGGATGAAATCCATACTAATATTGTAAATTCGAAAGTAACTCTGTCTGTCTGTTACCCTTTTCATGCCTAAACCACAGAATAGAATTCAATGAAATTTAGCAAGGAGATAGATGGCAACCTGAGGAAGGTCATAGGCAGGGTAGGGTAGGGTAGGGTAGGTAGGTACCCATTTGATGGGAGCGAAGCCACGGGGAACAGCTAGTAATATTATAAATGCGAATGTCTGGATGGATGGATGTAAGTTTGTTACTCAATCACGCCATAAACGGATCTGGATGAAATTTGGCACATAGATAGAGAGACAGAATAGCTCATAGGCTATCACATAGGTTATCCCAGTTTATTAATCCCTAGGGATAAAAAATCTATTTTCACGCAGGTGGAGAAGCTAGTATCACATAACAGAGACACAAGGACAGGTATTCTCCTGTCTCGTTCTTCTGGTGGTTTTAATCTTAAGAGGAAATATTGTCAGAGAGCGCCGACTGAATTTCCTAAGTAAAAAGTCATAATTCGAGGTTTGGCTCTCGTCTATTTCCTCCTCCAATATTGGACCAATTTAAAATATATTCCATAAACTGGTAAAGTAAGATATATACTATGTCCCTATGTTTTCCTTTTTTCATTTATATTTGTCAAATTTGTACACTAAGCCTCTGTTGACAGCGCAATTTTGAGCATTTTTTGAGGGTTCTAGTGCTTCTAAAGATAATGTATCATCAAAAAGGAAAACATAGGGACATAGAATATATCTTTCTTTTTCAGTTTATGGAATATCTTTTAAATTGGTTCAATATTGGAGAAGAAAATAGACGAGAGCCAAACCTCGAATTATGTATTTTTACTTAGGAAATTCAGTCGGCGCTCTCTGCCCCCGTTTCCTCTTAAACGTTACTGCTGAACTTGATGTCTTGGGTTCTATTCCTCCAGTAAATTTTTGTAGAAGTCTGGATTTCTGTCCGTTTGATGGCAATTGGCCCACCCTCTTTCACAAAGAACTTAATTATAATTCGTGAAATGTGGGTATACCAATAAAGGTACTACGCTAACTTTATTTATTTTTGGCGTGGGAAATCATTAAATGACTTCTCCCGCTCTGGGCGAGGCGGGTCAGACTTTTACTGACTAAATCCACCCGTGTTTATTTATTAAAACTTTATGCACAAGTACAAAGGCGGACTTAATGCCTTAGGCATTGTCTACCAGTAGACCTCAGGGTGGTGCAGAGATAAAATAACGCAGGTGCAACTAAATGAACGGATAAATTGAGAAAAAAAAACATTTATGAAAAGAATATATACAAATATATACTTCGTGTTCCTTCAGTTGCTTGAGCCAGGGCCGCGGTACCTCCCCCCCGGTGGGTTCCCGCATTGTCGTTGCGGGGGGGCTCAGTAGCCGTGGCTTGGACAACCACGGTGAAGCGAAGAGGAACCCGAGGAGGGGCCGCTCGTCAGGGCTTTTGCCGATAAGCCGACAACGTAGCGGCCAACATGTAGGTTGCGGTGTTGCCTAGACGACATCGCAACTGAGGCGGGCCGCGATGTGGTATGGAAGGCATCGCGGCTGAGGGTTGGAGGCCGCGGCGGGAGAGGAGTGCCGGTATTGCGGTGCGCCGCTCGCCCTACCCTCCGCGGCCTGCACGGGGTCGCCACCGTCTGATGGCGGACGCGGTGGGGCCGCAGGCGAGGAGGTGTGTCGGTATAGTGTTGGCCGCTCTCCCTATCCCCTGCGGCCGAAAAGTGGTAGGTGGCGGGGCCACTGTACTGACCCGTCACAGGGGGACCAAGGGTGCCATACACGGGTTCGTCTGGCGCCCATGTGCTGGTTTGGTCCCTGGGGTGGTCACGGCGTACAGTGTGTTCTGGTGCGCCGGTGATGATGGCGGTTAAACCCCAGAGGAGGGTCCGGAGACGGACAGCCGCGGCGGGTTCGCGGATGTATGCTAACGCGTTCCCGTGTTCCCGCCATAATCGGCACAGGAGGACACCGTGGAGTTTTAGTGGGTTAGAGTCCCACATAACTGCGCTATCTCCCCGTGGTAGCGCAGTATGCATGAGCATTGCTACACGCTAAAAAAAAAAAAAAAAAATTGTCGCTGTACCTAACAATTTTTCATATTTATCCGCGACCCAGACAGCCGAGCTCCGTCAGTTTTGCTTACATCTCTTTGAGGCGCGCGTGGAACACAACGCGCCGTCGACACCGTTACTCACCGTCCGCAAGCCCACGCCTACGGTGGCCGGGAAACATCTTGCGAATCCCGACGCCCGGGCCGTCCCTGCAGTGGCTAGGGGCGTGAGGGCGTCTCCGTTGCGTCTCCCGCCTTATTCTGAACAGGAACCTCCCGTGCCGTGTCCGGTGAGGGCCTGCGTCAGGCGGAAGGTGAGGACGCCGTGGCGCCTCTGAAGCCACTTCTCAAAGAGGGGCCTTATCACCGCAATTGTGGCGTGCCCAGCGTTGGGTTGCCACAGTCGCTCTCTCCATGTTACCATGAGATCCTGCTGGAGCTTTGTCCGCCGAGGTACTACTCTACCTAACTCTTCGGCTAATACAGTACCTACACGCGTGATTTTTTGTTACCTCTCTAAAATAATAGTTGTGGTCAACAAGATCCTGAATCTTCGGCTTGTAGTTGTCTTCTTCGAGGTCTAATTCTTGCTCTTCTTCGCCCATTTCATCTAACTTGGTCGCTTTGCTGGCCACTAGCTGTAGAAAAACATTACGCCTGTGATTTCTGAACGATTCAATCAATGATTTCATTTAACACAAATTAATGCGTAATGTGCATTTGTAGGCGCTCGCGCTTCTGGTAGAAAACTAACTGTCTATTTATTATTGTTACCGATTGTACAACAGGTTATTGTAAAGTGCGTAAGGTTAGAATAAATAGCGTGCAATTTTTTTTTCAATAAGTCACGGATTTTGTAAAAATAAGTATCGAATTTGGATAGTGTTTAGTATCTCGAGATTTATGAATATCGCACGATAAAGGACCAACTTACGGTTTTAGCAATAATCTGGTGACTTATGAATGAACCACATATGGCAAAGGAGCATGATACTACTCTATAATAACAGCGTAAGAGGCTCTTGTGAATATCGTTACGTCACGGAGGTCCCATACGTCATACTCCTGAATCCTGATTGTGTAGTCGTTTTGTTTGTAGATACGTTTATGTTCACGAGCCGACAATCTCCAAGGCCAAGGCAAGTAGAAAAAAAAAAAAAACATGATAACTAATATTAGTAAATTTTCATACACTGAACATTTCTTCCACCCTCCTCACAGTGGCAAGTTGTGGGGGAGCCAAATATATGTCATTGAGTAAGTCGAAGTTGGGCCGGAACTTTTCCTGCTTGACTTCCCATGAGTATTGCTCGAAATTGTCCACGACATCTGGCGGCTTCTGAGACAGTATCTTTTGAATGACGTCAACCAAATGATCATAGCTGAAAGAATGAAGAGTGATCTAGTTTCTTGTACCGCTAATTTATTCACAATAATCGTTGACGAAAGGTGATGTTCTTCAGAAAGGCCAAGTGCGCAGTACCCATAACCGGCGTGTGTGTATGACTAGATGTATGAATGCGTGTGAAGCAAAAGAAGTATTTAAGGATCGTCGCAGGCGGCGTTCTGTAGTTTCTGCCTACCCCCATGGGAAAAAGGCGTGAGTTTATGTATGTATGTAATCGTTGACGTAATCTCGCAAGAGCGACTGCTTCGTAACAATGCATGTCCTGGGTTTGGATACAGGAAGAGCGTTATTGGGTAAGGACTTAGATGTAGCAGCCCATATGATGATAACAGATGCATCCACTTTACTAGGGGCCTGTACCTTATATACAACATTAATCGCACTGCATCTGCTTGATACGGTGAATACTGGCGGACGTAATTTATGTAGGATAGTTATCTTACAGGGAATCTCCAGTAGCCCCACTTTGCTGTTTCAAAAAGTTCTTTGCTAGTACCAAATCGTTGTTGAGATCTGGCATAACATTTTCTGCTGCTGCTATAATATCCGGTTCTAATAAAAGTTGCTGCGACATTTTTAGGCCTTATTTTCATGTAAATTATTTAAATGGATAAGTTAATAGATTTATGTTGTTATCGCTCTTGTCAGCAAATTAGCGTTTGACGCTAGATTTCGAAATAGTGCATTTCTGAATGGCCTGTGATAATGTGTGGCTGTGCGAAAGTTTCTACATAATTAACTTAAAATGTATTTTATCAGATATTATATAATATAGTTTTGTAAATATTATTTTATTGTCTTAGAAGGAAAACGATTCTCTTCCTCTATATTACATGTTATGGTTTCGGGAACTTTTCACGTTTCTAAACGATTGCACAACTTTCAATGTCTGTTTGACAGTTGGCTGGTTGTCATACTTGTCAAGTTGTCACTTGAAAAGTCGCGCTATTTTCCATTTTTTTGTAAATTTTCCACTTACCTTGAGATGAAGTTTTGATCTTTCAATAAAATAATAACCCTGTTGTATAATTTATTTTATTGCTGGTCTGGTGCTATCTCGAAATCACTCCTAGACGCAATTATTACTTTTCATTCCGTAACCATAACATAACCTCAAACTAACCAAAACAAAACAAACAAGAAATGGCTACAAAATTCGATATTGCCGCTTATAACTTCCGTAAGAAATGTCCTTTTGTTACCAAGGACCTGCTGCGCTGGTTCCCTGGCCACATGAACAAGGGCCTAAAACAAATGCAACGGAAATTAAAAAGTGTTGATTGCGTGATCGAAGTCCACGATGCGCGAATTCCTTTTACGGGTCGAAATCCTATATTTACCAAGACGTTAATAGGTGCAAAACCTCACATACTAGTGTTAAACAAGAAGGATTTAACGATACCTTCGCTAATCCCAAAGATAAAGGATAAATTAAAAGCGGAACAGAATCTGCAGAATGTTATGTTTACAAATAGCAAAGACCAGCACTGCAAAGGTTTGAAAAGCCTCAAGCCTTTGATGGTGGACCTGATTAAAGGTTCAAACAGATTCAACAGGAGTGAGGAACTTGATTACAGTGTGATGATCATGGGGGTGCCAAACGTGGGCAAGTCTTCTATGATAAACATGTTACGGTCGAACAATATGAGCATCAGACACGCGCTACCAGTAGGAGCGGTGGCTGGAGTGACGAGAGCTGTCATGATGAAGATCAGAATTAATAATGATCCTCTGATTTTTATGCTGGACACCCCAGGTAAGGGTTTTATTAACTTATGAACTGAAATGAGTAAAGACTTTATAGATAAAACAAAATACCTTTTTATGGAAGCCTTGGAGATTTAAGCATATTAAAGCGCTCACTTTTCCAATACCAGCGAGAGACAGAGCTATTTGCTCTGCGTAATACGGACCCATGTCCATGTTACTTTTATAATTTGAACTCGTTTTCAGTGAGACTATATCCTTCTATATTTTGAAACACGTATGTGACTATGTTATATCCTTTTGTGTACCTCCTTATTAGATTATATTAATTTTTCTCATATTCATCATCATTTCAGCGTAACACTGCTAAATCTTTCTAAGTAGTAAGTGTTGCCGCAATGAACGGTCCTAAGAGTCTTGCATCAAGCGGATCCCTAATTACTTATATTGTTCAATTCTAAATATTCTCTTCTAATGCTAAAACATTTTCCAGGTATTCTAGAGCCATCGGTATCAGACGTTGAGATGGGTCTGAAGCTGGCGCTGTGTGCATCTCTCCAAGATCACTTGGTGGGCGAGGAGATCATCGCAGACTACCTTTTGTACTGGCTCAATAAGCACGGACAGTTTAACTACGTGGACTATATGGGGTTACCGGAACCCTGTGATGATATTAATAGGGTAAGTTAAGGTTTTCGTTGTTTAATAGGATAGTAGCTGAGCGTTGTCATAGAAAACCTAAACTTATAAAGAGGTAAAATTATATTTGTTAATAGTAAGCTAACTGGTAAACGTAAGGTAGGACGCCCTCAGGCTAGGTGGAGCGACGACCTTCGCAGGGTGGCTGGTAGCAGCTGGATGACAGTTGCCGAAAATCGAACCAAATGGCGTGCAATTGGAGAGGCCTATGTCCAGCAGTGGACTGCTATAGGCTGATGATGATGATGATGATGAAGCTCTAGAAGTACTAATCAGATCATGAAAATTCTATCGCTGATAGAAAGCTGCACTAATAGAGTACGTTCAAGATAACTCAGCACCCGAAATGTTAATGTTACTGTCTGACTTTCCACTGTCGCTATTGGCTCCAAATGAACACAGGGCGTCGTGCAGGTATAGTGGTCACAGCAGATCTTTGTATCTCTGAAGTTGGCTCTGTCAACCATTGCGCAAGAAACAGTTTCTCATCGAGTTTACTGCATAGAGTAAGGGATATAGGACGATGCGACAAATGTAAGCGAGTGAAAGAGACAGTTATACAATGCTATCTTCACCTTCAACATTGACAGAAAAAAAAGTTAATACAAAAAATCAAAAAACCCGACTGCTTAAAAAGCAAACTAAAAAGACGTAAATAAGATGAAAATTATGCTGTTCAGTCGGAGGATACAAAATCCGCGAGCTGGCTGACCAAACCCAGATGTAGGTATGATATGTGATGATATATGTTAAGACGAATCTATTGACGTAAGAACCATCAAAATCGGCCAACGCGTTTGGTCTCTAGAACGCCACATAGGAACAAACATACATATATACATGGACTGATAAACACATTAAGGCTTAAATAGCTATTGCGCAGGATCTTGCGTTTGACATTTCAGCTGCTTAGTTATCTTTACCGTGCTATACTTTGTGTCCCGGAAAACGGATTATCATATTACCCATTTACTAGATTGTCGAGGTCAGATATGCAGTTGCTGCACATAAAATCTGGTTTGATTGGAAGCTTACTCCAATAGAGTTGGGCAAAGGCTAGGCAGATTGTTTCAGTGGTAGAGCAAAGTTAAGTGTTACAATGCAGTCATACAATTGTTACAGTTTTTTTTTATAAAGAGTCAGGTGTGTTGTCGGTTCCTGGAGTCAGACAATTTTGATCAATGTATTTGGCACGTCGGGTTCCGTATCCGAAACCCTATTGCTGTCACTCACGTGCACGACTGTTTGTCGTCACACGGGTTTTACGGCCAAACGGTTGGAGCTAGTCTTCAAATTTTCACTGTAGCTGGCTTTGGGTTAACAAGATGCTTAAATATTTATTTATATTTTATGAACGCCCGGAAGGAAAGGAATGAGAAGCCAACAAAGTCAGCTTTTCTTTACAAAATTTTGTTCTGAAGAATTTTTTAACTTCACATTGAACTATGAACTTAAAATTTGGTGATAATGTTTATCAGATGTTTTCTTTGAAATTTCATGTTTTTTTCTATTACAACCAACTTAATTTTGCGGTTTGGTAAGGAACCCTAAATGTGTGAAGTCCGACAAGCACTTTACCGGTTTTTTTTAATTGTGGGGCGGCAAAAACTATATGGCCAGGGGCGCCAAATCTTTAAATACGCCACTGTACGTAAACCAACAGTGATCTTCGTTGGACGTTCGACTGTACGGAATTATTCGCAACATTTTAGCAACTCGCCTTGGCTGTTTAATTGGGTGCAAATGCATCTCCTTGCAGGGAGTTGCGCGGCGACCTTATGGTCATCCGTCGTCTTGTCATGCTAGCAGTATGGCGACCTTATGGTCATCCGTCGTCTTGTCATGCTAGCAGTATGGCGACCTTATGGTCATCCGTCGTCTTGTCATGCTAGCAGTATGGCGACCTTATGGTCATCCGTCGTCCATCATGCTAGCAGCATAAACAACGTACGTAGGTACACAATCCAACTGTCTCGACCGCGTTATCACCCTTTGGTGCCTTGTACCCGGGGCGGATAGCCTCCCTGCCCCCCACCTAAGTTAAGACGGTACCCTGACCAAATAATCGGCATGCGATATGAGCATTCCTATTGGTCTAGCGGCACTGGTGGCGCATGAATTACAGTAGTGAATACGCCCAGATTTTAGAATAAAATCTTTATAAAATCGAATTTTGGTCTTTTGAAAAAAACTTTTCTACAAATTGTTCGTTATTAAATTGTCTATCCATTAGTGTTAGTACAAAAAATAATTAACTAACACTTTACGAGGAGATGGATGCTATCAATAATTATTTCTCATTTTTATGTTTTTCTTTGGAAGGATATTAGTGAAATATATACATTATTAAAAAAAACGAAATCTACCATTTTAGAATCAATATTATGTAGAAATTTAATGTATTTTTATTAATTGATATTTCTTTTTAATTAACGAGTAGATAGCTCCTAAAAACAGCACGAAAAACGGCTTGCGCGGTGTTTTGCTCGGGGTACCGCCTTAAGTTAAGACGGGCTGGTGTCCGCAACTCCACGTCTAAGCGCGTATTTCGCGTACGGGTGGGATTCGTCTTCCTCACTCGATCCATCCCAGCTCCTCGAGGAAAGCCAGCAGCGCCAACTATTCCCTGTACGGAACCTGAGTCACCGAGGAATTTGGCCCTGTAACCAGCGGTTACTGGGCAGCTTAGGAGCAGGTGTGCTGCTGTCTCTTCCTCCTCCATGCATGTTCTGCACAGTGGGCTGTCCGTGATCCCTAAGACAAAAAGATGCTTCTTAAAAGTCCCATGGCCAGTCGTTACGGCTGTGACTGCACGGAACTGTGGTTTTGACAGTCTTGTAGCGGCACCGACGCCGCCACTTACGAACTAATGACATGGCATCACACAAATCCTGCATCGCGCAAGCAAAGTTTTCGGCGCGATTAGAACACATACAACAGTCTGACAACAACCGTTGGGCAGTTGCCCGGACCAGACACAGCACACGTCTGGTCGGAGGATCCTCCTTTTTTTATGGAGATTTATGGGACTTTACACCCTGTTCCACAAGCCTCCAAACTGGTGACCCCGACGTGATTTGAACACGCAACCTTCTGATATGCGTGAACCGATCTGATATCAAGGCTTTCTGCGTGAACCGGCCATCTAAAGAGGGAAACGCCTCCTTGGCCTGCCTGCACTCGCTATGGTCATTCCACATTTGTGGTGTTGTTCCCTGGTTCGCTTTCTCACCAAATTGCGGAGGTACCCGAAGGGTAGTGGTACGATGGGTTCTGGTCCCACCGCCGCCATACTGGAGCCTCTTCGGGCCAGCTCATGCCCCCCACCTAACGCCGCCACTAATTGAAAGTGAAAGATTTGATTGATTTGATTTATTAGTTTCCTCGCACTGGAACGCCTTGCAGCGATAAACTTAGAAAGTGCATGAGAACTGAAAAAGTCACATTACTCTTACAATGTGACTTTAACTTACAATGTGACTGTAACGGTTAATATTCATTGATTTGCAAAGAATTCGTGAATATTTTGAACAGGAGTTTATTGTACTCTGCCTGCCTAGTTATTTATAAGGTGAACAACTCATTGATGAGTATTTAGGTTTTCAAATATTTACAGTTTTAACCTCTTAAGCTGACCTTTGTATTTTGAATTTTAAATGAGTAATTTGACCTTTTTATACCTAAAAACACAGGAATTTGTGAATCATGAAGACCTCTTTCTTAAAATACCAATTTAAAGTTTAAACTAACAATTTTTCTTTACGTTTTGATTGCCTCATTATTTTAGCTGTCGCTAGTGCTTCTGTGGTCCTGGATTCTATCCCCGGATCGAGTAAAATCTCATTGGACTCCATTTCAATATGTATTATTTCCGATGGCGGTGCTGATCCATGCGTTATGTTCGTGAACGGGCGCCATCAGTTGGGATTGGGCAAACCTTAGCTGCCTCGGCCTTTTATTGTATTTTTTTATTAGTTTGTTACTCTAGACGCTTTTAGGTGCACGTCTTTTTACATCGTTCTCACCTATATGTATTTTTTTCAACAAGAATGACATAACCAAATATGTACTTGTAATTAAATTGATGAAAAAGAGCATCCGTGGAGTTTCTTGCAAATTCTTCTCCATTGAGACCTACTGATGCTTGCGAACTTTGAGAATAAGAATAATTTATTAAAAAAACCGTTTAAGTGCGAGTCGGACTCGCGCTCGAAGAGTTCCGTACCATTATCGCAAAAATACGGCAAAAAAACACGTTTTTTGTATGGGAGCCCCACTTAAAAGTTTATTTTATCCTTTTTTTAGTAGTTGTTGTTATAGCGGCAACAGAAATACATCATCTGTGAAAATTTCAACTGTCTAGCTATCACGGTTCATGAGATACAGCCTGGTGACAGACAGACGGACCGCGGAGTGTTATTAATAGGGACCCGTTTTTACCCTTTGGGTGCGGAACCCTAAAAAAAGTAAAACGTTCACAAAAATGTACATTATGTGCAGTAGTATAATTTCTAAAACAATTGTATAAATAGTGCTTATTTATGTAAACTATAAATATTTTTTCTTTTTACTACTTCGTGATTATAAACAAGAATTTCTATTTTTGGTAGAAATCTGCCCGATTTAGATTTTTTCAAACCTGTGTTTCAGGCCAGCACTTTACGGTTAGTCCCCCTATGCTCTGGTCCCGCTATGCTCGACTTGAAAAATACCTATTAAAAGTGAAGCTATGCACGAAATCACATTCGCGGGCAGTGACGAAGAAAACTGTTACAGTGTAATATTTTTTTTAACTATTTCAAAAGTAAATTATGAAAACCTAGTATGTGAATTCCATTACTTTCGCGAACAAAATTTAATATACGTTCCGTTCCATCATAATATCGCACACTCGCCTCGCCGCCACTCAGCCGCGTCGCGTCCTTCATTTTAAAAACATAGTGTCTATCCATTCCATAGAATTGTGAAAAACTAAATGTCTTGCCGTAAAAGAGTAACTTAGCCTAAAATATTTCGAACAAAGATTTCGATATTTTAAGTTTAATTTCAATATTTTTCAGCTTCCTGCTCAATTTAATGTATTCGAACACTTTTCTTTCCTACTGTACTTTGCATTGTTTACGCAGAATCGAAGAATTGCGTGCATAGCGGCACTTTTTAGTAGGTATTTTTTGTGTCGAGCATAGCGGGACTAAAGCATAGTGCATGCATAGTGGGACTAACCGTCACTTTACATAATTGGGTCAAATACGTTATTAAATAAAACTAGCCTATTTAAGTATGTTCAAGGTTCAAGTAGATATGAGGGCATATCATATTCAAACAATAATTTCTAGCATAATCAAACAATAACTTCAAACAACAATTTGATGTTTTTCTGTGTCACTATAGTTAAGTGTCCTTAAATAATCTATTATGGTAAAGCAATATTTTTATATGTTTAATATCGTGCATCTTGTTGAGTCTAAGAGAAAAGGTCCTAAAACCGGCCATGTGCGAGTCGAACTCGCGCACGAAGGGTTCCGTTACCTTTATCGTAAAAAACGGCAAAAAAATCACGTTTGTTGTATGGGAGCCCCACTAAATTCTTTTTTTTTTTTTGTATTTGTTGTTATAGCGGCAACAGAAATACATCACCTGTGAACATTTCAACAGTCTAGCTATCACGGTTCGTTAGATACAGCCTGGTGACAGACAGACAGACAAACGGCAAACCTACCGCCGGGGGTCTATTTTTAATATTTTTATTAATGACAGGCTCGCGCTTGACCTCTATCTCACCTGATGATAAGCGATGATGTGGTTGACGATGTATCACGCTTACCCAGAAGAAACCTATCCACTCTTGACTTAAAGACTCCCAGGTTGTAGCTATCAGGAAATACAGACTCCGGCAGGGAATTCCACTCCTTAGCTGTACGCATAATAAAAGTATACCCAAAACGTATGTCGTCATGTAACGATGACGCAACGCCATACGTCTTGAATACGTCGTCTTAGTAATAGGTTCCCGTGTTTACCCTTTGGGTACGGAACCCTAAAAAGTAAAACACATAAAACTCATTAACAAAAGCATGTCTCGTTTTTGGCATTGTGCATACCGGATCCTTCCGTCTCCGTCCGTCGTTGCAACTAGATTCAACTTATTTTTACCCGACTGCCGAATTAGGGTAATGTGACGTTTTAGAAAATTTATGTTATCCCATTTTACAGTCCGTTCAATCGATTCTGACTTTTATTGCGTTGGTGATACGACAAAAGGTAGCTGTATTAAACAGTTAGTTTTGGTAACAGGTTTATGCTTTTGATGCCATCCTTATATACACGGGATAGTACTCAAAATCGGTTGAACCGACTGTAAAAAGAAGTTGTAAAAATTTCTATTGTTAATGTCAAGATAAAAAACCGGCCAAGTGCGAGTCGGACTCGCGCACGAAGGGTTCCGTACTTGGTAAATTGTGGTTTACGATTTAAACGTTTTAAAAAAAAAAATCTTACTAGATCTCGTTCAAACCAATTTTCGTTGGTAGTTTACATGGTAATGTACATTACATATTTTTTTTAGTTTTATCATTCTTTATTTTAGAAGTTGGGGGGGGGGGGGGGACACATTTTACCACTTCGGAAGTGTCTCTCGCGCAAACTATTCAGTTTAGAAAAAAATTATATTAGAAACCTTAATATCATTTTTGAAGACCACATAGATACCCCCACGTATGGGTTTGATGAAAAAAAAAAAATTTAGTTTCAGTTTCAAATATGGGAACCCCCAAAATGTATTGTTTTTTTTCTACTTTTGTGCGAAAATCTTATTGCGGTTCACAGAATACATCTACTTACCAAGTTTCAACAGCATAGTTCTGATAGTTTCGGAAAAAAGTGGCTGTGACATACGGACGGACAGACAGACATGACGAATCTATAAGGGTTCCGTTTTTTGCCATTTGGCTACGGAATCCTAAAAACCGGCAGGCTGGCAACTCGGCGATGTTCAAGGCTATGGAGATTTGACCCGACCAGTGCATCATTGCCGATGAGTCTCCTTTTCATGATGTCATGCTAATGTCATATTTTTCTAACATTACAGGTACTAATAGCCGGCGCAGTAAAATACAATCGCATTCGTCGTGTTCGGGACTTTGACGGAAAAACCCGAGATGTTCCCGACTTGATCGAAGTCGCCCGAACTATGATCAAAGCGTTCAGAACTGGAGAACTTGGGAAGATTCTGTTGGACATAGAGTTACTTGATGAGAGAAATGTTGAGGTTGATAGAACGTTAGCGTAGGAATTTAGACTTATAGGAGTTCGCCCACGGTTGGGAATAAGTTTCACACGCTTCTTTAGCAACCAATCTTATTCAGTTTGGCTCTACCCTCGATGGAAACAATTAACGCTTGCCTATCTCTCTGTCGACGACATGACCGATTTCTTTCAATGATTGGACGCCATTCGGTCACTGCCTTATTCCATGATCAGTTTTATCTTTAGTTTGGTCACATCACATCTTTACCACAGAATAAATATACAAACAGTATGGAAACTAGTGATGGGCGATTACTACTAAAACTAATCGAATCAGTCGATTGTTCAGTTTAGTCGATAACAATCGATGATAGTCGATTGTTATCGACAAGCGGCGTGCGGCGAGCGACAATGACTGATACGGTTGCCGCGTCAACTTTAATTACTAATTTGTAGCGCAGCGCACCTATTACTATACACGTGCGTAGTGCATACTACTAAATAAGTAATTATAAAAGATGGTGCGGTGGGCGTGCGCTGCGCTACAAATCAATAGTTTAAAGTCTTTGCACCACTACTTACGTACGACTGCAGCTAATATGCGATTTTTGCTAATAGATTATTCAATCTATGTAGTAATCTCCAACTCTCCATCAGTTGGGGGAATGTTTATTACAAAATTACGAAATATGTTAAAAAAAAATGTTTATCCACCAGCCCAACTAAAGTAAACGAATTGAAGTACAAATACTTATAAACGCCATGCCGCATGCATCGCCCCGCGCGGCCTTACGCAGTTCAACGCACGTTAGTAGTTTGTCGATTGTTATTCGAATAATAATTGTGAGGAACTACTAAATCGACAATCGAATGAGCAATAGCACAATTTTCGATTCCGTCGATTTTTTTTTTTGCAACAATCGCCCATCGCTAACACTCTGGCATTTCTGCAGTGCTGTCAGTACTGCGGTCCACTTAGGGGTCTCGTCGATGCGTGTATATTTTTGTATATTTTTACTATGTCTTTACCTATACCAAATTCCTAAATGAAGAATTTGTAGTTGAGTGTTTGTAAAACTCTATTCTTATCATTGATGTATTAAAAATGCCAAACTTTGGCATTACAATAGAGTTTGTTTGACCACGTATTTAACACTCAATTCAGAATTCATAAACTCACTTATCAGCCCAGTTAGGTATACCTAAGAGAATGAAGAATTTTGAGATATTTATAAGAACTGAATTGTTTATTATAGTGTAAATAATTGTACAGTTAGTTATAGTCATTGTGTTGTAAGCTAGCAACAAATATAATATTGAAAACCTTATTTGTTTGTTTTTTTTCGCTGCCTTCAGAAACATGAAATCCCTACTTCGCCCATTGCCGAGTGTGTTCGACACTGGCATGGCCACCATCAGGGATTTTAAGTTCAATAACACAAAAAAAAACGACCAAGTGCGAGTCGGACTCGCGCACGAAGGGTTCCGTACCAATCGCAAAAAAACGGCAAAAAAAAAAACAGGTTCGTTATATGGGAGCCCCACTTAAATATTTATTTTATTCTGTTTTTAGTATTGGTTAATATAGCGGCAATAGAAATATATCATCTGTGAAAATTTCAACTGTCTACCTATCATGGTTCATGAGATACAGACAGACGGACCGCGGTCCCGTTTTTACCCTTTGGGTACGGAACCCACAAAATATATTTTTTAAGGCCACAAAAGCTATTTTTCTTGGCACATTTCTGTAGGTAAACTTTTCGATCTAGCTCTTGGACTATATAACTCATTCTAACTTCTAAACTAAGACCTGTCTAAATCTGAGACTTGGAGAAAAATCGCGATTAAATTTGGGACAAAACAGCAGCCTAAAGCTGGGAACAAATTATCGGACGCGACTTACAGCCGCGGCTGATATGTGTGACACAGTCGTATGGGACGCGGCTGCTAGATCTCTATCTGGGGGGTAACCACAAGCTCTTAGAGTAAGGTTATTTTGAGATCGAGTAAGTGACAGATTTATACAAGTCAGATACATCTGTCCCTTACTCGATCTCAAAATAACCTTACTCTAAGAGCTTGTGGTTACCCCCCAGACGTCCGAACGCCCAAGGTCACGTCCGCGACTTACGTCCGGTAGTTTGCACAATGTAATGTACATTCATTACCTAGATACTCTTATAAGCCGCGGCAGTCAGGTCCGTAAGCCGCGTCCGATAATTTGTTTCCAGCTAAATTGTCGTCGTTGAAAGTCAGATAAACGGAAATCCACATCGCGGCTTTCATCTCGCATGTGATTGGTCGATTGACGGCGGTCAAACCCTTTGCCTTGCCGTATTCACTTACACAATTAGGCTGCTCAGATTTTCGCTATGTGCCCTAGTGTTTGAGTTATAAATGTGGCCAAGCTGGGGAGATGCTCCCCAGATCGGCCACCTATAAACCTTAACCAGTGAGGGGGCGTCCATAAACTACGTGAGGTGTTTTTTTTAAATGTCTGTCCCTCCCTCCCCCCTGGTGAGATGTCGTGAGATTTTATTCAACTCCCTCTCCCATCCCCCAATCTCACGTGAGATTTTTCAAAATGTGGGTTTCTTACGTAAACGCGTTGGATTGTTATTGTAAAAAGAAGAAAAAAAAGTTTGCTGTATTATGGTGGTTTGACAGTCAGTAGATGTATAATGTCGAAGTATGAATGAAATTATTTTCTTTCGAACGAACTAGTGAATGATCTTAATCGTATTACGATTACGCTTAAGATTAAATCTTAAGCATGTACAATCTGGATTAAATGGACCAAAATAGTATTTTTTTTTTGTCTTTCAATCAGAAAAATATTTGCCGAGACCCCCCTCTCTCCAACGTAAGATTAGATGAGATTTGACTCGACCCCCTCCTTAAACATCTTACGTAATTTATGGACGCCCCCTGACCGACAAATTCTGATATTTGGCGTCAAATTTGTGTTATAAATTAAAATCCCTGATGGTGGCCATGCCTGGGTCAGACACACCGTTGCTCAGCTACGTTCCTGTTCCTATCCTCATCCAGGTTCGAACCGCGATGGCAACATCGTGGCATACTCGTACCAAGTACTAATTAAAATCAGAGTAACACGAGTATTATACATGTCATATTTAAATAATTAAAATGCCCATAAACTTAACATTCAACCTCTGTCCATTACCTACGCGCTAATTTAAATTTCAGACACAACGTCACTGTCAAATCGTCAGTACCTAAATAAAAAAATAATGAAGCTAAATTGAACTCAAATTGTAACAATATTTAAATAAATATAAAACCTATTAGAAAAAAAACCTTCAAACTCAAGATAAAATTGCACGAACTAAGAAAATAATGGTGAGCTTGTATTATACGTAAGTAAGACTCATCCAAATAGGAATGGATCCTTTGCAATACATACTAACGTTTGTGAGTTCTTTAGAAGAATATCGATGGCTCATCGACATAGCTAACGATTGCTACCCAATCGCTGTTATGGCGAAAATTCACACAGCTTGACAAAAAGTGGATTCTAAACAATGAAGGATTCAGTTAGAAAACTAAAGAGAAAAACAGCTGTGAAACCAAAATCTGTACCTACCAAAACGGAAGTTAACTTGAAAAAAAAGCGTTCTACATCGTTTACTTCGTCAGCCGATGCGAACAGGTCTGACAGCGCGAAAGCGACCTTAGACACATTGAGAATGATCAATACTCCCTGGAGTACAGAGAGTGGGTTTACTGACTGCCAGAACCTATCGCTAATATTGTCGGCACGAGACACCACCACGAGTGCGGACCCGCTGACGACTACAGCTTCCAGCTGCTTGTCAAACCTATCTGCCGAAGGTACAATCACTTTGTTTGTAGCGACCACACCGTGGTCAAGCGAACAAATATTCGTGTCTTTAGAGAATAAGCGTCAGTCGGTTACAACTTCGGAGTCTTCGGACTCATGGACGATGGAGACGTTTACGAGTCCGGGGCTGCTCTCGACGACGTCTCGAGTCAGCGTAGAACAGCCGTGGAGTCACGTCAGTAGTAGTGAAGAATTCTACCCATGCAGCGCTGACACTCTCACTTCTAGGACAGGAAGCAAGGACATCGTCACGCCTTCAATAGCTTCATCTACTAAGACCTACTTCCCCATAAGCTACATCAAGCATATCACACTGTCCGGCGACCACCCAAGCCTCGACTGGACCTTCGCGAAACAACACTGTGTCCCCACAATAATTTCAATACCTATTTAAAGGTCACTAGGGTATAAAAAAATTGTAAAAACGATTAAAAAATTTATTACCAACAAAATATATTTTGTTTTACATTTATTTACTTAAAATGAGGTAGGTATTGTTTGTTTACCATGTAGATATAATAATTGAGTTTATTTTTAAAATGCACAGCATATGGTTTATTAACTATTAATTGCATATAATCACAACTTATCGAGACAAAGAGCATTGTAGTTTTATGTACCTGCTCAATAAATGCAAAAAGACGAATATAAATCAAAATACGTCACAAAATGGCAATGAAATGTACAAAATAGAATTACGTTACGGTATTGCAACATAATAATTGTCTATGACGTCACTCCTACTACATTTAAATAAATGGAAAACATGATTGCCTATTATACCCCACAACAATGTATTTTTGAATAGTCATGTAGTATCTTCAATATTAATGTTCTTTTGTAGGAACTATTGAAATACTGTTTGGATTTTTATACAATTTATAAACTCTACTATTATAAAAATACATTGCAGTAAGTTTATTACATACCGGACTAAGAATAATCATATAAATAAGGTAGAATTATACATACAATAAACTTATTTGTTTTTCTTTGCAATATCTGTTGAAATCAAACCACTGTGCGGTAATCATGTTCTTTATATATCACTAATTTCTGTTTACAAATAATAAAATCATTTAGAGATAAAAATACATAATAATTTGATAAGAACATACGTTTTATATACCCTTTAGCAGCCTTCGTGATAGCTCCACACGATTTGATTTATATCACACAAAAAGCGATTTTTCTAAGCTAAATTGCAAGTACATATGAACGCAATGGGATGGAATTCGACACTTGAAATATTCTTAGAAAATAAGTGTGCAGAATTACATTAACAAGAAAAGGCCTTTGTCCAAATAGTTTATTGCAAAAGCTGATCTTATAAAGGTGCCGACGATTTGAGAACATCCTCGATTTTTTTTAAGTCAGTTAAAAATGGAAAATATCACCCAGTTTCTGGAAAGAAAATTATCGCAAAAATACAGTCAAACAAGCGTTTACTGTGATTGGCTACATGAATTATCAACAGCCAATCGCATCAAACTTGCATTTAATTTGTGACGTGTCGATAATTTCGTTATAGAAACTGTGTGAAATAGTCATTTAAATAAACACATTACCCTCCTTCGGCAGTCGGGTAAAAAGGCAGGTGCGTTGAAGGGTAGGTCAGTTCTACATTGGTATGTATCTACAGACAACCGTTTTGTAGTTATGGAAATAATAAATAAAACTGGTTTGAATTATAGTCCAAGATGTTCAAGGAAATTGCCTTGATACAAATTATAGAAACTCGTTTGAGATAATTACGGTTAATAGTCTCAGAGGTTTATTTTAATCCATTCCGTTATCTTAGTCTGGTATAGGCCGATTCAAAGTTAATGACGTCTGTTCGCTGCGCAGTACCCCACCCCTTACTGCTGTCGATATTGCGCAGCGACTCGCGCAGTGTTCCGAGCCACCATTAAGTTTGATTCTACTTATACTTTATCTACATTGTACAAAACATGTTTTCTTCGCAAACCAATTTTGATATAAGCAAAAACGCTTCTTGTAACTACAATTATGTGAATTTATTCTCGGTGAAGACACTTTATTTTATGAGTATATATATCGTCTGAGAGTGCTTGAGATAGCTGCGCGTGCGTCGTATTCTAAGTCCCTTTGAAGAAAAATATAATAAAATATCTCCACTCAACTCAACTCATTCTCTCGACACAAAAGTCACAACTCAAGGATATAATATCAATAAATAACAAGCTAAGTCAATTTGATTGAGGAAGGCTGAGTCGAGGTTGAGTCGAGTGGAGGAAAAGACTTAGAATATCTAAGCTCTCGCGACAGGTCTTCACACCCCTTCCGCACTGTGCAGCTACCTCAATTAATAGGCCTGTAGATGTCTTCTTAAACCAGATAGATGCTATTTTGTACACCGGAAACACAAAAAGAGGACAAAAACCACAGCTAGAAATAAATGACTTTGAAAACTGTTGTACTATTCTGTAAACATTTCAGCTTGAAAATAAGATGAAGTGAGAGGTCCAGGTGACAAACCTACCTTCAGGTAGAATGACGTACTATGACTTCAACGCCATCATGATTCCGTTGTCAAAAAGGGATAGAGAATAATAGAGATAACTCCGTCTCTCTGTCACAGTGGAAACATGATAGTTTTGACACGTCATAACCCATCACTTGACGCTCACTCCACCTAAATTTGCACGGTAAAATTATAACAGAACAGTCTGGTTGAACATGGCACTTACAAATAAACCCATTCTTAGTCCGGATAACACTTAATTAAAAATCTACTTATTACAAACGCCAACGTCCGTCTTGTAATACTTAGGCTCGGTCAGGGCGTCAACGAGGAAGGAGCCAAGGTCCCGCTTTGAAACGATACGTCCAGGAAGGCTGGTGCAGTTCTCGATGATCGCATAATCGCAGCTAGGAATATCTGAAAGGTCGAAAGGATCTAGTTGAGGTATCGAACCATGATTTGCAGCGCAGTAACTGGGTCGTTGGTCTAAGCGCTATTGCTCGCTTTTGCTTGAGGTCCTGGGTTAAATTCCCGGCACGAGCGAATTAGTGTTTTCTGGAAAATTCACGCCACCAGTTGGCGCCACGTGGACGTGAGGTCCTCCCTTAGATAAAGTACCTATAGATTTAGCCATAAAATGAGCTTGATTGATAGAGCGAGATCGCTAATTGGCAGCCCCATGTAAATAATAAGGACAAAAGATTATTTCTTGTCTTTGTCACCATGGCCGGCTTTTGTTGTTTGTCAAACGCTAATATCATGGCAGGTTTGACAAACTAAATCGGTCGTGTTTGATTTTTTTGTGATTTCGCGGGATTAACTGTTATTGAGACAAGGAATTGGGTTATTTATAGATAAAAAGTGTCAGTGCGATGGTGGGCAGAAGTGTTCTAGGCTGTAAAAGCCAAAGTGTTATTGTTGTTTCATGTGCGGCCACGCCATGGCTCCATCTATAGGTACTTTATCTAAGGGTCCTCCACTTAGAAATCGTAACTTAAGAGGTTATGACATCAATATGACGTTGACGTTAATTTAACTAATGTCAGAAACATATAAGCGTTTTGACAGGTGCCTGAACCTGGCAACTCAGTGCTGCTACCTAATAGTGCACATCCTTTCAGAAAACCCTCATTGGGTTTCTCAAATCTGGAATTTCTCAGTAGTAGCCCTAAATACTGAATTTGTGCAGGTTAATAGACTTGCCCCACAGACATAAATCTAACTAGATGACGCGATTGTATGTACCTCGCGTGCCAAAAAACGTAGTATAGTTACGATCAATGATCGTAATCTAAGTTTTTCATTTGGCGTTAACGGCACTGGAATTACACCGAAATCTAAAAAAATGCCTTTGTATGCCATATTGGGCTGTATAGAATGTATAGAAAAAGTTGGCCGAGGCATTGGAAATGTTTTCTTTCTTTGGTAAGTAAATTTGTTTTAAATTGTTTGTAAAAAAGTGGCACGCTTGGTTTTCATAGAGATAGAGGGACTTGCGTTATCTAGTTAGATTTATGTCTGTGACTTGCCCCTCATCACATGGGACTCAGTTCATAGCTAGACGAATGTGGTTGCACTTCTGCCTAATCTTTCGGTAAAAACAGGCGTTATGTTATCTAAAGCTGACAGTGTATTGCATCATACACAGAACAAAATCTTAGGTATACTAAAAAGTCAAGGTAAAATGAACTCAAAACTTTAAAGTTTAAAGTCCGTAAGTCAAAAAAGTCTTACCATCAATCCTGGGTGGGAACACGGCAATCCAATTCAGAGGGCTATCCTTTACAGCATCCCACATCCTCTTATGGTCCTTAGTGATGTCCACGAAGGGCTTAGGCACCTTCTCTGGCTCGTACAGCAAGAAAGCGGACAGACAGACAGAGACTGGCTTCACATTCTTAGCCCTCATTGCGTCTAGAATGTTCTTTGTCCCTTCTGACATGTCAGAAGTGGGAGCAAGACTGGCGGGCATTTCGTGTCCCGTGCCCAGTGCGACAACAACGCCATCTACGCCATCAATGGCATCAGCAACGGAGTCGGGTTCTAGAACGTTTCCGGGAAAGATTTCTACCTTGTCCTTGTACTCATCTGGGATCTTTTTCGGGTCCCGGACGAAGGCTCGCACTGAGTAACCTGGGGACAAAATGTGAATAATTGAATTGCTGTTTATTTTATTTAGAAGGAGGAGGATTCGGAAGCGTTTCTGCTGAACATCAGGGCCTGGTTTCGATTCCCGGTAGCCTATTTGCGTAAATGAATTCAGCCAAGCGATCAATCACCTGCGAGAAAAAAGACGCGTTGTGGATTTCCGCCTACATAATTGGTCGATTGATGGGGGTAAAATCCTTCGCCTTGCCGAATTCACTTACGCAATTAGGCTGCGGGTCATCAGCATCATTGGCCTATTAATGTTCCTACTGCTGGGACACAGGCCTCCTCTCTGTGAGAGGGGATGGGGATGGTAATCCACCACGCGGGTTGGTGGATGACACAAGTCTTCCAATTTTTGGTCCCCGGGTCTGGTAAGTAAAATTGGGTGTTGCCGAGAAATAAATATAATTTAATTAATTCATGAACTTGATAAAGATGGAAGCCGACCCCAACAATAATTGGGAAAAAGGCTAGGCAGATGATGATGATGATGTACTTGATAACGATGTACCTCGACTAACACTACTATACTACGTATAGGTATAAAGTATTACAAGCACCAACAGGTAAACTCATTAATTTGATAAATAGGAACATGGTTCTCACATACTTACAAATATTGCAAACATAGGTAAATTACCTAATTCAACAACAACACGACTGTAAGCGGATCAATTTCTTAAACAAAAAGAGTAAAAAAAAAACCGGCCAAGTCCGACTGGACTCACGCACGAAGAGTTCCGTACTATTATCGCAAAAAACGGCAAAAAAATCACGTTCGTCGTATGGGAGCCCCCACTTAAACATTTATTTTATTGTTTTTAATATTTCTTGTTATAGTGGCAATATAAATACATTATCTGTGAAAATTTCAACTGTCTAGCTATCACGGTTCATGAGATGTCTTAGTAATAAGGTCCCGTTTTAACCCTTTGGGTGCAAAACCCTAAAAAGCAATACTATAATTATGAAAAACATAAATTAACCAGCTGTAACTTGTATCGAAGTGTGCAAGTAGCTCGCATGCCATTGTGCCATACCAACTTCTGATTGGTGAATGTCACATTGGTTTATAGGTGATTTGAACACTTTTTTGCCTGCTGTTTGCCTGCTCATAGAAAGATACACTATGAGTAGGTGTATGGAGGGGGTACAACGCTAAAATCTTACGTGATCAAGCTGCATTAAAGAAATTCTTTCCAAAAATTTATACTACTAGTATGGCGTTGGAAAAATCAGCCTTAAGTTTTATTATTGAGTGTTCACAATGCAATGTGTCAAGATATCGAACTAATAGCATTATCGAATAGATAAATCGGCTTTAAAACCGTGACATTCGTCACCAGTCAAGATAATCAGAACGCTCGCAGCACGGATGGGCGATGGGACCGAAAAGTTCTGGAATGGCGACCGCGAACCGGAAGACGATGCGTTGAACGTAGAGAATACAATGCCGAGCATGTTTTACAATCCCGGGATTACGGGATTTTGAAACGTAATCCCGGGATCTCGGGCCTGTCCCGGGATTAGACTATGTTGTTTATAATTGGGCACAAATGAAAAAAAAAAATGTTTTTCATGTCTTTGCACAACACAAATCACAATATAATAAGAAAAGAAAAAAGACAACACAAAAAAAAAACTATTTGGAATTTCGAAAATTAAAATTTCACACTTCCAAGCCTGCTTCGTAGTTTATTGCCAACATAAGCAGCAGCTTAAAACGCTCGCTCAGGTTCTACGCTGGTTGGAGTATGGCGTATCCAAGGGTTGTTTTTGTCGTTATGTATAAATGCTATTAATATAATCTAGACAAGGTTATTGACAAGGCGCAACGAACTTCAGAATACAAATTAGACTTGTTTGTGCCAAGCCCGAAAATACCGAGATTAGCTAAGTACAGTCCCGGGATTTTCGAGGCCAGAAAAAGGTTGGGATCCTGGGATTGTATTCTCTAGTTGGAAGACCCCCCACTAGGTGGACCGATGACATGATTAAGGTTGCCGGAATGCGAATGAAGCGAGACGCACAAGACCGGTTAATGTGGCGACGCCTGGGGGAGGCCTATGTCCAGCAGTGGACGTCTTTCGGCTGAATGATTTACTATTATTATTGTCGCGTCATGCATGTACGTAGTTTTTATAGACTACTAGCTGTTGCCCGCGACTTCGACTGCGTCGTAACCAATTTATTTTTATATCGCGCATGAATATTGTAGGTGTGTGCTGTGTGGACGACCTTACTTTGGTTCATCATACAAACTTCTACCCCCTTTTCCGGCTCCTTAAGGATGATTTCCAGGATAAAAACTATCCTATGCCCTGCCCAGGGTCTCAAACCATTTCCATATAAAATTTCATCTAAATCGGTACAGCAGTTTAAGCGTGAAAAGGTAACAGACAGAGTAACTTTCGCATTTAACAATATTGGTATGGATAGCAGACCCTAAAGAAATTGTCCTACCCGGGCCCGAACCCGTTTGCAGCGCTATCTACCGCCCCAGTTGTAATATCATCCAGGAACCCACAGAAAGAAACAATTCGTGTATTGCGCTAAGCAACACATTCAGCCATTAATTTTTATTTAAACACTAGCAATCCCACGCGGCGTAATGCGTAACTTTAACCGCTTACGCAGCGCACGCAACGGAAGCCCTCCAAAAGGAATAATTATTCCCGTTTTTGCAACATTTTTCATTTATGCTCCGCTCCTTTTGGTTGTAGCGTGTTGGTATATAGCCTATAACCTTTCTCGATAAATGGACTATCCAACACAAACATATATTTCAATTCCAACCAGTAGTTCCTGAGATAAGCGCGTCCAAACAAACAAACTCTTCAGCTTTATAATATTAGTATAGATATGCTAGTATTATATTATCTGTGGTATAGATATAAAGGTTTTGATACGACCTAATTTAGCAGATATCCGGTCCGGGGTTAAATGACCCATATTGATAACTAATAACTAATATTTGGGCTGACTTTGTCCTCTGCAGCGCGGTGAGTGCTATTGTTGATTTTTGCAATATTGGGTGCGTGTATAATACTGTGTGATTTTAACGCTCATCCTACGGCAAGTTTTTATGCTGAGCTATTGGGGTTTTGTTGTGACTAAAAAAAGTATGCAGTCGGAGGTTACATCTGGTTTTGGTCAGCCAGCTCGCGAACATGTATTCTCCGACTGCACACCATGATTTTCTTCTTGTTTTTGACTTTTTAGTTCGTTGGACAAAACTTCGGGCCGAACGAAGAATAAATCGTTTTTTAAGCAGTCGGGTTTTTTGTTTTTTTTTAATGTTTTTTTTATTTATAACTTTTTAGTTATTTTTTTTACGAATTAGGTACATTTAAACATATAAGTGTTTTATATTTTTGAAATCACTCTTGATACCCCACACGACGGGTTTGGAAGAAAGAAAAAATTGGGGCCCCCACAATATGGCACCCAAAATCCGCCATTTTTCTATTGTCCAATTTTAATGTAGCCTATGACACTCGCAGGGTATGAATCATCAAAATCGGCCAACGCGTTTGGTCTCTGGAACGCCATATAGGAACAAGCATACATACATACATACATCCATACATACATACATAGACTGATAAACACGGGTAATGTGTTTATCAGTCTATATAATCTATGTATCCTTCGGCAGTCGGGTAAAAATAATAGGGTAGTTCACGGAAAATACGTTTTTTGTCCGTCAGGTAGATTAATAATGGCGGAGCCCGCCACCTGGTGGTCAAACATGCAGAAAGAGCTCCTGGAGGAGAACCCGAGCATTCAGACAATCCAGAACAGAGCTCTCTGGCGCAGACGGACAAGGAGACCCGACCCCAGCTGAACTGGGAAGAGGCAGTGGAGTCTCATCGCATACAAAGAAACCGTGCCGACGAACTGTACTGATTATACTGATAATTTTTTGTACATCGATCGCGTTTAATTCCGTTCCACGGATATAGATGGTGATCTATCTATCGCCGTGGAACGGATCAGAACGCGATCGATTTACAAAAAATAATCGGTATAATCAGATGAAAAAAGCTAGTTACGTCGGCACGGTTTCTTTTTATGGGATGAGGCATCTGTATCAGTCTGTACGCTAGTATTATATTATCTGTGGAAGAGGTTTGGACAAAGATGAAGAAGAAGAAATAGTATGATGGCGAAACGATTCAAATGTCTTGTATCACGCAACAAAATTAATAAAAAAAACAGGCCAAGTGCGAGTCGGACTCGCGCACGAAGGGTTCCGTACTTGGTAAATTGCGGTTTACGATTTATGACGTATTAAAAAAAAACTACTGACTAGATCTCGTTCAAACCAATTTACGGTGGTAGTTAATATGGTAATGTACATCATATATATTTTTTAGTTTTATCATTCTCTTATTTTAGAAGTTACAGGGTGGTAAAACAGTGTGTCCCCACACACATTTTACCACTTTGGAAGTATCTCACGCGTAAACTATTCAGTTTAGATAAAAATGGTATTAGAAACCTCAATATCATTTTTGAAGACCTATCCATAGATACCCCCCCCCCCACACGTATGGGTTTGATGAAAAAATTTTTTTTTAGTTTCAGTTTCAAGTATGGTACTCCCAACATCTACTTACCAAGTTTCAACAGCATAGTTCTTATAGTTTCGGAAAAAAGTGGCTGTGACATACGGACGGACAGACAGACATGACGAATCTATAAGGGTTCCGTTTTTTGCCATTTGGCTACGGAACCCTAAAAAAGAACAGCGGAGGAGTTAGAGATATGAAGAGTACCCCACTACGAAAGTTCGACACGTGAAGGCAAATTTATTTATTTATAAATCTTTATGCACAAGTACAAAGGCGGACTTAATGCCTTAGGCATTTTCTAGCAGTCGACCTTCGATTAAATAGTGATTAAATAGTTATATGGAGTTTCTTGTGCGTTCTTCTCCATAACAATCTACTTTCCGAATGCACGGTAGAATCATTTTTTTTTATTTTTTTTTATTACTTGTAAATTTTAATTTTATTTTGTGACGTTCAAAAGTGCCGTTTATTGGCCTAATTGAATAAATATTTTTGACTTTGACTTTGATACATACAGAACCAGGGTTACCGACATAGCCCGAAGAATTGCCAAACTTAAGTGGCAGTGGGCAGGGCACATTGCTCGCAGAACGGATGGCCGATGGGGCAGAAAGTTTCTGGAGTGGCGACCGCGAACCGGAAGACGTTGCTTTGGAAGGCCTCCCACCAGGTGGACCAGGTGAAGGTTGTGGGGATCCGCTGGATGCGAGACGCACGGGACCGATCAATGTGGCGACGCTTGGGGAAGGCCTATGTCCAGCAGTGGACGTCTTTCGGCTGAGATGATGATGATGATGATGACGTACAGTAGGATAATTAGTATAAATCATAGGATTTATTATGTCAGAAACTGGAGGTAGTGAAGATGACATCGCTTCAAGGATAGCCAAAGCATGAGCTACCTTCGCGCAGCTGAGACCCGTTTGGCAATCGCGGAAACTGACCCGAAGGATTAAACTCAAAATCTTCGGATCAAATGTCAAATCCGTGCTGCTTTACGGGTGCGAAACGTGGAAGGTCACAAAAGACATCTCACGCCAGATCCAAGTCGTCGTCAACCGCTGTCTTCGTCGCATACTCGGCATTTACTGGCCCGAGACCATCACCAACGTAGAGCTGTTGGAGCAATGCCACGAGAGCCCGATCGACCGCCTGATCAAGCGTCGCAAGTGGAGTTGGATTGGCCACACGCTGCGAAGGGATTCTGATCATATACCGAAGCAAGCGCTAGATTGGAATCCCCAAGGCAAAAGGAAGCGTGGCCGTCCCCGTCAAACCTGGCGTCGCACCGTGTTGGCGGAAGCGACGAGCATCGGTATGACGTGGAGCGAGGTGAAGCGTGAAGCTCAGGACCGATAGCGATGGAGAACTACTGTGGACGCCCTTTGCCCCATCCAGGGAACGTAGGACATTAAGAGGGGACTCTAGTGAGACTTTCTTCATACAAACACATTCTGCTGTTTTCTTCGTGGATAATGCCTCTAGAGCAATGATTTTTGTCCATAAAATCTAGGTCTAATTAATACGTGCCTGTAACATTTCTTTTTTTCCAAAACATAATCACAAAAAGAAATATGAGAATCCAAAAATCCGAAAAAAATGCCCGTTTTTACCGCCATGTTCAGAAGACTTTCAGACAAAATTCATAAGTTTTTAACAAAAAAGGAAATGATAGGAGCATAGATATACTTTTCCTCTAAATTTTGATATAAGAATTTTTTAGATCAGACCAGTTTTCATGAAGAAAACAGCAGAATACGAAACTTCTTTTAGTCAAAGTTTTTGTAGGTAAAATCAGCCTGAGCTGCAGTTGTCCCTTTCGCACTTAACGGGGTGGGGTCCGCTCTTAAGAGAGAGATAGGATTTATTATAGCTTGCTTGACGTAAAAATGCCAAACGATTCGCGACTAGCTTAAAAAAACTGGTACGGACAGCAAAAAAAGTCGTTGATTACTTCAGTTGGGCAGTTCAAACTTTATTTTTCTAATCTTACTCTTAATCTGTAAAATAAACCTGTAATTTTACCCACATTTAGACAAGTTTTTTTTACATTTTTTGTAGCTGTAACTGCGACTTGAATTTGAACTTTTTACATACTAGGATTGGCCTTCAAAGATCATAATACCTGAACAATATCGTAACCATTGATGTATTAAAAAGAGGAAGATACGTTACCCGCTAACATCGCGATCAGAAAACCTGGGCTCGGCGCACGACTACATGCACCGAAACTCACACATCTGTGTTCAGTGTCATCACCAGTCCCAAACCTACAGTTACCGATAGACAAGGACAGAGATAGGAGACGGCGCTGTAGTGCAAGCGAAATCGCGCTAGCCGCCGAATGTTGTCCGAATGCTAAATTAATGAAATGACATTGCAATATGTGTGTATCGTGTCTATCACGCATTTTTGTATTATCTATCTCGCTCTCACAAATATGGCGAAACAAACATTAAATATTATTGTAATTTTCAACAAATTAACATTTTTGACTGTACTTACGAGTGGTAAGTGATCTCGTGTGACTTATTTTTCTTTCTGGTATTATTTAAACACTGTTTAGCTACACAAGAAGTCATTTTGATGCGTATATATTGCAAAAAAATATAAAAACACTGACATTATTGAGCTGTGGGATCAACCATGTGCCGTGTGTGACTGAGTGCCCACTGCGGGCATTCACTTAGATTAGTAGGACCAAGCGCTGTGAGCAGTCCCGTATCTACCTCTTTTTAATACATCAATGATCTTAACGAATTTTATAAAGAGTAAAAAAAATATTTTTGGTTTATTCCTAGACCACCCAAAGGTTTTCTGGTAGATATCACTGTCAACGTTAAGTCCGCCATTGTACCCATCGTGTTAAGTTTTTATAAAAGAGATGTATCTATATATATAAAATCAATGCCACTTTTCGTTGTAATTTTATAACTCAAGAACGGGCTCACCTATCAAAACCAAATGTTTAGGCTTTGTTGGGACTATTTAGTAGATGGTTTAGGTTTTTTTTTAATAGGTAGGGTAGGTTGGGTAGGTGGGATAGGGTAGTTATGGTAGGTAGGTAGCCAGTTGAGGGGGTGTCAGCTAGTAACTTATATGGTGTACAATAAATATTATATTCAATCTGAAAGTACTAAAAAAACCGGCCAAGTGCGAGTCGGATACGCGCATGAAGGGTTCCGTACCATTATCGCAAAAAAACGGCACAAAAAATCACCTTTGTTGTATGGGAGCCCAACTTAGATATTCATTTTATTCTGTTTTCAGTGTTTGTTGTTATAGCGGCAACATAAATACATCTGTGTTTCAACTGTCTAGCTATCACGGTTCATGAGTTACAGCCTGGTGACAGACAGAATCAGAATCAGAATGCTTTATTTGTAAACATAGGTCAAATTACAACAGTGTGCGAGATGTTACAGATAGGTAGATCCTCTATGTTTTGCACAGAGGCGTACAAATATATTATAATTAACATTTTCGAGTTTTAAATACAATCAATTCCAAATAAAATGACATATAAATGTCAAATGGGTTACGTTACATGTAATATTAATGCTAATGTCAAATAAAATACAATCAATTTCGAATAAAAAGTTAAATAAATGTCAAATATATTATGTTACATGTCTTAATAATGCTAATGTCAAACAAAATACAATCAATTTCAAATAAAAAGTTAAATAAATGTCAAATAGATTATGTAACATGTCATATTAATGCTAATGTCAAAGAAAATTCAAAATCCTCAAAATAGTTGAGGTGATGCACAATTTTCTGAAGCAGTAATTATAGAATTGTCGTCCAAATATTCCTGTAGTGAGTAATAGCATTTATTTATCAAAATTCTTAATAGTTCTCTTTTGAAAATGTCCCGGTTTAGCGTTTTTATTTTTTCAGGTAGTTTGTTGAATATTTTTATGGCCATACAGAAGATACTTTTATTCATAAGTGCAGTTTTTCCATAAGTCACTTCAAGTTCTGACTTATTTTATCGCGTAATTTTCTGTAGTAGACAGTCAGACGGACCGCAGAGTCTTAGTAATAGGGTACCGTTTTTACCCTTTGGGTACGGAACCCTAACAAGCTTCACTATTGCTGCGTGTCATAGGCTCTTTAATTTCGAAAAAAATCACTGTTCCTGTCAAAGACGAAGCGGTGGGTAAAATATATTATTATTGTAGTGATATTCTTGACTACATAATCCTTACATACGGCAATGCATCATACATAAGCCGTACATACGGCAACGCCCTATAATAACCCGTATTTGTCTAAGGAGATAAAACAATATGAAGGGATTTTCTCAAGTGACAACTTTTGATGCGCCTTAAACCGTCCATAGATTATGTAACATGTCATATTAATGCTAATGTCAAAGAAAATTCAAAATCCTCAAAATAGTTGAGGTGATGCACAATTTTCTGAAGCAGTAATTATAGAATTGTCGTCCAAATATTCCTGTAGTGAGTAATAGCATTTATTTATCAAAATTCTTAATAGTTCTCTTTTGAAAATGTCCCGGTTTAGCGTTTTTATTTTTTCAGGTAGTTTGTTGAATATTTTTATGGCCATACAGAAGATACTTTTATTCATAAGTGCAGTTTTTCCATAAGTCACTTCAAGTTCTGACTTATTTTATCGCGTAATTTTCTGTAGTAGACAGTCAGACGGACCGCAGAGTCTTAGTAATTTTTTTTTTTTTTTTTTTTTTTAACTCTTCTTTGTTTACAATCTGTCTCAGTACTATGGACATTAAGTAATTTTTTTGATGTGTTTAGATGTCTTGGTCGGTATGTGTCCTATGACACATCCTATTTACTTATGTTGCATATGTAGCTATGTTTGTCTGATGAAGTCTTGAGGTATTTTGTACTTAAGCCTTCTGGCCCCTGTCCCATCCATAAGGTGACTTGCCAGGATGTTTGGGTGACGTGTAATTCGTTCCTTGTATGACTTGATGTAATTCTTTACCTCTTCTTTGACTGTGGGAATTGTCAGATCATGGTGTAGAGCCTCATTTGGTACATACCATGGCGCGCTTGTGATCGTTCTTAGGATCTTATTCTGAAACCGCTGTATGATCTCAATGTTGGAGTGTGATGCTGTTCCCCACAGCTGGATGCCATAGGTCCAGATAGGCTTAATTATAGCTTTGTATAACAGGGTTTTATTTTGCAGGTGTAGCTGTGAGTTCCTCCCAATTATCCAGTAGTACTTTCTCAGTGTCAGTCCAAGTTGTTTGCGTTTCGTGAAAATGTGTTTTTTCCAAGTAAGGCGTCTGTCAAGGTATAAACCAAGGTATTTAACATGTTCGGCTTGAGGTAATAGAACATTGTTTAGCTGTACAGGTGGACAGGTATCCTTTCTTTTAGTGAATGTGACATTTACTGACTTGGTCTCATTGGCTTTTATCCTCCATTTCTTGAGCCAGCAGGCTATGTCGTCCAAGCAGGTCTGAAGCATAGCTGTTGCAACTTTGTGATCACTATGAGACACCAGAACAGCCGTGTCATCCGCAAACGTTCCTGTAGTCGCTAGATTTGATATTGGCAAGTCAGCAGTATGAAGCAAATATAAAATCGGTCCCAGCACACTGCCTTGAGGAACCCCAGCAGAAATAGGGTATAGCTTTGAAGAAGCTTCGCCACTTTGTACGAAAAAATGTCTGTCCCTTAAGTATGATTTCAAGATTAGGAAGATGTCGCTTGGGAAACTAGTTTTGATTTTATATAGGAGGCCCTCGTGCCAGACTCTATCAAATGCTTGAGAAATGTCAAGGAATGCAGCTGCACAATATTCCTTATCTTCAAACGTATTGTGAATTTTAGTAACAAGCCTGTGGACTTGATCTATTGTGCCATGTCTCTGTCGGAACCCAAATTGGTGGTCAGGTATTAAAAGTTTTTCCTTCATTATTGGCAGTAATCGTAATAGAAGGAGAGATTCAAAAACTTTTGAAGTTGTTGGAAGTAGACTAATAGGTCGGTATGACTTCGGGTCTTCAAGTGGCTTTCCTGGTTTCGGAACCATTAAGATTTTAGCTGTCTTCCATTGAGGGGGAACAAAGTGAAGTCTTGTCATAGCATTGTAGATAGATAACAAGAAGTTCAGTCCAGAATCTGGAAGTTGTCGCAGAATCATACCTGTTATTAAATCATAGCCCGGAGCTTTTTTAGGTTTTACATTAATTATAGCTCTAATTAGTTCCTGCTTCGTGAATTTTTTGATGGGGTTTTTACATGGCTCACAATCCAGCTGAACTTCACGGACAACTTTTTCTTTGTGCTCTGGAGGCCCCTCGTAGGGGTGGGGCTGAAAGACATCTTTTAAGTGTTCGGCAAATGTCATACATTTTTCCACGTCACTTCGAGCCCAGTTCCCGTCGGCTTGCCGAAGTGGAGGAGACACTGTTTTAGGTCGTTTTAGTTTTCTCGTGGCTTTCCACAATGAATAGTCGGTAGCAGCTGTAGCATCTAGATTACTCAGGAACGCCTGTACACTATTGTTCCTGTCATTTTCCAGCAGCTTCTTGAGTTTTTTAACAGCATAGTTCAGTTTAGTTTTATCGCCAGGACATCTATATTGTTGCCATTGTTTTCTGAGTCTTCTTTTTTCAAATAATTTATCCAGTATATTATAAGGTATAGGTTTCTTTTTGCTATTCAGTTCTGTAGTAGGGGTAGATTGCCAGGCGGCAGTTTGGACTGAATTATTGAAGTATTCAATTGCAGCCACTATATCGTCCTCTGTTTTTAAACTCACTGTGGATGTCAAAGCCTGGTCAACCATCGATTTGAAGACTTCCCAATCTGTCTTTTTGGTGTGGAGGACGCAAGCTTCTGGAGTTTCTTTGAAACGGCTTAATAGGGTAACTAAGACTGGTGAATGGTCCGATGATAGCTCACAGCTACTCTGGCACTTCAAGTAATTTTTTGATATGCCTTTAATAGCACAGAAGTCTATTAGATCAGGTACTTTTTTTCTGTCAGTGGGCCAGTATGTGGGCTCACCTGTTGATATAATTTCCATTTTTAGTTTTTGCACAGTCTTTAATAGCTCACGGCCCCTAGGGAGGGTCAACCTTGAGCCCCAATAGCTATGCTTTGCATTGAAATCTCCGCCAGCTATAAACCGATCGCCTAGGGAGATGAAAAACTCACTAAACTCTTCCTGCTTAATTATGTGCTTCGGTGGACAGTAGAGAGCTGACACAGTTAAAGGGCTTACCCAATCTTCAACTATGACAGTTGTGGCTTGTATTGGTGCTTTGCAGTATGATATTGATTGGTAATGTTTTAATTTACTCCTGATTATTATGGCTGAGCCACCATGCGCCTTCCCATCGGGGTGTGTGGTGTGGTAAAGATTATATCCAGGGATATCCATATGGCTTTTTGATGTGAAGTGAGTTTCAGAAATTAAAATAATATCGATCTCATGTTGATATAGAAAAAGTTTCAACTCCTCTGAGTGGTGTGACAGGCCATTAGCGTTCCAGATGCACAATTTTATCGCATTAAATTTGGAAGCATGGACATGAGGTCTCCCAGCATCTTAGTTATAAGCATCATCTGGTTCATGAGTGACTGCATGAGTGCTTTAACGTCTGTTGACTGGTCCGGCTTTGGCTGAGTCAAGTGTGTTGCTGTTTGGGTATCTTTAAGTGAATTTGTTATACCTGTTGTTATTTCCGCATAAGTTTTGTTGTCAGTGGTTTTATATGTGCTATATTTTATTGAAGGCACATTTTTATTTTCAGCGTCTTTGCTTTGTTTGGTTTTGGGTCTCAGCGGGGGATACTTAATTTTTTGCAGCTCCTTATATACTGCACAGCCTTTATAATTAGCAGGGTGATTGCCTTCGCAAAGAATGCACCGCACACTATCTGATCGCTCTTTCCTGGGGCAATCATGAGTGGCGTGTTCTCCAGCGCACTTAACACATCTGGGTTGACGGTGACAGAATCTACGTGTGTGTCCATATCTCTGGCAATTGGAGCATTGAGGGATTTCTCTTTTAGGTCTGGGTGGCTCAAATACAACACAGCAATGGAGAAGGCGCTTCACATTATAAATGGTTTTATTGTTTTGGTTTGGTTCAAGATCCACGTAATACAGTGGGAGGGGTGTTTTGGATTTTCTGTCCTTTATATTCCAAATATTTGTGACCTTGTGGTCTAATTCTTCAATTGCCACTTTTATTTCTTTAGTATCAGTAGTTGGGTGGATATTTTTGAGGACAACCCTAAAACTCCTGTTTTCTTTGGGTTTGTAGGTGTAAAATTCAGTATCTCGTTTTTGAAGTTCCTTGTAAATTTTAGTGTATGCTTCAGTTGATTTTGGCTGAATTTTCACTTGTTCCCCACGGAGGATCTTGATTTCATACTGATCAGTGGCTGTATTGTTTAACATTTCATAGAGAGGCTGGATGTTGCTTACTTTGTCTACGAACAAAGGAGGTGGTTTGACGGGTTTTTCAGGTATTTCAGCATTATTTATGACATCAAGACCAGTGAATCGATTGGAGGTAGTGACAGGAGTACTCAGCCAGTAATTGTTTAATTTACTTTGTTTTTGGCTATTCGGGAGTTCATCTGGGCTGCGAAGTCTTTTGCGACCGGGTACTTCCACCCAGTTTTCATCAGTAGCATTTTCAGAATCTACTAGGTTAATCGTCTCACTGGTGTCGCTAGTAGGCACCGCACTGCTGCAAGAATTTGATCTGGGCCGACTAATAAATAGGCTTTTGTGAAATATTTGCTGGCTTAAATTTTTTGTAGAATTTCCACTATTCTTTTTGGAATTTTCAATTTGGCAATCCATTCTTACTGTGGTAATTTTACTTTTTAAGTGGCAACACTGATTTGAAGTTTATATTGACACTTTGACAGTGACCTTTCAAAAGAGACTTAAATTGGTGGATTAATAAATTTTATGTGGGTAGATGTTTTTCCACTATAGAAGCATGAAATTTTAAATTCAGTTTTTTGTAGTTTTTAGTTTTTTAAATCACTAGATAACATTAACACGGAATCCTAAACACTTTGGCTACACTTTTATCATATTTATGGGCACAATTTCACAGTGTTTACGAAGACTCGCGAAACTATTTCAAGAGCGTATGTGCTTATGACAGCAGTTTGACAGTAACCTAGTCTTAGTAATAGGGTACCGTTTTTACCCTTTGGGTACGGAACCCTAACAAGCTTCACTATTGCTGCGTGTCATAGGCTCTTTAATTTCGAAAAAAATCACTGTTCCTGTCAAAGACGAAGCGGTGGGTAAAATATATTATTATTGTAGTGATATTCTTGACTACATAATCCTTACATACGGCAATGCATCATACATAAGCCGTACATACGGCAACGCCCTATAATAACCCGTATTTGTCTAAGGAGATAAAACAATATGAAGGGATTTTCTCAAGTGACAACTTTTGATGCGCCTTAAACCGTCCAAATTTTTATGTTGCGGGAGATCTTATCGCGAGATCAGCAGCGTGTGAACGATAATAAATAAGCTATGTCATACCGGGTTGCAAATAAAATTATCTAATAATGATGAAATATTAAAAAAGTTGGTGTAGGATAAGGTACATTTTTTTTGACTATTTTCGGTATTTTGACTAATCAACTTAAACCTATTAAGGGCCTACATACCCTTTAGTGCCATACGGTTAGGTTGAAAGGTTTAAAAAAAAGAATATTGATTCATGTAAGTACATAATTTTGAACACAAGGTTTTTTCGTGTAAATAATAGTTTTGCTTTAAAAAAAAAATTACAACACGATATTTTTTCGCAACTTTTGGAAACTTCTCCAAAACGACTTGGATGTTTAAAAATATTTTTACACAGGGGAATTGATGGCTGGAATTTCTTCATAACTAACATAGCTTAAGTAAATCAAATAATATTTTGCAAACAAAACTGTTGAAAAGGAGGTTCAATATTGATATATTGGCATCGAGCGGGCGCACGGCCAGTACTGCGTTAACATTGGGGTAACAGTAGGTCACCCTCAGAATTTATTCAATGTTAATATAAATTGATGAAAAAAGGGAGTCAAAGTTCATTATTGTCAATGTTATTTACATTCCATTAATAGATGCCTTTCAATGAAGTGGCCTATCAATTGTATTCAGCATTACCAAACGTGTGGGTGATTTCATTCGGACGAGAATTTTGTATAACCCGGTTCATTAAGGTTACACTAGCCGATCATTCGTCCATACAAACGTAGTGATATCAATTTGTCTCATCATTATCTAGCCCTGTATGGAAACAAAAAAGTTAAAAAATAAAATTGGAAGTTATGAGCGTCGAAAGTTCCATATTCCAACACTAATTTTAACGAATCTTTGGGCGGAAATAAATACCATAAGAAGAAGGAAAATTGCAAAACGGCCTCCATACAGGGATAGATTAGTAATTCAACAATTCAAATAATTTTGGAAATATACATTTAGTCGTTTTTCCATGATATCTATAATCCCAAAGGTCTGTTTATAAAATTTTCTTCTCGCTAGTTTTCGTCCTAAATCATCATACATTTCGATACAAATTTGCAAAAGTGCTAATTCGTACGCGAACTAGCTTCTTACTGCTCATCACAGCATCTATATCTTTCGCACGTGTGGTCGGATGAGATAGCATGTATTTTAACCTCGCGCAAAAAATAGTTCGTGCCGTCGACTAGGGGAACCTTAAAGAAACGAATCTAAAATGGCGGTGCTTATCATGTTCTATCGCTTGCACACTATAATCGGCACTAGTGTACCCCCGTATATAACCGTGTAATTTACAGATCAGTGTGTTCTGGTCGACGCAATCGAACGCTTTTGAGAGATCACAGAAAATGCCAATGGCATCCTTAAACCTCCCAAGATTCTAAGATGTGGCTGATGAGTTTTACGCCGACGTCCGTTGTCGACCTACCTTTCGTGAAACCAAACTGCTGACTATGCAGGATCCCATTAGAAGAATTTATCCCAATTTCGAAAAAAATGGTAATCTGTTGGAATGCGTCCGGGTTTATACCAATTGTATTTTCGATAAACGATTTCATCATCAACCTTACACCTACTGCTCTAGGTGTAAGTTGGCAAATACTTAATTAAACCTCCAAAAACTTGACGATTGTCTTTTTTTTACCCGACTACGGCGAAGCCAAAAGGAGTTATTATCCTCTGAGAACGTTTTGCGCTTCTCATGATGACTGCCTATTTAAATTTTTAACATCTGTTTTTTTTTAATAAAAGAATGTTCTAGCTTTAAAAAGTCGGCCTTGATAACAAACAATAGTTGTCAAAAAATAAAAGGCCCGTTTTGACAGCTATAAAAATATTTAATAGAAACTAGCTGACCCGGCAAACTTTGTTTTGCCATAAAAACACCACACATTTATCTACCCTACCTACCCTACCCTACCCTACCCGACCCTACCCTACACTACCCTACCCTACCCTACACTACCCTATCCTACACTACTCTACCCAACACTACCCTACCCTACACTACCCTACCCTACCCTACGCTACCCTACCTACCTACCTACACTACTCTACCTACCTACCCTACCCTACCTACCTACCTACACTACACTACTCTACCTACCTACCCTACCCTACCCTACCTACCTACCTACACTACACTACTCTACCTACCTACCCTACTCTACCCTACCCGACCCTACACTACCCTACCCTACCCTACACTACCCTACCCTACGCTACACTACCCTATCCTACACTACTCTACCCAACACTACCCTACCCTACACTACCCTACCCTACCCTACGCTACCCTACCCTACCCTACCTACCTACCTACCTACACTACACTACTCTACCTACCTACCCTATCCAACCAAACATTTTTTTTTTTTTTTGCTTTTAAACCTTCCCTGTATTCTGTCGAACATAACAAAAAAAGAATTATTCAAATCAGTCCAGCCGTTCTCGAGTTTTAGCGAGACTAACGAACAGCAATTGATTTTTATATATATAGATTAAACTTGATGCTTGCGAATGATACTCGTTGTTATAATGTGGTTAACATAGTAATTAATTAGGATTATGAATTTGATTTTTCACTTTCTTTATATACATTAATACAAACACTTTATAGACATTAATACTAAATTAAAACAATTCCAAAATTCATTTCTCAAGTAGGAGTAACTTATCGGCTAAGATGTCCGATTAGGACATGAGAGGGTTTAAATACTGGGGTATTTACGTTACTGTTTTATATTAAACCAACTCATTGTACTAACTGGAATTTTTGGAAAAGTTTTAAGGACATAATCAGGCAAAACTTTGAATGCTAAGAAAGAATCTTCAAATAATAAATGAGTATTTAGATTTCTTTTGAACTTTTTTCTTTTTGCTCAAGTAATTTGGGTAAATGGAGAGTGGGAATGGCAACCATCTACAAAGGTCATAATTATTATATGATAGATAGTGTTCAATACCAGGTAGTTATATATATTTTATTTATAGCTAATAATAATTATATTATTGTATTGTTAGGAGGTTCCTCTCTCTGGAGCCCTGACCGCCGGTAGCTTGGACCCTGTTCCCGATACCGGTGGGCCTCTATTTTCTATAATTTTGAATGTTTTTGTTTCATAATTTATTTTATAAAAATATTTAAAAATGTACAAGATAAGAAATTTAATGAATAAAGGACATTATAATATAAGTAAATAATTTTAAGATAGGTATTATTTGTATTAAATAATATTTCAAACAGTTTTAAATACAATATCAAACAGTTTTACATAATATGTCAAACAGCTTTAGATTTATAGCTTGCATTTGCCCACCATAATATGAGGAATGCAACACTGCTCTAGTCATAGTAGCATTGGTGGCATATAATTATGACTTATTTATATTGTGATTAGTTAATGTATTGCTAAACTTTTTAGTTACATTTATTTTACTAAGAAGCAAAACATAAGCTAAAAAATATGACTTACCTTTTTTCAAGGCAGCGGCGACGGCGCAAAGGCCAGTCTGGCCGGTGGAACCAAAGATCACAATTTTCATTTTCTGCAAACAGATAACACAAACAATGTAGCACTTTACATGCAAACAAGTCTACTTAACCGGTAAAACGAGTTTATCTCAGTACTAGATAAAATTTCCCTTCAATATCTTATTGGAATTAAAGTTATCAATAAATCACATGTCAGTTTTCACAAAAAATACACTTTTCATCAGTCAAAGCTGATAATGTTACATAAATATTGTGATAAGCTGATTATTTCAGGTATCCTTAGCCTATCCAATTTCATCTCATTGAAATCAATTGCAAACAATGTTGCTGAGAACTTACCGGTAAGAGCACTTGTTACAAAATGTGAGTTCTAACTGAGTAAAGAGTAAAGTAATATTCACAGTAATATTTCTACAAGGAAATTGACAACCCAACTGACAGTAGTTACGAATAGCCGGCAAATATTGTATGAGAGCTAAGTAAACCCAAACTGTAAGCTACATACCGCTGTATAGATTAGTAAACTGTAGTATGTGGAAGTTCTTGACTTCAGACTTCTTGACTTGCCCCAGTTGTACTTGTGTAGGCACTTTTCAATTTCATGCAACCAATTGACTAAATTAAAAAGCCAGGTAACGTAATGTCATCTATACTCTTATCAGATACACGTCGTGCTATCTCTTTCTTTTAATAACATTTAATAAAAGACAAAGGATGAGAAGACGTATCAGTGTTGTCACTCTAAGAGATTTTCAATTTTGCCGTATTCTTCTGCAGGATGTCTGACCACTGTCACGTCTGTCTTCTGTCAAATTTTCTTACGACCGTCCGTCATGGTCCGTCACGATGACTATAGAATGCATCGTACTAAAATAGTAGATTTTTATATGCGATTTAGATAAGATAAGGGGTATTTCAAAATGAGCAGGTGACCGTTTTCATGACCCATGAAATATGGAGGTCTGTAACACTGGAGTTGTATAAAGATTTTACCCTGATAATTGATGTCATGTGTGCATAGTGGAGTTCGTGGTTCTTAGCTAACCAAGACATTTATGTATTTAAGAGTGCCGTGTCTATGATTATTATGATTATGCGGCGATAGCCTGCTGCCTGAACCAGGAGCTGACCCAGGATTAATTTCTGATGGAGGCAAAGGGGTAAGATGGGATAAGGAATTAGGTAGTTCATTCTCGAGGGGGGAGAGCTGTAGAAAAACAACTGTGCATTTCGGATCGGTTTCCTTTAAACCATGATGTACAAAATAAGAGTAATTTTTGCACAAAAAAAAATATTTTTTAACCTCGCACTGGAACACCTTGCAGTAATTACACCAATGGAGCACAAACTTACAAGTCCAAGTTTCCTCAGGATGTTTTCCTGCAGCGTTGTCAGCGATGTCCAAGATAAACTTAGACACTAGATATGAATTGAAAAAGTCACATTAGTACTTTCCCGGATTTGAACCCACGACCTCAAGCACCAGAGTCAACTGGGCCAACATAATATAAAAAAAGAACGGAACAACCAATAGCCACTAAGATTTAAGGGCGAGTGAAACGAGCTCGAAAACTTTTAGACCCAGCCTCAGATATGTAAGTTTTATAGACAAAAAAAGGTATTATTATTTATTATTATAGGTTAAAAACGGCACCCTATTACTAAGACTAAGTACTTACGTAAATGAAAAACTGATCTGTGATTTTAAATAATAATAACTATATTGTACACACGGTACAAATAATTTGATTGAACTATGTGTTCTAATATTAATAGGTTTGTAATTTCATGCCATAATGACTTTAAGAAACAAAATTAAGTCAGTAAAAATAACAATTCCTACATTAACAACCTCTTTAATTTGTTATGGTCACAAGTCACAAGGTGCATTTAATGTAATTTTTAAGTAGCCCCCAAAATTTCGTCTTATCAACAAACGTTTGAACGCGACTGTACGGACAACAGCTTAGGTTTAATACGTCCAATTAAGAAGGTCATCGTTATGTATGAATCCGTCGCTTTTTTGTAGTCATTCGAATTTGGTCGGATAACCAGCCTTTGTTACATGTTTAGTTTTTTGTTTATATCTACTTAATGCGAAACATTCCAAGCTAAATATTTTCACTATATATTTTTGACTGAACGCACATACTTGTGGTTTACACCTACCAATCTTGGGTTCAGTCGGTTTCTTGTATTTTGACGTCAAAGTTATGACACTCTCGTTTGGACTTTTAGCAATATTATGCGATAACGCAAGCATGTATGCTTTTGAAACTTTTTATGGTTATTACAAGCGTCAAGATGGACTGAATATAGTTTTCAGCGACCTTATACGTTTTCTCATTTAGGCGCTGCGAATTTTTTTCGGGTTTTCGAAAAAGCGCAATTACCTATAAATTATTATTATTTTCTTAAATCTAATTCCGGCACAAATACGCACAAATCAAGAGCTACTCGTGTATGTTTATTCTACAGACGCACGTACAATGGTTTTAGAGATACACGATTCTACTAAACGTTACCCCAGCAGGAAATGCAATATCTCGAAAACCTGATGACGCACCAGTTATATTTTCAGCGCACATTTTTGCACAAATATAAGCTCTCTGCCCATGCACAATATTTCTCATTCCGATCATTCGTTTAGAATTTTCCTGCTGAAACACCGTTACCCCAGCAGGAACCTATTTTTCCTTTTTTTTCATAAACGACGACACGCACTTATTTTTTACTTGGCGCACATTCACAGCAGATTACGCACGAATTATACGTTCCACTCATATCTCTCTAGGAGTCACTTTCCTGTTGGGGTAACGTACACAAATTATCCTTGTAGAGATTTAATTCATTGTTTTTTGCATATTGAGATCTCAGATCAAATAAAATTAAGATGGAACGTTGCAATAAAACTACGCCATAATTTGTGAATCGAGCTTTTTATTTGATCTGAGAGCTCGACTGACAAGCTAAGGCGTAGTTTCGTTGTACGTGTGTGCGTGTAATTGTATAATATACCTTTATATAAACGGCAAATCGAAGTTTTAACCTTTATTGTTTGCAACGTTCCATCTTGACTTTTTTTTAATCTGAGATCGAGATAAAGATATAATTATTTGCTCAAACAGCAGCAGCAGCGTAAATGAAATAAAATAGAATAGCTATCAAATTCAAGGATTACATTATACATTTGAAGTTGGCATATCATACATCAGTTTTAGCCCAATTTAGTAGAGTTTTTCAAATCTACAAGTGGCAACACTAGTCGAATCTCAGCCGTTGTAAATTTCGTAAGCGTGACGTTTAGTTTATTAGTTATAATTTACTGAAAAGTTATAGCAAATAAAAGTTCAGTGATTTTTTTAGATATTTTGAATACTTTCACGTACAGTATTTAGTAAATTCCTTAAAGTTGTTTGTTTATTTTATAAATTCTTAAAAAAATAATGATCTACTAATATTTATGTGATTTAATCCGAAAGAAAATAAAAAACTGAGTGTCAAATAATCACCACGATAACAAAACGGACATAACCTATATTTCTCATGCGTAAACAGTTGTGGTGAGAGTGAACTGGTGGTTCTTATAATAATAAAACTTTATAATTATGGCAGACACTGAGGAATACTTTCCTCGTGGAGGAAAGAAGCCTACAACGACATACTTCAAACAAAGTGCAAACGTAAGTTTAATTAAATTGAAGTCGAACTTTGGTGATTAAAAACACTCAGGTTAATTTTGGTTTTTATAGTTTTTAGGCGCTCCTGAGAAAGGAGAAAAGAAAAAGAAGAAGCCGAAGAAGAAGTCAGAAGGAGATGATGGATACTTATCTGATGAAGGCACGAAAGAGATAGACCAGTCTTATAAAAACTGTGCTTTTGGATTGAGCTATAAGGTGTGTTTTTTTACTGTATAACTCTATAAATATGTTCCTAATTATTAAAATAGTAATTGCACAGTCTTAATTTCATGTGACGATGCCATTATGATTAGGTTGCAATTTATTATGCAATTCATGGCAAGCTAGCTTTTGCCAGCGGCTGCTCTTGCCTAATAGTCATAAATTGTTCCATGGGAATGTAATTCTGGGATATAAAAGTATGCTATGTTCCAAGTTTGCCATGTTTCTCTTTATGGAATTTCTCAGTAACAGTCTAGCCTGATTTAGTGCTACTTTAAGGTTCTCTAAGGATACTCTAAGGCTTAGCAGAACTGCGGTTTTTATTTGCATGATTTATCCATAAATTCTGCGACACATGTAATTATATGAATTGCTTGCATTGTGGTAAAAAAATTCGAGCAGAAATAATACCTCAAGAAATCTGTGTTCGTCTTAGCATCAACCACAACGTGGTGCAATTTAAATTTCCCAAAAATATTTTGAGATCTATGAACAGGTAGAAGGAGACAAAAATCGCGCAGTTTTTTATCTGCAGTGCATGTTAGTTATGATTCAGTATGCAGACAAAAATCCTCATTATTACAATCCACACGGCTAAAAACTGCTAAGCCTTGCAACAGCGGTATTGTTATGTTTTATGATGTTATTATCTAAAATCCAACTTTTTCTGTTCCACAGACAATAAAAGAAGGATTATTGGTATTGGGCAGAGTGAAGAATCTCTTTGAAACGAAGGTAGTTGTCAGCCTGCCGTGTAGGATAATCGGTTCGGTGATGGCGTGTCACATCAGTGAGCCATACAACAAGGAGCTGGAAGCTTATGTTAACGACAAGGTTAGTATTTTACAAAATGTGTGTTTTAGGCATTGGGGGCAGTAGGCAGATGACATTGTTGCCATTGTGGGTAGAACCTGGCTGGCACAGGAATGTGGGGATTGGCACAAGAAGAGAGAAGCCTATGTGGGCTGTTAACTTGTCATTGATAACATTGCCTAATGTAGATAGCGTGTTGTGTGAATGTGGTGCTACTTAAAAATAATAATTAGCAATTATTATGCAAATGCAACACTCCTGCAGGCAAAGGAAAAGCAATTAGCATTTCTGTCTCCCAAGGTACAGGTTGCCCTTGTTTGAGAGGCAGGGTTCATTACTCAAAATGGTTGCAATGAAATAATTCTTGCAATATAGCTGTATGTAAACTGTAATGTAATCTTTTTTTGCACCAATAAACATTTTTATTTTATTACTTTAAAGATTGTTTGGATAGGCGTTTGCCATACGCTTCCTTATTACATATTATTACGTTTGCCATACGCTTACTTCCGTATCCTTGTTTAGGGGAGCTCCCACAGGAAAGTGGAATAGCCTTGTATCTTGACTGTCAGGATCAGCAAATTCCACAGCTTTGATTAAGGAGAGGATTATAGCTCTCCCAGGAAAGTGGAATAGCTTTGTATCTCGACTGTCAGGGTCAGCAAATGCCTCAGCCTTTTTTAAGGAGAGGAATATATACGTAGCTCTCCCAGGAAAGTGGAATAGCTTTGTATCTCGACTGTCAGGATCAGCAAATTCCTCAGCTTTGTTTAAGGAGAGGAATTTAGCTCTGCCAGAAAAGTGGAATAGCTTTGTATCTCGACTGTCAGGATCAGTAAATTCCTCAGCCTTGTTTAAGGAGAGGAATATAACTCTCCCAGGAAAGTGTAATACCCTTGTATCTTGGCTGTTAGGATCAGCAAATTCCGAGTATTTATCAGTGAGGCTGAGCTCTTTGCGGGCAAGTACGACCACAGCATTTTAGTGGTCTATTCTGGTCTGGCTTAAAAGTTATATTTAAGTTTATTATTATTCTAATTAATCATTTCAGCTTTGTGTTTGGGATGGGTTTGTATGGGCACGGGGTCTCATTGCTAAGAAACACAAAAACATAGTAATTGTATGTTCTTGTTTAATCAACTCTCCTACATACTAAATTATGGAATATTGGGATCTTAATTCACATTTCAAAGATTATTTGAACGGATCATTTAAAAATGATGCCATAGATGGCGCATTTTTAAATTTCTGAGATAAAATTTGCATTGTAACACATTTTGGTGCATAAAAACTGTAAAAACGTGAAGAAAAATACTATAAACGAACCTTCACTGTATTTAAAGAAAAAAATATTCATGAACCTAGTAAACCCTTTTACTTACAAGTCGCTGCTAACACCATCTATTGCCGTAAAACGGGATCGAACGCGATTGATGTACTTACCAAAATAACAAGATTAATCAGATGAAACACAATAGTTACGTCGCCAAGGTTTCTTTGTATGGGATGAGGCATCTGTATGCTAGTATTATATTATCTGTGGTATAGGTATATCTGCTAAAATCTTATTTAGACGTGTTTAGTCAGACAAAATAATTATTCTTTATTATTTTGGTTTCATGAAATGAAACAATGAATATATGGCAATACAGCTGTAGTTTTGTAATCACAAGACAGAAAATTTATACTTCCACGAAAATTGCTCCTTATTTAAAGTTAAAGGCAATATTTCAAAATCTTTAAACCAAGATAATGGGAATAAGGCCCCATATTGAAGACATAACTGTCGATATGTGGGTGTTCCCACAGATATAAATCGAACTAGATAACGCAAGTCCCTCCATCTGTATGAAAACCAAGCGTGCCACTTTACACAATATAAAACAAATTTACTTACCAATGAAAGAAAACATTTCCAATGCCTCGGCCAGCTTTTTCTGTACAGTCTTTACAGCTCAATATGGCATTTTTAGGGTTCCGTACCCGAAGGGTAATAACGGGACCCTATTACTAAGACTCCGCGGTCCGTCTGTCTGTGTGTCACCAGGCTGTATCTCATGAACCGTGATAGCTAGACAGTTGAAATTCTCACAGATGCTGTATTTCTGTTGCCGCTATAACAACAAATACTAAAAACAGAATAAAATTAATATTTAAGTGGGGCCGCCGTTTTTTGCGATAATGGTACGGAACCCTTCGTTCGCGAGTCCGACTCGCACTTGGGCGGTTTTTATAGATTTCGGTGGCTTTCTGGTGCCGAATGCTAAATAAAGCTAGAAAGCTCAAATTACGATCATTTATCGTAATTTTACTCCGCGACTCTCCGCTCCGCTTTACGCGATTGTATGTACTTCGCTTGTCAATAGAATGACAAGCGAAGTACATACAACCGCGTCATCTAGTTAGATTTATATCTGTGGTTGTACCTATGTGCAACTCTGACTTACCCTTCGGAGATACAAGCGTGATGTTATTTGTATGTGTACGGTATTAACAACTTCGTATAATTTCATTTCAGACGGACAAAGTGTTAGACTTGACTCAGATGTTCCGGCCTGGTCAGTACATCGCCGTCAAGGTGCTAGAGGTGAAGGACCTCAGTATCATGCTGTCCGTGATGCCGCAGCATGTCAACGCACAGACTACGATCAAGGATTTACAGAAAGGTGTGTATTTATTCCTGTGTGGTGTCCTGTAACTGGGAGGAGATCTAGTAACTGGGTATAGGAAACTTAAGAGCTCGGTCTCATGCTGTAGCATGTCAATGCGTAGATTAATCTTGGAAATTTACTTGGAGTTCAATTATTATAGCGGAATATCGTCATCCGTTACAGTTATCCGTACCACGGGGTCTCATTGCTAAGAAAGAATATTTGGTTCATATAAATCTCACTAGATGACGCGACATGTACACACAATTCAATAGAATTGTGTTAAAAATTAACATTATCTGGTATTGAACATAAACATTGTATGTTCTTGTTTAATTAACTCTCCTAAGTACAAAATTATGGAATATTGGGCTCTTAATTCACATATCAAAGATTATATGAACGGATCATATAAAATTGATGCCATAGATGGCGCATTTTTAAACTCGATTGTTAAAATTTGCATTTTAACACATATTGGTGCAAAAAAACTGTAACAACGTGCAAAAAAATACTATAAAACGAACCTCCACTGTGTTTAAAGAAAAAAATATTCACGAACCTCGTAAACCCTTTTACTTGCAAGGCGCTGCTAACACCATCTATTGCCGTGAAACGGGATCAAACGCGATTGATGTACTCACAAAAATAACAAGATTAAGCAGATGAAAAACGCTAGTTACGTCGGCACGGTTTCTTTGTATGGGATGAGGCATCTGTATGCTAGTATTATATTATCTGTGTCCGTACTGAATAATAATGACTTGTCCGGCAAATAAATCTTCTCTGATTTGATATAAAGTTGAAATAAATAAACTTACATTAGACCGAGAGTCCGTCCAAGCGGAGAAAGTTCGCAGTAAGCAGTGGTTATTTATTTTAAAGGTGCAATGAAAAAATGCAAATGCTTACTGCAAACTCATCAATCAAATGTGGAAAAAAACTAAAAAGAAAGAAAAGATGGATGGACTGTGTGAGGAGTGATTTGAAAGAAAAGGGATTCAGTGATAGCGTGACATGGGACACGATGGTGTGGAAGAAGAAAACGTGGTGCGCCGACCCCAAGTAACGTAGGACAAGGGCAAGAAGATGATGATTGTGAGTGCTGGCGCAATGTTCAAAGGATATGGACAGATTTTGTATGGGCGTCGGCATAGTTATCGAATTTAATTTACAACAATGGTTCTTGCTGTTTTATATTCGTGAATATGAGCACATTCAATTTCTATAAATAAAAAACTTCAAGAACTCGTCACAACAACAGACTAGACGAAAACAGTTTCATTAAACCTATTATTCAGATTGTTGCAATAAGTGTACAGATAATGATCTCGCTATTAAAAAAACGCCAGGCGCTTTAAATTAGCAAACAGTTGTGAGAATCAAGTAATCTGATATGGTTTTAGCATTCTATATTTATTATATTCTTTAAAGTACACCACAAAAATGTATATACAGGAAAAACAATCATAAAAGCAAGTGTACAATGGGCGGTCTTATCGCACAGGGCAATCTCATTACTAGTCATTTAATCAAAGTAATGGACTCCTAAGCTGTATAATGATTAGCATGTTATAAACTGAGCCTGGTTGAGCCTCAAAAATGTGGCATTAATAACAAAAAATAGCTTAAATATTTTTTGTCTTTTATTCTTAAGGTGCAATACAAATATTCTTTTAAATCGCAAAAACAAACTGTCACTGTAAGAAGTGAACGTTGCTTTTGAAGTTTTTGAAGACATAGACAAAAACATCAAGTCTGACACATCGGCTGTCAAACGCGTCGCATTCCGTTTTAAGTATTTTATATTGTGTGAAATAAAAAAAAAACTAAATAACTAACGCATCAAAATAAGAAAAAATCATTTTATCAAATGCAACCAATACCAATAGAGACAGTTTCGTGTGAATAAAATGTTCTTAATAAGATAACTCGCCGTACAATTCACGTCTAATAACTTACGTGCGTGGTGAGGAACGTCCAATAATATATTGTTTATCTTTCTCTATGGTCTATTATGGCGGAAAGTGACACACGGTACTTTGATTCGTCTTGCACTACTTTTTATTTTGAAATAAAAACGTCAAGTTCAGAGAGGTAAAAAACTGTGTAATAATTCATTTTTCATTTTTTTTTATACAATATCATTTATTATGTATTTGTAAATAGAATGTACTTTCTGTCCATGTCCTTTGTTTGGCAGTGAAAACCGCGATGTGATATATGAATTTGTTAAAGAACCGCACCATTAGGGACACGGTATCAAATAGAAAGTATCGATACTGTACTCATGAGTAGTAACAAAAATATCGTACTCATAAAAGTATCGAAACTAAAGTATCGATACTTCAAGGTATCGAGTACTTTCCTTAGGGCCCATAATGCGCATAGAGCATAGGTCAATATCAGTCAGTTTAACTTCAGTAGGGCAGGACACGAAAAAACAAATGGTATTGGTACACAAATATACAATAATAGAAAAAGACAACTGTACCTACAAAAAAAAAAAAACTTTTTAACTTTACATTATTTAGTACTTTAGGCATATTAAATTTAAGTTCCCAGAAGGTTCAGAACGAGTGAACTAGATGGCGTTGCCATAACCATAAACTTAAGCCGTAAGGTCGCAAGTTTTAAATGGGTAATTTCTAAGATTACCCATTTAAAACTTAATTTCTTATTCGATACGATACCTGCCAAAAAGTACTCATTGAGTAAAAATATCGAGTACAAAAGTATCGGTATCGAATGGAAATGTACTCAATACCACAAAGTATTGATACATTTTTCGTGTCCCTACAAACCATCTTCATTCATACAAATACAACTAATAAAATAAATTGAAAGGCATAAGGCGATCCGGAAGACGACGCGTTGGAGTGCCTCCCACTAGATGGCCCGATGATCTGGTAAGACCTGGTTAAGGTTGCGGCAAACCGCTTAATGCGAGACGCACGCTAGCAGTCAATGTGACGATACTTGTGGGAGGCCTATGCCCAGCAGTGGACGTCTTTAGGCTGAAATGATGAAAGGCAGAAAATAATATTCAAATATTGTGTTACAGGCAGCCTCATCCAAGCAGCCGTGTCATCAGTGGAAGACCATGGCTATGTAATGGACATCGGCGTACCCAACACGACTGCTTTCCTGCCCAAGACTAACACCAACCCGGAGATTGAACTAGGTAAGTGATTTTGTGCAATGGTCAAGCTGAATGTGCTAATGTAGAATGGAAAATATGCATGATGTCTTCACAGATAATATAATACTAGCATAGAGATGCCTCATCCCATACAAAGAAACCGTGCCGACGTAACTAACGTTTTTCATCTGATCATACCGATTATTTCTTGTAAATTGATCGCGTTGGGTTCCGTTCCACGGCGATAGGTTGATCACCATCTTTATCCGTGGAACGGAACGGAACCGAACGCGATCGATGTACAAAAAATAATCAGTACAGAACGTCGGCACGGTTTCTTTGTATGTGATGAGACACCAGTACACCTCTGACGATTTCCAGAAAAAAATAAAATTTCTAGGGAAACAGAATAAGCAAGCTGGGTCGGCCACACACACACATACAAACAAACAACACATACACACACACACACACGCACACACACCGGCACACATTAGGTAACAATGGGCCAGCCATATAAGCAGTAGAACCGGTGACCGTTGGGATAGACATGTTCTTGAGTGGAGACCGCGAACAGCTAAACGTTAGGTAGGACGGCCTCGATATCTTCGCAGGGTGGCTGGTAGCAGCTGGACGAGATTTTCCGAAAATCTGTGTAAATAGCGTGCAGTTGGTGTGACCTATGTCCAGCAGTGAACTGCTGTAGGTTGATAATGATGATACATGGGGAAACTCGATAGCCGTGCAAGATATCGATAAATAGGACTAGAGTATTAGAAAGTTGCTATCCTGTGGTGTCAAGGAAACACGCTACTAATTTGATGCAAAAAGACGTCGTGAACAACCTCTCTTAAGGTTACACTAGTCGCAAATTCTTCCATACAAACGTAGTCTAGAGATAACTCCACTGTTTGACGATGTACGTTCAAAATGAAAAATTATATAAATTTTTCTCATCATTATCTAGCCCTGTATGGAAACAAAAAAGTAAAAAAATTAAATATTTGAAAGTTACGAGCGTCGAAAGTTCCATACTTCAACGCTAATTTTAACTCATCTTTGGGCGGAAATAAATACCATAAGAAGAAGAAAAACTGCAAAACAGCCTCCAAACAGGGTTAGATTAGTAATTCAACAATGCAAATAATTGTATTTTGAAAATATACATTTAGTAGTTTTTTCATGACATCTAGAATCCCAAAGGTCTGTTCGTCCTAAATCATCATCCATTTTGATAAAATTTGTACAAGTGCTAATTCGTACGCGAACTAGCTTCTTACTGCTCATCACAGCATCTACCTCTATCCCACGTGTTGTCGGATGAGATAGCATGCATTTTAACCTCGCGCACAAAATAATTCCTGCCGTCGACTAGGAGAACCTTAAAGCAACATTTTGTCAAAGTCAAAGTCAAAGCCATTTATTTGCAAATTTCATTTTGTTGGGGATTGTGTGTAAGACTAACTTTTGAAGTGACTACTTCTTTAGCCTTGTTGTGATTTCAAATTGGTGGAGAAAAAAAAATCACTAAACCATATATAGGTACTTTTATATGAATCTAAAACTAAGAAATCGAATTCGAGATCAAAAATGTTTTGCCAATTTTAAATAATAACCTCAATTGTGCAGTTTGCCGAAAAGTACTATAAATTACTGCTAAAATTGTGGCCATATCTTAAACAGTTAAAATATAATATCGCACACAGTTTTCTACTTTAAAGTGACGTAAACTAGGATCCACGTTTTTTTTTTTATACGTTGCCCCACACTAGGAATTTCTTCCTGTATCGTGGGTGCATTTACAAACATATAAACTCACATACACAACACCCAGAGCCGGAACAACTATCTGTAGGTCATACAAATATTTGTCCCGTGCGGGAATCGAACACGCAGCGCAGCAGTCAATCTCTCAACCACTGCGCCAACCGTGCTTCCGAAAAAAATATAACTGTTTGAAATAAAATCGTGCAAATTATTTTTAAGCTACTGGCAATAAGGCAGTGGTCTTAAACATTTGGTCTTCATTTTGTGTTTTCAACTAGCGAAACGCCTCGGCTTCGCATGGGTGTTTTTTACTAATGAAATTAATAAGATTTTCATACACACAAACCTTGTCCTGACAATTACGAACAGAACAAAAAAGAAATCGGCCAAATCGAAATGAAATTTAACCAAATCCTATTTACCTTACCTATAATATTACTACTTACCTTAGGCTATCATATTTTTAATTTTGACACGTTGCTTTAGCGTTCTTCCAAGAACACAAATAAAAAAACATGATTTAAATTACTATACTTCATAGTAGATAGCTTGATCTCAGCGACAGCTGTCAGTATCAATACAGTAACAATAGCGCTTGACAGGCTAACAATCTAACGTAACATTATCGTAGTTTGACATATGTCGAAATGAAAATGTTGACTACCCTTGAACTGTCACTTTGACAATGACATTACTTTGTTTACATTTTTGATCTCGAATTCGATTTCTGGGTTTTAGTTGCAAAAAAGCGACATAAAAGAGAAAAACCCATGATACGACTATCTATAGGATTTCACGTGCGAGAGTATGGCATAGATTATAATTTGTTTTTTTTTTTCAAATTGATTAGAGTTGTCTGTGGATAAAGTCTATATTTATATTTTAAGTAAAACTTTTGATTTCATAATTGGAATTTAAAGAAATGAAAGTAGATAAAATGTATTTATTTTATCATGTTGTTTCCTCCCCAGATGTCGGCATGGTATGCTGGTGCACCATCAAGTCGCCTCCAGCTCCTGCAGGGGGCGTGGTGACGCTGTCCAACGAGCTGGTGGCCCTGCAGAACTCCTGGCTTAGACACAAGACCAGCGGGCCCATGATACCGGGCTCCAACCTCGACTTCCTTGTTGAAACGGTATTTAGCATCTATTTCTATCAACAGGGTCAAACTAGCTGTACCTCGCGGCTTCCTACTTACCCTACATACCAGGCCCCTCAGAAAGTATTGCGAAAAAAAGTTTTTATATATGGGAGACTGGCCAGTTATAATGTTTTTCGAAAATATGATTATTTATAAGTAAAAATAAGTAAGTTCCAATTTCAAAATTTCCCTCCACATTTTTTGCGAGTTAATTCAAAGTATTGTGTCTCACTGAAATATGGATCTGCGCCGGGAACATTTTAGAGCTATGATTTTATACGATTTCAAGTGTCGCCTGAAACCGGATGAATCGTACGATAGACTTCAAATGGCATTCATGGATGAAGGCCCTTCCAAGGCAACCGTGTATCGTTGGTATAACGAATTCAAGCGCGGTCGACCAACTTTGGGGGATGACGAAAGAAGCGGTCGCCCTTTGACGGCTGTTACCGAAGAAAACGTGCTAGCAGTGAAAAATTTAATCCAAGACAATAGGCGAATTACATATCAGGAGATTCAACACATATTGAAGATTGGATCGGGAAGCGTTCACGAGATTCTACACAGCCATCTTCGCGTGAGGAGGATAGTATCACGCTGGGTGCCGCACAACCTCACCGATGCTCAGAAGCAGGCCCGGGTGGAATGGTGCCGTGATATGCTTAACAAATTTGAAGCAGGCTCGTCTCGGCGTGTTTACGACATCGTTACAGGTGATGAGTCCTGGATTTATCAATACGACCCAGAAACCAAGCGCCAGTCGACTGTTTGGGTGTTTCAAAATGAGCCAACGCCTACCAAAGTGAAGCGATCTAGAAGCGGGGGTAAGATTTTGATCGCTAGCTTTTTTAATTTGACTGGCCACTTGGTATCAATTCCCTTACGGGATCAAAGAAGCATTAATGCCGAATGGTATACTACCAAATGTTTGCCAGAAGTTTTCTCTGTTATAAGCAACAAGCGACCAAACACAGGGCTCCGCGGGCTACTGCTCCACCACGACAATGCACCTGCGCACACCGCACTCAAAACGAGGGACTTCCTGGACAGCACGCCAGTCAAACTCCTGGGTCACCCTCCTTACAGCCCTGATCTAGCACCGTGTGACTTCTTTTTATTCCCAAAAATAAAAAATCAGCTCAAAGGGATACAATTTTCGTCGCCGGAAGATGCGCTGGCTGCGTTCGAGCAGGCTGTAAACGAGGTGTCTGCGGCGGACTGGAAAAAGTGTTTTGAAAACTGGTTTAGGCGCATGAATCTTTGTATAGAGGCTGGTGGAAAGTACTTTGAAAAGATTTAATAAAAATATATGTACGTATAGAACATTTTTTTTTAGTTTCGCAAAACTTTCTGAGTGTCCCACGTACATGAGTGTTGCGTAACTTTAACCGCTTACGCAGAGCACGCAACGGAAGCTCTCAAAAATTTTTTGGAACATTTTTTATTAATGCTCCGCTCCTATTGGTCGTAGCGTGATGTTTTATAGCCTATAACCTTCCTCGATAAATGGACTATCCAACTCAAAAATAATATTTCAATTGCAACCAGTAGTTCTTGAGATAAGCGCGTTCAAACAAACTCTTCAGCTTTATAATATTAGTATAGATACTGGTTCCGCCCATGTATATGAACATCTTTCTCCAAGGAAGTAAAAGGAAAATCTAAAAAAAAAACAGATTTTTCATTCAGTGAAAATAAATAGTAAGCTTTCAACATCAAGTCCTATGCCATTCAGGCTACTTTATGACGTATGCACGAACAAAGCTTAAAAAATAAATTAAAATAACTACAAGTTTGGAAAAACTAAATATTGAATTTTGTTGCTTAAATTAACTAAAACTATAAATTAGAAAAATTAGCCAAGTGCGAGTTGGACTCGCGCACGAAGGGTTCCGTACCATTATCGCAAAAAACGGCAAAAAAAACACGTTCGTTGTATGGCAGCCACACTTAAATATTTATTTTATTCTGTTTTTAGTATTTGTTGTTATAGCGGCAACAGAAATACATCATCTGTGAAAATTTCAACTGTCTAGCTATCACGGTTCATGAGATACAAGTCTGGTGACAAACGGACCGTGGAGTCTTAGTAATAGGGTCCCGTTTTTACCCTTTGGGTACGGAACCCTACAAAAAGAATTAAAAAAAATACCTGAAAAATACTTTACATACCTACCGAATTGGACCAACTTTGTTTCTTTTTTATTTGCTTTTTGTTTGATGTAACTATGTATGTACTTTTGATAATGAAAGCATTATCTTTCTTCGACGCAATGCAATGTTAAGTTATTTTATTTCAATTACGACTTTTATAACGGAGGCTATCTTCTTGCAGCCATTGGACAACGGTATCGAGGGCCACGTGTTCGGAGACACCGAAGCTTATGTGCAGCGGCAACACGCCGACACTGTGAAGGGGAAGAAGCCTTCTCTCGGCCAGAAGGTAACTATCATATCTCTATTTTTATTTATTAAAAAACAAGCTAGACGACCACTGAACATCAACGCCGTGCTGTGGGTCTCCCACGGCACAGCATTATGCTGAGTGGAAGCCTTCTTGTCACAGTCACGACATGCATCTGCTTGTACTTACCTACTCATCATCCTTGTACTGTACTCAAAATTGGTATTTTATTTTAATCTTACCTTCCTTTACTAACATAATTTAAGTACTTACTAATACTACCGTTAAGGGTTTAATTTAAGGCGCCGATTCCCTTGAGTAGCTGATTTTAAAATGAGATGCACGTCTAAACGGCTAGTCGTAATTTATTGGAAAAAATATATGTTATATTAGACCATTTTCTTGGTACCATAACATATATACAATTGAAAATTCTAAAAACAAAAACAAACCTATATACAAATACAAAAGGGAGGCGGAAAAGACCTCATTGGGCATCAAAAAATTCGTCCACATCAATGTCAATGGGAAACGTGCCCAGAACGCTGGCAGCATTGCCACGTTGGATGGCAATGCTGATTCTCTGGCCGAAGAAAAGGCCAGCCCTCTGGTCACGTGAAGAGCTTTGTACTAATTTCTCGAAAAACTCGATGCGCACTCGGACCCCATGGACCTAATGTTTCAACCCCAAACGACTCAAACATATAATTCCCAATAAGGTTGTTATATTTGCGCCGTTTGAGGTTTTCTGCACCGGCAGCAGCCGCCCCAGCACAGCCCACCGTGCTAAGAAGATGGGATGGCGCAAGGGTGTCGACACATGTTGCATCCCACACCAAAGGCCTACCCACCTTCCAAGGCATTATGGTCATCCCGTCTGGTCTCTTCCCATCTTCGCGTGCCATGCCATTGGGTTCTAAAACAGCTGGCACCCGGTGACAAGAGCCCGACGTATGATGTCATTAATGCATTTTCATTTTTTCCATTTTCTTAATAATTTCATCTGAGCAAATTTTTTGTTTTATTCGTATAACATAGTGTAATTAATTTGTAAAGTTATGTCTAAAACGGACAAAAACACGACAATCACAACAAAACCGCTGGGCGTATTTTAATGAAATCGACACCATATCAAAGATAATTTAACTATCTACATTTTGATCTGAAGCTTTTTTTTTTAAAGTCATAGAATAATAAGAAAAATAACAAAAAACTACTAAATTTCGGGTCGCGCGGGTGTGAAACGAGTGCGCGTTTTGTTCCCTCAAGGTGGTTGGCGTTAGTCGTCTTAAGGAAAAATCAAAAAATTGTATGTCGTTTTTGTGGCGAATAAACACTTTTTCTTTCTTTCTTCTTTCTAGCTACTTAACGCGGCTTCGCATGCCTTTTAACAAGTCCGATGATGAAACGGGCTAGGCGGAATTAGATCTTACAAATCCATCGCACACCCCCAGAAATGCAACCTATAGTAAAAAAAGTTAAGCAGTCGGAGGATACATATTCGTTAGCTGGCTGACCAAAACTATAAATATCCTCCGACTGCACAGCATGATTTTCTTCTTGTTTACATCTTTGCAGTCGGGTTTTTTGATTTTATTAACCTTTTTTATTTACAACTTTTTAGTTACCTATACTTTTTTTTTTCGTATGACTTTTAAACATTTAAGTGGTATATATGTTTGTAATCACTTCTAAAACTCTTCATTTTGATACCCCACTCGATGGGTTTCGAAGAAAAAAATTTTTGCAACCCTCGCAATCTGGCGCCCAAAATCCGCCATGTTTCTTTTTTTTTTAACGGCACTTATCTAAGAACACTTGGGCGGCCAAGACCTATCTAACGATGTATTAATTATAAAAATCCGTCAACTGGTTTGCAAGATACGAGGTAATAAAGAATATTAGATACAAACATACATAGATACAAGATACGCGCAAAAAACATAACCCTTTCGTTGCAGCCGGGTAAAAAACCGACAAGCTTTCAACTCGACGACGATGTTCGAGGCTCTGGAGCTTTGACTCAACCAGCGCCACATTGCCAATGAGCCTCTTAGCCCGTTTTTCGATCGACTCTAGTGCATCAAGCTGATATTTGGCAGATCTGTCCTAAAGATGAGAACAGTACTCCATGCCAGATCGAATTTGCGCTTAATATAACTTAAACAGCTGTTCTGGCGTGAAGTACCGTCTCACCTTCGCGAGGATCCCCAACTTTTTGGCAGTCAGTTGAGCCTTTGGCTCAATGTATGGCCCAAAATTGAGTGTCGATGTCAACGTTACGCCAAGAAGCTTAAGATGGTCCGTTATCGGCACGGTTACACCTCGGTAAGATGGATTCGGTTGAAATTGGCTCTTTTTAGCGTAAAAAGACACGCCAGTGTTTTAGCGTCATTGAACATGACCAGATTGACATCTCCCCATTCGGAGACTGCCTCCAAGGACAAGCTCAAACGCTCCATCATGGCCTCACGAAGAGACTGAGCCTCAGGCCCTGTAGCCCGTGCGTTGGACAAAAATCTTTCAGCAACAGTGCTGGCGTCTGCTCATTTATGTGCAGCAAGAATAATGTCGCTGATAGTCAAAGTCAAAGTCAAAATTATTTATTCAATTAGGCCAATAAACTGCACTTTTGAACGTCACATAAATTAAAATTAAAATTTACAAATAATAAAAAATAAAAAAATATCTACCGTGCATTCGGAAAGTAGATTGTTATGGAGAAGAACGCACAAGCAACTCAATACTTAATATTAAAAAAAAAAAATTGGTGTTTTACAATATTTACATTAGTACATACATTAATATATGTGAAGACGATGCACTCAGAATAGCTCTACACACTATACTACGTACAGGTATAAAGTAGCATTATCAGGCAAATTAATTAATTTGATAATTATTTAGGAACATGGTTCACATACTTACAAATATTACAAACATAGGTAAAATACCTAATTCAACAACAACGGAACAGTGTGTGAGTCAATTTATAAAAAAAAAAATACATTAAATACAATAACTATGAATAGGAATATAAATTCATTCATTTCATCTTTTCATTTAAAAAAAAAAAAACGTTGCCCCACACCAGGAATTTCTTCCTGTATCGTGGGTGCGTTTACAAACATATAAACTCACATACACAACACCCAGAGCCGGAACAACTATCTGTAGGTCATACAAATATTTGTTCCGTGCGGGAATCGAACCCGCGACACGCAGCGCAGCAGTCAATCGCTCAACCACTGCGCCAACCGTGCGCCCAAAAAAATTTGACTTTCAAAAAAATTAACAAATTTGATTTTGTCCACACCAAAGATTGCCCTATGGAGCAGGACCAGCATGTTTTCAAGCATTCTTATCTTGAATATAATCATCTAATTTGTAATATGCTTGTTTACAAAAAGTGCTTTTAACTAAAGTTTTAAATTTACTTTATTTACATTTAGTTTTAATATATCACAAGGTATTTTGTTATAGAATTTAACACAGTACCCCATGAAAGATGATTGTACTTTAGCTTGTCTGTAAGAAGGATGATCTAACTTATCTAGTCCCCTGTTGTGCCCTGAGGGACCCCGGCATTAATATCCAATTGGTCCGATGAGCAGCCATCTATAACTACTCGAATGGACCGATACCTCAGGAAGTCTGCAATCCAATTACACGGACCACCGGGCAGAGCGAATGAAGGAAGCTTACCAATAAAGCTTTCGTGCCAGACCCTATCAAAAGCCTTCGAGATGTCGAGGGAGACGGTAAGCGTTTCCCCGTGTCTCTCGATGGCCTCACTCCAAATGTAAATGGCATACGCTAGAAGATCCCCAGTAGACCGATTTCAGCGGAAGCCGTATTGGCGGTCACTAAGTGTAAACGTCGGCGAGCTTTCACGTGGTGATTTTAGAAATGGACAATTCCCACGCTAAATTCCTTAATAGCCGTTTTTATAACTGCACATTTTTGGGTTCTATGAATAGCGGCAATATAGATATTCTGTCGGCCTTTTACAATGTTATAAAATGTAATTTAAAATCAATGCTTAATGTTTCGGGCCCGACTAATATTCCCCGACCGTAATTAAAATTTGTATGGAGGGATGGCCATATGGCGCGAAACGGCGTGAGAAAATAAGACGAACTCCGTCCCTTGTAATGTAGCTACCTGATGGGGCCGGACACAATGTACCGTAAGCATTGTGTCTTAGCTTTCTTGTAACTTAGAAATTAACACGTGAATATTTAAAGTAGGATTGACGTAGGTGCCATGTGAGTAAAGCTATCTACACTTGTAATGTGTATAAGAACTAGAGAAAAGGTAGATAGTTAGTTGGGATTGTCTCGCAGTTTTCTTCTTTGTTACAAAAATAAATGAACACGTTATGTCCACGTGTTTGACCACGTGTGTAAAATGACACATGTATGGGCCATGTGAATTTTAGAGTAGTAGTAGTAGTATAATAAAACTTGAAATATACATAAGATTTAGAGAAAAGGTAGCTAATTAGATAAGATTATGTATATTGTCATAGTTTAATACTTGGAGTAAGGAGGAATCTAGATTAAGACTTTTGTGTTGACCTTTGTATACCTTTTATATTTTTCCTATGTAGAATTAAGTATGTAGATTAAGGAAATGTATAACTTGTGTATATTTAAGTAAGATAAGTTTTATAAAATCGGCATTTCTGTGGTGCCATGCTTGAATACGGTTGAAAAGTAGGGGCGCCATTGTTCTCGCCGAGCGGTTTTTGTATAAAAGCCGGCCCGCTTGTAGGCAGAGACACAGTCGGTCTTCCACTCTACAAGGAGTAACAAGTAAGGAATAAATTGAAGATACGAATCAAGACAGTATTTTCATTTCCTCAACGAGTCTCCAACCGAACCAACAATACAGTCCACTTCAGTCTGGTCCTTCGAAAGCCGGATACAAGATCCAAGAACCTGCGGCAACCAGTCTACTTCAGTCTGGTTCTACGAGCAACGGATACAAGAAGAATCCGCGGCAACCAGTCCACTTCAGCCTGGTCCAGCGATCTACGGATTCAAGAACGAAGAACCCGTGGCAACCAGGCCCAATACAGTCTGGTCCATCAAGCAGCGGATACAAGAACTAAGAACCCGCTGCAACCAGAACAACCGAGCTGCAGACCAAGTACGAAGATCTGCGGCAAGAACGAAGAAAGGAACCCGGCTGTCACCGAGCTGCAGACGAAGTAAGAAGATCTGCGGTAAGAACAAAGCTGTACGGAACAGGACCGGTTTCGAACCTAACCGGTCTTGAACCTGACCAGCTTAATCCCAACCGAACCCGACCGGCTCACCGAACCGAGCCGACCGGTTCGACCCGAAGAGGTACCAACCCGTCGTGCTAAACCGAACGTGCTGAACGACTCAAGATGGTGTTCACAAGGAGCCAGGGAGACGCAACCGAGATGGAAGAACAGCTACGCATCCAAGAACAGGAAGCGCGACGCGTCCAAGAACAGGAGGCGCGCCGCCAGGAAGCGGAGCTGATCGAACGGGAGCGAAGAAGAAGACTCTCACCGGACCCACCAGCATCACCAGTCTCGAGAACAGCACACAACAGCGCAGCGGGGCCTTCCAGTGCACAGACGACAAACACCGCGATCCGACAGCGAATGACGTCACCGACCAGGACAATGAGGTCACAACGGTCAACGACAAGCGTCACAACAAGGCTACGGATGGCGGAACTGGAGGCTGCAGAGAAGCTAGCAGCCATCCGGACCCAGCAACTGGCACTGGAAGAAGAGCTAGTCAAGAAGAGACTAGCAGTGGAGGTGTCAGCGATCAACGATGAAGAAAGCGTACAAGAGGAGCCAGAGCCCTCTCGTCCACACGAAGAGCCTCATCGAATGGTGGATGAATGGCTAAGGACGAATCCCCTCAACTCACGGGGGGAGGAGGGACCAAGAGAATCCAAACAGCTACGCTTCGCGTCCAGAACGAGATCGCCGACCCCCACTAGACCGTAGGACAGCATCGAGCACTTGGCAGCAACGCTAGAGAAGATGGCCCGACCTAGGCCTAGGCACACGGAGCTACCTACATTCTCCGGAGCGGCCAACGAGTGGCTGCCATTCAAGGCGGCTGTACGAGATTCGACAGATATGTACCAGGTTACAGCAGCCGAGAACGTACAAAGGCTGAGAAGCTGCCTCAAAGGAGAAGCAAGAGACGCCGTGGCCGCCCTTCTACATACGGCCACTGATCCAGGCGTCATTATGAAGACCCTTGAGCAGTGCTTCGGACGACCGGAAGTCATCATCGACCGGGCACTGGATGACCTCAAGAAGCTTCCGAAACCTGGTACATCGGCCACAGAACTCAACAGTTTCGCTGTCAAGCTACAAAACATCATTTGCGTGCTGCAAACAATCGATCGAAGAGGTTACTTGTTCAACCCTTTTATGACCCGAGAAGTACTGGACAAGCTCAGCCCGCATCTCCGATCCCGCTGGTGTGACTACGCCTACGATCAAGAAGGGACAGCGGATCCGGAAATCGTCGTGATGTCACGGTTTCTAATGCGAGAGGCGGACCGAGCGTTACGATATACGTACGCTCCGTCTACAAGCGCCGCCGCACCGAGAGAGGAAACTCGACCCATCGTGACACTCAAGAAGAAGGCGAGCGTGTTCACTACAACCGAAGGAAGGGAAGAAGAAAAGGACAAGTGCCCCAAGTGCGAGCAAGACCACGTATTGACGCGGTGTCCGCGGTACAAGGCGCTTACGGTAGAGCAGCGATGGAGCTTCCTGAAATCCAATAGGATTTGCTTCAAATGTGCCCGGAAGCAACACAGGCGCATAAGCTGCAAGGCGCAGCTGTGCGGCGTGGATCAATGTCGCCGCCCGCATCATGCGACACTCCATCAAGCGGTACGCGAAGCGCAGACCGAAGACACGGTGAAGGCTGAACCACCAAAGGAGGAAGCGGTCCTGTCCGTGGCTACCCGACCTGCTACTGGGCCACGGGCAGTCTTGCTCAAGATGTGCCCTGTCATCGTGTTCGGACCACGGGGGGAGGTCAAGACCTACGCGCTCCTAGACGAAGGGGCCACGATCACGCTAGTGGACGAAGAACTAGCGGCGAGCGTCGGGGCAGAAGGGCCATCACGGCCGCTCCACCTGAGCGGGGTCAACATGTCGCTGCGAGATATGGGCAGCCAAACCGTAAACATCAACGTGAAGGGACTGAAGAGTGACGAGAGCTACAAGGTCAGAGCGAGGACCATGAAGGATCTCCGGCTGCACCAGCAGTCAATTCCCGACACGTTGCTGGACTACGAGCACCTGAGGGACCTGACACCAGAAGAGGTGTGCTACGAACTGGCGCGCCCCGGGCTTCTAGTGGGTACAGACCACTGGGAGTGCATAGTGTCCCGCGAGCTCCGAATCGGCGGCCCTAACCAACCGGCAGCATCAAGAACGCAACTAGGATGGGTGGTGCACGGAACCGCACCACGCAAGACCATCGTCAAAGAAGGGAACGTGCTGCATGTGTACGAGCCCGACCGAACAAAGGGTGCATGCAGCCAGGAACTCCACGACCTAGTCGAAGGCCACTTCAGGATCGACGCGCTCGGCATACAAGGCAAGCCGAGAGTCAAGGCGAGCGATCAACGGGCTATCGACATAGTCGGGAGGACAATCAGGAAGATTGACACCGGGTACGAGGTTGGGCTGCCATGGCGACGAGACGAGGTCACTATGCCGCCTAGCTACAATCAAGCGTTCCGCCGGCTGAAGAAAATCGAGCAGAAGATGGACGCCGACCCACAGTTCGCGGCCGAGTACTCCAAGCAGGTTAACAACCTATTGGACAAGGGGTACGCGATGCCATGCGATGGGTCGGAGCGAGCGAGTGCCATCTGTTGGTATCTGCCACATTTCGCCGTGCAGAACCCGAACAAGCCCGGCAAACATAGGCTAGTGTTCGACGCAGCAGCGAAGAGCAACGGCGTCTGCCTAAACGACGAACTGTTGGAGGGACCCGACCTACTGCTGTCGCTACCAGGAATCCTGTTTAGATTCCGAGAAAAGGCGGTAGCGATTACAGCAGACGTGCAGGAGATGTTCCTGAGGATCAGGATCAGGATAAGGCCGGAGGACCAACCAGCGCAACAGTTCCTGTGGAGAGGTGACGACCGACAAGAGCCTCCGAGGAAATACAAGATGACCAGTATGATATTCGGCGCCGCGAGCTCCCCGTACATGGCCCATTACGTTCGCAACTACAACGCAGACGTACATGGGCAGGAGTACCCGCGGGCGCTGGAGGCCATCAAAGGAAATCACTATATGGACGATTTGGTGGCCAGCTATGAAGACGCCGAAGAAGCACGGAGAGCAGTCGAGGAAACGAGGGCAGTGCACGCGCACGCAGGGTTCACGCTGCGAGGTTGGAGCTCCAGCGACGAGACGGTACTATGCGACGTGCCCACCGAGCTACACGCCACCTCTCCTACACAATTGGGAGGTGAGCAGCCTGAGAGCAAGATCCTGGGGCTGCATTGGGGCGCGGAGCGCGATGAGCTGGGGTTCAACACATCCATGAACCGAGTCCCGGCTGAAGTAAGAACGAGAACGCGCGCCCCGACTAAGTGTGAAGCCCTCAGCGCCGTGAGGTCCATATACGACCCGCTTGGGTTGCTGAGCCACTACACAATACGATCGAAGATCATACTGCAGAGCTTGTGGCGCCTTCAGACGACGTGGGACGAGCAAATCCCCGAGGAAGAGAACGAGCTCTTCGCCTCCTGGCTCGCTCGCCTGACAGAACTCGCTCAGCTGCGACTACCGCGCTGTTACGTGACGCAAAAGTATGAACGCGTCGACTTACACGTACTTTGCGACGCCAGCGAGCCAGCCTACGCAGCCGTGGCCTATTGGCGAATAAGAAACGTCGATGGGAGCCTGAACGTCGTGTTGGTGGCCGCCAAAGCTAAGGTGGCGCCTCGTCGGGCGCAAACTATACCACGCCTGGAGCTACAAGCCGCAGTGATCGGGGCAAGACTCGCCGAGACAATAAGGAGGGAGCACCGCGTCGATATCGGCCAGACGACCTACTGGACCGATTCATCTACCGTGGTGCACTGGATCCATAACGACGTACGACGCTACACGCCATTCGTCGCGCATCGGCTGGGAGAGATCGCAGAGTTGACCCAGAAAGAAAAGTGGCGTTGGCTGCCTACTGCGTGCAACGTAGCGGATGACGCCACTCGACTCGTCGACACGCCCATCTGCGCCACGGATAGATGGTTTCGGGGGCCGGACTTCTTGCTCCTGCCAGAAGAGCAGTGGCCCACGACGTCGACGGAGGAACCAGAGAACGAGGAGGTCCTTCACACAAGGAAAGAAACGGAGCGAGACAGCTGGCTACCGAACCCAGCCCGCTTCTCGAAGTATGAGGACGTGCGACCCATGCAAGCTGGCGACGGTGGCTACGCGATTACCTGCCCGCACGGGTACCTTGCGGCGAGCCACGGAACACATGGCCGAGGGGAATCGTCGAGCGCACGCATCGTGGACCGGATGGCGGCATCAGAGTCGTCGAGGTGCGCACCAGGACCGGCGCCTTTCGACGCCCCGTGAGCAAGCTCGTCGTCGTGTCAACGAAGGAGGCTACGCGAGCTGCGCCGGGGGGAGAACTGTAAACGTCGGCGAGCTTTCACGTGGTGATTTTAGAAATGGACAATTCCCACGCTAAATTCCTTAATAGCCGTTTTTATAACTGCACATTTTTGGGTTCTATGAATAGCGGCAATATAGATATTCTGTCGGCCTTTTACAATGTTATAAAATGTAATTTAAAATCAATGCTTAATGTTTCGGGCCCGACTAATATTCCCCGACCGTAATTAAAATTTGTATGGAGGGATGGCCATATGGCGCGAAACGGCGTGAGAAAATAAGACGAACTCCGTCCCTTGTAATGTAGCTACCTGATGGGGCCGGACACAATGTACCGTAAGCATTGTGTCTTAGCTTTCTTGTAACTTAGAAATTAACACGTGAATATTTAAAGTAGGATTGACGTAGGTGCCATGTGAGTAAAGCTATCTACACTTGTAATGTGTATAAGAACTAGAGAAAAGGTAGATAGTTAGTTGGGATTGTCTCGCAGTTTTCTTCTTTGTTACAAAAATAAATGAACACGTTATGTCCACGTGTTTGACCACGTGTGTAAAATGACACATGTATGGGCCATGTGAATTTTAGAGTAGTAGTAGTAGTATAATAAAACTTGAAATATACATAAGATTTAGAGAAAAGGTAGCTAATTAGATAAGATTATGTATATTGTCATAGTTTAATACTTGGAGTAAGGAGGAATCTAGATTAAGACTTTTGTGTTGACCTTTGTATACCTTTTATATTTTTCCTATGTAGAATTAAGTATGTAGATTAAGGAAATGTATAACTTGTGTATATTTAAGTAAGATAAGTTTTATAAAATCGGCATTTCTGTGGTGCCATGCTTGAATACGGTTGAAAAGTAGGGGCGCCATTGTTCTCGCCGAGCGGTTTTTGTATAAAAGCCGGCCCGCTTGTAGGCAGAGACACAGTCGGTCTTCCACTCTACAAGGAGTAACAAGTAAGGAATAAATTGAAGATACGAATCAAGACAGTATTTTCATTTCCTCAACGAGTCTCCAACCGAACCAACAATACAGTCCACTTCACTAAGGATGTCGTTAGCTTCTAGGTATGCCAGGAGCTTCTGAGGTCCTACACAATGGTCTAAAGACATAAAGCGTTAGATCCCGCGATGATTGCTGTTTCTTACGTAATAAGCCTGCGGCATGCTCCTGTCAAATTACTAATGGAAAACCAGCCAAGTGCGAGACGGACTCGCGCACGTAGGGTTCCGTACCATTATCGCAAAAAACGGCAATAAAATACTTGTTTGAAGATGAAATGAAAATCACAAAAAAAAAGTTGCAACATTTAGTCGAACTGCTAAATTGATTTTTCTGACACCGCAGGTCCGCATTACAGAAACTTTTCGCCTAAAAATGTACCTTCTTCTTACAGATTCGTGCTCGTCTCCTGTACGTGATGCCGACCAGGAACACGCCATTCCTGACCATGAGGAGCATCTTCGACGCCACATACCCCGACCTTGCCACGGAACAGCAGCTGAAAGATGGCCAGATCATCGAAGAGGCACAGGTATGTTTTTTTTTTATTTGCCGAGACTGTCCCACTGCTGGGCAAATGCCTCTAACAAATTCTGCCAGGTATTGTTTTCCTGAGCCGCCTCGAACCAGCCTTTGCAGTAGGCGTCTCGGTCGTCTCGCCACCTCTTTCTGATGTACGTACGCAGAGCGGGACGCTCGACACTAGGGCTTTACAAATCACCTAATTATTTAGTGCTCATTTTGTGCTTCCCACATGATTTCGATTTTATGGTCCAAAGATGGAGGAGTGAAGCTCACAAAGCTACCGCCAGCGGGGCCCTGTTATGTTTACTAAAATAAAAGAACGAAACTTATGCAATGATTTAGTGCTTTGGACCCCCGTCACGTCTACCCACAAAGATTCTGCCTGCGACTATTAGTTTAAAAGATTTTACGTTGTCCGTGTCAAGCGTAGGCATTCGAAGAACTTATGCGCAGCGCAGACACGGCGTTACGTCTGCAGTTAATTGCAATCTGCTTTAGCGCGGCGCAGATATCACACAATTTCGTTGTCGTTTCGGTATTAAATTAACAGCGTCGTGTACCCACGAACGCTAGGGCAGCGTACTCATGTGCCACAGAAGAGACGCCGCAACGGGATGCACGTGTCTCGTTTTTGTGGCGTCTGCGCTGCGCAAACGATCATCGAATGCCTACGCTGAAAAACGCTGAAGGGGCCCAACCTTTTGCATTTTATTGTATTACCAATTACCAATCTATTTGACATTTGACATCACGTACAAATTTTTCACACAGCAAAAATAAAAAACAAGGATTTTCATAACATTATTTATTCCTTCTGAAAATACACACGGAAAAAGAAAGAAAGGCCTTTGGAGCACAGTTAAACAAACACGGTGTTTATAAAGTTATTTATTGATTATTTAGAAAGTCATACAAAAAGTAAAATCTTATAAAACTAACATATTGAACAGTAAAATTGATAAAAGAAAATCCATTTGAAGTACAGTAAAAAATTCAACACGTTTTTTATAATAAATCATTTATTTGGCTGTGCAGAAACAATCAATTAGTTAGAACTTACAAATGGTAAACAAACTCTTTTAAAAGAAAATGCCATTCAAGAAAAAAAAAATACCAGTCCAGTTTTAAAACTACAGGCGGTGTTGTAAAATCGTTTATTTGGTCTTTAAAAACTAACACATTAAGAACATTAAATCACAAATACGAAAAAAAAGAATAAAGATTACATTGAAGAAAAAAAAGTTCTGAATAGAATCATGCAAATGCTAAAACATTAAAATTCTTACATTCTATGAGTTCTGCGACATTGCTATCCTTCTTAGCCGCTCTGAAAATGAGTTACTGTATTGTAGCGAGGCACTTTTTTTGTTACTCTTTTTTGTTATTTTTTTTTGCTCGCCTTTTGCTATTATCTCACCTGATGGTAAGCAATGGCACTGGTGATACAGTAGTGCTATCCTGCAAAATTCCACCTTAAAAAATTTGGTGAAATGAATTTAAAAAAAAGCTATCTATCTATCTTTCTAGTATCCTAATTTCGTAACAGACAGAACAGCGCGGCGTTATTTATTCTTCTTTTTTCTTGGTCTCGCACAGGGTTCTTTATTTTTTTTTAATTTAGTTTTTTTTTCTCGTCTTGCGAGTTACAATTAAATTTTTTTTCTTTCTTTCATCCATATAAAATTGGTCTCCAAATAACGAAATGAATGTTGCGAAATCCTTTACGTAAGATCCTCGTTGTTGCGTTCTTACTACTAATAACTAAAAAATACACATATAATTCTATGTAACATCAATAAAATAAAAGAAGAAAATATAAGTACTACCTATTTAAAAGGTGTATTACATGTTGGCATCAAAATGCTCTACAACAATGTTTCTTTTTTCTGCTTACCTGGATGATGGAGTTGAAGATACTCGCTAGTTTTCAGACTACAAGCTAGGAGATCTGTCATGGCTCCATCATCGTCAGTAGCTTTGTTCTTCAGCTGCTCGAAAGCAGTCCTTATCTCGTCTGCTTAAACCCTCAACTTCCTTGACAGTATAACTTTGATTTTGACTGTCGCCTTATCTTTGGCATGACCATTGTAACGACTGTTAGGTGTAGTGGTCGTTTTTAATCAATATTTACCTCTACCAGAATTTAGGCCACCGGGAATTGGAGGCCGAACTACTGGCTTTGTCACTTGGGAGGTCATTCTCGTCGTCAGACAATTCAATCGTTGCTGACCCGGAGACGGAAAAATCTTTTGGGGACTCTCTGATGTAGGGCACGGAGGATGTCTTAGTAAAAGTCTCCGCGTTAAACGTGGACTTTTTACGCAGAGCCGCAATTTTCTGCTCAATATTTTGTTTCTTTTGGGCCTTAACTTCATCCATCTTTTGTTTCTCAGCTTCAATTTCTTTTATCTTTTCCTCCTCGTCTTGTCGCATAGCTGCAATATCCTTTTCAAATTCTTCTTGACACTTTACTAATGAGTTTTCCAATTCTTTAATATTTTTTTCGATATTGTCTTTCTTAAAGGCCTTAATGTTATTCATTCGTTGAATTTCAGCTTGAATTTCACTTGTCTTCCTAGCCTCGTCTTGCCACATAGTTTCAAGGCTGTTTTTAAATTCTTCTTCGTTAGTAGCTAGTTTCGCTAGCATTGCCTCAATATTTATTTCCATGTTGTTTTTTTTTTGGGCTTTAATTTCATTCATGCTTTGTATTTTAGCTTCAATTACACTTTTTTTCTTTGCTTCTAGTTTGTGCATGGCCTCAATGCTCTTTTCAAATTCCTTTTCATTTGTAGCTAGCTGGGCTTCCAATGCTTCTATACTCCTCCCAGTGCTACCTTTGACCTGAGCTAAACTATCTTTCATGTTTTGTATTTGTTCTTCAATTTCTCTCGTCTTCTCAACTTTGCGTTGTTGCATTGCGTCAATATTTTCCTGCATGTTATTTTTTGCCTGACCTGCAATTTCCTCAACTTTCTGAATTTCGATTTCAATTTCCCTTTTTTTGTCTTCTTTGTGTTGTTTCATAATTTGAATATCTTTCTCCAATTGATCTGATTTTATAGCCAAAGATTGTAGCATTGCCTCAATATTTTTCTCTGTATTATATTTCATCTCAGCCATCTGTTGTTCAAATTTAATTTTCTCGCTGGCTTCGCGTTGTTTCATTGCCTCAACATTGTTTTCGAACTCTGCTTTATTAATAGCCAACTGGTTTTGCAAAGTTTCAACCATTTTCTCAATATTAGCTTTCTTATCACCTTCAATTTCCTTCATTTGTTTAATTGCAGATTTAATTTCATTCTTCTTTTCAGCTTCGAATTGTTGCATTGTTTCAAAGTTTTTGTCAAACTCGGCTTTATTAATTGCAAATCTGTTTTCCAATTCTGCAATATTCTTTGCAATCTCGTATTTCTTTTGTGCCTCAATTTCTTTAATATTTTTAATATCAATAGCAATTTCAGCTGTCTTCTCGGCTTCATATTGTTTCATAGCCTCTAAGTTCTTCTCTAATTGTCCCTTATTCATAGCTAAAGAGTTTGGCATTGCCTCCACACAGTTCTCTATTTTATCTGGATCCATAAGTAAGATGTTTTGCAATGCTTCAACATTCTTCTTGATATTTTCTTTCATCTGAGTCTCTGTTTCTTTAATTCTATGAATTTCAGCTTCGATTATATTTGTTTTCTCAGCCTCGTATTGTAGCATTTCTTGAATAGTCTTTTCATGTTCGACTTGAGAAAAAGCCAACGTATCACTCAATGCAGCAATATTATTTTCAATGGTTTCTTTCATCTGAGCTTCAATATTTTTCATGTTGTGAATTTCGGCATCAACTTCACTTTTCTTGCTATTCTCAGTTTGCTGCATTAGCTTAAAGTTCTCTTCAATTTCCTTTTTAAGTTCTGCTAACTTATTTGTCAATGCTTTAATATTGTAATCCATGGCCTTTTTCTTATTTTTCTGAATTGCCTGCATTTTTCCAATAACTTTTTCGATTTTGGATTTTTTCTCGGCCAAGGTTTTTTTTGTTGCTTGCATGTTTTTGTTAAATTCGCTTCTTTTAGATTCAAAAGTATCTTGCAATGCTTCAATATTATCAACTATTTTGTTTTTAGCCTGGGCTTTCTTCTGTTTGATGCCTTTGATTTCATCTTTAATTTCTTTTTTTTTCTTAGCCTTGAACTTTTCCATTGCTTCAATACATTTCTCATGTTCGAGCATTTTTTCAGTTAACTTGTTTTGCAAAGCTTCAATTTTTTGGTCCATTTTGGTTTTTAACTGGGTCTCAGTGTCTTGCATCGTTTGAATTTTAGCTTCAAATTCTTTTTTCTTCTCAGCTTCTTGTTGTTGTATGGCCTCAATATTCTTCTGTATAGTGTTTATCTGCTGCGATTGATATTGTTGCATAGATACAATTCTGTCCTCGGCTTCATCTTCATCCGCCTCAAACTTTTTTTTCATTTCGTTAATATTATTTTCAATTTCCTTTATTTTCTGAACCTCATTTTCCTTCACGGTCTGGATTTTCGCCTCAATTTCATATTTCATTGCAGTTTCTTGGCGTTTCATTGCCTTAATATTCTTGTCTATTTGTTCTTTATGGATAGCCAGCGAGCTATGCAAAGCTTGAATATTTGTCTCCAGGTTGATTTTCGCTTTAGTCTCTCTTTCTTTCATACTTTGAATCTCAGCTTCAATTTGACTCTGCTTCTCGGCTTCATACAGTTGCATAGCTCGAATATTTTTTTCATATTCTTCTTGTCGTTCAGCGAATGTGTTCTGCATAAATTCAATATTTTTTGCCACATCGTTTTCCTTCTGAGCAAGTTCTTCTTCCATTTTTTTTATTTCAGCGTCAATTTCTCTCTTTCTCTCAATTTGTTGTAATTGCATGGCTCGAATCCTTTTCTCTGATTCTTCTTTAGTCATGTTTAAGGTTTTTAACCTTTTTTCGTCGTCTTTTTCCAGTTTTCTTTTCTCCGCTGCCTCGGCATCTTTCATGTGTTGAATTTTCCTATCAAAGTCAGCTAACTTCTCTTGTTCGTTTTTCTGCATAACCTTGTAGTTCATATCCTTTTCCTTTTTAGTATCGGCGGCTTCTTTACGTTTTGCGTCAAGAGTTCTATCCATCTTTGCTTGCATTTTCAACGCTACTTCATTCAACTTTTGAATAACCTGGTCAATTCTAGATATTGTGTGAGCTTCTTCTTCTTTCTTTTTCTGCATATTCCTTTCAAATTGTTCTTTTTTCGAAGCTAGAATCCTTTTCTTTGCTTCAATGGTCTTTTTGATATTTTTTTCCTCCCTAGCCTGTGCGTCGTTAATATTTTCAATTTCGCGGCTGATTCTATCTTTTTCTTCAGCCACGTGTTGCTTTAAGGTTTGAATGTGCTGTTTACATTCCTCTTTGGTCATCTCTAACGCGTTTTCCATTTCCTCAATATTTTTCTCCATTTCAGTTTTCGCCCGTTCTTCCTTTTTTTTCCATTTTTTGGCTTCTTGGTCTATTCCAGCTTTCTTCGAAGCCATCTTTTCATTAATTTCATTAATATTATTTTTAATTTTTTCAATTTCCCTTGCTGTGGAGGCCATCCTCGCTTCAATATTCTTGTCTGCTTGAATACTTCTTCTCTGCATAAATTGCAAAGTTTTCTCTAATGCGTTTTTTTTATTTTCAATCTCCTTCTCTAGTCTTTTTACTCTCGTCTTCAACTGCTCTGTTTGTAACTCTTTCTGAGTTTGCTTGTATTTGGATTTATCAATGATAGCTTTTTTCTTTAAAGCTTCCAATTTCGGACTTTGTCCAATTTTTGGTTTATATTCCCTTTTTTTTACTGGTGTTTTCGTGTCCTGTTAACAAACAAATGTCTTTGTTAGAATATTTAAAGCTTTCAGAGCTCACATAGTATGTGCAAGTTCCGTAGAAATTTAATTATTAGAAGTGGGTAAAGGTAGTTTTTTTACGATTTTCTTAATCGTCAATGCACGTCGCTTCACGGAAACGCATTTATTAGAGCACGTCCATTTTGATTGCGCTTTATAGGATTTGTGTGACGTCAGGACTATCCTCGTAGTTCGTTAGTGGTGGTATAGATGGCACTACAGTCCCATGTTACAGGGGGCGAGATAATGATAATTATATGGTGTTTAGCAATAGTGGTAGCCTGGTGGTAACTGCCCCTGCTTACGTGTCGTGGGTTCAAACCCAGGCAGGCGCTTTACTTTGTGTAAATTATTTCATCATCACTGCTCTCAAACGATTAAGGAAAACATCGTGAGGAAACCGGCATGTCCTAGAACCAAACATTCGAACACATGTGACATCCACCAACCCGCATTGGGCCCGCGTGGTGGGCCTGTGTTCCAGCAGTGGGAACACTAAAATGCTGATGAAGTGGCGGTATGGATGCTACGTTTCCATGTAACAGGGGCCGAGATGATGATGATTATATGGTGTTTCCAGGTTCTGAAGATAACGGGCCGGTCCATACACTTCCGGCTGGGTGGCGGGTGCTTCGGCACCATGAGTCTGAAGCGAATCCAGGTGGATGAGGACCTGTCTGATGAGGAGGTGGTCGCCAAGTCTTACCCCATAGGTGAGTTCATAACTAGCTATTGTCTTAGCCAGGGAATACCACTTTCGTATTGTAAGCTCTCGTATGACCGCTATCTCACCAATAGTAAGCGATGATGCGGTCGACGATGGAGCATCCTTATATAAAAGTAAAGCATTCAATTCATCGCGAATAACATAAGACATTTGTGTACAGGGAGCAAACACAAAGTTCGGGTGCTATGTTACAACCTATCCGACTACGTTTACTCCGTGACCGACCAGCCTGAAGTGGTCTCTGAGAAGTACTTCAACTTGGAACAGCTGAAGAGTGGTGACCTGGTCGACGCTACTGTGAAGAGCGTCGCTGATAACCATGTGCTACTCCATGTGGGAAGAATTTCAGGTGAGAATCATTAGTACACACAACATCATGCCTGTTTTTTCCGAAAAATTAGGCAGAGGAGTTTCTATAGCACGGAGTTACAGAGCTATAAAAAAAAATTGGTTCAAATAAATATCATTAGATGGCGCGATATGCATCGATTTGTTATTGAATTGTGTGTAAAATTAACATTTTCTAGAATTGATCATTAAAATTGTATGTGCTTGTTTAATCAACTCTTATAAGCACAAAATTATGGAATATTGGGCTCTTAATTCTTATTTCGAAGATTCCAATAGATGGCGCCGTTTAAAATTTCTGAGGCCTGCCAATCATTTTTTTAATTTGTTTATATAACACATTTTGGTACAATGAAACTATAAAAACGTGCAAAAATACTATAAAACAAATCGTCACTGTATTTAAAGAAAAATAGTCACGAACCGAGTAAAGTAAAGGTAAAGTAAACCCTTGCAAGTCGTTGCTAACACCATCTATTGCCGTAGAACGAAACCGAACGCGATCGATGTTCTTCTAGTAAATAGTCGTAATAGATAACGTATTCAATAGGATCAGAATTGCACAATAGTACATTTCGTGTCGAGCATAAAAAGTCGAGATTTCTAACACGAGCGATTTGGGTCACGTTCGGAAACTACATGCGAGTGTTAAAATAAAGTCTTTTTATGCTAGACACGAACGATTATTTTTCCACTACGTGATGAGCTTACTTAATTAAATGCAAATAAGTTCCATCAACAATTTATCAGAAACGATCAGACCAAAAACCACAGACTAAATACACACAGTGAACGCATTCGGTTTCAAGAGGTAACAGGTTCAGTATCATTCTGCCAGTTACATAATGATATCAAAAGTCCATATAAAAGTCATTTCGTAACTGTTATAATGTAATTTTGTTTTTTTTTATTTATTTTTTTATAATCTTGTGTCTAAATGTTCATATTTCGAAACGAATTTCTTAGGCAATGTGTTACGTCATAATAGACAAGGTAGTGAAACATTTTTTTTCAGCGATATGGGTTTGTGTTGCGGAGATCGTGTTCAATGAGGAATGAAAGCTTAGCAACTAACTTCATGTTTTGTTTGACAACTCATAAGCACCTTTAAATGGTTTAATTTAAATAAATGGTTTGAGTTTGAGCAACATTGTTTCCGGAAACGTTTTTAAGGAAACAATGTTTTGAAACAGTTCAACATTCATATATTTTATAATACAGAAACAGGACAAAACATGATTAGCTGTACAACCCATTGTTACCACGTATTTATCTTTGTAGGTTACGTATCACAAGCACACCTGTTCGATTCTGGGATCCTGGTCGACAACAAAAAGTCAACTACTTCGAGAATGCCAAAGAAAAAGTTTAAGGTAAGTACGGATATTAATATAAAAAACTACGTTTGTCTGTCTTTCTGCTATGTGTGGTTAAGAAAACTGTTAACCAAGTTTCATATACCTTAAATTTAATATTTAAGTACAGTTACAATCAATTGTAATCGCAGCTCGTTTCGCGAGATAATTGTCATTTCGCGAGTCGCTGCACTATAGCAAATTCTTGGAGTACTGCGCAGCGAAAAGTGAGCTTCGCAATCGTCTTCTAAGTTTCTGCCTCCCCATGGGAAAATGACGTGTATGTGACTCATGTTTATGAACTTATGTAATCCCCTCTCGTTGCAGGTGGGTCAGGCAGTGAAGGCTCGCGTGTTGGCCGTGGATCCCATCAAGCAGACCCTGTTCCTCACGCTGAAGCCAACGCTGCTGTCTCCAGACCTTCAAGTACTTGACAGCTATGAGAAAGCTGTCATCGGGAAGTCTTATACTGGAGTTATTAAGGTATAGTACATGCATAATTTTATGTATTCAAATCCTTGATCCAATTGAAGTTATTTACACTCTAAAAAAATATTGTATAGTACCCAGTATTAATCTTTATATTCATGTTAATTTGACTATAGCTACATATTAAAATACTTGATTTTGTAATAATTCCAACTATACTCAACTATATACTCAATAGATTCCTCATTCCATTGCACGTTTTAATTAACTTTTATCAACACTCACAACGTCATGTGCCGAATATGAATTCAATAAATATTGTATAAATAAACTCGTACTTTTTTAACGTGGATAGGTAAAATAAAAACCTTTATAAATAAAATAAAATAACTTTTTAATTTTATAGCACACTAACTTTTTAATTTATTGGCGCGTATATTAGCCCGTATAGGTTCATTGTCTTAATGTAGAAAAATAGTGTCATTGTCTACGGATGCGCGTGCTGCGCAGTCATACGTAATAAGAATCTAAATTGCCTGCCATACCAGACATTTTTCCGTTTCCACTTTTGTTTTATTTCATGTTTTGTATGAGTGAATATAAAATAGTGTATGCAACGGTATATAATTAGTAATTAAAAAACACTCGTGTGATACTATTATCACACCACACTCGTGTTTTAATAACCCCTATTATATGACTGTTGCATAAACTATTATTATTTAATTGCTTTGTCAGGTTAGGTTAGTTCAAACAGTTATCCCCATCCGACACGTTCGATTTGAACGACAATGCTCAGTATGCTTAACTTGTTAAGAGTTGAAGCGTTGTTTCTTAATTATTTGTTTTTCTATTTTAGGCCATAAAGGACTACGTATTAGTCACATTTTTCAACAACGTCACAGCTTTCATACCTAAGCAGTTTGTCAGCAAGGAGCCTCTTGAAAACATCGCACAGGCCTTCCACATCGGACAGATTGTAAGTACAGGCCTGTGACAAGGTTCTAAGTATGTTCACAGCTTGACCTTACTGAGAACCTTGTCATATTACCGTCAACAGCTTGAACAGTTTTGATTGATTATGAATTATATCACTAGTGAAATAGAGTTGAAAATAGTTTGCAAGAGTGTGTGACATGGTGTTCGAGTATTCTATTTAGAACTTTATTTCAACTGTGATTTAGTTCGTTTTGTAATGTCTGCTTCGGGGAATAAAGACATGTTTTTATAATGGATTGTGTGTTTTCAGGTAACCTGTACGATACTGAGAGTCAATGCTGAGGATAAGAAGATGTCTGGTAGCTTTACAACTCAAACATTCACATCCAAAGTGAGTAACTAATCGTATTCTCAAATATTTGTCAAGTATCAGAAACTAGCTTCTGCCCGTGGCCTCGCCCGCGTAAAAAGTGATTTCTCATCCCAAGGGAACACACTACCGGGAAAAAAAAATCCTATGTCCTTTCCAGAGTCTCAAACTATCTCCATACCAAATTTCATATAAATCGGTTCAGCCGTTTAGTTGTGAAAAGGTAACAAACGAACAGACAGAGTTACTTTCGCATTTATGATATTATAGTATAGTATGGATATGACTAACCGGTCGTGTACCGAAACGATAGAAAAGCTCTTGTTTCTCGCGTGGATTCACGTCTTAAACACACGAAAGGCTTATGCCGCCCGCGTCGAATGAGTGCTTCCAAAGCCTATGTATTATTCAGATTTATAAGCTAAGATATCATTGTAAAATTTCATCAAAATCCGTTCAGTAGTTTTTCGCTTAAAGAGTAGGAACATCTATATATATATTCTCAGTAACATTCATTATTTATAATATTAGTGGGGTAAAATAATATCAGTCTGTCTTTGTTTCCATAAAATAATAATTCATTAAATATTGTGTTTTACAGGACAAAAAAGAAAAACCCAACAAACGTAAGACAACACAGGACAACGAAGTACCGAATAAAAAAACTAAAACAGAACTCAAAGAGAAGAAAAAGAAGTCTTTAAAAGAAGAACCCACCGATGAATCCGACACAGAAGAAAAACTTGACACTGACATTAAAAAAAATAAGAAAAAACCTAAACAGGAACAAACAGACGAAGTTGTAGAAGAGCCAGTTAGCAAAAAAGACAAAAAGAAGAAATTAAAACCAAAGACAAAGGAATCAAACACAGAACAAGATGTTAAACCAGTGAAAGACAAGAAAAATAAGAAACGGAAAGCACAAGAAGATACAGAAGAAGAAATCGAAGATGTAGGTGAATCATTAGAAACAATAGATCCCCAAGATGCACTACTAATTGATATGACTGAATGCACAACCCCAAAACATTGCAAGAAAAGGGTAGCATCCCTACTAAAATCCATTAACAACAGATCTAAACGCATAGAGAAGATAAACAGAAAAATAGCCAAGCTAGAAGAAAAAGGTCTGAATTCAGAGACGAAAGTCTTTCACACAGCAATGCAAACAGACAGAGTGATAGTAGAAGAAAGACTCGCTAGGTTAATGGAAGCCTTAGAGATTGCGCAGTCAAAGATGAAAGAGTTCGGGGTAGAGTTTAATAACCAGGAGTATAAGAAGGAGAAGAAGACAGAAGTGAAGAAGACAGAAGAGAAAAAGACAGGCGAGAAGAAGAAAGAAAAGTTGGAAGTTAAGGTGTGTAATAATTTTGTTTTCTGATTTGTTATTTATAATTGCCTGCCTCGTAACAGAAGCCGTTCTGTGGTATCTGTAAAAGACAAATATTTTCTTAATATCTCTCGGCATACTTCGTATTTCGTCAGTAGTCGGCTTTCTATCAGATGCTCTCAATCAACTTGAAATTATATAGGGTTGTTAAAAATGGTTTTAGCAGCGACTTGCATTCATTCTTCGTTGTACCAAAATGTTTTACAAAACAAATAAAAACAATCGTGTGGATGTCTCAGAAATTTAAAAACGCGCCATCTACTGTAATCAATTTTAAATGATCCATTCAAATAATCTATAAAATGTGAATTTAGATCCCAATATTCCTTAATTTTGTGCTTAGGAGAATTATTTAAGCAAGACTATGTATTTTTTATGATCGTTTCTAGAAAATCTTAATATTTCACAAAACTAAATAACAAATCGAAGCTTATCACGCCATCTGGTGCAATTTATTACAACCAAAAAATCTTTCTTCGCGTGGGTGCGCGGTGGGCCAGGTGAAAATAATTTGTAGCCGGAATAATGTACAAATGTACCTTTCATATTTTCTGTCATTTTTATAACTTTAAGACAATATTTTTTATAATTTTGTTTAATTTTTTAGCACAATTATATTTAATATTTTATTAGAGTTATTGAAAATCTAAATTTAATTTGGAATTGTATCAATGGTATGTTGAGGAGCTCGTGGGTAAATAATAACAGCCGCACTGGTCGATCATCAAGGTTAAGCAACGCTTGACGAGTTTGGTCCGTGGATGGGTGACCATTTCAACATACCGGGTTTCGTCATTTGAAGATCTTTGACAGTCGTTACGAGTAGTCAGAAGCTTGAGATCTGACACCAGTCTTGCCAAGGGGTACCGTGTTACCCAGTTACTGAGTTGTGGAGGTCAGATAGGCAGTCGCTCCATGTAAAACACTGGTACTCAGCTGAATCCGGTTAGACTGGAAGCCGACCGTAATGTAGTAGGGAAAAAGCTAGGCAGATTGATTGATTGATTGATCAATGGTATGTTGGAGTTTTTATCTTCTTTTTTCCTACCTATGTCTGAAATTAACGAATCGATAATAATAAATTCCAAAATATTTAATTTACACGGCTGAACAAACAAAAGTCCGACACGCACTTGGCCGGTTTTTTAATGTGCGTTTCTGCATAAACAAAATAATTTATTTTTCGTACCACTTGCTCAAAAAAGTGACATTCTATGCCACAAAAAGTGAACATAACAATAGTCATTTTTAATCTGTTAAAAACAGGGAAAGAAAATTGTACTGAATTTCATTCATCCTCTAGGGAGAGAATGTGATTTAAATTTGGAATTCTTACCGAAATTTATGCTGAACTACATCTGTGTTTACACCATTGAGTTTGTATATAAACTTCGATCAAGAATATATAAAGCATTATACATCTTTTTGAAAACGGAATACGCATTTATTATGCAGCTATGATTATTAAATAAAATTACGAAAACCGACGAGGCCGTATGAGCTTGATGCCTTTTCCGACAAAAAAATATTAGTCTAGGAATTAGCCGCGTTTTTGTTTTCATCAAATACATAAACGTTAAGTTTATTTTACTTTTAATTGTCATTATTTTTAATAAATGCTTATCTCATATTATTATTGTGTTAATTTTTTCGCAAATGGTACGAAAAGTAGAGTATTTTCCTCGGTGATAAAGCTGTCTTAGTCTTGGGTGAACTTAAATCCCTCGCTATACTCAGGACTCGTCTTAAATCCCTCGCTTCGCTCGTGATTTATGTTTTTAACACCCTCGCTACGCTCGGGAGTAAACCTCGAGTCCTTCGTTACGCTCGCGATTTAAATCGTCACCCGTGACAGAAGACACTGCTTTATCCCCTTGGTTAATAATCTACTATTCTTTCTTCTTTTCTTCAGGTGGTAGAGAGTTTAGAGCCGGCGTTAGAAGCGCCCAGTGCTCAAGACTTCTGGTCTGGAGCAGTGAACAGCGTGGCGCAGACTGCTCAAGACGATGAGGAGAGCAGCAGTGAGGATGAGGTCAGTATACTCTTGCTTCTGGTTTTAGGGTTCCGTGCCGTCAAAAGGTAAAAAACCGGCCAAGTGCGAGTCGGACTCGCGCACGAAGGGTTCCGTACTTGGTAAATTGCGGTTTACGATTTATGACGTATAAAAAAAAAACTACTTACTAGATCTCGTTCAAACCAATTTTCGCTGGTAGTTTACATAGTAATGTACATTATATATATTTTTTAGTTTTATCATTCTCTTATTTTAGAAGTTACAGGGGGGGGGACACACATTTTACCACTTTGGCAGAGTCTCTCGCGAAAATTATTCAGTTTAGAAAAAAATGATATTAGAAACCTCAATATCATTTTTGAAGACCTATCCATAGATACCCCACACGTACTGGTCTGATGAAAAAAAATATTTTTAGTTTTAGTTTCAAGTATGGGAACCCCCAAAATTTATTGTTTTATTTTTATTTTTGTGTGAAAATCTTAATGCGGTTCACAGAATACATCTACTTACCAAGTTTCAACAGCATAAGTCTTATAGTTTCGGAATAAAGTGGCTGTGACATACGGACGGACAGACAGACAGACAGACAGACAGACAGACAGACAGACAGACAGACAGACAGACAGACATGACGAATCTATAAGGGTTCCGTTTTTTGCCATTTGGCTACGGAACCCTAAAAAGGAACCCTTATAAGATCACTTTCTTGTCCGTCTGTCGGTCTGTGTGTCACCACTGATTTTCTCAGGAACACGTGGACCTAACGAGTTGAAATTTATACCAGACACTGTGGTCTATAGACCCTATTAGGTGTATAAAAAATCAAAAAAATCAAGGTCCTGAGTCAACACGATAAAAAGTTACGGGCAAATTTAGATTTTCGCGAAAATTTGTAACTAACAAAATTTACCTTAATTTTCACCTTTTTTAATTTTCGGTATTTTTCCTTTACTTGCGCTGTAAGACCTTGCTTTTAACCAAAGTTTACAATTCTAGGTCAACCGTAAGTACCCTATAGGTTTTGGGTCGAAAACCTATATGGTAGTTCCCTTTGACCTAGAATCATGAAATCTGGCAAAAAGTAAGTCTCACTCTTTTTAAGACAGTTTGTTATAAGATATCGTCAATTTAACCACGTGTTAGGAACTAACTCTGAGATAAGTTTTTCGTGAAAGTCGTCATATGACAATATCTATCCCGGCACGTAAGTTGCCAAGAGTCGTTAGAAGAAGTTGTCCCAAAGGGTAAAAACGGGACCCTATTACTAAGACTCCGCGGTCCGTCTGTCTGTCTGTATCTCTTGAACCGTGATAGCTAGGCGGTTGAAATTTTCACAGATGATGTATTTCTGTTGCCGCTATAACAACAAATACTAAAAACAGAATAAAGTAAATATTTAAATGGGGCTCCCATACAAGAAACGTGTTTTTTTTTTGCTGTTTTTGCGATAATAGTACGGAACCCTTCGTGCGCGAGTCTGACTCGCGCTTGGCCGGGTTTTTAGGTATCTTTAGTAGTGAAGCAGGGTGCAGGGAACGTTTAGCACCGTTCCAAAAACGCGCGATTGGTTGGTCAGTTGACACAAGGATCGACTGACCAATCGTGTCGCGTCCACGTTCCGTTCGCTCTATATGGTGGTTGGTCAGTTCGCGATAATATTCAACATACGTGCCGGGCACTATATCTAATTTACTCTCAACAGGAAACAGACCAGCCAAAGAAGAAACGTAAGAAGTTATCAGTGGCCGAGAAGCTAGCCAAGCTGCGGGAGGAAGAGGAACGAGTGAGGGTCATGGAGCGCCGCGCCACAGAGAGTGAGCACCAGCCGCGCTCCAGCGAACAGTTCGAGCGAGCCTTACTGGCCAACCCGAACTGCAGCCAGCTCTGGATCGCTTATATGGCGTTCCACCTTCAGGTAACTGTTCATCTGTAGCATCTATACCGCCCATCATTATCACGAACGAGCCTTACTGGCCAACCCGAACTGCAGCCAGCTCTGGATCGCTTATATGGCGTTCCACCTTCAGGTAACTGTTCATCTGTAGCATCTATACCGCCCATCATTATCACGAACGAGCCTTACTGGCCAACCCGAACTGCAGCCAGCTCTGGATCGCTTATATGGCGTTCCACCTTCAGGTAACTGTTCATCTGTAGCATCTATACCGCCCATCATTATCACGAACGAGCCTTACTGGCCAACCCGAACTGCAGCCAGCTCTGGATCGCTTATATGGCGTTCCACCTTCAGGTAACTGTTCATCTGTAGCATCTATACCGCCCATCATTATCACGAGCGAGCCTTACTGGCCAACCCGAACTGCAGCCAGCTCTGGATCGCTTATATGGCGTTCCACCTTCAGGTAACTGTTCATCTGTAGCATCTATACCGCCCATCATTATCACGAACGAGCCTTACTGGCCAACCCGAACTGCAGCCAGCTCTGGATCGCTTATATGGCGTTCCACCTTCAGGTAACTGTTCATCTGTAGCATCTATACCGCCCATCATTATCACGAACGAGCCTTACTGGCCAACCCGAACTGCAGCCAGCTCTGGATCGCTTATATGGCGTTCCACCTTCAGGTAACTGTTCATCTGTAGCATCTATACCGCCCATCATTATCACGAACGAGCCTTACTGGCCAACCCGAACTGCAGCCAGCTCTGGATCGCTTATATGGCGTTCCACCTTCAGGTAACTGTTCATCTGTAGCATCTATACCGCCCATCATTATCACGAACGAGCCTTACTGGCCAACCCGAACTGCAGCCAGCTCTGGATCGCTTATATGGCGTTCCACCTTCAGGTAACTGTTCATCTGTAGCATCTATACCGCCCATCATTATCACGAACGAGCCTTACTGGCCAACCCGAACTGCAGCCAGCTCTGGATCGCTTATATGGCGTTCCACCTTCAGGTAACTGTTCATCTGTAGCATCTATACCGCCCATCATTATCACGAACGAGCCTTACTGGCCAACCCGAACTGCAGCCAGCTCTGGATCGCTTATATGGCGTTCCACCTTCAGGTAACTGTTCATCTGTAGCATCTATACCGCCCATCATTATCACGAACGAGCCTTACTGGCCAACCCGAACTGCAGCCAGCTCTGGATCGCTTATATGGCGTTCCACCTTCAGGTAACTGTTCATCTGTAGCATCTATACCGCCCATCATTATCACGAACGAGCCTTACTGGCCAACCCGAACTGCAGCCAGCTCTGGATCGCTTATATGGCGTTCCACCTTCAGGTAACTGTTCATCTGTAGCATTTATACCACCCATCATTATCACGAACGAGCCTTACTGGCCAACCCGAACTGCAGCCAGCTCTGGATCGCTTATATGGCGTTCCACCTTCAGGTAACTGTTCATCTGTAGCATTTATACCACCCATCATTATCACGAACGAGCCTTACTGGCCAACCCGAACTGCAGCCAGCTCTGGATCGCTTATATGGCGTTCCACCTTCAGGTAACTGTTCATCTGTAGCATCTATACCGCCCATCATTATCACGAACGAGCCTTACTGGCCAACCCGAACTGCAGCCAGCTCTGGATCGCTTATATGGCGTTCCACCTTCAGGTAACTGTTCATCTGTAGCATCTATACCGCCCATCATTATCACGAACGAGCCTTACTGGCCAACCCGAACTGCAGCCAGCTCTGGATCGCTTATATGGCGTTCCACCTTCAGGTAACTGTTCATCTGTAGCATCTATACCACCCATCATTATCAGAAACGAGCCTTACAGGCCAACCCGAACTGCAGCCAGCTCTGGATCGCTTATATGGCGTTCCACCTTCAGGTAACTGTTCATCTGTAGCATCTATACCGCCCATCATTATCACGAACGAGCCTTACTGGCCAACCCGAACTGCAGCCAGCTCTGGATCGCTTATATGGCGTTCCACCTTCAGGTAACTGTTCATCTGTAGCATCTATACCGCCCATCATTATCACGAACGTGCCTTACTGGCCAACCCGAACTGCAGCCAGCTCTGGATCGCTTATATGGCGTTCCATCTTCAGGTAATTCATCATCACGTCCACTGCTGGGAATCCGGTGGATGCTAAACTATTATTCTGTAACGGCATATATACCGCCACACCTTTTAATATTACCACTGCTGGGAGACAGGCCTCCTCTCTATGAGAGGGAATGCGCCTTAATCCACCGCGCAGGCCCAGTGCGGGTTGGTGGACGACAATTTTTGCTTCAAGGACATGCTTGTTTCCTCACATTGTTTTTGAATTGGGTAAACCCATGATGATGTTAAAATAAAATGTTTTATAACTTACTCTCTGTGCTTCCGGCAGGCGACCGAGGTTGACAAAGCGCGCAAAATCGGCAGGAAGGCCCTCACGACCATATCGTTCCACGAAGCACTGGAAAAATTCAACGTATGGGTCGCTATGCTCAGCATCGAGTGCCGCTTCGGTACCAAGGTCAGTCATCTGCAAATAATAAACATCATTCTGTTAATAAAGTATCGTGTAATCACTACTTATTATAAAAGCCCCCGCCGTGTCTGTACTGAGGGTCTAAGGCTAAGCATGCACTGCATATTTTACTCGCGCGAGTTTATTCCGCCAATTCTGCGACTTATGGAATTGTATGAAGCTGCACGCACTTGCGTTAAAAAAACCGCGCGGTTAAAAAGCCGCAGCACATCTGTTTTGCCGCAGAATCCACCGCACCGCGGTTTAATTCCGCCCGAATATTTTAATTGTGCTTTAAAAACGGGTGGAAACTAACAAAAATGGCGCGAACTATGTTTTTTCTTCAACAAATAATTGCCACCTTTTTTTTTAAGATAGTTGTGTGAAGAAAAAGTAAAATGTACCTAGATTTAAAATAAACATAAATCTTAAAAAAATATTCGAGTTCCTTACCCATTATTTTTTATACGAAACTACCTTTTGAAACTAGAATCAATTTGCTTTTCTTGTGAAATTCAAAAGCGCCATTTATGTGTTTTAGAGAATACAATCCCGAACATATTTTCAATCCCGGGATTACGGGATTTTCGAATCGTAATCCCGGGATACCGGGGTTAGACTATGTGGTTTCTAATTGGGCTCGAATGAAAAAATTCAAGAATAATTTAAAAAAATGTTTTTAATATCTTTGCACAACACAAATCACAATATAATAAGAAAAGAAAAAAGACAAAACAAAAAAAACTATACTTTTGAAATAATCAAAAAGACAACACAAAAGAACTATTTAGAATTTTGAAAACATAATCGCAGAAATATCAAAGCATTCAATGTTTGATTTCCAAGCCTGCTTCGTAGTTTATTGCCAACATAAGCGGCAGCTGAGAATATTGTGCGTGTTTTAAACATTATGACAGTACCTGTGTAGTAGGTACGTATCGTACGACGGCGTATCTAAGGGTTGTTTTTTGTCGTTAAGTAATAAGTGCCATTAATATGATCTAGGCAAGGTTATTGTCAAGGCGCAATGAACTACGGAATATAAATTAGACTTGTTTGTGGCAATCCCGAAAATCCCTAGATTAATCAAGTACAGTCCCGGGATATTCGGGACCAGAAAACGGTTGGGATCCCGGGATTGTATTCTCTAGTCTTACTGAAATACATAATTTACTTTGGTTTTAAATCGTCAACACGTCGTATATTTCATATTCTTCGTTTGTTGCTTACTGTTTTGCTAGAAATACGACGCCTAATACGTGGCTTATCGGTTGCGCCACTTCAACCAACTCTAAACAAGTTTCGACTTGCAAACTGTAACATTAGTCACTTCCAGAAACGCTTCACAAACAGAGTCCCATTTCTTTATCAACTACTAGCTTGTACTCGTCAGCGTAACCTAATGCTACGCAGACAATGAGATGCTACTTCGAATAGCCTATGTTTACCGACTTCAAATCAAAAAGAGGTCATCAATTCGACACGTATGTATGTAATATTGTTGGATTTGCCCAATATTCACTTATGTTAATCTAATTGGGCCTCTAAACATGTGTGGCAAATTTCATAAGTGTATATTTATATGTTTGTATGTATGTATGTTGTTTGTTCACGCATTTCTCCGAAACTACTTATCGGATCATTCTTTTTTATTAGGGTTCCGTACCCAAAGGGTAAAAACGGGACCCTACTACTGAGACTCCGCGGTCCGTCTGTCTATCTGTATATCTGTCTATCACCAGGCTGTATCTCATGAACCGTGATAGCTAGACAAATTTTTACAGATGATGTATTTCTGTTGCCGCTATAACAACAAATACTAAAAACAGAATAAAATTAATATTTAAGTGGGGCTCCCATACAACAAACGTGATATTTTTGCCGTTTTGTTCGATAATGGTACGGAACTCTTCGTGCGCGAGTCCTACTCGCACTTGGCCGTTTTTTTTGGATTAGGTATCTCCCAACTTAGGGAATGGTGCAAGTTTCATACAAATCGGTTCAGCAGTTTTTAAGATCATACAACCGAACTCCTTAGCGATAAACAGCACGAATATGTAAATTGCGTTATTACACTAGAAAGGGGATAGGTCATGGAAAGGATATGTGAATTCAACTCATAGCGTGGAGGACGTACCCTTTCTAAAATAAATAAATAACATGTGTCATATTCTTTCATGGAGTTGTTCCCTTTGCCCTTCCGAACTCACTTACACAATTAGGCTGCTGATGCTATTAGGAATATTCTTGCAATGAGATTTCTATCAGACATTAGCGCTGCGCATTACAGCTGCGTTTTTTATCTCGGCAATAAGTATGGTTCATATGACAAGACAGGCCGCCCGAAAAGCTAGTTTGTGAATAAAGCTGTACAACTTGTATGTTATTAATTAGTTATTAGAATAATCATAATAATGTTGAAAGGAAATAAATTAATGAAATTAAATTATCAATATTTTTTTAACGTCTGGTCAGTGTTTTGGAAACTCAAAAATATTAAGGCGGTTCCCCGAGCAAAACGCCGCGCTAGCCGTTTTACGTGCTGTTTTTAGGAGCTATCTATTCGTTATTTAAAAAGAAATATCAACTAATAAAAATAAATTAAATTTCTACATATTATTGATTCTAAAATGGTCGTATACTTTTTTTTTAAAGATATGGTATATGTTTCACTAATCTCCTTCCAACAAAACTATAAAAATACCTAATTATGCATTTTTCCTCGTAAAGTATTCATTAATTATTTTTTTTGTACTAACACTAATGGATAGACAATTTAATAACGAACATTTTCGTCGTACTTTTTTTTTCAAAAGACTAAAATTCGATTTTATGGGCGTATTCACTACTGTAATTCAAGCGCCACCAGTGCCGCTAGGCCAATAGGAATGCTCATATCTCATGCTGATTTTTTGGTCAGGGTATCGCCTTAAATCCTAGCTGCTCCACCGCTCGACCGTTCGACTCCACCCGCGTTGGTTTAGTAATTCCTCTAAAATCTTCATAAAGTATACCCTATGAGTTATTCTGATGCATAAGCTCTATAACTGTAAAGTTTCATAAAAATCCGATTAGTAGTTTTTGCATGACAGAGTAACAAACTACCATACACACAAAAATTCGCGTTTATATTATAGGATGCCTTCAAATTAATTTTGATTTATTTATTAACATATAATATTCTAGAAACTAAGCAAATATTTCTCAAGCAAAACGAACAATTCATTCGGCAAAAAGTAAACAACTTAATTGGGTTCTAAAAGTACTAAGTAATTGAAATAAAGCAAGAAAAATATTTTATTTGTGAGTTGCACAGGAAACACAACAAATAAATAATTAAAAAATAACCCCGTGCAAGACCAAAACGTCTAATATACGTTGTTTGCAAGTTTTATTGCAGTCAGTAAATCTAAATAATGATATCATTCGATCTCACATTTGACCCGACTAGTGACTAACTACAAAGAGAGGTTATGTTTTCTACTGCGCAGTTGATCAACAATGTGCATACATTATTTTTGGGACGGTTGACCACGCCCTCCTATCGAAAGATGTTGTTTTCAAACTAAAATGCAGCTTATTGTGTGTTCTTTAAGTTTATTTTTCATTGGTACTATGTATTGCCCGGTTTGTGAAACAAAACACTGTCCCAAAGACTATATTTTCTATGCACTATCCTCACACACGTATCAAACTTATAATATAAAAAAATGTAAAGGTCAATTAATTTAATTACTTATTATTATTACTTTATTTTTGAAACCAGGGAATTTCTTGCCGTAATGAAAGCATAAATTTAAAACTTGCACCTTCTGACTTTTATAAGTGCCCAGCCCGTGCAGTATTTTTTTTTGTTTAACCGAGTTTTATTTCCAGCCAAAGGTACATGGAAGGAAAAAAAAAACAATGAAAAAGAGTTAATTTACGCCATGTACGACGCATACCAAAAACAAAAAAGAAAACGAAAATTAAAAAAAAAATGAAAGATAGTAACAGTATTCATAAGTGACTTATATTTATCTTGTTAATGTAAAAGATAAGACAATTTAGTCTCAGTTTACGTAAATTTACTGTAATCTTTATAAACATATCTTGCAAAAAGATAACTTTAAAAATAGCCTAAAGATAATTCTAATATTACCAACATGCATAGTATATTAGCTTATTAAAATGCATATCCTTTTTCACGAAACTAAATAAGGTACGAGTTTGATTTGTTTTTATTGACAGACCCGCGTTTGACCACTACATCACCTTGTTATTGTTTCTAACCACTCATAACCTCAATAAAAAAGCTGCACTTTTAATACTTAATACAAAACACGCGGTATATATAAAACTACAAGTTTGAAATCTAAAAATAGCCATCAGCGTCGACAATCAGACGACTGCACAATTACACAACATAGTCAAATTATTATTCACCTTTTAGTCAACTTCGTCGTAAGTTTTCATTCGAAAACGTTTAAATGTTATAAAAGTTTAGGCACAACATACAGTCAAAGCACCTTGAAGTGTCACTTCACTTTAGTAGATAACTTAAGATCACACAAAAAAGTTAGGTTATAAAACAAAGCTGGCGCCTGTTCGCCGCGCTAGCTGATTGCAGACTAAAGTTCGCCTGCAGTCTGAGTTAGTCCTCACTCCTCATATTGATTCGTTCGTACGCCGCGCGCCGGCCGGCACTCCCGCTGCAAATATATAACCTATAGGTACTATACCAATCGTACATAAGTCTACAGGCACGTACCTACTTGTATTATTCCTACATTCTGAATGAGTGGGTATCAAATGTTACTGCGTAGTTCTTATCAGACCCTTATCGCTTGAGAGTTGTTCAGGTTTTATATGCGTCTGATTTTATTATAATACATACATAAACTCACGACTTTTACTCATAGGGGTAGGCAGAAACGACAGAACGCCACCTGCTACGATACTTTCATATTCTATTTGCATCGCTTACGTTCATGCTCTGGTTATACATGCACGCCCACGCAGCGCCAGTTGCGAGTGTACATGACCTTTCAAGGGCACCAGTTCTGTGCTTTTAGGACCCATAATTTGTCGAATAAGGCAGGCAGGTACCTGCACAGTTCCATTTAAGTTGGGCAGCCTTTAGATCCATGTCAAGAAAAGCTACAATGATTTCGAATAATCTCGAGTCATTTCGAATAATCTGGCATAACTTCGAATATTCTTGAATAACATCGAATAAATCTCGAATAACCTTGAGTAGTCTCAAATACATGCAACAACCCGGCTCAAAGCGAACTAAAGAGATGTAAACATGGAGGAAATCATGCTGTGCAGTCGGAGGATACATAGCTGGCTGACCGAAACCATATGATTGTATCCTCCGAATGCACACCATGTTTTTTTCATTTACAACTTTTTTGTTGTTATTTTTTTACGTATTACTCTTAAACATATCAGTGGTATACATTATTGTAATCACCTCTAAAACCCTTCATTTTATGGCGCCCTAAATCCGTCGAGTTTGTTTTTTTTTTAACGTCACCTATCCAAGAACACTGGCGGTCAAGACGTATCTAACGATATCTGTCTAGTGGTTTGCAAGATATGAGGTAATAAAGAATATTACAAACTTACAAGATACGCGCGAAAAACATAACCCTTTCCTTGCAGTCGGGTAAAAATGTAGGCCTATTTCCCATAGGGGTAGGCAGAAACTTCAGAACGCCACCTGCTACGATCCTTACATACCCCTTTTGCTTCGTCTACGTTTAAACTCTGCTCAAACACGCACGTGTTGCACACAAAACATATAACCAAGTATTTACAAGGCAGACGTATAGTTCGATTCAAATTTAATGACAGCTCGGAACACGAAGCTAGTTGCTGCACAGTACGCAAATTCATATGACAGTGGCGGCGAGGGGTGGGATACTTCGCAGCGAAAAGCGAACTTTAGAACCACCATTAGATTTGAATCGAACTTTACGTCTGCTTTGTAAATACCTTTTATAAGGCACATTTTATATGGCCATTGAATGGAAGCGAATTTTAGCAACGAAATAGTACATAGAATAATGAACTTTCTGTTAATTGTGTAAAGTACAAACTAAATACGACCCAGTAGCTACGAATTTTCGAGAATTCTGCGGAGGACGCGCGACCTGTATTTTGGCTCATATTTAGTTTGTACGTTACACAGTTGACATATAGTTCATTATGCTATGCACTTACAATTTCGTTCGCTTCCATTCCATTCCGCGGCAATGTAAATTGAGCTTTAGTCGCCTTTCATTCATCCTCTAGACATGACCAAACCATCGAAACATACTTTTGCGCTACAATAATATTAATATCTTCTTTTAAATGATACTTATTACATTTTTCCTCAATCAGTCCGCCTAGCCTTTCTCAACTTTATTGGGGTCGACTTCCAATCTAACCGTGTTCAGCTGGATACAAGTTTTTTTACATAAAGCGACTGCCTATCTGACTTCCACAACTCATTAACTGGGTATCACGACATCCCTTAGCAAGACTGGTGTCAGAGTTCAGGCTTCTGACTACCCGTAACGACCTTCAAAGATCTGTAAACCAACAGTTTAAGGCTTAGCACGCATTGCGATTTTTATTCGCGCGATTTTTTTCCTCCGATTCTGCGGCCTATAGAATTGTATGAAGCAATACTACAAAAATTCGCGAACAAAAATCGCAATGCATGCTAAGCCGTATGTCAACAATGGTTACCCATCCTCGTACCGACCTCGGCAAGGGTAGCTTAACCCGTGCCGCTGTTATTATTTAGCCACATTTTTCCTCAATTTTAATTCAAAGTTCAACACATAAATTAAGGATCTGTGCGTCAGTTTCTGCCTACCACCATATGAAAAACGCTTGAGTCTATGTGTGTTGTATTCCTGTAACTAAACAATGCGCTCTTCCTTTACGGATAGTTATTGAATAAACAAATGAGACTATCAGGTGACTCCTTTCTTAGGTTTTCCTTCACCATGAGTCAATCTCATATTTATCTGTTTAGAAATACGTGATTTTGGTCAGGTTTCGAATATGGGATTCTATCTATAACTAGGTAAGTACCTATAGGTACTAGATACTTACTCATATTTTAATTGCGAAATTATGGGCATTGCTCATCATTGAAATTTTACTTGTCGCAAGATAAATGTGTCGGGGTTTTTTTTTTTTTGAAATTTTACTTGTAAATTTAGTAGATAAACAAGTAAAGATCTAGCATACCTACGTCGGTCTATGACGTTCAAAACAAAATGCCAAATATTCATTATAATTTATTGAAATAGCGCATAACTATCCTTGTTGAGACCTTGAAACTACATTGATTTCGTATTACTTGTGTTTACTATTTCATATAACTATTTTATTCATAATTAGTTGGTTTAAGTACCTAAATAATAGTATGAATGGTGTTATTGAAATGCTTAACTCAAAACTTCATGACGACACGGTTATCGCAGTGGTTGAGCGATCGGCTGCTATCCTGCGTGTCGCACTCGCGGATTCGATTCCCGCCAGATCTGTTGTTTGTTTGTTGTGAGTTTAAAAAAGTGTTTTTTAGTTAATCCGGTTTATGGTTCCTATTGCACTGACTTGCTATGTATTGGCAAGCATTACTTATGAAAGTTATAACTATTATTTTCATACAATCCTGAAACATCATGAAGAAGTAGATCGTAGAGGTTGTTTTCAAAAGCACAACATGCCGAGGTTATGTTATGAACAAATGACACGTATTTTTCTGTTTACAAACTTGATATGATAAAATAAATGTCCGAAGTGTCAAAATAAAATCAGATACACAAAGTTGAGAATGTCACGGTTGGCGCAGTGGTTGAGCGATCGGCTGCTACGCTGCGTGTCGCGGGTTCGATTCCCTCACGGAATAAATATTTGTCCAGATAATTGTACCGGTCTGGTCGTTTGTGTATGTGAGTTTAACGTTTGTACTTAAATGCACCCACGATACAAGAGAAATTCCTAGAAAAAACAAAAAAAAATCTGTATGCATACTCGTTTCGATAATATAAATGGCCAAAGTTTCTATCAAAATAAAAATCAGATTAAAAAAGTTGAGAATATAAAAACTGGGACTAACCTCTGGCATATTTCCCTTATATCCGAACTAACTCACAAAAAAACAATCACAGAAATAACTTTTTAATTTGATTACTGATTACGTATGTTGTTCAATCAAAGACGCAAACTACACTAGGCGTAAACTGTGCTGGCAGCCGACGGGCTCGCGTTTTTAACCGGCTTCATTTTTAGGTATACACCAACGTCACATGATTTAAGTAGATACCTACGGCATCCAATCATTCGGGCACGTGTACACTTGAATAACAAAGTAACATCGGGATTCCCAGAAACTTATATTTGTTTAGGTCTTCGATAGGCCTATCCAGTTCAAACGAGTATTAACTGGTTCTGTTTGGTAATAGATGATAGATACCTACGGAATCCAATGATTAAGCCTTCGGGGTACTTGACAAACAACTCGCACGAGTGCCGTAGAATAACAAAGTGATTTCGGGATTCTTAAAAACTTGTAATTGTTTAGGTAATAGTGAAATACATGATTTAAAGATGAAAAATATTGCGCAATTATTTTATGTCATGTTATTTGTGCCTGTAGCAAACAAGGATGTTAAGATAACATAACATCACGCCTGTTCCCCTGAGGGTCAGGCAGAGGAATAGCTACAGCACACCCACGTTTCTCCAGTTATGTTTAAGAGGGGACTCTAGTGAGACTTTCTCCATACAAACACATTCTGCTGTTTTCTTCGTGGATAATGCCTCTAGAGCAATGATTTTTTTCCATAAAATCTAGGTCTAATTAATACGTGCCTGTATCATTTCCTTTTTTCCAAAACATAATCACAAAAAGAAATATGACAATCCAAAAATCCGAAAATAATGCCCGTTTTTACCGCCATGTTCAGAAGACTTCCAAACAAAATTTATAAGTTTTTAACAAAAAAGGAAATGATAGGAGCATAGATATACTTTTCCTCTAAATTTTGATATAAGAATTTTTTAGATCAGACCAGTTTTCATGAAGAAAACAGCAGAATACGAAACGTCTTTTAGTCAAAGTTTTTGTAGGTAAAATCAGCCTGTGCTGCAGTTGTCCCTTTCGCACTTTACGGGGTGAGGTTGGAGGTAACGCGACGGCAATAGTTTCTTCAAATACCTATTTTTCAAATTCCTGTTGACTAGAGTCCGCTCTTAAGTCCCATGTAATAGCTCCCCTATTGCCATGAAACGGGCAAAAAGCCGGACTCCGGGATACTATTAAGAAATTTCAGATGGAAACACTTAACAATATAAAGGTGTGTGTGCTTAAATGACGAGCTATTCCCCGTTGTTTCACTCATGTCCTATCTTACAGGCATCAGTCATAGCGGGCTTTCTGTCAGTGAAAGTATTTTCATAATAATAAAAATATCACCTTCCTAATTACAGTCATTTTTAATTTTTACTCATACATAAAAAATCAAGCAATCAATTTGACCTCTTTAAAATATATTTTTGTGGTTTAGATAAGAAATTACAATCAGTTTCTGTGTGATTTACGCACTCATTAAAATTCCTGTTTTGTCGTTCAGTTAAGTGATTACGTCATTCGTTCCTGCGTCGCTCACTCTGTTCCATATTGTGACCTTGTTGGAGATTATTGACCGGTTTTTAGCGGGCCTGCCCGAAATCATAGACAACACTCTTTTTTTCGGAGACATAGAGTGTTTGTGTGTTGTTCGTCTATCTATTTATAAATTTATGGTTGCTCTTATGCTTGCAAAATAATAAATTAAGATTTTAACCTTTGTTTTTAAATTCCTTATCTCCGTGAGCTCATTCTTGAGATGTGTCACGTTTTAGACTATATAGCCAATAGTCTGATGAGAGGAAAACACTTTTTATTACAACCCAAACAATGTTTTCGATTATCTTGTATTCAAACTGCTGCCAACAAAAACATTTGCGGTTTTCCTCAAGAATACACACACGTAACACCAATATTCACTTCTCAACTTTTTTCTTTTGTCTCAAATCACTTTCACGGATGGGAACCTTGCAAAGCTTCAAGCTAACATATGAAAAAGTTAGGAAAATTACTATTTAGACGAGTAATTAAGTTTAACGGATGATATAGTAAGACGTGCACTTTGCTCGTTAGCGAACAGCATTGACTAAAACGTGAATGCAAAAATTTTGGTCGAATTTTACTCGGCAATCTTCGATAGGCAACCTGTTTAAAATTTTGTTCTGAGATAAGATTAGATATATTTCTATTAATATTGAGTACAGAAAATAAATTCCAAGTCTTGACAGACAACGTATGAGGTATGACCTATTTACACACGTAGGTACAAAATTAATGCCGGCTGCGAAGTACGTGGTTCATTGCGCAGTAACCTCACAGAATTTGTTACTGCGAAGCGACTCGTGTAGTGCTCAGAGCCGCCCTTAAGTTTGAACTTACCTGTACCGGTTGTTCTTTATAATAAGAGCATGAAATATTGCACAAGGTCTCCGTAAACAACGAAAGTGAGCACTAAGGAAGGATTTCTGAAAATCCATTTCCTAAATGACGAATTAATAGAGGTTAAAGATTATCCCGTAAATACAAAAATAAAAACACAAAAAACCCGACTGCTTATAAAGTGAACTAAAAAGACGTAAACAAGAAGAAAATCATGCTGTGCAGTTGGAAAATACAAATGGTCGCGAGCTGGCTGACCTAAACCAGCCTAGCGAGCATGGGCGTACCCAAGACATTTGTGACAAGACATGATAAATTATGTCATGTCTTACAATTTGTCTTAAATGCTAGCACGGGTCAAACATGTGACATATTTTAAAGGCGCAACATGCCTTTCTTGTTGCTGTCCGGCGAGCACGGCCTACTGTGACATGGCTTGAGACACACATTTCATCGCAGTTTGGGCGATAACGCCATTTTGCCCTAAATAATAGCACCGGCGGCGTGAGAAAATTTCCTGACGTTTGTTTGGGACTCATCGGGTCTTAATTGCTAATACGGGCGCACCCATTTTGTCACAAATGTCACATTTTGATAGATGATTTAGAAAAATTTATCACTTTCGTTCGGAGGTGGTGATAAAATTTTACAGTTGAAAATAAATATATTTGCCTTCTAATACTGCACCAAATGGCAATAAATTCATTTTGTATGTATGGTGATCAATGCTTATTAATTAATTGAAATTTTACAGGATTGTTAATTAATTCTATAATATTACTTTTTCATAATTGTATTTTTTTTTTATATTTTGATTTTTTTTTTATTATTATTTTCTTTTATACCATATTCTTCTTACTTTCTACATTTTTAAATGTTTCTTAAATAAAAGCCCCAAAAAACATTTAAAATATAAAAAATAGGGGCCCGCCGGTATTGGTCCAAGCTATTATATTTTTTTAGTAAATCTTTCTTACAAACACTTAATATGCTATCAAACAAACAAAGAAAAATAAAGTGTGCATAAGTCTATGCTCATGGGTCAAATATTAATTTATTCCCAACAAAATTAAAAAGTTGTTTGGCTGTATGAACGGCATACTTTTTTATGTATTATTTTATTTGGTCATCTATTCAAATTATGTCGCACTATGAAGTCAACAACAAGAAAAGCAAGTCGCGACTGCACACTATGTCACATGGTTGTCCCGTGCTAGCATTTAAGACAAATTGTAAGACATGACATATTCTATCATAACTTGTCATGACCGTAGTTCAAGTCGAAAACCAAGCAATGTAAAAAAAAAAAAAAAAACTTATAATTCATGTTGGGATGCTGCTAACATGGGGGTAGCAAAGGGGACATGGGGGTAGCAAAGGGGGGGGCTAAATTTTGGTAATTTTTTGCCTAGGACATACCGTTTTCGAGATATCATTTTAGAAATATAGAGCGTTTTATGCAAAATAAAATAAGATACGGAGGCCCATAATTCGGAAACAGTGCGTCGTAGGGCTATGCTTCTCAGAACATAAATGGTTTTTATGGCCAAGGTTAAACCGAAACTGCAATTAAATTGGAAAATTTCCAAAAAAGAAAAAAATAAACGTCAAGAAGTTATGCCACAAGTCAAGAAAATATCTCACGCCGCCGTGCTAGCATTTAAGACAAAATGAGTTTATCGCCCAAACTGTGATTAAAAGTGTGACTTAAGCGATGTCACAGTAGGCCATGCTCGCCGGGCAGATGTATCCGCCGGCTGTACGGCATGATTTTCTTCTTGTTTATGTCTTTTTAGTTAAAGAAAGAAAAAGAAAGAAAACTTGTTTATTTGGCACACACAGATACACACAATGTACAAAGATAAGGAAAAAGAATTTAATAAAAACAATTACATACATAGTGTGCCCCGCGGCTGCGCCAAAAAGGTCCAGTTCAGCAAAATGCCAGACAACTGGGAGTTGCCTGACGCTGGTTTTCAACTGAACCTTACGTTGAAGTGCACGGATGTGAATCAGTTTTGATTTTGAGGTTACAATACAGGTAAATAGATATGTGTTTGTGTTCAATACAGTTAAATAAATAGATATACGTTAGTGTTTTTATAAGATATACAGGTATGTATAATAATTTGGTATGAACCATTATGTCATGAACAGCTGAGCGAAATAGATGGATTGCAAGTAACGTTTAATATTAAAAAGTTTTTTAATATTTATAACTTTTCAGTTATTGTTTTTAGGTAAATTTAAACATATAAGTGTTATATATTTTTGAAATCACCCCTTAAAACACTTTATATTGATATGAAAAAAAATTGCTGCCCCACAATATGGCGCCAAAAAACCGCCATATGTTATTTTCCAATTTTAATGTGGTCTCTGACACTCGCAGAGTTAAGACGAATCGATGGACGTAAGAATCATCAAAATCGGCCAACGCGTTTGGTCTCTAGAACGCCACATAGGAACAAACATACATAAACACATTACCCTCCTTCGGCTGTCGGGTAAAAAGCTAGGAAAGTTACCATTTTTTTGTCTGAAAACTTTCATTGTAATAATGAATCTGCCTAGCCTTTTCTCATCTATGGTGCCGAATCACCGAATCTGTATTGGCCGTGTCAATAGATAGTAATAATATTATCTTTGTGTCAAGCTGTTGCTTTCAGCATGTCTAATGAGAACTGTGAATAATTCTATATCTGTTTACTGTTTATTAATTAGCTCAGACCAGTTAAGATTATCATAATTTATTCGTATTTTTCGATATCGCCATCTGAACTAATCTAAAGATGTAACATTGTATGTTTGTAAAAAAATTCTCGGGAAATACTGAACCGTTAAGAAAATTATGTCTCTATCGAAAAAAAAAAAATTTAGTTACTATTTTAACCGAGTGTACTTTTTATTACTTTATTTTAGTTACTATTTTAACCGAGTGTACTGCACGGTGCCTGTGGATGCGTATTTATCCATAAATATATTCAGGAATAATTTCGAATAATACAAAAATTGACGTCTTTTTGCCCATGGGGAAGCACAAACTACAGAACGCCAGCTGCTACCATCTATAAATACTACTTTTGCTTTATTTAAGTTCATACATCTAGTCATACACGTTCGAATAACGTGCTGTGCTTCGTGCAACATTTAATCAAGCTCGCTGCTAAAACTCGAATAAAAATTCAGATTCCAAGGTGCTATCCTAAACTATTATATTCTGTGGTGCTGTTGACAAATTCCTACTTAAAAACTCAGTACCTAACTGTTCGTGGGAATCGATTCCAGGAATATGTCGGCTCATTAAATATACAAAAACGTGTGTTTTTATCTAAATGTTCAGATATAGATAGTAAACAAAGGAATAAAGTATATAGACTATTAAATACTCGGCCTTGACCGAAATGAAACACGGCAAGCCACTGGCAAAATGCTAGCTAGCATCACGTACAATACTACATCTATTATGCATTAGATAAATGAGTCACTCGAGAAAAAGTGTAATTAAATGGAAACACAAAACAATGTAAGTACAATATAACATCTGTTATTTTTCCCTCAAGTACACTGGGACTACATATTTGCGTACGAAGTGTGTCTCGCTATCATATATTACAATAATGCGTACATAAACTCAAACGTGGGTGGTTTGAATGTGTTTTTCACGTGACGCCTTCTTGTTATTGACCGACCTGAATGACCTCTCGACGTCTGTACTGCCCCGACCATAGAGTTCTCAGGCGAAATAAGGTCGAAGCTACCGCGCGGGAGAAAAATACATCTCGACTATGTCGCTAGTTTATCGACTATTTTAATTTTTTATTACAATTCGATCGTGAATGTTTTGGTGACATCACTAATCAAAGTATTGATAAATGATTTTGTTGTATTTGGGTATATGAGTGTTATGTTTTTATTATTATTAAAAAGCTATATATTTTTAATCTTTCGTATGTGCGTCCGGCAAATAGTTTATCTAGTTATCCATTTTCAAGGACTTCCTGACATCCGATTAAGCTGAATATGGCTTAACTTTGGAAACATTGAAATAATATGGTACCCACTATGTCGCTGGTCGCGTGTTGGAGCCGGAAGGTGGCCCTAGCAACTTCTCAACCAGAGAAGATAGCACGATCGTGTTTGGGCTCATTGGATTTGTGTGACATTTAGTACCTTTCAGTTCAAAAATCTTGCTTAAAAAAGATACTCGGTACTTATACGAGAAGCAAGTAAAACTGTTGTACTTTTGACCCGACTGAGGACGGGTAACGGTTTTTAAAATCGCTTAGAATTTATCCTGTGTCGCGAGTGCGTTTACAAACATTTAAACTCACTTATATAAACTCCAAGATTCAGAACAACCTATCTGTAGGTCATACAAATATTTGTTCCGTGTGGGAATCGATCCCGCGACACGCAGCGCAGCAGCCGATCGCTCAACCACTGCGCCAACCGCGCCGACGTATTTAATGGTCAAGTTATCAATATGGCTTTAAAAGTTTATATAATGAAAGCATCCTTGTAATAATGTTGTATGATAAAAGGTGTCGTATCGTGCTTGAGGTCGTGGGTTCAAATCCAGGCCTATGTGACTTTTTCAAATTCATATGTACTTTCTAAGTTTATCGTGGATATCATAGATAATACTCTTTTTACCCGACTGCCGAAGGAGGTTAATGTGTTTATCATTTCAATAGATAATATCATGAAACATTAACCTTCTTCTAAGGCGTCATTTTAAAGGGCGCGAAGGGCGGCAAATATTGTCTATGCCCGGCGTGACGAAATTGCTGAGATCGGCAGGCTTATTACGTATCTTTTGCAAGAGCAAAACGATAGCAATTTTTGCACAATAATTGCTCTTCAATACAAAAGTTTTAGAGTTGATTGCGTTTTTTTTTTAAATAAGTGCATTTTTTTTTATTTATTTTTTTATTTGTTTTCTTGCAATGACAAGAATATTTACTTTTTAAAGTATTATATTATTTTATTTTAATTATTGTGAATGTGAAGACTATGTGGATCATTATTTTGTTTTTTAATTTATCATAGTTTTTAATCATGGTCTGGCAGTTTGAGTAGTTTATGCGGCCTACCCGAATGTCCTTTCTTTGGTATTGTTCGTCGAATCGTTGAGCTCCTTAAATTCTGAGTTGAGCTGCTCGGTTATTGACAAATGCGTGCACTGACTGGACAGGTCCACTCAATCTGGCTGGTTCTTTCCTCAAAAGACCATTTCAGACATCAGTCTACATGGTCTTCACATGATCGAACCAAGATTTTGTAAGGACTTTAAAAGAGACTGTGACCTCTGAGTTTGTTTCGGCCTTTCTTCTCAGAGTAGTCAGATAGGAAACGCCGACCTCATCTAGTTTTTAAAAAAAATATGTTAGACATGTAAAAGCGTTTGTACAAACCAACTTACAGAAATAAAATCATTTATCATTTAACAAACAGCGAGCGATTAGCAAATTATTGTGTAGAACCTACCATACCTACACTATAGGTAATAACGTCTTTTATGACATAAAGCGTTTGATCGCTATCGTTTTGCTCTTGCAAAAGATACGTTATAAGCCTGCGGGCCCTGAGCAGAAACTACAGAACGCCACCTGCTAAGATCTTTAGAAACCTTTCTGATGGCTCGACAGCGCCACGGCAGGCGATATCGCGCGCAAAGGACATGGCCAGAATTTGTATAGAGCTGTGCCCTAACAAAAAATATTCATGTACATTGACATACAGTACGTCATATTAAAGCTTAGAGTTAAGGCTTTACAATAGTTTAAGTTTTATGATCATAGAAGAAGCGAGAGACACTCTAAAAAGGAAACAAAAAAAATGCCTAATCATTTTGAATAGCAATGATGTCGTTATGTGGCACGTGTGATAGTTGACAGTGACAGTTGACAATGACAGTTGACAATTACAGTTGACAATGACAGTTGACAATGAAAGTAACAGATGAGTAATTGAGCGCCTTTTTTCCAAGCATTTCCATAGAATTACGCTTCAACAGTCGGCTAGTGAAGAAACGTCGTTTACTTATATTACTGGGATATTATGACTATTATTTAAATCATACATTTTTAATTTATTTTACAAGTAATTTTCACATATTAATAACTGCTGTACATTACGTATTCTGAATTGATTCGTAGGGCAGAATCTGGCCATGTCTTTTTCTAAGTAAATTTCAAGTGCATATCGGTCGAATGCAATTTCGCTTCGTAAAAATCGCTTATCGGTGTGGCATCACTATCCATCAGGAAGGCCGTTTACAGACTCCTTTTACTTTGTTAAGTTTATAAATCAATGATACTAAATTCTGTTTTTCTCCCCAGGAATCCCTACAGAAGACTTTAGAAGAAGCTCTCCAGATGAACGAACCGTTTGACATCCACTCCAAGCTGCTGGATATATACGTGGAGACCAGCAAGCACCAGGAGTTGGTAGCACTGGTGGAGCTGATGATGAGGAAGTACAAGCGTCAGACGGGAGTGTACGGGCTCTGCGGCGCCGCCTGCTTCAAGCTGGGGCTAGTGGACAAGGCCAGACAGGTATGTAGTAGTGATGATGAGGCTGAGTTGAGCTACTTGAGCTTATTTTTTTTTTTACCCGACTGTCTCAGAAAGAGGGTAATTTTTTAGATATTTATTTAGTTTTAAACAAGTCGCTTTCAAGTAGTCTGATGCAGTTGGTAGCCTCTGTTATAAAAATACTTGAAAAGTGTCTTGTTTGGTACCCTTCAGTTATTTCTGCAGTCGGTTTTTATGAAAAGGATATATTCCAGAAATGTATGGAGCCTGGGCCAGCTCTATGTACACTTTATGTAAAATGCTGTATATTATAGTAACTGATTTTTATTGTTAATTTTCTTTAATTTCACTTCGTTTCAATGTAAATTCAAATTAACTTTGTCAAGTAGAGCAACACAATTTACAATTAAACATGGTGGGTCAGATCAGCAGTAGGCGAAAAATTACATTTTGACAATGACAGTATGCGAAGAATGACATTTTGACAATGACAGTATGCGCAGAATGTCATTTTGACAATGACATTTGTTTGACGTATCATCGTAATGTCTGCGTCAATAAAAACAACACTAGTTCAATTGCAATAGAGAACAATCAATTAATGTCTGTAGTAGTAAAACAATCACTAAAACCGCTGAAACATATCCAATTCAAAGTCAAAGCAAAGAAAGTCTCAAAGAAGTCACTTCTTAAAACTGTCAAAGTCGTCAGACGTCATGTCAAACACAGCTGTCATGGCTGCCCTAAAAGTAGGGTTATCTTATTAAAAAACTATAAATGATAATTTTGTTACTCCTGTACCCTTCGTAAAATTAATTTGTTTGTATGTTTATGGAAATCCCCTATTTTTTGCCTATTAATCTATGTAGTGTACAAAGTGATGGCCCAAAATCAAACATCTCCTTTACATTATTTTTTTTCGTTTCACAGGTTATGCAGAAAGCTATTTCCGTGCTCGAGAAGAAAGAACGTAAGTTATTATTATACTTATAATATTTTAATATACCAGTTCGAGAGCTGTTTATTGATACTCAAGTCTTATCGCTCTCAACGGACTCAGGATAATCTTTGACCTAATTCTAAGAAAGTGAGATTAATTTCAATAAATAATTCGTAAGTACAAAGCGACAGGAACTACGGAATTATTCAACTATTATATATTCAACTATTGTATCTTAGAAGTCAAGATGACATTTTATTTAATTCTGAAATTGACTTTCAATTTGTACCTAATATTTTTCTAATACCTACAATTATTAAATGTTATGAATTGATTAAAATAAATGAAAAAAACCAGCCAAGTGCGAGTCGGACTCGCGCACGAAGGGTTCCGTACCATTATCGCAAAAACCTGAAAAAAAATCACGTTTGTTGTATGGCAGTTAAATATTTATCTTATTCTGTTTTTAGTATTTGTTGTTATAGCGGCAACATAAAAACATCATCTGTGAAAATTTCAATTATCTAGCTATCACGGTTCATGAGATACAGCCTGGTGACAGACGGACAGACAGACTGCGTAGTCTTAGTAATAGGGTCCCGTTTTTAACTTTTGGGTACGGAACCCTAAAAATGAAAGGCGTCGAACTGATATCAGATGTTAGTGGGGACGCCGGGACGCCCTAGAAGAACATTCACAGATCTTATTGGTGATGTTCTTCCAGAAAGACGAACGTAACGTGTAAAACTAGAACTAGAACGCGTGAGTGTAAAACTAGACTTTCTGCCTACCCCATGGAAAATGAGTACCTACAGAAGTTTTATAATTAACATAACACCATACTACACTACATTCTGACAAATAAATTCTTGATTCCTATTTTAATGTTTAATATAAAATGTATGTTTGATTGTCAACAGACGTGCCAGTGCTGGTCCAGTTTGCGCTCCTGGAGAGTGGCAGTGGGTCCCGAGAGCGCGCGGAAGCCTTGTTCGAGCAAGTCCTGGCGGTGTACCCAGCCAGGGTAGACATCTGCTCAGCCTATGTTGACATGCTGCTCAAGAACAAAGACCACGATCACGTCCGGTCAGTTCTAGAAGACAAGTTTTCCCTTTACTATCCTCTTCCTAAAACCTCCAGATTGAAAGTGACCTAACTCAAAAAATGAAATATGTGTTAGGTCTTCAAAAAAGCTTAGCGTTGATTACTAAAGTGACCGATGTATAGCTGTCCCTTTTTTACTCATAATTCGGGCTCTTTTTCACTACACGGTTTTAGAGTAGGCTTTTTCCGTTACACCCTGTATTTTTTTATGATGAACTAATCGGGAGAAAGGCCCTTAAGTCAAGTGATTAGTTTTTGCTATCAACCCACATTTTCTGACGTGTCTCACTTGTTTATAGGCAAGTAATGGAGCGTATGACATCGCAGAAGTTGCCAGCAAGAAAAATGAAGGTTCTGTACAAAAAGTGGATAGAAGTTGAAGAGAAAATAGGTGATCAAGAGCAAGTGGACAGTATCCGACAGCGGGCGATGGAGTACATCGAGAAAGCCAAGTTTTAACCGATAATGTTAACCATCGATAATAAAATATAATTATTAATGAAGTTTTGTTTTTATTTTGAACCTTTTGTACATTTAGCTAGTTAAAGTCCACTTCTCGTCGGACGATTGATTTGACTTTGTTTATGATTGATCTGATAAAATGTATGGTGATTTCTAAGGTTTGGGAAAATCCCACCGCACTATTCCCAAACCACTGCAACTCCTGAAAGCCAGAATCAACAGGGGCGACAACCAGAAAGCGCAGAGATAATGAAGCTCGACGAAGTCCCGGAGAGTGAATTTTACTGTCTTGGATCTCGCAACGAAATTAATCAGAACAGAATAACAGAGGAGTAGGAAAAATTTCACAATTTCTACTGCCCTCCATATCAAGCAGGAGACGGAACCAACAAGGCCAATAGGCACAAAGGGCCGTTTATAACTGGAATAAGCCCAGTTGGCTAGCACCACGGATGAAAATTATCATTTATAATAATAGGTCCTAACATTGTGAGCTAAAGCTAGGTTTATTTGATTCCAATAATAGGTATGGTTTATGCCATATCTATTATTGGAACGCTGGAACGAATTCAAGGAGATTTCTAAGGTTTGAGAACCCGAGCTCTATCGGCAGAATGGAGGGAAGGGAGGGGGGGTGTGTTATGTAGTTCGCCGATATTAATTTTTTTACATTACAGAGTAATTAATTTCTAATCAAAGTTCATATCAATCAGGAAAAGGTTTGGCGAGAGAAACCTCAGCTTTAAGATAATAAGCTTGTACATGTGCCATTCAGTGCATAGAAAATTTAAATTTAGAAACTTTTAATGAATTGCTACACATCGCCACAAAATAGTAAGTATATAGAAGGGCCACTCCCGCCGTTTAGAAAATTGACAGCTAAAATTGACAGATTCACTAGGGTTGCTACTATATTAATTCCGAATTTAAAAAAAGAGTAGGTTGTATAAGTTACAAACATAAATACATCGATTCGTCTAAACATACATCATATCATGCTTACATGCCTTAGATGGTAGACAGGGCATCAAATATCCATTTAATTTCACGAAACATTTAATATTACGCCACATACGACGATGATCGGAGAGTAACAAGACGTAGTAATAGTGTAATAATGATCCCACTTAAAACATTAAATTGTGAAAAGCACCAAGCTCACCAAACATATAAATGGGAAAAACAGGTACCTAATAAAATCAAAAAACCAAAGATGATCTTAAACAAGAAGAAAATTATGCTATGCAGTCGGAGGAAACATATTTGTAAGCTGTATGACTTGAACCTTATTATTATGACAAGTTCTCAATTTCAACTATGGACTTAAAATATTTTATTATAATCCTAGATAATGAATTTCTAATTTGTCATTTTGGAAGATTTAATGACCTTTATAACTTAAAAATTATTGAAAGAAAGAATTAAAAACAAAAAAGTAAATTCGGTCTGTAACAAATTATTAAAGGTAACCCATCCAATGCAACCAACCTCGTTACAGTACGTAATGTATGAATGACGTGACAAATGCAGTCATGACAGCCGCGGCTGAGCTCGGTCCAACATTGCCCAATATTTCCTGTAAAACCACAATGTACGTGTGCAAAATGACACTTTGTTCGTAGTGGCCCCTCTGTCTGCGGCGCGCCGCCGCTTACGTGCTTTGTGACATCGTCGAGATATTATAAATTAGGCCCATTATGTTTGGAATAGAGAGCTGCGTCTGAAGAAAACTATAATATAAGAGTTCAAGAAATTAAACAACACGAAGCTGAAGAAAGAATAATATTTACACTTAAAATTATAAATAAGAATGAAATTGAAACTGAGATTAAAGAAAATGCTGAAAATGTATTCAAGTATTGGCAAAATGCAAGGCTATGGCAGAGAACGAAATTTAGATGAATATTGAGACAATGCAACAAAATGAAGCTTCGAAGAAAAAAGAAATTGAAGCAGAATTAGGCAAGCTCAAAAAGATTAAAGTCCTGAAAAACGTATATGGAACAAAATATTCAAGCAATGCAACAACAAAACGCTGAAAAAGAAAATGGAATTCAAGCTGTAATTCAAAAAATAGAACGAATGGACAGCACAAAAGTAAAATGATTTTTTAAATACATGGAAGCATAGCAAAATGTTTTGAATATGAATAGAATTATGTATTATAAATATGTAAAGAAAACACACACATACGAGGCCGAAGTTAGGCACAATATGAACATGAATTTTCGAGCCATCAAAAAATCACTAGCTTTCGAGAAACGTAAATTTACTAAAAAAGAATACGAGGCTGAATTAGAAAAAAAATAAGAAGACCCAAGAAAAATAATATTGAAGCTATGAAACAACACAAAACTGAGAGGGAAATGCAAATTCAAGTAGAAATACAAAAAAATAAAGATATGGAGTTGCAAACGAAAAAAAACTAAAGTCTTTTTTCGTTAACGAAGCATTCAAAGAACGTGCACTTAAAGCCCTAAAGAAAAACAATCTATAGAAAAGTATTGGACACTGCGAAGAAACCAGTTCGCTTTGAACGAATAAGATAGCGTCTCTAAACATCAATTATGTTAAACAAGTAACAAAAAAACTGTTAGAAAATAAAATATTTCTACCACAGTATGTCTATTTTATTCAAAATCCTTGATAAAAATATTATTGCATAATATTTCGTATTTTTTTTTACTTCTCACTTATTATTATAATCGTAATCACTATTATCTTTCAATTCGAATATTGGATCATGATGGAGAGGATCTTGGATCTTAGGATGGAATCTTTTTTCTTATAATAATGAGAAGAAGCTTCAATCATGAAACTTTGCACGTAGGTTCCTTTGGTAGTGTAGCTGAGCACTAAGAAAGGACTTTTTGGAAATTCCACCCCTAAGGGCGTGAAATAGGGGATGAAAGTTTGTATGAAAATCTGTCAAATTTAAGTCAGGATCTTCATATTTTGGGTTTAGGCTGAATATTAAATAATAATTTACATGTGCCTCAGCGATTTTGAAGATTCCACCCCAATGAGGGTGAAAATGGGGATAATGTTAAAGAAGAGATTTCATTATTCCCATGGGAATAATGAAATCGTCTAGAGACTTGAAATTTTGCACATAGATAATTTATACGTTGCAGGCATCTACTAAGAAAGGATTTTTGTGAATTCCACCCCTAAGGAGGTGAAATAGGGGATGAAAGTTTGTATGAAAGTCGGTCAGTTTTGAAGTTAGGATCTTCGAATTTTGTATTTGGGCTGAAGATTAAAATCTAATGCAAATTGAGGTTTTTTTGGGGATTCCGTCCTTGAGAGGGTCCATCCCCCAAGGACGGAATTACCATTTCATCCCCCAAGATCAAATCAAATTGATTACTAGCTAAATTTTGAAGTAATTGCGATATTGCTATAGCAGTTGCTTCTTCAGAGATAGCTGCTTATACTTTTTTGCAAGGGGGTCGAACTGCACACTCTGCACTAAAATTGCCTCTTAAGCTCACGAATATAGATACTCCTATATGTAACACTTCAAAACAGACCAATCTGGCGGAAGTGTTATGGAAAGCTAAGATTATAGTGTAGGATAAAAGTACGATTGCTCACAAAAAAGCCATTCAAGCTTTAAATAGGACTCTACAAGATATTAGGGGTAACAAAAACTTGATGGGTGGCATGACAGTATTACTGGCTGGTGATTTTCTTCAAACATTTCCAATCGTTCCGCGAGAAACACGTGCGGATGAAATTAAGGCGTGTCTTTAGAAGTCCTCTCTGTGGTCTCTCAGTAAAAATACTTAAACTATCCATAAACATGAGAGTACACTTAAAGGGTGAAGTCGGTACGGTTCGGTTTTCGGAACTATTACTAAAACTCGGCAATGGCCAATCCAGAAAATGATGGTATGTTGAATATACACGACGACCTTAATTGCACTGTTGTAACAACAGTTCCAGAGTTGATAGATACAATTTATCCGGAAGTTGCTAACATACAAAACAAATCTTTGGATTGGTTGTACGAAAGGGCAATTCTGCCCCCAAAAAAGGACCAAGCAGCATACATTAACAACACAACACAATTAATTAATGACATGTTGTTGAAATAATTTGAAGGCGAAGAAATACTCTACAGCTCGATTGACACTGTAGTAAATCCAGAGGAGGCTGTCAGTTATCCTGTAGAGTTCTTGAACACTGGAAACCTATCAGGTTTCCCTTACCATAAGCTTTTACTGCGTGTAATATTGCTGAGAAATTCAAAACCCCCTAAACTTTATAACGGAACTAAGCTACAATAAAGCTTTGTCGCGCAATGTGGTAGTGGCAACTATTTTGACCGGACCTTCTCAGGGCGAAACTGTGTTCATACCACGAATTCCTTTGATTCCTAATAATCTTCCCTTTGAATTCAAGAGACTGCAGATTCCTTTGAAAGTCTGCTTCACCATGACAATTAATTAGGCTCAAGGAAAAACTCTGAAGTATGCTGGTGTAGATTTGAGGGAGAATTGCTTTTCGCATGTACAGTTCTATGTAGCATGTTCACTTGTTAGCTCATCAAATAGTCTGGTGATATTGGCAACGACATCCAAAATGGTTAAAAAAGTTGTTTATATATATATATATACTTATGATTATGATTACTTATTAGTCATGGACAAACACAGAAATAGTGGTGGGATAGGGATTGGACAAGGATAGAGCGTATTGAAGATAAAGTAGGAAAGTATAACCCTAACCATAAACACTTTTAAATTACATTATTTTTATCATCATAAATTTTTATTTTTACTTTATATACTATTAAAATATGGTCCAAGAGATGAGAACAGTAATCCATGCATGAACAACTTAAGCAGCTGTTCTAGTACTTTCTCACCTTCGCAAGGATCCCCTACTTTTTGGAAGTCAGTTGACCCTTTGCCTCAATGTATGTGAGTCATTGAGGTAATAATGTACTATGTGAGTACCAAAATTAAGTGTCAATGTCAACGTTACGTCAAGAAACCAGAGCCAGGTGAAATTGGCTCTTTTTAGCGGAGAAAACACACGCTTGTATTTTAGTGCCATTAAACTTGACCAGATTGGCATCGACTTCGACTCATTCGGAGCTTGCCATTGACGAAAAGTTCAAACGCTACACCATGGCTTCACGTAGAGACCGGATCTGTAGCCCAGTAGCCCTTGCGTTGGACAAGTATCTCTCAGCAACAGTGCTGTCGTCTGCATACCGAAAGGTACGGCCGGGTTTTAGCAGTTAGTTAATGTGCAGCAAGAATAAAGTTGCTGAGAGTACCGTCCCCTGAGGGATCCTAGCATTAATATACAATGAGTCCGACGAGCAGCTATCGATAACCACAAAAATGGACCGAACTCTCAGGATATCTGCAATCCAATCACATGACAGACCACCGCGCAGACCGAAGGAAGCTTACCAATAAAGCTTATATGCCAGACCCTATCAAAAGCCTTCGTAGTGTCGAGGGAGTTGGCAAGCGCTTCCCCATGCTTCTCGATGGCCTCACTCCAGATGTAAATGGCGTACGCTAGAAAATCCCCAGTAGACCGATTTCAGCGGAAGCCTTATTGGCGGTCACTAAAGATTTCGTTAAAATATATTCATTGTGTAGTGCGCACAGCTAAGGAATGGAATTTCCAGCCGGAGTTTGTATTTTCTGATAGCTACAACCTGGAAATCTTTAAGTCAAGCGTGAATAGCTTATTTATATTCAAGCATGTTTCCACGGTCACCACATAAAAATGAAAAACCGGCCAAGTGCGAGTTGGACTCGCACACGAAGGGTTCCGTACCATAATCGCAAAAAAATGCAGAAAAAACATGTTTGTTGTATGGGAACCCCACTTAAATATTTATTTTATTCTGTTTTTAGTATTTGTTGTTATAGCGGCAACTGAAATACATAATCTGTGAAAATTTCAACTGTCTAGCTATCACGGTTCATGAGATACAGCCTGGTGACAGACAGACAGACAGACAGACAGACAGACAGACGGACAGACAGACAGACAGACAGACGGACCGCGGAGTCTCAGTAATAGGGTCCCGTTTTTACCCTTTGGGTACGGAACCCTAAAAACACATTGTATCTACAGCTGTTCTAAGTTCTTTAATAAAGTAAAATGATTATAATTTACTTCGATATAATTAGAGTATATTATACCATTTTTGATAGTTTCCATAAAGTTTGTAGAACAAGTCCCAGAATGCCATCCTGTCATGGTCTGGTCTGCTGCTCGGTGTGAAGTCCAAGTCCATATCTAAGTATGTCTGGGTAGTCTTCGTTATTGGGGCCCATGTAAATGGAAGGAGTTCCGTCGGCGCCGGAGTCGGATTTCTGATGAGAGAAAAAACATTTTATTATATTCAAATGAAGCCCACTGCCCAACCTCAATTGGCGGAAAACACGGTTGGCGCATTGGCGAGACATCGGCTGCTACAATCAGCGCATTCTTCGTTCGATTCCCGAACGGAACAAATATTTATAGATTTAGCCTACAGATTTTATAAAATAGCACAAACAAAAAAAAACGTTTTTTGGCTCCCATTGCAATGATATTTGCTAATGCATATATATTATGGTAAGGAACACTAAAACGACTTCTCAGTAAACATAGGACACAATTGTATACACATTGTGTCAACGAAAGGACGCGAGTGTCAAATTGTATGAGATTGCTAAATCGCCACCATTGACAGAATGGCACTCTGCCTTAGGCAGTTGTCCCACCACCGACGATCAGCGAATAACGAGTAAACCTGGAAACTAAAAACGAGTTGGCGAGCAGCGAGAAGCGAGTCACACGGCTTTAACCGAGCGTTAACTGACAGTTCTCTTGTTTACATTCTGCGTTACAAATTTTGGAGGAGTGCTATACATCACTGCAAAGGCGCTACATTGCTGTTCAATGTGCTGTAACTCAAACTATTGTTATCTGCGCGGAGCACGCTCAGCTTCAAGATAAATAATAGCCGCAATCCAATACTAACACAACAACTGTCAACTGCATTAAATTAAACAATAGTTTTTGTATACAGTTCCTTTTTCTAGATGTTTAATAAAACATTTTTGCTCTTTCATTTAACTCTAGACATTGGCAGAATAGTCGACATCGGCTTTGCTTGCCATACAAAATGTAGAATGGAATAGACACTCGGATCGCCCTCATATTGGGGAAAATCAATTATTTCCAATTTCCAACTCGGCAGTGGCATTTATAAAGGAAATAACAAATACAAATAAAATAAAAACCAGTCTACTAAAACTACTGAAAATGTCTAACTACACTAAAGCTTCTGTTAACCAAGTCTGCAACTTTTTACGGAGGTCGGAAAAAATCTGGCAGATGTGATACTTCAATCACAAACTTCACCTACTGATAATGTCCCCATACAACAATCTATCCCCGACACCTACCTACGCCTACCTAACTCACTCGTCATAATGGATGTGGAAGAAACTAATGTTGAATCCACCATATTTCAGCAAAAGCCTGACTGTGCCATCGGTTGGGACAGAATACCGTCTTCCATTCTCAGAGACTGCCCACACGTCTTGATTTCTGCTATCACCCACATTTTTAATAGAGCTATTTAACCGGTGTTTTCCAGACGCTTTGAAAAAAGCAGTAGTCTACCCTATATACAAGTGTAAGAAAAAAGACTGCGTCAGTAACTATCGTTCAATATCAGTTCTTTCAGCGATGTCTAAGATCCTGGAAAGAGTACTGAAATTTTCTAAACAGCTTTAAATTCATAGCAGGAATCAGTACGGTTTTAGGTCTGGAGTTTCTACCGAAGACGCCGTTTCAGCTTTAACGGATGTGGTAGTATAGAATCTAGACGAAAGCAATAGATGCCTATGCAAATTTTTAGATTGATCTAAAGCATTTGACATGGTTTATGTTACCATTCTCCTAGCTAAATCGGAAAGAGGGATAGTGAGAGGCCAACCCCACAATATCTTCAAAGATGGTCTGTCTCAGCGGAAACAACGTGTCAAAATAGGGGACTACCTTAGTGATGAATACAAAATCTCATTCGGAGTCCCAAAAGGGAGAGACTTGGGTCCTCCCCTATTAAAAGTCTACGTGAATGACCTCTGCAGAATGAACCGCCCTAATACACGGTTTTTACCATACGCAGACAACACCGCAGTATTCGTATAGGTACCAAACTGGCAAACAGCCCAAGGAAAGAGCCGAATATTCTCTTTCTAAGGTAATGATCTGGCTGAGACAAAATTTACTGACACTTAACCTAAATAAGACCCATTTCCTGCCTTTTAGTATTAAGCACTAAACCCCATTTGATTACTCCACAATTGCACATACTTGCGATAACCATCAATGCTGTAGTTTTCAGGTTGTCTCTCGGGTGAGCACTGTTAAATACCCGGGAGTGCAGGTTGATAATGGACTGAGGTGGTAAAAGCAGAATAACACTGTTATTCCTAGACCCAGGCGTTTAATATTTGTATTCAAAAACTTAAGGGATTCTGCAACACCAGCAAAATTAAAATTGGTTTATTTGGCCTTATGTCAGTCTATTATACAATACTGCATAACCGTATGGGGAGGTGCTGCCAAGAGGTATCTGCTCGGACTGGAAAGAGCACTGAGAGCAGTACTTAAGGTCATAAACAAAAAGCCGTACAGGTATTCATCACAACTTTTTGCTGCATGTTGGGTCCTTACAGTGCGGCAACTCTACGTGATCAGTTCTACCAACCTCGAGAACACAACCAAGTGCGCCTCTTCCAGACCCAAACGAACGTCGCAAGAAATCTATTTCTCCTGCAGTCTCTTTTAGAACCTCATTTGCTAGACGTCAGTTTACCACCTTAAGCTGCAAGTTGTATAAGTGTAAATAGTAAACTAAACTGACCTGACTCGAGACCAAAAAGAAACTGTCACACTGGCTCCAAACACAAGACTATCAGGAGACAGAAGGGTTATTTACTTTCACCACATAACCACAAATTCAACAATCACGGCCGCATGATACATTACACAATACATACATTACACTCATCTCATCTCAACTACACTCACAAAAGCCACAACCAGGTATGTCTATTGTTCTACCTTCTTAGGGGCTAAGATGAATGGCTCAATGAATTTTATCGTATTTAACGTTGATTCTAACTTAAATTTAATTTGATTTATTATTTTGATTTTAATTTGATTTTGTCTTGCTTTTAGTTTGATTAAAAGTTGATATTGGTTGAAGTTTGATTTTAATTTGATTATAATTAGTTTGATTTTATTTAAATTTATTTTAATTTAACTTTATTTTAATTTAACTTTATTTGTATTGCAATTTTTATTTGACTGTAACTTTTTTATTATGATTTAATTTGTTTTTTTTTGTTTAAGTTTCATTATAATTTCTGTTAATTTAATTTATTTGGTTTGCGTTTCATTCGATTTTAATTTATTTGATTTAATTTAAATTGATCATAACAGTAAGCAATGTACATTTTTGCTTACTGTTATGATCACAACTCTTATTTTATGGATTTTTTCATATTATTAGCATGGGTGTATCACTAGCCCCCAAAATACAGGCTCAGGCTTAGTTTGGCATGTCGCGCCCTTAAACTATGTCACATGGTTGTCCCGTGCTAGCATTTAAGACCAATTGTAAGACATGACATATTTTATCATAACTTGTCATGATCGAAAATATTTACTGTTAAGAATTTGTAGTTTATGTCAAAAACCATGCAAAGTAAAAAAAAACTTTCATAAATTCATGCTGCTAGCATGAGGTTAGCAAAGGGGAGGAACTAAATTTTGGTTATTTTTTGCCTAGGACATACCGTTTTCGAAATACCATTTTTGAAATATAGAGCGTTTTGCAAAATAAAATAAGATTCGGTGGCCCAACATTCAGAAACAGTGTGTCGTAGGGCTATGCTTCTCAGAACCTCAAGAGGTGCGAGTAATCACCGGTCACCCAAGAACACTCGCTTATAGCCGAGCGACGAATCTATCGGAACTACACACTCCCCTTCGCTGCTCGCCAACTCGTATCTAGTTTCTAGCTTTACTCGCTTCTCGCTGATCGTTGGCATTGGGCCTAAACAACATATTTAGACAGACAGTCAATAAAGATTTCTGACAGATTTTGTTTCTGTGATCTCACTACTCACCCGTACTTAGCAAAATTTGTCCAAAGCGTGGTTAGCCGAGTTTTTACTATTGATTGATCAATCTCGAGTTTTTCGTCTTCTGTTAAATCTACCAACGGGTTATACTCGAATAAATAGGATAGCTCTTCTGCGTGACTTGCTCCAAGGTATGAGAACACAAAGCGGTAAACGTCCGCTCCGCTATCCAACAGTTTTTCGGCCATCCTCTGAGTCGGGTGGCCAAATATTATATCAGTTCCAAATTCCACAAGATTCTCTGATACATTCTTACTGATTTTTTCATCACCAAAGTAAAAGTGTCTTACTACATTCAAAGCGTCTTCTAAATCATTATCCATATCGAATCCCATTTCAAATAGCATTTTAAAATCGTATGTTTCGAAAAATTTCTCATCTTGATAAGCGTACTGAAAAGCAAATTCTCTAATATTGTGACCGATGATAATCGGTGTCTTACTAGCTTTGGTAGATTTAACATTCATGGGATGTTCCGTCATAAAGTTTTCAACTCCATCAAATAGTTTCTCAACGCAAGGTTTCGTAAGAGGTTGATCATTGCCTGATGCACTACTAATTTTCAAGTCATCAGCTATTTTAATTAATAAATGTGTATCAACAGTTGAAAGAAAATTCAGAGCTTCATTTATATCTGATGTTTTAAAACCCAATTCTTCTGAAAGCGTTAAAGGTATTGTATTGTTAGATTCCATCATCATCCAGTAACTCAAAGCTGGACCGCTTTCTATGATTACTTGGTTGAATAACTTTTCGTTTAAAGAAAATAAATGTAGATTCACAGACATACCACCAGCACTTTCACCAAATATAGTTATTTTGTTGACATCGCCTCCGAAAGCTGCAATGTTTTCTTGAATCCACCTTAGAGCTAATGTTTGGTGTTTCAGTCCTTGGTTACCTGGCACTTCAGGAGTGTCCAAACACATGAAGTCGTAAATACCAAGTCTGTAGTTTATGGCTACTACAACGACGTCATTTTTGAGCAGAGTGATTGGTTCTGTGGCTTCTCCTTGGGAACTGCCTTCAATGAATGCCCCGCCGTGTATCCATATCATGACTGGAAAGCGGTGTCGCGAGTCAGCGCCGCTTGGCACGTAGATGTCCAACGTGAGGCAGTCGATGGTGCCTGTGGCGACTCCTCTTTTCATTTGAGGGCACTCGTTTGATTCGTATGCTTCGAAGATGTCGTCAAAGCCATGATGAGGTACTGATGGCTATAAAGTAAAAGGAATGGATTATATTCTCTTTGACAGAAAATATTAATTCAAATGATATTAATTATTCAGGAGTGTTGTTATTTGTGGTTGGTCGCACCATCGCGAATGGTTGTGATTGGGTAAAACACCAACACTAAGTATAGTATGTAATAGTGTACAAGGTTTTTAAGCTAACATGGTCACAATCATTAGAATTAATATTTGTTTCAGGATATTTACCATGTATATTTAGATTTTGGGTGAGAGCTCGATATTTCGAGACCGTTACAAGCGCCATGATTACGAGAACTAAAGTCTTTGCGGGTGGGTTATTTTACGAGCAGTATTATTTTTTATGTTCGTACCTAAGTAGAAAACAAGATAAATAATAGAGATATCAATTCAAAGCAATCTTACCCCAAATGGATTATCGTCAGCCACCACTGCATAAGGCACACCCAAGAACTTGGCGTACCTATCTCCAAACTGCAGTCCTCTAATCAGTCCACTCTTGGTAGACACGAGAGGGTCTATCCTGGATAGCCCTCGCACTACACCACATACTGACAGCAACACTACCACCGACCACATGTCCGAGCCTTGTAACATTACTACACAGAGTAATGAGAGAGATGCAGTGTAATCTACAGCGGTTTGGTATTCCCAAACACGCCACTTCGCGAGTGTTAAGATAAAAAGATAAACTTAGATAAACAATCACTTTAAAGATCAATATCATTGCCAGGGGCGTAACTACCGCCGTATCACTCGTATCAATCATACGGAGCCCCTGAGCTGCAGGGGCCCCGAAGAGTGGAATCAAAAATTCGGCAAATGTTATCCACAGTCTCAATTTTTTGACCTATGCGTTCATAGCATCTTTATACTCCAATTTAGTAAGCTGAAGCATGAAAACTTATCCGGTACCAGTCAGGATTCTCTCATTTTTAAGGTCGTTTCACTCGTGCTTTATCCTCGTCTTTCAAAACCGTTTTAGTTATCCAAGTAAATAATTCAGTCACTTATTTTATTTATTTTGTCGGAAACTTTATCCTTTTTGGTATTTTCTGCTTGCCGGTGGAAAGGGCCTCCAACAAATTTGAAATATAGGAATAGCTACGCCACTGAACATTACGATACATCAGTGGTAACCGGATAAGAACTGATAGGTGCCAATGTTCTATGGATATAATTCAAGTACATACCCAAAATTTACTTAGTGATGTTTCACTGAATAGGGCAGACATGATTCTCATTTCTTAATTGCTAATATTTTTTTATTATTGATAGGCTCGCGTTTGACCACTATCTCCATATCACCTGATGATCGCACTAACAGACCGTCGAAGGTACGAACGGCGAGATGGGATATTATTCGAAGTACGTCGTAATAATTACGCGCTTACATTATTTGTTTAATTTAATGTCCCGTAGTAGCGCATGTAGTGTGCCCGTGGCATCAATAGCAGGCCGTACCAAAATAGCAGCGCTGCCTTTTTTAGGGTTCCGTAGCCAAATGGCAAAAAACGGAACCCTTATAGATTCGTCATGTCTGTCTGTCTGTCTGTCCGTCCGTATGTCACAGCCACTTTTTTCTGAAACTATAAGAACTATGCTGTTGAAACTTGGTAAGTAGATGTATTCTGTGAACCGCAATAAGATTTTCACACAAAAATAGAAAAAAAACAATTAATTTTGGGGGTTGTCATACTTGAAACTGAAACAATTTTTTTTTTCATCAAACCCATACGTGTGGGGTATCTATAAATAGGTCTTCAAAAATGATATTGAGTTTACTAATATAATTTTTTTCTAAACTGAATAGTTTGCGCGAGAGACACTTCCAAAGTGGTAAAATGTGTGTCCCCCCCTGTAACTTCTAAAATAAGAGAATGATAAAACTAAAAAAAAATATGATGTACATTACCATGTAAACTACCAACGAAAATTGGTTTGAACGAGATCTAGTAAGTAGTTTTTTTTTAATACGTCATAAATCGTAAACCACAATTTAGCAAGTACGGAACCCTTCGTGCGCGAGTCCGACTCGCACTTGGCCGGTTTTTTTTATTTTAACAGTGCTGTACTTGCTGATATCTGCAATAGCTACAATCTAGGGGTCTTTAAGCAAAAAGTGAATGGGTTTTATCTAAGCAAGCGTGCTTCACCGTCGATCACATCATCGCTTTCCATCAGGTGAGATAGTGGTCAAGCGCAAGCCTATATATGATAAAAAAACTGTTTTAGTGCGGTACTTTTTTATATTTGTGTATTTTTTTTATCTTTTATCCCTCGTTGTCATAATCACGTAATAGAAAAGAAGCTATTGTAAGAGTATATTATGATACAAGTGAGCTAAGGTGCTCATTACACACGAGGCTGTGGGTTATTCAGCCGAGTGTGTAATGAGCATAGCTCACGAGTTTCATACGACGTTTTCAACACATTTGCGAGGAGAAACAAACATGTATTGCTTATATCGTTTCATTATTAAAACAATTCGTGAACGTGCAATTTATAAAGCGATATTGGATTGATTTGGATGGCAATTTCATAGTTTGTGTTATATTGGTGATTGCCACTTGTTTAGTACTTTCGTTTTCATCTTGTGTAAATGTCGGCGACAAAGGCATATTAATTTCTGGATGCAGTAGGCACCAAATAACTCATGCTACGAGATGAACATGATTGTGGTTCGGGGCATAACTTGTTTGCCTTTGGCTCCAAATTACTGGCTTGCGTTGTTTTTTCACTGATTTTGGCTTTGTTAAGAATCGAGTCGTCTTTGTATGATTCAGCGACTGTGTCAGTCTTTGTAAAGATCTTCTGTGGCATATCTGTAGAGCCTACAATACATTACCTTGAGGACTGCCCTCTGTGCTCTTTCTAATTTGAGAAAGTAGGTTACTTTCAAGATGTGATTACAGACACCGGCAGCCCAATTGCGTAACTGAATACGGCAACGCAAAGGGTTTGACCGCCATCAATCGACCAATTAAAGAGACGGAAATCAACATCGTGTCATTCATCTCGCACGTGATTGATAGCGGTCAAACGCTTCGCCTTGCCAAATTCACTTGCGCAATAATAAATCAATTCTATCAAAGTAACGCCTTAACAAACTTAAATACGTCGGTGAAACAAGCAGCTTTCGGTAAAACTGCTCTGAAGATTAAATGGCGAAAAAAGTAGCATACGACACCCTATAAGAATTACGAATAGGTATCTATATCTAACGTTAATGAAGCAATCACTAAAGTGGATTGAAATGGGCCACTCTTGAAAGTGTAAGTTTTACAAAGACCCCCGCTCTTAAGACGGTACCCTGACCAAAAAATCGGCATGAGATATGAGCGTTCCTATTGGTCTAGCGGCACTGGTGGCGCATGAATTACAGTAGTGAATACGCCCAGATTTTAGAATAAAATCTTTATAAAATCGAATTTTGGTCTTTTGAAAAAAATAATTCTACAAAAATGTTCGTTATTAAATTGTCTATCCATTAGTGTTAGTACAAAAAATAATCAATGAACACTTTACGAGGAGATGCATAATATCAATAATTATTTCTCATTTTCATGTTTTTTTGGAAGTAGATTAGTGAAATATATACAACATTTAAAATAAAACTAAATCTACCATTTTAGAATCAATATTATGTAGAAATTTAATGTATTTTTATTAATTGATATTTCTTTTTAAATAATGAGTAGATAGCTCCTAAAAACAGCACAAAAAACGGCTTGCGCGGCGTTTTGCTCGGGGTACCGCCTTAAGAAGCGTATGAATATTTAAACAAAAAATAACCAACCAATTCGTACCAAATTGCATTCTAACCAAAGGGAATATTACGCAGAGCGACACAAAATATTACCCGACTATATAGAGTAAACAGATTAGAACGATTTTAAAAAAGCGCGGTATAACTTTTCGCATTTTTTTTTTATATTTCGGCCACTTTTGTGTCCGTGTGATCGTAAATATAAGTAATAAAAGGTAAAAGATTTAAAACATGGACATGAATATTTAAAACACAGGATAATCTTAAAAAGATTCACCTTAGATCGACGGGATCGACGCATTTTTTTCCCTAAAATCAGTGTGATACCTAGCGGGGGAGATTTAAAATATTCTAATCAAACTATTCAACATTGAAATAGTCGAGTCAAAAAACCATCGATAATCGAGTCGACTCTTTGGAGCCTCTACATCGCTATGAAAATATCGTCATTTCCTGCTACATGGCGGGAACCCGCACGCCACTTGACAGTCACCGAGCAAGATTTTGGAGGTCACCTTGTCACCTTATTTCAGTATATACTGATCTCTTATTGTGTTGAAAGCTTATTCATTGTTGGGTCCGTTTATACTGAGAATGTAGATAGATGTGCTGCGTTATCAAGTCACGTTCAAAAACATCCGTACCACCCACGATTTCTAGTAAAAGGATTTTAGGTATATGATGCAACACAAAATAATTTATATGTAATAAGTATGTATATTGCAATATAGATGTAATATGAAGTTTAGATTTTTTGCTTGAAATTACACTCTACAAAGTGCTTGGAAAAGTAATATTTTTTAATATACAAGAATACAATACTATATCACAGGTGGCAGCAGCTCTATTCTTATAGTTACTTCTAGACACAATACACCAGAATTGTTTTCTTTAAATATCTTGAAGACACGGTTGGCGCAGTGGTGGAGCGATCGGCTGCTGCGCCGCGTATCGCGGGTTCGATGCCTGCAACAAAGATTTGTATGGACATCACGACGGATATTTGCACGTCACGAAAGCAGTGGTGGCCACGAGAGTGAACCCGCTAGAAAAAGCAAGTGTATGATGTTTTGTTGTTGCCGGGTCGAGCTAAATGTTATTGGGTTACATCTAGAATAGATGTAGTCGGCCCACACACGCACTTCACCTACATACTGTGTGTGAAAACATTTATGCCACATGAAACTATCTATGAATTCGAGGAATACCGAAATTAAATACAAATAAACAGGTCAATAAACTGTACTAGGTCACGAGATAGAACACAAGTAGATACTAATGAATTGAAATTGAAGTCAATCACATAATGGCTTATTACTTAGATAATGTTATCAATCGTATTCACATACGATTTCGGATTAAATAAAATATTATTACAATCAATCTGCTTTGCATTTCCCCAAATATTTATTTATGCAGATACTCGGTGCTGCTGAATACCGAATGGAACCGAGTAACTGGGTTAATATAGCTTTGAATTGTGTTACCCATTTACTGAGTGCAGCTGAATATCAAATGGCATCCAGTAATTGGGTTTTGTATCGTGTGTTACCCAGTTACTGGGTTGTGGAGCTCAGAAAGGCAGTCGCTCTCTTGGTAAGACAGGTGTCAGATTTAGTCTGTAGAAGGCGTTTTTCTGTTCTGTGGATTTAATGGTTTCTGACTATCCGTAGCGACAGTTAAACATGAAACCCGGGACCAACGTGCTTTGCAAGGTCAATTAAATAAAATTAATTATAGAATAAAATAAAAACGTACCTATTTTTATTTTTAAGATCACACATAATACTTACCTACACCTTATCCTTATATCTATATACAATGTGAACCGATAAGAGCAACTATTATCAACATCATGTCAGCAGAAAGCCGTCCACTGCTGGAGAGCCTCCAAGCTATCAGCATGCGTCACTATATCGACCGACCGGTACAATACTACTCGCATACAGCGGACGCTGCTCGAATAAATTAGAATAGAATAGTATAAAATTCTATGCGAACGTAAAAACAAAGCTATTCGAGGTCACATAGATGAGGAAAATGCGACACGAAAGAAATAAAAAATCTGTTGAACGCTTCTCTCATCCTTACGTCATTTTAAGACTAAATTAGTAGAATAATAAAGTCTTGACTAAGTATTAAGACAAAACTCAAAGGATTGTTATATGTAAATGTAAGAACAAACTAAAACTATTGAGTAGCGAGCGATATAATTCAACGACATTCAACTATTCGTACAATTTGCTACTAAACTCTTTGCTCATTTCAAGACACATGATCAAAAAACATCTCTGCTATTAAAATTGTTTAAAAAAAGAATCTGTCTGCCACCTCCATTGTGGCAGAAAAAGTCACGTAGCGTTTCGTACGGCTACTCGCCTAGTGCTACGTCGATGCTACGACACATCATCACCAACTCAACAGTCTATGAATTCTGGACAATTCTATTTCTTTATTGTGAAGCAAAAACCTTTATCTTCAACACGCACAGTGATTCAGACGCCATTTTTATTGATGTCATTATTGTCAGGTAATTTTATTCTAAAAAAAATGGCGCATTGTAATACCGAAAAAATATTGCGCAATTTTATCCACGCGTTCGATCGCCAGAATATATGAAAATCGAAAACTAAAGCTACAAAGTAACACAAAGGAACGAATATGAGACATAGAAGATATATGCACTAACATGTAGCAGTATCGCAAATCGCAAACCAAAGACTCGTTTCGTTTGCGTCGATTTAGTTATATTTCAGTGAGCGCGGCAAACAGGCGCCGCGCCCATAGAGCAGGCGACGCTTATTTTTTTAAACCTTTGTGTTATTGTGATTGAAAGTCGAGTTAAATTGACATCATTTATCCGTACGAGCTTCGATTGCGTAGCGTGACGTCAGCTTTTAGCAAGTTACTTCTAGAAATTATAGGTACCATTCGCATACTTTTTTATTTATTTACTTTGATACTCGTAGATAGAATTAAAAACAAATTGCTAGATACTTTGTTGAGCAACCCAGACAATCAAAATTGCAAATTCTGTGGATAACATGGCGCATCTTATCGCAGTTTTTTTTGTCACATGTTTATTTGACATTAATTAAAATATACTAAGACGACCCACTGACCGTAAACTGAGTGTGAATACTGATTTGATTGACATTGTTTTGGGTTATTTTTAGATTTGTGTGACGTTGAAAATTTTCACTACTTTTGCGTGTGTTTTGTTAAATATTTTGATTGAAAGTTTTCGCCATCCGTCCTATATGTTTATTTTAGGCGGGGTCACGTGCCTTAGCAGTCTTAGTTAGTTTAGTGTTATCGAGTGCGCAGTAGAATATATTAAGAGAGAAACGCGCATGCGCCGCGGGGAAGTCCTGTCGCGCTGTTGCTAAGCACAGCAACTTAAGGCGCGGCGCTATTGAATCACTGACCAGTTTTCCCAAACTAGTGAACTATTATTTTATTGGCGTGTATTGACGTGGCATGGCAGTAACCACAGCCAAACAGGTCCGTGGTGCGGTGATCATAACATACGAGGTTTCTGCCGTGCCTCGGCACGGAAGGTCGGTAGACGTCGGTCGATTGGTTTGGTAGCGTTTGATGTAGGAACTGTATATCGACGGCGACTGATCCATGCAACCATCGATCGATGCTATCGATGACCGATCGATCGGTTCGTCACCATCATCATCATCATTTCAGCCAAAACACGTCCGCTGCTGAATAAAACCAAGCGCCGCCACATCGACCGGTCCAGTGCAGCTGCTATAAAAACCTGTACAAGTTAAAATCATGTTTTATTTTTCCTGTAACATACCCTTGCAGTGGTTTTCCGTGGACTATTTAACCGACTTCCCAAAAAGGAGGAGGTTATCAATTCGACTGTTTTTTTTTTTTTTTTTATGTTTGTTACCTCAGAACTTGTTACTGGGTGAACCGATTTTGATGATTCTTTTTTTATTTAAAAGCTGGTGCTCGTCATGTGGTCCCATTTAATTTTCATCAAGATCTGATGAAGAATATCAGAGATATACATCAGAACTCTTCAATAAATGACGGCAAATCACTCGGGATAGCTGCAATCGCATTTCTGTTTATAATTTTCACCATTTCATAACTTCACACTGGTACACTGTAAAGGGTTAGGCAGGTGTAAAAAGTTCACCTTGGTATATTCTTATTCCACCGGTTTTGTTTAAGTTTCATGTCATTGGGTTAATCTATTCTGGCTTCACTTTGAACTGGTCCATAGAACTAGCCAATAGAACTGGTCTATTATGTACCACAACTAAAAAGTGATAAATAAAATATTTTTTTTACAAAAAAAACAACCGACTTCCAAACAAAAACACTACAAAGTGAAAAATAACTTCAATTTCGGAAGTCGGTGTCATAAAACGAAGAAACGAAAACAAGAACACTGACTTCCGAAATTGAAGTTATTTAGAATGTTTTTCAGCTATTGTAAACGCTAAAAATGTTGTAGTAGTTTTTATAAAATGTTTTGTTTTCTATTTCCAGATGGCTGATGCAGGTCCCTCCGGAGGCATCACCGTAGGTGCTCCCGCAGCTCAGCTGAATGAAGAGGAGATCAAAAGAATTGCCGAAAATATTTCCAAAATGTGGAACAGTCTTCGTAACAAGCCGCCGAAAGTAAGTCACACCACCTTTAGTTATCTTTAGCACAAACCCTTTAACAGCATTCGAAATTTATGGTAAATTCCATTATTTCATTGAAACGCATTTTTGTGTAAAATCTGCCTAGCGTTTTGAGAGTGACGTTGATTGACGTTGGTCGATTGGTTTGGTAATCTTTGATGTAGGAACTATAGATACTAGATACTAGATTGACATGGACTGATCCATGCAATCATCAATCGATGCTATCGATGACCGATTAATCGATTTGCTGTTAAAAAACTGTACCTACTAGTAGAGAGAGTGGAAGAGATTTCTGTAGAAATAAGCAATTTCTACAGAAATCTCTTGCATTCTATAACACCTCTGTACCGGTTTATTGTGTGTACATTATTATTTAAATACGTAAATAATACCTTAACAGTGCTTTTTCGTGGACTATTTTTAAAAATGTTGCTGTAGATTTAATAAAATATATATTTTTGGTATTTCCAGATGGCAGATGCAGGCACCACCGGAGGCGCCCCCGTAGGCATACCCGTAGGCGCCACTACACACACCCCCGTAGGCGCCACTACACGCACCCCCGTAGGCGACCCCGTAGGTGCCCCCGTAGGCGCCCCCGTAGGTGCCCCCGTAGGCGCCCCCGTAGGCGCCCCATTAGGCGCTCCCCTAGGCGGCCCCGTAGATGCTCCCGCATCTCAGCAGACTGAAGAGGGGCGCAAAAGAATGTTCGAGATGTTCAGCATGTGGGATAGTCTTCGTAACGAGCAGCTGAAAGTAAGCTGTACCGCTTTATTTTTCAATAGCCCACACCCTTTAACAGCAACCCACAAGCTAAATTATGAGACCGCGAATATATCACACTGATTTGTATATTCATTAAACAGTTGATGATTTTATTGAACAGTTGACATTTTTTGAGTTTTTTATTTATTAAGGGGCGGCTTATTGTAAATGTGAATAATCCATTATCAGTAGTTTTACCACAAATGAGCAATTCTTTTATTTACATAATGACTAAACTGTGTATTTACATGTCAGTCGCGATCTGACAAAAACACCTGTCCCTACATTTATGACAGTGTGTTTACTGAGATAATATTGTGACTTGATCTTATTGATGTGAATCTTAGACAACAGTTCATTGATGTGAATCTCAGATAAAAGTACTAAATAAAATGTTTTTTCTGTTTTCAGGACAAGAAAACTCCAAAGAAAAGGAAAAGTGAACCTAACAAAGAACTGGAAGCATTGAAGAAAAAACGTGCCAAGGCTAAAGCTGAAATCGAGAAAACAAGGAAAAAATTGAGAGAGCTGCAGCGACAACAGAAACTTAAAAACGCGAAAAAAAGGCTGGAAAACCGGAGATCAAAGGATGAGAAAGACCAGGAATTGGTCAGGAAGCTTGAGGCGGAGATGAGAAACTCGACCGGCTAGTGGAGCAATCAGCTGTTGAGTACATATTACCACCAAATAGTACCTAAAACATAGTACACAAATAAGATATTTTAAACTGAATTAAAATTCACCGCAAACCAATGTCGTCAGACCATCGACCGAAGCGTCCAGATCACACCAGTGATTTCCCTAAAAGTAAAAACGACGAAATGCGTTCGATAACTACTAAGTGCCTTAATATATTGGAGTAAATTGTGAAATTTATCCTGACAATGATGGGGCTACCAGTTCCCGGTGATTTCACTGTAGGAATAAAATTCCTTGATAGTGATTGATTCAGTAGCCATTCAACTAAAAATTGAACAAGCCAAAGATAAGGCGAGAATCGAAAGACTCACAGATAATCAAGACACTGGGTGACAAAATAGTAGAATGTTGATAGCTACATCCTAGGGTGCTTAAGTTAAGAATAAATAGGTTACTGCTAGGCAAGCGTGCTTCAACTTCGACCACATCATGCATCATCGCTTACCATCATGTGAGAAAGTATACAAGCGCAAGCGTACCTAAAATAAAATAAAAATACTACTAATGTTTCTACAGGAAGATACGTAGAGCTTTTGAAGAGCTGAAGAACAACCAGAGCAAAAGGCATAATATACATAGACTAAGTATAGAATTAACGAATCTTTTATTGTACTTATATTCCAGAATATTCATGGCTACCTCAACCTTTCCTTTTACTTAATTCCTTTTTTATGAATAAAATTGTTTCCTTGTTTTTCCTATAAGCGTTCCCATATTGATTTTGTTATTAGATTGAATACATCAAAGGTATAAGAATTGGTAATAAAAACCATGTTCAAGAAGAATAAAACCGCGGGCTTATATAAATAAAAATAATATATTTTTGTTAAAGATAATATTATTGTACATTTTAATTAATATATTTTGTAGTTATTGACAATGATTAAATTCAACTGTCGCTTGCAAAAGAAAAAGGGACAACCCACGTATTTATTAAAACGTTAGAATTGTAATCTCTGTCAAAAAACCCTGTCAATCTTCTGACATTGATTGTCAGTGAGATTTAACGTATTCTCAAGCTTTTATTTCGTTTATCCCGTCCCGGTGTCCGTGTGTATGTTATCAAAGCTTGCAAACTAAATTTGATCCACCTGTCCACTTCCTGGTGTTCGATTGCGCTGCAATTTTGCACACACGTTTGATTTTTTTTACATTGCTATATGAACACTTGGTTAAGAGCGGACTCTAGTCTAAAGAACTATTGCCGTCGCGTCACCTCCAACCTCACCCCGTAAAGTGCGAAAGGGACAACTGCAGCTCAGGCTGATTTTACCTACAAAAACTTTGACTAAAAGACGTTTCGTATTCTGCTGTTTTCTTCATGAAAACTGGTCTGATCAAAAATATTATTTTATCAAAATTTAGAGGAAAAGTATATCTATGCTCCTATCATTTCCTTTTTTGTTAAAAACTTATAAATTTTGTCTGAAAGTCTTCTGAACATGGCGGTAAAAACGGGCATTTTTTTCGGATTTTTGGATTGTCATATTTCTTTTTGTGATTATGTTTTGGAAAAAGGAAATGATACAGGCACGTATTTATTAGACCTAGATTTTATGGAATAAAATCATTGCTCTAGAGGCATTATCCACGAAGAAAACAGCAGAATGTGTTTGTATGGAGAAAGTCTCACTAGAGTCCCCTCTTAAGAACGAGAATTGGCTTTCTAGTTTAAAAATGACGAGGTTTTAAACGAAAAGACCAACACCAGTCTTAGTTTTATATCAGTTTTAAGCGTAACTGAGGTAATGTTGTACTATAAAGATAGTCTTTTTAAACTGCCAAGTATTTTATCTTTTTCGTTCTGAAAGTTGAGTAGCGGAAAATTATTCGGTCGATCACATTATCAAAGCAAGCATAACATCTTGTTCAGAGCGTCTCAAATGAACGGCCATGTTATAAACTAGAAGATTTTATGTACTTTTATACCTATATAAGTTTTATAAATGTTTATGTTATGCTACAAAATTAAAAGAAAATTCATAATAATTCGAAAAAAATTTACCGTTTCCCGAATGGTTGTTTTCTTTAATAAAAGTTTATGTGCCTCTGTTTTTTAGTTTTAGAAACTTTACTTTTTGTTTGTTTTTCTTAATAATCAATAAATAGTTTTATGAAAAACGAGTTTTTTTACTTTTTTAAATATTTTTTCCTGAATAAGAATTTGTGTACGTTAGCTATAGAAGTTTTACTTTTAGTGTTTTTTTTTATATAATCAATAAATAACTTTATGAAAACTGTGTTTTTTTTTTCAACCTCACACTAAGTAAATATTTTTTTCTTTTTGCAGTCTGTATTTTTCAATATATTCGTTTGATGGTTTCATTTGTATGTATTTCTACAAAATAAATAAATAATTTTATAAGACCAGTGTTTTATTAAAACTGTACTTACCCCAAATATTGTTTTCATTTACCAGACATTTAGTTAAGGTTTTTACTGTTTCCAATTCACGTTTCTCTTCTGAACGTATAAAATTAAATATGGTATGAAAACTGTTTATTTAAAAAAATGCTCAAACGGATCTCTTTCTGTGCAAGACTACTTATGAGAGTTTGTGTATTCCAAATATGTTTTCATGTTTCTCGTTTCTACACAACAATCAATCTGCTTAGACTTTTCTCAACTACATTGGGGTCGGCTTCAGCTAAGTACCAATGTTTTACAAGGAGCGACTGCCTATCTGACCTCCACAACCCAGTAACTATGTAACATGGTACCCCTTGACAAGACTGGTGTCAGATCGCAAGCTTCTGACTTCTCGTAACGACAGTCGGCTTAGCGTGCTTGCCGAGGCACGGAGGAAACTCGGTATGTTGAAATGGCCACCCATCTACGGACCGACCTCGTCAAGCGTTGCTTAGCCTTGATGATTTACCAGCTTCTACACAACATTTTGCATATGCACAATGTTTGCATGTTATATGAGAGTACCCGCGTGGCTTTCAATAAAATAAACAAAAATATATATCGAAATAGCCTTGTGTTAGAGAGTTACTTTTTATGGCACCGCCCCAAACGGTAATGCAGTACCCAATGACTGATTGGACTAGGGCATAATAAAATCATTTTTAATGTGCTAGGATTTGCAGACTGCCTGAGAGCCTTAAATATTTATATAAGTCTCAACGTTCTGGTGGTAAGGGCATCAATTTGTTTGTCTCATCTTAGTCCGTCATCTATATGCACTCCCAGATATTTTACACTGTCAGTTATTTTAAGTGCTGGACAGCGACACGGTGCTAGTACGTTTGAGCAGTTATGGAGAAATTGTGGGATGGTGTGGTATTTCGTCGGATTGAAAATGGGATATAAATGGTTTTGTGGAGGTTCAACGTGACTAGATTTGAATTGAACCAACTCATTATTTCCGACATTGCGGCTTCGGCATTTTCCATAACGATGTCCCAAGTAGATCCACAAACGAACATCGCAGTTTCATCAGCATATACATAGATTTTACAGTTTGGGAGGCTCATCCTGCAAAGATCATTGACGTAGGTTTGAAATAGTATGGGGCCCAGTATGCTGCCTAAGGGGACGCCGCAAGTCACAATTTCTTCGTCACTAAGGTATCTACCAATTTTAACACATTGAGTGCGGTTTCGGAGGTAATCTTTTGTTCGCGACGAGGCGTCACCAACCATATTAGATGGTATCATGTAAATAGAAAATAGTATCAACAGACACACGTCTGCTTGCCCCAGCGCGCCATCGCATACTAAATGATGTCACTGAGAGTAATCGCTGCTTACCCCGTATGGGGAGCGGCGGGCGGACCATAGGCATGGCCTTTATTTCGCGGTATCAATGTGTGCCCGTTACAACGGGCACAATTCTTCTGTGTTTGCCTATCATGGCGTTTGGCAGGTAATCAGGCGTGTAATTATACACAGCCTGACGATGTTAAGTTGCATTGTATTGTGTACAGTGGGAGCGCCGCGACGCTGTATCACAGCGCCGGTTATTCACGGCACCTAGGCGACACATTCCTGCACGGTGAGACTAGTGGCTAACCACTAGAGGCCGAACAAGAAATAGTCAGCGACTAGATGCCGACAATGTTGACGCGCCCAGCTGTGGATGTATGATCCCCGCCTGACACGCTTCCAGAGCTAGCCGGTTACGTCCCAGGATAAGGGACCGTATATGTATGTTTGAACGGTATTGTGTTGTGTAACACCGTTCATGTATGTAACGAAGCACGCACCGCGCGCGGCTTATACTTGTTACGTGAGTTTAATCGAATGTGGAGTCATGTTTGTGTGTATTGCAGTGTATACAGTGCCTATATTAACTTAGAACACTATATACGCGCATGTTTGTAAGCAGTATAGTATTATTGTATGAACGAGGCCCGTGTAATGAATGTGCGGCTCGCTCAAGCGTCAACTCGAGTATATGGGCTGCGGGGGAGGGGTTGGGGGGAGCATGGGCGGGGCCTATGTATCGCAAAGGTCACGTGGAAGTCGACGGGTGTCCGGTGGTCGCGCGTGCCATGGCGCTATTTGCACTATGTGCGGGTGGGCAGAGGCGTCGGCGCGCGCGAACATATTGGTAGAGAGGCGGGCGCAGAAGCTGTCCAGGCTCTCAATCCCAAGGTCGCGTGTGATAATCTCGTTCCTCACATAGCGAGGGGCATCCGTTATCCGGCGCAGCGTTTGGTTCTGCTGCGCACGGATACGTTTCTTATTGGACTCGCTAGTGCGGACGTACCACGCAGGAGCGGCGTATGTTATTACTGGGCGTATATAAGTTTTATATACGCCCAGTTTCCTGCGTAGCGGTAGTCGGGACGAGAGCACTGGCTTAAGCATGGCGCGCACCACTCTAGCCTTTGCGACGACCTGTTTTACATGGCCTCCCATGTTGAGTCTCCGATCGATGGTGACCCCCAGGTATTTCGCCCGGGGGTTCCACTCGATGTCTACCCCCTGCAGCCTAAGGGGTGGTGGGAGGTGGGCGCACCCGACAAGTAGGGCCTGTGTCTTACCCACGTTCACCGATAGCCGCCATTTCGACAGCCAGTCGGGATGTATGTCCAGCACGCGCTGCATCTTGACGGCATATGTACGCGGCGACGAGGTGCATATGTACGCGGCGTCGTCGGCATACAGCGCGAGCGTGGATTCATGCGTCTTGGGTATGTCATCGGTGTAACATGAGTAGCACAGTGGCGAGACACATCCGCCCTGTGGCACGCCAGCCGCTATGGGTCGGGTGCTCGATAGTGCACCGTCGGCCACCACCCTGTATTTCCTGTTGGTCAGGAAGGAAAAGACCACCTTCAGTACGCGACGAGGCGTGTCGGTCTTTGACATTTTATAGATAAGGCCTTCGTGCCAGACGCGGTCGAAAGCCTTTTCCATATCCAGGAATACTGCAACTGCGTGCTCCTTTTTGTTCAGCGTCGCTGTTAGTAGGTGCAGTACCCTGGATAGCTGGACCGTCGTGGAATGTTCCGAGCGGAACCCGAACTGTTCCGGCCTGGGTATTATGTGCTGATTCAGATGTCGCAGCAGGAGTGCTTCGAACACCTTGGAGATAGTGGGAAGTAAATGATGTCGGTAGGCGAAAAAGTCTTTTATAGTAATGCGCACAAGAAATTTCGTTCATGTTTTTAAGACACTAAATTATATTTTATTTGTCTATCAGTATGTAATAGGTTTATATAGTCTAAGAATAGTAAATTAGAAGCATTATTATACATACCGATTGTGTTATTACGGAAAGTAACAAGAATTCATATTCCGTAAACACGGCCGTCAGCCATGACAGTTTAGTTCGAAATTACCTTAAGATGGCGTCGCTTGTTTATATAGCAAAACGCATAAGAAATTTTTGATGTAAAATTCTAGTAACATTAAATTCATGTTTTAGGGGCTTTTATATAGCTTATAGTGCACTTATCGCGCTTATGTATTAGTATTATGCATAAGCTACCTTAGATATATGATGAATGAAAATAATATAGTTTTAAGGAAATAAAAATATTTTGTTTACTTAATTTGGACCCCCCCAAAATGGCAGGGTCGCAAGTAGCGGTACAAGTTGTAACGATTATTTTTATATCAAAGCGACATCTTGTGCCAAACATGAGAACCAGCTTGGCATGGGGGTGTCACCAGTTGATCGTTGCGTGACACTGGATGGCGTTGCTATCTGGAGATATTAATTAGCTGATGTCCTTATAAACTGTAACTGGGGTTACATTCCTGTTTCTTTGCTAATGTCAAACGTATTGTTCCTGTGAAGCCAGTGCCTGAGAACAAAGAAACCTGACGCTCACGCCTGTGAACATTCCTGAGAACAAAGAAAATTGATGCCCATATTTGTGAAGGTACCCTCAATATAAATCTGGTAGGATTACACTGCCATACACTCAAATGTGCCAACTGGGGTACTAAGCGTTACGTTCGTGAGAAAAGTTCCAGTGAATAAAGAATCCTGACGTCCCATCTCGTAAACCTTACAAGTGTCGAGGTTAAAATCATATTTCTTTAATAGTCAAAAGCATAGTGTACACCCTGGGACGATAGAAACCCGTTTCCTGGGTGAGAAAACCCAATTACTGGCCACCAACCGTATTACTGGGTGATTAGCGTCGTCAAAAGGCGCACGTACAATCGTTTTCGTAGTGGAAACTTCCAGAGCGACTACCGTCGTGAAGAGTGCACGAGTGGATTGGGCCCCACGCGTGGACTAGCCCTGGAGGACAACCATTTTGCTGGGACGCAGCCGCCGTTCCTGAGCCGTTCCTGTGGTGCTACCTGCTTCCTGAGAAGCTAACCGTTCCTGTTTGATTACCGTCGCGAAAATACGGTTTTTTGAGTTGTTTCTGTTGTGTAACCTGCTTACTGAGAAATCACAGTAATTGAAGATTACACAGAAACTGTATCCTGAAGGAATATAGCACAGCCTGAAGAGTTATCGCTAGAAAACTCATCATCGGAATTTTTTAAAACAGCGTGTTGGGAGCTCGTTTAGGAGATGGAACGAACATTCGACGTTCATAGAATTCCTGAAGGATTACGGCTGAAGGGTTATCGCTGAAGCGCTATCCTAGAAGAGGCTTACACACAGAAGCATATTGAATAGTCGTGTGGGCGACTTGTTCTATAAAAAATAGAATGTTCCGTAATTTAATTGATTTTTATGTTTATGACAAGTCATATAATTCATCTGACATTTTTTATATTATTTTATTTCACTTTTGTCATTTGTAGTATTCAACTTATCCATTGGTTTTTATTGAAACACGATAACTAACTTAGTACATCATTTCAAATACTTAATTAAAAATAACTACCTATAAATACACTTAAATAAAAATAAAATAAAACTACGAATAAAAGGCCGGCGGTCATAGGGCGTCATAAAATTCGTCCACATCGCTGTCAACGTGAAAAGTGCCCAGAACGCTGGCAGCATTGCCACGTTGGATGGCAATGCTGATTCTCTGGCCAAGAAAAAGCCCAGCCCTCTGGTCACGTGAAGAGTCGACTAACCGTTTGAAGTATTCTGAATTTATTTCATTTTCTTTTGTTATTGGTATTTTTTGAGTGCAATAATTGTTTAATGTTATTTTTATAATTATTTAAATAGATAAACAATAATATAAATATTTGCACACCTTAAAAGGTAATGATATAGTGTACTTTATATCTATTTGTAACATCTGTTTGAACCTACCTGTATTAAGCAAATCAGCAATATATGATCCTTCTGCTGAGACAGAGCTTCACACGTATGCTAGACTAGGTATAAGTGGTTTATGGCTACGAAAAAATCAAGAATCTAGTTATTTTCACCCGGTCGCATACTATAGTCACAAAGTTTCCCCAGAAGACAAAAACATTCATTCATATGATTTGGAGACGCTGGCTGTTGTTTGCTTCCTGAAAAGTTTAATGGTTTATTTGCTCGGCAAGGAATTCAAAATTGTGACTGACTGCAGTGCTTTGAGATCAATATTCAGCAAACGTGACTTAGTGCCATTTATTGCTTGATGGTGGCTTTCCTTGCAAAAGTAAAATTGCTCCATTGAGTACAAATCTGGTAATAAGATGGCTCATACTAATGCTCTGTCTAGAAATCCAGTCGTTGATTCTAAAATGGAGCCCTTGACACTTTTGCCACTAGTTTTATCAATGTCTGATGAAGACTGGTTGCTTACAATGCATTTAAGATACCCGGAATTATCCAGAATACGTGATGTTTGCACTAATGATTTGGATACAAGACTATTTTATCTTAATAAAGATGTGTCGATGGTAACAAAAATGAACTTCGTTGGGTAGTTCTGAAGGGTGCAAGATGGCAGTTGTGCAAAATGAACCATGATGATATTGGGCATTTTTGGGTAGAAAACACCCTAGAGAAAATGGCAATGACAACAATGACAGTTACAATGTTTTTTATTTTACTCATCACAAAAGATCACATTATTATATAGCTTACACAAGAGATAAAACAAGTTAAATATAAAGAAAAAAAATACCTTAAATATGACACTTTGTGAGAGACTGGAGTCCATACTAGGATACCATATACCGATAATAATTGATTATTATTATCTTAAAACTACAAACATTAAGAGGAGTTACAATAACGATTACCAAAAAAATTCATGGTGCAAAATATTTAAACAAAAAAACTAAATTAATTGGAGCAGCTCACTCCCAAGCCGTTTTATCCTCAACGTAATCTTTAATGCTATAAAACGCTTTTTGGCACAACTTACGTTTAATGAATGATTTAAATTTATTAAGACTTAGATTTTGTACGTGGCTTGGAAGCATATTATAAAAGCGCACACATTGACATCTAAACGAGCCAAATCGAAATCGAAATCGAGCCTTGTTGTAGGTATTACAAATTTGTGTTTGTTCCTAGTATTTATATTATGGATATCACTGTATTTTTTAAACAATTTTATATTTTTATGGGCACATAAAAGATTTTCATAAATATACTGAGAAGGCACAGTCATTACATTAATCTCCTTAAATTTCTCTCTGAGTGAGTGTCTCGGGCTTAATTTATAAATTGATCGAACAGCTCTTTTCTGCAAAACAAAGATAGTCTGGATGTCGGCGGCATTTCCCCACAACAGAATACCGTACGACATTACACTATGAAAATAGCTAAAGTATACTAAACGGGCTGTCTCTATGTCCGTTAAATTACGAATTTTTCTAACAGCATATGCTGCGGAGCTTAGCTTCTTTGACAATTTATCTATATGTGGGCCCCACTGAAGCTTAGTATCCAAAGTTAAACCTAAGAATACTGTGCTATTTTCAGGATTCAATTCTTCGCCCTTTATCAGCACATCAGTTTTCACCTGCCTAACATGAGGTAGGGTAAACTTAATGCATTTCGTTTTTTTTTCATTAAGAAGTTGTTGGGGTTTTATATCCAGGATTATTAAAATAAAAGGCTTCCGAAGATTTTAGCGCTGTATTCCGTGCAAAGACAAGATGAAGAGAAAAAACAAAAAAATGTAGGTACAAAGATGTAGGTACTTATAAATAAATTCATAACAGCTGTGCGTTCAGGCAATGAGACGTGGTTTGTGCATATTGCTAATTAAATCGAGAAGGCGTTACAGTAATAACGTTGGTATTCTAAACAGAAGTAAATTGTTAACATTGAACCAGTGAACTACTTTTGAGATCGCGCTATTTACATCGTCAGTAACCAGCTGCTGACGTTTAAGTTTAAACGAAAGGGAAGTATCATCCGCAAACAACACTATATTATGGTTATCCTTTATGAGGTAAGGCAAATCATTAATATAAATAAGAAACAAGAAAGGACCAAGAATCGAGCCCTGCGAAACTTCCACTGTTACTATAGATCCAGGTGATCTTTTTTCATTAACGTCAACGCTCTGAATCCTATTACTCAAGTATGAAGTAAGAAGATCCAGAGCGCTGTTCCGGATCCCGTAGTGGCGGAGTTTCCTGATTAGGGTTTCATGAAGAACACAATCAAATGCCTTGGATAAATCACAAAAGATGCCCAAGGCATCGCACTTATCCTCCCATGCATTATACATATGTCCCAAAAGCTCAAAACCGGCATCAGTAGTTGAACGACCCCTTGTAAAACCGAACTGTTTGCTATGTAATAATTTATGTTTATTAAAACATCTTTGCAATTGCTCTAAAATTAATTTCTCAAATATTTTACTAAAAGTAGGTAGTACTGAAATAGGTCTATAAATTTAAGGGTCTGATGTACTACCTGATTTAAACAAAGGTATTATTTTACTATTTTTCATTTGGTCAGGAAACTCCCCACAGTCGATACAATTATTAAAGATAATAGCTAAACTAGGTGCGAAAATATCAATAATAGACTTGGCGACTTCAACAGAATGACCCCACAGATCAGCAGTCTTTTTAACATTTAAATTGTGAAAGGTTTTAATTATGTCTCTACAAGTAATATGTTCAAAAATAAATTCCGAATCGCAAACATTAACATTTTCTTTTAGCAAAGACTCAGCAACAGAAGGTGTGTGATGAGTTTATGGATTTAGTAGTAGAAACGGGAATATCTGAAAAGAAATTTTTAAAGGCCAGTGCGACTTGTGAGTCTGATTTTATGATGTTCTCATTAATAGACAGGCTGTAGTCAATATTTCAGTTACCAGATCCTCCCGTTTCACTATTAATAATATTCCAAGTCGTTTTAATAACATTACTACTGTTTTTAATCTTCGAACTCAAATAACGCGACTTGGCCAAAAAACAAACTTTTTTAAATAATTTTGAATAATTTCTTACATATAAATTAAATTCAGCAGTGTTTACATAAGTCCTTTCATCGTACAGCTCATAAAGCCGTTTTCTACTTTTATGAATACCAATGGTAGCCCAATCACTGAATGATGCATTACCATTAACGGAGATTGTCTTGGGAATAAAAGTGGAATTAAATTGTTTACAGTATATACTAAAAAAATCTTCATATTGATGATTAGGTTCAGCATGAATTGGCAAAATAGGTAATTTATCAATGAGTTTAACTTTAAAAGCTTTCAAGCGACTTCCAGTTTTGGGGTTAACAGTGATATCCTTTTTAGCCACTTTGTTGTTTTGGATTGGTATAGTAATCCTCTGCCCGCAATGATCAGAATCTAGTAAATTTATAATTTCTTTGTGGACTGGTACAACATTAGTATAAATATTATCTAAGCATGTGGCACTAGTAGGGGTTATTCTTGTGGGCTCCAAAAATAGGTTTACAAGATTGTAGGACTGAAACAGACTTATTATTTTACTACAAGAACCTGAGTTTTCCAACAAATTAACATTAAAATCACCATAAGTTATAATGGATTTATTAGAGTTACAAATCTTGTGTAACACATAAATAGTGAGATTAAACCCCAGACTAAATGAAGTCGTAAAGGAAACTCGAGAAGTGGTGGTCTCTTCCAAAATTAGAGACGAAGTTAAGGCTCGTATTTCTGAACAAGTTAAACAAAAATAATACTATGATAAAAATAAACGGCAAGTTCGCTTATACCATAAAGGGGAGTTAATTAAAGTTAAAATATTTGTTTTATTAATGAGGGGAAGCAAAAGCTTCTCCCCTCACATCATGGGCCTTTTCGTGTAGAAGAGGTTTTAGGTAATGATCGTTATAGAATTGCAGCCATACCAGGTCCTAGTAGAAGAAAACACAAACATGAAACTACGGTACCAGCTGATAGAATGCTACCTGCTGTTAATGTTGCAGCTCTTGAAGTAAATGATGCAGAAGAACTCCTAGTGCTGATTCAGAGTCTGATAAATAATAAAGTGTTACTGTAATCTCAAAACAATACAGAGTGATATTTTTGTGTCAACGTTTAATCAGGCTCCTAATGTTGATTTGGATCCTGATTAATAATAAGGTATTTTACTACATTTGTATAGTAAGTAACTTTTGTTGTCAAAGTTTGATCCGGCTCAAAGTTTTGATCTAGAGTCTGATTAATGAGTTATTACTATAATCTCAATGAATACTGAGAGTTATTTTGTTATCATGGTTTAGTCAGGCTCCTTACCTAGTGTTGATTCTGAGTTTGGATTGATAATGAAGTTTTAATATAATCTTAAAGACAATACTGAGAGTTATTTTTGTCAAATTTTAATGTATTTGGTTTGTATGCGAAATTTATTTAAGACTTAAATTTTGTTAGAATTGATCGCAGGACTTACCTACAGGCGAATAAATCGAAGGACTTGCCTACAGACGATCAAAGTGCAGGACTTGCCTATGAGCGAATAAATCGCGGGTTCATCTATGTGCGACTAAATCACGGCTTTGTTTATATACGAATAAGTCACGGGTTTGTCAATCTGCGAATTAATCGAAGGATTTGCCTACATGCGAATAAATCGCTATATGCGAATAAGTCGCTTGCTTGTCTATATACGAATAAATCGCGGGCTTGTCTATATGCGACTAAGTCATGGGCTTGCCTACAGGCGAATAAATCGCTATATGCGAATAAGTCTTGGGTGTGCCTATAAGCGAATAAGTAACGGGTTTGTTTGTTTGCGAATAAGTCGCGAGTTTTTCTATATTCGAATCAGTCACAAGCTTACCTAAAGTCGAACAAATCGCAGTATAACAAATTTGTGAATAAGTCAAGGACTTGCCTTTAGGCGAATAAATTGCAAGACGCCTACCGGCGAATAAATCGCTATGTGCTATTAAGTCGCGGGTTGTCTACAAGCGATTAAGTCGCGGGTTGCCTACTTGCGAATAAATCGCAGATTTTGTAAGTATGTGGCTACCATATTCCAATATAGCAAAATAAATAAATATAACCATTATTGCTTGTAATACTTTGTATAAATATTACAGCACTGTTATTCTAGGACCTAGAGTACCCAGTTAAGTACCTACTCAGTTACGAATAACCTAGATTCTAGGTTATTCGTAACTGAGTAGGTACTTAATGGATTTTTATAGTATATTGCAAATCTTGCTTTTTTTAAGAGTAAGTTAGGAGTTTCTTGTCCGTTCTTCTCCATAACAAACAACTTTTGCGAATGGACAGTAGACACAATATTTTTTTACTTTTAACTTTTCTCATTGCAAAGTACCGTTTAGTGGTTTAATTGATTCGAATTTGAAAATTGACTAAACAGACCGAGTGTTAGATTATCACCTGATACGTGTTTGAGGTCATACACGATGTCAGGATGGTCGAGTGTTAGGTTTTCATTGAAAAAATGGTTAAGAATTAAATTACTTATATTTAACATGAAATAGTATTTAAGAGTTGTTAAATTGATTACTCTAGAAAATAATGGAATGCCAAATGATGCCAAATCGAATGACGGTTGATGGTTGGAGGGGATTGTGTCCGACGAGAGGCGTGTTGAGTCGATTGGAAAGGTTGGTTGGTCAGTCTGGTCAGAACGACTGAGAAAGACAGTTGTGATTACTAAGGACGAAATATTGTACCTCTTTCATTGTAAAGGCTAAATAAAGAAATAGTTTGAAATTTGAGAAAAGATCTGCTAAAAACTTAAATCTACCAACATACTTACTAACTAATTAATATGAATCTACCTACATTACAGATATAAAAACGACGTTTTGAAATGGGTGATAATCAAGTTCAGATTCCGTTACATAGAAATATATATACATACATACCAAACTTATAAAAGCGAGTTAAAAAGAGCCTACTTATTATATTGATAAACAAAATAAAATGTATCAATTTACCAAAAGTTTATGTAACAAATTACATCTCACGCCAAATCTAGGTCTTCGTCGCATCCTTGAAATTTACTGGACCGAGATCATCTCTAATGTAGAGCTGTTGGAGAGATGCCACGAGACCCCGATCGACCGTCAGATCAAACGGTGTAAATGGAGTTGAATTGGTCACAAGCTCCGGAGGGATTCCGAACACATTCCTAAATAGGCCTTGGATTCGAACCCTCAAAGAAAAAGGAAGCGAGGCCGTCCCCGTCAAACCTGGCGACTCACCGTATTGGTTTAAGCGACGAGTAACAGAAATACATGGAGCGAGTTGAAGCGCGTCGCTCAAGACCGGTCGCGATGGAGGACTACTAAACAAGCCCTCTGCCCCAACTAGGGGTCATATTATGATCTTAAGTGAAAAATTGTTTTAGAATTTATTTATTTTTGTACTTAGGTTCGTTTATATATCTGTTAATTTGATTTACATTTTGCACGAAAAAGGTAATATCGGTAATGCAGAATTTTTGTAACGTATCAGTGTAGGTAGCTCTAGCGATTATCTCCTACTAACGGTTTTTTTTTATTTCAGTATTATGTTAGTTATTATTCTTGCTTATTATTTTGTTTGGAATGTATGCTTATTGAATATAACTTCATTTCGGTGTTCTATTTTCTATTAATTATCAACCTCGTACTCGGCAAACTTGGTTTGAAATGTTTTGTCAGCACCTTTTTAACTACTACCTTTCATCTGAGCTTTCATTTCTTTTATGAATTAAATTGTGCTTCAATTTCCACTTTCATCTTTTCCTTGTATTGGCGCGTAACTTGGATTTTCTTCTCTAATAGCTCTTTCTTTTCTGCCAATGTTTGTAGCATTACATCAGTAAGCTCCCTTAGCTCGCATTCCTGGTGGGCCTCAATTTCTTTTAACTGTTGAATTTCATTTATAATTACACTTTTCATTTCAGTTTGGTATTTTTCAATTGCTTCAATATTGTTCTTAAACTTGGCTCTACTTGTAGTCAAATTATTTTCGAGCATTTCAATATTTTTGTTCATGTCTTGTCTCCTACAGGCCGTCACTTTTTCCATTCTTTGAATTTTAGCTTGATTTTCACTTTGTATTTCACTTTGGTAGCGGTGCATTGCCTGAATTTCGGTTTGTAACTCTTTTTCTTTTTCAACCCCGTATTGTTGCATGACCTTAATGTTTTTCTCCATATTTTGAATCTCTTCAGTCTTACGTTTATGTAAGTCATCAATTCTCTTATTGATATTATGTTCCGTCTCAGCTTCAATTTCTTTCATGTTTTGTATTTCGCTGTCAAAATTTTCTTTGGATTCAGTCTCCTGTTGGTTCATTTCACGCACACGCTGATTAAATTCATCTTTAGTCATAGCCAACTTCTTTTCCATTTCTTCAATATTCTGCCGTGTTTGAGTTTCCATTAGGATTTTTTCACTTATAATTTTATCGAACTCGGCTTCCTTCATAGTCAACGTGTTTTGCAATGCTTCAATATTCCTGTTAATCTCATTTTTCTTCAGATCCTCAACGTTTTTAATATTTTGAATTTCAGTTTGTAACTCTTTTACTTTTTCGAACTCGTATTGTTGCATGACCTTAATGTTTTTCTCCATATTTTGAATCTCTTCAGTCTTACGTTTATGTAAGTCATCAATTCTCTTATTGATATTATGTTCCGTCTTAGCTTCAATTTCTTTCATGTGTTGTGTTTCGCTGTCAAAATTTTCTCTGGATTCAGTCTCGTGTTGGTTCATTTCACGCATATGCTGATAAAATTTTTCTTTAGTCATAGCCAACTTCTTTTCCATTTCTTCAATATTCTGCTGTATTTGAGTTTCCATCAGAGTTTCTTTACTATTAATTTTTTCAATGCTGCTCCGAATTACAGGTATTGTTTGATTTTCTTTAATTTTTAGATCAAAAACCCTTTTTTTAACTTCAAGTACTGCTACTGAGGTCATTTCTTCGATTATTTTTGTAGTCTCGTCAATATTAAAATTTTTCTGCCCTACAAGAGTATTGAGAGCGTGCACTTTTTTCTTCAACAATGAATGTATCTGCTCTATCACCTCCATTGTTGTTTTAATGTTATCTGCCAGTCGCTTTTGCTCCAATACTTTGTCTATCATTTCTTTTTTTTTGACCTGAAAATATAAAAATATCGCTTGTTAATTTTTACACAATTTAAGAACCAATGTTATTGTTCTTAATTACTTTGACATAGTTTTTTTTACATTTTAATAATTTCATATTGGAGTGTTAAATAATATGTAATTGTTCAATTTATTTCCAAAGTTAATACCATAATTATGCATGATTTTAAATATTTCTATTACATTTTTATTTATAATACTCAGCTAGATTTGCACACCATATTTGTTCCCTTCCTGGCATAACATAGCATAGCGCTATCTCTATTTATCAAACATACGATCTGTATTTATTTACCTATGTGTTATGTATGTAGTTATAGGTAGGTGTGGCTACGCCACACAGTAAGCGCTAGCGTCGAATAAACCAGTGCGAATCATACCGTCTTTGAGTTCACACCTACGTAGGCTTCCTATACAACATTGGCGACGAGTACCTACATTAATAAAATATAAAGATGTTCGGTGTAAATTCTTTATTGGGAGCTATATCCAATTTTGATCACCAGAGTCAAGACTGGAAGCTTTACAAGGGGCGGCTGCAGCAATGGTTCATAGCCAACAGCATTGGCGAGGACAACGATAAAGCTGGAGTAAGGAGAAAAGCGGTACTGTTAAGCGCACTCACGGAGAACACGTATCAACTAGCGTGTAACCTCGCCTTGCCTGAAGATTTGGATACGAAGAACTATGAAGATATTCTGAAAATCTTGGACGACCACTTTGTGCCGAAGCGCTGCGGGTTTGCGGAGAGGCATAAGTTTTATACAGCGGTGCAGCAACCGGGTGAGACGCACTCGCAGTGGGCTGCAAGGTTACGAGGCCTAGCTACTTACTGTGCGTTCAAAAATTTGGAAGATTATCTTCTAGACAAGTTCGTCATGGGCATGTTACCGGGTCATGAACGAGATAAGCTCTTTGCTAAGAATATCGACGACTTAACGCTGAGTAAGGCGGTAGACTTAGCAGAAAGTACCCGCTGTGCACGCGCAGGCGCCGCGATGGCACCAACGGGAAATACCGATGCAAATCATGATGCTGTGTTCAAGATTGATCAAGGTACCAAAGTATCGAACGGGTCGCGTAAGGATCAACATAGTGAAAAATGTTCTGTATTTGGTTACAAGAATCACAAATCGTCGGAGTGTCGGTTCGTTAACTACACGTGTAAATCGTGCAATCGAAAAGGACATTTGCGTAAAATGTGTCCAAAAAGTAAAGTGAATCGTATTGGGCAAGGTAATTCCGAGGACGAGGGAGATGATGGTGAGTTACTTTTAAACATTAACTGTTCGAGTGAAGTACAAATGACTGAAACTGTAAGTCTGGAGGGTCAAAGTATTAAATGCGAAATAGATAGCGGCTCACCAGTTTGTGTCATTTCAGAAAATTTATATAACAGTACTTTCTCTGAAATTCCGTTATCAAAACCTATTAAGACCTTGTTGTCATACACTAGCACTAAAATGGTAGTTACAGGGTGTATGACATTAAACATTTCATACTTAGGTCGTACGGTCAGATTGCCTGTTTATGTCATTCGCGATGGCGGCCCTCCACTCCTAGGACGTGATTTTATACGTGCATTTGAATTACGTCTTATATCCACGATCGGCAATTCTAATAACATAACCGACGCTGATAATTTATTGCAAGATCTAGTTAAAGCATACCCGAGAGTATTTTTAGATAACCTAGGGTGTTTTAATAAATTTAAAATTACTTTACCCCTTAAGTCAGATACAAAACCTGTGTTTTTCAAGTCTCGCCCAGTGCCTTTTGCCTTAAGAGACAAGGTAAACAAAGAGTTGGACAGATTGGTCGCGTTAGGTTTTTTGAAACAGGTTTCTTATTCAGAGTATGCGTCGCCGATTGTGCCCGTTCTTAAGCATGATGGTAGTATTCGCATTTGTGCTGATTACTCGGTAACAATTAATAAACATCTGTTAGTAGAAGAGAGAAATATCCTTTCCCAACCACACAAGAACTGTTTACCAAACTTCATGGTGGCCAAGAATTTAGTAAACTGGACCTATCAATGGCATATACACAGTTAAGGATACATGAAAACTCACAAAACATCACTTGCATAAATACTCCCCGAGGTTTGTTTAATCACACTCGCCTTATTTTTGGTTTAGCTAGCGCTCCTTCAATTTTTCAACGGGTTATTGAAACAATAGTGGGAAATATGGAAGGAGTTTTAGTTTTTTAAGATGACATCTGCATTACTGGTTCAAATAGGATTGAGCACTTAAATCGCCTTAAGGAAGTTTTAAAACGTTTGCAAGAATGCGGATTTACTCTAAAAAAGGAAAAATGCGTTTTCTTCCAAAAATAAATATCGTATTTAGGATATATTATAGATATAAATGGTATTAGAAAGAACCCACAAAAAGTAGATGCAATTATGCAAACAAACATACCCAAAAATGTAAGCGAACTGCAATCTTTTTTGGGACTGATCAATTACTATCGAACGCATCCTCTATATTGAGTCCATTGCATGAGTTATTAAAAAAAGGCAATAAATGGCGCTGGGAAGCTAAGCCCAGTTCTGCTTTCAATAACATTAAAAAGATAATGTCCTCAGATAGGGTTCTCGCACACTTCGATAACAATGCTAAGATTATTTTAACAGTCGATGCGTCACCAGTCGGTTTAGGTGCATTTTTATCACAAATAGGAAGCAATGGCATTGAACAACCGGTTTCATACGCGTCGCGCTCGTTACCTTTAGCCGAGAAAAAATATTCTCAAATACAAAAGGAGGCTACAGCAATAATTTTTGGCGTTAGAAAATATCACCAATATCTTTATGGTAGACCTACAACATTCACCTTACATGCTTATAACATGATTATATTTAAGCAAAACTATGGCATTCCCGAAGTATCGGCGAACCGATTACAACGTTATGCTATATTCCTAAGTGCTTATAATTATGAAATAGAGTTCGTTAGCAGCGGTCAAAACACAGCTGATTTTTTATCGCGAGCCGTATCGGTAAACAACTGTGACTCAGAGCGCCGCCATGTGTGCGCGCTTAGTGCGACGGAGACGGCTGCGTATGTGAACTTTGCCATCGATGGTTGCTTACCTGTTACTGCGCGGGAATTAAAGATTGAGACTGAAAAGGATTCGGTATTAAAATTAGTTATCAACTTCGTTCAAAATGGTTGGCCTCGAAAAGTGACAGATAATTCACTCAAACCATATTTTTTATGTCGTATGCAAATACCTTTTGAAAATGGAATTTTATTGCGAGGTCATAAAGTTATTATTCCATAAATTTTGCGTAGTAAAATACTGAACGAGCTTCATAGTTCACATTTTGGAATAATTAAAATGAAAGCTGAAGCTAGGGCTCGTTTTTGGTTTCCGGGCATTGATGGAGCTTTAGAAAGATTGGCGCATAATTGTGAAACTTGTGCACAGTTACGGCCTTCTCCACCAGGCGCGCCGCTTGCACCCTGGCCTCACCCGCCGCATGCATTCCATAGGATTCACATGGCTATTTTAGGCCCCATGTGCAATAAAATGTTTTTAATAATAGCGGATGCGTATTCCAAGTGGGTTGAGTGCTACGCAATGAACACTAATATAACGACTAAGGCAGTCATAACAAAGCTTAGTGATTTCATATCAAGGTTCGGAATACCAAGTGTTTTAGTGTCTGATAACGGAACTTCATTCGCGTCTCAGGAATTTGCTAAGTTTTGTAAGTTGCACGATATAACACATTTATTTTCACCTGTTTACCATGCTATGAGCAATAGTCAAGCAGAATCATTTGTGAAAATAATCAAAAAGGGTATAAAGTCCATTTTAGTGTCTAGTTGTAATGATGACTTTCAGAATCAAATATCACAGTACCTATTCGACTACCGTAATTCGGTTAACTGCACTACCGAGACCTCTCCAGCACAGTTAGTTTTTGGCCGCAAGTTACGCTCACGTTTGGATTTAATTTCAAAAACGGGCTTTAATCCTTCCTTGTCATCGGATTTACCAGCCTTAATTAAGCGTAAACAGTGCTCACAGGTTGAAAATTACGGTGGCAAACCACAGAAAAACAAATAAACAAATAAAAAAGTATAATTTTAATGTATCAATCTTAATCACAAGTAATATTTTAGAAGCAAGAATGACTTGTTGTTTATTTGTTACACCTTGCCGCTTAAATCACTGATCTGAATTTGATGATTTCTGTACATAGAGAGATGGACCCTGGAAACGGTTATGTTTCTTTTTTTTTAAATACGTTTACGCATAACCAGAATCTCACCTGATGGTAAGCGATGATGTGGTCGACGGTGAATCACACTTGCTTAGAAGTAACGTATTCACTCTTGACTTAAGGTGGTACCCCGAGCAAAACGCCGCGCAAGCCGTTTTTTGTGCTGTTTTTAGGAGCTATCTACTCGTTATTTAAAAAGAAATATCGATTAATAAAAATACATTAAATTTCTACATAATATTGATTCTAAAATGGTAGATTTAGTTTTTTGTTAAATGTTGTATATATTTCACAAATCTCCTTCCAAAAAAACATAAAAATGAGAAATAATTATTGATATTATGCATCTCCTCGTAAAGTGTTCATTAATTATTTTTTTTACTAACACTAATGGATAGACAATTTAATAACGAACATTTTTGTAGAATTTTTTTTTTCATTAGACCAATATGCGATGTTATAAAGATTTTATTCTTAAATCTGGGCGTATTCACTACTGTAATTCATGCGTCACCAGTGCCGCTAGACCAATAGGAATGCTCATATCTCATGCCGATTTTTTGGTCAGGGTACCGTCTTAAAGACCCCTAGATTGTAGCTATCGGGAAACACAGACTTAAGCAGGGAATTTCACTCCTTAGTATATATGTTTATTTATCAGTTTTTGGAATATCTTTTAAATTGGTCCAATGTTGGGCATTCCAGGGAATTTCACTCCTTAGCTGCACGCATAATAAAAGTACTCCCAAAACGTATAGTGTGAATGGGTGGAATGTCCATCATGTATCGATGGCGCATCGCCGTACGTCTGGGTGTGCTATGATGAAATGGGTTAGGCGGTGCCAAAAAGCTCAAGATGTTCCGTTATTAGCACGGTCACATCTCGGAATGTTGGAGCCCGGTGAAATTGGATCTTTTTTTTCAGAAAAAAGGCAAGGCCAGGTTTTAGCAACATTAAACCTGACCAGATTAGCATCGCCCCATTCGGAGACTGCAAGCCAGGACAGGTTCAAACGCTTCACCATGGCCTCTCGGAGACACTGGATCTGAGGCCCAGTAGCCCGTGTATTAAGCAAGCATCTCTCACCAACAGTGCTGTCGCCTGCATACCCAAAGGTACGGTTTTAGCAGATCGTTAATGTGCAGCGAGAATAATTTTACTGAGAGTACCGACCCCTGAGGGACAGACCCCAGACGACATTATTATCGAATTGGTCCGACAAGCAGCCAGCGATAGTCACTTGAATGGACCGATCCCGTAGGAAGTCTGCAATCCACACAGACCACCGGGCAGACCGAGTGAAGGAAGCTTACCAATAAGGCTTTTCTGCCAGACCTTGCCAAAACGCTTGCCGTCTCTTTCGACATCTCGAAGGCTTTTGGGAGGGACTAGCACAAAACCCTTCGAGATTTCGAAGGAGACGGCAAGCGTTTCCATGTACCTCTCGATGGCCTCAATCCATATGTGAATGGCATACGCTAGAAGATCTCCAGTAGACCGGTTTCGGCGGCAGCCGTATTGGCGGTCACTAATTTGGCACTATTGGCAATATCGTTAGCTTCTAGGTATGACAGAAGCATTATGTTTAGTACACGCTCACAGACGCCTGGACGCTGTACGCGCTTACAGAGTATGGACGTTACAGAGATGTGTCTGTAGTAGCCCGGGTCAGCTCGCCTGCCCTTCTTGGGCATGAGCTGTACGTTAGCTTGCTTCCAAGAATTCGGCACTTTTCCAGTCTCATACGAAAAGTGCAATAGGCGTTTGATTATCGGAGACAGTTCAGGTGCACATGTTCTAAGAACTATTGCTGGCATTCTGTCAGGGCCTACGGACACTCTTCTGATTGATGCAAATGTACGACAAAGTCGTCTCACATCCACCAGGAGAAGGACCACCGGGTTACCAGGATAACGTGAAGATTCCGGTATATCGGAAGATACGGTATCGAAACAGAGTATCGGTATGACACTTTTGTCAGCAGAGGGTCGAAGAAATTGGCCGTGTGCGAATTAACATCCGATACCCTCGTTACTGGGTGAAGTGTAGCGCTAAGGAATGCTTACGCATCTCCCAACCGGCATGATCAGTGCACTGGTGTGGAAAGAGCCAATCCTGGTGGTGGGCAATAAAGTCATTACATACCATTACACCCAATTAGTGTCACTGGGGAGTAACACTAATTGGGTGGAATGGTACCTTTGCTGTGCCGCATCAACCGCCTCACTGAGGTACTCTGTGAGCTTAGTTGTCCCCTGATCTCCACTGTGCGAACGGTAGACATAGGCGTAGATAATTTTATCCAGCTAACTGTGCAGATAATTGTGTCCACCAGAGCCCAGAGCGTTTTTAATCTGGAGTCCTCAAGATTACGGAGACAACGATGTCAAATGTCGTCACGGGGGTACATGCACTAACCCGCGCGTGGTTTAAAATTATGCTCAAGGGCAACCCTGGGTAAGATAAGTACGACACGTCTGAAGGACTCGATATCTGCGTCTCAGCATGGATAAAGAGCGCCAGTTTCTCAGAGGTGATAGTGGACTGCAGTGATATTTGAGTTCAGACCTCTAATGTTGGTGAGGTGCACTTTATGGGAGAGGCGATTAAGCCGCTGTTTATCTCCAGTATTATTTTTCTTTTTTGTATTATAAGGAAGAATAAAGAGAGGAGAAGGAATAGAGACGAGGTTCACTGCTAACGTTCAGACAAGCACTAAAAGGATGCCATCATTGGGGCACCAGACCAGAGACTGCGTGGAAGCCCGAGCCGAACCTGAATATCCATCGGGCCCAACCATCTGGTCGCCAACCAGTACTATGGTACAATCTGGGATTTTTTGACAGTTGGCGGGGCAGGCTTTGGTGTGTGGCTGGCACACTATTTGGGCCCCCAACTACCTGCAGTCAGCCTCCGCGACCAGTCTCCCGATGCTTCCATAACAGCGTGTGTCAGGCTGGTCTGCCTGCAGTGGAACAGCTATTTTGACCCAACTCTTCCACTTGGCTTCACCAAGCATCGCACCGAAACATGGCTAGGCGGTTGGCGGTACGTCTTTGCCCTTTGCGGGTGGTCACAAGCCTTCGGCCGTAACCCATCACCAGTTAGTGTCACCTGATTTGCACCACCCGGAGACCACGCGTAGGGAATCACAGGGTATTCTCCTACGGACGTGGGTGACTCAGCCACCTAGGCTACTGCTTTTTGCATAAAACTTGACTTGGGGTATGGAGGGTGAATTTTGTTTGAAACTTCTTATTTTGTCGTCCAATTAGCTTACTTACAAAGTAACAGGAGGCCAGAATCACGAATAAAAAAAATACAGTCTCGAATAATGAGTGTTAAAGACTCTCAGACTAGCAGGAGACCAGAATCATGAGTGGTAATAACCCACAAATGACCAGAACAACAGCATCGTAAAGTAAATATCTAGGGCTAACAACTGTTAATCGTTTTTACATTAATGCTTCTTATACCTATAGATTGACAACCAGAATTGATTGAAAATTCTATATTGCCGCGGGAGAAGCTGCGGGTAAAAGCTAGTAACGACATATTAGGTATATTATATTACCTCATTGTCCTTGACGTATTGGAGGAATTCAACGTATACGTCGCATCCATCATCAGTGTCAGGATTGTCACCATTGAGCTCCATCTGGAATGAGCGAAAATATTTGCTAGTTACGAAGTAAGTAATACAGTTGAGAAACTTATAGAAAAAAAAAACTGAAAGAAGAATGGGCCCAGAATTGAGCCCTGTGGAAATTCTATTGGTACTGAAGATGTTTTGGAGCGTACTTTGTCAAATGCCATTTTGGCGTTTGTGTATCTTAAATTGAGTTTTGAACATAATTAGGAACATTAAAAATTTAGAAAGGTAAGAATAGAACATTACTGCAGCGGTCAGCAAAAGAGGCATTGATGGACGAACCTGTAACAGCACACATTCGTAAGTTCATCAATGCCTAGTTGTTGCCAAGGCTTGTATAGTACTTTTCTCAGATAATGCGCAGAAATTAAAACTAAGTAGTATCTAGAACTCATTTTGTCAAATACAATTACTTTTGAAAATCAATAACGAATAACGAACCCGCGTTAAAGCGTCCATTTTTTTAAAAATTAACTTCTTTCTATTGGCAACCCAGTTCGAAATTTAGTTAATTTTTCGAAATTTATAAAACCTTTGCTAGGTTAGCTTCTTGGTTTCCATGTTACTGAGTAAAAAAACGTTCCATTTTTTATTTATACGACAGATATGACTTTACTATGTAATTTATTTGTCCGCCAAACAACGACAGATATGGATTTTAATAAAACTTTTGCCGGCCACGGCTCATATATATTTGGCCAGTAGGTACAGCAATTTCGATTTATCTCGAAGAAGGTTGTCAAATGGTTGTTATTTTTCTAATTGGTATTAAAAACAAACGATATCAGCTAAATTAATGTGATTATAAAATGCCTGTTTATTAATAATTATAATATAGAATTATAGACCTAGGTAGGTTTTAGATTTTTATTAAATTCCCTAACAAGTTTCGTTAAGGCACAAATTAAATTTTTTTTTTAAACACTAGATTGAAAATAATGCTTATAGCTAACATTAAAATGACATGAGTATTAAAATTCGATACATAACAAGATATTAACACACAATTATTTTTTCACTCATACATACACTCACATGCACACACAAGACAAGACAAAAGATATTTATTTCAACTGGGCCACCAAGCGGCACTTTTGAATGTCACAATTTAAATTTAAATGGAATACAAGTTGATTCTACCGTGCATTCGGAAAGTAGCTAGTTATGGAGAAGAATGCACAAGAAACTCCATACTTTTTAAATTTACATGGAATAAAAGTTGATTCTACCGCTACGCACACACACTCACACTCACAGACATTATTTAAGGATATATTTTCTAAGTTTCTTTGTATTTTTTTTTTTTTTTTTAGTTATAGTTCAATCTCATCTTGTTAAATTTGAGACTTCGCTTGTAATTTTTAGATTCTGTTTTCCTTTTGTACATCAATTTTACCATTTCATAATTTGTCATTAAAGAGTGGGTCCACCTAGCACTTTTACTTAAAAGGAGGTCCCTACGTAAGATTTACTGTAAAAGTGTACAAGTTTCTGCAATAAACCTTTTTAATTTTTAATTTTTTAATTCTTAATCATGCTTTCTAAATAAAAATTAAACTCTTAAAAACTTTAACATGAAATGGTACAGCAATAGGAACATTTTCTAATCAGCTAGGTACTTCATACCTACAAAATTAAGTAACTGAAAGATTTTATAAATCTCGCTCACGTAAACTTATCAGCAGACAGTATCTTTTCCAGCTCATCAAATGTGTAATATTTCTTTTTCGTGCTTTTAATACGTCGTTCAGGGTCGCATTCAGTCTTTTTTTGGATAGCATTTGAAGTATATGGTCTCAATTCTTCAATTTTACTATTTACATTTTTTATATATGTATTTTTACTTCTTCCTTCTTCTATAAATTTGTTTTCATCTTATTCTTTTTGTTTGTATCTTTAATTTCGAATTGATGGAAAACTCTAAGAACTTCAGGTAAATTTGGAGATAATTTGTCGTCAGCTATTAATGGCAGAACATTTATTTCGTAGTCATATTTTCTTCATGATTTTGTGATCTAATTACCTTGCGCGTTGCAATCAACTTCTCTTTTTAATTATTAGCAGGAGTGCTGATAGAAAAGAAAATTAAAAAATGTTAATACAATTGTTAGCACCCTCTGCTTTGCAATAACTTAACGGAAAGTTTTAAATATCTTATTCTGAAAAAGGTCATAATATACCTTAGAAAACAATTAAAAACTACAATTTTATTACAACCGTCTAAAACACTACAAATAGTATGTTAAATTAAAAACCGTCCAAGTGCGAGTCGGACACGCGCACGAAGGGTTCCGTGCTTGGTAAATTGTGGGTTGCGTTTTTTGACGTATTAAAAAAAAACTACTGAATAGATCTCGTTCAAACCAATTTTCGGTGGCAGTTTACATGGTAATGTACATCATATATTTTTTTTAGTTTTATCATTCTCTTATTTTAGAAGTTACATGTGTGTCCCCCCATTTTACCACTTGGAAGTGTCTCTCGCGCAAACTGTTCAGTTTAAAAAAATATATATATTAGAAACCTCAATATCATTTTTAAAGACCTATCCAGAGATACCCCACACGTATGGGTTTGATGAAAAAATATATTTTTAGTTTCAGTTTCAAGTATGGGAACCCCCAAAATTTATTGTTTTTTTTTTATTTTTGTGTGAAAATCTTAATGCGGTTCACATAATACATCTACTTACCAAGTTTCAACAGCATAGTTCTTATAGTTTCGGAAAAAAAGTGGCTGTGACATACGGATGGACAGACAGACAGACAGACAGACAGACATGACGACATTTTTTGCCATTTGGCTACGGAACCCTAAAAACGAACTTACCACCGTTGACTTAAAATGAGTGCAATATTACAGTAACTGCAGAACGACTTCTTTGAATCACTTTACGAAAACGAAACGAATAAGTAAAAAAAAATTTTTTTTTTGCTTCTTTCTTCGATCTAATTAAATTTTAGAACACAAAAGCTGCTATTGTAACTTATCTACGATAGTGAATATGTTCTCTCGCAGACTTTTTTGTAGCTAATAATGAGGACTCTATTCATGTAGTGCGCACGCCAAATAATGAATTTTATAGGAAAAATTTTGCTACGTTGGGTTACATTATTGCAATTTGCATAAGGATCTCTATTTTTTTTTATAATAATTTGTAACCTATGTTACTCGGGAATAGTTTTCCATAGGTGTTTTTTTGTTATCGGTCCAGTATTTTCGGAGCCTATTCAGATTCAAACAAACAAAAAAATCTTTCCTCTTTATAATATTTGTATAGATGTACTAGTTTTGCCTGTGGCTTCGCTACTCAGAACTATGTCAGCACAAAGTCCCAACAGGTAGGCAGGTAATACCGAGTTAAACACCACTGTTGGTCGAGCACGCCAAATTCTCACTAACACACACTAAGCAGGTATTATGCTAAACGTAAAATTACAACGTCTTCCTAAACGGGCTCCTGATGGGTACCTAAGGAATGATAAAGTATTAGTGTCACGTCTTTATAACATTAAACAGTATTAAAGTAGACTATTATTTTGACATTACAGGCGCAACGCGCTGGGGTCATGGTAAAAACCGCACGAGTCGGTCGTTCAGTCAGTCGGTCGATCAAGGATACACAAAGCTTGTTGAGGTCGGTCTGTGGATGGATGACCATCAAAGGGACTTAGGCGCCTCGGAAAGCACGTTAAACCATCATCATCAGCCTTTTAATGTGGCCACTTGGGATACAGGTCTCCTATTTGGGAATGGGCCGTAATCTATCACGCGGACCCAGTGCGGGTTAGTGGATATGACATGTCTTCGACTTAATAACTCAAAATTGTTTCCATTATTCCAAATTTTTTTTATGCCTTAATACTATTATGCTAATAGTCATTAGGGCTAGTCACATTATGCGAATTAAAATTATGCCAAAACAAATAAACCTTCAAGTAAATTATGCCAACATAAACTGTATGGCAAAAAAAAATATGGCAAGGAATTATTATGGAAAAACAAATTATGACAAAACAGTTATGCCAAAGTATATTAGAAAAACAAACATTATGCGAAAAAAAGGGATCCCTTTTGTGAATCGATGTGATCGTGTTAAGATCCTTCGCCAGTTAACGACACTTGCTACAAACATTGTTTCATTCATATTACTACTAAGTGCACCTACAACTACTACATCCTACTTGAATTAGTGCGTAAGACTCTTTTGTTAGCTAGTTTTGTGACTTTTCTTTATATTTTATAGATGAGAGGTCATCTGCCACCTCCCTCCTCCAAGCGGGTGTAGTGAAGATGGTGAAACCTTCTATAAGTACCGTTTCTATCACTATTTTCTGCAATCATCCATAACTGTTGGCAAATACTGAATAAAGAGTCCATTCAAAATACTGGAGTTTTCCTATCTGCCGGAACGAGTGCCGTCCTCGCCTTCGTATCAACGGGTTGCGTTGCCTTACAATAGTTTGTTCAAATTAACTATTTTAATTTAATATTATATTATATATACTTCTATACTAATATTATAAAGAGGAAAGGTTTGTATTTTTGTATGTAACGAATAAACTTAAAAACTACTGTACCAATTTCAAAAAAAAATTCAGCGTTGGGCAGCTACACAATCCCCGGATGACATAGGCTATTTTTATCCCTGTGTTCCCACGGGAACGGGAAAAAACCGGAAACTACGCGGGTGAAACCGCGAGGCTTCCGCTAGTATATTATATTTTGAATTGATAAATCATATTGAATATTGTAAACATAAAGCAACACAAAGTGGAAGGTTAGTTTTGAACTCGCAACCATGTTGACATAGGTTCACTAGATACCGCATAGATAGCAACTACTAGTCCAAATCGACTTAATAAATAATTTAAAAATTAACAAGTCCTTCATATTGACAAAACAGTATTCAAAAGCTTTGGGTGGGAAATCATCCAATGACTTCTCCCGCTCTGAGTGAAGCGGAAGGGCGTGTCAGACTTTTACTGACTAAAACCCACCCGTGTTCCTTCAGTTGCTTGTGCCAGGGCCGCGGTAGCTCTTTTCAAATTTAACCGCGACCCAGACAGGCATCGGACCTGGCGGATCCCGTCAGTTTTTGCTGACATCTCCTAGAGGCGCGCGTGGAACACTACGCGCCGTCGACTCGGGCCTGGTCAAGCTAACCATTATTCGCCGTCCGCAAGCCCGCGCCTACGGTGGCCAGGAATCGGCTTGCGACTCCTGACGCCCAGGGCGTCTCTTGCGGTGGCTAGGGGCGTGAAGGTATCTCTGTTGCGTCTCCCTCACATGTCCCGCCTCGTCCTTCGCTAGCATTACTGTTACGCAGAAGCAGGTGACAGCTTCCCATGCCCTCGCGCTCCATACCATGGCCTGAACCAGGGCCGGACGCGAGAGGTCGCCACCGCTGATCGCCTCCACGAGGACACGGCGGTGCTCCGCCCAAGCGGGGCAGTCCTCCAATGTAGCATACATTGGAGGACTGCCATCGTGTCCTCCGGGCGATCCACGCAATGGTGACGCCCCAGCGTTTCCTCCTGCCTTATCCTGAACAGGAACCTCCCGTAACATCCGTGTCTGGTGAGGACCTGCTTCAAGCGGAAGGTGAGGACTCCGTGGCGCCACGCTAACCTACCCTAACGTTACGAGTTAAACAAGTCGTTCAAGTTAAAAAGCTCATACGTATCGAATAACACTTACCTACTGCTAATTGCAGTAGGTTCAAAATCGTCTAACTTTTAGTGGGTCGGCTAACGGCAGGGTGGATCAGGTAACAGCTATTACCGATTGTAGATGAATATTCTTTTCATTTTGTGTAAATGTATTGTTTATGTAATCTTACAAGACGACTAAATCAATGTCGAAAAGATGTGAAAACGAAGTAGGCGAAAAAGAGTAAAAAAACGGTTTTACAAAATTATTTATTGGTCCATAAGATAAACATACAAATAGTAAGTTAAACACTTAATAATCAACTTCTATAATATAAAAAACATTAAAATACTAACTATATTAGTAATACATGAATCTACAACAGGCTTCTGAATTGAGAATTAAGAGTTAACTTGTTTTGTTTTTTGCATTAAGGTTTGTCATGTTCTCAACCTCAAATTCACAATCCAGAAATTGGTTGCAAAATTTTCAACTTCAAATTCACAATTCAGAAACCGGTTATCAAGTACTCATCTTCGAATTATCATCTCAGAAAAAGGGGTTTTTACTCAAAGGCAACATAGTCGCCTCATAGTCGAACTAAAATAGGTCATTTTTAACCCATATGCCGAATGCTTTCTCTTGCCAACTCCATTCATGGCGAAATAGATGTCTTTGCCGGTTCAGTAGCTTCAGCGAGACAAAAACTCAGAGATTTAATTCTGTAACTAAGTCTTCGAATTTAATTTTTGAATTTGAATTTGCATTATTGAATTTAAATTTGAGAATAAAAATCCTTATGCAACGCAATTTTTCAAATTGAAAAGAAATTAAGTGGACGCCTTAAGTGGAAGAATTTTATTTGAAAGAATAATTAAACCCTGATAAGAAAAGACATCGGCTGAGCATTGACTATGCTTAGCGACGTGATCAGGAGAGGAAACAAAAATCAAGTTAAGAAGTGCAGGAGATTGGGAAATGGTGAGTAGCACGAAGTGGAAGAATGGAAAGATTACTAGAAGCTGTAACATTAGTAAGAGAAGTTAAACGATGGTCCTTCTTCAAGAAACAAGTATTAAAGTCACCCATTATTATGATATGACTGTAAGAAGGGATAAGCATTTCTAAGAGCTTCTCGAAAGATGAAAAGAAATTGACAAGTAATGAGGGACAATAATAAACTCCAAGAAGTAATTTAGAATGATTAAGCTCGATCTCCAGAAAGAGATGCTCACCATTACCTGATGGTGGTGGCTGCGCTGACACATTGATAACAGCCAAAGGATTATGAGCGTGGAGATTATATGGCAACACCACCACCACCAACAGTCCAGTAGTTTCTTATAAGCGCAAAGCCAGGCAAAGAGTAACTATTTAAAGGAAGACATGGTTAAGCCATGAGCTTACTCATAGCTTAAACCATGCAACAACACCTCAGAAATAATAAAAAGAAAAGGTTGAGATAGTACATGTTGCCACCAAAATGGAAAAAAAAGTCTAAAATAGTTAAAAAATCTAACCTAATTAATATAACAAAAAGGTCATCTAACTTACATTATAAAGAGGTAAAGCTGTATGTTTGTAAAAGGATATCTCTAAAACTGCTGATCTTATTATGAACATTCTTTCATTGACCCAAATAAATGCACGGTTCGTAAGGAAAAGCCGTGGGAACGAAACCCGGGATACAGCATGGCTTTTTCAAAACGTCTCTCCTGGGAGTTGAAGACTCTTGCTCGTATCATGTCTTACTATTCGATATCTTACTATGCTAGACTTAAATTTAAATACAGATCGTTTGCTCAGGATTCTTTGTTTCCTATTAGCTACAACCTTTTGGACTTTAAGTCAAGAGTAAATATGTTATTGATTTAACATCGACCAAATCATCGCTTACCATCGAGTGTGATAGCGGTCAAACGCGAGCCAATCGTGAAATAAAACTTAAAAAAGGTATCTTCATGGGCCGATTTACGATTTATATCTGACTGGGGAAGGCAAAAGTGCCTGACAATTATGAAGTATGTTCATTCTTTTTCAATGGCAGTGCCGCATTAAGATGGCCTGCAGCACAAAACTTTGGGTATTCTTTGGTAGAAATCGGCTTGTTCTTGGTTCAAAATAGCACTTTTAGACACTCACGTGACGACTTAGGTGAAGTGAGTTTGAAGTGAACTGTCAATCCCTAGTTTTGTCGGTTTGATTGACGGCTCACTTCACCCAAATCATCACGGTGTGATGTCTACAGAATGGCACTACAGTTACTGTGATAAATCTGCTGACCGCTACTAAAAGCGAGGCTACTTGGATTGGAACGCCGAGTCATCGTCGTTCGAGTTGCAGCGGTTCTTTCCTTTCTTAATTCTTCGAATGTCAGCTTCAACACCAGATTTTCTCTCAGTTTTGTAACGGTTCATTGCTTCAACATCTGTCTCGAACTGAGCTCTCTTCCAATTCAAAGTATTTTGTTATTTTTTAACTTTCTTCTCAATTTCATTCTTCTTCTGAATCTAAATTCTTTTCATTCATTCAATTTAGCTTGAATGTCAGTTTCCTTATCAGTTTTTTTTTTTTGCGACGCCTCCTTTTGTTTTCTCAAATTCGGCTCACATCACTGCATTAAATTAAATTTAAATTGCATCAGAATTCTTCTCAATATTATACTTCTTTTGTAACTCAGTATCTTTCATGTTTTGAATATCTGCCTCTAGTTCATTTTTCCTCTTTGGCTCATATTGTTACATTTCCGAAATATTCTTCTCTGTGTTGTTTAAACACAACAGCCTTGCTTTGTTCTAATGCTGCAATTTTCTTACTGATACTGTCTTTCTTCTCAGCTTCAATTTCTTTCAAGTTTTGTATTTCACGATCAATTTTTCCTCTTTTCTCAGCCTCCTGGTGATTCATTTTTCGAATACACTGCTGAATGTGCGCTTTAGTGTTAGCCAAAGTGCTTTCCATTGTCTGAATATTCTTCTGTACCTGGGGTTTCGTTTGAGCTTCTTTATTTTTCTATATTTTAATGTTTCTGTCAATTCCAGATATTGTTCTAAGCTCTTTATATTTTGAAAAAAGAATTTCACGTATTTCCGCTGTGTTCTCTATTGTGCTGATGATCTCGTCTATATTGCTGTTCTTCGTCTCCACAAGAGCCTTCAGCTCCTGGATATTTGTTCTAAACAACGAATACCTCATCTCTAGATCTTCCAATTTAGTTTTAATTTTATCTGCGTGTTGCACTTTCTCTAATATTATTCTCGCTTTCTCTGCTTGCTTCACCTAAAAGTAAAAATATACGGTTAAAAAAATATTGGTAAAATATGGGTTATACTTATTGTCTCGATATTTCTGCAAGTTTGCAAAGTTTCCTAACAAGTGAATGATCAGAAGATTAAAAGTAGGAGCAAATATATGTACCTACAGTTTATGTCCGTCTTGTGAAATTATGGCATTCTGATCCTAAGTACAGATACAATGTTACTGCTGCTGCTACTCTTGTTGCTCAATGCTGCCGAGAAGTCGTTATGATTGCCTAGAGTAGAGCGATTTATTTGGATAACTACTTTTTAAGTCTTTAAATAGCGCCTTTGACTCCGTACTTAATAAAATAAATCGTAATTTAGAGTGATAAAACAACATAATTACTTCATATTCCGTGAGGAACCGGAGAAATTCAACGCAAATGCCGCCGTGTTCAGTATCAGCACTATCAAAGTAAACCATCTGGAATGAAATAAAATATTAGTGTAGATATTAATAGATGGAATAGCTTGGAAAGAGTAACCAAGATAAAGAAATGCATTTATAAGATCGAAAATTAAAAAAAAAATATTTGATTGATTTTAGCGGCTAAACCAATTTGCAAACTACTTCAATATGTCCAACCAATCACTCAAATGCTTTCTATTTCAAATGAATGACTAAGCAATCCTGAATTTCAGTATTGTTTCCTAATAGTCCACGGGAAAAGAACACATAAAAGTAGGTAGTGACGTACCAGAGGTAAGCAACTTGGTATACGAGGATTATATACCTACCTACGCATGGAATTACGCACTTTGCCTCCATATTAACGACTGGCAACGAGACACCACTGTTAGGTCGGAATAAAGTTACATAAAATCAGGCATGTAGCCTTATATTCTTGACGAATGGTCCACTCAACCAAAATACCTACACCAACTCCTGAAATCCTCGTTTGTATTAGAGCAGTTATTAATGTGTTCTGAGAGTTACATTTCGTCGCTGTAATTTCTAAAAGTCGTACCTATGTGTTTTTTTTTTTCTACAATGCTTCATGTGTCAAAATGCATAGTAGGTTGTGTTTGCGGTTTTAGACTCTATTATTTATAATATGTAAAAAGTCTTATAAATCATCTACATCAGTTCTGTCTGTCTGTCACCAGGCTGTATCTCATGAACCGTGATAGCTAGACAGTTGTCATTTTCACAGATGATGTATTTCTAATGCCGCTATAACAACAAATACTAAAAACAGAATAAAATAAATATTTAAGTGGGCTCCCATACAACAAACGTGATTTTTTTCAGTTGTTTGCGATAATGGTACGGAACCCTTCGTGCACGAGTCCGACTCGCACTTGGCCGGTTTTTTTTCCATCATCAGTTTAGAACGTAATGTTTCATGTGCCGTGACGTGCTTTTGCACGGTACGGCAACGTCGCCGCGGAACTACGTGTCGTATGACGTCGGAAGCGGTACGTGGCGATGCGCTCGCTCAGCTGATGGATAAATGTCTTAGCGATTAGTTGTGCAAAAGAAGATGTCAAAAATGCTTCAACTGTCAGAAATTACAGGAAACGAAACTAAACGTTGTTTAGCCCTAAGTTAATAATACGACTTTATGACTACTACAACTTAATAACTATTAGAGTCGCACCGTAGTATTTCAATTTGACGTTTTACCAATGGATGAAGTCACAGAAACCTTTCAGTTATTAAATTTGTCAACAACAGACTTTAACATGCCTTTATACCTAAAAGTTTTAACTCAACATGTAGTAAAGGCCTTCAAAATGTCGTGTGTAGCAGTAATAGATAAAATGTTTTTTGTGTTTCCTGAAAACCATCTGTTTTACATACGACTTTTTATGACTTATATATAAGTTCAGGTTTCCTCACGATGTTTTTCTTCACCGATGTCTTAGATAGGAGATGTTTGATTTTGGGCCACCACTATATACAGTACATAAATAAATAGGAAAGAAATAGAGGAATGCTATAAAATACTAGCAAATTAATGTAAAGATGGGTACATGCGTACAAAAAAACCGGCCAAGTGCGAGTCGGACTCGCGCACGAAGGGTTCCGTACTTGGTAAATTGCGGTTTACGATTTATGACGTATTAAAAAAACTACTCACTAGATCTCGTTCAAATCAATTTTCGCTGGTAGTTTACATAGTAATGTACATCATATATATTTTTTAGTTTTATCATTCTCTTATAGAAGTTACAGGGGGGGGGACACACATTTTACCACTTTGGCAGAGTCTCTCGCGCAAACTTTTCAGTTTAGAAAAAAATGATATTAGAAACCTCAATATCATTTTTGAAGACCTATCCATAGATACCCCACACGTATGGGTCTGATGAAAAAAAAAAAAATGTGAAAATCTTAATGCGGTTCACAGAATACATCTACTTACCAAGTTTCAACAGCATAGTTCTTATAGTTTCGGAATAAAGTGGCTGTGACATACGGACGGACAGACAGACAGACAGACAGACAGACAGACATGACGAATCTATAAGGGTTCCGTTTTTTGCCATTTGGCTACGGAACCCTAAAAATGATTATTTGAAAAGTTTTTTAATAAGATAACTCTATAAGTTTTTAAACTGTCATGGTCACTAACATTAACATTCGAAATGGGATAATTACCATGTTTACTGTTTGTTGCGAGTTGCCGATATATCGGTGCTGTTGCAAGCACCATGATCACGGATAAAATGAAGTGCCGAAAAAAGTTCGCGAGCGGACACAGTGAGTTTCGTGTGTCGGGAACAGAATCGAGTTGTGAGTGACAGTGGTAGCGATAATGAGTGCAAAAATGACCAAGAAAGAGGGTAGACCGTTTTGTCTCCTCATAAACACCAACCCGCAAGAACATCAGTTTATCCGTTTATTGGGGGCTGAGTCAGTGAGCTATTGAAGACCTATCCATAGATACCCCACACGTATGGGTCTGATGAAAAAAAAAAAATTATATTTAGTTTCAAGTATGGGAACCCCCAAAATTTATTGTTTTATTTATATTTTTGTGTGAAAATCTTAATGCGGTTCACAGAATACATCTACTTACCAAGTTTCAACAGCATAGTTCTTATAGTTTCGGAATAAAGTGGCTGTGACATACGGACGGACAGACAGACAGACAGACATACAGACAGACAGACAGACATGACGAATCTATAAGGGTTCCGTTTTTTGCCATTTGGCTACGGAACCCTAAAAATGATTATTTGAAAAGTTTTTTAGTAAGATAACTCTATAAGTTTTTAAACTGTCATGGTCACTAACACTAACATTAACATTCGAAATGGGATAATTACCATGTTTACTGTTTGTTGCGAGTTTCCGATATATCGGTGCTGTTGCAAGCACCATGATCACGGATAAAATGAAGTGCCGAAAAAAGTTCGCGAGCGGACACAGTAAGTTTCGTGTGTCGGGAACAGGATCGCGATGTGAGTGACAGTGGTAGCGATAATGAGTGCAAAAATGAACAAGAAAGAGGGTAGACCGTTTTGTCTCCTCATAAACACCAACCCGCAAGAACATCAGTTTATCCGTTTATTGGGGGCTGAGTCACCAGCGTCCGTAGGTGAGTACCCCTTTTGTTCAAAATCAAAATCAAAATGTATTTATTCAATTAGACCATTAAGCGGCACTTTCGAACGTCAAAAAATAAAAATTTAAATCTATTACTAATTGATTCTACCGTCCATTAGGAAACGTAGCTTGTTGTGGAGAAGAATGGACAAGAAACTCCAAACATACTCTTTTAAAAAAAAAAGTGTTTTACAAGTATTTTTTCACATTATTTTGTTGAAAAATAAAATAAAAAAACATTTATGTGAGAACGATGTAAAAAAAACAAAAAAAAGTAACGCACTTAAAAGCTTCTACAGTAAAACAAACAATTAAAAACACAATAAATAGGTAATTAAAAACAGGCGGAGGCAGCTAAGTTATGACCAATCCCAACTGATTGCGCCCGTTCACGAACATGACACACTATCAACTGCCAGGGCACACTGAAGTCAACGAACGACACAAAGGTATAGCAAATGGTAGATTTACAGTTGGTACATAGTACTCACATGTGTGCTGTGCAGTTACGTGGGACACTCAGAAAGTTTTGCGAAACTAAAAAAAAATGTTCTATACGTACATATATTTTTATTAAATCTTTTCAAAGTACTTTCCACCAGCCTCTATACAAAGATTCATGCGCCTAAACCAGTTTTCAAAACCCTTTTTCAGTCCGCCGCAGACACCTCGTTTACAGCCTGCTCGAACGCAGCCAGCGCATCTTCCGGCGACGAAAATTGTATCCCTTTGAGCTGATTTTTTATTTTTGGGAATAAAAAGAAGTCACACGGTGCTAGATCAGGGCTGTAAGGAGGGTGACCCAGGAGTTTGACTGGCGTGCTGTCCAGGAAGTCCCTCGTTTTGAGTGCGGTGTGCGCAGGTGCATTGTCGTGGTGGAGCAGTAGCCCGCGGAGCCCTGTGTTTGGTCGCTTGTTGCTTATAACAGAGAAAACTTCTGGCAAACATTTGGTAGTATACCATTCGGCATTAATGCTTCTTTGATCCCGTAAGGGAATTGATACCAAGTGGCCAGTCAAATTAAAAAAGCTAGCGATCAAAATCTTACCCCCGCTTCTAGATCGCTTCACTTTGGTAGGCGTTGGCTCATTTTGAAACACCCAAACAGTCGACTGGCGCTTGGTTTCTGGGTCGTATTGATAAATCCAGGACTCATCACCTGTAACGATGTCGTAAACACGCCGAGACGAGCCTGCTTCAAATTTGTTAAGCATATCACGGCACCATTCCACCCGGGCCTGCTTCTGAGCATCGGTGAGGTTGTGCGGCACCCAGCGTGATACTATCCTCCTCACGCGAAGATGGCTGTGTAGAATCTCGTGAACGCTTCCCGATCCAATCTTCAATATGTGTTGATTCTCCTGATATGTAATTCGCCTATTGTCTTGGATTAAATTTTTCACTGCTAGCACGTTTTCTTCGGTAACAGCCGTCAAAGGGCGACCGCTTCTTTCGTCATCCCCCAAAGTTGGTCGACCGCGCTTGAATTCGTTATACCAACGATACACGGTTGCCTTGGAAGGGCCTTCATCCATGAATGCCATTTGAAGTCTATCGTACGATTCATCCGGTTTCAGGCGACACTTGAAATCGTATAAAATCATAGCTCTAAAATGTTCCCGGCGCAGATCCATATTATTTCAGTGAGACACAATACTTTGAATTAACTCGCAAAAAATGTGGAGGGAAATTTTGAAATTGGAACTTACTTATTTTTACTTATAAATAATCATATTTTCGAAAAACATTATAACTGGCCAGTCTCCCATATATAAAAACTTTTTTTCGCAATACTTTCTGAGGGGCCTGGTATATAATACAAAAATAAATTAAGTTTATACATCACTTATACATTCATACAGTCTTCAGAAGGTCCAACAATACTTCAGAACTTTTCTGCTTATAACTTGTTATTGTGCCCTAGTGACTGTGGAGCTGGACTAGCGCTGAGCCAAGCATTTTTATCAGTGATGTAATCCCCCAACCTATAATATGCCTGCCTGCATAGTGTGCGTTTTTATAAAAGTTTTGAATTTCGCCTCATTCAGTTCTAGAATGTGAGGCGGTATTTTATTGTAACATTTTATACAGTACCTCATAAAAGATGACGCTACTTTCATCATCATCATCATCATTTCAGCCGAAAGACGTCCACTGCTGGACATAGGCCTCCCCCAGGCGTCGCCACATTGACCGATCCCGTGAGTCTCGCATCCAGCGCCTTCCCGCAACCTTAACCAGGTCATCGGTCCACCTAGTGGGAGGCCTTCCAACGTATCGTCTTCCAGTTCGCGGTCGCCACTCCAGAACTTTTCTGCCCCATCGGCCATCCGTTTTGCGAGCAATGTGCCCTGCCCACTGCCACTTAAGTTTGGCAATTCTTCGGGCTATGTCGGTAACTTTGGTTCTCCTGCGGATATCATCATTTCTGACGTGATCACGCAAGGAAATTCCGAGCATAGCCCTCTCCATTGCCCTTTGGGTGACTTTAAGCTTTCTGATAAGGCCCATTGTGAGCGACCACGTCTCGGTCCCATAGGTGATCACTGGCAACACACACTGGTCATAGACTTTTGTCTTGAGACACTGCGGTAAATTGGACGAGAAGATACCACGCAACGACGCTACTTTAGCCAGCCTGAAACCTGGTTGAATTAATTGGTCCCTATTTCTAGTAACATAACTATGTCTATCGCTGTTTTTACTAAAAAGATGTAAATTCTTTCTCACGTACATGATGTTTTCGTATATTTAATAATGTCCTTAAACAGTTCTCTTAGAGAATCGCGCCGGCGAAGATTGTATATCGCTCTGATGGCTCGTTTTTGCAGAATAAAAATTGACTGAATGTCTGCAGCCCTTCCCCATAGTAATATACCGTAAGACATTATGCTATGAAAGTAACTAAAATAGACCAGCCTCGCGGTATCTACATCAGTAAATTGACGAATTTTTCTAACAGCATAAGCTGCCGAACTTAACCGCCCCGCAAGTGATATTATATGAGGACCCCATTGTAACCTTGAGTCTAGCGTGATCCCCAGGAAAACCGTTTTGTCGACGAATTCTAGCTTCTCGATGTTTAATATAATGTCACAATCATAACTTTTGACATTCGGCAAGGCAAACTTTACACACTTAGTTTTTTTAGCATTTAAAACTAAATTATTAGCAGTGAACCAATTCAGAACTTGCTGCAATGCATTATTTACGTCGACAACGTTACTCATACGTCTATTTCTCTTAAAAATCAGAGAAGTGTCGTCAGCAAATAACACCATGTTTAGTTTGTTTTTCAATAGATGGGGTAAATCATTAATGTATACTAAAAATAAGAAAAGACCTAAAATTGAGCCTTGGTGTACCCCCATTTTCACGTTCAACCCCGACGAATTGACACCGTTTATTTGGACTAATTGCTGTCTTTTTTTTTTATTGGGACAATCCCACCGCACTATTCCCAAACCACTGCAACTCCTGAAAGCCAGAATCAACAGTGGCGACCACCAGAAAAGCGCCGAGGCAATGAAGCTCGACGAAGTCCCGGAGAATGAATTTACCTGTCTTGGATCCCGCAACGAAATTAATCAGAAAAGAATAACGGAGGAGTAGGAAAAAATGTAAATTTCCACTTCCCTCCATATCAAGCAGGAGACAGAACAAACAAGGCCAATAGGCACAAAGGGTCATATACAACTGGGATAAGCCCAGTTGCCTAGCACCACGGATAAAAAAAATTAGCATTAATACATATTAATGGGTCCTAACATTGTGAGCTGTTATATTTGGTTCCAATAATAGGTATGGCAAAAACGCTTGAACGCACGGAAATTTGTTCTAGTTTCCACAAGGTCCGTATAGTAAACAACTCCTGATGCAGCCTGTACATTATTCAACATAATATTACGTTCATTCTGCCAAAGAATACACTCCCATAAGATATGATGTGCAGATTGTACATATTCGCAGTCAGATGTAGAACACTGACATAAAGGCGAGGCAACGAGCTTGAAAGAAAATAATTTACTTTTAAAGTTACCATGTCCCGTGAGAAATTGGGCAACACAGTGATCCACTTCCAGCCACGTGCTGGCCAGCCGCACGCGAACGGATGGAAAGAATTGGTGGAGGTGTCGGCCCTTGATAGAATTATCCCACCTACATTGCCATTCGGATAAAAGTTCCTCCCAGACGTCAATAGGTGGTTTAAATAATCTAGAGATTTTCTCACGGTCACTCCGCGTTAAAAAGTTCGCGTCCGCGGTCTCTCGTGTGGAATAGTACATTGCAGCACGTCGCTGCACTTCAAGGTCGACCGGAAGTACACCAGCAAGTATCGGTAAGGCCTCAGTACTAACCGTCCTGTATGCTTTGCATAAGAATATCAAAGCCAAACGCTGACTTTGAAGTAATTTCTTTCTTTAATTTCTTTGTAGTAATTGCTGTCTATCATTCAAATAGGATTTTACTAAACTTAATGCTATAAGGCCTAGCCCGTAATGCTCAAGTTTCAAAAGCAATGTTTCATGATCAACGCAATCAAACGCCTTCGACAGGTCGCAGAAAATACCTATGGCATCTTGCCCCTCCTCCCACGCATCAAAGATGTGTTTTAATAAGGTGACACCAGCGTCGGTTGTACAACGTCCTTTGGTGAAACCATACTGTTTCTCGTGTAGGATTTAGTCCTATTAAAATTAATGAGCATTTGATTTAACATTATCTTTTCAAATACCTTGCTGAAAACCGGCAGCACGGACACTGGTCTATAATTATTTGTGTCTTTACTGTTCCCGGATTCAAAAAGTGGTATAACCTTACTATGTTTCATTAGATCCGGAAAGACTCCTTGATCTACACACAAATTAAAAATCAAAGCTAAGTACGGCGCTATAGTCTGAATAATGGAAATACAAACTTTGATGGACATTCTCCTTAGATCTTCGGTCAGTTTTACCTTTATTTGCTTAAAAGCCTTTATTACTGTTATTGGGTTTATATGTGAAAAGTAAAATTCAGTCGGGCAGGCTGAAACGTTAGCGTGTAATAAACCAGAAGCGAGCGACGGCGCAGAATTTAAGGGTTCAGTAGTTTTAATTGGGATGCTGGTAAAGAAATTTACAAATTCTTGAGCAACTTCTTTGTTATCTCTAATAAGTCCATGTGTAGTCTCAAGCGTGTAATCAATATTTTTTCTTTTGTTCCTGTTTGTTTCATTGTTTATAATTTTCCAAACCGTCTTAATTTTATTTTCTGCGGATTTAACCTTATTGCTAATGTATATAGCCTTAGCTAGTTTACACGTATTTAAAAAAAATCTTGAGTAAGTAGCAACATACTTACTAAAAGTTTCAGTGTTAATATAAGGCTTAAGGCCATACAACTCGTAAAGTCTTTCCCTACTTTTCCTGATTCCTTTTCTCGCCCAGTCACTGAATAAAAACTTAGGGCATATAGTTTTAGTTTTCTTCTTAAAAGTATTATTGAATTCTGTTTGAACAACTGCGAAAACATTTTTGTATAAAATAATACCATCATTCACTGTGAGGTCCTGATAACTTAACTTACCAATTAAAGTGCTGTTAAAATTATTTAATTCACCGGATGTTATTGGTCTGGATTGAATCTGCACTTGTTGTATTGGTATGCTGGACTCAAATGTTACCAGTAGCCCACTATGATCCGAAGGCAGACAATTCATAATGGCTTTGTTTAAGTATTCGCAGCAACAAAAAACATTATCAATACCTGTAGCAGTAGTCACAGTTGTTCGGGTTGGTTCCTCAAACACATGCGACAAATTAAATGATTTGAAGAGATTTAATAGTCTGCTGCTATCAGAATTATTTTCTAAAATATTTATATTAAAGTCACCACAGATTATGACTAGTTTATTACCAGTTGCAAGTTTTGCCAGAACATCTTCCATCACTGACTCAAATATACAGTAGTTTTTTATAATTGGAGGGTCTGTAAACGCACACTATAACATGCTTATCCAGCTCAACACAGGACAGTTCAACACTATGTTCAACTGATAGATCTACAATATCTTTACGAGGTTTTGATTTAATACCATTTTTGATTAATTTAAGTGAACCTCCACGCAATATAACATTTCTGTTAAAACAGCCGCCCACAGTATAATTTTAATAATTAATAAGCATTGAATATTCCTTCAGCCAATGCTCAGTAAAACAAATAATTTCAAACATTGTCTTTCCTAAAAACAGTTCTATTTCCAATTGCTTTGCAGAAAAACCATGAATATTTTGATGGAATAATTTCAAATGGCAAAAAACGGAACCCTTATAGATTCGTCATGTCTGTCTGTCTGTCTGTCTGTCTGTCCGTCCGTATGTCACAGCCACTTTTTTCCGAAACTATAAGGTTTACGCTGTTGAAACTTGGTAATTAGATGTATTCTGTGAACCGCATTAAGATTTTCAGACAAAAATAGAAAAAAAAACAATAAATTTTGGGGGTCCCATACTTGAAACTGAAACCAAAATTTTTTTTTTCATCAAACCCCTACGTGTGGGGTATTGATGGATAGGTCTTCAAAAATGATATTGAGGTTTCTAATATCATTTTTTTCTAAACTGAATAGTTTGCGCATGAGACACTTCCAAAGTGGTAAAATGTGTCCCCCCCCCCTGTAACTTCTAAAATAAGAGAATGATAAAACTAAAAAAAATATATGATATACGTTACCATGTAAACTTCCACCGAAAATTGGTTTGAATGAGATCTAGTAAGTATTTTAAGACTTTAATTTATCAACAAAAATGTTGATGTCAAAAAAAACTAATTTGTCACTGTAATGGCTGACAAGGAAATTAACATGTTTATTCAGCATATGAATATATTTATTTTGTCTACTATTAAAGTTTTTTCAAATCTGGAAAAGCACACAATATGATTTTATTGCAATTCAATTTTATCAACTCAGTTACACACTCAGTGATGTCATCTTTTTTTACATCCAAACTGTTACCTATAAAGACAGTTAAATTGGTATCTGATTTATACACACTCTTTGTTACAGATTTCATGATATGCTTGTAAGATGACCCAGGCATACAATAATTCAAAGTCAAATGATTCTGATTGCTATTTAATAATAACTAATAATTTAGCTGACTACTTGGCGATTTTGTTCAGACAGATGTATGTTATTCATTACTATCTGTTTTGGGACAATTAATGAGTATGTTGAATTAGTTTAGGATGAGAGCAATCAAAGCTCGTATCTGCTAGTTTAATGGACTGTCACTAATGTTTTAATGTTTAGTACATATGGTACTTATGTAGAAACTTAAAACTTTGATGAATAAGTTTTGAACTTTGTTTTTTTTTTATATAAAACTTAATGTAGGTAGTTCTAATATAAAATATTTTTCGGCCTACCTCTATTTCTGTCAGGGAACATGTTTAGATTCACAAATGGAAGTAAAGTAAATTCAAATAAAATTGTAAAACAATTTTTTTAACCGGGGAAGGATGTACTGTAACGATTATTTTTATCAATATATCAAAGCGACATCTTGTGCCAAACATGCGAACCAGCTTGGCATGGGTGAGTCACCAGTTGATCGTGGCGTGAAACTGGATGGCGTTGCTTTATGGAGTTATTAATTAATGAGATACTAAAATAACAATTTGTGTGTATCAATTTAATTCAACAAACACACAATTCAACCATTAAATAATAAATGATTAACTTCTTTAAAATATATACATAAAGAAAAACCATAGACATAACAAGTCTATTGGTCAATCTTTAATGTCTATGACTGACAAGAATGACACTTCTTTTTCATTGGAATTACTGGGACAATACACCGGCTGTAAACTTTTCATCCCAATAAGAGTTCATAAAACAAGCCCCAAATATAAATAAAGAATGTGTCAGCAAGCGCTGTGAGTATTTGTTGAATTTATCTAAATTTCCATACTTGTGAAAATATGTGCGTGTTTGATGCTCATTATGCATTTCTTCTCCTTGGCAAGGCACTCTAGGATTGGATTAATTTTATATTATAAATAAATAAGAAAATGGTCAACTACAACTAACTATAACTAAAATTACTGAAGAAAACAACAGTTGAACTCCAGCATTTGGTTCCAAATACAAATAGCATTTTAGCTTGCACGAGGCTGGATTATAGCTTCCCAGGCGAATGATACTGCTTGAGACATCATACCTCCGGTATTGGAAATAATGGCTCATCTCACTTCCTTCTCCTCACCTTCCTTCACTCAGAGCAATAATGTCATGGAACAAAAAGAAAAAAGCTGAACAGCGGCAGCACTCACTCTCACATAAGGTGCACCTCAGCAACATCCGAGGTCTGCACTCGAACTTTGTCGCAGTCCATCACCACCTTGAGACTGAGAAACCAGCACTTTTGTTCCTTACGGAGACGCAGATCGGATGTCCGTCGGACGTGGCGTACCTTTCTTACCCAGGATTTACCCTGGAGCCTATGTACGCCCGTGATGACATCTGCTATCAGCGTCTCCGTGACCTTGAAGACTCTAACTACTCAGTGCTATGGGCCCTGGTGGACACAGGTCTGGATAAGATCATCTATGCCTGTGTCTACCGATCGCATAGCGGTGATCTGGAGACAACCAGGCTCACACAGTACCTGAGTGAGGCGGCAGATGTGGCTCAGCTTCGGTACCCCTCCGCCCAACTAGTGTTACTGGGGGACTTTAATGCCCACCACGAGGAGTGGCTCTTCCCATACCAGTGCACTGACCATGCTGGACGAGAGATACGAAATCTTTCGATTGTGTGTGGTGGTGGAGAGCCTGGCCTTGACGTTCAGTTGTCGAAGGATAGACTCGTTTGTGCGGAACACAGTCCATGGCATTTGAAGCATCCTTCGCCAACACCACATCTCGAAAGCGTCAATGTGATCACGATCAGCCTTCCTTAGCGTCCATGTTTCCGAGCCGTAACTAAATATGGAGAACACAAGAGAGTTCACCAGCTTTATCTTTATCTTGCGAGATATGTAACGGTCTCTCCAGATTCGTTCCCTGTGTTGCTGATGGTAGCGCCCAGGTAAATAAACTCATCTACCTTTTCGAGGGACAGGGCACCTGTGATGTGGAGTGAGTTGGTGCGGTCTACCACCATAACTTTGGTTTTGGAATGGTTGATGTTAAGACCAAATTCCATGCTGATCTTTTCAATCCTCTCCAGCAGCCTTACCATTTTAGGTTCGTTAGCCGCTAATAGCGTTGTGTCGTCTGCGTAACGGAGGTTTGTAATTCTAGTGCCACCTACAGTGACACCTCCCTCCCAGTTCTCAAAAGTTCGCCGGATGATGATACTCTCCATACACGTTAAATAGATTGGGGGATAAGATGCAACCCTGGCTTACACCTTTTTCAAACCAAGAGGGCTCCGATGACGTCCTTTCGACCTTCATAACGCCCTGGTTGTTTTGGTAGAGTGATTGGATCAGCAAAACCAGGTGCTTAGGTACTCTGAGTTCTTTTAATACTTTCCACAGATCCGACCAGATGACACAGTCGAAAACTTTACTATAATCAATAAAACACAAGATGACAGTAGTGTTGAATTCGTAGGCCTTTTCGATCAGTTGGCGAATATTTAAGATTTGTTCCCGACGTAGGCGGTATATATCTCTTAATTCAGGTCCAGTGATAGGAACTCCAACAAGCTTGCCAATACTGCACATGGTTTGAATAAGGTTACTTGTATTCTCGCTATCTGTCACTGGAATAATACGGATTTCCATACCGGCTGAGCGTGATTTAAATTGGAGAACATGATCTATTTTTCTAAGGTTTCTATGTGGCAACATTGCTCCTGCAACTTATTTTCTCACATCTTCAAAATTAGTATTCATAAAGGACAAAGATCGTTCAATCTCTGTATATGTCTCACAGATTTTGGCATTCGACTTTTGTAACTTAGCATTTTGTGATTTAATCTCGCGTATATCTGCCACATTAGGGAGGATTGTTCTGTCAGCTTCATAGAGGCTACTGTCTTGGTGTATATGTTGGTAAACACCATCCCCACTCGGTGGTGAATTGCCGGGTCTAAGGCGTTTGTTCCTGCTGGTGACGTATTCACTTCCTGCCGAGGTAATATCCGGTTCTGATTGCGTTTCATTCAAATTGACGCGCTGAGACTTTGGCGGAGCACCTGAGGCCTTAGTGCGAGTTTTTACTTACGCTCAATCGCGTTAACATAAACGTCAATTAGTATTGAAATTAGATAAGCACCGTCTGGGAACGGTAAGGAGAAACCTCTTTTTAGGGTTCCGTAGCCAAATGGCAAAAAACGGAACCCTTATAGATTCGTCATGTCTGTCTGTCTGTCTGTCTGTCTGTCCGTCCGTATGTCACAGCCACTTTTTTCCGAAACTATAAGATGTATGCTGTTGAAACTTGGTAAGTAGATGTATTCTGTGAACCGTATTAAGATTTTTACTCTAAAATAGAAAAAAAACAATAAATTTTGGGGGTCCCCATACTTGAAACTGGAACTATTTTTTTTTCCATCAAACCCGTGGTATCTATGGAAAGGTCTTCAAAAATGATATTGAGTTTTCTAATATAACTTTTTTCTAAACTGAATAGTTTGCGCGAGAGATACTTTCAAAGTGGTAAAATGTGTCCCCCCCCCGTAACTTCTAAAATAAGAGAATGATAAAACTAAAAAAAATATATGATATTCATTACCATGTAAACTACCACCGAAAATTGGTTTGAACGAGATCTAGTAAGTAGTTTTTTTTTTAATACGTCATAAATCGTAAACCGCAATGTGCCAAGTACGGAACCCTTCGTGCGCGAGTCCGACTCGCACTTGGCCGGTTTTTTTTGTTTACATTTTGACGGGTGTGTTACGTCACCATAAGATATCCTTTACGTTATCACGAGTACGTTCGTTAAAAAACTCGCAATAAGGCCTCTGACATAGTAAACGCGTTTCGTAGGCCGTGTTCGTAGCAGATATGATGTTCGTAGTTGTCCGTAGCGCGTAGCACTTAGCAACTCAGTGGCGTTCTGATGACGTCAGCCGCTCGTAGCGGCTCGCAAAGTCGATGTTCGCTGCTACTTGGCGCCGTGGCGCGTAAGTCCGGCGCACGGTAGCTCTTCACTATCGCTTCACACGACGCGGGTTCAAATCCTAGCCAATCGCAGTAGTTTCAAAAACACGATTTTAGTAGGTAGTGCGAGAAATATCTGTATCTCTCTCTAGTTACGCCCAGTGGGTGTAAATGACAGGCTTAGGCGCCAGAAGAGTGACAAGGAATTTAAATATCACAAGAAGCACCAACGTATTATAAAGTAAGTAAGTATAAAGCTGAAGAAATTGTTTGTTTGATTGTTCGCTAATCTCAGGAACTACTGGTTGGAATTGAAAAATATTGTTGTGTCGGATAGTCTATTTATCGAGGAAGGTTATAGGAGCGGCGCATAAATGAAAAAAATTGAGAGCTTCCGTTGCGTGCGCTGCGTAAACGGTTTAAGTTACGCAAATATCATGTATGATGGAATTGTTCCTTTATAGAAGCTGTAAAAAAAAGTCCGTGTCAGCATATGCCTATCTTTTGAGATTGACTCACTATAACCTTTTTTATGGTAATCAAATTTGTTCGCAATTAATGCATTATTTGTGAAGGGGTTTTATAAACATATAATACTCGTATTAATACTTATCCAAATAAATATGTTATTAATCACAAGTATTTAATAATATTACAAAGAGGTAAAGTTTGTGAGTTTGTGACGTCGTAGGGGGTAATCTCTAGATCAACTGAACCGATTTTGAAACTATCATAGTTAAGTCACAATAGCAGCTTTTGTGTTCTAAATTTTAATTAGATCGCAGATAAACAAAAGTTGGTTACATTCGTATTGTAGTATTAATTCTTATTCAAATAAATAGTTCAACAAATTGGTAGGTAGGGTAGGTATAGGTAGTAAGGGTAGGTAGGTAGGAGGTAGGTAGCCAGTTAACGGGACCGAAGCCGCGGGGGTCAGCTGGTAGTTAATAAGTTAAAATAGGTCAAATCTGTTCCAAAACTGTATTGGGGCACGTAACTGTAACTGTATTGCAGTCGGGGTGCTCGTAGTCTTTTGGCGACTACCCCTAGAGTGTATATAAAAAAAACCGGCCAAGTGCGAGTCGGACTCGCGCACGAAGGGTTCCGCACCATTTTCGTAAAAAACGGCTTAAAATCACGTTTGTTGTATGGGAGCCCCCCTGAAATATTTATTTTATTTTGTTTTTAGTATTTGTTGTTGTAGCGGCAACAGATATACATCACCTGTGAAAATTTCAACTATCTAGCTATCACGGTTCATGAGATACAGCCTGGTGACAGACAGACAGACAGACAGACAGACAGACGGACCGCGGAGTCTCAGTAATAGGGTCCCGTTTTTACCATTTGGGTACGGAACTCTAAAAAACAGAGACGCGAAGGGATGGCAGCCCCCGCTGCTAACCTCTGCAGCAACGCACGGGCTCCTATCCTTTGTTACGTAAGGGTTACACTGCCCGAAGCGCCGAAGAAGTTGCAGAAGCAACTTAAAAGTGTTTCTATATCGATATTTAGGACATTCAATACTCAGTACTTCGAAATTTTGAAAATATTTTTATTTATTTAATTTAATTTAATAAATTTGATATAAGGACTAAATTGAATTAGGTTAAGGTGCAGCGGGGGTGGCCCTTGGGTGGTCATGTGTAAATATCATTATGTGTATATAACATTATGCCTTATAAAAATATGCTCATCATTATTATTATACCAACAGTATTTATGTCAACATACACTATGACAAAACAATTATGCCAAATACTTTAAAGCATAATGATCATTATGCTTAATTTCGTTATGCCTATTTATTTATATATGCTTTATTGTAGGTACACCAAGTAAAAACATAGGAAAGGAAACTTAAAACTAAAAGACATACAATGGGCGGCCTTATCGCTTACCGCGATCTCTTCCAGGCAACCTGGAATGGACAGTGATAGCCTGGACATGAAATGGGGTTGACAATACAATGAATACACAAATACATACATACGTTATATAATAGATACATAAATACATACATACTAAATATATATATATAAGCAATGAAAGTAAATGTTGACTAACGACAATCACAGTGACAAGTAATGGTCTTTTACGAGTATTTTAAATACAGGCAATGACTGGGCGCGTTTTATTGGCCAATGTAAATTATGGGAATACATTTTATGCTTATCATTAGTAAATCCAAAAATAGACACGATAGCGTCCACGTCGCGGCGATAGCAACAGTACATTAATTAACTAACTGCAGTAACTGTATTCATTATGAGTTTTATTATTATAGCTTAGATACCTACCTACAGTCGTCCTTTATTTATTTCTGCTAAGTATTTCAATATTAGATTTGGAATTTGGACGCGACATAGCGCATAAGGTAGACATAGAAACTATGTTTTTACTGTGTTATGCTCAACGATCTGCTCCCACGAGTCCTTATATAGTTACTTTGGTCATATGACCCGGTGGCTATTAAATAAACTGGTAGTAGTGGGCAAAGTAGACGGAAAAAGACCGAGCTGCCATTTATCTACACGGTTGTCGGACTTAATCAAGGTGATAACAGGACTCACTGTGACTATAATGACCTGAAAAGAGCCGAAGACAGAGTAGCGTGGGAGCAGCTCGTCAAAGCTTTTGCAGGACGGGTACGACCTTCAGAAATAATAAATAGAAGATTAATTCTGCTATATTCCTACTTATGTAAGGGTCTGGGTGCAGCTCAATAACAGTATGGAGCGACTACCTACCTCCACAACCACAGACATGTCTTAGATATGAAAAAAAAGGTTTACCTTAATTTATTTTTAACCTTCTTAGCCGCCAAAGTTCTTAGCCTCCGGCATATCAAAAATCAAAAAATAAAAAGAGATCAAAAAAAAAATTGGCTATTCGAAGTATGCATGCTATGCCACAGATAATATAATTGTGGCATATAGATGCCTCATCCCATACAAAGAAACCGTGCCGACGTAACTAGCGTTTTACGTCTGATTAAGCTTTTTATTTTTATAAGAACATCGATCGCATTCGGTTCCGTTCCACGGATATAGATGATGTTAGCAGCGACTTGCAAGTAAAAGGGTTTACTCGGTTCGTGAACACTTATTTTTTAAATACAGCTACGATTTGTTTTATAGTATATTTTTGCACGTTTTTACAGTTTAACTGTACCAAAATGTGATACAAAACAAATTTGAAAAATCTAGTGTATGCCTCAGAAATTTTAAACCGCGCCATCTATTGTAATCAATTTTAAATTATCAATTCAAATAATCTTTAAAATGTGATTTGAGAGCCTAATATTCCTTAATTTTGTGCTTAGGAGAGTTAATTAAACAAGAACATATTTTTTATGATCGTCTCTAGAAAATCTTAATATTTCACAAAACTCAGTAACAAATCAAAGCTTATCACGCCATCTAGTGCAATTTATTTGAACCAAATTTTTTTTCTTCGGTCGGGTGCCCGTGGCGACGCAGATGAGATCGCGGGCAACAACGAGTTTTCCTTAAAAAGTATAAGTAGGTATGTTTAGGAACCTATTCCACGAATTTTTGGAAAGAGAGGTCCAAAAATTCGTACAATATGTTCTTGTTTTCCCATGGAATACATGGGAAAAAAGGCGTGAGTTTGTGTATGTTTATGTGTGAAATTGTTCGCATGTTTTTAAAAGACAATCTCTGAAAGTACTGATTCGGTTAAATTCTAACTCAGAGAGACACTATCGGATTGCTGAATGTCATTAGGTACGAGTAAGTACTCATTAGCTTTATATCCCAGGCATATGAAGGGCTCATAAATATGGGATAGGACATGAGACCAAAGCCGCGGCATAAGCTAGGTTATATTATTGCGTTGTATTAAGGTACGTATTTAATTTAATTTCTGATACTATAGTGTTTTAAATCATTTGTGTCTTATCACTTGTAGGTAATTGGAATTTTGTAGTTTTGTTTATCAATCAAAATTTAAGACCAATTATATCCATACGGCTGTTTTTAGCTACAGCAATTTCCTTTCAGTTCAACTACTTGTTGTAGTAGAACAAGTTAATATATTTTTCAATACAGTTGTTCAACATGGCGTAGGTACTTTCAGAGGCTATAAATATGATTCGAAAATTAAATGTTTTGCTCACGCATCTTTCTATTAGGCGGTCGTGACTTTTGTTTACGAGCTCGATCATTACTTTTGCAGTTGAGTTTTAAATTTATAAGTCAGTTTTAAAAAAGTTTAGTAGCAAGGAGTTTTCTTACATAGAAAAAAATCGGATAGATTTTATACGAGAAAAAAATTAAGAAGTCTTTCAAATATTTGTTTAATATATTTAATCACGAGTTTTAGTTTAATTATTTTCACATCAAATTTCTCAAAAACCGAATAGGCTGTATGTTGTTTTCGTTGTAAAAAAATATCTCAGTTGCAAAATCGCGCCATTTTCTGAACCATCTTTTTTATTGTGAATAAACAAATCTAATTCTTTGATTTGTTTTTCCCACAACTGTATTGAAAAACGTCGTGTGATACACGGTTGTGTACGTTATTGCAAACGAGCTGTCATTAACAAGCCCGAGCCGAAGGCGAGGGTTTTTAATAACACGACTTTCCATTCTTATATCACAATGTACTATTATTTACTCTTATAATTAAGTAATTCCTACTAAGCAACATATTATTATTTAGGATACCTTGTAATGTACAACCTAATTTTTCACACCATTTGCATTTTTCAAAATGATTCGAGTCTTTTATTGATACCTGGTAAAAATGTTAAATGGTGATTAAAACAAATAGTGAAAACAGTAACGGGCTTTTGTATATTCTATAACCAATAAAGAAACATTCCGATTAGAAAAGTGAGAATTTGAAGTTAATAACTTAACAAGCTCTACTATTAAATATTTTTTAATAAGTTCTCAATTTTAAATTCCCAATTCAGAAGCCGTCTTTACTAACTCATTTCCTTTAAAAAATAAAATATTAACATAAAGCTTCACCTACCTTAAGTGTTCGTAGAAGTTTCAGAAGTAAAGTTTTCAACTTTGGTATAAAACCACTTCACAAGATGAGAGTTCGTAAGTTAGTGTCAATATTGTTGCCAAATATTTAATGTATCACGTGATAGTAATAAGCTGGCGCCCGTACGCCGTGCCTGCATACAACTTACTGAGCCAAACACAAAATGAGATGCAAGTGTTTTGTAGATGTAGCGTATGAATAACAACCATGTCGCAGGATCGTTGGCTAAATTGTATTTATTGCGAAATTCCTAGTATTTTTGTAAAACAACAGGAAAGAGATTTTTTAATTTTATTAGTATTCTTTCGAGGTAATAACAGGCTTTCTGGAACAAAACAGCAAAACTGAGAAACCTCAGTTAATGTCATTTGAGTTCTGAAACCGGGAATGTACTACATAAAAATCGGTAACTTTTCAGTAGTAGGACATACATAATAAAGTTTTCGTGAAAAAAATACCGGACAAGTGCGAATCGGACTCGCGCACCAAGGGTTCCGTACAAACAGCTACATACACAACATAGTTAGGTAAAAATACTGAAGTTCATACAAAATGAAAGCACCGAACATAGCTCTAACGAAAAGAAAATATTTTCTTTTATTTTCTTTCACACAATAGCACAATTTTATTTGAGGTTGGTGCCAAGTAAGCTAGTCCTCTAAATTGTATGAGCGCCTATACAACTCAGAGGACTATCTTAATTGGCGTCAACTATGTATGTACACACACCCCCTTTAATTTTCAACTTTTTTATTTTTTTGGAATTTTACCTTTATTTGTGCTGTAAAACCTTACTATTTACCAAATTGCGTGATTCTAGGTCAACGGGAACTACCATATAGGTTTTCGACTCAAAACCTATAGGTACTTCCGTTTGACCTAGTATTGTACATTTTGGTAAAAAGCAGGTCTTACATCACAAGTAAAGAGAAAATTCCGAAAAATGCAAAAGATAAAAAAATACGGTAAAAATTGGTACTTACCAGTTATCGCGAATATCAAAATTTGTATATCTTTTTATCGTGTTGATTCGTGACCTTAATTTTTAAGGTTCCGTGCCCAAAGGGTAAAAACGGGACCAATAGGGTCCCGTTTTAGACACCGCGGTCCATCCGTCTGTCTGTCTGTCTGTCACCAGGCTGTATCTCATGAACCGTGATAGCTAGACAGTTGGAATTTTCACAGTTGATGTATTTCTGTAGCAGCTATAACAACAAATACTAAAAACAGAATAAAATTAATATTTAAGGAGGGCTCCCATACAACAAACGTGTTTATTTCGCCGTTTTTTGCGATAATGGTACGGAACCCTTCGTGCGCGAGTCCGACTCGCACTTGGCCGGTTTTTTATACACTTAATAGGGACTATAGACCTCAGTATCTGGTATATATCAACTTGCTAGGTCCACCCGTTCCTGAGAAAATCGGTGGTGAAACACGGATAGACAGACGGAAAAGAGAGTGATCTTATAAGGGTTCCTTTTTTTTACATTTTGAGGTACGGAACCCTAAAAGTGCGTTTTTGCTATGGCAATTTTTTTAAATAACATAATTTGTTTTAAATAACAAATCCTAGTGTTTTAACTTAAATGTGAAAGCGTGATGTTGTGTGTGTGAAGTGTGTGTGTGAATGCGTGTGTGTAATGTATTTATTTTTTTCTACAATAAAGTATGTATATTCTATTCTAGAAATGTGGGCGTCCAAACAAAATGGATCCATTTCTCGTCATTTAAATGCCGAGATATATGCAGTTTTATAAAGTTGAGTGAAAAATTTAATTTTGCGATTGTAATTAATTATTATTAATGCTCAATTATCTACAAGTGCATACAGTAAATAATTTGTTTTTTTTTGTACCACTTGCTCAAAAAAGTGACATTCTATGCCACAAAAAGCGGACATAACAATAGTAATTTTAATCTGTTAAAAACAGGGAAAGAAAATTGTACTGAATATCATTCATCCTCTAGGGGGAGAATGTGATTTAAATTTGGAATACTTACCGAAATTTATACTGAACTACATCTGTGTTTACACCATTGAGTTTGATTATGCAGTTATGATTATTAAATAAAATTGCGAAAACCGACGAGGCCGTATGAGCTTGATGCCTTTGCTTTTCCGACAAAAAAATATTAGTCTAGGAATTTGCCGCGTTTTTGTTTTCTTCAAATACATAAACGTTAAGTTTATTTTACTTTTAATTGTCATTATTTTTAATAAATGCTTATTTCATATTATTATTGTGTTAATTTTTTCGCAAATGGTACGAAAAGAAGAGTATTTTCCTCGGTGATAAAGCTGTCTTAGTCTTGTGTGAACTTAAATCCCTCGCTACACTCAGGACTCGTCTTAAATCCCTCGCTTCGCTCGGGCGTAAACCTTGAGTCCTTCGTTACGCTCGCGATTTAATTCGTCAGCCGCGACAGAAGACACTGCTTTATCCCCTTGGTTAATAATCTACTACTCGTATATATCAAGTTTCTACCTAAGTACCAGACATCTTAAGAGAAAAGTTTAGTAAAAAGGTACCAGGTTTCAATTGTTTTAGAATAAAATAACTAGCTTTTTCCCGTGGCCATTTAATCGGGATGAAAGTAGCTGACACTCAGCGGCTGTGTCGCTCAGTGAATTTCTCGTAATCGAGGCAGAAATTTCAGATATTTGCAGTTACAAACACATAAACATTCAATTTTACATTTTTTTTTAATATTTGTCTACTAAGATTGTTGGTTTTGAATGATTATTTGAATTTGAATGAATATTGATGACAACCTATCATCATTCAAGTTTCCAATCATGCTAAACAAGACTAGGTTTTTCACAAAAATCCTGATGCATAATAGCTGGCATTATTACGTTACGTTGTTATTTTCCAATATTCCAGTTTTTTGCAAAAATCCTAGGAACTTCACGAAAAAAGCACGTTTCCTACTTATCCTGTGACACATTTAAAAGTTTATAGTTTCGTGTTTCTTAAATTATTATATTGTCTATTTTTGGTTAATTTTTCGTAATCATAATCATGCAGCGTAATGCCGCCGCCCGCCGCCTACATACTTTGTGTTAATACCTACAGGCTAATATAACAGGAAAATTATCCAGGATAAATTATTATACCTGGATATATTTCCTGTTTGTCAAAAATAGGTGTCCGTAATTAAGGTTGTATAGAAATTAAGAAACAATGAAAAATTTGTTATTTATACATTTATCTTTGTGTTAGTAAGTAACTGATATCTGATCTCACTGAAGAGATACAGGAAAATAGGTATTTACCAGTTTCTGTAATTCTTTTTTTTTAACCTATTCTAAGATTTATTCCTTTCGCATAACTTCATCATCTGCCTAGCCTTTCCCATTTGTTGTTTGGGTCGGCTTCCAGTCTTACCGGATTCAGCTGGGTACCAGTGTTTTACATGGAGCGACTGCCTATATGAGATCCACAACCCAGTAACTGGGAACACTATACCCCTTGGCAAGACTGGTGTCAGATCTCAAGCTACTGACTACCCGTAACGACTGTCAAAGATCTTCAAATGACAGCCGGGACCAACAGCCTAACGTGCTTGCCGAGGCACGGAGGAAACTCGGTATGTTGAAATGGTCACCTATCCACGTACCGACCTCGGCAAGCGTTGCTTAACCTTGAAGATCGACCCGTGCGGCTGTTATTATTAAGCCACGAGCTGAACAACCTTAACCTTTCGCATAACTTACTAGTCATTATTTTTCACCATGAGTATAGGTTACCAAAAATACAAAAAGAAACATCGTGCAGCCAAGATTTGAACTCGCGTCTACTAGGAACCCGCTTTGGAGTGGCACTCTCTCACGAGTCTGCCACGATATACGATGACTACTATGACGAATTTCAGGGTTAGTTTCGACCGTTAGAACCGGCTCGATACAGACTTTTGTAGTTCTATTTAAGTGAATCTTTGTGACGAGGACCATGCCCTTTCACCTCATAGTTAGATTGTATGATGTTTCATTATTTGCGTTGAAACATAACGCAAACACTTATTGCACATAGCCGTACAGGTGACTATAAACAGTGAATTTAGACCCTTCTTATTGTACATAATATACTGTAAGAATCGTTGAATTAAATTAAATTTTCGATTATCGATTAATAACATCTTAATTCTAAGTATTTATAAACTGATTACGAGTTTAAAGACAGCTTATTTTAATAGAAATTGCGAGATAATAAAATATAGTTTTGTCGTCATTGGGGCTTGCTACCGGGAATTCCCGGTTCAGAAAATTACGGGAAATTCCGTTACTGGTGGCAGAGTTCGGGGATTTACCGGGATTTCATTAGATATTATTCCACGGGAATGTACCTACTGTACTGCCTATTGATAGTATTCTAAAATACTGTGAGGAAAATTGGACTTTTTTATAGTGTAGGTACTAGTTTTGCCAGCGGGTTCACCAGCGTGATATTCGGTAATCATCCCACGTGAACATACTACTGGGATAAAAGGTAGCCTATGTGCTATTCCTCTCTATCTCTCTGTCATACTTTATTTAGATCCGTCCGGCGTGATTGAATAACAAATGTCTATCCATGGGTTTATACAATCTATTTTATTTTTGTTACACTTTTCGCTATTACTAGACAATATTATTATTTTTCTCGAGCGTGTGTTGTGTCCTTTTCACCGCTTATGTTCAAGTTTTATGTTAATCTATTTTCGGTTTTCGGGTAATCTATTCTGGCATAACTTTGTGCATTATAGGTGTCTTACTACAGAACTTGTTCATTATGTAGGTAACACAATTAAAAAGTGAAAAATAACGTCAATTTCAGCAGTTGACGTAAAAAAACCGGCCAAGTGCGAGTCGGACTCGCGCACAAAGGGTTCCGTACCATTATCGCAAAAAGCGGCATAAAAATCACGTTTGTTGTATGAGAGCCCCACTTAAATATTTATTTTATTCTGTTTTTAGTATTTGTTGTTATAGCGGCAACAGAAAAACATCATCTGTAATAATTTCAACTGTCTAGCTATCCCGGTTCATGAGATACAGCCTGGTGACAGACAGACAGACGGACCGCGGAGTCTTAGTAATAGGATCCCGTTTTTACCCTTTGGGTACGAAACCCTAAAAACGAAGAAACAAAAACAGGCATACCGACTTCCAAAATTCAATTATTTTTTCACTTTGTAGTCGTGTTTTTTTTTTGAATTCGGTTGTATTTTTTTGTGAAAAGTTTTTGTTCTTTAAATATACTGGAATTACCTAATAATTGAAATATATAAATATTATATAGGTAAATAGTCTCACTATAACATAAAGCTAGCTAACCATATAAATTGTAACATACCTACATAGCATCACGCCTATATATTCCCCAATGGGTAAAGCAGAGGTGCACCTACTTTATATTATCATTATTTTTATTAATTTTATACCTAATTCATAATTAAATAAGTAATATTATGTTTTTCCCCATTAATTAATCAGTATTATGTCTAATTTAATAATAATAAACGTTGTCGGTAAGAGTTTGTCCTGTGCGATAAGACCGCCCATTGTTCACTTGTTTTTGTAAATGTTTGTCCTGTATGTTTTTGTGGTGTACAATAAAGTATATAATAAATAAATATATTTTAATCAGCAAAGTCCCCCGCCGCGTCTGTCTGTCTGTCCGCGATAAACTCAAAAAGTACTGAACGGATGTTCATGCGGTTTTCACTGATAGACCCGTAAATGAGCCAGGAAAACGAACAACAAAAATAAAATAATTAACCACGAAGTTATCGGTTGTTTCCAAGGCAAATATTTATTGATATGATTAACCTCTAGACTGCACATTTAACAGGATGTGAAGTCATTAATACGATAAGGATTAATTCAACTGCACCATCGCGTGTCCTGCCACGATTTGAACAGAATTATTTTTAGAATACAATCAAAATAGGTCCCACTAGCTGCCGCCTGGGGCTATCTTTATAATTTATAGCCTATATGTTATTCTGATGTATACGTTATATTTCTGTTAAATTTCGTCAAAACTCGTTCAGTAGTTTTTGCGTAAAAGAGTAACAAACCTCCATCCATCCTCACAAACTTAAACGTTTATAACAGTAGTAGGATATTTGGCAAAAATCACAAACAGGATAAATTGCTATTGTTTTACACCATTTCTGTGGTTTAGACACAGAATAAATAATAGCACAAGTAGTTTAGGTTAAAAGTGTTGTGGAAAGAATTTCCTCGAAAAGACAGCATAACTTCACGCCTGTTTTGCCCGAATGAGTAGGCAGAGGTGAAAAGGACACCAACATTTTATATCCACACTAATCTAATCTAACTAATATTTTAAGACGACGACTAACGCCAACGACCTTGAGGGAACAAAATGCGCACTTGTTTCACACCCGCGCGACCCAAAATTTAGTAGTTTTTTGTACTATCCTTATTATTCTATGACTTTAAAAAAAAAAAAGCTTCAGATCAAAATGTAGATAGTTAAATTGTCTTTGAGATGGTGTCGATTTCATTAAAATACACCAAGCGGTTTTGGTGCGATTGTCGTGTTTTTGTCCGTTTTAGAAACTATAAACTTAACAAATTAATTACACTATGTTATACGAATAAAACTCAAAATTCGCTCAGATGAAATTATTAAAAAAGTGGTCTAATAAAACATATATTTTTCCAATAAATTACGACTAGCCGTTTAGACGTGATTCTCATTTTAAAATCAGCTTCTCAAGGGAATCGGCGCCTTAAATGCGAAATTTTGGATGGATGGATGGATGTTTGTTACTCAATCACGCCAGAACGGCTGACCGGATCTTTTTTGGGACAATCCCACCACACTATTCCCAAACCACTGCAACTCCTGAAAGCCAGAATCAACAGTGGCGACCACCAGAAAAGCGCCGAGGCAATGAAGCTCGACGAAGTGTCGGAGAATGAATTTAACTGTCTTGGAGCCCGCAACGAAATTAATCAGAAAAGAATAATGGAGGAGTTTGAAAAAAAATCTTGGCGAAACTTGGCAAAGAGATAGATAGTCTGGAATAGCACATAGACTACACTACACTTTGCATCTCGGTAAACCTATTGTTCCCCTGTGATAAGAAAACACGTTACAAGCGGGGGAAGCCACTGGCTGAATTATTAAAAAGGCGAAAGTAACAAAACAATTTAACATACCTCAAAATCAAACCACTACAAAGCGAAAAATAACTTTCTTTTCCGAAGTCGGTGTCGAAAAATGAAAAACAATAGGTGAATAAGACACCGACTTCGGAAAAGAAAGTAATTTTTCGCTTTGTAGTGTTTTGCTTTGGAAGTCGGTTTAATGTTTTTGTGAAGAAGTTTTTTTCTTTATCTCTTTTGAGTTTTGGTAGGTACCTCCAATTACCATGGCAATCAATTACAGCCAAAGTACATTTCATGATGATTCCAAAAAAAACCCAAAAACGACTAGGATATATTTTTTTATTTGAGAGTTTCAGTGCATACCTTCCGGCTTCATCATCAGATCACTTCGATGGTACCATTTTCATTAGAACCATTTATATATAAGTGTTTGCTCTTTCGTCTGTGCCGTCTTCCTAATCGGACGTGTTAGCTAATTTTTACTTCAATATTTTTCCACCTTACCGGTTTAGCACTCGAATATATTAAATGAAATGAAATGAAATTTATTTATTTGCAAGAATATAGGTACTTACATAATAGCAAGGTAAAATAATTTTAGTCTCACTATATTCGACTTTTCAGTCGTGCAAATATTTCAAGTAGGTAGGTACATGCATAATATCATGAAATTACATCAATGTCACAGATCATTAGTCATACACATCATATCTTAATAAAATTAAAATTAACAGTCACGCTTCATTAATATTAATTGGGCACATTATATAACTAAATTAAATTAAATTATTAGATTATATGTCACAGTATACAGTTCAACAATTCATTGATCAATTCTATAAATAATGTCAATAATTATAATAATAAAAATATAATAATCTAAAGTGTTCATTTGTCCATATCTAAATCATGGCTGTTTAAAATTTAAATAATCATCTATTGAATAAAAACATCTGTCACAAAGCCAATTGTTTAAAGTTCTATTAAATTCTAAATTATTCATTTTTCTAATTTTTTCCGGTAGTTTATTATAAATTTTTACCCGCATGGTGTAGCATATTACTTATGTTACTGGCCTTAAGACGACGACCAACGCCAACGACCTTAAGGGAACAAAACGCGCACTCGTTTCACACCCGCGCGACCCAAAATTTTGTAGTTTTTTGGTACTTTCCTTCTTATTCTATGACTGTCAAAAAAAAAGCTTCAGATCAAAATGTAGATAGTTAAATTATCTTTGAGATGGTGTCGATTTCATTAAAATACACCAAGCGGTTTTGGTGCGATTGTCGTGTTTTTGTCCGTTTTAGACATAACTTTACAAATTAATCACACTATGTTATACGAATAAAACTCAAAATGTGCTCAGATGAAATTATTATGAAAATGGTCTAATATAACATATATTTTTTCCAGAAAATTTCGACTAGCCGTTTAGACGTGATTCTCATTTTAAAATCAGCTACTCAAGGGAATCGGCGCCTTGCTATCTGTGTAGTAAAGTGTTAGCTAAAGCCCGACCTTGGCAAACGCGGAGTGTCTGTGCGAGTGGTACATACTGTGACAAAATAATTGTCGTCCTTGTCTTGCGCGCTCGACGGTTGAGTGCCTGGCGGCTGGCTGCTTGCTGTATGGCAGCGCCGGCGGCAGTGTGAACAAACATTCTGTTACTTCCTAAACGAGCGCCGAAGAATATTACTACGTTCCTTACGCAGCCACCCTTCGAGCACAAGTATTGTGTCTGTCAGATACTGATGTAAACCTATAGGGGAATACGAATAAGACCCCACCTAATTATGTTTAACAACGAGTCAAGAGGACCAGAGAGGATATGGATGATTCTCTCTCCAGGCAACTGCATGAATTTAAAGAAAAGATAAGTTAGATGATGTCTCTCTTTTCAGTTAAGGCGCCGATTCCCTTGAGTAGCTGATTTTACAATGAGAATCACGTCTAAACGGCTAGTCGTAATTTATTGGAAAAAATAAATGTTATATTAGACCATTTTCTTAATAATTTCATCTGAGCAAATTTTGAGTTTTATTCGTATAACATAGTGTAATTAATTTGTAAAGTTATGTCTAAAACGGACAAAAACACGACAATCACAACAAAACCGCTGGGCGTATTTTAATGAAATTGACACCATATCAAAGACAATTTAATTATCTTCATTTTGATCTGAAGCTTTTTTTTTAAAGTCATAGAATAATAAGAAAAGTACAAAAAACTACTAAATTTCGGGTCGCGCGGATGAGAAACGAGGGCGCGTTTTGTTCCCTCAAGGTCGTTGGCGTTAGTCGTCGTCTTAATCAGGGAAAGGAGATGTCAAAAATTTCCACTACTCTGAAGGAAATTCAGCTATCAAATGCCAGTATTGAGAGTTCAATAGCTTTTCTTACCGCACAAAACGATGAATTCAAGAAAAAAATTCACCAATTAGAGATCGAGGCGAAGAAGGACAAGGAATATATAGTTACATTGGAGAACAAAATTGAGGACATGCAAATTGGCAGTAGAAAATCAAACTTTGTAATAAAAAACGTTCCGAAAAAAAATAACGATACCAAGGACGATCTTATAGATATGACTCTATTCCTGTCGCAAAGCATCGATTGTAAAATTATTAAATACGATATTAAGGATTATATATGGGCGCACGGTTGGCGCAGTGGTTGAGCGATTGACTGCTGCGCTGCGTGTCGCGGGTTCGATTCCCGCACGGAACAAATATTTGTATGACCTACAGATAGTTGTTCCGGCTCTGGGTGTTGTGTATGTGAGTTTATATGTTTGTTAGACCAAGTTACGCTAAGCTACGTCTTCAAAGAAATTTCAGCAGGTGGCGATGGCAACTTTGGACCGGAGTTAATGGAGGCAGATGGCCCGGTTAAGGGGTCCAGCGACCACGATCATCAGTAATGAGGGACCTATTGAAAAAGAGAGAGAGAGAGATACCTATTACTACTAGACCATTTTCTTAATTATTTAATCTGTAAAACTTTTAAATATATTGAGATAACATGGTGTACTTAATTATTTTGTAGAATTAATTTTAAAAGGTCATGGTGAATGAACATGTAACACCCACTCCTATCAAGATCGGAGACTCTACACTCGAAGTTGTAGACGATTATGTCTACCTGAGACAAATGGTCCAGTGGGTAGGTCTAACTTCGAGAAAGAGATTAACCGTCGTATCCGACTCGGCTGGGCGGCATTCGGGCAGTTGCGCGGTATCTTCTCGTCCAATTTACCGCAGTGTCTCAAAACAAAAGTCTATCTACACTAGTCGTGTGTGTTGCTAGTGATCACCTATGGAATCGAGACGTGGTCGCTCATAATGGGGCCTTATGAGAAAGCTTAAAGCCACCCAAAGGGCCATGGAGAGGGCTATGCTCGGAGTTTCCTTGCGTAATCAGAAGAATTGCGAAACTTAAGTGGCAATTGGCAGGGCTCATTGCTTGCAGAACAGATGACTGATGGGGCAAAGTTCTGGAATGGCGACCGCGAACCGGAACACGATGCGTTGCAAGGCCTCCCACCAGGTGAACCGATGGCCTGGTGAAGGTTGCGGGGATTCGCTGGATGCGGGACGGACTGGTCAATGTGGCGACGCTTCGGGGAGGCCTATGTCCAGCAGTGGACGTCTTTCAGCTGATATTTTGATGAAATAATAATTAATTATGTATTTTGGTGAACGGGTTTTTTTTTAAATCAATGAAGAGTTGGTCCCTCAAAGCCTTCTTACTAATATTATAAATGCAAAAGATTGGATGGATGGATGTTTGTAACTCAATCATGCCACAACGGCTGAACGGATCTAGATAAAGTTTAGCAGAGAGATAGATAGGAATAGCACATAGGTTATCTTTTGTCTCAGTACGTGGATAATTTCCAAATATAACGCGGGCGAACCCGCTCGCAAAAATAGTACCTACAATTTAAATACGTCCAATTTTCCTCATAATATTTTAGGATATTTTCAATACAAAGTACAGTAGGTACATTCCCGTGGAATAATATCTAATGAAAGCCCGGTAAACCCCCGAACTCTGCTACCAGTAACGGAATTCCCCTTTATTTTCTGAACCGGGAATTCCCGGTAGCAAGCCCCAATGACGACAAAACTATATTTTTTTATCTCGCAATTTCTATTAAAATAAGCTGTCTTTAAACTCGTAATCAGTTTATAAATACTTAGAATTAAGATGTAATTAATCGATAATTTAATTTAATTCAACGATTCTTACAGTATATTATGTACAGTAAGAAGGGTCTAAATTGCAGTCGCATCTCACTGTTTATAGTCACCTGTACGGGTATGTGCAATAAGTGTTTGCGTTATGTTTCAACGCAAATATTAAAACATCATACAATCTAACTATGAGGTGAAAGGGCATGGTCAACGCCACACGAAGATATATACTTACTCGTTTCACTTAAATAGAACTACAAAAGTCCGTATCGAGCCGGTTCTAACGGTCGAAACTAAGCCTGAAATTCGTCATAGTATTCATCGTATATCGTGGCAGACTCGTGAGAGAGTGCCACTCCAAAGCGGGTTCCTAGTAGTCGCGAGTTCAAATCTTGGCTGCACGAAGTTTCTTTTTGTATTTTTGGTAACCTATACTCATGGTGAAAAATAATGACTAGTAAGTTATGCGAAAGGTTAAGGTTGTTCAGCTCGTGGCTTAATAATAACAGCCGCACGGATCGATCTTCAAGGTTAAGCAACGCTTGCCGAGGTCGGTCAGTGGATAGGTGACCATTTCATCATACCGAGTTTCCTCCGTGCCTCGGCAAGCACGTTAAGCTGTTGGTCCCAGCTGTCATTTGAAGATCTTTGACAGTCGTTACGGGTAGTCAGTAGCTTGAGATCTGACACCAGTCTTGCCAAGGGATATAGTGTTCCCAGTTACTGGGTTGTGGATCTCATATAGGCAGTCGCTCCATGTAAAACACTGGTACCCAGCTGAATCCGGTGAGACTGGAAGCCGACCCAAACAACAAATGGGAAAGGCTAGGCAGATGATGAAGTTATGCGAAAGGAATGCATCTTAGAATAGGTTAAAAAAAAAGAATTACAGAAACAGGTAAATACCTATTTTCCTGTATCTCTTCAGTCAGATCAGATATCAGTTACTTACTAACACAAAGATAAATGGGTCGTGGGGCTTTTGGGACCGGGACCGCGGTCCCAAATTCCACCTATAAATACATTCATTAGTTTTAGTAGTATTTTGGTACCACAAGAAAAAAGAAGTTAAAGTACAGTTAACAAAATAGATGATATAAAATATTTTTAATTAACAGTTGCATGAATATCAGTGTCGGTACAACATAAAGGGTAATGTTATTTAATTGCACTTATAAAAGGATAGTTGTAGCTATAAAGTATAATAAAAATATATCAATCATGTATAAGAGAAGAGAGAGATGTATGTATGAAGCGAATATGAAGAATATGATATTCGCGGACGTAGATGTGTGGGAGAGAGATACTTTCCCACACATCACATTATCACACAGTGCTGCAGGATGGCTCTTAAACAGCTTAAGAACAACAAGGCGCCGGGTGATGAAGGAATTACGGCCGAACTATTGAAGGCGGGTGGAAAACCAGTACTTAAGGCCCTTCAGAAGCTGTTTGAGTCCGTCATACTCTAGGGGAAACGCCACTGGCATGGTGCGGGGGGTGTAGGTACACTTTTCAAGAAGGATGACTATGCCCTATTGAAGAACTATAGGTCCTTTTCCCTTCTTAGCCATGTCTACAAACTGTTTTCAAGAGGCAACACAAATCGTCTCACGCGCAGGTTTGACGATTTCCAGCCTCCCGAACAAGTCAGATTCCGTAAAGGCTTAATTAAACACCGTATACGACATACATACGCTGCGGCAGGTTATACAAAATACCGAAGAGTACGACCTGCCTTTCTACTTAGCGTTTGAAGACAACGAGAAAGCCTTCGATTCGATCGCGACTTGGGCTGTACTGCAGTCTCTCCGGTGCCGAATCGACTATGGGTACATCGAAGTGTTGAATTGTTTGTGCAAAAACGCCACCGTCTCAGTTCGTTTGCAGGATTAGACCTCAGAACCTATCCTTCTGCAGCGAGATGTGAGACAGGGAAACGTCATTTCACCGAAATTGTTCACCGCTGCTCTGGAGGTTTTCTTCAAGGTTCTGGATTGGAGAGGGCTAGCCATCAACATCAATGGTGAGAACATCAAGCACTTTCTGTTTGCCGACGCAATAGTGGTCAGGGCTGACACCATGCAGGTTCTCAGTACAGTGCGTGATGACCTCAGTAAAGCTTCCGAAAGATTGGGTCTTAAAATGAACATGGACAAAACCAAGGTGATGTTGAATGCGCATGTTACACCCACTCCTATCAAGGTTGGAGACTATACTCGAAGTTGTGGATGACTATGTCTACCTGGGACAAACGATCCAGTTGGGTAGGGTCAACTGTCGAATCTGACTCGGCTGGGCAGCGTTCGGAAAGTTGTGCGGTAACTTCTCGTCCAACTTAACACAGTGTCTCAAGACGAAAGTCTATGACCAGTGTGTGTTGCCAGTGATGACCTATGGCTCTGAGACGTGGTCGCTCACAATGGGCCTCATCTGAAAGCTTACAGTCACCTAAAGGGCAATAGAAGGGCTATGCTCCGAATATCCTTGCGTGATCTAATCAGAAATGTAGAGATCCGCAAGAGAATCAGGATTACCGACATAGCCCGAAGAATTGCCAAACTTAAATGGCCACTGCCATTTGCATCTTGCAGGGCACATTGCTCGCAGAACGGTTGGCCGATGGGGCAGAAAAGTTCTTGAGTGGTGACCGCGAACCAGAAGACGTTGTGTTAGAAGTCCATCCACAAGGTGGACCGATGACCGAAGGTAGTGGGAAGCCGATGGATGCGGGACGCACGGGACTGCCTATGTCCAGCAGATGATGATGATGATGAATGATATACATATATAAATATTATATATTGTGTTGTAATTATATTTCGTAATGAGTATCTTATTTTTAGATTTACTTCTAGAAGCCTACCATTTTGAAATAAAATAAATATTTTATTGTTTTATAAAAATAGTTTATATATTTTTGGTTGACCGTACTTTCCCAAGACATAACGTTGTTTTTTTTATTTCTGGTCCCAAACTACTACTCAAAAATAATATTGTATCTGAAAGGGGAATCTGGGACCGCGGTCCCGGTCCCGAAAGCCCCACGACCCAGATAAATGTTTAAATAACAAATTTTTCATTGTTTCTTAATTTCTATTCAACCTTAATTACGGACACCTATTTTTGACAAACGGGAAATATATCCAGGTATAATAATTTATCCTGGATAATTTTCCTGTTATATTAGCCTGTAGGTATTAACACAAAGTATGCAGGCGGCGGGCGGCGGCATTACGCTGCATGATTATGATTACGCAAAATTAACCAAAAATAGACGATATAATAGTTTAAGAAACACGAAACTATAAACTTCTAAATGTGTCACAGGATAAGTAGGAAACGTGCTTTTTTCGTGAAGTTCCTAGGATTTTTGCAAAAAACTGGATTATTGGAAAATAACAACCGTAATAATGCCAGCTATTATGCATCAGGATTTTTGCGAAAAACCTAGTGTACAGTTCACGTACAGGCAAATTGCTTACGCCGCGACCTACTTTTAAATACTCGTTTTTATTTACTTTATTATTATATTTAGTTAGTTGACCAATAGCTGCCGTAGCGCTATAATCGCGGATTAGCATCCAACTTAACTTTCGTGTAACTTTTACGAATAAAGTTTACTGTGGTGAAATCTGTGGTTTTCGTCAACTCACATCAAACAACTCAACTGTAAGTAACCGGCTACCTCTGAGCCGTACATAAAACTGGTCCTTCGAACCGGATATAACAGGTGCGTATTCTCTCTGTTAACTTTAGCGAATCTGTCTAGCTGGAGTCCCAGAAGAGCGGATCGCGATAGTGGGGCGCTAACGCACTTGATATCCAAAACTTGCGGAAACTTCGCAACTTTGGTGAACTAGTACCTGCGGTGATACAACTCTACTCCACCAACGGTCAAACCAATTACTAATAACCATGGTTCAGAGCGTAACGGAACTGATAAGCCATCAAGAAACAACCTTCAGAGACTTGAAGCTTATTTGCACCAACTACAAGAAGGACAGTCCCACCAGGAAGAACCTGGCATACCTGGAGGAGCGTCTTTCTCGGCTGAACAATAACTGGGAGAAGTTTGTTCACAACCATCAACTACTGGAAGAGTCTGGAGCAACAGACCTTCAATACTTCAACGACGACATTTTCAACTGTACGAAGAAGATGTATGAAGAAGTGCTGCAAGACATGTTGAAACGTAAATCGGAATTGCCGTCTGCATCTGCTGGTAAGACGGAACAACCACCTGCTACGCCTAAGCAAGGTAAGGGACAATCGAAATTTACTTTCGACGATATCCAATTCCACGTACCTCCTCGGGAAGCCAGCGAGTCGGCGGAAAAGCAACAAGTTCTTTTGCGTCAACAATACTGCAACTTTAGAGCGTTCGAACGCACTGTGGAGAAGGTAAAGATAGCATTGGCAGTACCGATGGAAAAATGGGAATTAGAAGACAACTTAAGCACCCTGAAAACTAAATGGGAGCATATCGAAAAGGTAAATTGGGAACTAGACTACCTACTACAAGATGAGGACTCAATTTATCAACAGAAATACAATACAGCAGAAAACTTCTATGATGACCTGAAAAGGAAACTACAACACAACATCTGGAACAATGCACATTATGAGAAATCTACGCCAAAAATTCAAATACCCGATTTCCATGGCAACTATAACCAGTGGTTGACTTTTAGAGACCTCTACCTCGAAAGTGTACACAACAATCCGACACTTTCGAAGGCTCAAAAAATGCAACACTTGAAAACAAAACTGAAGGGTGAGGCAGAGAAACTGGTACAGCATCTTGGCATCAGTGCTGAGAACTATGCATCTTGCTGGGACATGCTGACCCACCGCTACGACAACAAACGGCTGTTATTTACATCATACATGAATACACTCCTGAATCAACCTAGTATTCAGCAACCAACCGCAACAAGCATACGGAAGCTTCATGACGTCATGATGGAGTGCTTGAACGGGCTCAAAAACATCGGGCTGGACATCACCAATTGGGATCCGATCGTGGTCCACCTATTGATTCAAAAACTAGATAGCGTTACGTATAACGAATATATAAAGGAGATCAAACATCCCAGGGAATTTCCCGACCTGGAAGAGTTCGCCGAGTTTTTAGAATCAAAGTTCATGTCACTGGAAGCTCTGCAGGGAAGTAGTCAAAAATTTTCGACATCAAACAAACCATGGAAATCGGAAAAGCAGCCTCATAAGGGATCAGAAAACCGAAATTACAACTATAAGAATAAAACGCAGGGGTCATCGTACTTTAACAAGTCACAAAACTCACCAAAAACCTTCTTCACGACAGCAAAAACATGCCCAATATGCAAAACTAATCACGTATTGATGAATTGCGAACAATTCTTGGCTATGGACACAAACAAACGAAATGACGCAATTCGCAACTTGCATATTTGTAAAAACTGCCTATTCAACCACGGAGAAAAACAATGCAAATCACGAAAGACGTGTAAATTGTGTCATAAGGCACACCATACACTTATGCATGAAGATGTAACAGAACTATCTAGCAACAAACAAGCAACAAGGGAGGACCCATCGTCGACCCTTTCGACTTCCTATGGGGTCAACAACATAACGAACGAACAAAGGGAAGTGTTGTTGACCACTGTACTCCTGAAAGTCAAAACAATTGATGGAAACTTCATCAACTTGAGAGGTCTACTAGACCAAGGCTCTCAAGTGAGCCTAATAACGGAAAACGCGGCACAACGCCTCCGATTACAGCGACGTAAAGTGAGCGCTGTTGTATCGGGCGTCGGAACCCTTAGCGGCAACTGCAAAGGGGCAATGACCTTAGAATGCCAGTCAATACATTCAGACTACAAACTAAACTTTGAAGCATTAATTATGAAAACACTCATAAGCAACTTACCTACCGCATCGTTCCCAATCAGCAACTGGGACTATTTGGAAAACTTAAAACTAGCGGATCCACAGTTCAATCTGTCGGGCCCGATCGATCTACTCTTGGGCGCGGACATCTACTCGGAACTTATCCTAAACGGCGTCATCAGGAGTGAGAGATACCCAGTAGCTCAACAAACGAAAGTAGGCTGGATTCTATGCGGGAATGTAAAGACATTCAACTGCTTGGTAACACTAAACGATTTCGAAAACATGGCAAGATTTTGGGAATCCGAGGAAATTCCAGACAAGTCATCATCAACTAGTGAGGAACAACACTGTGAAGATTATTACAATGCAACAACCACAAGATTGGCGAACGGACAATATGTGGTACAAATGCCTATGAAGCCTAACTACGAAACAAACTTAAACAATGCAAGGTCACAAGCATTAGCACAGTTCCTTCAACTGGAAAGGAAAATGCTAAAAAACAAAGAACTCAGTTACGAGTACAAACGTTTTATGAACGAATACATCGCTATGGGACACATGAAACCAGTCACAGAAGAAAGTAGGGGCCGCGTTTACCTACCTCACCACGGCGTGATGAGAGCTGAGTCCACTACAACAAAACTAAGAGTAGTGTTCAACGCGTCGTACAAGACAAAAGGAGACAGCAGCAGTCTCAATGATCACATGTACTGCGGTCCGAACTTACAAAAGGATATACTGACACTACTAATTAATTGGAGAACGTACAGATACGTCTTTACGGCGGATGTAGAAAAACTTTATCGGTTCATCTGGCTAAACGAAAATCAACAACATCTGCAAACTATAATCTGGAGATCATCCCCTAAGGAACCTCTACAAGATTGGCAGTTGGGCACAGTAACTTACGGAACGAAAAGTGCACCTTATCTGGCAATGCGCACTCTACATAAACTCGCAGAAGATGAAAAAGATACCTATCCGGAAGCTGGAAACGTCCTGAAAAACTACTTCTACATGGACGATTTGGTTTACGGACAGGATACTCTCGACGCATCGAAAACACTGGTCACACAGCTAATTGAGTTGCTGAAAAAAGGAGGATTTAACTTGAGAAAATGGAAAACGAACGAACCGATTATCTTAGAAGACTTGCGAGATGATCAAAAGAGCCGCAATACGAACATCGACTTTAGCCCAGAACAAACAACAAACTCAAAAATGTTGGGCATGAGGTGGAATCAAGACAACGATAGCTTCACATACCAATGGGATCTACCAATCACGAAAAAACTAACAAAACGCGTGCTACTGAGCGAAATAAGCAAGCTATACGACCCACTTGGATTACTATCGCCACTTACAATAAAAACCAAACTTCTGTTCCAAAAAATTTGGATAAGCAAAACAAACTGGGATGAACGCTTACCCGACGATCTCGCTACAGAATGGGAAACAATTAGAAAAGATATCCCTTTTCTAAACAAACTTTCCATTCCACGATGGTTACAATGTCAAGAAAACAATCTAGAGATACACGCGTTTTGCGACGCAAGCGAAAAAGCTTACGCGTGCGTCATTTATAGCCGAGTGAAAACTGAAGCCGGCGAATACAAGACTACACTAATTACTGCAAAAACAAAGGTTGCACCAATCAGCAACAGGATAACTGTACCTAGAATGGAACTTTGCGGGGCCGTTTTACTAGCCAAACTGCTAGAAAAGGTTCGGAACACTCTCAGCACTAAAAAACTACATTTAAGGTGCTGGAGCGACTCCAAGGTCGTTTTAGCCTGGCTGCAGGGCGATATAAACCGATGGGAGAAATATGTAGCTAACAGAGTAAAACAAATAAACAGCATTATCTCAGCAAACTGCTGGAACTATGTGAAGTCAGAAGAAAATCCTGCTGACTGTGCAACTCGAGGGCTTACACCTTTTCAACTCCTAGATTTTAAACTTTGGTGGAATGGACCAGATTGGTTAAAAACAAACATGCCAAAAATTCATCAGGACAATCACCTGACCTACACAACAAACACTGAGTTGCAGGAAATAAACTGCTGCGCAGTCACATACAAGAATTGTGAAATAATTGATACATTACTGAATAAAAACAGTAATTATAAACGCGTAATACGAGTGCTTGGATGGATTGTACGAATAAGCAATATTCGTAAGCAAAAACGCACACTAAACTCAACCAATAAGTTAGCCGACTGCGGTAACAAAAAGGAGGTTATGTGTTTGTCACCACAAGACATTATGGGAGCAACAGAATTGCTCATCAAAAACGTTCAAAATGAAAACTATGGCGACGAAATTGAATGTTTAAAGAAAAATCGACCAATATCAACAAAAAGCAGCTTGCTGAAGTTAACCCCATTCCTTGACGACCGTGGAATACTGCGCGTGAAGGGCCGACTAGGCTACTCAACTTTATCTCCCGAAGCTAAACATCCTATTATTCTTCCGGCTACAGGAAGATTAACGGAGCTTATTATTCAAGAGGCTCATCGCAACACTCTCCACGGAGGCGCCCGACTCACTTTGGCCCATTTACGTCAAACATTATGGGTCATTGGAGGTAGCAGAACAGTCAAGAAGGAGCTACGACAATGCGTCCGATGTCATCGTTTCAAAACAAACCGAAACGTACAACTGATGGCAGACTTGCCAAAGGAGCGTGTAACTCCATCAAGACCGTTCACAAACACAGGCGTAGACTATACTGGGCATGTTGATGTGAAAATCAACAAAGGAAGAGGCGTTAAAACTTGCAAGGCTTACATAGCAATCTTCATATGCATGGTGACCAAAGCTGTGCATTTGGAATTGGTGTCGGACCTGACTACGCAAACGTTCCTCGCCGCATTCAAAAGGATGTGTGCCCGCAGGGGTACACCCAGACACGTATTCTCCGACAACGGAACGAATTTTGTGGGCGCAGCAAAACTACTTCAACAGGAATTTGAGAAACACAATACGTTTAAGAATTCTGAATTCTTCGATGAGATGAGCCACTTACAAATTGAGTGGCATTTCAATGCACCACTTTGGCCAACAGCTGGAGGCCTGTGGGAGGCTGCTGTCAAAGCCATGAAATATCACCTACATCGAGTACTGGGGGAACAGAAGCTTACTTTCGAACAATTCACTACTTTACTAAATCAAATTGAAGCCTGTCTTAACTCTCGTCCGCTGTGCCCATTAACAGAGGATGTCGAAGACCTGGAATATCTAACTCCCGGCCACTTCCTCATTGGTGGCCCCCTACTGTCACTACCACAAGAAGAACAAGATTTTGCTGAGCACGATCTAAGAAACAGATGGAGGCTTGTTGAACAAATGAACGTACACATCTGGAAGCGCTGGTCGAACGAATATCTACATCAACTGCAAACCCGAAGCAAATGGCAGCAACCAAAAGAAAACCTGAAACTAGGAAGCCTAGTATTAGTCAAAGATGAGCACTTACCTCCTGGCCGCTGGGCTATAGGAAGAGTCCAGGAACTACATCCAGGCGCCGATGGTCGAGTACGGGTTGTTACCTTAAAAACAAGGAAAGGGTCACTTAAGCGACCAATAACGAAGCTAGCACCATTACCACTTAAACCCGAAGAACCTAGAGTAAACGAAGAGGAAGAGCAAAGGAGACCTACTCCGGAAACTACAAAACGGGGAGGCACAGCAAAAAATAAAAACAATTGGCTGTCACTAGTTCTCCTAGTCATACTAGCAATGACGGGGCTTGCACAATCAGCGCCAACGAATAACTTGAACTTGAAGGTTACACCTATATCAAGCAATCATCCGATTTACTTCGATGAAGCTGGGCAAATGAAACTAATACATGACGAATGGACCCTATTGGTTTACTACAACTTAACGTCATACTGGCAAGCAAATGGTCAGATCAATGATTATGTGAACCAAATAGATAAACTATGCCAAAGAATATCACATGAGTACACGCCTTGCGAAACAATTGTCGGCCACCTACGTCATGAACTGAGTCACCTAGCCGACTACAACTCTATGCTGCTCACTCAACACTCAAGACCAAAACGAGGTTACTTTGATGGAGTTGGGAAATTAGCAAGAACTCTTTTCGGAGTGCTCGACGCAGACTTTGCCGAAAAGTACGAAAGAGACATACAGAATCTACAATCAAATGATGACTACCTACTACAACTTATGAAAAACCAAACATTAATTGTAGAGGCTGAAAACAACGTTATAAAAAGGAACACAGCCTTTATGGATGAACAATTCAAAACATTGCGCATCTACATGAACCAAACTTGCAGCGAAATCACAAAAATTGTGAACAAGGCGCAAATGCTATTCACAATGAATGACATAAATTCCGCTGCCGTGACGTCAACTCTGATTATAAGTGATCTAAACCGAATATTGGAAATGCTGATAAATACTCTCGCCAACATTTACAGAGGGCATTTAGATACCCATCTATTTCCTGCTAATCAACTGATCGAACAGCTAAACATAATATCCGGAAGGTTACCACAGGGATTATCGTTACCTGTAAAGGACACTCAAAGGGATTTGAAAAATATCTATGACCTCATCCATGTGAAGGCTCGAATAACAAACAACTACATGCTATTTGAAATACACATCCCCTTGTTGAGCGATGAAGACTACAAGATATATCGAGTCATACCAATACCGTTCCTTAGACAAGGACATTTAAAACTCGTACAACCAAGTTCAAGCTTCATCGCAATCAACTTTGTAAAAAACTCTTACATAACAATGGAAGACCAAGACATGCGCCAATGTACTTCATACGGAGAAGACGAATTCACTTGTGTCTCACGTAATCCTGTCTACAATATGCACGATAAAGACGCCCCATGTGAGGCCCAAGTCTTCAACCAACAAGAGTCTTTATCATGCGTCCTCAATGACGTAACATGCAAAGAAACCTGGACAAAGCTTCACAAATTAAACATGTGGCTATTTACATTGTGCGGGAAACAGCTGATGCGCGTCATATGTAACGATCAAGTTACGCCAGCGGTCATTGACGGGACTGGAGTGATTTCCTTGAAATCAAAGTGCTTACTACAGAAAAAGGACGCCACAATATTTACACACAATCAGCTGGGAAGTACTTTTAACATGGAACCAGAGATAGAAATACCAACTATTAATTCGACTATTAACCACATCTTTGACCTCGGCTGGCAGAATGCAAAATTAAATATAACTGAACAAGAAACGCCAACTGCAGTAGAAATAAGAAAAGTAGCCCAGCAGTTGGAATCCCAGAAAAGCAGAGAAATATTACCGAAGGCGTCTGACATGTCAAGTCACGACATTTACCTCTACTCGGTTACTTCTTTGTTGTTGGGAGGAATCGCTGCGCTTGCCCTCTATATTATTATTAAACGATGTTTGAAAGCAAAGAAAGACGTCAAAACACTCTCTTCCGAAAGAGGAGTGACACCTAGAGGAAGGGATAACTTTGGAGGGGACATCGAGCTACAAGAAATGCATTCGACAGCAGCGGAGCCCGTTTACAGCGAAGCAAGACAGCCGATGAAAGCATTTCACTTCGACTAAATTGAGTGTTATAACTTATACCTATATTTTTACACATTAACTATTGTTTACTATTTAACTTTAAATAACTACTTTCCACTTTAATTATACTATTATTTGCTTTGTAATGGATGCTCATCCCACTTTTCCCTCGGGAGCATGTACAGTTCACGTACAGGCAAATTGCTTACGCCGCGACCTACTTTTAAATACTCGTTTTTATTTACTTTATTATTATATTTAGTTAGTTGACCAATAGCTGCCGTAGCGCTATAATCGCGGATTAGCATCCAACTTAACTTTCGTGTAACTTTTACGAATAAAGTTTACTGTGGTGAAATCTGTGGTTTTCGTCAACTCACATCAAACAACTCAACTGTAAGTAACCGGCTACCTCTGAGCCGTACACCTAGTCTTGTTTAGCATGATTGGAAACTTGAATGATGATAGGTTGTCATCAATATTCATTCAAATTCAAATAATCATTCAAAACCAACAATCTTAGTAGACAAATATTAAAAAAAAATGTAAAATTGAATGTTTATGTGTTTGTAACTGCAAATATCTGAAATTTCTGCCTCGATTACGAGAAATTCACTGAGCTTCACAGCCGCTGAGTGTCAGCTACTTTTATCCCGATTAAATGCACGTTTGCACCGGGTTAGGCCACGGGTAAAAGCTAGTTATTTTATTCTAAAACAATTGAAACCTGGTACCTTTTTACTAAACTTTTCTCTTAAGATGTCTGGTACTTAGGTAGAAACTTGATATATACGAGTATTAGATTATTAACCAAGGGGATAAAGCAGTGCCTTCTTTCGCGGGTGACGATTTAAATCGCGAGCGTAACGAAGGACTCGAGGTTTACTCCTGAGCGCTACGAGGGTGTTAAAAACTTAAATCACGAGCGAAGCGAGGAATTTAAGACGAGTCCTGAGTGTAGCGAGGGATTTAAGTTCACCCAAGACTAAGACAGCTTTATCATCGAGGAAAATACTCTTCTTTTCGTACCATTTGCGAAAAAATTAACACAATAATAATATGAGATAAGCATTTATTAAAAATAATGACAATTAAAAGTAAAATAAACTTAACGTTTATGTATTTGAAGAAAACAAAAACGCGGCAAATTCCTAGACTAATATTTTTTTGTCGGAAAAGCAAAGGCATCAAGCTCATACGGCCTCGTCGGTTTACGCAATTTTATTTAATAATCATAACTGCATAATAAATGCGTATTCCTTTTTTAAAAAGATGTATTATGCTTTATATACAAACTCAATGGTGTAAACACAGATGTAGTTCAGTATACATTTCGGTAAGTATTCCAAATTTAAATCACATTCTCCCCCTAGAGGATGAATGAAATTCAGTACAATTTTCTTTCCCTGTTTTTAACAGATTGTAAATGACTATTGTTATGTTCCCTTTTGGTGGCATAGAATGTCACTTTTTTGAGCAAGTGGTACAAAAAAAAAATATTTATTGTATGCAATTGTAGATAATTGAGCATTACTAATAATCAATTACAATCGCAAAATGAAATTTTTCACTCAACTTCATAAAACTGCATATATCTCGGCATTTGAATGCCGAGAAATGGATCCTTTTTATTTGGACGGCCCACATTTATAGAATAGAATATACATACTTTATTGTACAAAAAAATAAAAACATTACACACACGCATTCACACACACACAACATCACGCCTTCACATTTAAGTTAAAACACTAGGATTTGTCATTTAAAAACAAATTATGTTATTAAAAAAATTCTGTCTATCCGTGTTTCACCACCGATTTTCTCAGGAACGGGTGGACCTAGCAAGTTGATATATACCAGATACTGAGGTCTATAGTCCCTATTAAGTGTATAAAAAACCGGCCAAGTGCGAGTCGGACTCGCGCACGAAGGGTTCCGTACCATTATCGCAAAAAACGGCAAAAAAAACACGTTTGTTGTATGGGAGCCCTCCTTAAATATTAATTTTATTCTGATTTTAGTATTTGTTGTTATAGCTACAACAGAAATACATCAACTGTGAACATTTCAACTGTCTAGCTATCACGATTCATGAGATACAGCCTGGTGACAGACAGACAGACAGACAGACGGACCGCGGAGTCTAAGCAATAGGGTCCCGTTTTTACCCTTTGGGTACGGAACCCTAAAAATCAAGGTCACGAGTCAACACGGTAAAAAGATATGGGCAAATTTAGATATTCGCGATAACTTGTAAATACCAAATTTAACCTTATTTTTTTATCTTTTGTATTTTTCGGAACTAACCAAAATTACAATACTAGGTCAAACGGAAGTACCTATAGGTTTTGAGTCGAAAACCTTATGGTAGTTCCCGTTGACCAAAAAAAAAGGTAAAAATTCCAAAAAACAAAAAACGTTGAAAATTAAAGGGAGTGTGTGTACATACATAGTTGACGCCAATTAAGATAGTCCTCTGAGTTGTATAGGCGCTCATACAACTTAGAGGACTAGCTTACTTGGCACCAACCTCAAATTAAATTGTGCTATTGTGTGAAAGAAAATAAAAGAAAATATTTTCTTTTCGTTAGAGCAATGTTCGGTGCTTTCATTCTGTATGAACTTCAGTATTTTACCTAATTATGTTGTGTATGTAGCTGTTTGCACGGAACCCTTGGTGCACGAGTCCGATTCGCACTTGCCAGGTAATTTTTTCACGAAAACTTTATTATGTATGTCCTACTACTGAAAATTTACTGATTTTTATGTAGTACATTCCCGGTTTCAGAACTCAAATGACATTATTTATTTATTTAATTTAATTTATTCAGACAACAATTGAGTCCATTTTGTTAGTAAAAATACCTTATAACTAGTGTTAGTATTACACAAAACAAGGATAAAAAATAATAAAAAACAAAACAAATAGAGCAGGTGACCGAGGCAGAATGTGCAGAGAACGATAAGGCGAGGAAAAAGCTACCTGACCATTCTCCCCACATAGTGTCTCAGAAAAGGGGAGTAAGGGCTCTCTACTACTGTTTTCAGGATGCTGTTGTCACTGCCCCGTGTTCTACGCATCAGTGATGCGACTTTCTTACGAATTACCGCATGGAATCCGTCAGTTCGGTTCTGAGCAAACATCTCCGATGCGCTACAGAAACGGGGCAGTTTCAACAACATCCTAAAAACATTATTATACTGGACGCGTAAAACATCTAGCGATCTTTTGGTGTAGCAGACCCACAGACCCCCCGCGTAAAGACCTTGACAAAACGCCTTAAACAAGGTGATTTTGACTTGGTCCGTACACCGCGAGAATCTACGGGCCAACATGTTACCTCGGACCGCTAGTGCCCTACGTTCCCTTTCAATGTCCACATCATCTTTAAGGTCGTCGGTAAGTATGTGCCCCAAGTACTTGAATTGGTGGACTCTATTTATGCTTGCACCATTTAGGGAAAAGCTAGGTTCATGATTCGGGCACTTACCGGCGGCCCCAAAAACCATGTATTCACATTTACGGACATTGTACACAAGGCCGTGCAAGGCAGCATATTTCTCGCAGACCTTCAGCATCTCTCCGATAGATCCCTCAGTCGGGCCCAGCAGCACCATGTCGTCCGCGTAGCTGATGCTGTTTATACTAACACCACCAACCCGGCAGCCGACACGCATGCTACTGAGCTCAACCAAGAGATCATTAACATAAAGGTTGAAGAGCCGTGGAGACGTCAACCCCCCCTGCCGCACACCGCACTCCAACCCATATGATTCAGAGAATGTTCCGGCCCACTTTACACAATTGGTTTGGTTCGCATACCAATACTGCATGAGCTTAATAACTGGAGCCGGTACATTCCTGCCACCCAGCTTTCTCCAGAGCACATCATATGACACCAGGTCGAAGGCTCTGGAGAGATCCAGGAAGCAGGCATACACCGGCGTTTTTCGGTCTGTGTAATATTGGACAGTATTCTTCAGACTCAGCACAGCACTCTCGGTTGAAAGTTTAGGTTGAAAACCAAACTGCGCATCGTGCAAACACAGATACTTTTTCAGGCACAAATCAAGTACACTGTCCAATATTTTAGCCGCTGTGGTTGCAAGGGAGATTGGACGGTAGTTTCCCTTATCCGAGATATCCCCTGTCCTGTTTTTTACTACAGGTACTACAATAGTTTGCATCAGCTTAGCAGGTAAATGAGAGTGACTGATGCACATTGTGTAAAACAAGGACAGGACCCTCGGCAGGTGAACTCCCGCATATTTGAAATGCTCGATGCTGAGCCCGTCGTGGCCGGGCGATTTACCTCTGCTCATGCCTTGAATGACGGATCTGACTTGTTTAGCCGAAAGAAAAGTGAGTGGCTCCGCCCCTCCACTGTCAGACTCAGCATCGGCCACTTCAACCGACGGGCCCAGTGGAGACTGCACTTTAAAATGTTTCATAAACATATTTGCTATCTCCACCGGGTCTTTGGCCCCTCCTACACTCACCGGTAGACCAGGCCCAGTATCCAACTTACGTGTCGATTTCCAAAATTTACTAAAATTTTTCGTGGCTCTTTGCTTTGCTATAATGTCCATTTTGACCTGCTCTTCGTTTTTTTGGCACCATTTCAGGCGACCCTTGAAGATTTTACGGGTCTTACACATCTCATCGAAAACTACTCCACTATTTGGTCTCTTTTGTCTAACCCATTCTTTGAACTTAAGCCTGGCCTCACGGTGAGCGTTACGAACATGACTGTTCCATCCGCAAACCACTTTGCCTCTCCTTGGCCTGCTCCCTCCTACCAAATATGTTTGCTCGGCAGCGTCACATAAAATACTTATAATTTCACCGTATAGGTCGTCTAGGATATGTTTATGTTCAACAGAGCTGCATAACCCACGGCCACATTCTGAGAATTCAGGTGGAAAATCAATGTTACGTAACCTACCATTACATGAATCCTTATATAATTTAATCTGAGATTCATCCCTTACACCCCAAATGACTCTAGAGCGCATGCGCATTAACTGAGATACCTACTTTTGCTGTTTTTTTCCAAAAAGCCTGTTATTACCTCGAAAGAATATTAAAAAAAAATCCCTTTCCTGTTGTTTTACAAAGATACTAGGATTTTCGCAGTAAATACAATTTAGCCAACGATCCTGCGACATGGTTGTTATTCATAAGCTACATCTACAAAACATTTGCATCTCATTTTGGGTTTGGCTCAGTAAGTTGTATGCAGGCACGGCGTACGGGCGCCAGCTTATTACTATCACGTGATACATTAAATATTTGGCAACAATATTGACACTAACTTACGAACTCTCATCTTGTGAAGTGGTTTTATACCAAAGTTGAAAACTTTACTTCTGAAACTTCTACAAACACTTAAGGTAGGTGAAGCTTAATGTTATATTTTATTTTTTAAAGGAAATGAGTTAGTAACGACGGCTTCTGAATTGGGAATTTAAAATTGAGAACTTATTAAAAAATATTTAATAGTAGAGCTTGTTAAGTTATTAACTTCAAATTCCCACTTTTCAAATCGGAATGTATCTATATTGGTTAAAGAATATACAAAAGCCCGTTATTGTTTTCACTATTTGTTTAAATCACCATTGAACATTTTTACCAGGTAATAGGTATCAATAGGTATCAGCAAATGGTGTGAAAAAATTAGGTTGTACATTACAAGGTATCCTAAATAATAATATGTTGCTTAGTAGGAATTACTTAATTATAAGAGTAAATAATAGTAGGTACATTGTGATACAATGGTGGAAAGTCGTGTTATTAAAAACCCTCGCCTTCGGCTCGGGCTTGTTAATGACAGCTCGTTTGCAATAACCTACACAACCGTGTATCACAAGACGTTTTTCAATAAAGTTGTGGAAAAACAAATCAAGGAATTAGATTTGTTTATTCACAATAAAATAAAATTTTCAGAATATGGCGCGTTTTTGCAACTGGACATATTTTTTTTACAACGAAAACAACATACAGCCTATTCGGTTTTTGAGAAATTTGATGTGAAAATAATTAAATTAAAACTCGTGATTAAATATATTAAACAAATATTTAAAAGATTTTTGAGAATTCAATGCGGAAACATTAATTTTTTCTCGTATAAAATCTATCCTATTTTATTCTATGTAAGAAAACTCCTTGCTACTGAACTTTTTTAAAACTGACTTATAAATTTAAAACTCAACTGCAAAAGTAATGATCGAGCTCGTAAACTAAAGTCACGACCGCGTAACAGAAAGATGCCTGAGCAAAACATTTAATTTTCGAATCATATTTTATCCTCTGAAAGTACGCCATGTTGAACAACTGTATTGAAAAATATATTAACTTGTTCTACTACAACAAGTAGTTGAAAACAAGTAGTAGAAATTGCTGTAGCTAAAGCAATTACAAACAGCCATACGGATATAATTGGTCTTAAATTTTGATTGATAACCAAAACTACAAAATTCCAATTACCTACAAGTGATTAGACACAAATGATTTAAAACACTATAATATCAGAAATTGAATTAAATACGTACCTAAATGTAACGCAATAATATAACCTAGCTTTGCCGTGGTTTTGGTCCCATGTCCTATCCCATATTTATGAGCCCTTCATATGCCTGGGATATAAAGCTAATGAGTACTTACTCGTACCTAATGACGCTCAGCCATCCGATAGTGTCTCTCTGAGTTAGAATTTAACCGAATCAGTACTTTCAGAGATTGTCTTTTAAAAACATGCGAACAATTTTACACATAAACATACACAAACTCACGCCTTTTTTCCCATGTATTCCATGGGAAAACAAGAACATATTCTACGAATTTTTGGACCTCTCTTTCCAAAAATTCGTGGAATAGGTTCCTAAACATACCTACTTATACTTTTTAAGGAAAGCTCGTTGTTGCCCGCGATCTCATCTGCGTCGCCACGGGCACCCGACCGAAGAAAGAAAATTTAGTTCAAATAAATCGTACTAGATGGCGTGATAAGATTTGTTACTGAGTTTTGTGAAATATTAAGATTTTTTAGAGACGATCATAAAAAATATGTTCTTGTTTAATTAACTCTCCTAAGCACAAAATTAAGGAATATTAGGCTCTCAAATCACATTTTAAAGATTATTTGAATTGATAATTTAAAATTGATTACAATAGATGGCGCGGTTTAAAATTTCTGAGGCATACACTAGATTTTTCAAATTTGTTTTGTATCACATTTTGGTACAGTTAAACTATAAAAACGTGCAAAAATATACTATAAAACAAATCGTAGCTGTATTTAAAAAATAAGTGTTCACGAACCGAGTAAACCCTTTTACTTGCAAGTCGCTGCTAACATCATCTATATCCGTGGAACGGAACCGAATGCGATCGATGTTCTTATAAAAATAAAAAGCTTAATCAGACGTAAAACGCTAGTTACGTCGGCACGGTTTCTTTGTATGGGATGAGGCATCTATATGCCACAATTATATTATCTGTGGCATAGCATGCATACTTCGAATAGCCTATTTTTTTTTTTGATCTTATTTTTTTTTTTTGATTTTTGATATGCCGGAGGCTTAAGAACTTTGGCGGCTAAGAAGGTTAATTTTTTTTTAAGATAAACCTTTTTTTTCATATCTAAGACATGTCTGTGGTTGTGGAGATAGGTAGTCGCTCCATACTGGTATTAAGCTGCACCCAGACCCTTACATAAATAGAAATATAGCAGAATTAATCTTCTATTTATAATTTCTGAAGGTCGTACCCGTCCTGCAAAAGCTTTGACGGACTCACTGACGAGCTGCTCCCACGCCACTCTGTCTTCGGCTCTTTTCAGGTCATTATAGTCACAGTGAGTCCTGTTATCACCTTGATTATGTCTGACAAGCGTGTAGATAAATGGCAGCTCGGTCTTTTTCCGTCTACTTTGCCCACTAATACCAGTTTATTTAATTGCCACCGGGTCATATGACCAAAGTAACTATATAAGGACTCGTGGGAGCAGATCGTTGAGCATAACACAGTAAAAACATAGTTTCTATGTGTACCTTATGCGCTATGTCGCGTCCAAATGCCCAATCTAATATTGAAATGCTTGAAAAAAATAAATAAAGGAAGACTGTAGGTAGGTATCTAAGCTATAATAATAAAACTCCTAATGAAATCAGTTACTGCAGTTAGTTAATTAATGTACTGTTGCTATCGCCGCGACGTGGACGTTATCGTGTCTATTTTTGGGTTAACTAATGATAAGCATAAAATGTATTCCCATAATTTACATTGGCCAATAAAACGCGCCCAGTCATTGCCTGTATTTAAAAGACTCGTAAAAGACCATTACTTGTCACTGTGATTGTCGTTAGTCAACATTTACTTTCATTGCTTATATATATATATTTAGTATGTATGTATTTATGTATCTATTATATAACATATGTATGTATTTGTGTATCTATTGTATTGTCAACCCCATTTCATGTCCAGGCTATCACTGTCCATTCCAGGTTGCCTGGAAGAGATCGCGGTAAGCGATAAGGCCGCCCATTGTATGTATTTTAGTTTAAAGTTTCCTTTCCTATGTTTTTACTTGGTGTACCTACAATAAAGCATTTATTAATAAATTGGCATAACGAAATTAAGCATAATGATCATTATGCATAAAATTATTAGGCATAATTGTTTTGTCATAGTGTATGTTGACATAAATACTGTTGGTATAATAATAATGATGAGCATAATTTTATAAGGCATAATGTTATATACACATAATGATATTTATACATGACCACCCAAGGGCCACCCCCGCTGCACCTTAACCTAATTCAATTTAGTCCTTATATCAAATTTATTAAATTAAATTAAATAAATAAAAATATTTTCAAAATATCGAAGTACAGAGTATCGAATGTCCTAAATATCGATATAGAAACACTTTTAAGTTGCTTCTGCAACTTCTTCGGCGCTTCGGGCAGTGTAACCCTTACGTAACAAAGGATAGGAGCCCGTGCGAGCCGTAGCGGCAGCAAGCCGTTGCTGCAGAGGTTAGCAGCGGGGGCTGCCATCCCTTCGCGTCTCTGTTTTTTAGGGTTCCGTACCCAAAGGGTAAAAACGGGACCCTATTACTGAGACTCCGCGGTCCGTCTGTCTGTCTGTCTGTCTGTCACCAGGCTGTATCTCATGAACCGTGATAGCTAGATAGTTGAAATTTTCACAGGTGATGTATATCTGTTGCCGCTACAACAACAAATACTAAAAACAAAATAAAATAAATATTTCAGGGGGGCTCCCATACAACAAACGTGTTTTTTTTGCCGTTTTTTGACTGGTAGAGAATGCCTTGTGGCATTAAGTCCGCCTATGTACCACTATTGTACATGAAGTTTAAATAAATAAATAATAAAATGGTGCGGAACCCTTCGTGCGCGAGTCCGACTCGCACTTGGCCGGTTTTTTTTATATACACTCTAGGGGTAGTCGACAAAAGACTACGAGCACCCCGACTGCAATACAGTTACAGTTACGTGCCCCAATACAGTTTTGGAACAGATTTGACCTATTTTAACTTATTAACTACCAGCTGACCCCCGCGGCTTCGGTCCCGTTAACTGGCTACCTACCTCCTACCTACCTACCCTTACTACCTATACCTACCCTACCTACCAATTTGTTGAACTATTTATTTGAATAAGAATTAATACTACAATACGAATGTAACCAACTTAAGTTTCTACCGACGATCTAATTAAAATTTAGATCACAAAAGCTGCTATTGTGACTTAACTATGATAGTTTCAAAATCGGTTCAATTGATCTAGAGATTACCCTCTACAACGTCACAAACTCACAAACTTTACCTCTTTATAATATTATCAAATACTTGTGATTAATAACATATTTATTTGGTTAAAAACTCCTTTGCAAATAATGCACTAATTTCGAACAAATTTGATTACCATATAAAAGTTTGTGAGTCAATCTTAAAAGATAGACATATGCTGTCACGGACTTTTGTTTTTGAACTTTTAAAGAGGAATAATTCCATCATACATGATATTTTCGTAACTTAAACCGTTTACGCAGCGCACGCCGCTCCTATTGGCCGTAGCATGATGTTATATAGCCTATAAGCTTCCTCGATAAATGTACCATTTAAAACAAAAATATTTTTTCAACCAGTAGTTCCTGAGATTAGCGAACAAACAAACAAACTCTTTAGCTTTATTTTATTAGTATACATTTAATGGGCTATTTTGGGATGGTAAATTCTGTGATTGGTGCTTCTTGTGATATTTAAATTCCTTGTCACTCTTCTGGCGCCTAAGCCTGTCATTTACGCCCACTGGGCGTAACTAGAGAGATATACAGATATTTCTTGCACTAACTACTAAAATCGAGTTTTTGAAACTACTGCGATTGGCTAGGATTTGAACCCGCGTCGTGTGAAGCGATAGTAAAGAGCTACCGTGCTCCGGACCTCCGCGACACGACGCAAGTTCGAGTTGCGGGCAGCTACGAGCGGCTGACGTCATCGGAGTGCCATTGAGTTGCTACGTGCTACGGACAACTACGAACATCTTATCTGCTACGAACACGGCCTACGAAACGCGTTTACTATGTCAGGTGCTCCGCCAAAGTCTCAGCGCGTCAATTTGAATGAAACACAATCAGAACCAGATATTACCTTGACAGTTAGTGAATATGTCACCAGCAGGAACAAACGCCCTAGACCCTGCAATTCACCACCGTGTGGGTATGGTGTTTAACAACATGTACACTAGTCTCTATGAAGCTAGCAGAACAATCCTCCCTAATGTGGCATTTATACGCGAGATTAAATCACAAAATGTTAAGATACAGGAGTCGAATGCCAAAATCTGTGAGACATATACAGAGATTGAACGATCTATGTCCTTTATGAATACAAATTTTGAAGATGTAAGAAAAGAAGTTGAGGAACATAAAAAGGAAAGACAGGAGCAATGTTGCTACATAGATAAATAGATTATGTTCACCAATCCATTGACAAAAAATTTCATTGACTATATTGTATGCAGGAACAATTAGCACGCTTATAATGTTAAGCAAAAACATGTATACTCTGTATTTAATTTTGTACCATGTTTTTATGTAAATAAATGTTATTCTATTCTATTCAAATCACGCTCAGCCGGTATGGAAATCCGTAACATTCCAGTGACAGATAGCGAGAATACAAGTAATCTTATTCAAACCATGTGCAGTATCGGCAAGCTTGTTGGAGTTCCTATCACTAGACCTGAATTAAGAGATATATACCGCCTACCTCGCGAACAAATCTTAAATATTCGCCAACTGATCGAAAAGTCCTACGAATTCAACACTACTGTCATCTTGTGTTTTATTGATTATAGTAAAGCTTTCGACTGTGTCATCTGGTTGGATCTGTGGTCATCAGGGTTTAGCCCTTAGCCCGTTGCTTTTCAACATTGTGATGGATAATGGATAATAAAAGTAATTTTATTTGACAAAATGAGTTCTAGGTACTACTTAGTTTTAATTTCTGCGCATTATCTGAGAAAAGTACTATACAAGCCTTGGCAACAACTAGGCATTGATGAACTTACGAATGTGTGCTGTTACAGGTTCGTCCATCAATGCCTCTTTTGCTGACCGCTGCAGTAATGTTCTATTCTTACCTTTCTAAATTTTTAATGTTCCTAATTATGTTCAAAACTAAATTTAAGATGCACAAACGCCACAATGGCATTTGACAAAGAACGCTCCAAAACATCTTCAGTATCAATCGGATTCCCACAGGGCTCAATTCTGGGCCCATTCTTCATTCGGTTTTTTTTCTATAAGTGTCTCAACTGTATTACTTACTTCGTAACTAGCAAATATTTTCGCTCATTCCAGATGGAGTTCAATAGTGACAATCCTGACACTGATGATGGATGCAACGTATACGCCGAGGAATTCCTCCAATACGTCAAGTTCGAGACTGTTTTTTTTTTATTCGTGATTCTGGCCTCCTGTTACTTTGTAAGTAAGCTAATTGGACGACAAAATAAGAAGTTTCAAACAAAATTCATCATCCTTACCCCAAGTCAAGTTTTATGCAAAAAGCAGTAGCCTAGGTGGCTGAGTCACCCACGTCCGTAGAAGTGTACCCTGTGATTCCCTACGCGTGGTCTCCGGGTGGTGCAAATCAGGTGACACAAACTGGTGATGGGTTACGGCCGAAGGCTTGTGACCACCCGCAAAGGGCAAAGACGTACCGCCAAGCGGCCTAGCCATGTGCCGGTGCGATGCTTGGTGAAGCCAAGTGGAAGAGTTGGGTCAAAATAGCTGTTCCACTGCAGGCAGACCAGCCTGACACGCGCTATTATGGAAGCATCGGGAGACTGGTTGCGGAGGCTGACTGCAGGTAGTTGGGGGCCCAAATAGTGTGCCAGCCACACACCAAAGCCTGCCCCGCCAACTGTCGAAAAATCCCAGATTGTACCATAGTACTGGTTGGCGACCAGATGGGAGGGCCCGATGGACATTCAGGGTCGGCTCGGGCTTCAACGCAGTCTCTGATCTAGTGCCCCAATGATGGCATCCTTTTAGTGCTTGTCTGAAGGTTAGCAGTGAACCTCGTCTCTATTCCTTCTCCTCTCTTTATTCTTCCTTATAATACAAAAAAGAAAAATAATACTGGAGATAAACAGCGGCTTAATCGCCTCCCCCGTAAAGTGCACCTCACCAACATTAGAGGTCTGAACTCAAATATCACTGCAGTTCACTATCACCTCTGAGAAACCGGCGCTCTTTATCTTTGCTGAGACGCAGATATCGAGTCCGTCAGACGTGTCGTACTTATCTTACCCAGGGTTGCCCTTGAGCATAATTTTAAACAACGCGCGGGTTAGTGCATGTACCACCGTGAAGACATTTGACATCGTTGTCTCCGTAATCTTGAGGACTCCAGATTTAAAACGCTCTGGGCTCTGGTGGACACAATTATCTGCACAGTTAGCTGGATAAAATTATCTACGCCTGTGTCTACCGTTTGCACAGTGGAGATCAGGGGACAACTAAGCTAACAGAGTACCTCAGTGAGGTGGTTGATGTGGCACAGCAGAGGTACCATTCCACCAAATTAGTGTTACTGCGGGACTTTATTGCCCATCACCAGGATTGGATCTTCCCACACCAGTGCACTGATCATGCCGGTTGGGAGATGCGTAAGCATTCGTTAGCGCTACACTTCACCCAGTAACGAGGGTATCGGATGTTAATTCGCACACGGCCAATTTCTTGGACCCTCTACTGACAAAAGTGTCATACCGATACTCTGATTCGATATCTTTACCTTTGGGTAGATCCAACCACTGTCTGGTGAAGTCAGTGTTCGTCTACTCCCCTCCTCCGATTCCAGCCCAAGGTGTCTTACTATCCTTGGCAGCCTAATTGCTTTTCTTCGACTGAGCCTGTGCGGACGCTGTGACGAATGTTTTTTGTCAGGAAATGTAGTATTACATTCAGATCTCTGACAATATCTTGCTAAGATTGGCGATGGTTTGGCGCCGAATGTAATCGCGTAGATGCGTTTAATCATGAGGCGTACCTGGCATGCGTCGACGCTCAATCGTGTAAAGCGTGTAACGTGGGTCAGCAGAAGAAGGGCTTTTACAGGGCTGCCAAGTCCTGCATGAAAGTGTTGTGGAGATCCCGGTTCTACCACACCGAATAGAAATCAAATTCACTTCTTACCCTGCCGAGTAAGAACCTGCCGGCTGCTGCCTGCGGCCTGCCTGCTGGTACTTGCTGGTAGTTAAGCGTTTTGGTCCCTGGCTTAGTCGGTCGAATCAAACTTATGCCGTCCGTGACTACCAGCACTACTGAAACCCGACGAGTCGCTGGGCCACACTGCCTTGGAGATTTATTTGCCCCTCTAGTTGCGGAATCTTCACGTAATCCTGGTAACCCGGTGGTCCTTCTCCTGGTGGATGTGAGACGACTTTGTCGTACATTCGCATCAATCAGAAGAGTGTCCGTAGGCCCTGACAGAATACCAGCAATAGTTCTTAGAACATGTGCACCTGAACTGTCTCCGATCATCAAACGCCTATTGTACCTTTCGTATGAGACTGGAAAACTGCCGCATTCTTGGAAGCAAGCTAACGTACAGCTCATGCCCAAGAAGGGCAGGCGAGCTGACCCGGGCTACTGCAGACACACCTCTGTAACGTCCATACTCTGTAAGCGCGTACAGCGTCTAGGCGTCTGTGAGCGTGTACTAAACATAATGCTTCTGGCATATCCTAGAAGCCAACGATATCCTTAGTGACCGCCAATACGGCTTCCGCTGAAATCGGTCTACTGGAGATCTTCTAGCGTATGCCATTCACATATGGATTGAGGCTATCGAGAGGTACATGAACGCTTGCCGTCTCCCTCGAAATCTCGAAGGGTTTAGTGCTAGACCCTCCCAAAAGCCTTCGAGATGTCGACGGAGACGGCAAGCGTTTTGCAAGGCTTTTGATAGGGTCTGGCAGAAAAGCCTTATTGGTAAGCTTCACTCTTCACTCGGTCTACCCGGTGGTATGTGTTATTGGATTGCAGACTTCCTAAGAGATCGGTCCATTCAAGTGACTATCGCTGGCTGCTTGTCGGACCAATTCGATAATAATGCCGGTGTCCCTAAGGGGTCGGTACTTTCAGTAAAATTATTCTCGCTGCACATTAACGATCTGCTAAAACCGCACCTTTGGGTATGCAGGCGACAGCACTGTTGGTGAGAGATGCTTGCTTAATGCACGGGCTACCGGGCCGCAGATCCAGTGTCTGTCAGTGGCCTCAAATGCTATGTTATGCCAGGAAGGGAATAAATATGGTGTGCAAATCTAGCTGAGTATTACAAATAAAAATTTAATAGAAATATTTAAAAATCATGCATAATTATGGTAATAAATCTGAAATTAAATTGAACAATTACATATTATTTAACACTCCAATAAGGAATTATTAAAATGTAAAAAAATCTATGTCAAAGTAATTAAGAACAATAACATTGGTTCTTTAATTGTGTAAAAATTAACAAGCGATATTTTTTATATTTTCAGGTCAAAAAAAAAGAAATGATAGACAAAGTATTGGAGCAAAAGCGACTGGCAGATAACATTAAAACAACAATGGAGGTGATAGAGCAGACACATTCATTGTTGAAGAAAAAAGTGCACGCTCTCAATACTCTTGTAGGGCAGAAAAATTGTAATATTGACGAGACTACAAAAATAATCGAAGAAGTGACCTCAGTACTTGAAGTTCAAAAAAGTGTTTTTGATCTAAAAAATAAAGAAGATCAAACAATACCTGTAATTCTGAGCAGCATTGAAAAAATTAATAATGAAGAAACTCTGATGGAAACTCAAATACGGCAGAATATTGAAGATATGGAAAATAAGTTGGCTATGACTAAAGATAAATTTAATGAGCGTATGCGTGAAATGAACCAATACGAGGCTGAAACTAGAGAAAAAATTTACAGCGTAATACAAAACATGAAAGAAATTGAAGCTGAGACGGAAGATAATATCAATAAGAGAATTGAAGTCTTACAACAAAGTACGACTGAAGAGATTCAAAACATGGAGAAAAACATTAAGGTAATGCAACAATACGAGGTAGAAAACAAAAAAGAGTTACAAACTGAAATTCAAAATATGAAAAACGTTGAGGCTCTGAAGAAAAATGAGATTGACAGGAATATTGAAGCATTGCAAAATACGTTGACTATGAAGAAAGCCGAGTTCGAAAACATTATAAGTGAAAAAACCCTGGTGGAAACTCAAACACGGAAGAATATTGAAGAAATGGAAAAGAAGTTGGCTATGACTAAAGATAAATTTAATCAGCGTGTGCGTGAAATGAACCAACACGAGACTGAATCCAGAGAAAATTTTGAAAGCGAAATACAAAACATGAAAGAAATTGAAGCTGAGACGGAACATAATATCAATAAGAGAATTGATGACTTACATAAACGTAAGACTGAAGAGATTCAAAATATGGAGAAAAACATTAAGGTCATGCAACAATACAAGGTCGAAAAAGAAAAAGAGTTACAAACTGAAATTCAACATATGAAAGAAGTTGAGGTTCTGAAGAAAAATGAGATTGACAGGAATATTGAAGCATTGCAAAATACGTTGACTATGAAGAAAGCCGAGTTCGAAAAAATTATAAGTGAAAAAACCCTGGTGGAAACTCAAACACGGAAGAATATTGAAGAAATGGAAAAGAAGTTGGCTATGACTAAAGATAAATTTAATCAGCGTGTGCGTGAAATGAACCAACACGAGACTGAATTCAGAGAAAATTTTGACAGCGAAATACAAAACATGAAAGAAATTGAAGCTGAGACGGAACATAATATCAATAAGAGAATTGATGACTTACATAAACGTAAGACTGAAGAGATTCAAAATATGGAGAAAAACATTAAGGTCATGCAACAATACAAGGTTGAAAAAGAAAAAGAGTTACAAACTGAAATTCAACATATGAAAGAAGTTGAGGTTCTGAAGAAAAATGAGATTGACAGGAATATTGAAGCATTGCAAAATACGTTATCTATGAAGACAGCCGAGTGCGAGAATGATATTCAGGCATTGCTCCGTTACCAAAGTAAAATACAAAGTGAAAATCAAGCTAAAATTCAAACAATGGAAGAAGTGACGGCCTGTAGGAGACAAGACATGAACAAAAATATTGAAACGTTCGAAAATAATTTGACTACAAGTAGAGCCAAGTTTAAGAACAACATTGAAGCAAAACAAAAATACGAAACTGAAATGTTTAATGTAAAAAATGAAATTATGCAGTTAAAAGAAATTGAGGCCCACCAGGAATGCGAGCTAAGGGAGCTTACTGAGGTAATGCTAATAACATTGGCAGAAAAAAATGAGCTATTAGAGAAGAAAATCCAAGTTACGCGCATATACAAGGAAAAGATGAAAATGTAAATTGAAACACAAATTTCATACAAGAAATGAAAGCTCAGATGTAAGGTAGTAGTTAAAAAGGTGCTGATAAAACATTTCAAACCAAGTTTGCCGAGTACGAGGTTGATAATTAATAGAAAATAGAACACCGAAATGAAGTTATATTCAATATGCATACATTCCAAACAATATAATAAGCAAGAATAATAACTAACATTATACTGAAATAAAAATAAACGTTTGTAGAAGATAATCGCCAGAGCTACCTACACTGATACGTTACAAAAATTCTGCATTTCCGATATTACCTTTTTCGTGTAAAAAGTTAGTCAAATTAACAGATATATAAACGAACTTAAGTACAAAAATAAATAAATTCTAAAAAAATGTTTCACTTAGGATCCTATGACCCCTAGTTGGGGCAGAGGGCTTGTTTAGTAGTCCTCCATCGCGACCGGTCTTGATCGACGCGTTTCACCTCGCTCCATGTCATTCTGTTAATCGTCGCTTAAACCAATACGGTGAGTCGCCAGGTTTGACGGGGACGGCCTCGCTTCCTTTTTCTTTGAGGGTTCGAATCCAAGGCCTATTTAGGAATGTGTTCGGAATCCCTCCGAAGTTTGTGACCAATTCAACTCCATTTACGCCGTTTGATCTGACGGTCAATCGGGGTCTTGTGGCATCTCTCCAACAGCTCTTCATTAGAGATGATTTCGGTGAGTCGCCAGGTTTGACGGGGACGGCCTCGCTTCCTTTTTCTTTGAGGGTTCGAATCCAAGGCCTATTTAGGAATGTGTTCGGAATCCCTCCGGAGTTTGTGACCAATTCAACTCCATTTACGCCGTTTGATCTGACGGTCAATCGGGGTCTTGTGGCATCTCTCCAACAGCTCTACATTAGAGATGATTTCGGGCCAGTAAATTTCAAGGATGCGGCGGCAAGACCTAGATTTGGCGTGAGATGTAATTTGTTACATAAACTTTTGGTAAATTGAAACATTTTATTTTGTTTTTCAATATAATAAGCAGGCTCTTTTTAACACGCTTTTATTAGTTTGGTATGTATATTTCTATGTATCGGAATCTGAACTTGATTATCACCCCTTTCAAAACGTCGTTTTTATATCTGTAATGTAGGTAGATTCATATTAATTAGTTAGTAAGTATGTTGGTAGATTTAAGTTTTTAGCAGATCTTGTCTCAAATTTCAAACTATTTCTTTATTTAGCCTTTACAATGAAAGAGGTACAATATTTCGTCCTTAGTAATCACAACTGTCTTTCTCAGTCTTTCTGACCGGACTGACCAACCAACCTTTCCAATTGACTCAAACCGCCTCGCGTCGGACACAATCCCCTCCAACCATCAACCGTCATTCGATTTGGTATCATTTGGCATGCCATTATTTTCTAGAGTAATCAATTTAACAACTCTTAAATACTATTTCATGTTAAATATAAGTAATTTAATTCTTAACAATTTTTTCAATGAAAACCTAACACTCGACCATCCTGACATCATGTATGACCTCATACACGTATCAGGTGATAATCTAACACTCGGTCTGTTTAGTCAATTTTCAAATTCGAATCAATTAAACCACTAAACGGTACTTTGCAATGAGAAAAGTTAAAAGTTAAAAAATATTGTGTCTACTGTCCATTCGCAAAAGTTGTTTGTTATGGAGAAGAACGGACAAGAAACTCCTAACTTACTCTTAAAAAAAGCAAGATTTGCAATATACTATAATAAGCCATTAAGTACCTACTCAGTTACGAATAACCTAGATTCTAGGTTATTCGTAACTGGGTACTCTAGATCCTAGAATAACAGTGCTGTAATATTTATACAAAGTATTACAAGCAATAATGGTTATATTTATTTATTTTGCTATATTGGAATATGGTAGCCACATACTTACAAAATCTGCGATTTATTCGCATGTAGGCAACCCGCGACTTAATCGCTTGTAGACAACCCGCGACTTAATAGCACATAGCGATTTTTTCGCCGTTAGGCGTCTTGCAATTTATTCGCCTAAAGGCAAGTCCTTGACTTATTCACAAATTTGTTATACTGCGATTTGTTCGACTTTAGGTAAGCTTGCGACTGATTCGACTATAGAAAAACTCGCGACTTAATCGCAAACAAACAAACCCGTTACTTATTCGCTTATAGGCACACCCGTGACTTATTCGCATATAGCGATTTATTCGCCTGTAGGCAAGCCCATGACTTAGTCGCATATAGACAAGCCCGCGACTTATTCGTATATAGACAAGCAAGCGACTTATTCGCATATTTCGAGTTATTCGCATGTAGGCAAATCCTTCGATTAATTCGCAGATTGACAAACCCGTGACTTATTCGTATATAAACAAACCCGCGATTAAGTCGCACATAGATGAACCCGCGATTTATTCGCTCATAGGCAAGTCCTGCACTTTGATCGTCTGTAGGCAAGTCCTTCGATTTATTCGCCTGTAGGTAAGTCCTGCGATCAATTCTAACAAAATTTAAGTCTTAAATAAATTTCGCATACAAACCAAATGATTCTTACATTAAAATTTGACAAAAATAACTCTCAGTATTGTCTTTAAGATTATATTAAAACTACATTATTAATTAAAACTCAGAATCAACACTAGGCTAGGAGCCTGACTAAACCATGATAACAAAATAACTCTCAGTATTAATTGAGATTATAGTAATAACTCATTAATCAGACTCTTGATCAAAACTTTGAGCCGGATCAAAGACAACAAAAGTTACTCATTATACAAATGTAGTAAAATACCTCATTATTAATCAGGATCCAAATCAACATTAGGAGCCTGATTAAACGTTGACACAAAAATATCACTCTGTATTGTTTTGAGATTACAGTAACACTTTATTATTTATCAGACTCTGAATCAACACTAGGAGTGCTTTTGCATCATTTACTTCAAGAGCTGCAACATTAACAGCAGGTAGCATTCTATCAGCTGGTACCGTAGTTTCATGTTTGTGTTTTCTTCTACTAGGACCTGGTATGGCTGCAATTCTATAACAATCATTACTTTAAACCTCTTCTACACAAAAAGGCCCATGATATAAGGGGAGAAGCTTTTGCTTTCCCTCAATAATAAAACAAATATTTTAACTTTAATTAACTCCCCTTAATGGTATAATCGAACTTGCCGTTTATTTTTATCATAGTATTTTTTTTTTTTTACTTGTTCAGAATCAATACGAGCCTTAACTTCGTCTCTTATATTGGAAGAGAATACCACTTCTCGAGTTTCCTTTACGACTTCATTTAGTCTGGGGTTTAATCTCACTATTCATATAGTTGCCAAAAATTACCTCTACAGGCGTTCTACCAGTGGATATTTGACAAGTATTATTAAGTAACCACTATACTTTGCCTATTCGTTAATCCCAGTCTCTTACGTCGTGTTTAAAATTTTGAGTAGTTAAAGAATCCAAGATTGTGCGATTGTATCTCTCAGCTTGACCATAGGATCGTGGGGATGCCACAGCATTTAAAATATGTTTGATACCCTTTTCATTGCAGAACTTTTTAATAAATGTGACATTAAACAACTACTTCTATAACTTATGATACGTTCTGGTGTTAAAAGTATAAAATATTCCTCTAAAACTCTAACAACGTCTTGTGTGTAAGGATTTCTGACAGGTCTAGTAAATACATACTTTGTGAAAGCATCTACAATAACGAGTAAATAACAATGGCCCCATTTCGATCTCACCAAGGACCTAAGATGGTCAATGTGCAAAGTATGGAAGGGAACTTCGTTACTAATTGGGTATAATAACCCTTCTCTTTGACTACTTTTGTTTTTAGCGTATGCGATTGTATGCAAGCCGTGACATACTTCTTTATAAATTGAGTCAGTTTGGGAAACCATTTTTTTATTCCTCTTCCCTTGGTTTCTTATCCGTTCTTCTCCATAACAAGTTAGTTTTCCGAATGGACAGTAGAATCAATTATTATTCAAAGTCAAAGTATTTATTTATATGTTTTTTGGTGATACAGTAGAATAGAATAGAATACTCTTTATTGTGTACACCATATAAGTTACAGAAACAAAAGACGAAGAAAACATTATACTGGGTGACACAATGGGCGGCCTTATCGCTAAAAGCGATCTTTTCTAGACAACCTATGGATGATGATTTTAAAAATGAAAGGTAAGACTATTATAATAGGTCTTATAGTTAGCTAATGGTGACCCAAAGAACTACTATTATTAGGGTATACACTATTGAACAATATAAGAATTAAAATCGATATATAATACAAATTAACAAAATTTCAATATTTACGACACTATAAATTTGTATACTTTTTTTAATACCTTTTATGTTTAAATTTTGGACGTTCACAAGTGCCGTTTAATGGCCTAATAGAAATAAAAAAAAAACATTCGTTGTTTTTGTTTAAAAAGGTCTTATATATTTATGCCCTTCCCAAACAGTACTCCAAAAAAACTCTCAGCCTGTTACAAAAGTTAGATTACGATACCACAGAACAGCTGCTCATTGTTTCCCTGTAGATGTCTGTAACTATCAATCATAACAGCACTAAAATGTCCAACCTACACACACTCCTCGCTCTCATTATCACCAACACCTAACCTCTATGCTCACTTTTTCACCTACCTACAACTATTATTACACTACCTGATTCTGTACCGACATAATTTTGACGATTTTTTTTTTGCTAATCATTTTCAATATTTGTATTTTCATTTTATTTCCTGTAATTTCACATTTTTTTTGGTAATCGTTATTGTAACTCCTCTTAATGTTTGTAGTTTTAAGATAATAATAATCAATTGTCGCGAATTCGCGGTGAGAGCCTGGTGATCCGTCACACAGGGTATCCTAGTATGGACTCCAGTCTCTCACAAAGTGTCATATTTAAGGTATTTTTTTTCTTTATATTTAACTTGTTTTATCTCTTGAGTAAGCTATATAATAATGTGATCTTTTGTGATGAGTAAAATAAAAAACATTGTTACTGTCATTGTTGTCATTGCCATTTTCTCTAGGGTGTTTTCTATCCCAAAATGCCCAATATCATCATGGTTCATTTTGCACAACTGCCATCTTGCACCCTTCGGAACTACTCAACGAAGTTCATTTTTGTTACCATCGACACATATTTATTAAGATAAAATAGTCTTGTATCCAAATCAAATGCAAACATCACGTATTCTGGATAATTCCGGGTATCTTAAATGCAGTGTAAGCAACCAGTCTTCATCAGACATTGATAAAACTAGTGGCAAAAGTGTCAAGGGCTCTATGTTAGAATCAACGACTGGATTTCTAGACAGAGCATTAGCATGAGCCATCTTATGACCAGATTTGTACTCAATGGAGCAATTTTACTTTTGCAAGGAAAGCCACCATCGAGCAATAAATGGCACTAAGTCACGTTTGCTGAATGTTGATCTCAAAGCACTGCAGTCAGTCAAAATTTTGAATTCCTTGCCGAGCAAATAAACCCTTAAACTTTTCAGGAAGCAAACAACAGCCAGCGTCTCCAAATCATATGAATGAAAGTTTTTGTCTTCTGGGGAAACTTTGTGACTATAGTATGCGACCGGGTGAAAATAACTAGATTCTTGATTTTTTCGTAGCCATAAACCACTTATACCTAGTCTAGCATACGTGTGAAGCTCTGTCTCAGCAGAAGGATCATATATTGCTGATTTGCTTAATACAGGTAGGTTCAAACAGATGTTACAAATAGATATAAAGTACACTAAATCATTACCTATTAAGGTGTGCAAATATTTATATTATTGTTTATCTATTTAAATAATTATAAAAATAACATTAAACAATTATTGCACTCAAAAAATACCAATAACAAAAGAAAATGAAATAAATTCAGAATACTACAAATGACAAAAGTGAAATAAAATAAAATAAAAAATGTCAGACGAATTATATTACTTGTCATAAACATAAAAATCAATTAAATTAAGGAACAGTCAAATTAAATCATTATTATTGCATTTCACACTATTTTTAATCTCATATTATTCAATGTCAATAAATTACTCTTACTAAACAAAAGCATCTTCTATTATTTGACAAACGTTCCTATTTCAATTACCTTCCAAAACAAAAAAGTTATCGTTACCAGTGTTATATTAAGCAAGGAGGTCGCCTCTAAATAGGCTAAGAGCCCTCACATGAGCTAAACCCCTACGAATAAACGCGCAAAATCATATGAAGTGCTTCTATTCTAAGTTTTGAAAGGTGACATCAATCCTACCTTATCCTTGCCCAAACATTTACCTAATGACTCATAATCCATCAGTCCCTGCGAGCAATCAATACCCCTCTTCTAGCCGTGATACTCAACACTCCCCTGTCAACTCTCTTGCTATATTAAAAATAGATGAAGCAGAAATAGAGTCTCTTATTCATCAACTACGCAACGATTGTGCTATTGATTGGGATGGGATATCGTCCTTGCTCCTAAAAACCTTTTGCCATATATTGGTCCCTCTATTATTGTACCTCTATAACCTTTGTTTACGGGCAGGAGTGTTCCCGGATGCCCTTAAAAAGGCAATAATAATTCTATTTCATAAGGGCGGGGACAGAAACTGTGTCAATAATTACAGACCGATATCAGTCCTGCCAGAACTATCCAAAATTCTTAAGAAGATTCTTAACAAATGTCTAAGGAGCTTCTTGGACAAACACAAAATAATTTCTGACAATCAGTATGGCTTCCGGCCAGGGGTGTCAACAGAGGACTCTGTATTTGAATCAAATCAAATCAAATCATATTTATTCGTAAATGTAGGTTTCAATACAATAGGATGTTATATTAAGGTGTTCAGTTCGCTACATTTTACTCGAGAGCTTACAAATATTAATAAAGTTAGTGGTGTCGGAACAACAGACACACATTTAAAATGAAATCATTAAATTAATTATTTATTAACACACAATGCCTTACGTACTAACACACAATTACCAATGTCAAAATAATAATAATAATCTAAATGTAATATAGTAATAATCTAAATGTCAGTGGTGTCCTCCATAAACTCAGTTGTGGAGTAATAACATTTATGAATTAAAAATTGTTTCAATTTCTTTTTAAACATATTATTATTAAGATTCTTTAGCTGTCGTGGAATTTTATTGAAAATTACTGGAGCCATTCGGTAAATAATTTTACTTTTGATCTCACCTAACTGGTCGCTACGAACTTGGATAAAAAAAACAAAAGCTTGGGTATTTTTCCGGACCTTTCTAAGGGGTTTGATACAGTTTCCGTTCCCATACTTACCTCAAGGCTGGAACTTCTTGGGGTACGTGGTACCCCACTTAGAATCTTTAAAGATGTACGGGACGGACGTGATCGCTCGAGGCTGATAGGCACTCAGGAGGTTTTAAGGCTCCTGCTAGAACGCGTTGACACCCCTTGCACCTATTGTTCAGTTGTCCAAGTCGGTTAACTCCCCAACCACCAGAGCTAGGCTCCTTCCAGAAGTGTGGTTGGGAAGCTGGAGAATTGGGCTGTCGAATGGTGGTACCCTGATGGGTGTACCACTAGCTCTTCTGGTGCTTAAGGTCAATATTTTCGTATTCGGCCGGGAAACGGCCGAATACGAAAATATTGCGTTGTTCCACAGCTTTAACGCCTCTTTATGTGTGTGTAACTATATATTAGCTTTGTATTATGACTGAGTCCAGGCGCCTGCCTGAGGGTCCACGAAGGTAATGCTTCAGAAAGCATATCTATAGCTTTTCAGGCACCAAGTGTGTCTGAAGGTAGTGAACCCGCTGACAGACGTATAGAAACGTCTATGCTGGCACATACAGACACATTATCTCAAGCAAGTGATGTCTATGTACTGGAATTACATAGGTGCTATCTATTTATAGGGCCTAGATAGAATTCTAGGTCACCGAGAAGCGCTTAATGGCTTGTATCGAACTTTCTAAACACTTACTTGAGGAAAATTTATGTATATTTACCTTTTCAGAGTGAAACCGTATTAAACCTGGCTATGTACTGTTGTTATGTACAGTTTTCAGTCATAGTATCCAGGTATACTATCTAGAACACCTAGATGGTGTTTCCTAACAAAACAATGTGTGTAAGGGAAATAATACGATTGGTACGTGAGTATACCACTCGTACCGCTACTTGCGACACTGCCATTTGGGGGGGTCCAAATTAAGTAAACAAAATATTATTATTTCCTTAAAACTATATATTCAACGTATATCTAAGGTACCTTATGCATAATACTAATACATAAGCGCGATATGCGCACTATAAGCTATATAAAAGCCCCTAAAACATGATTTTAATGTTACTAGAATTTTACATCAAAAATTTATTATTCGTTTTGCTATATAATAAACAAGCGACGCCATCTTACAGGTCATTTCGAACTAATATATATGTCGCCGCGTAGGCGTGAATTTGCTAATTTATTATCCTAATTAATCATTTTAAGGGTCTATGTCTATTTAAGTTGGGTTTTGAGTTCAGCGCCATCTATTGGCTCACTGTGGAATCAGGTATTAATCTGTTCGAATGATCATTGTTATGCTAATTTTAATGTTTAACTAATACGAGATGTTTAAATAAAACAGGAACACTTATTGTAGGACTTTTGGATTTGTTCTCATTTTAACTATTCCTCATTTGACGAAGTAAATGTGTTTAATTATGTTATTCTTATTAAGTTGTCAAACAATGGCGGATATTATAATTTCTATGACCAATAACCAGATTTAATAATTTAATACGAGAACTAAACAAATTTGAGTAAATGATTAAATACTAAGAAGTCATAAGACTATTTTACACAGCTATGTAATAATGAGAAACTTTCTAATTAGTAAGATTGTTAGATCACCGGAAACTTGAATTAAGGAAGTCCCGCCCACTTAGAACGCGGATCGCGCGGACGGTGTGTAAAAAATAATACTGATGAATAAATGTAATTGAAGAGATGTTTGAAAACCTAATAAACATGTTACGTTAATTGTCATAAAGTGATTGTGTAATCTATAAAAACATTTAAAAAGAGTATCCTGGAGTTTCTGGCTAGGTCTTCTCCAGCGACCGACGAAAGCTTTGTGACCTAGCAAGCCACACGATGTGGTTTTAGCTTCAAGTTCATTTGAAAACTCAAAGTGCCTGTAACTAAATCAAATAAACACTCTGAGTTTCAATCCAGTGTTGTGTATTATTGAAGTTAACCCGCTCCAGTCAAGAATAAAGGAATTGCCTCTAGACATTGGGGTTAAAGATGGCGGTCCTACGATTCATAGGTACTTCGACGTGACATCAGAATTGGGCTCAGCTCCAAAAGTAATCTTTTCAAGACAACAACACCAACAACAACAACTTCAACATTACCTCTACGGGCGTTCTACCAGTAGATATTTGGCAAGTATTATTAAGTCCCCACTGTTCTTTGCCTATTTGATAATCCCAGTCTCTTTCATCATGTTTAAAATTTTGAGTAGTTAAAGATTCCAAGATTAAGCGATTGTATCCTTCAGCTTGACCATAGGATCGTGGGGATGCCACAGCATTTAAAATATGTTTGATACCCTTTTCATTGCAGAACTTTTTAAATAAATGTGACGTAAAACAACTACTTCTATCACTTATGATACTTTCTGGTGTCCTAAAAGTATAAAATATTCCTCTAAAACCCTAACAATTTCTAGTGTGTACGGATTTCTGACAGGTCTAGTAAATACATACTTTGTGAGAGCATCTACAATAACGAGTAAATAACAATGGCCCCTTTTCGATCTCACCAAGGACCTAAGATGGTCCATGTGTAAAGTATGGAAGGGAACTTCTTTACTAATTGGGTGTAATAACCCTTCTCTTTAACTACTTTTGTTATTGGCGTATGCGATTGTATGCAAGCCGTGACATACTTCTTTATAAATTGAGTCATTTTGAAAAAACCAATTTTTTTTGTCCTCTTCCCTTGGTTTCTTATCCGTTCTTCTCCATAACAAGTTAGTTTTCCGAAAGGACAGTAGAATCAATTATTATTCAAAGTCAAAGTATTTATTAGTGTGTTTTTTGGTGATACAGTAGAATAGAATAAAATACTCTTTATTATATACACCATATAAGTTACAGAAAGAATAGACGAAGAAAACATTATACTGGGTGACACAATGAGCGGCCTTATCGCTAAAAGCGATCTTTTCTAGAAAACCTTTGGATGATGATTTTAAAAATGAAAGGTAAGATATAATAGGTCTTATAGTTAGCTAATGGTGACCCAAATAACTACTCATTAGGGTATACACTATTGAACAATATAAGAATTAAAATCGATATATCATACAAATTAACAATATTTCAATATTTACGATACTATAAATTTGTATACTTTTTTTATTACCTTTTATGTTTAAATTTTGGACGTTCACAAGTGCCGTTTAATGGCCTAATTGAAATAAAAAAAAACATTCGTTGTTTTTGTTTAACAAGGTCTTATCTATTTATGACCTTCCCAAACAGTACTCCGAAAAAACTCTCAGCCTGTAACAAAAGTTAGATTACTACACCACAGAGCAGCTGCTCATTGTTCCCCCGTGGGATGTATGCAACTATCCATCATAACAGAACTAAATTGGCCAATCTACACACACTCCTCGCACACATTATCACCAACACCTAACCTCTATGCTCACTTTATCACCTACCTACAACTATTATTACACTACCTAATTTTGACGATTTTTTATGCTAATCAGTTTCAATATTTGTATTTCCATTTTATTTCCTGTAATCTCACATTTTTTTTGGTAATCTCCTTTTTTATTGTAATTCCTCATAATGTTTGTAGTTTTAAGATAATAATAATCAATTGTATCGAATTCGTGGTGAGAGCCTGGTGATCCGTCACACAGGGTATCCTAGTAGTATGGACTCCAGTCTCTCACAAAGTGTCATATTCGAGGTGGTATTTTTTTCTTTATATTTAACTTGTTTTATCTCTTGTGTAAGCTATATAATAATGTGATCTTTTGTGATGAGTAAAATTAAAAACATTGTAACTGTCATTGTTGTCATTGCCGTTTTCTCTACGGTTTTTTCTATCCCAAAATGCCCAATATCATCATGGTTCATTTTGCACAACTGCCATCTTGTACCCTTCGGAACTACCCAACGAAGTTCATTTTTAGGGTTCCGTACCCAAAGGGTAAAAACGGGACCCTATTACTAAGACTCCGCGGTCCGTCTGTCTGTCTATCTGTCTGTCTGTCAACAGGCTGTATCTCATGAACCGTGATAGCTAGACAGGTGAAATTTTCACAGATGATGTATTTCTGTTGCCGCTATAACAACAAATACTAAAAACAGAATAAAATTAATAATTAAGGGGGGCTCCCATACAACAAACGTGACTTTTGTGCTGTTTTTTTGCGATAATGGTACGGAAACCTTCGTGCGCGAGTCCGACTCGCACTTGGCCGGTTTTTGTTACCATCGACACATCTATATTAAGATAAATAGTCTAGTATACAAATCATTAGTGCGAAGATCACGTATTCTGGTTAATTACGGGTATCTTAACTGCAGTGTAAGCAACCAGTCTTTATCAGACGTTGACAAAACTAGTGGCAAAAGTGTCAAGGGTTCTATGTTAGAATCAACGACTGGATTTCTAGACAGAGCATCAGCATGAGCCATCTTCTGACTAGATTTGTATTCAATGGAGCAATTTACTTTTGCAAGGAAAGCCACCATCGAGCAATACGTGGCACTAAGTCACGTTTGCTGAGTGTTGATCTCAAAGCACTGCAGTCGGTCACAATTTTGAATTCCTTACCGAGCAAATAAACCAATAAACTTTTCAGGAAACAAACAACTGCCAGCGTCTCCAAATCATATGAATGAAAGTTTTTTTCTTCTGGGGAAGCTTGGTGACTATAGTATCCGACCGGGACCGGGGGAAAATAACTAGATTCTTTATTTTTTCTTAGCCATTAACCACTTATACCAAGTCTAGCATATGTGTGAAACTCTGTCTCAGCAGAAGGATCATATATTGCTTATTTGCTTAATACAGGTAGGTTAAAACAGATGTTACAAATAGATATAAAGTACACTATATCATTACCTATTAAGGTGTGCAAATATTTATATTATTGTTTATCTATTTAAATAACTATAAAAATAACATTAAACAATTTGTACACTCAAAAAATAAAACAAAAGAAAATGAAATAAATTCAGAATACTACAAATGTCAAAAGTGAAATAAAGTAATAAAAAAAAGTCAGATGAATTATATTACTTTTCATAAACATAACAATCAAATAATTTAAGGAGCTGTCAAATTAAATCATTATTATTATTATTGCATGACACAATATTTTTAATGGCAATAAATTACTCTTTCCCATATGGTATTTGATTTACTAATCTTTTTTTGTCACGTAATTGTCTATAGTAGCTTTAAAAACAGTCTTATAATAATAAGGGTTTAAAAGGGGTGTAAAACGAAGGCAGTATAAGAATTTTTAAGCTTTTAAAAAAGTGCTGACAGCTGAGCTGGTAGTATTGTTTACATTACACATTGCTCTAATGCATTTTTTGAGCTTTAAATACAGATTCCTTATCGACTACGTTTCCTCAAGATATAATACCATATTATCTAAGGACGATAATTCAATGGTAAACTGAAAATAATCTTAACATAAATATGGACAAAACGAAAATAATACACTTTCACCAGAGAACCCAACTGACAAATAAATATAAACGTTAGTTACTAAGGCGAAATAGACTATATCCTGTGACAGATACAACGTTTCAGAGTTAATATTATCTACGCTGGAACGAAGCTCTTTCACTTTATTCATGAACGCACCCTACGTCGGGCAATTCGCTGCAACTTCACGGCGGACTTAACTGAAGTTAGCTTTCCAACGCTCCGCCATATTTTTGACTATATTACTGTACAAACAAACCAAAAAGAAACAACGAAAAAACAAACGAAATGAACGAAACTTATGAACAAGAGTCGATCTTTTAATGTATCGCCCACATCTTGGCAATCGACTAAAGAAGAAACTGCAACTCTGCCAGACGAGTCAATTTAGAAGGAGCTCTTTGTTTTTCGGCGCATCGTGGCGCTGGCGCAGCGAGGACGAGTACAACGCGTAACTACGAGGCCAATACAATTGAGGAAATACAATACAAATTCCAAATCAACATGCCAAAGGTGCCGAGTCAAGTGCTCGTATCCCATCTTTTCCTACTTCATTTTCTGTTTTGGTAAATAAACTGATCAATTCTTTGTCACGCTTCGCCCGCCATCACGTAAATATGTTTTCTATAGTTTTTAGAGTTCCGTAGCCAAATGGCAAAAACGGAACCCTTATAGATTCGTCATGTCTGTCTGTCTGTCTGTCCGTCCGTATGTCACAGCCACTTTTTTCCGAAACTATAAGAACTATGCTGTTGAAACTTGGTAAGTAGATGTATTCTGTGAACCGCATTAAGATTTTCACTCTAAAATAGAAAAAAAAACAATAAATTTTGGGGGTCCCCATACTTGAAACTGAAATTAATTTTTTTTTTCCATCACACCCATACGTGTGGGGTATCTATGGATAGGTCTTCAAAAATGATATTGAGGTTTCTAATATATTTTTTTTTCTAAACTGAATAGTTTGCTCGAAAGACACTGCCAAAGTGGTAAAATGTTGGTCCCCCCCCCCCGTAACTCCTAAAATAAGAGAATGATAAACCTAAAAAAAATATATGATGTACATTACCATGTAAACTACCACCGAAAATTGGTTTGAACGAGATCTAGTAAGTAGTTTTTTTTTTAATACGTCATAAATCGTAAACCACAATTTACCAAGTACGGAACCCTTCGTGCGCGAGTCCGACTCGCACTTGGCCGGTTTTTTTTTCAAATGTGTTCTTGACTTTGTGGTTGGTACTTTAAATTAGTATTTTAACCAAGGAGGAGGAAGGAGTTCGCCTCTAAATAGGCTAAGAGTCCTCACATGAGCTACACCCCTACGAATAAACGTGCAGAATCATATGAAGTGTTTCTATTCTAAGTTTTGAAAGGTGACATCAATCCTACCTTATCCTTACCCAAACATTTACCTAACGACTCATAATCTATCAATCCCAGCGAGCAATCAATACCCCTCTTCTAGCCGTGATACTCAACACTCCCCTGTCAACTCTCTTGCTATATTAAAAATAGATGAAGCAGAAATAGTCTCTTATTCATCAACTACGCAACGATTGTGCTATTGGTTGGGATGGGATATCGTCCTTACTCCTAAAAACCTTTTGCCATATATTGGTCCCTCTATTATCGTACCTCTATAACCTTTGTTTACGGGCAGGAGTGTTCCCGGATGCCCTTAAAAAGGCAATAATAATTCTAATTCATAAGGGTAGGGACGAAACGAAGAAACTGTGTCAATAATTACAGACAGACTATCCAAAATTCTTAAGAAGATTCTTAACAAATGTCAAAGGAGCTTCTTGGACAAACACAAAATAATTTCTGATAATCAGTATGGCTTCCGGCCAGGGGTGTCAACAGAGGACTCTGTATTTGACCTCACCTAACTGGTCGCTACGAACTTGGATAAAAAAACAAAAGCTTGGGTATTTTTCTGGACCTTTCTAAGGCGTTTGACACAGTTTCCGTTCCCATACTTACCTCAAGGCTGGAACTTCTTGGGGTACGTGGTACCCCACTTAAAATCTTTAAAGATTACCTCCGAAATCGCACTCAATGTGTTAAAATTGGTAGATACCTTAGTAACGAAGAAATTGTGACTTGCGGCGTCCCCTAAGGCAGCATACTGGGTCCCATACTATTTCAAATCTACGTCAATGATCTTTGCAGGATGAGCCTCCCAAACTGTAAAATCTATGTATATGCTGATGATACTGCGATCTTCGTTTGTGGATCTACTTGGGACATCGTTATGGCAAATGCCGAAGCCGCAATGTCAGAAATAATGAGTTGGCTCTATTCAAATCTAGTCACGTTGAATCTCCACAAAACCATTTATATCCCATTTTCAATCCGACGAAATACCACACCATCCCACAATTTCTCCATAACTGCTCATACATGCTCAAACGTTCCAGCACCGTGTCGCTGTCCAGCACTTAAAATAACTGACTGTGTAAAATATCTGAAAGTGCAAATAGATGACGGACTAAAACATTGGTACTTGTTGTAAAAGATAGTCCCTGTCTATAATCAAGGGTTTATTCCACATGACACATTGTCAAACTACATACAAGGAGGTAACTACAGAAGAACTTTATCATCTCTGAACCATGATGGCAGCGATTGTCCCGAGGAAGATCGTCTGGGGTGGACAATCATTCGCTCATGAGGAGTCATGTTAGTTGCAGCGCAAAGCAGTGATCGAATGCTGAGTAAGGCCTGCGTTAACACATTCTCCCACATTTCTATACGCATATTCTTTGTTTTTAATGCAAGTCGTATTGTTTGCCATAGTGTCCCATTCAAACGCTCCACTTGGCCGTTACACCTAGGATTTTAGGGCGCCGAACGACTGGTCGCGATTCCTTTTGCATTAAGAAAGTCTTTTAGTTCTTTGGACATAAATGCAGTTCCCTGATCAGTATGTATCATACATGGCAAGCCAAACATTGAGAATACTTCTGTTAAACTTTTGATGACACTGTCGGCACTTGTGTGCATGCGTATGCGAATGGGAACCTGGAATATTCGTCTATCACCGTGAGAATATATTTATTTGCGGTAGATGATGGTATTGGTCCCTTAAAGTCTAGAGACAATCGCTCGAAGGGTGTAGTTGCTTTTATCAAAATTCCGGATATATACCTGGTAAATCTCGGTTTTTCTTCTGCACATACTCTGCCAGATGCTACAATGCGTTTTACATCTTCTGCTGAATATGGGAGATTCTTGCATCTAACCCAATGTATGAGACGTGTCACTCCGGGATGACACAAAGATTCGTGAAATCTCATAAGATTGTCTTTAATCATGCTGGCACATGTTGCTTTCGTACGTGACAGAGCATCAGCCACAATATTTTCTTTACCGCTCCTATATTTAATATCAAAAGTAAAGTTGGCAAGTTTCTTCATCTTTCGTAATCTTTTCATTCTTTATCTTGCTAGCATGTCCCTTCATCATATACGCAACAGATTTTTGATCAGTTAACAGGTAAAACTGCCGTCCAATTAAGTAGTGTCTCCATTTCTTAAGGCTTTCAATAATAGCATATGCTTCTTTTTCAATAGATGGATATTTTCGTTCACTTTCGTTAAGCGTTCGTGCATAAAAGGCTACAGGTCTTCCGTTTTGAGTTAAAGATGCAGCTATGGAATGTTCCGATGCGTCTGTTTCAACAGTGAATGATTCATTAGGATCAATTGTAGAAAGTGAAGCTTTTGATATGATTTCTTTAATATTCTGAAATGCACCAATCTGACTATCGTTTAGTGGATAATTTTCTACATCGATAAGTGGTCGTAATTTATTCGAAAAATCAGGTATCCACTTCGAGTAATGTGAGAAAATACCAATAGTACGTCTGAGCGTAGCTGAATCTTGGAGCACCGGCATTCCTAGTAGAGGTACCAACCGGTCTTTGTCTAGTTTAATCTCACCATTATTAATGTTATATCCCAGTATGCTTAGGTTCGTAATCGAAAATTCACTTTTTTTCTTATTAATAGTAAGATTATATTTCTCTGCTACCTCCATGAATTTTTTTAGTTTCTTATCGTGATCTACCTGATCTGAGCCACGAACAGTGATATCATCTAAATATGAGTACACACCGATAAGGTTAGAGTCTCAATGGTTCTTTGAAAGCAAGCTACTCCGTTTGTCACTCCAAAAGGTATTCGACAAAATTGGTACAGGTTTCCTGCTGCTTCGAACGCCGTCATGGGCTTATTGATTGCGATTATAGGTATTTGATGAGAAGCTGATCGTAAGTCAATTTTACTGAATACTTTAAACTGAGATACTTTCAAAATCAACTCTTCTATGTTTGGCAGAGGATAAGCGTCAAGATAAGTGAATTTATTGACAGTTTGAGAGTAATCTATGCACATACGTTTTTTGTGGTGAGTGCCAGATGTGACAAATACTTGAGAACGCCATGGAGAAATACTCTCTTCTATGATTCCGTCTAATAACAGTTTCTTTATTTCAGTTTCAATAAATGCTTGGTCATCGGGCGTGTGTCTACGAGACTTGATTGCAATGGGTCTGCAGTCTGCGGATAAATTTGAAAATAAATTAACTGGTTGTATATTAGCTTGACTTAATGCACTGCATGCGACCCTGAGTTGCGGTTCGGATCCTCCGAATTCTATCGTCATCTCGGCATGATGTTCGAGGATGTCGTGACCCAGTATGACTTGTGCACATAAATCCTTCATCACCCGCAACGGAACATTAGTTTTACCATGGTCGTTAATTTTTACAGTAGCGTAGCAGACTTCTCTTATTTCTGTTTTTAAAACCGATGACGCCATTGTTACATTTTGGTGCCACGGTTTCGTTTGTAACCTATACTGTCGGATGACTTCCTTATCAATGAAACTAGCAGTGTTTCCAGTGTCTATCAGTGCTTTTACTGATACTCCATTCACAAATATAGGTATTGTACATTTCTGTAGTCCAGTTGATGCCAATTTAATGCAAGAAGATGTATGGTCGTCGTCAACAACCAAGCTATATTTTTTTTTGACTTGGATACTTGTCTTTTTGCCAATCATTGATTGAAAGTAATTCATTTATTTCTACCTAACTACAATATTCTTACCTACCTGCAAGGAACATCTAAATTTAGACATAAACTGTATTGTTAACTCATTTACTGCAATAAATACAACAATGATATTATTACTTAATATAGTTACTATTTGTCACTTAGCAGATAAAATATATAATGGCAACACTAAGCTAAATAAATTAACTAATAAGTCAAACAACTTTTTATTTATTATGTTTTTATGTATCCGTTTTGAACCAGCCCAATTTATACTTTAAAAAACGTACACAATTAATAGAATGTCTTTCGTATATAACTCACTTTCAGACGCTCAAATTTAAGTCAGCTAAAATTTCGCCATTGTTCTTTCATAAAGCTCAAAGTGAGTGTGAGTGTGGTGGAATGATTGTGCGTGATGTGAGAATGTGTTATACCGTATGCGTATGCGTTGTGTGTCTGTATCTTTGTATGTCTGTTTGTGTATGAGTGTGAGATTATACCTAGTTATCAAAGGAGAATGACTTCTACTATAGTAGTTTCTCCGTAGAAATGTAGTCAAATGTCTGCAACCAGTCCCGTACCACAGCCTTACATTTTGATTTTGGAAGAAAGTTTATTGCCTGGATCCGATTTATTTTATTGTAAAGACTAGCTGACCCAGCAAACTTTGTTTTGCCATAAAAAGACCAAACATTTAACTACCCTACCTACCCTACCCTACCCTACCCTACCCGACCCTACACTACCCTACACTACCCTACCCTACCCTACACTACCCTACCCTACCCTACCCTACCCTAACTTACCCTACCCTACCCTACCCTACCCTACCTACCAACTCGTTGAACTATTTATTTGAATAAGAAATAAAATACTACTATACGAATGTAACCAACTTTTGTTTCTACCGGCAGATCTAATTAAAATTTAGAACATAAAAGTTGCTATTGTGAGTCAATCTTAAAAGATAGACACATGCTGTTGCGGACTTTTTTGTAGAACTTTTAAAGAGGTCCATTTCCATCATACATGATATTTGCGTAACTTAAACCGTTTACGCAGCGCACGCAATGGAAGCTCTCAAAAAGGAATTTCTTTGCCCGTTTTTGCAATATTTTTCATTTATGCTCGGCTCCTATTGGTCGTAGCGTGATGTTATACGTGGGACACTCAGAAAGTTTTGCGAAACTAAAAAAAATTGTTCTATACGTACATATATTTTTATTAAATCTTTTCAAAGTACTTTCCACCAGCCTCTATACAAAGATTCATGCGCCTAAACCAGTTTTCAAAACACTTTTTCCAGTCCGCCGCAGACACCTCGTTTACAGCCTGCTCGAACGCAGCCAGCGCATCTTCCGGCGACGAAAATTGTATCCCTTTGAGCTGATTTTTTATCTTTGGGAATAAAAAGAAGTCACACGGTGCTAGATCAGGGCTGTTAGGAGGGTGACCCAGGAGTTTGACTGGCGTGCTGTCCAGGAAGTCCCTCGTTTTGAGTGCGGTGTGCGCAGGTGCATTGTCGTGGTGGAGCAGTAGCCCGCGGAGCCCTGTGTTTGGTCGCTTGTTGCTTATAACAGAGAAAACTTCTGGCAAACATTTGGTAGTATACCATTCGGCATTAATGCTTCTTTGATCCCGTAAGGGAATTGATACCAAGTGGCCAGTCAAATTAAAAAAGCTAGCGATCAAAATCTTACCCCCGCTTCTAGATCGCTTCACTTTGGTAGGCGTTGGCTCATTTTGAAACACCCAAACAGTCGACTGGCGCTTGGTTTCTGGGTCGTATTGATAAATCCAGGACTCATCACCTGTAACGATGTCGTAAACACGCCGAGACGAGCCTGCTTCAAATTTGTTAAGCATATCACGGCACCATTCCACCCGGGCCTGCTTCTGAGCATCGGTGAGGTTGTGCGGCACCCAGCGTGATACTATCCTCCTCACGCGAAGATGGCTGTGTAGAATCTCGTGAACGCTTCCCGATCCAATCTTCAATATGTGTTGAATCTCCTGATATGTAATTCGCCTATTGTCTTGGATTAAATTTTTCACTGCTAGCACGTTTTCTTCGGTAACAGCCGTCAAAGGGCGACCGCTTCTTTCGTCATCCCCCAAAGTTGGTCGACCGCGCTTGAATTCGTTATACCAACGATACACGGTTGCCTTGGAAGGGCCTTCATCCATGAATGCCATTTGAAGTCTATCGTACGATTCATCCGGTTTCAGGCGACACTTGAAATCGTATAAAATCATAGCTCTAAAATGTTCCCGGCGCAGATCCATATTTCAATGAGACACAATACTTTGAATTAACTCGCAAAAAATGTGGAGGGAAATTTTGAAATTGGAACTTACTTATTTTTACTTATAAATAATCATATTTTCGAAAAACATTATAACTGGCCAGTCTCCCATATATAAAAACTTTTTTTCGCAATACTTTCTGAGGGGCCTGGTATAGCCTATAACCTTTCTCGATAAATGGACTATCCAACACAAAAATAATTTTTCAATTCCAACCAGTAGTGCCTGAGATTAGCGCGTTCAAACAAACAAACAAACAAACTCTTCAGCTTTATAATATTAAAATATAAGTATAGATTACAGCAAAAGAAGCGATGAGCAAAGCAGGTTTTAAAAGATGGTTTTGAGCTGGCAATGTCCTTTCTCTCCGCCGACTCTTAGTCAACTTTTATCATATGTCAGCGAAGAATGTTTGAAGAAGTAACATAATCTTTCTTTTCTTGAGCTGTAGTGATCGAAAGCATTTCTTCGTTTTTACTTTTAGGCAAATCACTGGTGTGATCTGGACGCTTCAGTCGATGGTCTGCAAAAATTGATTTGCGGTGGATTATATGTTAAAATATTGTGTCTGTACTGTTTTAGGTACTATTTGGTGGTGATATATAACCAACAGGTAATTGCTCCACTAGAGGGTCGAGTTTCTCAACTGCGCCTCAAGTTGTCACATCATGTGAAATGACACTGTCCTTGCTTTAGCGTTGGTTGGTACCGAGTTTTCTTATTGGTAGAAGTGTTACAACATGTGATTTAACTGTATTACCGATTATGACTAGTATTTAATTGGGTATTATTTAATATTGTGTCTCTAAATCTGCTTTATATAGTGTTTATAAATTTATCATAGGACGCATTACAATTGGCAATATAACTGTTAAAAATAAGCATAGTTGTACTATGCAATTTTTTTACTTTATTAGTAGAAAATGAAGCGGAATTCAAGAGCGTAGTTCATGATTGATTTAATTTTACGCGATGGCACTCCAACAGTAGCCGTTGGCTTTTTGAGGGCATGGGGAACAGGGTGTAAAGTCCCACAAATCTCCATAGAAAAGAGAGGATCCTCCGACCAGACGGATGTTGTGTCTGGGCCGGGCAACTGCCCGACGGTTATTGTCGGACTTGTTGTAAGTGTTCAAATCGCGCCGAAAACTTTACTTGCGCGATGTAGGATTTGTCTGACGTCAGTAAGTGGCGGCGTTGGTGCCGCTATATCACTCCCCTCCGGAGACCGGAGGTCCATAACAGGGTGAGTCGTCCAGTGGAAGGTTGGTTCCCGTGAGTCGGAACCGGAATTCGCAGAGTTCGCGGTGAGTCGGAACTGTATGCGGTTGTGCCCCAGTGAGTCGGGGTGATGATATCCCAGTGAGTCGGGATAGTGTTGCTTGCTCCAGTGGGTCAAGGCGATGATGATAGAAAAGCTGAGGGTGATGACCAGGAATGCGGTCCGCTGCATGCTGGTGGTCAGGATACTCCCGTAGATGCCGTGGGTACTGGCTGGCTGTGTGACTCGCTGCTTGAAAGCTTAAGGAAGTGATGATGACGTCACGATGAAGTAGCTCTGCATGAAAGTTGCGCTGATGTTCATGTTTGAGGGTCACCAGTTTGGGGGCAGGTGGAACAGGGTGTCAAACTTATAAAGAAAATATCAATAATACCAACACACTTTCTGATATTGACGATGGTAAGTGACAGTATTTTTTTTTCAAGTACTTAGTTTTATGGAATGTGTTCTCTTCACGTCAATTTTCAGCAGCTGCATCTACTAGTTTTAAAGAATTTAGTTTACAAAATTATAAATAAGATGACACAGTACCCGTGAATATTCAAGTAATGAGGATGGTGTGTGTAAGTATACATTGTTTATTTTACTTTTGTAATTTCTATTATGATTATGTTAAACTATTAAAAATTCTACTGATTTTAATATTTACATGGTTTAATTTCAGGCACACATACCTTGCCAGTAAAAGCTACAATGCCTTCAAATGAAGATTATTTCATCGAGGATAGTGATGATAGCGTCAAAGAGCCCGATTTTGTTGTTGTTCGTGTTATGCTCAGAAGATGATTTTCACTCCTATTCCTTCTAAATCATCATCCATTTATTAATTTTATACCATGAGTGTGTATTCGTACGCGCACTAGCTTCTTACTGCTCATCACTGCGTCTATCTATCGTACGTGTTGTCGGATGAGATAGCATGAATTTTTAAAACCGGTCACAAAATAGTTCGTGCCGCCGACTTGGGCAACCTTGAGAGGACTCCCAGAGGCCGTAGTATGAGTTGGTAGTGATGAAATTGATTATACAAAGTGAAGCGCCTGCCTGGCTTTGAACCCACGACCAACTCCTAAGCCGGGGCCACTACTGCATCACTGCTTTTTTCTCTATTATCTGGTTCACTAGAAAGGTCCCCTTATAAAATATCGGTCAATAAAAATACAACGTATATTAATTGATTTATTGGAACAATAGAAAAATACAAATACATATATCCAACATAATTATACATAATATATTAACTGGACTACCCAACGCCGCATAAACCCGTATTAGAATAGAATACAACTTACATCGTGAGTGGCCCTTATCATCTGACATACCTAATTATATTATATAACGGAACTGCATAAAACACCAACTTGACTTATCTAGCTAAATAAGAAAAAATCTTTTCACAAAAAAATACTACCGACTTCCAAAAATAAAAACACTACAAAATTAAAAACTTTTTCTTTGAAAGTCGGTGTCTTTGGTAGGTACCAATTTGTTTCGTTATGGATACCGACTTCCAAAAAGAAAGCTATTTTTCGTTTTGTAGCGTATTTATTTTTGGAAGTCGGTACTATTTTTTGTATTTTTTTTTTTTATATTTCACTTTTCAGTTGTACGTAAAGTTATTTAGTAAGGTACCTATAATGCCAGAATAGAATACCCAAATATCATGAAACTTGAACACAACCGGTGAAATGAGAGGGTACCAAGGTGAACTGTGCACCCCTAAACACATCTGCGTACCCCTTTAAAGTATACTGGCGTGATGTTATGTTATGAAATGGTATAAACAGATATGCGATTGCAGCAATCCCGAGTGATTTGCCGTCATTGTCATCATTATATCGTCATTGCCGACGTCGACCATTACGCTGGTGTTGTTTGGGGTTCGGCGCGCAACAGTAAAATAAAAATTTCTATTAGAATGCAACGCAATCAGCGTTCTTCTCCTGCAGCTGTTGCTAAGCAGACGGTTTCGCAAGAGCCTGAGCCTGTGTTAACCCCGACCACCCCGTGTGGTAGTAGTACCACAGATGCAGCTAGTAATGTCTCTGTAAGGTCTAAAAGACCACGACCGAACGACTCACCCAACAACGACGGCGCGTACGAGGAAACCTCAGAAGATAGCTCATCCGGCCGGGATTCGGTTCCTCAACTCCACAAGCTGGACAAAGTGACAATTTCTGAACTTCGCAAGGAAATGGAGTCTGTGTTGACTGTGCACCTACAAGCCTCGCTCAGATCCTACTTCGAGGGTGAATTTCGCGAATTAAAAAAAACTTTGCAAGGGTTGGAGGCATCCGTCGATTTTATGAGCAAGGACTATGATGTTAAGAAGACTAAATTAGACCAGAACAAGCACGTCATAAGTCAATTAAAGAGAGAGAATGATGAGTTAAAAATCTGTGTTTCTGACTTGTCTGGAAGAGTCAACATTATTGAACAACATTCTCGCCAGGACAACCTAGAAATAAACGGAATACCTGAAAATCAAGCCGAAAACCTATTGAGTACGTTAGTTCAACTGGGGAAAACTATCTCATGCAGTATCGAGGCGGGCGACGTGTCATCAGCATCTCGCGTCAAAAAACTCGACTTACAGAGTAGCCGTCCACGCTCAATCATCGTCAAACTGAAAAGCACGAGGAAACGTGATTACGTTTTAGCATCGGTAACCAAATTTAACCGTGCTAATGTTACCAATAAACTCAATTCGGCCCACCTAGGATACGGTGGCACCAAACAGCCCGTCTTCGTTTCCGAACATCTGTCGCCCCTGAACAAAGCCATACATGCACAGGCTAGGAAAATGGCGCGCGAGAATGGCTTCAAATACGTTTGGGTCCGCGATGGCCGCATATTGGTACGTAAGGATGACGGAGCACGGCCTATCCAGATAAAGTCCCTTCACGCTGTCTCTCTTCTGTAACCTAACACCAAAAACCCAGGACCGCGAACCCGTGAGTAAAACATTAAAAATCACTGTGTACTACCAGAACCTCAGAGGAATGCGCACAAAGTTTAGTGAAATTAATATGGCGGTTAGTGTCAATAATTATGATATGATTGTGTTATCAGAAACATGGCTCAATGATAACATCAATGACGGAGAGCTTTTCGACTCCTGCTACAATATTTACAAAAGGGATAGGGCATCCAGCGCACTTGCGGGAAGAGAAGGAGGTGGCGTTCTTATTGCTGTTTCCAAGGCATATGATTCCGCGCGGGTTTGTCAGTGGGAAACCTCTGCAGAAGACCTCTGGGTGCGCGTGAAGGTTAATGAGGGCAAGAAAATTAACATTTGCGCAATCTACTTACCACCCCCTGTGACACAGCAGCATCTGGATATGTTTCTCAATTCGGTCACGAGTGTCAATGAAACTACTGGTGAAGAAATTGTACTAGTCGGAGATTTTAATCTCGGCTTCATCGACTGGAACCAGGACCCTAGACAATCTCATGCAACTTGTACAATCCCATCAAACTATAACAATAACCTAGGGTATTCTCTTATTGATTTTATGTCTTTAAACAGTATGTCACAATATAATGCTATTAAAAATACTAATAATAGATCGTTAGACTTGGTGTTTTCAAATATGCTAGGTGCAGTGGCCAGGAGGTCCGCCTCACCTATCTGTAGAGAAGATTGTCACCACCCCCCTTTAGAAATTGATTTTATTTTAAAGACGTTTGTTCCACTAAAACATGTAACATTGACTAAATTTAATTTTAAGGCAGCTGACTACAAACTTATCAATAAAAAATTAAGCAAAATAGGAACGAACAACTGGAATCGTGTGTAAACATTGACCTGATGGTAGAGGTCTTATATGAAACCATTCAAACAATTATAAATGACCATATTCCTAAAATCAAGAATAAAAGTATAAACTTTCCCCCATGGTACTCTAAAGCTTTAGTAAAATTCTCAACGAGAAAGAAAAGCTCAGACAACGTTTTAAAAAATACGGTAACCCACGTGATGATCTTGAATACAGAATGCTCGACGAGAGAGCACGGTCTGCTATTAAGAGTTGTTATAAGAAGTACGTCTACTCTGTTGAGAATAACATCCAGTCCAACCCTAAATCTTTATTAATATTTTTATTTTTATTTGTTTTTATTTGGTTTAGTTTTTGTTTTTATATAGATTAATATTTCTTTTATTTTTGTTTAATTAGCACTGTGCCTAGCATGTAAACCAACTGCATTATGTAATTTGGAAGGGACCTGTCTCCTGAGATACAGGTTAACTACCTAGTTCAGGAGACAGAGCTTTTATGTAACTGTGACACTTGTTTGCAAATAAATGAATTTATTATTATTATTAAATCGTTTTGGTCCTTTACTAAAACCAAAAGTTCTAAGTCTGGCTCTAAACCTTCCGAAATGACATTTAACGGTACAATAGCTGCAAAAGGTGAGGAAATATGCCAACTCTTCGCTAATCAATTCTTGTCAACGTTTTCAGTCGTAAGTAGTAATAATGAAAAACCAATAAACACCCAAATATATACTCAATTTAAACTCAGTACATTTACTTTTACTGAGAGGGAAGTTTTTAAAGCACTTAACCGGGTTGATGTTACCAAAGGTTCTGGTCCGGATGGGTTGCCACCGCTTTTTATAAAAAAATGTTCCCGTAATTTAGCATATCCCCTCACATTAATTTTTAATAAATCCCTAGAAACGTCTACATTTCCAGCTGAATGGAAAAAAGCGAACGTAGTACCAATTTTCAAAAAAGGTGATTGCGCAGGTGTTAAGAACTACATACCAATATCAATTTTTTCCTTTTTCTCAAAAAAATTCGAGTCAATGATTTGCCCTATACTAACATCCCATGTTAAAACACAACTTTCCCCTCAACAGCATGGTTTCTGCAGCAAGAAATCTACTGTCACCAATTTGGTTTCGTATGTGGATGATATCAGTATGAGTCTTGATTCCGGCCAACAAATCGATGCTCTGTATACTGACTTTAGCAGTGCTTTCGATAAAGTGGACCATGAAATACTGCTGCTAAAACTGCATGATTTTGGCGTACACGGAACCCTGTTGGAGTGGTTCAGATCATAGTTATGCAGGCGAACACAAAGAGTGGTGGTAAACGGCTATCAATCTCACGAGTATGTTGCAACCTCCGGTGTGCCCCAGGGATCCCATACCGGGCCTGCCCTCTTTATTGTGTTTATAAACGACATAGTCAATTGCATAAAACATAGCCAATGCTCCTTGTTTGCAGATGACCTAAAAATCTATCGTCAAATAAAAACACAAGAAGACATTGAGCTGCTCCAATCTGACCTAAATTCAGTTCAGGACTGGTGTGTGGTAAATGGGATAAGTTTGAATGCCATCAAATGTAATCACATGACATTTATGCGGAAAGAGCATCCCTTACCTTCTTCTTACTCCCTCAATGGAACGTCACTACAAGAAGTTAAAAACATAAGGAATCTAGGGGTAGTGCTTAGCAGCGATCTATCGTTTGCCACGCATATTAATAATGTCATTAAAAAGGCTATGAAAATGGTTTGGTTTATTAATAGAGTTCGCAAGGAATTTAAGGGAACCGCGGCCCTGAAAACCTTATATAGTGCCTTTGTACGCAGTCTAGTAGAATATGCATCTCCCGTCTGGAACCCTACCTATAATATTTACATAGACCGTCTCGAGCGCATACAAAAAAAATCACACGTTGCTTGCGGTTTAAAGACCACAAATGCCCATACAGACCCGATTACGCAGAACAACTAAGTTATTTCAAATTAGACTAGAATAATTAGACTCATTGAAGCGACGAAGGGCTCTAAATGATTTGTCGATGCTCTATAAAACCGTGAACGGACTAACTTCAACGCCAGGTCTACTTAGCAAAATTAGTTTAGAAGTGCCTCGTTATTCCCACGTCAGGTCTAAGCGCACCACTAGAACATTTGCTATTAAGACGAGTCGCACAAACCTGGGACGCCATGCTCCCCTTAACAGAATATTCATTCTATATGACAGAGTATGCTCCATATACAACAGCATTGATGTTTTCTTTGATACTCTGACAAAATTAAAATCTAAAATTATTAAACTTGACTTGTGATCAGCTGCCTAGTCCCACTACTAATTTATACTGTTTATTTTCCATTAGTTTTTTTTTTTAATTTATTTTATATTGATTTTATTTAATAATCTAATTGTAATTTTAATTAATGTATGTGTAATGTTTGTGTGTCAATAATTATTTAAATAATCTTCTTCTTAGCGTGTCGATGGCAAACACTATTTTTAGTTAAATGCCTTGCCTAGCCCAGAATTCAGCTACGACAACGCCCTCCGCTGACGCAGTCATAAGGTCCTCACGTGAACAGACAACCGGACATGCGGCACAAGACGAAAGGTGGGCCACAGTCTGCAGGGCGACGCCGCACAAGCACCGAGGATCAGAACCATCCGAGAACCCCCATCTATGGAGATTGTCTTTGCTGCGGCCGACCTGAGTTCGGAGTCTATTCAGAGTTTTCCAGGTCAGCCAAGGTAATGCGTGCCCAGGCGAAAGGGTCTCCGATGGCTCTAGGAAATAATCAGGGAGTTTAAATTTATCTCGCCAAAGATCGCATCTTTCCGTGGTGACGTTTCCGGTAAATGGACTCACGCTACCAAGAAAACTTTTGCGACTTTTAAGCCTCTGGGGCACCGAGGTGTAGTTGTGCATTGGGTGGCGCGAGTCACTTTCTTGCTTTGCCCTTTCTATACGGCTTCCCATAGTCCTACGCACATCAGGAGGCGCGATGCCGATAAGTGGATACAGCAATCGTACCGGGGTCGGTTTAAGGCAACCAGTGGATATTCGGCATGTCTCGTTTAGTGCTGTATCCACTAGGTTGGAGTGGGCGGAGCGGCTCCACACTGGACAAGCATATTCTCCAGCGGAGAAACAGCGCGCCATTCCCGTTGTTCGCAAGACTTGAGGAGATGCTCCCCATCCAGTGGATGTAAGGCGACGTAGCAGACTGTTCCTGGCATGCACCTTTCGCTTGACAATCTCACAATTTTCCCTGTAGTTGAGGGACCTATCCAAAGTGACGCCGAGGTATTTTGGATGGGGACTATGGATGATTGGAAGCCCCTGCCATGAGATGTTGAGTGTTCGACCCGCCTGTCTGTTACGGAGATGGAAAGCGCACGACTGCGTTTTTGATGGATTTGGTTTCAATGCATTTTCTGCATAATAGTGGCTGAGGGCTGAAAGTGCGATGGAAAGGGTGGTTTCAATCGCCTCAAAATTAGTGGCTTGGCAAGTTAATGCCAGGTCGTCTGCATACAGAAAGCGGTTCGTGTTAGGACTCACCGGTTGGTCGTTGGTTTATATGTTAAACAGCAATGGAGCCAGTACACTGCCTTGGGGCAATCCATTCTTCTGGGTCCGCCACCTACTCCTATCATCGAGAAGGTTCACTTGAAATCGTCGGTTACTGAGGAGCTCTCTAAGAATTCGAACAAACTTTGGACCCTCTGTTAGGTTGGTAACCTTCCATAACAAGCGCCTTAAGTTAACGGTGTCGTAGGCTACCGACAAATCCACAAATACTGCACCCGTCACTTTCTTGGTTTCGAACCCGTCCTCAATATGTTGCGTGAGGTTAAGGACCATTTTTCTAGTGTCATTCTTCTTCGTAGAAAATGACGTAAAATGCACAACGCCATCTATCGAACATGGAGTTAAACTGTCCGACTATATGAATTGCGTGTGTTGTGAAATTTTACTTCTTGAACTCTTTAAATTCATCTAACTTTTGATAGAGTGAACCGATTGCGATGAAACAAAGAGTAAGTGATACTTCAAATTACGCACAATTTAGTTTATGTATAAAAGTCATGTACATTTGTTTCGTACATTTACATGATGCGTGCACAAATAAACAGACAAACATAAAAACAGACAAAAACTCCAAAAATGCTGAAAATAGGTTCTGTCGGTTATCTTTTAACACCCTGGCTATATTTGTTGCAAATATTTTCGATGTACAAAAACGACTTTTCTACAGATTTATTATATGTACTGATTGATAATTTCATTACTAGACACAAAGAACATTAAAATTCGGTGGTGAATTGTAGAAAAAATCACAGGATTAGGCAACATTCATTATAGTATTGATAAATATACAAACATATAATATTAGTAGTGAAAACAAATACAAAATTGATGGAAATACATATGAGATATCATAAAAAAAAACACACAAAAGTCCTTGCGAAAACACCGCATGGCATGAATATGAGCGTGATGGACTTTGACGTTACACCACGTCTGAAGGGAAAGTACTCTTAATACTGTAGATAAAAAAAAAAACTTAAAGCTAACATTCTTTTATTTTTGATAGGAAAGAAAACTGCATTCAAAGATTTTAGAACCCGGGAATCGAACCGACTAATATCTTTAAAAGTTACACCCTGTACTTTTATTGCACCGATCGTTAGGGTCAACTATAAGGATGAAATCTCTCTAACAAACTTGATAAATTAAATGAAAGGGAAACCATGAAATCTGGACTTATAAATTCAATGGGTCAAGTTAAAGCACAATCAAAACATTAAATCGTATGCGAATTTAAACGAGTTGAGAGTTGAAGTACACAGGTTACTGGCAATGAATTCGTTAGAAGACTAAATTTGTGTATGCAAGAAAATGGAGCCCATTTCGAGCAACTAATTAGTTAATTTACCATTTTTTGTAAATAATTAAAAATAATTTTGACCCTAACGATCGATGCAATAAAAGTACAGAATGTAATATTTAAAGATTTAAGTCGGTTCGATTCCCGGGTGTGGCAAGCGAATTTTCGAAAATCTTTTTATGCAGTTTTGTTTCTTTTCAAAAATAAAGGAATGTTTTCTTTGAGTAAAATTTTCTATCTACAGTATTAAGAGTACTTTCCCTTTAGGTGGCATTACAAAATTGCACAGTGTATATAACGTGAGTACCACCAATATGAAAAATAATGTAGAAGGTACTAAGATAATACTTGAAGGGCCAAGATAATACAGCGTGTCAAGTAAACGACTGCAGATGACAATGTATCCTCTGTTGTGTTCTCTGATGCCTCCTGGTTCACGCCCATTCTGACGACGTGATCGTGGGCTTCGCTTCGCTTCAAAAGCGCGGGTGCGCGCTGGTCGAGGGCTGCGCGTACTGCACGTGCTGCGGCAGGCGGGCGGGCGTGCCGTGACCAAATGCAGGCGTGGTGTATCCGAGCACGGGCCTGCCGTGTCCGAGCTCCGGCGAGCCATGCCCAACCGCCGACGAGCCGTGCCCAAACGCGGTCGTGGTGTACCCGAGCACTGGCCTGCCACGTCCGAGTTCCTGTGAGCCGTGCCCAACCGCCGACGAGCCGTGCCCAAACGCGGCCGTGGTGTACCCGGGCACTGGCCTGCCGTGTGTGAGTTCCGGCGAGCTGTGCCCAACCGCCGACGAGCCGTGCCCAAGCGCGGCCGTGGTGTACCCGAGCACTGGCCTGCCGCGTCCTAGTTCCGGCGAGCCGTGCCCAACCGCCGACGAGCCATGCCCAAGCGCGGTCGTGGTGTACCGTGGCGTGCGCGTGGCGTACGAACTCGTGGCGTACATGTTATGCCACATGGCTTCAGTATTCAACTGTGCCTCAGTTCCATGCAAGTGTTGTATTTCCGCTAGTATTTCACTTTTCCTCTTAGCCCAGCTTTGTTGCTTGGCTTGAACCTTCTCCTCAAGTTCAGTATATTCTTTTTGCAATATTTTAGCTTCTTTTTCCATCTTCGCCATCTCTTTGGCCTCGGTTTTTTTCATAGCTTCCATTTTTCTATCATGTCTTATTTTCATATCATCCTGTTTCCGCTCCATTTCCTGGTAAGTCTTTTGCATTCCATTCTTTACATCATTTAATTTATCATCCCATAATTGTATATTCTCTTTCATGCAAATTTTTAGTTGTTCTTCACATTCCTTATAAAAATCTATATGACTTCTTATTTTACGTTTTCGTTTAGCTTCTTTTGTTTTCAAATCTGCTATATTGTTTTCTATTTGATTAATTTCTGTTTCAATCGTGTGTTCGGTTGCTTTAACACTCTCATCCATTTTCATATTGTTCTTATCCAGCAGCGTCTTCAACTCTTCAATATTTTTGAACAATGCCGATTTTCTCTTTTCTATCAACTTCATTTTTTTACTGATTTTCACCGACAACTTCAATGCTCTGAAGTCTTTCAACACTTGACAATATTCAGCATTTTTATTGCTTAGGTTATTTTTTAAAGCCAACATCTGTTTATCGATTGAATTTGCAGTCTGAAAAAAAAAATAACGTTTTAATTATAAAACTAAACATTTATAAAACAAAATGTCATATTTGAATGTTAAACACAAGCATTTAAAGAAATAAAATTCGATGTGATAGGAATATTGAGAATGAGACGAATGGGTTATAAAATCAAATATGAGGAGTTTATTCTCTGTCACATTGGCATTGGACATACACCTGGTAAACACGGCGTTGGTTTCATAATAAACAAATACATGACACAGTATATAGATAGTTTTACCGGTTTAACTGAGCGTGTAGCATCACTAAACCTAAATATCCAAGGTCACAAATGCACCAACAGAAGCAGCAAACGAAGAAGAAATTATCTACTTCTATACTACAATTTATAGAGCCATGGAAACATCACACAGTAATCTGATATTATTAGTAGTATTCAATGCAAAAATTGGTGACCCTAGACGAGAAGAATACCTAGCTATGAAACAGCACGGATACGGTAAAAGAAATAATAGAGATAATCTCTGGATTGGTAGGTTTTGCTGTATAAACCAACTTACGAGTACGAGTAGTATATTAATAATCTATTAAATTAGTGCTCGTTATATGGAAATTAGTTCATTATTAGTATCTGTAAAAGGCAACGTTTTTATGTGTCATCCACAGGTCAAATCTTACGGCCACCTTATCAATAACACTAATTGATGAGGGAATGGGGTTTTTTATATTAAAGTGCAATTCAAAAATTCCAAGTAATTTATTTAATATATCAAAAAAATAAGCTTACATAAAAAGTCTAGTTTATTTAGGTTAAATTGACACAAACTACAAACTTATTGGTATATTTAATTATCTATTTCATATTTTACTGATATTCAACCCATATGTTTTACCCGACTGCCGAAGGAGAGTAATATGTTTATTAGTTTGTACGTTTGTTCCTATGTGGAGTTCTAGAGACCAAACGCGTTGGCCGATTTTGGTGATTCTTGCGTCAATCGATTCGTTCTCACCGTGTGAGTGTCATGGGCAAAGTTAAGACGAATCTACATTCAAATCGGAAACTAGGAAAAATGGCGGATTTTGATATAGTGGGAGCCCAATTTTTTCTTTCTGTCGGACTGTTCGTTTGGAGTATCAAAACAAAAGGTTTTAAAAGGTGGTTTCAAAAAGATATAGTAACACATATGTTTACTAAAAAGTTATCAATAAAAAGACAATTCAATAAATAAAAAGACTCGACTGGTTACGAAGCAAACTAAAGGTCGTAAAAAGAAGAAAATTATGCTGCGCAGTCGGAGGATACATTTGGTTTTGGTCAGCCAGCTCGCGAATATGTATGATTTTTTGGATTAACTTTTTTTCAAGATTACATTTTTTTTTAATTAATAACAACTGGTTTTTGTAATTTAATTTTCACACATGTCGATTATGTATGGTTTTAGCTATATACACATCTTTTATTTTATATATATAAAACACAGACATAATTATACATCCAATTTAACATTTATAATATTTTTTATTAGTTTTTTTGATACTATGTAATGCCTTGAAATGCTACTTAGCCCTCTTCCTCTCTCCTAATTTTTGCTGTGCCCGACGGGGTCCATATTGATCTTTTACCATGTCTATACCATCTATGTAATACATATAGAATTCAATAAAGTATTGAGTATTTTGGTGTAGCTGCAATACTGCACTAGATAATAAGCTTTAAGAGTCAAGTGGCCCACGAAACTTTGCTTCAAAAGTGAGGTTTACGCTTGAATATCTCGCAGGATCACTGCATGAGTGAGAACATTAAATATAAACTACCCATCAAGATCATAGACCGATCAGAGACACAAATAAACTCCGCAATCAAAAGATAAGTACAGCAAAATTCACTCGAATTTAAAAATGCCATCTGAACAGCTATGTGGGGATAACAAAATATATGAAGAGCATAACATCCTTACTGCCCGACTTTAGTGTTCGACGGGATGAAATCTCGGTACAGTCTTAATATAAATTTACGAGTACGTACTTAGTAATGCGATAGTCAATTTCATCTCAGTCTTTCAACTTCTCGCGACCCCTTAACGAGAACAACTCTCAAAGGTCCACAAATAACAGCTCGGTACCAACGGGTTAATATGCTTTGCAAAATAAGGAGGTTCCTCGCTATGTAAATATGGTTACCCAACCATGACTTGACCTGCGGCAAATCTTGATCCGTGCGTGCGGTATTTACTTCTGTGGTTTAAGAAAAAATAAGAAATAGAGGCAAAGACATATGAGATAAAGTCCCAAAGAGGAGGAGGCAAAAGCATATTGTGATAGCTGCATCTTAACTCTTTTACTTCTTTACCAGATAAGTATGATTTAGTTCTACGTCGGGGCAAGCCGGGCACCTAAAATCCTATCTTCGTAACTACAGAAATTCTGAATGGGAAATGATATCCCAAAACCATCCAATTTAAAAGGTAGCACAGATTACTGTATAGTTACTAACGTGTAAAGATTGCAAGCACGACCACTGATAGTTGGACTGTTGAAAGTTGAACACTGCAGTCGACCGATACGATACATAATTTTTAAGTTTACGCATATTTTTGAATTTTTTATCTTATTTTTTTATCGACTGATTTGTACATGATTAAAATCAACAGCCAATAGATCACGTGAGCGAAGCCGCCGGCGCAGCTAGTAATATACATATCACCACCTTTGATGAAGGATCCTTGATCGAAGATCACCACATGAAGCGAGCGCGCTGTTAGAATGGGGATTTAAAACCACTTTTTAAAAAAGGAAATTATTACTGCTGGAATTAAGGGATTTATTTAATATAGTAATTTACAATAATCGAGGATGCGCGGCACAGATACGTGTGCATGGTCTGACGGATGGATGACGACTGGCTAAGGGACTGAGGTCTGGACACGGGAAGCATGAGGAAATGATGATGAGGAGCTGACTGTGCTGGTTAGGTGCTGGGTAAGCATATTAGGGTACATTGGATAGATATAACAGCCCCCCGATTAGGAGGAAACTTACGGGTTGGGGTAAGTTGACGGAAAGGTTGAGTTTTCTGGTTTAGGTCATGCGGAGTCTAGGAGCAGGGATTTCGTCAGATTCAGGATCTGGAGATATCATTTCTATGGATACTTCAGGATTGGGAACATTTTTAGATGCCTTAACTAATTTACAATGGTTATATATCTTATACATAACTAATAATAAGATGATTAAAATTATTAAAATAGTGGCGTAAGAATAATAATCGCCATAAAGTACTATGTGAGGTTTCGTCATAATATCATTAAGGTCTGTTTTAATGTGATCTGTTACTTTATTATAATCAGATAAGAGTGTCTCTAAATTATCTATGTTTTTTAGTTCTACAAAGGGAGTTTTATAAGTATCTTTTAAGTATGTATCAGAATTACAGCAAGTGTCGTTAATAAGTTCAAAATGCAATACTATTGGTTTTATTTTAATCTCGATGCTATGTTTGGGTATTAATTTATTATTTTTACAATAAGCAACACAACTGTCTGGTAAGGTTAGTATACCAGTTCCGAAAATAGAAGTTTCAAATAGATCTTGTTTAAGACATTCTATGGTAAGTTTAGAATTTCGGCTTATTAGGTAAATCCATTGGTTATTATGTAATTTGTGGAAAGCTTCAAAGTTACCATTTACAAATTTAGTATAACATAGATGTGGGACAGAACTTAATGCTTTAGAAATAACTTCAGTTTCACATATAGGTGCGGCTGATGTGGAATATACATTGGGAATTTCACATACATAGTACTGTGTATTAATGACCTTGCAGTGGCTAAGACTGTTTGTTTTACAATAGGTTGACTTATCTCTAGTTATCCCAAGATATTTGGTAGATGGAATAATAGTGGTATATAATGTATTGTTAACAGGTTTAAGAGCAACAGGATAAGGTATAGTATGATACAAGTCAAATTCTTCAGTATTTACTAATGGTATTTGTAATACAAAAATAATTTTATTATTTGCATAATAACTGAATACATTGGATATGTTTTCTAAAATGTGGATATTTTCTAAAATTAAAGGGGTTGGTAATTGTTTAGAGCTGGGAAGGAATCTATAGTTGTTTACAAGGTCAGAAAACAATTGTTCAGGAGTAATAATAGATGGGTATAAAATATTAGACTTACTAAACATTATAGCACTAATAATATCTTCTAACTTAAATGATAATGTTAACAAACTACTTTCTAAGATATTTAATAATTCAGATATTCTAGATCTTAATAATAACTTATCAGAAACTAATGTTAAGTTTTTAACATCTTGATTTAATGCTTCAATAGCATAACTTAAGTTTGCTTCATTTGCATCAATTTTATCAATAATTTCTTTAAGTGAAGACAATGTTGATGTTGTAATCATTATATTTTCTTTCATTAGAGATGCCAGTTTGGTTTGATCATTTTCTACAGCTTGAATAGCATTGCTGTATTTAATAGCATCATCTTCGTCCATATTTCCAAATAGATGTTTAATTACTGTGCCAATTCCACCAAACCAGGCTATCCTTTTATATTTCTTTGACATAAGGTAAGATATGGAGTTAAAATCTCTAACAATATCAGAATAACGAGATGATAGCGGTTGAAACATGTAATGACATTCATCTTCATAAAAAGCATTACTTTGTTTACATAGATATTTGGAAGTTCCTAAAATGTCTTTAATATTTTCAAGATGTGGCTGAATGAAGGAAATGTCTATCGGTATGATAATGTCTAAAGTGTCGTCAGTTATTTTTAAGGAGCCAATTGGGTCGAAATATATACCTGCGTCGTTTGATGCTGGTTGTATATATTCTTGATCGGTTGACGCCAAGATGGGATAAATGTAAACGATTCTGGAATAAGAATTAATGTAGATTAACTATTTGTTATTAAGGTGCTGGTTTCATTTCGTCAAAGTGGTGTTTGACATGACGCCGGTTTATTAATAATGATGCGGTGTTATTGCCGTGTATTTTTACAATTTTGTAAGGACCTTTCCATATTGGGGAAAGAGCCTTTCTGAGGCGCACATGATTTTTTAAATATGCATAATCACCAACTTTATATTGGATTGGACGTGTACGCGTGTCATAATAGTTTTTGGAATTTGTTTTAGATCTTTGTATATGTTCTATTGCTTTCATTCGCGAATATTTTAATCTATTCTGAAGAATGCGGACATATTCGGGGTAAGTAGCATTTGACGTTTCTTCATATATAGAGTCTGGTATATAGGGCTTGTTACCGAATAGAAGTTCATAGGGGGAATAATGAGTAGTAGAATGGACTGCTGTGTTATAGGCTAACATAGCTGTGTAAACGAAACGAGGCCAGTTGTTTTGTTCATTATTTATATAAGATTTCAAGTATTCTTTTAGTGTGGAGTGGCTTCTTTCTAGAGCACCCTGAGTTTGAGGATGATAAGGGGTGGACCAGAGTTGTTTTATCTTCAGGAGATTACAGGTTTGTTTAAAGAGTTCAGCTGTGAAGTTGGTACCTTGATCGGTGAGTATAGTTTTGGGTATACCAAACAATGTGATAAAATGAACTAAACATTCACAGGTATCTTCTGCCGTAGTGTTGGTAATTGGATAAGCAGCTGAAAACTTAGTAAGGTCATCTTGAAGTGTAAGGATATATTTATATTTGTCGTTACCAGCTTCGGGTAATGGTCCTACTATATCGAAGGCTACACGCTCAAAGGCATGTGTTGAGAGGGAAGTTATCTGCATAGGAGCACGATTTACTTTTCTAAGTGCTTTATTTGTTTGGCACTGTGAACACTTTTTAACATAATTTTCAATGTCTGTTCGCATATTTTTCCAATAATATTTTTCTTGTATGCGTTTTAACATTCTGGAAAGGCCTAAATGACCGGCTATAGGTAAATCATGGTTTTCTTTCATGATTTTAGGTATTTCGCTTAATGATGGATATATAATGGTATTTTTATAAATATGTATTGTTATTTCTGAATTGTGAAATAGATATAGGAGCATATTATATAATTTGAGGTACTGATGGTTATCAAAGGGGTTATTAAAATCAGATATAGCTATTTCGGCATTTTCTTGGCCTAATAGTGTAATTATTAATTCATTTCTAATGGCCTTAAGACTTTTATAGATGTCTTCATAAGTACAGGTATCAAAGTGATTAACTTTGGTAAAAAGGAAATAATATGTTTTATTATCAAAATCATATTTCAGGAAGGAATGTAGTGATCTTTCTAATAATGCAAATTCGTCTTGGTTAGGAAAATTACATGTTACTTCTTGTATGTAGGGGACGGATTCGTCCATGTCTATGGATGTAGGAATAATGATTATTTTCTTATCAGTTTTAGATAAGCTTTGGTTGTGTTCTATGATAGTTACATTTGGGTTAAAATCTTTAGAAGCGATTTTAAGGAAATCTGAGTAATTACCATCTAAGGTACCGAAGCTACTGGGACTAAGGACTTCTGGAGGTGTTGGAAGGTCTGAAGTATCAGCGGAAGATAAAGGTAAGTTATTATTTCGGTTTGTTACTTCTAGGTCATCTAGATTACCTAATTCTGGTAAACTTTCAGGTTGGACGAGGGGATCTATTAGATCTTCAAGTTGGACAAGATCATTGGGATCAGGTAGGTTCATATCCTGATTAGAGGGTTCAGGTATAGGATTTATAGGGTTTACGAGTTTAGTAGGAGGATAGCGAGATAATGCATCTGCAGCGTTATTTAATTTTCCTTTGCGATAGATTATCTCATACTCGTATTCTTCTAACTTAAGTCTCCATCTTTGAAGTTTACTGCTAGGATCAGAATGGTTGAAAAGCCAACGTAAAGGACGGTGATCTGTAATGATCTGGAAAATTCTGCCATATAAATATGGTCGGAATGTTTTACAGCCGAAGAGTATTGCAAGCAATTCTTTCTCCGTTGTGCTATAATTACACTCGCTCTTATTTAGAGTACGGGAAGCATAAGCGATAGGCTTATCTTTGCCTATATCACCTTGAGACAGGATAGCGCTAATCGCGTAATTGGATGCGTCGCAAGTTAGGATAAATGGTTTTGAAAAGTCTGGATATATTAATAATGGGGCTGAAGTTAATTTATTTTTTAAGGTTTCGAAAGCTAATTGGTGTTCATTTGACCATAAGAATTCAACGTTTTTTTTTAATAAGTTTGTTAAGGGTTTAGCAATATTTGAAAAGTCGGGGATAAACCTGCGATAATAAGAAACAAAACCAAGAAATGATTTTATGTCTTTAGGAGATGTAGGTATAGGGAATTCATGAACTGCTTTTAGTTTATCAGGATTTGGTTTTACGCCTTTATCTGTAATAACATGACCCAGATAGGAGACTTCTTTTCTTAAGAACTCGCATTTATCTGGTTGTAATTTTAACTGGAATTGACGGAGTCTATAGAATACATTAGATAGGTTATTAATGTGAGTCGGGATATCATAGGAATATATTACAATGTCATCTAAATATACAAAGCATTGGATACCTTGTAGGCCGGATAATGCTGTATTCATAAGTCTCTGAAAAGTAGATGGGGCGTTTTTAAGTCCAAAGGGCATACGCGTAAATTCGTAATGTCCTGTGGGTACGGAAAAAGCTGTTTTAGCGGAATCTTTAGGATCCATATTAATTTGGTGAAAACCGGAAGCTAAATCTAGGGTACTGAAGTACTTGCACTTGCCTAATTGGTCTAGGATTTCGGATATATTAGGAATAGGATAGGAATCACCAATGGTTATGTCATTGAGCTTTCGATAGTCGATTACCACACGCCATTTTCTTTGGCCAGAAGCGTCAAGCTTCTTGGGTACCACCCAAATTGGTGATGACCATGGGGACATGGAAGGTTTTATGATGCTTTGTTGTAACATTTTGTTAACTTGGGATTCAACTTCCGTCTTATGACATTCAGGAAATCTGTATGTCTTGACATGTATAGGATTATCGGAAGTGGTTTTGATTTTATGTTGTATAGCATCAGTAGAAGTTAGCTGATCATCGGGTAAATGGAATACGTCGGAGAATTGAGAACAGACTGAGTATAATGCTTCAGTCTCTTCTGAGTTAAGATGGGATACACGAAGTAGCTCTAGGACTTTCTCTGTGCGTTCAAGAGTATGGAATTCAGACATTGTAGCTACTAGAGTTGATGAGTTTGTTTCGAAGGGATCTAGGTTTAATTGAAGGTCAGAATCAATCGTTATTGGTTCATTGGAAGTATTGACAACAGATATGTTTATACGATTATTATTTTTTACTTGGACAATGCAATTAGCTACTAATAGGTTTTCGGATAAGTGTTGGTTTAAAATTAAACCTTCTTTAATTTCTGGATTCGCAACTGTACATTCTATTACTGTCCCACTACGTGGTGTAATAGTGTAGACTGGTTCATTAAAGTACATCTTAAGTTTTAGGCTTTTTAGGTTAAGTGTACTTTTTACATAATCGATTTGACATGAGCAATCATTGAATATATCGTTACCGATAACACCATCGTAAGGAAGACTGATTTTGTCTATTACGTTGAATGTGTGGGTTGAGTGTTTGCAAATATTATTATCATCATATGTCGTAATGGATACAGGGATTTGTCCTAAAGTAGATAAAGTGTTGTTGTCAATAGAATCAATACCTTTTATTTTATATTTGATTGATTCGTCGATTCGTGTGATATCATTAATTACTGATTTTTTTATCAGACTTATAGATGCACCAGTGTCAATAAGGAGAGATAGATGACTGGATGAAATAGGAGATTTTACTTTTACATAAGGTAAGTATCTACTTTTTGTATTGGATGTAAATTCGTATATTTTATGGTTAATTATTTTTTTCTCTTCAGGTTTTTGGATATTAGATAATGAAGAGTCTACGGTTTGGGGCTGGTTACCCTGTTGCTTGACTTTCATCGGAAGACCACGAGTTTCGGGCTGATTACCGTGTCCATGGGTATTTTGGATATTAGATAATGAAGAGTCTACGATTTGGGGCTGGTTACCCTGTTGCTTGACTTTCATGGGAAGACCACGAGTTTCGGGCTGATTACCGCGTCCATGGGTCTTCAAAGGAGTAATTGGATGACCTCGAGTTTCGGGCTGGTTACCGTGTCCATGGGTCATAGGATTAGGAGATAGACCACGAGTTTCGGGCTGGTTACCGTGTCCATGGGTCTTTAAAGGAGTATTAGTGTCGTCTTTTATTAGGTGAGGCTGTCCCGTGCGACACCCATGCGGGACATTTTCTAGTTTAAATCAGTGTTATCCACTGTATCATAGCCTTCTTCCTCATCTACAAAATTAATTTGGGGTTTAAATTCTGTTCTGGGTTTAAAATTATGTGATGAGTTAGTTTGGGCGTTTTGGTTGAAGTACTTGTTTTTATTGTTGTTATATTCCCTAAGTTTGCAATTTTCTAGGTTGTGCCCTGGTTTTTTGCAATACCGGCAAACGGATGAGGACGAAGGGAATTGAGGCTTTTGGATTTTATTGTTGGAAATGTTCGAACTATTACGGCGGTCACTATTTGGATTGAATTTATTAAGTGCGTTTTGTTTATAGGTAAACTGTTGGATTTTCTCTTCGGAAATAGCATAGTTTACGGCTTCGTTTAGATTCTTAGGGTCTCTACACCTAACGATGTTTGCTAAGCGAGGTTGTAAACCTATGTTGAAAGTATGTAACGCAAGGTCTTCCATTGCAGCCACCCTACCGGAAAGTTCGCTCTTTTTGGAATTAGATATTGTTATTTCGGTTAAAAGTTGAGACAAACATGTCTCAATCCGCAGGTGGAATTGACTTACAGTCTCTTGGCTATTTTGCCTACATTCTTGGAGTTCGGTTAACAGGTGAGCGTAATGTTTACGTTCGCCGAATTGTGCTTTCAGGAATTCCTTAAGTGAGCACCAGGTGTCGAACTCTTTTATCGAGCACGCACTTTGCGCTTTGTCTTCGAGTTGACTAATTATAAATTTGAATACTATGTGCTCTTGTGAAGAGGACGCTAGAGAGATTGCATTATCGCAATTTTGTATGAAAGCATTTAATTTATCTCTGCTACCGGTAAAAGGTTTAATAAATTTTAGAATTACATTAAGAGGAATTTCGTCGTCTTTAACTTCTCTAAGGTCCTTCTTTGAATCGGGTTTCGACATTTTACTTATTAAAAATAGGTCACTTAAAAGGATAAATTAAAATTAAAAATAAACAAGCAAACCCGAATGAATTAGTTTGTTAACCAGTCTGCAACGGTTTATCAGTATATGATTACAGCGGATGTTTAGGCTGGAGTCGTCGCGTCGTCTGGAGACCGTTATTTTGTTGCAGACTGATTGGAATGCGGTTAGATGAATTACACTTTATGTATCACTCACAGGGTCCAAAAACACTGCATTTCTGGAAACTGGAACACTGGAGTACTGGAAACCTGGAACACTGGAAATCTGGAACACTGGAACACTGGAACTCGCCTGGATCTTCGTCGGTGCTGGGTGTAGGCAGACCCGTAGGCTGCACAGATAGTGCTGCTGCCTGTACCACTGCACAGTGGACTGGTGATGAGACGGTTTTCTGGATTTTTGGGCTACTTTTGGCCCGGATGATTATGATGATGAGTGTCACTCAAGGTTATTACGCACTGCACAACACTGCAATCCTCTTGGTTTAGTATTTCGCGAGACGTTTTCCCGGATATTTACTATCCCTTTTACGCTGCCACCAATGTTAGAATGGGGATTTAAAACCACTTTTTAAAAAAGGAAATTATTACTGCTGGAATTAAGGGATTTATTTAATATAGTAATTTACAATAATCGAGGATGCGCGGCACAGATACGTGTGCATGGTCTGACGGATGGATGACGACTGGCTAAGGGACTGAGGTCTGGACACGGGAAGCATGAGGAAATGATGATGAGGAGCTGACTGTGCTGGTTAGGTGCTGGGTAAGCATATTAGGGTACATTGGATAGATATAACAGCGCCATGTCTGGCTGGAGGCTATAGTTTAGTCTCCTAAGGATCGCTCGGTTTAGCAGTAGCCAATCACTTGGATTGACCTGTGAGACGACACAAATTATTAAGACGACGACTAACGCCAACGACCTTGAGGGAACAAAACGCGCCCTCGTTTCTCACCCGCGCGACCCGAAATTTAGTAGTTTTTTGTACTTTTCTTATTATTCTATGACTTTAAAAAAAAAGTTTCAGATCAAAATGTACATAATTAAAATGTCTTTGATATGGTGTCGTTTTCATTCAATCAATCAATCAATCATTTATTTATTTGTTAACATAGGTAAATAAATACAGATCTTAAGTTTGAACAGAGCGCTATGTTATGCCAGGAGGCGTACAAATATGGTGTACAAATCTAGCTGAGGATTACAAATTAAAATTTCCTTTAAAATAATTGAAAATCATGCATAATTTTGGTATTGCATTAGAAAATAAATTGAACAATTCAATACTCCAAATATGTCAGACCTAAATGAGGAATTATTAAAATGTCAAAATAACTAAAATGTCAAAATAATTAAAAATGTCAAAATAACTAAAAATGTCAAAATAATTAAAAATGTCAAAATAACTAAAAATGTCAAAATAATTCAAAATGTCAAAATAACGAAAAACTACAAAATCATTAAAAATGACAAAATAATTAACAATTTCAAAATAATTAAAATGTCAAAATAATTTAATGCCTATATTTTATACAATAATTGTAATTCTAAATTAATTCGTCATCTAAGTATTCGTCAATATTATAATAACATTTATTAATTAAGAATAATTTCATTTTTTTCTTAAATTGTGTGAGATTTAATTCTTTTATGGCGTCTGGAATTTTATTATAAATACATGGAGCCATACCCAGGACACTTTTTGTTACTAATGCAGTTTTACACTTATAATTATTCAAACAATTTTTGTACTGACTACGAATTGGAACATTTCGTACCATTGTCATTTTTTCAAAAAGGTTGGGATTCGTTTTGACGAAGATACTGATTTCTAATATGTATAACGCCGGTAGCGTAAGTATTTTCAATGATTTAAAGTACGGTGCACAGCTGTCATCTGTTTTCAGACCACACATGGCTCTAATGCACCTTTTTTGTGCCTTGAATAATAATCCCTTATCCGTGGAATTACCCCAAAAAATAATTCCGTATCGTAGAAGTGAGGCTACTAAACCATGATAGGCAACAAGTAATGCTTCTATATTTACTTTTCTAGTTAATTGAAAAAGTGCGTAGGCAGATTTATTTATTTTTTTACATAGCTGTTCTATATGAGCTTTCCAATTAAGGTTACTATCAATATGGATACCTAAAAACACACTTACTTTTACTTCTTCTATATTGTTGCCATTGTAATTGACACAAATTTTTGGGGCTTCAATTCTTTGGTGGAAATGCATTATTTTGGTTTTATTAAGATTTATTACTAAATTATTCATATTAAGCCAATTAATTATGTCAGTTAGAGTATTATTAATGTCAAATTGATAAGTATTTAAGTTCTTACATTTTACTATGGCAGTGCTGTCATCTGCAAACAAAATCATTTCTTGTTGTGTCACTCTTGGTAAATCATTTATGTAAATGAGAAATAAAGGGGGCCCAAGCACGCTGCCTTGAGGCACTCCATATTTTATACTCCTGAAATTCGACACATACGTTCGTTCCATTTTGGTTTTTGCACACACTCTTGTGATTTCAGTACATTGTAATCTATTACTTAGATATGATTCCAGCAGTTTTAAAATGTTCCCTCTAATGTCATAGCATTGCAATTTGTCTAGAAGGATTTTGTGATCAACATAATCAAAGGCTTTAGTCATGTCTGTGTAAATAGCGCAGATGGGAATCTTTCTATCAACAGCAGACATAACATTATTTAAAAGGTCGAAAATAGCCATGTTAATTGTTTTATTTCGCCGAAAACCGTTTTGTTCTTTGCACAAAATATTATATTTGTGAAGATATTGGTATAGCGAGTTATAAATAACCTTTTCAAAGATTTTGGAAAAAACAGGAATTTTGGCTATTGGCCGGTAATTTTTTACATGCGTCTTATCTTCCTTTTTGTGTAGCGGTTTTATTATCACTTTTTTCAAGTCTTCGGGATAGATGCCCTCGGTAATACCCATATTAATAATATATGCTAGGGCAGGTGCCATTAGCTCAATTACATATTTGATGACTTTTGTAGATATACCGTCATTACCTACAGTACTAGTATTTTTAAGCGTCTTTGTGGCTAAAATAATATCGGATTTTAAAACAGGCTGCATAAACATCGATTGACTTGTCAAGTTACCTAACTTATTGTTTATTTTAATGTCATTTATTATATTATTCTCAATGTCATCTATAAAGTAGTCATTAAATGCATTTGCTATGTCATTCGGGTTTGTGTAAGTCAAATTGCCTGCTTTTATTGTCAGTATCTGTTCTTTAGGCAGGTTAGTTTTAGATCTATTGATTATCTGCCATGTTGCTTTTGATTTATTTTGCGAGTTGTTTATAAAGTAGTTATTTTGTGCCTTCTGAGTTAATCTAACAATTTTTTTATACTGCGTCGTGTATTTTTTCAAGTCATCTTTAGCTTTTTTTGTTGGGTGTAGTCTGTAAGCCCACAATAACCGTCTCTGTCTCTTACTACATGTTTTTATGCCATTAGAAATCCATTTAACCTGTTTGTTAGTGTTTATAGTTATAAGTTTCTCTGGAAAACAGAGATTGTAAAACAATGAGAAAATATCAATAAAAGCTTTATAGGCCACATTAACATCATTACTTTCGTAGACTTCCTTGAAGGATAAATTTTGTATACACGATTTAAATTTATCAAGGTTCTCTTTGGAGTAATTTATTTTGACCGTTTTCCAAAATTTTAAACGACACGTTTTTTTGACAGGTATTTTAAGTATTTGTGATGTGTGATCTGATAACATGAGGTCAATAATTTCCGTTTTCCATCCTTTTCTTAGATTATGCGCAAAGTTATCAATGCACGTTTTACTATGAGGCCTAGTAGGCTGGTTTAGAGCTAGAGTCAAATTATAGCTAAGTAGGAAATGTTCCAAATCCAGAGTAATCTTATTTCTTAAAAGTACATTAATGTTAAGGTCACCACACAATACAATTTTTTTATTCGATAATGTACAAACTTTTTTTAAAACAATGTCAAGTTTTTCATAAAATGTCAAGTAATTATATTTTGGTACTCTATACACACAAATAATAATAATTGAATAAGATGTCAATTCTATAGCACAAATTTCAAATGCGCCTGATACAGACTGTTTAGCAACATCTGGTAGTTCCCTGTACTGGTGCCCCTGTCTTACAAGAATACAGGTACCTCCCTGATTTTTGTTTCGTGAAAAAATAGCGGCTAGGTGGAAATTCGGTATGTGCAATAAACTCTCATGTCCAGATGTTATGAAATGCTCTGTTAAACAGAGTACGTCTACAGTTGTCCCTTGATTTTCCAAGTTTTCTAATTGTACAGTTAAAAAGTCTGATTTATTTAACAGTCCAGCAATGTTTTGATGCATTACGTTAATACGATTGAAGAAAAAACTGACCCGTGTCTTCTGATTCAGTTGCTGTCTTCATTTGGTTGTCAGTTTGGTGAAAGTCAGTGTTTGATGATTGTATGTTCATAGTCATTTTACAAATATCCCTAAAAATCGATTGCATTCCAGAGTCATTTATTACACCTGTGCGTTTGTTAAACATAGTATCATCATACTTTAGGTTCATGTTGCTGTCCAGAAAATATGCGTGTCCATGGGTGATAGTATCTAGATATAATAAATTATTAAAGGTTTCCACTCTTGAATTATATAGGTAGTTATTTGTGAAGAATTTGTACGTCGGAGTGCAGATAATTATATTAGTGTTTGAGACTTCTTGCAACATTTGCCTAATTAGTAGAATGCTATAAATACGCCCAGTGCATTAAAATACGCCCAGCGGTTTTGTTTTGATTGTCGTGTTTTGTCCGTTTTAGACATAACTTTACAAATTAATTACACTATGTTATACGAATAAAACTCAAAATTTGCTCAGATGAAATTATTAAGAAAATAGTCTAATATAACATATATTTTTCCAATAAATTACGACTAGCCGTTTAGACGTGATTCTCATTTTAAAATCAGCTACTCAAGGGAATCGGCGCCTTAATAAAAAAGCGAGTGCGCCAGTGTCAGTGTTCGTGCTGCCTTATCTGCTTTAAACGTTAACTCTTCATTTTACAAAACAAGTGAGTAATTTTTTATGATCGTTTCTCTCATAGTAAAATATTACAGGCGGAATGTGGCATTTATTCAGTTAGTTTGGCCGGCTAAGACGAGCGAGGTTGTTTATGTCCATGTGGTAATTGTGTTATGTAGCTCGCTGTAAGCTGTTACCTCGTCTGAGGGCGGCGCGGGCGTAGAGCGGCGCAGCCGGTGCTCGAGGTAGCGCTGCAGCTCCGCGAGCGGCACGCTGGCGAGGCCGGGCGGGAGGCGGGGAGCGCGGGCCGGGGCGTTGCACGTAGGCATCCTGCAATCAACACACCAACTGAAATTAACAGATGAACCCTTTGTTCGATACAATTATCTAATAGCGATGAGTTGTTGTGTTCCACCAGTGAGATGGAAGGTCTCTGCTGTCTCCAGCGACACTTGATGGGGATGGCGCTACGAGTCGTTGTGCTGACTGCGCTCCGTCGTAGTGGTGCGGCAACCTTTGGGAACTGAGCAGCCTCACTGGATGATGTTCAATGAGCTACCTATCATTTTAGCTATTATTCGTGTGGCCCGAGTGCTCGACTCGTGTCATTGACACTAAACGTATAACGTAGAGATGATAATATTCGCAGAAGCGCAGATAACGAGCACATATTGTGCGGCAGACGCTCAAAACAAGTTTAGTGTCGAACGTTCATTTATTTCGTTTTCCTGTTTACGCCTCGACAAGAGCGTCCGCTATCCGTTTACCTACTTATTGTTTGTTATGCTTCCTCTTTTCATTAATATAGTAAGGAACTCTAAACATTAATAGAGATTAAATTTCTCTGTTTCAGTTTTAAATTTAGGTATAGGGCCAATATTTACATGCTTTTAGGGTTCCGTACCCGAAGGGTCCAAACAGAGCCCTATTGCTGTCACTCACGTGGCTGTCTGTCTGTCCGTCATCTGTCACACAGGTTTTACAACCAAGAGTTGGAGCTACAGTCTTCAAATTTTCTTAGTTTAAGCATTGTTGACCCAAACCCATACAAATTGTAAAAACTTTATTAAATATTTTTAAGGGTGGCTCTTGTTTAGAGCTCGTTCTCTAGATAAATACTGTATTTTTGTTTAAAAAAAAAATTGATATAGGAATGAGAAGCCACCAAAGTCAGCTTTGTTTACAAAGTTTTGTTTCGAAGAATTTTTAACTTCCTATTGACCTATGAACTTTACATTTGGTGATAATGTTTATTATCTATACCAATAGCATAAAGAGGAAATATGTTTTTGTTTATTTGTACCGTATAAGCTCTGAAACTACTGGACCGATTCTAAAAATTCTTTCACCAACGGTAAGCTACATTATTCCCGAGTAACATAGTCTATAATTTTGACAGGATTGAAGCCGCAGGGGTCAGCTAATTACGTATATTTCATTAACAAATACCAATATATTGATAAATCAGATTTTTCTTTGATTTTCCCTCATTTTTTCTTTTACAATGAACTTGATTTTGCGGTTTGGTACGGAACCTTGAATGTGCGAAGTCCGACACGCACTTGGCCGGTTTGGTTTTGTTATCCAAATTGTTATGCTATATATAGGTAGATACTTAGAAAACCCTCCTAAAAACGGTCGCATACATATGTATTTTAAAGTTAATGATTCCAAAACCATTATTGTGGCGTAATATTAGAAGTTAGATATTGAGACGAATGACAAATATTGTAGGTCGCATGAGAACCAAACCCTTTTATAAAATTTAATATGCTCTCATTCTCTTTTTTAAAAACGTTGTCCCACACTAGGAAGTTCTTCCTGTATCGTGATTGCGTTTACAAACATATAAACTCACATACACATCACCCAGAGCCGGAAAAACTATCTGTAAATCATGCAAATGTTTGTTCCGTGCGGGAATCGAACCCGCGACACGCAGCGCAGCAGTCAATCACTCAACCACTGCGCCAACCGTGCGCCGTATGCTTGGCTGTATATGCAATGTACTTTTAAAGTATCAGCCGAATTTGGAATAAGATTTAATAGTGATTAACAGAACAGAATGGTCAGGAGTCAGGAGTCAGGGTGGCTGAGAGGCACAGCCGCGCCGCCGACAGGCGCGAGTGATGAAATAATATCTAATGTTACAAAGGAATAAATCCTACAAACTGTGCGATAAGCCTTTTCATCGTGTTCGGTTCCCATAATATAAGCAAGCAACTTACACCACCTTTATGATATGATAGTGCTAGGCTTCCTAACGAGCTCGAGGAAGACTAGAATTACATGACAATTAAGTAGGTAGGTATGTTGATTTTATGCCAAAAACAATGTTGTTTAGATTTTTTGTAATCGGGCCCTGAGGCTTTAGTCAGAAGCTTGAGATCTGACACCAGTCTTGCCAAGGGGTATAGTGTTACCTAGTTACTGGGTTGTGGAGGTCAGATAGGCAGTCGCTCCATGTAAAACACTGGTACTCAGCTGAATCCGGTAAGACTGGAGGCCGACCCCAACAAACAATTGGGAAAAGGCTAGGCAGATGATGATGGGCCCTGAGGCTTTAGAAAAAGTTTCATCCTGTTAGCGATGGCGATGATCGAAAGGACATAATATAAGGGATTAGCGAATGTAGGTGTACTTCTGTCGCCCAGCTCCGGGCAGCACAGGCGTGGTGTACTACAGGTGCACCACTGCCCAGCTCCGGTTGAACGCTTTCGCTGGTAGAACTTCACTTGTTTAATACCCCTGCCTCTGCACTTCCAGAGATAATATTATACATACAAATAAACAAACATATCTGCGATGTTTCCTCTTTTTTAAATTAGTTCAGATAAAAACTACAAAAAAAATATTTCATCCCGTTGAGCCGGTAAAGAGTAACGGGCTTTTCAGCATGGTAATTATATATAGGACTAGCTGTCCCACGCAGCTTCGCTCCTGTGATCTGGCTACCTACCTACCCTACAAACATGAATGTTGCATAACTTTAACCGCTTACGCAGCGCACCCAACGGAAGCTCTCAAAAAGGCATAATTTTTGCCCGTTTTTGCAACATTTTTAATGTATGCTCCGCTTCTTATGGTCGTAGCGTGGTGTTAAATAGCCTATAACCTTCCTCGATATATGGACTATCCAGCACAAAAAGATTTTTCAATTCCAATCCAATAGTCCCTGAGATTAGCGCGTTCAAACAAACAAACAAACAAACTCTTCAGCTTTATAATATTAAGTATAGATATATTATTAGTATCAATTAAATGATAAAAAAGCCACCGTTTGGCTACCTCACAACTGCTTTTAGCAAATGAAAAGAAGAATCGCGTAAAAGTATGAAGGAGATAAAAACATTACCGACCTAATTCATGGAATAAATGAGGAAAAAATACATAAGAAAAAACCTTTATTGCAAAGAAATACTACAGACTTCCAAATGAAAAACTACAAAGTGAAAATTAACCTAATTTTCGGCAGTCTGTGTCTTTCGTAGGTACCATTTTTTTGCGATGTGGACACCGACTTCCAAAAATTAAGTTATATTCACTTTGTAGTTTTTCATTTGGAAGTCGGTAGTATTTTTTTGCAAAAAAGTTTTTTTATTGTCCCTTTTTAGTTTAACGGTCCCTATAATGCCAGAATAGATTACCCGAATAACATGAAACTTGAACATAACCGGTGAAATGAGAGATCTGCGTACCCCTTTAGAGCGTACTGGTGTCATGTTATGCAATGAAATGGTATAAACAATAAACAGACATGCGATTGCAGCAATCCCGAGAGTTTTGCCGTTATTTATTGAAGAGTTCTGTTGTATATCTCCGAAGTTCTTTATCAGACCATCACCTCAAATTAAAATGGGACCAATTTCGAATCATACTCTTTTAAACAAAAAAAGAATTTTCAAAATCGGTCCATAATTGACGGAGATATCGATGAACATACAAAAAAAAAAAACATAAAGTCGAACATAGAACCTCCTCCTTTTTGGTAAGTCTGTTAAAAAATAATCATACATTTAGAGTTGGGACTCACCTTAAAGTTTAAACTGTTGACAGAGTAATAATGTGGCGAAGTGGGTGCGCACTAGCAGGGTCCAGCACAGCAGTACAGCAGCACTCCGGCACTACAGGTGCAGCACTACAGCACTGACAGTGATAGCACTCGGCACGGCACCGACACAAAAGATCTCGTTCTACTATCTGCACGGTAAGTAATGGTGGAAGCACTCGGTATAAAGTGTTGCTTGAACGAAGTCTAACCTGACACTGGTCACTGGATAGTGATTAGTTGATCTATTCCGAATTTATATGACTCACAATAATTCGGGCTGATAAACAGCATAAATGGCTACTGTAATGTAAAATGAACACTATTGTCAAATTAATACAGTTTATAGTTTGTTATGACGTGATGATGTTTCCGTTTTGACTCCTGGGATTTGCCGGAATATTGCAAGGTTTAAAAAAATGGTTTTAATTGTGTGGTGTGTGCCACGTATAAACACCAAGCGCCACGTGGCACGTCCGCTCGGATGAACGTATGCCTACGGTTTAAGTTTCCTGGAACTCAAAGATAAAATAGAAAACTATACTATAATTTATTTCAGCGCGCGACCTGAACACAGTATTCAAATAATAATTTACATGTAATTAAACTAAACATTTATACTTTTAAACTTTGAATTCCTGTCAGACGACTACAACAAGCGAAGTATCGATGTATGTCGATGGAGTTAATCTGTAGTGGTCGTAAGCTCTAGTGCTGAGTTAGCTCGGTAGTCGGTACTGTATTCGATGACCAGTTGGTGACTACTGAAAACAGCAACATAAGAATAAATGACAAAACGACGTAACATTAGGTTAAGGTCACGCTCTGCTGACCCGCGGACCACTATCTGAGGTGACGTACGTAGTAACTTGTTAATACATGTTATTGTCAAAAACAACATTAATGATTGATAAAAGCATTTGTTATTTACTGTTGACATAAACTCGTGACTTAAAAAATACCCACTGACAGAAGCCTGGAACAGTTAAATCAGGCGATCTTATCGGCCAGAGTAAGTACGGATAATGCAGCCCTTAGAATTTTGGTTGTGGCTCGTGAAGTAATCGCCGTTGCTCTATCCTGTTCAAAATCAAAATCAATTTTTTTATTTCATATAGGCCTACATGGGCACTTATAAAACGTCGACAATGTGCACGGTTCGGGTTGGTCGTTTCCTATGGAGAACCGGCAAGAAACTCCATGGTTACTCTTTTAAAAAAATGGTTTGGTTTTACAATATTTCCTTGTTACAGCATTAGTACTTAGATATGTGGGGACAACGTAGGCCCGACAATAAGTCGTAAGAAAACAAAAAAAAAAGATTACATATTATTTAAACAAAAGAAAATAAAACGAGTTAAAAAGTTAACAAGCATCTAGAAGGCCTACAATGTTCACACATTTACAAAATAATCGGTAAAGGAATCTATACAAAAGTAAAATAAAAAAAACCGGCCAAGTGCGAGTCGGACTCGCGCACGAAGGGTTCCGTACTTGGTAAATTGCGGTTTACGATTTATGACGTATTAAAAAAAAAACTACTTACTAGATCTCGTTCAAACCAATTTTCGCTGGTAGTTTAAATGGTAATGTACATCATATATTTTTTTAAGTTTTATCATTCTCTTATTTTAGAAGTTACAGGGGGGGGGGACACACATTTTACCACTTTGGAAGAGTCTCTCGCGCAAACTATTCAGTTTAGAAAAAAATGATATTAAGAACCTCAATATCATTTTTGAAGACCTATCCATAGATACCCCACACGTATGGGTTTGATGAAAAAAAATATTTTTAGTTTTAGTTTCAAGTATGGGAACCCCCAAAATTTATTGTTTTATTTTTATTTTTGTGTGAAAATCTTAATGCGGTTCACAGAATACATCTACTTACCAAGTTTCAACAGCATAGTTCTTATAGTTTCCGAATAAAGTGGCTGTGACATACGGACGGACAGACAGACAGACAGACAGACAGACAGACAGACAGACAGACATGACGAATCTATAAGGGTTCCGTTTTTTGCCATTTGGCTACGGAACCCTAAAAAGACTAAATCTAACATGTGGCACAAATATTGTTATCAGTGCTGTAACTATTCTTAGCAAAGGGCTATGAAGATGATTGAAAACCATTGTAAAAAGAATAATCAAAAGAAAGAAAAAAAACAAAGAATTAATGAGATTGAGAATAGTTAGAGACAACCACATATTTGGAACCACGATCTCCAGTTCCATTATTACATTTTATTATTTATATGCTCGCGTTAGACAATTATCTAACCTGATGGTAAGATAGTGTTAATAATTATATATTTATTCCTTTTAAGGATAGAGAAGTACTTTCACAAGTAGATACTAGTGAATTGAAATGATTACAATACTGAAGTCAATCAGTTATTGGCTTACTACTTAGAAACGTGTTTCCCGAAGTCATTTATTTAGTTACATTTATATAGTACTTACCTACACCAATTCCTTATCCATATACAATGTGAACCGAAAAGAGCAACTATTATCAACATCATGTCAGCAGAAAGCCGTCCACTGCTGGAGAACCTTCAAGCAATCTGCATACGTCACCATATCGACCGACCGGTCCAATAATACTCGCATACAGCGGACGCCGCTCGAATAACTTCGAATAGAATAGTATAAAATTTTATGCGAACGTAAACACAAAGCTATTCGAGGTCACTTAAATGAGGAAAACGCAACGCAAAATAAATAAAAATCTGTTGATCGCTTCTCTCATACTTACGTCATTTTAAGACTAAATGAATAGAATAAAATCTTGACTAAGTATTAAGAGAAAAATCGAAGGAATGAAAGAACAAACTAAACCTATTGAGTAGCGAGCGATACAATACAACGATTTTCAACGAATAGTACAATTTGCATCTAAACTCTTTGCTCATTTCAAGACACGTGATCAAAACTCATCTCTGCAATTAAAATTGTTTAAAAAAAGAATCTGTCTGTACCACCTCTATTGTGGCTGCAAAAGTCACTTAGCGTTTCGTAAGCCTAGTGCTAAATCGATGCTACGACACATCATCACCAACTCAACAGTCTATGAATTCAGGACAATTATATTTCGTTATTGTGAAGCAAAAACCTTTATCTTCAACACACACAGTGATTCTTTATCGTTGTCTTTTTTTGAGACGCCATTTTTCTTGAGAAAATGCATTATTGTCAGTTAATTTTATTCTAAAAATACCGAAAAAATATTGCTCGTGTTTATCCACGCGTTCTATCTCCAGAATATACGAAAATCAAAAATTAAAGTTACACAAGAAGCACAAAGGAACGAACATGATTCATGGATGATAATATTAACATGTAGTATCGCAAATACTCGTTAGCGTCACTTTTAAAGTTCGTAATATTCGTATTCAGTGAGCGGCGAGCGCGGCAAACAGGCGCCGCGCCCATAGAGCAGGCGTCGCTTATTTTTTTTATAAACCTTGTGTTAAATTGTGATTGAAAGTTGAGTTTAGTTGACATTTTCTGTACGAGCTTCGATTGTGTAGCGTGACATCAGCTTTACCCAAGTTATTTCAACAAATTAAAGGTAGCTTTAGCTTACTGTTTTATTTATTTACATAGATAGAATATATATATTTATACTTCGTTGTGCGACACAGCTAGGCAATATTGCAAATTCTGTGGACAAAATGGCGGTCTTATCGCAGATTTTTTTTTTTCATATTTGGCTTTAATTAACATTTTAAATCGAGTGTGAATACTGATTTGATCGAAATTGTTTTGGGTTATTTTTAGATTTGTTTGACTTTGAATATTTGCACTGTTTTTATAGGCGTGTTTAAGTCATCGCCATGCGCCTCGTATTTCCATTTTATGTAATGCGTTTTTGTCATCGTTAAACTTCTTTTTACTGCATTACTTTGTAGGGAGTTCAATATTATGATTATATAAGTAGATGCTTTATTGTCCATAATTTTGAGTTTTTTTTTAATCCTCGTTATGGTTGGCAAAATCAAAACCTTAAGAAACAATAAGACTATACTCTACATGAAAAACGTCAAACACAAGGATCATTTCTTGCGCTAGCCATTTTTATAATAGATAGTCAATTATGTATAGGTACCTAAAACATTGAACCGCGTCCGTGTTTTATCTCATTACAATAAAAATATAATTAGTTTTTGGTATTTAGATTAGGATGGCACACAAATAAGCAAATATTATTGTTATCTTTCTATCCTAATGACAGAAACAAAACAGAGAGATGCTGTAATACCGTTCTATATTAATTAAGATAGTGTTTTTGGAAGGCGGGGTCACGTGTCGTAGCTAGTTTATTTAGTATTATCAAGTGCGCAGTCATCATCATCATCATATCAGCCGAAAGACGTCCACTGCTGGACATAGTCCTCCCCCAAGTGTCGCCACATTTACCGGTCCCGTGCGTCCCGCATCTAGCGGATCCCCGCAACCTTCACCAGGTCATCGGTCCACCTAGTGGGAGGCCTTCCAACGCATCGTCTTCCGGTTGGCGGTCGCCACTCCAGAACTTTTCTGCCCCATCGGCCATCCGTTCTGCGAGCAATGTGCCCTGCCCACTGCCACTTAAGTGCTTATATCGATGACCGATTGATCGATTCGTCACAATCATCATTATTTCAGCCAAAACACGTCCGCTGCTGAATAAAGACCAAGTGTCGCCACATCGACCGATCCAGTGCAGATTTTAAAAAACTGTACTAGTTAAAGTCATGTTTTACGCAGTAGAATATATTAATAGAGAAACGCCCATGTACCGTGAGAAAGTCCCATCGCGCTGTTGCACAGATTACTTATTAGTTACTACGTAACAGATCCTTCACTCAGAAGAAAATGTCCAATACCTATTGCTATATTAGCCTACTCCGTTGCGTCAGCAAACACTGCATGCTAAAATGTGCCTAAATGCTCAAGCGTACAGTTGTGATTGCCTCGCACCGCGCGATCCCACAGCAATCGCAGGGCTGCCTCTTCGATAAAATTCTAGGGGTCTTTATGTTAAGAGTGAATAGGTTATTTCTAGGCAAACGTGCTCCACCGTCGACCACATCATGACTTACCATCAGGTGAGATAGTGGTCAAACGCGAGCCTATTGATTATAAAAAAAAACAACTTTTTGTGTCTATGTTATTGAGAACTGTGAATATGTTCTGACTTATATGTGGTAGTTTAAAATTGTATCGTTTATAATTTTTTTTTTTTTATAAATTGGTGCTGATTGTGCAATACATCTAGATAAAACATAATTATAGACGTCAATGTGTAGGTAAAATAATAAAATCTTTAAAAGTTACATGTGTTTTATTTTTTTATAAATTTCTTACCCTTTATAAATTCTCGGTTGTTAAATTTTAGTGTAGAAAAAATCCTGAATCCAATAAAAAGTTTTATGAGATTTTTTTTGGAAAACAAGGGCAGGGAGAATCAAAATGTATGTCATTTAAAATTTCATAAAGAGTACCCGGCCTTTGTTTCATATTTTTTTCAAAATTATGAATAAAAATAGTCTCAAGTTCTCTTACATAATTATGAAACGCATCTGTTGGCACTTTTAACTTTCCGTAAAAAAACGATGTTTTGTTGAATGCTTTAAAATGGATAAACAATCTATTCGTAGATTCATTTAAATCGGGAATGTTCTGTAATTCAGCAACAAAGTCAGGACAGGTATGCTTCTTGCTACATTTAAAAAGTAAATAACCCGATATATATGTTAAGGCGTTATCAGTTGGCAGGTCGAAGCGGTAATAAGTTTCACCACTTAAATTCTAAAGCGAAGGTAAACTGCGGCGCGAGCTATCTGCATGTCTCTGTGGTCTCAAACATCCATCGTTTTGATGAGACAGGTCGCCGCGCCGCGCAACTTGTGTTGGAAGTTTCGTAGGTAGGTATTTGCGCGACTGTCCGTCAAATATTATCACAATTTTATTCTAGTAAAAATAGCTTTTTAAACGTTGTTAAAATAGTGTTTATGATAAGTATAACATTTCTATGTAACAAAAATATGTAAATCTGTGTCTGAAAGGCAAACTAATGCTTAATACCCACATAATAAAAATAATTTTTAAACGACAAAAAATTGTAATACTTACCTTTCGTCACTGACAGGTAAATGGAAAAATGTTAGGTGTTTATCCCTTCTTTTACTTGATTTGCACCCATCTACAGCACATGAGGCACCAGACGGCATCGTAGGTACGCGTACGAACGAATGGAACTATTAAAATTGAACAGAGTGCGTGCGCTCCGCTTGCGAAAACCGCACTGAATTTGGACCGCTAGAGGCCCGAGACCGCTAGGTCGGGCGGTAGGTTATTATAGCGCGCAAGTACATGGAGTGACGGAGGCCTGGCTGTTGCTAGCACAGCAACTCAGCCACAGATTACGTTACGGGTAGTCGGAAGCCTGAAATCTGTCTCCAGTGTGCACAGTGGTATCGTGTAACACAGTTACTGGGTTGTGGAGATCAGATAGGCAGTCGCTTCATGTAAAATACTGGTACTCAGCTGAACCCGGTTAAACAGGGAGCCGACACCAACATAGTTGGGAAAAGATTAGGCAGACTCAACAACTAATCTGCCTACATTGATTATTGTGTAGTGACGTTGGTAGACATCGATCGATTGGTTTGGTAGCGTTTGATGTAGGAAGTGTAGATCGACGTCGACTGATCCATGGAACCATCGATCGATGCTATCGATGACCGATCGACCGATTTATCACCATCATCATCATCATTTCAGCCAAAAGACGCCCACAGCTGAATAAAGACCAAGTGTCGCTACTTCAACTGATCCAGTGCAGCTGATAAAAAACTGTACTAGTTAAAGTTATGTTTTATTTGTCCTGTAACATACCCTTGCAGTGGTTTTCCGTGGACTATTTAAGGATGTTTTTCAGCTATTGTAAACGCTAAAAATGTTGTTGCAGTTTTAATATAATATATTTTTTTCTATTTCCAGATGGCTAATGCAGGTCCCTCTGGAGGCACCACCGTAGGTGCTCCCGCAGCTCAGCTGAATGAAGAGGAGATCAAAAGAATTGCCGAAAATATGTCCAAAATGTGGGACAGTCTTCGTAACAAGCCGAAAGTAAGTCACACCACCTTAAGTTATCTTTAGCACACACCCTTTAACAGCAACCTAAATTTATGATAAATTCCATTTTATCATTATGATTTAGTAAACCATTGACAATTTGTAAGTATTTTATTTATTAAGTGGCGGCTACTGTGAATGTGCAAGTAAATGTAAATAATCCATTATCAGTAGTTTAACCACAGAGGAGCAATTCTCGTATTTACATATTATGAACTGTTAGTATTCGCATCTCAGTCGCGATCTGTCAAAAACTCCTCTCCCTATATTTTTGACAGTGTTTTCACCGAGATAACCGCAGTGCGTGTTAAATACGATGATCAGTACGCTGAAAACTAAGTTTGTATCGAAGAATTCTATTTCTTGGGTTAATAAACTTGAAACTTGGAACAAATACTAAACTAATTCAATAACAAAGGTTGTTATTATTCATTTTTCGAAACTAGCCCCAAAAGACGATAAAAGAGGTGTTAAAGTTTTTTTGAAGAATAAACTTGAAGCTTGGAACAAATACCAACCAAAGTAAACAAGAAAAGTTATGATTATTAGTTTTTCTTACATAACAAACAAGAATCTTACTACACAGTGTTTTGTTTTTGATGTAGAGATCTAGGAGAGCAATAAGAAGGAATATTCGGCAATTCACCCTTTAAGAGTGTGCAAAGGGGGAATTTTGTTTGTATGAAAAATCTAATCCCTTGGGGATAAAGTAAATAGTAAAAATTGTCACAAGTTTTTTAAAACTACCCTTCAGGGGGAGGGTAATGGGGTGTTAAAGTATTTTTGAGGAATCATACTGAGCAATCTGATAAACATAAACTAATATAAAAAAGAGAACACAAGAGTGAATAATATATTTGGTTTGGTAAAAACTCGACCCTCAAAAGGGCAAAAAGGTGTTATTAAGGTTTCAGGGGTGTAACCAAAAATTTATTAAGGTTAAAATCAAATAAAAAATCGTCCCAAACCAATAAACCCTAGATACTACGTTACCCATTTTTAATTGATTTAACAATAGTTTATTTTGGGTTGCCTTCACTAATTGCACATAAGAAAGTTATCTGTAGGATAAAATATAAAATCACGTGAATGACGTTGCGGGCGGAGTGCTAGTTGTTAATAAACAATACTCTAACAGTGATTTTTGTAGAATATTTTTTAAAACGTTGTTGTAGATTTAATACAATATATATTTTTGTTACTTCCAGATGGCCCCCGTAGGGACCCCAGGAGGTGCCCCAGTAGGCGCCGCCGCAGGGGCCCCCGTAGCCACCCCCCGGCAACCCCGCAGGCGCAACTGTAGGCGCCCCCGTAGGTGCTCCCGCAGGTCGGCTGAATGAAGAGGAGCGCAAAAGAATGTTCGAGATGTTCATCATGTGGGATAGTCTTCGTAACGAGCAGCTGAAAGTAAGCTACCACTTTAATTTTCTTTTGCCCACAGCCTATAACAGCAACCCACAAACTGAGACCGCGAAAAATTAAATACTGATTTTTATATTCATGCTAAATTGAATAATTTTTAACCGACTTCAAAAAAAGGAGGAGGTTCTTAATTCGTCGGAATCTTTTTTTTTTATGTATGTTTCCCGATTACTCAAAGACGCCTCGATCGATTACCGAAATTTCGAAATTTCGAAAAATTCTTCGTTTGTTTGAAAGGGTATACTTCCTAGTTGGTCCCATAGTCATCAGGTCAGGATCTGATGATGGAATTCTAGAGAAATCGAGGGAACTCCTCAAATATTATAGGCGAATACATAGCGATTTTAGTATTTTCATCATTAATGCAATCATTTGCACTCAGAAAGTGTCATTTGGTGAAGTGGAACTGATGCAGAAGACCACAGATGGCCACTGGAATTACTAAATGCGAAGTATGTCACGGGCATAAGATATCTCGAATAGTTAGCCGACTATAAGTAAGAAAATACTTATAAATAAATGATACTGATGAAAATGGCAACATCGAACTGATCTGATGATGAAGCCGGAAGGTAGGCAATGGAACTCTAAAATAAAACAATATATCCTAGACGTGTTTGGGCTTATTAGAATTGCCATGACATGTACTTTGGCTATAAATGATAATCATGTTAATTGGAGGTACCTACCAAAACTAAAAAGAGAAAAATAAAAAACTTTTTAACGAAAAATCAAACCGACTTCCAGAACAAAAAACTACACAGCACGACTCGGTTTGATTTTTTGTTAAAAAGTTTTTTTATTTATGAATCAGTTGATTAGTTTATTGAACAGTTAACAATTTGTATTCTTTTTATTTGTTAAGAGCGGCTTATTTTAAATGTGAAAGTAAATGTAAATAATCCATTATCAGTAGTTTTACCACAGAGGAGCAATGCCGGTATTTACATAATAAGAAAAGTTAGTATTCGTATCTCAGTCACGATCTGTCAAAAAACACATCCCTACATTTTTGACAGTGTTTTCACCGAGATAATATTACGACTTGATTTTTATTGATGTGTGTTAATAGTTCCTTGATGTGAATCTCAGATAGAAGTCCTAAATAAAATGTTTTATGTATTTTCAGGACAAGAAAACTCCAAAGAAAAGGAAAAGTGAACCTAACAAAGAACTGGAAGCATTGAAGAAAAAACGTGCCAAGGCTAAAGCTGAAATCGAGAAAACAAGGAAAAAATTGAGAGAGCTGCAGCGACAACAGAAACTTAAAAACGCGAAAAAAAGGCTGGAAAACAGGAGATCAAAGGATGAGAAAGACCAGGAATTGGTCAGGAAGCTTGAGGCGGAGATGAGAAATTCGACCGGCTAGTGGAGCAATCAGCTGTTGGGTACATACCACAATCAAATAGTACCAAAAACATAGTACACAAACATGATCTTATAACATACCACCGCAAACTAATGTCGTGAACCATCGACCGAAGCGTCCAGATCACACCAGTGATTTGCCTAAAAGTAAAAACGACGAAATGCATTCGATAACTACTAAGTGCCTTAATATATTGGAGAAAATTGCAAAATGTATCCTGACAATGATGGGGCTACCAGTTCCCGGTGATTTCACTGTAGGAATAAAATTCCTTGGTAGTGATTAATTCAATATAGCCATTTGAATAAAAAATTAACAAGCCGAAGTTAAGGTGAGATTTGAAAGACACACAGATAATCAAGGCACTATATGGTGACAAAACAAAATAGTGGAATGGCGATAGCTAAATTAGGGGTGTTTAAGTCAAGAGTGAATAGGTTTCTTCTAGGCAAGCGTGCTTCATCGTCGACCAAAGCATCGCTTACCATTATGTGAGAAAGTACAAGCGCAAGCGTACTGAAAATAAAAATTTAGTAAAAAAAACTAATGTTTCTACAGGAAGATACGTAGAGCTTACGAAAAGCTGAAGAACAACCAGGGCAAAAGGCATAATATACATAGACTAAGTATAGAATTAACGAATCTCATAATGTACTTATAGTCGAGGATATTGATGGCTACCTCAACCATTTTCTACAGTACCTAGGTACTTACTCCCTTTTTATATGAATAAAAATTAATGATTCCTTGTTTTCCTATAAGCGTTCCCATATTAATTTCATTCATTAGATTGCGATAAATACACGTCGCGATAGTAAACTTTCGCTGTACCGTACATCGCGGTAATGAACTTCGCAACAATGGGGTACACCCACATCAAAGGTCAAAGAGTATGTAACACTACGTTTTTGTCAAAGGTTTTAGAACTGGTAAAAACATGCTCTAGAAAAATAAATCCGCGGGAAAGACACATATATAAATAATATATTTTCGTTAATTATAAGGTTATTATTGGACTTTTTAATTAATATAAATTTGATATACTTATTGTCAATGATTATATTCAACTGTCGCTTGCAAAAGAAAGAGGGACAATTCCCGTATTTAAAAAAACGTTCGCATTGCAATCACTGTCTCAATCTGTCAAAAAACCCTGTCAAACTTTTGACATTAATTTTCAGTAAGATTGAACGTTTTCACAACCTTTTATTTCGTTTCTTCCGTCCCGGTGTCCGTGCCTACGTTAACAAAGCTTGCAAACTAAATTTAATCCATCAGTTCACTTCCTGGTGTTCGATTGAGCTGACATTTTGCACACGTTTGTTTTTTGTTACATTGCAATATTAAAACTTGTATAAGTACGAGAATTGGCTTTAGAGTTTCAAAATGAGGTTTTAAACGAATACGAGTAGACCAACACCAGTCTTAGTTTTATATCAGTTTTAAACATAACTGAGGTACCTAATGTTGTAAAACTGTGGTTAGGTACTTTTTAGCCTTTGTAAGTAATAAAGATAGTCTTTCTAAACATCTAAGTATTTTATATCGAACTTCTTTTTCGTTCTGAAAGTTGAGTAGCGGAATATTTATTCGGTCGATCACATTATCAAAGCAAGCATAATCTCTTGTTCAGAGCGTCTAAAAGGACGGCCATGTTATAATCTGGAAGATTTTATTTACTTTAATGTATTAGTTTTGCAAATGTTTATGTTTTTCTACAAAATGTATAAAGTTTTCATAAGAAGTCGTATTTTTTTTTTATCTTTTCACGAATAGATTTTTTCTTTAATAAGAGTTTGTGTGTTTATGTTTTTATATAATCAATTAATAATTTTATGAAAACCGTGTTTTATTTCAACTCCACACTAGGTAAATAGATTTTTCTTTTTACTGTTTGTATTTTTTAATGTATTCGTTTTTAAGGTTGTACCATTTTTATGTATTTCTACAGAAGAAATAAATATTTTATAATTCCAGTGTTCCATTAACTGTACCTACCCCAAATATTTATTTCATCTACCGGACTGATTAGATAAGGTTTTTACTGTTTCCAAGTCACGTTTCTCTTCTTAACGTATAAAATAAATAATTTGATGAAAACTGTTTACTAAAAAAAGGCACAAACTGCACTCTTTCTGTGCAAAACTAGCTATGAGAGTTTGCGTATTCCAAATATGTTTTCATGTTTCTTGTTTCTACACAACATTAAAAAAATAAAACATTGTGCTCTTGCAAGGGAGTGCCCACGTGACTTCAAAAAAATAAACAAAAACATATAAACAAAAAAGCCTTGTATTAGAGAGAATCTAGTATATCCGAGGCAAGTTACAAACATTTTCGAGCTCGTTTCGCTCGCTGTTGCTTCCTTTATCTTTAGTTCTCAAGTTTTTATGCATTAATCGACAAAGTTAGTTCTCTGTATGATTGGTTAAAAGAAATCTTATCCTATATCGGTGCAAAAAGATTTGAGAGACAACATATCTTATAAACTATGTTAGTACCCACTAATAAACTACGAGAGACGATGTTGTCGAGATGAGATGCCTCATTATACATCACAGGCTTACATCATGTTCGTAATCAGTTAAAAACTCTTATTTTGTACAGAACGGTGTAAAGGAAACCGATCCGAAGTGCCCAGTTAAATTTTCTACAACCCCCTACCCTTATCCTTACGTATCTTATCCTCTCAGTAATTTAAAGTAATTTAAAGTAACCCCCTCAGTAATTTATTCTGGATCCGCCCCTGGCTACTGCCTCGCAATCTGGCGAGATACACACTTTTCTTGCACACGACAGTAGAAACAATGCCAAGTTTTATCAATAACACATTGTATAGATAATATTAATTATTATCTCAACAGCCATTGGACGACGGTATCGAAGGCCATGTGTTCGGAGACATCACCGCATATATGTTCAGCGACAACACGCCGACGTACACCGTGAAGGGGAAGAAGCCTTCTCTCGGCCAGAAGGTAACAATCCTATCTCTGCTCTAATTTATTAAGTAACTAGCTTATGCCCGCTTCACCAGCGTGAGAAGTGTACTGTTATGCAAAGGGAATATTATCCCGGGATAAAAAGTAGCCTGTGTTCTGTTCCAGACTATAATCTATCTCTGTGCCAAACTTTATCCAGATTCATTCAGCCGTTCGGGCGTGAATGAGTTACAAACTAACATCCATCTATCAAAACTTTGCATTTATAATACTAGCTGCCGCCCGCGGCGCCGCCCGCGTAGAATGAGTACTTCTATCTTCATAAATTATAACCAGTTTTCTTATCCCAAGGGAACTTATATATAATTACCAGGTTGAATAGTATCTTATGTGTTATCCCAGACTAAAATTTATGTCTGTGCCAAATTTCACCCAGATCCGTTCAGCTGTTCTAGCGTGATTGTGTAAAAACATATATCCTTACACACATCAGTATCCCTTGCTCAGCTGTTGCACTTGTGACAACTAAACGAACCAGGTAGTCCATAGCAGAAATACCTATTTAATGTATACTACTTATTGCAAGCGGCTTCACCCGGGTGAAGGCACACAATATGACCCCAAAGTAACCTACTATCTTGATAAAATATAGTATATGTGTAATCCACGACACTGTCTGTGTTCCCTGTGTTCTGTAGGTTTTGCGTGGAAATGTAATAAACATCCATCCGTCCATCCGAACTTTCGCATCTATAATACTAGCTGCCGCACGCGGTTTCGTCCGCGTCAAATGTGTTTTATAATCGCACGGGTCGATCATCAAGGTTGAGCAACGCTTGATGAGGTCGGTTCGTGGATGGGTGAACATTGCAACATACCGAGTTTCCTCGGTGCCTCGGCAAGCACGTTATGCCGTTGGTCCCGGCTGTCATTTGTAAATCTTTGACAGTCATTACGGGTAGCCAGAAGCCTGAGATCTGACACCAGTCTAGCCAAGGGGTACCGTGTTACCTAGTTACCGGGTTGTGGAGGTCAGATAGGCAGTCGCTCCATGTAAAACACTGGTACTCAGCTGAATCTGGGTAGACTGGAAGCCGACCCCAACATAGTTGGGAAAAGGCTAGGCAGATTGATTGATTAGGAAGAATTTATTAATCTAAAGAGTAGGTATTTATTTGTAGTAAATATTAACAGTTTCATTTCATTGTTGTGTGCATAAAAACACCGTATTTTTCCTCAAGCATAGGCTCAAATAATTGGCACAAATTATTTAATCACAATTAATCGAAATGAATGACGATAAGGAAAAATAAACAATATTATTGACAAATAAAAATTGTTTTGATCTTTAAATGACGTAACCTACTTTCAAAAGACTTGCTATTAAGTGCACTAATAGGCGTAAGGTGACCTGGGGGGTAACCACAAGCTCTTAGAGTAAGGTTATTTTGAGATCGAGTAAGTGACAGATGTATACAAGTCAGATACATCTGTCCCTTACTCGATCTCAAAATAACCTTACTCTAAGAGCTTGTGGTCACCCCCCTGATGCGAGACACACGGGATCGGTCACTGTTGTGACGTTTGAGGGAGGCCTTTTTTGAACAGTGGAAGTCTTCCTGGTGAAGTTATTACGATGATATCGAGGCCAAAAACTTGATGGATGAGTTGGTGCTGATCGTTCACCTCAATGACCGGTCCAGTGCGTCTCGCATCCATCGGATTCCCGCAGCCTTAACCAGGTTATCGGACCACTAAGAGGGAGGTTTTCCAATGCTGCGTCTGCCGGTTCTAGCCCTCGGTATCATCATTTCAGCCGAAAGTTGTCCACTGCTAGATATTAGGCCTCCCCATCCGAAACTGACCGGTCCCGTGCGTCTCACATCCAACGGATCTCCTCAACCTTCACCAGCTCATCGGTGCACCTTGCCCCTCGGCTCTCGATAAACTTGCTTAAAAATCTCGGCTACTACTATGTAATTTTTCATGAATTATAAAATATGGATGTCCTTTTCACCTCTGCTTACTCATTCGGGGCAACAGGCGTAAAGTCATGTTGCTTACCTTTCTAGGAAAATCTATCCACAACACTGTTATCCTAAACCACAGAAATTGTGTAAAATAAAAGCAATTTATCCTGTTTGTGATTTTCATATACATATTTTTATTGTATTCTAAAAATCCTTCTGAAGTTATGACTCAAACCATGGCAGGAAACGGGATGGCGCTTGTATAAATTAATCCTTATCATATGAATGAACTCAGATCCTGTGTACTTCACAGTAACTAGATGAATCATAATAATATAAATGTTTTGTAAACGCCCGATAAAGTAGCAGTTAATTAATTAATTTATGTTGTTCATTTTCCTGGTTTTTTTATGTAGGTACAAACAAACACTTTACAGAGAAAAAAAGAATACAGATTGGAGAGCATACATTTAACTATATCGTTTGTTTCCTCGTCATCCTACTAAACAGTTCTATGGTAGAACTTATGGGTTTTTAACTGAGTGTGACCCAGTCCAGACAGGAATGTGATATTCCAGAATATGTATAAGAATTTCAAATTTATATGTCTAGTTAGCATTATAGAAAAACCGGACTCGCGCACGAAGGGTTCTGTACCATTATCGCAAAAAAACGGGTCAAAATCACGTTTGTTATATGGGAGCCCCACTAAAATATTTATTTTATTTAGTTTTTAGTATTTGTTGTTATAGCGGCAACAGAAATACATCATCTGTGAAAATTTCAACTGTCTAGCTATCACGGTTCATGAGATACAGCCTGGTGACAGACAGACAGACGGACCGTGGAGTCTCAGTAATAGGGTCCCGTTTTTACCATTTGGGTACGGAACCCTAAAAATGAAATGAAGTAGTAATATTCGATGTCACGATTTTTATTCATTGTATGAAAAAAAGTTACTTTTCGAGCAAAATTTGATAGAAAACACAGTATAAATACTTATTTTAAGTATAATAGTATACAAACACAGTATAATACTATACTTGTTTTAAGATACGAAGATTACAAAAAAAATTGTTGCAACATTTAGTCGAACTGTTAATTTGTTATTCTGTCACCGCAGTACAGAAACTTTTCGCCTAAAATTCGTCTTCTTCTAACAGATTCGTGTTCGTTTCCTGTACGTGATGCCGACCAGGACCATTCCTCACCATGAGGAGCATCATTGACGCCACTTGCCCTGACCTTATCACGGAACAGCAGCTGAAGGATGGCCAGATCATCTAAGAGGCACAGGTGTGGCTTTTTGTTTGCCGACACTGTCCCACTGCTGGGCAAATGCCTCTAACAAATTCTGCCAGGTATTGTTTTTCTGAGCCGCCTCGAACCAGCCTTTTTAGTAGGCGTCTAGGTCGTCTCGCCACCTCTTTCTGATGTACATACGCAGAGCGGGACGCTCGACCCTAGGGCTTTACAGATCACCTAATTATTTAGTGCTCATTTTGTGCTTCCCTAATTATTTAGATTTAGATTTTATGGTCTAAAGATGGAGGAGGGAAGCTCACAAAGCTACCGCCAGTGAGGCCCTTTTATGTTTACTAAAATAAAAGAACGAAACTTATGCAATGATTTAGTGCTTTGGACCCCCGTCACGTCTACCCACAAATATTCTGCCTGCGACTATTAGTTTAAAAGATTTTACGTTTTCATAATTGAACTTTTGCACATTTTGACATTTCGATCATCGCCGTCGCTGATAGAATAACATTTTATCTAGACTAGACACTATGGACAACATTTTTTTTTCAAAACTTTGACACTGCGTTGGTTGCAGTGAACGTGTTTAGAATGGATTTTTGCATAAATCATGACTTTGCTTGATACCTATGAGGCTGTATGTAAGGGTTTGGCTACACTTTCAGTCTTAAATGCGCAATAAAATAAAAATTGGTGCAAAAACTGCATGGTACCCGATAGCGACTTGCATGTGCAACGTTTTGTGCAAAAATTCAATAGATAAAAATTTAATGGTGCTAGCGTTTCATCATCATCATCATTTCAGCCGAAAGACGTCCACTGCTGGACATAGGCCTCCCCCAGGCGTCGCCACATCCGATCCCGTGCGTCTCGCATCCAGCGCCTTCCCGCAACCTTAACCAGGTCATCGGTCCACCTAGTGGGAGGCCTTCCAACGTATCGTCTTCCGGTTCGCGGTCGCCATTCCAGAACTTTTCGGCCCCATCGGCCATCCGTTCTGCGAGCAATGTACACTGCCCACTGCCACTTAAGTTTAGCAATGAATTTAGTGCAAGCGTTTGCGCATTTATATTGTATGTCTCTTCACGTTGTTTGCTTAATTGTGCAAATCAATATTGTAAAAACTAGCTTTTTGTGCAAGCCATTTGTGCGGTATACTATACTGTTTTGCCGTTTTAACGCACATTTTTGCTTGTAAAAACAAGAATTTGTGCAAATAAGATTAAGCTTGTAGCCAGACCCTAAAACTTCATGTTCCTTGGTTATAAAAATCTCTGAGCTGTTTACAAACTAATTAGCAAATTCTTTATTATAATTCTCTACAGAAAGAATTTGTTTTTCTCCTTTGTCGCTGGCACGACAGTTATTCGAATTCGTTTGGTCCAAAACTTCCGGCATCACGGTATCGTCTGTGGCTGCGCATAGATCACTTGGCTGCATGTTTTGGCGCACAGAAGACCGGATAGGAGTTGGAGTAATAGAATGTGCTAATCAATCACTAAACAGTCTCAAGATTTTTTACAAATAATTGTATTTGTTTGAGTCACAGAGCACGAAAACGCCTCCCCTGAGAATTCGAACATGTGTCATTCGGTGTCAGCGATGACGATATTCGAAATGCCAAAATGTAACAGATTGATTACGTGACATGTCGATAACTTGACAATCCCATACATTTTGGACATCTTCCCAATCGCTATCGCGACGCTTTCACTGTCAATATCACTTATCTAGACCCTCAGGTATCTGTGAGGCGTCTCTGTGAATTGTTGTTTGAAGAAAATCATCACAAACCTATAAGCCCATCATACTAGCGTTTGTCAAGCGTAGGCATTCGAAGAACTTATGCGCAGCGCAGACACGGCGTTACGTCTGCAGTTAATTGCAATCTGCGTTAGCGCGGCGCAGATATCACACAATTTCGTTGTTGTTTCGGTATTATATTAACAGCGTCGTGTACCCACGAACGGTAGGGCAGCGTACTCATGTGCCACAGAAGAGACGGCGCAACGGGATGCACGTGTCTCATTTTCGCGGCGTCTGCGCTGCGCAAACGATCATCGAATGCCTACGCTGAAAAACTTCTGCATTTTATTGTATTACCATTACCAATTACCTGGATTATGGATGAGTGACCATTTCAACATAGCGAGTTTCCTCCGTGCCTCGGAAAGCACGTTAAGCCGTTGGTCCCGGCTGTCATTTGATGATCTTTGACAGTCGTTACGGGTAGTCAGAAGCCAGAGATCTGACACCAGTCTTGCCAAGGGGTATAGTGTTACCCAGTTACTGGGTTGTGGAGGCCAGATAGGCAGATATTCAGCAGTCGCTCCATGTAAAACACTGGTACTCAGCTGAATCCGGTTATACTGGAAGCCGACCCCATCATAATTGGGAAAAAAGGCTAGGCAGATGATGATGATGATGATGACCATTACCAATTACCAATCTATTTGACATTTGACATCACGTACAAATTTTTCACACAGGAAAAATAAAAAACAAGGATTTTCATAACATTATTTATTCCTTCTGAAAATACACACGGAAAAAGAAAGTAACGCCTTTGGAGCACAGTTAAAAACAAACACGGTTTTTATAAAACTATTTATTGATTATTTAGAAAGTCATACAAAAAGTAAAATCTTATAAAAGTAATACAGTAAAATTGATAAAAGAAAATCCATTTGACGTACAGTAAAAAATTCAACACGTTTTTATAATAAATCATTTATTTGTCCTGTGCAGAAACAATCAATAAGTAAAAACTTACAAATGGTAAAAAAACTCTTTTAAAAGAAAATGCCATTCAAGAAAAAAAATTACGAGTCCAGTTTTAAAACTACAGGCGGTGTTGTAAAATCGTTTATTTGTTCTTTAAAAACTAACACATAGAAGAACATTAAATCACAAATACGAAAAAAAAAGAATAAAGATTACATTGAAGAAAAAAAAAGTTCTGAATAGAATCATGCAAATGCTAAAACATTAAAATTCTTACATTCTATGAGTTCTGTGACATTGCTATCCTTCTTAGCCGCTCTGAAAATGAGTTACTGTATTGTAGCGAGGCACTTTTTTTGTTACTCTTTTTTGTTATTTTTTTTTGCTCGCCTTTTGCTATTATCTTACCTGATGGTAAGCGATGGCACTGGGCATACAGTAGTGCTATCCTGCAAAATTCCACCGTAAAAAATTTGGTGAAATGAATTTAAAAAAAGCTATCTATCTATCTTTCTACTATCCTAATTTCGTAACAGACAGAACAGCGTGGCGTTATTTATTCTTCTTTTTTCTTGGTCTTGTACAGGGTTCTTTATTTTTTTTTAATTTAGTTTTTTTTTCTCGTCTTGCGAGTCACAATTAAATATTTTTTCTTTCTTTCATCCAAATAACGAAATGACGAATAAAATAACGAATAAAATTTGTCTCCAAATAACGAAATGAATGTTGCGAAATCCTACAGTTAGAAGGCACTTGATTGTCTGTTACGTAAGATGCTCGTTGTTGCGTTCTTACTACTAATAACTTAAACATACACATATAATTCTAAGTAACATCAATAAAATAAAAGAAGAAAATATAAGTACTATTTAAAAGGTGTATTACATGTTGGCATCAAAATGCTCTACAACAATGTTTCTTTTTTCTGCTTACCTGGATGATGGAGTTGAAGAGACTCGCTAGTTTTCAGACTACAAGCTAGGAGATCTGTCATGGCTCCATCATCGTCAGTAGCTTTGTTCTTCAGCTGCTCGAAAGCAGTCCTTATCTCGTCTGCTTAAACCCTCAACTTCCTTGACAGTATAACTTTGATTTTGACTGTCGCCTTATCTTTGGCATGACCATTGTAACGACTGTTAGGTTTAGTGGTCGTTTTTAATCAATATTTACCTCTACCAGAATTTAGGCCACCGGGAATTGGAGGCCGAACTACTGGCTTTGTCACTTGGGAGGTCATTCTCGTCGTCAGACAATTCAATCGTTGCTGACCCGGAGACGGAAAAATCTTTTGGGGACTCTCTGATGTAGGGCACGGAGGATGTCTTAGTAAAAGTCTCCGCGTTAAACGTGGACTTTTTACGCAGAGCCGCAATTTTCTGCTCAATATTTTGTTTCTTTTGGGCCTTAACTTCATCCATCTTTTGTTTCTCAGCTTCAATTTCTTTTATCTTTTCCTCCTCGTCTTGTCGCATAGCTGCAATATCCTTTTCAAATTCTTCTTGACACTTTACTAATGAGTTTTCCAATTCTTTAATATTTTTTTCGATATTGTCTTTCTTAAAGGCCTGAATGTTATTCATTCGTTGAATTTCAGCTTGAATTTCACTTGTCTTCCTAGCCTCGTCTTGCCACATAGTTTCAAGGCTGTTTTTAAATTCTTCTTCGTTAGTAGCTAGTTTCGCTAGCATTGCCTCAATATTTATTTCCATGTTGTTTTTTTTTTGGGCTTTAATTTCATTCATGCTTTGTATTTTAGCTTCAATTACACTTTTTTTCTTTGCTTCTAGTTTGTGCATGGCCTCAATGCTCTTTTCAAATTCCTTTTCATTTGTAGCTAGCTGGGCTTCCAATGCTTCTATACTCCTCCCAGTGCTACCTTTGACCTGAGCTAAAATATCTTTCATGTTTTGTATTTGTTCTTCAATTTCTCTCGTCTTCTCAACTTTGCGTTGTTGCATTGCGTCAATATTTTCCTGCATGTTATTTTTTGCCTGACCTGCAATTTCCTCAACTTTCTGAATTTCGATTTCAATTTCCCTTTTTTTGTCTTCTTTGTGTTGTTTCATAATTTGAATATCTTTCTCCAATTGATCTGATTTTATAGCCAAAGATTGTAGCATTGCCTCAATATTTTTCTCTGTATTATATTTCATCTCAGCCATCTGTTGTTCAAATTTAATTTTCTCGCTGGCTTCGCGTTGTTTCATTGCCTCAACATTGTTTTCGAACTCTGCTTTATTAATAGCCAACTGGTTTTGCAAAGTTTCAACCATTTTCTCAATATTAGCTTTCTTATCACCTTCAATTTCCTTCATTTGTTTAATTGCAGATTTAATTTCATTCTTCTTTTCAGCTTCGAATTGTTGCATTGTTTCAAAGTTTTTGTCAAACTCGGCTTTATTAATTGCAAATCTGTTTTCCAATTCTGCAATATTCTTTGCAATCTCGTATTTCTTTTGTGCCTCAATTTCTTTAATATTTTTAATATCAATAGCAATTTCAGCTGTCTTCTCGGCTTCATATTGTTTCATAGCCTCTAAGTTCTTCTCTAATTGTCCCTTATTCATAGCTAAAGAGTTTGGCATTGCCTCCACACAGTTCTCTATTTTATCTGGATCCATAAGTAAGATGTTTTGCAATGCTTCAACATTCTTCTTGATATTTTCTTTCATCTGAGTCTCTGTTTCTTTAATTCTATGAATTTCAGCTTCGATTATATTTGTTTTCTCAGCCTCGTATTGTAGCATTTCTTGAATAGTCTTTTCATGTTCGACTTGAGAAAAAGCCAACGTATCACTCAATGCAGCAATATTATTTTCAATGGTTTCTTTCATCTGAGCTTCAATATTTTTCATGTTGTGAATTTCGGCATCAACTTCACTTTTCTTGCTATTCTCAGTTTGCTGCATTAGCTTAAAGTTCTCTTCAATTTCCTTTTTAAGTTCTGCTAACTTATTTGTCAATGCTTTAATATTGTAATCCATGGCCTTTTTCTTATTTTTCTGAATTGCCTGCATTTTTCCAATAACTTTTTCGATTTTGGCTTTTTTCTCGGCCAAGGTTTTTTTTGTTGCTTGCATGTTTTTGTTAAATTCGCTTCTTTTAGATTCAAAAGTATCTTGCAATGCTTCAATATTATCAACTATTTTGTTTTTAGCCTGGGCTTTCTTCTGTTTGATGCCTTTGATTTCATCTTTAATTTCTTTTTTTTTCTTAGCCTTGAACTTTTCCATTGCTTCAATACATTTCTCATGTTCGAGCATTTTTTCAGTTAACTTGTTTTGCAAAGCTTCAATTTTTTGGTCCATTTTGGTTTTTAACTGGGTCTCAGTGTCTTGCATCGTTTGAATTTTAGCTTCAAATTCTTTTTTCTTCTCAGCTTCTTGTTGTTGTATGGCCTCAATATTCTTCTGTATAGTGTTTATCTGCTGCGATTGATATTGTTGCATAGATACAATTCTGTCCTCGGCTTCATCTTCATCCGCCTCAAACTTTTTTTTCATTTCGTTAATATTATTTTCAATTTCCTTTATTTTCTGAACCTCATTTTCCTTCACGGTCTGGATTTTCGCCTCAATTTCATATTTCATTGCAGTTTCTTGGCGTTTCATTGCCTTAATATTCTTGTCTATTTGTTCTTTATGGATAGCCAGCGAGCTATGCAAAGCTTGAATATTTGTCTCCAGGTTGATTTTCGCTTTAGTCTCTCTTTCTTTCATACTTTGAATCTCAGCTTCAATTTGACTCTGCTTCTCGGCTTCATACAGTTGCATAGCTCGAATATTTTTTTCATATTCTTCTTGTCGTTCAGCGAATGTGTTCTGCATAAATTCAATATTTTTTGCCACATCGTTTTCCTTCTGAGCAAGTTCTTCTTCCATTTTTTTTATTTCAGCGTCAATTTCTCTCTTTCTCTCAATTTGTTGTAATTGCATGGCTCGAATCCTTTTCTCTGATTCTTCTTTAGTCATGTTTAAGGTTTTTAACCTTTTTTCGTCGTCTTTTTCCAGTTTTCTTTTCTCCGCTGCCTCGGCATCTTTCATGTGTTGAATTTTCCTATCAAAGTCAGCTAACTTCTCTTGTTCGTTTTTCTGCATAACCTTGTAGTTCATATCCTTTTCCTTTTTAGTATCGGCGGCTTCTTTACGTTTTGCGTCAAGAGTTCTATCCATCTTTGCTTGCATTTTTAACGCTACTTCATTCAACTTTTGAATAACCTGGTCAATTCTAGATATTGTGTGAGCTTCTTCTTCTTTCTTTTTCTGCATATTCCTTTCAAATTGTTCTTTTTTCGAAGCTAGAATCCTTTTCTTTGCTTCAATGGTCTTTTTGATATTTTTTTCCTCCCTAGCCTGTGCGTCGTTAATATTTTCAATTTCGCGGCTGATTCTATCTTTTTCTTCAGCAACGTGTTGCTTTAAGGTTTGAATGTGCTGTTTACATTCCTCTTTGGTCATCTCTAACGCGTTTTCCATTTCCTCAATATTTTTCTCCATTTCAGTTTTCGCCCGTTCTTCCTTTTTTTTCCATTTTTTGGCTTCTTGGTCTATTCCAGCTTTCTTCGAAGCCATCTTTTCATTAATTTCATTAATATTATTTTTAATTTTTTCAATTTCCCTTGCTGTGGAGGCCATCCTCGCTTCAATATTCTTGTCTGCTTGAATACTTCTTCTCTGCATAAATTGCAAAGTTTTCTCTAATGCGTTTTTTTTATTTTCAATCTCCTTCTCTAGTCTTTTTACTCTCGTCTTCAACTGCTCTGTTTGTAACTCTTTCTGAGTTTGCTTGTATTTGGATTTATCAATGATAGCTTTTTTCTTTAAAGCTTCCAATTTCGGACTTTGTCCAATTTTTGGTTTATATTCCCTTTTTTTTACTGGTGTTTTCGTGTCCTGTGAACAAACAAATGTCTTTGTTAAAATATTTAAAGCTTTCAGAGCTCACATAGTATTTGCAAGTTCCGTAGAAATTTAATTATTAGAAGTGGGTAAAAGTAGTTTTTTTACGATTTTCTTAATCGTCAATGCACGTCGCTTCACGGAAACGTATTTATTAGAGCACGTCCATTTTGATTGCGCTTTATAGGATTTGTGTGACGTCAGGACTATCCTCGTAGTTCGTTAGTGGTGGTATAGATGGCACTACAGTCCCATGTTACAGAGGGCGAGATAATGATAATTATATGGTGTTTAGCAATAGTGGTAGCCTGGTGGTAACTGCCCCTGCTTACGTGTCGTGGGTTCAAACCTAGTCAGGCGCTTTACTTTGCGTAAATTATTGTATCATCACTGCTCTCAAACGATTAAGGAAAACATCGTGAGGAAACCGGCATGTCCTAGAACCAATCATTCGAACACATGTGACATCCACCAACCCGCATTGGGCCCGCGTGGTGGGCCTGTGTTCCAGCAGTGGGAACACTAAAAGAGTGATGAAGTGGCGGTATGGATGCTACGTTTCCATGTAACAGGGGCCGAGATGATGATGATCATATGGTGTTTCCAGGTTCTGAAGATAACGGGCCGGTCCATACACTTCCGACTGGGTGGCGGGTGCTTCGGCACCATGAGTCTGAAGCGAATCCAGGTGGATGAGGACCTGTCTGATGAGGAGGTGGTCGCCAAGTCTTACCCCATAGGTGAGTTCATAACTAGCTATTGTCTTAGCCAGGGAATACCAGTTTCGTATTGTAAGCTCTCGTTTGACCGCTATCTCACGATGATTAGCGATGATGCGGTCGACGATGGAGCATCCTTACATAAAAGTAACGCATTCACTTCATCGCGAATAACATAAGACATTTGTGTACAGGGAGCAAACACAAAGTTCGGGTGCTATGTTACAACCTATCCGACTACGTTTACTCCGTGACCGACCAGCCTGAAGTGGTCTCTGAGAAGTACTTCAACTTGGAACAGCTGAAGAGTGGTGACCTGGTCGACGCTACTGTGAAGAGCGTCGCTGATAACCATGTGCTACTCCATGTGGGAAGAATTTCAGGTGAGAATCATTAGTACACACATAACATCATGCCTGTTTTCGACGAAGGATTAGGCAGAGGAGTTTCTATAACACGGGGTTACAGAGCTATGAAAAAAATTGGTTCAAATAAATATCACTAGATGGCGCAATATGCATCGATTTGTTGTTGAATTTGTGTGTAAAATTAACATTTTCTAGAACAGATCATAAAAATTGTATGTTCTTGTTTAATCAACTCTACTGAACTTGCTTGTGATTTGCATGCCTCAAGGTATAATATGGTTGGACTGTGCTATATTTTTTAACAACTTCATGTAATTACCCATATTAGCAAATACATGATTATGATTATTATTATGATTACTAAGCACAAAATTATGGAATATTGGGCTCTTTATTCACAGTTCGAAGATTATTTGAACAGATCGTTTAAAATGAATACCAATAGATGGCGCGGTTTTTTAAATTCTGAGGCCTGCCAATCGATTTTTAAATTTGTATTATAACACATTTTGGTACAATGAAACTGTAAAAACGTGCCAAAATACTATGAATCAAATCGTCACTGTATTTAAAGAAAAATAGTCACGAACCGAGTAAACCCTTTTATTTGCAAGTCGCTGCTAACACCATCTATAGCCGTAGAACTAAACCGAACGCGATCGATGTACTTCTAGTAAATAGTCGTAATAGATAACGTATTCAATAGGATCAGAGTTGCACAATAGTACATTTCGTGTCGAGCATAAAAAGTCGAGATTTCTAACACGAGCGATTTGGGTCACGTTCGGAAACTACATGCGAGTGTTAAAATAAAGCTTTTTTCCACTACCTGATGAGCTTACTTAATTAAATGCAAATAAGTTCCATCAACAATTTATCAGAAACGATCAGACTAAAAACCACAGACTAAATACACACAGTGAACGCGTGCGGTTTCAAGAGGTAACAGGTTCAGTATCGTTCTGCCAGTTACATAATGATATCAAAAATCCATACAAAAGTCATTTCGTAACTGTTTTTTTTCTTTATTAGAAACATTGCCCCTCACTAGGAAATTCTTCCTGTATCGTGGGTGCGTTTACAAACATTTAAACTCACATACACAAACACCTAGAGCCGGAACAACTATCTGTAGGTCATACAAATATTGTTCCGTGCGGGAATCGAACCCGCAACACGCAGCGCAGCAGTCAATCGCTCAACCACTGCGCCAACCGTGCGTGCACAATATCTTATGTCTAAATGTTAATATTTCGAAACGAATTTCTTAGGCAATGTGTTACATAATAGACAAGGTAGTGGAAAAAATAATTCAGCAAAATGGGTTTATGTGACGGAGATCGTGTTCAATGAGGAATGAAAGATTAGCAACTAACTTCATGTTTTCCTTGACAACTCATAAGTACCTTTAAATGGTTTTATTTAAATAAATGATTTGAGTTTGAGCAACATTATTTTCGGAAACGTTTTTAAGGAAAAAATGATTTGAAACAGTTACGAAACATTCTTATATTTTATGATACAGAAATAGGTCGAAACATGATTAGCTGTAGAACCCATTGTTACCACGTATTTATCTTTGAAGGTTACGTATCGCAAGCACACCTGTTCGATTCTGGGCTCCTGGTCGACAGCAAAAAGTCAACTACTTCGAGATTGCCAAAGAAAAAGTTTAAGGTATGTACGGATATTAAGACGGTACCCTGACCAAAAAATCGGCATGAGATATGAGCATTCCTATTGGTCTAGCGGCACTGGTGGCGCATGAATTACAGTAGTGAATACGCCCAGATTTTAGAATAAAATCTTTATAAAATCGAATTTTGGTCTTTTGAAAAAAATAATTCTACAAAAATGTTTGTTATTAAATTGTCTATCCATTAGTGTTAGTACAAAAAATAATCATTGAAAACTTTACGAGGAGATGCATAATATCAATAATTATTTCTCATTTTTATGTTTTTTTGGAAGTAGATTAGTGAAATATAAACAACATTTAAAAAAAAACTAAATCTGCCATTTTAGAATCAATATTATGTAGAAATTTAATGTATTTTTATTAATTGATATTTCTTTTTAAATAACGAGTAGATAGCTCCTAAAAACAGCACAAAAAACGGCTTGCGCGGCGTTTTGCTCGGGGTACCGCCTTAATATAAAAAACTACGTTTGTCTGTCTTTCTGCTATGTGTGGTTAAGAAAACTAATATTTAAGTACAGGTACAATCAATTGTAATGGCAGCTCGTTTCGCGAGATAATTGTCATTTCGCTTGTCGCTGCACTGTAGCAAATTCTTGGGGCACTGCGCAGCGAAAAGCGAGCTTCGCAATCGTCATTAAGTTTGAATCTACTTATAAATTGCTAAGTTTTTGCCTACCCCCATGGGAAAAAGGCATGTATGTGACTCATGTTTACGAGCTTATGTAATCCCCTCTTGTTGCAGGTGGGTCAGGCAGTGAAGGCTCGCGTGTTGGCCGTGGATCCCATCAAGCAGACCCTGTTCCTCACGCTGAAGCCAACGCTGCTGTCTCCAGACCTTCAAGTACTCGACAGTTATGAGAAAGCTGTCATCGGGAAGTCTTATACTGGAGTTATTAAGGTATAGTACATACATAATTTTATGTATTCAAATCCTTGATCCAATTGAAGTTATTTCCTCTCTAAAATAATATTTTATAGTATTAATATTTATATTCATGTTAATTTGACTACAGCTACATATTTAAATAATTGATTTAGTAATAATTCGACTCCATAGATTCCTCATTCCATTGCACGTTTTAACAAACTTTTATCAACACTCACAACGAAATATGCCGAATATGAATTAAAAAAATATTGTATAAATACGTACTTTTTTCGTAAATAGGTAAAATCTAAAAAAAAACTTTATAGTGCAACACTTTCCTTCAATTTTCAAACAACTGCATCATTAAATAACTTTTAATTTTATAGCACACTTTTACTTCTTAATTTATTGGCGCGTATAGGAAAATAGTGTCATTGTCTATGGATGCGGTGAGCTGCGCAGTCATACGTAATGAGAATCTAAATTGCCTGCCATACCACACATTTTTCCATTTCCACTTTTGTCTTATTTCATGATTTGTATGAGTGAATTTAAAATAGTGTATGCAACGGTATGTAATTAGTTATTAAAACACTCGTGTGATACTATTATCACACCACACTCGTGTTTTAATAACCCTTATTATATGACCGTTGCATAAACTACTATTATTTAATTGTTTTGTTAGGTGGTTAGTTAGTGTGGGTCAAATCTGACTACTGAATTAAAACATTTATCCCCAACCGACACGTTTGATTTGAAGGACAATGCTCGGTATGCTTAGCTTGTTAAGAGTTGAAGCTTAATTATTTGTTTTTCTATTTCAGGCCATAAAGGACTACGTATTAGTCACATTTTTCAACAACGTCACAGCTTTTATACCTAAGCAGTTTGTCAGCAAGGAGCCTCTTGAAAACATCGCACAGGCCTTCCACATCGGACAGATTGTAAGTACAGGCCTGTGACAAGGTTCTAAGTATGTTCACAGCTTGACCTTACTGAGAACCTTGTCATATTACCGTCAGCAGCTTCAACAATTTTGATTGATTATTAACTAGGTATATCCCTAGTGAAATAGAATTGAAAATAGTTTGCAAGAGTGTGTGCCATGGTGTTCGAGTATTCTATTTAGAACTTTATTTCAACTGTGATTTAGTTAATTTTTAAATGTCAGCTTCGAGGAATATAGACATGATTTTATAATGGTTTGTGTGTTTTCAGGTAACCTGTACAATACTGAGAGTCAATGCTGAGGATAAGAAGATGTCTGGTAGCTTTACAACTCACACATTCACATACAAAGTGAGTAACTAATCGTATTCTCAAATATATGTCAAGTATCAGAAACTAGCTTCTGCCCGTGGCCTCGCCCGCGTAAAAAGTGATTTCTCATCCCAAGGGAACAAACTACCGGGAAAAAAAAATCCCATGTCCTTTCCAGAGTCTCAAACTATCTCCATACCAAATTTCATGTAAATCGGTTCAGCCGTTTAGTTGTGAAAAGGTAACAAACGAACAGACAGAGTTACTTTCGCATTTATAATATTATATATAGTATAATATGGATATGACTAACCGGTCGTGTACCGAAACGATAGAAAAGCTATTGTATCTCGCGTGGATTCACGTCTTAAACACACGAAAGGTTAATGCCGCCCTCGTCGAATGAGTGCTTCCAAAGCCTATGTATTATTCTGATTTAAAAGCTATATGATTGTAAACTTTCATCAAAATCCGTTCAGTAGTTTTTCGCTTAAAGAGTAAGCATTCACTATTTATTATATTAGTAGGGTAAAACAATGTCAGTCTGTCCATCAATTAACTCTCAATAATTCATTAAATATTGTGTTTTACAGGACAAAAAAGAAAAACCCAACAAACGTAAGACAACACAGGACAACGAAGTACCGAATAAAAAAACTAAAACAGAACTCAAAGAGAAGAAAAAGAAGTCTTTAAAAGAAGAACCCACCGATGAATCCGACACAGAAGAAAAACTTGACACTGACATTAAAAAAAATAAGAAAAAACTTAAACAGGAACAAACAAACGAAGTAGTAGAAGAGCCAGTTAGCAAAAAAGACAAAAAGAAGAAATTAAAACCAAAGACAGAGGAATCAAACACAGAACAAGATGTTAAACCAGTAAAAGACAAGAAAAATAAGAAACGGAAAGCACAAGAAGATACAGAAGAAGAAACCGAAGATGTAGGTGAAACATTAGAAACAATCGATCCCCAAGATGCACTACTAATTGATATGAGCGAATGCACAACACCAAAACATTGCAAGAAAAGGGTAGCATCCCTACTAAAATCCATTAACAACAGATCTAAACGCATAGAGAAGATAAACAGAAAAATAGCCAAGCTAGAAGAAAAAGGTCTGAACTCAGAGACGAAAGTCTTTCACACAGCAATGCAAACAGACAGAGTGATAGTAGAAGAAAGACTCGCTAGGTTAATGGAAGCCTTAGAGATTGCGCAGTCAAAGATGAAAGAGTTCGGGGTAGAGTTTAATAACCAGGAGTATAAGAAGGAGAAGAAGACAGAAGTGAAGAAGACAGAAGAGAAAAAGACAGGCGAGAAGAAGAAAGAAAAGTTGGAAGTTAAGGTGTGTAATAATTTTGCTTTATGATGCGTTACTTATAATTGCCTACCTCGTAGTAGATGCCGTTCTGTAGTATCTACCTACCCCCATGGGGAAAAAAACCTGAATGTATGTAAAGTATAACTATTTTCTTAATATTCCTCGGCAAACTTCGTATTTCGTCAGTAGTCGGCTTCTATCAGTTGCCCTTTGCACTTGGTGCAGACAGAACGCTCTCAATCAACTTGGAACTATATAGGGTTGTTAATACTCTTTTAACTTAAAATAATTTATTTTCAAAACTAGCTGACCCTCGCGGCTTCGCTCGCTAACTGGCTACCTGCCTACCGCCTACCTACCTACCACCCACCCTACCTTCTTACCCTAAACTTACCCTACCCTACCTTCCCTACCCTGCCTACCCTACCCTACCTGCCCTACCCTACCTACCCTACCCCACCTACCCTACCCACCTACCCTACCCACCTACCCTACCCACCTACCCTACCCACCTACCCTACCCACCTACCCTACCCACCTACCCTACCCACCTACCCTACCCACCTACCCTACCCACCTACCCTACCCACCTACCCTACCCACCTACCCTACCCACCTACCCTACCCACCTACCCTACCCTACCTTCCCTACCCTACCTTCCCTACCCTACCTACGCTACCCTACCTACCCTACCCTGCCCTGCCTACCCTACCTTACCTACCCTACCTAGTTACCCTACTCCCCTACCTACCCTACCCTACCGACCCAACCCTACCTACTCTACCCACCTACCCTACCCACCTACCCTACCCACCTACCCTACCCACCTACCCTACCCACCTACCCTACCCACCTACCCTACCCACCTACCCTACCCACCTACCCTACCCACCTACCCTACCCTACCTTCCCTACCCTACCTTCCCTACCCTACCTACGCTACCCTACCTACCCTACCCTGCCCTGCCTACCCTACCTTACCTACCCTACCTAGTTACCCTACTCCCCTACCTACCCTACCCTACCGACCCAACCCTACCTACTCTACCCACCTACCCTACCCACCTACCCTACCCACCTACCCTACCCTACCTTCCCTACCCTACCTTCCCTACCCTACCTACGCTACCCTACCTACCCTACACTGCCTACCCTACCTAGTTACCCTACTCCCCTACCTACCCTACCCTACCGACCCAACCGTACCTACTCTACCCTACCTACCCTACCTTACCTACCCTACCCTACCATACTTACCCTACCCACCTACCCTACTTACCCTACCCTACCTACCTACTAATTTGTTAAACTATTTAATTGAATAAGAATTAATATTAAAATACGAATGTAAACAACTTTTGTTTCTACCGGCGATCTAACTAAAAATTAGAACATAAAAGCTGCTGTAGTGACTTAACTATGCTAGTTAGATATATTCTCTCGCAGCTTTTTTTGTAGGTAATAATGAGTACTTTAATTATGTAGTACATAATTTTTATATAATATCATCAATAGTTTTCTCAGCGCACGCCAAAGAATGAATTATTTAGGCAAAATTTTGCTATTTCGGCAAAATTAACTATTCTTATTTTTTTAAATAAAAAAATAAGAATAGTTTTGTCACTCAGGAATTATGTAGCTTTCTATTGGTGAAAGAATTTTCAAAATCGGTTCAGTAGATCTAGAGATTACCCCCTACAACCTCACAAACTTTACGTCTTTATAATATTAGGATGCCTCAGAAATTTTTAAACTGCGCCATCTATTGTAATCAATTTTAAATGATCCATTCAAATAATCTATGGAATGTGAATTAAGAGCCCAATATTCCTTAATTTTGTGCTTAGGAGACTTAATTAAAGAAGAACATATTTTTTTATGATCGTCTCTAGAAAATCTTAATATTTCACAAAACTCAATAAGAAATCGAAGCTTATCACGCCATCTGTTGCAACTTATTTGAACCAAATTTTCTTTCTTCGCGTTGGGTGCACGGTGGGCCAGGTGATAATAATTTGTAGCCGGAATAATGTACCTTTCATATTTTCTGTCATTTTTAGAACTTTTAGCCAATATTTTTTTATTTTATATATATTTGTGAAATGTGTATAATTTTATTTCCTTTCTTCCTTTTTACAGGTGGTAGAGAGTTTGGAGCCGGCGTTAGAAGCGCCCAGTGCTCAAGACTTCTGGTCTGGAGCAGTGAACAGCGTGGCGCAGACTGCTCAAGAAGATGAGGAGAGCAGCAGTGAGGATGAGGTCAGTGTACTCTTGCTTCTGGTTTTAGGGTTCCGTGCCGTCAAAAGGTAAAAAAATGAACCCTTATAAGATCACTTTCTTGTCCGTCTGTCGGTCTGTGTGTCACCACTGATTTTCTCAGGAACACGTGGACCTAACGAGTTGAAATTTATACGAAATTTGATCACGAAATTTGCCAAAAAGTCTTTACTTTTTGGCAAATTTCGTGATCAACGGGAACTACCATATAGGTTTTCGACAGCACAAATAAAGGAAAAATTCAAAAAAATTAAACAATTTGAAAATTAAGGTAACTTTTCGTACTTACATATTTTCGCGAAAATCTAAATTTACCCATATTTTTAAAACTTAGCAACCAATAAAAACGATACCAATTTTATTATGGCGGTATAATGGGTAGGTACGGAACCCGCGGCGCACGAGTTCGTCTCGCACTTGACCGGTGTTGTGTTGGGTTCGATGCTTAGGTCGAGCAAAGTGTTTTTTGTAAAGTTCTTATTAAGTTGAAGCTTAATTCATTATTTTAAATCCTGAAAACCTTATTTTTAAACCGAATATATTTTATTAAAAAAGATTATTTAAAAAAAACACGAGGCTTTTATTAACTGATGCTTTTCTAACTACACAATTTGTTTACAATTTTTTCATTCTTCAATCGACAATCCAAACGGCTTATCCGGTTTTTTTATCAAATATAGCTAAGGGCACTCTCGATCAAGTCATCTTTCAAACAAAAAAAAACTAAATCAAAATCGCTTCATCCGTTTAGGAGCTATGACGCCACAGACAGACATACAAATACGCAGATAATGATGAATAATGATGTTATAAGACTGACTAACCAATCGCGTCGCGTCCACGTTCCGTTCGCTCTATATGGTGGTTGGTCAGTTTGCGGAATATGCGCGAACTTACCCCCACTACGCCAAAACCTTGCCAACTTACGTGCCGGGCACTATATCTAATTTACTCTCAACAGGAAACAGACCAGCCAAAGAAGAAACGTAAGAAGTTATCAGTGGCCGAGAAGCTAGCCAAGCTGCGGGAGGAAGAGGATCGAGTGAGGGACATGGAGCGCCGCGCCACAAAGAGTGAGCACCAGCCGCGCTCCAGCGAACAGTTCGAGCGAGCCTTACTGGCCAACCCGAACTGCAGCCAGCTCTGGATCGCTTATATGGCGTTCCACCTTCAGGTAACTGTTCATCTGTAGCATCTATACCGCCCATCATTATCACGAACGAGCCTTACTGGCCAACCCGAACTGCAGCCAGCTCTGGATCGCTTATATGGCGTTCCACCTTCAGGTAACTGTTCATCTGTAGCATCTATACCGCCCATCATTATCACGAACGAGCCTTACTGGTCAACCCGAACTGCAGCCAGCTCTGGATCGCTTATATGGCGTTCCACCTTCAGGTAACTGTTCATCTGTAGCATCTATACCGCCCATCATTATCACGAACGAGCCTTACTGGCCAACCCGAACTGCAGCCAGCTCTGGATCGCTTATATGGCGTTCCACCTTCAGGTAACTGTTCATCTGTAGCATCTATACCGCCCATCATTATCACGAACGAGCCTTACTGGCCAACCCGAACTGCAGCCAGCTCTGGATCGCTTATATGGCGTTCCACCTCCAGGTAACTGTTCATCTGTAGCATCTATACCGCCCATCATTATCACGAACGAGCCTTACTGGTCAACCCGAACTGCAGCCAGCTCTGGATCGCTTATATGGCGTTCCACCTTCAGGTAACTGTTCATCTGTAGCATCTATACCGCCCATCATTATCACGAACGAGCCTTACTGGCCAACCCGAACTGCAGCCAGCTCTGGATCGCTTATATGGCGTTCCACCTTCAGGTAACTGTTCATCTGTAGCATCTATACCGCCCATCATTATCACGAACGAGCCTTACTGGCCAACCCGAACTGCAGCCAGCTCTGGATCGCTTATATGGCGTTCCACCTTCAGGTAACTGTTCATCTGTAGCATCTTTACCGCCCATCATTATCACGAACGAGCCTTACTGGCCAACCCGAACTGCAGCCAGCTCTGGATCGCTTATATGGCGTTCCACCTTCAGGTAACTGTTCATCTGTAGCATCTATACCGCCCATCATTATCACGAACGAGCCTTACTGGCCAACCCGAACTGCAGCCAGCTCTGGATCGCTTATATGGCGTTCCATCTTCAGGTAATTCATCAGACGAAAGACTTCCACTGCTGGGAATCCGGTGGATGCTAAACTATTATTCTGTTACGGCATATATACCGCCACACCTTTTAATATTACCACTGCTGGGAGACAGGCCACCTCTCTATGAGAGGGAATGTGCCTTAATCCATCGCGCAGGCCCAGTGCGGGTTGGTGGACGACAATTTTTGCTTCAAGGACATGCTTGTTTCCTCACAATGTTTTCGAATTGGGTAAACCGATGATGATGTTAAAATAAAATGTTTTATAACTTACTCTCTGTGCTTCCGGCAGGCGACCGAGGTTGACAAAGCGCGCAAAATCGGCAGGAAGGCCCTCACGACCATATCGTTCCACGAAGCACTGGAAAAATTCAACGTATGGGTCGCTATGCTCAGCATCGAGTGCCGCTTCGGTACCAAGGTCAGTCATCTGCAAATAATAAACATCATTCTGTTAATAAAGTATCGTGTAATCACTACTAATTATAAAACAAAATCCCCCGCCGTGTCTGTACTGAGGGTCTAAGGCTAAGCATGCACTGCATATTTTACCCGCGTGAGTTTATTCCGCCAATTCTGCGACTTATGGAATTGTATGAAGCTGCACGCACTTGCGGTAATTAAACCGCGCGGTAAAAAAGCCGCAGCACATCTGTTTTGCCACAGAATCCACCGCACCGCGGTTTAATTCCGCCCGAATATTTTAATTGTGCCTTAAAAACGGGTGGAAACTAACAAAAATGGCGCGGACTTTTTGTTTTTTCTTCAACAAATAATTGACATGTTTTTTTTAAGATAGTTGAGAAGAAAAGGTTAGATGTACCTAGATTTAAAATAAACATAGATCTTAAAATATATTTGAGTTACTTGCCCATTATTTTTATACGAAACTACCTTTGGAAACTAGAATCAATTTACTTTTCTTGTGAAATTCAAAAGCGCCATTTATGTGTCTTACTTAGAGAATACAATCTCGAGGAGCTCGTGGCTAAATAATAACAGCCGTACGGGTCGATCTTCAAGGTTAAGCAACGCTTGACGAGGTCGGTCCGTGGATGGGTGACCATTTTAACATACCGAGTTTCCTCCGTGCCTCGGTAAGCACGTTAAGCCGTTGGTCCCGGCTGTCGTTTGAAGATCTTTGACAGTCGTTACGGGTAGTCAGAAGCCTGAGATCTGACACCAGTCTTGCCAAGGGGTACCGTGTTACCCAGTTACTGGGTTGTGGAGGTCAGATAAGCAGTCGCTCCATGTAAAATACTGGTACTCAGCTGAATCCGGTAAGACTGGAAGCCGACCCCAACGTAGTTGGGAAAAGGCTAGGCAGATAGATAGACATAACACAAATCACAATATAATAAGAAAAGAAAAAGACAAAACAAAAAAACTATACGTTTGAAATAATCAAAAAGACAACACAAAAAAAGTATTTAGAATTTTGAAAACATAATCGCAGAAATATCAAAGCATTCAATGTTTGATTTCCAAGCCAGCTTCGTAGTTTATTGCCAACATAAGCGGCAGCTGAAAATATTGTGCGTGTGTTAAACATTATGACAGTACCTGTGTAGTAGGTACGTATCGTACGACGGCGTATCTAAGGGTTGTTTTTTGTCGTTATGTAATAAGTGCTATTAATATGATCTAGGCAAGGTTATTGTCAAGGCGCAATGAACTACGGAATACAAATTAGACATGTTTGTGGCAATCCCGAAAATCCCTAGATTAGTCAAGTACAGTCCCGGGATATTCGGGACCAGAAAACTGTCGGGAGCCCGGGATCCCGATATTGGGGATCCCGGGATTGTATTCTCTAGTCTTACTGAAATAAGTTATTTACTTTGGTTTTAAATCGTCAACACGTCGTATATTTCCATTGATGTATTAAAAAGAGGAAGATACGGGACTGCTCACAGCGCTTGGTCCTACTAATCTAAGTGCATGCCCGTAGCGGGTACTCAGTCGCACACACGGCACATTGTTGATCACACAGCTCATTAATTCCAGTGTTTGGGATATTCGGGACCAGAAAACTGTCGGGAGCCCGGGATCCCGATATTGGGGATCCCGGGATTGTATTCTCTAGACTTACTGAAATACATAATTTACTTTGGTTTTAAATCGTCAATACGTTGTATATTTCATATTCTTCGTTTGTTGCTTACCGTTTTGTTACAAATATGACGCCTCATACGTGGCTTATCGGTTGCGCCACTTCAACCAACTCTAAACAAGTTTCGACTTGCAAACTGAAACATTAGTCACTTTCAGAAACGCTTCACAAACAGACTCCCATTTCTTTATCAACTACTAGCTTGTACTCGTCAGCGTAACCTAATGCTACGCAGACAATGAGATGCTACTTCGAATAGCCTATGTTTACCGACTTCAAATCAAAAAGAGGTCATCAATTCGACACGTATGCTTGTAATATTGTTGGATTTTCCCAATATTCACTTATGTTAATCTAATTGGGCCTCTAAACATGTGTGGCAAATTTCATAAGTGTATATTTATATGTTTGTATGTATAGTATGTTTGTGCACGAATTTCTTCGAAACTACTTATCGGATCATTCTTTTTTATTAGGATTCCGTACCCTAAGGGTAAGAACGGGACCCTACTACTAAGACACCGCGGTCCGTCTGTCTATCTGTATATCTGTCTGTCACCAGGCTGTATCTCATGAAATGTAAAAGCTAGACAAATTTTCACAGATGATGTATTTCTGTTGCCGCTATAACAACAAATAAAATTAATATTTAAGTGGGGCTCCCAAACAACTAACGTGATATTTTTGCCGTTTTGTTCGATAATGGTACGGAACCCTTCGTGCGCGAGTCCTACTCGCACTTGGCCGGTTTTTTTGGATTAGGTATCTCCCAACTTAGGGAATGGTGCAAGTTTCATACAAATCGGTTCAACAGTTTTCAAGATATGGAACATACAACCGGACTGCTTAGCGATAAACAGCACGAATGTGTAAATTGCGTTATTACACTAGAAAGGTGATAGGTCATGGAAAGGATAATAAAATGTGAATTCAACTCATAGGGTGGAGGACATACCCTTTCTAAAATAAATAAATAACATGTGTCATATTCTTTCATGGAGTTGTTCCCTTTGCCCTTCCGAACTCACTTAAACAGGCTTAACAGGCTGCTGATCCTATTACGAATATTCCTGCACAGATATTGCTATCAGACATCAGCGCTGCGCATTACAACTACGTTTTTTATCTCGGCAATATGTACGGTTCATATGACAAGACAGGCCGCGGGAAAAGCTAGTTTGTGAATAAAGCTATACGTTATTACGCTATATTTTATATATGTTATTAATTAGGTATTAGAATAATCATAATAATGTTGAAAGGAAATAAATTAATGAAATTAAATTATCAATATTTTTTTAACGTCCTGGTCAGTGTTTTGGAAACTCAAAAATATTAAGGCGGTACCCCGAGCAAAACGCCGCGCTAGCCGTTTTTCGTGCTGTTTTTAGGAGCTATCTATTCGTTATTTAAAAAGAAATATCAACTAATAAAAATAAATTAAATTTCTACATATTATTGATTCTAAAATGGTCGTATACTTTTTTTTTTAAAGATATGGTATATGTTTCACTAATCTCCTTCCAACAAAACTATAAAAATGAGAAATGCCAAATTATGCATTTTTCCTCGTAAAGTGTTCATTAATTATTTTTTGTACTAACACTAATGGATAGACAATTTAATAACGAACATTTTCGTCGTACTTTTTTTTCAAAAGACTAAAATTCGATTTTATAAAGATTTTATTCTTAAACTCTGGGCGTATTCACTACTGTAATTCATGCGCCACCAGTGCCGCTAGGCCAATAGGAATGCTCTTATCTCATGCTGATTTTTTGGTCAGGGTATCGCCTTAAATCCTAGCTGCTCCACCGCTCGACCGTTCGACTCCACCAGCGTTGGTTTAGTAATTCCTCTAAAATCTTCATAAAGTATACCCTATGTGTTATTCTGATGCATAAGCTCAATTACTGTAAAGTTTCATAAAAATCCGTTTAGTAGTTTTTGCATGACAGAGTAACAAACTACCATACACACAAAAATTCGCGTTTATAATATAGGATGCCTTCAAATAAATTTTGATTTATTTATTTACATACAATATTCTAGAAACTAAGCAAATATTTCTCAAGCAAAAAGAACATTTCATTTGGCAAAAAGTAAATTACTTAATTGGGTTCTGAAAGTACTAAGTAATTGAAATAAAGCAAGAAAAATATTTTATTTGTGAGTTGCACAGGAAACACAACAAATAAATAATTAAAAAATAACCCCGTGCAAGACCAAAACGTCTAATATACGTTGTTTGCAAGTTTTATTGCAGTCAGTAAATCTAAATAATGGTATCATTCGGTCTCACATTTTACCCGACTAGTGACTACGTACAAAGAGAGGTTATGTTTTCTACTGCGCAGTTGATCAACAATGTGCCAATATTATTTTTGGGACGGTTGACCACGCCCTCCTATCGAAAGATGTTGTTTTCAAACTAAAATGCAGCTTATTGTGTGTTCTTTAAGTTTATTTTTCATTGATACTATGTATTGCCCGGTTTGTGAAACAAAACACTGTCCCAAAGACTATATTCTCCATGCAGTATCCTAACATACCTATTAACAATATGATATTTAAAAAAAATTAAAGGCCAATTAATTTAATTACTTATTATTACCATTTTATTTTTGAAACCAGGGAATTTCTTGCCGGTTCTTGTCCATAATGAAAGGATAAATTTAAAACTTGCACCTTCTGACTTTTTATAAGCGCCCAGCCCATGCAGTATTTTTTTTTGTTTAACCGAGTTTTATTTCCAGCCAAAGGTACATGGAAGGAAAAAAAAACAATGAAAAAGAGTTAATTTGCGCCATGTACGACGCATACCAAAAACAAAAAAAAAAAGAAAATTTATAATGAAAGATAGTAACAGTATTAATAAGTGACTTATATTTATCTTGTAAAAGATAAGACAATTTAGTCTCAGTTTACGTAAATTTTCTGTAATCTTTATAAACATATCTTGCTTAATGATAGCTTCAAAAATAGCCTAAAGGTAATTCGATATTACCAACATGCATAGTATATTAGCTTATTAAAATGCATGTCCTTTTTCACGAAACTAAATAAGGTACGAGTTTGATTTGTTTTTATTGACCCGCGTTTGACCACTACATCACCTTGTTATTGTTTCTAACCACTCATAAACTCAAATAAAAAAGCTGCACTTTTAATACTTAATACAAAAACACGCGGTATATATAAAACTACAAGTTTGAAATCTAAAAATAGCCATCAGCGTCGACGGTCAGACGACTGCACAATTACACAACATAGTCAAATTATTATTCACCTTTTAGTCAACTTCGTCGTAAGTTTTCATTCGAAAACGTTTAAATGTTATAAAAGTTTAGGCACAACACACTAGTCAAAGCACCTTGAAGTGTCACTTCACTTTAGTATATAACATATGATCACACAAAAAAGTTAGGTTATAAAACAAAGCTGGCGCCTGTTCGCCGCGCTAGCTGATTGCACAGACTAAAGTTCGCCTGCAGTCTGAGTTAGTCCTCACTCCTCATATTGATTCGTTCGTACGCCGCGCGCCGGCCGGCACTCCCGCTGTAAATATATAACCTATAGGTACTATACCAATTGTACATAAGTCTACATGCACGTACCTACTTGTATTATTCCTACATTCTGGTTGAGTGGGTATCAAATGTTACTGCGTAGTTCTTATCAGACCCTTATCGCTTGAGAGTTGTTCAGGATTTATATGCGTCTGATTTCATTATAATAGATACATAAACTCACGACTTTTACTCATAGGGGTAGGCAGAAACGACAGAACGCCACCTGCTACGATACTTTCATATTCTATTTGCATCGCTTACGTTCATACTCTGGTTAGGTATACATGCACGGCCACGCCGCGCCGCGCCAGTTGCTAGTGTACATGACCTTTCAAGGGCACCAGTTCTGTGCTTTTAGGAGCCATAATTTGTCTAATAAGGCAGACATATTCCTGTACAGTTCCATTAAAGCTGGCCAGCCTTTTGAGCCACGTCAAGAAAGCTACAATAATTTCGAATAATCTCGAGTCATTTCGAATAATCTGGCATAACTTCGAATATTCTCGAATAACATCGAACAAATCTCGAATAACCTTGAGTAGTCTCAAATACATACAACAACCCGGCTCAAAGCGAACTAAAGAGATGTAAACATGGAGAAAATCATGCTGTGCAGTCGGAGGATACATAGCTGGCTGACCAAAACCATATGATTGTATCCTCCGAATGCACACCATGTTTTTTTCATTTACAACTTTTTTGTTGTTATTTTTTTACGTATTACTCTTAAACATATCAGTGGTATACATTATTGTAATCACCTCTAAAACCCTTCATTTTATGGCGCCCTAAATCCGTCGAGTTTGTTTTTTTTTTAACGTCACCTATCCAAGAACACTGGCGGTCAAGACGTATCTAACGATATCTGTCTAGTGGTTTGCAAGATATGAGGTAATAAAGAATATTACAAACTTACAAGATACGCGCGAAAAACATAACCCTTTCCTTGCAGTCGGGTAAAAATGTAGGCCTATTTCCCATAGGGGTAGGCAGAAACTTCAGAACGCCACCTGCTACGATCCTTACATACTCCTTTTGCTTCGTCTACGTTTAAACTCTGCTCAAACACGCACGTGTTGCACACAAAACACATAACCAAGTATTTACAAGGCAGACGTATAGTTCGATTCAAATTTAATGACAGCTCGGAACACGAAGCTAGTTGCTGCACAGTACGCAAATTCATATGACAGTGGCGGCGAGGGGTGGGATACTTCGCAGCGAAAAGCGAACTTTAGAACCACCATTAGATTTGAATCGAACTTTACGTCTGCTTTGTAAATACCTTTTATAAGGCACATTTTATATTGCCATTGAATGGAAGCGAATTTTAGCAACGAAATAGTACATAGAATAATGAACTTTCTGTTAATTGTGTAAAGTACAAACTAAATACGACCCAGTAGCTACGAATTTTCGAGAATTCTGCGGAGGACGCGCGACCTGTATTTTGGCTCATATTTAGTTTGTACGTTACACAGTTGACATATAGTTCATTATGCTATGCACCTACAATTTCGTTCGCTTCCATTCCATTCCGCGGCAATGTAAATTGAGCTTTAGTCGCCTTTCATTCATCCTCTAGACATGACCAAACCATCGAAACATACTTTTGCGCTACAATAATATTAATATCTTCTTTTAAATGATACTTATTACATTTTTCCTCAATCAGTCCGCCTAGCCTTTCTCAACTTTATTGGGGTCGACTTCCAATCTAACCGTGTTCAGCTGGATACAAGTTTTTTTACATAAAGCGACTGCCTATCTGACTTCCACAACTCATTAACTGGGTATCACGACATCCCTTAGCAAGACTGGTGTCAGAGTTCAGGCTTCTGACTACCCGTAACGACCTTCAAAGATCTGTAAACCAACAGTTTAAGGCTTAGCACGCATTGCGATTTTATTCGCGCGATTTTTTTCCTCCCATTCTGCGGCCTATAGTTTTGTATGAAGCAATACTACTAAAATTCGCGAACAAAAATCGCAATGCGTGCTAAGCCGTATGTCAACAATGGTAACCCATCCACGTACCGACCTCGGCAAGGGTTGCTTAACCCGTGCCGCTGTTAATATTTAGCCACATTTTTCCTCAATTTTTAATTCAAAGTTCAACATATACATTATGGATCTGTGCGTCAGTTTCTGCCTACCACCATATGAAAAACGCTTGAGTCTATGTGTGTTGTATTCCTATAACTAAACAATGCGCTCTTCCTTTACGGATAATTAATGAATATACAAATGAGACGATCAGGCGACTCCTTTGTTAAGTTTTCCTTCACCATGAGTCAATCTCATATTTATCTGTTCAGAAATACGTGAGTTTGACCAGGTTTCGAATATGGGATTCTATCTATAACTAGGTAAGTACCTATAGGTACTAGATACTTACTCATATTTTAATTGCGAAATTATCTTTGTCTGTTTGTACGTTTCATTCAACCTAAGCCGCTAAACAGATCTGCCCGTAAAAGTATAGTATGTCCTTCAAAAAGTCAAAGTCAAATTTCTTTATTTCAATTATGTCATTAAGCGGCACTTTAGAACGTCAAAAATTTAATTTTATAAGTAATAATAATTGATTCTATCTATGTCTGAGGATTCTACCGTCCGTTATGGAGTTATGGAGAAGAACGGACGAGAAACTCCACAATTTACTCTTTAAAAAAAACTTTCCCCCGGTCCTATTTAAATGTCATTAATGTGATCTCAATGATATTTAACTAATGTCATAAAGATGATTATTATGGTATTTAAATATTTAACAAATATAATAAAGATGATTATAATGATATTTCATTATTTAACAAATATCAAAAAGATGATTATAATGCTATTTTAATATTTAACAAATATCATTAAGATGATTATAATGATATTTAAATATTTAACTAAAATCATAAAAAATATTATAATGATATTTAAATATTTAACAATAATAGCCTAGGACTTGGAGAAATGTTCTTGTGCCAAGTTTCATCCAAATCCGTTAAGCTGTTCAGCTTGAAATTCGCATTTATAATACACTAGCTTCTGCCCGCGGCTTCGCCCACGTAAGAAGTGTTTTATTATCATCCCAAGGGAACACACTACCGAGACAAAAACTGCCCAATGTTCTGCCCAAGGTCTCAACTATCATCTCCATACCTTTCATCTCAATTGGTTCAGCCGTTTAATCATGAAAAGATAACAAACAAACAGAGTTGCTATCGCATTTATAATTTAAGTAGACAAACAAGTAAAGATCTAGCATACCTACGTCGGTCTATGACGTTCAAAACAAAATACCAAATATTATTTATAATTTATTTAAATAGCGCATAACTTATCCTTGTTGTGACCTTGAATCTAAATTGATTTTGCTTTACTTGTGTTTACTATTTGATATAACTATTATATAAATGCATAACTCAAAACTTCATGGCGACACGGATGGCGCAGTGGTTGAGCGATAAGCTGCTGTGCTGCGTGTCGCACTCACGGGTTCGATTCCCGCCAGATGTGGTTGTTTGTGTATTTGAGTTTACATTTTTGTTAATGTACACACGTTACAGGAGAAATTCCTAGTGTAGAGCAGTGTTATTTTAAATCTGGTTTATTATTCCTATTGCACTGCCTTACTATGTATTGGCAAGCATTACCTATAACTATTATTTTCATACAATCCTGAAACACGCTAATATTCACTCCATTTCATTCATTCTATGACACATCTCTTTAGTGTTACGAGACCAGAATCATGAGTGTTAATGATTCATAAACTACTTGGAGAACAGAATCATAAAAAAAATGTGCGGCTGAAATCATGTGTGGTAAAGACTCGCAAACGGCCAGGACAACAGAATCATGAAGAAGTAGATCGACCACCAGAATTGACAGAGTTACATTGTACAATGTTATTGTATTCAAAAGCACAACATTTCTGAGGAACACTTAAAGCCGAGGTTATGTTATGAACTAATGTCACGTAATCTTCAGTTTACAAACTTGTCATGATAAAATAAATGGCCGAAGTGTCAAAATATAAAAATCAGATTAAAAAAGTTGAGAATGTCACGGTTGGCGCAGTGGTTGAGCGATCGGCCGCTACGCTGCGTGTCGTGGGTTCGATTACCGCACGGTATAAATATTTCTACTGATAGTTGTTCTGGTCTGGTCGTTGGTGTACCTAAGTAAGTTTAAGTAATGTTTGTACTTAAATGCACCAACAATACAGGAGAAACGTTTGTAAAAAACACAAAAAAAAATCTGTTTGCAAACTCGTTTCGATAATATAAATAGCCAAAGTTTCTATCAAAATAAAAATCAGATTCACAAAGTTGAGAATATAAAAACTGGGACTAACCTCTGGCATATTTCCCTTATATCCGAACTAACTCACAAAAAAACAATCACAGGAATAACTTTTTAATTTGATTACTGATTACGTATGTTGTTCAATCAAAGACGCAAACTACACTAGGCGTAAACTGTGCCGGCGGCCGACGGGCTCGCGTTTTTAATCGGCTTCATTTTTAGGTATACACCAACGTCACATGATTTAAATAGATACCTACGGCATCCAATCATTCGGGCACGTGTACAGTTGAATAACAAAGTAACATCGGGATTCCCAGAAACTTATATTTGTTTAGGTCTTCGATAGGCCTAACCAGTTCAAACGAGTATGAACAGGTTAGAGCTTGTGTTTGTCTAGGTCTTTGATAGGCCACACCGGTTCTTACGAGTATGGACTGGTTAGAACTTGTTTGTTTAGATCTTCGATAGGCCTCACCAGTTCTTACGAAATTTTTTTTTATGTTGCCCACACTAGGAATTTCTTGCTGTATCGTTGGGCGTTTAGAGGAGCTCGTGGCTAAATAATAACAGCCGCACGGGTCGATCTTCAAGGTTAAGCAACGCTTGCCGAGGTCGGTCCATGGATTGGTGACCATTTCAACATGCCAAGTTTCCTCCGTGCCTCGGAAAGCACGTTAAGCCGTTGGTCCCGGCTGTCATTTGAAGATCTTTGACAATCGTTACGGGTAGTCAGAAGCCTGAGATCAAGTCACCAGTCTTGCCAAGGGGTATTGTGTTACCCAGTTACTGGATTATGGAGGTCAGATAGGCAGTCGCTCCATGTAAAACACTGGTACTCAGCTGAATCCGGTAAGACTGGAAGCCGACCCCAACAATAATTAGGAAAAAGGCTAGGCAGATGATGATCGTGGGTGCGCTTACACACATCTAAACTCACATACTTACACAAAACACCCAGATCCGGCACAACTATCTGTAGGCCGTACAAATATTTTTTTCCGTGCGGAAATCGCCAACCGGTGAACTGGTCAGAGTAGAACTTTTATTAGTTCAGGTCTTCGATAGACCTAACAAGTATGAACTGGTTAGTTTAGGTGGTGAAATAGATGGCAGATACTTACGGTATCCAATCTTTAGGCCTTCGGGGTGCTTGATAAGCAACTCGCACGAGTACCGTAGGATATCAAATTGATTTCGGGATTCTTAGAAACTTGTATTTGTTTTAGTGATAGTGAAATACATAAGTAGATGAAAAATATTGTGCAAACATTTTTATTTCGAATGATTTGTGTGTCTACACACAAGGATGTAAACATAACTTAACATCACGCCTGTTGCCCGAAGGGGCAGGCAGAGGAGCACTTATAGTGGATATAGCACCCCACATTGCGCCAATGCCATGTAATAGGGGGCGAGGCTTTTGCCATCAAATTGGGCACACATCCAGACTCCGGGATACTATTGAGAAATTCCAGATAGAATACCCAACAACACAGGGTGTTTATGTGCTAAAATGACGAGCTTTTCCCCGTGGTTCACTCATGTCCTATCTTAAAGAAATCAGCGACAGCGGGCTTTCTGTTAGTGAAAGAATTTTCATAATAATAAAAATATCACCTTCCTAATTACAGTCATTTTTAATTTTTACTGGTACATAAAAAATCAAGCAATCAATTTGACCTCTTTAAAATATATTTATGTGGTTTAGATAAGAAATTACAATCAGTTTCTGTGTGATTTACGAGCTCATTAAAATTCCTGTTTTGTCGTTCAGTTACGTGATTACGTCATTCGTTCCTGCGTCGTTCACTCTGTTCCATACTGTGACCTTGTTGGAGATTATTGACCGGTTTTTGGCGGGCCTGCCCGAAATCATAGACAAAACTCTTTTATTCGGAGACATAGAGTGTTTGTGTGTAGTTCGTCTATCTATTTATAAGTTTATGGTTGATCTTATGCTTGCAAAATAATAAATTAAGATTTTAACCTTTGTTTTTAAATTCCTTATCTCCGTGAGCTCATTCTTGAGATGTGTCACGTTTTAGACTATATAGCCAATAGTCTGATGAGAGGAAAACACTTTTTAAATCAACCCACACAATGTTTTCAATTATCTTGTATCCAAACTGCTGCCAACAAAAACATTTGCGGTTTTCCTCAAGAATACACACACGTAACACTTAACACCGTGGTCAATATTCACTTCTCAACTTTTTCTTTTGTCTCAAATCACTTTCACGGAATGGAAACATCCAAAGCTTCAATCTAACACATGAAAAAGTTAGGAAAATTACTATTTAGACGAGTAATTAAGTTTAACGGACGATATAACGTAAGACGTGCACTTTGCCTGCTAGCGAACAGCATTGACTAAAGTGAATGCAAAAATGTTGGCGTCGAATAAATTTTACTCGGCAATCTTCGATACGAAACCTGTTTGATTTTGTGTTCTGAGATAAGATTAGATATATTTCTATTAATATTGAGTACAGAAAATAAATTCCAAGTCTAGACAGACAACGTATGAGGTATGACCTATTTACATACGTAGATACAAAATTAATGCCGGCTGCAAAGTACGTGGTTCGTTGCGCAGTAACCCCACTCTCACAGAATTTGTTACTGCGAAGCGACTCGTGTAGTGCTCAGAGCCGCCCTTAAGTTTGAACTTACCTGTACCGGTTGTTCTTAATAAAAAGAGCATGAAATATTGCAAAAGGGCTCCGTAAACAACGAAAGTGAGCACTAAGGAAGGATTTCTGAAAATCCATCTCCCATTTTTTTTTTTTTTTTTATAAATTATAGGCTTGCGCTTGACCACTATCTCACCTGATGGTAAGCGATGATGTGGTCGACGGTGAAGCACGCTTGCCTAGAAGCAACCTATTCACTCTTGACTTAAAGACTCCTAGATTGTAGCTATCGGGAAACACAGACTCCGGCAGGGAATTCCACTCCTTAGCTGTACGCATAATGAAAATATTTCCAAAACGTTTAGTGCGTATGGGTGGTATGTCTACCATGTAGCGATGGCGCATCGTCGTACGTCTTGTAGTCCGATGATGAAACGGGCTTGGTGGAATTAGATCATGTAATTCCATCGCACACTCCCCGAAATGCAACCGATAAAAGACGGACAAGCTGGCAACTCGGCGACGATGTTCAAGGCTCTGGAGCTTTGACTTAACCAGTGCCTCATCGCCGATGAGCCTTTTGGCCCGCTTTTCGATCGACTCTAGTGCATCAAGCTGGTATTTGGCGGATCCGTCCCAGAGATGAGAACAGTAATCCATGCATGATCGAACTTGCGCTTGATACAAGCTGAGCAGCTGTTCTGGCGTGAAGTACCTTCTGACCTTTGCAAGGATCCCCAGCTTTTTGGCAGCCAGCTGAGCCTTAGCCACAATGTATGGGCCAAAATTGAGAGTCGATGTCAACGTAACTCAAGATGGTCAGTTATTGGCACAGTCACATCTCGGAAAGTTGGAGCCGGTTGAAATTGGCTCTTTTTAGCGGAAAAAAGACACGCCTGGGTTTTAGCAGCATTAAACCTGACCAGATTGGCATCGCCCCATTCGGAGACTGCCTGCAAGGACAGGTTCAAGCGCTCCACCATGGCCTCCCGCAGAGACTGGATCTGAGGTCCGGTAGCTCGAGCGTTGGACATGTATCTCTCAGCAACAGTGCTGTCGTCTGCATACCCAAAGGTGCCGGGTTTTAGCAGATCGTTAATGTGAAGCAAGAATAAAGTTGCCGAGAGTACAGACCCCTGAGGGACCCCGGCATTAATATCCAATTGGTCCGACGAGCAGCCATCGATAACCACTCGAATGGACCGATCTCTCAGGAAGTCTGCAATCCAATCACACAGACCACCGGGCAAACCGAATGAAGGAAGCTTACCAATAAGGCTTTCGTGCCAGACCCTATCAAAAGCCTTCGAGATGTCGAGGGAGACGGCAAGCGCTTCCCCGTGCTTCTCGATGGCCTCACTCCAGATGTGAATGGCATACGCTAGAAGATCCCCAGTAGACCGATTTCGGCGGAAGCCGTATTGGCGGTCACTAAGGATATCGTTTGCTTCTAGGTATGCCAGGAGCTTTATATTAAGTACACGTTCCATACTCTTACAGAGTATGGAGGTTACAGATATGGGTCTGTAGTTGGCCGGTCCAGCTCGACTGCCCTTCTTGGGCACGTGGCTTGCTTCCAAGCATTCGGCACTTTTCCAGCCTCATACGAAAGGCGGAATAGGCGTGTCAAGATCGGAGACAGTTCAGGCGCACAGGTTCTAAGAACAATTGCTGGAATGCCATCAGGGCCGCTAGCCTTGTTCACGTCGAGGTGGCTAAGCACCCTACGGACGTCCTTTTGGTGGATACGAATGTCCGACATACTCGTCTCGCATCCATCAGGAGAAGGAGGGGGCTGCGCGTCACCAGGATTCAGACGTGAAGATTCCGCAAAAAGAGAGGCAAATAAATTTGCCTTCTCCTCAGCGGAGTGGGCCAGCGACCCATCAGGTTTCAGCAGTGGTGGTAGTGAGGGACGGCAAAAGTTCGACTCGACCGACTTAGCCAGGGACCAAAACGCTTTACTTCCTGCTGGGTAAGAAGCAAGTTTGGCTCCTATTTGGCCAATGTGGTCGAACCGAGCCCTTCGCAACACCAGCTTGCAGGACTTGGCAGCCCTGTTGAAGGCCTTCTTCTTCCGAGCCACGTCACTCGCCTTGCGCGATCGAGCTCCGATCCAAGCCAGGTACGCCTCATGTTTAAGCGCGTCAGCGCGCCTACATTCGGCGCCAAACCATGGCCGGTCAACGCTGGACATTGTTACGTCAGAGAACGGAATGTAGTACTCCATTCCCTGACGCAACACATCGGTCACGGCGTCTGCGCACGACGATGGATCAGTCGAAGAAAAGCAAGTAGGCTGCCAAGGATAGCATGCGAAGAAAGATCGCATACCATCCCAATCTGCTGACTTGTACCGCCAAACCCGCCGGGTGCCTCTTGGGCTGGGATCGGGCGGGGAATAGACGGACACAGACTTCACCAGACAGTGGTCGGAACTACCCAAAGGTGAAGCTATCGACACAGAGTATCTGTCTGGATCTGTTGTCAGCAGAAGGTCCAAGCAATTCGCTGTGTGCGAATCAACATCCGGTACCCTCGTTGCCCCCTGGACTAGCTGGGTGAGGTTTAGCGCAAGCGCAAGCTTACGCATCTCCCGTCCAGCATGGTCAGTGCACTGGTATGGGAAGAGCCACTCCTGGTGGTGGGCATTAAAGTCCCCCAGTAACACTAATTGGGCGGAAGGGTACCGCTGCTGTGCTGCATCAGCTGCCTCACTGAGGTACTCTGTGAGCCTGGATGTCTCCTGATCTCCACTGTGCGAACGGTAGACACAGGCGTAGATAACTTTATCCAAACCTGTGTCCACCAGAGCCCAGAGCGTTGAGAATCTGGAGTCCTCAAGGTTACGGAGACGCCGATAGCAAATGTCGTCACGGGCATACATACATACGCCCGCCCGTGGTCTAAAATTGTGCTCCAGGGTGAACCCTGGGTAAGACAAGTATGACACGTCTGACGGATTCGCTATCTGCGTCTCCGCAAGGAAAAAGAGCGCTGGTTTCTCAGCCTCCAGATGGTACTGGACTGCAGTGATATTTGAGTGCAGACCTCGAATATTAGTGAGGTGCACTTTGTGGGGCCTCCCCCAGCCTGGGTGCAGCCGCTGTTTATCTCCAGTACTCCTTTTCCTTTTCATCATATAAAAGAGCGAATGGAGTAGAGGAGTAGGAAGTGAGACGAGGTTTCACGCTGCTAACCTACAGACACGCACTGAAAGGATAGCATCATTGGGGCACTAGTCTGGAGACTGCGGGGACGCCCGAGCCCCCCCGGAATGTCCATCGGGCCCTCCCGTCTGGTCGCCAACCAGCACGATGGTGCATTCCGGGATTTTTCGACAGTTGGCGGGGCAGCCATTCGTGTGTGGCTGGCACACTACTTGGGCCCCCAACTACCTGCGGTCGGCCAGCGGTGCACCGTGCCTCAGATCCCGCTACCCTCCGCGACTAGTCTCCCGATACATCCTTAACAGCGCGCGTCAGACTGGTCAGCCTGCAGTGGAACAGCTATCTCGACCCAACTACTCTAGTTGGCTACACCGAGCATCGTACCGGAACACGGCTAGGCCGCTTGGCGGTACGTCTTTGCCCGGTGGGTGGTCACAAGCCTTCGGCCGAAGCCTACCACCAGTTAGTGTCACCTGATTTGCACCACCCGGGGACCACGTGTAGGGTATCAAAAAAGGGGTACACACCTACGGATGTGGGTGGCTCGGCCCCCAAAAAATGAGGAATTCATAGAGGTTAAAGATTATCCCGTCAATGAAAAAATGAAAAATAGAAAAAAAAAAACCCGACTGCTTATAAAGTGAACTAAAAAGACGTAAACAAGAAGAAAATCATGCTGTGCAGTCGGAAAATACAAATGGTCGCGAGCTGGTTGACCAAAGCCAGATGTATCCTCCGACTGCACAGCATGATTTTCTTCTTGTTTACGTCCTTTTAGTTCGCTTTTTAAGCAGTCGGGTATTTATGTTTTTTTTTAATTAACTTTATTTATTTATAACTTTTTAGTTATGTTTTTAGGTACATTTAAGTGTTATATATTTTTGAAATCACCCCTTAAAACACTTTATATTGATATGAAAAAAAATTGCTGCCCCACAATATGGCGCCAAAAAACCGCCATATGTTATTTTCCAATTTTAATGTGGTCTCTAACACTTGCAGAGTTAAGACGACTCGATGGACGTAAGAATCATCAAAATCGGCCAACGCGTTTGGTCTCTAGAACGCCACATAGGAACAAACATACATAAACACATTACCCTCTTTCGGCTGTCGGGTAAAAAGCTAGGAAAGTTACCGTTTTACGTGAAAATAGTTCTTTATCCATTTTTTTTTCTGAAAACTTTCATTGGTATAATAAATCTGCCTAGCCTTTTCTCATCTATGGTGCCTTCCTCACGAATCTGTATTGGCCGTGTCAATAGATAGTAATAATATTATCTTTGTGTCAAGCTGTTGCTTTCAGCATGTCTAATGAGAACTGTGAATAATTCTATATCTGTTTACTGTTTATTATTAAGCTCAGACCAGTTAAGATTATCATAATTTATTCGTAATTTTCGATATCGCCATCTGAACTAATCTAAAGATGTAACATTGTATGTTTGTAAAAAATATTCTCTGGAAATACTGAACCGATAAAGAAAATTATGTCTCTAACGAAAAAAAAAATTGTTAGTTACTATTTTAACCGAGTGTACTTTTTATTACTTTATTTAGACTACTTTGTATCTCGAAAAATGCACGTTTCCTGTGGATGCGTATTTATCCATAAATATATTCAGGAATAATCTCGAATAATACAAAAATTTACGTCTTTTTATCCATGGGGATGCACAAACTACAGAACGCCAGCTGCTACCATCTATAAATACTACTTTTGCTTTATTTAAGTTCATACATCTAGTCATACACGTTCGAATAACGTGCTGAGCTTCGTACAATATTTCTCGAATAAAAATTCAGATTCCAAGGTGCTATCCTAAACTATTATATTCTGTGGTGCTGTTGACAAATTCCTACTTAAAAACTCAGTAACCTAACTGTTCCTGGAAATCGATTCCAGGAATATGTCGGCTCATTAAATATACAAAAACGTGTGTTTGTATCTAAATGTTCAGATATAGATAGTAAACAAAAGAATAACGTATATAGACTATTAAATACTCGGCCTTGACCGAAATGAAACACGGCAAGCCACTGACAAAATGCTAGCTAGCATCACGTACAATACTACATCTATTACGCATTAGATAAATGATTCACTTGAGAAAAAGTGTAATTAAATGGAAAAACAAAACAATGGAAGTACAATATAACATCTGTTATTTTTCCCTCAAGTACACTGGGACTACATATTTGCGTACGAAGTGTGTCTCGCTATCATATATTACAATAATGCGTACATAAATTCAATCGTGGGTGGTCTGAATGTGTTTTACACGTGACGCCTCTCAGATATCCACCGACCTGAATGACATCTAGACTTCGGTACTTCCCCGACCATAGCGTTCTCGCGCAAGATATAGATAGTTCGATGTGCCTCGATTAGGGTCGAAGCTTCCGCGCGGGTAATAATGAATAACTCGAATATTGTCGATGGTTTATCGACTAAATACCGATTCAATGTTGAATTTGTTTAGTTACATCACTAATCATAATTTGCTTTTGTATTATTTGGGTATAAGACGGTTATGTTTCTATTATTATTATTAAAAGCTTCAAGATTTATATCACCTTGCTTTCGTAGTGTGTCCGGCAAAAAGTAAAATACTTTTTCAAGCTCTGCCTGGCATCCTGTCGTACTTATGTTACTTTGGAAGCATTGAAATAATAAGCCGCTTTGGCCCAGCTCTTAGACCAGCTGGTCTCATGCTGGAGCCAGAAGGTGGCCATAGGAACTCCTCAACCAGACCATCGCGTTTGGGCTCTGGATTTGTTTAGAATAATACATTTAGTACCTTTCAGTTCGAAAAGCTTGTTTATAAAGATATTTACTTAGTACTTATACGTGAAGGAGGTGGAACAACTATCTGTAGGTCATACAAATATTTGGTCCGTGTGGGAATCGAACCCGCGACACGCAGCGCAGCAGCCGATCGCTCAACTACTGCGCCAACCGTGTCGTCAATAGATATTAGCATTGAATAGATTGTCATTTATTTCGGGTTGTATAAGGTCAACGGTCAAAGGTGTTGCCGAAACTCTACGCTAGTTACAAACATATAAAAACAAGTTGGCGTGGATGTTGTCGTCGGGAGTCGGTTAACGAAGAGCGCGAAATTCAAATGCTCTTACTTTTGTACAAGCTTTTATTTCTAGTTTGACCTGTCCTATTCATATTAGTTAAACTTGCTACACTTCCAGGTGTTGCATTGAGCTGAAATTTTGCACACACGTTTGTTTCTCATGACAATGCAATTTTTAATATAAAAGCATGTTTTTTGAATTGTTGTAATTTGGTATTCTTTGTAGTGACCCCTGTATCGTGGGTGCGTTTACCAAAATTTAAACTTACACGACTGCCAGTCCTGGAACAACTATCTGTAGCCATACAAATATTTTTTCCTGCGGGAATCGAACCCGCGTGAAACGCAGTGCTGCTGCCGATCGCCAAGCCACTGTGTCAGCCAACCGTGCCGGTGGAAAATAATTGACAATGGTAATATTATTGAGGAGCTTGTAGCTAAATAAAAACACCCACACGGGTCGGCCTTCAAGGTTAAGCATCGCTTGCCTAGGCTGGTCCGTGGATGGGTGACCATCTTTACAAAGCGAGATTCATCTGTGCCTCAGAAAGCACGTTAAGCGATTGGTCCTGGCTGTCATTTTAAGATCTTTGACAGTCGTTACGGGTAGTCAGAAGCCTGGAATCAGACACCAGTCTTGCCAAGAGGTATCGTGTTACCCCAGTTACTGGGTTGTGAAGGTCAGATAGGCAGCTGTTCATGTAAAATGCTGGTTCTCAGCTGCAGCCGGTTAAACTGAAACCGACCCCGACATAGTTGGGAAATGTTAAACTGAAGCCGAACCCGACATAGTTGGGAAAAGTTAAACTGAAGCCGACCCCGACATAGTTGCGAAAAGTTAAACTGAAGCCGACACCGACATAGTTGGAAAAAGTTAAACTGAAGTTGACCCCGACATAGTTGGGAAAAGTTAAACTGAAGCCGACACCGACATAGTTAGAAAAAGTTAAACTGAAGTTGACCCCGACATAGTTGTGAAAAGTTAAACTGAAGTTGACCCCGACATAGTTGCGAAAAGTTAAACTGAAGCCGACACCGACATAGTTGGGAAATGTTAAACTGAAGCCGAACCCGACATATTTGGGCAAAGTTAAACTGAAGCCGACCCCGACATAGAAAAAGTTAAACTGAAGTTGACCCCGACATAGTTGGGAAAAGTTAAACTGAAGCCGACCCCGACATAGTTAGAAAAAGTTAAACTGGAGTTGACCCCGACATAGTTGGGAAAAGTTAAACTGAAGCCGACACCGACATAGTTGGAAAACGTTAAACTGAAGTTGACCCCGACATAGTTAGGAAAAGGCGCAGATATTGGTTATAGGTACTATCAGTCAAGTGATCAAAAATCACGGCACAAATATTTGTATGATAACAGATAGTTGTTTCGGCTCTGGGATCACTGTGTAACGCCTTGTAAAAAAAAAAAAATGACTTTAATACATTCCGAAATTTGGCATAGGCCTCCTCCAATTCTCTGCATTGTGCTCTGTCCTCTGCAACTCTAGTCCAACAAGGCCCCAAAGTTATGCGGATGTCGTCTTCCCATTTTGTTTTTGGACGTCCCTGTTTTCTAGTGCTGTCTCTTGGGTACCATTGGTTCACTTGCTTGCAACCACTTGTTTATTTTACATTTTATTATCCGTAAAACAATGTATATGAGAAATTATCGTCGCAACGTTTTTTCGTTGCAATTTGTATCGACCCGGCTGACCAGCGTGCCTAGCTGGCTAAGTTTTTTTTTTATCTGCCCTCTATGTGGCCTGCGATTTACTATCACAAAAACTCACGCCTTTGAGGTAAGCAGAAACTACAGAACGCCACCTGCTACGATTCTTGGCAACTTTCTAATGGCACGACAGCGGTACGGCAGGCGATATCATACACGTATTTTCTAAGTAAATTTCAAGTGCAAATCGATTGAATACAATTTCGCTTAGTGAAAATTGCTTATCGGTGTGGTATCACTATCCATCAGGAAGGTCGTCAGGGCCTTAAGACGGTACCCTGACCAAAAAATCGGCATGATATATGAGCATTCCTATTGGTCTAGCGGCACTGGTGGCGCTTGAATTACAGTAGTGAATAGGCCCAGATTTTAGAATAAAATCTTTATAAAATCGAATTTTGGTCTTTTGAAAAAAAAAAGTTACTACAAAAATGTTCGTTATTAAATTGTCTATCCATTAGTGTTAGTACAAAAATAATTAATGAACACTTTACGAGGAGATGCATGCTATCAATAATTATTTCTCATTTTTTTATATTTTTTTTTGGAAGATTAGTGAAATATATACAACATTAAAAAAAAACGAAATCTACCATTTTAGAATCAATATTATGTAGAAATTTAATGTATTTTTATTAATTGATATTTCTTTTTAAATAACGAGTAGATAGCTCCTAAAAACAGCACGAAAAACGGCTTGCGCGTAGTTTTGCTCGGGGTACCGCCTTAACCGCTGTGTGGCTCCGGGCGGGCGGCATATTGTTGCGAGGCCCTCGTCGAGAATTGCAAAACTGGACACTTAAAATTATTAATACTTTACCATGAAATACTTATTAACCAACTTTAGTTTATTGAACAGAATAAATGTTTGCAAATGATAAAATAAAAAGTCTAAATTGTAAGCTTTTTGGTAAGTGGCGCGAGGCCCCAGCAAGAGCGAGGCCTCGGGTGATTGCCCTGCTCGCCACCCCCTAAGGCCGCCACTGAATTTCTTTTACAGACTCCTTTTATTTTATTACGCTAAGTTCATAATCTGATAATCAATGATACAAAAATCTATCTTGCTCTCCAGGAATCCCTACAAAAGACGTTAGAAGAAGCTCTGCAGATGAACGAACCGTTCGACATCCACTCCAAGCTGCTGGATATATACGTGGAGACCAGCAAGCACCAGGAGTTGGTAGCACTGGTGGAGCTGATGATGAGGAAGTACAAGCGTCAGACGGGAGTGTACGGGCTCTGCGGCGCTGCGTGCTTCAAGCTGGGGCTAGTGGACAAGGCCAGACAGGTATGTAGTCGTGATGATGAGGCTGAGTTGAGCTACTTGAGCTTATTTTTTTTTTATCCGACGGACTCAGAAAGAGGGTAATTTTTTAGATATTTACTTAGTTTTAAACAAGTCACTATCAAGTAGTCTGATGCAGTTGGTAGCCTCTGTTATAAAAATACTTGAAAAGTGTCTTGTTTGGAACCTTTCAGTTATTTCTGCAGTCGGTTTTTATAAAAAGGATATATTCCAGAAATGTATGGAGCCTGGGCCAGCTCTATGTACACTTTATGTAAAAATTGCTGTATATTATAGTAACTGATTTTTATTGTTAACTAGTTGACCCAGCAAACTTTGTTTTGCCATAAAAACACCACACATTTATCTACCCTACCCTACCCTTCCCTACCCTACCCGACCCTACACTACCCTACCCTACCCTACACTACCCTACCCTACCCTACACTACCCTATCCTACACTACTCTACCCAACACTACCCTACACTACCCTACCCTACACTACCCTACCCTACCCTACCCTACGCTACCCTACCCTACCTACCTACCTACACTACACTACTCTGCCTACCTACCCTACCCTACCCTACCCTACCCTACCTACCTACCTACACTACACTACTCTACCTACCTACCCTACCTAGGTAGGTAGGGTAGGTAGGTTACCCTACCCTACCCTACCCTACGCTACCCTACCCTACCCTACCCTACCCTACCTACCTAACTACACTACACTACTCTACCTACCTACCCTATCTACCTACCTACCCTACCTACCTACCCTACCCTACCCTACCCTACCTGACCCTACACTACCCTACCCTACCCTACACTACCCTACCCTACGCTACACTACCCTATCCTACACTACTCTACCCAACACTACCCTACACTACCCTACCCTACCCTACCCTACCCTACCCTACGCTACCCTACCCTACCCTACCCTACCCTACCCTACCTACCTACACTACACTACTCTACCTACCTACCCTATCCAACCAAAAATATATTTTTTTTTGCTTTTAAACCTTCCCTGTATTCTGTCGAACATAACAAAAAAAGAATTATTCAAATCAGTCCAGCCGTTCTCGAGTTTTAGCGAGACTAACGAACAGCAATTGATTTTTATATATATAGATTTTCTTTAATTTCAAACTCAAATTAACTTTGTCAAGTAGAGCAACACAATTTACAATTAAACATGGTGGGTCAGATCAGCAGTAGGCGAAAAATTACATTTTGACAATGACAGTATGCGAAGAATGACATTTTGACAATGACAGTATGCGCAGAATGTCATTTTGACAATGACATTTGTTTGACGTATCATCGTAATGTCTGCGTCAATAAAAACAACACTATTTCAATTGCAATAGAGAACAATCAATTAATGTCTGTAGTAGTAAAACAATCACTAAAACCGCTGAAACATATCCAATTCAAAGTCAAAGCAAAGAAAGTCTCAAAGAAGTCACTTCTTAAAACTGTCAAAGTCGTCAGACGTCATGTCAAACACAGCTGTCATGGCTGCCCTAAAAGTAGGGTTATCTTATTAAAAAAACTATAAATGATCATTTTGTTACTCCTGTACCCTTCGTTAAATTAATTTGTTTGTATGTTTATGGAATTCCCCTATTTTTTGCCTATTAATCTATGTAGTGTACGTGGGACACTCAGAAAGTTTTGCGAAACTAAAAAAAATTGTTCTATACGTACATATATTTTTATTAAATCTTTTCAAAGTACTTTCCACCAGCCTCTATACAAAGATTCATGCGCCTAAACCAGTTTTCAAAACACTTTTTCCAGTCCGCCGCAGACACCTCGTTTACAGCCTGCTCGAACGCAGCCAGCGCATCTTCCGGCGACGAAAATTGTATCCCTTTGAGCTGATTTTTTATTTTTGGGAATAAAAAGAAGTCACACGGTGCTAGATCAGGGCTGTAAGGAGGGTGACCCAGGAGTTTGACTGGCATGCTGTCCAGGAAGTCCCTCGTTTTGAGTGCGGTGTGCGCAGGTGCATTGTCGTGGTGGAGCAGTAGCCCGCGGAGCCCTGTGTTTGGTCGCTTGTTGCTTATAACAGAGAAAACTTCTGGCAAACATTTGGTAGTATACCATTCGGCATTAATGCTTCTTTGATCCCGTAAGGGAATTGATACCAAGTGGCCAGTCAAATTAAAAAAGCTAGCGATCAAAATCTTACCCCCGCTTCTAGATCGCTTCACTTTGGTAGGCGTTGGCTCATTTTGAAACACCCAAACAGTCGACTGGCGCTTGGTTTCTGGGTCGTATTGATAAATCCAGGACTCATCACCTGTAACGATGTCGTAAACACGCCGAGACGAGCCTGCTTCAAATTTGTTAAGCATATCACGGCACCATTCCACCCGGGCCTGCTTCTGAGCATCGGTGAGGTTGTGCGGCACCCAGCGTGATACTATCCTCCTCACGCGAAGATGGCTGTGTAGAATCTCGTGAACGCTTCCCGATCCAATCTTCAATATGTGTTGAATCTCCTGATATGTAATTCGCCTATTGTCTTGGATTAAATTTTTCACTGCTAGCACGTTTTCTTCGGTAACAGCCGTCAAAGGGCGACCGCTTCTTTCGTCATCCCCCAAAGTTGGTCGACCGCGCTTGAATTCGTTATACCAACGATACACGGTTGCCTTGGAAGGGCCTTCATCCATGAATGCCATTTGAAGTCTATCGTACGATTCATCCGGTTTCAGGCGACACTTGAAATCGTATAAAATCATAGCTCTAAAATGTTCCCGGCGCAGATCCATATTTCAGTGAGACACAATACTTTGAATTAACTCGCAAAAAATGTGGAGGGAAATTTTGAAATTGGAACTTACTTATTTTTACTTATAAATAATCATATTTTCGAAAAACATTATAACTGGCCAGTCTCCCATATATAAAAACTTTTTTTCGCAATACTTTCTGAGGGGCCTGGTACAAAGTGATGACCCAAAATCAAACATCTCCTTTACATTTTTTTTTTCGTTTCACAGGTTATGCAGAAAGCTATTTCCGTGCTCGAGAAGAAAGAACGTAAGTTATTATTATACTTATAATATTTTAATATATCAGTTCGAGAGCTGTTTATTGATACTCAAGTCTTATCACTCTCAACGGACTCAGGATAATCTTTGACCTAATTTTAAGAAAGTGAGATTAATTTCAATAAATAATTCGTAAGTACAAAGCGACACAAACTACGGAATCATTTGACTATTGAGTATCTTAAAAGTCAAGATGACATTTTATTTAATTCTGAAATTGACTTTTAATTTGTAATATTATTCTAATACCTACAATTATTAAATGTTAATTGATTAAAATAAATGAAAAAAAAAAACCGACCAAGTGCGAGTCGGACTTGCGCACGAAGTGTTCCGTACCATTAACGCAAAAATTGCAAAAAAAAACACGTTTGTTGTATGGGAGCCGCACTTAAATATTTATCTTATTCTGTTATTAGTAATTTTTTTTATAGCGGCAATAGAAATACATCATCTGTGAAAATTTCAATCGTCTAGCTATCACGGTTTATGAGATACAGCCTGGTGACAGACGGACAGACAGACTGCGGAGTCTTAGTAATAGGGTCCCGTTTTTAACTTTTGGGTACGGAACCCTAAAAATGAAAGGCGTCAAACTGATAATTATCAGATGTTAGTGGGGACGCCGGGACGCCCTAGAAGAACATTCACAAATCTTATTGGTGATGTTCTTCCAGAAAGACGAACGTAACCGCAGCGTGCGTGTAAAACTAGACTTTCTTTTTACCCCAAGGGAAATGTGTACCTACAGAAGTTTTATAATTAACATAACACCATACTACACTACATTCTGACAAATAAATAAATTCTAATTGTCTATTACTATTATTCTATAAAAATTCTTAACTCCTATTTTAATGTTTAATATAAAATGTATGTTTGATTGCCAACAGACGTGCCAGTTCTGGTCCAGTTTGCACTCCTGGAGAGTCGCAGTGGGTCCCGAGAGCGCGCGGAAGCCTTGTTCGAGCAAGTCCTGGCGGTGTACCCAGCCAGGGTAGACATCTGCTCAGCCTATGTTGACATGCTGCTCAAGAACAAAGACCACGATCACGTCCGGTCAGTTCTAGAAGACAGATTTTCCCTTTACTATCCTCATCCTAAAACCTCCAGATTGAAAGTGACCTAACTCAAAAAATGAAATATGTGTTAGGTCTTCAAAAAAGCTAAGCGTTGAGTATTAAAGTGACCGATGTATAGCTGTCCCTTTTTTACTCATAATTCGGGCTCTTTTTCACTACACGGTTTTAGAGTAGGCTTTTTCCGTTACACCCTGTATTTTTTTATGATGAACTAATCGGGAGAAAGGCCCTTAAGTCAAGTGATTAGTTTTTGCTATCAACCTACATTTTCTGACGTGTCTCATTTGTTTATAGGCAAGTAATGGAGCGTATGACATCGCAGAAGTTGCCAGCAAGAAAAATGAAGGTTCTGTACAAAAAGTGGATAGAAGTTGAAGAGAAAATGGGAGATCAAGAGCAAGTGGACAGTATCAGACAGAGGGCGATGGAGTATATCGAGAAAGCCAAGTTTTAACCGATAATGTTAACCATCAATAATAAAATATAATTATTAATGAAGTTTTGTTTTTATTTTGAACCTTTTGTACATTTAGCTAGTTAGGAAAGTCCAATTCTCGTCGGACGACTGATTTGACTTTGGTTATGATTGATCTAATAAAAAGTATGGTGATTTCTAAGGTTTGGGACAATCTCACCGCACTATTCCCAAATCACTTCTATTCTTGAAAGCCAGAATCAACAGTGGCGACCACCAGAAAGCGCAGAGATAATGAAGCTCGACGAAGTCTCGGAGAGTGAATTTAACTGTCTTGGATCTCGCAACGAAATTAATCAGAACTGATTAAGAGAGTAGTAAGAAAAAAAAACATAATTTCTACAGCCCTCCATATCAAGCAGGAGACAGAACCAACAAGGCCAATAGGCACAAAGGGTCGTTTACAACTGGAAAAAGCCCAGTTGGCTAGCACCACGTATAAAAATTATCATTTATAATAATAGGTCCTAACATTGTGAGCTAAAGCTAGGTTTATTTGATTCCAATAATAGGTATGGTTTATGATATATTTATTATTGGAACGCTGGAACGCATTCAAGGAGATTTCCTAGGTTTGAGAACCCGAGCTCTATCGGCAGAATGGAGGGAGGGGGGGGGGGGTGTATTTGGTAGTTCGCCGATATTCAAATTTTTACATTACAGAGTAATTTATTTCTAATCGAAGTTCAAATCTATCACTAAGGTTGGGCGAGAGAAACCTCAGCTTTGAGATACTAAGCTTGCCTTTGTACATGTGCCATTCAGTGCATAGAAAATTTAAATTTAGAAACTTATAATGAATTGCTACACATCGTCACAAAATAGTAAGTATACAGAAGGGCCACTCCCGCTATTTAGATAATTGACAGCTAAAATTGACAGATTCACTAGGGTTGCTACTATATTGATTCCGAATTTAAAAAAAGAGTAGGTAGTATAAGTTACAAACATAAATACATCGATTCGTCTAAACATACATCATATCATGCTTACATGCCTTAGAGGGTAGAAAAAAATAAAAATAAAAAGAGGGTAGACAGGGCATCAAATATCCATTTAATTTCACGAAACATTTAATATTACGCCACATACGACGATGATCGGAGAGTAAAAAGACGTAGTAATAGTGTAATAATGATCCCACTTAAAACATTAAATTGTGAAAAGCACCAAGCTCGACAAACATATCAATGGGAAAAACGGGTCCCTAATAAAATAAAATAAAAAACCGGCCAAGTGCGAGTCGGACTCGCGCACGAAGGGTTCCGTTCTTGGTAAATTGCGGTTTACGATTTATGACGTATTAAAAAAAAACTACTTACTAGATCTCGTTCAAACCAATTTTCGCTGGTAGTTTACATAGTAATGTACATCATATATTTTTTTTAGTTTTATAATTCTGTTATTTTAGAAGTTACAGGGGGGGGGACACACATTTTACCACTTTGGCAGAGTCTCTCGCGCAAACTATTCCGTTTAGAAAAAAATGATATTAGAAACCTCAATATCATTTTTGAAGACCTATCCATAGATACCCCACACGTATGGGTCTGATGAAAAAAAAATATTTTTAGTTTTAGTTTCAAGTATGGGAACCCCCAAAATTTATTGTTTTATTTTTATTTTTGTGCAAAAATCTTAATGCGGTTCACAGAATACATCTACTTACCAAGTTTCAACAGCATAGTTCTTATAGTTTCGGAATAAAGTGGCTGTGACATACGGACGGACAGACAGACAGACAGACAGACAGACAGACAGACATGACGAATCTATAAGGGTTCCGTTTTTTGCCATTTGGCTACGGAACCCTAATAAAAACCAAAGATGATCTTAAACAAGAAGAAAATTATGCTGTGCAGTCGGAGGAGTCATATTTGTAAGCTGTATGACTTGAACCTTATTATTATGACAAGTTCCCAATTTCAACTATGGACTTAAAATAATTTATTTTTATTTATTATTTATTTATTCATTTAGGCCAACAATTGTTTACACGATGTACATTTCAGACTTAATGACTAGAGTAACATTTACAAGTGCAACAATTAATTACAGGTTAACACCACATGCACAAAAAACGGTTTTACTTAACATATTTATATATTATTGCCATTAGAACTTATACAAAAAATAAATTAAAACAAAAATAAAGAAAAACTATCAACTCTTTCATCCAATGAGTACAGTACAATTTAATAAAGAAAAAGACATTGGGATGTAAAATTACTGAATAAAATTATAATTGATTTACAATTGTGATTGATTGATTGGATTATAAATGAATGTAGCGACCTTAAATTGATAACAAACTACAATTAAAAGATTAAAAAAAAAAATATAATTAAAAATTAAAAAACCCAAGGAATAAACCACGAAATCGAAAACAGGTGCAAATTAAAATTAAATTAAATTGCCATTGGATTATTTACAAAAACTCGTAGGAATTTATTTATGCAATCATGATGTACATCTACTAAGTCACTGCGATCATTAAGGATTTTTCACAATCTAGGTATCGGTGAATTCGCACCAAGCACAGAATTTCGAAGTGGCGGACACACGGAATCTAATAAGCTTCAGTAAACCAGGGCAGTCGATCTTATTGCGCAACAGTTTGTAAAGAAACAAAACATCGTTTATATCTCTACGCATAGTCAACAAATTATAATCCTAGATAATGAATTTCTAATTTGTCATCTTGAAAAATTTAATGACCTTTATAACTTAAAAATTATTGAAAGAAAGAATTAAAAACAAAATACTAAATTCGGTCTGTAACAAATAATAAAGGTAACCCATCCAATGCAACCAACCTCGTTACAGTACTTAATGTATGAATAACGTGACAAACGCACTCATGACAACCGCGGCTGAGCTCGGTCCAATATTGCCCAATATTCCATGTAAAACCGCAATGTCAAAGTACGTGTGCAAAATGACACTTTGTTCGTAGTGGCCCCTCTGTCTGCGGCGCGCCGCCGCTTACGTGCTTTGTGACATCGTCGAGATATTATAAATTAGGCCCATTATGTTTGGAATAGAGAGCTATTATATTAAGAGCAGTGGTGGTCCAGAAGTAACGCCCGCGACTTTCGTATCATAGGTTGTGGGTTCGATCCCAGGCAGGCGCTTAACTTTGTGTGAATTATTTCATCACCACTGCTCTCAAAACGGTGCAAGAAAACATCGTGAGGAAACCGGCATATCCTAGAACCCAAAAATCAAAGGCATGTGACATCCACCAAATTCTCACTGGGCCCGGGCGGTAGATTACAGCCCATCCCATCAGATTATAACCCAACCCTCTCATAGAGAGAAGGCCTGTGTCCCAGCAGTGGGAACATTAAAAGGCTGATGATGATCTTGTTTGGAATACAATAAGAAATTTAGTTATTTTTTATTGTATTCAGGACAGAAATACAGAACCGAGAAGACTGCGTACTTCCAAAACAAAGCGGTGGGTAAAGAAATTTGAAAAATAGTTAGCGGATATTAAAAAGAGACTAAAGGAAATGGAAGAAACCTTAGCTTACTCTAAAGTGAAAATATATTTTAAATTCGAAAATACAAACAAAATGAAGCTAAGGAAAGAAATAGATTTAACCACGACATGAAACAAATGGAAGAACTCGAAGCTGAGGTGAAAGTAAAAACTGAGAAACGTATTAAGGCAATGAAAAAAAAAACCTCAACTGAGTCTGAAGAAAACTATATTATAAGAGTTCAAGAAATTAAACAACACGAAGCTAAAGAAAGAATTAAATTTACACGTAAAATTATAAATATGAATGAAATTGAAGCTGAGATTAAAGAAAATGCTGAAAATGTATTCAAGTATTGGCAAAATGCAAGGCTATGACAGAGAACGAAATTCAGATGAATATTGAGACAATGCAACAAAATGAAGCTTCGAAGAAAAAAGAAATTGAAGCAGAATTAGGCAAGCTCAAAAAGACTAAAGTCCTAAAAAACGTATATGGAACAAAATATTCAAGCAATGCAACAACAAAACGCTGAAAAAGAAAATGGAATTCAAGCTGTAATTCAAAAAATAGAACGAATGGACAGCACAAAAGAAAAATGATTTTTTAAATACATGGAAGCATAGCAAAATGTTTTGAATATGAATAGAATTATGTATTATAAATATGTAAAGAAAACACACACATACGAGGCCGAAGTAAGGCACAATATGACCATAAATTTTCGAGCCATCAAAAAATCACTAGCCTTCGAGAAATGTAAATTTACTAAAAAAGACTACGAGGCTGAATAGAAAAAAATAAGAAGACCCAAGAAAAATAATATTGAAGCTATGAAACAACACAAAACTGAGAGGGAAATGCAAATTCAAGTAGAAATACAAAAAAATAAAGATATGGATTTGCAAACGAAAAAAAACTAAAGTCTTTTTTCGTTAACGAAGCATTCAAAGAACGTGCACTTAAAGCCCAAAAGAAAAACAATCTATAGAAAAGTATTGGACACTGCGAAGAAACCATTTAGCTTTGAACGAATAAAATAGCGTCTCTAAACATAAATTATGTTAAACAAGTAACAAAAAAACTGTTAGAAAATAAAATATTTCTACCACAGTATGTCTATTTTATTCAAAATCCTTGATAAAAATATGATTGCTTATTATTTCGTTTTTTATTTCTTCTCACTTATTATTATAATCGTAATCACTATAATCTTTCGATTCGAATATTGGATCATGATGGAACATTATCTTCTTTCTTATAATAATAGTTCATGATTGAAGCTTCAGCCCAAACGGCTGAAGCTTCAATCATGAAAGTTGGCACGTAGGTTCCTTTGGTAGTGTAGCTGAGCACTAAGAAAGGACTTTTTGGAAATTCCACCCCTAAGGGCGTGAAATAGGGGATAAAAGTTTGTATGAAAATCCGTCGAATTAAAGTCAGGATCTTCATATTTTGGGTTTTATAGGCTGAAGATTAAAATATAATTTACATGTGTCTCAGCGATTTTGAAGATTCCACCCCAATGAGGGTGAAAATGGGGATAAAGTCATGGGAATAATGAAATCGTCTAGAGACTTGAAATTTTGCACATATATAATTTATACTGTGGAGGTATCCGCTAAGAAAGCATTTTTGTGAATTCCACCCTTAGGGAGGAATAGGAGATGAAAGTTTGTATGAAAGTCGGTCAGTTTTGAAGTTAGGATCTTCGAATTTTGGATTTGGGCTGAAGATTAAAATCGAAATCGAAATTAAGGTTTTTTGGGAATTCCGTCCTTGAGAGGGTCCACCCCCCAAGGACGGAATTCCCATTTCATCCCCCATGATCAAATCAAATTTATTACTAGCTAAATTTTGAAGTAATCGCGATATTGCTATAGCAGTTGCTTCTTCAGAGATAGCTGCTTATACTCTTTTGCAAGGGGGTCGAACTGGACACTCTGCACTAAAATTGCCTCTTAAGCTCACGAAAGTAGATACTCCTTTATGTAACATTTCAAAACAGACCAATCTGGCGGAAGTGTTATGGAAAGCTAAGATTATAGTGTGGGATGAAAGTACGATGACTCATAAAAAAGCCATTCAAGCTTTAAATAGGACTCTACAAGATATTAGGGGTAACAAAAACTTGATGGGTGGCATGACAGTATTACTGGCTGGTGATTTTCGTCAAACATTTTAAATCGTTCCGCGAGAAACACGTGCGGATGAAATTAAGGCGTGTCTTTAGATGTCCTCTCTGTGGTCTCCCAGTAAAAATACTTAAACTATCCAAAAACATGAGAGTACACTTAAAGGGTGAAGTCGGTACGGGTCAGTTTTCGGAACTATTACTAAAACTCGGCAATGGGCAATCCAGAAAATGATGGTATGTTGATTATACCCGACGACCTTAATTGCACTGTTGTAACAACAGTTCCAGAGTTGATAGATAAAATTTATCCGGAAGTTGCTAAAATACAAAACAAATCTTTGGATTGGTTGTACGAAAGGGCAATTCTGACCCCAAAAAATGACCAAGCAGCAGACATTAACAACACAACACAATTAATTAATGACATGTTGTTGAAATCATTTGAAGGCGAAGAAATGCTCTACAGCTCGATTGACACTGTAGTAAATCCAGAGGAGGCTGTCAGTTATCCTGTAGAGTTCTTGAACACTGGAAACCTATCAGGTTTCCCTTACCATAAGCTTTTACTGCGTGTTGGAACACCAGTAATGTTGCGGAGAAATTCAAAACCCCCTAAACTTTATAACGGAACTAGGCTACAACAAAGCTTTGTCGCGCAATGTGGTAGTGGCAACTGTTTTGACCAGACTTTCTCAGGGCGAAACTGTGTTCATACCACGAATTCCTTTGATTCCTAATGATCTTCCCTTTGAATTCAAGAGACTGCAGATTCCTTTGAAAGTCTGCTTCACTATGACAATTAATTAGGCTCAAGTAAAAACTCTGAAGTATGCTGGTGTAGATTTGAGGGAGAATTGCTTTTCCCATGGACAGTTCTATGTAGCGTGTTCACGTGGTAGCTCATCAAATAGTCTGGTGATATTGGCGCCGACATCCAAAATGGTTAAAAAAGTTGTTTATATGGAAATACTTTAATTTAATTACTTTCTTATGATTATGATTACTTATTATTAGTCATGGATAAACACAGAAATAGTGATGGGATAGGGATGGGACAAGGATAGAGCGTATTGATGATAAATAGGTAAGTATAAGTCTGTCCAAAGAAACACTTTTAAATTACATTGTTTTTATCATCACAATTTTTTACTTTTACTCTACATACTGTTATGGTAAGGAGAAGCATGTAGTATACGCGTGCGAAGCCGTGGGCAAAAGCTAGTAGATAATAAATAAATACCATGTTCTATCATACATTGCCAATTTTTCTCTTACCTGTAATCAAATTATCAAACGCAATAAACGTTTTGGGGATACTTTATTTATATTATAGGTGGCTCGCGCTTAACCACTATCTCACCTGATGGTAAACGATGATGTGGTCGACGGTGACGCACGCTTATCTATACCGATATGTAGTAGCTATCGGAAAACACATACTCCGGCAGGTAATTCCACTCCTTAGTTGTACGCATAGTGAAACTATTTCCAAAACGTTTAGTGCGTATGGCTGGAATGTCCACCATGTACCATACGTCTTGTAGCCCGATGATGAAACGGACTAGGCGGAATTAGATCATGCAATTCCATCGCACACTCCTACTAGCCACTCGGCGACGATATTCAAGGCTCTGGAGATTTGACTCGACCAGTCTCACTGCCGAAAAGTCTTTTGGCCCGTTTTTCGATCGACTGCATCAAGCTGGTATTTGGCAGATCTGTCCCAGAGATGACACAACAGTACTCCATGCAAGATAAAACTTGCGCTTGACACAACTTCAGCAGCTGTTCTAGTACTTTCTCACCTGCGCAAGGATCCCCTACTTTTTGGAAGTCAGTTGACCCTTTGCCTCAATGTATGGGCCAAAATTAAGTGACAATGTCAACCTTACGCCAAGAAAATACACGCTTGTATTTTAGTGCCATTCAACTTGATCAGATTGGCATCCACTTCGACTCATTCAGACACTGCCTCTGAGGAAAAGTTCAAACGCTACACCATGGCCTCACGGAGAGACTGGATCTGAAGCCCAGTAGCCCTTGCGTTGGACAAGTATCTCTCAGCAACAGTGCTGTCGTCTGCATACCGAAAGGTACGGCCGGGTTTTAGCAGTTCGTTTATGTGCAGTAAGAATAATGTTGCTGAGAGTACCGTCCCCTGAGGGATCCTAGCATTAATATACAATGAGTCCGACGAGCAGCTATCGATAACCACAAAAATGGACCGATCTCTCAGGATATCTGCAATCCAATCACATGACAGACCACCGCGCAGACCGAAGGAAGCTTACCAATAAAGCTTATATGCCAGACCCTATCAAAAGCCTTCGAAGTGTCGCGGGAGTTGGCAAGCGCTTCCCCATGCTTCTCGATGGACTCACTCCAGATGTAAATGGCGTACGCTAGAAAATCCCTAGTAGACCGATTTCAGCGGAAGCCTTATTGGCGGTCACTAAAGATTTCGTTAAAATATATTCATTGTGTAGTGCGCACAGCTAAGGAGTGGCATTTCCAGCCGGAGTTTGTATTTTCTGATAGTTACAACCTGGAAATCTTTACGTCAAGGGTGAATAGCTTATTTATATCCAAGCATGTTTCCACGGTCACCACATAAAAATAAAAAAACACATTGTATCTACAGCTGTTCTAAGTTCTTTAATAAAGTAAAATGATTATAATTTACTTCGATATAATTAGAGTATACCATTTTTGATAGTTTCCATAAAGTTTGTAGAACAAGTCCCAGAATGCCATCCTGTCATGGTCGGGTCTGCTGCTCGGTGTGAAGTCCAAGTCCATATCTAAGTATGTCTGGGAAGTCTTCGTTATTGGGGCCCATGTAAATGGAAGGAGTTCCGTCGGCGCCGGAGTCGGATTTCTGATGAGAGAAAAATCATTTTATTATATTCAAATAAAGCCACTGCCCAACCTCAATTGGCGGAAAACTCGGTTGGCGCATTGGCGAGACATCGGCTGCTACAATCAGCGTATCGCGGATTCGATTCCCGAACGGAACAAATATTTATAGATTTGGCCTACAGATTTGATAAAAAAGCACAAACAAAAAAACCCTTTTTTGGCTCCCATTGCAATGATATTTGCTAATACCTAATATTATGGTAAGGAACACTAATAAGACTTCTCAGTAAACATAGGACACAATTGACATTGTATCAACGAAAGGACGCGAAAAACGCGGTTGCAAATTGTATGAGATTGCTAAATCGCCACCATTGACAGAATTACACTTTGCCTTAGGCATTTGTCCCACCACCGACGATCAGCGAATAGCGAGTAAACCTGGAAACTAAAAACGAGTTGGCGAGCAGCGAGAAGCGAGTCACTCGGCTTTAAGCGAGCGTTAACTGACAATTCTCTTGTTTACATTCTGCGTTACAAATTTTGGAGGAGTGCTATACATCACTGCAAAGGCGCTACATTGCTGTTCAATGTGGTAATCAACTGTTCAAGAACTCAACCTATTGTTATCTGCGCGGAGCACGCTCAGCTTCAAGATAAATAATAGCCGCAATCCAATACTAACACAAAAACTGTCAACTGCATTAAATTGAACAATAGTTTTTGTATACAGTTCCTTTTTCATGATGTTTAATAAAACATTCTTGCTCTTCCATTTAACTCTAGACATTGGCAGAATAGTCGACATCGGCTTTGTTTGCCATAAAAAATGTAGAATGGAATAGACACTCGGATCGCCCTCATATTGGGGAAAATCAATTATTTCCAATTTCCAACTCGGCAGTGGCATTTATAAAGGAAATAACAAATACAAATAAAATAAAAAACGGTCTACTAAAACTACTTAAAATGTCTAACTAACCTAAAGCTTCTGTTAACCAAGTCTGCAACTTTTTACTGAGGTCGGAAAAAATCTGGCAGATGTGATACTTCAATCACAAACTTCACCTACTGATAATGCCCCCTTGCAACAATCTATCCCCGACACTCTGCCTACCCAACTCACTCATCATAATAGAAGTGGACGAAGCTAACGTTGAATCCACCATATTACAGCAGAGGCCTGCCCACATATCTTGATTTTTGCTATCACCCACATTTTTAATAGAGCCATTTAACCGGTGTTTTTCCAGACGCTTTGAAAAATGCAGTAGTCTACCCTTTATACAAGTGTGGGCACTGAGACTGCGTCAGTAACTATCGGCCAATATCAGTTCTATCAGCGCTGTCTAAGATCCTGGAAAGAGTACTGAAATTTTCTAAACAGCTTTAAAATCACATCAGGTAATCAGTTTCTACCGAAGGTTTTAGGTCTGGAGTTTCTACCGAAGTCGCCGTCTTAGCTTTATCGGGTGTGGTAGTAAAGAATCTAGACAAAAGGAATAGATGCCTTTGCAAATTTCTAGATTGATCTAAAGCATTTGACATGGTTTCTGTTACCATTATCTTAGCTAAATCGGAAAGAGTGATAGTGAGATGCAACCCCTCAATATCTTCAAAGATAGTCTGTCTCAATGGAAAAACGTGTCAAAATTGGGAACTGCCTTAGTGATGAATACAAAATCTCATTCGGAGAGCCACAAGGGAGAGACTTGGGTCCTCACCTATTTAAAGTCTACGTGAATGACCTCTGCACAATGAACCGCCCTAATACAAGGTTTTTGACATACGCAGACAACACCGCAGTATTCGTATGGGTACCAAACTGGCAAGGGCAAGCAGCCCAAGGAAAGAGCCGAATATTCTCTTTCTAATCTGGCTGAAACAAAATTTACTGATTTTCATCAGATCGATCAATTACAAAATTTACAGACAATTTCCTGCCTTTTACTATTAAGCCGACCACTAAACCCCACCTGATTACTCCACAAATGCACATCAATGCTGTAGTTTTCAGGTTGTCTCTCGGGTGAGCACTGTTAAATACCCGGGAGTGCAGGTTGATAGTGGACTGAGGTGGGGAAAGCAGAATAACACTGTTATTGCTAGACCCAGGCGTTTAATATTTGTATTCAAAAACTTAAGGGATTCTGTAACACCAGCAAAGTTAAAATTGGTTTACTTGGCCTTTTGTCAGTCTATTATACAATACTGCATAACCGTATGGGGAGGTGCTGCCAAGAGGTATCTGCTCGGACTGGAAAGAGCAATGAGAGCAGTACTTAATTAAGGTCATAAACAAAAAGCCGTACAGGTATTCATCACAACTTTTTGCTGCATGTTAGGTCCTTACAGTGCGGCAACTCTACGTGATCAGTTCCATCCACCTCGAGAACACAACCAAGCGCGCCTCTCCCAGACCCAAATGGACGTCGCAAGAAATCTATTTCTCCTGCAGTCCCTTGTAGAACCTCATTTGCTAGACGTCAGTTTACAACCTTAAGCTGCAAGTGGTATAAGTGTAAATAGTAAACTAAACTGACCTGACTCGAGACCAAAAAGAAACTGTCACACTGGCTCCAAACACAAGACTATCAGGAGACAGAAGGGTTATTTACTTTCAACACATAACCACAAATTCAACAATCACAGCCGCATAATACATTACATAATACATACATTACACTCATCTCAGCTCAACTACACTCACAAAAGCCACAACCAGGTATGTTTATTGTTCTACCCTCTTATCTATCAATGAATTTTATCGTATTTAACGTTGATTCTAACTTAATTTTAATTTGATTTATTATTTTGATTTTATTTTGATTTTGTCTTGCTTTTAGTTTGATTATAAGTTGATATGGGTTGAAGTTTAATTTTAATTTGATTATAATTAATTTTAGTTTGATTTTATTTTAATTTATTTTAATTTAACTTTATTTGTATTGCAATTTTTATTTGACTGTAACTTTTTTATTATTATTTAATTTGTTTTTTTTTGTTTAAGTTTCATTATAATTTATTTTAATTTAATTTATTTGGTTTGCGTTTAATTCGATTTTAATTTATTTTATCATAACAGTAAGCAATGTACATTTTTGCTTACTGTTATGATCACACCTCTTATTTTATGGATTTTTCATATTATTAGCATGGGTGTATCACTAGCCCCCAAAATACAGGCTCAGGCTTAGTTTGGCATGTCGCGCCCTTAAACTATGTCACATGGTTGTCCCGTGCTAGCATTTAAGACAAATTGTAAGACATGACATATTTTATCATAACTTGTCATGATCGAAAATATTTACTGTTAAGAATTTGTAGGTCATGTCGAAAACCATGCAAAGTAAAAAAAAAACTTTTCATAAATTCATGTTGGGATGCTGCTAGCATGAGGTAAGCAAAGGGGGGGAACTAAATTTTGGTTATTTTTCGCCTAGGACATACCGTTTTCGAAATACCATTTTTGAAATATAGAGCGTTTTGCAAAATAAAATAAGATTCGGTGGCCCAACATTCAGAAACAGTGTGTCGTAGGGCTATGCTTCTCAGAACCTCAAGAGGTGCGAGTAATCACCGGTCACCCAAGAACACTCGCTTATAGCCGAGCGACGAATCTATCGGAACTACACACTCCCCTTCGCTGCTCGCCAACTCGTATCTAGTTTCTAGCTTTACTCGCTTCTCGCTGATCGTTGGCATTGGGCCTAAACAACACATTTAGACAGACAGTCAATAAAGATTTCTGACAGATTTTGTTTCTGTGATCTCACTACTCACCCGTACTTAGCAAAATTTGTCCAAAGCGTGGTTAGCCGAGTTTTTACTATTGATTGATCAATCTCGAGTTTTTCGTCTTCTGTTAAATCTACCAACGGGTTATACTCGAATAAATAAGAGAGCTCTTCTGCGTGACTTGCTCCAAGGTATGAGAACACAAAGCGGTAAACGTCCGCTCCGCTATCCAACAGTTTTTCGGCCATCCTCTGAGTCGGGTGGCCAAATATTATATCAGTTCCAAATTCAACAAGATTCTCTGATACATTCTTACTGATTTTTTCATCACCAAAGTAGAAGTGTCTTACTACATTCAAAGCGTCTTCTAAATCATTATCCATATCGAATCCCATTTCAAATAGCATTTTAAAATCGTATGTTTCGAAAAATTTCTCATCTTGATAAGCGTACTGAAAAGCAAATTCTCTAATATTGTGACCGATGATAATCGGTGTCTTACTAGCTTTGGTAGATTTAACATTCATGGGATGTTCCGTCATAAAGTTTTCAACTCCATCAAATAGTTTCTCAACGCAAGGTTTCGTAAGAGGTTGATCATTGCCTGATGCACTACTAATTTTCAAGTCATCAGCTATTTTAATTAATAAATGTGTATCAACAGTTGAAAGAAAATTCAGAACTTCATTTATATCTGAAGTTTTAAAACCCAATTCTTCTGAAAGCGTAAAAGGTATTGTATTGTTAGATTCCATCATCATCCAGTAACTCAAAGCTGGACCGCTTTCTATGATTACTTGGTTGAATAACTTTTCGTTTAAAGAAAATAAATGTAGATTCACAGACATGCCACCAGCACTTTCACCAAATATAGTTATTTTGTCGACATCGCCTCCGAAAGCTGCAATGTTTTCTTGAATCCACCTTAGAGCTAATGTTTGGTCTTTCAGTCCTTGGTTACCTGGCACTTCAGGAGTGTCTAAACACATGAAGCCGTAAATACCAAGTCTGTAGTTTATGGCTACTACAATGACGTCATTTTTGAGCAGAGTGATAGGTTCGTCGGCTTCTCCTTGGGAACTGCCTTCAATGAATGCCCCGCCGTGTATCCATACCATGACTGGAAAGCGGTGTCGCGAGTCAGCGCCGTTTGGCACGTAAATGTCCAACGTGAGGCAGTCGATGGTGCCTGTGGCGACTCCTTTTTTCATTTGAGGGCACTCGTTTGATTCGTATGCTTCGAAGATGTCGTCAAAGCCATGATGAGGTACTGATGGCTATAAAGTAAAAGGAATGGATTATTTTCTCTTTGACAGAAAATATTAATTCAAATGATATTAATTATTGAGTAGTGTTATTATTTGTAGTTGGTCGCAACATTCGCGTAGTGATTGGGTAAAACACCAACACCAAGTGTAGTGTGTAGTAGTGTATCAGGTTTTTAAGCTGACATGGTCACAATCATTAGAATTAATATTTGTTTCGGGATATTTACCATGTATATTTTGATTTTGGTTGAGAGCTCGATATTTCGGCAACGTTACAAGCGCCATGATCACGAGAACTAAAGTCTTTGCGGGTGGGCTTTGTTTACGAGCTGACATATCTGTCAACCCTCTTCCTCACTCATTTTTCACGCACGATGCCGCTACTACTAGAACTCGTCTCACTAGTTACTCGATATTGTTCAGAACAACAAACAACGAGTTGTTGTTGTTTAGGGCAGTGAAAAACAACGATACCCAATAATCGGCCATAGCAGTACATCTTCTCGAATCAGGGCCAAACCACAGAATAAATAATAGGCCAAACCACTGGATCAAGTTACATGACCCACAGGTTATCTCGACTGAACGCCATTACATACCTAGAATGGTTCAGGAAGCAATTGAAATAACCAAGTGCAAAAACTTCAATAGGGACGACGGTTTTCAATTGTCTAGAGCCTGGAATCCAGTGGTTCAACTATGTAAAGGTCGTAAAACTACAAAAAAAGTGTCAAAAGTGGATACAGTGGGCATCGTCTGTCGTGAACAATGTCGAGTAACTGGTGATACGAGTTCTGAACAAAGTCGAGTAAATAGTGAGACGAGTTCTGGTAGTAGCGACATCGTGCGTCAAAAACGAGTGAGGAAGAGGGTAGTTCTCGTAATCATGGCGCTTGTAACGTTACCGAAATATCGAGCTCTCAACCAAAATCAAAATATACATGGTAAATATCCCGAAACAAATATTAATTCAAGTGTATCAGGTATTTTGAGATCTGATTACTGCACTTACGATATTGAAACCTAGCGCCATATTACAAGGTTTTTTATGTTCGTACCTAAGAAGAAAATAAGATAAATAATAGAGATAACAATTCAAAGCAAGCTTACCCCAAATGGATTATCGTCAGCCACCACTGCATAAGGCACACCCAAGAACTTGGCGTACCCATCTCCAAACTGCAGTCCTCTAATCAGGCCACTCTTGATAGACACGAGAGGGTCTATTCTGTACAGCCCTCGCACTACACCACATACTGACAGCAACACTACCACCGACCACATGTCCGAGCCTTGTGACATTACTAGGCAGAGTAATGAGAGAGATGCAGTGTAATCTACAGCGGTTTGGTATTCCCAAACACGCCACTTCGCGAGTGTTAAGATAAAAAGATAAACTTAGATAAACAATCACTTCAAAGATCAATATCATTGCCAGGGGCGTAACTACCGCCGTATCACTGGTATCAATCATACGGAACCCTTAAGCTGCAGGGGCCCCGAAGAGTGGAATCAAAAATTCGGCAAATATTATCCACAGTCTAAATTTTTTGGACCTATGCGTTCATAGTATCGTTAAACTCCAATTTAGTAAGCTGAAGCATGAAAACTTATCCGATACCAGTCAGGATTCTCTCATTTTTAAGCTCGTTTCACTCGTGCTTTATCCTCGTCTTTCAAAACCGTTTTAGTTATCCAAGTAAATAATTCAGTCACTTATTTTATTTATTTTGTCGATAACTTTATCCTTTTTGGTTTTCTCTGCTTGCCTGAAAGAAGAAAGGGCCTCCAACAAATTTGAAATAAAGGAATACCTACGCCACTGACCATTACGATACATCAGTGGTAACCGGATAAGAACTGATAGGTGCCAATGTTCTATAGATATAATTCAAGTACATACCCCAACTGTACTTAGTGATGTTTGACTGAATAGGTCAGACATGATTCTCATTTCTTAGTTGCTAATATTTTTTTTATTATTGATAGGCTCGCGTTTGGCCACTATCTCCATATCACCTGATGAAGGCACTAACAGACCGTCGAAGGTACGAACGTCGAGATGGGATATTATTCTAAGTACGTCGTAATAATTACGCACTTACAGTATTTGTTTAATTTAATGTCCGTCCCGTAGTGTGCCCGTGGCATCAATAGCGGGCCGTACCAAAATAGCAGCGCGGCCTTATTTATATTTTTATTTTAACATTGCTGTACTTGCTGATATCTACAACAGCTACAATCTAGGGGTCTTTAAGTAAAGAGTGAATGGGTTTTATCTAGGCAAGCGTGCTTCACCGTCGATCACATCATCGCTTTCCATCAGGTGAGATAGTGGTCAAGCGCAAGCCTACATATGATAAAAAAAACTGATTTAGTGCGGTACTTTTTTATATTTGTGTATTTTTTTTATCTCGTTCTCATTATCACGTAATAGAAAAGAAGCTATTGTAAGAGTATATTATGATACAAGTAAGCTAAGGTGCTCATTACACACGAGGCTGTGGGTTGCAGCCCGAGCCGTAGGCGAGAGCGTAATTCAGCCGAGTGTGTAATGAGCATAGCTCACGAGTTTCATACGACGTTTTCAACACATTTGCGAGGAGAAACAAACATGTATTGCTTATATCGTTTCATTATTAAAACAATTCGTGAACGTGCAATTTATAAAGCGATATTGGATTGATTTGGATGGCAATTTCATAGTTTATGTTACATTGGTGATTGCCACTTCTTTAGTACTTTCGTTTTCATCTTGTGTAAATGTCGGCGACAAAGGCATGTTAATTTCTGGATGCAGTAGGCACCAAATAACTCATGTTAGGAGATGGACATGATTGTGGCTCGGGGCATAACTTGTTTGCCTTTGGCTCCAAATTACTGGCTTGCGTTGTTTTTTCACTGATTTTGGCCTTGTTAAGAATAGAGTCTTCTTTGTATGATTCAGCGACTGTGTCAGTCTTTGTAAAGATCTTTTATACTACACCTGATCGGAAAGTACCTTGATACTTTATCAAATTTACGGTAGAAAGTACGTCATTGCATATCGAACAAATATGCGGGGAGAAAACGCATCTGAGCGGGAGAGAAAAGTGTATGAAAATCCATTTCTTACGTGGTTTTCTTTTTTTAATTTTGGGTAAGACTATGCGCTGGTAACCTAAATATCAAAAGCCAAAAAATTTTTACAGTGAGTTTTTATCTCCAAGTTCGCAAAATGACACTGGCCACTAGCTGTGTGTTGGATGGTGTCAAACAATTTGAAAAAAGAACATGTGAAAATTGCAGACGCCATTGGCGCCATTTTCAATTTGTGTGTTGTTTGAGGATTCAGTTTTCGTAGAAATTTATTTTCCTCGTAGGTGTAGTATAAAGCACTATGTATCACTCGAGAGAAAGTGCGATTCCCGATCTCGGGTGTTTTAAAGACGACACCCTCGACGGTAATCGGTCACTTTCTCCTCTCGGTGAACAATGTACTATTGTGGCATATCTGTAGGGCCTACAATACATTACCTTGAGGACTGCCCTCTGTGTTCTTTCTAATTTGAGAAAGTAGTTTACTTTCAAGATGTGATTAAAAACACCGGCAGCCCAATTGCGTAACTGAATACGGCAACGCAAAGGGTTTGACCGCCATCAATCGACCAATTAAAGAGACGGAAATCAACATCGTGTCATTCATCTAGCACTTGATTGGTCGATTGATAGCGGTCAAACGCTTCGCCTTGCCAAATTCACTTGCGCAATAATAAATCAATTCTATCAAAGTAACGCCTTAACAAACTTAAATACGTCGGTGAAACAAGCAGCTTTCGGTAAAACTGCTCTGAAAATTAAATGGCGAAAAATGTAGCATACGACACCCTATAAGAATTACGAGTAGGTATATATATCGTTAATGAAGCAATCACTAAAGTGGATTGAAATGGGCCACTCTTGAAAGTGTAAGTTTTACAAAGAACCCCCCCCCCCCCCCGCTCTTAAGAAGGGTATGAATATTCAAACAAAAAATAACCAACCAATTCGTACCAAATTGCATTCTAACCAAAGGGAATATTACGCAGAGCGACACAAAATATTACCCGACTATATAGAGTAAACAGAATGATTTTAAAAAAGCGCGGTATAACTTTTCGCATTTTTTTTTATATTTCGGCCACTTTTGTGTCCGTGTGATCGTAAATATAAGTAATAAAAGGTAAAAGATTTAAAACATGGACATGAATATTTAAAACACAGGATAATATAAAAAAGATTCACCTTAGATCGACGGGATCGACGCATTTTTTTCCCTAAAATCAGTGTGATACCTAGCGGGGGAGATTTAAAATATTCTAATCAAACTATTCAACATTGAAATAGTCGAGTCAAAAAACCATCGATAATCGAGTCGACTCTTTGGAGCCTCTACATCGCTATGAAAATATCGTCATTTCCTGCTACATGGCGGGATCCCGCACGCCACTTGACAGTCACCGAGCAAGATTTTGGAGGTCACCTTGTCACCTTATTTCAGTATATACTGATCTCTTATTGTGTTGAAAGCTTATTCATTGTTGGGTCCGTTTATACTGAGAATGTAGATAGATGTGCTGCGTTATCAAGTCACGTTCAAAAACATCCGTACCACCCACGATTTCTAGTAAAAGGATTTTAGGTATATGATGCAACACAAAATAATTTATATGTAATAAGTATGTATATTGCAATATAGATGTAATATGAAGTTTAGATTTTTTGCTTCAAATTGCACTCTACAAAGTGCTTGGAAAAGTAATATTTTTTAATATACAAGAATACAATACTATATCACAGGTGGCAGAAGCTCTATTCTTATAGTTACTTCTAGACACAACACATCAGAATTGTTTTCTTTAAATATCTTGAAGACACGGTTGGCGCAGTGGTGGAGCGATCGGCTGCTGCGCCGCGTATTGCGGGTTCGATGCCTGCAACAAAGATTTCTATGGACATCACGATGGATATTTGCACGTCACGAAAGCAGTGGTGGCCACGAGAGTGCACCCGCTATAAAAAGCAAGTGTATGATGTTTTGTTGTTGCCGGGTCGAGCTAAGTGTTATTGGGTTAAATCTAGAATAGATGTAGTCGGCCCACACACGCACTTCACCTACATAGGTACTGCGCATGATAAACATTTATGCCACATGAAACTATCTATGAATTCGAGGAAGACCGAAATGAAATACAAATAAACAGGTCAATAAACTGTACAAGGTCACGAGATAGAACACAAGTAGATACTAATGAATTGAAATTGAAGTCAATCACATAATGGCTTACTACTTAGATAATGTTATCAATCGTATTCACATACGATTTCGGATTAAATAAAATATAATTATAATCAATCTGCTTTTCATTTCCCCAACTATTTATTTATGCAGTTACTGGGTGCAGCTGAATACCAAATGGTACCGAGTAGCTTTGAATTGTGTTACCCATTTACTAAGTGCAGCTGAATATCAAATGGCACCCAGTAATTGGGTTTTGTATCGTGTGTTACCCAGTTACTGGGTTGTGGAGCTCAGAAAGGCAGTCGCTCTCTTGGTAAGACAGGTGTCAGACTTAGTCTGTAGAAGGCGTTTTTTTCTGTTCTGTGTATTTAATGGTTTCTGACTATCCGTAGCGACAGTTAAACATGAAACCCGGGACCAACGTGCTTTGCAAGGTTAATTAAATAAAATTAATTATAGAATAAAATAAAAACGTACCTATTTTTATTTTTAAGATCACACATAATACTTACCTAAACCTTATCCTTATATCTATATACAATGTGAACCGATAAGAGCAACTATTATCAACATCATGTCAGCAGAAAGCCGTCCACTGCTGGAGAGCCTCCAAGCAATCTGCATGCGTCACCATATCGACCAACCGGTCCAATAATACTCGCATACAGCGGACGCCACTCGAATAACTTCGAATAGAATAGTATAAAATTCTATGCGAACGTAAGAACAAAGCTATTCGAGGTCACCTAAATGAGGAAAACGTGACGCGAAAGAAATAAAAAATCTGTTGAACGCTTCTCTCATACTTACGTCATTTTAAGACTAAATTAGTAGAATAATAAAGTATTGACTAAGTATTAAGACAAAACTCAAAGGATTGTTATATGTAAATGTAAGAACAAAGTAAACTTATTGAGTTGCGAGCGATACAATTCAACGACCTTCATTAAATCGTACAATTTGCTACTAAACTCTTTGCTCATTTCAAGACACATGATCAAAAAACATCTCTGCAATTAAAATAGTTTAAAAAAAGAACCTGTCTACCACCTCCATTGTGGCAGCAAAAGTCATGTAGCGTTTCGTAAGCCTAGTGCTACGTCGATGCTACGACACATCAACACCAACTCAACAGTCTATGAATTCTGGACAATTCTATTTCTTTATTGTGAAGCAAAAACCTTTATCTTCAACACGCACAGTGATTCAGACGCCATTTTTATTGATGTCATTATTGTCCGGTAATTTTATTCTAAAAAAAATGGCGCATTGTAATACCGAAAAAATATTGCGCAATTTTATCCACGCATTCAATCTCCAGATTATATGTTTTTTTTTTTTTTTTTTTTTTTATTCAATATGAAAGGGCTTTGTCGCACATGCGATTATGCCGCCCTGGTTAGCTTAACAAAATAGATGTAACATTTAACTTAATCTTAGGATAGTTAGTTTGTAAAGTGCCCTAGCTGCGTCGGAAATTGGCACAGCTAGAACACTATTACAGTAACCTACCTCTCTAAACCTACAATCTAAGCTATTTCTAAATTCCTCGTTGCGAACACATTCGGTTAATATGTGATAAACATCATCAACGGAATGAATACAGAAATCACATTTATCTGTTGCTGATTTTGCCATTAGCTGTAAGAACTTATTGCACGGAATGTGTCCGGATCGAAGCCTTAGCGCGATAACAGTATCACATCTATTCAACAGCTGATTATCTATCCACGGTGACTTCAAAGGATGCGGTTGGATCGTTTTGTACCAGATTCCTTTTTCTTGTGATCTTTTATCAAAGTACTCCTTCCAGAGGGAATAACAAACCTGTTTTATATGAGGTATACAATTTGTGAAATAAGGAAAAAAGTTAATGGGAATACCATCATATATGGCCTGCTTGGCTAGCTTATCAACAATTTCGTTGCCTTTTATTCCGATATGTGATGGAATCCATTGAAGGACTATATGCCTTCCAGAACATTGTAATTGCAAGATAATTTTCAGTATAGTGTAGGCTATCGGTGTTCCTCGAAATGTCGAGGTACATCGAGCCAAGTGTTGTAGCGAACTTCTTGAGTCTGTGAGAATAACAATCTTGTTTTGACGGATTGATTCTGCATACGACAGAGCTTCTGCGATCGCAATCAGTTCAGCTTCCATTATACACACACTGACATTAATTTTGAATTTCATTGAATGTCCTTCAGACTCATAAAAGGCGGCTCCCGTACTGTCACCCTCTTTAGATCCATCTGTAAATATTTTAAAATAGGTCGAGTATTCCGAATTAATGTAATCGATAAATAAGTTACTTAAGCTGACAGGATTGTATTGCCGTTTTGGTTTGGTCACAAAGCTAACTTCGTGTTTTATAAAATTGTTGCTATCAATACTACTGACCCATGTATTCAGGGAAAACATATCTAACTTATTACTGCAGTGAACTTTTAAATTATGTAGTGACTGGTGAACTAAGACTAGAAGAGGAAATCTTTTGTTTTGCCAATATGAAGAGTTATTACACAATGTGGATAGTTCAGAAAGCAAGTTAATTCCTCTCGTATTTGCCTGCAAGGCTTTCGTTTTAAGCCAGAATTTGCTAGCCAAGAATCGTCGACGTAGGTATAGCGGTTGTAAGCATAACTCGCTCTCCATCACGTGAATGGGCGTAGTTTTTATAAAACTACCCACTACTCTCATTGCTTGGTTTTGTATTTTATTTAATTTTTCCAAGTGCGTTTTTGCACTGTTGTCATAGAAAAAGCTTCCATAGTCAACACGGCTTCTAATTAGGGATATATAAATCCTTCTCAAGAACTTTGGGTGCACACCCCAACTTGATCCTGCTAGCACTTTAATAATTTTTATGAATTTAAGAACTTTTTGGCAAACCTCATTGATCTGTTTTCCCCACCGGAGGGAACGGTCCAACCACATACCAAGATATCGAACCGTGTCAACAACCTCCAATCTATCAGTTCCAATTGACAGGTTAACTGACAGTTTTCTATAGCCTCTGTTAAAAATACAAATTTTGCTTTTATTTGATGAAATATTTAGGTTAAGCGAATCGAATAGATTACATAAGACATTTAACGCTTCCTGCAACTCGGCGGCTGACTCATCAGTGTTATGAGAAGTTATAAAAAGTACGTAGTCATCGGCGTACTGTGAGATAGATACGGAGCTAGGTATTGCTTTACAAATATGAATGGTCGCAATATTAAATAGTAGTGGTGACAAGGGGTCACCTTGTGCCAAGCCCCTTCTGGCAATTCTAGTGACGGTATTATCTAATCCGTCAATCGTTAAATATCTTTCTTTGAGAAATTCCCATAAATATACACAGTATTGTGCTCCCACACCAAGTTGGTCCAAGGTTAAAAGAAGAGTAGTGACGTCAACGTTATTGTAAGCGTTATCAATATCAACGAAACATCCGATCGTAACAAGTTTTTTTGAGTAACCAATTTGTATTTTTGAGATCAGTAAATTTAAGTTATCTAAGCATGAACGTGCTTTCCTGAAACCTATAGTCTCTTCAGAAAAAAAACCTCTACTTTCTAAGTACCACTCAATTCTCTTATTAATAGCAGAATGAAAGATTTTACATAAACAGGACATTAATGAAATGGGTCTTATTGCGGAAGCGGAACTCAAATCTCGACCTGGTTTGGGGATAGGTACTATGCGGACTTGGCGCCATTGCTCGGGCACGAAATTTAACGAAAAAAATGAATTATAAAGTTGTGTCAAAATATTTTTAGCAATTTCTGGAAGATTTTTAATCATCGAAAAGGAAATGTCATCGCAGCCGGGTGCGGTGTCTTTAGATTTTATACATTTGTCAATTTCATGTCTTGATAGAGGAACTTCCAATATCTGATTTTGAGAACAAAAAGAAGGCAGTGGGGGACATGTAAAATCAGGAGCTAAATTTAAAAGCACTTGATCAGCCAATATCTCGTCTACATTTAATCTAGCTGAGCGGTATCCCTTCAACCAGCGCATGCGTCGCCACATGTCACTAGCCGAAGTGACCTCATCTACTGTAGAACAAAAATTACGAAACCCCGCATTACGAGCATTTCTAGTTAGTCTTTGAGCTTCTCGAGTCTTGTCCTGTAATATTCGTAAGTTATCTGGAGTTGGGTTTTTTCTAAAGTACGTTAAAGCCAATCGCCTGGCCGCCACTGCTTTAGATAATATTGGAGACCAATAAGGTTTCGGTTTAAATTTACTACTAGGATTTTGGTTAAATTTAAAATATGGAATACTTGCATCAGCGGCTCCGTTAATTATATCTAAAAATAAATTATATGCTTTTTGGGGATTAGCAGGTATAGTACACTGATCTAGTTTTTCTTGTATATACTTGCGGTAAGTAAACCAATCGGCTTTTTTAAAGTTTCGTTTTTTAACAATGCGTGGAATACAATTAACCGACGTCTTTAATTTGATTATCACGTGGTCACTGCCCACGGACTCATTAGTTGCGTTCCAATCAAACATTAAAGATATATCTGAAGAGGCTACAGATACATCAGGTGCCGACTTTTGCAAAATTCCATTAACTAGCTTTACACGAGTCGGCTTCCCATCATTTAAAGTAACGAAATTATGGTCAATTAATGAGTCAAAGATTTGAATACCCCTTTGATCTGTTTTCGTGGACCAACTTGAGTGGTGACCATTATAATCTCCTAAAATTATAGTTCTAGAGTTAGCTATAGAAAAGAGCGAGTCCCAATCATTTTGTGTAGTACGAACGTTAGGTGGGCAATAAATTGAAATTACATTTTGAATGGAACTGCAATTGATAATTTTGACATGGACCATCTCAATACGCGAATTTGAAATATTAATATGGCATTGCTGAGCCTTAATGGATTTATGAGTTAGAATTGCGACTCCTCCATATGAGTCAGGTCTGTCGCAGCGAAACACATTATAATCTTTTATATTAAGTTCACAGTCGGGATCCAACCAAGTTTCACATAACGCAGCAATATGAACTTTTTCCAAATACAAAATTTGTTCTAACTCTAGTTTTTTGGGTAGCACACTTTGTGAGTTCCATTGCAAAATGTTTATTTTAACAGTATTCATTGCGGAAATATTTTTTAAAAGAAGACAAATCTTTAGGTATTATCTTATTTAGGAAGAAAGATATTGCCCACTCCATGCTAATTTGGACAACGGATATAATTTTAACTTTAAAAGAGTCATTTCTCACAAATAAAATATATTTTATTTTATCTACCAGCCATCCAAATGAATTATTATCTTCCGAATCTTCATTTTTACTCTCGTCTTCCTCCTCAGTTGCATCACCCCTGTACGTATGCTCTTGAAAGTCCATATCACAATACTGTTCCTGGGAAGTTTCAAAATGGGGTCCTTTTTTTTTGGGTTTTTTCTGCTTGCTTTTCTTTATGGTTTCTCCTCCTTTTTCCTTTTGTGTTTTGTCCATTTGTGGTACATTTTTGGTTTGTGGTCCGTTTGTGATATCTCTTTTGGTGGAGACTGTTTCGTGACTTTGTACCGGGCGTGCTGTTTTTTGTGCAAATGTTGCTTTCGACTGTAACACGGGTGACATTGGTGTACTTGAGGTCATGGTAGGTGTTTGCGTAGCTGGGTTTACCTCACAAGAAGGTGTAAGTGTGTGCCTGTTGACGTCTGTCACGTACGCAGGTGCCGGAGGTGGTATATAGATATCCAATGCTTTTCTATATGAAACGTTATACTGACTCATAATAGTACGTATTTTTCTTTCCTTAATGTACACTGGGCAAGTTTTGTCCAGTGCCATGTGATTGTTAGTACAATTCACACATTTAAAAGAGATTGTTTCGCAGTTAGCATGTTTACCTCCGCATTTCGGACATATTATATTCGTTGTAGGACACATTTTGACAGAGTGGCCATACCTCCAGCACCTAGAACATTGCGTAACGGGAAAAACGTAAGGTTCTACCAGTACTCTCATTTCGTAGATGAGCACAAAAGATGGTAACGATGGTCCTTCAAATCCTATTCTCCATGTCTCGCTATCGGTCCAATTGGCTGCCTCTCTGTCCCTTCGTTGTAGGCGTCTTACATTTACGACCTTACAGGTACTTGATAAACACGAACGTAGCTCAATCTCAGAGATGTCTAAATCAATATTTTTAATGACTCCATATGATAGACCAACCTCAAAAGGACGCTGGAATCTCCATCCTAAACCCTTAAAATGTTCAGAGTTCACTAACTTCTCAGCACTTTCGGCATCCTTAAGTTCGACAATAATTTTGTACGGGTTTATGTGTTTTACTTTTGTTATATTCATTATTCTTTGTTCCTTGAATAATTTTGCAAGTGCAAATTGTTTAGGAAATTTATCTTTGCAAGTGACACGTAACTCCGTAATTCCTCTTACACGTCTTGTCCTGTTTTTGTTATTTCTAACTTCACTCCATTCGTCCTCTTCTCTTCTCCTTTTCGTAGGTCGCATTCCATCATTCGATGTCTCATAACCCTCCATCTCAAACAATTGTGATAAGTCTTCTATATGTGTATTCTCTTCGGCCTCCATAGTAATTGTATTGATTAATTCTTCATTATGATTCTCGTCTGTACTCATTACGCATAAGGTGCAGATTCACGCGAGCGCTAACCGGTTAGGCCGGGCGGCCGACCGCGCTGTGTTGTTTACTGCACAATAGATAACGAAGTAGTTGTGAGTTGTAAAAACACGTCCAAGCGGCACCGTATGCGCTTCGACACTGCAGATTATATGAAAATCGAAAACTAAAGCTACAAAGTAACACAAAGGAACGAATATGAGACATGGATGATATCGGCACTAACATGTAGTATCACAAACCGCAAGAGCCAAAGACTCGTTTGTGCGAATTGTGCGTCGATTTAGTTCTATTTCAGTGAGCGCGGCAAACAGGCGCCGCGCCCATAGAGCAGGCGACGCTTATTTTTTTAAACCTTTGTGTTATTGTGATTGAAAGTCGAGTTAAGTTGACATCATCCGTACGAGCTTCGATTGTGTAGCGTGACATCAGCTTTTAGCAAGTTACTTCTAGAAATTAAAGGTACCATTCGCATACTTTTTTTTATATTTACTTAGATACTCGTATATAGAATTAAAAACAAATTGGTAGATACTTTGTTGAGCAACCCAGTCAATCAATATTGCAAATTCTGTGGATAAAATGGCGGTCTTATCGCAGTATTTTTTTTTTGTCATAATTATGTCTAATTGACTTTCATTAAAATATATTAAGACGACCCACTGACCGTAAACTGAGTGTGAATACTGATTTGATTGACATTGTTTTGGGTTATTTTTAGATTTGTGTGACGTTGAAAATTTTCACTACTTTTGCGTGTGTTTTGTTAAATATTTTGATTGAAAGTTTTCGCCATCCGTCCCATATGTTTATTTGGCAGGGTCACGTGTCTTAGTTAGTTTAGTGTTATCGAGTGCGCAGTAGAATATATTAAGAGAGAAACGCGCATGCGCCGCGGGGAATTCCTGTCGCGCTGTTGCTAAGCACAGCAACTAAAGGTGCGGCGCCATCGAGCTATTGACCAGTTTTCCCAATTTAGTGAAATATTATTATATTACCGTGTATTGATGTTGCATGGCAGTAATAACAGCCTCACGGTCGATCTTCAAATTTAAACTACGCTTCTCGAGGTCCGTGGTGCGGTGATCATTCCACCAAGCAAGTTTCTTCTGTGCCTCGGCAAGCACGTTAAGCCCGTGTCTTTGTTGATGGTCCCGGTTATCAAGTGTAATTCGAGAGTTGTTACGGGTAGTCGGAAGCCTGAAATCTGACTCCAGTCTTGAAAACTAGTATCGTGTAACACAGTTACTGGGTTGTGGAGATCAGATAGGCAGTCGCTTCATGTAAAATACTGGTACTCAGTTGAACCCGGTTAAACAGGGAGCCGACCCCAACATAGTGTGGCGCACGGTTGGCGCAGTGGTTGAGCGTTTGACTGCTGCGCTGCGTGTCGCGGGTTCGATTCCCAAACGGAACCAATATTTGTATGACCTACAGATAGTTGTTCCGGCTTTGGGTGTTGTGTATGTGAGTTTATATGTTTGTAAACGCACCCGCGATACAGGAAGAAATTCCTAGTGTGGGGCAACGTTTAAAAAAAAACATAGTTGGGAAAAGATTAGGCAGACTCAACAACTAGTCTGTCTAGATCGATTGTTGGTCGTAGTCGGTCGATTAGTTTGGTAGCGTTTCAGGTAGGAACTGTAGATCGACGTCGACTGATCCATGCAACCATCGATCGATGCTATCGATGACCGATCGATCGATTCGTCACCATCATCATTATCATTTCAGCCAAAAGACGCCCACAGCTGAATAAAGACCAAGTGTCGCTACTTCAACTGATCCAGTGCAGCTGCTAAAAAACTGTTCTAGTTAAAGTTATGTTTTATTTGTCCTGTAACATACAGTTGCAGTGGTTTTCCGTGGGTTATTTAAGGATGTTTTTTGCCTGCTGTTGTAAACGCCAAAAATGTTGTTGTGGTTTTAATAAAATATCAATATTTCATTTATTTATCAATATTTCATTTATTTTCTCTTTACAATGGTTGCCTTAAAATTTACATTACAATCAATGCTTAATCTATAATACACCATTGCAAGAGACTGGTGCCTGAAGAAGGTTTTTCAAAAAAACCTGTGTTACAGGTCACCAGGCCCCCACAAGAAATGTAGTTCAGTTGTAGATAACCACAAGTGATAATACGAATGATGAATATGAAAATGAGCAAAATAATAATTAGATAAACACTATAATATATATATCTATAAATTACAGAAGTGACGGTTAATGCGAATTGTGTAATTTAAATATATTTTTCTATTTCCAGATGGCTAATGCCGGTCCCTCCGGAGGAACCACCGTAGGTGCTCCCGCAGCTCAGCTGAATGAAGAGGAGATCAAAAGAATTGCCGATAATATTTCCAAAATGTGGAACAGTCTTCGTAACAAGCCGCCGAAAGTAAGTCAGACCACCTTTAGTTATCTCAGCACAAACCCTTTATCAGCAACCGAAATTTATACTAAATTCCATTAATTCATTATGTATTAGTAAAAAATTGTCAATTTGTAAGTATTTTATTGATTAAGTGGCGGCTACTGTAGATGTCCAAGTAAATGTGAATAATCCATTATCAGTAGTTTTACCACAGAGTAGCAAATCTCGTATTTACATAATAAGAAAAGTTAGTATTCCCATCTCAGTCGCGATCTGTCAAAAACTCCTCTCCCTATATTTTTGACAGTATTTTCACTGAGATAACCGCAGTGCGTGTTAAATACGATGATGTACGCGGAAAAATAAGTTTGTTTGGAAGAATCCTATTTCTTGGGTAAATAAACTTGAAACTTGGAACAAATACTAAACTAATTCAATAACAAAGGTTGTTATTATTCATTTTTCAAAACTAGCACCAAATGACGATATACGGGGTGTTAAAGTATTTTGAAGAATCTTATTTCTTGGGTTAATAAACTTGAAGCATGGGACAAATACCAACCAAAGTAAACAATAAAAGTTGTGATTATTAGTTTTTCTTAATTCACAAACAAGAATCTTAGTACACAGTCTTTTGTTTTTGATGTAGGGATCTAGGAGAGCAATAAGAAGGAATATTCGGCAATTCACCCTTTAAGCGTGTGAAAAAGGGGAAATTTGTTTGTATGAAAAGGATAAAGTAAATAGTAAAAAAAATCATAAGTTTTTTAAAACTATCCTTCAGGGAGGGTTAGGGGGTGTTAAATTTATTTTGAGGAATCTTTCTGAGCAATCTGAATAACATAAACTAAAAATAAAAAAGAGAAGACAAGAGTGAATAATATATTTGGTTTGGTAAAAACTCGACCCTCAAAAGGGCAAAAAGGGGTTATTAAGGTTTCAGGGGTGTAACCAAAAATTTATTAAGATTTAAATCAAATAACCAATCGTCCCAAACGAATAAACCCTAGATATCTACGTTACCCATTTTTAATTGATTTAACAATAGTTTATTTTGGGTTGCCTTCACTAACTGCACATAAGAAAGTTATCTGTAGGATAAAATATAAAATCAAGTGAATGACGTTGCGGGCGGAGTGCTAGTTGTTAAAAAATAATACTCTAACAGTGATTTTTGTAGAATATTTTTTAAAACGTTGTTGTAGATTAAATACAATATATATTTTTGTTATTTTCAGATGGCTGATGGAGGTACCTGCAGAGGCACCCCCGTAGGTGCCCCCGTAGGCCCCACCGCAGGCACCCCTGCAACCATCCCTGCAGGCGCACCCGTACCCACCCCCGCAGGTGCACCTGTAGGCGCCCCCGCAGGTGCTCCCGCAGCTCGGCTGAATGAACAGGATCGCAAAATAATGTTCGAGATGTTCATCATGTGGGATAGTCTTCGTAATGAGCCGCTAAAAGTAAGCTACACATCCTTTAATAGCAACCCACAAGCTGAGACCGCGAAAAATATCACACGATATTGATGATTGATGTAATATAGCATGATTTTATTATTCATGCTATATTGAATTATTTTTCATCCCACCATCTCGGAAAGAGTATTTTTAATCTTCAATATCTGAGTGGAAAAGCCGTTTTTATTCACTAGAGGATAAAGTAAATTGAATTTAGAACATCGTGTGCACTAAGTTTGTGAATTAAAAAAACATTAAACCTATTTACTGCTACCTCTATGGTGCCGAATATATCATACAACTTTTTTTTTATTTGTTAAAAACTCAGACTCGGAACCTTCTTGGTGTTCTTTTTAGGGTTCCGTAGCCAAATGGCAAAAAACGGAACCCTTATAGATTCGTCATGTCTGTCTGTCTGTCTGTCTGTCTGTCTGTCCGTCCGTATGTCACAGCCACTTTATTCGGAAACTATAAAAACTATGCTGTTGAAACTTGGTAAGTAGATGTATTCTGTGAACCGCATTAAGATTTTCACATAAAAATAAAAATAAAACAATAAATTTTGGGGGTTCCCATACTTGAAACTAAAACCAAAAATATTTTTTTTCATCAAACCTACACGTGTGGGGTATCTATGGATAGGTCTTCAAAAATGATATTGAGGTTTCCAATATCATTTTTTTCTAAACTGAATAGTTTGCGCGAGAGACTCTTCCAAAGTGGTAAAATGTGTCCCCCCCCCCCTGTAACTTCTAAAATAAGAGAATGATAAAACTTAAAAAAATATATGATGTACATTACCATGTAAACTACCAGCGAAAATTGGTTTGAACGAGATCTAGTAAGTAGTTTTTTTTTAATACGTCATAAATCGTTAACCGCAATTTACCAAGTACGGAACCCTTCGTGCGCGAGTCCGATTCGCACTTGGCCGGTTTTTTCAATTTGCTTTGTACGCGATTCTAACCATGTCCCTCTCTCTCCAACATTCACGCCAAGGGAATCCGATGAATCGGTACAACTATTAAGTATGACAGATAGTTTACCGAAAAACAGTACACAAGTGACTAACACCAATATTACAGTACCAAACAAAAATATTACACTCAATTTAAATAACTGTAGCAACGTTACTTTAAAATTTTCTTAATTATACCTTAGTATTATTTTGTTATAATTTAAAGATTATTCTGTAATACTTACCTGTCATAATGTAGTAATTAATACCTAAACTGAAATAAAAGTGTACCTATCTCGTGATTGTAAACGTTTTTTTTTGCATTTAGTCATTTCCTCGCTGAGGTGGAATGAAAAGTTACGTGTTGCACTCGAGTGCAAAGATTTTTCACCTCGTGCTCTTTTGATTCCCTCGCTAACGCTCAGGATTCTAATTTTGAATCACTCGCTGCGCTCGTGATTCAATTTTAGAATCCTTCGCTTGCTCGGTCATCAAAATTGAACACGCGGTTAAAAAGCAACTTTGCACTCTTGTATAACAAATAACTATTTGTATGTATGAATCAGTTCATAAGTTTATTGAACAGTTAAAATTTGTATTTTTTTTATTTATTAAGAGCTGGCTTATTTTAAATGTGCAAGTTAATGTAAATAATCCATTACCAGTAGTTTTACCACAAAGGAGCAATGCCCGTATTCGATCTGTCAAAAACACCTCTCCCTAAATTATTGACAGTGTTTTCACCGAGAGAGTTTTATTGAGAGTGTTTTCAGTGTTTTGGTCGATATTGTGACTTGATCTTTATTGATGTGAATCTTAGTTAATAGTTCATTGATGTGAATCCCAGATAAAATTCCTATATAAAATGTTTTATGTATTTTCAGGACAAGAAAACTCCAAAGAAAAGGAAAAGTGAACCTAACAAAGAACTGGAAGCATTGAAGAAAAAACGCGCCAAGGGTAAAGCTGAAATCGAGAAAACTAGGAAAAAAATTAGAGAGCTGCAGCGAAAAAAGAAACTTATAAACTTGAAGAAAAGGGTGGAAAAAAGGAGATCAAAGGTTGAGAAAGACCAGGATTTCATCAGAAAGCTTGAAGTAGAGATGAGAAACTCGACCGGCTAGTGGAGCAATTAGCTGTTGGGTAAATACCACAATCAAATAATACCTAAAACATAGTACACAAACATGATATTATAACATACCACCACAAACCAATGTCGTCAGACCATCGACCGAAGCGTCCAGAACACACCAGTGATTTGCCTAAAAGTAAAAACGACGAAATGCATTTGATAACCAAGCGCCTTAATATATTGGAGAAAATTGCAAAATTTATCCTGACAATGATGGGACTCCCAGTTCTCGGTGACCTCACTGTACGAATACAATTCATTGGTAGTGATTGATTCAGTAATTTGAATAAAAATTTAACAAACCGAAGATAAGGTGAGATTTGAAAGACACACAGATAATCAAGGCACTAGGTGACAAAACAAAATAGTGGAATGTCGATAGCTACATCTTACTGGTGTTTAAGTCAAGAGTGAATAGGTTTCTTCGAGGCAAGCGTGCTTCATCGTCGACCAAAGCATCGCTTACCATTATGTGCAAAAGTACAAGCGCAAGCGTACTGAAAATAAAAATTTAGTAAAAAAAACTAATGTTTCTTCAGGAAGATACGTAGAGCTTATGAAAAGCTGAAGAACAACCAGGGCAAAAGGCATAATATACATAGACTAAGTATAGAATTAACGAATCTCATAATGTACATATAGTCGAGGATATTGATGGCTACCTCAACCTTTTTCTACAGTACCTAGGTACTTACTTCCTTTTTATATGAATATATGAATCAAAATTGATGATTCCTTGTTTTTCCTATAAGCGTTCCCATATTAGTTTCATTCAATAGATTGCGATAAATACATAAAAGGTTTAGAATTGGTAAAAACATGCTCTAGAAAAATAAATCCGCGGGAAAGACACATTTATAAATAATATATTTTCGTTAAATTTAAAGAAAGATAAGATTAAAGATAAGATTAAGAAGGTTATTATTGGACTTTTTAATTAATATAAATTTGATATACTTATTGTCAATGATTAAATTCAACTGTCGCTTGCAAAAGAAAGAGGGACAGTTCCCGTATTTAAAAAAACGTTCACATTGCAATCACTGTCTCAATCTGTCAAAAAACCCTGTCAAACTTTTGACATTAATTTTCAGTAAGATTGAACGTTTTCACAAGCTTTTATTTCGTTTCTTCCGTCCCGGTGTCCGTGCCTACGTTAACAAAGCTTGCAAACTAAATTTAATCCATCAGTTCACTTCCTAGTGTTTGATTGAGCTGACATTTTGCACACGTTTGTTTTTTGTTACATTGCAATATAAAAACTTGTATAAGTACGAGAATTGGCTTTTGAGTTTCAAAATGAGGTTTTAAACGAATACGAATAGACCAACACCAGTCTTAGTTTTATATCAGTTTTAAACATAACTGAGGTAATGTTGTAAAACTGTGGTTAGGTACTTTTTAGCCTTTGTACTATAAAGATAGTCTTTTTAAACATCTAAGTATTTTATATCGAACTTCTTTTTCGTTCTGAAAGTTGAGTAGCGGAATATTTATTCGGTCGATCACATTATCAAAGCATGCATAATCTCTTGTTCAGAGCGTCTAAAAGGACGGCCATGTTATAATCTGGAAGATTTTATGTACTTTAATGTATAAGTTTTACAAATGTTTATGTTTTTCTACAAAATGTATGAAGTTTTCATAAGAAGTCGTATATTTTTTTATCTTTTCACGAATGGATTTTTTCTTTAATAAGAGTTTGTGTGTTTATGTTTTTATATAATCAATTAATAATTTTATGAAAACCGTGTTTCATTTCAACTCCACACTAGGAAAATAGATTTTTCTTTTTACTGTTTGTATTTTTTAATGTATTCGTTTTTAAGAATGTACCATTTTTATGTATTTCTACAGAAGAAATAAATATTTTATAATTCCAGTGTTTCATTAACTGTACCCCAAATATTGTTTTCATGTAGGTACCAGACTTATTAGTTAAGGTTTTTACTGTTTCCAAGTCACGTTCCTCTTCTTAACGTATAAAATAAATAATTTGATGAAAACTGTTTACTAAAAAAATGCACAAACTGCACTCTTTCTGTGCAAAACTAGCTATGAGAGTTTGCGTATTCCAAATATGTTTTCATGTTTCTCGTTTCTACACAACATTAAAAAAATAAAACGTTGTGCTCTTGCAAGGGAGTGCCTGCGTGGCTTTCAATGACATAAACAAAAACATATAAACGAAAAAGCCTTGTGTTAGAAAGAATCTAGTATATCCGAGGCGAGTTACTTACATTTTCAAGCTCGTTTCGGTTTCTGTTGCTTCCTTTTTCTTTAGTTCTCAAGTTTTTATGCATTCATCGACAAAGTTAGTTCTCTGTATGATTGGTTAAAATAAATCTTATCCTATATCGGTGCAAAAAGATTTGAGAGACAACATAGCTTATACCAGGCCCCTCAGAAAGTATTGCGAAAAAAAGTTTTTATATATGGGAGACTGGCCAGTTATAATGTTTTTCGAAAATATGATTATTTATAAGTAAAAATAAGTAAGTTCCAATTTCAAAATTTCCCTCCACATTTTTTGCGAGTTAATTCAAAGTATTGTGTCTCACTGAAATATGGATCTGCGCCGGGAACATTTTAGAGCTATGATTTTATACGATTTCAAGTGTCGCCTGAAACCGGATGAATCGTACGATAGACTTCAAATGGCATTCATGGATGAAGGCCCTTCTAAGGCAACCGTGTATCGTTGGTATAACGAATTCAAGCGCGGTCGACCAACTTTGGGGGATGACGAAAGAAGCGGTCGCCCTTTGACGGCTGTTACCGAAGAAAACGTGCTAGCAGTGAAAAATTTAATCCAAGACAATAGGCGAATTACATATCAGGAGATTCAACACATATTGAAGATTGGATCGGGAAGCGTTCACGAGATTCTACACAGCCATCTTCGCGTGAGGAGGATAGTATCACGCTGGGTGCCGCACAACCTCACCGATGCTCAGAAGCAGGCCCGGGTGGAATGGTGCCGTGATATGCTTAACAAATTTGAAGCAGGCTCGTCTCGGCGTGTTTACGACATCGTTACATGTGATGAGTCCTGGATTTATCAATACGACCCAGAAACCAAGCGCCAGTCGACTGTTTGGGTGTTTCAAAATGAGCCAACGCCTACCAAAGTGAAGCGATCTAGAAGCGGGGGTAAGATTTTGATCGCTAGCTTTTTTAATTTGACTGGCCACTTGGTATCAATTCCCTTACGGGATCAAAGAAGCATTAATGCCAAATGGTATACTACCAAATGTTTGCCAGAAGTTTTCTCTGTTATAAGCAACAAGCGACCAAACACAGGGCTCCGCGGGCTACTGCTCCACCACGACAATGCACCTGCGCACACCGCACTCAAAACGAGGGACTTCCTGGACAGCACGCCAGTCAAACTCCTGGGTCACCCTCCTTACAGCCCTGATCTAGCACCGTGTGACTTCTTTTTATTCCCAAAAATGAAAAATCAGCTCAAAGGGATACAATTTTCGTCGCCGGAAGATGCGCTGGCTGCGTTCGAGCAGGCTGTAAACGAGGTGTCTGCGGCGGACTGGAAAAAGTGTTTTGAAAACTGGTTTAGGCGCATGAATCTTTGTATAGAGGCTGGTGGAAAGTACTTTGAAAAGATTTAATAAAAATATATGTACGTATAGAACATTTTTTTTTAGTTTCGCAAAACTTTCTGAGTGTCCCACGTAACCTATGTTAGTACCTACTTATTAACTACAAGAGACGATGTTGCCGTGATGAGATGCCTCATTATACATCATAGGATTAGGTACATCATGTTCGTAAACACTTTAAAACACTCTCTTATTTTGTACAGAATAGTGTATAGGAAACTGATGCGAAGTGATCATTTGAATTTTCTACCACCCCCCTCAAGAATGAATTACCTAAATCCTTACTTATCTTACCCTTGTGCCTCCCTCAGAAATTAATCCTGGATCTGCCATGCAATCTGGCGAGAAACACACTTTTCTTGCGCACGACAGTAGAAACAATGCCAAGTTTTAACAATAACACATTGTATAGATAATATTAACTATTATCTCAACAGCCATTGAATGACGGTATCGAAGGCCATGTGTTCAGAGACACCACCGCATATGTTCAGCGACAACACGCCGACACCGTGAAGGGAAAGAAGCCTTCTCTCGGCCAGAAGGTAACAATCCTATCTCTGCTCTAATTTATTAAGTAACTAGCTTATGCCCGCGGCTTCACCAGCGTGAGAAGTGTATTGTTATGCAAAGGGAATATTATATCGGGATAAAAAGTAGCCTGTGTTCTGTTCCAGACTATAATCTATATCTGTGCCAAACTTTATCCAGATTCATTCAGCCGTTTGGGCGTGAATGAGTTACAAACTTACATCCATCTATCAAAACTTTTGCATTTATAATACTAGCTGCCGTCCGCGGCGCCGCCCGCCCGCGTTCTATCTTCATAAATTATAACCAGCTTCTGTCAGCGGTTTCGCCCGCGTGATAAGAGTTTTGTTATCCCAAGGCAACTAATATATTATTACCAGGTTGAAAAGTATCCTTTGTGATATTTCAGACTAAAATCTATGTCTGTGCCAAATTTCATCCATATCCGTTCAGCTGTTCTAGCGTGATTGTGTAACAAACATATATCCTCACACACACATCAGTATCCCTTGCTCAGCTGTTGCACTTGTGACAACTAAACGAACCAGGTAGTCCATAGCAGAAGTACCTATTTAATGTATACTACTTATTGCAAGCGGCTTCACCCGGGTGAAGGCACACAAAATGACCCCAAAGTATCCTACTATCTTGATAAAATATAATATATGTGTAATCCACGGCACTGTCTGTGTTCCCTGTGTTCTGTAGGTTTTGCGTGGAAAAGTAATAAACATCCACACGTCCATCCAAACATTCGCATTTATAATACTAGCTGCCGCACGCGGTTTCGCCCGCGTCAGTGTTTTATAATCCCATGTTATTCCTGACTAAAATCTATACCAAACTAGCTGAACCAGCAAACTTTGTTTTGCCATAAAAAGACCAAATATTTATCAACACAACCTAAGACCCTAACCTACCCTACACTACCCTACACTACCTTACACTACCCTACCCTACCCTACCCTACCCTACACTACCCTACACTACCCTACACTACCCTACCCTACCCTACCCTATCTATAAACCTCACGGAGCCCGAGACCTCTCCAACGAATGCAAAACCGTGGAAATCGGTTCGTGCGTTCTGGAGTTATAGCGTCAGGGAGGAAAACCCGACTTATTTTTATATAGTAGATTGTGTTTTATTATCCCAAGGGAAACATTGTACCGGGATGAAAAGTAGCCTATGTGCTATTCCAGATAATCCTCTATCTCTGTGCCAAATCATTCAGAGCCGTTCAGCCGTTCTGACTTGTTTGCATAACAAACATCCATCCATCAAAACTTTCGCATTTATAATATTAGTAAGAAGAATTTAAGGAGCTCGTGGCTAAATAATAACAGCCGCACGGGTCGGTCATCAAGGTTAAGCAACGCTGGAAGAGGTCGGTTCGTTGATGGGTGACCATTTCAACTAACCGAGTTTCCTCCGTGCCTCGGAAAGCACGTTAAGCCGTTGGTCCCAGCTGTCATTTGAAGACTTTTGACAGTCGTTACGAGTAGTCGGAAGCTTTAGATCTGACACCAGCCTAGCCAAGGGGTACCGTGTTACCTAGTTACCGGGTTGTGGAGGTCCGATAGGCAGTCGCTCCATGTAAAACACTGGTACTCAGCTGAATCCGGGTAGACTGGAAGCCGACCCCAATATAGTTGGGAAAAGGCTTGGCAGATTGATTGATTAGGAAGAATTTATTAGTCTAAAGAGTAGGTATTTATTTGTAGTAAATATTAACAGTTTCATTTCATTGTTGTGTGGATAAAAACACCGTATTTTTCCTCAAGCATAGGCTCAAATAATTAATCACAATTAATCGAAATGAATGAAGATAAGAAAAGAAAAAAAAACATTATTGACATATAAAATTGATTTGATCATTAAATGAGGTAACCTACTTTCAAAAGACTTGCTATTAAGTGCACTAATAGGCGTAAGGTGATCTGATGCGAGACACACGGGATCGGTCACTGTTGTGACGCTTGGGGGAGGCCTATTTTGAACAGTGGAAGTCTTCCTGGTGAAGTTATTACGATGATATCGAGGCCAAAAACTTGATGGATGAGTTGGTGCTGATCGGTCACCACTATGACCGGTCCAGTGCGTCTCGCATCCATCGGATTCCCGCAGCCTTAACCAAGTTTTTAGACCACTAAGCGGGAGGTTTTCCAATGCTGCGTCTGCCGGTTCTAGCGCTCGATATCATAATTTCAGTCGAAAGTTGTCCACTGCTAGATATTAGGCCTCCCCATCCGAAATTGACCGGTCCCGTGCGTCTCACATCCAACGGATCTCCTCAACCTTCACCAGCTCATCGGTGCACCTTGCCCCTCGGATCTCGATAAACTTGCTTAAAAATCTCGGCTACTACTATGTAATTTTTCATGAATTATAAAATATGGATGTCCTTTCCACCTCTGCTTACTCAATCGGGGCAACAGGCGTAAAGTCATGTTGCTTACCTTTCTAGGAAAATCTATCCACAACACTGTTATCCTAAACCACAGAAATCGTGTAAAATAAAAGCAATTTATCCTGTTTTTGATTTTCATATACATATTTTTATTGTATTCTAAAAATCCTTCTGAAGTTATGACTCAAACCATGGCAGGAAACGGGATGGCGCTTGTGTAAATTAATCCTTATCATATGAATGAACTCACATCCTGTGTACTTCACAGTAACTAGATGAATCATAATAATATAAATGTTTTGTAAACTCCTGATAACGTAGCAGTTAATTAATTTATTTATGTTGTTCATTTTCCTGGTTTTTTTTATGTAGGTACACACACAAACACTTTACAGAGAAAAAAAGAATACAGATTGGAGAGCATACATTTACTGCTTAACTATATCGTTTGTTCCGTCGTCATCCTACTAAACAGTTCTATGGTAGAACTAATGGGTTTTTTTCTGAATAGTCACCTGAGTGTGACCCAGTCCAGACAGGAATGTGATATTCCAGAATATGAACAAGAATTTCAAATCCATGTGTCTAGTTAGCATTATAGAAAAAACCGGCCAAGTGCGAGTCGGACTCGCGCACGGAGGGTTCCGTACCATTATCGCAAAAAACGGGTCAAAATCACGTTTGTTGTAGGGGAGCCCCACTAAAATATTTATTTTATTCTGTTTTTAGTATTTTTTGTTATAGCGGCAACAGAAATACATCATCTGTGAAAATTTCAACTGTCTAGCTATCACGGTTCATGAGATACAGCCTGCTGACAGACAGACAGACGGACCGCGGAGTCTCAGTAATAGGGTCCCGTTTTTACCCTTTGGGTACGGAACCCTGAAAATGAAATTTTTTCGATGTCACGATTTTTATTCATTGTATGAAAAAAAGATACTTTTCGAGCAAAATTTCATAGAAAACACAGTATAAATTACTTGTTATGAGAAGCGAAGTTTACAAAAAAAAAATGTTGCAACATTTAGTCGAACTGTTAATTTGTTTTTCTGTCACCGCAGTACAGCAACTTTTCGCCTAAAATTCGTCATCTTCTAACAGATTCGTACTCGTCTCCTGTACGTGCTGCTGACCAGGAACACGCCATTCCTCACCATGAGGAGCATCTTTGACGCCACTTACCCTGACCTTAGCACGGAACAGCAGCTGAAGGATGGCCAGATCATCGAAGAGGCACATGTATTGTTTTTTTTTGTTGGCCGACACTGTCGCACTGCTGGGCAAATGCCTCTACCAAATTCTGCCAGGTATTGTTTTCCTGAGCCGCCTCGAACCTGCCTTTGTAGTAGGCGTCTAGGTCGTCTCGCCACTTCTTACTGATGGAAGTACGCACAGCTGGCACCTCGACCTTAGGGATTTGCAGATCACCTAATTATTTAGTGCTCATTTTGAGCTTCACAAATTATTTAGATTTAGATTTTGTGGTCCAAAGATGGAAGGGTGAAGATCACTTAGAGCAAAGCTACCACCAGCTGGGCCTTTTTACGTGGGACACTCAGAAAGTTTTGCGAAACTAAAAAAAATTGTTCTATACGTACATATATTTTTATTAAATCTTTTCAAAGTACTTTCCACCAGCCTCTATACAAAGATTCATGTGCCTAAACCAGTTTTCAAAACACTTTTTCCAGTCCGCCGCAGACACCTCGTTTACAGCCTGCTCGAACGCAGCCAGCGCATCTTCCGGCGACGAAAATTGTATCCCTTTGAGCTGATTTTTTATTTTTGGGAATAAAAAGAAGTCACACGGTGCTAGATCAGGGCTGTAAGGAGGGTGACCCAGGAGTTTGACTGGCGTGCTGTCCAGGAAGTCCCTCGTTTTGAGTGCGGTGTGCGCAGGTGCATTGTCGTGGTGGAGCAGTAGCCCGCGGAGCCCTGTGTTTGGTCGCTTGTTGCTTATAACAGAGAAAACTTCTGGCAAACATTTGGTAGTATACCATTCGGCATTAATGCTTCTTTGATCCCGTAAGGGAATTGATACCAAGTGGCCAGTCAAATTAAAAAAGCTAGCGATCAAAATCTTACCCCCGCTTCTAGATCGCTTCACTTTGGTAGGCGTTGGCTCATTTTGAAACACCCAAACAGTCGACTGGCGCTTGGTTTCTGGGTCGTATTGATAAATCCAGGACTCATCACCTGTAACGATGTCGTAAACACGCCGAGACGAGCCTGCTTCAAATTTGTTAAGCATATCACGGCACCATTCCACCCGGGCCTGCTTCTGAGCATCGGTGAGGTTGTGCGGCACCCAGCGTGATACTATCCTCCTCACGCGAAGATGGCTGTGTAGAATCTCGTGAACGCTTCCCGATCCAATCTTCAATATGTGTTGAATCTCCTGATATGTAATTCGCCTATTGTCTTGGATTAAATTTTTCACTGCTAGCACGTTTTCTTCGGTAACAGCCGTCAAAGGGCGACCGCTTCTTTCGTCATCCCCCAAAGTTGGTCGACCGCGCTTGAATTCGTTATACCAACGATACACGGTTGCCTTGGAAGGGCCTTCATCCATGAATGCCATTTGAAGTCTATCGTACGATTCATCCGGTTTCAGGCGACACTTGAAATCGTATAAAATCATAGCTCTAAAATGTTCCCGGCGCAGATCCATATTTCAGTGAGACACAATACTTTGAATTAACTCGCAAAAAATGTGGAGGGAAATTTTGAAATTGGAACTTACTTATTTTTACTTATAAATAATCATATTTTCGAAAAACATTATAACTGGCCAGTCTCCCATATATAAAAACTTTTTTTCGCAATACTTTCTGAGGGGCCTGGTATGTTTACTAAAATAAAAGAACGAAACTTATTTAATTATTTAGTGCTTTGGACCTCCGTCACTTCTGCCCACAAAGATTCTGCCTGCGACTATTGGTTTAAAAGTTTTTACGATTTCATAATTGAACTTTTGCACATTTTGGCATTTCGAACAACGCCGTCGCTCGCTGATAGAATAACACTTTATCCAGACTCCTGACAAAACTTTTGTTTAACGCACTTGGCACTTTGCGTTGGTTGCAGTGAAAGTGTTTAGAATGGATTTTTGCATAAGTCATGTCTTTGCTTGATACCTATCAGGCTGTATGTCACACTTTCTTCAGTCTTAAATGCGCAATAAATTTAAAAATTGGTGCAAAAAGTACATGGTGTCTACACGATAGCGACTTGCATGCGCATCGTTTTGTGCAAAAATTCGATAGTTTGAAATTTAATGATGCAAGCGTTTGCGCATTTATATTGTACCGTCTTCACGTTGTTTGCTTACAAAATTGACTTGCATTGTACAAGCCATTTGTGCGGTATACTACGTATATACTGTTTTGCCGTCTAAACGCACATTTTTGCTTTTAAAAACAAGAATTTGTGCAAATAAGATTAAGCTTGTAGCCAGACCCTAAAACTTCATGTTCCTTGGTTATAAAAATCTCTGAGTTCTTTACAAACTTATTAGCAAATTCTTTACAGAAAATTTGAGCATAGAATTTGTTTTTCTCCTTTTTCATGTCGCTGGCACGACAGTTATTCGAATTTGTTTGGCTTTACTCTGCCACTTTCACGGCATCATCTGTGGCTGCGCATAGATCACTTGGCTGCATGTATTGGCGCACAGAGGACCGGATAGGAGTTGGAGTAATAGAATGTGCTAATCAATCCCTAAACAGTCTCAAGATTTTTACAAATAATTGTATTTGTTTGAGTCACAGAGCACGAAAACGCCTCCCCTGAGAATTCGAACATGTGTCATTCGGTGTCAGCGATGACGATATTCGAAATGCCAAAATGTAACAGATTGATCACGTGAAATGTCGATAACTTGACAATCCCATACATTTGACATCTTTCCAATCGCTCGTCAATATCACTTATCTAGACCCTCAGGTATCTGTGAGGCGTCTCTGTGAATTGTTGTTTGAAGAAAATCATCGCAAACCTATGAGCCCTTCATACTAGCGTTTGTCAAGCGTAGGCATTCGAAGAACTTATGCGCAGCGCAGATACGGCGTTACGTCTGCAGTTAATTGCAATCTGCGTTAGCGCGGCGCAGATATCACACAATTTCGTTCTCGTTTCGGTATTATATTAACAGCGTCGTGTACCCACGAACGGAAGGGCAGCGTACTCATGTGCCACAGAAGAGACGGCGCAACGGGATGCATGTGTCTCATTTTCGCGGCGTCTGCGCTGCGCAAACGATCATCGAATGCCTACGCTGAAAAACGCTGAAGGGGCCCAAACTTCTGCATTTTATTGTATTACCATTACCAATTACCTGGATTATGGATGGGTGACCATTTTAACATAGCGAGTTTCCTCCGTGCCTCGGAAAGCACGTTAAGCCGTTGGTCCCGGCTGTCATTTGATGATCTTTGACAGTCGTTACGGGTAGTCAGAAGCCAGAAATCTGACACCAGTCTTGCCAAGGGGTATAGTGTTACCCAGTTACTGGGTTGTGGAGGTCAGATAGGCAGATATTCAGCAGTCGCTCCATGTAAAACACTGGTACTCAGCTGAATCCGGTTATACTGGAAGCCGACCCCATCATAATTGGGAAAAAGGCTAGGCAGATGATGATGATGATGATGACCATTACCAATTACCAATCTATTTGAAATTTGACATCACGTACAAATTTTTCACACAGGAAAAATAAAAAACAAGGATTTTCATAACATTATTTATTCCTTCTGAAAATACACACGGAAAAAGAAAGTAACGCCTTTGGAGCACAGTTAAAAACAAACACGGTTTTTATAAAACTATTTATTGATTATTTAGAAAGTCATACAAAAAGTAAAATCTTATAAAAGTAATACAGTAAAATTGATAAAAGAAAATCCATTTGACGTACAGTAAAAAATTCAACACGTTTTTATAATAAATCATTTATTTGTCCTGTGCAGAAACAATCAATAAGTAAAAACTTACAAATGGTAAAAAAACTCTTTTAAAAGAAAATGCCATTCAAGAAAAAAATTACGAGTCCAGTTTTAAAACTACAGGCGGTGTTGTAAAATCGTTTATTTGTTCTTTAAAAACTAACACATAGAAGAACATTAAATCACAAATAAGAAAAAAAAGAACAAAGATTACAATGAAGAAAACAACATGTTCTGAATAGAATCATGCAAATGCTAAAAATGCTAAAACATTAAAATTCTTACATTCTATGAGTTCTGTGACATTGCTATCCTTCTTAGCCGCACTGAAAATGAGTTACTATAATGTAACGAGGCACTTTTTTTGTTACTCTTTTTTTTTTTTTTTTTTTGGCTCGCCCTTTGCTACTACGAGTATCTCACCTGATGGTAAGCGATGGCACTGGGCACACAGTAGTGCTATCCTGCAAAATTCCACCGTAAAAATTTGGTGAAATGAATTTAAAAAAAAGCTATCTATCTATCTTTCTACTATCCTAATTTCGTAACAGACAGAACAGCGCGGCGTTATTTATTCTTCTTTTTTCTTGGTCTTGTACAGGGTTCTTTATTTTTTTTAATTATTTTTTTTTCTCGTCTTGCGAGTCACAATTAAATATTTTTTCTTTCTTTCATCCATATAAAATTGGTCTCCAAATAACGAAATGAATGTTGCGAAATCCTACAATTAGAAGGCACTTGATTGTCTGTTACGTAAGATCCTCGTTGTTGCGTTCTTACTACTAATAACTTAAAAATACACATATAATTCTATGTAACATCAATAAAATAAAAGAAGAAAATATAAGTACTATTTAAAAGGTGTATTACATGTTGGCATCAAAATGCTCTACAACAATGTTTCTTTTTTCTGCTTACCTGGATGATGGAGTTGAAGAGACTCGCTAGTTTTCAGACTACAAGCTAGGAGATCTGTCATGGCTCCATCATCGTCAGTAACTTTGTTCTTCAGCGGCTCGAAAGCAGTCCTTATCTCGTTTGCTTAAACCCTTAACTTCCTTGACAGTATAACTTTGATTTTGACTGTCGCCTTATCTTTGGCATGACCATTGTAACGACTGTTAGGTGTAGTGGTCGTTTTTAATCAATACTTACCTCTACCAGAATTTAGGCCACCGGGAATTGGAGGCCGAACTACTGGCTTTGTCACTTGGGAGGTCATTCTCGTCGTCAGACAATTCAATCGTTGCTGACCCGGAGACTGAAAAATCTTTTGGGGACTCTCTGATGTAGGGGACAGAGGATGTCTTATTAAAAGTCTCCGCGTTAAACGTGGACTTTTTACGCAGAGCCGCAATTTTCTGCTCAATATTTTGTTTCTTTTGGGCCTTAACTTCATCCATCTTTTGTTTCTCAGCTTCAATTTCTTTTATCTTTTCCTCCTCGTCTTTTCGCATAGCTGCAATATCCTTTTCAAATTCTTCTTGACACTTTACTAATGAGTTTTCCAATTCTTTAATATTTTTTTCGATATTGTCTTTCTTAAAGGCCTTAATGTTATTCATTCGTTGAATTTCAGCTTGAATTTCACTTGTCTTCCTAGCCTCGTCTTGCCACATAGTTTCAAGGCTGTTTTTAAATTCTTCTTCGTTAGTAGCTAGTTTCGCTAGCATTGCCTCAATATTTATTTCCATGTTGTTTTTTTTTTGGGCCTTAATTTCATTCATGCTTTGTATTTTAGCTTCAATTACACTTTTTTTCTTTGCTTCTAGTTTGTGCATGGCCTCAATGCTCTTTTCAAATTCCTTTTCATTTGTAGCTAGCTGGGCTTCCAATGCTTCTATACTCCTCCCAGTGCTACCTTTGACCTGAGCTAAAATATCTTTCATGTTTTGTATTTGTGCTTCAATTTCTCTCGTCTTCTCAGCTTTGCGTTGTTGCATTGCGTCAATATTTTCCTGCATGTTATTTTTTGCCTGACCTGCAATTTCCTCAACTTTCTGAATTTCGATTTCAATTTCCCTTTTTTTGTCTTCTTTGTGTTGTTTCATAGTTTGAATATCTTTCTCCAATTGATCTGATTTTATAGCCAAAGATTGTAGCATTGCCTCAATATTTTTCTCTGTATTATATTTCATCTCAGCCATCTGTTGTTCAAATTTAATTTTCTCGCTGGCTTCGCGTTGTTTCATTGCCTCAACATTGTTTTCGAACTCTGCTTTATTAATAGCCAACTGGTTTTGCAAAGTTTCAACCATTTTCTCAATATTAGCTCTCTTATCACCTTCAATTTCCTTCATTTGTTTAATTGCAGATTCAATTTCATTCTTCTTTTCAGCTTCGAATTGTTGCATTGTTTCAAAGTTTTTGTCAAACTCGGCTTTATTAATTGCAAATCTGTTTTCCAATTCTGCAATATTCTTTGCAATCTCGTATTTCTTTTGTGCCTCAATTTCTTTAATATTTTTTATATCAATAGCAATTTCAGCTGTCTTCTCGGCTTCATATTGTTTCATAGCCTCTAAGTTCTTCTCTAATTGTCCTTTATTCATAGCTAAAGAGTTTGGCATTGCCTCCACACAGTTCTCTATTTGATCTGGATCCATAAGTAAGATGTTTTGCAATGCTTCAACATTCTTCTTGATATTTTCTTTCATCTGAGTCTCTGTTTCTTTAATTCTATGAATTTCAGCTTCGATTATATTTGTTTTCTCAGCCTCGTATTGTAGCATTTCTTGAATAGTCTTTTCATGTTCGACTTGAGAAAAAGCCAACGTATCACTCAATGCAGCAATATTATTTTCAATGGTTTCTTTCATCTGAGCTTCAATATTTTTCATGTTGTGAATTTCGGCATCAACTTCACTTTTCTTGCTATTCTCAGTTTGCTGCATTAGCTTAAAGTTCTCTTCAATTTCCTTTTTAAGTTCTGCTAACTTATTTGTCAATGCTTTAATATTGTAATCCATGGCCTTTTTCTTATTTTTCTGAATTTCCTGCATTTTTCCAATAACTTTTTCGATTTTGGCTTTTTTCTCGGCCAAGGTTTTTTTTGTTGCTTGCATGTTTTTGTTAAATTCGCTTCTTTTAGATTCAAAAGTATCTTGCAATGCTTCAATATTATCAACTATTTTGTTTTTAGCCTGGGCTTTCTTCTGTTTGATGCCTTTGATTTCATCTTTAATTTCTTTTTTTTTCTTAGCCTTGAACTTTTCCGTTGCTTCAATACATTTCTCATGTTCGAGCATTTTTTCAGTTAACTTGTTTTGCAAAGCTTCAATTTTTTGGTCCATTTTGGTTTTTAACTGGGTCTCAGTGTCTTGCATCGTTTGAATTTTAGCTTCAAATTCTTTTTTCTTCTCAGCTTCTTGTTGTTCTATGGCCTCAATATTCTTCTGTATAGTGTTTATCTGCTGCGATTGATATTGTTGCATAGATACAATTCTGTCCTCGGCTTCATCTTCATCCGCCTCAAACTTTTTTTTCATTTCGTTAATATTATTTTCAATTTCCTTTATTTTCCGAACCTCATTTTCCTTCACGGTCTGGATTTTCGCCTCAATTTCATATTTCATTGCAGTTTCTTGGCGTTTCATTGCCTTAATATTCTTGTCTATTTGTTCTTTATGGATAGCCAGCGAGCTATGCAAAGCTTGAATATTTGTCTCCAGGTTGATTTTCGCTTTAGTCTCTCTTTCTTTCATACTTTGAATCTCAGCTTCAATTTGACTCTTCTTCTCGGCTTCATACAGTTGCATAGCTCGAATATTTTTTTCGTATTCTTCTTGTCGTTCAGCGAATGTGTTCTGCATAAATTCAATATTTTTTGCCACATCGTTTTCCTTCTGAGCAAGTTCTTCTTCCATTTTTTTTATTTCAGCGTCAATTTCTCTCTTTCTCTCAATTTGTTGTAATTGCATGGCTCGAATCCTTTTTTCTGATTCTTCTTTAGTCATGTTTAAGGTTTTTAACCTTTTTTCGTCGTCTTTTTCCAGTTTTCTTTTCTCCGCTGCCTCGGCATCTTTCATGTGTTGAATTTTCCTATCAAAGTCAGCTAACTTCTCTTGTTCGTTTTTCTGCATAACCTTGTAGTTCATATCCTTTTCCTTTTTAGTATCGGCGGCTTCTTTACGTTTTGCGTCAAGAGTTCTATCCATCTTTGCTTGCATTTTCAACGCTACTTCATTCAACTTTTGAATAACCTGGTCAATTCTAGATATTGTGTGAGCTTCTTCTTCTTTCTTTTTCTGCATATTCCTTTCAAATTGTTCTTTTTTCGAAGCTAGAATCCTTTTCTTTGCTTCAATGGTCTTTTTGATATTTTTTTCCTCCCTAGCCTGTGCGTCGTTAATATTTTCAATTTCGCGGCTGATTCTATCTTTTTCTTCAGCCACGTGTTGCTTTAAGGTTTGAATGTGCTGTTTACATTCCTCTTTGGTCATCTCTAACGCGTTTTCCATTTCCTCAATATTTTTCTCCATTTCAGTTTTCGCCCGTTCTTCCTTTTTTTTCCATTTTTTGGCTTCTTGGTCTATTCCAGCTTTCTTCGAAGCCATCTTTTCATTAATTTCATTTATATTATTTTTAATTTTTTCAATTTCCCTTGCTGTGGAGGCCATCCTCGCTTCAATATTCTTGTCTGCTTGAATACTTCTTCTCTGCATAAATTGCAAAGTTTTCTCTAATGCGTTTTTTTTATTTTCAATCTCCTTCTCTAGTCTTTTTACTCTCGTCTTCAACTGCTCTGTTTGTAACTCTTTCTGAGTTTGCTTGTATTTGGATTTATCAATGATAGCTTTTTTCTTTAAAGCTTCCAATTTCGGACTTTGTCCAATTTTTGGTTTATATTCCCTTTTTTTTACTGGTGTTTTCGTGTCCTGTGAACAAATAAATGTCTTTGTTAGAATATTTAAAGCTTTCAGAGCTCACATACTATGTGCAAGTTCCGTAGAAATTTAATTATTAGAAGTGGGTAAAAGTAGTTTTTTTACGATTTTCTTAATCGTCAATGCACGTCGCTTCACGGAAACGTATTTATTAGAGCACGTCCATTTTGATTGCGCTTTATAAGATTTATGTGACGTCAGGACTATCCTCGTAGTTCGTTAGTGGTGGTATAGATGGCGCTACAGTCCCATGTTACAGAGGGCGAGATAATGATAATTATATGGTATTTAGCAGCACCAGCATAGTGGTAACTGCCCCTGCTTACGTGTCGTGGGTTCAAACCCAGGCAGATGCTTTACTTTGCGTAAATTATTTCATCATCACTGCTCTCAAACGATTAAGGAAAACATCGTGAGGAAACCGGCATGTCCTAGAACCAAACATTCGAACACATGTGACATCCACCAACCCGCATTGGGCCCGCGTGGTGGGCCTGTGTTCCAGCAGTGGGAACACTAAAATGCTGATGAAGTGGTGGTATGGATGCTACGTTTCCATGTAACAGGGGCCGAGATGATGATGATTATATGGTGTTTACAGGTTCTGAAGATAACGGGCCGGTCCATACACTTCCGGCTGGGTGGCGGGTGCTTCGGCACCATGAGTCTGAAGCGAATCCAGGTGGATGAGGACCTGTCTGATGAGGAGGTGGTCGCCAAGTCTTACCCCATAGGTGAGTTCAGAACTAGCTATTGTCTTAGCCAGGGAATACCAGTTTCGTATTGTAAGCTCTCGTTTGACCGCTATCTCACGATGATAAGCGATGATGCGGTCGACGATGGAGCATCCTTATATAAAGTAACGCATTCACTTCATCGCGAATAACATGAGACATTTGTGTACAGGGAGCAAACACAAAGTTCGGGTGCTATGTTACAACCTATCCGACTACGTTTACTCCGTGACCGACCAGCCTGAAGTGGTCTCTGAGAAGTACTTCAACTTGGAACAGCTGAAGAGTGGTGACCTGGTCGACGCTACTGTGAAGAGCGTCGCTGATAACCATGTGCTACTCCATGTGGGAAGAATTTCAGGTGAGAATCATTAGTACACACATAACATCATGTTTGTTTTCTCCGAAGGATTAAGAAAGAAAGAAAGAAAGAAAGAAAAATATTTATTTGTGACCCGCACAGGAGACACGAGAAAATAAGCATACACTTAAACAATAATAAAATAAAAACCCTGTGCGAGACCAAAAAGGCTCCTATCACAGCATGTGCAGCGATATCCAAAAAAGTAATAACGCTGCGCTGATATTCTGATAGGGCCTACTGTTGATGCCACGGACACACTAACGGAAACAGGACTTATATAATAAAATAAAATAGAATAATATGTAAATAACAAACAAAATAGAACGAAACACTGAATGTGGGTCAACGTATGTGTAAGTATAATATATATATACAAACGCGATGCTCAAAGATCTTTTGTCGAAACCGTAGACAACCGACAGAGCGCGCGCAAAGAGTGGTTTAATAAAAAAAAAAAAAAAAAAAAAAAAATACGGAAGAAAATAGAAATCTATGGTCGGCTGTCAAAAGACAAATATTCAAAAAAAATGGTTCAAATAAATATCACTAGATGGCGCGATATGCATCGATTTGATATTGAATTGTGTGTAATATTAACATTTTCTAGAATTGATCATAAAAATTGTACGTTCTTGTTTAATCAACTCTACTAAGCACAAAATTATGGAATATTGAGCTCTTTATTCACAGTTCGAAGATTATTTGAACAGATCGTTTAAAATGAATACCAATAGATGGCGCGGTTTTTTAAATTCTGAGGCCTGCCAATCGATTTTTAAATTTGTATTATAACACATTTTGGTACAATGAAACTGTAAAAACGTGCAAAAATACTATGAATCAAATCGTCACTGTATTTAAATAAAAAATAGTCACGAACAGAGTAAACCCTTTTATTTGCAAGTCGCTGCTAACACCATCTATAGCCGTAGAACTAAACCGAACGCGATTCATGTACTTCTAGTAAATAGTCGTAATAGATTCTACATATTCAATAGGAACAGAGTTTCACAATAGTACATTTCGTGTCGAGCATAAAAAGCAAACAACAAACAAACGAATATAACACGAGCGATGTAGCCAATTTCGAAAGCTACATGCGAGTGTTAAAATAAAGCCTTTTATGCGAGACACGAACGATTCTGATTCTTTTTCCACTACCTGATGAGCTTACTTAATTAAATGCAAATGAGTTCCATCAACAATTTATCAGAAACGATCAGACTAAATACACACAGTCAACGCGTGCGTTTTCAAGAGGTAACAGGTTCAGTATCATTCTGCCAGTTACATAATGATATCAAAACTCCATATAAAAGTCATTTCGTAACTGTTATAATGTAATTTTGTTTTTTTTATTTTTATTTTATAATCTTGTTTCTAAATGTTCATATTTCGAAATTTCTTAGGCAATGTGTTACATAATAGACAGGGTAGTGGAAATAGTTATTTATGCTACAAGTGCGGAAGGTAGGTGATTTCCGATGAGTAGCATTTTTATTCACGAGCGAGCGAAGCGAGTGAGTGGATAAATCGACACAAGTTGGAAATCATCTTTCGTACGTGTATCATACAATATTTTACTATGCATTGTGCGAGGAAATAAACAAAATTAATAAAATGAAATTAATAAAATGGCGGGCTTATTCAAGCGCGTTCAACATATCCACAGATTAACTAATAGTTCCTCGGGCATATCTACTGCGCATGTGCGAATAGCTGTCACATCGTAACGCAATAAGGCACGAGCAAAATATACGTTCTGCCAAACATATTTAATGAAAATTTAAAATTAATTTATTGATCAAAATCTAAATCTAGAGTAATTAAAAACGCCTAAAATAAAGTATTAGTTTTATTTTACCTTTTATATGAATGATAATCTGTACATAACTAATTTTTAAATTTTTCTCAAATAATAAAAACTATGCGTCGGGCTGACGTTGGAGTTAAAAATTAAAAAAGTACAGGAAAGTAAAAAGCACTAGTGAATAAAACTGACACTTGCCGCACAGTTTGGCTGCTTGGAAAACCGCTCTTTTCGAAGACATGCATTGTAAAATATTTTTTCAGCAATATGGGTTTGTGTTACGGAGATCATGTTCAATGAGGAATGAAAGTTTAGCAACTAACTTCATGTTTTGTTTGACAACTCATAAACACCTTTAAATGGTTTAATTTAAATAAATGATTTGAGTTTGAGCAACATTATTTTCGGAAACGTTTTTAAGGAAATAATGTTTTGAAACAGTTCAACATTCTTATATTTTATAACACAGAAATAGGTCAAAACTTGATTAGTTGTACAACCCATTGTTACCACGTATTTATCTTTGAAGGTTACGTATCGCAAGCACACCTGTTCGATTCTGGGATCCTGGTCGACAACAAAAAGTCAACTACTTCGAGAATTCCAAAGAAAAAGTTTAAGGTAAGTACGGATATTAATATAAAAAACTACGTTTGTCTGTCTGTCTGTCTATGTGTGGTTTAGAAAACTCTTAACCAAGTTTCATATACCTTAAATTTAATATTCAAGTACAGGTACAATTAATTGTAATGGCAGCTCGTTTCGAGAGATCATTGTCATTTCGCGAGCCGCTGCACTGTAGCAAATTCTTGGAGTACTGCGCAGCGAAAAGCGAGCTTCGCAATCGTCATTAAGATTAAATCTACTTATAAATTGCTAAGTTTTTGCCAAACCCCATAGAAAAAGCAATTATGTGACTCATGTTTATGAACTTATGTAATCCCCTCTTGTTGCAGGTGGGGCAGGCAGTGAAGGCTCGCGTGTTGGCCGTGGATCCCATCAAGCAGACCCTGTTCCTCACGCTGAAGCCAACGCTGCTGTCTCCAGACCTTCAAGTACTCGACAACTATGAGAAAGCTGTCATCGGGAAGTCTTATACTGGAGTTATTAAGGTATAGTACATACATAATTTTATGTATTCAAATCCTTGATCCAATTGAAGTTATTTACACTCTAAAAAAATATTGTATAGTACCCAGTATTAATCTTTATATTCATGTTAATTTGACTATAGCTACATATTTAAATACTTGATTTTGTAATAATTCCAACTATACTCAACTATATACTCAATAGATTCCTCATTCCATTGCACGTTTTAACTAACTTTTATCAACACTCACAACGACATGTGCCGAATATGAATTCAAAATTGTATGAATAAACTCGTACTTTTTTTAACGTGGATAGGTAAAATAAAAACCTTTATAAATAAAATAAAATAACTTTTTAATTTTATAGCACACTAACTTTTTAATTTATTGGCGCGTAAATTAGCCCGTATAGGTTCATTGACTTAAAAGAAGAAAAATGTAGAAAAATAGTGTCATTGTCTATGGATGCGCGTGCTGCGCAGTCATGCGTAATGAGATTCTAAATTTCCTGCCATACCACACATTTTTTCCGTTTCCACTTTTGTTTTATTTCATGATTTGTATGAGTGAATTTAAAATAGTGTATGCAACGGTATGTAATTAGTTATTAAAACACTCGTGTGATACTATTATCACACCACACTCGTGTTTTAATAACCCTTATTATATGACCGTTGCATAAACTACTATTATTTAATTGTTTTGTTAGGTGGTTAGTTAGTGTGGGTCAAATCTGACTACTGAATTACTCGTAAAACATTTATCACCAACCAACACGTTTGATTTGAATGATAATGCTCGGTATGCTTAGCTTGTTAAGAGTTGAAGCGTTGTTTCTTAATTATTTGTTTTTCTATTTCAGGCCATAAAGGACTACGTATTAGTCACATTTTTCAACAACGTCACAGCTTTCATACCTAAGCAGTTTGTCAGCAAGGAGCCTCTTGAAAACATCGCACAGGCCTTCCACATCGGACAGATTGTAAGTACAGGCCTGTGACAAGGTTCTAAGCATGTTCACAGCTTGACCTTACTGAGAACCTTGTCATATTACCGTCAGCAGTTTGAACAGTTTTGATTGATAATGAACTATATCACTAGTGAAATAGAGTTGAAAATACTTTGCAAGATTGCGTGACATGGTGTTCGAGTATTCTATTTAGAACTTTATTTCATCTGTGATATAGTTAATTTTCAAATGTCTGCTTCGGGGTGACAAGATTCTAAGAAGGTTCACAGCTTGACCTTACTGAGAACCTTGTCATATTACCATCAGCAGCTTCAACAATTTTGATTGATTATGAACTATATCACTAGTGAAATAGAGTTGAAAATAGTTTACAAGAGTGTGTGACATGGTGTTCGAGTATTCTATTTAGAACTTTTTCCATCTGTGATTTAGTTAATTTTCAAATGTCATCTTCGAGGAATATAGACATGATTTTATAATGGTTTGTGTGTTTTCAGGTAACCTGTACGATACTGAGAGTCTATGCTGAGGATAAAAAGATGTCTGGTAGCTTTACAACTCAACCATTCACATCCACTGTGAGTAACTAATCGTATTCTCAAATATTTGTCAAGTATGAGAAACTAGCTTCTGCCTGTGGCGTCGCCCGCGTAAAAAGTGATTTCTCATCCCAAGGGAACACACTACCGGGATAAAAAAAATCCTATGTCCTTTCCAGAGTCTCAAACTATCTCCATACCAAATTTCATATAAATCGGTTCAGCCGTTTAGTTGTGAAAAGGTAACAAACGAACAGACAGAGTTACTTTCGCATTTATGATATTATAGTACAGTATGTAGATGACTAACCGGTCGTGTACCGAAACGATAGAAAAGCTATTGTGTCTCGCGTGGATTCACGTCTTAAACACACGAAAGGTTAATGCCGCCCTCGTCGAATGAGTGCTTCCAAAGCCTATGTATTATTCTGATTTATAAGCTATATGATTGTAAACTTTCATCAAAATCCGTTCAGTAGTTTTTCGCTTAAAGAGTAAGCATTCACTATTTATTATATTAGTAGGGTAAAACAATGTCAGTCTGTCCATCAATTAACTCTCAATAATTCATTAAATATTGTGTTTTACAGGACAAAAAAGAAAAACCCAACAAACGTAAGACAACACAGGACAACGAAGTACCGAATAAAAAAACTAAAACAGAACTCAAAGAGAAGATAAAGAAGCATTTAAAAGAAGAACCCACCGATGAATCCGAAACAGAAGAAAAACTTGACCATGACATTAAAAAAACGAAGAAGAAATCAAAACAGGAACAAACAGACGAAGTTATAGAAGAGCCAGTTAGCAAAAAAGACAAAAAGAAGAAATTAAAACCAAAGACAGAGGAATCAAACACAGAACAAGATGTTAAACCAGTGAAAGACAAGAAAAATAAGAAACGGAAAGCACAAGAAGATACAGAAGAAGAAACCGAAGATATAGATGAAACTTTAGAAACAATCGATCCCCAAGATGCACTACTAATTGATATGGCTGAATGCACAACCCCAAAACATTGCAAGAAAAGGGTAGCATCCCTACTAAAATCCATTAACAACAGATCTAAACGCATAGAGAAGATAAACAGAAAAATAGCCAAGCTAGAAGAAAAAGGTCTGAACTCAGAGACGAAAGTCTTTCACACAGCAATGCAAACAGACAGAGTGATAGTAGAAGAAAGACTCGCTAGGTTAATGGAAGCCTTAGAGATTGCGCAGTCAAAGATGAAAGAGTTCGGGGTAGAGTTTAATAACCAGGAGTATAAGAAGGAGAAGAAGACAGAAGTGAAGAAGACAGAAGAGAAAAAGACAGGCGAGAAGAAGAAAGAAAAGTTGGAAGTTAAGGTGTGTAATAATTTTGCTTTATGATGCGTTACTTATAATTGCCTGCCTCGTAGCAGATGGCGTTCTGTAGTATCTACCTACCTCCATGGGGAAAAAACCTGAATTTATGTAAAGTATAACTATTTTCTTAATATTCCTCGGCAAACTTCGTATTTCGTCAGTAGTCGGCTTCTATCAATTGCCCTTTGCACTTGGTGCAGACAGAACGCTCTCAATCAACTTGGAACTAAATAGGGTTGTTAATACTATTTTAACTTAAAATAATTTATTTTAAAAACTAGCTGACCCTCGCGGCTTCGCTCGCTAACTGGCTACCTACCTACCGCCTACCTACCTACCATACCTACCCTACCCATACCCACTTACCCTACCCACTTACCCTACCCACCAACCCTATACTTACCCTACCCTACCTACCCTACCCTACCTTCCCTACCTACGCTACCCTAACTACCCTACCCTGCCTACCCTACCTTACCTACCCTACCTAGTTACCCTACTCCCCTACCTACCCTACCTACCCAACCCTACCTACCCTACCCTACCTACCCTACCTTACCTACCCTATCTACCCTACCATACTTACCCTACCCACCTACCCTACTTACCCTACCCTACCTACCTACCAATTTGTTAAACTATTTATTTGAATAAAAATTAATACCACAATATGAACGTAAACAACTTTTGTTTCTACCGGCGATCTAACTAAAAATTAGAACATAAAAGCTGCTATAGTGACTTAAAATTAACTATGATAGTTAGATATATTCTCTCGCAGCCTTTTTTGTAGGAAATAATGAGTACTTTAATCATGTAGTACATATATTTTATGTATCATCAATAGTTTTCTCAGCTCTCGCCAAAGAATAAATTATTTAGGCAAAATTTTGCTACTTCGGGTTACATAATTGCAATTTTCATAGGGATTACATTAAAAAAAAATATAGTTTTGTCACTCAGGAATTATGTAGCTTTCTATTGGTGAAAGAATTTTCAAAATCGGTTCATCAGATCTAGAGATTACCCCCTACAACCTCACAAATTTTACGTCTTTATAATATTAGGATGCCTCAGAAATTTAAAACCGCGCCATCTATTGTAATCAATTTTAAATGATCCATTCAAATAATTTATGATATGTGAATTAAGAGCCCAATATTCCTTAATTTTGTGCTTAGGAGAGTAAATTAAACAAGAACATATTTTTTTATGATTGTCTCTAGAAAATCTTAATATTTCACAAAACTCAATAAGAAATCGAAGCTTATCACGCCATCTAGTGGAATTTATTTAAACCAAATTTTCTTTCTTCTCGTTGGGTGCACGGTGGGCCAGGTGAAAATAATTTGTAGCCGGAATAATGTACCTTTCATATTTTCTGACATTTTTATAACTTTTAGACAATATTTTTTTATTTTATATATATTTGTGAAATGTGTATAATTTTATTTCCTTTCTTCCTTTTTACAGGTGGTAGAGAGTTTGGAGCCAGCGTTAGAAGCGCCCAGTGCTCAAGACTTCTGGTCTGGAGCAGTGAACAGCGTGGCGCAGACTGCTCAAGAAGATGAGGAGAGCAGCAGTGAGGATGAGGTCAGTATACTCTTGCTTCTGGTTTTCGAGGTTCCATGCCTCAAAAGGTAAAAAAACCGGCCAAGTGCGAGTCGCACTCGCGCACGAAAGGTTCCGTACCATTATCGCAAAAACGGCAAAAAAACCCCGTTTGCTGTATGGGAGCCCCACTTAAATATTTATTTTATTCTGTTGCTAGTAGCTGTTGTTATAGCGGCAACAGAAACACCTCATCTGTGAAAATTTCAACTGTCTAACTATCACGGTTCATGAGATACAGCCTGGTGACAGACAGACAGACTGACGGACCGCGGAGTCTTAGTAATAGGGTCCCGTTTTTACCCTTTGGGTACGGAACCCTAAAAAGGAACCCTTATAAGATCACTCTCTTGTCCGTCTGTCTGTCTATCTGTCCGTGTGTCACCACTGATTTTTTCAGGAACACGTGGACCTTACAAGTTAAAATTTATACCAGATACTGAGGTCTATAGTCCCTATTAGGTGTATAAAAATCAAAGGTCCTAGTCAACACGATAATAAGGTAAGGGTAAATTTAGAGTTTCGCGAAAACTTGTATGTACCAAAATTTACCTGAACTTTCAACTTTTTTATTTTTCGGAATTTTCCCTTTACTTATATGTAAGACCATATATGTAAGACCATATATGTAAGACCTTGCTTTTAACCAAAATTGACAATTCTAGGTCAACCGGAAGTACCCTATAGGTTTTGGGTCTAAAACCTATATGGTAGTTCCCTTTGACCTAGAATCATGAAATTTGGCAAAAAGTAAGTCTCACTCTTTTTAAGACAGTTTGTTATAAGATATCGTCAATTTAACCTCGTGTTAGGAACTAACTCCGAGTTAAGTTTTTCGGGAAAGTGGGCATATGACAATATCTATCCCGGCACGTAAGTTGCCAAGAGTCGTTAGAAGAAGTCGTCCCAAAGGGTAAAAACGAGACCCTATTACTAAGACTCCGCGGTCCATCTGTATGTCTGTATCTCTTGAACCGTGATAGCTAGGCGGTTGAAATTTTCACAGATGATGTATTTCTGTTACCGCTATAACAACAAATACTAAAAACAGAATAAAATAAATATTTAAGTGGGGCTCCCATACAAGAAACGTGTTTTTTTTGCTGTTTTTGCGATAATGGTACGGAACCCTTCGTGCGTGAGTCCGACTCGCACTTGGCCGGTTTTTTAGGTATCTTTGATAAATGATAAATGATAAATGATTTTATTTCTGTAAGTTGGTTTGTACAAACACTTTTACATGTCGATCATATTTTTTAAAACTAGATGAGGTCGGCGTTTCCTATCTGACTACTCTGAGAAGAAAGGCCGAAACAAACTCAGAGGTCACAGTCTCTTTTAAAGTCTTGACAAAAACTTGGTTATATCATGTGAAGACCATGTAGACATATGTCTGAAATGGTCTTTTGAGGAAAGAACCAGCCAGATTGAGTGGACCTGTCCAGTCAGTGCACGCATTTGTCAATAACCGAGCAGCTCAACTCAGAATTTACGGAGCTCAACGATTCGACGAACAATACCAAAGAAAGGACATTCGGGTAGGCCGCATAAACTACTCAAACTGCCAGACCATGAGTAAAAACTAACTAAGTTATAATAAAAAACAAAAATCCACATAGTCTTCACATTCACAATAATAAAAAAAATAAAAAATATAATACTTTAAAAAGTAAATATTCTTGTCATTGCAAGAAAACAAAAAAAAAATATCAAAATTAAAAACAAAATTCACGGTGCAAAATATAAAAAAAATCAAAATTAATTGGAGCAGCTCAATCCCAAGCCTTTTTGTCCTCAACGTAATCTTTAATAGTATAAAACGCATTCTGACACAACTTACGTTTAATGAATGATTTGAATTTATTAAGACTTAGATCTTGTACGTGGCTTGGAAGCTTATTATAAAAGCGTACACATTGACATCTAAACGAGCCACCTATCTTCTTGAGCCTTGTTGTAGGTACTACAAATTTGTGTTTGTAGTGAAGCGGGGTGCAGGGAACGTTTAGCACCGTTCCAAAAAACGCGCGATTGGTTGGTCAGTTGACACAAGGATCTACTGACCAATCGTGTCGCGTCCTCGTTCCGTTCGCTCTATATGGTGGTTGGTCAGTTCGCGATAATATTCAACATACGTGCCGGGCACTATATCTAATTTACTCTCAACAGGAAACAGACCAGCCAAAGAAGAAACGTAAGAAGTTATCAGTGGCCGAGAAGCTAGCCAAGCTGCGGGAGGAAGAGGAACGAGTGAGGGACATGGAGCGCCGCGCCACAGAGAGTGAGCACCAGCCGCGCTCCAGCGAACAGTTCGAGCGAGCCTTACTGGCCAACCCGAACTGCAGCCAGCTCTGGATCGCTTATATGGCGTTCCACCTTCAGGTAACTGTTCATCTGTAGCATCTATACCGCCCATCATTATCACGAACGAGCCTTACTGGCCAACCCGAACTGCAGCCAGCTCTGGATCGCTTATATGGCGTTCCACCTTCAGGTAACTGTTCATCTGTAGCATCTATACCGCCCATCATTATCACGAACGAGCCTTACTGGCCAACCCGAACTGCAGCCAGCTCTGGATCGCTTATATGGCGTTCCACCTTCAGGTAACTGTTCATCTGTAGCATCTATACCGCCCATCATTATCACGAACGAGCCTTACTGGCCAACCCGAACTGCAGCCAGCTCTGGATCGCTTATATGGCGTTCCACCTCCAGGTAACTGTTCATCTGTAGCATCTATACCGCCCATCATTATCACGAACGAGCCTTACTGGCCAACCCGAACTGCAGCCAGCTCTGGATCGCTTATATGGCGTTCCACCTTCAGGTAACTGTTCATCTGTAGCATCTATACCGCCCATCATTATCACGAACGAGCCTTACTGGCCAACCCGAACTGCAGCCAGCTCTGGATCGCTTATATGGCGTTCCACCTTCAGGTAACTGTTCATCTGTAGCATCTATACCGCCCATCATTATCAGGAACGAGCCTTACTGGCCAACCCGAACTGCAGCCAGCTCTGGATCGCTTATATGGCGTTCCACCTTCAGGTAACTGTTCATCTGTAGCATCGATACCGCCCATCATTATCACGAACGAGCCTTACTGGCCAACCCGAACTGCAGCCAGCTCTGGATCGCTTATATGGCGTTCCACCTTCAGGTAATTCATCAGACGAAAGACGTCCACTGCTGGGAATCCGGTGGATGCTAAACTATTATTCTGTAACGGCATATATACCGCCACACCTTTTAATATTACCACTGCTGGGAGACAGGCCTCCTCTCTATGAGAGGGAATGCGCCTTAATCCACCGCGCAGGCCCAGTGCGGGTTGGTGGACGACAATTTTTGCTTCAAGGACATGCTTGTTTCCTCACATTGTTTTCGAATTGGGTAAACCCATGATGATGTTAAAATAAAATGTTTTATAACTTACTCTCTGTGCTTCCGGCAGGCGACCGAGGTTGACAAAGCGCGCAAAATCGGCAGGAAGGCCCTCACGACCATATCGTTCCACGAAGCACTGGAAAAATTCAACGTATGGGTCGCTATGCTCAGCATCGAGTGCCGCTTCGGTACCAAGGTCAGTCATCTGCAAATAATAAACATCATTCTGTTAATAAAGTATCGTGTAATCACTACTTTTATAAAAGTCCCCGCCGCGTCTGTACTGAGGGTCTAAGGCTAAGCATGCACTGCATATTTTACCCGCGCGAGTTTATTTCGCCAATTCTGCGACTTATGGAATTGTACTACGCACGCAGTTGCGGTAAACAAAAACCGCGCGGTCAAAAAGCCGCAGCACATCTGTTTTATCACAGAATCCACTGCACCGCGGTTTAATTCCGCCCGAATATTTTAATTGTGCCTTAAAAACGGGTGGAAACTAACAAAAATGGCGCGGACTTTTTATTTTTTTCTTCATCAAATAATTGCCATCTTTTTTTTTAAGATAGTTGTGTGAAGAAAAAGTAAAATGTACCTAGATTTAAAATTAACATAGATCTTAAAAAAATATTCGAGTTCCTTACCCATTATTTTTTATACGAAACTACCTTTTGAAACTAGAATCTTCAATTTGCTTTACATGTGAAATTCAAAAGCGCCATTTATGTGTCTTACTTAGAGAAAACAATCTCGACCATATTTTCAATCCCGGGATTTTTGAAGCGTAAACCCGGGATCCCGGGATTAGACTATGTGGTTTCTAATTGGGCTCAAATGAAAATAAACTTGAATAATTAAAAATAAATGTTCTTAATATCTTTGCACATCACAAATCACAATATAATAAGAAAAGAAAAAAGACAAAACAAAAAAACTATACGTTTGAAATAATCAAAAAGACAACACAAAAAAAGTATTTAGAATTTTGAAAACATAATGGCAGAAATATCAAAGCATCCAATGTTTGACTTCCAAGCCTGCTTCGTAGTTTATTGCCAACATAAGCGGCAGCTGAGAATATTGTGCGTGTGTTAAACATTATGACAGTACCTGTGTAGTAGGTACGTATCGTACGACGGCGTATCTAAGGATTGTTTTTTGTCGTTATGTAATAAGTGCTATTAATATGATCTAGGCAAGGTTATTGTCAAGGCGCAATGAACTACGGAATACAAATTAGACATGTTTGTGGCAATCCCGAAAATCCCTAGATTAGTCAAGTACAGTCCCGGGATATTCGGGACCAGAAAACTGTCGGGAGCCCGGGATCCCGATATTGGGGATCTCGGGATTGTATTCTCTAGTCTTACTGAAATAAGTTATTTACTTTGGTTTTAAATCGTCAACACGTTGTATATTTCCATTGATGTATTAAAAAGAGGAAGATACGGGACTGCTCACAGCGCTTGGTCCTACTAATCTAAGTGCATGCCCGTAGCGGGTACTCAGTCGCGCACACGGCACATTGTTGATCACACAGCTCATTAATTCCAGTGTTTGGGATATTCGGGACCAGAAAACTTTCGGGAGCCCGGGATCCCGATATTGGGGATCCCGGGATTGTATTCTCTAGACTTACTGAAATACATAATTTACTTTGGTTTTAAATCGTCAATACGTTGTATATTTCATATTCTTCGTTTGTTGCTTACCGTTTTGTTACAAATATGACGCCTCATACGTGGCTTATCGGTTGCGCCACTTCAACCAACTCTAAACAAGTTTCGACTTGCAAACTGAAACATTAGTCACTTTCAGAAACGCTTCACAAACAGACTCCCATTTCTTTATCAACTAATAGCTTGTACTCGTCAGCGTAACCTAATGCTACGCAGACAATGAGATGCTACTTCGAATAGCCTATGTTTACCGACTTCAAATCAAAGAGAGGTCATCAATTCGACACGTATGTATGTAATATTTTTGGATTTGCCCAATATTCACTTATGTTAATCTAATTGGGCTTCTAAACATTTGTGGCAAATTTCATAAGTGTATATTTATATGTTTGTATGTATAGTATGTTTGTGCACGCATCTCTTCGAAACTACTTATCGGATCATTCTTTTTTATTAGGGTTCCGTACCCAAAGGGTAATAACGGGACCCTACTACTAAGACTCCGCGGTCCGTCTGTCTGTCTGTCACTCCGTGTCGTGTACCGTGTCTGTATCTCATGAACCGTGATAGCTAGACAGTTGAAATTTTCACAGATGATGTATTTCTGTTGCCACTATAACAACAAATACTAAAAACAGAATTAAATGTATAGTTAAGTGGGGCTCCCATATAACTAACGTGATTTTTTTGCCGTTTTTTTCGATAATGGTACGGAACTCTTCGTGCGCGAGTCCTACTCGCACTTGGCCGGTTTTTTGGATTAGGTGCCTCCCAACTTAGAGAATCGTCCAAGTTTCATACAAATCGGTTCAGCAGTTTTCAAGATATGGAACATACAACCGAACTCCTTAGCGACAAACAGCGCGAATGTGTAAATTGCGTTATTACACTAGAAAGGGGATAGGTCATGGAAAGGATATGTGAATTCAACTCATAGCGTGGAGGACATACCCTTTCTAAAATAAATAAATAACATGTGTCACACTCTTTCATGGAGTTGTTCCCTTTGCCCTTCCGAACTCACTTACACAATTTCTGCTGATCTTATTACGAATATTCTTTCACAGATATTACTATCAGACATTAACGCTGCGCATTACAGCTACGTTTTTTATCTCGGCAATATGTTCGGTTCATATGACAAGACAGGCCGCGGGAAAAGCTAGTTTGTGAATAAAGCTGTTCAACTTGTATGTTATTAATTAGTTATTAGAATAATCATAATAATGTTGAAAGGAAATAAATTTATGAAATTAAATGATCAATATTTTTTTAACGTCTGGTCAGTGTTTTGGAAACTCAAAAATATTAAGAGGAAATACGGGCGGAGAGACTTTTGAAAAATAGGTATTTGAAAAAACTATCGCTGTCGCTCTGCGAACTGCGAGCGCGTGGCGTCCGGCCGCCCTATCAATGTGTGTGTAAGTTGACAGTGTGTGCGTGCCTCCGAAACGCTCCCGGCCGCGGCTCGCGCATTTCTTGTAATCGCCCCAGTCACTCGTTACTTTTGTTGTTGTGGATTGTGGACAGATATCCAACAATATCTGTTATTCTTAACAGCAAACGCAGAAAATCTTTTTTTGGACGTGACTAATAATACTGTAGAGCAATTTAATAATCTAATTGCTAAATTTATTGGCGGAAAAAGAATTAACTTTGCAGAAAGTGGCTCATATCACATCAAACAAGATGTTATGGAGTAGTAACTTTTGGAATAGCGAAAGGCTATTCATGCACGCATTCAAAAAAAAATACAGGGCTGCAGTCCGGGCCAATATACAAAAAAAATATAGAACAAAAGCAGCGTTGGAAAAAAAATCACAGAGATTTACCGAAAAAGGAAACTGACGTATCCCAAAGACGGAACGAGCAAAATAAAAAGAACTAAATAACCTGTTAAAACTACGGTCGCTTAGAGTTGGAAGAAGATATGCCTTTGGATTTATTTATATTAAAAGAAAAATAAATTTCTTGTAAGATTGCTCTCAACTAAGGATGTCCAAAGAAAAATAGTGGGGCCCAAAGCGATAATAGCTTATGGGAAATTGAAAGACTAAAGAGGCTTACGGCATCGAATTTTGGGCGAATATGTAAGATGCGACCGAAAACATCGGTTCGCAAAATATGAGAAACGTTATTATATAACAAATTTAAAGGAACCGTGGCTACCAATTATGGCAAGGAAAAGGAATCTGAAGCGATCGATCAATTTATCAAGCACACGGGCCTACAGGTTTTAGAGTGTGGAATGTTTATCGATGAAAACAAAGCCTTTTTAGCGGCAAGCCCGGATGGTCTGGTAGGTGAAGACTCGATAATAGAGGTAAACTGTCCTTATAAAATTGCAAGTATGTCACCTGAAGACGGAATTCTTCAAAAATAAATGGATTTAGAGCTGTTTTCAAGGGTCATCACTAATCGTCTCCGTAGACCACACACATACGCTGCGGCAGGTTATACAGAAGACCGAAGAGTACAACCTGCCTCTCTGTTTAGCGTTTGTGGAATACGAGAAAGCCTTCGATTCGATCGACACTTGGGCTGTACTGCAGTCTCTCCAACGGTACCAAATTGACTACCGGTACATTGAAGTGTTGAAATGTTTGTATAAAAACGCTACCATGTCAGTTCGACTTCAGGATCAGACCTCGGAACCCGTCCTTATGCAGCGAGGTGTGAGACAGGGAGACGTAATATCTCCAAAACTGTTCACCGCTGCACTGGAGGATGTCTTCAGGGTTCTGGACTGGAAAGGGCTAGGCATAAATGTCAATGGCGAATACATCACTCACCTTCGGTTTGCCGACGATATAGTGGTCATGGCTGAGACTATGGAGGACCTCAGTACAATGCTCGATGACCTCAGTAGAGCTTCCTAAAGAGTGGGACTTGGGATGAACATGCACAAAACCAAGGTGATGTTTAATGTCCATGTTACACTCACTCCAATCAAGGTCGGATACTCTACACTCGAAGTTGTAGGTGACTATGTCTACCTGGGACAAACGATCCAGTTGGGTAGGGCCAACTTCGAGAAAGAGGTCAACCGTCGAATCCGACTTGGCTGGGCAGTGTTCGGGAAGTTGCGGTATCTTCTTATCATCAACTTACCACAGTGTCTCAAGACGAAAGTCTATGACCAGTGTGTGTTGCCAGACATATGGCTCTGAGACATGGTCGCTTACTATGGGCCTCACCAGAAAGCTTACAGTCACCCAAAGGGCAATGGAGAGGGCTATGCATGAAGTTTCCTTGCGTGGTCGAATCAGAAATGTAGAAATCCGCAAGAGAACCAGGGTTACCGACATTCCCCGAGTAATAGAATTTGGCAAGCCCGAGAATTGCCAAACTTAAGTGGCAGTGGGCAGGGCACATTGCTCACAGAACGGATGGCCAATGGGGCAGAAAGGATCTGGAGTGGCGACCGCGAAACGGAAGACGTTGCATTGGAATGCCTCCCACCAGGTGGACCGATGACTTAGTGAAGGTTCCGGGAATCCGCTGGATGCGAGACGCACGGGACCTATCAATGTGGTGACCCTCGGGGGAGGCCTATGTCCAGCAGTGGCTGATATGATGACGATGATGATGATGAAATAGATTTATGTATGTTTAAAGGCAAAATGTTACAATAAAAACAGAATCACAATTACTTCTACCAAGTACAAGGCAAACTACACATAACTCGTCGAGATTTCTGTTATTTTATTTTATGGAGGCCTAAAAGCTTTATTTTTCAAAATATTAAGAGGTATGATGCATTATGGCATAAAAATGGAACCATTATTAGAAAAGTTCGATAGATTTGATTTGATTTGAAAAGTTCCACCACATTAGTGGCAAGCCTAAGGCATTAGCCTTTTACCAGAAATCATTGACGGTTGGATACCAAAGAATAAACCAGTGAGAGAAAGCACGTCGTCATAATCTGCATAGCCTTTTCCCATCTACGTTAGAGTCGGATGCAGCTGAATACCAGTATTTTGATGGATCGACTGCCTATCTGACCTCCACAACCAGTTACTGGGTAATATGCAACCTCTTGGTAACGGGTCAGTTTTTAGGGCTGTCAAAGCCGAAAATAACAGCCGGGACCAACGGCTTACCGTGCTTGGCGAGACACGGACGGGTCTTGGTATGTAAAGATGGTCACCCATCCACGGACCAACCACGGCAAGCAAAGCTTAACCTGATCGATTGACCCGTGCGGCTGACGTTGAAATAAGTTTAATTTCACTGATGTACCTAGTAGGCGATCTAGAGATTCCGATAGGTAATTTACTGTTTTGTATTGAAAACTTTTTGTAATAAACATTTATAGACATGCACTTTATTTTATTTTGTATCCAATACTTTTTAATACTTCTATTTGTATTTCTCACGAACAGCACATGTAAACAATATAAATGTGTTTATCGATAACTGTTTACAACACTAGTATATCGATATTATTTTCAACTACTACGCATCACCTTTCCGTCTGTGTACGTATTATGCAGACCCCTTGCGTCTCACCCCGCCCACAAATTCGTGCGATAAGGACAACTGCAGATTCGACAAATTTTCTTAAGTAAAAAGTCATAATTCGAGGTTTGGCTCTCGTCTGTTTTCTCCTCCAATATTGGACCGATTTAGAAGAAATTTTTGATAAACTGAATAAGAAGGATATTTACTATGTCCCTATGTTTTCCTTTTTTCATTAATAGTTGTCAAATTTGTACACTAAGGCTCTGAAGACAGCGACTCAATACAGACAATTTTGAGCATTTTGAGAGGGTTCTAGTTCTTATACGGATAATATATCACCAAAAAGGAAAACATAGGGACATAGAAGAAGTTGATATTTATTTTACTGTAAAAAATCATTGCTTTAAGTTCATAAACCAGAGAGAAAACAGACGAGAGTTTTTGTATGGACAAAAGGCCACCCCCGTTTCCTCTTAAGGTGGTACCCCGAGAAAACGCAGCGCTAACCGTTTTTCGTGCTGTTTTTAGGAGCTATCTATTCGTTATTTAAAAATAAATATCAACTAATAAAAATAAATCAAATTTCTACAAATTATTGATTCTAAAATGGTCGTATACTTTTTTTTTTTAAAGATATGGTATGTTTCACTAATCTCCTTCCAAACAAAACTATAAAAATGAGAAATAATTATTGATAGCATGCATCTCCTCGTAAAGTGTTCATTAATTATTTTTTTGTACTAACACTAATGGATAGACAATTTTATAACGAACATTTTCGTCGTATTTTTTTTTTTCAAAAGACTAAAATTCGATTTTATAAAGATTTTATTCTAAAATCTGGGCGTATTCACTACTGTAATTCATGCGCCACCAGTGCCGCTAGGCCATTAGGATTGCTCATATCTCATGCTGATTTTTTGGTCAGGATATCGCCTTAAATCCTAGCTGCTCCACCTCTCGACCGTTCGACTCCACCCGCGTTGGTTTAGTAATTCCTCTAAAATCTTCATAAAGTATACCCTATGTGTTAATCTGATGCATAAGATCTATTACTGTAAAGTTTCATAAAAATCCGTTTAGTAGCTTTTACATGACAGAGTAACAAACTACCATACACACAAAAATTCGCTTTTATAATATAGGATGTCTTCAAATATTTCTCAAGCAAAAAGAAAATTTCATTTGGCAAAAAGTAAAATAACTTAATTGGGTTCTAAAATTACTAAGTAATTGAAATAAAGCAAAAAAATATATTTTATTTGTGAGTTGCACAGGAAACACAACAAAACCGGCCAAGTGCGAGTCGGACTCGCGCACGAAGGGTACTTGGTAAGTTGCGGTTTACGATTTATGACGTATTAAAAAAAAACTACTTACTAGATCTCGTTCAAACCAATTTTCGGTGGTAGTTTACATGGTAATGTACATCATATATTTTTTTTAGTTTTATCATTCTCTTATTTTAGAAGTTACAGGCGGGGGGACACACATTTTACCACTTTGGAAGTGTCTCTCGCACAAACTATTCAGTTTAGAAAAAAAATATATTAGAAACCTCTATATCATTTTTGAAGACCTATCCATAGATACCCCACACGTATGGGTTTGAAAGAAAAAAATAAATTTGTTTCAGTTTCAAGTATCGGGACCCCCAAAATTTATTGTTTTTTTCTATTTTTGAGTGAAAATCTTAATGCGGTTCACAGAATACATCTACTTATCAAGTTTCAACAGCATAGTTCTTATAGTTTTGGAAAAAACTGGCTGTGACATACGGACGGACGGACAGACAGACAGACAGACATGACGAATCTATAAGGGTTCCGTTTTTTGCCATTTGGCTACGAAACCCTAAAAAGAACCCCGTACAAGACCAAAAAGGCACGGTAACTTACGTTGTTTGCGAGTTTTATGGTAGTCAGTAAATCTAAATAATGGTATCATTCGGTCTCACATTTTACCCGACTAGTGACTACTAACAAAGAGAAGTTATGTTTTCCACTGCGCAGTTGATCAACAATGTGCCTACATTATTTTTGGGACGGTTGACCACGCCCTCCTATCGAAAGATGTTGTTTTCAAACTAAAATGCAGCTTATTTTGTGTTCTTTAAGTTTATTTTTCATTGGTATTATGTATTGCCCGGTTTGTGAAACATAACACTGTCCCAAAGACTATATTCTCTATGCAGTATGCTAACATACCAATTAACAATATGGTATTTAAAAAAATGTAAAGGTCAATTCATTTAATTACTTATTATTATTATTTTATTTTTTAAACCAGGGAATTTCTTGCCGGCTCTTGTCTATAATTAAAGGATAAATTTAAAACTTGCACCTTCTGACTTTTTATAAGTGCCCAGCACATGCAGTATATTTTTTTTGTTTAACCGAGTTTTATTTCCAGCCAAAGGTACATGGAAGGAAAAAAAAAACAATGAAAAAGAGTTAATTTGCGCCATGTACGACGCATACATCGTAAAAAACGTCACAAAAATCACGTTTGTTGTATGGGAGCCCCCCTTAAATATTTATTTTATTTTGTTTTTAGTATTTGTTGTTGTAGCGGCAACAGATATACATCACCTGTGAAAATTTCAACTGTCTAGCTATCACGGTTCATGAGATACAGCCTGGCGACAGACAGACAGAAAGACAGACAGACAGACGGACCGCAGAGTCTCAGTAATAGGGTCCCGTTTTTACCCTTTGGGTACGGAACCCTAAAAACGAAAATCAAAAAAAAAGAAAATTTAAAATGAAAGATAGTAACAGTATTAATTAGTGACTTATATTTATCTTGTAAATGTAAAAGATAAGACAATGTAGTCTCAGTTTACGTAAATTTTCTGTAATCTTTATAAACATATCTTGCAAAAAGATAACTTTAAAAATAGCCTAATGGTAATTCGATATTGCCAACATGCATAGTATATTAGTTTATTAAAATGCATGTCCTTTTTCACGAAACTAAATAAGGTACGTGTTTGGCTTCTTAGTTTTGTTTTTTATTGACAGACCCGCGTTTGACCACTACATCACCTTGTTATTGTTTCTAACCACTCATTAACTCAAATAAAAAAGCTGCACTATTAATACTTAATACAAACCACGCGGTATATAAAAAACTACAAGTTTGAAATCTAAAAATAGCCATCAGCGTCGACGGTCAGACGACTGCACAATTACACAACAAAGTCAAATTATTATTCACCTTTTAGTCAACTTCGTCGTAAGTTTTCATTCGAAAACGTTTAAATGTTAAAAAAGTTTAGGCACAACACACTAGTCAAAGCACCTTGAAGTGTCACTTCACTTTAGTAGATAACATATGATCACACAAAAAAGTTAGGTTATAAAACAAAGCTGGCGCCTGTTCGCCGCGCTAGCTGATTGCAAACTAAAGTTCGCCTGCAGTCTGAGTTAGTCCTCACTCCTCATATTGATTCGTTCGTACGCCGCGCGCCGGCCGGCACTCCCGCTGCAAATATATAACCTATAGGTACTCTACCAATCGTACATAAGTCTACATGCACGTACCTACTTGTATTATTCCTACATTCTGAATGAGTGGGTATCAAATGTTACTGCGTAGTTCTTATCAGACCCTTATCGCTTGAGAGTTGTTCAGGATTTATATGCGTCTGATTTTATTATAATAGATACATAAGCTCACGACTTTTAGCCGTAGGGGTAGGCAGAAACGACAGAACGCCACCTGCTACGATCCTTTCATATTTTATTTGCATCGCTTACGTTCATGCTCTGGTTATACATGCACGCCCACGCAGCGCCAGTTGCGAGTGTACATGACCTTTCAAGGGCACCAGTTCTGTGCTTTTAGGAGACATAATTTGTCGAATAAGGCAGGCAGGTACCTGCACAGTTCCATTTAAGCTGGCCAGCCTTTTGATCCACGTCAAGAAAAGCTACAATCATTTCGAATAATCTCGAGTCATTTCGAATAATCTGGCATAACTTCGAATATTCTCGAATAACATCGAACAAATCTCGAATAACCTTGAGTAGTCTCAAATACATACAACAACCCGGCTCAAAGCGAACTAAAGAGATGTAAACATGGAGAAAATCATGCTGTGCAGTCGGAGGATACATAGCTGGCTGACCAAAACCATATGTATCCTCCGACTGCACGGCATATATTTTTTTATTTATAACTTTTTTGTTGTTATTTTTTTACGTATTACTCTTAAAAATTTAAGTGGTATACATTATTGTAATCACCTCTAAAACTCTTCATTTAGATACGCCACAAGATGGGTATGCGAGAACAAAAAAAATTAGACCCCTACAATATGGCGCCCTAAATCCGTCGTTTTTGTTTTTTTTTAACGTCGCCTATCCAAGACCGCTTTGGCGGTCAAGACGTATCTAACGATATCTGTCTAGTGGTTTGCAAGATATGAGGTAATAAAGAATATTACAAACATACAAGATACGCACGAAAAACATAACCCTTTCCTTGCAGTCGGGTAAAAATGTAGGCCTATTTCCCATAGGGGTAGGCAGAAACTTCAGAACGCCACCTGCTACGATCCTTACATACTCCTTTTGCTTCGTCTACGTTTAAACTCTGCTCAAACACGCACGCGCGAATGCGCACAAAACTCATAACCAGGTATTTACAAGGCAGACGTATAGTTCGATTCAAATTTAATGACAGCTCGGAACACGAACCTAGTTGCTGCACAGCACGCAAATTGATAAGACATTGGCGGCGAGGGGTGGAATACTTTGCAGCGAAAATAGAACTTTAGAACCACCATTAGGTTTGAATCGAACTATACGTCTGTTTTGTAAATACCTTTTATAAGGCACATTTTATATTGCCATGGAATGTAAGCGAATTTTGCAACGAAATAGTACATAGAATAATGAACTTTCTGTTAATTGTGTAAAGTACAAACTAAATACGAGCCAGTAGCTACGAATTTTCGAGAATTCTGCGGAGGACGCGCGACCTCTATTTTGGCTCGTATTTAGTTTGTACGTTACACAGTTGGCATATAGTTCATTATGCTATGTACGATTTCGTCCGCTTCCATTCCATTCCGCGGATATGTAAATTGATCTTTAGTCGCCTTTCATTCATCCTCTAGACATGACCAAACCACCGAAACATACTTTTGAGCTACAATAATATTAATATCTTCTTTTAAATGACACTTATTAAATTTTTCCTCAATCAGCCTGCCTAGCCTTTTACCAATTGTATTGGGGTCGACTTCCAATCTAACCGTATTCAGCTGGATACAAGTTTTTTTACATGAAGCGACTGCCTATCTGACTGCCACAACCTAATAACTGGGTATCACGATACCCCTTGGCAAGACTGGTGTCAGAGTTCAAGCTTCTGACTACCCGTAACGACCTTCAAAGATCTGTAAAGCAACAGTTTAAGGCTTAGCACGCATTGCGATTTTTATTCGCGCGATATTTTTCCTCCCATTCTGCGGCCTATAGAATTGTATGAAGCAATACTACAAAAATTCGCGAACAAAAATCGCAATGCATGCTAAGCCGTATGTCAACAATGGTTACCCATCCTCGTACCGACCTCGGCAAGGGTAGCTTAACCCGTGCCGCTGTTATTATTTAGCCACATTTTTCCTCAATTTTAATTCAAAGTTCAACACATAAATTAAGGATCTGTGCGTCAGTTTCTGCCTACCACCATATGAAAAACGCTTGAGTCTATGTGTGTTGTATTCCTGTAACTAAACAATGCGCTCTTCCTTTACGGATAGTTATTGAATAAACAAATGAGACTATCAGGTGACTCCTTTCTTAGGTTTTCCTTCACCATGAGTCAATCTCATATTTATCTGTTTAGAAATACGTGATTTTGGTCAGGTTTCGAATATGGGATTCTATCTATAACTAGGTAAGTACCTATAGGTACTAGATACTTACTCATATTTTAATTGCGAAATTATGGGCATTGCTCATCATTGAAATTTTACTTGTCGCAAGATAAATGTGTCGGGGTTTTTTTTTTTTTGAAATTTTACTTGTAAATTTAGTAGATAAACAAGTAAAGATCTAGCATACCTACGTCGGTCTATGACGTTCAAAACAAAATACCAAATATTATTTATAATTTATTTAAATAGAGCATAACTATCCTTGTTGAGATCTTGAAACTACATTGATTTCGTATTACTTGTGTTAACTAATTCATATAACTATTATATTCAAAATTAGTTGGTTTAAATACCTAAATAATAGTATGAATGGTGTTATTGAAATGCTGAACTAAAAACTTCATGACGACACGTTTGGAGCAGTGGTTGAGCGATCGGCTGCTGTGCTGCTTGTAGCGCTCGTGGGTTCTATTCCCGCCATGTCTGGTTGTTTGTTTGTTGTGAGTTTAAAAAGGTATTTTCTTGTTAATCCGGTTTATGGTTCCTATTGCACTGACTTCCTATGTATTGGCAAGCATTACTTATAAAAGTTATAACTATTATTTTCATACAATCCTGAAACATCATGAAGAAGTAGATCGTAGAGGTTGTTTTCAAAAGCACAACATGCCGAGGTTATGTTATGAACAAATGACACGTATTTTTCTGTTTACAAACTTGATATGATAAAATAAATGTCCGAAGTGACAAAATAAAAATCAGATACACAAAGTTGAGAATGTCACGGTTGGCGCAGTTGTTGAGCGATCGGCTGCTACGCTGCGTGTCGCGGGTTCGATTCCCTCACGGAATTAATATTTGTCCAGTTATTGTACCGGTCTGGTCGTTTGTGTATGTGAGTTTAACGTTTGTACTTAAATGCACCCACGATACAGGAGAAATTCCTAGTGTGGGGCAACATTTGTATAAATCACAAAAATTCTCTGTTTGCAAACACGCTTCGAAAATAAATAGCCAAAGTTTCAGTCAAAATAAAAATCAGATTCACAAAGTTGAGAATATAAAAACTGGGACTAACCTCTGGCATATTTCCCTTATATCCGAACCAACTCACAAAAAAACAATCACAGGAATAACTTTTTAATTTGATTACTGATTACGTATGTTGTTCAATCAAAGACGCAAACTACACTAGGCGTAAACTGTGCCGGCGGCCGACGGGCTCGCGTTTTTAACCGGCTTCATTTTTAGGTATACACCAACGTCACATGATTTAAATAGATACCTACGGCATCCAATCATTCGGGCACGTGTACACTTGAATAACAAAGTAACATCGGGATTCCCAGAAACTTATATTTGTTTAGATCTTCGATAGACCTATCCAGTTCAAACGAGTATGAACTGGTTAGAACTTGTATTTGTTTCTAGGTCTTTGATAGACCGAACCAGTTCTTACGAGTATGGACTGGTTAGAACTTGTTTGTTTAGATCTTCGATAGGCCTCACCAGTTCTTACGAACATTTTTTTATGTTGCCCACACTAGGAATTTCTTCCTGTATCGTTGGGCGTTTAGAGGAGCTCGTGGCTAAACAATAACAGCCGCACGGGTCGATCTTCAAGGTTAAGCAACGCTTGCCGAGGTCGGTCCATGGATTGGTGACCATTTCAACATACCGAGTTTCCTCCGTGCCTCGGCAAGATCTTTGACAGTCGTTACGGGTAGTCAGAAGCCTGAGATCATGACACCAGTCTTGCCAAGGGGTATTGTGTTGCCCAGTTACTGGGTTGTGGAGGTCAGATAGGCAGTCGCTCCATGTAAAACACTGGTACTCAGCTGAATCCGGTAAGACTGGAAACCGAACCCAACAATAATTGGGAAAAAGGCTAGGCAGATGATGATCGTGGGTGCGTTTACACACATTTAAACTCACATACTTACACAAAACACCCAGATCCGGCACAACTATCTGTAGGCCGTACAAATATTTTTTTCCGTGCGGAAATCGAACCCGCGACACGCAGCGCTGCAGTCGATCGCTTAACCATTACGCCAACCGGTGAACTGGTCAGAGTAGAACTTTTATTAGATCAGGTCTTCGATAGGCCTAACAAGTTCTTACAAGTATGAACTGGTTAGTTTAGGTGGCGAAATAGATGACAGATACTTACGGTATCCAATCTTTAGGCCTTCGGGTTACTTGATAAACAACTCACACGAGTGCCGTAGAATAACAAAGTGATTTCGGGATTCTTAAAACTGGTAATTGTTTAGGTAATAGTGAAATACATAAGTAGATGAAAAAATATTGTGCAATTTGTTTTTAAAGTCGTATTATTTGTGCCTCTACACACAAGGATGTAAACATAACATAACATCACGCCTATTCCCGTGAGGGTCAGGCAGAGGAGCAGCTACAGCACACCCACGTTTCACCAGTTATGTTTAAGTCACATGTAATAGCTCCCCTATTGCCATCAAACGGGCAAAAAGCCGGACTCCGGGATACTATTATGAAATTTCAGATGGAAACACTTAACAATACAAGGGTGTGCGTGCTTAAATGACGAGCTTTTCCCCGTGGTTTCACTCATGTCCTATCTTGCAGGAATATAGCGGGCTTTCTGTCAGTGAATTTTCATACAAATATCACCTTCCTAATTACAGTCATTTTTAATTTTTACTGATACATAAAAAATCAAGCAATCAATTTGACCTCTTTAAAATATATTTATGTGGTTTAGATAAGAAATTACAATCAGTTTCTGTGTGATTTACGAGCTCATTAAAATCCCTGTTTTGTCGTTCAATTACGCGATTACGTCATTCGTTCCTGCATCGCTCACTCTGTTCCATACTGTGACCTTGGTAGAGATTATTGACCGGTTTTTAGCGGGCCTTCCCGAAATCATAGACAACACTCTTTTATTCGGAGACATAGAGTGTTTGTGTGTAGTTCGTCTATCTATTTATAAATTTATGGTTGTTCTTATGCTTGCAAAATAATAAATCAAGTTTTTTAACCTTTGTTTTTAAATTCCTTATCTCCGTGAGCTCATTCTTGAGATGTGTCACGTTTTAGACTATATAGCCAATAGTCTGATGAGAGGAAAACACTTTTTATTACAACCCAACAATGATATTCAAATAAACAGATACGTTATACACTCACAAAACAATTGAAAAAAGTGTTCCGCGCAGCAGCGCGGCAGCGGCAGCACACATACACACTTTTCATTCATCTGACATTTCACTACAATGTCGAAAGGGATGGCTTGATAAAACAAACAAGAAAAAAAGAGACAGCTAGTGTTTGTCACTTGCGTGTGAATGTAAACAAACATTATTCTGACAACCAATGTTTTTTCTTTTTGTAACCTCCAAATATCAGAAAATTAGGAAAAAAAAATGAAATAAATTAGTAAATTGAGGTGTATTGCGTATTTACATATGGTATGAGATCCCTTCTGTTTTATGTAATTTGGTATTATAATTGGTACACTTTCTAAATACACACGATGGCATTTTTTTAATTTTGTTTTTTTTTCAACAAAGCGTATCGCTCTTCGCCATGCGTGACATAAACTAAAGACTAAATCATACAATTGTCTACTATTCGAGTCTTCACAATGCGCGCGCTTATAACATATCTGTTTATTTGAATATCATTGCAACCCAAACAATGTTTTCGATTATCTTGTATCCAAACTGCTGCTAACAAAAACATTTGCGGTTTTCCTCAAGAATACACACACGTAACACTTAACATCGTGGTCAATATTCACTTCTCAACTTTTTCTTTTGTCTCAAATCAATTTCACGGATTGGAACCTTGCAAAGCTTCAAGCTAACATATGAAAAAGTTAGGAAAATTACTATTTAGACGAGTCATTAAGTTTAACGGACGATATAAAGTAAGACGTGCACTTTGCTCGCTAGCGAACAGCATTGACTAAAACGTGAATGCAAAAATTTTGGTCGAATTTTACTCGGCAATCTTCGATAGGAAACCTGCCCGGCGAGCATGGCAAACCCAAGACGTTTGTGACAAGACATGATAAAATTTGTCCATGTCTTACAATTTGTCATTTATGCTAGCACGGGTCAACCATGTGACATATTTTAAAGGCGCGACATGCCTTTTTTGTTGCTTCCCGGCGAGCACGGCCTACTGTACCATGGCTTGAGTCACACATTTCATCGCAATTTGGGCGATAAAGTCATTTTGTCTTAAATACTAGTACCGGCGGCGTGAGAAAATTTCGTGACGTTTATTTGGGACTCATCGGGTCTTAATTGCTAATACGGGCGCACCCATTTTGTCACAAATGTCACATGTTGACAGATGATTGAGAAAAATGTATCACTTTCGTTCGGAGGTGGTGATAAAATTGTACAGTTGAAAAAAATAATATTTTCCTTCTAATTACTGCACCAAATGGCAATAAAATTTATTTTGTGTGTGGTGATCAATGCTTATTAATTAATTGAAATGTTACAGGATCTACAATTAATTTTATATTATTCTTATTTTTAATTTTAATTTTTATTATTATTATTTTCTTTTATACCATATTCTTCTTACTTTCTTTATTTTTAAATGTTTCTTAAATAAAATCCCCAAAAAACATTTAAAATATAAAAAATAGGGGCCTACCGGTATTGGTCCAAGCTATTATATTTTTTAGTAAATATTTCTAACAAACACTTAATATGTTATCAAAAACAAAGAAAAATAAAGTGTGCATAAGTCTATGGTCGTGGGTCAAATATTAATTTATCCCCAACAAAATTAAAAAGTTGTTTGGCTGTATGAACGGCATACTTTTTTACGTATTATTTTATTTGGTCGTCTATTCAAATTATGTCGCACTATGAAGTCAACAACAAGAAAAGCAAGTCGCGACTGCACACTATGTCACATGGTTGTCCCGTGCTAGCATTTAAGACAAATTGTAAGACATGACATATTCTATCATAACTTGTCATGACCGGAGTTCAAGTCGAAAACCAAGCAATGTAAAAAAAAAAAAACTTTTAATTCATGTTGGGATGCTACTAACATGGGGGTGGCAAAGGGGGGGGCTAAATTTTGGTTATTTTTTGCCTAGGACATACCGTTTTCGAGATATCATTTTAGAAATATAGAGCGTTTTATGCAAAATAAAATACGATACGGAGGCCCATAATTCGGAAACAGTGCGTCGTAGGGCTATGCTTCTCAGAACAAGTTTCTTCTTCTTCTTCTAAAAACCATTTATGGCCAAGGTTAAACCGAAACTGCAATAAAATTGGAAAATTGCCGAAAAAGAAAAAAATAAACGTCAAGAAGTTATGCCACAAGTCAAGAAAATATCTCACGCCGCCGTGCTAGCATTTATGACAAAATGAGTTTATCGCCCAAACTGTGATTAAAAGTGTGACTTCAGCGATGTCACAGTAGGCCATGCTCGGCGGGCTGTTTAATATTGTGTTCTGAGATAAGATTAGATATATTTCTATTAATATTGAGTACAGAAAATAAATTCCAAGTCTAGACAGACAACGTATGAGGTATGACCTATTTACATACGTTGGTACAAAATTAATGCCGGCTGCGAAGTGAGTGGTTCATTGCGCAGTAACCCCACTCTCACAGAATTTGTTACTGCGAAGCGACTCGTGTAGTTGTCGGAGCCGCCCTTAAGTTTGAACTTACCTGTAACACTTGATCTTTATATAATAAGAGCATGAAATATTGCACAAGGGCTCCGTAAACAACGAAGGTGAGCACTGAGGAAGGATTTCTGAAAATCAATCTCCTAAATGAGGAATTAATAGAGGTTAAAGATTATCCCGTAAATAAAAAATAAAAACACAAAAAACCAGACTGTTCATAAAGTGAACTAAAAAGACGTAAACAAGAAGAAAATCATGCTGTGCAGTCGGAAAATACAAATGGTCGCGAGCTGGTTGACCAAAACCAGATGTATCCTCCGACTGCACAGCATGATTTTCTTCTTGTTTACGTCCTTTTAGTTCGCTTTTTAAGCAGTCGGTTATTTCGTTTTTTTTAAATTAACTTTATTTATTTATAACTTTTTAGTTATTGTTTTTAGGTACATTTAAACATATAAGTGTTATATATTTTTGAAATCACCCCTTAAAACACTTTATTTTAATATGAAAAAAATGTTTGCCCCACAATATGGCGCCCAAAAACCGCCATATTTTATTTTCAAATTTTAATGTAGTCTCTGACACTCGCAGGGTTAAGACGAATCGATGGACGTAAGAATCATCAAAATCGGTCAACGCGTTTGATCTCTAGAACGCCACATAGGAACAAACATACATAAACACATTACCCTCCTTCGGCTGTCGGGTAAAAAGCTAGGAAAGTTACCATTTTTTTTTCTGAAAACTTTCATTGTAATAATGAATCTGCCTAGCCTTTTCTCATCTATGGTGCCTTCCTCACGAATCTGTATTGGCCGTGTCAATAGATAGTAATAATATTATCTTTGTGTCAAGCTGTTGCTTTCAGCATGTCTAATGAGAACTGTGAATAATTCTATATCTGTTTACTGTTTATTAATTAGCTCAGACCAGTTAAGATTATCATAATTTATTCGTATTTTTCGATATCGCTATCTGAACTTTACTAAAGAGGTAACATTGTATGTTTGTAAAAATAATCTCTGAAAATACTGAACCTATTTTTTCTTTAATGGTAAACTACACTATAGCCGAGTGTACCTTTTATTACTTTATTTAGGCTACTTTTTATCTAGAACAATGCACGGTTCCTGTGGAATAGGCATGTGGAAGCGTATTTATCTTTAAAAATAATCAGGAATAATCTCGAATAATACATAAATTTACGCCTTTTTGCCTTTTTCCATAAATACTACTTTGTTCATACATCTAGTCATACACGTTCGAATAACGTGTTGTGTTTCGACTTCGTTCACAACATTTAATCAAGCTCGCTGCTATTACTCGAATAAAAATTCAGATTCCGAGGTGCTATTGACAAATTCCTAATTAAAAACTCAGTACCTAACTGTTCCTGGGAATCGATTCCAGGAATATGTCGGCTCATTAAATATACAATAACGTGTGTTTTTATCTAAATAATAAGATATAGATAGTTAACAAAGGAATAAAGTATATAGACTATTAAATACTCGGCCTTGACCGAAATGAAACACGGCAAGCCAATGGCAAAATCCTAGCTATCATCACGTACAATACTACATCTATTAAGCATTAGATAAATGAGTCACTCGAGAAAAAGTGTAATTAAATGGAAAAACAAAACAATGGAAGTACAATATAACATCGGTTATTTTTCCCTCAAGTACACTGGGACTACATATTTGCGTTCGAAGTGTGTCTCGCTATCATATATTACAATAATGCGTACATAAACTCAATCGTGGGTGGTTTGAATGTGTTTTACACGTGACGCCTCCCAGTTATCGACTGACCTGAATTACCTCTCGACATAGGTACTTCCCCGACTATAGAGTTCTCAGACGAGATAAAGTCGAAGCTTACACGCCAAAGAAATTTCTTCTCAGTTATTGTCGATGGTTTATCGACTATTTTAAATTATTAATTCGATTCGATCTTGAATGTGTTGGTGACATCACTAATCAAAGTATTGTTAAATGATTTTGTATTATTTGGGTATATGAGTGTTATGTTTTTATTATTATTAACAAGCTTTATATTTTTAATCTTTTGTACGTGCGTCCAGCTATTAGTTTATCTAGTTATCAATTTTTCAAGCAATTCCTGACATCCGATTAAGCTGAATATGGCTTAACTTTGGAAACATTGAAATAATATGGTACCTACTATGTCGCTGGTCGCGTGTTGGAGCCGGAAGGTGGCCCTAGCAACTTCTCAACCAGAGAAGATAGCACGATCGTGTTTGGGCTCATTGGATTTGTGTGACATTTAGTACCTTTCAATTAAAAAATATTGCTCAAAAAAGATACTCGGTACTTATACGAGAAGCAATAAAACTGTTGTACTATTGACCCGACTGAGGAAGGGTAACGTTTTTTTAAATCGCTTAGAATTTCTCCTGTGTCGCGGGTGCGTTTACAAACATTTAAACTCACTTATATAAACTTCAAGATTCAGAACAACCTATCTGTAGGCCATACAAATATTTGTTCCGTGTGGCGGCTTTAAAAGTTTATATAATGAAAGCATTCTTGTAATAATGTTGTATGATAGAAGATGTCGTATCGTGTTTGAGGTCGTGGATTCAAATCCGGGCCTATGTGACTTTTCCAAATTCAAATGAACTTTCTAAGTTTATCGTGGATATCATAGACAATTCTATTTTTAATATTTATATATTTTTTTTAATAAATGAAACATTTACCTTCTTATAAGGCGTTATTTTAATGGGCGCCAAGGGCGGCAAATGTTGTCTATGCCCGGCGTGACGAAACTGCTAGATCGGGCCCTGAGCAGAAACTAGAGAACGCCACCTGCTAAGATCTTTAGAAACCTTTCTGATGGCATGATAGCGCCACGGCAGGCGATATTTGCAAGTGCATATCGGTCGAATGCAATTTCGCTTCGTAAAAATCGCTTATCGGTGTGGCATCACTATCCATCAGGAAGGCCGTTTACAGACTCCTTTTACTTTGTTAAGTTTATAAATCAATGATACTAAATTCTGCTTTTCTCCCCAGGAATCACTACAGAAGACGTTAGAAGAAGCGCTCCAGATGAACGAACCGTTCGACATCCACTCCAAGCTGCTGGACATATACGTGGAGACCAGCAAGCACCAGGAGTTGGTAGCACTGGTGGAGCTGATGATGAGGAAGTACAAGCGTCAGACGGGGGTGTACGGGCTCTGTGGAGCTGCTTGCTTCAAGCTGGGGCTAGTGGACAAGGCCAGACAGGTATGTAGTAGTGATGATGAGGCTGAGTTGAGCTACTTGAGCTTATTTTTTTTTTATCCGACGGCCTCAGAAAGAGGGTAATTTATTAGATATTTATTTAGTTTTAAACAAGTCACTTTCAAGTAGTCTGATGCAGTTGGTAGCCTCTGTTATAAAAATACTTGAAAAGTGTCTTGTTTGGAACCCTTCAGTTATTTCTGCAGTCGGTTTTTATGAAAAGGATATATTCCAGAAATGTATGGAGCCTGGGCCAGCTCTATGTACACTTTATGTAAAAATTGCTGTATATTATAGTAACTGATTTTTATTGTTAATTTTCTTTAATTTCACTTCGTTTCAATGTAAACTCAAATTAACTTTGTCAAGTAGAGCAACACAATTTACAATTAAACATGGTGGGTCAGATCAGCAGTAGGCGAAAAATTACATTTTGACAATGACAGTATGCGAAGAATGACATTTTGACAATGACAGTATGCGCAGAATGTCATTTTGACAATGACATTTGTTTGACGTATCATCGTAATGTCTGCGTCAATAAAAACAACACGCAGTTCAATTGCAATAGAGAACAATCAATTAATGTCTGTAGTAGTAAAACAATCACTAAAACCGCTGAAACATATCCAATTCAAAGTCAAAGCAAAGAAAGTCTCAAAGAAGTCACTTCTTAAAACTGTCAAAGTCGTCAGACGTCATGTCAAACACAGCTGTCATGACTGCCCTAAAAGTAGGGTTATCTTATTAAAAAACTATAAATGATCATTTTGTTACTCCTGTACCCTTCGTTAAATTAATTTGTTTGTATGTTTATGGAATTCCCCTATTTTTTGCCTATTAATCTATGTAGTGTACAAAGTGATGGCCCAAAATCAAACATCTCCTTTACATTATTTTTTTTCGTTTCACAGGTTATGCAGAAAGCTATTTCCGTGCTCGAGAAGAAAGAACGTAAGTTATTATTATACTTATAATATTTTAATATATCAGTTCGAGAGCTGTTTATTGATACTCAAGTCTTATCACTCTCAACGGACTCAGGATAATCTTTGACCTAATTTTAAGAAAGTGAGATAAATTTCAATAAATAATTCGTAAGTACAAAGCGACACAAACTACGGAATCATTCGACTATTGAGTATCTTAAAAGTCAAGACGTCATTTTATGTAATTCTGAAATTGACTTTCAATTTGTACCTAATATTTTTCTAATACCTACAATTATTAAATGTTATGAATTGATTTAAATAAATGAAAAAAAACCGGCCAAGTGCGAGTCGGACTCGCACACGAAGTGGTCCGTACCATTATCACAAGAAAACTGCAAAAAAAAACACGTTTGTTGTATGGGAGTCGCACTTAAATATTTATCTTATTCTGTTTTTAGTATTTGTTGTTATAGCGTCAACAGAAATACATCATCTGTGAAAATTTCAATTGTCTAGTTATCACGGTTCATGAGATACAGCCTGGTGACAGACAGACTGCGGAGTCTTAGTAATAGGGTCCCGTTTTTAACTTTTGGGTACGGAACCCTAAAAATGAAAGGCGTCGAACTGATATCAGATGTTAGTGGGGACGCCGGGACGCCCTAGAAGAACATTCACAGATCTTATTGGTGATGTTCTTCCAGAAAGACGAACGTAACCGGCGTGCGTGTTCAACTAGACTTTCTGCCTACCCCATGGGAAATGTGTACCTAAAGAAGTTTTATAATTAACATAACACCATACTACACTACATTCTGACAAATAAATAAATTCTAATTGTCTATTACTATTATTCTATGAACATTCTTGAGTCCTATTTTAATGTTCAATATAAAATGTATATTTGATTGTCAATAGACGTGCCAGTTCTGGTCCAGTTTGCACTCCTGGAGAGTCGCAGTGGGTCCCGAGAGCGCGCTGAAGCCTTGTTCGAGCAAGTCCTGGCGGTGTACCCAGCCAGGGTAGACATCTGCTCAGCCTATGTTGACATGCTGCTCAAGAACAAAGACCACGATCACGTCCGGTCAGTTCTAGAAGACAAGTTTTCCCTTTACTATCCTCATTCTAAAACCTCCAGATTGAAAGTGACCTAACTCAAAAAATGGAATATGTGTTAGGTCTTCAAAAAAGCATAGCATTGAGTACTAAAGTGACCGATGTACGTGGGACACTCAGAAAGTTTTGCGAAACTAAAAAAAAATTGTTCTATACGTAAGGGGTGTCTCAGAATGTTTTTCGTTTTTGAATTGACCAATTCGCGCCACCCGCAGGTAGCAGGGGGAGGGGAGTGGACTCAAATGTTTGGCCGGCTTGTTAAGTTTAGTAGCCATGAATCGTTTCACGGGACCACAGCGCGCGTTTTGCGTGCGAGCGTTTTATAAAAACAACGATTCTTACACTGTTGTTCGTCGTCTCTACAGGACACATTAATTTAACAAGCTTAAGACATGTGCCAAGTGCCAATTTAATTAAGCATTGGGTGTGCAAGTTTGAAGAGACTGGGAATACAATGCCGGACAAATCGACTGGGCGCAAAAGGACATCAAGAACGAGCTTGAACGTCGACCGCGTTCGCCAGTCTGTTATGGACGACGTTATGGTCGAACTCAGACCGTTAATTCTGATCGATATTGCCATATGATCCGGACTTTTTTGGCTACAGAAATGCAAAACCAGAACGGCTACAACCGTAACACCTTTTTCCAGCAAGATGGAGCCACTTCTCATGTTACAAATGACTCATTAGCTGCTCTTCACGATTTATTCCCTGGAAGAGTGATAAGTCGCCGAGGAGACATCAATTGGCCACCGAGGAGCCCTGATCTATGGGGCTACCTAAAAAGTAAAGTTTACAATCCATTGCCATTCAACCTGAATGTTTTGAAGCAAAGAATCACTGAAGAAATCAACTCTATTCCAAGAGCGATGCTCCAGCGAGTGATTGAAAATTTTAGCTCCAGGTTAAATGAGTGTGAACAAGGGAATGGTGCGCATTTGAAAGCGGTGGTTTTTCATAAATAAACTTCAAGAATTGCTCTTTAATAAACCATAAATAAAACAAGTTATAATTGATATTGTTGTTTTTTATTTAACATCTAAAAACGAAAAACTTTCTGAGACACCCTTTACATATATTTTTATTAAATCTTTTCAAAGTACTTTCCACCAGCCTCTATACAAAGATTCATGCGCCTAAACCAGTTTTCAAAACACTTTTTCCAGTCCGCCGCAGACACCTCGTTTACAGCCTGCTCGAACGCAGCCAGCGCATCTTCCGGCGACGAAAATTGTATCCCTTTGAGCTGATTTTTTATTTTTGGGAATAAAAAGAAGTCACACGGTGCTAGATCAGGGCTGTAAGGAGGGTGACCCAGGAGTTTGACTGGCGTGCTGTCCAGGAAGTCCCTCGTTTTGAGTGCGGTGTGCGCAGGTGCATTGTCGTGGTGGAGCAGTAGCCCGCGGAGCCCTGTGTTTGGTCGCTTGTTGCTTATAACAGAGAAAACTTCTGGCAAACATTTGGTAGTATACCATTCGGCATTAATGCTTCTTTGATCCCGTAAGGGAATTGATACCAAGTGGCCAGTCAAATTAAAAAAGCTAGCGATCAAAATCTTACCCCCGCTTCTAGATCGCTTCACTTTGGTAGGCGTTGGCTCATTTTGAAACACCCAAACAGTCGACTGGCGCTTGGTTTCTGGGTCGTATTGATAAATCCAGGACTCATCACCTGTAACGATGTCGTAAACACGCCGAGACGAGCCTGCTTCAAATTTGTTAAGCATATCACGGCACCATTCCACCCGGGCCTGCTTCTGAGCATCGGTGAGGTTGTGCGGCACCCAGCGTGATACTATCCTCCTCACGCGAAGATGGCTGTGTAGAATCTCGTGAACGCTTCCCGATCCAATCTTCAATATGTGTTGAATCTCCTGATATGTAATTCGCCTATTGTCTTGGATTAAATTTTTCACTGCTAGCACGTTTTCTTCGGTAACAGCCGTCAAAGGGCGACCGCTTCTTTCGTCATCCCCCAAAGTTGGTCGACCGCGCTTGAATTCGTTATACCAACGATACACGGTTGCCTTGGAAGGGCCTTCATCCATGAATGCCATTTGAAGTCTATCGTACGATTCATCCGGTTTCAGGCGACACTTGAAATCGTATAAAATCATAGCTCTAAAATGTTCCCGGCGCAGATCCATATTTCAGTGAGACACAATACTTTGAATTAACTCGCAAAAAATGTGGAGGGAAATTTTGAAATTGGAACTTACTTATTTTTACTTATAAATAATCATATTTTCGAAAAACATTATAACTGGCCAGTCTCCCATATATAAAAACTTTTTTTCGCAATACTTTCTGAGGGGCCTGGTATAGCTGTCCCATTTTTACTCATAATTCGGGCTCTTTTTCACTACACGGTTTTAGAGTAGGCTTTTTCCATTACACCCTATATTTTTTTTATGATGAACTAATCGGGAGAAAGGCCCTCAAGTTATTATTTTTTGCTACCAACTCACATTTTCTGACGTGTCTTATTTGTTTATAGGCAAGTAATGGAGCGTATGACATCGCAGAAGTTGCCAGCAAGAAAAATGAAGGTTCTGTACAAAAAGTGGATAGAAGTTGAAGAGAAAATAGGTGATCAAGAGCAAGTGGACAGTATCAGACAGAGGGCGATGGAGTATATCGAGAAAGCCAAGTTTTAACCGATAATGTTAATCATCAATAATAAATATAATTATTATTAATTTTTTATTTTTATTTTGAACCTTTTGTAAATTCTACAAGTCAGGAAAGTCCTCTTCGCGTCGGACGACTGATTTGACTTTGTTTATGATAGATCTGATAAAATATATGGTGATTTCTAAGGTTTGGGACAATCCCACCGCACTATTCCCAAACCACTGCAACTCCTGAAAGCCAGAATAAACAGTGGCGACCACCAGAAAAGCGCTGAGATAATGAAGCTCGACGAAGTCTCGGAGAGTGAATTTAACTGTCTTGGATCTCGCATCGAAATTAATCAGAACAGAATAACAGAGGAGTAAGAAAAATATCATAATTTCCACATCCCTCCATATCAAGCAGGAGACAGAACCAACAAGGCCAATAGGCACAAAGGGTCGTTTACAACTGGAATAAGCCCAGTTGGCTAGCACCACGGATAAAAATTATCATTTATATTAATAGGTAGCATTGTGCTAGGTTTATTTAATTCCAATAATAGGTATGGCAAAAATGCTTGAACGCATTCAAGGAGATTGCCGAGGTTTGAGAACCCGAGTTCTATCGGCAGAGGGGAGGGTGTTAGGTAGTTCGCCGATATTCAAATTTTTACATTACAGAGTAATTTATTGCTAATCGAAGTTCCAATCAATCACTAAAAGGTTAGGCGAGAGAAACCTCAGCTTTGAGATAATAAGCTCGCCTTTGTACATGTGCCATTCAGTGCATAGAAAATTTTAATTTACAAACTTTTAATGAATTGCTACACATCGACATCGTCGAGATATTATAAATTAGGCCCAATATGTTTGGAATAGAGAGCTATTATATTAAGAGCAGTGGTGGTCCAGAAGTAACGCCCATGACTTACGTATCGTAGGTTGTGGGTTCGATCCCAGGCAGGCGCTTAAGAGCGGACTCTAGTCAACAGAAATTTGAAAAGTAGGTATTTGAAGAAACGGCAATAGTTTCTTCGAATACCTATTTTTCGCGTCACCTCTAACCTCACCCCGTAAAGTGCGAAAGGGACAACTGCAGCTCAGGCTGATTTTACCTACAAAAACTTTGACTAAAAGACGTTTCGTATTCTGCTGTTTTCTTCTTGAAAACTGGTCTGATCTAAAAAATTCTTATATCAAAATTTAGAAGAAAAGTATATCTATGCTCCTATCATTTCCTTTTTTGTTAAAAACTTATAAATTTTGTCTGAAAGTCTTCTGAACATGGCGGTAAAAACGGGCATTTTTTTTCGGATTTTTGGCTTGTCATATTTCTTTTTGTGATTATGTTTTGGAAAAAAGGAAATGATACAGGCACGTATTAATTAGACCTAGATTTTATGGAAAAAAATCATTGCTCTAGCAAAAAATCATTGCATTATCCGCGAAGAAAACAGCAGAATGTGTTTGTATGGAGAAAGTCTCACTAGAGTCCCCTCTTAACTTTGTGTAAATTATTTCAAAACGGTGCAAGAAAACATAGTGAGGAAACCGGCATATCCTAGAACCAATAAATCAAAGGCATATGACATCCACCAAGTTCTCACTGGGCCCGGGTGGTAGATTACAGCCCATTCCCTCTCATAGAGAGAAGGCCTGTGTCCCAGCAGTGGGAACATTAAAAGGCTGATGATGATCTTGTTTGGAATACAATAAGAAATTTAGTTATTTTTTATTGTATTCAGGACAGAAATACAGAACTGAGAAGACTGCTTACTTCGAAAACAAAGCGGTGGGTAAAGAAATTTGAAAAATAGTTAGCGGATATTAAAAAGAGACTAAAGGAAATGGAAGAAACCTTAGCTTACTCTAAAGTGAAAATATATTTAAAATTCGAGAATACAAACAAAATGAAGCTAAAGAAAGAAATAGATTTAACCACGACATGAAACAAATGGAAGAGCTCGAAGCTGAGGTGAAAGTACAAACTGAGAAACGTATTAAGGCAATGAAAAAAAAACCTCAACTGCGTCTGAAGAAAACTATAATATAAGAGTTCAAGAAATTAAACAACACGAAGCTGAAGAAAGAATAAAGTTTATACTTAAAATTATAAATATGAATAAAATTGAAGCTGAGATTAAAGAAAATGCTGAAAATGTATTCAAGTATTGGCAAAATGCAAGGCTATGACAGAGAAATTCAGATGAATATTGAGACAATGCAACAAAATGAAGCTTCGAAGAAAAAATAAATTGAAGCAGAATTAAGCAAGCTCAAAAAGACTAAAGTCCAAAAAACTTATATGGAACAAAATATTCAAGCAATGCAACAACAAAACGCTGAAAAAGAAAATCGAATTCAAGCTGTAATAAAAAAAAAATGAACGAATGGACAGCACAAAAGAAAAATGATTTTTAAATACATGGAAGCATAGCAAAATGTTTTGAATATGAATAGAATTATGTATTATAAATGTAAGAGCGGGCGTACTCAGGATTCTCAAATGATAACGATCAGACATCTTGTATACACTTTTTATTACTCACACCAACAGTAAGTCTCACAACTTAATTTTATAATGATATGTGCACAGTTCAATACAATTCAATACTGAGTTCTTTCGACTAGAACCAGCCTATTTATAAGTTTAAACAAATGACAAGACGTCACACAGCAACAACATCCGGTGACATTCGTTTATCAATTAATTATAGATTTAGGTTTGTAAAAATACAGTAATTGTGTACATTATTTGTTTAGTAATTAATAATACTTTTTACAAATATTTTCAACGAATATAGTTACCAATTATTTTATTGAAATAAACTAACAGTCGGTGAATCTACCTTCCATTTTTGACTTTAAAATATTACTCAAATAAAAACAAATCTTTACAATAACAATACATAATTCGTGTTTCCGTTATGTCATCTGCCTTTTTGACGTTTTGATTTCGTCTCTGCTGCTAGTTTCATTTACCAGCGCTATCACGGCCATACTGACGAGCGGGCCTTGCTAGGCCCAGCGAATCTCTGAAAATCATAAAAAAATTTATTAAAATATGCAAAAACCTTTTAGACCAGACTCAGAGGCAACATTATTGCTTGTTCTGGTGAAACTGTCAAACTCAGAGATCGCAGATCGTGGCTTGTCCATTAAGGTTCAGAGGCCCATCTTTGACTTGTTTTGACTTAAATTTTATTGAATCATCCAACTTAAACCATAGCCATGACCAAGGCCTTTTTATACATCCATTTTGCTAACTCAAATCAAATTCAGAGGTCTCAGATCGTAGCTTGATCATAAAGATTCAGAGGCTAGTCTTACGACTTGTTTTGACTGAGTTTTATTTAACTATCAAACTCAGAGGTCGCAGATCGTTGCTTGATCATATAGATTCAGAGGCCCCGTCTTTGACTTGTTTTGACAGAATTTTATTTAACCAACCAATTCTGAAACTCAGAGGTCGTAGTTCGTTGCTTGATCATAAAGATTCAGAGGCCAGTCTTTGACTTGTTTCGACTAAATTTTATTTAACCAAACAAAACATTCATTATTTTATCCATAAGTTAAGCTTTTCAATTCTGAATAATGTTATAAAAAGTTTTAACCCCTTTTTTTTTTCATTATTATTTATTCTTGCTATCACGGTCTAGTCGTTCAAAGTTCATTTTTTTTTTTTTTTTGCTTCCGTTTCGGCCATTCTATGCTTAGGGTCTAACGGATATGGTATTTTCAATTGCAGGGGAGGGGCTATTTTACCTAGTTAATCAAAAGGGCCATTCAGTAGCCTTACATTTCGTATATTTTAATGCCAATTACAATTCACCTATTTTATTAACCCAAACCCATTCAGTTTGACTGTTAGCTCTAGATGTACCGCGAGTAATAGCATGATGTACGAAGAAAAAGAAAATAAAAATGGCTGTAATCTGTGCCATTGTAGCGGATTCCCCATTTGTAATAATTCTACATGAGGTACCAAAAGATGAATTGAAAAGTTATACTTATTCAATGATCATCAATAGGGTGAAGTTCGGAACGCAAAAGCTTCTAATCTTCGTGATTACAAAGTCCAAGTACCACTGATAGTCACTAATGTCACATTAAATGAAACAAAAGAAAAAGACACCAGGTATCTTATTCACGACCTTTAGCCATCACATAGCTCTCTTCTCAATTGCTCTACTCGCACATCCCTACGATGTCGAGTCAACTCAACTCTCTGAACTCAGAACCTGTTCACACAGAGATTTAGTCTGTCCTATGTTACGTCTATTCATCATCTACAATCTCAATTGGTACTTCAGCTTTGTATATCTTACTAACACAATCTACGCATAGTAATAAAAATTAGAAAACCAAAATTATTTCAATTTTCGTAACGAAGGCTTGTCGATTCGAACGTCATCAACATTAACATGGTGACCTCACCTCTCGCGTGACTATGCGAGTTTACTTTATTTTAACCTCATAACTCTACAGGAATCCTCTGTAAGGTTCCTTACACAAACGTGTTTATTTTAAACCAACTTACAGGACCACAGTTGCTACAAAGACCTCCAGTTGCCACACTGGCCTACAGTTGCCACAAAGGCCTCCAGTTGGCACACTGGCGTTTAGTTGCCACACAGGCCAACAGTTGCCATAAAGGCCAACAGTTGCCACACAGGCCAACGCACAACGCTCGGCTACTCCTGACCAAACTAGATCATTGGGTTCGTGACAATAGGGAAATTTTAGAACTTTGATCTTTAACTAAATCATTACCCTGGGCCATGTACCACCAGTCGCTCAAATCCAACTTTAAAACTTCTTCTGCAGCGAAAACTGCCAAGCTTACAGAAACCCTCGAGTAAAACCTCTAACGCCACGGCTCTGTAGCCGAACAGCAATTATATTGCTCTCACACAACGGTCTCTCAAGACCCCGACCTCCGCCAGTATCCACTGGTACGGTCAAACATAATACGGCTGATAGACTCAATTACTCGACATTTTGAGCTTGCTCATCATCATTAAAATCCTTTTAACATCAACATCGACTGGTACATGACCCGCTGGCATCTTCCTTAACCTACCGTGTCCATACTTGTAGGTTTAAGCGTATCTATTTAAAGCTTTCGGTGTATAACGATCACTATCCTGTCATAATCACCTATCGCGGACTTAATACCGGGCCTCTTCAGTTGTCGTACTAAAGTTTCCCACACAACACTATTCATTAGAAAAAGGTCCGACGATCAACAAGTTAAACTAAACAAAGTAAAGGCAATGCATACGAACTCATAAACCCACTTTAAAAAACCCATCGCCACATGGTACGCATGAGGTGCGGTCCAGAATTGGTCCTATGAGTAGACATGTTAATCAGATTCGGTTTCACTACCACAGTCATCAACTATGACGTCTAATTCTCAAAGAACTTGGCGATCGGGTATCCTTCCAACATGATTCGTGTTTTCTACTTAAAGATTTTGGAACATACTGATGGCTTGTAAAAGGGAAACAACTAACCCTGATACTATTAAGGAGCTACACGAATTAACTCTGATCAATATCATAAATATCAGATTATCAACAGTAACCCTTTACTGTCGGTCACTATCTCAGTTTTCATGTAAGAAAAACAATCGCGTGATCTACTGTTATCATAATATTACTTTGAAAGTAAGCAAGTGAATTCAGATCTGAAGACGGTGGTTGTACATCGTTACGCAACAAGATCCGTCCTGAATACACGCAAATGACCATTACCGTTACTAACTCGATACAATTACGATAGCCCAACGACATTACTAACTCGCTTTGCCACTGAAAACGACTAGTTATTCAGTCATTTTGGATATTTCATCTCCTTCTTATGGGATATCTCATCCTAAAGTTCGTACTGAACCAAATGTTGAAACTAGGAAAGTACTAACAACCCAATAGGTAACTTATTAGCTACTTGCTTTTTACCAGGTGTGTCTTAATTACCTAGTGATAGTGCTAGGTATAACCACTACCAACCAATTCAGTGCTCCAACATGAACACTTAAAACTCGAAATAGCATCTCATCACTAGAGAATATTCGACTTCACTATCAAAATAAAATGGAAGCGACTCACCGAGTATTCCATTCCAAACTTGCGCACGTTCGTACCGTTCGGCTAAGACCAGCGAACTGCTTGCATGCTGTTCTTCTTAACCTCTCAGATGTTGACACGTCAACCTTCGCGCTCAGCATCTGAATCGCTAGCCTTCAGCAGAAGCTTCAGGCTGCGACACAATATGGTATCTGAAACATGAAAAATATTACGAGAGTATAATGTTCACACGGTTATCTTAACCATACACAGCTTTGATGGAAATTAACCTGTGCACCGGTGTAGTAACCTAAACCAATCAATCTGCCTATCTGACCTCCACAACTCAGTAACTGGGTAACACAGTACCCTTTGGCAAGACTGGTGTCGGATCTCAAGCTTCGGACTACCCGTAAAGACTGTCAAAGATCTTCAAATGACAGCCGGGACCAACGGCTTAACGTGCTTTCCGAGGCACGAAGGAAACTCGGTATGTTGAAATGGTCACACATCCACGGACCGACATCGTCAAGCGTTGCTTAACTTAAGTTATTATATAGCCACGAGCTCCTCTATTAAGGGATATGAAAATAATGGGCATAACCGAAAGTTTTATTTGTATGTGTTTCATATTTAGTGGCATCTAATGAAGTATTTTGATATCCAAAGTCAAAGTTTCGCGCAAATCATGTTTGTTTTGTGTTCTTGATGCTTGACCCGAGGGGTTCAGCTTGGTAAAACTATGATTTTATGCCACTGGAGCATTAGGAAAAATACTTGAAAGTAAACTTTATGACTTGGTACCATATTCAAAAAAAAGATTTAGCTTGAATTGAAGTCTATTCAATACACACACAATTCCAATACACAATATAATATCTAGTTTAGCTACTTAATATTGTGCTACGAGTGCAAAAGAATGAGCATTAGTGTCTACCAATTGCTTGGCGCGTCTTAGCAAGCATGAAAATCCCTTCATCCTAGCAATAGACTGAACTACCTCGCACGGTGGATAGACAGGTAACTTGTTCACTCAATTGTTATTTTATGCTGGTCAAGATCATAATTAGGTAAATAAATTTTACTTAGCTTGTGGGTATTGGTGTTTTGTTTTTGAAAAACATCCTTTTCTGCAACTTGATCTGGCAACGAAGTAAATTCAGCTCATCCGAATGTCCTGGTCGAGTGGTCGGTAGGCTAGGCAAGGCGACTGTGTTGATGGGTCCAGTTGAGGCTCGGGTTGATCCCTTTCTTCTGATGTAAGAGCGGGCGTACTCAGGATTCTCAAATGATAACGATCAGACATCTTGTATACACTTTTTATTACTCACACCAACAGTAAGTCTCACAACTTAATTTTATAATGATATGTGCACAGTTCAATACAATTCAATACTGAGTTCTTTCGACTAGAACCAGCCTATTTATAAGTTTAAACAAATGACAAGACGTCACACAGCAACAACATCCGGTGACATTCGTTTATCAATTAATTATAGATTTAGGTTTGTAAAAATACAGTAATTGTGTACATTATTTGTTTAGTAATTAATAATACTTTTTACAAATATTTTCAACGAATATAGTTACCAATTATTTTATTGAAATAAACTAACAGTCGGTGAATCTACCTTCCATTTTTGACTTTAAAATATTACTCAAATAAAAACAAATCTTTACAATAACAATACATAATTCGTGTTTCCGTTATGTCATCTGCCTTTTTGACGTTTTGATTTCGTCTCTGCTGCTAGTTTCATTTACCAGCGCTATCATAAATATGTAAAGAAAACACACACATTCGAGGCCGAAGTAAGGCATAATATGAACATGAATTTTCGAGCCATCAAAAAATCCTTCGATGTCGGCTCTTCCTATCATTGCGAAGCAAAATTCGCCAAGAGTTGGATTGTTCACCCATCAAAAGGGAACGTGAGCTGGGTTTAGACCGTCGTGAGACAGGTTAGTTTTACCCTACTGATGGCTTGTCTTTGCGATAGTAATACTGCTCAGTACGAGAGGAACCGCAGTTTCGGGCATTTGGTTCATGCACTCGGCCGAGCGGCCGGTGGTGCGAAGCTACCATCCGCGGGATTATGCCTGAACGCCTCTAAGGCCGAAGCCAGCCTAGCCGAATCCGGCAAGGATATGCTCACTGTGGAGCCCCGAGAGTCGGGAGGCTCTAAACAATGTGACTTCACTAGTCGCGCTTCATCACGTGAGGCGCGACGTCGAAGCCCATTTGGATCGCGGAGATCGATGCTGTCCGCTTAACACGTGGATCACGGCTCCGATGGTCCGAATTTACCTCAGTTCGATGTCGGGGCTCGGAATAGTCTGTAGACGACTTCCGTTCCTGGCGGGCTCAACAGATCGCAGCACGCAATGCTCTACCGAGCACAACTCGGTAGAGCATTGCGTGCTGCGATCTGTTGAGACTGAGCCCTACGCCAGGTGATTCGTCCGAGGACGATGATATCAATATGTCGACACTGTTATATGCGTGCGCACCGTAACGTGACGACGTTATGGTGTGTCTGTATAATAATAGTGTTTGTTGTACATATTAATATGTAAATTTACAAAAAAAGACTACGAGGCTGAATTAGAAAAAAATAAGAAGACCCAATGCAAAAAACAACATGGAGAAAAATAATATTGAAGCTATGAAACAACACAAAACTGAGAGGAAAATGCAAATTCAAGTAGAAATGCTTAAAAATAAAGATATGGAGTTGCAAACGAAAAAAAACTAAATTCTTTTTTGTAACGAAGCATTCAAAGAACGTGCAATTAAAGCCCTAAAGAAAAACAATCTATAGAAAAGTATTGAACACTGCGAAGAAACCAGTTAGCTTTGAACGAATAAGATAGTGTCTCTAAACATAAATTATGTTAAACAAGTAACAAAAAAAACTGTTAGAAAATAAAACATTTCTACCACAGTATGTGTATTTTTTTTAGTCAAAATCCTTGATAAAAATATTATTGCTTATTATTTCGGTTTTTATTTCTTCTCACTTATTATTATAATCGTAATTACTATAATCTTTCGATTCGAATATTGGATCATGATGGAACATTATCTTCTTTCTTATAATAATAGTTCATGATTGAAGCTTCAGCCCAAACGGCTGAAGCTTCAATCATGAAAGTTGGCACGTAGGTTCCTTTGGTAGTGTAGCTGAGCACTAAGAAAGGACTTTTTGGAAATTCCACCCCTAAAGGCGTGAAATAGGGGATGAAAGATTGTATGAAAATCCATCAAATTTTAGTCAGGATCTTCATATTTTGGGTTTAGGCTGAAGATTAAAAAATAATTTACATGTGTCTCAGCGATTTTGAAGATTCCACCCCAATGAGGGTGAAAATGGGGATAAAGTCATGGGAATAATGAAATCGTCTAGAGACTTGAAATTTTGCACATAGATAATTTATACTGTGCAGGCATCCACTAAGAAAGGATTTTTGTGAATTCCACCCCTAAGGAGGTGAAATAGGGGATGAAAGTTTGTATGAAAGTCGGTCAGTTTTGAAGTTAGGATCTTCGAATTTTGGATTTGGGCTGAAGATTAAAATCTAATGCAAATTGAGGTTTTTTTGGGGATTCCGTCCTTGAGAGGGTCCACCCCCCAAGGACGGAATTACCATTTCATCCCCCATGATCAAATCAAATTTATTACTAGCTAAATTTTGAAGTAATCGCGATATTGCTATAGCAGTTGCTTCTTCAGGGATAGCTGCTTATACTGTTTTGCAAGGGGGTCGAACTGCACACTCCCGAATGTAGATACTCCTTTATGTAACATTTCAAAACGTACCAATCTGGCGGAAGTGTTATGGAAAGCTAAAATTATAGTGTGGGATGAAAGTACGATGGCTCACAAAAAAGCCATTCAAGCTTTAAATAGGACTCTACAAGATATTAGGGGTAACAAAAACTTGATGGGTGGCATGACAGTATTACTGGCTGGTGATTTTCGTCAAACATTTCCAATCGTTCCGCGAGAAACACGTGCGGATGAAATTAAGGCGTGCCTTTAGAAGTCCTCTCTGTGGACTCTCAGTAAAAATACTTAAACTATCCAAAAACATGAGAGTACACTTAAAGGGTGAAGTCGGTACGGGTCAGTTTTCGGAACTATTACTAAAACTCATAGAATAGAATATAGAATAGAATAGAATATTTATTTGCTAGAAACATGGTGTTTACAGAGGTGTTAATTTCATGATATTGCATAGTGCTACATGTCTCACCGTTTTAACGGCATGCAAAATCAAATTCCAATTTAATGAAATTCTTACATAAATTTTCAATTACATTATATTATTAATAATAAAATTTAATTATTATTTCAATCATTATATATCTATATACTACACAATTCCATTTTTACCATATAATGAAATAAAACAATACATTTAACTTAATACCACTTAACTTAAATAATTACTTAAGCCTGTATTTTGATGCCAGATCAAGAGAAAAATATTTACAGGGGCATTTTGCAAAAAATTCGTGAATTGAGTAAAAACATTCCTGCAATAACCACTTCCGTAGTGCCGAACAAAATTTTCTGAAGGGTAATTGGGTAATTGGCTTCGGCAAAGCATTATAAATTAGGGGAGCCATGTAGATACAACTCTTTCGGAAGAGTTGCAACTTAGGAACAGGTATCTCGAAATCCAAATGTGCAGCTTTCCTCTTATTTGTATTATCCCTTCGTTCAAATAATGCAAGATTGGATCTCAGAAACTTGGCAATTTCAAAGATATATATGCAGGGTACAGACAAAAGGTTTTGTGATTTAAATATAGGCCTACACGAATCAGACCATTGCATATTAAAAATTGCGCGGATACATTTTTTTTGAGCAATGAAAATTCTATCTATTTCTGAGGAGTTTCCCCATACAACTATGCCGTAGCGAATAACTGAACAGACATAGGCATGATACACCATTATGGATGTTTCTCTCGACGTTACATTTTTGACCTTTCTTAGTGCAAAAACTAAAGTAAACTAACTGTGCTCATCAAGTGTTACGTCTAGAAACTTTGTGTTATATACCTGCTTGACGCTAATATTATTATACGCAACTTGAAGATGGATAGGTTTACTTTTCCATGTTTTAAAGTGGAGTACGTTGGTTTTAGCAATATTTAACTTTAGTTTGTTATTATCTAACCATTTTATAATATTATTCAATGTTTGATTAATTTCATTGTCATAGTTTTGTTGATCTTTACATTTAATGATAATTGTGGTGTCATTAGCACACAGTACACATTGGTGTTCTATTGATTTAGGTAAGTGGTTTATATAAAGAAGAAACAATAACGGTCCCAGAATGCTTCCCTGGGGGACACCACAATTAGTAATTCTTGGTTCAGATTCGAAATTATCCATACTATTTGTCATAGGGTTCAACTTTGCTATTCTTGTTATCTGCTTTCTGTCACGTAAATACGACTGAAACCATTTTAAAGCCGGACCTCTTATTCCATATCTTTCCATTTTATCTAATAGCCTAACATGATCAACGAGATCGAACGCCTTGCTTAAATCCAAAAATAGTGCACAGGAAGGGATTTTTGTATTGATATTGTTCATGATTTGTTTTATTAAAGTATAAATTGCTAAGGTAGTGGATTTATTTTGTCTAAATCCATATTGTTGACTAACTAGAATATTATATTTATCTAGGAACCTTAACAACCGCCTGTACATTACTCTTTCAAATACTTTTGAAAGTATGGGAGTTAGTGCTATAGGTCTATAGTTGTCAACATTTCATCCCACACAATGGGCAATCCCATCGGCAATGGGCAATCCAGAAAATGATGGTATGTTAAATATACCCGACGACCTTAATTGCACTGTTTTAACAACAGTTCCAGAGTTGATAGATAACATTTATCCGGAAGTTGCTAACATACAAAACAAATCTTTGGATTGTTTGTACGAAAGGGCAATCTGACCCCAAAAAATGACCAAGCAGCAGACATTAACAACACAACACAATTAATTAATGACATGTTGTTGAAATAATTTGAAGGCGAAGAAATGCTCTACAGCTCGATTGACACTGTAGTAAATCCAGAGGAGGCTGTCAGTTATCCTGTAGAGTTCTTGAACACTGGAAACCTATCAGGTTTCCCTTACCATAAGCTTTTACTGCGTGTAATATTGCTGAGAAATTCAAAAGCCCCTAAACTTTATAACGGAACTAGGCTACAATAAAGCTTTCTCGCGCAATGTGGTAGTGGCAACTATTTTGACCGGACTTTCTCAGGGCGAAACTGTGTTCATACCACGAATTCCTTTGATTCCTAAAGATCTTCCCTTTGAATTCAAGAGACTGCAGATTCCTTTGAAAGTCTGCTTCACCATGACAATTAATTAGGCTCAAGGAAAAACTCTGAAGTATGCTGGTGTAGATTTGAGGGAGAATTGCTTTTCCCATGTACAGTTCTATGTAGCATGTTCACGTGTTAGCTCATCAAATAGTCTGGTGATATTGGCAACGACATCCAAAATGGTTATAAAAGTTGTTTATATATATATATACTTATGATTATGATTACTTATTAGTCATGGACAAACACAGAAATAGTGGTGGGATAGGGATTGGACAAGGATAGAGCGTATTGAAGATAAAGTAGGAAAGTATAACCCTAACCATAAACACTTTTAAATTACATTATTTTTATCATCATAAATTTTTATTTTTACTTTATATACTATTAAAATATGGTCCAAGAGATGAGAACAGTAATCCATGCATGAACAACTTAAGCAGCTGTTCTAGTACTTTCTCACCTTCGCAAGGATCCCCTACTTTTTGGAAGTCAGTTGACCCTTTGCCTCAATGTATGTGAGTCATTGAGGTAATAATGTACTATGTGAGTACCAAAATTAAGTGTCAATGTCAACGTTAAGTCAAGAAACCAGAGCCAAGTGAAATTGGCTCTTTTTAGCGGAGAAAGCACACGCTTGTATTTTAGTGCCATTAAACTTGACCAGATTGGCATCGACTTCGACTTATTCGGAGACTGCCACTGACGAAAAGTTCAAACGCTACACCATGGCTTCACGTAGAGACCGGATCTGAAGCCCAGTAGCCCTTGCGTTGGACAAGTATCTCTCAGCAACAGTGCTGTCGTCTGCATACCGAAAGGTACGGCCGGGTTTTAGCAGTTCGTATAATAATGTTGCTGAGAGTACCGTCCCCTGAGGGATCCTAGCATTAATATACAATGAGTCCGACGAGCAGCTATCGATAACCACAAAAATGGACCGATCTCTCAGGATATCTGCAATCCAATCACATGACAGACCACCGCGCTGACCGAAGGTAGCTTACCAATAAAGCTTATATGCCAGACCCTATCAAAAGCCTTCGAGATGTCGAGGGAGTTGGCAAGTGCTTCCCCATGCCTCTCGATGGCCTCACTCCAGATGTAAATGGCGTACGCTAGAAAATCCCCAGTAGACCGATTTCAGCGGAAGCCTTATTGGCGGTCACTAAAGATATCGTTAAACATAATATTCTACACAATGAATAAGCTAAGGAGTGGAATTTGCAGCCGGCGTTTGTATTTTCTGATAGCTACAACCTGGGAGTCTTTAAGGCAAGGGTGAATAGTTTATTTATAGCCATGCATGTTTCACCGTCGACCACATAAAAATTAACAAAAAAACATTGTATCTACAGCTGTTCTAAGTTCTTTAATAAAGTAAAATGATTATAATTTACGTCGATATAATTAAAGTACAGTAGACCATTTTTGATAGTTTCCATAAAGTTTGTAGAACAAGTCCCAGAATGCCATCCTGTCATGGTCGGGTCTGCTGCTCGGTGTGAAGTCCAAGTCCATATGTAAGTATGTCTGGGTAGTCTTCGTTATTGGGGCCCATGTGAATGGAAGAAGTTCCGTCGGCGCCGGAGTCGGATTTCTGATGAGAGAAAAATCATTTTATTATATTCAAATAAAGCCCACTGCCCAACCTCAATTGGCGGAAAACACGGTTGGCGCATTGGCGAGACATCGGCTGCTACAATCAGCGTATCGCGGATTCGATTCCCGAACGGAACAAATATTTATAGATTTGGCCAACAAATTTTATAAAAAAGCACAAACAAAAAAACCCTTTTTTTGGCTCCCATTGCAATGATATTTGCTAATACCTAATATTATGGTAAGGAACACTAATACGACTTCTCAGTAAACATAGGACACAATTGACATTGTATCAACGAAAGGACGCGAGTGTCAAATGGTTTGAGATTGCTAAATCGCCACCATTGACAGAATGGCACTCTGCCTTAGGCAGTTGTCCCACCACCGACGATCAGCGAATAACGAGTAAACCATGCAACTAAAAACGAGTAGGCGAGCAGCGAGAAGCGAGTCACACGGCTTTAAGCGAGCGTTAACTGACAGTTCTCTTGTTTACAATCTGCGTTATAAATTTTGGAGGAGTGCTATACATCACTGCAAAGGCGCTACATTGCTGTTCAATGTGCTAATCAACTGTTCAAGAACTCAACCTATTGTTATCTGCGTGGAGCAAGCTCAGCTTCAAGATAAATAATAGCCGCAATCCAATACTAACACAACAACTGTCAACTGCATTAAATTAAACAATAGTTTTTGTATATAGTTCCTTTTTCTAGATGTTTAATAAAACATTCTTGCTCTTCCATTTAACTCTAGACATTGGCAGAATAGTCGACATCGGCTTTGCTTGCCATAAAAAATGTAGAATGGAATAGACACTCGGATCGCCCTCATATTGGGGAAAATAAATTATTTCCAATTTCCAACTCGGCAGTGGCATTTATAAAGGAAATAACAAATACAAATAAAATAAAAACCAGTCTACTAAAACTACTGAACATGTCTAACTACCCTAAAGCTTCTGTTAACCAAGTCTGCAACTTTTTCACGGAGGTCGGAAAAATCTGGCAGATGTGATACTTCAATCACAAACTTCACCTACTGATAATGCCCCCATGCAACAATCTATCCCCGACACTCTGCCTGCCCAAGTCACTCGTCATAATAAAAGTGGACGAAGCTAATATTGAATCCACCATATTACAGCAAAGGACTGACTGTGCCATCGGTTGGGACAGAATACCGTCTTCCATTCTCAGAGACTGCCCAGACGTCTTGATTTCTGCTATCACCCACATTTTTAAAAGAGCCATTTAACCGGTGTTTTTCCAGACGCTTTGAAAAATGCAGTAGTCTACCCTTTATACAAGTGTGGGAACAGAGAATGCGTCAGTAACTATCGGCCAATATCAGTTCTATCAGCGCTGTCTAAGATCCTGGAAAGAGTACTGAAATTTTCTAAACAGATTTAAAATCATAGCAGGTAATCAGTACGGTTTTAGGTCTGGAGTTTCTACCGAGAACGCCGTCTTAGCTTTATCGGGTGTGGTAGTAAAGAATCTAGCCGAAAGGACGAAAGGATGCCTATGTAAATTTCTAGATTGATCTGAAGCATTTGACATGGTTTCTGTTACCATTCTCTTAGCTAAATTGGAAAGATTGATAGTGAGATGCAAACCCCTCAATATCTTCAAAGATCAGGTTGATAGTGGAATGAGTTGGGAAAAGCAGATTGACACTGTTATTTCTAGAACCAGGCGTTTCGTAGAATTTTAGTATTCAAAAACTTAAGGGATTCTGTAACACCGGCAAAGTTAAAATTGGTTTACTTGGCCTTCGCCTGCTCGGACTGGAAAGAGCACTGAGAGCAGTACTTAAGGCCATAAACATAAAGCTGTACAGGTATTCATCACAACTTTTTGCTGAATGTAGGGTCCTTACAGTGCGGCAACTCTACGTGGTCAGTTCCATCCACCTCGAGAACACAACCAAATGCGCCTTTCCCAGACCCAAACAAACGCCGCAAGAAATCTATTTCTCCTGCAGTCCCTTGTAGAACCTCATTTGCTAGACGTCAGTTTACCACCTTAAGCTGCAAGTTGTATAAGTGTAAATAGTGATTCTGCAAGCATTCTCCGACAGTCGTTTCTCCTTTGGACTGTTCACCGACAGGAAGTTTCGTTTTTGACAGATTCGTCGATAGAACGTTTCACCTATGGATGTTTCGCCGACAGAATGGTTCGCATTTGTTTGTTTCGACGACAGGACTTTTCCAGGACAGGAATATACGATTGTTTCGACATGGCTTTTTCACTTTTTAACTACAAAGCCACCAAAAAGCTACTAGCTTGCTACAAAGAAATTAAGAAAATAAATGTTTTAATGTAAGACGGCCTTTACTTTTAATTAGGGGAATTGTAAAAACAAAAGATTAAAAAAACGTATTTATTTATTAATAATATAAAGTGGCGATTACAAAGTGATTAAAAAAATATCTTCTGTTTATAGTTTTATTATAAGTAGGTAAGTATTATATTTTTTAAACCTAGTTAAGGTTTAAAAAATATAAAATTATTTCATCAGATGACAAATATGTGCCCATCCATTTAAATATGATTTTAAGTCCATTTGATTCTATTCAGATGAATGTGTCTCAATCCTTTTCCTGTAATAATCTGTACCTGCACGCTTTCGCTTAGACATAGGTTCTGCGGATTTTATTCTTTCAATAATATTCTCTGTATTCTTTTGCTCCTTTTTAAACTCTGAGATAGTTTTAAATATGTTCCACTTCTGCCGATTTAGTAGTGTATTCCATCTATTATGCCACGATTCAAGGGCATTCTGTGATAAAGGAACATATGATAATATACTATCATGTACTGTCCACAGAGTAGGTGGAAATTGCGGTGGAAGTCGTTTCATTGTCATTATAGAGCTAACTGATTTTGTAATTCTCATTGATCCGTTGATATAATATTTTTCGAACCACGTTATCACATCTATTGCTTCGTCCGGTATAATTTCGTCTTTTATTATAGCAAAGGCTTCAATAATTTCACTTGGCTCTAGAAATGCCAGTGCACCGATATGCCGCATCTTATGAGCGAAATCTGCATCATTATTGTATTTCGTAGCTAGACCAGATTGCTGAATATGACGATATATACTCTGATTTAGGTGGAAAAAACAGAGTTTATTTAAACAATTGGGAAATGTTTTTTTGATGGCTTTCATAGCTGAAACTTCAAAATCAGTGAGGATAATGTCCGGATCCAAATTTACATTCAATTTATTCAATCCCACGCATTTAACAATTTCTAAAAAAATTGTATAAGATTTTACTGACTTGTGAGAAAGCAAACCGTACACTAGGGGAACTATTTTGTGCGTGGAGTGTGGTGCGCCAACCATTGCATGTATTGTATAGATCTGATGGAATGGACGCGGGCAACAAGCGAAGGTCCCGTCCATCATCCAAAACTTCGCTTCGTTCAGCAATTTCAAATTTTCCTTAGTGGAAAATACTATTACGCACTCATCATCATCAATATAGTGCCCGATCAGAAATGGTTCACCACAGTCATTTCTCATTAATTCTTCGGGAATCACGACACTGTGAATATCCTTTGGAATCGGTGGCAGATTTTTATTTCTTTCTCTTTGAATAATTTTGTCATAGCGTCTTTATTGGGCATATGAGGAGCACTGGTACTCGGTATCATTTGGATGCACCGCTGTACAATCTGTGAAGGTGAATCCATCGATTGATTAGCTTTATCTTTCAAATTAGCCTTTAACTTCATTTCAATACGTTTTTCAGGGTTGGGTAAGTGCATATGATTACGATTTTGGGACAGCACAATGTGTTGATTGTTGGTTGTAAGCAAAGAAGTAATAGATACATTACACCGAGTACTACCTTTTTTCGTACATCTCCAGTAGTAGTTATTATCACGCCTCTTATTTAAATGATACGAATATCCTTCATAAATTAACACATCTTTGCCACGTTTCGACTTCACAATTTCACATTCATTCATTTTAAAACCATTAATTAAAAACAAACACAATCGTCAATGAGGATGCAGAGCATACTATAATCAATTTAGAGAAAAGTAAAACAGATAATAATGACTACCCACATTTTTGTCACCTAATTTTTATTATACTAAGCTAAGTATCAAGCGCCTATTACTGTATTACTAGCAATGTTACAAAAACAAGTAATTTCAAAAAACTTTTTTGTGTACTATAGATGTAATAAAAGCAAGCTAGTAGCTTTTTGGTGGCTTTGTAGTTAAAAAGTGAAAAAGCCATGTCGAAACAATCGTATATTCCTGTCCTGGAAAAGTCCTGTCGTTGAAACAAACAAATGCGAACCATTCTGTCGGCGAAACATCCATAGGTGAAACGTTCTATCGACGAATCTGTCAAAAACGAAACTTCCTGTCGGTGAACAGTCCAAAGGAGAAACGACTGTCGGAGAATGCTTGCAGAATCGTAAATAGTAAACTAGACTGACCCGACTCGAGACCAAAAAGAAACTGTCACACTGGCTCCAAACACAAGACTATCAGGAGACAGAAGGGTTATTTACTTTCACCTCATAACCACAAATTCAAAAATCACGGCCGCATATATTACATAATATAATACATTACATAATACATACATTACACTCATCTCATCTCAACTCTCAACTACACTCACAAAAGCCACAACCAGGTATGTTTATTGTTCTACCCTCTTAGCCCCTCAATGAATTTTATCGGATTTAACGTTGATTCTAACTTAATTTTAATTTGATTTATTATTTTGATTTTAATTTGATTTTGTCTTGCTTTTAGTTTGATTGTAGGTTGATATTGGTTGAAGTTTGATTTTAATTTGATTTAAGTTAGATTTTAAGTTGATTTTAATTGATTTTAGTTTGATTTTATAAATGTATTTTAATTTTATTTTATTTGTAATACAATTTTTATTTGACTGTAACTTTTTTATTATGATTTAATTTGGTTTTTTTGTTTAAGTTTCATTATAATTTCTGTTAATTTAATTTAGGTTTGCGTTTAATTCGATTTTAATTTATTTGATTTAATTTAAATTGAACATAACAGTAAGCAATGTACATTCTTTGCTTACTGTTATGATCACACCTCTTATTTTATGGATTTTTTCACATTACTAGCATGGGTGTATCACTAGCCCCCAAAATACAGGCTCAGGCTTAGTTTGGCATGTCGCGCCCTTAAACTATGTCGCATGGTTGTCCCGTGCTAGCATTTAAGACAAATTTTATTGTAAGACATGACATATTTTATCATAACTTGAGTTATGTTTCGGCGGTCGGGGATTTGGTTAAAAAAATATTTATTTATTACACAATTACTTTAATTATAAAAATACAGGATATTTAGCTGGTGGCTGATGCAAGACTCAATATAATACAAAGAAAAATAATTAACTCTAATTTCCAGTAAATGCATAGTTGCAATACGGCGCATGTTGACGGTGACTGCTAACTCAGCGTAAAAGTCTGTTACGATGAGTTAACTCCTCCCTCCATAAGATGGAAGCAACTCTTGCTTCTGGCGGCGTCCACGCTGCCCTTGGTGTCCTCCGAGATGTTCTTTGTTTTCCATTGATACAGCTTCCAGGATGCTGCTGCGACCAGTAGGATATATAGGATGATTGTGCTCCAGCTAGGTGTAGCTGCTACGATTGACCAATTATCTTCTTCTGGCACGGATATGTCGCCTGCTCTGTTGATAAGTTCGTGGATGCTGTCTAGTGAGATGTCTTCTAATTGGAGTTCATATTGTATTGATTGTTCTGAGACTTGATGCTGCTCCGGTAATGGTATGACCTCGTTGATGACGACCGAGTCAGTGTGAGACCGCAGTGTCTTGTTCATGATGTTCATCTGGCAGTCTTCGGTTAGTGTAACGAGATGAATGCCAGACAGCTTCTTGTAATCTGTCTTGGTGTTGCATAGTGTTTTGGTGACTTCTTCTTCTCTGAGGACAAGTAGCCAGTTGTTGTCTCCGATCTTCTGAACTTTTCCTCTTCTTAAGTTCATCTTAGCGTGGGTGCAATTTGCTGGGCGATGCTGGATGAGTGAGAGTATGCAGTCATCTGTGTCTTCAATTCTTCTGGTGTCGAGGAGCTTGCAGAGCTGGGTGTTGTCGGTCAGTGGCTGACAATCTTCTTCCAGGTAAGCGTACTCATCGTTACCAAGTGCCAGGTATTTGGATTTTGGGATGATAGTAAGGTTACTTTTATTTGGGATAGAATAGAGATGGATAAGGTCGTAGGTTTTTGAGGTTATTGAGGGGATTTCGAGAATAAAATTAACAGAGTGTTCTGTACTGTAAGCTTTAACTTTAATTGACTTCTCTATCCTGTATATGTTGCTAATGCTAATACTAGCTACTGGTTTAAACATAAACATACTCTCTAAGTTTCTTAACTCTTCTATTAAATTCTGAGGGCTTATAATACTAGGATGCATGGTGCCTATCTGAGCAAAAGTCATGGCATCTTCTAATAACATTAACCTATCTAAAATTATCTGTAAACTAAAGTCTATCTGTACGTAAATATCTAGGAAATGTAAATGGTTAGACAGGTCGTTGGAATTATTAGTAATATTTTGTAATAAACTAGCCAAATGTTTCTGATTATTATTTAATTTTGTTAACTGTTTACTGAACTCATCGATTGTATTATGTGCTAATACTAAAGATTTCCTTTGTGAATCCTGAATATTTCTAACTCTGTTTTTAATGTTTAAAATTTCTTCTTCAAACTTAACTGCATCTTGATGGTCGAGATTACCTGTGATAGACTTAACGACAGTACCTAATCCATCTATAAGACCGCGTCGCTTTCTAACTTGCGGCGTTAAAAACTTAATCTTCTTACCAATAATATTAAGGCTATATTCTATTTGATTCCTATACGTTTTATGTAACTCTCCAGATGCTGTACTCTCAGCGTTTTTTGTACTTGCATATAGGGACATCAATTGGATAGATGTAAAGTGCAGATTGCTAATGTTGTAAACGCAAGCAAGGCTAAAGTAGTTGTCTTGTTTAAGGAGTTGACCTTGTTTAAGGAGGAGGATACCATTGTCGTTACCTACTTGGGTAATGGTTACGGTTGCTGTTGTGTTGAGCACGACGGCTCCTGCGATGAAGGTCCTGCAACAAGATGAGGCCTCCGTAGTAGTTTGAAGTGAACCCTAATGGACTTAGAATTTGGATGGTTACCTATTATTTCAGCCACGTTATTTGGGTGAAGGTGTATGATCTTGTATGGTCCTTTGAAGACTGGCTTCGTTTTGTCACTGCGTGCTGACTTTGCTACCTGTTTATAGACAGTTTCACCTACCTTGAATTTAATTTCTTCTGCTTCTTGGTTACGTTTAGCAATAACCTGCTCCTTGTTTTTAGACATGTGTGCAGCGATGCACTCTTGAACTGCCTCAGCATTGGCACGATGCTTAATGACATAGTCCTGGTAAAATTCTTTTGGATAGAACAACTCTAGTGGATTTCTGGATGCTGTGTGTCCGAATAATAACTCATGAGGTGTATAATCTGTTGCCGAATGGATAGCGTTATTGTAAGCTATTATAGAGTACTTCATGATTAGCTGTATAGGGTCATCTTTGTTAGTCATTCTTTGTATCCTAATTATTTCGGCTAGGGTAGAGTGTAAACGTTCGATAGGGGAATTAGAGTTAGGGTTATAGGGTGTAGTGAAGTGTACGTGGATGTTATGTAGTGCACAAATTTCTTTAATAACATCGTTGTCAAATTTAGTGTCTGAATCTGTGGTTATCTTATTCGGTAGACCTAACACTGAGAAAACGTTTAGCAATGCTTCAGCTATATGGACACTACTGCATGCTGTTAGTTGGACTGCCTGGGCGTATTTAGAGAAATTATCAATGACTGTAAGGAATGTTGCGCCTCCGGTTGAGTATAGGTCCATAAATATATGTTCCATTGGTTTACGAGGGGTATCAGTTATAGCTAAAGGTGGTTTAAGAGGGTTTCGTTCGTATTTAGATTTCAAACAGGTGTCGCATTGATTAACGAATCTTTGAATGGTAAGAAGCATGTTTGGCCAATAGTAGTTTCTGTGCAACTGTTTGTACGTCTCCTGAATACCACGATGAACAGTCTTACCTTCGTGATATTTCTTAATCAACTCTTGTTGTTCCGGTTTGTTTTCTACTAGGGTTACGCGTGTTGTGCATTTAAGTAGCTTAGGACCTCTGTCGTTAAATATTGTTGTGTAAACTCTAGAAAAGGCATGGTATAATTCTTCATTATGAAAGTAACAATGGAATATACGATCAGCAATGGTGTGCTCTTTAAGGAATCTAATTATCTCTGACTCTGTATTATTTACTGGAATAAAGACATCTTTTATAACTACTTTTGAGTTAGTGGATCTGTTATCTACTCTATACGCAGAACCGGGTGTCGACCTAATGTGGAACTGTTTTAACTGCCTATCAATAGCGTCTGCTATGATGGGTATACCTTTATTTTCGTTGTCAGGCTGTGTATGTCTTGTAGACACTAGTTCAGGTTCAGCTGACACTACACTCATGCTATCTGTACCTATATTAGATTCGGGAATACTTGGGGTTTCTATTTGTATATTTTCATTGGGTGCTACTGTGTCTGTTTGATTTTCGGCTTCCCTACGCGCGTTTTCGAATATTCTATTAATGATCTCATCGTCTTCGTTATCGTCTAAGTTAACAGCTAAAGAGTCTATGCTGCCGTGAAAGATTTTAATACGCGATAGAGCGTCTGCGTTAGTGTTTTGGCGGCCTTTCTTATATACAACTTTGTAATCATATTCTGAGAGTTTTAAACGCCATCTAGTTAATTTTGAATTTGGGTCTTTTAATGACATCAGCCATGTTAGAGGCCTGTGGTCCGTGTAGATGATGAATTTTCTACCATAAAGATAGGGCCTAAAGTATTTTATTGACCATACTATGGCGAGTAGTTCCTTTTCTATTGTAGAGTAGCGCGATTCGGTATCTGATAATGTCCGGGATGCGAATGCTACCGGTTTGTCGGATCCTACTATTCCTTGGGATAATACCGCACCTAATGCTACGTCTGAAGCATCAGTGGTGAGGATGAAAGGCTCATCAAAGTTAGGGTACTGTAATATTGGTGCGTTAGTTAAGATTTGTTTGCACTTATTAAAAGCTTCTAAGAAATCCGGGGAGTGTATGACTTTACTATTTTTCTTAAGGCAAAGGGTCATTGGTTTAGTAAGCTTGGCGAAATCTTTTACGAATTTTCTGTAATATCCGACTAAACCTAAGAAGGCTTTTATTTCCTTCTGGGTCTTGGGTATGGGGAAGTTAAGTACGGCTTTTATCTTGTCTTTGTTTGGTTTTAAACCTTCATCTGTTAGTTCATGCCCTAAGAAGTTAACCTGTTTTTGTAGGAACTGTGATTTATCTAACTGGATCCTTAGATTATGTGTTTTGAATCGATCGAATACTTGTTTTAATTTTTCTATGTGTTGTTGCAGTGACGTAGAAATTATTATTACGTCATCTAAGTATGTGTAAACATTATCTATGCCTCTTAATATATGATCCATTAGTCTTTGAAATGTACTTGGAGCATTTTTAAGTCCAAAGGGCATTCTAAGGAACTCATAGTGCCCTCGTTCAGTGGTGAATGCGGTTTTTTCAGTATCGTTAGGGTGCATTTCCACTTGGTGAAAACCACTAGCAAGGTCTAGGGTGGTGAAGTATTGCGCTCGTCCTAATCTATCTAAGATGTCGTGTATGTTTGGTAAAGGGTATTTATCTTCAATGATACGGTCATTGAGTCGTCTGTAATCAATTACGAGTCTCCATTTGACGTTGCCTGAAGAATCGGGCTTTTTGGGTACGATATGCACGGGACATGACCAAGGAGATATGCTCTCTCGCACGATACCTTGCTGAAGGAGCTTATCTACTTGTTTACGAATTTCTTCGCGTTGTTGGGGAGCTTGTCTGTAACTACGTACAAAAACTGGTGTATTATCGCTTAATCTGAGCTCGTGTTTAACGGCATGTGTAAAAGTGAGTGGTATATCTTCTGCATAGAACAAGTCCCTATACTGATAACATAACCGGGTTATTTCGCGCTTTTCTTCTTCGTTCATGTGATCTGTACGGATTTTCTGAAGGTTTTCGGTTAATATACGGTCAATGTTATTTTCTACCTGTATGGTATTAATATCGTGACTATCACTTTTATTGGCATTGGAAAATGTCTCTAATTCAACTGACGGGTTAAGCGGGATACACTTCTCTTGATAGCTATGATTAATTAACGATGTTTTAAAAGAACCGTTTGTAACATTAACTATAGCTGCTGGGGACATTAAATCATCTGACCAGATTAAATCGTCGTGAAGGTATTGTCCGTCTAAGTAGTTGGTTTTTACTTTGACTATCTTTTCGCATCTAGGTTCTATACGTATCTTTTGGGGTGGAGTACTAAAGTGTATTGGTATTTCTGCCGTAGATGTGCGTAATACATTGTTATTTAAATCAATGTTACTCTTTAATTTCTGCAGAAGGTCCATTCCGATAAGACCTTTATATTTAGGGTCAAAATCAAATATTAGAAACTTATGTGTTATATCACTATTAAACGCGGGAGGTAAGGGAAGGTACACTACCTTGTCGTGAACTGATGAACTATGTGCCGTATTAATTTGAAAGGGTTCTGTTTCTACACAGTACTCAAATATGGTACCTGCAACTACGTCAGTTGCTATAGTTGAATGACTGGCCCCTGTGTCTAATAGAAACTTACCGTCAAACTCTGGTAGTATTATGTACGGTAAATATTTCTTGGTCTGGAAATTGATTGAAACTAAGTCTGGTTGTCTCGGTTGGTGTCCAGGGTAAAATCCTGGTCACAACTTACCTCTTGTTCGTCCATGGTTACATGCGGCTCAAGTGCTATGCCGTTACTGTCTGTGATGGTGTTATAGAGCTCCATGTCACTGGATCCTGGTTCTTGAGTGGCCATTTGAATTGGAATATAGAACAACTGCTGTGCGAACTGTGGGTTTTCTGGCTTACCTGCCGTACGCATTGTGACGTCCGATGATACTGGCGTGGGAACCGGTGGTTTTGGAATGTTTGGTTGGTTCCTAAAGTTATGTGAAGCGTTTGGTCTAGAGTTACCTGATGCTGGTTTGGTCTTCCAGGGCAATACAGATTGTACCCATTGTTGACGCTGTTCGGGGGTCCTATAATTTTGTTGAGGTGCAAAGTTTTGTGAAGGAATAATAAAGCCAGGTGGAAACGGGCTTACTGTATTACGTATGGGATTATTATTGCCTGGTTGTTTAGAAAACTCCTTTGGCTTTGCTTGTGACGTTGAAGGATTATTGCTGTAATTCGCTCTATTATATGAAAGCCTAGCTTCTTCTTGTCTAGCCGCTATGATGGCTGCTTCGAAGGTGTCCGGTTTGGCGATTCGAACGCCCAACGAGACGTGGAAGTCTAGCTGGTTAATATACTGTTCAATAACCATCTTTTCGTAATACGATTTATTACCATGTTCTCCTACGGAATACAGAGTATCTAAAAGTTCGCGGAGGCGTTTGCCGAAGCTTTCAGCGTCTTCTGTCTTAGACCTACGCACTCGCGTTAACTCCTGCATTACTTGTATTTCGTTTCGTGGTTCGCCAAGGCGCCTAATTAACGCGTTCTTAATTGTTATCCATGAGTCTAAGTGACCTTCGTACGCTATTGCGTCTATGGCTAGACCACTGAGCCTACTTTTAATTAAGCAGATGAATGCTGGGTGCGAACGATCTGCCTCGGAAGTTAACATTAATAAGTTTTCTACTTCTCTAATATAATAATTAAGTAATTTAGGATTGCCATCATATCTTGGCATTAAATCCGCGATTAGTTTGTAAGGTTTATAGTTGGCATCATAATCCCTGAGCGACATTGTTTTTCTGTAGCTTATCTACCTAGTGGCGCTCGACGCGAAACAATAGAGGTGTCAAATTCAACACTTCGAATTTACGCGTGGGATAGTTAACGCTACTTATTATAATTTTGTGGCTGACTACTGCGATTTTAGCTTAGAGACAGACACACATAGATTAACATAAAATACACAAATTAAAATAAGGCAGGAAATAGAGCAAGGACACTTGGTAAAACAAGAGCACTTACCAAAGCAGCCACTGCATCTCCTGTCGAGTCGAGTCTCCTCCAACGCAGCTTCCTCCAATTCTCCGGAGAATTATCCCGATGACCGTAGAGGTGTCCGACCGCGCGATAGGTTCTTTGTAGATCACGAAGGAACGATTTGAGAACCGTCGTTCTTAAGATGAAGAGTTGGATTCGATCTTAGAACGTCGCGATCCTACCGACTGCGCCAGTTATGTTTCGGCGGTCGGGGATTTGGTTAAAAAAATATTTATTTATTACACAATTACTTTAATTATAAAAATACAGGATATTTAGCTGGTGGCTGATGCAAGACTCAATATAATACAAAGAAAAATAATTAACTCTAATTTCCAGTAAATGCATAGTTGCAATACGGCGCATGTTGACGGTGACTGCTAACTCAGCGTAAAAGTCTGTTACGATGAGTTAACTCTTGTCATGATCGAAAATATTTACTGTTAAGAATTTGTAGTTCATGTCGAAAACCATGCAAAGCTGCTAGCATGAGGTTAGCAATGGGGGGGAACTAAATTTTGGTTATTTTTTGCCTAGGACATAGTTACCGTTTTCGAAATACCATTTTTGAAATATAGAGCGTTTTGCAAAATAAAATAAGATTCGGTGGCCCAACATTCAGAAACAGTGTGTCGTAGGGCTATGCTTCTCAGAACCTCAAGAGGTGCGAGTAATCGCTGGTCACCCAAGAACACTCGCTAATAGCCGAGCGATAAAACTATCGGAACTACGCCCTCCCCTTCGCTGCTCGCCAACTCGAATCTAGTTTCTAGCTCTACAAGTGCCTAAACAACATATTTAGACAAACATTCAATAAAGATTCCTGACAGATTTTGTTTCTGTGATCTCACTACTCACCCGTACTTAGCAATGTTTGTCCAAAGCGTGGTTAGCCGAGTTTTTACTATTGATTGATCAATCTCGAGTTTTTCTTCTTCTGTTAAATCTACCAACGGATTATACTCGAATAAATAGGAGAGCTCTTCTGCGTGACTTGCTCCAAGGTATGAGAACACAAAGCGGTAAACGTCCGCTCCGCTATCCAACAGTTTTTCGGCCATCCTCTGAGTAGGGTGGCCAAATATTATATCAGTTCCAAATTCCACAAGATTCTCTGATACATTCTTACTGATTTTTTCATCACCAAAGTAGAAGTGTCTTACTACATTCAAAGCGTTTTCTAAATCATTATCCATATCGAATCCCATTTCAAATAGCATTTTAAAATCGTATGTTTCGAAAAATTTCTCATCTTGATAAGCGTACTGAAAAGCAAATTCTCTAATATTGTGACCGATGATAATCGGTATCTTACTAGCTTTAGTAGATTTAACATTCATGGGATGTTCCGTCATAAAGTTTTCAACTCCATCAAATAGTTTCTCAACGCAAGGTTTCGTAAGAGGTTGATCATTGCCTGATGCACTACTAATTTTCAAGTCATCAGCTATTTTAATTAATAAATGTGTATCAACAGTTGAAAGAAAATTCAGAGCTTCATTTATATCTGAAGTTTTAAAACCCAATTCTTCTGAAAGCGTAAAAGGTATTGTATTGTTAGATTCCATCATCATCCAGTAACTTAATGCTGGACCGCTTTCTATGATTACTTGGTTGAATAACTTTTCGTTTAAAGAAAATAAATGTAGATTCACAGACATGCCACCAGCACTTTCACCAAATATAGTTATTTTGTCGACATCGCCTCCGAAAGCTGCAATGTTTTCTTGAATCCACCTTAGAGCTAATGTTTGGTCTTTCAGTCCTTGGTTACCTGGCACTTCAGGAGTGTCTAAACACATGAAGCCGTAAATACCAAGTCTGTAGTTTATGGCTACTACAACGACGTCATTTTTGAGCAGAGTGATTGGTTCTGTGGCTTCTCCTAGGGAACTGCCTTCAATGAATGCCCCGCCGTGTATCCAAACCATGACTGGCAAGCGGTGTCGCGAGTCAGCGCTGTTTGGCACGTAAATGTCCAACGTGAGGCAGTCGATGGTGCCTGTGGCGACTCCTCTTTTCATTTGAGGGCACTCGTTTGATTCGTATGCTTCGAAGATGTCGTCAAAGCCATGATGAGGTACTGATGGCTATAAAGTAAAAGGAATGGATTATATTCTCTTTGACAGAAAATATTAATTCAAATGATATTAATTATTGAGTAGTGTTATTATTTGTAGTTGGTCGCAACATTCGCGTAGTGATTGGGTAAAACACCAACACGACACACCTAGTACACTACTTCATACTATACTTATAGTATGAAGTAGTGTACTAGGTTATTAAGTTAACATGGTCACAATTATTAGAATTAATATTTATTTTGGGATATTTACCATGTTTATTTAGATTTTGGTTGAGACCTCGATATTTCGGCACCGTTACAAGTGCCATGATCACGAGAACTAAAGTCTTTGCGGGTGGGTGTTGTTTACGAGCTGACATATCTGTCAACCCTCTTCCACACTCGTTTTTCACGCACGATGCCGCTACTACTAGAACTCGTCTCACTTGTTATTCGATATTGTTCAGAACAACAAACAACGAGTTGTTGTTGTTTAGGGCAGTGAAAAACAACGATACCCAATAATCGGCCATAGCAGTACATCTTCTCGAATCAGGGCCAAACCACAGAATAAATAATAGGCCAAACCACTGGATCAAGTTACATGACCCACAGGTTATCTCGACTGAACGCCATTACATACCTAGAATGGTTCGGGAAGCAATTGAAATAACCAAGTGCAAAAACTTCAATAGGGACGACGGTTTTCAATTGTCTCGGTTCAACTATGTAAAGGTCGTAAAACTACTAAACAAGTGTCAAAAGTGGATACAGTGAGCATCGTCTGTCATGAACAATGTCGAGTAACTGGTGAGACGAGTTCTGAACAATGTCGAGTAACTAGTGAGACGAGTTCTGGTAGTAGCGACATCGTGCGTCAAAAACGAGTGAGGAAGAGGGTAGTTCTCGTAATCATGGCGCTTGTAACGGTGCCGAAATATCGAGCTCTCAACCAAAATCAAAATAAGGTAAATATCCCGAAACAAATATTAATTCAAGTGTATCAGGTATTTTGAGATCTGATTACTGCACTTACGATAGTGAAACTTAGCGCCATATTACAAGGTTTTTTATGTTCGTACCTAAGAAGAAAATAAGATAAATAATAGAGATAACAATTCAAAGCAAGCTTACCCCAAATGGATTATCGTCAGCCACCACTGCATAAGGCACACCCAAGAACTTGGCGTACCCATCTCCAAACTGCAGTCCTCTAATCAGGCCAGTCTTGGTAGACACGAGAGGGTCTATTCTGTACAGCCCTCGCACTACACCACATACTGACAGCAACACTACCGCCGACCACATGTCCGAGCCTTGTGACATTACTAGGCAGAGTAATGAGAGAGATGCAGTGTAATCTACAGCGGTTTGGTGTTCCCAAACACGCCACTTCGCGAGTGTTAAGATAAAAAGATAAACTTAGATAAACAATCACTTTAAAGATCAATATCAATTCAATTCAATTCAATTCAATTCTTTATTGCATATCACATGTGTATAACAAAGATCTTATAACAGTAGTATAGTTCACATGGACCCTGTCGGGCACAGCAATTTATTATAAGAATAGTGGCAAAACCTAGCTTATTTTAAATTAATTAATATAACTGAAAAATTACAATGAAAGTATAGATAAAAGTGAAATAAAACAATGAAAAAGTGCTAAGTCAATAAAAAAAAAAAAACTAAGATAAAAATGGCAATGTCAACAACAACATGTCAATACATCGGGCACAGTAATTTAAAATATTATATAACAAATACATAGCATAAGTTCAGGTAATATAATTTTGAATAATTTTACTTTTAACTGTAATTTTAATTACGATGCCACAGATTACATTGTAAAATAGAACACTTAGATGTCAAGATTTAGATACAAGTCAAATAAAATAAAATGGTGAAAAGTCAATAAAAAATAAAAAATAAATGGTAATGTCACAAATAAAACAATAAAATATGTCAAAACAGAATTAAATAATTGGCATGACAAATCAAAATGTGAGCGTCTCTGATAGTCATGTATGAAAGTCATCATTAAAAAAATCATTCAATGTATAATAGCATCTATCAACCAACCATTTTTTGAGGCGTTTAAAAAATATTTTGTCGTTTTTCTCAGTTTTGATGTCGTTCGGTATTTTATTATATATTTTTATAGACATTATGTTATCATTGCCAGGGGCGTAACTACCGCCGTATCACTCGTATCAATCATACGGAGCCCCTGAGCTGCAGGGGCCCCGAAGAGTGGAATCAAAAATTCGGCAAATGTTATCCACAGTCTCAATTTTTTTGACGTATGCGTTCATAGCATCTCTATACTCCAATTTAGTAAGCAGAAGCAGGATAACTTTGTTGGATATACAAACTTATTTGTATTGGATATATGTGTTTTTTTTTGCGGCGATGAGAGCAGCGAGGCATGGCCTTACCGAGAGCTGATAGGTAGTTTGAATTACCTAGCGAATGCAACCAGACCCGATATTGCCAATGCGGTAAGTAAACTTAGCCAGAAGTTGACGAATCCTGAAAAATCCGATTGGAAATCAGCGAAACATGTGTTGCGTTATCTGAAGGGAACGATCCGATACAGTCTCGTATACAAGAGAACTGGTGAATGTGTGCAAGGTTACTTTCTTTTTGCAATCAGATGCTTTGTGACCTGGTTCGTGACATTTAAAGCATTTATACCAAAAAAAAGTTGGTAGAGATGCCCTGAAGGCTGAAGAAACACATGGTGTAGATGAAATTCTTACTATTTTTAATGTTTCAGATTTAGAAGTTTCTTACGCTGTTAATGTTCAAAAGCACGATTGGATTTTGGACAGTGGGTGCACGTCTCACCTTTGTAATGATGCAAGTAAGTTCGGGGGCACTTTGGCAATGACTAGCGGAAAACTAACTTTAGCTACGCATGTAAGTACTGTTATTAAAGATAAGGGTGCTGTAAGGTTATCGGCATGTAATAATCACTCTGAGACCTGTTTTGAATTACGAGATACGCTGTATGTCCCGGATTTAAGGACGAATTTGATTTCAGTAGCCAAGTTAACCAATGATGGTTATGATGTTACATTTTAAAACGATGTAGCTCAGGTAATTGGTAAGAAAGTTGAAATCGAATTAATGGCATATCGTAGGGGTAATTGATATAGTGTAAAAAGGTCTGAGTATTGTAATTTAAGTGATTCAAATGCTGATGTACGTTGTTGGCACGAGAGATTAGGACATTTGAACGGTAGAGATGTTGCTAAGCTTTTAGGTAAATTAGGTGCTAAATTTGACGTAGCCGAGGTACGAAATTTACGTGATTGCGATATTTGTGCTAGAGGTAAGATGACCGCGTTACCTTTTTCTAAGTCCGATGGGCCTTGTGCTGAGAAGTTGTATATAGTTCATACTGATATTGTAGGGCCTATGAGATGTGAATCAATGGAAGGTGCAAAATATTTTATAACTTTTATTGATGATAGTACTCGTTGGGGTACGGTATATTTTCTAAGGTCGAAAGATAAAGCCTTAAATGCCTTTAAAAGGGCATTAAAAAAGGGACAGGCATATAAAAGCCACGTTGAAAATCTGACGGGACTGAAACTTAAATTCCTTCAAAGCGATAATGGTGGTGAATATTGTAACGCTGAATTTGATATTTTTTTAAAGGAAGCAGGCAACACGCGAAGACTGACAGTTGCTCGAACACCACAGCAGAATGGGATAGCTGAACGCATGAACCGAACCTTAGTGGAAATGGCGAGGTGTATGTTGTTGTGTTCAGAACTTTCCTCAAGTTTTTGGGCAGAGGCGGTGCATACAGCATGTTATGTTAGGAATCGTTGTCCTACAAGCAGTCTACATGGTGATATTCCTTATGAGAGGTGGCGTAACAAGCCGGTTAAGATTGAATACCTTCGAAGATTTGGGTCCAAGGTACATATTTTGGATAAAGATCCGAAAAAGGATAAGTTTGCTGCAAGAGGGATCGCAGGTACTTTTGTAGGATACCCAGGTAATGCAAAAGGATACAAAATATGGTTTCCAGAGCAAATAAAATTCATGATTGCGAGAGATGTGAAATTCCACGAAAGCGAAATCCCGAAGCAAGAGACGAAATCGGTGAACTTTACGAAAGACAAGGATAAGGATTTTATCGAAATTGAATTCTTGAGAAATGATGATCCAGAAACTGACGAACATATGGGAGAGAATGAGACAGAGCAAGTAGAGACTACTGAAGAATTATGGAGTGAATGTCAAGAATATCCTGGAGATGATCAAGATGATTGTTTGTCAAGACCTGCAGAAGTTGAACAAGCGTCCGAAGAAACAAGTCGCGATGATCAACAGAGATTGATGAAGAGAGGTCCTGGTAGACCGCGAATATTGCGTACAGGTAGTGTAGGCCGTCCGAAGAAAGTTTATCGAATGACTGAAGTTACAGAACCGATCCTTTCTGCTGATGAAAATGAAGTTGAAGATTTTGCAGGTTCAGCTGAAATTAGTTTGAAGAATGCTCTAAAAGGTAGTGATAAACCTGAATGGGAGGAAGCCATTTTATCTGAAATCAGAAGCCTAGTTCAGAAAGGTACATGGGAGATAGTCAGAAGACCACAGAATAGGAATGTCGTTGGCTGCCGTTATGTTTTGACAACAAAGCAAAATGTCGACAAGTCTTGGAAGAAGAAGGCGAGGCTTGTAGCTCAAGGTTTTAGCCAGCGGTATGGAGTCGACTATGAGAAAACCTTTGCGCCTGTTGCTAGACTTGATACTTTTAGGTTGTTGATGGCACTCGCAGTTGAATTGAACTTGGAGATACACCAACTGGACATTAATACTGCTTACTTAAATGGATCCCTCGACGAGGAGATATACATGGAGTTACCAGAAATATTGAGAGAATGTTTAGTTAAGCTTATGAATCGAGAGGGAGAAGATCCAATGGTCAAGGAGCGCTCGCAGACCATGCTCATAAAATTGGATAGTGGTTGCGATTTATGCTTATTGCGAAAATCATTGTATGGATTAAAGCAAGCTGGACGGCAATGGAATCTCAAACTCAACAAGAAGTTGACTGATATGGGGTTGAAGCAGAGTCTGAATTAACCGTGTCTGTATTTTAAACAAAATGGGAAAATTATTTATTCGTATTGTTGTACGTCGACGATATTTTGGTCGCAAGTCAAGAAAGAGGTTTGATCACGGCATTTAAAAATAATTTGTCCAAAGAGTTTGATTTGAAAGACTATGGTCAAGCAAAATATATGTTAGGCATAGATATTCAAAGAAATGACAATGTCATTATTTTGTCACAAGAAAATTATGTCGAAAATTTGTTGAATCGTTTTTGTATGAAAAATTGCAATAAATGTGCGACTCCTATGGAGTTAAATTCCAAACGTAAGGAAGAAGATAAATGCGGCGATGAGAGCAGCGAGGCATGGCCTTACCGAGAGCTGATAGGTTGTTTGAATTACCTAGCGAATGCAACCAGACCCGATATTTCTAATGCGGTAAGTAAACTTAGCCAGAAGTTGACGAATCCTGAAAAATCCGATTGGAAATCAGCGAAACATGTGTTGCGTTATCTCAAGGGAACGATCCGATACAGTTTCGTATACAAGAGAACTGGTGAATGTGTGCAGGGTTATTCAGATGCTGATTGGGGTAATTGTTTATTAGACAGACGATCTTATTCTGGTTATGCATTTATTTTAGGTGGTTGCTGTATATCGTAGCAGTCTCAAAAGCAGCGTAGCGTAGCTACTTCAACATGCGAGGCAGAGTATGTCAGCCTGTCGGAGAGTATGAAGGAGGCTGTGTATCTCAATAGCTTGTTGAAAGAACTAGGAATCATAAGGTACGCTCGAGTGATTGTTCATGTCGATAACCAAGGGGCTATATTCTTAACTCAGGACCCTGTGTTTCATGCACGTCGCAAACACATTAATATTAGGTATTATTACGTGAGGGAAGTTTTGAGGGACAAGAACGATATTGAGTTGAGACATGTACCCACTGAATCCATGTTAGCTGATTTGTTTACTAAGCCGTTATCTAGTGTTAAACATTATAAGTGTTTAACAAACTTATCCGGTGCCAGTCAGGATTCTTTCATTTTTAAGCTCGTTTCACTCGTGTTTTATCCTCGTCTTTCAAAACCGTTTTAGTTATCCAAGTAAATAATTCAGTCACTTATTTTATTTATTTTGTCGAAAACTTTATCCGTTTTGGTTTTTTCTGCTTGCCTGAAAGAAGAAAGGCCCTCAAACAAATTTGAAATATAGGAATAGCTACGTCACTGAACATTACTATACATCAGTGGTAACCGGATAAGAACTGATAGGTGCCAATGTTCTATGGATATAATTCAAGTACATACCCAAAATGTACTTAGTGATGTTTCACTGAATAGGGCAGACATGATTCTCATTTCTTAATTGCTAATATTTTTTTATTAATGATAGTCTCGCGTTTGACCACTATCTCCATATCACCTGATGATCGCACTAACTGACCGTCGAAGGTACGAACGTCGAGATGGGATATTATTCTAAGTACGTCGTAATAATTACGCGCTTACATTATTTGTTTAATTTAATGTCCCGTAGTAGCGCATGCAGTGTGCCCGTGGCATCAATAGCAGGCCGTACCAAAATAGCAGCGCTGCCTTTTTTAGGGTTCCGTAGCCAAATGGCAAAAAACGGAACCCTTATAGATTCGTCATGTCTGTCTGTCTGTCTGTCTGTCCGTCCGTATGTCACAGCCACTTTTTTCTGAAACTATAAGAACTATGCTGTTGAAACTTGGTAAGTAGATGTATTCTGTGAACCGCAATAAGATTTTCACACAAAAATAGAAAAAAACAATAAATTTTGATACATACACATGAAACTGAAACAATTTTTTTTTTTTCATCAAACCCATACGTGTGGGGTATCTATAAATAGGTCTTCAAAAATGATATTGAGGTTTCTAATATATTTTTTTTCTAAACTGAATAGTTTGCGCGAGAGACACTTCCAAAGTGGTAAAATGTGTCCCCCCCCCTGTAACTTCTAAAATAAGAGAATGATAAAACTAAAAAAAAAATATGATGTACATTACCATGTAAACTACCAACGAAAATTGGTTTGAACGAGATCTAGTTAGTAGTTTTTTTTTAATACGTCATAAATCGTAAACCACAATTTAGCAAGTACGGAACCCTTCGTGCGCGAGTCCGACTCGCACTTGGCCGGTTTTTTTTATTTTAACATTGCTGTACTTGCTGATATCAACAATAGCTACAATCTAGGGGTCTTTAAGTAAAGAGTGAATGGGTTTTATCTAGGCCAGCGTGCTTCACCGTCGATCACATCATCGCTTTCCATCAGGTGAGATAGTGGTCAAGCGCAAGCCTATATATGATTTAAAAAAAAACTGATTTAGTGCGGTACTTTTTTATATTTGTGTATTTTTTTTATCCCTCGTTGTCATGATCACGTAATAGAAAGGAAGCTATTGTAAGAGTATATTGTGATACAAGTGAGCTGAGGTGCTCATTACACACGAGGCTGTGGGTTGCAGCCCGAGCCGTAGGCGAGAGCGTAATTCAGCCGAGTGTGTAATGAGCATAGCTCACGAGTTTCATACGACGTTTTCAACACATTTGCGAGGAGAAACAAAATGTATTGCTTATATCGTTTCATTATTAAAACCATTCGTGAACGTGCAATTTATAAAGCGATATTGGATTGATTTGGATGGCAATTTCATAGTTTGTGTTACATTGGTGATTGCCACTTCTTTAGTACTTTCGTTTTCATCTTGTGTAAATGTCGGCGACAAAGGCATGTTAATTTCTGGATGCAGTAGGCACCAAATAACTCATGCTACGAGATGAACATAATTGTGGTTTGGGGCATAACTTGTTTGCCTTTGGCTCCAAATTACTGGCTTGTGTTGTTTTTACACTGATTTTGGCCTTGTTAAGAATAGAGTCTTCTTTGTATGATTCAGCGACTGTGTCAGTCTTTGTAAAGATCTTTTATACTACACCTGATCGGAAAGTACCTTGATACTTTATCAAATTTACGGTAGAAAGTACGTCATTGCATATCGAACAAATATGCGGGGAGAAAACGCATCTGAGCGGGAGAGAAAAGTGTATGAAAATCCATTTCTTACGTGGTTTTCTTTTTTTAATTTTGGGTAAGACTATGCGCTGGTAACCTAAATATCAAAAGCCAAAAAGTTTTTACAGTGAGTTTTTATCTCCAAGTTCGCAAAATGACACTGGCCACTAGCTGTGTGTTGGATGGTGTCAAACAATTTGAAAAAAGAACATGTGAAAATTGCAGACGCCATTGGCGCCATTTTCAATTTGTGTGTTGTTTGAGGATTCAGTTTTCGTAGAAATTTATTTTCCTCGTAGGTGTAGTATAAAGCACTATGTATCACTCGAGAGAAAGTGCGATTCCCGATCTCGGGTGTTTTAAAGACGACACCCTCGACGGTAATCGGTCACTTTCTCCTCTCGGTGAACAATGTACTATTGTGGCATATCTGTAGGGCCTACAATACATTACCTTGAGGACTGCCCTCTGTGTTCTTTCTAATTTGAGAAAGTAGTTTACTTTCAAGATGTGATTAAAAACACCGGCAGCCCAATTGCGTAACTGAATACGGCAACGCAAAGGGTTTGACCGCCATCAATCGACCAATTAAAGAGACGGAAATCAACATCGTGTCATTCATCTCGCACGTGATTGATAGCGGTCAAACGCTTCGCCTTGCCAAATTCACTTGCGCAATAATAAATCATTTCTATCAAAGTAACGCCTTAACAAACTTAAATACGTCGGTGAAACAAGCAGGTTTCGGTAAAACTGCTCTGAAGATTAACTGGCGAAAAAAGTAGCATACGAGTACGACACCCTATAAGAATTATGAATAGGTATCTATATCTAACGTTAATGAAGCAATCACTAAAGTGTATTGAAATGGCCACTCTTGAAAGTGCACATTTTACAAAGACCCCCAAAAGACTCTTAAGAAGCGTATGAATATTTAAACAAAAAATAACCAACCAATTCGTACCAAATTGCATTCTAACCAAAGGGAATATTACGCAGAGCGACACAAAATATTACCCGACTATATAGAGTAAACAGAACGATTTTAAAAAAGCGCGGTATAACTTTTCGCATTTTTTTTTATATTTCTGCCACTTTTGTAACCGTGTGATCGTAAATATAAGTAATAAAAGGTAAAAGATTTAAAACATGGTCATGAATATTTAAAACACAAGATAATCTCAAAAAGATTCACCTTAGATCGACGGGATCGACGCATTTTTTTCCCTCCGTAAATCAGTGTGATACCTAGCGCGGGAAAATTAAATTACAAAATATTCTAATCAAACTATTCAACATTGAAATAGTCGAGTCAAAAAACCATCGATAATCGAGTCGACTCTTTGGAGCCTCTACATCGCTATGAAAATATCGTCATTTCCTGCTACATGGCGGGAACCCGCACGCCACTTGACAGTCACCGAGCAAGATTTTGGAGGTCACCTTCACAGAGTACATTTTAATATACTGAAAGTCACCTTGTCGAAGTTCGTACGCACAAAGTCACGTCATCATACGCATTTCAGTATATTCTGATCTCTTATTGTGTTGAAAGCTTATTCAGTGTTGGGTCCGTTTATACTGGGAATGTAGAAAGATGTGCTGCGTTATCAAGTCACGTTCAAAAACATCCGTACCACCCACGATTTCTAGTTAAAGGATTTTAGGTAAATGATGCAACACAAAATAATTTATATGTAATAAGTATGTATATTGCAGTATAGATGAATTATGAAGAATAGATTTTGTGCTTGAAATTACACTCTACAAAGTGCTTAGAAAAGTAATATTTTTTAATATACAAGAATACAATACTAAATCACAGGTGGCAGAAGCTCTATTCTTATAGTTACTTCTAGACACAATACACCAGAATTGTTTTCTTTAAATATCTTGAAGACACGGTTGGCGCAGTGGTGGAGCGATCGGCTGCTGCGCCGCGTATCGCGGGTTCGATGCCTGCAACAAAGATTTGTATGGACATCACGACGGATATTTGCACGTCACGAAAGCAGTGGTGGCCACGAGAGTGAACCCCCTAGAAAAAGCAAGTGTATGATGTTTTGTTGTTGCCGGGTCGAGCTAAGTGTTATTGGGTTACATCTAGAATAGATGTAGTCGGCCCACACACGCACTTCACCTACATACTGCGTGTGAAAACATTTATGCCACATGAAACTATCTATGAATTCGAGGAAGACCGAAATGAAATGCAAATAATCAGCTCAATAAACTGTACTAGGTCACGAGATAGAACACAAGTAGATACTAATGAATTGAAATTGAAGTCAATCACATAATGGCTTACTACTTAGATAATGTTATCAATCGTATTCACATACGATTTCGGATTAAATAAAATATAATTACAATCAATCTGCTTTGCATTTCCCCAACTATTTATTTATGCAGTTACTCGGTGCTGCTGAATACCAAATGGTACCGAGTAGCTTTGAATTGTGTTACCCATTTAATGAGTGCAGCTGAATATCAAATGGCACACAGTAATTGGGTTTTTATCGTGTGTTACCCAGTTACTGGGTTGTGAAGCTCAGAAAGGCAGTCGCTCTCTTGGTAAGACAGGTGTCAGATTTAATCTGAAGAAGGCGTTTTTTCTGTTCTCTGGATTTAATGGTTTCTGACTATCCGTGGCGACAGATAAACATGAAACCCGGGACCAACGTGCTTTGCAAGGTCAATTAAATAAAATTAATTATAGAATAAAATAAAAGCGTACCTATTTTTATTTTAAGATCACACATAATACTTACCTACACCTTATCCTTATCTATATACAATGTGAACCGGTAAGAGCAACTATCATCAACATCATGTCAGCAGAAAGTCGTCCACTGCTGGAGAGCCTCCAAGCAACCTGCATACGTCACCATATTGACCGACCGGTACAATACTACTCGCATACAGCGGACGCTGCTCGAATAAATTAGAATAGAATAGTATAAAATTCTATGCGAACGTAAAAACAAAGCTATTCGAGGTCACCTACATGAGGAAAACGCGACACGAAAGAAATAAAAAATCTGTTGAACGCTTCTCTCAAACTTACGTCATTTTAAGACTAAATTAGTAGAATAATAAAGTATTGACTAAGTATTTTGACACAACTCAAAGGATTGTTTATGTAAATGTAAGAACAAACTAAAACTATTGAGTAGCGAGCGATATAATTCAACGACATTCAACTATTCGTACAATTTGCTACTAAACTCTTTGCTCATTTCAAGACACATGATCAAAAAACATCTCTGCAATTAAAATTGTTTAAAAAAAGAATCTGTCTGCCACCTCCATTGTGGCAGCAAAAGTCACGTAGCGTTTCGTACGGCTACTCGCCTAGTGCTACGTCGATGCTACGACACATCATCACCAACTCAACAGTCCATGAATTCTGGACAATTCTATTTCTTTATTGTGAAGCAAAAACCTTTATCTTCAACACGCACAGTGATTCAGACGCCATTTTTATTGATGTCATTATTGTCCGGTAATTTTATTCTAAAAAAAATGGCGCATTGTAATACCGAAAAAATATTGCGCAATTTGATCCACGCGTTCGATCTCCAGAATATATGAAAATCGAAAACTAAAGCTACAAAGTAACACAAAGGAACGAATATGAGACATGGATGATATCTGCACTAACATGTAGTATCACAAACCGCAAGAGCCAAAGACTCGTTTGTGCGAATTGTGCGTCGATTTAGTTCTATTTCAGTGCGCGCGGCAAACAGGCGCCGCGCCCATAGAGCAGGCGACGCTTATTTTTTTAAACCTTTGTGTTATGGTGATTGAAAGTCGAGTTAAGTTGACATCATCCATCCGTACGAGCTTCGATTGTGTAGCGTGACGTCAGCTTTTAGCAAGTTACTTCTAGAAATTAAAGGTACCATTCGCATACTTTTTTAGGGTTCCGTACCCAAAGGGTAAAAACGGGACCCTATTACTGAGACTCCGCGGTCCGTCTGTCTGTATGTCTGTCTGTCTGTCTGTCTGTCTGTCTGTCTGTCTGTCTGTCTGTCTGTCACCAGGCTGTATCTTATGAACCGTGATAGCTAGACAGTTGAAATTTTCACAGATGATGTATTTCTGTTGCCGCTATAACAACAAATACTAAAAACAGAATAAAATAAATATTTAAGTAGGGCTCCCATACAACAAACATGATTATTGTGCCGTTTTTTGCGATAATGGTACGGAACCCTTTGTGCGCGAGTCCCACTCGCACTTGGCCGGTTTTTTTTTTATATATTTACTTAGATACTCGTAGATAGAATTAAAAACAAATTGGTAGATACTTTGTTGAGCAACCCAGTCAATCAATATTGCAAATTCTGTGGATAAAATGGCGGTCTTATCGCAGTTTTCTTTTGTCACATGTTTATTTGACATTAATTACAAGTAAAATTTCAAAATTTAAAAAACCCCCGCGACACATTTATCTTGCGACAAGTAAAATTTCACAATTTTAAAAACCCCCGACACATTTATCTTGCGACAAGTAAAATTTCACAATTTAAAAACCCCCGACACATTTATCTTGCGAAAACGCCCCGATTCAAACAGTAAAATCCCCATAACTTTTGAACGGCTGAACCGATTTCATTTAAACATAGCTAAGAACACTCTCGACAAAATTACCTTTCAAACAAAAAAAACTAAATCGAATTCGGTTCATCCGTTTAGGCGCTATGATGCCACAGACAGACACACAGATACACAGATACACAGATACACAGCAACACACGTGAAACTTATAACACCCCTCTTTTTCCGGCGGGGGTTAAAAATATATTAAGACGACCCACTGACCGTAAACTGAGTGTGAATACTGATTTGATTGACATTGTTTTGGGTTATTTTTAGATTTGTCTGACGTTGATTATTTGCAGTAATTTTATAAGCGTGTATTTTGTTAAATATTGTGATTGAAAGTTTTCGCCATCCGTCCCATATGTTTATTTTAGGCGGGGTCACGTGCCTAACTAAGACTGCTAGTCTTAATTAGTTTAGTGTTATCGAGTGCGCAGTAGAATATATTAAGGTTACACTAGCTGAAAATTCTTTCATACAAACGTAGTCTAGATATTACTCCACTGTTTGACGATGTACGTTCAAAATAAAAAATGATATCAATTTGTCACATCATTATCTAGTCTTGTATGGAAAAAAAATGAAAAAAAATCATATATTTGAAGGTTATGAGCGTCGAAAGTTCCATATTTCAACACTAATTTTAACGCATCTTTGGGCGGAAATAAATACCATAAGAAGAAAGAAAATTGCAAAACGGCCTCCATACAGGGATAGATAAGTAATTCAACAATGTAAATAATTTTATTTTGAAAATATACATTTAGTAGTTTTTAATGATATTTGGATTCCCAAAGGTCTGTTTATAAAAAATCGCGCGCTCGTTTTCGTCTTAAATCATCATCCATTTCGCTACAAATTTGCAAAAGTGCTAATTCGTACACGAACTAGCTTTTTACTCCTCATCACAGCATCTATTTCTTTCGAACGTGTTGTCGGATAAGATAGCATGCATTTTAACCCCGCGCACAAAATAGTCCGTGCCGTCGACTAGTTCAACCTTAAGAGAGAAACGCGCATGCGCCGCGGGGAAGTCCTGTCGCGCTGTTGCTAAGCACAGCAACTTAAGGCGCGGCGCTATTGAATCACTGACCAGTTTTCCCAAACTAGTGAACTATTATTTTATTGGCGTGTATTGACGTGGCATGGCAGTAACCACAGCCAAACAGGTCCGTGGTGCGGTGATCATAACATACGAGGTTTCTGCCGTGCCTCGGCACGGAAGGTCGGTAGACGTCGGTCGATTGGTTTGGTAGCGTTTGATGTAGGAACTGTATATCGACGGCGACTGATCCATGCAACCATCGATCGATGCTATCGATGACCGATCGATCGGTTCGTCACCATCATCATCATCATTTCAGCCAAAACACGTCCGCTGCTGAATAAAACCAAGCGCCGCCACATCGACCGGTCCAGTGCAGCTGCTATAAAAACCTGTACAAGTTAAAATCATGTTTTATTTTTCCTGTAACATACCCTTGCAGTGGTTTTCCGTGGACTATTTAACCGACTTCCCAAAAAGGAGGAGGTTATCAATTCGACTGTTTTTTTTTTTTTTTATGTTTGTTACCTCAGAACTTGTTACTGGGTGAACCGATTTTGATGATTCTTTTTTTATTTAAAAGCTGGTGCTCGTCATGTGGTCCCATTTAATTTTCATCAAGATCTGATGAAGAATATCAGAGATATACATCAGAACTCTTCAATAAATGACGGCAAATCACTCGGGATAGCTGCAATCGCATTTCTGTTTATAATTTTCACCATTTCATAACTTCACACTGGTACACTGTAAAGGGTTAGGCAGGTGTAAAAAGTTCACCTTGGTATATTCTTATTCCACCGGTTTTGTTTAAGTTTCATGTCATTGGGTTAATCTATTCTGGCTTCACTTTAAACTGGTCCATAGAACTAGCCAATAGAACTGGTCCATTATGTACCACAACTAAAAAGTGATAAATAAAATAATTTTTTTACAAAAAAAACAACCGACTTCCAAACAAAAACACTACAAAGTGAAAAATAACTTCAATTTCGGAAGTCGGTGTCATAAAACGAAGAAACGAAAACAAGAACACTGACTTCCGAAATTGAAGTTATTTAGAATGTTTTTCAGCTATTGTAAACGCTAAAAATGTTATAGTAGTTTTAATAAAATGTTTTGTTTTCTATTTCCAGATGGCTGATGCAGGTCCCTCCGGAGGCATCACCGTAGGTGCTCCCGCAGCTCAGCTGAATGAAGAGGAGATCAAAAGAATTGCCGAAAATATTTCCAAAATGTGGAACAGTCTTCGTAACAAGCCGCCGAAAGTAAGTCACACCACCTTTAGTTATCTTTAGCACAAACCCTTTAACAGCATTCGAAATTTATGGTAAATTCCATTATTTCATTGAAACGCATTTTTGTGTAAAATCTGCCTAGCGTTTTGAGAGTGACGTTGATTGACGTTGGTCGATTGGTTTGGTAATCTTTGATGTAGGAACTATAGATACTAGATACTAGATTGACATGGACTGATCCATACAATCATCAATCGATGCTATCGATGACCGATTAATCGATTTGCTGTTAAAAAACTGTACAAGTAGAGAGAGAAGAAGAGTTTTCTGTAGAAATAAGCAACTTCATCTCTGTACCTATTTTTACCGACATTCTATTCCATCTTCTTGTCTGTTTATTATGTGTTCGTTAATTGTTAAATACGTAAATAATATCCTAACAGTGCTTTTTCGTGGACTATTTTTAAAAATGTTGTTTTAGATTTAATAAAATATATATTTTTGATATTTCCAGATGGCAGATGCAGGTACCACCGGAGGCGCCCCCGTAGGCATACCCGTAGGCGCCCCTACACGCACCACCGTAGGCAACCCCGTAGGTGCCACCGTAGGCACCCCCGTAGGTGCCCCCGTAGGCGTCCCCTTAGGCGCTCCACTAGGCGCCCCCGTAGATGGTCCCGCATCTCAGCAGACTGAAGAGGGGCGCAAAATAATGTTTGAGATGTTCAGCATGTGGGATAGTCTTCGTAACGAGCAGCTGAAAGTAAGCTGTACCACTTTATTTTTCAATAGCCCACACCCTTTAACAGAAACCCACAAGCTAAATTATGAGACCGCGAAAATATCACACTGATTAGTATATTCATGCTAAATTAAATTATTTCAATATGTATGAAACAGTTGATGATATTATTGAATAGTTGACATTTTGTGAGTTTTTTACTTATTGTAAATGTGCAAGTAAATGTGAAGAATCCATTATCAGTAGTTTTACCACAGAGCAGCAATTCTCTTATTTATATAATGGCAAAAGTGTGTATTCATATGTCAGTCGCGATCTGACAAAAACACCTCTCCCTACATTTATGTCAGTGTGTTTACTGAGATAATATTGTGTCTTGATCTTATTGATGTGAATCTTAGACAATAGTTCATTGATGTGAATCTCAGATAAAAGTACTAAATAAAATGTTTTATCTGTTTTCAGGACAAGAAAACTCCAAAGAAAAGAAAAAGTGAACCTAATAAAAAAGAGGAAGCATTGAAGAAAAAACGTGCCAAGGATAAAGCCCAACTCGCAAAAACTAATCAACAATTGAGAGAGGTGCAGCGACAAAATAAACTTATAAACTTGAAAAAAAGGGTGGCAAAAAGGAGATCAAAGGATGAGAAAGACCAGGAATTGATCAGAAAGCTTGAAGTAGAGATGAGAAACTCGACCGACTAGTGGAGCAATCGGCTGTTGAGTACATATTACCACCAAATAGTACCTAAAACATAGTACACAAATATGATATTTTATGATATTTCGACTGAAGCGTCCAGATCACACCAGTGATTAGCCTAAAAGTAAAAACGACGAAATGCATTCGATAACTACTAAGTGCCTTAATATATTGGAGAAAATTGCAAAATTTATCCTGACAATGATGGGGCTACTAGTTCCCGGTGATTTCACTGTAGGAATAAAATTCCTTGGTAGTGATTGATTCAGTAGCATTCAACTAAAAATTGAACAAGCCAAAGATAAGGCGAGAGTCGAAAGACACACAGATAAGCAAGACACTGGGTGACAAAATAGTAGAATCATGTTGGTAGCTACATCCTAGGGTGCTTAAGTTAAGAGTAAATAGGTTACTGCTAGGCAAGCGTGCTTCAACTTCGACCACATCATGCATCATCGCTTACCATCATGTGAGAAAGTATACAAGCGCAAGCGTACCTAAAATAAAATAAAAATACTACTAATGTTTCTACAGGAAGATACGTAGAGCTTTTGAAGAGCTGAAGAACAACCAGAGCAAAAGGCATAATATACATAGACTAAGTATAGAATTAACGAATCTCTTAGTATACTTATATTCGAGAATATTGATGGCTGCTTCAACCTTTCTCTACATAACCTAGGTACTTACTTCCTTATTTATGAACAAAATTGATTCCTTGTTTTTCCTATAATCGTTCCCATATTAATTTTGTTATTAGATTGAATACATCAAAGGTATATGAAGATAATATTATTGTACTTTTTAATTAATATATTTTGTATAGTCTTATTGACAATAATTAAATTCAACTGACACTTGCAAAAGAAAAAGGGACCACCTACGTATTTATTAAAACTTTAGCATTGTAATCTCTGTCAAAAAACCCTGTCAATCTTCTGACATTGATTGTCAGTGAGATTTAACGTATTCTCAAGCTTTTATTTCGTTTATCCCGTCCCGGTGTCCGTGTGTATGTTACCAAAGCTTGCAAACTAAATTTGATCCACCTGTCCACTTCCTGGTGTTCGATTGCGCTGCAATTGTGCACACACGTTTGATTTTTTTTACATTGCTATATGAACACTTGACACCAGTCTTAGTTTTATATCAGTTTTAAGCGTAACAGGTAATGTTGTACTATAAAGATAGTCTTTTTAAACTGCCAAGTATTTTATCTTTTTCGTTCTGAAAGTTGAGTAGCGGAAAATTATTCGGTCGATCACATTATCAAAGCAAGCATAACATCTTGTTCAGAGCGTTTCAAATGAACGGCCATGTTATAAACTAGAATATTTTATGTACTTTTATACCTATATAAGTTTTATAAATGTTTATGTTATGCTACAAAATTAAAAGAAAATTCATAAAAATTCGTATATTTTTACCGTTTCCCGAATGGTTGTTTTCATTAATAAAAGTTTGTGTGCCTCAATTTTTTAGTTTTAGAAACTTTTCTTTTTGTTTGTTTTTCTTAATAATCAATAAATAATTTACGTTTTGTTTGTTTTTCTTAAAAACGAGTTTTTTTACTTTTTTATGTCCGTGACTACCGCAGGACCCCGACAGCAACCGCTTCCATATTTGGTAAATAATTACTACTCAATTGGTACCAATTAGTACCCGAACAACAAAATTGGTACCTTAGTCGTTTTCGAGAAAATCGACTTTGAAGGTGGTCCTGCGGTAGTCACGCTCCATTCAGCAGGACCACCATGAGCGCCGAAAACGGGGGCATGCTATAGCTATTCTAAGTATACAAATAATTACTACCCATAAATGAGATCCATTTCGTAAAAAAAGCAGAACTGAATCATTTTTATTTATCGAGAAATCAACGATGATAACTTTCGCACGCGTTAACTGCTATTATTGGTTTAATGAATTTTCAACAGCGAATCACAGCAGATAACGCGTGCTTTACAATTTGTCCCATTAATTCTGCGATAATTTAGAGCTGAGAAACTTGGGGCTAATTGTTTTAAAGCTTTATAATATGTTTATGTTCAAGACTTTAGATGATTTTACTCTAATCCAAGTTTAATCTAAAAATAACAAACAGTTACTATTTTAAATACGTACTTGTAAGTACATAATAATTATTTTAAGTTTTAATAAATATAGTTATTGTTATTATATGCACGTTATCTAGATATACTTACATAAGTTTAGTCAAAAAACTTGAGTCAAGACGCGTTCAAACGGAGATCAACTGGCTTTATGTTATACTTCACACAAAGTAATAATGTATATTCATATTACAGGGCTCATTTTAAGTTCTACTCAGTTAAAATATCAAACAGCGACGACGATTTTTCAATCGTCGATTTTCTTCACATAATTTTGAATCTCATTCTATCTTGTCTGTGGTCCAAAACTTTTTAAACTTTTTTGCACGAGTGTACTGCTCAATACCATTGACAACTTAATATGGTCGGGTTATACGCGAAGATTTAGTATGGAAAAGTAATGAAAGCTAATTTCTCTTAAAATACAACACTTAGGTATCTGAATTTTTGGTCGCTTTATCTTCTTTAGGAGTAGTAATTTTTGTATACATTTGGGCAGAATTCACTAAGTTTTTAATAGCGAAATCTTGAAATGAAAATTTAACACCGTGACTACCGCCACCCCACCAATGGCATGGTATATCTCGTAAACTACTGGAGTGCTAGTTGTGAATTCTGGGTATCAATTTTATCTTGCAGGGTAGTAATTTTCTATGTAGGTTTGAGGAAAGTCGCAGGCTCCTCTAACTTGGAATCAACATTCAAAGTCGTGGTCCTGCTGAACGAGCGAGCGAAAGTTATCATCGTTGATTTCTCGATAAATAAAAATGATTCAGTTCTGCTTTTATTACGAAATGGATCACATTTATGGGTAGTAATTATTTGTATACTTAGAATAGCTGTAGCATGCCCCCGTTTTCGGCGCTCATGGTGGTCCTGCTGAATGGAGCGTGACTACCGCAGGACCACCTTCAAAGTCGATTTTCTCGAAAACGACTAAGGTACCAATTTTGTTGTTCGGGTACTTCTTCTCTGTCGTTTCGCTCTTGGCAGAGCGGTCGTGGTCACGTCGAGGCGTCCACGTCGGTGGTAGATGCAGACACAGCTCTCCGCACGATCGCCCGCCATCTCTCCCTGTTGGCGGACTGTTTGGCGCAGTCAGATATGCGGCCTCCTACTGCGGATTTTACTTGGTCAGTCCAGCGCATAGGTGACCTGCCGCGCGATCTGGTTCCCTCCACTTTTCCTTGTACGACCAGCCGCTCTATAGAGTCGCCATCCCGCCTAGAGACGTGTCCAAAGTATTGCAGCATGCGTGACTGTACTACGTTCGACAAACGCTGCGTGATGCCGAGATCCTGGAGTATGGACACGTTAGTTCGGAAATCCGTCCACGATATGCCGAGCATCCTTCTCCAGCACCACATCTCCAGAGCATTTATCTTCCCCCTTTCCAGCTCACGCACTGTCCACGTCTCGGCCGCGTAGAGAAAAATGGGGAATACAATTGTTCGTATGAGCCTGATTTTGGTGGCTTTAGTAATGTTACGATTCCTCCACACTTTTCCCAGCTTCTCCATCGCAGTTCTGGTCATGGCCATACGTCGTTTTACTTCATCTACGCAGCCGCCGTTGTTTGAGATCAAAGCCCCAAGGTAGACATAGGTCTGAACCACGTCACAGTTCGCGATACGAGTCAATTCGGGCGAGTTGTCGTTGACGCGGTCCACGATCATAATTTTAGTCTTAGATCGGTTTATTCTCAAACCAAACGTGAGGCTTACACGCTCCATCCTGAGAAGTAATTCCTCTATAAGGCCAGCGTTACTCGCAAATAAGGTGGTGTCATCTGCATACCGCAAGTTTACGATTTTGCATCCACCAATCACCACACCATCGGTCCAATCTTCGAGAGTGATTCGCATTACAAGCTCGGTGTAGACGTTAAATAGTAATGGCGATATTATGCATCCCTGTCGCTCGCCCGCACTTGGATGGAAATTTTCTGAGAGGAGGTCATCCGTCCGCACTGAAGCTGTTCCCCCTTCACAGAGCTCCCTGAGCAGGTGCACGAGGTGTTGAGGTGTACCCATGTCCAGTAGTGTTTTCCACAATATTGGCCATTTCACTGAGTCGAACGCTTTGGAGAAATCAACAAAGCATATGTAGGTCGGCTTGTTGAATTCTCGAGCCTTCTCAATGATTTGGCGAACGATGAGAATTTGTTCACGGGTTCCTTTTCCTTTTACAAATCCGGCTTGTTCTGGCGCAATTTCTCTGGACAAATATGACTTCAGTCGCTCGTTTATTATATGTAACATTATTTTGCTGGCGTGTGTTATTAGGGCAATAAGTCGAAAGTTACTACACTTCTTCGTGGAACCTTTTTTATGTAGGGGAGTGAAGACGGTGTGAGCCCACTCGGAGGGCCATTTGCCTGTGAGCCATATCTTGTTGCAGATGACGTGGAAGATATGAACGCCACGCTCTCCCAATGCACGTATGGTTTCAATTGGGATCTCATCTTTTCCTGTGGCTTTCCCATTCTTGAGATGTTGGATAGCGGCTCTCACCTCCGACTCGAGAATATCTGGCTCGAGCACATCACTCGCAGGCTCCGTGGGTGCGAAATTTCGCGACTGAGGATCTTGGTACAAGGACTGACAGTAATTCCTCCAAAATCCCGAAATTTTGTCCAGTTCAGTGACTGCTTGGCCATTCTGATCTTCGATGGCCCAGGTTTTGGACGAAAGATTTTTAGTTATAAGACGGATTTTGTGATTCAAGTCTCTGGACTCATACCTGTCTGCATGATTCTCAATATCTTTACACATATTACGTAGGTAGGTGTTATGGTCTTGTCTACATTTGCGTTGTATTTGTGCCGACATTTTATTGAGAGCCCTGATATCGGTACCCGCTGCTTTCATCTTCCGGCGTTCTTCGACTAGCTTGAAGGTGCCATCAGTCATCCAATGCTGTCTTTTGTGACCTGTAGTTGGTGGTGTGGTATTCGAAACAGTTGCAGTAATAAGTGACTTAGCTCTGTCCCATAGTGCACCGGGTGTTTCGTTAGCCAGATCCGCTTCAGACCACTGTGACCAGTTCTGCTCGACAACCGATCGAAATCCCAGAACATCTTTTACTTCAAACTTCCTCGGATTTTTAATGATCCTGGCTGCTGTAAGCTTTAGTTTCAGTTTAGAGATCAAAAGTTGGTGGTCAGATCCGCAGTCAGCCCCAGGTAACGTATGGACATTTGTCACAGATGATCTCCATCGCGACCAAATCATGATGTAATCTATTTGGTTGCGAGTTTTTCCGTCGGGCGATAGCCAAGTGTACAACCTTCGAGGGTGGTGTTGGAAAAGGCTGTTTAAAATGAGCAGGTCATTCTCTGAAGCAAATTGCATTAAGCGTTCACCTCGTTCATTCCGCTTCCCGAGTCCAAATCTCCCCGCGCTTCTGCTCAGCTGATGAGCGTTTTCTCCGACCTTAGCGTTCAAGTCTCCTAGGATTATTAGTAACTCCCTGATGGGCACCTTCGCTATTGTAGATTCTAATTCGGCGTAAAACTTCTCGATTGCCTCGTCACTTGCGGTAGAGGTGGGAGCATATACTTGAACTACGTTAAGGTTCATTGGTGAAGCCTTTATTTTAATGCTGATAATCCGATCGTTTATCGGCTCGTATCCCATCACGCATTTTCTCATATGAATAGGTATTAAAAAAGCCACACCGTTGGTACTGCTGATGTCGTTGCCAGAAAAGAAAACGACGTGGTGGTCTGTCAATAAGTGTCCGCTGCCCTTCCAATGTGTTTCGCTTAGACCACAGATGTTCACACCGGTTCTAATCACTTCTCGCTCCAACACGGTAAGTTTTCCAAGTTGGTTTAAGCCGCGTACATTCCAAGTACCTATCATCTGGAGACGCCGTAGTTTGATGGAGTTTCCAGTAGTAGAATTTACATGGAGGGCCTGGTTTCCTACCCCGCCATGGCCGGTAGCCAACTTCACACCGCGCGCCCCGGACGCAGCGCAGCGCCGGTCGCTAATCGGTTCGCAGGGCGATCGTATCTCGTTAATCTGTGCTCTCATGTGACTTTCTTGGGAACGTAACCGCAGTGGTTTCCCCTTGCCTTCTGCGTCAGACATTTTAAAGATTATTTGGATCCCTAGGCTGCTGTAGCCTCTTCCACCCGGTCGCCCGAGTAGGTTAGTGGTTATCCTGCCACAGCTCGGTCGCCATAGCCTCGTTCGTTATCTAGCAGGGAGCACCACGGCTGTAGATGGCAGCCGCCGCCTTTCAGCGCGTGCAGGTGAGGATGACAGTTGGGGTCGGCAAGATGTTATGTCCGTTCTCCCTCTTACTCCCCGGGTACTAATTGGTACCAATTGAGTAGTAATTATTTACCAAATATGGAAGCGGTTGCTGTCGGGGTCCTGCGGTAGTCACGGACATACTTTTTTAAGTATTTTTTCCTGAATAAGAATTTGTGTACGTTAGCTATAGAAGTTTTACTTATAGTGTTTTTTTTATATAATCAATAAATAACTTTATGAAAACTGTTTTTTTTTCAACTCCACACTAAGTAAATAATTTTTTTCTTTTTGCAGTTTGTATTTTTCAATATATTCGTTTTATGGTTTCATTTGTATGTATTTCTACAAAAGAAATAAATAATTTTGTAAGACCAGTGTTTTATTAAAACTGTACTTACCCCAAATATTGTTTTCATTTACCAGACATATTAGTTAAGGTTTTTACTGTTTCTAATTCACGTTTCTCTTCTGAACGTATAAAATTAAATATGTTATAAAACTGTTTATTTAAAAAAATGCTCAAACTGATCTCTTTCTGTGCAAGACTACTTATGAGAGTTTGTGTATTCCAAATATGTTTTCATGTTTCTCGTTTCTACACAACAATCAATCTGCCTAGACTTTTCCCAACTACATTGGGGTCGGCTTCAGCTAAGTACCAATGTTTTACATGGAGCGACTGCCTATCTGACCTCCACAACCCAGTAACTATGTAACACGCTTGACAAGACTGGTGTCAGATCGCAAACTTCTGACTTCTCGTAACGACAGTCGGCTTAGCGTGCTTGCCGAGGCACGGAGGAAACTCGGTATGTTGAAATGGCCACCCATCTACGGACCGACCTCGTCAAGCGTTGCTTAGCCTTGATGATTGACCAGCTTCTACACAACATTTAAAAATATATTAAAACATTGTGCATGTGCAGGAGAGTACCCGCGTGGCTTTTAATAAAATAAACAAAAACATTTATATCGAAAAAGCCTTGTGTTAGAGAGTTACTTTTTATGGCACCACCTCAAACGGTAATGCAGTACCCAATGACTGATTGGACTAGGGCATAATAAAATCATTTTTAATGTGCTAGGATTTGCAGACTGCCTGAGAGCCTTAAATATATATATAAGTCTCAACGTTCTGGTGGTAAGGGCATCAATTTGTTTGTCTCATCTTAGTCCGTCATCTATATGCACTCCCAGATATTTTACACAGTCAGTTATTTTAAGTGCTGGACAGCGACACGGTGTCGCTACGTTTGAGCATGTATGAGCAGTTATGGAGACATTGTGGGATGGTGTGGTATTTAGTCGGATTGAAAATGGGATATAAATGGTTTGGTCAGTGTGTAATGGTCGTGACTAGATTTGAATTGAGCCAACTCATTATTTCCGACATAGCGGCTTCGGCATTTGCCATAACGATGTCCCAAGTAGATCTACAAACGAAGATCGCAGTATCATCAGCATAAACATAGATTTTACAGTTTGGGAGGCTCATCCTGCAAAGATCATTGACGTAGATTTGAAATAGTATGGGGCCCAGTATGCTGCCTTAGGGGACGCCGCAAGTCACAATTTCTTCGTCACTAAGGTATCTACCAATTTTAACACATTGAGTGCGGTTTTGGAGGTAATCTTTGAAGATTTTAAGTGGGGTACCACGTACCCCAAGTAGTTCCAGCCTTGAGGTAAGTATGGGAACGGAAACTGTGTCAAACGCCTTAGAAAGGTCCAGAAAAAGCTATCCAAGTTCGTAGCGATCAGTTAGGTGAGATCAAATACAGAGTCCTCTGTTGACACCCCTGGCCGGAAGCCATACTGATTGTCAGAAATTATTTCGTGTTTGTCCAAGAAGCTCCTTAGACATTTGTTAAGAATCTTCTTAAGAATTTTGGATAGTGCTGGCAGGACTGATATCGGTCTGTAATTATTGACACTTTTTCTGTGTCCGCCCTTATGAATTAGAATTATTATTGCTTTTTTAAGGGCATCCGGGAACACTCCTGCCCGTAAACAAAGGTTATAGAGGTACGATAATAGAGGGACCAATATATGGTGACAGGTTTTTAGGAGCAAGGACGATATCCCATCCCAGCCAATAGCACAATCGTTGCGTAGTTGAAGAATAAGAGACTCTATTTCTGCTTCATCTATTTTTAATATAGCAAGAGAGTTGACAGGGGAGTGTTGAGTATCACGGCTAGAAGAAGGGCATTGATTGCTCGCAGGGATTGATGGATTATGAGTCATTAGGTAAATGTTTGGATAAGGATAAGGTAGGATTGATGTCACCTTTCAAAACTTAGAATAGAAGCACTTCATATGATTCTGCGCGTTTATTCGTAGGGGTGTAGCTCATGTGAGGACTCTTAGCCTATTTAGAGGCGAACTCCTTGCCTATTATAACACTGGTAACGATAACTTTTTAGTTTTGGAAGGTAATTGAAATAGGAACGTTTGTCAAATAATAGAAGATGCTTTTGTTTAGTAAGAGTAATTTATTGACATTGAATAGAGATAAAAAAAAACTTTTTTGCTAAAAAATACTACCGACTTCCAAATAAAAAACTACAAAGTGAAAAATAACTTTATTTTTGGAAGTCGGTGTCTTTCTTTTTTCCCATTTTTTTGCGATATGGACACCGACTTCCAAAAATAAAGTTATTTTTCACTTTGTAGTTTTTTATTTGGAAGTCGGTAGTATTTTTTAGCAAAAAAGTTTTTTTATTTTTTCGTTTTTAGTTGTACTTTCCTAAAATAGGCAAGTTGTTTAGTAAGGTACCTATAACACCAGAATAGATTACCCGAATAACATGAAACTTGAACATAACCGGTGAAATGAGAGATCTGCGTACCCCTTTATAGTGTACTGGCGTAATGTTATGTTATGAAATGGTATAAACAATAAACAGACATGCGATTGTAGTAATCCCGAATAATTTGCCGTTATTTATTGAAGAGTTCTGTTTTATATCTCCGAAGTTCTTCATCAGATCTTCACCGAATTAAAATGGGACCAATTTCGAAACATACTCTATCAAACAAAAAAAGAATTTTCAAAATCGGTCCACAATTGACGGAGATATCGGTGAACATACATAAAACAAATAAAAAAAAAAACATACAAGTCGAACATAGAACCTCCTCCTTTTTGGTAAAAAATAGTGTGACATACAATAATAATAAAACTCTCTGATAATAATGATTTAATTTGACAGTTCCTTAATTTATTTGATTTTTATGTTTATGACAAGTAATATAATTCATCTGACATTTTTTTTATTATTTTATTTCACTTTTGACATTTGTAGTATTCTGAATTTATTTCATTTTCTTTTGTTATTGGTATTTTTTGAGTGCAATAATTGTTTAATGTTATTTTTATAATTATTTAAATAGATAAACAATAATATAAATATTTGCACACCTTAATAGGTAATGATATAGTGTACTTTATATCTATTTGTAACATCTGTTTGAACCTACCTGTATTAAGCAAATCAGCAATATATGATCCTTCTGCTGAGACAGAGCTTCACACGTATGCTAGACTAGGTATAAGTGGTTTATGGCGGTGGTTATCAAGAATCTAGTTATTTTCACCCGGTCGCATACAAAGTTTCCCCAGAAGACAAAAACTTTCATTCATATGATTTGGAGACGCTGGCTATTGTTTGCTTCCTGAAAAGTTTAAGGATTTATTTGCTTGGTAAGGAATTCAATATTGTGACTGACTGCAGTGCTTTGAGATCAACATTCAGCAAACGTGACTTAGTGCCATTTATTGTGGCTTTTCTTGCAAAAGTAAAATTGCTCCATTGAGTACAAATCTGATCATAAGATGGCTCATGCTAATGCTCTGTCTAGAAATCCAGTCGTTGATTCTAACATAGAGCCCTTGACACTTTTGCCACTAGTTTTATCAATGTCTGATGAAGACTGGTTGCTTACACTGCATTTATGATACCTGAAATTATCCAGAATACGTGATGTTCGCACTAATGATTTGTATTCTAGACTATTTCATCTTAATATAGATGTGTCGATGGTAACAAAAATGAACTTTATTGGGTAGTTCTGAAGGGTGCAAGATGGCAGTTGTGCAAAATGAACCATGATGATATTGGGCATTTTGGGATAGAAAACACCCTAGAGAAAATGACAACAATGACAGTTACAATGTTTTTTATTTTACTCATCACAAAAGATCACATTATTATATAGCTTACACAAGAGATAAAACAAGTTAAATATAAAGAAAAATAATACCTTAAATATGACCCTTTGTGAGAGACTAGAGTCCATACTAGGATACAATGTGTGACGGATCACCAGGCTCTCACCACGAATTCGCGACAATTGATTATTATTATCTTAAAACTACAAACATTAAGAGGAGTTACAATAACGATTACCAAAAAAAATGTGAAATTACAGGAAATAAAATGGAAATACAAATATTGAAACTGATTAGCAAAAAAAAAATCGTCAAAATTATGTCGGTAAAGAATCAGGTAGTGTTATAATAGTTGTAGGTAGGTGACAAAGTGAGCATAGAGGTTAGGTGTTGGTGATAATGTGAGCGAGGAGTGTGTGTAGGTTGGACATTTTAGTTCTGTTATGATTGATAGTTACAGACATCCAACGGGGGAACAATGAGCAGCTGCTCTGTGGTATCGTAATCTAACTTTTGTAACGGGCTGAGAGTTTTTTTGGAGTATTGTTTGGGAAGTGCATAAATAGATAAGACCTTGTTAAACAAAAACAACGAATGTTTTTTTTTATTTCAATTAAGCCATTAAACGGCACTTTTCAACGTCCAAAATTTAAACTTAAAAGATAATAAAAAAGTATACGAATTTATTGTATCGTAAATATTGAAATTTTGTTAATTTGTATGATATATCGATTTTAATTCTTATATTGTTCAATAGTGTATACCCTAATAAGACCTATTATAATAGTCTTACCTTTCATTTTTAAAAGATCGCTTTTAGCGATAAGGCCGCCCATTGTGTCACCCAGTATAATGTTTTCTTTGTCTTTTCTTTCTGTAACTTATATGGTGCACATAATAAAGAGTATTCGATTCTATTCTACTGTATCACCAAAAAACATATTAATAAATACTTTGACTTTGAATAATAATTGATTCTACTGTCCATTCGGAAAAGTAACTTGTTATGGAGAAGAACGGATAAGAAACCAAGGGCAGAGGAATAAAAAAATGGTTTCCCAAACTGACTCAATTTATAAAAAAGTATGTCACGGCTTGCATACAATCGCATACGCTAAAAACAATAGTAGTCTAAGAGAAGGGTTATTATACCTAATTAGTAAAGAAGTTCCCTTCCATACTTTGCACATTGACCATCTTGGGTCCTTGGTGGGATCGAAAAGGGGCCATTGTTATTTACTCGTTATTGTAGATGCTTTTACAAAGTATGTATTTACTAGACATGTCAGAAATCTTTACACACAAGACGTTGTTAGAGTTTTAGAGGAATATTTTATACTTTTAGGATACCAGAACGTATCATAAGTGATAGAAGTAGTTGTTTAACGTCACATTTATTAAAAAGTTCTGCAATGAAAATGGTATCAAACATATTTTAAATGCTGTGGCATCCCCACGATCCTATGGTCAAGCTGAGAGATACAATCGCACAATCTTGACGACTTCACGATTTTTTAACTACTCAAAATTTTAAACACGACGTAAGAGACTGGGATTATCGAATAGGCAAAGTGGGATCCTGCCGTTTTGCCGAAAAGATTTTGACAAAATTTCATTACCCAAACAAATTTTAGCAACCTTTTTTTATACCATTGCAATATGTCGAATGATTTTAGGACGCATATTTTTATTTGGTCAAATTTTTACTTGGCAAAATATTACCAAGTATAATGTCATTATGGCATTTGGTCTTTAATCAAATGATTTATTACAGCAAACAATCTTCAGACAATAAACGTTTGGTGAAATGATTTGTTAAGACAAAAAATATTAAGGCAAAAAAAAAAGGAAGTTTTGGGAATTATTTAATTTAAAAATTATTTTAATATAATCATTTGTTTAATGCAAAATATTTTTACATTACAATTTAAAAAAAATTGCAAAGGACGTTAGCAATTTTATTTCGGAGTATTTAGTCTTGTGTTGCAGAATTCGATTAATAATTTCAATTTGTCTGAAACAAGTCAAATTTATGGTTACTTGGTATTAGTTTATTTAAGGAAGTAGTTAGAGTAGGTTAATTATAAAAAAATGGTTAGGTTAGGTTAGGTTAAAACTGTGACCGCCTACGCACGAGCCGAGCGAGCGAAGCGAGCGGTGCCGCGGCAGCGGCCGGCGAGTGCCAGAAACGACTTGCATTAATAGAAAAAAAAGAGATTGTTTTTAGTAGGTTACCCGGAACTGAACTATTTAGATTAGGATAATAACTTATTTAAAAAAAAATGTTGAACGACTACATTAAATTACATATCTTTTTTTGCAATTCTCCTCTCGCAGATATGCTGGAAGAGATTTCGATAGAAATAAGCATACCTTTGTACCTATTTTCTGTTCCTTCTTCTTGTCTATTTACTGTGTGTGTGTATATTAATGGTTAAATAAATAATAAATAAATAAATAAAAATAAAAAATATATATAAAAAAAGGAAAGTAAAAAAGTATAAATATTTGGCTTATTTGATTTTGCGTTAAAACTGTTATTCCAACTGAAATATTTGACTAAATAAAAAATGTTAAAAGTACTAGTTGGTAAACAAGTTATAGTTTAAACGTTCATTTCCCAAACATTAGGTTTGCGTTACAATTTTTTGTGAATAGATTTATTGCTAAGTAATAATTTGGCTAATGAAATTATGCGAAAATTTTTTTGGGAAGTGAAAATTTGTCAAATTCCTTTCGGTCAAACAAGGGAGACCCAGGCAAAGTACAGTTGGCGCAGGTTGGCGCAGTGGTTGAGCGATTGACTGCTGTGCTGCGTGTCGCGGGTTCGATTCCCGCACGGAACAAATATTTGTATGACCTACAGATAGTTGTTCCGGCTCTGGGTGTTGTGTATGTGAGTTTATATGTTTGTAAAGGCACCCACGATACAGGAAGAAATTCCTAGTGTTGGGCAACGTTTTAAAAAAAAAAAAGATAGTGTTTACTTAATATACTTGTCAAATATCCACTGGTAGAACGTCGGTAGAGGTAATGTTTGGCAACTATTTGAATAGTGAGATTAAACCCCAGACTAAATGAAGTCGTAAAGGAAACTCGAGAAGTGGTGGTCTCTTCCAAAATTAGAGACAAAGTTAAGGCTCGTATTGATTCTGAACAAGTAAAACAAAAATAATCTATATAATATTATAAAGCTGAAGAGTTTGTTTGTTTGTTTGTTTGTTTGTTTGTTTGTTTGAACGCGCTAATATCAGGAACTACTGGTTGGAATTGAAAAATTCTTTTTGTGTTGGATAGTCCATTTATCGAGGAAGGTTATAGGCTATATAACATCACGCTACGACCAATAGGAGCCGAGCATAAATGAAAAATATTGCAAAAACGGGCAAAGATATTCCTTTTTGAGAGCTTCCATTGCGTGCGCTGCGTAAACGGTTTAAGTTACGCAAATATCATGTATGATGGAAATGTTCCTCTTTAAAATTTCTACAAAAAAGTCCGCGACAGCATATGTCTATCCTTTAAGATTAACTCACAATAGCAACTTTTATGTTCTAAATTTTAATTAGATCGCCGCTGCCGGTAGAAACAAAAGTTGGTTACATTCGTATAGTAGTATTTTATTTCTTATTCAAATAAATAGTTCAACGAGTTGGTAGGTAGGTAGGGTAGGGTAGGGTAGGGTAGGGTAGGGTAGGGTAGGGTAGCGTAGGGTAGGTTAGGGTAGGGTAGGGTAGGGTAGTGTAGGGTAGGGTAGTGTAGGGTAGTGTAGGGTCGGGTAGGGTAGGGTAGTGTAGGGTAGTGTAGGGTAGGGTAGTGTAGGGTAGGGTAGTGTAGGGTAGTGTAGGATAGGGTAGGGTCGGGTAGGGTAGTGTAGGGTAGGGTAGGGTAGTGTAGTGTAGGGTAGGGTACGGTAGTGTAGGGTAGGGTAGGGTCGGGTAGGGTAGTGTAGGGTAGGGTAGGGTAGTGTAGTGTAGGGTAGGGTAGGGTAGTGTAGGGTCGGGTAGGGTAGGGTAGTGTGGGGTAGGGTAGGGTAGAGTAGTGTAGGGTCGGGTAGGGTAGGGTAGGGTAGGGTAGGGTAGGGTAGTGTAAGGTAGGGTAGATAGGGTAGATAAATGTTTGGTATTTTTATGGCAAAACAAAGTTTGCTGAGTCAGCTAGTACTATGATAAAAATAAACGGCAAGTTCGCTTATACCATAAAGGGGAGTTAATTAAAGTTAAAATAATTATTTTATTAATGAGGGGAAGCAAAAGTTAAATTCTCCCCTCATATCATGGGCCTTTTCGTGTAGAAGAGGTTTTTTTTAGGCAATGATCGTTATAGAATTGCAGCCATACCAGGTCTTAGTAGAAGAAAACACAAACATGAAACTACGGTACCAGCTGATAGAATGCTACCTGCTGTTAATGTTGCAGCTCTTGAAGTAAATGATGCAGAAGAACTCCTAGTGCTAATTCAGAGTCTGATAAATAATAAAGTGTTACTGTAATCTCAAAACAATACAGAGTGATATTTTTGTGTCAACGTTTAATCAGGCTCCTAATGTTGATTTGGATCCTGATTAATAATAAGGTATTTTACTACATTTGTATAGTAAGTAACTTTTGTTGTCAAAGTTTGATCCGGCTCAAAGTTTTGATCTAGAGTCTGATTAATGAGTTATTACTATAATCTCAATTAATACTGAGAGTTATTTTGTTATCATGGTTTAGTCAGGCTCCTTACCTAGTGTTGATTCTGAGTTTGGATTGATAATGAAGTTTTAATATAATCTTAAAGACAATACTGAGAGTTATTTTTGTCAAATTTTAATGTATTTGGTTTGTATGCGAAATTTATTTAAGACTTAAATTTTGTTAGAATTGATCGCAGGACTTACCTACAGGCGAATAAATCGAAGGACTTGCCTACAGACGATCAAAGTGCAGGACTTGCCTATGAGCGAATAAATCGCGGGTTCATCTATGTGCGACTAAATCACGGCTTTGTTTATATACGAATAAGTCACGGGTTTGTCAATCTGCGAATTAATCGAAGGATTTGCCTACATGCGAATAAATCGCTATATGCGAATAAGTCGCTTGCTTGTCTATATACGAATAAGTCGCGGGAATTAAGTAAGCGACAACGGAAGAGTTTAAAAATAAACTTTATTTGATCCCAGTTACAGCAAGACAGTAATTACTTAATTCTACAAAATGTTGATCTTATATACTAATCTTATTGCTAACCAATCATCTCTGCTAATGACGCATGTCCTAGATATTATATGCTGACATATAGCTGTTATTCTAATATAATATAATTATTGGCTGATGAAGCTAATATTGGGGGATTGGGGTTCCTTAACTCCTCCCTCCCTAAGAGAGAAATTATCCGAAGGCGTCGCAGATGACTTCGGAGAATTTCGGCAAAAACGAAAAACATTTAATTTGTATGAGATGACGACAATAATTATTATGATAATGATATACTCTAAAATGGTCTCTAATACGCTAATTTCTATTGTCACTATTTGGGTTGTATCGTCACTTTCACTAAATTTGGCACTTTGTAACAATTCTTTCACGTCACTAAAGTCCACGTTTCTTAGGTCGACCTTCTCCGTCCTTGTCTGTATGTCTTGTTGAAGCTCTGGCATCTCGACCAATGGGAGCTTGAAACTGGAAATTGTAGTGTTTGTGGCGGCACCAACAATTACTCCTCCTATTTGCGCCTCGCATTGTTGACTCAGTGTCACGATATAGGTCCCAAAGATGTTGTATTTGCGGATTTCCTCATTGCAGTTTTCGGTAATGATCAGGTTGTCCTCTGTGTAGACCAACCATTGGCTATCCGTTATCTTCTGCACCTTAGGCTTTTCTATCTTGATACGATTCTTTACGCAGCTATTGTAGTTATTCTTCATCAACATAATTTGTTCTATATAGGTCTCGACTGGATTCTGAGCTAAATTACTTTCATCACAAAGAAATCTGTCATTTTCAATTTCAGTACATGAGTTTACCACGGGCATGTATTTCAATCGATTCACCATTAGGTAAGGGTATTTGGGAATAATGGTAAAAGTGTCTGGAGAATGGAAAATAGGAATAGGAATAACCTTATAATAATTATATGTTTCGTTGTCTATTAGAGGGACTTCTAACACAAATACTAATCTATTGTTATTTAAATATGATTTGACTATGATATTACGTTCTAGTTTTATTAAATTACTTTTACTAACTGGATATATTGTCCTAGCATGTTTACTAATTGTTTCTAAACTGCTGTACAGTTCTGTGCTATTTATAATAGACTGGTGCAAAACATTTAGTTTGCTAAAGGCGATTGCGGACTCTATTTCTTGTATGTTCTCATAACAAGTTCGAAAGTTGCTTAAAATTTGGTACATAGTATCTATTATTCGTAGTAACTTGTTAAATTTGAATTCATTTTCAGCTAGTTTTTCTATGCCATTAGTGTGTGAGCCTAATCTTTTAATATTTGAATTTATGATTTCTGAGTCATTAACTAATTTATCGAAAGCTTTTTGCATTGATGACACTTTACGTTCGACTGCATGTTCTCTATTCTGGAGTAAAACGATTTCCTTATCATATTTAATTGCATCGTCTTCATCTAAATTACCAGATATAGCTTTTACAAATGAGCCCAGAGGGTTGAACAAAGCTCGTTTGTTTCTATGATTAAGGGGTAAAATTTGATATAATTTATCTTTAGTAAGTCTTATTAAATACTCGATTTGGTTTTCTATACCTAAAGTTTCATTACTTAATTTGCTTTCTATAATTTTCGATTTCATATTGCTAAAATCGCGGATATTATTATCTATTTGTAAGCTTAAGGATTCTAAATCTAAAATCTTAAATATAGTCCAATAATTATTCTTCTTCACCGCTACTCCCATCTTCAACGACGCTATCCCCGGATTCCGAGTGAAGTTCTGGAGTTCCAGCGTGAATCCTGACATCACTAGTACCAGAAGTACTAGGCATGACCTGTGGAGGACGTTTTACATTTTTTATCGCCCTATCTTCTTTCTGGACCTCGATTTGATGGTATCCACTAGCTAAATCTAAGGTAGTAAAATAGGTACTATTGCCTAGCATATCAAATAAATCATTTATGTTGGGCAAAGGGTATTTGTCATCGGTAGTAATTTCATTGAGACGTCTATAATCAACTACCATCCTCCATTTTTGCTGTCCTGATGAATCTATTTTTTTTGGCACTAAATGTACGGGAGCACTCCAGGGGGAATGTGATTCCTGGATGATATTGTCCCTTAACATTTTATCTACCTGATTCCTAATTTCTTTCGATTGAATGGGAGGTAACCTATGTGCTTTAATATTTATAGGATCTTCATTCCTTGTTCTAATTCTATGTTTTACTTGATTTGTAAACGTTAATGGAATATTCTCACAATAAAATATGTCCTTATACTCATTACATAGCCCTTCGATGGTTTTACGTTCCTCAGAATTCATGTGGTCTAACTGTAATTTTTTTAAATTATCTGTTAGCATCCTATCTATTTCTATGTTATTTTCTGTAAAATTAATGTGAACAGATGGGTTCTGCCTGTAAGGTTCGACCGTAAAAGGTCCTGTTACCACTAAGGTTCTGGTTTCATCCGTATAATTCTGAATAACGGTTGATGCGTAACCTTTAATACACTTAACTAATGCGGTGGGCATTCGAATCCCTTCCGAAAATTGTTTAAATTGTAGTATAGCTTCCCCGTCTAGTAAGTTGACTGGCAATCTCACTCTTAATTCACTACGAGATGGCAATTGATATACCTCTCTCATAGGTGGTGCGTATATTATTGGAATATTCGCATTTTTTAAATGCAAAACTTGACTTTCCATGTTTATTTTTGCCTGTAACTGTTTAAGTAGGTTACTACCTATTAACCCATCATACCTATCATCAACACTGTAAACATAAAATTTATGAAATTCCTTACTGCAAAACGTAGCTGGTAAAGGAATAAATGCCGTTTCGCTATGAACACTCGATGCGTGAGTACTAACAACTTCGAAGGGTTCATATTGCAACCGATCCCTAAAGTACTTGTTTGCAATGTGTGGGCTTATGAAAGACCTAACACTGCCTGTATCTATCATAAACACTGCATTTAATTCTGGTACAACTATGTGTGGTAAGTTAAGACGTTTATTGCAATTAATTTTTATTCGCTCTCTAGGGTAGAGGCGGTTATACAAAAATTTCCCTGTCTGGGATCTTCAGGAATTTCCTGGAACTCATTATTTGAGTTGTCAAAACTTGGTTCGTTATAGCTATGATTATTAGTGTAATTAACACGGCGTGAACTTGCAGTGCGCATAGTAACGTCAGTGTTCGACTTTGAACCCGGCGGAGATGCTTGCGCTGCAAAAGGTGACGTTCGCGGTGCATATGCCGTGGACTGTTGGCTTTGTTGCGCCATCGGAAACTGTGACCTACTTGTCCTATTGTTATGATCATTATTATTTGTCCGATTGAAATTATTTTGATTATAATGTTGCCTATAATTCCTAAACTGCTGCGAATTGTTCATCGTAATTGAACTACTCGTGGCGTTATTCGGTGCAACTGCACTGGATAGGCTCTGCGAATTATACTTCGCACTATTGAAATCGGAAAAAATATTTTTATTAGATCTATTATAATTGCGGTGATCGTTTGTTTTAGAATTATAGACTGATTGAAAGTTCTGTTCTTCTAAAACAATTTTCAACGCGTCTTCCAATGTCGAAACGTCGCGTAAACGAACTAACCTAACTAGGAATGGCGGTAAATTGAATAGAAAAACATTCATCGCCCTATTACTGTAGATTATCTGCTTAGCCTTCCGTAAAGAGTCATCAGCAATAGTCTCTGATATTTTGGAAAATAAAATGCTTCTCATATGCTGTATCCTATGACACAAATCTAAGTAACTTTCACCTTTGTTAATTTTACAGGATTCTAACTCCATTGCTAGACAATCTTCAGTACGTGGGTCGCCAAAGTGTTGATTTAACAGCATTTTTAGCTCATCCCACGTATTTATAGAGTCCCTTTCGCCTACCAAACTAGCTGCTTCGCCTGTTAATCTACTTGTTACTACATGAAATAAATAAATGTTTTGTACAACGCTCCCTTGGAATGTTGTTAAAATGTATTCACATTTTTTAATAAATAAGGGTAACGCTCTAACATCGCCATTAAATAATGGAATTATGTTTACCATCTCTTGCGGAACACGGTTTATACCTTCCATTATGAAGTGAAATAACGAAGCTTCACCAAAAAGTAAGCACAAAAATTAATAAATTATCCCTAACTATTTACTACAACTAACAATCTATAAAATATTATTACGGCGTTGTCCAATCCCTAATAATACACACAACATAGATTAATACAAGGTTGGGATGCAAATGGAAGAGCTGAGAGGAAGGTGAAAAGATTTACTCACAATTCCGCAGCTATCTTCATGATCCCTGAATTACTGCTTGGCTCCTGGTCCTCTCCTGGCTTGATGTGGCTTCTTAATGTATTTGTTTGTTCGGTGATCTCTGCTGAACCGTTGAAACGGACGTCGGCTGCTTCCCGTAGATGTGGATACGTGACAGACTGACTACAGAGATCCTACCGGCTGCGCCAATTAAGTAAGCGACAACGGAAGAGTTTAAAAATAAACTTTATTTGATCCCAGTTACAGCAAGACAGTAATTACTTAATTCTACAAAATGTTGATCTTATATACTAATCTTATTGCTAACCAATCATCTCTGCTAATGACGCATGTCCTAGATATTATATGCTGACATATAGCTGTTATTCTAATATAATATAATTATTGGCTGATGAAGCTAATATTGGGGGATTGGGGTTCCTTAACTCGGGCTTGTCTATATGCGACTAAGTCATGGGCTTGCCTACAGGCGAATAAATCGCTATATGCGAATAAGTCTTGGGTGTGCCTATAAGCGAATAAGTAACGGGTTTGTTTGTTTGCGAATAAGTCGCGAGTTTTTCTATATTCGAATCAGTCACAAGCTTACCTAAAGTCGAACAAATCGCAGTATAACAAATTTGTGAATAAGTCAAGGACTTGCCTTTAGGCGAATAAATTGCAAGACGCCTACCGGCGAATAAATCGCTATGTGCTATTAAGTCGCGGGTTGTCTACAAGCGATTAAGTCGCGGGTTTCCTACTTGCGAATAAATCGCAGATTTTGTAAGTATCTGGCTACCATATTCCAATATAGCAAAATAAATAAATATAACCATTATTGCTTGTAATACTTTGTATAAATATTACAGCACTGTTATTCTAGGACCTAGAGTACCCAGTTAAGTACCTACTCAGTTACGAATAACCTAGATTCTAGGTTATTCGTAACTGAGTAGGTACTTAATGGATTTTTATAGTATATTGCAAATCTTGCTTTTTTTAAGAGTAAGTTAGGAGTTTCTTGTCCGTTCTTCTCCATAACAAACAACTTTTGCGAATGTACAGTAGACACAATATTTTTTTACTTTTAACTTTTCTCATTGCAAAGTACCGTTTAGTGGTTTAATTGATTCGAATTTGAAAATTGACTAAACAGACCGAGTGTTAGATTATCACCTGATACGTGTTTGAGGTCATACATGATGTCAGGATGGTCGAGTGTTAGGTTTTCATTGAAAAAATGGTTAAGAATTAAATTACTTATATTTAACATGAAATAGTATTTAAGAGTTGTTAAATTGATTACTCTAGAAAATAATGGAATGCCAAATGATGCCAAATCGAATGACGGTTGATGGTTGGAGGGGATTGTGTCCGACGAGAGGCGTGTTGAGTCGATTGGAAAGGTTGGTTGGTCAGTCCGGTCAGAACGACTGAGAAAGACAGTTGTGATTACTAAGGACGAAATATTGTACCTCTTTCATTGTAAAGGCTAAATAAAGAAATAGTTTGAAATTTGAGAAAAGATCTGCTAAAAACTTAAATCTACCAACATACTTACTAACTAGTTAATATGAATCTACCTACATTACAGATATAAAAACGACGTTTTGAAAGGGGTGATAATCAAGTTCAGATTCCGATACATAGAAATATATATACCAAACTAATAAAAGCGTTTTAAAAAGAGCCTGCTTATTATATTGATAAACAAAATAAAATGTTTCAATTTACCAAAAGTTTATGTAACAAATTACATCTCACGCCAAATCTAGGTCTTCGTCGCATCCTTGAAATTTACTGGCCCGAGATCATCTCTAATGAAGAGCTGTTGGAGAGATGCCACAAGACCCCGATTGACCGTCAGATCAAACGGCGTAAATGGAGTTGAATTGGTCACAAGCTCCGGAGGGATTCCGAACACATTCCTAACTAAATAGGCCTTGGATACGAACCCTCAAAGAAAAAGGAAGCGAGGCCGTCCCCGTCAAACCTGGCGACTCACCGTATTGGTTTAAGCGACGAGTAACAGAATGACATGGAGCGAGGTGAAGCGCGTCGCTCAAGATCGGTCGCTATGGAGGACTACTAAACAAGCCCTCTGCCCCAACTAGGGGTCATAGGATCTTGAGTGAAACATTGTTTTAGAATTTATTTATTTTTGTACTTAAGTTCGTTTATATATCTGTTAATTTGTTTAACTTTTTCCACGAAAAAGGTAATATCGGCAATGCAGAATTTTTGTAACATATCAGTGTAGGTAGCTCTGGCGATTATCTCCTACAAACGTTTTTTTTTTATTTCAGTATAATGTTAGTTATTATTCTTGCTTATTATTTTGTTTCGTATGTATGCATATTGATTAAAACTTAATTTCGGTGTTCTATTTTCTATTAATTATCAACCTCGTACTCGGCAAACTTGGTTTGAAATGTTTTGTCAGCACCTTTTAAACTACTACCTTTCATCTGAGCTTTCATTTCTTTTATGAATTAAATTTGTGCTTCAATTTCCACTTTCATCTTTTCCTTGTATTGGCGCGTAACTTGGATGTTCTTCTCTAATAGCTCTTTCTTTTCTGCCAATGTTTGTAGCATTACCTTAGTAAGCTCCCTTAGCTCGCATTCCTGGTGGGCCTCAATTTCTTTTAACTGTAGAATTTCATTTTTTATACTTTTCATTTCAGTTTGGTATTTTTCAATTGCTTCAGTATTGTTCTTAAACTTCGCTCTACTTGTAGTCAAATTATTTTCGAGCGTTTCAATATTTTTCTCTATGTCTTGTCTCCTACAGGCCGTCACTTCTTCCATTCTTTGAATTTTAGCTTGAATTTCACTTTTTATTTTATTTTGGTTACGTTGCATTTCCTGAATATCATTCTCGTACTCGGCTCTTTTCATAGTCAACGTATTTTGCAATGCTTCAATATTCCTGTCAATCTCATTTTTCTTCAGAGCCTCAACGTTTTTCATATTTTGAATTTCATTTTGTAACTCTTTTTCTTTTTCTACCTCGTATTGTTGCATTACCTTAATGTTTTTCTCCATGTTTTGAATCTCTTCAGTCGTACGTTGTTGTAAGGCTTCAATTCTCTTATTGATATTATCTACCGTCTCAGCTTCAATTTCTTTCATGTTTTGTATTTCGCTGTCAAAATTTTCTCTGGATTCAGTCTCGTGTTGGTTCATTTCACGCACACGCTGATTAAATTTATCTTTAGTCATAGCCAACTTCTTTTCCATTTCTTCAATATTCCTCCGTGTTTGAGTTTCCATCAGGGTTTTTTCACTTATAATTTTTTCGAACTCGGCTTTCTTCATAGTCAACGTATTTTGCAATGCTTCAATATTCCTGTCAATCTCATTTTTCTTCAGAGCCTCAACGTTTTTCATATTTTGAATTTCAGTTTGTAAGTCTTTTTGTTTTTCTACCTCGTATTGTTGCATTACCTTAATGTTTTTCTCCATGTTTTGAATCTCTTCAGTCGTACGTTGTTGTAAGGCTTCAATTCTCTTATTGATATTATCTTCCGTCTCAGCTTCAATTTCTTTCATGTTTTGTATTTCGCTGTCAAAATTTTCTCTGGATTCAGTCACGTGTTGGTTCATTTCACGCATACGCTGATTAAATTTATCTTTAGTCATAGCCAACTTCTTTTCCATATCTTCAATATTCTGCTGTATTTGAGTTTCCATCAGAGTTTCTTCACTATTCATTTTTTCAATGCTGCTCAGAATTACAGGTATTGTTTGATCTTCTTTATTTTTTAGATCATAAACACTTTTTTGAACTTCAAGTGCTGAGGTCATTTCTTCGATTATTTTTGTAGTCTCGTCAATATTTAAATTTTTCTGCCCTACAAGAGTATTGAGAGCGTGCACTTTTTCCTTCAACAATGAATGTGTCAGCTCTATCACCTCCATTGTTGTTTTAATGTTATCTGCCAGTCGCTTTTGCTCTAATACTTTGTCTATCATTTCTTTTTTTTTGACCTGAAAATATAAAAATATCGCTTGTTAATTTTTACACAATTTAAGAACTAATGTTATTGTTCTTAATTACTTTGACATAGATTTTTTTATATTTTAATAATTCCTGATTGGAGTGTTAAATGATATGTAATTGTTCAATTTATTTTCAAATTTTTTACCATAATTATGCATGATTTTTAAATATTTCTATTAAATTTTTATTTGTAATACTCAGCTAGATTTGCACACCATATTTGTTCCCTTCCTGGCATAACATAGCATAGCGCTATCTCTATTCATCAAACATACGATCTGTATTTATTTACCTATGTAAACAAATAAAAAAGTATTATTTTAATGTATCAATCCTAATCATGACCAATATGATTTCTGTACATAGAGAGATGGACCCTGGAAACGGTTATTTTTCTTTTTGTTTTAAATACGTTTACGCATAACCAGAATCTCACCTGATGGTAAGCGATGATGTGGTCGACGTTGAAGAACACTTGCTTAGAAGAAACGTATTCACTCTTGACTTAAAGACCCCTAGATTGTAGCTATCGGGAAACACAGACTCTTGCAGGGAATTCCACTCCTTAGTATATTTATTTATCAGTTTTTGGAATATCTTTTAAATTGGTCCAATGTTGGGAATGCCAGGGATTTTTACTCCTTAGCTGTACGCATAATAAAAGTACTCCCAAAACGTATAGTGTGAATGGGTGGAATGTCCATCATGTATCAATGTATGTAGTTAAAAACCACTTCCTTTCTCTCTAACGCTTTTATATTGGGTCTAATTACTTTCATCATCATTATTTACGTCTTTTTTTTTTGTCCCTCCTTTCTTTGAATTTGTTAACATGTAATATTATTTATGTATGTAAGTATATATCTAAGTATATTTATATTTAAGTTTATGGATAGTATTTATTATAACAATATATTTTTGAATATATATATATGTTTTAATGTAATAGCAGTACACCACAGACTACCCCCATTTTCATTGTAAGTTCTTTCAGTCCATCCAAAGGTTGTCTGGTAGATATCGCTGTTAGCGATAAGACCGCCTTTGTACCCGTAATAATTAAGTTTTTCTTATAAAATAGATGTGTAACTTTTATGGTGTACAATAAAGTATATTCTATTCTATTCTATTCTATCGCCGTACGTCTGGGTGTGCTATGATGAAGCGGGTTAGGCGGCATTAGATCTTGTAATTCCACCGCACTCTCCCCGAAACGTAACCGATAAAAAACCGACAAGCTGGCAACTCTCTGATCCCCAGCTTTTTGGTGCCAAAAAGCTCAAAATGGTTCGTTATTAGCACGGTCATATCTCGGAATGTTGGAGCCTGAAATTGGATCTTTTTTTTCAGAAAAAAGGCAAGGCCGGGTTTTAGCAACATTAAACCTGACCAGATTAGCATCGTCCCATTCGAAGACTGCATGCCAGGACAGGTTCAAACGCTCCACCATGGCCTCTCGGAGACACTGGATCTGAGGCCCGGTAGCCCGTGCATTAAGCAAGCATCTCTCACCAACAGTGCTGTCGCCTGCATACCCAAAGGTGCGGTTTTAGCAGATCATTAATGTGCAGCGAGAATAATTATACTGAGAGTACCGACCCCTGAGGGACACCGGCATTATTATCGAATTGGTCCGACAAGCAGCCAGCGATAGTCACTTGAATGGACCGATCTCTTAGGAAGTCTGCAATCCAATAACACAGACCACCGGGTAGACCGAGTGAAGGAAGCTTACCAATAAGGCTTTTCTGCCAGACCCTATCAAAAGCCTTGCATAACGCTTGCCGTCTCCTTCGACATCTCGAAGGCTTTAGGGAGGGTCTAGCACAAAACCCTTCGAGATTTCGAGGGAGACGGCAAGCGTTTCCATGTACCTCTCGATGGCCTCAATCCATATGTGAATGGCATACGCTAGAAGATCTCCAGTAGACCGATTTCGGCGGAAGCCGTATTGGCGGTCACTAAGGATATCGTTAGCTTCTAGGTATGCCAGAAGCATTATGTTTAGTACACGCTCACAGACGCCTAGACGCTGTACGCGCTTACAGAGTATGGACGTTACAGAGGTGTGTCTGTAGTAGCCCGGGTCAGTTCGCCTGCCCTTCTTGGACATGAGCTGTACGTTAGCTTGCTTCCAAGAATTCGGCACTTTTCCAGTCTCATACGAAAGGTGCAATAGGCGTTTGATGATCGGAGACAGTTCAGGTGCACATGTTCTAAGAACTATTGTTGGTATTCTGTCAGGGCCTACGGACACTCTTCTGATTGATGCGAATGTACGACAAAGTCGTCTCACATCCACCAGGAGGACCACCGGGTTACCAGGATTACGTGAAGATTCCGCAACTAGAGGGGCAAATAAATCTCCAAGGCAGTGTGGCCCAGCGACTCGTCGGGTTTCAGCAGTGCTGGTAGTCACGGACGGCAGAAGTTTGATTCGACCGACTAAGCCAGGGACCAAAACGCTTAACTACCAGCAAGTACCAGCAGGCAGGCCGCAGGCAGCAGCCAGCAGGGTAAGAAGTGAATTTGATTTCTATTCGGTGTGGTAGAACCGGGCTCTCCACGACACTTTCATGCAGGACTTGGCAGCCCTGTAAAAGCCCTTCTTCTGCTGACCCACGTCACACGCTTTACACGATTGAGCGCCGACGCATGCCAGGTACGCCTCATGATTAAACGCATCTACGCGATTACATTCGGCACCAAACCATCGCCAATCTTAGCAAGATATTGTCAGAGATCGGAATGTAATACTACATTTCCTGACAAAAAACATGCGTCACAGCGTCCGCACAGACTCAGTCGAAGAAAAGCAATTAGGCTGCCAAGGATAGTAACACACCTTGGGCTGGAATCGGATGGGGAGTAGACGAACACAGACTTCACCAGACAGTGGTTGGATCTACCCAAAGGTGAAGATATCGAAACAGAGTATCAGTATGACACTTTTGTCAGCAGAGGGTCCAAGAAATTGGCCGTGTTCGAATTAACATCCGATACCCTCGTTACTGGGTGAAGCGTTAGCTGTGTAGTGTAGCGCTATCGAATGCTTACGCATCTTCCAACCGGCATGATCAGTGCACTGGTGTGGGAAGATCCAATCCTGGTGGTGGGCAATAAAGTCCCGCAGTAACACTAATTGGGTGGAATGGTACCTCCGCTGTGCCGCATCAACCGCCTCACTGAGGTACTCTGTGAGCTTAGTTGTCCCCTGATCTCCACTGTGCGAACGGTAGACACAGGCGTAGATAATTTTATCCAGCTAACTGTGCAGATAATTGTGTCCACCAGAGCCCAGATCTGGAGTCCTCAAAATTACGGAGACAACGATGTCAAATGTCGTCACGGGGGTACATGCACTAACCCGCGCGTGGTTTAAAATTATGCTCAAGGGCAACCCTGGGTAAGATAAGTACGACACGTCTGACGGACTCGATATCTGCGTCTCAGCAAGGATAAAGAGCGCCGGTTTCTCAGAGGTGTTAGTGAACTGCAGTGATATTTGAGTTCAGACCTCTAATGTTGGTGAGGTGCACTTTATGGGGGAGGCGATTAAGCCGCTGTTGTATCATAAGGAAGAATAAAGAGAGGAGAAGGAATAGAGACGAGGTTCAAAGCTAACCTTCAGACAAGCACTAAAAGGATGCCATCATTGGGGCACTAGATCAGAGACTGCGTTGAAGCCCGAGCCGACCCTGAATGTCTATCGGGCCCAACAATCTGGTCGCCAACCAGTACTATGGTACAATCCGGGATTTTTCGACAGTTGACGGGGCAGGCTTTGGTGTGTGGCTGGCACACTATTTGGGCCCCCAACTACCTGTAGTCAGCCTCCGCGACCAGTCTCCCGATGCTTCTTTGACAGCGCGTGTCAGGCTGGTCTGCCTGCAGCGGAACAGCTCTTTTGACCCAACTCTTCCACTTGACTTCACCGAGCATCGCACCAGAACATGGCTAGGCCGCTTGGCGGTACGTCTTTGCCCTTTGTGGGTGGTCACAAGCCTTCGGCCGTAACCCATCACCAGTTAGTGTCACCTGATTTGCACCACCCGGAGACCACGCGTAGGGAATCACAGGGTACACTCCTACGGACGTGGGTGACTCAGCCACCTAGGCTACTGCTTTTTGCATAAAACTTGACTTGGGGGTAAGGAGGGTGAATTTTGTTTGAAACTTATTTTGTCGTCCAATTAGCTTACTTACAAAGTAACAGGAGGCCAGAATCACGAATAAAAAAAATACAGTCTCGAACTTGACGTATTGGAGGAATTCCTCGGCGTATACGTCGTATCCATCATCAGTGTCAGGATTGTCACCATTGAACTCCATCTGGAATGAGCGAAAATATTTGCTAGTTACGAAGTAAGTAATACAGTTGAGAAACGTATAGAAAAAAAACTGAATGAAGAATGGGCCCAGAATTGAGCCCTGTGGGAATCCGATTGGTACTGAAGATGTTTTGGAGCGTACTTTGAGAAATGCCATTGTCGCGTTTGTGTATCTTGAATTGAGTTTTGAACATAATTAGGAACATTAAAAATTTAGAAAGGTAAGAATAAAACATGACTGCAGCGGTCAGCAAAAGAGGCGTTGATGGACGAACCTGTAACAGCACACATTCGTAAGTTCATCAATGCCTAGTTGTTGCCAAGGCTTGTATAGTACTTTTCTCAGATAATGCGCAGAAATTAAAACTAAGTAGGACCTAGAACTCATTTTGTCAAATACAATTACTTTTCAAAATCAATGACGAAAAACGAACCCGCGTTAAAGCGTCCATTTTGAAAAAAAATAACCTCTTTCTATTGGCAACCCAGTTCGAAATTTTGCTACGTTCCACTTTTAATTTATACGACAGATATGACTTTACTATGTAATTTATTTGTCCGCCAAACAACGACAGATATGGATTTTAATAAAACTTTTGCCGGCCACGGCTCGCATATATTTTGCCAGTAGGTACAGCAATTTCGATTTATCTCGAAGAAGGTTGTCAAAGTAATGCTCAAATTTCCAAATATGTTTGAGAAACAGAAGGGTGACAGACCCAATTATCAGCACTTTAAGTTTTTGTCATATTTGTCATATTTCTAATTGGTATATTATATTAAAAAATTATATCAGCTAAATGAATGTGATTTTAAAATGTCTTGTTTATTAATAATTATAATATAGAATTATAGACCTAGGTAGGTTTTAGATTTTTATTCAATTCCCTAACAAATTTCGTTAAGGCACAAATTACATAATTATTTTTTTTAAACACAAGCCTGAAAATAATGCTTATACCTAACATTAAAATGACATGAGTATTAAAATTCGATACATAACAAGATATTAACACACAATTATTAAACATACTTTCTAAATAAAAATTAAACTCTTAAAAACTCTATCATGAAATGGTACAGCAATAGGAACATTTTCGAATCAGCTAGGTACTTCATACCTACAAAATTAAGTAACTGAAAGATTTTATAAATCACGCCTACCTAAACTTATCAGCAGACAGTATCTTTTCCAGCTCTTCAATCGTGTAATATTTCTTTTTCGTGCTTTTAATACGTCGTTCAGGGTCGCTTTCAGTCTTATTTGGATAGCATTTGAAGTATATGGTCTCAATTATTCAATTTTACTATTTACATTTTTGATATATGTATTTTGACTTCTTCCTTCTTCTATAAATTTGTTTTCATCTTATTCTTTTCGTTCGTATTCATTAATTTCGACTTGATGGGAAACTCTAAGAACTATAGGTAAATTTGGAGATAATTTATCGTCAGCTATTAATGGCAGAACCATTTATTTCGTAGGCATATTTTCTTCATGATTTTGTGATCTAATTACCTTGCGCGTTGCAATCAGCTCCTCTTTTTAATAATTAGCAGGAGTGCTCATAAAAAAGAAAATTAAAAAATGTTCATCCAATTGTTGGCACCCTCTGCTTCGCAATAGGTTAACGGAAAGTTTTAAACATCTTATTCTAAAAAAGGTCATAATATATCTTAGAAAACAATGTAAAACTACAATTTTATTACAACCGTCTAAAACACTACAAATAGTATATTAAATTAAAGTACGAACTTACCGCCGTTGAATTAAAATGATCGAAAAATTACAGTAACTGCAGAACGACTTCTTTGAATCACTTTACAGACACCATCTTGAATACTTTCGTATAAAAATTGATGCTATTATTAAAAAGACTAATACTGCTATATATAACTAGCTGACCCCCGCGGCTTCATGCCCGACAACTGGCTATCTACCTACCTATCACTTACTTATCTACCCACCTACCTACCCACCTATCTAACCTACCTACCAACCTACTCACCTGCCCTACCGTTCAACCTACCTACCCTACCCTATCCTACATACCCTCCCCGACCTACCGGGACCCTACCTACGAATATGTAAAAAAAAAGCTATTTGAATAAGAATTAATACTACAATACGAATGTAACCAACTTTAGTATCAGCGATCTAATTAAATTTTAGAACACAAACGCTGCTATTATAACTTAACTACGATAGTGAGATATTATGTTCTCTCGCAGACTTTTTTGTAGCTAATAATCATGTAGTGCGCACGCCAAATAATGAATTTTATAGGCAAAATTTTGCTACTTTGGGTTACATTATTGCAATTTGCATTAGGATCTCTATTTTTTTTTTAATAATTTGTAACTTATGTTACTCGGGAATAATGTAGCTTTCCATAGGTGATTTTTTTTTAAATCGGTCCAGTAGTTTCGGAGCCATTTCAGATTCAAACAAACAAAACATTCTTTCCTCTTTCAAATCAAATCAAATCAGTTTATTCGCAATAAATGTTGGTACAATTTTGGTCTTAACATAAATAATAATACAGATCCATAACAGTTAGTCATAACAATGTGACATGCAAACATTTGGGTTATTATTTATTTATTTATCTATAATCAACTAAATAATAATAATAAATAATTGTTTTGAGGTTAAAGTTATAATTAGTAAATAACACTTGATTATATGTAGGTACATTACGCGGCTTCGCTCCCGTCAAATGGCTACCTACCTACCCATCTACCCTACCTATCCTACTCTACCTACCCCACATACATGATTCAGCGCACGCAATGGAAGCTCTCAAAAAGGAATATTTTTGCCCGTTTTTGCTACACTTTTCATTTATGCTCAGCTCCTATTGGTCGCAGCGTGATGTTATATAGCCTATAGCCTTCCTCGATAAATGGACTATCCAACACAAAAAGATTTTTTCAATTCCAACCAGTAGTTCAAACAAACAAACAAACAAACTCTTCAGCTTTATAATATTATATATATATTATAATATAGTATAGATGTCACTTGTATATTTATTAATGTCAGTATTATTTGATGTCATTATTAACGAAATGTCATCAGCGAACAGTAAACAGGGGTGATTAGTAACTTCAGGAAGGTCATTATATATATCATTATATATAGTAAGAACAATAGAGAGCTGAGCACACCCCCTTGGGGCACACCAGACCTGTTTTGTTTATAGTTTGATCTGTAAGATTTTAGTTCTAGTTTACTATGATTTTTTTCGATTTCTACACACTGCATTCTGTTATTTAAATAACTTTCTATCCATTGAAGAGCTGGGCCCCGTATCCCATACTTTTAAATTTTCTCTATTAGCAATTTGTGTGATACGAAGTCGAAGGCTTTCGACATGTCAAAAAATATGCCTGTTGTTTTAAGTCGCTTATCTAAATTAGTAACGGTTAAAACATGCTAATGTTGTGGACTTTCCTTTTTGAAAACCGTATTGTTCTTCCCTTAGGATGCTATGCTTGTCGATGAATTGAGTAAGGCGTTTATGCACAGCAGTTTCTAAGATTTTTGATATAATCGGTATGAGAGTAATATGTCTGTAGTTATCGAGATCTTCCTTGTTACCTTTTTTGTGGAGAGGTTTTACAACCGATTGTTTAAGTAGGTTAGGAAAACATCCAGATTGAAAAGACAGATTCACTAAAAATGTTAAGACTGGTGTTAATTCACCAGAACAACACTTTAAATTTTTTGTTGCTAGTTCATCGTAACCTACCGAGTTTGTGTTGTTTAGAGATAGCATATTTCTTCATGTTCATATAGATTTAGGAAAATACTATCACTAACAGATTGTTTAAGGCTAGCACGAGTATTTTTATGGGTATCGTTTGTTAGGTTTATCCAATAGTCATTGAATGGTTCAGCAATTTTATCCGGGCTATTAATTATAGAACCTTTGTTTCTTATGTTTTCTATGACCTGTTTGCTCTTACTACCGACGGACTCATGTTTTATCAGTTGCTATGCTGCCTTGCATTTGTTTTTAGAATTACTGATAAATTGATGATTAATTGTTCTAATGGATGGGTCCATTAGAACAATTAATCATCAATTGCATTGTATGCATCGTCGTAGAAGTTTAGAGTAGTTTTTAAATTTTGTTTTATTTTCAGCTGATTTGTTAGCATAGTATTTGTTTCGTAATATTCTTTTGCTCTAATACTTTATGATATCCATTTTAAGGGTCCTTCCCGGTTTAAAATTTTATCCTCCTAAACGGGAAACATAATTTATTAAATAGATATATTAGCTCGTAGAACTTTTCGTAAGCTGCGTTATTATTGGATTCTTTAAATACATCTGAAAACGATAGTTCGGACATGCACTCTTTAAATTTAGCAATGTGGTGTTTATTATAGTCTCTTCTACACGTTGAATATTCTGTCAAAGTTGTATCTTTGTTTTTCACAGGTATATTCAATAACTGTGCAGTATTATGATCAGAAAGACCCAGGTGCAGGAGTTCACCTTTAGCCGATTTGATATTGCTGATTAGGTGATCTATACATGAATTTTGACGTGTTGGTTCCTGAATATGAAGCACTAGATCATAATTTTAAATAATTTCAATTACCGCCTTAGATTTATTATTTAATTGTAGCGTGTTGATATTCAAGTCACCTGCTATAACAATTTTTTTCTTAAATTTACAAGATATAAATTGAAGCACTCAAAATCAAAATCAATAGTTTTTATTTCACATAGGCCTACATGGGCACTTATAAAACGTCGACAATGTGCACGGTTCAGGTTGGTCGATTCCTATGGAGAAGAACCGGCAAGAAACTCCATGGTTACTCTTTTAAAAAATTGTTTGGTTTTACAATATTTCCCTGACTGTCTCAAGTATTTCGAAAATCTTGGTAATGTTAGAAATTGGAGTGCTATATATGCATAAGGTGAATAGATTTTGGTTCATGATATCAATGCCACAACACTCAAAGATATTGTCAATACAGTGCTGAGTCAAGAATGATATTTCCTTGAATATGGGTACCCTTTTTTACGAGGATGGAGACTCCACAACGCTTTTGTTTCTTGGTCCTGCAGTAAGAGGTGGCTAAGCTGTAACCAGAGATTTTTATAAGGTTTTATTTGCCTTGTTCTATGAATGTTTCCGACAGACAAATAATATCCGGGCTCATTTTAAGATCCGAAAGCTCTCATAAATTTATTTCTATCAAATGAATTTTGCTTAGTAAACCGGCGATGTTTTGGTGAACTACTTCTGTGTACCCATGACACAAGGGTCCTCTGTTTGGGACCTGTTTATGTGGTTTTCGTTAGAGGAAACAGATACGACTTCCTCGACGGATACCACATAGTCTGTTTGAGTACAAGAGTCTTTTAGTATAGGTTTCGATTCACTAAGCCGTCTATTTGAAACTACATCATGCATCTGAGCAGAGGGGTTTTTTTTCAGATATAATAACCGCTTTGTATGTTCAGAGTTTTTATAAAAATTTAAAAATTTTGAGTCGTAGTCAACCTGATCTAGAATAGAATTAATCTTGCCGCATACCCCATAAGTATTGAAAACGCTAAATTTGTCAGAGTAATCCACATATGTGCAGTCATTCAATTGCTTACTAATTAATCTTAAAGTATTATTTAATTTGTTTTCATTTCAGTGATCAGTTTTAGAGACTTTTAACACCAAGTCTGGTGTTAAAAGTCTATAAAGAAAACATTTTATACATTTCAAAAATACACATAATTCAGTCATAATTTTAAAAGGGTCAGCGTCATGTTCGCCAACGCATAGTATAACACGGTCTTCAGAAGATATATCGAACATTTTTGTGCTATTTAATATTGCCTCTATATTAGCGTTAGGCTTTATTATTGATACAAATTGGTATATATTGTGACGGTTGTATTGTCTTGATTCCAAAAGTTTTTGTGCCAGTCCCGTGCATTGCCTACTACCAAAGATAAATGCTCTTTTGTTAGCCCTTTGCCTTCGTATAACAGTCATTGGATTAGGCTGTGATTGATTGGGCTTTTCTTTCTGCGTTTGTTGTGATACTTGGTGTTTGGGCTTATTTAATGGGTTTGGTACAGGTTCTGGAATTTTGTTTGTCTCTATTACGGGTTGATTAATATATCCTATGTTTTCTTTCTTCATTGGGTTTAGTTGTCGTTTCTTTTTGGGTATCTTTGTCAAGGAATCGTCGTTTTTGATTAGTGTAGACGTCACAGGACTATTAGAACTGTTGGAAAAAACTATCAGCGAGTCGCCGTCTTGCACTTTTTGTAGAACTGGAAGATATGTTTTTCCTTAGTGATGACAGTGGACTAGAACATAGATGTTTTAGTAGGGCCATTTCTTGAGTCAAGCTAGTTATTTGCTTTTTTAGGTCAGAATTTTCGAGTATAATATTATCCAGCTCATTTTGTGTGCTTTCTAAACTTGATTTCAGCTGATTCAACTCGTTTCTCCTGTGTAACAGTTTGGTACGTTGGTTGACAGATCTAAACTTCTGCCCAACATGTCTTCAGATAATGTAGAATCGATGGAGTTATTGTTTAATATGTTCATTGACTTGTGTCTCCGGAGTGTGACATTTATATTTACACTATCCATGGTTATTCTTGTAACCTATTTATTGTATAATTTTATTATTGTTGTGGATTATTTATTATTTTATTTTATCTACTCAATTCTATACAAGTATATACCTCTGTCGATCCCTTCGGGACACACAAAGCGTACTGTTATGTTTATTCTTTATTACTTCCTTGTCAGTTGATTATTTTGTTTCGGAATTATGTAGGTAAATGTTTGAAACGAATGGGTGGTATTGGGTCTGTATTATTGTTAGAAAATTTGTTGGTGAAACATCCACAAAAAGTCGTCCCAGTGCCAATGAGATTCGAACCTGCACTTAGTATCGCGCAAGTCGAGTGTGTTGACGATACCGCCAACTGATCTTTAGTAATCTTGGTCGAAATAATTTATCGTATTGGGTGACAAAATTTGCTGGTCATTAAGGTCCAAAGGTCATTTTTGAATCAAGCAAAATGTATTAGTGTCTTATTTTGCTAAACGACTTTTTTTGGGGTAATATTTAAAAATACACTGACTTGATCAAATTATAGGGTAAGTAGGATAGGGTAGGGTAGGTAGATTGATCTGTAGGGCAGGTGAGTAGGTTGATAGAGTAGGGCAGGTAGAGTAGGTTGGTAGGTAGGTGGATGGGTAGGTAGGTGGGTAGGTTAGATAGGTAGGTGCTGGGTAGGTAGATAGCCAGTCGATGGAAGCGAAGCCTTGGGGGTCGGCTAAAATATATAAAAGACGAAAATGGCTGACTTACTGACTGATCGATCAACGCACAGTCAAAACCCTAGGCCTAGAAGCATGAAATTTAGCAACAAGGTTTCTAGAAACTAAGAAAGGATTTTCGGAAATTCTACCCCTTATGGGTTTGAAACATTGGATGAAAAATCTAATTCCAAAATTCTTGAAACTTGGCCATAATAGTAATCTTACTTAGATAATAATAATAATCACGTTGTACTGGGATCGGTCTATCATCACTGGTAGGACTATTGTTGCCAATAAGCCGGATATAGTGGTGATAGACCGATTAGCGCGCCGCACAATGATAATCGATGTCACCATCCCACATGACGAGAACCTCGTGAAAGCTGAGAAAGAGAAACAAATCAAGTATCTCGACTTGGCACACGAGGTTGTCGACATGTGGAATGTGGACTCGGCGATCATTGTGCCGATTGTCGTTACGGCCAACGGCCTGATGGCCAAGAGTCTCGACGACCATCTGTCGAGGCTGTCATTGCGCGGTTGGATCAAGGGCCTGATACAGAAGGCAGTACTCCTCGATACGGCTCGCATCGTGAGGAGGTTCCTGTCTCTGGAGCCCTAACCACCGGTAGCTTTGACCCTGCTCCCGACACCGGCTTTTTTAATTTTTAAATGTTTTTTTTTATAATTTGTTTTTATAAAGATATATTCAAAAATGTAATTAAGAAATCTGCACAAAATTAAATAAACGAAATAATAATAATAATAGTTTATTTGCATAACAAGTTTTACATTTTACATTAAACACATGGTAGTAAATAACATTAGTCAAGTTGCACATTAGTGTGGCGACACCAACACCCTGACTAAGTTGACAAGACAACTTGTGTTAAAGATGCTGGGCCCGACCCTTAAGTAGATGCTTCTTAATTTTGGATTTGGGTAGTTACATACATATTCTGTAAGCATACGAATAATTTATTATGATTATAGCGTATTTTTTGCTTTGAGTAGGTACACAAACAAATAAATTATTTACAAAAGGAAATAATAGCAATTATGAAAGGAGTGGAGCAGTGTAGTGTGTATGAGTGCGTGTGTGTGTATGTGTGGTTGTGAGTGTGTGTGTGTTTGTGAGTCTGTTTGTATGTATTCTGAGTGTATAGTGAGTATTTTCTATGTTTGTGAGTAAGGGTTGTGATAAGCGATTGTGATAGGAAAGGTTTTAACGGGAGCTATTTTGAGTCATCAATAACTGTTCTGTATTGTTGTAGTTGAGAGTTAGTAGCCAATTATGTAGCTTCTTCTTAAGTGACAATTTAGGTAGTGAATAAAAGTTATATATTTTGTTGAGTTTATTGTATAGATGAGGACCTTGGAAACAGGGAAATTTTCTTGTAAAAGAGTATTGACATCGGAAGTGTTGGCATACCTTGTCTTTGCGTCTTGTGGTGATTTTTTCATAGGAGGTCTTTTGGTGCTGATGTAGTACTGTGTTTAGCACAAATAATTGTCTGACTGTAAGGACTTCACAGTTCCTGTACAGTTCTTCAGTTGGGAAGAGGATGGACCGAAAGGTACTAATTTTCAGCACGGCTCTCTGAGCTCGTTTTAGCTTCAACAGCACCGTTTTGGGGGCACCTCCCCAAACGCAAACACAGTACGTTAAAAGAGACTGACAAAGAGCAAAATATGTACACCTAATTATTTGTGCTTCTGCAATGTGGCGAAGAGTCTTAAAGACAAAAATGAGCTTTCTGATTCTTTTTGTTAGTAAATCTATATGTACTGAAAAGCTCAGGCCATCGTCAAGAGTTACTCCGAGATATTTGATAGCTCGACAACGCTCTAATTTAGGGCAGGTACATGTCACATTGTCAGACAGAAAACATGAGTGCGCTACCAAGGCGTACGAATCTGGAGGTTTAGTGGAATTTCGTAAGCTGTACGTAAGAATTTTAGTTTTGTCGGTGTTGATTGTAAGTGTGTGTGTGTTGACCCATTTTAGGACACTATTAAGTCCTTTTTGAGCTGTATTGAAAGTATCGTTCCAAGTGTCACCAGAGAAGGTAAGGACGGTGTCGTCAGCAAACGCAATAATTTTTCCATCTCCCAATTTCAGATCACAGAGTTGGTTTACGTAAATCAGAAATAGGGTTGGACCAATCACATTGGGGCACGCCGAAAGTCACTGGCAGTTCTTTACTGAGATAATTTTGTATTTTTACGCACTGAGTTCTGTTTTGAAGGTAGTCCCTGAATATGTTAAGTGATTGATCACGAATCCCAATCTCCTCCAGCTTTATTAACAAGTCAGGAATCGAAACCGTATCGGACGCCTATTTTAGGTCCAGAAATATTGACAATACTTTCTTTTTCTTGTCAATATTTCTGGTAACATAGTCAATTAGGTCAACTACAGCACTGCTCGTAGATTTGTTGCGCCTAAAACCGAACTGGTTGGGAGAAAAAAGCATTTTATCTTCCAGATATTTTACTAGTCTTTTGTTAATTAACCGTTCTAGAATTTTGGAAATGGAAGGTGACACTGCAATTGGACGATAGTTGTTAACACACTTTCTGCTCCCAGATTTGTAAATTGGGTGTATGATCGCCTTCTTGAAGTACGAGGGAAAAGTGCATGTATGGAGACAAATATTAAAAATATGTGTGAGTAAGGGGACTAGTGTCAGAGAATAGCGCTTAAGAAATTTTGTTGGTATATTGTCCCAGCCAACAGCAGAATCTGTTTTTAGTGACATCATTAATTCCTCAACCTCTGTCTCGTCGGTGTCTAACATGACGAAGGATTGTACAGACGAAAAAGTTGAGGTTACGTCTGTAGGCGTTTTGTGACTACCGGGTGGAAATGAAAACTTATCAGCAAGTTTCCTGCCTATATTGGCAAAAAAATCGTTTACCATGTCAACCGATAGATGAGGTGAAGTAGATGCAGTCAACAAATCAGTGTTGGGTGTATTCGGCTTGTTAGTATTAGTTACTCTCTTTATCACCTTCCAGATTTTTTTGTTGTCTTTTGAAGCCTCACTCAATTCTCGCCTGTCAAAGTATCTTTTTATTTTTTTTAAGATTTTTGTGCAGTAATTTCTGTATCTTTTATATGTAATACTTAATATGGTATTGTTTGGAGATAGCTTGAGTTTTTTATGCATTGCATCTTTATTGCGCATACAGCGGAGCATACCAACGGTCATCCACGGCTTGAGAAGACGTTTATTATTTGGAAGCTTAATTATAGAAGTATGAGTATTTATAAGTCTACCGAGAATGGTGACTAAACTTTTTGTCGCTTCATTAGCATCGGTAAGTTGGTAAATTGATTGGAAATTCGTAGTTCTTATTTCAGTATCAAGAGTTTCGTAATTAGTCTTTAAAGCAGTGTAAGACCGTGGTTTGACATATTTTTTTAGATTGAGACACAGCAGTACAGGGTTATGGTCGGTGATAGATGCGTGAATTACTATGGTGAGTGCTGACAGGTTAGATTTGAGCATGATGTGGTCAAGACAGGCATTCTCTCGAGTGGGAAGTGCATGAGCTGGTAGCAGGCCATGAGAAGCTATGAGATCAAGATAGTCAGAGATTTGGTTGGAAGATATAGTAGGTACTGGCGATATCGAGGTTTATGTCTCCAACAATAGTTATGGTTTTATATGATTTCAGGCTTGTCAAAAGAGAGCCAAGAGATTGTAGGAAATTACTTAAGTCTCTAAAAGATGGTGATCGATAAATGCATATTATTGCCTTATCGGAGCCAATTTTTAGCACTAGCCAACTGGCGTCCAACAAGTCAGGCTCCTCGACCGTGTAATTTGCTATATTTTTAACATAAAGGACTACACCATCGTTCTGATTGTAGGTTTTTTTTGTTTGATGATAAGTATACTTATTGATAGATGGGATTGTATCATTACAACGTTTCAGCCAGCTCTCAGTCAGAACTAGGATTTCACAGTCAAGGTTTATACTAGAAAGGAGGGTTAAGAAAGAGTCGAAGTTTGCATGAATAGAACGAATGTTCTGGGTAATTATCTTTAATTGCTTGGAAGGGTTAGTGACATAACTAGCGCATTCTTCAGGGTTACAATTTAGTGTAGTAGAGACTGAGAGCTGATCAATATTGCTGATAATTTCATTTACATTATCCATTGTTAAATTGTAGTTGTAATTGAGACGTCATTATGGTATCTGTACATAGTTTATGTACCTTACTTATCGCTGAGACATAATAATAACAGTGTAAATAAGACTCGCTCAGTGTCGTTGAAGGTAGAGTGGTAGTGTTACATTGAAGTGAAGTGTTGGAGTGAGATAGTATTAGGATGTGTTTGTATGAAGAGTGATTGTACTTGTGGAGTATTGTATTGCAAGTGTAGATGAGTTGAGTGCGAATAGGTTGTTTTAGGTTAGTATAGGTATTGTTGTATACATTCGCATTAAAATTATACACATGTAGCATGCAAAAATGTTGGAGGTAGGAGCTTACAGATAGCACCCATGTAGAATCTAGTCATTCTTGTCTTAGTTTTTCAATGTGAGCTTCACTGCCAACAAGCACCGCCGACTGTCCTTCTGTTTTTCGTATGAGTACCCTTCCGCGAGAAATCCAACAAAACTTGAACTGCTTTTCTTTGCAAAACTCGCGTGCCAAATAGAAAAGTTTCCTGGTGCTATTAGTTAAGTCTTCTCCTATGTAGACCGCATTGGTGGTGCCCCTTAATCCAAAGTGGGAGGTGTTCAGTTTTTGAGTTGGCTTCGAGTTGTTGTGACGTCTGACGGAGTTGAGAATCTCTTGTTTGGTTGCGATAGTGTTGAGTTCCATAATAATTGGTCTATTTTCTCCTTTCTTGCCAGGGACGCGGTATATGTGACGTATGTCACTTGATTGGAGGCCAAAGTTAAGGGCGATTGACAAGTTATTCACTATCTGGATCATGTCTGCAGTGGTTTCGTTTTCTTTAGATGGCAGGTTCCTAATTTCCACATTATTTTTCTTCATGTTGTATTGTAGGTCTTCCACCTTCTCTTCTAGTGATGATATGTATAGAATGTTATCTTTGCACTGCTTTTCTAAGTTCTGTATCCTTTTCTGCATATCCTCATACTGTTGAGAGATGAATTGTAGGGAATTTTCAAAATCAGATGTTGTTTTTTGTAATTGTGTTAATGACTTCTCCATTTTTACAAACTTGTGGTCTTGCTCAGTGTTCCAAGAACTTAACATTTGTTTAACTTCGTTTTTGAACGCAAGAAAGTCTTCCTTGGTGATAGTTACGTCATCGTGCTTACGCTTGGGCCTTGCGGTCACATATGCAGGTTGTGCTGATGACTGAGTTTTTGTCAAATCAGAGTCAGAGACAGCCTTAGTGGGTGATGATCGCAACATCTCTTCAACTTGTAAATGATAAAGGTTGCAATTATTAGTTTTTCGCAAGCTACTCCTAAATTATGATTTAGGCGGTGTGAAGTTTGTATGGAAAAATCTGATTTCTTTTGTCAGTAACCTTGAAAATTGGCAAAAATACAAACCTAAATGAATATCGAAGGCTGTTATTATTATTTTTTGAAACTACTCCCAAAAGATGATTAAGGCGATGTTAAAGTGTTTTTGAAGAAACCTATTTCTTCGGTTAAAAAACTTGAAACTTGACTTAAATACCAACCTAAATAAACAATAAAGTTTATCATTATTAGTCTTTTGAAACAACTTCCAAAAGACGATTTGGCGTTTTGTTTACTTATTTATATCTATTGGTACACTTTCGGGGGAAGATGCATGGTAGTGCTAGCAAACCAGTCCCGGCCGACGGTTCCGGTTATGAAACCCCGTCGTTAGGACGTTAAGGTGAGTATGATTTACTCGCTCCACCATGCAGCTATACAATATACCAGGCACCTCAGAAAGTATTGCGAAAAAATGTTTTTATATATGGGAGACTGGCCAGTTATAATGTTTTTCGAAAATATGATTATTTATAAGTAAAAATAAGTAAGTTCCAATTTCAAAATTTCCCTCCACATTTTTTGCGAGTTAATTCAAAGTATTGTGTCTCACTGAAATATGGATCTGCGCCGGGAACATTTTAGAGCTATGATTTTATACGATTTCAAGTGTCGCCTGAAACCGGATGAATCGTACGATAGACTTCAAATGGCATTCATGGATGAAGGCCCTTCCAAGGCAACCGTGTATCGTTGGTATAACGAATTCAAGCGCGGTCGACCAACTTTGGGGGATGACGAAAGAAGCGGTCGCCCTTTGACGGCTGTTACCGAAGAAAACGTGCTAGCAGTGAAAAATTTAATCCAAGACAATAGGCGAATTACATATCAGGAGATTCAACACATATTGAAGATTGGATCGGGAAGCGTTCACGAGATTCTACACAGCCATCTTCGCGTGAGGAGGATAGTATCACGCTGGGTGCCGCACAACCTCACCGATGCTCAGAAGCAGGCCCGGGTGGAATGGTGCCGTGATATGCTTAACAAATTTGAAGCAGGCTCGTCTCGGCGTGTTTACGACATCGTTACAGGTGATGAGTCCTGGATTTATCAATACGACCCAGAAACCAAGCGCCAGTAGACTGTTTGGGTGTTTCAAAATGAGCCAACGCCTACCAAAGTGAAGCGATCTAGAAGCGGGGGTAAGATTTTGATCGCTAGCTTTTTTAATTTGACTGGCCACTTGGTATCAATTCCCTTACGGGATCAAAGAAGCATTAATGCCGAATGGTATACTACCAAATGTTTGCCAGAAGTTTTCTCTGTTATAAGCAACAAGCGACCAAACACAGGGCTCCGCGGGCTACTGCTCCACCACGACAATGCACCTGCGCACACCGCACTCAAAACGAGGGACTTCCTGGACAGCACGCCAGTCAAACTCCTGGGTCACCCACCTTACAGCCCTGATCTAGCACCGTGTGACTTCTTTTTATTCCCAAAAATAAAAAATCAGCTCAAAGGGATACAATTTTCGTCGCCGGAAGATGCGCTGGCTGCGTTCGAGCAGGCTGTAAACGAGGTGTCTGCGGCGGACTGGAAAAAGTGTTTTGAAAACTGGTTTAGGCGCATGAATCTTTGTATAGAGGCTGGTGGAAAGTACTTTGAAAAGATTTAATAAAAATATATGTACGTATAGAACAATTTTTTTTAGTTTCGCAAAACTTTCTGAGTGTCCCACGTATAGACAGGGTGATGGTTTGGGTATGTGTTTAGCGTGGAGTTTTTGGATGGGACTTGTAAGGTGGTGTTTTGGTGATGTCTGCTGACCAGGGACTTCGCTAGCGTGAGCAAGACCTCTATGACGACTACGTCTCGATGCTGCATGGCCGTCTTAAGATTGTAGTTGACGACCGTTTTAGTCGGCGCATCCATCGCCCTCTTAGCAAGGCGGCCTGCGGTGTCATCGGCGTCGTCGGTGTAATAGACGCAACTGACTGTATGTCTGGACACCGCCACTACCGCGTGGGATATGCTGTCGTGAACCTGAAGCCTCCTGGACTTGGTGTTGATGATGATGCCGCTGTAGTAGGTCGACCCCTGAGCCTCGTGTATGGTTAGCAGGCGTGACCATACACGAGGTCACGCCTGCTAACCATTGGGTTCCTTCGCCGGACCCAAATCCCTGGCTCGCAAGAGAAGCTTTCTCCCCCTGCATATGAACCAGGAACAGGGTGTATTGGCCAGTGCTCGGTATTTGCGGCCCTGTGTGACCTTTCACCTTCAGGGAGTGGACCCGCGACAGCGACGACTTGGAGGAGTATATACCGGGGTATATCTCACTCAGTGCAAACGCCACGTCCATTGGATTGCGGTGTGTGCAGAGAAATCCTGGGTGATGCCAGCAACCAGGTCTGGACGGGTATACCTAAGCTCGAAAAGGTTCTCTCTGTCCAAAAATGGAAGCTGGTTAACGTTTCCGACGAGGACAAGCTCGCTTGCTCCAGACAACTTTACTGCCATGACTATGGCACTAAAGTCGTTCATAAGAGCCTCGTCTACCGTAAGACGGTAGCATTTGTCTTGGCTCTTGAAACTCCCCACTCGATTAATGCGATTGTTTTCCCTTTAAACTGCATTAGACGGCATCGGTGAGTGGCCACTTCCACTTGAGGTAGTGCAGCATACTTGTTGCCTTTTATGCTCGTTTTGGTAGTGCTTCCGTTAATCAGGGCGGCGAGGCCCGGCGAAAGGTGTATTCGGGCCGCAGCTCGACTTGAGCCTTTGCAGAGGCCTATGGCTAACTTCTCCTGTTCCCTGTTCATGAACAGAGCGACTCTTCGCAGTCTGATGCCAGGGACTCCATCTTCTCCGCAAGCCAGAAATTGTGTGGTAGTCATGCTAGGGGCTGGTTGTAGGCTGGCTGTTGCTGCTATAGGTCTACCAGAATCTCATGGCATTTATTATTTTTTTTAAATTGTGATTTTCATATGGCAATGTCAATTGTCACCTGTCAAATCAAAGTACTTGATGTGTCAACCGCTGCTGAAATTTTTTGATATTATCTTGAAAATTTGTTATTTTTGTGAAAATGTCGAAAAACCCACTTCGATCTCAAGCGAGACATATTGTTTTCAATGTGTATCGTAAAATAAGGGAAGAAGGAGGCGTAAATCAAACTCAATCTTTGATTGTAAAGTGCGTCGTAGAGTGGACCGGTAAGTTGGACTGACTTGTTTTGATACTTTTAGTTTATTTTATATTTTTCTTACTTAATTTTTATTTCTTTCCATTACTATTATATGGTAAATCATAGGTCAGGGCACATCGAATGATGGCCGGAAGGAAATGGCAACAGTGTTACATGTAACTGTTACTAATTCTTCGACAAGATATTGATTTTAACGGAGATTAATAGAATCTTTGACGTAAGAAAAATATTAAGTAATAATCTGCGCCCTGCAGTGGGACGTGTATATAGACGGGAGTTTTTGGCGAGATTTTGTCGAGTGAAGTTCAGTGGCTGTTAATATTATTTGCAAATTGATTCCTAGTGGATATTGTGATATATTATTGGTGTAGTTTTGTGTCTCAACTGTCTACGCAACTGGACAATTTGTAAAATCATTGAAAGAAGCGATCTCGGGATAGTGGAGCGGAGTAATTTATTGTAGTATTGCCTGCCTCTGCAAAGATTACTGGGAACACTGATTCGATACAATTTGCTGCCAAATACTCCAAAAAACATTAGAATCTGTTACATCCGCATTCTAATGCATACTAAAGAATAAATATAAGATCCAAAACTCTTTCCAAAGACGTGGCTAAAAGGTCCTAGCAACCATGCCATAAAACTTACATAAAAAAGTATATATAGACTGATGATGCTCGATGCTAGATGATGACCTCGTGGCTAAATAATAACAGCCGCACGGGTCGATCTTCAAGGTTAAGCAATACTTGACGAGGTCGGTCCGTGGATGGGTGACCATTTTCAATATATCGAGTTTCCTCCGTGCCTCGGAAAGCACGTTAAGCCGTTGGTCCCGGCTGTCATTTAAAGATCTTTGACAGTCGTTACGGGTAGTCACAAGCCTGAGATCTGACACCAGTCTTGCCAAGGGGTATCGTGTTACCCAGTTACTGGGTTGTGGAGGTCAGATAGGCAGTCGCTCCATGTAAAACACTGGTACTCAGCTGAATCCGGTAAGACTGGAAGCCGACCCCAACAAAATTGGGGAAAAGGCTAGGCAGATGATGATATAGACTAGATTGATTTTGATTAACATAGATGATGAATGACTATAAGTAACATGATACATTTTATTATTTTTTACAGACTTTATACATAAAGAGATTGGTTTTGAATATGTTAAATGCCATTGAAAAAGAACCATTTTGATGGAGAGAGATGACATAAAACTACAAAGATACAAGTTTTTGAAATGCCAGTGGAGTTCATGGAATCGTATTCTAGTTTTCTAGTTTGAATGAGGTTTTAAGTTATTAGTATGATTTAAATGATATATAATAAATTAGTACATACATTAATATTCAATTGATTTATTTTTCCTATGTTAAGAACCCGATGTATAACAACATTATTCATACACATACCTATAATACTCACAGTAGATCTTTGTGTCTCTGAATTGGTTGCAAGACCCCGCGCAGTAGCTATTTTTGTGTCAATGTTGAAGGTGAAGATAGCATTGTATAACTGTCTCTTTCACTCGCTTATATAAGTCACATCGTCCTATCTCGCTTACTCTATACAGTATACTCGATGACAAACTGTTTCTTACGCAATGGTTGGCAGGACCAAGTTCAAAGACACAAAGATCTCTGATCTGCTATGACTAATTTATTATAACTAGGTTCAACTCATGTTCATTAATACTAAAGACATAAATAAAAATTAAACAGTATCAAGATCGTTTAATCCAATTTCCCCAGTATTGCACACAACAAATTTTTATTTCCCCATTTGCCATGAGATTCTGGTAGACCTATACCGTTGGTAATGGCCATTGGTTAGAGAGTGTGTGTGTAATTTGTGTATCATCAATGGTGTGCTTGTTGTTGTTTGTGTAGTTGTGGTTGTTGTTTGTGTGGTTGTGGTTGTTGTTGTGGTTTTGTGAGTTCGAATGTGTGGTCGACTTCGCAAGGTTACGTCTGTTCTGTTAGCCTTTGCTGCGATTGTGGCAACTTTGCTCGCGAATGCAAAGAATGAAATCCTAGTAGCTGGTTTCCCCATGATGGCGTGGAGCGTGGACTGGCTAAGCTGGGTTTCGAATTTTACTTCGAGCTCCATTCTGTCTTGGCTGAACCTTGGGCATTCGAAGAGTAGGTGCCAGACTGTCTCTTCGCAACTCGGGTCACAGACGCACGAGGGACTATCTTTGAGATGGAAGCGGTGGAGATACGCTGAGAATCCGCCATGTCCTGTAAGGACTTGTACGTGGACCGGTGTGAGCACTGCGTCTCTGAGTGTTCTTTTCACCGCTAGGACGTCTGGAAAGAACACTTTCGTGACTGATCCTGTACTCGAGGACTCGTACCGCGCTTGCCACTTCCTTATAGTCCCTTCCCGTATCTTCTTCCTCACGAACGAAACGGGGACCTTGCTGTAGTCTGATGGAATTTCGTTAGAGCTGCCTCCTTGGCATGGACATAGTTTGAGATCCTGGGAAAGAGATTGTATCCACTCCGGACATTTGCGTGATAGCCTCATCCGCAACCCCATCCGCTCCGGATATTTTTTGTCAGTACTTATTTTTTTCCGTTGTTTGTGTTACAAAAGTCGCTAAATGCCCATCTGCGTCTAAATTAAAAGCCTAGTAGTCAAAGTCGTCAAAAAAAATCAAAGTGCGTCTGTGGGTCCGCCCGAGACCGAAATATTTATTTTTTAATTCAGTTCACCTCAGGTCGCCATTACGCTTGCAAAAGCGTGCGCGTACAAACTTTTTGTGAGAAAAATTTAGAAAGTTTTTTTTTCGCGGCATTGTGGTTTCTGCTGAAACACACCATGGAATGGTAAGTGTAGAACTGTTTTTAATAAGTTTTATTTTGTTTTTCGCGTAAATTCCAGTAGAAAAACGTATTTCAACGAACGCCGTCCGACATTTTTTTGCTGTTTGTTGCTCTTTTTTTTTTTGTGCAATTTTTTTTTTTTGCTTTTTGTGAATATTACTCATCAAACTGTTGTTATTTACAATGCTACGTTAATTAACAACAGAATCAATGCATTTAATTGAAGTGGTAATGAACCAAATTCAAATCTAATGAAAACAAAACCCTTGTCGGACAAAATTATCCGCTTCGGATATTTTTGCCGTATACACGTTTTAACGGCTTCACTGTGTTTTTACCACGGATTTAAAAAAATGGATACCCCATTTTACTAGTTGTTCAGTAGTTGTTCAACTGAATTTTTTCTAGGGACAATTTTTTTTGTGGATTGTGTTTTTCAGCTTTCTTACTTTTAATGATTTGTGGATTTAAAATTTTATATTTTTGTTTCAGGTCGAGTTCAGTTGGTACAACATCGGCGCCGTATCCATTTTTGGTTTATTCCGTGACTAAATTGCTGTTGTTGTTGTGAAATTGTGCATCTTGCGGGTTTATTTTTGTGTTGTTTTTTTTAACAACATTATGTTATGTTGTGTTTTTCCATTAGTAAATATCATTAGCAAGTGGACTGTGAAATAAAATTTCAAATAAATGCTATAGTAATTGTAAACAAAGCCAAATAAACAAAGGCCGTTTTCATGGCTCTTTTTCAAGTGTTTGCATTGTGACTCATATCTCGTAAACTAAACAATTGTAGCAGCAAAAACTGTGTGTGTGATGAGATCAGGTACCAAACTATGTAATACAATAGCAGTTCAAGCCACTTGGCCCACAGAGTTCCCGGAACTCGAGTGTAAAAATAACATTTTTTTATGCCGCTCCGGCTTTCCGGCCGCCCGTTTTTTTTGCGGCCTAATTTTTTTATTATTTTTTTTGAAAAAATTGTATGGGGAGGTGTGTTATTTTGATTGATTATTGTGTAATGGGGTGTATTCCTGTAAATAAAATAAAAACTTTGTGAAATAATGGTTTATTTTTTTATTTGTGTACACAAATCTGAGAAAATGTCCCTAACACTGACTTTACACAATATTTACAAATAAATTACAAGGTAAAAGTGGATACATTCGTTTGAAATATGATAGCTTACTTCATAGCAATTCTAACAACATAAGTTTCATACATGGGTCCCATACAAAACTTCCGAGAAATCGGCGTTTTGCTGACGCCGCGCCGATAGCGCGTAATCGCCCGCGCGGCCTTGGAGCAGATGACCGGCCTCAAAAATATGACCCGTTCTGACAAGTGGTTAGGATGATAAAACACTTTTTACGTGGGCGAAGCCGCGGGCGGAAGCTAGTCATCTATATGATGATTTTTTTAATATATACTGTAAACAATTTAATTCAACCTTTATACCCAAGACTATCTCGGTAAATAGTAACACATCATTCAGTTATTGGGCTACCATTGGTATTCATAAAAGTAGAACAACGCTTTATGAGCATTGAGTTAATTATGTACTTTTATGAGCTGTAAATGAAAGGACTTATTTAAACACTGCTGAATTTAATATATATATTGGAAAAAAACGTTTTTTGTTTGGCCAAGTCGCGTTTTTAAAGTTCGAAGATTAAAACAGTAGTAATGTTATTAAAACGACTTGGAATATTATTATTAGTCAAACGGGAAGATCTGGTAACCGAAATATTGACGACAGCCTGTCTATTAATGACAACTTCATAAAATCAGACTCACAAGTCACAGTGGCCTTGTTAATTTATTTTCAGATATTCCCTTTTCAACTACTAAATCATCACCTTCTGTTGCTGAGTCTTTGCTAAAAGAAAATGTTAATGTTTGCAAGTCAAATTTTTTTTTGAACATATTACTTGTAGAGAAATCATTAGTCATTAAAACCTTTCACACTTTGAATGTTAACAAGTAAAATTTCAAAATGTAAATACCCCCGACACATTTATCTTGCGAAAACACCCCGATTCAAACAGTTAAACGCTCATAACTTTTGAACGGCTGAACCTAACACTCGAACTAAATCAAAATCGGTTCATCCGTTGAGGCGCTATGGTGCCACAGACAGACACACAGATACACAGCAACACACGTTAAACTATAACATAACAGCCCTATATATATAACACCCCTCTTTTTCCGGCGGGGGTTAAAAAGATCAAACTGATAATAGTTCAACTGAGACAGTGGCAAACGTGACTTCGATGAAGTAAATAAAACGAAACGATAGTAGTTGCAAAAGTTTTAAGTGAAATTAAATTCGGTCAACGTTTTTCGAACTTATGATAGGTAACACTTCACAATAGATGGGACCGCGCTGGTGATCGCCTGCGCGGTGCAGCCCATCGCCGCACTGCGAGAGATATTATAGTAGTAAGCACATTAATCTCCATGACGTACAATTTGGGTTCCGAACGTTGGCTTACGATGTGCTCGGGCAGTACCTTAGGAATAATACCTTACCTAAAGAGCTAGGTGATGTTTTTAAGTATTGGTATGACAATCAGATTAATGATGTGAAATGGGCGGGTTAATTATCAGATGCTTACGTCTTAAAGTGTGGTGTAAGGCAAGGCGAATAACCTGGCTCAAGCTTTTCAATTTGTATATTGATGAGCTGATAGGTGGCCCAGAAGCATGCAGGTCGGCTGTTCTATTGTTGGTACCTTTGTCAACAATTTGAGTTACGCAAACGACATGGCGCTGCTGGCGCCATCTGCCAGCGCACTTAGGTAGTTGTTAAGTTTCTGTGAAACCTACGCTTTGACTCATGGGTTACGATAATTAAAACGTAAACAAAAGTGAGTTCATGTCGTTTACGAAGTCTGGTCTGGGGCCTGTCACTGTACCCTCTGTGATGTTGAGTGGTGTTACTCTTATCAGAGTCAGCCAATTTAAATATCTAGTTCATTTGGTCAGCGGGATGACGCTGACATCGATAGGGACCGCACGCGTTGACTGTGGGGGCGAATATGTTGGTCCAAAGATTTGCATCCTGCTCAAAGGAGGTTAACATAACGCTCTTTAAGGCGTACTGCCAAAACTTTTACATTAGCATTGTGGACAACATATTCGCACAAAACCCTCAGCGCCTTGCGCGTCCAATACAACAACGCGTTAAGGATGCTATTGCGCCTTCCACGTTTCTGCAGCGCTCGTACAGATGGGCGGCCATTCTGCGGAAAAATGTGGCCTTCTTTTTGCGCAGAGTGCGTGCTAGCGGTCTGGCGGTTATTGATGACAAGTTTAATTGTCCTATTTTTAAGCATCAGATTAGGGTTGGGCATTCGATTTTATGCAATTGTTTTTTTTTATGATTGAATTTTGTCACTCTCAATTCGCTCACGCTCATAGTCCGATGGGACGTGGACATGGTCAATCCGACATGACCAGAGAGAGATCAGGCGTACCGCGTAGGACCAACGGCTTAACGTGCGCACCGAGGCATAGGGGTGTCACACCCACCGCCAACTTCCAAACGCCGGGCTGCAACGCAGACATTTGTAATGGAAAAATATAATATCACATTTTGCTAGACTTAGGAATCGAACCCGGGACCTACTGTTTTGGTACATAATCAGATACACGAGCAGTGTTGTTATTAACTACATAAAAAGGTCAAAGATCTACTGAGGTTGTGAAACTTGAAGTAGATGAACTAAATCCGAGCGGTAAGAGGCCGGTGTTGAGCAGTGAGTTGGTGAGGCAAAGCACCGAGTGATGTTGTTGACGTGTCCGCATGGGCGAGCCGGGGGGGCCGAGCCCGGCAGCCGCGCAGATTAGCGCCGCTGAGCCGGAACCCGCTATCTGCATCCGCGCGTGTTGCCGCGTGTTGCCGCGTGCGCTCTATCAGCAATTTACTTTAGGCATAGCCCGCGTGCCATGCGCTACTATGTTTTGTATAGGTATACTCACAGAAATACCTTTTTCTTATATTCTATGGGAATACTATTGCACCAGCTTGAATGAGTTTGTAATTCTGTACCAGTCGTTCATCATCTGGAAGTTCTTGCTTGGAACCCTCGCTCACTGTTAAGTTGAAAGTTTGCGGCTGTTGTATAATGCGTTTATGTGTATCAACTTTCAAATTGGTAATTTGAGGCAAACCAGTGGGCACTGCGGGCACTGTGGGCAGTGGGGTAGCGGTGCTCCACCAGTGGGCACTGCGGGAACTGTGGGCAGTGGGGTAGTGGTGCTCCGCTTTGTTGTTAACATCAGATTACACGACTGGTAATTATAACAGTCGTTACGGCGCGGTAACGTGGCGGCTAACGAGCGATATGAGTGCGGCGACACCGCGGGTGATACTATCGCGAATGTTGGCGCTATCGCGGCTACATCGCCACTATTTTGAAGGTGTGAGAACCGACCACATAATACTGCTATGTACCAACTTTACTATAATAATATGTTCTTAGAATGTGTTTTACTATGACATGTGTCACATATTAAATAAATGCGACACAAGTAAAATTTCAAAATTTAAAAAAACCCCGACACATTTATCTTGCGAAAACACCCCATTCAAACAGTAAAACGCCCATAACTTTTGCGGCTGAACCGATTTTATTCAAACATAGCTAAGAACACTCTCGACAAAATCACCTTTCATACAAAAAAAACTAAATCAAAATCGGTTCATCCGTTTAGGCGCTATGATGCCACAGACAGACACACAGATACACAGATACACAGACACACAGATACACAGCCACACACGTGAAACTTATAAGACCCCTCTTTTTCCGGCGGGGGTTAAAAACAACCCGATTCAAACAGTAAAACGCCCATAACTTTTGAACGGCTGAACCGATTTTAATCAAACATAGCTAAGAACACTCTCGCCAAATTCACCTTTCAAACAAAAAAATCAAAATCAAAATTGGTTCATTCGTTTAGGCGCTATGATGCCACAGACAGACACACAGATACACAGCAACACACGTGAAACTTATAACACCCCTCTTTTTCCGGCGGGGGTTAAAACACCCCATTCAAACAGTAAAACGCCCATAACTTTTGAACGGCTGAACCGAAATTATTCAAACATAGCTAAGAACACTCTCGACGAAATCACCTTTCAAACAAAAAAAACTAAATCAAAACAGAGTGGCGTGGGAGCAGCTCATCAGTGAGGCCGTCAAAGCTTTTGCAGGACGGGCACGACCTTCAGAAATAATAAATAGAAGATCAAATCTGCTCTGCATATTCCCAATTATGTAAAGGTCTGGGTGCAGCTCAATACCAGTATAGAACGACTACCTACCTCCACATCCACAGACATGTCGTAGATATGAAAAAAAAAGGTTAACCTTATTTTTTTAACCTTCTTCCGGAGTATTTAATAATTTGGTAAAAAGCTTGATGGTCTCTTCCTAGCTCACTTCACGTTGGGCACGCCACAATTGCGGCGATAAGGCCCCTCTTTGACGAGTGGCTTGAGAGGCGCCACGTCCTCACCTTCCGCCTGAGGTAGGTCCTTATCGGACACGGCTGTTTCGGGAGGTTCCTGTTCAGGATTAGGCGGAAGGAAACGCCCGGGTGTCACCATTGTGTGGATCGCCTGGAGGACACAGTGGAGCATACGGTGGAGATCTGCCCCGCTTGGGCTGGGCATCACTGTGTCCTCGTGGAGGCGATCGGTGGTGGTAACCTCTCGCGTCCAGCCCTGGTTCAGGCCATGCTATGGAGCGAGAGAGTATGGGAAGCTGTCTCCTTATTCTGCGAAGCAGTAATGCTCGCGAAGGAGGAAGCAGAACGCGTGAGGGAGACGCAACGGAGACGCCCTCACGCCCCTAGCCACCGCAGGAGTCGCAAGCCGATTCCCGGCCACCGTAGGCGTGGGCTTGCGGGCGTCAAGTAATGGATAGCTCGCCGTCCGGTAAGGACCAGGCCCGTGTCGACGGCGCGTTGTGTTCCACGCGCGCCTCAAAGAGATGTCAGCAGAACTGACGGGGTCCGTGAGGGCCGATGCCTGTCTGGGTCGCGGATAAATTTAAAAAAGGGTTACCGTGGCCCTGGCTCAAGCAACTGAAGGAACACGGGTGGGTTTTAGTCAGTAAAAGTCTGACACGCCCTCCCGCCTCACCCAGAGCGGGAGAAGTCATTGGATGATTTCCAACCCAAAAAAAAAGGCTCACTTCACGTAGAAAAAGACGCAATCATTTAAAAAGAAAAACAAAACCAGGAATATAATTATTAAAGGTTTTTATCAATTAAATATGTAAAAAAATTGTTTGTTGTGTTTGTGCGTAGTGCTCATAACTGGCGTGCGTGTATCACCAGATGAATATACGGAGCAAAAGAAGTTCGTGAGGGTCAAAGGATGTGAAGTTCTGTACATAATATGATTGAAATGGAGCGGGCGCAGAGTGCTGTCCTGAACTTTCCACTATAGTTTACGAAAACGCCAAAGTTCCTAGCCTCCGGAAGATCTCATTCAAACCAATTTTCGCTGGTAGTTTACATGGTAATGTACATCATATATTTTTTTAGGTTTTATCATTCTCTTATTTTAGAAGTTACAGGGGGGGGGACACACATTTTACCACTTTGGAAGAGTCTCTCGCGCAAACTATTCAGTTTAGAAAAAAATGATATTAGAAACCTCAGTATCATTTTTGAATACCTATCCATAGATACCCCACACGTATGGGTTTGATGAAAAAAAATATTTTTAGTTTTAGTTTCAAGTATGGGAACCCCCAAAATTTATTGTTTTATTTTTATTTTTGTGTGAAAATCTTAATGCGGTTCACAGAATACATCTACTTACCAAGTTTCTAGCTAATGGACACTATTGTTTGAATAAGATCTTTTCTTTTGTACCCATATTCGCAAATAAATAAATGATTATGATTATGATTATGTTTTGTTTAGAATACCCGATAATAGCCCAGGCATAAGAGACCAATAAGCGAAAAAATCCTAGCTAAGTAATTTCACAGAAATTATAATTATTCTGATAAGAGATAGTAATGTTGCATGAAAGTCAAAAAAAAAACGTAAGGGCCAAAAACAAGCTATTCGAAGTACGCATGCTATGCCACAGATAATATAATACTAGCATACAGATGCCTCATCCCATACAAAGAAACCGTGCCGACGTAACTAGCGTTTTACGTCTGATTAAGCTGTTTATTTTTATAAGAACATCGATCGCGTTTGGTTCCGTTTCACGGATATAGATGGTGTTAGCAGCGACTTGCAAGTAAAAGGGTTTACTCGGTTCGTGAACACTTATTTTTAACCGGCTGCAAGGAAAGGGTTTTTTAAATACAGCTACGATTTGTTTTATGGTATATTTTTGCTCGTTTTATAGTTTCACTGTACAAAACAAATTTGAAAAATCGAGTGGGTTCCTTAGAAATTTCAAACCGCGCCGCGCCGTCTATTGGAATCCATTTTAAATGATCCATTCATAATTATAATCTTTGAAATATGAAATATAAGTTAATTTTAAGGAAAATATTCCACGTATTTTTAGACCTCCCTTTCTTGTTTTCCCATGAAATACATGGGAAAAAGGCGTAAGTTTGTGTATGTCTAATTGCTTGCATGTTTGTAAAAGACAATCTCTGGAAGTACTGTTTCGGTTAAATTCTATATATGAGAGACACTATCGGATTGCTGAGTGTCATTAGGTACGAGTAAATACTCATTAGCTTTATATCCCAGGCATATGAAAGGCTCATACAGTGTTCGTAGTCGCAGCGGTAAAATATCGAATTTCTTAATTTCAGTTTAGCAGATAATTAGTGTATGACGTTGTGTAATTGTGTATGATAAGTACAAATTTGTGTATACAACCGTTGGGGAGCTATTCAATAAAAACTGTTTTTGGCTGGAACTATGTCATCCCAGCGGCACTTTTTTTTCTTATGGACGTATAAGAAAAAAAATGCTTTCAATAATAAGTGTATAACGAGAGGTGAATGTGTATGTTTAAATGAAATTTGTGTGTTACAAAATTGCGGAAATAATCAAGTTTCCGCTGCGCTGAGGTTTGGCTATTTGATGAAAATCATATAAAACGGTTTAGTGCAGAGTTGTAATTTTTTACGCACGTTGCTTTGAATTTGTGTGTAATGTATATTAAGTAATAATGGTACAACACTGGCAATTTTAGAACGTTAGCTCTATATACTGCACGGCCGCTTTTTTGTAGCCATTCAAACTTGGTTGGTTTATCCATGAATTGCGGTTGTTCTGGTATTTTTATTATATCTCTTTAATTATTTTGTGTAATTAGCTGACGACATACACTCATTATCTGCTAAACTGAAATTAAGAAATTCGACATTTTTCCGCTGCGACTACGAACACGTTCATACATTTATGGGATAGGACGTGGGACCAAAACCGCGGCAAAAGTTAGGTTATAATATTGCGTTAATATTTAGGAACGTATTTAATTTAATTTCTGATAATATAGTGTTTTAAATCATTTGTTTCTAATTATTTGTAGGTAATTGGAATTTTGTAGTTTTGGTTATCAATCAAAATTTTAGACCATTCAAGGTTTTATCCAACCGGCTGTTTTTCACTAAAATTTATTTTTAACAATTTCCTTTCTGTACAACTACTTATTGTTGTAGAACAATTTAATATTTTTTTATTCTTATAATTAAGTACCTAATTCCTACTGAGCAACATATTATTATTTAAGATTCCTTGTAATAAAAACAACCTAATTTTTTTACAACATTTGCATTTTGCATAATAAATCGAGTCTTTGATTGATAACTAGTCTGGTAAAAATGTTAAATGGTGATTTAAACAAATAGTGAAAACAATAACGGGCTTTTGTATATTCTACAACCAATATAGATATATTCCGATTAGAAAAGTGGGAATTTGAAGTTAATAACTTAACAAGCTCTACTATTAAATATTTTTTAAGAAGTTCTCAATTTTAAATTCTCAATTCAGAAGCCCTCGTTACTAACTCATTTCCATTAAAAAATAAAATATTAACATAAAACTTCACCTACCTTAAGTGTTCGTAGAAGTTTCAGATGTAAAGTTTTCAACTTTGGTATAAAACCACTTCACAAGATGAGAGTTCGTAAGTTAGTGTCAATATTGTTGCCAAATATTTAATGTATCACGTGATAGTAATAAGCTGGCGCCCCGCTCGTACGCCGTGCCTGCATACAACTTACTGAGCCAAACCCAAAATGTGATGCAAATGTTGTGTAGCTGTAGCGTATCATGAAGAACAACCATGTCGCAGGGTCGTTGGATAAATTGTATTTATTGCGAAAATCCTAGTATTTTTGTAAAACAACAGGGAATTGGAAACAAAAAAAATATATTTTAAGTATTCTTTCGAGGTAATAACAGGCTTTTTGGAACAAAACAGCAAAACTAGGTATCTCAGTTAATGTCACCGTCAGTCAGTCATAGTCAGTTCTGAAACCGGGAATGTACTACATAAAAATCAGTAACTTTTCAGTAGTAGGACATACATAATAAAGTTTTCGTGAAAAAAAATACCGGGCAAGTGCGAATCGGACTCGCGCATCAAGGGTGCCGTACAAACAGCTACATACACAACATAATTAGGTAAAAATACTGAAGTTCATACAAAATAAAAGCACCGAACATTGCTCTAACGAAAATAAAATATTTTCTTTTATTTATTTATATATACTTTATTGTACACCAAGATAAGACAATACAAAAATAAACATTAAAATTAAAACAAATATACATATATATATATTTTCTTTCACACAATAGCACAATTTTATTTGAGGTTGGTGCCGAGTAAGCTAGTCCTCTAAATTGTATGAGCGCCTATACAACTCAGAGGACTATCTCAATTGGCGTCAACTATGTATGTACACACACCCCCTTTAATTTTCAACGTTTTTTATTTTTTTTGTGCTGTAAAACCTTACTATTTGCCAAATTCCGTGATTCTAGGTCAACGGGAACTACCATATAGGTTTTCGACTCAAAACCTATAGGTACTTCCGTTTGACCTAGTTTTGTAAATTTTGGTTAAAAGCAGGTCTTACAGCACAAGTAAAGGGTAAATTCCGAAAAATACAAAAGATAAAAAAATAAGGTAAAATTTGGTACTTACAAGTTATCGCGAATATCTAAATTTGCCCATATCTTTTTATCGTGTTGACTCGTGACTTTGATTTTTAGGGTTCCGTACCCGAAGGGTAAAAACGGGACCCTATTGCTTAGACTCCGCGGTCCGTCTGTCTGTCTGTCTGTCACCAGGCTGTATCTCATGAACCGTGATAGCTAGACAGTTGAAATTTTCACAGTTGATGTATTTCTGTTGCAGCTATAACAACAAATACTAAAAACAGAATAAAATTAATATTTAAGGAGGGCTCCCATACAAAAAACGTGTTTTTTTGCCGTTTTTTAACCGCCTTCAAAAAAAGGAGGAGGTTCTCAATTCGTCGGAATCATTTTTTTTTATGTATGTTCCCCGATTACTCAAAGACGCCTGGACCGATTTCAAAAATTCTTCTTTTATTTGAAAGGGTATACTTTTTAGTTGGTCCCATAGTTATTAGGACAGGATCTGATGATGGAATCCTAGAGAATTCGAGGAAACTCCTCAAATATTATAGGCAAACATATAGCGATTTTGGAATTTTCATCAACAATGCAATCATTTGCACTCAAAAAGTATAATTTGGTGAAGTGGAAATGATGAAGAAGACCACAGATGGCCACTAGAACTCCTAAATGCTAAGTATGTCACGGGCATAAGATATCTCGAATAGTTAACCGACTATAATGAAGCAAATACTAAATAAATGGTACTGATGAAAATGGCACCATGGAACTGATCTGATGATGAAGCCGGAAGGTAGGCACTGGAACTCTGAAATAAAACAATGTATCCTAGTCGTGTTTGGGTTTATTGGAATCGCCATGAGATGTACTTTGGCCGTATATGATAATCATGTTTATTGGAGGTACCTACCAAAACTAAAAAGAAAAAAATAAAACATTTTAAACAAAAAATCAAACCGACTTCCAGAACACAAAACTACAAAGCAAAAAATAAATTTATTTTCCGAAGTCGGTGTCGTAAAACGGAAAACAATGGGTACAATAGACACCGACTTCGGAAAAGAAAGTTATTTTTCGCTTTATAGTGTTTTGTTTTGGAAGTCGAATTGATATTTTGTTATTGCGATAATGGTACGGAACCCTTCGTGCGCGAGTCCGACTCGCACTTGGCCGGTTTTTTATACACTTAAAAGAGACTATAGTCCTCTGTATCAGGTATATATCAACTTGCTAGGTCCACCCGTTCCTGAGAAAATCGGTGGTGAAACACGGATAGACAGACGAAAAAGAGAGTGATCTTATAAGGGTTCGTTTTTTTTACTTTTTGAGGTACGGAACCCTTAAAGTGCGCTTTTGCTATGGCATTTTTTTTTTATAACATAATTTGTTTTTAAATAACAAATCCTAGTGTTAACTTAAATGTGAAGGCGTGATGTTGTGTGTGTGAAGTGTGTGTGTGAATGCGTGTGTGTAATGTATTTATTTTTTTGTACAATAAAGTATGTATATTCTATTCTATAAATGTGGGCGGTCCAAACGAAAAGGATCCATTTCTCGGCATTTAAATGCCGAGATATATGCAGTTTTATGAAGTTGAGTGAAAAAATTAATTTTGCGATTGTAATTGATAATTATTAAGGTTACACTAGCTGAAAATTCTTCCATACAAACGTAGTCTAGATATTACTCCACTGATTGACGATGTACGTTCAAAATAAAAAATGATATCAATTTGTCTCATCATTGTCTAGTCCTGTATGGAAACAAAAATTTAAAAAATTAATATATTTGAAAGTTATGAGCGTCGAAAGTTCCATATTTCAACACTAATTTTAACGCATCTTTGGGCGGCGATAAATACCATAAAAAGAAGGAAAATTGCAAAACGGCCTCCATACAGGGATAGATAAGTAATTCAACAATGCAAATAATTTTATTTTGAAAATATACATTTAGTAGTTTTTTCATGATATCTAGACTCCCAAAGGTCTGTTTATAAAAAATCGCGCGCTCGTTTTCGTCCTAAATCATCATCCATTTCGCTACAAACTTGCAAAAGTGCTAATTCGTACACGAACTAGCTTCTTACTCCTCATCACAGCATCTATTTCTTTCGAAAGTGTTGTCGGATAAGATAGCATGCATTTTAACCCCGCGCACAAAATAGTTCGTGCCGTCGACTAGTTCAACCTTAAGGCTCAATTATCTACAAGTGTATACAGTATTTTTTTTTGTACCACCTGCTCAAAAAAGTGACATTCAATGCCACAAAAAGCGAACATAACAATAGTAATTTTTAATCTGTTAAAAACAGGGAAAGAAAATTGTACTGAATTTTATTCATCCTCTAGGGGGAGAATGTGATTTAAATTTGGAATACTTACCGAAATTTATACTGAACTACATCTGTGTTTACACCATTGAGTTTGTATATAAAGCATTATACATCTTTTTGAAAAAGGAATACGCATTTATTATGCAGTTATGATTATTAAATAAAATTGCGAAAACCGACGAGGCCGTATGAGCTTGATGCCTTTGCTTTTCCGACAAAAAAATATTAGTCTAGGAATTTGCCGCGTTTTTGTTTTCTTCAAATACATAAACGTTAAGTTTATTTTACTTTTAATTGTCATTATTTTTTTTACCTGTTCTAAGATGCATTCCTTTCGCATAACTTCATCATCTGCCTAGCCTTTCCCATTTGTTGTTTAGGTCGGCTTCCAGTCTTACCGGATTCAGCTGGGTACCAGTGTTTTACATGGAGCGACTGCCTATCTGACATCCACAACCCAGTAACTGGGAACACTATACCCCTTGGCAAGACTGGTGTCAGATCTCAAGCTACTGACTACCCGTAACGACTGTCAAAGATCTTCAAATGACAGCCGGGACCAACAGCTTAACGTGCTTGCCGAGGCACGGAGGAAACTCGGTATGATGAAATGGTCACCTATCCACTGACCGACCTCGGCAAGCGTTGCTTAATCTTGAAGATCGACCCGTGCGGCTGTTATTATTAAGCCACGAGCTGAACAACCTTAACCTTTCGCATAACTTACTAGTCATTATTTTTCACCATGAGTATAGGTTACCAAAAATACAAAAAGAAACTTCGTGCAGCCAAGATTTGAACTCGCGTCTACTAGGAACCCGCTTTGGAGTAGCACTCTCTCACGAGTCTGCCACGATATACGATGACTACTATGACGAATTTCAGGCTTAGTTTCGACCGTTAGAACCGGCTCGATACGGACTTTTGTAGTTCTATTTAAGACGACGACTAACGCCAACGACCTTGAGGGAACAAAACGCGCACTCGTTTCACACCCGCGCGACCCGAAATTTAGTAGTTTTTTGTATTTTCCTTATTATTCTTTGACTTTAAAAAAAAAAGCTTCAGATGAAAATGTAGATAATTAAATTGTCTTTGATATGGTGTCAATTTCATTAAAATAGGCCCAGCGGTTTTGGTGTGATTGTCGTATTTTTGTCCGTTTTAGACATAAATTTACAAATTAATTACACTATTTTATACGAATAAAACTCAAAATTCGCTTAAATGAAATCATTAAGAAAATGGTCTAATATAACATATATTTTTTCCAATAAATTACGACTAGCCGATTAGACGTGATTCTCATTTTAAAATCAGCTACTCAAGGGAGTCGGCGCCTTAAGTGAAACGAGTAAGTATATATCTTTGTGTGGCGTTGACCATGCCCTTTCACCTCATAGTTAGATTGTATGATGTTTTATTATTTGCGTTGAAACATAACGCAAACACTTATTGCACATAGCCGTACAGGTGACTATAAACAGTGAGATGCGACTGCAATTTAGACCCTTCTTACTGTACATAATATACTGTAAGAATCGTTGAATTAAATTAAATTTTCGATTATCGATTAATTACATCTTAATTCTAAGTATTTATAAACTGACTAGCTGTTGCCCGCGACTTCGTCTGCGAAGCATTAGTAAATCGAATTGCTTATTTTTATATCGCGGCTTAATATTGTAGGTTTTCTATACAAACTTCTACCCCTCTTTCCACTCCCTTAAGTATGATTTCCGTAAGTATGTTTGGATAAAAACTACCCTATGTCCTGCCCAGGGTATCAAAATATCTCCGAACCAAATTACATCAGCGGTTTACGCGTGAAAAGGTAGACAGAGAGACAGACAGAGTTACTTTCACATTTATAATATTAACTCCGCCCGCGACTTCGTTCGTGTGATGGCAACCAAAGTTAAGCTGTTATTAAACCAAATAAAAATGTGGTTTCGTAAAGTTCTACGGTTTATAGGTATGGGACGATTCGTTATTTGACTTAAAGAATAATACATTTTAGGTTACCGCTACAAAGTAAAATCCGCCCCTTAAAACTTAATATACCCTTTTTCTCTTTTTAATTTTTTGTTTATTTTAGTTAGATTGCTCAGTAAGATGTCTCAAAAAAACTAAAATCACTTAACCCTATCAGGGGGGAGGTAGTTTTAAAACGTATTATGTAAATTTTGATTATTTACTTTATCTCCACGGAATGAGATTGTTCATACAAAAAAATTGCCCCCTTTTCACCCCCTTAAAGGTTGATAGTTCAGTGGCGACTGCGAACCGGAAAACGCAAATTAGGAAGTCCGACCTGGTCAAGGCTGCGGGAGTCCGGTGGATGCGTAAACGCACAGGACCGATCAGTGTGGCGGCGCTTGGGGAAGGCCTATGTTTAGCAGTGGACGTTTTTTGGCTGAAATGATGATGATGGTGAAAGGTTGATTTTCTGAAAATTCCTTCTTCGTGCTCCCCTAGATCCTTACATCAAAAACGAAACCTTGTCCATTATGATTCATAACAAACTTTAACACCCACTTAATCCGTTAAATTTTGGCGGGTAGTTTCGAAAAAATATAATGAAAACCTTTTATTGTTTACTTAGGTTGGTATTTATGTTAACTATCAAGTTTATTAACCCGAGACATAAAATTCTTTAACAAAATTTTATCACCTGTTAAATAGTATTTTGGAGGCAGTTTCGAAAATCTAATAATATCAACCTTATTGTTTGTTTAGGTTGGTATTTTTGTCAAGTATCAAGTTACCGGTTGGGTTTTCTGTCAAGTATTAACCCAAAAAATAAGATCTTTCAAAAAACTTTAACTCTTCCTACTTACCTACCTACCTACAACTTTTGAGTTTAGTTTCTAAAAACCTATAATGACAACCTTTATTGTTTACTTAAGTTGATATTTAAGTCAAATTTCTAGTTTAATAACTCAAGAAACAAGATTCTTCAAAAAACCTTAACACCCCTAAAAAACCGTATTTTGGGGTTAGTTTAAAAAAAACTAAGAATTTCAACCTGTATTGTTTACTTAGGTTGGTATATATGTGAAGTTTAAAGTTAATTAACTGAAGAAGTAAGATTCATCAAATAAAAAAACTTTTGGGGGTAGTTTTGAAAACTAATAATAACAACTTTTATTGCTTATGTTTCAAGTTTATTAACCCAAGTAATATGATTATACAAAAAAACTTTGCCACCCCCTAAATCTGTTTTTGGGGGTAGTTTCCAAACACTAATAATAACAACCTTATAATTTATTTAAGTTAGTATTTGTGCAATGTTTCAAGTTTAGTAACCCATGAAATAAAATTCTTCGATACAAACTTCAATACCCCCTTTATCGATTTGTGAGGGTAGTTTCAAAAAACTAATAATGTCAACCTTTTATCATTTACTTAGATTACTATTAATGCCAAGTTTCAAGAATATTAGCTGAATAAATTAGATTTTTCATACAAACTTTGTCCCCCTTTTTCTCCCCTTTAGGGGAAGAATTTCAGCAAATCCTTTCTTATCGGATGCCTACGTCATACAAAAACATACTCTCCAAGTTCCAGGTCTCTACGATCAGCGGTTTAGGCTGTGCGTTGATCCGTCAGTCAGTCATTCAGGACAAAGCATTTTATATGTATAGAAGAAGATATTTTTTTTATATGTATAGAAGGAGCAGAAGACTGGTCGGGTTTTTTGAGACGCATAATTTCGGATGGCCCAAAAATTACTTTAATATGAAATCGAATGCTGCGTAAATTACGCGACACAACACAAAAATCTAATACAGCGTAAATTACGCAACACTAAAACGTCACTCACAACTATGTTTACTTGAGACAAACGGTCCAGTTTGGTAGTTCTCCGTATTAGTGCCATTTGATTCTTCAAAGAAACTTTAACAACCCTAAATCGTCTTCTGGGGATAATTTCGAAAAACTAATGATGCCAACCTTTATTATTTTGCCAAAGGAATAAGATTTTTCATACAAATAAATGTCTCCCTTTTAATCCCTTCAAAAGTTGAATTTCAAAAATCCCTCCTAAGTGCTCCCCTACATCTTAAAAAGAAGCTATGTGCAGTAAAAGTAATCAAAAATCTTTACCACCCCGAAATCGTATTTTAAGGGTAGTTTCGAAAAACTAATAATGAAAACCTTTATTGTTTATTTAGGTTGGTATTTAAGCAAAGTTTCATATTTATTGACTCAAGAAATTAGATTCTTCAAAAAAAATAACATCCCCTAAATCGTCTTTTGGGGGTAGTTTCAAAAACTAATAAAAGCAACCTTTATTGTTCATTTAGGTTAGTATTTGTGGCAAGTTTCAAGTTTATTGACCCAAGAAATCAGATTTTTCCAAAACACTGTAATACCTCCTAAATCGTCTTTTGGGGGTAGTTGCAAAAAATTAATAATGACAACCTTTTTTGTTTATTTAGGATGGTATTTATGTCAAGTTTCATGTTTATTCACCCAAGAAATCAGATTCTTCAAAAAATATTACATCCCCTAAATCATCTTTTGGGGGTAGTTTCGAAAAACCAACAATGAAAGCCTTTATTGTTTATTTAGATTGGTATTTATGTAAAGTTTCAAGTTTATTAACTCAAGTAATAAGATTCTTCAAAAAATAATTAACACCCCTAAATCGTCTTTTGGGGGTAGTTTCAAAAAATAATAGTAGCAACCTTTATTATTCATTTAGATAAGTATTTGTAGCAAGTTTCAAGTTTATTGATCAAAGAAATCTGATTTTTCCATACAAACTTCAACACCCCCTAAATCATCATTTGGGGGTAGTTTTGAAAAACTAATAATGTCAATCTTTATCATTTACTAAGAGTATTATTTGTGCTAAGTTTCAATAATTTTGGTCGAAGAAATTAGATTTTTCATACAAACTTTCAACCCCCTTTTTACCCCCTTAGGGGTAGAATTTCCAAAAATCCTTTCTTAGTGCACACCATAGAAATATTAAATACAGGAGAAGTGGCAAGGGGGCGTGTCGGTGTCCGCGCGACGTGGTCACAGTGCCCATGTCCAAAATCATGTTTCAAAATATCACAGCGACTGTACTATTTTTGCAATAAATACATTGCTCCTTAACCACTAGTTAAGTTCGTCGCTAAGTGACTGGACAAGCAATGTAAAAATCACAAAACGATACTTTATTAAGCGGATGCATCGCGTAGTACGGCCGCTGCTTCTTGCAACGAGTTAGTCATGTGATTGTATAGATGTTATTGTGTGGGTAAGTTGTACGGAGCATGGTAAATACACACTGTGTTTGATGAGATAAGGTTTATATTTGATTCTGTAGTACGTTCTGATTTAAGAGTTGCGGGTGTGTGCGCGACTGCGTGTCTATTGCTTTTTCTGAACTGCATGTGTAGTAGTTGCCGTGTGGTAGGGGCAAACTGGAGACACAGGTTGCCGATATATTTCGTCTACCGGGCATATCTCCTTGTTTATTATATCTATGGTGCACACTTACGTCACTTGAAGAACCTTTCTGCCAAGTTTCATGCTTCTAGGCTTAGCAGTTTTGGCTGTGCGTTGATTGATCAGTCAGTCAGTCAGTCAGTCAGTCACCTTTCGCTTTTATAGATATATAATTATAGAATATAGATATAGATATATAGATTACGAGTTTAAAAACAGCTTATTTTAATAGAAATTGCGAGATAAAAAAAATATAGTTTTGTCGTCATTGGGGCTTGCTACCGGGAATTCCCGGTTCATAAAATTACGGGCAATTCCGTTAGTGGTGGCAGAGTTCGGGGATTTACCGGGATTTCATTTAATATTATTCCACGCAAATATACCTACTGTACTTCCTATTGATAGTATTCTAAAATACTGTGAGGAAAATTGGACTTTTTTATAGTGTAGGTACTAGTTTTGCCAGCGGGTTCACCAGCGTGATATTCGGTAATTATCCCACGTAAACATACTACTGGGATAAAAGGTAGCCTATGTGCTATTCCTCTCTATCTCTCTGTCATACTTTATCTAGATCCGTCCGGCGTGACTGATTAACAAATATCCATCCATGGGTTTATACAAAATATTTTATTTTTGTAACACTTTTCGCTATTACTAGACAATATTATTATTTTTCTCGAGCGTGTGTTGTGTCCTTTTCACCGCTTATGTTCAAGTTTTGTGTTAATCTATTTTCGGTTTTCGGGTAATCTATTCTGGCATAACTTTGTGCATTATAGGTGTCTTACTACAGAACTTGTTCATTAAGTAGGTAACACAACTAAAAAGTGAAAAATAACTTCGATTTCAGCAGTTGACGTAAAAAACCGGCTAAGTGCGAGTCGGACTCGCGCTCGAAGGGTTCCGTACCATTATCGCAAAAAGCGGAACAAAAATCACGTTTGTTGTATGAGAGCCCCACTTCAATATTAATTTTATTCTGTTTTTAGTATTTGTTGTTATAGCGGCAACAGAAATACATCATCTGTGAAAATTTCAACTGTCTAGCTATCCCGGTTCATGAGATACAGCCTGGTGACAGACAGACAGACAGACGGACCGCGGAGTTTTAGTAACAGAGTCCCGTTCCTTTCGTTCGTTCCTTTGGGTACGGAACCCTAAAAACGAAGAAAAAAAACAGGCATACCGACTTCCAAAATTCAATTATTTTTTCACTTTGCAGTCGTGTTTTTTTTTTTGAATTCGGTTGTATTTTTTTGTAAAAAAGTTTTTGTTCTTTAAATATACTGGATGGACTACATTTCATACGTTGTTTGACTTCTATCGAGAACGGTCGTATACCTATAATTCGCGCGAGTGCGCTACGTGAGCGTAATTCGCTGGCGCATCAAAATAACGCCGTCGTCGCCGCGTTGCGAAATCGGTTGGTCAAGGTCGCCGCGATGACCCAGTTATTTATTAATTATAGTATAAACAGTGCAATCAGTTAATTGTGAAGGTGTAGTGCCTATTTACTCTAAAATGTCACCAACAAAAATAAAAATTAAAACTGATCTGGAAAAGCTGTTGTATGACAGTTACATCCAAGAAAAATCAGAAAGAGAAAAGCTGGCACTTCTTGTTAATGATTTGCAGGTCCAAATAGAAAGCCTTCAGTGTCAACTACAAAGCCGCCAAAATGAAAATCCCAGCTCTAGCATGGAACAAGGAAATAACGGCCCCAATGAGTTGGAAAATAAGAGCAACGTACGATTTGCTCAGTCTGAAAAAGGAAACGTCGAGTATTGCACAGACGAGGAAGAACTCGCAAAAGAGACTGAGTGGATAAGGGCCAAAAGTAGGAAAAAAAGGAAGCTAAACATTTCTCTTTCTCCCCCACAACAACCCGGGACAAACGCCCAACAACAAAAAACATTGGAAAAAGAACAGACATTAGTCAAAAAAGTGCGTGCACCACCGCCAATCATTATAGATCAGGTCAAGAGCTACCAAATGTTTTACGACTCACTGACTGAAACCCAACCAACTGAATCATTCACCGCCAAAATGATGAATGGAGACTGTGTGAAGATCAACGCTAAAACTGATGACTCTTATAGAGCAATTGTTAAGTTTTTGACAGAGAAAGACTATCATTGGCACACATATGAAAACAAACAGGCTAGGCCAATAAGAGTTGTAGTGAAAAAGTTACATTCTTCTTGCCAGCCAGATCGTATCAAAGATGATTTAATATCGCAAGGTCTTAAAATAGAAAAAGTTGACCACAAGTTGAGCTGGAAGAGTAAAGAACCGCTCAATATGTTTGTTCTTTCATTTCATAATGACGAAGATGTAAATAAAATCTATGCAACAAAGCATATTTTAGGGTGTAAAATTGAAATACACCCTCTCAAAAATCCGAAACTCATTCCACAGTGTAAGAGATGTCAGGCTTATGGGCATACTCATAAATACTGTAAAAAAGAGCCAAGGTGTGTAAAATGCACTGGCAAGCACCTTACAGCCGAATGTATTAAATCTCCGCAAGAGAAACCGAAATGCGTCCACTGTGGCTTACCCCACCCAGCCAACTACAGAGGGTGTGAAGTAGCCAAAGAGATGCAAATGATGAAAAACAAAAACATCAAAAAGAAACTTGTTGTGCCAACAGCCCAACAGTTTTCTACAATAAGGAATCCTGACCAACACACACGGAAAGAAGGTGTCCAGTCAACTGTTAAACCTGTTCAAGTCACCAAAAGTATTTCCTATGCTCAGGCTGCAAAACAAGGCACCCAACCCTCAAATCTAGAAGATAAGATAAATCAGATTTTAAAGTGTATTACTACATTTGACAAAAGACTAGAGAAGTTAGAATCCAGCACTAAAACAGCTGCTCTTAATAATCATAAATGACTAATACACTAAAAATAATGGCGTGGAACTCTAATGGGCTCCTCAAACATCAGAATGAGTTACAGGCAGTCCTAGACACAGAAAATATTGACGTGTGTTTAATCTCTGAAACGCACTTCACTAAACAATCTTTCGTTAAATTTAAAGGATACAAGATATATAATTCGCTTCACCCTGACAACTCTGCCAGAGGAGGTAGCGCGGTTATAATTAAAGAAAACCTTAACCATTACGAGCACAGTAAATTTGAAGAACCAGACATTCAAGCTGTGGCAGTATCAGTCAAAACCAAATTTTGTCACGTTTCCATAGCAGCTGTTTACTGTCCTCCAAGGCATATGATAAGAAAAGAGCGATATATGCAATTTCTTTGAAGTTTTGGGTCAAAGATTCATCCTAGGCGGTGATTTTAATGCCAAGCATATGCATTGGGGATCACGACTGACTACAACAAAGGGAAGACAGCTCTTAAACGCAGTTAGAGACACACATTGTGAAGTTATGAGCACTGGCAAACCAACATACTGGCCAACTGATCTTCAGAAAATACCCGATCTCATAGACTTTTTCATATGTAAAAACATATCCACCAATTATGTTAGTTTGGAGGAAGAGTTTCTTATGAATTCGGATCACTCCCCGATTATACTAAGACTTAGTCAAAAAATTCTATTAAGAGAATACCATCTAACCCTGGTTAACAAGTCTACAGACTGGGACAGCTTTGCGCTTGATCTAGATAAAATAATCGACCTAAAAACTCCATTACAAAATCATGATCAGCTTGACTCAGAAGTAAACAAATATGTTGTTAACATTCAACAATGTGCTTGGAATAACACACCGCAATTAAAACGGAAATACAAGGGGCATATCTATCCCAAGGATATTGTGAATTTGCTATCAGAGAAAAGAAAACAAAGAAAGCGCTGGCAGCAAACAAGATGCCCGCGAGATAAAACACTATTAAATAACCTAACTAAACAATTAAAGAGGAAAATTATACAATTTGAGGATGAAACCCTGAACTCCAATCTTGTGCAGCTAACCAACGACCAATCAACGGATTACTCTCTCTGGAAAGCTACAAAAAACCTAAAAAGGCCGATTATGCAAATACCTCCCATCAGAAACAGCGATGGAAAATGGGCCATTAGCAATGAACAAAAAGCGGTAAGGTTTGCCCAATACTTAGCAGATACTTTTCAACCCAATGAAAGTTCCATAGAAATATCGGAGAGTGAATATGTATCACAAAACCAAAGAATTCGGCTTGTAACTCCTAAAGAAGTTGTGAGAGAAATTAAAAACAATATAAGCTCGAAGAAATCTCCGGGTTATGACCTCATAACAGGAGAAATTCTAAAACACCTCCCGCGCAAAGCCATAGTTAAGCTGACCAGACTTATTAACGCAGCATTTATGCTAAAACATGTACCTGAGCCATGGAAAGTTGCTGAAGTCATTATGATTGCGAAGCCTGGGAAACCACCCCATGAAGCATCATCTTATAGACCCATTTCCCTGCTGCCAGTATTATCGAAATTGTTTGAAAAGCTCTTATTAAAACGGCTAAAACCAATTATAGAAGAAAAAGGCCTTATTCCGGACCATCAATTTGGCTTCAGGGAAAAACATTCTACCATAGACCAGGTACACAGAATAACAAACATCATCGAAAAAACGCTCGAAAACAAGGAAGTCTGCGCCACCGTATTTCTAGATGTCGCACAAGCTTTCGACAAAGTTTGGCATGAGGGTCTGATATACAAACTCAGACGCATGCTCCCCGAATTTTCAGATATTCTAGAGTCATATATAAGCAACAGAATGTTTAGGATAAGACAAGAGGATGCATATTCTGAGCTAAAAACTATTCAGGCCGGAGTACCACAAGGAAGTGTTTTAGGCCCAATCCTGTACTTGGTATACACATGTGATATCCCAGAGCTGGAAAACAACACCATAGCGACCTTTGCTGATGACACTGCTATTATGGCTATTGGTTCAAACCACAAAGAAGCAGTAGAAAAGGTTCAACTAGCTGTGAACTTAGTTTACGACTGGACACAAAAGTGGAAGATCAAACTGAATGAGTCAAAATCGATTCACATTGACTTCACTAATAAACACTGCGATTATCACCCAGTCTATATAAATGGCATGCAAGTGCCTTATGCGAATACAGCCAAATACCTTGGCATAACTCTTGACGCCAAGTTGCGTTGGAAATCTCACGTCAAAAAGAAAAGACAGGAACTCGATATACGGTACAAAAATATGTATTGGTTACTCGGAAGGAAATCCTGTCTATCAATACACAATAAAATTATAATATACAAGCATATTCTTATGCCAATTTGGACGTATGGTATCCAACTATGGGGCTGTACTAAACAAAGTAATGTAAAAATTATACAACAATTTCAAAATAAAGTACTCAGAGATGCTGTTAATGCACCATGGTACATCAGAAATGACGACCTTCACCGCGACCTTAAAATGAAACTCGTCACCACCGTTATTCAAAACTTTGCTGAAACCCACGAACACAGACTTCATCGACATGTGAATGTGGAAGCAATCCAGCTGCTAGATAACACGGACATAGTGCGTAGGCTAAAGAGAACTAAACCATTTGAGTTAGTGTAGTGTATAATAAGTGAAAAAATAATAGCAAAGAATACTGTGCTATACATGTAACACGTGAACTAAGTGTTTTTAACGTATCAGACTCTAAGAAAGTGCTACCGAACTGTATAAAAGTGCAAATTGACACTATTCTTAGTCATAACATTTTACATTATAATAATAAGTTAGAGTTAAATTGCTTATTAGTCTATTAAGGCTAGATTGTAATTTGTTATTAAGAACATTAGTTTTTATTAATATAGAAAAAAAAAAAAGAAATATACTGGAATGACCTAACAATTGAAATATATAAAGTAAAGCTTTACGTTATTGTCTCACTACAACGTGAAGCTAGCTAACCATATAAATTGTAACATACCTACATAGCATCACGCCTATATATTCCCCAAAGGGTAAAGCAGAGGTGCGCCTACTTTATATTATCATTATTTTTATTAATTTTATACCTAATTCATAATTAAATAAGTAATATTATGTTTTTTCTTATTAATTAATCAGTATTATGAAGAGATTGCCCTGTGCGATAAGACCGCCCATTTGTTCACTTGTTTTTGTAAATGTTTGTCCTGTATGTTTTTGTGGTGTACAATAAAGTATATAATAAATAAATATATTTTAATCAGTAAAGTCCCCCGCCGCGTCTGTCTGTCTGTCCGCGATAAACTCAAAAATTACTGAACGGATGTTCATGCGGTTTTCACTGATAGACCCGTAAATGAGCCAGGAAAACGAACAACAAAAATAAAATAATTAACCACGAAGTTATCGGGTGTTTCCAAGGCAAATATTTATTGATATGAATAACCTCTAGACTGCACATTTAGCAGGATGTGAAGTCATTAATATAATAAGGATTAATCAACTGCACCATCGCGGTTCCTGCCATGATTTGAACAGAATTATTTTTAGAATACAATCAAAATAGGTCCCACTAGCTGCCGCCTGGGGCTATCTTTATGAATTATAGCCTATATGTTATTCTGATATATACGTTATATTTCTGTTAAATTTCATCAAAACCCGTTCAGTATTTTTTGCGTAAAAAAGTAACAAACATCCATCCATCCTCACAAACTTAAACATTTATAACAGTAGTAGGATATTTGGCAAAAATCACAAACAGGATAAATTGCTTTTGTTTTACACCATTTCTGTGGTTTAGACACAGAATAAATAATAGCACAAGTAGTTTAGGTTAAAAGTGTTGTGGAAAGAATTTCCTCGAAAAGACAGCATAACTTCACGCCTGTTTTGCCCGAATGAGTAGGCAGAGGTGAAAAGGACACCAACATTTTATATCCACACTAATCTAATCTAACTAATATTTTAAGACGACGACTAACGCCAACGACCTTGAGGGAACAAAATGCGCACTTGTTTCACACCCGCGCGACCCAAAATTTAGTAGTTTTTTGTACTATCCTTATTATTCTATGACTTTAAAAAAAAAAAAGCTTCAGATCAAAATGTAGATAGTTAAATTGTCTTTGAGATGGTGTCGATTTCATTAAAATACACCAAGCGGTTTTGGTGCGATTGTCGTGTTTTTGTCCGTTTTAGAAACTATAAACTTAACAAATTAATTACACTATGTTATACGAATAAAACTCAAAATTCGCTCAGATGAAATTATTAAAAAAGTGGTCTAATAAAACATATATTTTTCCAATAAATTACGACTAGCCGTTTAGACGTGATTCTCATTTTAAAATCAGCTTCTCAAGGGAATCGGCGCCTTAAATGCGAAATTTTGGATGGATGGATGGATGTTTGTTACTCAATCACGCCAGAACGGCTGACCGGATCTTTTTTGGGACAATCCCACCACACTATTCCCAAACCACTGCAACTCCTGAAAGCCAGAATCAACAGTGGCGACCACCAGAAAAGCGCCGAGGCAATGAAGCTCGACGAAGTGTCGGAGAATGAATTTAACTGTCTTGGAGCCCGCAACGAAATTAATCAGAAAAGAATAATGGAGGAGTTTGAAAAAAAATCTTGGCGAAACTTGGCAAAGAGATAGATAGTCTGGAATAGCACATAGACTACACTACACTTTGCATCTCGGTAAACCTATTGTTCCCCTGTGATAAGAAAACACGTTACAAGCGGGGGAAGCCACTGGCTGAATTATTAAAAAGGCGAAAGTAACAAAACAATTTAACATACCTCAAAATCAAACCACTACAAAGCGAAAAATAACTTTCTTTTCCGAAGTCGGTGTCGAAAAATGAAAAACAATAGGTGAATAAGACACCGACTTCGGAAAAGAAAGTAATTTTTCGCTTTGTAGTGTTTTGCTTTGGAAGTCGGTTTAATGTTTTTGTGAAGAAGTTTTTTTCTTTATCTCTTTTGAGTTTTGGTAGGTACCTCCAATTACCATGGCAATCAATTACAGCCAAAGTACATTTCATGATGATTCCAAAAAAAACCCAAAAACGACTAGGATATATTTTTTTATTTGAGAGTTTCAGTGCATACCTTCCGGCTTCATCATCAGATCACTTCGATGGTACCATTTTCATTAGTACCATTTATATATAAGTGTTTGCTCTTTCGTCTGTGCCGTCTTCCTAATCGGACGTGTTAGCTAATTTTTACTTCAATATTTTTCCACCTTACCGGTTTAGCACTCGAATATATTAAATGAAATGAAATGAAATTTATTTATTTGCAAGAATATAGGTACTTACATAATAGCAAGGTAAAATAATTTTAGTCTCACTATATTCGACTTTTCAGTCGTGCAAATATTTCAAGTAGGTAGGTACATGCATAATATCATGAAATTACATCAATGTCACAGATCATTAGTCATACACATCATATCTTAATAAAATTAAAATTAACAGTCACGCTTCATTAATATTAATTGGGCACATTATATAACTAAATTAAATTAAATTATTAGATTATATGTCACAGTATACAGTTCAACAATTCATTGATCAATTCTATAAATAATGTCAATAATTATAATAATAAAAATATAATAATCTAAAGTGTTCATTTGTCCATATCTAAATCATGGCTGTTTAAAATTTAAATAATCATCTATTGAATAAAAACATCTGTCACAAAGCCAATTGTTTAAAGTTCTATTAAATTCTAAATTATTCATTTTTCTAATTTTTTCCGGTAGTTTATTATAAATTTTTACCCGCATGGTGTAGCATATTACTTATGTTACTGGCCTTAAGACGACGACCAACGCCAACGACCTTGAGGGAACAAAACGCGCACTCGTTTCACACCCGCGCGACCCAAAATTTTGTAGTTTTTTGGTACTTTCCTTCTTATTCTATGACTGTCAAAAAAAAAGCTTCAGATCAAAATGTAGATAGTTAAATTATATTTGAGATGGTGTCGATTTCATTAAAATACACCAAGCGGTTTTGGTGCGATTGTCGTGTTTTTGTCCGTTTTAGACATAACTTTACAAATTAATCACACTATGTTATACGAATAAAACTCAAAATGTGCTCAGATGAAATTATTATGAAAATGGTCTAATATAACATATATTTTTTCCAGAAAATTTCGACTAGCCGTTTAGACGTGATTCTCATTTTAAAATCAGCTACTCAAGGGAATCGGCGCCTTGCTATCTGTGTAGTAAAGTGTTAGCTAAAGCCCGACCTTGGCAAACGCGGAGTGTCTGTGCGAGTGGTACATACTGTGACAAAATAATTGTCGTCCTTGTCTTGCGCGCTCGACGGTTGAGTGCCTGGCGGCTGGCTGCTTGCTGTATGGCAGCGCCGGCGGCAGTGTGAACAAACATTCTGTTACTTCCTAAACGAGCGCCGAAGAATATTACTACGTTCCTTACGCAGCCACCCTTCGAGCACAAGTATTGTGTCTGTCAGATACTGATGTAAACCTATTGGGGAATACGAATAAGACCCCACCTAATTATGTTTAACAACGAGTCAAGAGGACCAGAGAGGATATGGATGATTCTCTCTCCAGGCAACTGCATGAATTTAAAGAAAAGATAAGGAAGATGATGTCTCTCTTTTCAGTTAATCAGGGAAAGGAGATGTCAAAAATTTCCACTACTCTGAAGGAAATTCAGCTATCAAATGCCAGTATTGAGAGTTCAATAGCTTTTCTTACCGCACAAAACGATGAATTCAAGAAAAAAATTCACCAATTAGAGATCGAGGCGAAGAAGGACAAGGAATATATAGTTACATTGGAGAACAAAATTGAGGACATGCAAATTGGCAGTAGAAAATCAAACTTTGTAATAAAAAACGTTCCGAAAAAAAATAACGATACCAAGGACGATCTTATAGATATGACTCTATTCCTGTCGCAAAGCATCGATTGTAAAATTATTAAATACGATATTAAGGATTATATATGGGCGCACGGTTGGCGCAGTGGTTGAGCGATTGACTGCTGCGCTGCGTGTCGCGGGTTCGATTCCCGCACGGAACAAATATTTGTATGACCTACAGATAGTTGTTCCGGCTCTGGGTGTTGTGTATGTGAGTTTATATGTTTGTTAGACCAAGTTACGCTAAGCTACGTCTTCAAAGAAATTTCAGCAGGTGGCGATGGCAACTTTGGACCGGAGTTAATGGAGGCAGATGGCCCGGTTAAGGGGTCCAGCGACCACGATCATCAGTAATGAGGGACCTATTGAAAAAGAGAGAGAGAGAGATACCTATTACTACTAGACCATTTTCTTAATTATTTAATCTGTAAAACTTTTAAATATATTGAGATAACATGGTGTACTTAATTATTTTGTAGAATTAATTTTAAAAGGTCATGGTGAATGAACATGTAACACCCACTCCTATCAAGATCGGAGACTCTACACTCGAAGTTGTAGACGATTATGTCTACCTGAGACAAATGGTCCAGTGGGTAGGTCTAACTTCGAGAAAGAGATTAACCGTCGTATCCGACTCGGCTGGGCGGCATTCGGGCAGTTGCGCGGTATCTTCTCGTCCAATTTACCGCAGTGTCTCAAAACAAAAGTCTATCTACACTAGTCGTGTGTGTTGCTAGTGATCACCTATGGAATCGAGACGTGGTCGCTCATAATGGGGCCTTATGAGAAAGCTTAAAGTCACCCAAAGGGCCATGGAGAGGGCTATGCTCGGAGTTTCCTTGCGTAATCAGAAGAATTGCGAAACTTAAGTGGCAATTGGCAGGGCACATTGCTTGCAGAACAGATGACTGATGGGGCAAAGTTCTGGAATGGCGACCGCGAACCGGAACACGATGCGTTGCAAGGCCTCCCACCAGGTGAACCGATGGCCTGGTGAAGGTTGCGGGGATTCGCTGGATGCGGGACGGACTGGTCAATGTGGCGACGCTTCGGGGAGGCCTATGTCCAGCAGTGGACGTCTTTCAGCTGATATTTTGATGAAATAATAATTATTTATGTATTTTGGTGAACGGGTTTTTTTTTAAATCAATGAAGAGTTGGTCCCTCAAAGCCTTCTTACTAATATTATAAATGCAAAAGATTGGATGGATGGATGTTTGTAACTCAATCATGCCACAACGGCTGAACGGATCTAGATAAAGTTTAGCAGAGAGATAGATAGGAATAGCACATAGGTTATCTTTTGTCTCAGTACGTGGATAATTTCCAAATATAACGCGGGCGAACCCGCTCGCAAAAATAGTACCTACAATTTAAATACGTCCAATTTTCCTCATAATATTTTAGGATATTTTCAATACAAAGTACAGTAGGTACATTCCCGTGGAATAATATCTAATGAAAGCCCGGTAAACCCCCGAACTCCGCCACCAGTAACGGAATTCCCCTTTATTTTCTGAACCGGGAATTCCCGGTAGCAAGCCCCAATGACGACAAAACTATATTTTTTTATCTCGCAATTTCTATTAAAATAAGCTGTCTTTAAACTCGTAATCAGTTTATAAATACTTAGAATTAAGATGTAATTAATCGATAATTTAATTTAATTCAACGATTCTTACAGTATATTATGTACAGTAAGAAGGGTCTAAATTGCAGTCGCATCTCACTGTTTATAGTCACCTGTACGGCTATGTGCAATAAGTGTTTGCGTTATGTTTCAACGCAAATATTAAAACATCATACAATCTAACTATGAGGTGAAAGGGCATGGTCAACGCCACACGAAGATATATACTTACTCGTTTCACTTAAATAGAACTACAAAAGTCCGTATCGAGCCGGTTCTAACGGTCGAAACTAAGCCTGAAATTCGTCATAGTATTCATCGTATATCGTGGCAGACTCGTGAGAGAGTGCCACTCCAAAGCGGGTTCCTAGTAGTCGCGAGTTCAAATCTTGGCTGCACGAAGTTTCTTTTTGTATTTTTGGTAACCTATACTCATGGTGAAAAATAATGACTAGTAAGTTATGCGAAAGGTTAAGGTTGTTCAGCTCGTGGCTTAATAATAACAGCCGCACGGATCGATCTTCAAGGTTAAGCAACGCTTGCCGAGGTCGGTCAGTGGATAGGTGACCATTTCATCATACCGAGTTTCCTCCGTGCCTCGGCAAGCACGTTAAGCTGTTGGTCCCAGCTGTCATTTGAAGATCTTTGACAGTCGTTACGGGTAGTCAGTAGCTTGAGATCTGACACCAGTCTTGCCAAGGGATATAGTGTTCCCAGTTACTGGGTTGTGGATCTCATATAGGCAGTCGCTCCATGTAAAACACTGGTACCCAGCTGAATCCGGTGAGACTGGAAGCCGACCCAAACAACAAATGGGAAAGGCTAGGCAGATGATGAAGTTATGCGAAAGGAATGCATCTTAGAATAGGTTAAAAAAAAAGAATTACAGAAACAGGTAAATACCTATTTTCCTGTATCTCTTCAGTCAGATCAGATATCAGTTACTTACTAACACAAAGATAAATGGGTCGTGGGGCTTTTGGGACCGGGACCGCGGTCCCAAATTCCACCTATAAATACATTCATTAGTTTTAGTAGTATTTTGGTACCACAAGAAAAAAGAAGTTAAAGTACAGTTAACAAAATAGATGATATAAAATATTTTTAATTAACAGTTGCATGAATATCAGTGTCGGTACAACATAAAGGGTAATGTTATTTAATTGCACTTATAAAAGGATAGTTGTAGCTATAAAGTATAATAAAAATATATCAATCATGTATAAGAGAAGAGAGAGATGTATGTATGAAGCGAATATGAAGAATATGATATTCGCGGACGTAGATGTGTGGGAGAGAGATACTTTCCCACACATCACATTATCACACAGTGCTGCAGGATGGCTCTTAAACAGCTTAAGAACAACAAGGCGCCGGGTGATGAAGGAATTACGGCCGAACTATTGAAGGCGGGTGGAAAACCAGTACTTAAGGCCCTTCAGAAGCTGTTTGAGTCCGTCATACTCTAGGGGAAACGCCACTGGCATGGTGCGGGGGGTGTAGGTACACTTTTCAAGAAGGATGACTATGCCCTATTGAAGAACTATAGGTCCTTTTCCCTTCTTAGCCATGTCTACAAACTGTTTTCAAGAGGCAACACAAATCGTCTCACGCGCAGGTTTGACGATTTCCAGCCTCCCGAACAAGTCAGATTCCGTAAAGGCTTAATTAAACACCGTATACGACATACATACGCTGCGGCAGGTTATACAAAATACCGAAGAGTACGACCTGCCTTTCTACTTAGCGTTTGAAGACAACGAGAAAGCCTTCGATTCGATCGCGACTTGGGCTGTACTGCAGTCTCTCCGGTGCCGAATCGACTATGGGTACATCGAAGTGTTGAATTGTTTGTGCAAAAACGCCACCGTCTCAGTTCGTTTGCAGGATTAGACCTCAGAACCTATCCTTCTGCAGCGAGATGTGAGACAGGGAAACGTCATTTCACCGAAATTGTTCACCGCTGCTCTGGAGGTTTTCTTCAAGGTTCTGGATTGGAGAGGGCTAGCCATCAACATCAATGGTGAGAACATCAAGCACTTTCTGTTTGCCGACGCAATAGTGGTCAGGGCTGACACCATGCAGGTTCTCAGTACAGTGCGTGATGACCTCAGTAAGGCTTCCGAAAGATTGGGTCTTAAAATGAACATGGACAAAACCAAGGTGATGTTGAATGCGCATGTTACACCCACTCCTATCAAGGTTGGAGACTATACTCGAAGTTGTGGATGACTATGTCTACCTGGGACAAACGATCCAGTTGGGTAGGGTCAACTGTCGAATCTGACTCGGCTGGGCAGCGTTCGGAAAGTTGTGCGGTAACTTCTCGTCCAACTTAACACAGTGTCTCAAGACGAAAGTCTATGACCAGTGTGTGTTGCCAGTGATGACCTATGGCTCTGAGACGTGGTCGCTCACAATGGGCCTCATCTGAAAGCTTACAGTCACCTAAAGGGCAATAGAAGGGCTATGCTCCGAATATCCTTGCGTGATCTAATCAGAAATGTAGAGATCCGCAAGAGAATCAGGATTACCGACATAGCCCGAAGAATTGCCAAACTTAAATGGCCACTGCCATTTGCATCTTGCAGGGCACATTGCTCGCAGAACGGTTGGCCGATGGGGCAGAAAAGTTCTTGAGTGGTGACCGCGAACCAGAAGACGTTGTGTTAGAAGTCCATCCACAAGGTGGACCGATGACCGAAGGTAGTGGGAAGCCGATGGATGCGGGACGCACGGGACTGCCTATGTCCAGCAGATGATGATGATGATGAATGATATACATATATAAATATTATATATTGTGTTGTAATTATATTTCGTAATGAGTATCTTATTTTTAGATTTACTTCTAGAAGCCTACCATTTTGAAATAAAATAAATATTTTATTGTTTTATAAAAATAGTTTATATATTTTTGGTTGACCGTACTTTCCCAAGACATAACGTTGTTTTTTTTATTTCTGGTCCCAAACTACTACTCAAAAATAATATTGTATCTGAAAGGGGAATCTGGGACCGCGGTCCCGGTCCCGAAAGCCCCACGACCCAGATAAATGTTTAAATAACAAATTTTTCATTGTTTCTTAATTTCTATTCAACCTTAATTACGGACACCTATTTTTGACAAACGGGAAATATATCCAGGTATAATAATTTATCCTGGATAATTTTCCTGTTATATTAGCCTGTAGGTATTAACACAAAGTATGCAGGCGGCGGGCGGCGGCATTACGCTGCATGATTATGATTACGCAAAATTAACCAAAAATAGACGATATAATAGTTTAAGAAACACGAAACTATAAACTTCTAAATGTGTCACAGGATAAGTAGGAAACGTGCTTTTTTCGTGAAGTTCCTAGGATTTTTGCAAAAAACTGGATTATTGGAAAATAACAACCGTAATAATGCCAGCTATTATGCATCAGGATTTTTGCGAAAAACCTAGTCTTGTTTAGCATGATTGGAAACTTGAATGATGATAGGTTGTCATCAATATTCATTCAAATTCAAATAATCATTCAAAACCAACAATCTTAGTAGACAAATATTAAAAAAAAATGTAAAATTGAATGTTTATGTGTTTGTAACTGCAAATATCTGAAATTTCTGCCTCGATTACGAGAAATTCACTGAGCTTCACAGCCGCTGAGTGTCAGCTACTTTTATCCCGATTAAATGCACGTTTGCACCGGGTTAGGCCACGGGTAAAAGCTAGTTATTTTATTCTAAAACAATTGAAACCTGGTACCTTTTTACTAAACTTTTCTCTTAAGATGTCTGGTACTTAGGTAGAAACTTGATATATACGAGTATTAGATTATTAACCAAGGGGATAAAGCAGTGCCTTCTGTCGCGGGTGACGATTTAAATCGCGAGCGTAACGAAGGACTCGAGGTTTACTCCTGAGCGTAGCGAGGGTGTTAAAAACTTAAATCACGAGCGAAGCGAGGAATTTAAGACGAGTCCTGAGTGTAGCGAGGGATTTAAGTTCACCCAAGACTAAGACAGCTTTATCACCGAGGAAAATACTCTTCTTTTCGTACCATTTGCGAAAAAATTAACACAATAATAATATGAGATAAGCATTTATTAAAAATAATGACAATTAAAAGTAAAATAAACTTAACGTTTATGTATTTGAAGAAAACAAAAACGCGGCAAATTCCTAGACTAATATTTTTTTGTCGGAAAAGCAAAGGCATCAAGCTCATACGGCCTCGTGGGTTTACGCAATTTTATTTAATAATCATAACTGCATAATAAATGCGTATTCCTTTTTTAAAAAGATGTATTATGCTTTATATACAAACTCAATGGTGTAAACACAGATGTAGTTCAGTATACATTTCGGTAAGTATTCCAAATTTAAATCACATTCTCCCCCTAGAGGATGAATGAAATTCAGTACAATTTTCTTTCCCTGTTTTTAACAGATTGTAAATGACTATTGTTATGTTCCCTTTTGGTGGCATAGAATGTCACTTTTTTGAGCAAGTGGTACAAAAAAAAAAAATTATTGTATGCAATTGTAGATAATTGAGCATTACTAATAATCAATTACAATCGCAAAATGAAATTTTTCACTCAACTTCATAAAACTGCATATATCTCGGCATTTGAATGCCGAGAAATGGATCCTTTTTATTTGGACGGCCCACATTTATAGAATAGAATATACATACTTTATTGTACAAAAAAATAAAAACATTACACACACGCATTCACACACACACAACATCACGCCTTCACATTTAAGTTAAAACACTAGGATTTGTCATTTAAAAACAAATTATGTTATTAAAAAAATTCTGTCTATCCGTGTTTCACCACCGATTTTCTCAGGAACGGGTGGACCTAGCAAGTTGATATATACCAGATACTGAGGTCTATAGTCCCTATTAAGTGTATAAAAAACCGGCCAAGTGCGAGTCGGACTCGCGCACGAAGGGTTCCGTACCATTATCGCAAAAAACGGCAAAAAAAACACGTTTGTTGTATGGGAGCCCTCCTTAAATATTAATTTTATTCTGATTTTAGTATTTGTTGTTATAGCTGCAACAGAAATACATCAACTGTGAACATTTCAACTGTCTAGCTATCACGATTCATGAGATACAGCCTGGTGACAGACAGACAGACAGACAGACGGACCGCGGAGTCTAAGCAATAGGGTCCCGTTTTTACCCTTTGGGTACGGAACCCTAAAAATCAAGGTCACGAGTCAACACGGTAAAAAGATATGGGCAAATTTAGATATTCGCGATAACTTGTAAATACCAAATTTAACCTTATTTTTTTATCTTTTGTATTTTTCGGAACTAACCAAAATTACAATACTAGGTCAAACGGAAGTACCTATAGGTTTTGAGTCGAAAACCTTATGGTAGTTCCCGTTGACCAAAAAAAAAGGTAAAAATTCCAAAAAACAAAAAACGTTGAAAATTAAAGGGAGTGTGTGTACATACATAGTTGACGCCAATTAAGATAGTCCTCTGAGTTGTATAGGCGCTCATACAACTTAGAGGACTAGCTTACTTGGCACCAACCTCAAATTAAATTGTGCTATTGTGTGAAAGAAAATAAAAGAAAATATTTTCTTTTCGTTAGAGCAATGTTCGGTGCTTTCATTCTGTATGAACTTCAGTATTTTACCTAATTATGTTGTGTATGTAGCTGTTTGCACGGAACCCTTGGTGCACGAGTCCGATTCGCACTTGCCAGGTAATTTTTTCACGAAAACTTTATTATGTATGTCCTACTACTGAAAAGTTACTGATTTTTATGTAGTACATTCCCGGTTTCAGAACTCAAATGACATTAACTGAGATACCTACTTTTGCTGTTTTTTTCCAAAAAGCCTGTTATTACCTCGAAAGAATATTAAAAAAAAATCCCTTTCCTGTTATTTTACAAAGATACTAGGATTTTCGCAGTAAATACAATTTAGCCAACGATCCTGCGACATGGTTGTTATTCATAAGCTACATCTACAAAACATTTGCATCTCATTTTGGGTTTGGCTCAGTAAGTTGTATGCAGGCACGGCGTACGGGCGCCAGCTTATTACTATCACGTGATACATTAAATATTTGGCAACAATATTGACACTAACTTACGAACTCTCATCTTGTGAAGTGGTTTTATACCAAAGTTGAAAACTTTACTTCTGAAACTTCTACAAACACTTAAGGTAGGTGAAGCTTAATGTTATATTTTATTTTTTAAAGGAAATGAGTTAGTAACGACGGCTTCTGAATTGGGAATTTAAAATTGAGAACTTATTAAAAAATATTTAATAGTAGAGCTTGTTAAGTTATTAACTTCAAATTCCCACTTTTCAAATCGGAATGTATCTATATTGGTTATAGAATATACAAAAGCCCGTTATTGTTTTCACTATTTGTTTAAATCACCATTGAACATTTTTACCAGGTAATAGGTATCAATAGGTATCAGCAAATGGTGTGAAAAAATTAGGTTGTACATTACAAGGTATCCTAAATAATAATATGTTGCTTAGTAGGAATTACTTAATTATAAGAGTAAATAATAGTAGGTACATTGTGATACAATGGTGGAAAGTCGTGTTATTAAAAACCCTCGCCTTCGGCTCGGGCTTGTTAATGACAGCTCGTTTGCAATAACCTACACAACCGTGTATCACAAGACGTTTTTCAATAAAGTTGTGGAAAAACAAATCAAGGAATTAGATTTGTTTATTCACAATAAAATATTTTTTTTAGAATATGGCGCTTTTTTGCAACTGGACATATTTTTTTTACAACGAAAACAACATACAGCCTATTCGATATTTGAGAAATTTTGATGTGAAAATAATTAAATTAAAACTCGTGATTAAATATATTAAACAAATATTTGAAAGACTTTTGAGAATTCAATGCGGAATCATTAATTTTTTTCTCGTATAATAGACCAGGGTAGAAGCCTTTAAAAATAATAAAAAGTGAAAAAAAATAATAGTAGGATGAAACCCATTGGAAAAGGAGGGAAATATTATAAAAATAAAAGGAAAAATAATTTACGGGCGATCTGAGGTCGGGAAGGGGATGGGGGTGGGTTTTTAAGGGTAAAAAACGGGTTTTCTCGATTTCCGGCAAAACTAAAAGTCTTATCGAAAAAACTCAAATAGCAAAGTTGTAGGTAATAAAAAGATCTAAAACTTTTGTATTTACAGTTTTTTCACATAACCTCAAAATTTATGTGAAAAATCCAAAAAACCAAGTTTTTGGTTTTTTATTTTTATCTTTTACAATTTTTTTTTTTTTAACGAGATTTGGTGAAAACTTACCTTTTTATGTCCCAAATACGCTGTAATTTATTTGATTAAAAATATTTATTTTTTCACCTTATTTTGAATTAATATCGAAAAAACACCCTAATTTTCAATCGAAAATTCACCCGTCAAAATATCAGCTTTTTTTAAAAAGTTGGTATGGTTTCTGTTCGTTGAAATCTCTACTTTCCGATGGTGTATATTCATTAATATTGTAAATTTTCTCAGAAAATGCAAAAAATAAAGGTAATATTTATTAAGACATCTACAATATTTTGAGTAAATTGTAGAATCTTCTTTAAATTATATGCGTAGATGACTATTTATTGCTATTTTAAGATAACTGATATACCTGAGTGACCTACGGAAAATTTTAGCCCATCAAAAGGTATTTTATAGATAAGTAGGGAAGGGACTAGGAGGGTCTGGGCCTTATTACCTGTTATTTCGTTTTTAAATTAAATTATATGTATCATAGTAATGTATATTTTTTATACACCATCAAAAAGTAGAGTTTTTTTTTTTTTTTTTTTTTTTTTTTTTCATCCTACTATTGTTTTTTTTGGTTTTAAAAATTATCGACCCTGGTCTATAAAATCTATCCCATTTTTTTCTATGTAAGAAAACTCCTTGCTACTAAACTTTTTTAAAACTGACTTATAAATTTAAAACTCAACTGCAAAAGTAATGATCGAGCTCGTAAACAAAAGTCACGACCGCCTAATAGAAAGATGCCTGAGCAAAACATTTAATTTTCGAATCATATTTATAGCCTCTGAAAGTACCTACGCCATGTTGAACAACTGTATTGAAAAATATATTAACTTGTTCTACTACAACAAGTAGTTGAACTGAAAGGAAATTGCTGTAGCTAAAAACAGCCGTATGGATATAATTGGTCTTAAATTTTGATTGATAAACAAAACTACAAAATTCCAATTACCTACAAGTGATAAGACACAAATGATTTAAAACACTATAGTATCAGAAATTAAATTAAATACGTACCTTAATACAACGCAATAATATAACCTAGCTTATGCCGCGGCTTTGGTCTCATGTCCTATCCCATATTTATGAGCCCTTCATATGCCTGGGATATAAAGCTAATGAGTACTTACTCGTACCTAATGACACTCAGCAATCCGATAGTGTCTCTCTGAGTTAGAATTTAACCGAATCAGTACTTTCAGAGATTGTCTTTTAAAAACATGCGAACAATTTTACTCATAAACATACACAAACTCACGCCTTTTTTCCCATGTATTCCATAGGAAAACAAGAACATATTCTACGAATTTTTGGACCTCTCTTTCCAAAAATTGGTGGAATAGGTTCCTAAACATACATACTTATACTTTTTAAGGAAAGCTCGTTGTTGCCCGCGATCTCATTTGCGTCGCCACGGGCACCCGACGGAATAAAGAAAATTTGGTTCAAATAAATTGTACTAGATGGCGTGATAAGCTTTGATTTGTTACTGAGTTTTGTGAAATATTAAGATTTTTTAGAGACGATCATAAAAAATATGTTCTTGTTTAATTAACTCTCCTAAGTACAAAATTAAGGAATATTAGGCTCTCAAATCACATTTTAAAGATTATTAGAATTGATAATTTACATTTACAATAGATGGCGCGGTTTAAAATTTCAATACTACATTAATGTACTGTTGCTATCGCCGCGACGTGGACGTTATCGTGTCTATTTTTGGGTTTACTAATGATAAGCATAAAATGTTTTCCCGTTATTTAAATTGGCATAACGAAATTAAGCTTATTGATCATTATGCATAAATTATTTGGCATAATTGTTTTGCCATTGTGTATGTTGGCTTAAATACTGTTGGTATAATAATAATGATGAGCATAATTTTATAAAGCATAATATTATAAACACATAATGATATTTACACATAACCACCCAAGGGCCACCCCCGCCGCACCTTTATCTAATTGAATTGTGTCCTTAAATCTTATTTATTTTATTTTATTTAATAACACAAAAATAATTTTAGCGAACAAACAAACTCTTCAGCTTTATATTATTAGTATACATTTAATGGGATATTTTGGAATTGTAAATTCTGTGATTGGTGCTTCTTGTGATATTTAAATTCCTCGTCACTCTTCTGGCGCCTAAGCCTGTCATTTAAGCCCACTGCGCGTACTACAGATATTTCTTGCACTAACTACTAAAATCGTGTTTTTAAAACTACTGCGATTGGCTAGGATTTGAACCCGCGTCGTGTGAAGCGATAGTAAAGAGCTACCGTGCTCCGGACCTCCGCGACACGACGCAAGTACGAGTTGCGGGCAGCTACGAACGGCTGACGTCATCGGAGTGCTATTGAGATGCTACGTGCTACGCGCTACGGACAAGTACGAACATCATATCTGCTACGAACACGGCCTACGAAACGCGTTTACTATGTCAGGTGCTCCGCCAAAGTCTCAGCGCGTCAATTTGAATGAAACACAATCAGAACCAGATATTACCTCGACAGTTAGTGAATATGTCACCAGCAGGAACAAACGCCCTAGACCCTGCAATTCACCACCGTGTGGGTATGGTGTTTACCAACATGTACACTAGTCTCTATGAAGCTAGCAGAACAAACCTCCCTAATGTGGCATTTATACGCGAGATTAAGAAAATCTGAGAGACATATACAGAGATTGAACGATCTATGTCCTTTGTGAATACAAATTTTGAAGATGTAAGAAAAGAAGTTGAGGAACATAAAAAGGAAAGACAGGAGCAATGTTGCTACATAGATAAATAGATTATGTTCACCAACCCATTGACAAAAAATTTCACAGACTATATTGTATGCGAGAACAATTAGCACGCTTATAATGTTAAGTAAAAACATGTATACTCTGTATTTAATTTTGTACCATGTTTTTAGGCAAATAAATGTTATTCTATTCTATTCAAATCACGCTCAGCCGGTATGGAAATCCGTAACATTCCAGTGACAGAGAGCGAGAATACAAGTACTCTTATTTCAAACCATGTGCAGTATCGGCCTGTATCCAGTATAGACCTGAATTAAGAGATATATACCGCCTACCTCGCGAACAAATCTTAAATATTCGCCAACTGATCGAAAAGTCCTACGAATTCAACACACCTGTCATCTTGTGTCCTTAATTGATTATGGTAAAGCTTTCGACTGTGTCATCTGGTTGGATCTGTGGTCATCAGGGTTTAGCCCTTAGCCCGTTGCTTTTCAACATTGTGATGGATAATGTTACTAAACATATCCAAGCGCCACTGCCCTGGAACCTCCTGTACACAGATGACATTGTCCTAATGGCCTGATCAGCAACCGAGTTACAGACCACTTTGACCACTTGGATGACTGCTATAGAGTCTGCAGGTCTTAAAGTCAGTAGAGCTAAGACTGAACATTTACAGTGCCAGTTTAACAACAGCAGTGGCCCAGCCACAACCTATTACCCAGATCGTACTCTTGTGCCGAAAATAAATAAGTTCAAATACCTAGGCTCAGTAATCACAGACCAAGGAGACGTCGACGCCGATGTTATACACAGGGCGATCACTAACAGGAGTCTTATGCGAAGCTCGTATGCTAGTAAGAACCAAAGGCAAGATCTACCGAACGGCGGTGAGGCCGACGATGATGTACGGAGTAGAATGTTGGCCAGTGAAAAAGACGCACGTACAAAAGCTTTACACTGTCGAGATGAAGATGCTAAGGTGGTCTGGGGGTGTGACGAGAATGGATAAAGTAAGAAACGAGCATATCCGCGGTAGCTTTAAAGTGGCTCCTATATCAAAGAAACTAACCGAGAGCCGTCTCAGGTGGTATGGTCACGTGATACGAAGAGACGAGGAACACGTAGTGAAGAAATGACCTTGCATTGCAACTACCTGAACATAAGCGAGGTAGAGGACGACCTCCGGCTACGCTGTGGACTAGCATGACGAAACTCCTATCGGAGGAAAAATTGCCCGACCCGACAACCCGGGACAGATTGTCTGGGCGCCAGAAAATTGGGAGAGCCGACCCACCTAAAGTGGGATAGTGCTAGGAAGAAGAAGAGGTAATCTTATTTTGATATTTAGAAAGAGACTTAATGGCATGAAGTTACTATTTAAATTCGTTTTGAAAAAAATAAATAAGGAAGAAATAAAATAGAAAGAATAAAATGACATCACCGAAAAACAATATATGAAATTTAATGACAAAATCCAGCTTTGTTTTTATTAATAATAAGGCCAACAGGCAACCTCTTTTTTTTCTCATGTTCTACCTACAGTACATTGAACAAAGCGTCGGATGAGTTGGGAAAGAGACGTCATACGGCTTGAGACAAATTGGAAAGCTGACTACATGTACAAATTGACGTATTAGTAAAAGTGACCTTTTAATTATAGGGACGACATAGCTAGTTTGACGAGTTGTCATCACAACCTTGTTTTGTTTAAACTTAAAAGGTCGGTTCATACTTAATTCATACTTGAGCGTCTCATCCCATAGAAAGAAACCGTGCCAACGTTCTATACTTACGTTATGAGCACTACGCACAAACACAACAAACAATTTATTTTACATATTTAATTGTTAAAAATCTTTAATAATTATATTCCTGTCTTCATTTTTTTTTTTAAATGAGTGCATCTTTTTCCACGTGAAGTGAGCCTGGGACGAGACAATCAAGCTTTTTACCAAGTTATTATATACTCCAGAAGAAGGTTAAAAAAAAAATAAGGTAAACCTTTTTTTTTCATATTAAGAAATGTCTGTGGTTGCGGAGGTAGGTAGTCGCTCAATACTGGTATTAAGCTGCACCCAGACCTTTACATAATTGGGAATATGCAGAGCAGATTTGATCTTCTATTTATTATTTCTGAAGGTCGTGTCCGTCCTGCAAGAGCTATGACGGACTCACTGACGAGCTGCTCCCACGCCACTCTGTCTTCGGCTCTTTTCAGGTCATTATAGTCACAGTGAGTCCTGTTATCACCTTGATTAAGTCTGACCAGCGTGTAGATAAACGACAGCTCGGTCTTTTTCCGTCTACTTTGCCCACTACTACCAGGTTATTTAATTGCTACCGGGTCATATGACCAAAGTTACTATATAAGGACTCGTGGGAGCAGATCTTTGAGCATAACACAGTAAAAACATAGTTTCTATGTCTACTTGCACTACTATGCAAATATAATTTGGCGAAATGGGGGATTATTGATTCGTCCAACACTCGGTGACATGTGGTGCCCCTGTACAGACTATGTCCCACTTGCTGGAGTGTCCTGGCTGTCCATTCACTTGCACCCTGGCAGACCTGTACGGTGCTTCTGACGCTGCAATAAGCGTGGCCGCCTACTGGGCCCAGACAATCTAATTAAATGTGCCATCGAATCGAAAAGAAGAAGAAGACGCTCAGCCGGTATGGAAATCCGTAACATTCCAGTGACAGAGAGCGAGAATACAAGTAATCTTATTCAAACCATGTGCAGTATCGGCAAGCTTGTTGGAGTTCCTATCACTAGACATGAATTAAGAGATATATAGCGCCTACCTCGCGAACAAATCCTTAATATTCGCCAACTGATCGAAAAGTCCTACGAATTCAACACTCCTGTCATCTTGTGTTTTATTGATTATAGTAAAGCTTTCGACTGTGTCATCTGGTCGGATCTGTGGTCATCAGGGTTTAGCCCTTAGCCCGTTGCTTTTCAACATTGTGATAGATAATGTTACTAAACATATCCAAGCGCCACTGCCCTGGAACCTCCTGGACGCAGATGACATTGTCCTAATGGCCTGATCAGCAACCGAGTTACAGACCACTTTGACCACTTGGATGACTGCTATAGAGTATGCAGGTCTTAAAGTCAGTAGAGCTAAGACTGAACATTTACAGTGCCAGTTTAACAACAGCAGTGGCCCAGCCACAATCTATTACCCAGATCGTACTCTTGTGCCGAAAATAAATAAGTTCACATACCTAGGCTCAGTAATCACAGACGAAGGAGACGTTGACGCCGATGTAATACACAGGGCGATCACTAACAGGAGTCTTATGCGACGCTCGTATGCTAGTAAGTACTAAAAGCAAGATCTACAGAACGACGGTGAGGCCGACAATGATGTACGGAGTAGAATGTTGGCCAGTGAAAAAGACGCACGTACAAAAGCTTTACACTATCGAGATAAAGATGCTAAGGTGGTTTGGGGGTGTGACGAGAATGTATAAAGCAAGAAACGAGAATATCCGCGGTAGCTTTAAAGTGGCTCCTATATCAAAGAAACTAACTGAGAGCCGTCTCAGGTGGTATGGTCACGTGATACAAAGAGACGAGGAACACGTAGTGAAGAAATTACCTTGCATTGCAACTACCTGAACATAAGAGAGGTAGAGGACGACCTCCGGCTACGCGGTGGACTAGCATGACGAAACTCCTATCGGAGGAAAAATTGCCCGACCCGACAACCCAGGGCAGATTGTCCGGGCGCCAGAAAATTAGGAGAGCCGACCCAACTAAAGTGGGATAGTTCTAGGAAGAAGAAGAGCTGGGCATGAAGTTGAAGTCGAAAAAAAACTATTGAAATTCATTTTGAAAAAAAATAAAATAGAAAGAATAAAATGACAGCACCGAAAAACAATTTATGAAATTTAATGTCAAAATCCAGCTTTATTTTTATTAATAATAAGGCCAACAGGCAACCTCTTCTTTTTCTCATTTTCTACCTACAGTACATTGAACAAAGCGTCGGATGAGTTGGGAAAGAGACGTAATACGGCTTGAGACAAATTGGAAAGCTGACTACATGTACAAATTGACGTATTAGTAAAAGTGACCTTTTAAGTATAGGGACGACATAGCTAGTTTGACGAGTTGTCATCACAACCTTGTTTTGTTTAAACTTTAAAGGTCGGTTCATACTTAATTCATAATTGAGCGTCTCATCCCATAGAAAGAAACCGTGCCAACGTTCTATACTGATTATAATGACTTCCACGGTGATAGATAGATCACCATCTATATCCGTGGAACGGAACCGAACGCGATCAATGTACAAAAAATAATCAGTATAGAACGTTGGCACGGTTTCTTTCTATGGGATGAGACGCTCAAGTATGAAGTAAGAAGATCCAGAGCGCTGTTCCGGATCCCGTAGTGGAAGCGTTTCCTGGTTAGCGTTTCATGAAGAACACAATCAAATACTATTTTTCATTGGGTCAGGAAACACCCCACAATCGATGCAATTATTAAAGATAACAGCTAAACTAGGTGCTTCAATGTAAATAATAGACTAAGCAACTTCTACAGAATGACCCCACAAATCTGCAGTCTTTTTAACATTCAAAGTGTGAAAGGTTTTAATGACTACTGATTTCTCTACAAGTAATATGTTCAAAAAGAAATTTGAATTGTAAACATTAACATTTTCTTTTAGCAAAGACTCAGCAACAGAAGGTGATGATTTAGTAGTTGAAAAGGGAATATCTGAAAATAAATTAACAAGGCCACTGTGACTTGTGAGTCTGATTTTATGATGTTGTCATTAATAGACAGGCTGTAGTCAATATTTTGGTTACCAGATTTTCCCGTTTGACTAATAATAATATGCCAAGTCGTTTTAATAACATAACTACTGTTTTAATCTTCGAACTTTAAAAACGCGACTTGGCCAAACAAAAAACGTTTTATTCCAACACATAAATTCAATTCAGCAGTGTTTAAATAAGTCCTCTAATTTACAGCTCATAAAAGTACATAATTAACTCAATGCTCATAAAGCGTTGTTCTACTTTTATGGATACCAATGGTAGCCTAATAACTGAATGATGCGTTACTATTAACCGAGATAGTCTTGGGTATAAAGGTTGAATTAAATTGTTTACAGTAAATATAAAAAAATCATCATATAGATGACTAGCTTCCGCCCGCGGCTTCGTCCACGTAAAAAGAGTTTTATCATCCTAAGGGAATACAATCTCTTTCCCAGGATCTCAAAATATGTCCATGCCAAGGAGGCAGCTCTAACAAAATTCCATCAGACTACAGCAAGGTCCCCGTTTCGTTCGTGATGAAGAAGATACGAGAAGGGACTTTAAGGAAGTGGCAAGCGCGGTACGAGCCCTCAAGTACAGGATCAGTCACGAAAGTGTTCTTTCCAGACGTCCTAGCGGCGAAAAGAACACTCAGAGACGCAGTGCTCACACCGGTCCCGGGACATGGCGGATTCTCAGCGTATCTCCACCGCCTCCATCTCAAAGATAGTCCCCTGTGACCCGAGTTGCGAAGAGACAGTCTGGCACCTGCTCTTCGAATGCCCAAGGTTCAGCCAAGACAGAATGGAGCTCGAAGTAAAATTCGAAACCCAGCTTAGCCAGTCCACACTCGACGCCATCATGGTGATACCAGCTACTAGGATTCCATTCTTGGCATTCGCGAGCAAAGTTGCCACAATCGCAGCAAAGGCTTACAGAACAGACGTAACATTGCGAAGTCGACCACACATTCGAACTCACACAACCACAACAACAACCACACAGACAACAACCACAACTACACAAACAACAACAAGTACACCATTGACTAATACACAAATTACACACACACTCTATAACCAACGGCCATTACCAACGGTAGCAGCAACAGCCAGCCTACAACCAGGCCCTAGCATGACTACCACACAATTTCTGGCTTGCGGAGAAGACGGAGTCCCTGACATCAGACTGCGAGGCGTCGCTCTGTTCATGAACAGGGAACAGGAGAAGTTAGGCATAGGCCTCTGCATAGGCTCAAGTCGAGCTGCGGCCTGAATACACAAGGTAAATTGATAGATTTAAGTCGGGAATCGGCAGAAACGGGACTAAAAATAAACACCCGGAAGACCCAAAAGATGAGATCTGGTGAGAAGAATACTTCACCGTTGCTGTTTGGCACGGAGGCAGTGGAACGCGTCCACAAGTTCACTTACTTCGTTAGTGTCGTGTCAGAAACTGGAGGTAGTGAAGATGACATCGCTTCAAGGATAGCCAAAGCACGAGCTACCTTCGCGCGGCTGAGACCCGTTTGGCAAACGTGGAAACTAACCCGAAGGATTAAACTCAAAATCTTCGGGTCAAATGTCAAATCCGTGCTGATTTACGGGTGCGAAACGTGGAAGGTCACAAAAGACATCTCACGCCAGATCCAAGTCGTCGTCAACCGCTGTCTTCGTCGCATACTCGGCATTTACTGGCCCGAGACCATCACCAACGTAGAGCTGTTGGAGCAATGCCACGAGAGCCCGATCGACCGCCAGATCAAGCGTCGCAAGTGGAGTTGGATTGGCCACACGCTGCGAAGGGATTCTGATCATATACCGAAGCAAGCACTGGATTGGAATCCCCAAGGCAAAAGAAAGCGTGGCCGTCCCCGTCAAACCTGGCGTCGCACCGTGTTGGCGGAAGCGACGAGCATCGGTATAACGTGAAGCGAGGTGAAGCGTGAAGCTCAGGACCGATCGCGATGGAGAACTACTTTGGACGCCCTTTACCCCATCCAGGGGACGTAGGACATTAATCACCAATACGAACGTACTATTCGGTACAAACAAACAAACATACACACAAACAAAAAAATCATTCCTCTTTATAATATTGGTATAGATTAGGATCAGCATGAATGGACAAAAGGTAGAAGACCTGTATCCCTACAGTGGAAACATTAAAAGGGCGATGATGATGATGGCTTAACGTGCTTTCCGAGGCGCCTAGGTCCCCATCGATGGCCATCCACAGACCGACTTTAACAAGCTTTTTGTATCCTTGATCGACTGACTGACTGACCGACCGACTCGTGCGATTGTTACCATGACCCCCAGCACGTGGCGTTGTTATGTCAAAATAATAGTCTACTGTAATACTGTTTATAATATTATAAAGACGTGACACGTATACTTTATCATTGCTTAGGTACTCATCAGGAGCCCGTTTAGGAAGACGCTGTAATTTAACGTTTAACATAATACCGGCTTAGTTTGTGTTAGTGTGAATTTAGCGAGCTCGGCCAACAGTCGCGTTTAACTCGGTATTACCTGCCTAACTGTTGGCCTGACATAGTTCTGAGGAGCGAAGCCACAGGAAAAGCTAATACATCTATACCAATATTATAAACTGTTTTTTAATCAAGTCTATGTGAAGAATATGATTCAGTGTTGCATAACTCTTAGGTTAGGTTAGGTTAAAACGGGCTTACGAGGCGGCTTGTGCACTGGCCGGATCCCCGCCCTGGGACCTGGAGGCTAAGGTACTCGCGTCACTGTATCGGTGGCGCGAGGAAGCGCGGGTGCGGGGCGAAAGGCTGATGCAGCGACACATGGAGTTGCGTCAGTCTCAGCTTCGTGAGGTCCTGGTGGCGGAATGGCGGGACAGGCTTTCACGCCCTACCGCCGGCCTCATTACCATCGAGGCGGTCCGGCCAGTGCTCGAGCGCTGGCTCGGGAGGAGGCACGGCTCCCTGTCGTTTCGGGTGACGCAGGTGCTCTCGGGGCATGGTTGCTTCGGGAAGTACCTGTGTCGCATAAACAGGGAGCCGGACGCCCGGTGTCACCACTGCGTCGACTGCCGGGAGGACACGGCGCGGCATACGCTGGCAGAGTGTGCCGCTTGGGAGGAGCCACGCCGTGCCCTCATCTCTGAAATAGGCAGTGACCTGTCGCTGCCGGCTGTAGTCGAGTCTATGGTCGGCAGCGCGGAGTCCTGGGACGCGGTGGTATCCTTCTGCGAAACAGTCGTCTCGCAGAAGGAGGCTGCGGAAAGGGAGAGGGAGATCTCATCCGCTAACCCGATCCGCAGCAGACGCGCCGGGCGTCGGCGGAGGGCAGACAACGCCCTCTTCCAGCCCCCCTAAATGGGTCCAGGGGCGACGGACTCGGGGACGTCCGTCGCCCCCCACATATCAGGACCCGAGGTGGTGGCGCGTAGTGTTCCACGCGCGCCCGTCTTAGACGTCGCGGGGGGAGTCCAACACCTCACTCCCCCCCAACTCGAGGTCGTGGCCCGCAGAGGCGGGCCGGCACTAGCCGGGGGTTGCGGAAGTATCGTTGTTCCCGTGATCCCCGGTTTAGGTGTGAGGCGGAACACCGGGGTGGTTTTTAGTCAGTAAGAATCTGACAGACCCCTCCGCCCTCCCCAGGGCGGAGGACATCCAAAGAGGATTTTCCACCCCGAAAAAAAAAAAAAAAAAAAAAAAAAAAGGTTAAAACGGGCTGGTTTCCGCAACTCCACGACCAAGCGCGTATTTTGCGTATTTTGCATAACTCTTATTATATAAGATTTGTGATAAAAAAAAAACTATTTTTAATAACAGAAACGACTAAAAATACCAAGTGAAATCCAACAGCTGAATTTGTGAAGTTTTTAATAATATTATTACACTACAGCATAATAAATACCCTAATGAAGAAATCAGCGAAAACAATTCAAGGAAATAATATGAACAAGTCAGTGTATTTTTAAATATTACCCCAAAAAAAGTCGTTGAGCAAAATAAAACACTGATACATTTTGCTTGATTCAAAAATTACCTTTGGACCTTAATGACCAGCAAATTTTGTCACCCAATGTGATAAATTATTGCGACCACGATTACTAAAGATCAGTTGGCGGTATCGTCAACACACTCGACTTGAGCGACACTAAGTGCCGGTTCGAATATCAGTGGCACTGGCACGACTTTGTGTGGATGTTTCACCAACAAATTTTCTAACAATAATACAGACACAAAACCACCCATTCGTTTCAAACATTTACCTACATAATTCCGAAACAAAATAATCAACTGACAAGGAAGTAATAAAGATTTAACATAACATTACGCTTTGTGTGCCCCGAAGTGATCGACAGAGGTATATATTTGTATAGAATTGAGTGCATAAAATAAAATAATAAATAAGCCACAACAATAAGTAAATTAACTACAATAAATAGGTTACAAGAATAACCATGGATAGTGTAAATATAAATGTCACACTCCGGAGACACAAGTCAATGAACATGTTAAACGATAACTCCATCGATTCTACATTATCTGAAGACATGTTGGGCAGAAGTTTAGATCTGTCAACCAACGTACAAAACTGTTGCACAGAAGAAATGAGAAACGAGTTGAATCAGCTGAAATCAAGTTTAGAAAGCACACAAAATGAGCTGAATAATGTTATACTCGAAAATTCTGACCTAAAAAGCAAATAACTAGCTTGACTCAAGAAATGGCCTTACTAAAACATCCATGTTCTAGTCCACTGTCATCACTAAGGAAAAACATATCTTCCAGTTCTACAAAAAGTGCAAGACGGCGACTCACTGATAGTTTTTCCAACAGTGCTAATAGTCCTGTGACATCTACACTAATCAAAAACAATGATTCCCTGACGAAGATACCCAAAAAGAAACGACAACTAAACCCAATGACGAAAGAAAACATAGGACATATTATTCAACCCATAATAGAGACAAACAAAATTCCCGAACCTGTACCAAACCCATTAAATAAGCTCAAACACCAAGTATCACAACAAACGCAGAAAGAAAAGCCCAATCAATCACAGCCTAATCCAATGCCTGTTATACGAAGGCAAATGGCTAACAAAAGAGCATTTATCTTTGGTAGTAGGCAATGCACGGGACTGGCACAAAAACTTTTGGAATCAAGACAATACAACCGTCACAATATGTACCAATTTATATCAATAATAAAGCCTAACGCAAATATAGAGGAAATATTAAATAGCACAAAACTGTTCGATATATCTTCTGAAGACCGTGTTATACTATGCGTTGGCGAACATGACGCTGACCCGTTTAAAATTATTGTTGAATTATGTGTATTTTTGAAATGTATAAAATGTCCAAGTCTGGTGTTAAGTGTTAAGTCTCTAAAACTGATCACTTAAATGAAAACAAATTAAATAATACTTTAAGATTAAATAGTACTTTTCTTATATTTAATTACTCGTTTTTTAATTACTCGTTTTCAATACTTATGGGGTAAGCGTGGTGGAGTCTCCATCCTCGTCAAAAAGGGTACCATATTCAAGGAAATATCATTCTTGACTCAGCACTGTATTGACAATATCTTTGAGTGTTGTGGCATTGAGATCATGAACCAAAATCTATTCATCTTATGCATATATAGAACTCCAATTTCTAACATTACCAAGACTTTCGAAATACTTGAGAGTGCTTCAATTTAAATCATGTAAATTTAAAAAAAAAATTGTTATACCAGGTGACTTGAATATCAACACGCTACAATTAAATAATAAATCTAAGGCGTTAATCGAAATTACTCAAAATTATGATCTAGTGCTTCATATTCAGGAACTAACACGTCAAAATACTCGTGCTAGCCTTAAACAATCTGTTAGTGATAGTATTTTCCTAAATCCATATTTACAAAAACAGGCCAAGTGCGAGTCGGACTCGCGCACGAAGGGTTCCGTACCATTATCGCAAAAAACGGCAAAAAATCACGTTTGTTGTATGGGAGCCCCCCTTAAATATAAATTTTATTCTGTTTTTAGTATTTGTTGTTTTAGCGGCAACAGAAATACATTATCTGTGAAAATTTCAACTGTCTAGCTATCACGGTTCTTGAGATAAAGCCTGGTGACAGACAGACAGACAGACAGATGGACCGCGGAGTCTTAGTAATAGGGTCCCGTTTTTACCCTTTGGTTACGGAACCCTAAAAAAAAATAGTCTATAGATGTTAGCTAGAAACCGACGGAAACTCCTTCCCTCCGGTCCCTCTTCCAGGTCCCTAGCCCCTACCTTCAGGGAGTTCTTGCAGGAAGAACACCAAAGAAAGGGAATTTCCGCCAGTTTATGGGTTTACAAGCTATTTTACATTAAAACTATACACCTTAGCACTAGGGTATCAGGAAGGGACTTGAAGCCCTCCTACTGGGCCGTCGACATATATAAGTGTCATAGCTACATTTATAACCTTCAGACGCACAGCCGCCTGAAGGTGTAAGAAAATTAGATTATGTGCCTGATCTTAGCACATAAACCGAATTTGTACTTAAACTGGTGGGTGGATCCACACCCACCAGCCACCATCGGATAGCCCTTGCGATGGGCTATCTCATGATGGAAGTCTGGTGGATACATCTCCAAACCTCGAAGAAGCATTCACTCTGACATGTTGACATGAAAAAACTATGGAACCTCGCACCATGTCAAGTCAGTTAGCTCCCCAACCACCAGAGCTAGGCTCCTTCCGGAAGTGTGGTTGGGAAGCTGGAGACTTGGGCTGTCGAATGGTGGTACCCTGATGGGTGTACCACCAGCCCTTCTGGTACTTAAGGTGCCGGGCAACGGCCGAATACAAAAATATTGCGTTGTTCCACAGCTTTAACGCCTCTGTATGTGTGTGTGTAGCTATATATTAGCTTTGTATTATGACTGAGTCCAGGCGCCTGCCTGAGGGTCCACGAAGGTAATGCTTCAGAAAGCATATCGATAGCCCTTCAGACACCAAGTGTGTCTGAAGGTAGTGGACCCGCTGACAGACGCATAGAAACGTCTATACTGGCACATACAGACACATTATCTCAAGCAAGTGATGTCTATGTACTAGAATAACATAGGTGCTATCTATTTATAGGGCCTAGATAGAATTCTAGGTCACCTCAAAGCGCTAAATGGCTTATAACGAACTTTCTAAACACTTACTTGAGGAAAATGTATGTATATTTACCTTTTCAGAGTGAAACTGTATTAAACCTGGCTATGCACTGTTGTTATGTACAGTTATTCAGTCATAGCATCCAGGTATACTATCTAGAACACCTAGATGGTGTTTCCTAACAAAACAATGTGTGTAAGGGAAATAATACGATTGGTACGTGAGTATAACACTCGTGCCACTACTTGCGACCCTGCCATTTTGGGTGGGTTCAAATTAAGTAAACAAAATATTTTTATTTCCTTAAAACTATACATTCATCATATATCTAAGGTACCTTATGCATAATACTAATACATAAGCGCAATATGCGCTCCATAAGCTATATAAAAGCCCCTAAAACATGATTTTAATATAACTAGAATTTTACATCAAAAATTTCTTATGCGTTTTGCTATATAAACAAGCGACGCCATCTTACAGGTTATTTCGAACTAAACCGCCATGATGGGTGGCCGTGTTTACGGAATATGAATTTTCAGCGCGCACACAAGCTAGGTCCAGAGGACAACAAAACGACGGGTTCATAGTTATGAGCCCCGGTGCCCCGCGGGCTGGGAACGACGTTCCGGCACCGCTCGCCCCACCCCCTTACGGGGGTGGCGCGACTACCAAGGAAGTTAACATCATTTAGTATGCGATGGCGCGCTGGGACAAGCAGACGTGCGTCTGTTGATACTATTTTCTATTTACATAAAACCATCTAAAATAGTTGGTGACGCCTCGTCGCGAACAAAAATTTTAAAGTGTTCTTCTGGTGAATTAACACCAGTCTTAACATTTTTAGTGAATCTGTCTTTTGAATTTGATGTTTTCCGAACCTACTTAAACAATCGGTTGTAAACCATCTCCACAAAAAAGGTAACAAGGAAGATCTCGATAACTACAGACCTATTACTCTCATACCGATTATATCAAAAATCTTTGAAACTGCTATGCATAAACGCCTTACTCAATTCATCGACAAGCATAGTATCCTAAGGGAAGAACAATATGGTTTTCAAAAAGGAAAGTCCACAACATTAGCATGTTTTAACCTAATACACACAATCATTACTAATTTAGATAAGCGACTTAAAACAACAGGCATATTTTTTGACATGTCGAAGGCCTTTGACTTCGTATCACACAAATTGCTAATAGAAAAAAATTAAAAATATGGGATATGGGGCCCAGTAATCTAAACTAAAATCTTACAGATCAAACTATAAACATAACAGGTCTGGTGTGTCCCAAGGGAGTGTGCTCAGCTCCCTATTGTTCTTACTATATATATAATGATATATATAATGACCACCCTGAAGTTACTAATCACCCCTGTTTTCTGTTCGCTGATGACATTTTGTTAATAATTACATCAAATAATACTGACATTAATAAATATAAAAGTGACATAAATAATACAATTGAATCGATAATAACATGTCTTGATGAAACAAATTTTATTCAATTTTAAATTACAAGCAGTAAACGAAACGGCGTTTCTCGATATCACGATTGATAAACACTGCAACTGGAAAGCCCACGTCAATAAAGTATGCAACAAAATAAATAAATTCGTGTTCGTTCTATACGAACTCTCAAAAACATCAGCATTAAAAACGGTTTTATCTGCATACTAATACTACGTTGATTCTGTGTTGAGATATGGTCTTATTGCCTGGGGTTACTCAACAGAATGTCAGAGAGTGTTTATCGCACGGTAAAAATACATCCACGCCATAGCGGGAATACGCCCATGGGAATCCTGCAAACCCATTTTCAAAAAGTTTAAGATACTAACCCTTCCAAGCCTGTATATCTTTGAATGCTAAAACCCGGCCTTGCCTTTTTTCTGAAAAAAAGATCCAATTTCACCGGGCTCCAACATTCCGAGATGTGACCGTGCTAATAACGGACAATCTTGAGCTTTTTGGCACCACCTAACCCACTTCATCATAGCACTACCAGACAGGTGGACATTCCACCCATTCACAAGATACATTTTGGGAGTACTTTTATTATGCGTACAGCTAAGGAGTGAAATTCCCTGGAATACCCTATTTGGACCAATTTAAAAGATATTCCAAAAACTGATAAATAAAGATATATACTAAGGAGTGAAATTCCCTGCTGGAGTCTGTGTTTCCCGATAGCTAGAATCTAGGGGTCTTTAAGTCAAGAGTGAATACGTTACTTCTAGGCAAGTGTGCTTCACCGTCGACCACATCATCGCTTACCATCAGGTGAGATACTGGTCATGCACAAACGTATTTAAAAAAAAAAACTATAACCGTTTCCAGGGTCCATCTCTCTATGTACAGAAATTCATTAAAATCAGAACAGTGATTGAAGCGGCAATGTGTAACAAATAAACAACCAAGTCACTTTTGCTTCTAAAATATTACTTGTGATTAGGATTGACACATTAAAATTATACTTTTTTATTTATTTACATAGGTAAATATATACAGATCTTATGTTTGATGAATATAGATAGCGCAACGCTATGTTATGCCAGGAAGCGAACAAATATGGTGTGCAAATCAAGCTGAGTATTACAAATAAAATATACTAAAAATATTTAACAATCATGCATAATTATGGTAATACTCGTAAATTAGAAAGCTACCCTGAACGACGTATTAAAAGCACGAAAAAGAAATATTACACAGTTGATGAGCTGGAAAAGATACTGTCTGCTGATAAGTTTAGGTAGGCGTGATTTATAAAATATTTCAGTTACTTAATTTTGTAGGTATGAAATACCTAGCTGATTCGAAAAAGTTTCTATTGCTGTACCATTTCATGATAGAGTTTTTAAGAGTTAATTTTTTATTTAGAAAGTATATATATTTAATAATTGTGTGTTAATATCTTGTTATGTATCGAATTTTAATACTCATGTCATTTTAATGTTAGGTATAAGCATTATTTTCAGGCTTGTGTTTAAAAAAAAATGTAATTTGTGCCTTAACGAAACTTGTTAGGGAATTTAATTAAAATCTAAAACCTACCTAGGTCTATAATTCTATATTATAATTATTAATAAACAAGACATTTTATAATCACATTCATTTAGCTGATATAATTTGTTTTTAATATAATATACCAATTAGAAATATGACAACCACTTAAAGTGCTGACAATTGGTTCTGTCACCCTTCTATTTCTCGAACATACTTGGAAATTTGAGCATTATTTTGACAACCTTCTTCGAGATAAATCGAAATTGCTGTACCTACTGGCCAAATATATGCGAGCCGTGGCCGGCAAAAGTTTTATTAAAATCCATATCTGTCGTTGTTTGGCGGACAAATAAATTACATAGTAAAGTCATAGCTGTCGTATAAATTAAAAATGGAATGTTTTTTTACTCAGAAACATGTAAGCGAGCTGACCCGGGCTACTACAGACACACTTCTTTAACGTCCATACTCTGTAAGCGCGTACACCGTCTAGGCGTCTGTGAGCGTGTACTAAACATAAAGCTTCTGGCATACCTAGAAGCTAACGATATCCTTACTGACCGCCAATACGGCTGCCGCCGAAATCGGTCTACTGGAAATCTTCTAGCGTATGCTATTTACATATGGATTGAGGCCATCGACAGGTACATGGAAACGCTTGCCGTCTCCCTCGAAATCTCGAAGGCTTTTGTGCCAGACCCTCCCAAAAGCCTTCGAGATGTCGAGGGAGACGGCAAGCGTTTTGCAAGGCTTTTGATAGGGTCTGGCAGAAAAGCCTTATTGGTAAACTTCCTTCATTCGGTCTACCCGGTGGTCTGTGTGATTGGATTGCAAACTTCCTAAGAGATCGGTCCATTCAAGTGACTATCGCTGGCTGCTTGTCGGACCAATTCGAAAATACTGCCGGTGTCCCTCAGGGGTCGGTACTCTCAGTAAAATTATTCTCACTGCACATTAACGATCTGCTAAAACCGCAACTTTGGGTATCCAGGAGACAGCACTGTTGGTGAGAGATGCTTGCTTAATGCACGGGCTACCGGGCCTCAGATCCAGTTTCTCCGAGAGGCCATGGTGGAGCGTTTGAACCTGTCCTGGCATGCAGTCTCCGAATGGGGCGATGATGATCTGGTCAGGTTTAATGTTGCTAAAACCCGGCCTTGCCTTTTTTCTGAAAAAAAAGATCCAATTTCACCGGGCTCCAACATTCCGAGATGTGACCGTGCTAATAACGGACCATCTTGAGCTTTTTGGCACCGCCTAACCCATTTCATCATAGCACTACCAGACAGGTGGACATTCCACCCATTCACAAGATACATTTTGGGAGTACTTTTATTATGCGTACAGCTAAGGAGTGAAATTCCCTGGAATACCCTATTTGGACCAATTTAAAAGATATTCCAAAAACTGATAAATAAAGATATATACTAAGGAGTGAAATTCCCTGCTGGAGTCTGTGTTTTCCGATAGCTACAATCTAGGGGTCTTTAAGTCAAGAGTGAATACGTTACTTCTAGGCAAGTGTGCTTCACCGTCGACCACATCATCGCTTACCATCAGGTGAGATACTGGTCATGCACAAACGTATTTAAAAAAAAACTATAACCGTTTTCAGGGTCCATCTCTCTATGTATAGAAATTCATTAAAATCAGAACAGTGATTGAAGCGGCAAGGTGTAACAAATAAACAACCAAGTCACTTTTGCTTCTAAAATATTACTTGTGATTAGGATTGATACATTAAAATTATACTTTTTTATTTATTTACATAGGTAAATAAATACAGATCTTATGTTTGATGAATAGAGATAGGGCAACGCTATGTTATGCCAGGAAGCGAACAAATATGGTGTGCAAATCAAGCTGAGTATTACAAATAAAATATACTAAAAATATTTAACAATCATGCATAATTATGGTAATACTCGTAAATTAGAAAATAAATTGAAAAATTACATATTATTTAACACTCCAATAATAAATAATTAAAATTTAAAAAAAACTATGTCAAAGTAATTAAGAACAATATTTTTTTTTCTTAAATTGTGTAATAATTAAATAACGATATTTTTTATATTTTCAGGTCAAAAAAAAAGAAATGATAGAGAAGACAGATTTATTGTTGATGAAACTCATTCATGAGATTCAAAACATCGAGGAAAACATTAAGGTATTGCAACAAATTGAGGTAGAAAAAGAAACAGAGTTACAAACTGAAATTCAACATATGAAAAACGTTGAGGCTCTGAAAAAAAATGAGATTATCATGAATATTGAAGCATTGCAAAATACGTTGTCTATGAAGAAAGCCGAGTTTGAAAAAATTATAAGTGAAAAAACCCTGATGAATACTCATATATGGAAGAATATTGAAGAAATGGAAAAGAAGTTGGCTATGATTAAAGATAATATTTATCACCGTGTGCGTGAAATGAACAAATACGAGATTGAATCCAGAGAAAATTTTGACAGCGAAATGCAGAACATGAAAAAAATTGAAGCTGAGACGGAAGATAAGAACAACAACAATAAGGCAACTGAAAGTCTATTTGTATTATTAATAATGATAATAATCGCAATAATACTGAAGGTCTGTGGCCTGACTTGTCACGAGTGACACTTAAATTTTCTTAGCTCTTAAAATTTTCTTTAATATAATTATAAAACCGTACAACATCATACTTATATCAGCTAAAAACTAAATCGAAATAATATAAATAAATAAATAGAAAAGCCTTTATTATTTCCCATCCTTAGAGTTAACAGATGTGTGTATATATTATATAATTTAAGTATATTACATTTTTCACTTTGTTTTGCACACACTTAGAATTTTCATTTTTTTTGGATAGGAACCCCTATTCGGGTATAGGCCTCCTCCAGAACCTACGTATATATATATGTAATTATTTATTTATTTTTTCATGTTTTGTTTTCTCGTCTTTAGTTTTTCTTGAGTAGTGTTTTCTTTTTTTTTTGTTTTCAGTTCGTTTTTCTTGAGTTTTTAATTTATTTTTCATAGGTTAAGGCTAGGTTTAGGTTTAATTTTTATTATTTTCTTGTTTCTTTTTCCGTTTTTCTTGAGTTGTTATTTCTTGGGTTTTTAATTTTATTTTCTTAAGTTGTAATTTTTGATTTAAGGTTTTCTTGATTATTATGTTTTTTTTTTTTTTTTCTTTTTCTTGAGTTGCCTTTTTTTTTTTTTTCTTGATGCCTGGCAATGTCTTGTCTGACGAGAACAGTTTCCGTTCCATGGAGGGTGGTGGTCATAATCTTCCACGGTGACCAGCCGGGTTGGAAGATGATTCTTGATGTTGTTTGCTTGTTTTTTTTTTTTGGAATTTGTGTGGGAGGAGGATGCCGTTGGTTTCTATGTGGACGTGTCGTTGTTGTTCTGTTTGTTTGTTGTTATTGAATTTTTGGTGACTAAAAATGTTTGCATGCCTGGAGTTAAGATTCCTTCTGATAAACTAGAAGACCTGTGAACAGCTGAGGGTAGTGTTTTGTTTTTCTTTTTTATCTGTACGTTTTTGTCCTTCTGGTACTGGGTGTTATGTTCCGGTGAGACAGTAAATGTTCTTTTGTTTTTGTTTGTAGGTTCTGTTTTGTTTTTTAGTATAATAAGTTTGTCATACTTTATTATAGCTGTGTTTCCTCTCTCGTTCTCTATTTTTACTTGTTCCTGTAATTCCTTCCTCTTTTGTAGTACATACTTTGGATAGTCTTCCTTCATGTAGTATGAAGAGTAATTAAGTGCATTTTTTTGTTTATAAATCTTTATCTTAAGACCCAGTGTTGAGAAGCTTACCAATACTGGACGTGGTCTTTCTCCTTTCTTTCCTAACCTCTTTACTTCTTTGATATCTTTGTTGTCTATTTTGGTACAAAAATATTTTTGTATGAAGTTTATAATGTCGTGTTCCAGGTTTGCGTATGATACTTCCTTTTCCTCTATGCCAAACAACACTATATTTGTTTGTCTTGCTTGCTTCTCTAAGAAATAAAGCCTTTTCTCTTGATTTTCTACTTTTTCTATCAAATTTTCATATTTCTCTTCCCATACAGAAATTTTTTCCTCTAACATCTTATTTACATTTAGTGTTAATTGTTCAGTTACTTTTTCGCCACTTTTTATAATTGTACTTTTCTGTTCGTCTAATTCTCTTTGTATTTTTTTAAGAACGCTCCATTCTTTAATATTATAATTTAAAATGTTCAAATGTAAATATGATCTAATTTGATGTTTCTCTTGTGTCTTTTTGACAGTTAATTGACGTTTGACATTGATTATCGATCAATCCTTACTCGTTCAATGTTGTGATAGTAGTTTGATCTTTCACCATAGATGGCGCTATAATCAATCTTGGTGAGAAATTGAGAATATGCAATTCATTCAATGTTGAGGTTATGTTTTTTAGAATTTTTAGCATTCGATAAAATCACACATTTATTTTTATTTTACTACACTTCATACACACAGTATACAGGCTTGATTGTGAAAAAAGGGCCGTGAAATATTGAAGAAAACAGTCCCAGTCGGCGTAAGAACAAAGTTTGTTTACACTGCACTTTTTAGTGTTTGTTGTATTTTGCTGTTAGTCTCAGTCCTTGATTTCAATTTGTATGAGTAGTTACACTATATTTACTATAACTAAGCACTTTTTAGAGTAGTATTTGCACTTTTTCTTATTTTAATCTTGACTTAATTACGGATTCGATGTTGACTGTGACACAGTGGCGCCCTCACTCTATGTAAATTGAAATAATATCTTTAAACAATAAACCGAAAACAAGAAGAAAACAAACAACATAATCAAAATGACGAATATTAAATACACATTTTCATTAGATAGGAATATATAATTTCATTGTTAGACAAAGAATTAAGGATGTCACACGTCGTCACCATGACAGGTCTGGATCCTAGGTGGCCAGTAAACAACAGTCCTCCGCCGCGATTCCTAGCTGCCGCACAGCCGGGGCCGGCAGCAACTGCTCCAGGTGTCTGCGCCATATAACGCCACCATCAGTTCGCACTTCATAGTGCAGTTTGCCAAAACGATGCATTATCGTGCCGAACTCCCATCTTTGTCTCTGGGCGGAGTATGCTCTGGCCTGCACTCGATCACCTACGGCATAAGCTCTGACGAGAGGCGGTGTGTTCTCTGGTCTGAACGCTGTCGGGGCAGTTGAGTCCCTGAACATCACGTGCAGCTTTGTTCTAACGTCCCAACCGAACATCAGTCCATAGGGATTATGTCCATCCTGGTTTGGTGTGCGTCTGAGCCGAGTTTTTAGCACAAGGAGCTTATCCGTAAGGTTGCCCCTCTCCCCCTCCATTGCACGTAGTGCTTTCTTGATAGTTTGCACGTAACTTTCCGCCTGACCGTTAGTTGCTGGGTGGTAAGGAGCTGACGTCAAATGTGTTACTCCACAGCTGGTAAGGTAACTTTTAAAATCTTGGGATACAAACTGGCGTGCGTTGTCTGGTACCAGTGTGTATGGTATGCCAAAAGTGCAAAATAACTCCTTAAACTTAGCAATTCACCATGCGCTCGTTGTGGTCTTTGTGGGGAAAACTTCAACCCACTTTGTGAATGCATCTACGACTATTAGAAGTTGGTGTCCTAGAACAGGTCCTGCAAAATATATATGAATTCGTTGCCAGGGGCCGCTAGGTTGTTCCCAGTGGTGGAGAGGAGCTTTTGGTGACTCATTCTGTTCTAATCAGCACGCTCTACAAGATTTTACCTTGTTCTCAATGTCCATGTGTATATTTTTCCAGTATATGTAGCTGCGTGCTAGCAATGTCCCGCATGTAGTTCATCAAGAACACGAGCACGTAAACTTTTGGGTATTACCACTCTGGTTCCTTTCAATATGCAGTTATCCTGGAGTGTTCATTCATTATCACCATAACCATATTCAGATCCATTCCAGATCTCTAAATCCTTGAAAAGAGACCTCCGCCGCTTTATTACCGAGCGTATTAAAGACGCGATTGAGCGAAATAAAGGCTCCAAGGTGTTTTCGAGGGATCTGTCTATTGGGCAGAGCCAGCTCACGAAACTGAAGACCGATGATGGCAGGATTGTATCCGCCAAACCGGAGCTTCTGAGGGAGATCGAGAGTTTCTATGGGCAGTTGTACACGTCAACCAGTAAACCCGTTGCGAATCTAGCAAACGACCCAAGAGCTAGATTGACCCGACACTATACCGAAGATAGCCCGGGCGTCAGCCTGTACGAGATTAGGATGGCTCTGAAACAGCTTAAAAACAACAAGGCGCCGGGTGATGACGGAATCACGGCTGAACTCCTGAAGGCGGGTGGAAAACCGGTCCTCAAGGCCCTTCAGAAGCTTTTTGATTGCGCCATACTCGAGGGCAAAACGCCACAGGCATGGTGCAGGGGTGTGGTGGTACTCTTCTTCAAGAAGGGCGACAATGCCCGGCTGAAGAACTATAGGCCTATCTCGCTTCTTAGCCATGTTTACAAGTTGTTTTCAAGAGTCATCACGAATCGTCTCGCGCGCAGGTTTGACGATTTCCAACCTCCCGAACAAGCCGGATTCCGAAAAGGCTTAAGCACCGTAGACCACATACATACGCTGCGGCAGGTTATACAGAAGACCGAAGAGTATAACTTGCCTCTCTGTTTAGCGTTTGTGGACTACGAGAAAGCCTTCGATTCGATCGAGACTTGGGCTGTACTACAGTCTCTCCAACGGTGCCAGATCGACTACCGGTACATTGAGGTGTTGAAGTGTCTGTACAAAAACGCCACCACGTCAGTCCGTCTTCAGGATCAGACCTCGAAACCTATCCTTCTCCAGCGCGGCGTAAGACAGGGAGACGTAATTTCTCCGAAACTGTTCTCTGCTGCGCTGGAGGACGTCTTCAAGGTTCTGGACTGGAAGGGGCTTGGCATCAACGTTAATGGCGAGTACATCACTCACCTTCGGTTTGCCGACGACATAGTGATCATGGCTGAGACCATGGAGAGCTTCAGTAAAATGCTCGATGACCTTAGTAGAGCTTCCGAAAGAGTGGGTCTTAAAATGAACAAGGACAAAACCAAGGTCATGGTGAACGCCCATGTAACACCCACTCCTATCAAGATCGGAGACTCTACACTTGAAGTTGTAGACGATTATGTTTACCTAGGACAAACGGTCCAGTTGGGTAGGTCCAACTTCGAGAAAGAGGTCAACCGTCGAATCCGACTCGGCTGGGCGGCGTTCGGGAAGTTGCGTGGTATCTTCTCGTCCAATTTACCGCAGAGTCTCAAGACAAAAGTCTATGACCAGTGTGTGTTGCCAGTGATCACCTATGGGACCGAGACGTGGTCGCTCACAATGGGCCTTATCAGAAAGCTTAAAGTCACTCAAAGGGCAGTGGAGAGGGCTATGCTCGGAATTTCCTTGCGTGATCACGTCAGAAATGATGATATCCGCAGGAGAACCAAAGTTACCGACATAGCCCGAAGAATTGCCAAACTTAAGTGGCAGTGGGCAGGGCACATTGCTCGCAGAACGGATGGCCGATGGGGCCGAAAAGTTCTGGAGTGGCGACCGCGAACTGGAAGACGATACGTTGGAAGGCCTCCCACTAGGTGGACCGATGACCTGGTTAAGGTTGTGGGAAGGCGCTGGATGCGAGACGCACGGGATCGGTCAATGTGGCGACGCCTGGGGGAGACCTATGTCCAGCAGTGGACGTCTTTCGGCTGAAATGATGATGATGATAATAACCATATTGTCGTAATGAGTGACCTGTCTGTAGTGCTTGAAGTAATGTATTTAAATCACTGTCTTTTCTCGTTTCACTGGCAATAACTTCTGGTCGGATATCTAAAATGTTGATTTGTTGCAATTGATACGCACAATGTTGGTCTATTGATGTTTCTTTTGCTATTTCAACTGGGAATCTTGATAGGTAGTCAGCGTTTGAATGTTTCACCGAAGCTCTGTATTCTACGTCGTAGTCAAATCCCGATAAAAAATGTGCGTAATGGAATAATGTCATTGTGCATAGCGCAGGTAATGTCTGGTGTGGATGAAAAATCGAGGTAAGCGGCTTATGATCAGTCACTAATACGAATTTCCTGCCGTAACAGTAGTGGAAAAACTTTTTAATGCCCCAGTAGATTGCCGTAGTTTGTTTGTCGATTTGACTATATTTCTTTTCGCTAGTTGAGAGTGACCTTGAGGCAAATGCGATTGGCCTTTCTGAGCCATTTGTTAATTTGTGAGACAGAACAGCTCCTAAACCTGTAGGTGAGGCGTCTGTAGCTAGTATCAGCGGTTTACCTGGGTCAAAATGAATTAAAACTCTATTGCTCAAAATCTCCTTCTTTATGTTGTTAAAGCTTTCTTCACATTTAAACGTCCAGTGAAAATCTTTATCTTTCTTTAGTAATTCATTTAAAGAGCTCGTTAAAGAGGCAAGGTTCGAAATGAACTTATTGTAGTAGTTGGCCATACCAAGGAAGGTTCGTAGTTCGCTTATACCCTCTCCTGTGTTTGTAATTTTATATGGTCTACGATATCGGATTCCAACGTATCAAGATGCACATTTGTTATGAAAATAGGTATTTTCTTATTGGCAGCTTTAAAGGAAGATATTGGTGGCTCAGCTTTTCCTCTTTCGCCCAAATACCTGTACTTATGTTTTCTTTTCTTATTTACAGTTTGCCAAGGAGTATCTTCCTTTTCACAATTTGTTTTTGCGATCTCGGGTAGTTGACGCACAACCTGACCAACGATATTCTCATTAGGTTTCTGTTCAACTCGTTTTGTGTGTTTGGATATAATTGGGCTAGCAATCTTAGATAACGGCCTGTCTCGCCCCTCCAAACCTCCAACACAGCTGACCGCCTGCGCCACCGACTTCGCCGCCGCGACGGGTACGCTAGGTGACTCATCTTTCTGCATGACTCGCGGTAACGGCGTACACACAATACCCTCTTGACAATTATTATCAGGGGACGGCATCGATGTGGGGGAGTTTTTCTGCTTACTAGTATGCGACTGTTGCACGTCATGTTCGTCCGAGGTGTAGTTGTGGCTCAAAGTCATCCCTATAGGCCCACTCTCCTGATTCCAAGCACCCCGTCTCATATTCACATACCCAGACGGATAACTTGGTGGAGGTAGTGATGCGTGCTTTAAATCACGTATATCTGCTCTTAGATCCTCAAGCTGTATTCGTGATGGTCTTGACTTTGTCTTTGATCTTATGTATACCCTCTGCATCTATTGTATGTCCTAGGTAGTTAATATTACGTTTAAAAAAATTTCATTTTTCTCTATTCAAGCGGAGGTTACTATCTTTTAGTTTTTGCAAAACTGTCTTAGACGTGTTAAAAGTTTGTCTTCTGATGCTCCTTGAATTATAATGTCATCAAAAAAGCATTTAATTCCGTCCAGTCCTTGAAGTAACTGATCCATAAATTACTGCCAAAAGCTTGGTGCCACTTTGACTCCAAACATCAAGCGATTGACTTTGTAAGTCCCTTTGTGTGTACTTAATGTTTGTAAAAGGGCTCTTTCTTCATCCATGACCATATTAAGATAGGCTTGGATAATGTCTAAAGTACAGAAGTATTTGCCTCCGTTCATTTCCGCAAATATATCCTCAAATATAGGAAATGGGTATTGTTCATCTCTGATAACTTTGTTAAGGGTGGTCACCCTTAACAAAGTCATCAGAGATGAACGATTGTAGTCTGCACATAGTCGGATGCTCCCGTTTGGTTTCACAATTGGTACTATTGGTGTGCCCTAGTTGGATTGGTCTACTTTGGTAATCACCCCCTCTGCACACAGTCGTTCAATTTCTTTATCGACTTTTTCCTTTAAAGCGTACGGTATACGTAGTGGTTTTATAAATATTGGTTGTATATTTTCTTTGAGATTTAAATGAGCTTCGTAGTTGGGTATTTTTCCTAGGTCTGATCTAAAAACAGTTGATGAAAATTCTTCTAATAATTCATCAAGTTTGTCGGATTGTTCTGAAGTTCGTACAACTCTTAAATCTGCAATTTTCATATTAGTTTCTTTAATCCAGCTTCTACCAAAAATTGGGTCAACGTTTTGATTGATTATGTAAAGATTCCCGTTGAAAGTCTGGTCTTTTTACGTCCCTTTGATGTATGTTACTCCTGCAGGCTTAATAATTTCATCAGTGTAGGTTCTTAATTTCGTATCAGTTTTGAAAATTTTATTTGGAATTTGTAGGCTTTTGTATTGTTTGAGTGACATTGTTGACAAGGCCGCTCCCGTGTCAAATTCCATGCTTACTTGTTTGTTCTCAATTTTTACTGTGATCATATATTTGTCCGTTATTTCACTTTTGATTAAATTGATATCTCCAGTACTGTCGTCACAACTCGTGTGATTTATAGTTTCATCTAGTAAATTAGTTTTTAGGTTCCGTTGCAAACCAACTCGTGCCAGATGTCCAGTTTTCTTGCATTTCAGGCAGGTAGACTTGATGGCGCCGCAATCATTAGATCGGTGAACGTCTTTACCGCATCGGTAACATTTTCCTTTTAAATCTCTTATAGTTAACGGAGATGATGATGAAGAAGTTAACTTTATATTATGTCGTGTAGATGATGGTCGTGATTCGTTACCTTTACTTGTCGATTTTGTTATCTTGTTTACTGTGTCCAAATGCTTCTGCATGTCTGCGGATATTTTCATGTTTTCTGATTTTCCCATTTCCATGAATGTAGCAATGTGAACCAGTTTAGTAAAAGGTGGTGTATCTCTTTCTTAAAGAATTTTCGTTCGTATTTCGCTGTCTTGTAATCCACGAATAAATTGTAGGACTAGGAAACTTTCTGAGGTAGACTTTTGACATGGCATTTGAATTCGCAGTTCAAGGATTTTTCTTTAATTCTGAGGCGTATGTTGCTACTGTTTTATCTTCACGTTGTGTATGCGTAATAAACCTGTGTTGTAACGCCCATATACTAGGCTTAGGATCTATGTAGTCATCTAGAATCTGTGTGAGTTCTATAAAGTTTATATCAATTGGATCCTCCGGAGAACATCACTCATGTAACTTTTCATGTAAATCAGGTGATAATGCGGCAAGGAAGGTGTACACTTTTATTTTAGGATCTTCGATTTTATTGAGCAAGAAAAATACAGTTAGTCGTTTAGTAAAATTTACAAAGATCTCTTTTTCTTGAAAAGGCTGGCAATTCATTTTTGGCCCTCGTTCTTGTTGTGTATTCGTAGTCATATGAGATGTCGATGTTTGCAGCGGTGTGATTCGATGATTTACTCTGTTTTGTAATATGTGAAGTTTCGTCTTTATGATGACACATTTCTCTTCAAAATCGTACCTGGTTTCTATCTCTTGGTCTAGTAGTTCATCTGGTGTTTCTAATTCTATTTCATGTTGTATTCCTTGTAATTTCCGTAAAGTATCTTGAAGTGATTGTAGTCTTGACTCTGTTTCTTCGTATGGTAGAGTTTCTTGGGTGTTTACGTAGTTTTCAAGCTTTGTTACTAAACCTCGCAATGACGCGCGGGTTCTCTTTTTTTTTGTTATATCATTAGTCGACATCCTCGTCGCCAATTATTAAATACACATTTTCATTAGATAGGAATATATGATTTCATTGTTAGACAAAGAATGAAGGATGTCATACGTCGTCAACATGACAGGTCTGGATCCTAGGTGGCCAGTATACAACAACGAACAATAAAAAATCAAACAAAAAATGACAGCTAAGAAGACAAAACTAAAAAAAAAATATTGACAAGAAGCCAGGCCCGAGCCAAAAACACACGCCCAACATCTTCGGGTTCGTCGCTCAGCTCCGCCTCGCAGCCGCCGGGACCCCCTACAACCGTCAGTCAAGCGGTCCCGGACGCTGTAGTTGCGTTGAGTTCGTGCAACGAATACTTCTCTTCGCCGACGTCACCACCACCTACACGTCGACGGGGAGGACGCCGGCCACCGGACTGCCTGGGACCTCGAGACCCATCGGCCTCTGACAGGGTCCCCGCTCCCGGTGGAAGTGTGCAGCGCATGCGATGGACGCAATCGATTAACGAAAACGTCATGCGCGCATACTTTGGGGCTATAGAGGGGGGAAGTAATCTGACTACGTACCGTGGTCGGATGCCCTCTCTGTTTCAGGTGCTTGAGCCAGCTGTCAAAGTGTCGGCCCAACGTCTATCGGATCAGGTGCGGGTCATCTAACGTAAACGTATGCTGGATGACGCCGTACTTGATAGACTGCGTGAGGAATCACGGAGTAGCCGTGTCTGGCCTGCCTTGCCACCGGCCGCGGTGCTAATGCAACCCAGTCTTTCACCGCGACCCGACCATGTTGGAGAGGATGACGACGACGACGGGGCTATATCCGTGAGTACCCAGTGCAATGAACGACTGAGGAACGCTTTGGAGTGTGCATTCCGAGAGTATCGTTCCACACCACCTGAGCTTAGACCTCGATTACCTCTTCTGCCCATGCATAAGAAAAATAGGGCGCTGGTGTGTGCTCTAGATTCACAGCTATCAAATGTTTTTGATAGCAGCAAAGACCTTGCCGATACCTACTCGATCTTGTACTGTGCGGCTGCAGCGGCATGTCGTGTAGCTAACGTCAAGTTTCCCAAAACTGACAGAGCTACACGACCAGCTATACCAGCTTGGCAGTGCAGGATTGAGCGTCGTATCGGTGAAGCTAGAGCACTCATCGGCAAGCTTATCTGCTTCAGGGAGGGCAACACTCGCCCTAGAGTGATGCGCTTTGTGAGGCGGGCGTTCTCGGGGACGGATATCAATTCTCGAGATTATCTGTCCCGCGTCACAGAGCGTATCGACTTCCTGAAGCAGAAGATCTATGCATGGACAAGCCGTATTCGTCGGTACAAGCGGCGAGTGGAACGATACACTCAGAATCGCAAATTCCAGAGCAACGAAAGGTGGGTTTATAGGACTTGGGAGCGACCTGACCAAGGTGTGACTGATACTCGCCTACCAGATGATGACGCCATATATTCGTTCTGGCGCAATATCTGGTCGGTTCCTGTCAGTCACACCGAGGGTGACTGGACTCGGGAGGTCGAACGAGCGTGCGATTCGATACCAGATGTAGCTTGTGCAGTCCGTCCGTTGCCTAACTGGAAATCTCCGGGGCCGGACGGACTGCAAAACTTTTGGATTTAATGGTTCCAAAGGTCGCACGCTCGTTTGGCAACACAGTTCCAGTCTGCCTTAGAGTCACGATCGCTGCCCCAGTTCCTAACGACAGGAATAACCCACCTGCTCCACAAATCAGGTAGTACTGCGGTACCGGTCAGTCTGCGCGCGCGCTCCCACCGTGCGAACGTGACGTCTGCTACTTCGCTTGTATTCGTTAGTGATTCCGGAATTTCTAATAACAAAGTGTCTGACTTTCAAGCTATCGTGATGACTCAGTGCAAGATATGTGAACTGTCACTGACCCGAGTGAGAGGGGACAGCATTGTGAAATGTGTTGGTGCCTGTAAGGGTGTCTGGCATAAAAAGTGTGCTGAAAAGTCCAAGACACTTAGTGACGCCGGCTTATGCGATGAGTGCCAAACTACGCCAAAAACTCATCGGCCATCCATAGAAGTCGACTTAGCTAAAACGACACCGGAAAAACTGTTGGCTGAAGTTAATGAGAAGCTTACAATAGTCTTCAATATGAAAAAAACGCTCGAATCAATGGCTGAAGACATACATTATTATTCCGAGAAGTAACAGGAACTGATTGAAGAGAAGGCAAAATCTGATAAAAAAATTAAATCGCTGGAGCATAAAAATGTGCATTTAGAAACCAGTCATAAAGCTCTGGAGGAAAGAATAGTTTACTTGGAGATGCGTGAAAAAGAAAAAAAATGTAGAAATATTTGGTTTAGAGGAACAGCAGAATGAGAAATAAGAGAATACTATAAATGTAATTGCAAGTAAATTGGGAATAGATGACAGCACGATTTGTAAGGTAAAGAGGGTAGGTGAAGAAAACAAAGCAGAGAAACCAGAACGTGAGAAAAAGCCAAGATCAGTAGTTATCACTCTGGCTACGGCTACTGCCCGCAACAAATGGTTAGCAGCAAGAAAAACTCACCAGCTCTTTAATGATGAAATATTTGGCAGTGGAAACAAGCAGCGAATTTATGTAAATGAGGATCTTACAAAGCATATGCGCAACCTACTATGGACGGCGAAAAATGAACTTAAACCAACATTTAAATACATCTGGGTACAAAACGGTAAGATATTGATAAGGAAAGATGATCCAAATGATAACAAGATCAAACCGATTCGTACACTATGCGACATAAACATGTACGCCGCAAAAAAATCGCATGTCTAAAGTATTGTTTATTATAATGTGACCAGTGTGACCGTCTAACCAGTGTGAGTATTCTTAACATTAAAATTCGATAATCAAACATCACATATATCGTCTAATATTGAATACAATAGATACGAATGTATAGATAGGTGGCAAAAAACACTATTTCAATCTGAATATAATTTGAACATTATACACCTAAACATAAGATCGCTCAAAAATAAATTTTGTCAACTACAAGTATTAATCAACAGTTGCAAGGAGAAACTATATATTATTGCTCTATCAGAGATTAATATAAAAAAACCGGCCAAGTGCGAGTCGGACTCGCACACGAAGGGTTCCGTACTTGGTAAATTGCGGTTTACGATTTATGACGTATTAAAAAAAAACTACCTAGATCTCGTTCAAACCAATTTTCGCTGGTAGTTTACATAGTAATGTACATCATATATTTTTTTTAGTTTTATCATTCTCTTATTTTAGAAGTTACAGGGGGGGGGACACACATTTTACCACTTTGGCAGAGTCTCTCGCGCAAACTATTCAGTTAAGAAAAAAATTATATTAGTAACCTCAATATCATTTTTGAAGACCTATCTATAGATACCCCACACGTATGGGTCTGATGAAAAAAAACATTTTTAGTTTTAGTTTCAAGTATGGGAACCCCCAAAATTTATTGTTTAATTTTTATTTTTGTGTGAAAATCTTAATGCAGTTCACAGAATACATCTACTTACCAAGTTTAAACAGCATAGTTCTTATAGTTTCGGAATAAAGTGGCTGTGACATACGGATGGACAGACAGACAGACAGACAGACAGACATGACGAATCTATAAGGGTTCCGTTTTTTGCCATTAGGCTACGGAACTCTAAAAACAGGAACTATGTTTGTTCAATATAGAAGGATATGACACATACATAAATACAAGAGAAACTAAGAGAGGGGGAGGGATTCTATTGTACGTAAATAATATGCTAAATTTTACTGCCAACATAAGTACAACAAATTATTATGAGATGATACATGGGCAAATATTCCAAGACGGAAGAAAACCTAGATACATGTGTTGATTATCTATAGGCCGCCTAATACAAATAAACTCGGATTTGTTGACGAAATTCATATGTTGCTATCCAAGATTTCCTTAAGCTGTGAGATAATTTTACCGGTGACACAAACGTGGATTTGATGTGCAAAACCGGTGCCAACAGTGTGATTAGTAAATATACCAACAATATGAGCGAGTTGGGACTGGAATGTGCAATCCGTGACGTAACGCGAGAAGAGGTGTACGGCGACACTGTGACGCGGACGTGCATCGACCATGTGTGGGTTCGTACTCAACGTGTGCTATCTGCGTATGTGTTAACTTGTAAAATATCGGATCATTACGTTATTGGTGTTTGTCTCTCTAATCAATCGGACTCGAGTGATTTTACAAATGTCTTGCGTTCTAATAAAACTGTTATTTGTGATAAAAAGGTTTTGGAAAAGTTCGAAAATGTTTCATGGGTGGAGCTTTTGGATTGTAATTGTCCGAAAGATTTGTAGAAAAGATTGTGTTTAGTTTTTACTGATGTGTAAAATGATGCGAAAATTCAAGTTCCGCTGAATAATAAAAGAAAAAGCAAGCCATGGATTACTAATAAGCTAAAGAATATGATAGGTACCATGGATAGGTTGATTAGAAACTGGAAAAATAAACCAAATGATATGAACTTGCGTATACTGTATAATAGATATAAAAACAGGGTAAATAAATGTATAAATAAAGCTAAAAATAAATGCCGACAAGAAGAGATAAAAAACTGTAATAAGAATATTAGAAAGATTTGGGCCAAAATTAACTCTTGGTTAGGAAATAAGAAAAGGAGTGTGGATTCTGTTATTTTAAAGTACCTAGGAAGGTCAGAAGATTCTGTTAGTGTAATATGTAATAAATTTTATACAACATTTACTGAAGAAGTTTTAAATATTAAACATTTCTGTACCCATAAGTTTTTGGATAGATCTAGCTATGTAACAGGTAGCAAAATGTCACTACGCTTTCAAAAGGCTTATCCAGACGACATAGATAAAATAATAAATAATGCTCAGTTGTGAAAAAAGTGAAGGCATAGATAAAATTCGAGTTAAGGAAATTAAATTCTTAAAATCTAAATTGAGCCCTGTAATAGCCGTATTTATTCATTTATGTGTCGAAAAGGGAGTATACCCGGAAAAATTTAAAACAGCGTTAATAAGACCTAATTTTAAAAAAGGTGTGCACAGTGATTACTCAAATTATAGGCCAATAGCCTTATTATCTGTAATAAATAAAATTGTAGAAAAGTTTGTTGTGAATCAAGTGAGTTTTTTCTTGGAAAAACATAATATATTAACAAATGCACAACATGGTTTCCGACGCGAGAGAAGCACGGCGACGGCTCTGGTGCAGTTTACTGATGACGTCAATGAGTGTTTGGACCAGCGGAAGCAGGTGGTGGTGGTCTACATTGATTTCAAAAAAGCTTTTGACACTTTGGAACACCACCAGCTGCTTCAAGCTATGGAAGAATGTGGGATCGCGGGACCACTGAACAAGTGGTTTCGTGCCTATCTCACAGACCGGTCGCTGCAAACTGTTATTGACGGCGTCGTCGGAGAACCCAGACACGTCACTTGTGGTGTGCCAACCGGATCCGTGTTTGGCCCCGTCGGATACAACATGCATGTCAATAGCATGTGCAATGTGGTTAAAAACTGTCGCATATACATGTAAGAGCGGGCGTACTCAGGATTCTCAAATGATAACGATCAGACATCTTGTTTACAATGTTTAATACTCACACCAAGTAAGTCTCACAACTTAATTTTATGAAGATATGTGCACAGTTCAATACAATTCAATACTGAGTTCTTTCGACTAGAACCAGCCTATTTATACGTTTAAACAAATGACAAGACGTCACACAGCAACAACATCCGGTGACATTCGGTTATCAATTAATTATAGATTTAGGTTTGTAAAAATACAGTAATTGTGTACATTATTTGTTTAGTGAACGAATATAGTTACCAATTATTTTATTGAAATAAACTAACAGTCGGTGAATCTACCTTCTATTTTTGACTTTAAAATATTACTCAAATAAAAACAAATCTTTACAATAACAATACATAATTCGTGTTTCCGTTATGTCATCTGCCTTTTTGACGTTTTGATTTCGTCTCTGCTGCTAGTTTCATTTACCAGCGCTATCACGGCCATACTGACGAGCGGGCCTTGCTAGGCCCAGCGAATCTCTGAAAATCATAAAAAAAATTAAAATATGAGTGAGTGAATGAGTCAAACTCAGAGATCGCAGATAGTGGCTTGTCCATTAAGATTCAGAGGCCCATCTTTGACTTGTTTTGACTTAAATTTTATTGAATCATCCAACTTAAACCATAGCCATGACCAAGGCCTTTTTACACATCCATTTTGCTAACTCAAATCAAATTCAGAGGTATCAGATCGTAGCTTGATCATAAAGATTCAGAGGCTAGTCTTACAACTTGTTTTGACTGAGTTTTATTTAACTATCAAACTCAGAGGTCGCATATCGTTGCTTGATCATAAAGATTCAGAGGCCCCGTCTTTGACTTGTTTTGACAGAATTTTATTTAACCAACTAATTCTGAAACTCAGAGGTCGTAGTTCGTTGCTTGATCATAAAGATTCAGAGGCCCCGTCTTTGACTTGTTTTGACAGAATTTTATTTAACCAACTAATTCTGAAACTCAGAGGTCGTAGTTCGTTGCTTGATCATAAAGATTCAGAGGCCAGTCTTTGACTTTTTTCATTATTATTTATTCTTGCTATCACGGTCTAGTCGTTCAAAGTTCATTGAGTGACCAAAGTCTTTTTCTAAAACCAAAACCATTTTGCTTCCGTTTCGGCCATTCTATGCTTAGGTTCTAAACGGATATGGTATTTTCAATTGCAGGGGAGGGGCTATTTTACCTAGTTAATCAAAAGGGCCATTCAGTAGCCTTAGATTTCGTATATTTTAATGCCAATTACAATTTACCTATTTTATTAACCCAAACCCATTCAGTTTGACTGTTAGCTCTAGATGTACCGCGAGTAATAGCATTATGTATGAAGAAAAAGAACCTAAAAATGGCTGTAATCTGTGCCATTGTAGCGGATTCCCCATTTGTAATAATTCTACATGAGGTACCAAAAGATTAATTGAAATGATCATCAATAGGGTGAAGTTCGGAAAGCTTCTAATCTTCGTGATTACAAAGTCCAAGTACCACTGATAGTCACTAATGTCACATTAATGAAACAAAAGAAAAAGACACCAGGTATCTTATTCACGACCTTTAGCCATCACATAGCTCTCTTCTCAATTGCTCTACTCGCACATCCCTACGTTGTCGAGTCAACTCAACTCTCTGAACTCAGAACCTGTTCACACAGAGATTTAGTCTGTCCTATGTTACGTCTATTCATCATCTACAATCTCAATTGGTACTTCAGCTTTGTATATCTTACTAACACAATCTACGCATAGTAATAAAAATTAGAAAACCAAAATTATTTCAATTTTCGTAACGAAGGCTTGTCGATTCGAACGTCATCAACATTAACATGGTGACCTCACCTCTCGTGTGACTATGCGAGTTTACTTTATCTTAACCTCATAACTCTACAGGAATCCTCTGTAAGGTTCCTTACACAAACGTGTTTATTTTAAACCAACTTACAGGACCACAGTTGCTACAAAGACCTCCAGTTGCCACACTGGCCTACAGTTGCCATAAAGGCCTCCAGTAGGCACACTGGCGTTTAGTTGCCACACAGGCCAACAGTTGCCATAAAGGCCAACAACTGCCACACAGGCCAACGCACAACGCTCGGCTACTCCTGACCAAACTAGATCATTGGGTTCGTGACAATAGGGAAATTTTAGAACTTTGATCTTTAACTAAATCATTACCCTGGGCCATGTACCACCAGTCGCTCAAATCAAACTTTAAAACTTCTTCTGCAGCGAAAACTGCCAAGCTTACAGAAACCCTCGAGTAAAACCTCTAACGCCACGGCTCTGTAGCCGAACAGCAATTATATTGCTCTCACACAACGGTCTCTCAAGACCCCGACCTCCGCCAGAATCCACTGGTCCGGTTAAACATAATACGGCTGATAGACTCAATTACTCGACATTTTGAGCTTGCTCATCATCATTAAAATCCTTTTAACATCAACATCGACTGGTACATGACCCGCTGGCATCTTCCTTAACCTACCGTGTCCATACTTTTAGGTTTAAGCGTATCTATTTAAAGCTTTCGGTGTATAACGATCACTATCCTGTCATAATCACCTATCGCAGACTTAATACCGGGCCTCTTCAGTTTTTGTACTAAAGTTTCCCACACAACACTATTCATTAGAAAAAGGTCCGACGATCAACAAGTTAAACTAAACAAAGTAAAGGCAATGCATACTCAACTCATAAACCCACTTTAAAAAAACCCATCGCCACATGGTACGCATGAGGTGCGGTCCAGAATTGGTCTTATGAGTAGACATGTTAATCAGATTTGGTTTCACTACCACAGTCATCAACTATGACGTCTAATTCTCAAAGAACTTGGCGATCGGGTATCTTGCCAACATGATTCGCGTTTTCTACTTAAAGATTTTGGAACATACTGATGGCTTATAAAAGGGAAACAACTAACCCTGATACTATTAAGGAGCTTCACGAATTAACTCTGATCAATATCATAAATATCAGATTATCAACAGTAACCCTTTACTGTCGGTCACTAACTCAGTTTTCATGTAAGAAAAACAATCGCGTGATCTACTGTTACCATAATATTACTTTGAAAGTAAGCAAGTGAATTCAGATCTGAAGACGGTGGTTGTACATCGTTACGCAACAAGATCCGTCCTGAATACACGCAAATGACCAGTACCGTTACTAACTCGATACAATTACGATAGCCCAACGACATTACTAACTCGCTTTGCCACTGAAAACGACTAGTTATTCAGTCATTTTGGATATCTCATCTCCTTCTTATGGGATATCTCATCCTAAAGTTCGTACTGAACCAAATGTTGAAACTAGGAAAGTACTAACAACCCAATAGGTAACTTATTAGCTACTTGCTTTTTACCAGGTGTGTCTTAATTACCTAGTGATAGTGCTAGGTATAACCACTACCAACCAATTCAGTGTTCCAACATGAACACTTAAAACTCGAAATAGCATCTCATCACTAGAGAATATTTGACTTCACTATCAAAATAAAATGGAAGCGACTCACCGAGTATTCCATTCCAAACTTGCGCACGTTCGTACCGTTCGGCTAAGACCAGCGAACTGCTTGCATGCTGTTCTTCTTAACCTCTCAGATGTTGACACGTCAACCTTCGCGCTCAGCATCTGAATCGCTAGCCTTCAGCAGAGGCTTCAGGCTGCGACACAATATGGTATCTGAAACATGAAAAATATTACGAGAGTATAATGTTCACACGGTTATCTTAACCATACACAGCTTTGATGGAAATTAACCTGTGCACCGGTGTAGTAACCTAAACCAATCAATCTGCCTATCTGACCTCCACAACTCAGTAACTGGGTAACACAGTACCCTTTGGCAAGACTGGTGTCAGATCTCAAGCTTCGGACTACCCGTAAAGACTGTCAAAGATCTTCAAATGACAGCCGGGACCAACGGCTTAACGTGCTTTCCGAGGCACGAAGGAAACTCGGTATGTTGAAATGGTCACACATCCATGGACCGACATCGTCAAGCGTTGCTTAACTTAAGTTATTATTTAGCCACGAGCTCCTCTATTAAGGGATATGAAAATAATGGGCATAACCGAAAGTTTTATTTGTGTGCGTCAGAATGGCTGGTTGTCTGTAACGGTTCGCGTCAGGCTGGTGACCAAAAATTGCTACCTATTTGCTACTTTTTACTACCTATAGTCAATTAATTGCTACCTTACTTGTAAACAAAATAAAGGGACTTCAAAATGACCAGCCATTCTGACATCAGGATAGCCGGTCAACTCTCCGTTTGTGTAAACTACTCAAATTCGTGTTATTATTTTGACTTGAGCAATTTCTACCTGATTGCTACCCTCACGTCTTTCAATGTCCACCTTGTAGCTTTAACAAGTAAAAAGTTATGATCATTTATTTTTTTGAAGGGAAGGACCATTATAAACGTAGTGTTTTATACTCTTTGGCCATTATATCTAAAGCTCACTGCAAACCAGGTTCGGTGTGGGAGTGTTAAATGACCAACATACTAAAATAACAAAAAGTTGTTGAAAAATATTTCTCAATGTCATCATCATCTGCCTAGCCTTTTTCCAATTGTTGTTAGGGTCGGCTTCCAGTCTTACCGGATTCAACTGAGTACCAGTGTTTTACATGGAGCGACTGCCTATCTGACCTCCACAAGCCAGTAACTGGGTAACACTATACCCCTTGGCAAGACTGGTGTCAGATCTCAAGCTTCTGACTGTAAAAGACGAAAGACTGTAGTAACGACTGTCAAAGATCTTCAAATGACAGCCGGGACCAACGGCTTAACGTGCTTTCCGAGGCACGGAGGAAACTCGGTATGATGAAATGGTCACCCATCCACGGACCGACCTCGTCAAGCGTTTCGATTTTAATATTTCTCAGTATATATTGTACGCAAAAAAAAAAATCATTGATTATTACTGATACCTTTATGTAAATATGTATTATTTATTTATTTGTTTGGTAACATGCTGATTAAACATCTACAGTAACAAATATTTTTTTGTAATATTATCGTAAAAGCAAAATTATTAAGCATTACTTACTTTATCAAAACTGTTCCATATATACTAAATAATAAAACTGAGGTGTTTGTTTGTTTTATTGTTTGAAAACGTTTATCCTTTTATTTTTTAATTACCAGTAAGACTTGGTAAATCATAGGTTTTACCGTTTAATTCTAGGTTTTACCGTAGTTCGGGCTTTTACATTAAGGTTCCCATAGTCGATGGCACGAACTATTTTGTGCGCGTGGTTAAAATGCATGCTATCTCATCCGACAACACGTGCGAAAGAGATACATGCTGTGATGAGCACTAAGAAGCTAGTTCGCGTACGAAATAGCACTTTGGCAAATTTGCATCGAAATATATGATGATTTAGGACGAAAACGAGCACACGAAATTTTATAAACAGACCCTTGGGAGTTTAGATATCATGAAAAAACGACTTAATGTATATTGCCAAAATAAAATTATTTGCATTGTTGAATTACTAATCTATCCCTGTATGGAGGCCGTTTTTTTGCCGGCAATTTTCCTTCTTCATAAGGTATTTGTTTCCGCCCAAAGATGCGTTAAAATTAGTGTTGAAATAAGGAACTTTCGACGCTCATAAATTTGAATTTTTTTTTTTTTTGTTTCCATACAGTGCTAGTTAATGATGAGACAAATTGGTGTCAATTTTTATTTTGAACGTACGTCGTCAAATTGTGGAGTAATCGCCAGACTACGTTTGTATGGAAGAAAAATCGACTAGTACACTAGTTACTATCTAGCTAGTTGTTATGTATGTGTGCGTGTGCCTACGCACCACTAAGTATAAACGACAATAAACGTGAGTGCGTTACTAGCAAGCGGTTGTTTCACTCGTCTCTGTCCTCGTATTCATCACTAGTCTACCTTAACATATACATTTATATGTTCAATTACCATGGATAGGTGTATTCCAATAAAAATAAATATTGTAGTAATCGTTTTAAATTGCTTTGTTTCAATAATTGTAATCCATTCCCTGTAAAAAAATCAAATGATCATAACTTTTTACTTGTTAAAGCTACAAGGTGGACATTGAAAGACGTGAGGGTAGCAATCAGGTAGTAATTGCTCAAGTCAAAATAATAACACGAATTTGAGTAGTTTACACAAACGGAGAGTTGACCAGCTGTCCTGATGTCAGAATGGCTGGTCATTTTGAAGTCCCTTTATTTTGTTTATAAGTAAGGTAGCAATTAATTGACTATAGGTAGTAAAAAGTAGCAAATAGGTAGCAATTTTTGGTCACCACCCTGACGCGAACCGTTACAGACAACCAGCCATTCTGACGCACACTTTTATTTGTATGTGTATCATATTTAGTGGCATCTAATGAAGTATTTTGATATCCAAAGTCAAAGTTTCGCGCAAAACATGTTTGTTTTGTGTTCTTGATGCTTGACCCGAGGGGTTCAGCTTGGTAAAACTATGATTTTATGCCACTGGAGCATTAGGAAAAATACTTGAAAGTAAACTTTATGACTTGGTACCATATTCAAAAAAAAGATTTAGCTTGATTTGAAGTCTATTCAATACACACACAATTCCAATACACAATATAATATCTAGTTTAGCTACTTAATATTGTGCTACGAGTGCAAAAGAATGAGCATTAGTGTCTACCAATTGCTTGGCGCGTCTTAGCAAGCATGAAAATCCCTTCATCCTAGCAATAGACTGAACTACCTCGCACGGTGGATAGACAGGTAACTTGTTCACTCAATTGTTATTTTATGCTGGTCAAGATCATAATTAGGTAAATAAATTTTACTTAGCTAGTTATGCAACCTGAACCGCATCGAGTAATCACTGTGAGAGCATGAAATGCACGATTGCAGTTTAGGGTGGCCCTTCCAGAAAGTTCCATGCATTTCTGTTAATTTAGCACTTTAAGTAGCCGTAAGTCGAAACATGTAACCGATAGGATTAGAACATTACATGAGAGCATCCGCTTCTGCTCACACGTATTCATATTCTTTTATTTAATCGTCATAACGCTCCCAAAAACTTGACTGGCGCAGCCGGTACGATCGCCGAATATAAGCTGCGCCGTCCTTCGCGTTTTTTCGGAATAAAACTTTTTCGTGTAACGCGTTCGGGTGGCCTTGAAGGCAGCTGTGGTGATTCTACGAACCAAACAAATTTGTCAAGGCGGAGCTGAAAATGAGAAAGGCGAGCTGGTGAGTCCAAATTTTCACCTTCCTTTCCCATTTCCCTTTTGTTATCTTGCGATTAGAAGTCTCGCGTTATAACGTTATCTGGTTTTGCATAAAATCTGTAAGGCTAGTTTTTTTTAATATATAAAAGTTATTTAAAGTGATATTACAATTGAAATATTTTTAATGAATAACAAACATATATTATTCAGATAAATTGTTTAAAGTTCTATTTGATTTATGATTAAAATTTTATACTTAAGAATTACTTTTTGTTAAGAACTTAATACTTTTGCCTTACTTTATATTATTTTTGTGTGTTAATATAATTAATAGTGTTAAAAATGGAAGATAATGTAAAAATTATTATGATTCCAAATGAAATGATTAAAATTATTCCGCTTTTTGACGGCGATAAGCGCCATTTAAATCTTTTTATACGCAAAAGTGAATATATTATAAATAAATACAGGGGAAGTGACGAGCAAAACTTGTATGTAATGCATGCCATAACGAGTAGATTAGCGGGGAATGCAGCCGCGCTTATCAGTGAGCGCGAGGATATTGTTACATGGGAAGAGTTTAAGGAGTTATTAATACAACATTTCGGAGACCCACGAAGTGAAGAATGTTTAGCTATTGAATTGGAAACTTTGCGTATAAGAAATGGTGAATCATTTTTGGATTTTTGCAATCGTATTCAATCAGTGCGTAGTATTTTAATATCAAAAGTTAATAGATTATCGAGTAGTATGCGTGAAAGTAAAATAACTATTTATAATAATACGTCATTGAATGTGTTCCTTTATAATCTACCGGAAAATATGGTGCGTATTGTGAGATTAAAAGCGCCCTCCACTTTGGAACAGGCTTTATCTTTCGTGTTAGAAGAGGTCAATTTCCATGACCAATATAATGCCCGAAATAAAACACTGCTGACGTCCTTCAGTAAACATGCTATTCCAAATAATACACAAACGTTTAAATTCGGAACAAATAATTATAATAAGCCTCTTAATAATGATACACCTATTTTCACACAACCCAAATTATATTTAGGTAACTCCCAAGGTCAACAATTTGGGACGCATACACCACAGTTTGGATTTCAAGGTCAAACATTTGGTTATCGCCCGCAACAATTTGGGATGCGTCCGCAACAGTTTGGGATGCGTCCGCAACAATTTGGGATGCGTTCGCAACAATTTGGGATGCGCCCCCAACATTTTGGGATGAACCCCCAACAATTTGGCAATCAACAACAATTAAATAATAAATCCTTACAGCCATTTGGCAACCAGAACCAATCGTTCAATAGACCTTCACAGTCGTTCGGTATTCAGCAACCTAAACTTCAATCTAGTGACGTCACAATGCGTACGGCGCCTCCGGCCCAGGGATTTAAATTAAATGAGCTTGACCTTGATCATTACGATGATAGTCAGTTTCCCTGCGATTACCAATGTAACGATGAATATTATCACGATTATTACCCTTTTTCCGATAATCAAGATGAACATTATTTGGAAGAAGTTAACAAAAAAGTTTCAACGGAAAATAATGAGGATTTTCAATCAGTAGCCTTGGAAAACATAGTGAAATGATACAATTAAATTGCGATACATGCCTTAAATTGCCATACATATATATACCCGAAATAGATGCCAAATTTATGATAGATACGGGCAGTACTAAATCATTTATAAACCCTGAAAAGGCCTATAACTATTTTTACGATTATATTTATTATGATCCATTTGAAGTTAGAAGTACTCACGGCACAACCCAACACGAAGAAGTACTTTCAATGCCAGCATTTCCGATTTTTAATGTTAATGAAACTCACAAATTTCATATTTATGAAGTCGACCCTAGCTTCGATGGTTTGCTAGGTAATGATATTTTACATAGTGTAGAGGCCCTAATAGATTTGAAAAACGAGGTCTTGAAAACTAAAACCACGGTGATACCAATTAAGCGCGATAAGAATAAACATATAATAGACTTGGCACCTCGATCAGAACAAAGAGTTAAAATACCTGCAAATTATCATTCTGGTAATGCTTTAGTGGATTTCAGAGAATTTGCGGAAGGGGTGCGTATGCCCAGCGCTTTAGTTAAATGCAAGGACGGTTACTTTACTACCATAATTCAGAATACCCTTGATAAACCATTTAAATTAGCCGTTACTAAACCATTCGATGTAGAACCGTATGAAAGTAATATAAATGATTGTGATGTTAATAATTTTAACGAAATTGAAAATATTGAAATAGAAAAATTATTAACAGATAACTTACAAAAGCTTCGTCTGAATCACATGTCAGCTGAAGAAAGTAAAGCCATTAGTGCATTATGTTTAGAATATAAAGATATATTCTACTGTGATGGCATTCCATTAAGTTTCACGAACCAAGTCAAACATTGTATTAGGACAAAAAACGAAGATCCTATTTACGTCAAACCATACAGACAACCCCCTAGTCAGTCGCAAGAAATAAGAAATCAAATCGAGAAGTTACTTAAAGAAAATGTTATTCAGGAATCTCATTCACCTTGGTCAGCCCCAGTTCATTTAGTCCCAAAAAAGAAAGATGCATCAGGAGAAATAAAATATAGAATGGTAATTGACTACAGACGGTTAAATGAAATAACTGTTGACGATAGATACCCACTTCCCAATATCACTGATCTGTTTGATAAATTAGGTAAAAGCACATACTTTACGACATTAGATTTAGCTAGCGGTTACCATCAGATCGAGATTAACGAAAATGATAGAGAGAAAACAGCATTCAGCACTGAAAACGGACACTTTGAATTCTTAAGAATGCCGTTTGGTCTTAAAACCGCTCCAGCGACCTTCCAGCGAGCAATGGACAATGTTCTACGAGGGTTGCATGGAATCCATTGCCTGGTTTATTTGGATGACATTATAATCTTCTCAAATTCACTTGCAGAACATATCCAGAAGTTAAGGGCAGTTTTTGATCGTTTGAAGTCAAATAACCTTAAAATTCAACTTGATAAGTCCGAATTTCTCCGAAAAGAAGTCCTATACTTAGGTCATGTTATAACTGATGAGGGCCTTAAACCTAACGATGATAAGATTAAAGCAGTTCTTAGCTACCCACTGCCAAAAACCGTGACAGAAATTAAAAGTTTTTTAGGCTTGATAGGCTATTATAGGCGGTTTATTAAGGATTTTGCGAAAGTAACACAACCATTAACTAATTGCTTAAAGAAAAGGAATAAAATTATTATAAATCAAGCGTACATAGATTCTTTCCAAAAATGTAAAGAACTTCTTACTAACGCACCTTTACTCCAATATCCCGATGCCGATAAGCCTTACATCCTAACTACCGACGCATCGTCAAATGCCTTAGGGGCAGTACTATCGCAAGGCGTCGTAGGGTCTGACAAACCAATAGCTTACGCCAGTAGAACCTTAAGTGATACAGAGACCAGATACAGTACTATAGAACGTGAACTTTTAGCGATCATTTGGGCCGTAAAACACTTTCGGCCCTACCTTTACGGTAATAAATTCATCATTTATACAGACCATAGGCCTTTAGCCTGGCTCTATTCCCTTAAAGAGCCGAATAGCAAGCTCACTCGTTGGCGACTTCGTCTTCAAGAATATGATTTTGAAATTAAATATAAAGATGGAAAGCAGAATACAAACGCTGATGCCTTGTCTCGTATTAAATTAAATGCATTAGGTTCCGATAAGGACGGATTATCTATGAAAGTTAATGTAGATAAAAAAGAAAAAACTACTCGCAAAATAGAAAAAGTTATTGATTACGATAGTGATGACTCTAGAACAATTTCCATCTCGGATTTGTCTGCTACTCTAACAGCCAGTTCTGAATGTGATACAAATGAACCAATTCCACTTGACCCTGTTATAGATAAAACATCTACAGTACATTCAGCTGAAGACATGGAATCAATTGGTATTCCAATATTACAAGAAGCAATAGACACTAAACCCAACCAGATACTAGTTTTTACATGGCACAAAAACGATATCCAAGTTACAGATCTTTCCCGTGAAAAACAAAAAATTCTTGAAGTATTTTTACCAATAAAGAATGAGGAATTAATTAAACAGTTTTTAAAAGAATATGTTAAATATAAAATTAAATACTTTATATATTTTGAAAGCGCAGAGCATAGGAAACAGTTTAACAAAGTTATTATACAGTTATTTAAAAGGGGAATGGTAGAATTCATGGAATGTTCAGAGCGTGTAGTTTTTGTTGAAGATGAAAACGAACAAAAAGAAATAATCTTACAACACCATGAAGGAAAAACTTGTCATAGAGGTATAAAAGAGACCATGTCCAGGATAAGACGAAATTATTTTTGGAATAACATGCAAGAGACGATATCAGCCGTAATTAATAATTGTGAAGCATGCCGTAAAACCAAGTATGACAGAAAACCCATAAAGCCTTTTCTACAATTAACACAAACACAAAATGCACCATTTCAGGAAATTTTCATAGATATTTTTGCTATAGAATCTGTATATTATCTCACATTAGTCGACGCATTCAGTAAATTGGGACAAGCAATAGAAATATCAAATAGATCTACACCCGAAGTAATACGTGCACTTATTAAATATTTTTCAATTTACGGAACCCCCAAAAAAATTAGTTGCGATCCGGGTAGTGAATTTAATAATGAATTATTGAAGGAATTAATGATAATGTACAATATACAATTACACATCAGTACACCTAATAATCCTAATTCAACAGGCATAGTAGAGCGTTTCCATTCGACTATCATAGAAATATACCGTTTAGCTAAATATGATCGAAAATGCACTGATGCAGCCTCCGTTATGACCTACTCAGTAATGGCTTACAATCATACCATACATACAACGACAGGTTTGACACCATTTGAAGTTGTTTTCGGTCACACTGATTCAAATTCTATATTAAATGCAAATTTCGAGAAAAACTATACACAGCAATTATTAAAAGATCATGCCAAGCGTACTAAACGGCTCTATAGTTACATATCTGATCAGATGATAGAAACAAAGCAAAAAATTAGAAATAGCAAGGGTGGTGAGATAAGCAAAAAGTTTGAAATAGGCGACACAATTTATGCAAAAGAGGTTAATACCAGATTAAGTAAAGACAAGCCACGTTATAGGAAGGCAAATGTCAGCGGTGATGTAGAACATAATGTAATCCCTGTTACAATTGGAACTAGAAACACAAAAGTCCCAATTAAAAATGTTAAACGTCCTCCGCAGGTGGTGCCTCACGCTATTGGCAGTAGCGCAAATAACGTGGGCCCTTCAACTTCAAAAGGTTGAGAAAAACCCCGGTATCCTTCCCGTGAAACAAGGGCAGGCGTTTAAACAAGTAGATAAGTGGTTAATTATAAAACTTTTAAATTTAGATAACTTAGGTAATGATCTAGAAATAAGTTTAATTAAATACAATGAATTCAGTAAATTAGTAGATGTTAACAAACCTTACAGCCATGAGTTTTTAGGCATCCGTACTCAAACGGATTATCTGAAGGATAGGACTATTGAAAAATTTCAGCAACTTGTACCATCTAAAAGATTTAAACGAGGATTAATTGATCCACTTGGATCGATGATAAAAATTGTTACAGGTAATTTAGATCATAGTGACGCAATTCGATATGATTCGCTCATCTCTCAGTTAAAAAACAATCAATTAATATTAGATAATAAAGTAACTTTGGTCTCCAAAATGTTAAATTCTTTTGTTAACAGTACAGAAATCTTACATAACAATACTTTAATTTTAGATGAACGTTTAAAAAGGATCGAGAGATTAGTTAAAAATATGATTACAAAAGAAGAAAATTCTATTTACTCTACTTACATTTTAGGAATGTTTAATATGTTCTTAACTAATTTTAGAACAATTAATATAATTTTAAGTGAGATTGAAACGGCTTTAGCCTTTAGTAAGGTGTCTGTACTGCATCGAGCGATTGTTAATTCCACTGAATTACTGCAAATGTTACAATCTATAGCCAAGACTGAAAATCTGTTATATCCTGTGAATGAAAATAATTTAGTTAAATTTGAAGATTGTTTTACTGTTAAAGCTTTTATTAAACAGAACCAGATCACGTTCATAATAGAGATCCCACTTATTGAAAACAGTACTTATAGTTATTTTAAACTCTACTCTTTACCTATTTTTAACACAGATTTAAACGAAACTGTAATAGTAGTTCCTAAATATCCCTACCTTTTGGTGAAAGACTCAGATTACTTACCAGTCGTGAGAGCCTGTGAACAGATTGCGATATATGACAAATTCTTATGTACCGACGATGATGTGTTGACCCATCTAGAGCCATTATGCGAAGAACAATTGATGAAGTTCCACTCTAATACGAGTGCATGCGAGCAGCATACAATCGACATTGAAGATTTGAAAGTTCAACGAATTGGCCGCGGAAGTTGGATTCTATATACAAAGAATAACATTATAGCAAGTAGAAAATGCTATGATGACACCATGAGCCACGAGTCTCTACGAGGAACATACATAGTTACCCTGGACGATGCTTGTAAGGTTAACGTTGGGCACATACATCTACAAAACTACAAATTTTCTGTTACACACTTGAATTATCCAATAACTCCAATCATTAACCTACCAGAGATGAAGCCTGAAAAACGTACTAATAGTGTCAGTGCAGTGAATATGAAAGGTATAAATCTAGATGAGCTGAAAGAATTAGCTCAAGTAGTGAAAATGAGCAAAGTGAAATACAGTGAAAATGATAGTGCGGTTGACACGAAAAATATTAGTTTAGGTACGGTAATTCTATATGTAATTCTGCCCTTAGGATTAATGATCTTTCTTGTTTTTAGATATAAAATGATATTGTTAAATTGTCTGCGAAATCATCAGAATCCTAACAACTCTGATAATTTCGTTCTTGAGGAGGGAGGAGTTATGCAACCTGAACCGCATCGAGTAATCACTGTGAGAGCATGAAATGCACGATTGCAGTTTAGGGTGGCCCTTCCAGAAAGTTCCATGCATTTCTGTTAATTTAGCACTTTAAGTAGCCGTAAGTCGAAACATGTAACCGATAGGATTAGAACATTACATGAGAGCATCCGCTTCTGCTCACACGTATTCATATTCTTTTATTTAATCGTCATAACGCTCCCAAAAACTTGACTAGCTTGTGGGTATTGGTGTTTTGTTTTTAAAAAACATCCTTTTCTGCAACTTGATCTGGCAACGAAGTAAATTCAGCTCATCCGAATGTCCTGGTCGAGTGGTCGGTAGGCTAGGCAAGGCGACTGTGTTGATGGGTCCAGTTGAGGCTCGGGTTGATCCCTTTCTTCTGATGTAAGAGCGGGCGTGCTCAGGATTCTCAAATGATAACGATCAGACATCTTGTTTACACTTTTTATTACTCACACCAAGTAAGTTGTAATGTATGAGGGTTTCAGTAAAACAAGTGTGTTCCATTGCAGAGCTATAATTACACTGAGTACATGTACAACTTACATCTACCTTTATACTTACAAACTAATCAATATTAATCTACCTACATTACACTCCTCCCTACTAAATTAATACTACAATTATCAACTAACAACTTAATTACTAACTTAACTATAATAACAATACTTATTCTAAACCTTATAATTATGAACCTTAAACCTACATTGTCTAACGGTACGTTGTGGAGTCTGTGGCACTTGAGGCAAGGCAACCTGACTCTCAGCCGACGTCTGAACCACTACTGGTGTTCCAGTAATCGGCTGAGCCGGTGACGCCACTCCGCGCGGCGACACGACGCGATCCGGCGACCCCTCCGACTGAGCCAGCTCACCACGACCACTGCCGTCATCCTCCTTTTCGGTTATCTGAGAATCCGTATCTGATCGCTCCGTAATACTAGGACCACTAGCTACTAAGGATAGTCTGTTCCCTGTTCTCCTACGTAATTGATCAATATGCCTATGGACTATTTCCCCATTTTGACCCTGGACTCGGTAGTTGCTAGGACCCCGACTATCTACTACTCGACCGGGAATCCATCTCTCCCCTTTTAAGTATTGTCGGTACCATACCTCTTCCCCTTCACCCCCAATGCACCTATTCATGTATCTGTCTCACTCACACGTTCACTTTGCCATCCCCACTTTCCCCCACACAGACATACACAATCTCGTGCGCACCATGTTGTATTGCGCGAGCCACTGGCCTGAGCAGACGTGTTGAAGTGTGGTCATTAAGTGCGTGAACGAGCCTGTGAATTGCCCCATTTACCGGTCACTACAAATGGCGACGAGGGTAAAGTAACATTGTGTAATTGTGTAAATAAAAAGAAGAAGGATTGGGGTAAGTAGATAATGCATGACATGACACATGGTTATTTGTTATCGTTTAGGCACCCACATTCCGTTATGTAAATAAGATGTTTAAGCAGGTCTCACGTGATAAAAATGAAAAAAGTATATGGTAAATACCTATTTATTGTGTTAACATCATATGACTGCTTAAATACATAACTATGTAGCGGAAAATAAATTCTGCCTAAGTATTGAGTAAATAACCGTTCCAGATTTTAAAAATAAAGAAAATGTAGTATTACGAAGGTAAATAAATTCGTGTTATTCTAATCAAAGAGCCGAGGGCCATGACTAAGTAGTGTCTAAGTATTAAAAAACTGTGCCGTTAAACAAACACCAAACAGCTGTTCTGAAACGATTTCAAAATTGTATTTGTGGGTAGCTGCGTAACAAAATTTACTTTACTATTTCAAATCATAACATCTGATCAGAATAATAAAATCGATACATTGTTTTTTTGAAACCAAATTACTGCGTCTGCAACGCGAATATCTTTGAAATGTTTTCCACAGACAATCGATAGTCTACTCAACTAGTCGAAATATTTTATGGTTACCGGTCATAACTCAAATAGGGGTTTCAAATGATCGGGAAATATGTTTTGATTACATATGTTTTATAGCAGCATATTGTGATTTCGTTTCAATTCGGACACATAAAAGCTATTTGAAATTGTGGTACATCGATGCTATGGAGTTTCGGCAATTCGGCAGTTCGATTGGATTACTTTGGGGAATTAGCCATCGGGACTTTCGAAATCAAGCAGTAAACCTAAAGATTATAGGCACTCTAGTGCAGTTTGCAGTTACAACCACGCCTATGGTGTCCATACTGGCTTATCTATGTAATCTTAATGGAAGGCCTTAAAAACTTTGGTATATATGAACTGTTTATGTTGTGTGTGTACATTGCAGGTAAATATAGGCCGAAATGCCCACGTATTTATTAACAACAATTAACAGTAACAGTAACTTTCAATATCACCAAAGGTGGTTTGGGCAACAATGTAGTGTACATCCTAATGGCCAATACTGAGACTACCCCATATTGAGTCTACCGATTAAAATGTTAATGATAATAAACAATAACTTTTAATATCATCAAAAGTGGTTTGGGTAAAAAAAAAAAAAAAAAAAAAAAAAAAACAAAAAAAAAAAAAAAAAAAAATTGTGTATTGTAGGTCTCAAGATTTAATTGAATAACGCCACGCTGATTCAAAAGAGCTCATAATGGGCACGTGTAAATATTTGCAAACATCCTAAGGCTATGCATACAATATTCATTTTGGTTACATAAGCCATGCATATGAGTCCAAATTCCTGCTGTAGACAGCGGTGACTCATGCTATGACAGTGCTATATAAAATACGGGGTTTTAGTTACGTGGTTTAGGGAAATTAAACCTAAAAAGAAAATGAATGAATGATTTATAACAATATAAACAAATTTGTATTTCTATTCAATTTGTAATTACAATATTAGTTAGTTAACAAATTTGTATTAACTTTGAAATAATCTTTTCAAGACCTTGTTGTTTGTTCATTGCCTACGCAGCATATACAGTACGCTTTGAAACAATATATTAAACTTGTTACATTCTGAGCAAGAAAAAAAAAAACTAAATCGCTCGCGCGCAGTTCGAAAATTATCCCTAGTAAACATTTAATTATTATTTACTAAGATGGGTGGCTTATGTGCTGTTCTGGACTGTTGTCTGTCTCTGTGCCGAGTTTCGTCCGGATCCGTTCAGCGGTTCTGTCGTGGTTGGCGGGTGGCCATGCATCCGTCCGTCCGTACTTTTACGATTATAATTAAAGTGACAATCAGTCTTTGACCAAAAAATCAACTGACAGTTGCCTACCATTCTTCAAAAGGGGTTGAGCTGCTGACCCTATCAGGTATGTATTAGATTTTTCTTACTATATATATACACCAGTCATCTCATGGTGGATTTAAGACGTTCCAAAAAAAAAAAAAAAAAAAACTGTCAATACAGGCGCGCAACTACTATGACCATTTTGTTCATTGCAGTAAGTAGATCATTAGTTCAAAAATATATATTGTGATAAAGCAGAAATTAGAATTAACTTTAGTCGCGCATTGTTTACTAATAGAAGGCAACGCAGAATAAAATTAGATGAAATAAATACGAACAATTAAGTGTACTATTTATGAGTTTATTCTGAATTCAAAGAAAATGCTAAATAACTACGAGTAAATGTCGAGTAAATATTCAATAAGCAAATATAATTCGATTTTTATCACGGCGAGATTGCTAAACGAATTGTCACTGACTTTCACACTATAATATATTAGTCTATGACTGTCTTATCAAATCGATGGCAAGTTGTTGCTAAAAAATATATATTTAAGCAAGATTAGACCAAATTGGGTTAGAATACCCGTAGAAGAATTAGTATATAGTGGGTCAGGCTTCAATCTTGTTGATTGTACATATAATTATATTGAGTCATTACAAAATTAATTATTTTAAACTGAAAATTTAAATGGAAGTGTTGTGACACTGAGATTCGCGCCACTATAAAATAATACAACACAGAATTTACATTTGCAGTTTTCGGAGTATTTAAATCAGGACACCTGAATCTATTTGAGAAGACACGATGAGCAATAGCTATCTTTGTACTTTGATTTACACCTGTGTGTGTATGTCTTACAAATACAAAGTTTGAATATGAGTTCTTCATTAACGTCAAACGGACGAAAAGGTTAGTTTATGGACAAACGCAAACGATCAGCATTCATCATTAAAATGAGATGGTTTGCCTGAACATTAAGCGTATTTCAAGCGAAACAAAAGAACGTATGGCATATGTTTGGCTAATCATAAGCGGGTGATGCCATAAGGTATGGCTAGATCCTAGTCGAGTTATGTCAATTTGGGTTAGATTCAAGGCGGGTCATGTTGTGTAATAGTGTCTATTTCATGTAGAATGAGTCTAATGAAAATCTAAACTCAATATACGTAGATAACGATTTGATTTAAAGTGGTGTACAGTTTGGAGAGCACGCTGGATCAGAATAGCCATATGACCACTGCTGTTGTAAAAAGATACCGCCAGGACCAGACAACTATCGAAATGTCAGTTTTAACAAAGTGCCTCATCGATCGATAGCCTTGAAGTTATTTAGCTGTGAAGATATGCAATGTTAACGTTAACACCTTACCCCGAACTGTTTTGGTAAAACCATAAGGGTAAACACTTTCATAGGTGTGTGGTCCATTGGTGTTGAGGATTGTCAGATTTACAATGTCACGGAATAGTTCTCAGTTATAAGTAAACATCATTATGTTGAGGAAACCGTATGTCCAGTTGCCGGTGATTCGGGCACGTGTGACGTCCGCCGGGCAATGTTTAGCTCGTGTGGTGGATTGAGGCCTTGTCCCTGTCGCAGAGGGGAGGTACGCTTGCCAGCAAACGGAGCATTATAGGCTGATTATGCTTATAGGAATAGCTGGAGTGAAAAGACGCTGCCATTTAATTGGTTGGTTGTTCTACCTTTCAATTTTGGGCGCACGGTTGGCGTAGTGGTTGAGCGATTGACGGCTGTGCTGCGTGTCGCGGGTTCGATTCCCGCACGGAACGGATGTTTGTATGACCTGCAGATGGTTGTTCCGGTTCTGGGTGTTTGTGTGTGTGAGTTTATATGTTTGTGAGCGCGCCCACGATACAGGAAGAAATGCCGAGGTGGGGCAACGTATTGGTGGGTTGCTGCCATTAAATTGGCAGGTTTGGCTACCATTAAATTGGTGGGTTGCCGCCATTAAATTGGTGGGTTGCCGCCATTAAATTGGTGGGTTGCCGCCATTAAATTGGTGGGTTGCCGCCATTAAATTGGTGGGTTGCTGCCATTAAATTGGTGGGTTGCTACCATTAAATTGGCAGGTTTGGCTACCATTAAATTGGTGGGTTGCCGCCATTAAATTGGTGGGTTGCCGCCATTAAATTGGTGGGTTGCCGCCATTAAATTGGTGGGTTGCTGCCATTAAATTGGTGGGTTGCTACCATTAAATTGGTGGGTTTGCTTCCATTAAATTGGAGGGCTGTTGCTGCCATTAAATTGGTAGGTTTGCTTCCATTAAATTGGAGGGCTGTTGCTGCCATTAAATTGGTAGGTTTGCTTCCATTAAATTGGAGGGCTGTTGCTACCATTAAATTGGTGGGTTTGCTTCCATTAAATTGGAGGGCTGTTGCTGCCATTAAATTGGTAGGTTTGCTTCCATTAAATTGGAGGGCTGTTGCTGCCATTAAATTGGTAGGTTTGCTTCCATTAAATTGGAGGGCTGTTGCTGCCATTAAATTGGTAGATTTTGCTTCCATTAAATTGGAGGGCTGTGCTGCCATTAAATTGGTAGGTTTTGCTTCCATTAAATTGGAGGGCTGTTGCTGCCATTAAATTGGTAGATTTGCTACCATTAAATTGGTGAGATGTTGCTGCCATTAAATTAGTTGATATTGCTACCATTAAATTGGTGGGATTTGCTACCAATAAATTGGTGGGATTTGCTGCCATTAAATTGGAGAAATTGTGATTACCATTAAATTAGAGATTTGAGTACATACATGAACTCACACCTTTTTTTTTTCAATGTCAGTAACATTCTAGAAACACAAACAAGTATCACAAACTAATATCCACGTACTAACAACAACTATAGAATATTACAGTATACAGAGTTTTGGTGATAGCTTTATTTTCTCTCATTAAATTGAAGAAAAAATAGGAGGGTGAAGGGATGTTGAGATCGTGACTAAAATACAAGAATCTGTCACGTGAAGAACAAACAATATTATGATTACATAAAAATAACAAATATGAAAACTTGTTTGTTCATTCTTACAAAATGAATAAATATTGAATTGATATTCTTAATAAAGATTTTAATGAGGAAGGGATGTAGTGTATCTGTCTCACTCACACGTTCACTTTGCCATCCCCACTTTCCCCCACACAGACATACACAATCTCGTGCGCACCATGTTGTATTGCGCGAGCCACTGGCCTGAGCAGACGTGTTGAAGTGTGGTCATTAAGTGCGTGAACGAGCCTGTGAATTGCCCCATTTACCGGTCACTACACGCCCCCTGTACAGATTCAGCCTGTCGTTGTTGTGCTCGATGTACCTTGTTTTCCCTATCCGGTTTTATAGTATCCAGTCGAGTACGTGTTCGCCTGCCTAATAAAATCATTGAGGGGCTTTCGCCGGTTGTTGAATGTTCTACATTTCTATAATGCAATAGATATGTCCACAATGCCCTATCTATATTTTGTTTCTCTGTTATTGCCTTTTTAATAACTCGTTTTAGTAGTCTAACTGCATTTTCTGCTAATCCATTTGAAGCGGGGTGGTAAGGGGCTGTAAAAATGTGTTCTATACCGTTAAATTTTGTAAATTCCTGAAATTCTTTCGATGCGAACTGTGTACCATTGTCACTAACTATTTGCCTAGGCAACCCCCATCTACTAAATAACTCCGTTAATCTATCTATTAGACTATATGCTGAAATGTTTGAAACGTTGAAAACCTCCAACCATTTCGATGTGGCATCCACTACAACTAGATATGTTCTACCACCTATCGGTCCCATATAGTCTATATGTATACGGCTCCACGGTCGGATTGGCCAGGGCCACATACGCGGCGCCTGCCGAGGCGGCGCGTCCGCCTGGGCTGCACACACTTCGCACGCCCGACACATGGTTTCTACTGCTTCATCTACCCCGGGCCACCATACATAGCTACGTGCCAAAGCCTTGGATTTCACGATGCCCATATGTGGTTCATGCAACATTAATAGCACTTTACTTCTACACGCTTCCGGTACCACTAATCTAAGCCCCCACATAATACATCCTAATTCTTCATAAAGTTCATTTCTCCTATTAAAGTACGGTTTTAAATTGCTCAATTCACATTCGTTAGGCCAACCGTCTCTCAGGTAACTCAATATTTTTGACAGTCCTGCGTCTCGTATAGTTTGCTGTTTAATCTCATTATAATCTAATGACAATGACTGTTGCACAAAATGCAAATGAGTTTGTTCCGGCTGTGCGGCCGTAGTCGTTTGTTTACTCGGAGCTAGCGGTAACCTTGAAAATCCGTCGGCTCCGTTTTGATCGGTGCGCACGTACTCAATATTAAATGAGTAAGCTGACAAAATAATAGCCCATCTTTGCATTCGGCTCGCCACCATAGTCGGTATTCCTGTATTTGGGCCAAATATTGACACTAACGGCTTATGATCCGTACGTAGGGTGAAATTACGACCGTATAAATACTGATGAAATTTATTAACGCAAAATATAATTGCTAGCGCCTCACGATGTATTTGTGAGTAATTTCTTTCCGCTTCAGTAAGTGTGCGCGACGCGTAGGCTATCGGTCGCTCGCCCCGTTCGCCTGGTTGCGAGAGGACCCCCCCTATCCCGCGCGCGCTCGCGTCACATGTCAATAATAGTGGTTTCTTAGGATCATAATGAGCCAATACCTCCGCGCCCGCTAGAATTTTTTTAATTTGCACAAAGGATTTCTCGCACTCAATCGACCAATGCCATTGTTTACCTTTCTTCATTAACTCATATAGAGGTACTAACCTACTACTCATATTTCTAACAAATTTGCCATAGAAGTTTATTATTCCTAAAAATGACCTTAACTCCGTTATGTTTGTCGGGCGAGGAATATTAATTATGGCCTCCACCTTGGCCGGATTTGTTTTAATACCCTCATTGTTAATAACGTAACCCAAATATTGTACTTCTTTTACTAAGAACACACATTTGCTACTTTTCAACTTTAAGCCGGAACTATGTAATCTACTAAAAACCTGTTCTAGTGCTTCTAAATGTTCTTTTTTGTTTTTCCCTCCTATTATCACATCGTCAAGAAATATTTCAACGTTAGGAATACCCTTCAATAAATTGCACATGATTCGCTGGAAAATGCCTGGACTTGAAGATAGACCGTATACTAACCGATTATACCTATACAGACCCCTATGTGTATTTATCACTGTATATTTCTTTGACTCGTCGAGTTCTATTTGATTATAGGCTTGGCTTAAATCTATTTTCGAAAAATAATTTGCGCCGCTAAGTTTTACTATTAAATCCTCGATTCTAGGCAATGGATAGCGATCGATAAGTAAAACTGGGTTCACGGTAGCCTTATAATCGGCACAGATTCTCAGCGAACCGTCAGGTTTATTTACCGGTACGAGCGGCGAGGCCCAGTCGGAGCAGTCGACGGGCGCGACGATGCCGTCGCGCAGCATGGCGTCCAGCTCGGCGTCGAGCCGCCCGAGCAGCGCGTACGGCACGGGCCGCGCTCGGTGGAACACCGGCGTAGCGCCCTCGCGCACGCGCAGCGTTGCCTTGCCCCCGGTGTACAGTCCCAACCCGCCGCTGAATAATTCCTTATACCTGTTTAACAGTACATTAATCTCATTAGACATGTTGACTTCTTTAATATCTAAATTGTTACATCTGCTAAAAACTGGAATTTTTATTTTTAATTCTGTTAACCACTGTCGGCCCAATAATGAAGTGGTACCTCCCCCAATTACAAATAATTCCAGTTGTTTACTACCCTCCCCGTAAACTACAATCGGTTTAAACATTCCTAACGGTTTAATTTTTGAGCCATCATAAAAATTTAATACTAAGTTACTAGGTTCTAATTTATGAGCACTGAAACACTTTTTATACATTGCTTCACTGATGCATGATACTGCGGTACCAGTATCGACCTCCATAGAAATAGTAACGTTATCAATACATATGGACAACTTTACCGCTCTGTAATCGTTCAAGCACAGATGATGAAATTCCTCCTGTGTCTCTTCTGGTAGATGCTCCCACGCATCTCCGTAGTACGCTGCCGAACGCCTGGCACCTGCAGCCTTGCCCGCGTTTGCCGCTCTGTCCGGGCACACGCGTCGCAGGTGTCCCGGGTGTCTGCAGCTGCTGCACACGTAGTTTCGGAATCGACACTCCGAATACGAGTGCTCCGTCGATCCACACCCCGTACAACTCAACACCCGGCTGCCGCTGCTTGCACCGCCGCGGCCGCCAGCTTGCGGCCGCAAGCTAGCCGCGGAGCTGTGCCGCGCTCCCGCCGCGCCCCGAACTAAGCGCGCGCCCCGCGGCGCCCGCTGTCCCGCGCCGTTTCCATCTCTGCTGCTGCCGAGCGCGTGCATCGCCTGTCCCGGCCGTTCCCCGCCTTCTGTTACGCCACCTTCGCTACCCAGCGCCTTCGACTCCACCGCGGCCGCGTCCCGTTCCGCCGCTTTTAATGAACTCGCCAACTTTACCGCGTCCGTGTAGGATATTGTGTCGGCTTCCGCGAAAAGTCGTTGACGAATTACGTCACTCCTTATGCCGCAGATGAACTGATCCCGCAAATTTTCGTTCAACCCTTCTTTGAATTTACAGTACCGTGAGAGTTTTTTCAGCTCAGCTACGTACGCAGCTACGTTTTCCTCGCTGGCCTGCCTCCGTTGCCTAAACCGATAACGTTCTGCGAGTACCGACGGCGATGGTTCTAGATGTTGACGTAAGAGTTCGACCGCTCTGTCGTACTTTAACTCCGCCGGCTTTTTGGGACTTGCTAGATTATACAATAATTCATATGCCTCGTCCCCCATGACGGCTATTAGCGTAGGCAATTTCGTCTCGTCATCGATCTTATTTACTTAAAAGTACATGTCTAACCGGTCCACATACACTGACCACGTCCCGGACTTTATGTCGAATTCTTTTATTTTTCCTATCGACATCGTATTATCTGTTCGTACTCCCGGAATTATGCACAATACCGTACAAATCACACGCGAAATAGTTCTTATTTTAAATCCTCGTCGCCACTGTAATGTATGAGGGTTTCAGTAAAACAAGTGTGTTCCATTGCAGAGCTATAATTACACTGAGTACATGTACAACTTACATCTACCTTTATACTTACAAACTAATCAATATTAATCTACCTACATTACATAAGTCTCACAACTTAATTTTATGAAGATATGTGCACAGTTCAATACAATTCAATACTGAGTTCTTTCGACTAGAACCAGCCTATTTATACGTTTAAACAAATGACAAGACGTCACACAGCAACAACATCCGGTGACATTCGTTTATCAATTAATTATAGATTTAGGTTTGTAAAAATACAGTAATTGTGTACATTATTTGTTTAGTAATTAATAATACTTTTTACAAATATTTTGAACGAATATAGTTACCAATTATTTTATTGAAATAAACTAACAGTCGGTGAATCTACCTTCCATTTTTGACTTTAAAATATTACTCAAATAAAAACAAATCTTTACAATAACAATACATAATTCGTGTTTCCGTTATGTCATCTGCCTTTTTGACGTTTTGATTTCGTCTCTGCTGCTAGTTTCATTTACCAGCGCTATCATACATGTACGCTGATGATACCTGTCTCGTATACGCAGACAAGGATTTAAATATCATAGAAAAGAACATTCAAGAGGATTTCACTAATATTATTAAATGGGCTCATGACAATGGGCTTATAATTAATTTAGAAAAACCCAAATGTATGTGTATACGATCTCCTTATCTTAAAAACATTGTGTGCCCGCCACGCATAGTGGGACATAGCTTCGAGTGTTTCCACAGTGAACAGATATCGTTGTGTACGTGTAAAGCTATTGAGGTGGTGGAGGAAAACAGGTACCTGGGTTTGACTATAGACACCAATTTTTCATGGAAAATACACATTTCATACCTATGTGACAAGCTCAGGTCAGTGCTTGTAAAATTCCACCACCTTAGTTTCGTACTGGATAGGGCCACACTGTACGTGGTCTACTATGCACTTGTGGACTCCCTACTCTCTTATGGGCTGGTTTGCTACGGCTATACATTTAAATCTTATATAGACAGAATAAAATTACTAGAAATAAGATTTATGAAACTATTAGTAGACAAAAATACAAAAAACCGGTGCAAAAATAGCAATTACGAAGAGTTATTCTTGGAGTGCAAGATGCTGCCAATCCATGAGAGAGTGGTGTTGTTATCAGCCTTAGTCCAGTTTCGTAGTGAGGAGTTTAAACAAATTATTGTGCGTACAAGGTCACAAAGAAATGTAAGCGTAGGAAGATTTGTAGTACCCACTTGTAATAATTATTATGGGCGCAGGTGTAGAAAATATTTGATTCCAACAATTTTTAATAAACTTCCAGTTGATATGGAAAGTAGTTGTACACAAAAAATGTATTTAAAAACCAAGTGAGAATGTTTCTCCTTGGAACTTTTGGGGAAAATATCAGTTATACTTAACTAACAATAACTAATCTATATATATAAAAATCAATTGCTGTTCGTTAGTCTCGCTAAAACTCAAAAACGGCTGGACCGATTTGAATAATTCTTTTTTTGTTATGTTCGACAGAATACAGGGAAGGTTTAAAAACAAAAAAAAAATGGTTGGTTGGATAGGGTAGGTAGGGTAGGGTAGGTAGGGTAGGGTAGGGTAGGTAGGTAGATAGGGTAGGTAGGTAGAGTAGTGTAGTGTAGGTAGGTAGGTAGGGTAGGGTAGGGTAGGGTAGGGTAGGGTAGGGTAGGTAGGTAGGGTAGGTAGGTAGAGTAGTGTAGTGTAGGTAGGTAGGTAGGGTAGGGTAGCGTAGGGTAGGGTAGGGTAGGGTAGGGTAGGGTAGTGTAGGGTAGGGTAGTGTAGGGTAGTGTTGGGTAGAGTAGTGTAGGATAGGGTAGTGTAGCGTAGGGTAGGGTAGTGTAGGGTAGGGTAGGGTAGTGTAGGGTCGGGTCGGGTAGGGTAGGGTAGGGTAGGTAGGTAGGGTAGGTAGGTAGATAGGGTAGGTAGGTAGAGTAGTGTAGTGTAGGTAGGTAGGTAGGGTAGGATAGGGTAGGGTAGGTAGATAGGGTAGGTAGGTAGAGTAGTGTAGTGTAGGTAGGTAGGTAGGGTAGGGTAGGGTAGGGTAGGGTAGGGTAGGGTAGGGTAGTGTAGGGTAGGGTAGTGTAGAGTAGTGTTGGGTAGAGTAGTGTAGGATAGGGTAGTGTAGCGTAGGGTAGGGTAGTGTAGGGTAGGGTAGGGTAGTGTAGGGTCGGGTAGGGTAGATAAATGTTTGATGTTTTTATGGCAAAACAAAGTTTGCCGGGTCAGCTAGTTTATAATGAATATTATTACTACTACTAATATTACTAACATTTCAAATGAATTTCTTTAAGCGAAAAAGTGAACCTAGAAATATAAAATGTATATAATTTTTGTGGGAGTTGCGTCTGCCAACAAACTGTCCTACAGTTTGGCAGAAGTCAAATCCTTTTTGTATGTGTGCTATGTTTTGAAATAAACATTTTTCATTTTTTTTTTTTTCATTTCACCTAAAAATTATAGACCGATAACATGTTTACCGACGGTCTATAAAGTTTTTACATCCATTCTGAGAGCTAAAATTAATCAGCATATTGAGAATAACTCCATCATGTCTGCTTCTCAGAATGGATGTAGGAACGGGTCCCGTGGTACTAAGGAGCTGCTCCTCATAGACATTGCCATTAGCCAACGGGTTCGCCTGGCTGTTGTTTGCTTCCTGAAAAGTTTAATGGTTTATTTGCTCGGTAAGGAATTCAAAATTGTGACCGACTGCAGTGCTTTGAGATCAACATTCAGCAAACGTGACTTAGTGCCACGTATTTCTCGATGTGTATTCCAAATATGTTTTCATGTTTCTCGTTTCTACACAACAATCAATCTGCCTAGACTTTTCCCAACTACATTGGGGTCGGCTTCAGCTAAGTACCACTTTTTTACATGGAGTGACTGCCTATCTGACCTCCACAACCCAGTAGCACGGCACCCCTTGACAAGACTGGTGTCAGATCACAAGCTTCTGACTTCTCGTAACGACAGTCGGCTTAGCGTGCTTGCCGAGGCACGGAGGAAACTCGGTATGTTGAAATGGCCCATTTACGGACCGACCTGACAAGCGTTGCTTAGCCTTGATGATTGACCAGCTTCTACACAACATTTAAAAATATATTAAAACATTGTGCATATGCAGGAGAGTACCCGCGTGGCTTTCAATAAAATAAACAAAAACATATATCGAAAAAGCCTTGTGTTAGAGAGTTACTTTTTATGGCACCGCCGCAAACGGTAATGCAGTACCCAATGACTGATTGGACTAGGGCATACTAAATTCATTTTTAATGTGCTAGGATTTGCAGACTGCCTGAGAGCCTTAAATATATATATAAGTCTCAACTTTCAGGTGATAAGGGCATCAATTTGTTTATCTCATCTTAGTCCGTCATCTATATGCACTCCCAGATATTTTACACAGTCAGTTATTTTAAGTGCTGGACAGCGACACGGTGTCAGTACGTTTGAGCATGTATGAGCAGTTATGGAAAAATTGTGGGATGCTGTGGTATTTCGTCGGATTGAAAATGGGATATAAATGGTTTTGTGGAGGTTCAACGTGACTAGATTTGAATTGAACCAACTCATTATTTCCGACATTGCGGCTTCGGCATTTGCCATAACGATGTCCCAAGTAGATCCACAAACGAAGATCGCAGTATCATCAGCATATACATAGATTTTACAGTTTAGGAGGCTCATCCTGCAAAGATCATTGACGTAGATTTGAAATAGTATGGGGCCCAGTATGCTGCCTAAGGGGACGCCGCAAGTCACAATTTCTTCGTCACTAAGGTATCTACCAATTTTAACACATTGAGTGCGGTTTCGGAGGTAATCTTTTGTTCGCGACGAGGCGTCACCAACCATATTAGATGATATCATGTAAATAGAAAATAGTATCAACAGACACACGTCTGCTTGCCCCAGCGCGCCATCGCATACGAAATGATTTCGGTAGGCGAAAAAGTATTTTATAGTAATGCGCACAAGAAATTTCGTTCATGTTTTTAAGACACTAAAATTATATTTTATGTGTCTATCAGTATGTAATAGGGTTATATAGTCTAAGAATAGTAAATTAGAAGCATTATTATACATACTGATTGTGTTATTACGGAAAGAAACAAGAATTCATATTCCGTAAACACGGCCGTCAGCCATGACGGTTTAGTTCGAAATGACCTGTAACCAGTATAGCTAATCGCTGCTACCCCGTCTGGGGAGCGGCGAGCGGAACTTAGGCATGGCCTTTCCTCCGCGGTTTCATTGTGTGCCCGTTACAACGGGCACAATTCAATTTTATTTGCCTTTCTTGGCGTTTGGCAGGTGGCAGGCGTGTATACACTGCCTGTCAGAGGTGTGGTTGCATTGTGTACAGTGGGAGCACCGCGACGCTGTGTTACAGCGCCGGTTTTTCACGGCACCTAGGCGACACATTCCTGCACGGTGAGACTAGTGGCTAACCACTAGAGGCCACACAAGAAATAGTCAGCGACTAGATGCCGACTATGTTGGCGCGCCCAGCTGTGGATGTAAGGTCCCCGCCTGACACGCTTCCAGAGCTAGCCGGTTACGTCCCAGGCTAAGGGACCGTTTATGTATGTTTGAACGGTATTGTATTGTGTAACACCGTTCATGTATGTAACGAAGCACGCACCGCGCGCGGCTTATACTTGTTACGTGAGTTTAATCGAATGTGGAGTCATGTTTGTGTGACTTACGGTGTACAGTGCCTATATTAACTTAGAGCACTATATACACCGTGTGTATGTAAACAGTAGAGTATTATTGTATGAACGAGGCGCGTGTTGTGATGTGCGGCTCGCTCAAGCGTCAATCCGGTAATGAGGCTGCGGGGGGAGGTGTTGGGGGAAGCATGGGCGGGGCCTATGTGTCGCACAGATCGCGCGGAAAGCGGCGGGAGTCCGGCGGGCGCGCTTGCCATGGCGCTATCTGTTTTATATGCGGATGAGCAGATGCGTCGGCACGCGCGAACATATTGGTTGAGAGACGGGCGCAGAAGCTATCCAGGCTCTCAATCCCCAGATCCCGTGTGATGACATCATTCCTCACGTAGCGAGGGGCATCCGTTATCCGGCGCAGTGTCTGGTTTTGCTGCGCACGGATACGTTTCTTATTGGTCTCGCTAGTGAGGACGTACCACGCAGGAGCGGCGTATGTTATTACTGGGCGTATATAGGTTTTATATACGCCCAATTTCGTGCGTATCGGGAGTCGGGACGAGAGCACTGGCTTGAGCATTGCGCGCACCACTCTAGCCTTAGCGACGACCTGTTTTAACCTGTTTTAACATGGGAGGCCATGACCTGTAAGATGGCGTCGCTTGTTTATATAGCAAAACGAATAAGACATTTTTGATGTAAAATTCTAGTAACATTAAAATCATGTTTTAGGGGCTTTTATATAGCTGATAGTGCGCATATCGCGCTTTTGTATTAGTATTATGCATAAGGTACCTTAGATAAACGATGAATATATAGTTTTAAGGAAATAAAAATATTTTGTTTACTTAATTTGGACCCCCCCAAATGGCAGTGTCGCAAGTAGCGGTACGAGTGTTATACTCACGTACCAATCGTATTATTTCCCTTACACACATTGTTTTGTTAGGAAACACCATCTAGGTGTTCTAGATAGTATACCTGGATACTATGACTGAAAAACTGTACATAACAACAGTACATAGCCAGGTTTAATACGGTTTCACTCTGAAAAGGTAAATATACATACATTTTCCTCAAGTAAGTGTTTAGAAAGTTCGATACAAGCCATTTAGCGCTTCTAGGTGACCTAGAATTCTATCTAGGCCCTATAAATAGATAGCATCTATGTAATTCTAGTACATAGACATCACTTGCTTGACATAATGTGTCTGTATGTGCCAGCATAGACGTTTCTATACGTCTGTCAGCGGGTTCACTACCTTCAGACACACTTGGTGCCTGAAAAGCTATAGATATGCTTTCTGAAGCATTACCTTCGTGGACCCTCAGGCAGGCGCCTGGACTCAGTCATAATACAATGCTAATATATAGCTACACACACATACAGAGGCGTTAAAGCTGTGGAACAACGCAATATTTTCGTATTCGGCCGCTTCCCGGCACCTTAAGCACCAGAAGGGCTGGTGGTACACCCATCAGGGTACCACCCTTCGACAGCCCATTTCTCCAGCTTCCCAACCACTTTTCCGGAAGGAGCGTAGCTCTGGTGGTTGGGGAGTTAATTGACTTGACATGGTGCGAGGTTCCATGGTTTTTTCATGTAAACAAACATGTCAGAGTGAATGCTACTTCGAGGGTTGGAGATGTATCCACCAGACTTCCATCGTAGAAAAGCCCATTGCGAGGGCTATCCGATGATTGCTGGTGGGTGTGGATCCACCCACCAGTTTAAGTACAAATTCGGTTTATGTGCTAAGATTAAGCATATAATCTAACTTTTCGCACCTTTACGCGGCTGTACACCTAAAGGTTATAAATGTAGCTGTGGTCTAGTAGGAGGGCTTTAAGTCCCTTGCTGGTACCCTAGTGCTAAGGTGTATAGTTTTAGTAGAAAACAGCTTGTAAACCCTTAAACTGGCGGAAATTCCCTTTCTTTGGTGTTCTTCCTGCAAGAACTCCCTGAAGGTAGGGGCTAGGGACCTGGAACAAAGACCGGAAGGAAGGTCTTCTCGAGACCTATTCAGAAGTACAAGTTCCATCGAGATCGGTCCAGTGGAAGGGGAGTTTCCGTCGGTTTCTAGCTAACACCTGTAGACTAAAATTTTTGTAAATAAAAATCTGCGCGCACTAAAAATCACGGTCCTCGTTACGGTCAAGTTAATAGGAAGGATAGTGCGCAGGCGCATCGTCCATTTGTAGCCATTATTTCACCTAAGTCATTTCCACTCATCATTGTGTAACGAGTACCATGAAGAGGCGTCGCTTCTGGTCATGAATATATAAGTCTTTTATTTATCTGGACATCACGCCTTCACCTCAACATACTTGGCAGCCTTCAAGCGACTCCAGGGTTGATATTTGCCCGATGACATCTGAACAATAGGTGCAAGGGGCGTCAACGCGTTCGAGCAGGAGCCTTACAACCTCCTGATTGCCTATCAGCCTCGAGCGATCACGTCCGTCCCGTACATCTTTAAAGATTTTAAGTGGGGTACCACGTACCCCAAGAAGTTCCAGCCTTGAGGTAAGTATGGGAACGGAAACTGTGTCAAACGCCTTAGAAAGGTCCAGAAAAATACCCAAGCTTTTGTTTTTTTTATCCAAGTTCGTAGCGACCAGTTAGGTGAGATCAAATACAGAGTCCTCTGTTGACACCCCTGGCCGGAAGCCATACAGATTGTCAGAAATTATTTTGTGTTTGTCCAAGAAGCTCCTTTGACATTTGTTAAGAATCTTCTTAAGAATTTTGGATAGTCTGTCTGTAATTATTGACACAGTTTCTTCGTTTCGTCCCCACCCTTATGAATTAGAATTATTATTGCCTTTTTAAGGGCATCCGGGAACACTCCTGCCCGTAAACAAAGGTTATAGAGGTACGATAATAGAGGGACCAATATATGGCAAAAGGTTTTTAGGAGTAAGGACGATATCCCATCCCAACCAATAGCACAATCGTTGCGTAGTTGATGAATAAGAGACTATTTCTGCTTCATCTATTTTTAATATAGCAAGAGAGTTGACAGGGGAGTGTTGAGTATCACGGCTAGAAGAGGGGTATTGATTGCTCGCTGGGATTGATAGATTATGAGTCGTTAGGTAAATGTTTGGGTAAGGATAAGGTAGGATTGATGTCACCTTTCAAAACTTAGAATAGAAACACTTCATATGATTCTTCACGTTTATTCGTAGGGGTGTAGCTCTAGGGACTCTTAGCCTATTTAGAGGCGAACTCCTTGCCTATTATAACACTGGTAACAGATAACTGTGTAGTTTTGGAAGGTAATTGAAATAGGAACATTTGTCAAATAATAGTAGATGCTTTTGTTTAGCTTTTGGTTGTCAATTCGATAGAAGCCGTCTAAAGACAGGCTCATTGTTGTTACAATATAACAGATAAAAGTAATTTCTGAGTATTATTGATAGCTCCCTGAGCTATCTCCCTCACAGTACATACGTATTTACGTATTATTTAGATGAAATACTTAATTATGATTTTTATAAGGTTAAAATACTAATTTAAAGTACCAACCACAAAGTCGCGAACACATTTGAAAAAAACTATAGAAAACATATTTACATGATGGCGGGCGAAGAGTGACAAAGAATTGATCGGTTTATTTACCAAAACAGAAAATTAAGTAGGAAAAGATGGGATACGAGCATTTGACTCGGCAGCTTTGGCATGTTGATTTGGAATTTGCATTGTATTTCCTCAATTGTTTTGGCCTCGTAGTTACGCGTTGTACTCGTCCTCGTTGCGTCAGCGCCACGTTGCGCCGAAAAACAAAGAGCTCCTTCTAAATTGACTCGTCTGGCAGAGTTGCAGTTTCTTCTTTAGTCGGTCGCCAAGATGTGGGCGATACATTAAAAGATCGACTCTTGTTCATAAGTTTCGTTCGTTTCGTTTGTTTTTTCGTTGTTTCTTTTTGGTTTGTTTGTACAGTAATATAGTCAAAAATATGGCGGTACGTTGGAAAGCTAACTTCAGTTAAGTCCGCCGTGAAGTTGCAGCGAATTGCCCGACGTAGGGTGCGTTCATGAATAAAGTGCAAGAGCTTCGTTCCAGCGTAGATAATATTAACTCTGAAACGTTGTATCTGTCACAGGATATAGTCTATTTCGCCTTGGTAACTAACGTTTATATTTGTCAGTTGGGTTCTCTGGTGAAAGTGTATTATTTTCGTTTTGTCCATATTTATGTTAAGATTATTTTCAGTTTACCATTGAATTATCGTCCTTACATAATATGTTATTATATCTTGAGGCGACGCAGTCGATAAGGAATCTGTATTTAAAGCTCAAAAAATGCATTAGAGCAATGTGTAATGTAAACAACACTACCAGCTCAGCTGTCAGCACTTTCACATTCTTACACTGCCTTCGTTTTACACCCATTTTAAACCCTAATTTTTAGGGTTCCGTACCCAAAGGGTAAAAACGGGACCCTATTACTAAGACTCCGCGGTCCGTCTGTCTGTCTGTCTGTCTGTCTGTCACCAGGCTGTATCTCATGAACCGTAATAGCTAGACAGTTGAAATTTTCACAGATGATGTATTTCTGTTGCCGCTATAACAACAAATGAAAACAGAATGAAATTAATATTTAAGGGGGGCTCCCATACAACAAACGTGATTTTTTTGCCGTTTTTTGCGATAATGGTACGGAACCCTTCGTGCGCGAGTCCGACTCGCACTTGGCCGGTTTTTATAAGACTGTTTTTAAAGCTACTATAGACAATTACGTGACAAAAAAAGAGCAGCAGAGAGCAGTGGTGGCCCAGTGGTATCGGCCGCAACTTACAAGTTGTAGGTCGTCGGTTCGAGCCCAGGCAGGTGCTTTACTTTGTGTAAATTATTTCTTCACCACTGCTCTCAAAACGGTAAAGGAAAACATCGTGAGAAAACCGGCATGTCCTAGAACCAAAAATTCGAAGACATGTGACATCTACCAACCCGCACTGGGCCCGCGTGGTGGATTACGGCCCATTTCCCTCTCACAGAGAGGAGGCCTGTGTCCCTGCAGTGGGAACATTAATAGGCTGATGATGTGATTGACATTAAAAATATTGTGGCATGCAATAATAATGATTTAATTTGACAGCTCCTTAATTTATTTGATTGTTATGGTTATGAAAAGTAATATAATTCATCTGACATATTTTTATTATTTTATTTCACTTTTGACATTTGTAGTATTTTGAATTTATTTCAATAGTTATTTAGATAGATAAACAATAATATAAATATTTGCACACCTTAATAGGTAATGATTTAGTGTACTTTACTTCTATTTGTAACATCTGTTTTAACCTACCTGTATTAAGCAAATAAGCAAAGCTTTTTCCTCCTGTGGCAACACTACAGCTAACAGCTGATTTGAATTTGTCCTAACAATTTTAATTTTAAATATTAGATTTCATTCATAATAAGGCCTATTTCTAATTTATTAACTAGTTTTAAATTGTTATTAAGTGTTTTGTGTTGAATTTAGGCACTAAGTGCAAAATAAGTGTAAAAATTTCATTGTGTTTCGTTGACAGTTACCGGCTCAAGTGAATGTTGTTTTTCATCTCGGTACCTGGTGCAATACTGTATATTTTTACTTGATATAGGATTGTTTGCGTTTTAATATTTGCCTACAATTAATTGGATCACTTTTATTACGATTACAAGTTGATGCCAATGACCTGTAAAACGTAAACATAACCTTAATTAGTTTGGTAACAGAGCTTCTTTCTTAACGATCTAAATTTCATTTTCCGTTCAACTAATCATCTGTAACTCATTCCACTACTCTTTTCCAACCTCTTCTTTCTTCTCTTTAATCATGATCATGACTCGCAGCGCGCGGGCTCGCCTAGAAGAGACCAAACTCAGTCAGGCTTTGAGCGAATTAAAGGCGTCTCAGGAGCTCTGTGACCAACTGATTAGGGAAAAGGATGAAAACGAAATAGAGTTCCTTAGTGTCCTTGACAGGAATAGCAAACTGAAAACAGAAATGGCTCAGTTATATATTCAACACACTGATGCCGTAGCAGCCCGGGACAGGCTCCAAGTTGTTGTGGACGGGTTCAGCCAGTGTAGCAATGAGTATGAACAAGCTCTTAGTCACAATTTTTTATTACAACAGCAGCTACATGAGGCTCAAAGTCAGATTGAACAACTAGAAACTACAAATTACATCACTGCCTCGTTGAATCAAAGTCTATTCAATGAATTGGTGCCTGTTGCCCCATCAATGGTTACTGCAATAAACCCCTCTTACACAATAGATTTAACAGGTCATGATGATTCAAAATCAATTAAATCATTGAGGGTAGTTACTAGTAAAAATAAAATAAAAAGTACATTAAAATTAACAAATACATAGTTAAAACCAAGAAAATGGTCAAAAAACAAAGGTTCTTCATCAAAAATGTAAAACTTAATAGAGAAAGATTGCATCTACTTAAACAGTCAGATATGTATTCATATAACTTAGAAAAAAGTACTAGGAAACACCAAACTGACACAGAAGACTTGCAGTATGAACTTGACCTACTACAGGAGAAACTTAGTTCTATGACCATCAAGTATACATCCTCTGAAAACCAAATGAGGGAATATGTATTGGCAATGAATGAGCTGGTGAGCTCACAAACCAACAAATGTGATCAGTGTCAACCACCATCTGTTGAACTCACACCGGACCATTCATTGACAATATGTGATGCCACCATACCGCAGTCTAGTGCCAGTTTGCCATTAGAAATTACTAACTGTTTGCCTAAAAATAATGTAAATACAGAAATAGTATTATTTTGTGATGAAATTGGAAAGGATCTAGGCCATTTGTTGACAAATAAATATCCAGGACACTCAATTATGAACTACTGGTTACTTAATTACTATGCCTGGTTGTTCTTTATTTGACATAATGAAAAAAGTTATTAAATGTAATTTTAACCAGGATACTACATTATTAATATTTATTGGTAATAGGGGTAATGTGAACAAAGGAGAATTACTCCAACATTATAGATCTTTGTGCGACCTTAGTTTAAAACAAATTTTGATGTTCACTTTCCCATACAGCCAAAGTTTGCCACAGGAAGAAAACAATCTTAGATTTGAATTGAATAGGACATTACATAATTTAACTTATAGTAGTAATTTATTCCATTTAATTTACACTAACAATTATGTTGGTAATCACTTTTATTTGACAAAAGATATTTTTTTTACGGATAGGTACTTTCTTTCAAAGTATTATAAAAGACAGATAGCTGTGTCGCTATCATATTATTTTTCTATTACAGCCAAGAATTTGGCTAAACAACTTGTTTCTATTGAACAATGCCAAGAAATGTTATGTAATTCAGACAATAATTTGGTATCAGTAATTGATATTGATAATAATTTAAATTACAAATTAGGACAATAGAGTCAACCTCTTGCAAAATTTTACAAAATGAAAATTGCAAAATAAAATCAAATAAAAGTTTTAATTCAGTAAATAGTATTAACCTGGTGCATCAAAATATTCAAGGCTTTATGAACAAAGATTTAGAAGTAGAATTGTTTATGAATTTTAACAGTATTGATATTCTTTGTATAACAGAACATTGGCTTAAAAGCCACCAGTTATTGTTCAATTTTAATAATCACCAGGTTGGTAGTTCATTCAGCAGAGTTAATGCTATACATGGTGGCTCCTTGATTTTAGTAAGTAACCAGCTTAAATTTAAAGACCGTAAGGATATTGTGAGCCTATCTGTTGAGCGGACAGTTGAAATAGCTTGTATAGAATTGGAGCAGTTTATTGTATTAAGTGTATACAGACCCCCTTCAGGATTGTATGACTGCTTTGAAAAGGTAATGGATGAAGTGTTACACAAGATTTGTAACACTAATAAATCCATTATAACTTGTGGTGATTTTAATGTTAATTTGTTGGAAAACTCAGGTTCTTGTAGTAAAATAATAAGTCTGTTTCAGTCCTACAATCTTGTAAACCTATTTTTGGAGCCCACAAGAATAACCCCTACTAGTGCCACATGCTTAGATAATATTTATACTAATGTTGTACCAGTCCACAAAGAAATTATAAATTTACTAGATTCTGATCATTGCGGGCAGAGGATTACTATACCAATCCAAAACAACAAAGTGGCTAAAAAGGATATCACTGTTAACCCCAAAACTGCAAGTCGCTTGAAAGCTTTTAAAGTTAAACTCATTGATAAATTACCAATTTTGCCAATTCATGCTGAACCTAATCATCAATATGATGATTTTTTTAGTATATACTGTAAACAATTTAATTCCACCTTTATTCCCAAGACAATCTCCGTTAATGGTAATGCATCATTCAGTGATTGGGCTACCATTGGTATTCATAAAAGTAGAACACGGCTTTATGAGCTGTACGATGAAAGGACTTACGTAAACACTGCTGAATTTAATTTATATGTTAAAAATTATTCAAAATTATTTAAAAAAGTTTGTTTTTTGGCCAAGTCGCGTTATTTGAGTTCGAAGATTAAAAACAGTAGTAATGTTATTAAAACGACTTGGAATATTATTAATAGTGAGACGGGAGGATCTGGTAACCGAAATATTGACTACAGCCTGTCTATTAATGACAACATCATAAAATCAGACTCACAAGTCGCACTGGCCTTTGAAAATTTATTTTCAGATATTCCCGTTTCTACTACTAAATCCTTAAACTCATCACCTTCTGTTGCTGAGTCTTTGCTAAAAGAAAATGTTAATGTTAAGTGTTTTGTGTGTACATAAATAAATAAATAAATAAATAAATGTTAAAAAGACTGCTGATCTGTGGGGTCATTCTGTTGAAGTCGCCAAGTCTATTATTGATATTGTCGCACCTAGTTTAGCTATTATCTTTAATAATTGTATCGACTGTGGGGAGTTTCCTGACTTAATGAAAAATAGTAAAATAATAGTAAAAAAATCAGGTAGTACATCAGACCCTACAAATTATAGACCTATTTCAGTACTACCTACTTTTAGTAAAATATTTGAGAAATTAATTTTAGAGCAATTGCAAAGATTTTTTAATAAACATAAATTATTACATAGCAAACAGTTCGGTTTTACAAGGGGTCGTTCAACTACCGATGCCGGTGTTGAGCTTTTGGGACATATTTATAATGCATGGGAGGATAAGTGCGATGCCTTGGGCATCTTTTGTGATTTGTCCAAGGCATTTGATTGGTTCTTCATGAAACCCTAATCAGGAAACTCCGCCACTACGGGATCCGGAACAGCGCTCTGGATCTTCTTACTTCATACTTGAGTAATAGGATTCAGAGCGTTGACGTTAATGGAAAAAAATCTCCTGGATCTATAGTAGCAATGGGAGTCCCGCAGGGCTCGATTCTTGGTCCTTTCTTGTTTCTTATTTATATTAATGGTTTGCCTTACCTCATAAAGGATAACCATAATATAGTGTTGTTTGCGGATGATACTTCACTTTTGTTTAAACTTAAACGTCAGCAGCTGGTTACTGACGATGTAAATAGCGCGATCTCAAAAGTAGTTCACTGGTTCAATGTTAACAATTTACTTCTTAATGAAAAAAAAACGAAATGCATTAAGTTTACCCTACCTCACGTTAGGCAGGTGAAAACTGACGTGCTGATAAAGGGCGAAGAATTGAATCCTGAAAATAGCACAGTATTCTTAGGTTTAACTTTGGATGCTAAGCTTCAGTGGGGCCCACATATAGATAAATTGTCAAAGAAGCTAAGCTCCGCAGCATATGCTGTTAGAAAAATTCGTAATTTAACGGACATAGAGACAGCCCGTTTAGTATACTTTAGCTATTTTCATAGTGTAATGTCGTACGGTATTCTGTTGTGGGGAAATGCCGCCGACATCCAGACTATCTTTGTTTTGCAGAAAAGAGCTGTTCGATCAATTTATAAATTAAGCCCGAGACACTCTCTCAGAGAGAAATTTAAGGAGATTAATGTAATGACTGCGCCTTCTCAGTATATTTATGAAAATCTTTTATCTGCCCATAAAAATATAAAATTGTTTAAAAAATACAGTGATATCCATAATATAAATACTAGGAACAAACACAAATTTGTAATAACTACAACAAGGCTCAAGAAAATAGGTGGCTCGTTTAGATGTCAATGTGTGCGCTTTTATAATATGCTTCCAAGCCACGTACAAAATCTAAGTCTTAATAAATTTAAATCATTCATTAAACGTAAGTTGTGCCAAAAAGCGTTTTATAGCATTAAAGATTACGTTGAGGATAAAACGGCTTGGGAGTGAGCTGCTCCAATTAAATTAATTTAGTTTTTTTTTTGTTTAAATATTTTGCACCATGAATTTTGTTATTTTTTATTTCTTTTATTTTTATTTGTTTTCTTGCAATGACAAGAATATTTACTTTTTAAAGTATTATATTATTTTATTTTTATTATTGTGAATGTGAAGACTATGTGGATCATTATTTTGTTTTTTAATTTATCTTAGTTTTTAATCATGGTCTGGCAGTTTGAGTAGTTTATGCGGCCTACCCGAATGTCCTTGGTATTGTTCGTCGAATCGTTGAGCTCCTTAAATTCTGAGTTGAGCTGCTCGGTTATTGACAAATGCGTGCACTGACTGGACAGGTCCACTCAATCTGGCTGGTTCTTTCCTCAAAAGACCATTTCAGACATCAGTCTACATGGTCTTCACATGATCGAACCAAGATTTTGTCAGGACTTTAAAAGAGACTGTGACCTCTGAGTTTGTTTCGGCCTTTCTTCTCAGAGTAGTTAGATAGTGTGACTGTTCCTAAATGACCCTAGGCTGATAAAAATTTCGTTTTTCCTAAAATTTCCTAGATTTAGTGTTAATGTCGGCCCTTTTACAAAAGGGGTGAAGCGCCCCTCCATTCCGCGCTGCACAATGAATCTCGTCACCTAGCTTGGTCAATTCTCTTCCGACATAAGTGAATTCCAAATTATGTTTTTGTTTTGTCTTGGAATTCACAGTTATAAAATTATAACTTGGAAGTGGTTTAGAAGTATAAAATATAACTAAAGGGATATAAACTAAATTGTTACTATTAACTAAAGCTTGTGTGAGAAACTCTTTACACTAATGTATAGAGTATTTATCAAAGACCGAATAATGGTCGCGGATAATGAATTTACATTCATGAATTACTACAAATACAAATAACTAAATTAGCAGAGAGTTTAACACAGGAAGTAACTGGAGTTGATAATATCAACTCGCCTACAGACAGCCCCAAAAGCGCCCACCCCGCCATCATTTCGTAGTGAAATAGCTGGTAAGAAGAAATGATGAAACAAACTTCCAGCACACATTTCTGTCTGATAGCCTTACGGGCTAAATAAGTAAAACAATTTGACAAAGGGATTGCAAAGTGCATTATTTACCTAACGAAAGGAAGTTGGTAGGATCGCTACGCTTGCATTCATTAATACGTTTATTTGAATTACGTTAATGAGTCAATTGGCAATAGTCTAGATTCCCACCCAAGTGACGTGAGATTGCCTTTCAAAAGCACACACGTCGTATACGTGTACTGCAGGGCCTCGAATGCGCGTCCTAGGAAGGATTTGCGGCGGTCCATACAGTACAAGTTTCCCTAAACTTAAACATGTCTTACACAATCCTAAAACAAGGACGGTTTTGTGCCTAAGTGTCCTGCCATTGAGCGAGACATGCTTCCAGAATTACTGGACGCGCACTATAATAAATAGTTCACCCTCGACCTAACACCCTTTACTAAAACAATTCAAAACTAGCAAGCGTACCGTAGACTCAGTCTGAAACAGGTTCACTACAATTTGCCTTGTTATACGTTGAAATGGAATAATTCGTCATTTCACACTTTTTTAAACTTCCCAATTTCGAGGATGCTCCAGTGTAAATAACAGCCGTGCGACATCAACAGCGGGGTCTTCCACTGGGCTTCCATCGTGTCTCGGCAAATATTATTTTTTTATTCAGATATTGGCCCGAAAGCCTGGTGCGATTTAACGAGACACGACACTAACATTCATTAAAGTGATCATATCCCAATTTGTGATGTTCAGCGATGACTACCCCCTTTAGTTTATAAGTGTACATACAACATGGCAATGCAATGAGACCGTAGTCAGACCTTCTATAGGAAGCAGTATTTAACAACTAACATTTGGTTGTCCTACGTGCTCAATCAAGAGCGGCCATATTTAGCCTATTTTTATACAAAAATGAGTTTTAGCGGTTCCGCCTTCCATGTATGTAATGTCAGTTAAAAGTCAATAATAGTCCATAATCAAATAAGTCATTGTGTAGTGTATAAATTATGAATTAGGGCATGTAACGTGTGACGAAAGGCTTCGCCGTTTCCCTAAACCAAATATTAGCCACAAATATCTGCCAAAGGGTGGATTCAGGAAGTAAATACAAGGGTTCGCCACACTAGAATAAATAGTACATTAGTGAATTGTCCCTACCTATAATATAATGATTAAGACTTACCCCATTCATACTGGCACTCACTCACACCATATTAATACGAGATTAGACTAAATTATAATTAACTTAATAATTAACTTTGTTACACGAAACTACTACGACTCGACTTTAGATTATTCGTTTCCAAAGCTAAACCCTATGTCTCTAACACCATCCGTACGTCTCCTTCCGCTCCTCCGAAAACCGACCGTCTTCTCTCCCTACAAGCCCGTTCCCCATCTACCAATCTCCTTTTCAGTTCAGTTTTTTGTGCATCGCTTAATTGTTTTGGGTCTGGTTCGTGTTAGAAATCAGATATTCCAAACCTCTTTAGAATTACTTTTGTCTTGACAGCTTTCACTTTGAAAGGCAATTTATGAGCATCTTGAAAAGGTTGGGTTCGTGTTCCATAGTTTATGACACAGCCTGTCAAACCCGAAGGTTCGCGTCTCAATGTGTTAAACACATCTGGCCGGCCATGCGCAGCTTTAAAATATTAAAATATAGAGATAAATGACATGAAGTCACAATAGGAAACGCCGATCTCATCTAGTTTAAAAACAAAATATGTTAGACATGTAAAAGCGTTTGTACAAACCAACTTACAGAAATAAAATCATTTATCATTTAGCAATATATGATCCTTCTGCTGAGACAGAGCTTCACACATATGCTAGACTAGGTATAAGTGGTTTATGGCTACGAAAAAATAAAGAATCTAGTTATTTTCCCCCGGTCACGGTCGCATACTATAGTCACCAACCTTCCCCAGCAGAAAAAAACTTTCATTCATATGATTTGATGACACTGGCTGTTGTTTGCTTCCTGAAAAGTTTAATGGTTTATTTGCTCGGTAAGGAATTCAAAATTGTGACCGACTGCAGTGCTTTGAGATCAACATTCAGCAAACGTGACTTAGTGCCACGTATTTCTCGATGGTGGCTTTCCTTGCAAAAGTAAAATTGCTCCATTGAATACAAATCCGGTCAGAAGATGGCTCATGCTAATGCTCTGTCTAGAAATCCAGTCGTTGATTCTGACATAGAACCCTTGACACTTTTGCCACTAGTTTTGTCAATGTCTGATGAAGACTGGTTACTTACACTGCAGTTAAGATACCCGTAATTAACCAGAATACGTGATGTTCGCACTAATGATTTGTATACTAGACTATTTTATCTTAATATAGATGTGTCGATGGTAACAAAAATGAACTTCGTTGGGTAGTTCCGAAGGGTGCAAGATGGCAGTTGTGCAAAATGAACCATGATGATATTGGGCACTTTGGGATAGAAAAACCCTAGAGAAAATGGCAATGACAACAATGACAATTACAATGTTTTTTATTTTACTCATCACAAAAGATCACATTATTATATAGCTTACACAAGAGATAAAACAAGTTAAATATAAAGAAAAAATACCTCGAATATGACACTTTGTAAGAGACTGGAGTTCATACTAGGATCACGGATCTTCAGGCTCTCACCACGAATTCGATACAATTGGTTATTATTATCTTAAAACTACAAACATTATGAGGAGTGAGTGAGAGAGAGAGACAATAAAAAAACCGGCCAAGTGCGAGTTGGACTCGCGCACGAAGGGTAAATTGCGGTTTACGATTTATGACGTATTAAGATCTCGTTCAAACCAATTTTCGGTGGTAGTTTACATGGTAATGTACATCATATATTTTTTTTAGTTTTATCATTCTCTTATTTTAGAAGTTACGGGGGGGGGAGGACATATTTTACCACTTTGGAAGTGTCTCTCGCGCAAACTATTCAGTTTAGAAAAAAATTATAATAGAAACCTCAATATCATTTTTGAAGACCTATCCATAGATACCCCACACGTATGGGTGTGATGGAAAAAACAAAATAGTTTCAGTTTCAAGTATGGGGACCCCCAAAATTTATTGTTTTTTTTTCTATTTTAGAGTAAAAAACTTAATGCGGTTCACAGAATACATCTACTTACCAAGTTTCAACAGCATAGTTCTTATAGTTTCGGAAAAAAGTGGCTGTGACATACGGACGAACAGACAGACATGACGAATCAATAAGGGTTCCGTATTTTGCCATTTGGCTACGGAACCCTAAAAAGGAGATTACCATAAAAATGTGAGATTACAGGAAATAAAATGGAAATACAAATATTGAAACAGATTAGCAAAAAAAAAAACAGTCAAAATTAAGTCGGTTCTGAATCAGGTAGTGTAATAATAGTTGTAGGTAGGTGACAAAGTGAGCATAGAGGTTAGGTGTTGGTGATAATGTGAGCGAGGAGTGTGTGTAGGTTGGACATTTTAGTTCTGTTATGATTGATAGTTACAGACATTCAACGGGGGAACAATGAGCAGCTGTTCTGTGGTATCGTAATCTAACTTTTGTAACAGTCTGAGAGTTTTTTTGGAGTACTGTTTGGGAAGGGCATAAATAGATAAGACCTTGTTAAAAAAAAACAACGAATGGTTTTATTTTATTTCAATTAGGCCATTTAACGGCACTTTTCAACGTCCAAAATTTAAACTTAAAAGGTAATAAAAAAAGTATACAAATTTATTATATTATCGTAAATATTGAAATTTTGTTAATTTGTATGTTATATCGATTTTAATTCTTATATTTTTCAATAGTGTATACCCTAATGGGTAGTTCTTTGGGTCACCATTAGCTAACTATAATACCTATTATAATAGTCTTACCTTTCATTTTTAAAATCATTATCCAAAGGTTGTCTAGAAAAGATCGCTTTTAGCGATAAGGCCGCCCATTTTGTCACCCAGTATAATGTTTTCTTCGTCTTTTCTTTCTGTAACTTATATGGTTTACATAATAAAGAGTATTCTATTCTATTTTACTGTATCACCATAAAACATTAATAAATACTTTGACTTTGAATAATAATTGATTCTACTGTCCATTCGGAAAAGTAACTTGTTATGGAGTAGAACGGATAAGAAACCAAGGGCAGAGGAATAAAAAACTGGTTTCCCAAACTGACTCAATTTATAAAGAAGTATGTCACGGCTTGCATACAATCGCATACGCTAAAAACAATAGTAGTCTAAGAGAAGGGTTATTATACCCAATTAGTAAAGAAGTTCCCTTCCATACTTTGCACATTGACCATCTTAGGTCCTTTGTGAGATCGAAAAGGGGCCATTGTTATTTACTCGTTATTGTAGATGCTTTCACAAAGTATGTATTTATATATTTATTAAAACTTCATGCAACATAAAGGTACATAGGCGGACTTAATGCCTGAGGCTTTCTCTACAAGTCAACCAAGGGTGGTGGAGAGATAACATGGCAGGTGCATAAAAAAAAAGATAGTAAAGCAAAATGGGTACAATAGTAGATATATATAGCTAAAATAAACTTACTTATATATTTACTATAATAAATAGGGTGGTATTTAATACTTTAACTGTAATTTCCCTTTTTTCAATCAAAATATTCGAAATTACTACCAAAAATACTGAATTGCACACTAAATTTGCTCATCAAATAAATGAATTATACTATACTGCTAGATCTTTAAAGCTTAACTGTTTTACTGAATAACTATCTGTTAACTTAAAGTAAATCTAATAATTCTTCGAGTGCAACAAAATATTTAAGTTTTAAGGGAGGGGGGGAAACGAAACAAAGTCGACGGAGCCCCGCTGCGCAGGGCTCCTATTTCTGTCTGCAGGGTCTAAAGTAACCTAACATGAAGGAGATGACGGGAGCTGAGTTCGCTCGCTTTGCTCGCTCACTTCAGCTCCCGTCATCTCCTTCGAACCTAACCTATCCGTGTCGGGGTGCCCTAAGCTCCCGAGCTCGCTTCGCTCGCTCTTGGACTAATTCACATTTATTTTATATTTAATTGAATAATTTGTGTGCAAATCAGTATTTTTGTTTTACGGTGAGTAATATTGTTTTGCAGTAGGTTATTAGTGGAGATATTTTGTTTGCTTAAATTTCTAAATAGAGGTGCAGTTAAAAATTCCCCTAATAAAGACTATAAATATATATATATATATATATATATATATATATATCAAGTAATAGAAAGGCGTGTTATTGAGACGACTCTGCTAATCGTGTAGAAAATAATTCTGCAACTTCCGCTTAAATGCATACTGACTGGTGGCCTTCCTGATATCGAGAGGAAGCGCATTCTAGAGAAGAATGGACTGAATGTTAAAGGAAGAATGAATAAAATCAGAAGTATGAGACGGGCAAAGTAAGAGAAGATTGTTAGATGAACGTAGATTCCTAGAGTGTGAAGTACACAGATATTGAAAGTGAGGTATGAGATAAGAAGGAGGAGTAGGAGAGTTGAGAAGAGAGAAAAGCGTGGTCAGGGCCCGCAAATTTCTCCTCTGCCGAACTGGCATCCATTTGAGCTTAGATCTGCAGCTCGAAACATGGTCATATTTCCGGAGGTTGAATATGAAACGGATGCAGTTGTTTAGGAGTCTATCCAGCTTATCCAGGAATACCGCGTTCAGGTCAAAGTAGCACACGTCACCATAGTCATAGTCATATTGCATGTATTTACTAGACCTGTCAGAAATTCGTACACACAAGACGTTGTTAGGGTTTTAGAGGATTATTTTATACTTTTAGGACACCAGAAAGTATCATAAGTGATAGAAGTAGTTGTTTTACGTCACATTTATTTAAAAAGTTCTGCAATGAAAAGGGTATCAAACATATTTTAAATGCTGTGGCATCCCCACGATCCTATGGTCAAGCTGAAGGATACAATCGCTCAATCTTGGAATCTTTAACTACTCAAAATTTTAAACATGATGAAAGAGACTGGGATTATCAAATAGGCAAAGAACAGTGGGGACTTAATAATACTTGCCAAATATCTACTGGTAGAACGCCCGTAGAGGTAATGTTGAAGTTGTTGTTGTTGGTGTTGTTTTCTTGAAAAGATTACTTTTAGCGATAAGGCCGCCCATTGTGACACCCAGTGTAATGTTTTCTTCATCTATACTTTCTGTAACTCATATGATGTACATAATAAAGAGTATTCTTTTCTATTCTATGTTTGGCAACTCTATGAATAGTGAGATTAACCCCAGACTAAATGAAGTCGTAAAGGAAACTCGAGAAGTGGTGGTCTCTTCCTAAATAAGAGACGAAGTTAAGGCTCGTATTGATTCTGAACAGGTAAAACAAAAATAATACTATGATAAAAATAAATGGCAAGTTCGCTTATACCATAAAGGGGAGTTAATTAAAGTTAAAATAATTGTTTTATTAATGAAGGGAAGCAAAAGCTTCTCCCCTCATATCATGGGCCTTTTCGTGTAGAAGAGGTTTTAGGTAATGATCGTTATAGAATTGCAGGCATATATATATATTGCCTTAGTAGAAGAAAACACAAACATGAAACTACGGTACCAGCTGATAGAATGCTACCTGCTGTTAATGTTGCAGCTCTTGAAGTAAATGATGCAGAAGAACTCCTAGTGTTGATTCAGAGTCTGATAAATAATAAAGTGTTACTGTAATCTCAAAACAATACAGAGTGATATTTTTGTGTCAACGTTTAATCAGGCTCCTAATGTTGATTTGGATCCTGATTAATAATGAGGTATTTTACTACATTTGTATAATAAGTAACTTTTGTTGTCAAAGTTTGATTCGGCTCAAAGTTTTGATCTAGAGTCTGATTAATGAGTTATTACTATAATCTCAATTAATACTGAGAGTTATTTTGTTATCATGGTTTAGTCAGCTCCTAGCCTAGTGTTGATTCTGAGTTTTGATAAATAATGAAGTTTTAATATAATCTTAAAGACAATACTGAGAGTTGTTTTTATCAAATTTTAATATATGAATCATTTGGTTTGTATGCGAAATTTATTGAAGACTTAAATTTTGTTAGAATTGATCGCAGGACTTACCTACAAGCGAATAAATCGAAGGACTTGCCTACAGACGATCAAAGTGCAGGAGTTGCCTATGAGCGAATAAATCGCGGGTTCATCTATGTGCGACTAAATCGCGGGTTTGTTTATATACGAATAAGACACGGGTTTGTCTATATGCGAATTAATCGAAGGATTTGCCTACATGCGAATAAATCGCTATATGCGAATAAGTCGCTTGCTTGTCTATATGCGAATAAGTCGCGGGCTTGCCTATATGCGACTAAGTCATGGGCTTGCCTACAGGCGAATAAAACGCTATATGCGAATAAGACACGGGTGTGCCTATAAGCGAATAAGTAACGGGTTTGTTTGTTTGCGAATAAGTCGCGAGTTTTTCTATATTCGAATCAGTCGCAAGCTTACTTAAAGACGAACAAATCGCAGTATAACCAATTTGTGAATAATTCAAGGACTTGCCTTTAGGCGAATAAATTGCAAGACGCCTACCGGCGAATAAATCGCTATGTGCTATTAAGTCACGGATTGTCAACAAGCGATTAAGTCGCGGGTTCCCTACATGCGAATAAATCGTAGATTTTGTAAGTATGTGGGTACCATATTCTAATATAGCAAAATAAATAAATATAACCATTATTGCTTGTAATACTTCGTATAATTATTCTAGGTTATTCGTAACTGAGTAGGTACTGAATGGATTAATATAGTATTTTGCAAATCTTTCTGTTTTTAAGAGTAAGTTAGGAGTTTCTTGTCCGTTCTTCTCCATAACAAACAACTTTTGCGAATGGACAGTAGACACAATATTTTTTTACTTTTAGCTTTTCTCATTGCAAAGTACCGTTTAGTGGTTTAATTGATTCGAATTTGAAAATTGACTAAACAGACCGAGTGTTAGATTATCACCTGATACGTGTATGAGGTCATACACGATGTCAGGATGGTCGAGTGTTAGGTTTTTATTAAAAAAAAATGTTAAGAATTAAATTACTTATTTTTAACATGCAATAGTATTTAAAAGTTGTTAAATTGATTACTCTAGAAAATATTGGAATTCCAAATAATGCCAAATCGAATGACGGTTGATGGTTGGAGGGGATTGTGTCCGACGAGAGGCGTGTTGAGTCGATTGGACTGAGAAAGACAGTTGTGATTACTAAGGACGAAATATTGTACCTCTTTCATTGTTAAGGCTAAATAAAGAAATAGTTTGAAATTTAAGAAAAGATCTGCTAAAAACTTAAATCTACCAACATACTTACTAACTAATTAATATGAATCTACCTACATTACAGATATAAAAACGACGTTTTGAAATGGGTGATAATCAAGTTCAGATTCCGTTACATAGAAATATAGATACATACATACCAAACTTATAAAAGCGAGTTAAAAAGAGCCTACTTATTATATTGATAAACAAAATAAAATGTATCAATTTACCAAAAGTTTATGTATTAAATTACATCTCACGCCAAATCTAGGTCTTCGTCGCATCCTTGAAATTTACTGGCCCGAGATCATCTCTAATGTAGAGCTGTTGGAGAGATGCCACGAGACCTCGATCGACCGTCAGATCAAACTGCGTAAATAAAGTTGAATTGGTCACAAGCTCCGGAGGGATTCCGAACACATTCCTAAATAGGCCTTGGATTCGAACCCTCAAAGAAAAAGGAAGCGAGGCCGTCCCCGTCAAACCTGGCGACTCACCGTATTGGATTAAGCGACGAGTAACAGAAAGACATGGAGCGAGTTGAAGCGCGTCGCTCAAGACCGGTCGCGATGGAGGACTACTAAACAAGTCCTCTGCCCCAACTAGGGGTCATATTATGATCTTAAGTGAAAAATTGTTTTAGAATTTATTTATTTTTGTACTTAGGTTCGTTTATATATCTGTTAATTTGATTTACGTTTTGCACGAAAAAGGTAATATCGGTAATGCAGATTTTTTGTAACGTATCAGTGTAGGTAGCTCTAGGGATTATCTCCTACCAACGGTTTTTTTTTATTTCAGTATTATGTTAGTTATTATTCTTGCTTATTATTTTGTTTGGAATGTATGCTTATTGAATATAACTTCATTTCGGTGTTCTATTTTCTATTAATTATCAACCTCGTTCTCGGCAAACTTGGTTTGAAATGTTTTGTCAGCACCTTTTTAACTACTACCTTTCATCTGAGCTTTCATTTCTTTTATGAATTAAATTGTGCTTCAATTTCCACTTTCATCTTTTCCTTGTATTGGCGCGTAACTTGGATTTTCTTCTCTAATAGCTCTTTCTTTTCTGCCAATGTTTGTAGCATTACATCAGTAAGCTCCCTTAGCTCGCATTCCTGGTGGGCCTCAATTTCTTTTAACTGTTGAATTTCATTTATAATTACACTTTTCATTTCAGTTTGGTATTTTTCAATTGCTTCAATATTGTTCTTAAACTTGGCTCTACTTGTAGTCAAATTATTTTCGAGCATTTCAATATTTTTGTTCATGTCTTGTCTCCTACAGGCCGTCACTTTTTCCATTCTTTGAATTTTAGCTTGATTTTCACTTTGTATTTCACTTTGGTAACGGTGCATTGCCTGAATTTCAGTTTGTAACTCTTTTTCTTTTTCAACCCCGTATTGTTGCATGACCTTAATGTTTTTCTCCATATTTTGAATCTCTTCAGTCTTACGTTTATGTAAGTCATCAATTCTCTTATTGATATTATGTTCCGTCTCAGCTTCAATTTCTTTCATGTTTTGTATTTCGCTGTCAAAATTTTCTCTGGATTCAGTCTCCTGTTGGTTCATTTCACGCACACGCTGATTAAATTCAGCTTTAGTCATAGCCAACTTCTTTTCCATTTCTTCAATATTCTGCCGTGTTTGAGTTTCCATTAGGATTTTTTCACTAATAATTTTATCGAACTCGGCTTCCTTCATAGTCAACGTATTTTGCAACGCTTCAATATTCCTGTTAATCTCATTTTTCTTCAGATCCTCAACGTTTTTAATATTTTGAATTTCAGTTTGTAACTCTTTTACTTTTTCGAACTCGTATTGTTGCATGACCTTAATGTTTTTCTCCATATTTTGAATCTCTTCAGTCTTACGTTTATGTAAGTCATCAATTCTCTTATTGATATTATGTTCCGTCTTAGCTTCAATTTCTTTCATGTGTTGTGTTTCGCTGTCAAAATTTTCTCTGGATTCAGTTTCGTGTTGGTTCATTTCACGCATATGCTGATAAAATTTTTCTTTAGTCATAGCCAACTTCTTTTCCATTTCTTCAATATTCTGCTGTATTTGAGTTTCCATCAGAGTTTCTTTACTATTAATTTTTTCAATGCTGCTCCGAATTACAGGTATTGTTTGATTTTCTTTAATTTTTAGATCAAAAACCCTTTTTTGAACTTGAAGTACTGCTACTGAGGTCATTTCTTCGATTATTTTTGTAGTCTCGTCAATATTAAAATTTTTCTGCCCTACAAGAGTATTGAGAGCGTGCACTTTTTTCTTCAACAATGAATGTATCTGCTCTATCACCTCCATTGTTGTTTTAATGTTATCTGCCAGTCGCTTTTGCTCCAATACTTTGTCTATCATTTCTTTTTTTTTGACCTGAAAATATAAAAATATCGCTTGTTAATTTTTACACAATTTAAGAACCAATGTTATTGTTCTTAATTACTTTGACATAGTTTTTTTTACATTTTAATAATTTCATATTGGAGAGTTAAATAATATGTAATTGTTCAATTTATTTCCAAAGTTAATAACCATAATTATGCCTAATTTTTAAATATTTCTATTACATTTTTATTTATAATACTCAGCTAGATTTGCACACCATATTTGTTCCCTTCCTGGCATAACATAGCATAGCGCTATCTCTATTTATCAAACATACGATCTGTATTTATTTACCTATGTGTTATGTATGTAGTTATAGGTAGGTGTGGCTGCGCCACACAGTAAGCGCTAGCGTCGAATAAACCAGTGCGAATCATACCGTCTTTGAGTTCACACCTACGTAGGCTTCCTATACAACATTGGCGACGAGTACCTACATTAATAAAATATAAAGATGTTCGGTGTAAATTCTTTATTGGGAGCTATATCCAATTTTGATCACCAGAGTCAAGACTGGAAGCTTTACAAGGGGCGGCTGCAGCAATGGTTCATAGCCAACAGCATTGTCGAGGACAACGATAAAGCTGGAGTAAGGAGAAAAGCGGTACTGTTAAGCGCACTCACGGAGAACACGTATCAACTAGCGTGTAACCTCGCCTTGCCTGAAGATTTGGATACGAAGAACTATGAAGATATTCTGAAAATCTTGGACGACCACTTTGTGCCGAAGCGCTGCGGGTTTGCGGAGAGGCATACGTTTTATACAGCGGTGCAGCAACCGGGTGAGACGCACTCGCAGTGGGCTGCAAGGTTACGAGGCCTAGCTACTTACTGTGCGTTCAAAAATTTGGAAGATTATCTTCTAGACAAGTTCGTCATGGGCATGTTACCGGGTCATGAACGAGATAAGCTCTTTGCTAAGAATATCGACGACTTAACGCTGAGTAAGGCGGTAGACTTAGCAGAAAGTACCCGCTGTGCACGCGCAGGCGCCGCGATGGCACCAACGGGAAATACCGATGCAAATCATGATGCTGTGTTCAAGATTGATCAAGGTACCAAAGTATCGAACGGGTCGCGTAAGGATCAACATAGTGAAAAATGTTCTGTATGTGGTTACAAGAATCACAAATCGTCGGAGTGTCGGTTCGTTAACTAAACGTGTAAATCGTGCAATCGAAAAGGACATTTGCGTAAAATGTGTCCAAAAAGTAAAGTGAATCGTATTGGGCAAGGTAATTCCGAGGACGAGGGAGATGATGGTGAGTTACTTTTAAACATTAACTGTTCGAGTGAAGTACCAATGACTGAAACTGTAAGTCTGGAGGGTCAAAGTATTAAATGCGAAATAGATAGCGGCTCACCAGTTTGTATCATTTCAGAAAATTTATATAACAGTACTTTCTCTGAAATTCCGTTATCAAAACCTATTAAGACCTTGTTGACATACACTAGCACTAAAATGGTAGTTACAGGGTGTATGACATTAAACATTTCATACTTAGGTCGTACGGTCAGATTGCCTGTTTATGTCATTCGCGATGGCGGCCCTCCACTCCTAGGACGTGATTTTATACGTGCATTTGAATTACGTCTTATATCCACGATCGGCAATTGTAATAACATAACCGATGCTGATAATTTATTGCAAGATCTAGTTAAAGCATACCCGAGAGTATTTTCAGATAACCTAGGGTGTTTTAATAAATTTAAAATTACTTTACCCCTTAAGTCAGATGCAAAACCTGTGTTTTTCAAGTCTCGCCCAGTGCTTTTTGCCTTAAGAGACAAGGTAAACAAAGAGTTGGACAGATTGGTCGCGTTAGGTATTTTGAAACAGGTTTCTTATTCAGAGTATGCGTCGCCGATTGTGCCCGTTCTTAAGCGTGATGGTAGTATTCGCATTTGTGCTGATTACTCGGTAACAATTAATAAACAACTGTTAGTAGAAGAGAGAAATATCCTTTCCCAACCACACAAGAACTGTTTACCAAACTTCATGGTGGCCAAGAATTTAGTAAACTGGACCTATCAATGGCATATACACAGTTAAGGATACATGAAAACTCACAAAACATCACTTGCATAAATACTCCCCGAGGTTTGTTTAATCACACTCGCCTTATTTTTGGTTTAGCTAGCGCTCCTTCAATTTTTCAACGGGTTATTGAAACAATAGTGGGAAATATGGAAGGAGTTTTAGTTTTTCAAGATGACATCTGCATTACTGGTTCAAATAGGATTGAGCACTTAAATCGCCTTAAGGAAGTTTTAAAACGTTTGCAAGAATGCGGATTTACTCTAAAAAAGGAAAAATGCGTTTTCTTCCAAAAATAAATATCGTATTTAGGATATATTATAGATATAAATGGTATTAGAAAGAACCCACAAAAAGTAGATGCAATTATGCAAACAAACATACCCAAAAATGTAAGCGAACTGCAATCTTTTTTGGGACTGATCAATTACTATCGAAATTTTACTCCGAACGCATCCTCTATATTGAGTCCATTGCATGAGTTATTAAAAAAAGGCAATAAATGGCGCTGGGAAGCTAAGCCCAGTTCTGCTTTCAATAACATTAAAAAGATAATGTCCTTAGATAGGGTTCTCGCACACTTCGATAACAATGCTAAGATTATTTTAACAGTCGGTGCGTCACCAGTCGGTTTAGGTGCATTTTTATCACAAATAGGAAGCAATGGCATAGAACAACCGGTTTCATACGCGTCGCGCTCGTTAACTTTAGCCGAGAAAAAATATTCTCAAATACAAAAGGAGGCTACAGCAATAATTTTTGGCGTTAGAAAATATCACCAATATCTTTATGGTAGACCTACACCATTCACTTTACGGACAGATCTATTAACGATTATATTTAAGCAAAACTATGGCATTCCCGAAGTATCGGCGAACCGATTACAGCGTTATGCTATATTCCTAAGTGCTTATAATTATGAAATAGAGTTCGTTAGCAGCGGTCAAAACACAGCTGATTTTTTATCGCGAGCCGTATCGGTAAACAACTGTGACTCAGAGCGCCGCCAGGTGTGCGCGCTTAGTGCGACGGAGACGGCTGCGTATGTGAACTTTGCCATCGATGGTTGCTTACCTGTTACTGCGCGGGAATTAAAGATTGAGACTGAAAAGGATTCGGTATTAAAATTAGTTATCAACTTCGTTCAAAATGGTTGGCCTCGAAAAGTGACAGATAATTCACTCAAACCATATTTTTTATCTCGTATGCAAATGGAATTTTATTGCGAGGTCATAAAGTTATTATTCCATAAATTTTGCGTAGTAAAATACTGAACGAGCTTCATAGTTCACATTTTGGAATAATTAAAATGAAAGCTGAAGCTAGGGCTCGTTTTTGGTTTCCGGGCATTGATGGAGCTTTAGAAAGATTGGCGCATAATTGTGAAACTTGTGCACAGTTACGGCCTTCTCCACCAGGCGCGCCGCTTGCACCCTGGCCTCACCCGCCGCATGCATTCCATAGGATTCACATGGCTTTTTTAGGCCCCATGTGCAATAAAAAGTTTTTAATAATAGCGGATGCGTATTCCAAGTGGGTTGAGTGCTACGCAATGAACACTAATATAACGACTAAGGCAGTCATAACAAAGCTTAGTGATTTCATATAAAGGTTCGGAATACCAAGTGTTTTAGTGTCTGATAACGGAACTTCATTCGCGTCTCAGGAATTTGCTAAGTTTTGTAAGTTGCACGATATAACACATTTATTTTCACCTGTTTACCATGCTATGAGCAATGGTCAAGCAGAATCATTTGTGAAAATAATCAAAAAGGGTATAAAGTCCATTTTAGTGTCTAGTTGTAATGATGACTTTCAGAATCAAATATCACAGTACCTATTCGACTACCGTAATTCGGTTAACTGCACTACCGAGACCTCTCCAGCACAGTTAGTTTTTGACCGCAAGTTACGCTCACGTTTGGATTTAATTTCAAAAACGGGATTTAATCCTTCCTTGTCATCGGATTTACCAGCCTTAATTAAGCGTAAACAGTGCTCACAGGTTGAAAATTACGGTGGCAAACCACAGAAAAACAAATAAACAAATAAAAAAGTATAATTTTAATGTATCAATCTTAATCACAAGTAATATTTTAGAAGCAAGAATGACTTGTTGTTTATTTGTTACACCTTGCCGCTTAAATCACTGATCTGAATTTGATGATTTCTGTACATAGAGAGATGGACCCTGGAAACGGTTATGTTTCTTTTTTTTTAAATACGTTTACGCATAACCAGAATCTCACCTGATGGTAAGCGATGATGTGGTCGACGGTGAATCACACTTGCTTAGAAGTAACGTATTCACTCTTGACTTAAGGTGGTACCCCGAGCAAAACGCCGCGCAAGCCGTTTTTTGTGCTGTTTTTAGGAGCTATCTACTCGTTATTTAAAAAGAAATATCGATTAATAAAAATACATTAAATTTCTACATAATATTGATTCTAAAATGGTAGATTTAGTTTTTTGTTAAATGTTGTATATATTTCACAAATCTCCTTCCAAAAAAACATAAAAATGAGAAATAATTATTGATATTATGCATCTCCTCGTAAAGTGTTCATTAATTATTTTTTTTACTAACACTAATGGATAGACAATTTAATAACGAACATTTTTGTAGAATTTTTTTTTTCATTAGACCAATATGCGATGTTATAAAGATTTTATTCTTAAATCTGGGCGTATTCACTACTGTAATTCATGCGTCACCAGTGCCGCTAGACCAATAGGAATGCTCATATCTCATGCCGATTTTTTGGTCAGGGTACCGTCTTAAAGACCCCTAGATTGTAGCTATCGGGAAACACAGACTTAAGCAGGGAATTTCACTCCTTAGTATATATGTTTATTTATCAGTTTTTGGAATATCTTTTAAATTGGTCCAATGTTGGGCATTCCAGGGAATTTCACTCCTTAGCTGTACGCATAATAAAAGTACTCCCAAAACGTATAGTGTGAATGGGTGGAATGTCCATCATGTATCGATGGCGCATCGCCGTACGTCTGGGTGTGCTATGATGAAATGGGTTAGGCGGTGCCAAAAAGCTCAAGATGTTCCGTTATTAGCACGGTCACATCTCGGAATGTTGGAGCCCGGTGAAATTGGATCTTTTTTTTCAGAAAAAAGGCAAGGCCGGGTTTTAGCAACATTAAACCTGACCAGATTAGCATCGCCCCATTCGGAGACTGCATGCCAGGACAGGTTCAAACGCTTCACCATGGCCTCTCGGAGACACTGGATCTGAGGCCCGGTAGCCCGTGTATTAAGCAAGCATCTCTCACCAACAGTGCTGTCGCCTGCATACCCAAAGGTACGGTTTTAGCAGATCGTTAATGTGCAGCAAGAATAATTATACTGAGAGTACCGACCCCTGAGGGACAGACCCCAGACGACATTATTATCGAATTGGTCCGACAAGCAGCCAGCGATAGTCACTTGAATGGACCGATCCCGTAGGAAGTCTGCAATCTACACAGACCACCGGGCAGACCGAGTGAAGGAAGCTTACCAATAAGGCTTTTCTGCCAGACCTTGCCAAAACGCTTGCCGTCTCTTTCGACATCTCGAAGGCTTTTGGGAGGGACTAGCACAAAACCCTTCGAGATTTCGAAGGAGACGGCAAGCGTTTCCATGTACCTCTCGATGGCCTCAATCCATATGTGAATGGCATACGCTAGAAGATCTTCAGTAGACCGATTTCGGCGGCAGCCGTATTGGCGGTCACTAATTTGGCACTATTGGCAATATCGTTAGCTTCTAGGTATGACAGAAGCATTATGTTTAGTACACGCTCACAGACGCCTGGACGCTGTACGCGCTTACAGAGTATGGACGTTACAGAGATGTGTCTGTAGTAGCCCGGGTCAGCTCGCCTGCCCTTCTTGGGCATGAGCTGTACGTTAGCTTGCTTCCAAGAATTCGGCACTTTTCCAGTCTCATACGAAAAGTGCAATAGGCGTTTGATTATCGGAGACAGTTCAGGTGCACATGTTCTAAGAACTATTGCTGGCATTCTGTCAGGGCCTACGGACACTCTTCTGATTGATGCGAATGTACGACAAAGTCGTCTCACATCCACCAGGAGAAGGACCACCGGGTTACCAGGATAACGTGAAGATTCCGGTATATCGGAAGATACGGTATCGAAACAGAGTATCGGTATGACACTTTTGTCAGCAGAGGGTCGAAGAAATTGGCCGTGTGCGAATTAACATCCGATACCCTCGTTACTGGGTGAAGTGTAGCGCTAAGGAATGCTTACGCATCTCCCAACCGGCATGATCAGTGCACTGGTGTGGAAAGAGCCAATCCTGGTGGTGGGCAATAAAGTCATTACATACCATTACACCCAATTAGTGTCACTGGGGAGTAACACTAATTGGGTGGAATGGTACCTTTGCTGTGCCGCATCAACCGCCTCACTGAGGTACTCTGTGAGCTTAGTTGTCCCCTGATCTCCACTGTGCGAACGGTAGACATAGGCGTAGATAATTTTATCCAGCTAACTGTGCAGATAATTGTGTCCACCAGAGCCCAGAGCGTTTTAAATCTGGAGTCCTCAAGATTACGGAGACAACGATGTCAAATGTCGTCACGGGGGTACATGCACTAACCCGCGCGTGGTTTAAAATTATGCTCAAGGGAAACCCTGGGTAAGATAAGTACGACACGTCTGAAGGACTCGATATCTGCGTCTCAGCATGGATAAAGAGCGCCAGTTTCTCAGAGGTGATAGTGGACTGCAGTGATATTTGAGTTCAGACCTCTAATGTTGGTGAGGTGCACTTTATGTGAGAGGCGATTAAGCCGCTGTTTATCTCCAGTATTATTTTTCTTTTTTGTATTATAAGGAAGAATAAAGAGAGGAGAAGGAATAGAGACGAGGTTCACTGCTAACGTTCAGACAAGCACTAAAAGGATGCCATCATTGGGGCACCAGACCAGAGACTGCGTGGAAGCCCGAGCCGACCCTGAATATCCATCGGGCCCAACCATCTGGTCGCCAACCAGTACTATGGTACAATCTGGGATTTTTTGACAGTTGGCGGGGCAGGCTTTTGTGTGTGGCTGGCACACTATTTGGGCCCCCAACTACCTGCAGTCAGCCTCCGCGACCAGTCTCCCGATGCTTCCATAACAGCGTGTGTCAGGCTGGTCTGCCTGCAGTGGAACAGCTATTTTGACCCAACTCTTCCACTTGGCTTCACCAAGCATCGCACCGGAACATGGCTAGGCGGTTGGCGGTACGTCTTTGCCCTTTGCGGGTGGTCACAAGCCTTCGGCCGTAACCCATCACCAGTTAGTGTCACCTGATTTGCACCACCCGGAGACCACGCGTAGGGAATCACAGGGTATTCTCCTACGGACGTGGGTGACTCAGCCACCTAGGCTACTGCTTTTTGCATAAAACTTGACTTGGGGTATGGAGGGTGAATTTTGTTTGAAACTTCTTATTTTGTCGTCCAATTAGCTTACTTACAAAGTAACAGGAGGCCAGAATCACGAATAAAAAAAATACAGTCTCGAATAATGAGTGTTAAAGACTCTCAGACTAGCAGGAGACCAGAATCATGAGTGGTAATAACCCACAAATGACCAGAACAACAGCATCGTAAAGTAAATATCTAGGGCTAACAACTGTTAATCGTTTTTACATTAATGCTTCTTATACCTATAGATTGACAACCAGAATTGATTGAAAATTCTATATTGCCGCGGGAGAAGATGCGGGTAAAAGCTAGTAACGACATATTAGGTATATTATATTACCTCATTGTCCTTGACGTATTGGAGGAATTCAACGTATACGTCGCATCCATCATCAGTGTCAGGATTGTCACCATTGAGCTCCATCTGGAATGAGCGAAAATATTTGCTAGTTACGAAGTAAGTAATACAGTTGAGAAACTTATAGAAAAAAAAAACTGAAAGAAGAATGGGCCCAGAATTGAGCCCTGTGGAAATTCTATTGGTACTGAAGATGTTTTGGAGCGTACTTTGTCAAATGCCATTTTGGCGTTTGTGTATCTTAAATTGAGTTTTGAACATAATTAGGAACATTAAAAATTTAGAAAGGTAAGAATAGAACATTACTGCAGCGGTCAGCAAAAGAGGCATTGATGGACGAACCTGTAACAGCACACATTCGTAAGTTCATCAATGCCTAGTTGTTGCCAAGGCTTGTATAGTACTTTTCTCAGATAATGCGCAGAAATTAAAACCACACGTATGGGTTTGATGAAAAAATATATTTTTAGTTTCAGTTTCAAGTATGGGAACCCCCAAAATTTATTGTTTTTTTTTTATTTTTGTGTGAAAATCTTAATGCGGTTCACATAATACATCTACTTACCAAGTTTCAACAGCATAGTTCTTATAGTTTCGGAAAAAAAGTGGCTGTGACATACGGATGGACAGACAGACAGACAGACAGACAGACATGACGACATTTTTTGCCATTTGGCTACGGAACCCTAAAAACGAACTTACCACCGTTGACTTAAAATGAGTGCAATATTACAGTAACTGCAGAACGACTTCTTTGAATCACTTTACGAAAACGAAACGAATAAGTAAAAAAAAAATTTTTTTTTTTGTTTCTTTCTTCGATCTAATTAAATTTTAGAACACAAAAGCTGCTATTGTAACTTATCTACGATAGTGAATATGTTCTCTCGCAGACTTTTTTGTAGCTAATAATGAGGACTCTATTCATGTAGTGCGCACGCCAAATAATGAATTTTATAGGAAAAATTTTGCTACGTTGGGTTACATTATTGCAATTTGCATAAGGATCTCTATTTTTTTTTATAATAATTTGTAACCTATGTTACTCGGGAATAGTTTTCCATAGGTGTTTTTTTGTTATCGGTCCAGTATTTTCGGAGCCTATTCAGATTCAAACAAACAAAAAAATCTTTCCTCTTTATAATATTTGTATAGATGTACTAGTTTTGCCTGTGGCTTCGCTACTCAGAACTATGTCAGCACAAAGTCCCAACAGGTAGGCAGGTAATACCGAGTTAAACACCACTGTTGGTCGAGCACGCCAAATTCTCACTAACACACACTAAGCAGGTATTATGCTAAACGTAAAATTACAACGTCTTCCTAAACGGGCTCCTGATGGGTACCTAAGGAATGATAAAGTATTAGTGTCACGTCTTTATAACATTAAACAGTATTAAAGTAGACTATTATTTTGACATTACAGGCGCAACGCGCTGTGGTCATGGTAAAAACCGCACGAGTCGGTCGTTCAGTCAGTCGGTCGATCAAGGATACACAAAGCTTGTTGAGGTCGGTCTGTGGATGGATGACCATCAAAGGGACTTAGGTGCCTCGGAAAGCACGTTAAACCATCATCATCAGCCTTTTAATGTGGCCACTTGGGATACAGGTCTCCTATTTGGGAATGGGCCGTAATCTATCACGCGGACCCAGTGCGGGTTAGTGGATATGACATGTCTTCGACTTAATAACTCAAAATTGTTTCTATTATTCCAATTTTTTTTTATGCCTTAATACTATTATGCTAATAGTCATTAGGGCTAGTCACATTATGCGAATTAAAATTATGCCAAAACAAATAAACCTTCAAGTAAATTATGCCAACATAAACTGTATGGCAAAAAAAAATATGGCAAGGAATTATTATGGAAAAACAAATTATGACAAAACAGTTATGCCAAAGTATATTAGAAAAACAAACATTATGCGAAAAAAAGGGATCCCTTTTGTGAATCGATGTGATCGTGTTAAGATCCTTCGCCAGTTAACGACACTTGCTACAAACATTGTTTCATTCATATTACTACTAAGTGCACCTACAACTACTACATCCTACTTGAATTAGTGCGTAAGACTCTTTTGTTAGCTAGTTTTGTGACTTTTCTTTATATTTTATAGATGAGAGGTCATCTGCCACCTCCCTCCTCCAAGCGGGTGTAGTGAAGATGGTGAAACCTTCTATAAGTACCGTTTCTATCACTATTTTCTGCAATCATCCATAACTGTTGGCAAATACTGAATAAAGAGTCCATTCAAAATACTGGAGTTTTCCTATCTGCCGGAACGAGTGCCGTCCTCGCCTTCGTATCAACGGGTTGCGTTGCCTTACAATAGTTTGTTCAAATTAACTATTTTAATTTAATATTATATTATATATACTTCTATACTAATATTATAAAGAGGAAAGGTTTGTATTTTTGTATGTAACGAATAAACTTAAAAACTACTGTACCAATTTCAAAAAAAAATTCAGCGTTGGGCAGCTACACAATCCCCGGATGACATAGGCTATTTTTATCCCTGTGTTCCCACGGGAACGGGAAAAACCGGAAACTACGCGGGTGAAACCGCGAGGCTTCCGCTAGTATATTAAATTTTGAATTGATAAATCATATTGAATATTGTAAACATAAAGCAACACAAAGTGGAAGGTTAGTTTTGAACTCGCAACCATGTTGACATAGGTTCACTAGATACCGCATAGATAGCAACCACTAGTCCAAATCGACTTAATAAATAATTTAAAAATTAACAAGTCCTTCATATTGACAAAACAGTATTCAAAAGCTTTGGGTGGGAAATCATCCAATGACTTCTCCCGCTCTGAGTGAAGCGGAAGGGCGTGTCAGACTTTTACTGACTAAAACCCACCCGTGTTCCTTCAGTTGCTTGTGCCAGGGCCGCGGTAGCTCTTATCAAATTTAACCGCGACCCAGACAGGCATCGGACCTGGCGGATCCCGTCAGTTTTTGCTGACATCTCCTAGAGGCGCGCGTGGAACACTACGCGCCGTCGACTCGGGCCTGGTCAAGCTAACCATTATTCGCCGTCCGCAAGCCCGCGCCTACGGTGGCCAGGAATCGGCTTGCGACTCCTGACGCCCAGGGCGTCTCTTGCGGTGGCTAGGGGCGTGAAGGTATCTCTGTTGCGTCTCCCTCACATGTCCCGCCTCCTCCTTCGCTAGCATTACTGTTACGCAGAAGCAGGTGACAGCTTCCCATGCCCTCGCGCTCCATACCATGGCCTGAACCAGGGCCGGACGCGAGAGGTCGCCACCACTGATCGCCTCCACGAGGACACGGCGGTGCTCCGCCCAAGCGGGGCAGTCCTCCAATGTATGCTCCATCGTGTCCTCCGGGCGATCCACGCAATGGTGACGCCCCAGCGTTTCCTCCTGCCTTATCCTGAACAGGAACCTCCCGTAACATCCGTGTCTGGTGAGGACCTGCTTCAAGCGGAAGGTGAGGACTCCGTGGCGCCACGCTAACCTACCCTAACGTTACGAGTTAAACAAGTCGTTCAAGTTAAAAAGCTCATACGTATCGAATAACACTTACCTACTGCTAATTGCAGTAGGTTCAAAATCGTCTAACTTTTAGTGGGTCGGCTAACGGCAGGGTGGATCAGGTAACAGCTATTACCGATTGTAGATGAATATTCTTTTCATTTTGTGTAAATGTATTGTTTATGTAATCTTACAAGACGACTAAATCAATGTCGAAAAGTTGTGAAAACGAAGTAGGCGAAAAAGAGCAAAAAAACCGTTTTTATAAAATTATTTATTGGTCCAGAAGATAAACATACAAATAGTAAGTTAAACACTTAATAATCAACTTTTATAATATAAAAAACATAAAATACTAACTATATTAGTAATACATGAATCTACAACAGGCTTCTGAATTGACAATTAACAGTTAACTTGTTTTGTTTTTTGCATTAAGGTTTGTCATGTTCTCAACCTCAAATTCACAATCCAGAAATTGGTTGCAAAATTTTCAACTTCAAATTCACAATTCAGAAACCGGTTATCAAGTACTCATCTTCGAATTATCATCTCAGGAAAAGGGGTTTTTACTCAAAGGCAACATAGTCGCCTCATAGTCGAACTAACATAGGTCATTTTTCACCCATATGCCGAATGCTTTCTCTTGCCAACTCCATTCATGGCGAAATACCAGGCCCCTCAGAAAGTATTGCGAAAAAAAGTTTTTATATATGGGAGACTGGCCAATTATAATGTTTTTCGAAAATATGACTATTTATAAGTAAAAATAAGTAAGTTCCAATTTCAAAATTTCCCTCCACATTTTTTGCGAGTTAATTCAAAGTATTGTGTCTCACTGAAATATGGATCTGCGCCGGGAACATTTTAGAGCTATGATTTTATACGATTTCAAGTGTCGCCTGAAACCGGATGAATCGTACGATAGACTTCAAATGGCATTCATGGATGAAGGCCCTTCCAAGGCAACCGTGTATCGTTGGTATAACGAATTCAAGCGCGGTCGACCAACTTTGGGGGATGACGAAAGAAGCGGTCGCCCTTTGACGGCTGTTACCGAAGAAAACGTGCTAGCAGTGAAAAATTTAATCCAAGACAATAGGCGAATTACATATCAGGAGATTCAACACATATTGAAGATTGGATCGGGAAGCGTTCACGAGATTCTACACAGCCATCTTCGCGTGAGGAGGATAGTATCACGCTGGGTGCCGCACAACCTCACCGATGCTCAGAAGCAGGCCCGGGTGGAATGGTGCCGTGATATGCTTAACAAATTTGAAGCAGGCTCGTCTCGGCGTGTTTACGACATCGTTACAGGTGATGAGTCCTGGATTTATCAATACGACCCAGAAACCAAGCGCCAGTCGACTGTTTGGGTGTTTCAAAATGAGCCAACGCCTACCAAAGTGAAGCGATCTAGAAGCGGGGGTAAGATTTTGATCGCTAGCTTTTTTAATTTGACTGGCCACTTGGTATCAATTCCCTTACGGGATCAAAGAAGCATTAATGCCGAATGGTATACTACCAAATGTTTGCCAGAAGTTTTCTCTGTTATAAGCAACAAGCGACCAAACACAGGGCTCCGCGGGCTACTGCTCCACCACGACAATGCACCTGCGCACACCGCACTCAAAACGAGGGACTTCCTGGACAGCACGCCAGTCAAACTCCTGGGTCACCCTCCTTACAGCCCTGATCTAGCACCGTGTGACTTCTTTTTATTCCCAAAAATAAAAAATCAGCTCAAAGGGATACAATTTTCGTCGCCGGAAGATGCGCTGGCTGCGTTCGAGCAGGCTGTAAACGAGGTGTCTGCGGCGGACTGGAAAAAGTGTTTTGAAAACTGGTTTAGGCGCATGAATCTTTGTATAGAGGCTGGTGGAAAGTACTTTGAAAAGATTTAATAAAAATATATGTACGTATAGAACAATTTTTTTTAGTTTCGCAAAACTTTCTGAGTGTCCCACGTAGATGTCTTTGCCGGTTCAGTAGCTTCAGCGAGACAAAAACTCAGAGATTTAATTCTGTAACTAAGTCTTTGAATTTAATTTTTGAATTTGAATTTGCATTATTGAATTTAAATTTGAGAATAAAAATCCTTATGCAACGCAATTTTTCAAATTGAAAACAAATTAAGTGGACGCCTTAAGACGGTACCCTGACCAAAAAATCGGCATGAGATATGAGCTTTCCTATTGGTCTAGCGGCACTGGTGGCGCATGAATTACAGTAGTGAATACGCCCAGATTTTAGAATAAAATCTTTATAAAATCGAATTTTGGTCTTTTGAAAAAAATAAATCTACAAAAATGTTCGTTATTAAATTGTCTATCCATTAGTGTTAGTACAAAAATAATTAATGAATACTTTACGAGGAGATGCATAATATCGATAATTATTTCTCATTTTTATGTTTTTTTGGAAGAAGATTATTGAACTACATACAACATTTAAAAAAAAACTAAATCTACCATTTTAGAATCAATATTATGTAGAAATTTAATGTATTTTTATTAATTGATATTTCTTTTTAAATAACGAGTAGATAGCTCCTAAAAACAGCACAAAAACGGCTTGCGTGGCATTTTGCTCGGGGTACCGCCTTAAGTGGAAGAATTTTATTTGAAAGAATAATTAAACCCTGATAAGAAAAGACATCGGCTGAGCATTGGCTATGCTTAGCGACGTGATCAGGAGAGAAAACAAAAATAAAGTTAAGAAGTGCAGGAGATTGGGAAATGGTGAGTAGCACGAAGTGGAAGAATGGAAAGATTACTAGAAGTTGTAACATTAGTAAGAAAAGTAAAACGATGGTCCTTCTTCAAGAAACAAGTATTAAAGTCACCCATGATTATGATATGACTGTAAGAAGGGATAAGCATTTCTAAGAGCTTGTCGAAAGATGAAAAGAAATTGACAAGTAATGAGGGACAATAATAAACTCCAAGAAGTAATTTAGAATGATTAAGCTCGATCTCCAGAAAGAGATGCTCACCATTACCTGATGGTGGTGGCTGCGCTGACACATTGATAACAGCGAAAGGATTATGAGCGTGGAGATTATATAGCAACACCACCACCACCAACAGTCCGGTAGTTTCTAATAAGCGCAAAGCCAGGCAAAGAGTAACTATTTAAAGGAAGACATGGTTAAGCCATGAGCTTACTCATAGCTTAAACCATGCAACAACACCTCAGAAATAATAAAAAGAAAAGGTTGAGATAGTACATGTTGCCACCAAAATGGAAAAAAAAGTCTAAAATAGTTAAAAAATCTTACCTAATTAATATAACAAAAAGGTCATCTAACTTTACATTATAAAGAGGTAAAGCTGTATGTTTGTAAAAGGATATCTCTAAAACTGCTGATCTTATTATGAACATTCTTTCATTGACCAAAAGGGAATTAAAAATTGAAGTTCTCAATTTTTAATTCCCTTTTCAGAAGCCGTCGTTACTAACTCATTTCCTTTAAAAAATAAAATATTAACATAAAGCTTCACCTACCTTAAGTGTTCGTAGAAGTTTCAGAAGTAAAGTTTTCAACTTTGGTATAAAACCACTTCACAAGATGAGAGTTCGTAAGTTAGTGTCAATATTGTTGCCAAATATTTAATGTATCACGTGATAGTAATAAGCTGGCGCCCGTACGCCGTGCCTGCATACAACTTACTGAGCCAAACCCAAAATGAGATGCAAATGTTTTGTAGATGTAGCGTATGAATAACAACCATGTCGCAGGATCGTTGGCTAAATTGTATTTATTGCGAAATTCCTAGTATTTTTGTAAAACAACAGGAAAGAGATTTTTTAATTTTATTAGTAACAGGCTTTTTGGAACAAAACAGCAAAACTGAGATACCTCAGTTAATGTCATTTGAGTTCTGAAACCGGGTGCTGTTCTGAACCCGATTTTTATGTACTACATAAAAATCGGTAACTTTTCAGTAGTAGGACATACATAATAAAGTTTTCGTGAAAAAAATACCGGGCAAGTGCGAATCGGACTCGCGCACCAAGAGTTCCGTACAAACACCTACATACACAACATAATTAGGTAAAAATACTGAAGTTCATACACCGAACATTGCTCTAACGAAAAGAAAATATTTTCTTTTATTTTCTTTCACGCAATAGCACAATTTTATTTGAGGTTGGTGCCAAGTAAGCTAGTCCTCTAAATTGTATGAGCGCCTATACAACTCAGAGGACTATCTTAATTGGCGTCAACTATGTATGTACACACACCCCCTTTAATTTTCAACTTTTTTTATTTTTTGGAATTTTTACCTTTATCTGTGCTGTAAAACCTTACTATTTGCCAAGTTTCGTGATTCTAGGTCAACGGGAACTACCATATAGGTTTTCGACTCAAAACCTATAGGGTACTTCCGGTTGACCTAGTATTGTAAATTTTGGTTAAAATCAAGGTCTCACAGCACAAGTAAAGGGAAAATACTAAACTTACTACTAAATTACTATTGTTTTTTTATACATATTTTAAGATGCATTCCTTTCGCATAACTTACTAGTCATTATTTTTCACCATGAGTATAGGTTACCAAAAATACAAAAAGAAACATCGTGCAGCCAAGATTTGAACTCGCGTCTACTAGGAACCCGCTTTGGAGTAGCACTCTCTCACGAGTCTGCCACGATATACGATGGCTACTATGACGAATTTCAGGCTTAGTTTCGACCGTTAGAACCGGCTCGATACGGACTTTTGTAGTTCTATTTAAGTGAAACGAGTAAGTATATATCTTTGTGTGGCGTTGACCATGCCCTTTCACTTCATAGTTAGATTGTATGATGTTTTATTATTTGCGTTGAAACATAACGCAAACACTTATTGCACATAGCCGTACAGGTGACTATAAACAGTGAGATGCGACTGCAATTTAGACCCTTCTTACTGTACATAATATACTGTAAGAATCGTTGAATTAAATTAAATTTTCGATTATCGATTAATTACATCTTAATTCTAAGTATTTATAAACTGATTACGAGTTTAAAGACAGCTTATTTTAATAGAAATTGCGAGATATAAAAATGTATTTTTGTAGTCGTTGGGGCTTACTACCGGGAATTCCCGGTTCAGAAAATTACGGGAAATTCCGTTACTGGTAGCAGAGTTCGGGGGTTTACCGGGATTTCATTGGATATTATTCCACGCAAATGTACCTACTGTACTTCCTATTGATAGTATTCTAAAATACTGTGAGGAAAATTGGACATTTTTATAGTGTAGGTACTAGTTTTGCCAGCGGGTTCACCAGCGTGATATTCGGTAATTATCCCACGTGAACATACTTCTGGGATAAAAGGTAGCCTGTGTGCTATTCCTCCCTATCTCTCTGTCATACTTTATCTAGATCCGTCCGGCGTGATTGATTAACAAATATCCATCCATGGGTTTATACAATCTATTTTATTTTTGTTACACTTTTCGCTATTACTAGACAATATTATTATTTTTCTCGAGCGTGTGTTGTGTCCTTTTCACTGCTTAAGTTCAAGTTTTATGTTAATCTATTTTCGGTTTTCGGGTAATCTATTCTGGCATAACTTTGTGCATTATAGGTGTCTTACTACAGAACTTGTTCATTGTGTAGGTAACACAATTAAAAAGTGAAAAATAACTTCGATTTCGGCGGTTGACGTAAAAAAACCGGCCAAGTGCGAGTCGGACTCGCGCACGAAGGGTTCCGTACCACTATCGCAAAAAGGGGAACAAAAATCACGTTTGTTGTATGAGAGCCCCACTTAAATATTTATTTTATTCTGTTTTTAGTATTTGTTGTTATAGCGGCAACAGAAAAACATCATCTGTAATAATTTCAACTGTCTAGCTATCCCGGTTCATGAGATACAGCCTGGTGACAGACAGACAGACAGACGGACCGCGGAGTTTTAGTAATAGGGTCCCGTTTTTACCCTTTGGGTACGGAACCCTAAAAATGAAGAAACAAAAACAGGCATACCGACTTCCAAAATTCAATTAATTCGGTTGTATTTTTTTGTAAAAAAGTTTTTGTTCTTTAAATATACTGGAATGACCTAATAATAATATAAAGTAAAGCTTTACGTTATTGTCTCACTATAACGTGAAGCTAGCTAACCATATAAATTGTAACATACCTACATAGCATCACGCCTATATATCCCCAAAGGGTGAAGCAGAGGTGCACCTACTTTATATTATCATTATTTTTATTAATTTTATACCTAATTCATAATTAAATAAGTAATATTATGTTTTTTTCTTATTAATTAATCAGTATTATGAAGAGATTGCCCTGTGCGATAAGACCGCCCATTGTTCACTTGTTTTTGTAAATGTTTTTCCTGTATGTTTTTGTGGTGTACAATAAAGTATATAATAAATAAATATATTTTAATCAGCAAAGTCCCCCGCCGCGTCTGTCTGTCTGTCCGCGATAAACTCAAAAATTACTGAACGGGTGTTCATGCGGTTTTCACTGATAGACCCGTAAATGAGCCAGGAAAACCAACAACAAAAATAAAATAATTAACCACGAAGTTATCGGGTGTTTCAAGTGCAAATATTTATTGATATGATTGACCTCTAGACTGCACATTTAACAGGATGTGAAGTCATTAATACGATAAGAATTAATTCAACTGCACCATCGCGTGTCCTGCCATGATTTGAACAGAATTATTTTTAGAATACAATCAAAATAGGTCCCACTAGCTGCCGCCCGCGGCTATCTTTATGAATTATAGCCTATATGTTATTCTGATATATACGTTATATTTCTGTTAAATTTCATCAAAACCCGTTCAGTAGTTTTTGCGTAAAAGAGTAACAAACCTCCATCCATCCTCACAAACTTAAACGTTTATAACAGTAGTAGGATATTTGGCAAAAATCACAAACAGGATAAATTGCTTTTGTTTTACACCATTTCTGTGGTTTAGACACAGAATAAATAATAGCACAAGTTGTTTAGGTTAATAGTGTTGTGGAAAGATTTTCCTCGAAAAGGCTTTACTTCATGTCTGTTTTCCCCGAATGAGTAGGCAGAGGTGAAAACACCAACATTTTATATCCACACTAATCTAATCTAACTAATATTTTAAATGAGAAAGTTTGGATGGATGGATGGATGGATGGATGTTTGTTACTCAATCACGCCAGAACGGCTGACCGGATCTTTTTTGGGACAATTCCACCGCACTATTCCCAAACCACTGCAACTCCTAAAAGCCAGAATCAACTGTGGCGACCACCAGAAAAGCGCCGAGGCAATGAAGCTCGACGAAGTGTCGGAGAATGAATTTAACTGTCTTGGATCCCGCAACGAAATTAATCAGAAAATAATAATGGAGGATTATGAAAAAAAATCTTGGCGAAACTTGGCAAAGAGATAGATTATAGTCTGGAATAGCACATAGACTTCACTAAACTTTGCATCTCGGTAAACCTATTGTTCCTCTGGGATAAGAAAACACGTTACACGCGGGCGTAGCCACTGGCTGATTTATTAAAAATGCGAAAATAACAAAACAATTTAACATACTTCAAAATTAAAAAAATCTTCTTCACAAAAACATTAAACCGACTTCCAAAGCAAAACACTACAAAGCGAAAAATAACTTTCTTTTCCGAAGTCGGTGTCGAAAAATGAAAAACAATAGGTGAATAAGACACCATACATACTTTCCGGCTTCATCATCAGATCACTTCGATGGTACCATTTTCATTAGTACCATTTATATATAAGTCTCAGGATCAGACCTCGAAACCAATCTTTCTCCAGCGCGGCGTAAGACAGGGAGACGTCATTTCTCCGAAACTGTTCACTGCTGCGCTGCAGGACGTCTTCAAGGTTCTGGACTGGAAGGGGCTTGGCATCAACGTTAATGGCGAGTACATCACTCACCTTCGGTTTGCCGACGACATAGTGATCATGGCTGAGACCATGGAGAGCCTCAGTAAAATGCTCGATGACCTTAGTAGAGCTTCCGAAAGAGTGGGTCTTAAAATGAACATGGACAAAACCAAGGTCATGGTGAACGCCCATGTAACACCCACTCCTATCAAGATCGGAGACTCTACACTCGAAGTTGTAGACGACTATGTTTACATGGGACAAACGGTCCAGTTGGGTAGGTCCAACTTCGAGAAAGAGGTCAACCGTCGAATTCGACTCGGCTGGGCGGCGTTCGGGAAGTTGCGTGGTATCTTCTCGTCCAATTTACCGCAGTGTCTCAAGACAAAAGTCTATGACCCTGCCTAGCGAGCATGGGCGTACCCAAGACATTTGTGACATGACATGATAAATTATGTCATATCTTACAATTTGTCCTAAATGCTAGCACGGGTCAAACATGTGACATATTTTAAAGGCGCAACATGCCTTTCTTGTTGCTGCCCGGCGAGCACGGCCTACTGTGACATGGCTTGAGTCACACATTTCATCGCAGTTTGGGCGATAACGCCATTTTGTCCTAAATAATAGCACCGGCGGCGTGAGAAAATTTCCTGACGTTTGTTTGGGACTCATCGGGTCTTAATTGCTAATACGGGCGCACCCATTTTGTCACAAATGTCACATTTTGACAGATGATTTAGAAAAATGTATCACTTTCGTTCGGAGGTGGTGATAAAATTTTATAGTTGAAAAAAATATATTTGCCTTCTAATTACGGCACCAAATGGCAATAAATTCATTTTGTGTGTATGGTGAATTGGTGATCAATGCTTATTAATTAATTGAAATGTTACAGGATTATTAATTAATTTTATATGATTACTTTTTCATAATTGTATTTTTTTTATTGTTGTTCTTATTTTAATTATGATTATTATTTTTTTTATAATTATTTTCTTTTATATCATATTCTTCTTGCTTTCTACATTTTTAAATGTTTCTTAAATAAAATCCCCAAAAAACATTTAAAATATAAAAAATAGGGGCCCACCGGTATTGGTCCAAGCTATTATATTTTTTAGTAATTATTAAAATTTTCACAATAAATATATCTTTCTAACAAACACTTAATATGTTATCAAACAAACAAAGAAAAATAAAGTGTGCATAAGTCTATGGTCGTGGGTCAAATATTAATTTATTCCCAACAAAATTAAAAAGTTCTTTAGCTGTATGAACGGCATACTTTTTTACGTATTATTTTATTTGGTCGTCTATTCAAATTTTGTCGCACTATGAAGTCAACAACAAGAAAATCAAGTCGCGTCTGTAAATTATGTCACATGGTTGTCCCGTGCTAGCATTTAAGACAAATTGTAAGACATGACATATTTTATCATAACTTGTCATGACCGAGTCGAAAACCAAGCAATGTAAAAAAAAAAAACTTATAATTCATGTTGGGATGCTGCTAACATGGGGGTAGCAAAGGGGGGGGGGCTAAATTTTGGTTATTTTTGGCCTAGGACATACCGTTTTCGAGATATAATTTTGGAAATATGCAAAATAAAATAAGATACGGAGGCCCATAATTCGGCAACAGTGCGTCGTAGGGCTATGCTTCTCAGAACATAAATGGTTTTTATGGCCAAGGTTAAACCGAAACTGCAATAAAATTGGAAAATTTCCGAAAAAGAAAAAAATAAACGTCAAGAAGTTATGCCACAAGTCAAGAAAATATCTCACGCCGCCGTGCTAGCATTTAAGACAAAATGAGTTTATCGCCCAAACTGTGATTAAAAGTGTGACTTAAGCGATGTCACAGTAGGCCATGCTCGCCGGGCAGTGTGTGTTGCCAGTGATCACCTATGGGACCGAGACGTGGTCGCTCACAATGGGCCTTATCAGAAAGCTTAAAGTCACCCAAAGGGCAATGGAGAGGGCTATGCTCGGAATTTCCTTGCGTGATCACGTCAGAAATGATGATATCCGCAGGAGAACCAAAGTTACCGACATAGCCCGAAGAATTGCCAAACTTAAGTGGCAGTGGGCAGGGCACATTGCTCGCAGAACGGATGGCCGATGGGGCCGAAAAGTTCTGGAATGGCGACCGCGAACTGGAAGACGATACGTTGGAAGGCCTCCCACTAGGTGGACCGATGACCTGGTTAAGGTTGCGGGAAGGCGCTGGATGCGAGACGCACGGGATCGTTCAATGTGGCGACGCCTGGGGGAGGCCTATGTCCAGCAGTGGACGTCTTTCGGCTGAAATGATGATGATGATGATGATGATATATAAGTGTTTGCTCTATCGTCTGTTCCGTCTTCCTAATCGGACGTGTTAGCTAATTTTTACTTCAATATTTTTCCACCTTACCGGTTTAGCACTCGAATATATTACTTATGTTACTGGCCTTAAGACGACGACTAACGCCAACGACCTTGAGGGAACAAAACGCGCACTCGTTTCACACCCGCGCGACCCAAAATTTTGTAGTTTTTTGTACTTTCCTTATTATTCTATGACTTTAAAAAAAAAAGCTTCAGATGGAAATGTAGATAATTAAATTGTCTTTGAGATGGTGTGGATTTCATTAAAATACGCCCAGCGGTTTTGGTGCGATTGTCGTGTTTATGTCCGTTTTAGACAAAACTTTACAAATTAATTACACTATGTTATACAAATAAATCTCAAATTCTGCTTAGATGAAATTATTAAGAAAATGGTCTAATATAACATATATTTTTTCCTAAATATTACGACTAGCCGTTTAGACGTGATTCTCATTTTAAAATTAGCTACTCAAGGGAATCGGTGCCTTAAGACGACGACTAACGCCAACGACCTTGAGGGAACAAAACGCGCACTCGTTTCACACCCGCGCGACCCAAAATTTAGTAGTTTTTTGGTACTTTCCTTCTTATTCTATGACTTTCAAAAAAAAAACTTCAGATCAAAATGTAGATAGTTAAATAAGCGGTTTTGGTGCGATTGTCGTGTTTTTGTCCGTTTTAGACATAACTTTACAAATTAATCACACTATGTTATACGAATAAAACTCGAAATGTGCTCAGATGAAATTATTATGAAAATGGTCTCATATAACATATATTTTTTCCAGAAAATTTCGACTTGCCGTTTAGACGTGATTCTCATTTTAATATCAGCTACTCAAGGGAATCGGCGCCTTGCTATCTGTGTAGTAAAGTGATAGCTAAAGCCCGACCTTAGCAAACGCGGAGTGTCTGTGCGAGTGGTACATACTGTGACAAAATAATTGTCGTCCTTGTCTTGCGCGCTCGACGGTTGAGTGCCTGGCGGTTGGCTGCTTGCTGTATGGCAGCGCCGGCGGCAGTGTAAACAAACATTCTGTTACTTCCTATGCGAGCGCCGAAGAATATTACTACGTTCCTTACGCAGCCACCCTTCGACCACAAGTATTGTGTCTGTCAGATACTGATGTAAACCTATTGGGGAATACGAATAAGACCCCACCTAATTATGTTTTTCAACGAGTCAAGAGGACCAGAGAGGATATGGATGATTCTCTCTCCAGGCAACTGCATGAATTTAAAGAAAAGATAAGGAAGATGATGTCTCTCTTTTCAGTTAATCAGGGAAAGGAGATGTCAAAAATTTCCACTACTCTGAAGGAAATTCAGCTATCAAATGCCAGTATTGAGAGTTCAATAGCTTTTCTTACCGCACAAAACGATGAATTCAAGAAAAAAAATCACCAATTAGAGATCGAGGCGAAGAAGGACAAGGAGTACATAGTTACATTGGAGAACAAAATTGAGGACATGTAAATTGGCAGTAGAAAATCAAACTTTGTAATAAAAAACGTTCCGAAAAAAAATAACGAAACCAAGGACGATCTTATAGATATGACTCTATTCCTGTCGCAAAGCATCGATTGTAAAATTATTAAATACGATATTAAGGATTATATATGGGCGCACGGTTGGCGCAGTGGTTGAGCGATTGAGTGCTGCGCTGCGTGTCGCGGGTTCGATTCCCGCACGGAACAAATATTTGTATGACCTACAGATAGTTGTTCCGGCTCTGGGTGTTGTGTATGTGAGTTTATATGTTTGTTAGACCAAGTTACGCTAAGCTACGTCTTCAAAGAAATTTCAGCAGGTGGCGATGGCAACTTTGGACCGGAGTTGATGGAGGCAGATGACCCGGTTAAGGGGTCCAGCGACCACGATCATCAGTAATGAGGGAACTATTGAAAAAGAGAGAGAGATACCTATTACTACTAGACCATTACTTAATTATTTAATCTGTAAAACTTTTAAATATATTGAGACAACATGGTGTACTTAATTATTTTTTTAAATTAAGATTAAATTAATCGTAAAACGACAATCGCACTAAAGTTTCACGACAAATTTTCCGATTTAATTTTAAAAGGTCATGGTGAATGAACATGTAACACCCACTCCTATCAAGATCGGAGACTCTACACTCGAAGTTCATTCATTTCATTTATTCATAAAACAATTTACATTGTGTTGAATTTATACACATGCAATTCACATGCAAATACAAAGAACTACAACTCATTAATAAATATTTCAAGCGAAATTCAAGCAAAGTGCCAAAACAGTTTCATGTTAATGTTCATAAGTTTCAAAAATAATGTCAAACAGTTATAAAACTTAATATTAACAGAACAGGATTAAAATATAATGTCAAACAGATTCAAATATAATGTCAAACAGATTCAAATATAATGTCAAACAGATTCAAATATAATGTCAAACAGTTATAAAAATAATGACAAAAGATTCTAAATTATAAAAAATACCTATTGCTGAAATGTTAGCAATAAACATTCAAAAGGACTCCTACATACCAATGACGGAATCCGAAATACATCAATGCATGCAACATGACGCGACAACCCAATTGTGTCCACTACAGAAACCTGTATACCGCATGAAGTCGGACGAGAGCCTTTGCATGAAGGACAAGGAATCTCTTCACTGCGAAACAAAACATGAAACCTGCCGAGACAAGTGGTTGGGATTAAACAATGCAAATAATTTCCTCTATTTTTGCTGTCAACAATGCAAAATACGTATTATTTGTGGGCATCAAGTTTCAACGCAGCTGCTACACAAGGCCGGAGTCATAACACTCAATGACGATTGCATAATTAGTAGTGAAACTTTTGCTGTTTATCCCCAAAGGCAACAAATGAACAAAATTCAAGCCCAAGTCGACGCAGGTCCAGCAGAAATTCCTTCAATCAACAATATCATAAACTTACCTGTACCGGTTCTGAATCATCTTCACGAGAATGAGACGGTAACAGAGCAGAGAGTATTACTGCAAGAGCTTGGCAAACAAGTAGAACAAATGAAAGCCGCAACATCAGAAGACATCATGTCAGATCATGCAACACACCATGATATCCACCAATACGTTGTCATCTACCTATTGGCTGCCGCCGCAACATTTGCGGGTGTAATATACGCTTACAACCGCCTACGCAAACATTGGGCAAGTCAAAAGAAACCAGAAGCTCCATCTATTCCCAATCCGATGCCCCGAAGAAGGTCGACAGCGAGCATCGTGGACAACGCCTTATTTGACGTCACAGAAAACATCAACGCAGCGCACTTATCGAGTGCACGTACACTCAATAAAGCAACGTCGCCTATTGCGCGTTGTGAGTTACCGTAATAAATTATGAAATTGTTTGTATTTACATTTTTACGTTTTATAATCTAACTTGATTTTGAACAATTTCGATGTACATTTAAGTTAACTTTGTGAGTGGGCAATATGTACGAGCTACGCTGTACATTGACCCTAACTAATACGTCCTACTTACAGTGAAACGTTGCAGTTTGTTTAGCTCAACATTAATTGTACATTATTACATTATAATATGTTATTTTTAGTAGCAATAAAACCTTTATATCAATCGGTTGTTTACTCATTCATCATAACAGTTCAACATAACATTTTCACTGTTGGGAGTTAAGCCCCAACAATGTCAAAACATTTATTATTGTTTGACTTTAGTTCCGATATATTATACAGACATTTTTCTAAAAAAAAAGCTTTTAATTTTGTTTTAAACAAGTGGGTGTTATAAATCAGGATCTGTATCTCAGAAGGCAACGCATTAAATATCTCTACAGCTTGGTACTTTGAACAATGCTCTACTATATTAAATTTTGGTGATATTAGTTGCTTAAAACTTTTCTCCGCGTGCTCTCTCTAATCTCACGTTCTTCCTGTGATTCAAACTCATGTACATACTTAGCAAAATGAGTTAAGAGGACCAATATATATAGGCTAGGTACTGTTAATATGCCCAACTTTTTAAAGTAATCTCTGCATGAGACGCATTGTGCAATTCTGACTATTGTCCTTATGGCTCGCTTTTGTAAGATGAACGCTCTCTGCCAGTTATAACTGTAACTATTTCCCCAGAGCACGATGCTATACCTTAACCTAGACTCGACCAGCGCATAATATACAGTCTTTAACTGTTCTATGTTCAGTTCATCCCTAAGGCTCCTGAGAGCGTAACATGCTGACGATATGGATGATTCAATAACAGCAAGCTCTGGTTTCCAATTTAAATGCGAATCTATATTAATCCCTAAGAATTTAACTTTGTCTACTAATTCAATCCGGTCTCCATTTACTAGTATATCTAATTTGTCATTATGACGAGTCGTAGTCTTAAATAACATGAGGTTAGTTTTACCTGTATTAAGCAATAAGTTATTGGCTGAAAACCATTCGCATATTTTTTGTATAATTATATTTGTATTCAATGTCAATTTTTGTATGTCTTTTGCCCCAATGATTATGTTTGTATCATCTGCGAAAACAACAAGGTTCTCGTTCGGCTGAGTTTTATTCATGAAATTTAATAAGTCATTCGTAAAAATTATATATAGAATAGGTCCTAAAATTGAGCCTTGAGGCACACCACGTTTTACATAGGTCATTTTTGACTTGAATATTACTTCGTGATTATTCTCGTCTATACTTTTAATTTCTACATACATTCTTCTATTTTGCAAGTACGATGTCATAAGCTTTAATGTTTTGCCTCTTATACCATAATGTTCGAGTTTAGTAACTAGTAATTCATAATCTATGGTGTCAAAAGCGGAGCTGAGGTCAACAAACAATCCAGCTACTTTCATTTTTTAATTTAACTTATAAACTATATCATTTATTAAAGTGTTCATAGTATCCGCGGTACCAACGCCTTTCTGATATCCAAACTGTCTCAGGTTGATAATTTTGTTAATACCTAAATGTACCATTAGTCTATTTTTAATTATTTTTTCAAAGAGTTTTGATAAGGTGGGTAATAAGGATATAGGGCGATAATTCTTCGGATTGGTCTTAGTGCCCTTTTTGTGTATTGGAATCACCTTGGCCAATTTCAACTGGTCTGGAAAGATTGACTCATCGATGCATTTATTGAACAAATCGTATAGAGGCGAAGCTAATATCTCTACATTTTCCTTTATAATCGTTATCGGTACGTCGTCGAAGCTGCAAGACTGTTTATTAGCCATTTTACTTACTAACTTTGCAATTTCATTTGGTGAAGTTGGCTTGAAAGTTATATCACTTTCAACCCTTTTCGTCGTATCCATCAGAAAAGACATTGCTCTATCCTTATCTTTATTAGCTATCGATGATTTGAATACGAAACTGTCGTTGAAAATATTTGCAATATCCTGAGGATCAGTGATTATTTTATTGTCTACATTTAAGATAAGATTTTTACGTTGCCTGTTTTTCTTCTTTTTAGTATGTTCGTTTACAATTTTCCATGTTTCTTTAACTATATTTTTTGCGCTGTTTAAATACCGTGATATAGCCTGTCTTTTGGCTTGCCTAATAACTTGTCTATGAATTCGAACGTACTTTATTTTATAATTTTTGATGCTGACATTATTTAATGGTCCAGAGCACAGGACTCTTTTCATTTTACTTGAAACTTTAATACCTTTTGTAATCCACTTTATTGTATTGTTATTTTTGGACTTTATTCTAACTGATTTTTTGGGATAACAATCTTGGAATAATTTGTTGAAGTAGCTTAGAAACTGATTTATACCCATATTACTCCAAGTTTTTTTAGTAAGACTTCTTTTAAAAACGGAATTATTTTTTTCATTAAATGATCTTTTAATTACTGTGGTGTACTCGACCTTTTTTGGTTTTTTGTTGATTCCTTCAAGAGTCACATAACAGAAAAGTCCACCATGACCATCAGCTAAGCCATTATGATCCACAAAACACTGCTCTATGTAGTCACTATCAAGATTTGTGATTATGTTATCTAAACACGACTGAGAGTTATTTCTGATAAAGATCGGCGTTCTCACAAGACATCTAAAACCATAACATGTCAATGTGCTTAAAAACTCAGTAGATTTTTTGTTTTCAACAAGTACGTCAACATTGAAGTCCCCACAAATAATACAGTTTTTGTCAATAAAGTGTTCTAACAATTTTTCTAAGCTAGAAATGAAGCTTTCGAAGTTGTTATCATAGGGACTTCGGTAACAACAACAAATGTATAACCCTGTTGCAACATCTTTTGCACCACATATCTCGAAACTTTCGGCTCTGTAAAACTTGCTGATTGACTCAATATTTTCGCATTCTTTCATTTTATGTGCCAAAATAAGAGTGCCTCCCCTTTTCTTGTTCGGCCTTGTATTACATGTGACTAAATTATAATTTGACATAGCAAATACATTGGCAGATTTGTCATTCAAAAAATGTTCCGATATACACAAATAGTCTACGAGATTACCTGATGTTTCAATATATAATTCGAGTTCAGTTTTTTTATTGCTTATCCCACATACATTCTGATGAAAAATCTTTAAACAACTAGTATCTGATAATATAGTGCTATTACTAACGTCATATGGCATTACCTCTTTATTCTCGAAAAAAATCATAGTCATTTATAATTGTAGGTGAAACATTTGTTTGTGTGGATGAATTTACAACCACTCTAGATGTAGGTGTTTCCCTAACTTTTAGTACCAAATTAGTTTGTGTAGAAACATTTTTAAACATCTGTTTTGCCTTTTTACCCGACTGCCGAAGGAGGGTAATGTGTTTATCAGTCTATGTATGTATGTATGTATGTATGTATGTATGTTTGTTCCTATGTGGCGTTCCAGAGCCCAAACGCGTTGGCCGATTTTGATGATACATACGTCAATCGATGCGTCTTAACCCTGCGAGTGTCATAGGCTACATTAAAATTGGATAATAGAAAAATGGCGGATTTTGGGTGCCATATTGTGGGGGCCCAATTTTTTTTTTCTTCCAATCCCATCGTGTGGGGTATCAAAATAAAGGGTTTTAAGAGGTGATTTCAAAAATATATAACACTTATATGTTTAAATGTATCTGATTCGAAAAAAACTAACTAAAAAGTTATAAATAAAAAAACTTAATTAAAAAAATCAAAAAACCCGACTGCTTCAAAAGCGAACTAAAAAGTCGTAAACAAGGAAAAAATCATGCTGTGCAGGCGGAGGATACACCAGATTTTGGTCAGCCAGCCCGCGAATATGTATCCTCCAACTGCACAGCATGATTTTTTCCTTGTTTACGACTTTTTTATCTATTAGCACATTATGCACATATTTTTGATAGTTGATCCTGTATTGTAACCGCAATATATCCCTATAAATTAATTTACATGCAGTTAGCTTGTTCAGTAAGGGTCTTCTATAATAGTCAAAATAATTGTCATCAAGTGTAATAAAATTAGAATTTTCACAATTATTGCATACAAGTTTTAAGGTACGATTAACATTTGATACATTTAAATATTTATTATTATAAATCTTACTGACTAGGACGTTTGTATTTTGTATATTTTGCAAAGTGTGATGCAGATAACTTAATATATTTAACGGATTTTTGTCACTAGTACCTCCAATTATTAAAACAAAGTCAGATTTTGTGAAGTCCTTACACATAGTTGCACAAGTACTTAATATGTAACTAAGAGGTGCATTTGGTTTAATTACCGACGTAACACTAAAACTATTTCCCACTAATTTTTTAAGTGTATCTCTAATTTTATATCCGGTCTGATCAGCGAAGATAGCGATTTTATGCTTTGGTGCCGGTACTTGCAATAGTTGTGTACAGGATCCATTACCTGTCAGTATTTCTACGCTTCCATCAGCGCCCATGTTTTGTTTAGGTGTTGACAATGACTTGTTCTTGCTTGTACCCTTTATTTCCCTATCCGTTGATATATGTATACCTCCATTTTCTTGTTCCTCCGCGTTGGATGTAGTTGACTTATGGATATAGCTGACATGTAGTTCTTTGTAACTGTCTGTAGGCGACAAGTTTCCTGTTCTTGTCACTGATGATGACTTATCTAAATTGTTTTTTATAGGTGACTTATGAATGAATGCTTCCGACGTATTACCATTTCGGTTCATTGACGATAAGGCATGCATAGTAAACTCTCTAGAAGAGGTTCTGGGTAATCCTGTTTTCATTGTTATTGTCCTGAGTTGACGTTGATATTGTGGTGAATAGAACCTCATAGGTGTTGCCACTGTATCTGAGGCAGTAGAATCCTGTAATCCTACTGATTTAAAAATCTTTATTTTGCTTTCATACTTTCTAATTTTGTCCTTTAGTAATATATTTTCTAAGTTTAAATTATCTATTTCTGAGTTGGCAGACTGTAGTTCCAATTTTAGTTTGTTAATTTCTTCATTCTTTGCGATGATATCCATATTTCCAGAGTTATTATTGTTGGGTAAGCTTTGATAAGAGATATCCATGTCAAATTCAAAATCGCTTACATTTAAATTATGTTGCGTTTGTTTTCTTTGCGTGACGTATATATTATCATCATCCATATTTCAACTTCTGAATATTTACAAAAAGTCGAACCTGCATTCAGTTCCGAACCGACGACCAACAACACCTCAGTCCGAAAGAATCCCAATGCGCCACCTGTGTTGTTATCATTCACTACCAAAATGTACGGTAGATTCCACATGCAGACATCTGTTTATCTGCTTTATCGACTTTCGGTTTCGGTGTTCTTAGACTAGAATACTAGATGTCGCTATTTGATGTTACGTTTGGCACTGGTATTTTTAAATATATATTTTTTTCGTAACGGTTCAAGTAAGATCAATATGTGAATTTATATTAAAAAACTCACAATTTCCGCAGTACCACTTGGCTTGTTTGGTCCCAGCATGTATCTATTTGAGTATTTTAGTCGAACACGGCACGATCATTCTTTATTATGTAGTAAAACTGCGCTATTGAGAAACGTAAACACTGAGATCAATGCATAAAAACAACTTGAAAGATCCACAAAGTTTTCAGCGGATAACACTGTCACTAAATGTTTATAGCTTAAACATTATATCGAATATATTAAATGATCCAAAAACTTATCTCACTATTTTTAAACAATTGAATGTAATGCACAGCAGTCGACGCGCGTTTGTCGAAGTTGTAGACGATTATGTCTATCTGGGACAAATGGTCCAGTTGGGTAGGTCTAACTTCGAGAAAGAGATTAACCGTCGTATCCGACTCGGCTGGGCGGCATTCGGGCAGTTGCGCGGTATCTTCTCGTCAAATTTACCGCAGTGTCTCAAAACAAAAGTCTATCTACACTAGTCGTGTGTGTTGCTAGTGATCACCTATGGAATCGAGACGTGGTCGCTCAAAATGGGGCCTTATGAGAAAGCTTAAAGTCACCCAAAGGGCCATGGAGAGGGCTATGCTCGGAGTTTCCTTGCGTAATCAGAAGAATTGCGAAACTTAAGTGGCAATGGGCAGGGCACATTGCTTGCAGAACAGATGACTGATGGGGCAAAGTTCTGGAATGGCGACCGCGAACCGGAACACGATGCGTTGCAAGGCCTCCCACCAGGTGAACCGATGGCCTGGTGAAGGTTGCGGGGATTCGCTGGATGCGGGACGGACTGGTCAATGTGGCGACGCTTGGGGGGGCCTATGTCCAGCAGTGGACGTCTTTCAGCTGATATTTTGATGAAATAATAATTAATTATGTATTTTGGTGAACGGGTTTTTTTTTAAATCAATGAAGAGTTGGTCCCTCAAAGCCTTCTTACTAATATTATAAATGCAAAAGATTGGATGGATGGATGTTTGTAACTCAATCATGCCACAACAGCTGAACGGATCTAGATGAAGTTTAGCAGAGAGATAGATAGGAATAGCACATAGGTTATCTTTTGTCTCAGTACGTGGATAATTTCCAAATATAACGCGGGCGAACCCGCTCGCAAAAATAGTACCTACAATTTAAATACGTCCAATTTTCCTCATAATATTTTAGGATAATACAAAGTACAGTAGGTACATTCCCGTGGAATAATATCTAATGAAAGCCCGGTAAACCCCCGAACTCCGCCACCAGTAACGGAATTTCCCTTTATTTTCTGAACCGGGAATTCCCGGTAGCAAGCCCCAATGACGACAAAACTATATTTTTTTATCTCGCAATTTCTATTAAAATAAGCTGTCTTTAAACTCGTAATCAGTTTATAAATACTTAGAATTAAGTTGTAATTAATCGATAATTTAATTTAATTCAACGATTCTTACAGTATATTATGTACAGTAAGAAGTGTCTAAATTGCAGTCGCATCTCACTGTTTATAGTCACCTGTACGGCTATGTGCAATAAGTGTTTGCGTTATGTTTCAACGCAAATATTAAAACATCATACAATCTAACTATGAGGTGATAGGGCATGGTCAACGCCACACAAAGATATATACTTACTCGTTTCACTTAAATAGAACTACAAAAGTCCGTATCGAGCCGGTTCTAACGGTCGAAACTAAGCCTGAAATTCGTCATAGTAGTCATCGTATATCGTGGCAGACTCGTGAGAGAGTGCCACTCCAAAGCGGGTTCCTAGTAGACGCGAGTTCAAATCTTGGCTGCACGAAGTTTCTTTTTGTATTTTTGGTAACCTATACTCATGGTGAAAAATAATGAAAGGTTAAGGTTTTTCAGCTCGTGGCTTAATAATAACAGCCGCACGGGTCGATCTTCAAGGTGAAGCAACGCTTGCCGAGGTCGGTCGGTGGATAGGTGACCATTTCATCATACCGAGTTTCCTCCGTGCCTCGGAAAGCACGTTAAGCTGTTGGTCCCGGCTGTCATTTAAAGATCTTTGACAGTCGTTACGGGTAGTCAGTAGCTTGAGTTCTGACACCAGTCTTGCCAAGGGGTATAATGTTCCCAGTTACTGGGTTGTGGATCTCATATAGGCAGTCGCTCCATGTAAAACACCGGTACCCAGCTGAATCCGGTAAGACTGGAAGCCGCCCCAAACAACAAATGGGAAAGGCTAGGCAGATGATGAAGTTATGCGAAAGGAATAAATCTTAGAATAGGTTAAAAAAAAAGAATTACAGAAACTGGTAAATACCTATTTTCCTGTATCTCTTCAGTGAGATCAGATATCAGTTACTTACTAACACAAAGATAAATGTATAAATAACAAATTTTTCATTGTTTCTTAATTTCTATACAACCTTAATTACGGACACCTATTTTTGACAAACAGGAAATATATCCAGGTATAATAATTTATCCTGGATAATTTTCCTGTTATATTAGCCTGTAGGTATTAACACAAAGTATGTAGGCGGCGGGCGGCGGCATTACGCTGCATGATTATGATTACGAAAAATTAACCAAAAATAGACAATATAATAATTTAAGAAACACGAAACTATAAACTTTTAAATGTGTCACAGGATAAGTAGGAAACGTGCTTTTTTCGTGAAGTTCCTAGGATTTTTGCAAAAAACTGGAATATTGGAAAATAACAACGTAACGTAATAATGCCAGCTATTATGCATCAGGATTTTTGTGAAAAACCTAGTCTTGTTTGGCATGATTGGAAACTTGAATGATGATAGGTTGTCATCAATATTCATTCAAATTCAAATAATCATTCAAAACCAACAATCTTAGTAGACAAATATTAAAAAAAAATGTAAAATTGAATGTTTATGTGTTTGTAACTGCAAATATCTGAAATTTCTGCCTCGATTACGAGAAATTCACTGAGCGACACAGCCGCTGAGTGTCAGCTACTTTCATCCCGATTAAATGGCCACGGGAAAAAGCTAGTTATTTTATTCTAAAACAATTGAAACCTGGTACCTTTTTACTAAACTTTTCTCTTAAGATGTCTGGTACTTAGGTAGAAACTTGATATATACGAGTATTAGATTATTAACCAAGGGGATAAAGCAGTGTCTTCTGTCGCGGCTGACGAATTAAATCGCGAGCGTAACGAAGGACTCAAGGTTTACGCCCGAGCGAAGCGAGGGATTTAAGACGAGTCCTGAGTGTAGCGAGGGATTTAAGTTCACACAAGACTAAGACAGCTTTATCACCGAGGAAAATACTCTTCTTTTCGTACCATTTGCGAAAAAATTAACACAATAATAATATGAAATAAGCATTTATTAAAAATAATGACAATTAAAAGTAAAATAAACTTAACGTTTATGTATTTGAAGAAAACAAAAACGCGGCAAATTCCTAGACTAATATTTTTTTGTCGGAAAAGCAAAGGCATCAAGCTCATACGGCCTCGTCGGTTTTCGCAATTTTATTTAATAATCATAACTGCATAATCAAACTCAATGGTGTAAACACAGATGTAGTTCAGTATAAATTTCGGTAAGTATTCCAAATTTAAATCACATTCTCCCCCTAGAGGATGAATGATATTCAGTACAATTTTCTTTCCCTGTTTTTAACAGATTAAAATTACTATTGTTATGTCCGCTTTTTGTGGCATAGAATGTCACTTTTTTGAGCAAGTGGTACAAAAAAAAAACAAATTATTTACTGTATGCACTTGTAGATAATTGAGCATTAATAATAATTAATTACAATCGCAAAATTAAATTTTTCACTCAACTTCATAAAACTGCATATATCTCGGCATTTAAATGACGAGAAATGGATCCATTTTGTTTGGACGCCCACATTTCTAGAATAGAATATACATACTTTATTGTAGAAAAAAATAAATACATTACACACACGCATTCACACACACACTTCACACACACAACATCACGCTTTCACATTTAAGTTAAAACACTAGGATTTGTTATTTAAAACAAATTATGTTATTTAAAAAAATTGCCATAGCAAAAACGCACTTTTAGGGTTCCGTACCTCAAAATGTAAAAAAAAGGAACCCTTATAAGATCACTCTCTTTTCCGTCTGTCTATCCGTGTTTCACCACCGATTTTCTCAGGAACGGGTGGACCTAGCAAGTTGATATATACCAGATACTGAGGTCTATAGTCCCTATTAAGTGTATAAAAAACCGGCCAAGTGCGAGTCGGACTCGCGCACGAAGGGTTCCGTACCATTATCGCAAAAAACGGCGAAATAAACACGTTTGTTGTATGGGAGCCCTCCTTAAATATTAATTTTATTCTGTTTTTAGTATTTGTTGTTATAGCTGCTACAGAAATACATCAACTGTGAAAATTCCAACTGTCTAGCTATCACGGTTCATGAGATACAGCCTGGTGACAGACAGACAGACAGACGGATGGACCGCGGTGTCTAAAACGGGACCCTATTGGTCCCGTTTTTACCCTTTGGGCACGGAACCTTAAAAATTAAGGTCACGAATCAACACGATAAAAAGATATACAAATTTTGATATTCGCGATAACTGGTAAGTACCAATTTTTACCGTATTTTTTTATCTTTTGCATTTTTCGGAATTTTCTCTTTACTTGTGATGTGTGTAAGACCTGCTTTTTACCAAAATGTACAATACTAGGTCAAACGGAAGTACCTATAGGTTTTGAGTCGAAAACCTATATGGTAGTTCCCGTTGACCTAGAATCACGCAATTTGGTAAATAGTAAGGTTTTACAGCACAAATAAAGGTAAAATTCCAAAAAAATAAAAAAGTTGAAAATTAAAGGGGGTGTGTGTACATACATAGTTGACGCCAATTAAGATAGTCCTCTGAGTTGTATAGGCGCTCATACAATTTAGAGGACTAGCTCACTTGGCACCAACCTCAAATAAAATTGTGCTATTGTGTGAAAGAAAATAAAAGAAAATATTTTCTTTTCGTTAGAGCTATGTTCGGTGCTTTCATTTTGTATGAACTTCAGTATTTTTACCTAACTATGTTGTGTATGTAGCTGTTTGTACGGAACCCTTGGTGCGCGAGTCCGATTCGCACTTGTCCGGTATTTTTTTCACGAAAACTTTATTATGTATGTCCTACTACTGAAAAGTTACCGATTTTTATGTAGTACATTCCCGGTTTCAGAACTCAAATGACATTAACTGAGGTTTCTCAGTTTTGCTGTTTTGTTCCAGAAAGCCTGTTATTACCTCGAAAGAATACTAATAAAATTAAAAAATCTCTTTCCTGTTGTTTTACAAAAATACTAGGAATTTCGCAATAAATACAATTTAGCCAACGATCCTGCGACATGGTTGTTATTCATACGCTACATCTACAAAACACTTGCATCTCATTTTGTGTTTGGCTCAGTAAGTTGTATGCAGGCACGGCGTACGGGCGCCAGCTTATTACTATCACGTGATACATTAAATATTTGGCAACAATATTGACACTAACTTACGAACTCTCATCTTGTGAAGTGGTTTTATACCAAAGTTGAAAACTTTACTTCTGAAACTTCTACGAACACTTAAGGTAGGTGAAGCTTTATGTTAATATTTTATTTTTTAAAGGAAATGAGTTAGTAAAGACGGCTTCTGAATTGGGAATTTAAAATTGAGAACTTATTAAAAAATATTTAATAGTAGAGCTTGTTAAGTTATTAACTTCAAATTCTCACTTTTCTAATCGGAATGTTTCTTTATTGGTTATAGAATATACAAAAGCCCGTTACTGTTTTCACTATTTGTTTTAATCACCATTTAACATTTTTACCAGGTATCAATAAAAGACTCGAATCATTTTGAAAAATGCAAATGGTGTGAAAAATTAGGTTGTACATTACAAGGTATCCTAAATAATAATATGTTGCTTAGTAGGAATTACTTAATTATAAGAGTAAATAATAGTACATTGTGATATAAGAATGGAAAGTCGTGTTATTAAAAACCCTCGCCTTCGGCTCGGGCTTGTTAATGACAGCTCGTTTGCAATAACGTACACAACCGTGTATCACACGACGTTTTTCAATACAGTTGTGGGAAAAACAAATCAAAGAATTAGATTTGTTTATTCACAATAAAAAAGATGGTTCAGAAAATGGCGCGATTTTGCAACTGAGATATTTTTTTACAACGAAAACAACATACAGCCTATTCGGTTTTTGAGAAATTTGATGTGAAAATAATTAAACTAAAACTCGTGATTAAATATATTAAACAAATATTTGAAAGACTTCTTAATTTTTTTCTCGTATAAAATCTATCCGATTTTTTTCTATGTAAGAAAACTCCTTGCTACTAAACTTTTTTAAAACTGACTTATAAATTTAAAACTCAACTGCAAAAGTAATGATCGAGCTCGTAAACAAAAGTCACGACCGCCTAATAGAAAGATGCCTGAGCAAAACATTTAATTTTCGAATCATATTTATAGCCTCTGAAAGTACCTACGCCATGTTGAACAACTGTATTGAAAAATATATTAACTTGTTCTACTACAACAAGGAGTTGAACTGAAAGGAAATTGCTGTAGCTAAAAACAGCCGTATGGATATAATTGGTCTTAAATTTTGATTGAGATAAGTTTAATAACAAGATCTTTATGTAAATACCTATGTTTCACAAATAAATATTCTGATTCTGATTCTGATTGATAACCAAAACTACAAAATTCCAATTACCTGCTGCAAGTGATTAGACACAAATGATTAAACACTATAATATCAGAAATTAAATTAAATACGTACCTAAATGTAACGCAATATTATAACCTAGCTTTGCCGCGGCTTTGGTCTCATGTCCTATCCCATATGTATGAGCCTTTCATATGCATGGGATATAAAGCTAATGAGTACTTACTCGTACCTAATGACACTCAGCAATCCGATAGTGTCTCTCTGAGTTAGAATTTAACCGAATCAGTACTTTCAGAGATTGTCTTTTAAAAACATGCGAACAATTTTACTCATAAACATACACAAACTCACGCCTTTTTTCCCATGTATTCCATAGGAAAACAAGAACATATTCTACGAATTTTTGGACCTCTCTTTCCAAAAATTGGTGGAATAGGTTCCTAAACATACATACTTATACTTTTTAAGGAAAGCTCGTTGTTGCCCGCGATCTCATTTGCGTCGCCACGGGCACCCGACGGAATAAAGAAAATTTGGTTCAAATAAATTGTACTAGATGGCGTGATAAGCTTTGATTTGTTACTGAGTTTTGTGAAATATTAAGATTTTTTAGAGACGATCATAAAAAATATGTTCTTGTTTAATTAACTCTCCTAAGTACAAAATTAAGGAATATTAGGCTCTCAAATCACATTTTAAAGATTATTAGAATTGATAATTTACATTTACAATAGATGGCGCGGTTTAAAATTTCTGAGGCATACACTAGATTTTTCAAATTTATTTTGTATCACATTTTGGTACAGTTAAACTATAAAAACTGCCGGAGGCTAAGAACTTTGGCGGCTAAGAAAGTTAAAAAAAATTAAGGTAAACCTTTTTTTTCATATCTAAGACATGTCTGTGGTTGTGGAGGTAGGTAGTCGCTCCATACTTGTATTGAGCTGCACCCAGACCCTTACATAAGTAGGAATATAGCAGAATTAATCTTCTATTTATTATTTCTGAAGGTAGTGTCCGTCCTGCAAGAGCTATGACGGACTCACTAGAGCTGACTGACGAGCTACTCCCACGCCACTCTGTCTTCGGCTCTTTTCAGGTCATTATAGTCACAGTGAGTCCTGTTATCACCTTGATCAAGTCTGACCAGCGTGTAGATAAACGGCAGCTCAGCCTTTTTTCGTCTACTTTGCCCACTACTACCAGGTTATTTAATTGCCACCGGGTCATATGACCAAAGTAACTGTATAAGGACTCGTGGGAGCAGATCGTTGAGCATAACACAGTAAAAACATAGTTTCTATGACTACCTTATGCGCTATGTCGCGTCCAAATGCCCAATCTAATATTGAAATACTTAACAGAAATAAATAAAGGACGACTGTAGGTAGGTATCTAAGCTATAATAATAAAACTCCTAATGAATACAGTTACTGCAGTTAGTTAATTAATGTACTGTTGCTATCGCCGCGACGTGGACGTTATCGTGTCTATTTTTGGGTTTACTAATGATAAGCATAAAATGTTTTCCCGTTATTTAAATTGGCATAACGAAATTAAGCTTATTGATCATTATGCATAAATTATTTGGCATAATTGTTTTGCCATTGTGTATGTTGGCTTAAATACTGTTGGTATAATAATAATGATGAGCATAATTTTATAAAGCATAATATTATAAACACATAATGATATTTACACATAACCACCCAAGGGCCACCCCCGCCGCACCTTTATCTAATTGAATTGTGTCCTTAAATCTTATTTATTTTATTTTATTTAATAACACAAAAATAATTTTAGCGAACAAACAAACTCTTCAGCTTTATATTATTAGTATACATTTAATGGGATATTTTGGAATTGTAAATTCTGTGATTGGTGCTTCTTGTGATATTTAAATTCCTCGTCACTCTTCTGGCGCCTAAGCCTGTCATTTAAGCCCACTGCGCGTACTACAGATATTTCTTGCACTAACTACTAAAATCGTGTTTTTAAAACTACTGCGATTGGCTAGGATTTGAACCCGCGTCGTGTGAAGCGATAGTAAAGAGCTACCGTGCTCCGGACCTCCGCGACACGACGCAAGTACGAGTTGCGGGCAGCTACGAACGGCTGACGTCATCGGAGTGCTATTGAGATGCTACGTGCTACGCGCTACGGACAAGTACGAACATCATATCTGCTACGAACACGGCCTACGAAACGCGTTTACTATGTCAGGTGCTCCGCCAAAGTCTCAGCGCGTCAATTTGAATGAAACACAAACAGAACCGGATATTACCTCGATAGTTAGTGAATATGTCACCAGCAGGAACAAACGCCCTAGACCCTGCAATTCACCACCGTGTGGGTATGGTGTTTACCAACATGTACACTAGTCTCTACGAAGCTAGCAGAACAAACCTCCCTAATGTGGCATTTATACGCGAGATTAAGAAAATCTGAGAGACATATACAGAGATTGAACGATCTATGTCCTTTGTGAATACAAATTTTGAAGATGTAAGAAAAGAAGTTGAGGAACATAAAAAGGAAAGACAGGAGCAATGTTGCTACATAGATAAATAGATTATGTTCACCAACCCATTGACAAAAAATTTCACAGACTATATTGTATGCGAGAACAATTAGCACGCTTATAATGTTAAGTAAAAACATGTATACTCTGTATTTAATTTTGTACCATGTTTTTAGGCAAATAAATGTTATTCTATTCTATTCAAATCACGCTCAGCCGGTATGGAAATCCGTAACATTCCAGTGACAGAGAGCGAGAATACAAGTACTCTTATTTCAAACCATGTGCAGTATCGGCCTGTATCCAGTATAGACCTGAATTAAGAGATATATACCGCCTACCTCGCGAACAAATCTTAAATATTCGCCAACTGATCGAAAAGTCCTACGAATTCAACACACCTGTCATCTTGTGTCCTTAATTGATTATGGTAAAGCTTTCGACTGTGTCATCTGGTTGGATCTGTGGTCATCAGGGTTTAGCCCTTAGCCCGTTGCTTTTCAACATTGTGATGGATAATGTTACTAAACATATCCAAGCGCCACTGCCCTGGAACCTCCTGTACACAGATGACATTGTCCTAATGGCCTGATCAGCAACCGAGTTACAGACCACTTTGACCACTTGGATGACTTCTATAGAGTCTGCAGGTCTTAAAGTCAGTAGAGCTAAGACTGAACATTTACAGTGCCAGTTTAACAACAGCAGTGGCCCAGCCACAATCTATTACCCAGATCGTACTCTTGTGCCGAAAATAAATAAGTTCAAATACCTAGGCTCAGTAATCACAGACCAAGGAGACGTCGACGCCGATGTTATACACAGGGCGATCACTAACAGGAGTCTTATGCGAAGCTCGTATGCTAGTAAGAACCAAAGGCAAGATCTACCGAACGGCGGTGAGGCCGACGATGATGTACGGAGTAGAATGTTGGCCAGTGAAAAAGACGCACGTACAAAAGCTTTACACTGTCGAGATGAAGATGCTAAGGTGGTCTGGGGGTGTGACGAGAATGGATAAAGTAAGAAACGAGCATATCCGCGGTAGCTTTAAAGTGGCTCCTATATCAAAGAAACTAACCGAGAGCCGTCTCAGGTGGTATGGTCACGTGATACGAAGAGACGAGGAACACGTAGTGAAGAAATGACCTTGCATTGCAACTACCTGAACATAAGCGAGGTAGAGGACGACCTCCGGCTACGCTGTGGACTAGCATGACGAAACTCCTATCGGAGGAAAAATTGCCCGACCCGACAACCCGGGACAGATTGTCTGGGCGCCAGAAAATTGGGAGAGCCGACCCACCTAAAGTGGGATAGTGCTAGGAAGAAGAAGAGGTAATCTTATTTTGATATTTAGAAAGAGACTAAATGGCATGAAGTTACTATTTAAATTCGTTTTGAAAAAAATAAATAAGGAAGAAATAAAATAGAAAGAATAAAATGACATCACCGAAAAACAATATATGAAATTTAATGACAAAATCCAGCTTTGTTTTTATTAATAATAAGGCCAACAGGCAACCTCTTTTTTTTCTCATGTTCTACCTACAGTACATTGAACAAAGCGTCGGATGAGTTGGGAAAGAGACGTCATACGGCTTGAGACAAATTGGAAAGCTGACTACATGTACAAATTGACGTATTAGTAAAAGTGACCTTTTAATTATAGGGACGACATAGCTAGTTTGACGAGTTGTCATCACAACCTTGTTTTGTTTAAACTTAAAAGGTCGGTTCATACTTAATTCATACTTGAGCGTCTCATCCCATAGAAAGAAACCGTGCCAACGTTCTATACTTACGTTATGAGCACTACGCACAAACACAACAAACAATTTATTTTACATATTTAATTGTTAAAAATCTTTAATAATTATATTCCTGTCTTCATTTTTTTTTTTAAATGAGTGCATCTTTTTCCACGTGAAGTGAGCCTGGGACGAGACAATCAAGCTTTTTACCAAGTTATTATATACTCCAGAAGAAGGTTAAAAAAAAAATAAGGTAAACCTTTTTTTTTTCATATTAAGAAATGTCTGTGGTTGCGGAGGTAGGTAGTCGCTCAATACTGGTATTAAGCTGCACCCAGACCTTTACATAATTGGGAATATGCAGAGCAGATTTGATCTTCTATTTATTATTTCTGAAGGTCGTGTCCGTCCTGCAAGAGCTATGACGGACTCACTGACGAGCTGCTCCCACGCCACTCTGTCTTCGGCTCTTTTCAGGTCATTATAGTCACAGTGAGTCCTGTTATCACCTTGATTAAGTCTGACCAGCGTGTAGATAAACGACAGCTCGGTCTTTTTCCGTCTACTTTGCCCACTACTACCAGGTTATTTAATTGCTACCGGGTCATATGACCAAAGTTACTATATAAGGACTCGTGGGAGCAGATCTTTGAGCATAACACAGTAAAAACATAGTTTCTATGTCTACTTGCACTACTATGCAAATATAATTTGGCGAAATGGGGGATTATTGATTCGTCCAACACTCGGTGACATGTGGTGCCCCTGTACAGACTATGTCCCACTTGCTGGAGTGTCCTGGCTGTCCATTCACTTGCACCCTGGCAGACCTGTACGGTGCTTCTGACGCTGCAATAAGCGTGGCCGCCTACTGGGCCCAGACAATCTAATTAAATGTGCCATCGAATCGAAAAGAAGAAGAAGACGCTCAGCCGGTATGGAAATCCGTAACATTCCAGTGACAGAGAGCGAGAATATAAGTAATCTTATTCAAACCATGTGCAGTATCGGCAAGCTTGTTGGAGTTCCTATCACTAGACCTGAATTAAGAGATGTATACCGCCTATCTCGCAAACAAATCGCCAACTGATCGAAAAGTCCTACGAATTCAACACTCCTGTCATCTTGTGTTTTATTGATTATAGTAAAGCTTTCGACTGTGTCATCTGGTTGGATCTGTGGTCATCAGGGTTTAGCCCTTAGCCCGTTGCTTTTCAACATTGTGATGGATAATGTTACTAAACATATCCAAGCGCCACTGCCCTGGAACCTCCTGTACACAGATGACATTGTCCTAATGGCCTGATCAGCAACCGAGTTACAGACCACTTTGACCACTTGGATGACTTCTATAGAGTCTGCAGGTCTTAAAGTCAGTAGAGCTAAGACTGAACATTTACAGTGCCAGTTTAACAACAGCAGTGGCCCAGCCACAATCTATTACCCAGATCGTACTCTTGTGCCGAAAATAAATAAGTTCAAATACCTAGGCTCAGTAATCACAGACGAAGGAGACGTTGACGCCGATGTTATACACAGGGCGATCACTAACAGGAGTCTTATGCGACGCTCGTATGCTAGTAAGAACCAAAGGCAAGATCTACAGAACGGCGGTGAGGCCGATAATAATGTACGGAATAGAATGTAGGCCAGTGAAAAAGACGCACGTACAAAAGCTTTACACTGTCGAGATGAAGATGCTAAGGTGGTCTGGGGGTGTGACGAGAATGGATAAAGTAAGAAACGAGCATATCCGCGGTAGTTTTAAAGTGGCTTCTATATCAAAGAAACTAACCGAGAGCCGTCTCAGGTGGTATGGTCACGTGATACGAAGAGACGAGGCACACTTAGTGAAGAAATGACCTTGCATTGCAACTACCTGAACATAAGAGAGGTAGAGGACGACCTCCGGCTACGCGGTGGACTAGTATAACGAAACTCCTATAGGAGGAAAAATTGCCCGACCCGACAACCCGGGACAGATTGTCCGGGCGCCAGAAAATTAGGAGAGCCGACCCACCTAAAGTGGGATAGTGCTAGGAAGAAGAAGAGGTAATCTTATTTTAATATTTAGATGGAGACTAAATGGCATGAAGTTGAAGACGAAAAAAAAACTATTTAAATTCGTTTTGAAGAAAAAAAATAAGGAAGAAATAAAATAGAAAGAATAAAATGACATCACCGAAAAACAATATATGAAATTTAATGACAAAATCCAGCTTCATTTTTATAAATAATAAGGCCAACAGGCAACCTCTTCTCTCTTTCTCATTTTCTACCTACAGTACATTGAACAAAGCGTCGGATGAGTTGGGAAAGAGACGTCATACGGCTTGAGACAAATTGGAAAGCTGACTACATGTACAAATTGACGTATTAGTAAAAGTGACCTTTTAAGTATAGGGACGACATAGCTAGTTTGACGAGTTGTCATCACAACCTTGTTTTGTTTAAACTTAAAAGGTCGGTTCATACTTAATTCATACTTGAGCGTCTCATCCCATAGAAAGAAACCGTGCCAACGTTCTATACTGATTATTTTTTGTACATCGATCGCGTTCGGTTCCGTTCCACGGTGATAGATAGATCACCATCTATATCCGTGGAACGGAACCGAACGCGATCGATGTACAAAAAATAATCAGTATAATCAGTATAGAACGTTGGCACGGTTTCTTTCTATGGGATGAGACGCTCAAGTATGAAGTAAGGAGATCCAGAGCGTTGTTCCGGATCCCGTAGTGGAGGCGTTTCCTGGTTAGCGTTTCATGAAGAACACAATCAAATACTATTTTTCATTGGGTCAGGAAACACCCCACAATCGATGCAATTACTAAAGATAACAGCTAAACTAGGTGCTTCAATGTAAATAATAGACTTAACAACTTCTACAGAATGACCGCACAAATCTGCAGTCTTTTTTACATTCAAAGTGTGAAAGGTTTTAATGACTAATGATTTCTCTACAAGTAATATGTTCAAAAAGAAATTTGAATTGCAAACATTAACATTTTCTTTTAGCAAAGACTCATCAACAGAAGTTGATGATTTAGTAGTTGAAAAGGGAATATCTGAAAATAAATTAACAAGGTCACTGTGACTTGCGAGTCTGATTTTATGATGTTGTCATTAATAGACAGGCTGTAGTCAATATTTCGGTTACCAGATCTTCCCGTTTGACTAATAATAATATTCCAAGTCGTTTTAATAACATTACTACTGTTTTAATCTTCGAACTTTAAAAACGCGACTTGGCCAAACAAAAAATGTTTTATTCCAACATATAAATTCAATTCAGCAGTGTTTAAATAAGTCCTTTAATTTACAGCTCATAAAAGTACATAATTAACTCAATGCTCATAAAGCGTTGTTCTACTTTTATGAATACCAATGGTAGCCCAATAACTGAATGATGCGTTACTGTTAACCGAGATAGTCTTGGGTATAAAGGTTGAATTAAATTGTTTACAGTATATATTAAAAAAATCATCATATAGATGACTAGCTTCCGCCCGCGGCTTCGCCCACGTAAAAAGTGTTTTATCATCCTAAGGGAATACAATCTCTTTCCCAGGATCTCAAACTATGTCCATGCCAAGGAGGCAGCTCTAACAAAATTCCATCAGACTAACGCAAGGTCCCCGTTTCGTTCGTGAGGAAGAAGATACGGGAAGGAACTATAAGGAAGTGGCAAGCGCGGTACGAGTTCTCGAGTACAGGATCAGTCACGAAAATGTTCTTTCCAGACGTCCTAGCGGCGAAAAGAACACTCAGAGACGCAGTGCTCACACCGATCCACGTACAAGTCCTTACAGGACATGGCGGATTCTCATCGTATCTCCACCGCTTCCATCTCAAAGATAGTCCCTCGTGCGTCTGTGACACGAGTTGCGAAGAGACAGTCTGGCACCTGCTCTTCGAATGCCCAAGGTTCAGCCAAGACAGAATGGAGCTCGAAGTAAAATTCGAAACCCAGCTTAGCCAGTCCACACTCCACGCCATCATGGGGAGACCGGCTACTAGGATTCCATTCTTGGCATTCGCGAGCAAAGTTGCCACAATCGCAGCGAAAGCTAACAGAACAGACGTAACCTTGCGAAGTCGACCACACATTCGAACTCACACAACCACAACAACAACCACACAAACAACAACCACAACTACACAAACAACAACAAGCACACCATTGACTGATACACAAATTATACACACACTCTCTAACCAACGGCCATTAGCAACGGTAGCAGCAGCGGTAGCAGCAACAGCCAGTCTACAACCAGCCCCTAGCATGACTACCACACAATTTCTGGCTTGCGGAGAAGACGGAGTCCCTGGCAGTCTGTCGCAGACTGCTTTGGCTGTCTAAAAGCCAAGAGAACATCTCTATATGTCTAAAAGCCAACGACCTCAAGAACATCATGAGGTCGTTGTCTACGAAGACAGAGGGGAACCCTGAGTTTCCTCAAAGCCCCCAGACAACCAACAGCCAGCGCAATGAGCCCTACAACAAGCCCCACCACTCAAAGCGGATCGGAAAGGGCCCAGCAGAAGGCAGCAGCCGAAAAAGCCGCTACGGAGCAGTGCAACACCATAAACCCAGAGGACCGGGCCCGGTCGAGGAGTCGCCTGAAAGCGTTTACGCCCATGGGAATCCTGCAAACCCATTTCAAAAAGTTTAAGATACTAACCCTTCCAAGCCTGTATATCTTTAAATGCGCTAAATTTGTTAAAATTCACCAACTATTTAAAAAAGGTCATGAATTGTATCCAAAAAGTAATAGGCACAAGAATAGAATATTTTGCCTATAATCCCTAGGACAGCACTATATACTAAAAATAGCTATGCAATGTGTGGTCGCATATTCAATGCTATACCTGACACTATCAAAATCTTACCAGTTAATAAATTTTCAAGGTATCTTAAATTATGGCTATTAGATAAGAATTTCTACTCTGTAAGCGACATATTTAATATGGGGTTGAAAAATTAATAACAATCTTAATCATTTACCCTCGGACATCAATATTTTTATTGTTTTTTTCAATGTATTTAATAATGTACCTACATATAATCAAGTGTAATTTACTAATTATAACTATAACCTCAAAACAATTATTTATTATTATTATTTAGTTGATTATAGATAAATAAATAAATAATAACCCAAATGTTTGTATGTCACATTGTTATGACTAAGTGTTATGGACCTGTATTATTATTTATGTTAAGACCAAAATTCTACCAACAATTATTGCGAATAAACTGATTTGAAAGAGGAAAGAATGTTTTGTTTGTTTGAATCTCAAATGGCTCCGAAACTACTGGACCGATTTAAAAATAATCACCTATGGAAAGCTACATTATTCCCGAGTAACATAAGTTACAAATTATTAAAAAAAAATAGAGATCCTAATGCAAATTGCAATAATGTATCCCAAAGTAGCAAAATTTTGCCTATAAAATTCATTATTTGGCGTGCGCACTACATGAATAGAGTCCTCATTATTAGCTACAAAAAAGTCTGCGAGAGAATATATATCACTATCGTAGTTAAGTTATAATAGCAGCTTTTGTGTTCTAAAATTTAATTAGATCGCTGATAGAAACAAAAGTTGGTTACATTCGTATTGTAGTATTAATTCTTATTCAAATAGCTTTTTTTTACATATTCGTAGGTAGGGTAGGTAGGTAGGTGGTAGGTAAGATGGGTACCTACCCACCTTACATATACTACTTACCCTACCTACCTACCCGGTAGGTCGGAGAGGGTAAGTAAGGTGTGTAGGATAGGGTAGGGTAGGTAGGTTGAACGGTAGGGCAGGTGAGTAGTTTGGTAGGTGAGTAGTTAGATAGGTGGGTAGGTAGGTGAGTGATAGGTAGGTAGATAGCCAGTTGACGGGAACGAAGCCGCGGGGGTCAACTAGTTATATATAGCAGTATTAGTCTTTTTAATAATAGCATCAATTTTTATACGAAAGTATTCAAGATGGTGTCTGTAAAGTGATTCAAAGAAGTCGTTCTGCAGTTACTGTAATTTTTCGATCATTTTAATTCAACGGCGGTAAGTTCGTACTTTAATTTAATATACTATTTGTAGTGTTTTAGACGGTTGTAATAAAATTGTAGTTTTAAATTGTTTTCTAAGATATATTATGACCTTTTTTAGAATAAGATATTTAAAACTTTCCGTTAACTTATTGCAAAGCAGAGGGTGCCAACAATTGGATGCAATTTTTTTTTTTTTTATCAGCACTCCTGCTAATTATTAAAAAGAGGAGCTGATTGCAAAGCGCAAGGTAATTAGATCACAAAATCATGAAGAAAATATGCCTACGAAATAAATGGTTCTGCTATTAAAAGCTGACGATAAATTATCTCCAAATTTACCTAAAGTTCTTAGAGTTTCCCATCCAGTCGAAATTAAAGAATACGAACGAAAAGAATAAGATGAAAACAAATTTATAGAAGAACGAAGAAGTCAAAATACATAAATAAAAAATGTAAATAGTAAAATTGAAGAATTGAGACCAAATACTTAAAAAAAAGAGGTATTTTTTTTTTAAATGGATGCTTTAACGCGGGTTCGTTTTTCGTCATTGATTTTGAAAAGTAATTGTATTTGACAAAATTAGTTCTAGGTACTACTTAGTTTTAATTTCTGCGCATTATCTGAGAAAAGTACTATACAAGCCTTGGCAACAACTAGGCATTGATGAACTTACGAATGTGTGCTGTTACAGGTTCGTCCATCAATGCCTCTTTTGCTGACCGCTGCAGTAATGTTCTATTCTTACCTTTCTAAATTTTTAATGTTTATAATTATGTTCGAAACTCAATTTAAGATACACAAACGCCACAATGGCATTTGACAAAGCACGCTCCAAAACATCTTCAGTACCAATCGGCTTCCCACAGGGCTCAATTCTGGGCCCATCCTTCTTTCAGTTTTTTTTTCTATAAGTTTCTAAACTGTATTACTTACTTCGTAACTAGCAAATATTTTCGCTCATTCCAGATGGAGTTTAATGGTGACAATCCTGACACTGATGATGGATGCGACGTATACGCTGAAATCCTCCAATACATCTTGACGTATCCGTCGTCCTTGGACAATGAGGTAATATAATATACCTAATATGTCGTTACTAGCTTTTACCCGCAGCTTCTCCCGCGGCAACATAGAATTTTCAATCAATTCTGGTTGTCAATCTATAGGTATAAGAAGCTTTAATGTAAAAACGATTAACGGCCGAAGGCTTGTGACCACCTGCAAAGGGCAAAGACGTACCGCCAAGCGGCCTAGCCATGTTTCGGTGCGATGCTCGGTGAAGCCAAGTGGAAGAGTTGGGTCAAAATAGCTGTTCCACTGCAGGCAGACCAGCCTGACTCGCGCTGTTATGGAAGCATCGGGAGACTGGTCGCGGAGGCTGACTGCAAGTAGTTGGGGGCCCAAATAGTGTGCCAGCCACACCAAAGCCTGCCCCGCCAACTGTCGAAAAATCCCAGATTGTACCATAGTACTGTGTGGCGACCAGATAGTTGGGCCCGATGGACATTCAGAGTCGGCTCGGGCTTCAACGCAGTCTCTGGTCTAGTGCCCCAATGATGGCATCCTTTTAGTGCTTGTCTGAAGGTTAGCAGTGAACCTCGTCTCTATTCCTTATCCTCTCTTTATTCTTCCTTATAATACAAAAAAGAAAAATAATTCTGGAGATAAACAGCGGCTTAATCGCCTCCCCCATAAAGTGCACTTCACCAACATTAGAGATCTGAACTCAAATATCAGTGCATTTCACTATCACCTCTGAGAAACCGGCGCTCTTTATCCTTGCTGAGACGCAGATATCGAGTCCGTCAGACGTGTCGTACTTATTTTACCCAGGGTTGCCCTTGAGCATAATTTTAAACCACGCGTGGGTTAGTGCATTTGAGTGACGACATTTGACATCGTTGTCTCCGTAATCTTGAGGACTCCAAATTTAAAACGCTCTGGGCTCTGGTGGACACAATTATCTGCACAGTTAGCTGGACAAAATTATCTACGCCTGTGTCTACCGTTCGCACAGTGGAGATCAGGGGACGACTAAGCTCACAGATTACCTCAGTGAGGCGGTTGATGCGGCACAGCAGAGGTACCATTACACCCAACTAGTGTTACTGCGGGACTTTATTGCCCACCACCAGGATTGGCTCTTCCCACACCAGTGCACCAGTGCACTTGGACCCTCTGCTGACAAAAGTGTCATACCGATGCTCTGTTTTGATACCTTCACCTTTGGGTAGATCCAACCACTGTCTGGTGAAGTCTGTGTTCGTCTACTCCCCATCCAATTCCAGCCCAAGGTGTCTTACTATCCTTGGCAGCCTAATTGCTTTTCTTCGACTGAGCCTTTGCGGACGCTGTGACGCATGTTTTTTGTCAGGAAATGTAGTATTACATTCCGATCTCTGACAATATCTTGCTAAGATTGGCGATGGTTTGGTGCCGAATGTAATCGCGTAGATGCGTTTAATCATAAGGCTTACCTGGCATGCGTCGACGCTCAATCGTGTAAAGCGTGTGACGTGGGTCAGCAGAAGAAGGCCTTTTACAGGGCTGCCAAGTCCTGCATGAAAGTGTTGTGGAGAGCCCGGTTCTACCACACCGAATATAAATCAAATTCACTTCTTACCCTGCCGGGTAAGAACCTGCCGGCTGCTGACTGCAGCCTGCCTGCTGGTACTTGCTGGTAGTTAAGCGTTTTGGTCCCTGGCTTAGTCGGTCAAATCAAACTTCTGCCGTCCGTAACTACCAGCACTGCTAAAACCCGACGAGTCGCTGGGCCACACTGCCTTGGAGATTTATTTGCCCCTCTAGTTGCGGAATCTTCACGTAATCCTGGTAACCCGGTGGTCCTTCTCCTGGTAGATGTGAGACGACTTTGTCGTACATTCGCATCAATCAGAAGAGTGTCCGTAGGCCCTGACAGAATACCAGCAATAGTTCTTAGAACATGTGCACCTGAACTGTCTCCGATCATCAAACGCCTATTGCACCTTTCGTATGAGACTGGAAAAGTGCCGAATTCTTGGAAGCAAGCTAACGTACAGCTCATGCCCAAGAAGGGCAGGCGAGCTGACCCGGGCTACTACAGACATACCTCTGTAACGTCCATACTCTATAAGCGCGTACAGCGTCTAGGCGTCTGTGAGCGTGTACTAAACATAATGCTTCTGGCATACCTAGAAGCTAACGATATCCTTAGTGACCGCCAATACGGCTTCCGCCGAAATCGGTCTACTGGAGATCTGCTAGCGTATGCGATTCACATATGGATTGAGGCCATCGAGAGGTACATGGAAACGCTTGCCGACTCCCTCGAAATCTCGAAGGGTTTTGTGCTAGACCCTCCCAAAAGCCTTCGAGATGTCGATGGAGACGGCAAGCGTTTTGCAAGGCTTTTGATAGGGTTTGGCAGAAAAGCCTTATTGGTAAGCTGTAACATTATCGGAAGATATATTTTGCCAAAACCTGCCAAGATTCGTCAAAGTAGCGCAAAATTTAATTGAAAAAGGTCTTACCATTTAAATAATGATAAATGTATGGGAATGTCTTATTGAAGCGATTGATTTGTATTGTATTTTAATGTGTTATATACATGTTATAACATCGCCTTGGAAGATTCTGTAAAGGTGTTATAATAATTAATGAGTAAATACATAAATAAATAATAATAATAAATTCACTCGGTCTACCCGGTGGTCTGTGTTATTATATTGCAGACTTCCTAAGAGATCGGTCCATTCAAGTGACTATCGCTGGCTGCTTGTCGGACCAATTCGATAATAATGCCGGTGTTTCTCAGGGGTCGGTACTCTCAGTAAAATTATTCTCGCTGCACATTAACGACCTGCTAAAACCGCACCTTTGGGTATGCAGGCGACAGCACTGTTGGTGAGAGATGCTTGCTTAATGCACGGGCTACCGGGCCACAGATCCAGTGTCTCCGAGAGGCCATGGTGGAGCGTTTGAACCTGTCCTGGCATGCAGTCTCCGAATGGGGCGATGCTAATCTGGTTAGGTTTAATGTTGCTAAAACCCAGCCTTGCCTTTTTTCTGAAAAAAAAGATCCAATTTTAGGCTCCAACATTCCAAGATGTGACCGTGCTAATAACGAACCATCTTGAGCGTTTTGGCACTAAAAAGTTGGGGATCAGAGAGTTGCCAGCTTGTCGGTTTTTATCGGTTACGTTTCGGGGAGAGTGCGATGGAATTACATGATCTAATTCCGCATAACCCGCTTCATCATAGCACACCCAGACGTACGGCGATACATGATGGAAATTCCACCCATTCACACTATACGTTTTGGGAGTACTTTTATTATGCGTACAGCTAAGGAGTGAAATTCCCTGGAATTCCCAACATTGGACCAATTTAAAAGATATTCCAAAAACTGATAAATAAATATATATACTAAGGAGTGGAATTCCTTGCTGAAGTCTGTGTTTCCCGATAGCTACAATCTAGGGGTCTTTAAGTCAAGAGTGAATACGTTACTTCTAAGCTAGTGTGCTTCACCATCGCTTACCACCAGAATCAAACCTGATGGTAAGCGATGATGTGGTATCATCGCTTACCATCAGGTGAGATTCTGGTCATGCGTAAACGTATTTAAAAAAAAAGAAAAATAACCGTTTCCAGGGTCATGTGGTGGTGGTGTCAATGTACAGAAATCATCAAATTCAGATCTGTGATTTAAGCGGCAAGGTGTAACAAATAAACAACCAAGTCATTTTTGCATCTAAACTATTGGTCATGATTAGGATTGAGACATTAAAATAATACTTTTTTATTTGTTTACATAGGTAAATAAATACAGATCGTATGTTTGATAAATAGAGATAGCGCTATGCTATGTTATGCCAGCAAGGGAACAAATATGGTGTGCAAATCTAGCTGAGTATTACAAATAAAAATTTAATAGAAATATTTAAAAAGCATGCATAATTATGATAATAAATTTGCAAATAAATTGAAAAATTACATATTATTTAACACTCCAATAAGGAATTATTAAAATGTAAAAAAATCTATGTCAAAGTAATTAAGAACAATAACATTGGTTCTTAAATTGTGTAAAAATTAACAAGCGATATTTTTATATTTTCAGGTCAAAAAAAAAGAAATGATAGAAAAAGTATTGGAGCAAAAGCGACTGGCAGATAACATTAAAACAACAATGGAGGTGATAGAGCAGACGAATTCATTGTTGAAGAAAAAAGTGCACGCTCTCAATACTCTTGTAGGGCAGAAAAATTGTACTATTGACGAGACTACAAAAGTAATCGAAGAAATGACCTCAGTACTTGAAGTTCAAAAAAGTGTTTTTGATCTAAAAAATAAAGAAGATCAAACCATACCTGTAATTCTGAGCAGCATTGAAAAAATGAATAGTGAAGAAACTCTGATGGAAACTCAAATACGGCAGAATATTGAGAGAATTGATGCCTTACATAAATGTAACACTGAAGAAATTAAAAATATTGAGATAAACATTATAGTCATGCAACAATACGAGCTTGAAAAAGAAATTGAGTTACAAAATGAAATTCAACATATGAAAAACGTTGAGGCTCTGAAGAAAAATGAGATTGAGAGGAATATTGCAGACTTAGATAACACGTTATCTATGAAGAAAGCCGAGTACAGGAATCATATTGAGGATATGCAACGTTACCAAATTAAAATAAATAGAGAAATTCAAGCTGAAAATCAAAGAATGGAAGAAATGACGGTCTTTAGTAGACAAAACATAGAGAAAAATATTGAAACGCTCGAAAATAATTTGACTACAAGCCAAGCCAAGTTTAAGAACAATATTGAAACATTTGAAAAATACAAAACTGAAATGAAAAGTGTAAAAAATGAAATTCTACACTTAAAAGAAATTGAGGCCCACCAGGAATGCGAGCTAAGGGAGCTTACTGAGGTAATGCTACAAACATTGGCGGAAAAGAAAGAGCTATTAGAGAAGAAAATCCAAGTTACGCGCCAATACAAGGAAAAGATGAAAGTGGAAAATGAAGCCCAAATTTAATTCATAAAAGAAATGAAAGCTCAGATGAAAGGTAGTAGTTAAAAAGGTGCTAACAAAACATTTCAAACCAAGTTTGCCGAGTACGAGGTTGATAATTAATAGAAAATAGAACACCGAAATGAAGTTATATTCAATATGCATACATTCCAAACAATATAATAAGCATGAATAATAACTTACATTATACTGAAATAAAAAAAAAAACATTTGTATGAGAAAATCGCCAGAGCTACCTACACTGATACGTTACAAAAATTCTGCATTTCCGATATTACCTTTTTCGTGGAAAAAGTTAATCAAATTAACAGATATATAAACGAACTTAAGTACAAAAATAAATAAATTCTAAAACAATGTTTCACTTAAGATTCTATGACCCCCTAGTTGGGGCAGAGGGCTTGTACAGTAGTCCTCCATCGCGACTGGTCTTGAGCGACGCGCTTCACCTCTCTCCATGTCATTCTGTTACTCGTCACTTAAACCAATACGGTGAGTCGCCAGGTTTGACGGGGATGGCCTTGCTTTCTTTTTCTTTGAGGGTTCGAATCCAAGGCCTATTTAGGAATGTGTTCAGAATCCCTCCGGAGCTTGTGACCAATTCAACTCCATTTACGCCGTTTGATCTGACGGTCAATCGGGGTCTCGTGGCATCTCTCCAACAGCTCTACATTAGAGATGATCTCGGGCCAGTAAATTTCAAGGATGCGACGAAGACCTAGATTTGGCGTGAGATGTAATTTGTTACATAAACTTTTGGTAAATTGAAACATTTTATTTTGTTTATCAATATAATAAGCAGGCTCTTTTTAACACGCTTTTATTAGTTTGGTATGTATATTTCTATGTATCGGCATCTGAACTTGATTATCACCCCTTTCAAAACGTCGTTTTTATATCTGTAATGTAGGTAGATTCATATTAATTAGTTAGTAAGTATGTTGGTAGATTTAAGTTTTTAGCAGATCTTGTCTCAAATTTCAAACTATTTCTTTATTTAGCCTTTACAATGAAAGAGGTACAAGATTTCGTCCTTAGTACTCACAACTGTCTTTCTCAGTCGTTCTGACCGGACTGACCAACCAACCTTTCCAATCGACTCAACACGCTTCTCGTCGGACACAATCCCCTCCAACCATCAACCGTCATTCGATTTGGCATCATTTGGCATTCCATTATTTTCTAGAGTAATCAATTTAACAACTCTTAAATACTATTTCATGTTAAATATAAGTAATTTAATTCTTAACAATTTTTTTCAATGAAAACCTAACACTCTACCATCCTGACATCGTGTACGACCTCATACACGTATCAGGTGATAATCTAACACTCGGTCTGTTTAGTCAATTTTCAAATTCGAATCAATTAAACCACTAAACGGTACTTTGCAATGAGAAAAGTTAAAAGTAAAAAAATATTGTGTCTACTGTCCATTCGCAAAAGTTGTTTGTTATGGAGAAGAACGGACAAGAAACTCCTAACTTACTCTTAAAAAAAGCAAGATTTGCAATATACTATAATAATCCATTAAGTACCTACTCAGTTACGAATAACCTAGATTCTAGGTTATTCGTAACTGGGTACTCTAGGTCCTAGAATAACAGTGCTGTAATATTTATACAAAGTATTACAAGCAATAATGGTTATAATTATTTATTTTGCTATATTGGAATATGGTAGCCACATACTTACAAAATCTGCCATTTATTCGCATGTAGGCACCCCGCGACTTAATCGCTTGTAGACAACCCGCGACTTAATAGCACATAGCGATTTATTCGCCGGTAGGCGTCTTGCAATTTATTCGCCTAAAGGCAAGTCCTTGACTTATTCACAAATTTGTTATACTGCGATTTGTTCGACTTTAGGTAAGCTTGCGACTGATTCGAGTATAGAAAAACTCGCGACTTATTTGCAAACAAACAAACCCGTGACTTATTCGCATCATGACTTAGTCGCATAAAGACAAGCCCGCGACTTATTCGTACATAGACAAGCAAGGACTTATTCGCATATAGCGATTTATTCGCATGTAGGCAAATCCTTCGATTAATTCGCAGATTGACAAACCCGTGACTTATTCGTATATAAACAAACCCGCAATTTAGTCGCACACAGGTGAACCCGCGATTTATTTGCTCATAGGAAAGTCCTGCACTTTGATCGTCTGTAGGCAAGTCCTTCGATTTATTCGCCTGCAGGTAAGTCCTGCGATCAATTCTAACAAAATTTAAGTCTTAAATAAATTTCGCATACAAACCAAATGATTCATACATTAAAAATTGACAAAAATAACTATCAGTATTGTCTTTAAGATTATATTAAAACTTCATTATTAATCAAAACTCAGAATCATCACTAGGCTAGGAGCCTGACTAAACCATGATAACAAAATAACTCTCAGTATTCATTGAGATTATAGTAATAACTCATTAATCAGACTCTAGATCAAAACTTTGAGCTGGATCGAACTATGACAACAAAAGTTACTCATTATACATCAGCCACAGCCCGACTCCGCCCACTGCTGAGCATAGGCCTCTCTCTTCTCGTACCAATCACCACGTTCCCGTGCCAACCTCATCCAGGTTCTACCCGCAATGGCAACAATGTCATCTGCCCATCTCGCCGCTGGACGACCAATACTTCTCCTTCCAGTCCTTGGACGCCGCGCCTTGCCAGGTGTCCCGCCCAACTCCATTTCCGTTCCGAAATTCGCTTTCCAATGTCGGAAACCTTCGTACGTCTTCGGATCTCAACGTTTGGAACTCGGTCTATTAGCCGTATGCCAAGCATGGAACGCTCCGTGGCTCTCTGTGCAACTCGAAACCTATACACAGCCTCCTGTGTAAGCGTCCGGGTCTCGGCACCGTAAGTCATGGTGGGCAAAACGCACTGGTTATAGAGGCGGGTTTTCAGAGATACTGACCTCAAAATATCGTCCAGTTTGCCAAAAGCGGCCCACCCGAGCCGATACTTCCGTCTGTTGATGTTCTTTGCCAAATTAAAGAATATGGCCAAGGTAGACATATCGGTCAACCATCTCCAGCGTCTCATTTCCGACTTTAACAAGAGCATTTGAATCGCTTCAGAGGGTTGCCATAACCTTCGTCTTGGCCATATTCATTCTAAGGCCTACCTTAAATGAAGCATCATGAAGGCTCTGAAGCATTTTCTGGAGGTCATTGGGGTTTTCAGCGAAAAGCACAAGGTCATCTGCAAATCTTATGTGAGACAGGTAGGCACCATTGATGTTAACACCACACGAATCCCAATCTAAGCTTTTCACGATATCTTCTAGGACTGCTGTGAAAAGTTTCGGTGAAATGGTGTCACCTTGTTGCACTCCTCGCTCGATCGGTACGGGTTTTGATAGTGTATGCATTCGGACCTGCAGATTGGCCGAGGTACATAGTTCCCGAAGTATATCCACGTAACGGGAATCAATGTGGCAGGATTATACTATTATTATTTGCTGATTATACAAATGTAGTAAAATACCTCATTATTAATCAGGATCCAAATCAACATTAGGAGCCTGATTAAACGTTGACACAAAAATATCACTCTGTATTGTTTTGAGATTACAGTAACACTTTATTATTTATCAGACTCTGAATCAACACTAGGAGTTCTTCTGCATCATTTACTTCAAGAGCTGCAACATTAACAGCAGGTAGCATTCTATCAGCTGGTACCGTAGTTTCATGTTTGTGTTTTGTTCTACTAAGACCTGGTATGGCTGCAATTCTATAACAATCATTAACTAAAACCTCTTCTACGCGAAAAGGCCCATGATATGAGGGGGGAAGCTGTTTGCTTTTGCTTCCCGTCATTTATAAAACAAATATTTTAACTTCAATTAACTCCCCTTTATGATATAAGCGAGCTGGCCGTTTATTTTTATCATAGTATTATTTTTGTTTTACTTGTTCAGAGTCAATCTACTTTACGACTTAATTTAGTCTGGAGTTAATCTCACTATTCATAGAGTTGCCAAAAATAGAATAGAATAGAATACTCTTTATTATGTACATCATATGAGATACAGAAAGTATAGATGAAGAAAACATTATACTGGGTGACACAATGGGC